>OY728142.1:402354275-407361069 GCA_963277665.1 Viscum album
AACATGTTTATTAAAAACTATTCTAGAAACATTTCATGAGATGAAATTTATAATTATAGAAAACAATTATATGAAATAATTTAATATGTAATCACCATATTAAAAAATACATTCACATACTCTAAATAATCATCTGATGCACCTTTCACCATAAATTTGAATGTTCAAACATTTTTTAAAGTAGTCACAATAGAAGTAGCGACATGTTTTAAAATTTTATCTTGATTACTTCAGTAAATTATTATCACATTTAAAACATACTCATATAGTGACTCATATCAATTAAAATAAATCATATTACTACAATATTTTTATTATTATTCTGATAATTTTATTGGTATTAAAGTGCCACAAGCATTGTTATAAAAAACACTTTCCTATAATTATAATCCATCTCATTGGATTCTTCATATAATGAAAATATTGATATCTTAAATCGTGATTTCTTTTATAGATTCTATTCATTACCTTTCATGTAGTTCATTTTGTACTTGTTGTCATGTAAAACATGTTTATATGTAAAATACATTTCAATATTGTTATCATATTGAAGATGTTCAAAATTACATTTAATTTCATTAGAAGACAATTCACTTTGACATCTGGTCTTTAATCTTATATAAAACTATTTAATTTTTCAATCAAGATGTTGAATAAAAATTGTTGCATACCATGAAAATAAGGTGACATTTTTTCCATATATGGCTATGTAATAATCCCCTTTATTCATTAATTATAATAATTTATTTTCCATACAATTTTTAAAAACATTATAAAAATACTTCACAATGAAAATATACATATGTTTATCTAACTAAAAATAATCAATATTTTCTCATTATCTAATATTCATAACCAATGACCTCCACTAATTCGATTAAATTTTATTAATATTAATAAAAAGTGCTTAAATTAAATATTATAAACAACATGTGAATTAAAATATATTATCCTAGGATTTAAATTATTATTCTTCTATAAAAATGATTCGTGAAACATTAAATGATGAAGGGTGTTGTTTGTTGAAATTATCTATATTTTAAATATTCCTCTATTATGAATGATTTTTATATCATATAAAAACCAATAACATTTATTGGATTAATTGATAGGTCGATCATTTGAAAAAAAATACTCTATTCTAATTCCAACCAGTCCATGTTTCTAATTTGTAATTTTATGGTCCACTTAGTTTGTTTTTTACTTCATCATCTGTATTTTTTGGGGAAAAACCATTATGAATAGAAACAATGTATATGAAAATACATGGTAATAGGTAAATGTTATATCTTGATAAACATAAATTATAATCAATTAAGGGTAACTAATTAAAATATCTTAACCACTATAATTATCTATACATTATTTGGATTCCAACAATAAGGTCCCAAACAAAAAACATTTCATAATATTCAGTTTAAATTCATTATTTACATTTCTAGCATTCCCCAAATCCATTTTATTGTTTTAGGTTCATAGAATTGTGTATTAATCATATATAATAAATTCATACATTTCAAATTCAACACCTACACTTAGTATCAATTGTTTTACAATACAGTATATATAAAATGAAATACTTTTTCTTTTTAGGAAAATAATTACACTATTAAGATTCAATTCTGCATTGTTCCAAATATTTCTAAAAATCAAGGGATAGAAATTTGAAATCATAGAACATGCATACGAATCTTTTTTAGGGTCTAAAAATAAGATTAAAATAGGGTTTTTATTCCATTTAAAAACCCTGAGACGATATAAGATACTTTTCCTTCTACATAATAAACATTAGTCTAAAATATTCATTTACCAAACCATAAAAACAATTTTAAATTCAACTGTATTTAATGAAACATTTTATATGAAAACATAAATCAAAAATAATAATCATGAGGGATTCATAGAAAATATAAGAACATATGATTTTTTTAAAACATAATTTTTTACCCATAATAGTTTTAATAATTAATTGAAAAAAATATCATCACCTTACCTTATTGAAAAAATGGATTTGTATAGAAATTAATTAGTAACAATAATAAATTCAAATAGGTTCCCTTGTAATTCACTTTTATATAACCCTGTAAATAAACCTTACAAATGGAATGGCATATTTAGTTAATACAAACATAATTCTCTGGAGAACTATTTCATTACCCAATACATTTAAAATATGTACTAGGATCATCTGATCACAAAAAAATGATAAATTACCAATAAATAAATAAAAAACCTATATCCATACATTTTCATACATTTTTATCCAAGAATCTCATAAATGTTTTTAACCCAATAGAAAAATCATTTACTTTAATCATTTTTAATGAGGAAAATATCCATTTATTTTGGATCTTTTAAAAATTATAAATTAAAAGCATACCTAGAAAATTATATTCCCTAAAATTTACCATGTAAATTAAAAATTAATATTCAAAGAAAATTATTTTTATGAAACACGTAATATATATTCTTTTCTTATATTTTAAAAAACATTTTACTTATCATTGGTAAAAAGGACCTCATTCGGAAAAATATGAGAGGATTATTTTTTCCCTATGTAATGAAATTAAATTAAAGAAAAAAAATTATAAAATATTTATGATAATATATTATATAATATAATAATATTAACAAAAATATATTTTATATTGAAAATATATTGAGGGAATTCATAAAAATGTTTAAATCAATTTTTAATGAATGTACCTTAACTGGTGTCTCAATTATCATGTATGTTATTTATCTTCCTTATTATAATATTATGTATGTTATTTAATACATTAATAATAATTTTCAATTATATTATTTCTCTTACATCACTTATACACATGTTATACTTGACTACTAAGTCAATTAAATTCATGTTGATGATTTTGAGACCATTCTGATTATATGTCATTATAATCATAGATATGTTTAATATAGTCAAAAGTCTCCTTATTATTTCATTTATAGAATATTAATAATGTGATAATTATAATATTTATACATTATTTATACATTTACAACAAACCATGTTAAGACAATATGGAAAATTAATTATGATAAGATCATGCATATGGTAGGTTATACGTACAAATGAGTATTGTTTCAAATCATCAAAAAAATGAGGGAGAGAAGTTAGGAAATATTTTAAAATTAAAATGATAATATATATATATATTGTTTCATTTGGGGCCATTTTAATGACGATCCATGATATTCAATGTTGAAAAATGATATACATCTCCTCATAAGGAGGGAGTATACACATACACACAAACAATACTTTTATTACATTGTAACACAGTTCATTTGATGAAAATGGGTTATAACATAAGAATTGTAACATTAAATTATACATCAAATTGTCATTTAATAATATTAAAATTGATTTTTTAGATTTTAAATAGGTGAAAGGAAAAATTAATTAACAACACTAGGTTAATAACTATACCTATTCTTCGAACAATATTTGTATGAATAAACCTAAATCCTTCTTAGGGTAAATATAGAAACAAAAAATACCACATGGAAATGTGGATGTATTATAATATACTATTGGGAAATTTATTAGACCTATTAATTGTATCATGATGTATGGAGAAGAGAGTCTAAGGTGTTTCCATTTATAGGTTAGGGATATGACACTCTTAAAATGTATCACAAGATTAAAAAATATTATTGTCTTACTCAATATAAATTGATCAAATACGATAAATTCTCAAATAATAGATATTATAGATTATAAATCTGATTATAAAAATGTTTTATACTTGTATTTATGTTATTTCAACACATAACATTTTCGTTTTAACAATTTTAACTCTTATCTTGGAAATTGACTTTTTTACCAATAGTATTATTCATAATGACAAAAAATAAAAGAGATATTCTAAGAAAATTTATAATTGATGATTAATAATTTAGATTCCATTTTTCTAATTTAATTTATACATGTTTCAAAATTTAATATTAAAATCAACCTATAACAGACTGTATAAACTTTTTTCCCAAAAATTGTCATTCCATATATAAAAATGTTTTTATAAAAAATTATAATATAAAATTGATTATATTGAAATTTATAGCATTATTTTAAATATATAGGTAATAATTAAATATTAAAAAAATTAAAAAATTAAATACCACTAGTCAAATAAATAAAATGAAATGATAGTTTCATTTAAAATCAGTTTTTTCTTTAATTCACCTTGAAATTTATTTTTCATAGGAAAAATAAAAAAATAATGAATATAAGATAAGTTTTATTTTATTATTTAAAATTTAATTTTTAATTTTTAAAATTTAAATTGAAAAATTTATATGTATAAATTTTTAATAAACATGTATAATACATTCAAAATAATTTATTATGAATAAAACTATTTTGTTTTTTCAAATACTAATTAATATTATTATAATGAATATAACTATCTAAAAACTATTTTTTTTTAATTTTAATAATTCATTAAATTTATTTAATATTTACAATATCAGGGTGTTTTCATTCATCTCCAGTTTCTAAAATTTTTTCTCACACATTAATTACATCTAAACAAAGTAATGGTATTTTCCCTTCATTGAATTTTTGTCTCCTCATGTTACTTCTAAAATATTTTAAATTTTCAACAAAAACATAACGATATGTATAATCATATTACATATCACATGATTTATATAGTCCCAAATATAAATATATTTCTCTTCATCAGACATTTTCTCTTCTAAATAAACTAATTTATGGCTCAGAACATTAGAAGAATTTGGGATATTTATTTAAGAGTGAAACATTTAACAAATTGTGTACCTAGGATAAACATAAAATAAAGGCCACTAAATATAAATGTGATAAGACCTTCCCCATGATTTAATATATTTCAATGAACCATGGAAATAACATTACATTTTTACTAAAATGTGTCACAATTTTACTTGGAGATAATTTATTAAAAAATGGACACATGCATCAAATAAAAGATATATCATTCAATAATATATAAAACATTTATTCCACCATTTAATTTTCCTCATAACTTTCTATATGATATTTACATTCATGGACATTACATGTACACATTCTGGTCCAAAAAATGTTCTTCCTCTAACTTCATCCGAACCAGTTAGACTCCAACACTACAATCTATAAAATTCCTAAAATATAGTCACTTTTATACAATATTGAATGATATTGTTATAAAAAATTAAACTAATGAAAAACTTTGATCCTAATTTCATTTTTTGTCCATTTAATAATTTCAAATCATGTCTTCCAAAGTCTAAAAGATTATCTTTATAATCCCATCAGATTGGGTATGTAAAGTTATACTATAAAATAATTCAGTGCTTATTGACTTCTAATGGTGTTTTTATATATTAGAAGTAAACCCCTGGATCATGATCAAATAAAATAGAAATATGGCATCCTCCAAATTTAATATTTTTTCGAAATAAATTATATATATGTTTTTATAGACATATTATTTTATAAAGGATGAAAATATATAGACATAGCTAATGAATCAATTATTAACCAAATTTAATATTATCAAAATATGTATTTCACAATCCCAACAAGAAAATCAATGGAAATATTCTCCCATTTCAATTTCAGTATTGGAAAATGTTGAAGCATCCCAATCAGTAGTCAATGTTCAACTATAATTTATTAAAGAGTAAATTATTTCACAGAATGGCTCCAATTTTTCCATTTATTATATCCCACAAAAAATATAACCAATGGTCAATATAAATCATTTTCAGCTATGATGAACAAAAAAATAGGAATTATGAGATACAATCATCAATTATTTCTACAAAAGTTAAAAAATTAAAACACACAACCCATTTTAAAATATTATAACACCTTCTTTTTCAACATTAATAATATGAATATTTGACAACATTACTGATTCTACACTGGTTAAAAAATTAATTTGTTTTCAAATATAAACAATCCAACCTAAAAAAGATGATTGTACTAACACTTAGAAAAATAGAGATTTCATGTATGTACTATTTCTACACTAAAATTCATCAACTAATTTACTAAACGATCCTATCCAAAAACATAAAATTGTTAATGATGAATTATCATTCCAATGTAAATACTCATCAACTCTATATGATATTCTAGTATGGTAATGAATCATGACATCCAAATTCTTAATTAGTTATTCTTCAACACGATTACATTTTAAACTATTTTTTAGTAAATATAAACTTTACATTTTTATTCATAATATATATTACTAGCATTATCTATATAAGTGACTTCTATTTATTTATTTTTGAAAAAAACATTGGCTACTAGATCAATATCAAATGTCGGATAATTTATCTCATGGGGTTTCATTTGACGTGAAGAATAAGATACTATCTAATTACTCTACATCAGAAAACAGAGAAAACCATTAAAATAAGAATCATTATAGATAAAAAATTAACTATTTAAATATGGAAGTGCTAAAAATGAATCATTCACTAATATTATTTTCTATCCCTTGGAATATTAATCACCTAAATTTATAAATATAAATATATTTATTTTCCGATTTAACAATTATAGTGAGATAGATAGACAATAAATACATACCACAAATAAAAGGCATTAACTTGATAATCCAATAATATTACAAATATCTATGATATTTGTTGTTCTTAGACTCTCATAAACCACTTTCGTTTAGATGGATAGGTATTTAATACATATTAATTTACAATATGTCTAGGATAATTATTAATTGAAAAAAGTAATTAATATTTATTAAATTTTATTTATAAAAACAAGTTTTTTAAATTTTTGACATATAATCACTATTTATTTTTCAAGATCCTTATAAATTTTTAAAAATACCAAAATATTTTTTAAAAAAATGAAATAAAATGTTGAAATAAATATTCATAAGATCCAAAGATAGAAATAGTAAATATTTTATATCCAATTTGAATGAAAACAAACTCGTAAACTCTATACCTAGTATAAAACGATGTATTCAGATTATCATCCCCCATTAGATTAAGTTTATTGTACCTGGATATGTGATAAAACATTAAAAACCACTTAGCTTCTGGGAGATGATATTCAAGTACATTAATATGATCCAAAGAAAATTATTATTAACCATGATTTTATTATATGATTTATATTAAATTTAAAGCCTCATATAACTATAAATTTTTTGACAAAGAAGACTGGCACACCTCATGGTAATATGATAAGACAAGCAAAAACATTATCAATATTCTATTATAACTACGTTTTCATTTCCAAAATATCTACTTGAACCATTAGATTAATATGTTTGACATTTTCATAACATAAGGAACTAATTAAATAGTAAATTCCATCTTAAGATCAGGTATAATATTATGAAAATCATTACTAAATACATCCAAATATTTATTTACAGTAGAAATAAAACTAATTTGAATGGTTTCCTTCTTCTCAATAATATTTGGAAGATAACATTTATATTTATATTTAATAAAATTTTAATCATATTGATATGTTATCAAAGCTATGAATTTATTCATTTATAGAAGCTTAATCTCAATTTAAAATAAAAATTATTTACCTCTACTAATTGCCATATTATGATAAATAGAAATCATATTCATACTCATATTAACAGAAAACACTACAAGGGGAAAGAAAATATGGTTTTTAGGTAAATCAATTCACCATGAGATAATATGAATATTATTATAATTTCATTATCTTTTATTCTACCCATGTTGTTTTCGAAACAGTTTATAGATTCTTTTCTTGTGGTTTAATTTCAAATTTATTAGAAAATTTCTCAGTAATGAAATAATTTTAGACCCTAACTCCAAAAATAGATTAGTATAATCTGAATATTTGTATAGTATACTGTTGAACACATCATCAAATGGTCTAACAACATTCAATGTTGTGAAAAAGGATTTTTCCATAACTTTCAACTTTTTCCCTTGCCCACTTATATCCTTTATTCTTATCATTAGAAATATAAATGCATAATTACCCCTATTAAAACAATTTATGTATATTACTATCATAGTTTCATTATTTGACTGGTTATTTTCATTGTATTCAATAGTTTCAATCTAAAACTATCTATATCAAATTCATATTTCGCTGATTAAAATTAACTTCCCAATATTATTTTTACAAACAAATATCCTAAAATACAATCTATATTTTCACACATTTAGATTTATTTTATGGATGCTTCCCTATTACCTACCACATGGGCCTATTTTTATTTTTCTTTAAATTATATAAATTACAATAAGAACATCATTTCTACTTTATTCATACATAAAACATTTGTATCATATCATTTAAATACTCATGTATCCAACAAAAGTTGATATCTATATTTAAATCCTAAGTACAATTGATTTATTTTACTTTCACAATCTCAAATACAATTTTTTGTGCCCCTTGTCAATAGTGTGGAGTTTTATTTATAAACAGATAATAAATAAATCTCCATCTATATTTATTAGGAATTTATTTTCCTTTCTATTTTTAAAAACTATAGGAAATTACTTTTCATGGAAAATATTCTAAAATTAGACTCATTCGAAATGCATAAAATAAATCCCATCATATAATATTCATAAACATTTCATTGTAATAATAAGTTTCAATTTCAAAATGGTATGTATAAATAGTTTCCTTTTGATTTTTTTTGAAAAAACTCCTTAAATTTAAAATAATATTATTTTCTTATAACCTTATTTATCCATCACATGTTGGGATGATCCACTGATTATTGGAGGGTGATATTTACGGTTTTTTTAAAATGGACTTGTTCATCTATTTTAAATATGGTTTCTCTCCAACATGGATACCACCACCATTTATAAGTTCTATCAAATCATCTATCTCAAAAATATTCTATGATAAATTCACAAAATATTTGGTTCTTTATTTATAAGGATGTTATCCTCTTATTGACTTATGACTTCAACATCCTTATTTCATCAATGGAAAATGAATCTGAAAAAAAAAATATTTAGATGAAGATCCATTTTAATATTAAAATACTAGATCCTCATATTCTTAAATTTGAATTCAGTAAAATTACATACATATAATATCCTAACATTTAAATTTATTTAATCCTCCCTATTATACCACATATAAAGACAAAACCTAATAAAATTATATAATCAGGAGTTTCAAATAAATAATTCATTTTATTTCCTTCTTAATGAGCATATGATACTAATAGTTTGTATATTATTAGGTAATAAATATTAATCAATAAAACAGTGAATTAAAATGTAGAAATATCATTTGTGTTTCATTATTTCCACAATAATATAATTTTAAAATAAAAGATGTTTTAATTTCATGACATTACTACTAGATTTTAAACGTGACTTTATCGTTGTTCCAAATCATCCTTATAAATCATTGAATACCATTTAAAACATGGGATGAGTCCAATAATATTAGTAAGGGATAAAAGAAAAGAACAAAACAAACAAGTTGTCTATTTGAAGAGAGTGTGATGGTATATGAGTGTTTCTCTTTAACATATTAAACATTGTGCTAAATAATTATTTTCATACACATTAAATCATCTTTAATAAAATATTTTTTTTAGAAAACACATTATAAAAATATATAAATTATAATCATCATCATTTTGGTTTCATAGAAAAATTGAGATACCATGAAAAATGTTTCCTAAAAACATAACATTTTTATCATTAAATGTAATAGTCATTCTATTAAAGTGGGGATAATTAGAAGAAGTATTTAAAATATTAGTTTTCCTAAAAAATATACAAAAATGAAATAAAATTATGTTTTAGTTCCTTTTTATGTCATCTTTATTGAACCCTTATAAGAACTGTTATAAGAACCCTTACAAATGAAATAACCCCCTCAATTGATTCCAACAAATTTATCTAGAAAACACAATCATTACCCAATGCATTATAGAGATATATTGGGGCCACCTAATCATAAGAAACTTACTATGACCATGAATTATATAAAAAACAAAATGCTTTTATTTTCATCATAAACTATCATAAAATATTCTTTTGAACCAATTTTCAAAATAATTTTAAGTCTCCATATGGAATAACTAAGATAACATATTATTTTGGTACCTTAGAAACCAAAAATTTTAAAAATATTGGGATGAGGATACTATTTGAAGTTATTCATATAAACAAGTAACAAAAAAAATAATGAAAATAAATTAGATAATAAGTATTTTCTGTTCATATTGTATATGTTTAAAACATCCTTTTCATACATTTAGTTTAAATAACCTTGTTGGGAAGATGACGAGAAGATTCCTTTTTTAACTATTATAAAAAATTAATATTTATTAAAAAATAATATCTAAAAAATCATGAATAAATAAGATCTTACATGAAACAATTTATGGAAAATGGGGATATTGATGAAAAGGAGTTTGATGAAACACGAACGATGGTATAAAAAAGATTTTTAGTAAAGTCTAACACCTCAAGACTAACTTGACATATACAATCATTATATATTTAAATAATAAACTCATGACAGTTATTTAATTTATTAATAACCTTTTTTGATTTTATTTTTTATCATATTTCAATTATATTCATGTTATGAATAATTATTTAATCAATTAAGTTCACATCAATTCTTTTGATAACATTTTGATTATAAGTTAAAAATTACATGGGTAGCTTGACTGTAGTAAAGAATTTAATGATTATATAATTTTTATAATCATAATCACGTTATACTTATCATTTGTTTGAAATTTTTTTATTTAAAAATATACTATGTATTGTGGTTATGAATAATTATTTATTTTTCAATAATGGTGATGGTAGGTCCTATGCTTGAATAAGTAAAGTTTCAAATTTAAAATAAAAATAATGAAAGAAGTTGGGAATTATTTAATCCATATATAATCATAATTATATCACATATATAGTATTATTTCATTTGGATCTATTGCAATGACATAAATTATTATCCTTGATGTGAAATGAAATACATCATCTCATGAGGCAATAGTCTGAAAGTACACATGAGCGATGTTTTTAATTTTTATTAGATGGATTAGTAAATGAAAAATAGTTATAAAATAAATTTCAAAATAATAAAATATATGATAGATACATATTTTATTATATGAAAATGTTCAATGTATATTTTAAGGAGTTAGAAGAATAAACCATATTAAAACACTTGGTTAAAAACTATACCTCTTCTTTGAACAACCTATATAGGTTTAACCCTAAAGCCTTACTAGGATGGTAATTTGATAAAACCCAAAACCCTATTAAATGTGGTGGAATAGTAGTATGGGACTAGTTTAGTCATTTGAAAATTTAATTGGTTATTGATGTGTGGAAAATAGGATAATTAATGAATCCTTTTATAAGTGGGGGAGTGGGCACACTTGAAATGTTTCATAGATTAAAATATTTCAATGTAAAAGTATAGAAAATGGATCCAAAATGGGGTATATCTTTTGAAGATATATGATATTTTCTAAATTTAAATTTACAATAGAAATTATTAATGTTTTTAGTTTATTTTAAACATTATATATTTATTTATAACCCTTTCAACCATGAAGAAGCATTGAAAAATGATTTTCTAGAAAATTTCCTTTTCATGTATTAAAATTTTCTTATTCCACGTTCAGATATAATGATGAAGCAAATTACATTTATTCGATTGTTTTTTATCCAAATGATCTGATGAAATTTTAAATCCAATCCACAATAATATGATTATGTAAATACTTGAAAATAAAACATAGTTTTCATAAAAATTGGTTTTTTCAAATTTTCATCCAAAATTTAACTTTTTATAAACATTCCAATAAAATCAATCGATGATAATAGTGTTTTCCCAATTCAAAAATAAATATTATTTTCCAAAATTTACTTTCTTATATTTATAAATTAATATTTTAAATCAATCTATATAATATATATAATATAATTTATTATATATAAAGATTCTTCCTTATTCATTGTAAAATTACATAATATTAATATAATTAATATTACCCTAAATGACATAATTAATGAATATTTACAAGAAATGGAAGGTATATCTAATTCCAAATAACTATGTTGTTACATGTTGTTTCATTTTATTTTATTATTCATTTATTGATGGGATTCTAGTGCATTCATTTTGATAGTCATGGTAAATAATCCCCACATCAACAATTGAACCCTCATTAATAGTCGAAAAACTCTTACATACCAGATAGAAGGATTGAGTTCATTTATCTCACTATCTAAGGCTGAGTGATTTGGTTTTCGGTGTTACCAAATTGTAACAATGTATTTTCTCTCTTTTCTATTATTTTTTACTATTTATGGGTAATGGTGTAAAAGATTTAGGATGTGTAGAACTCTGGTATGGGAGTCATGTGAGTGTTTAGATAGGTCTTATATGATTGACCTTTGGTATATTTATGATGAGACAATTGTTAATTTATTAAATTTATAGATTCATTCAAATCCATAATAAGTTTTATAATTTAATTTCATGGGATTTAGGTTCATTCATACTTCATTACTATGAACATAGGATCATATATCTTATATACAGGTTGATGGATATCTAGAATAGTTCATTTAAATAAATTTTAGGAAATATGATATGTGGTTTTGTGATATAATATATTGTAATTTATATTATATGTACTTTATGAAGCATTCTTTTTTTATTCATATATGATGTTGAGTAATGTGTATGTATGGAAGATGTAGTGTAAGAATTGGGTGATACTATGAGGGTTGGGCCATATCCATGGGGGTACCCTTCAAGGATAGTTCTCTCTATATAGATCCTTTTTATGTGCCTATAAACATATTTTGTTTATATCTATGGATATTTATTATAGGCATTCTAAACGATAATGTGGAATTATTTACAATGTACCGTACAAGTCATATGAGGGGACAATTTTTAGAACCTCATCATAATGATTCTATAAGGGGGATATCCTACATTCCACAACCATATACATAGGATAACAATGTTTAGAATACTATTATACCTTCCATAATTGTTCAAATGGTATAAGTACTACAGTTCAAAAAAAATTATATTGTTTCAGTTCATTGTTAAGGGGTTTCCAAATCAATGGTCAATTATGCCTGAGGCATCCAAATTTATAACCCTTAACCATATAGGATAATAGAGTCCCTCACGATGTTAAGGACTAAAATTATATCATTTAGGTGTTGTTTCCTCTAGTTGATAGTCCAAACAATTGATGATTTATAATGGATTCAATAATGATTTTTATAATAAATTTGAGATGATGGGTTATGCCAATTTGTGTGGGAATACATGAAAGTCTTACATGGGTGACTTTCAAGGATCTCTTATTTGAAGAGTTCATCCTAGATAAACTCCATGAAAAAACATACCCATGACATTTTAGAGCTTCATCAAGGATATATATCATTTTTTACCTACTCTATACATTTCATTATGTTGATTCACTTCTATCCTCTATTGGCAAAGAGTGAGGTTCATAAGGCACCAAAATATCTTCCTCCTATAATGATTTAGGCATAATGTTTTTATCTTTTATCTAAAGAATTGTCTAGAGGTTATTTACAAGGCCTTAATGATGAAATATGTTCTTTATGAAGAAAAAGACACAAGCATTCTTCCATCACTTGTTGGATTAATTCGATGACTTACCAGTGAATTAGTGTTTTCATCTTTCAGTAGTATGAAGTGGAGGGTTGAGGAATTACATCTGAGTACATGGATGAAATAATGGTAGACCAAGGTCTCTTTATCACCATCGATGGAAGGATTAGGTTCCTGGAGTTTTAACTATGTATGGAGTGGGAACCATCAAAATATTTTCAAGATACATTAGATAAAGTGTTACCAATAATGGAAAATGGGACATATTCCATAGTTTAAATGAAAACGTGTCATAGTTAGGATCATAGTGTTGATGAAAATACATGGAAAATAACATAGGGATCTGGATGTGGAACATGCCTCCACCATCATTCTATATAGTAATTTGTAACCCAAAAACATTATGCACCTCAAGGGAAGACCCAACAAGATGAGGAAATATGATCTTCTACAATAGACCATGATTATATCAAATTTTATAGAGGGACCACCATCTTTTAAGGTATTATCTTGATCAAATATGATTTATATTCTTACTTTTTAGGAAGACAATTTTTCTATTATTTTATATCTACTAATTTTCATGATTATCATGATGAATAGTTTTATTGTTGTAACTCCCTATGATTTCCTAGTATGTTATATTTTTAATGAAATTTGATAGCTTACACAGCACGAAACAAAAAGGTAAAGCAAACCATGATCTACAAAAATCACATATTAAATAGAGTATATTAATAGTATTAACCAGATTATGAAATTTATTTATTTTAATTTTCAAAATAGTCAGTAATTTGGAATTTTTAGTATAATGAACTCACCATTAACATTACATATTCTATATATTTCAACTAGATTCTACATCTCTAAAATCTGAAAGATATCTTCGTTTTAGAGTTTTATAAAGTTAGGACATAACTCATTCATATCATCCCACAAGCATAAAATTTGGGTACCATTAAAACAATATCCATTTCTTCCAAAACATAAAATATTATACACATATCAATAATAAATAAATGATTTATTTGAAAATTCTTCATAACATTTTACTTGACTTCCTTATTTCTCATATAAATCTATATAACAATTGAAAAGAATATAAAACAAGGGATGAGCAGAAAAATCTCAGTAAGGGATATAAAAAGAAGGATGGAAACCATTATTCCATGAATACTTATAAACATATGAAATCATTTTCACAAAGACATAATTCTCACCCATATATATATAATTTGTGAAACATTAGATTCCCCGAAAGCATTAGAGAACACATATAAAACCATAATGTTATCTTAGAGCATTCAATTCATAATATTTTCACTGTCATGGATCACTTATGATTTATAACCCTCATGGATTCCATAAAATGTAACCCCCGTGCCTTCCTTATTATGTAACCATCATAGTCACGCATGGAGTAACCATACGATCAACCTAAAACATACACATACCCAATTAAATAGAGGGAGATATAGGTCCCAACATTCATTATAAAATATTCCAATGGGATTTAGTATAATCATAAAACTTTAATAATTTCATATAAACATTTCTTTTTAATTTCAAAAAAAGAACGTTAAAAGAGGATTTTCAATGGAATTTCCTTTAAAAGAATCATATAATTGATGGGAGAATTAATATAATGAAATTAATATGTTTATACACGATAAATCCACATAGTAAAACATAATATAAACAAAAAAACATTCCAACAATACTCATCATTACATATAATCAGTGAAGTAGAAGGTTAACCCAAAGACTGTAAATTCGTTTAAGAATTCCCTTTCCTTGGGTTCGACATACATAAAATGCTTTTAACCCTCTAGTATAATGGTTAAAAGAGCATTTATAATATTTTAAAAAAATATATTAATGTTTCTAATACCTTATATGTAGATACCAAATCATGACATACATTTACATTTCATTACTTTTGTGGAATACCTAATACATAACAACAACAAACCTTAATGAACCGGAATAGTTTAGTGTCTTTGGAGACTCGGAATAATCTTCTATTTTTGGTGAACGATCTTCAATATCTCCCATAAAGATCGTCCTTTTATTCTTACCTAAAACCTTTTTTTATATCCTGGGGAAAAGAAATCATATTAAGGGTGAGCTCAAAATCTCATTAAGGGTAAGCGTGGAGAAAATAAAACAAACCATATACATTTTAACTTCAAAACATGAACATAAAGTTTACACATCAATATATTGAGTTGTGAAATAAATCTTCGTAGTATGTAAGTCATAGGTCATAAAGGAACATCAATAATGATAAAATAGAATGGGAATAAAACATTTAATTGTGGAAAACCATTATGTACAAGATATTATTTCCATAGTAGCCAAGGAATTGCTTCTAAGACCATCTTAGTTGACAAAGTAACTTTATGAATCGATTTCACTCCTCGTTCCAGTCCTGTTTCACTGAACCAGATTAACTTTCCATTCCTGCTATGTCTATCTCATAAGATATAAATCTTTACCCAATGAATTGGAAGGAGATATAGGACCCACACATCTCATAATAAAATCATTATTACCTGTTCCACAACATAAACATTAATCATTCATCATAACCCAAAGAATAAAAATGGGTTTCATAAACATCATCACATCATAATATAATCCATATAAAACAAATGGATTTCATTTCATCATAATAATAGTGAAACAATGTAAATCATAGAGATATTATACTTCAAACATACACATATGAAATAATTTCATCTTTGATGGAAAATTGTTTTGATAAAACACTTGAAAAGAATTCATGAAGAAAATATCATTTCTTCATAAAAATCATTTTCTTTTCACAAAATTCCACACAATTTTAAATGAAAATGATTTTATAGAAAATAAACATGAAATATTGTAGAGTAAACATCATGTAAATAAGGCGTTATGAAAACGTAAAAATCCATTCATGTCGTATAAGTTAAAAAACACTCTCCTTGTACTTTGAACGGAAAATTCAAAAAGTACCACATCTAGTAAACAAAAGAAATATTACTTCCACAACGAAAATTAAAAAAGTCAAAGAGTGGTAAATATGGCTTCAAACATAAATTGAATAATATAAAACACTTTATGAAAAACATTTTTAATGACATGGCTAAATAATATTACCCTAGTAAATACTTACGAATAAACAATCTCGGATAAGAACAAGAGTGGACTAGTTATCCCTTACCTTAGGTCTGATATGCTTAGTACATATCTGAAACTCCTTTATAATGATTTAAATAATGTAATTGAATTATTAAATAATCATATTAATTGTTATGATATCATATATGGTTCACTAATGACTTTATATTACCTGTTATTTTGTAAATTCCATGTTAAAGCAGTGTTTTGTGTAAAATCGTTTTAATTAACGTACGTGTTTGGGATTGTTTTTATTTATATTATTATTACATATATCATGATTTACTTAATTATATAATGCAAATCATGATTTATATATCATATATATTCAGTATATATATTTATATTAGATAGATAAATGAAATGAAATACACCGTTCATGGAGACGGTAGGCTGTATGTACGCATGATCATTGTTTTCCATTCCTTATTGAGTTGAATGGAAGTAAGTAGATGAAATATATATATACATAAATCCAGTAGCATTATCATGTCATATATTTAATTATTATTCATTATATATACTTTATGATCATTCTTTAATTATTAACATGGAGAATGAATCTCATCACGTCGTGGAGATGGTAATCTGTACGTACGCACGAGCAATGATATCGTTCTCATAATTATTGAATTGCAGTAGAGTGGATGACATAATATCTCATAATTAGTGTGATTTTATAATAACTATATATAGTTATTCTTTACACCATTATACCCATCCATGTAAGGTGTTGGTGTAAAAACAGATTACACCACGGCATGGAGACGGTATTCCGTACGTATGCACACACGGTGATTTAATTTTCCGTTGGATGGATAGAAAGTGAAATGGGGATGTTTCATATTTATAATAAAATATCGGTATATTAGTGATACTGATGTTATTACTTTATAATGATACAACTAAAGAAGAAGAAGTTGAAGAAGAAAGAAAACTTGAAAGAATCGGTAGAAGAGATTACCTCTTCTTCGACGTACCTCTTTTAAGCTAAATTATAAGGCACTAGAATTGGTCTTATGAGGATACAAAAACCTCTATAATGTTTCTAGGGATGTTTATAATGGAAATGGGCAGGGGTTTTATGAGCATGAAAGCTCAAAATTGTGAAAAGGGAAGAGGGAGGAGGTGCCCTTTTATAACAGAGGAGAAGGGCACCTTAGGAAAAACATAAAATATTATTTTCTAATAAAGTCATATTCAGTTTATAATAGATCCAAATTGATTTATTTTGAATATAAAGGGGTTATGGGTCGAAATCATCTCAACCAATAGGTTTTAGACAAGTTTAGGTTACTATTTTAAACTTATCATTTAGATTTAACTCTAAGTTAAATAATTTAACTTTTACCATGTCTTCTTGTTCTCTTACACTATATGGTCAATAAACATACTATAACATGACAAAAGAACCCCATGTGGTTAATTATTAATATATATAACCTTATGTAAGTCATTTGTCCGATCCTTAGATTTTTAGGTTTAGAATAACAATTAGTAATATATTATTTGTTTTAAAAACTAATTTATGTCAGTTTTGACACTATTTGGTAATTGAATTTTTTTAAAACCATAACAGGCTGATAAGTTGGAAGAAAATTAATTAAATAAATACTAACAAGTCATATTTAACTAAAATATTAGTGCAATTCATAAAAGTCTCAAATTACATTTATTTGGCTATTTATAACATCATTTATGTTAATATTTCATTAATAAGGTAATTACTTCATCATCATTGTGTCATAAATAAATTAAATTATTTAATGTTTAAAATTATAAATAAACTACCATTATGTAGAAAATATTTTTACCTTTTTAATTAATATTTATAGTCTAATTTCTCATATGTATAACCCTATATTAAAAATGATGTTGTTATTAAACGTTGAATTTAACTCTTTTAACTCTTCTTTAAATAAAATAATAATAATTGTCTTAATCTAATCCAAGTGGAGCTAAAGGGTAATATTTTATTCCTAAGGTTGTTTTTGGTCAAATTACACTTATCCAATAGAATTATTACATGTTTTAGGGTAATAATAATATCCCTTTTACCCTTAATTACCCTATTTACTTTTAACTGTGGTATATAAAAGTAAAAAGTTCATATTCACCAAAAATTATTTTTATCCTATATAACCTCATTTTACTCATTGATATTAACCATGTCTCTATGATTTTCAAAATTAATCTCATAGAAGTGGTAAAATTGTGTTTTATTTACAATTGCAAATGCTCCTAGGAGGTGGGTAAAAGATAGTGAGAAGTTCAATAAAAATTTTAAATATGTAAAATTATTATAAAATGACTCCAATGAATTATATTGAACATATATAAGTATTATGTATCTATTTTGACCTAAATTAAATTTATATAAAATAAATTGTTATTTAATTAAAAAGTCGGTTTTAACCAATAACCAAGTGTTTTCACTATTCATCAAAAATTGACTGTTTTCAGAAAAATACCAAAATTTCACCCTAGGATAATTTTGATATCATGAATCCAAAAATGTAGTCCATTTTGAAAGATAAAATTTATAAACTTTAAAAATGTGGGTATTACTATTCATAACGGCTAATTTATATAATATTTTAATAACATATCGTTGTTTAGTAAAACTCGGTATTGCGTACAACACATGCTATCGCGGAAGGTCGTGATTTCTTGTAAAGAAAGACATGATAGGGTTACGTGTAGTGCAAGATTACTTTGTTGTTGTGTATATTAGAATCCAACAATATTTCATTTATACATTGAATATATATATATTCATATACACTCAATGTTGCGTAGAATAACTTCTATCAAACGATCTTGAAATTTTGTGTAACACGATCCAAGAATAGTGTTGCGTATACTGCAAGATAATACTGTGTTGCATATAGCACAAGATTATCTTAGTGTATCATACAACACAAGACATGAAATAAATTAAAAATAATACTTCTCATAAAATGTCGGGGTGTTACATTATACCCCCCTTAAAATGAATTTTTCCCTCGAAATTCATCGGGGTTATAAATGGTTTATTACATGAATGTTTCATTAATAGAAACTCACTTCATAAAAAGGACTACCAAAACATAACATTGAAAACTTAATTATGAAATGTAACTTTTACGCAAATTAACTAATCACTAGGTTTCCACATAAGATAACATAGGTGAAAATAAGTATATGGAAGAGAAATCTAACCATCATGTTATGATGGAGAGTGGTAGATAAAATGGATATGAAAAAGACAAAAATCACAAAGCCATAAATTTTTTATGATCTAAGGTACCATTTTATTCTTCAGATATGAGGTCAATATGACAACCGTTTTGGTTTTCAAGATCATTTCCCTAAAGTTGAAAATAATTGGAATTAGAAGAAATACTTTCTTGATTTTGGTACAATCTCATTGTTGGTCGTTCCATGAACAATTTCCACTTCGTATCATAAAGAAATGATGTTGAATTTGTCATTCATGAAGTGTTATCAGATCATGCGATAGAATGATAGGTCATTCCATCTGTCTCAAACAAAAGGTTAGAAAAAGTTATTAAATATACATAAGTCCATCTATAGTGAGATTAAACGTATATGGTTCCTAAAATGGATGTATAATTTATATATCATACCACATAATAAATTAAAACTAATTTATACTAACCAGGGACTTCCTGTAGCCCAATGGTATGTGATAAAGTCATGTCGCACTTCAGTTGTGGGTTCGATTCCCACAGCTTTGTCTGACGGGACGAGTTGTCGCTCGTCCTATCGGTTGTCCTTTTTATAAAACTATACTATGATAACATTTGAGAAATAATATCTAAAAACAAGTTCTATATTTAAACAATGCTATATAATGTCCAAAATAATCCATTCCAATCTTTAGGATTATCCAAAATACATCTGTCCAATCTCATAGTATAAAGAAAATGATTACTTGAAAGGTCACATAACAAGAATGTGAATACCATCATTTATCCCCCGTATATCATAAGATATATCTTGTTGTTCACATTATAAACATGTGAATACTTTAATCATGTATTATTTTGTAACATGAATTACCATAGAACCTATGTGAAAACATTAATGCTTTCAAAAGTTAACTCTTTCCACATACCAATATCCCAAAATTTCTATATACTCAAACCATGATATCAATTTGTCCTTATATCAGTCATGTGCTCATGAATACTATCAAACATTTCATTTTCTCCAAATCCCTTCATTATTCTCATATCATCCACATTCCAATAATATTTCAATCAGTTTTCATGGTTATTGGTATCATACAATTATTGCAAACTAATACATAGATATTCTAAAATTCCACTATACTATAAATGAGATTCCATGATACTATTTTGAAATCTGATTACATAAACACTTAATCATTCCACAACATCATTATCATACTCAACATCACAAATATTGATCGCATGTGACTTCCCTTTGTCCTTTTCATTAAGAGGTTTCTCACATTGATCATCATTAACCCTTGGATTAGGGCATTGATTAGCATAACACCCCATTTCCTTGCACATGAAGCATTGAAGTGTTGGGGGAGAATTATCTGTAGTCTTTTCTATATTCACGTCATTAGAAACCTTTTTACCATTACATCAGCACTCAACTACTCGATGACCTTCGTTTCCACACTTGAAACATTTTGTAGTACCTTTTAGACAATATCCAACATGCTTCTTTCCACACTTTCAGCATAAAAAAACATTCACCTTCTTTTCAAAATTGTTCTGAGAAATTTCCTTGAACTCCATCTTTAGTTTCTTATAAAAACCATGATATGGATATGTAACACCAACTTCGAGTTCTACCTTGATAGCACAACACTCAATTTTTTCATAGGTACTGAAGTCTCTTATAGATAATTCCCATCGAAGACTTGGTTTTAAGCCACTGAAGAATCGATCAACATTACTTTCATGTTGGATGATAAATCCTGATGCATACCTTGAAAGCCTTGGAAAATTCACTTCATATATACCAACAGATTCATAATCCTTTTCCTAAGCTCAAGGAACTCATTTTCCATATTTGTTCGAAGAATACGAGGGAAGTACTTGTTGAAAAATAAGTTCTTAAACTCATCCCATTCCATGGATTCAATTTGAACTTGGGGCCTTGTATTCTTAATTAGAGTCCACCACTGGTCTGTTTGACCTTCTAACTGGTAAATAGCCGAAATGATTTTTTGTTGTTCTAAACAGTGAAGTATCGAAAATATATTTTCAATGGTACTAATCCATTATTCAGCAACAAGTGGATTAGAAGACCTACTGAAAGAAGGTGGACGTTTCCTCATCAAGGACTCAATAAAATATAGTTTCTTTCTCTCCTCCTTTGGAAGTCCCGAATGATTCATAGATTGTGTAAGTATAAAAATAAGATTTTGCACTCCATCTCCCATAACATTGGTTTGTTCAAGAGGACAATCATTGCATTGTCTATTACAATGATCAAAACATTTCCTTTGGGTTCCAGCCATTTTCTAAAACCCAAAAAAGAATAGTGTGAGAGGCAAAACTCATGCTAGGAAAACAACATAATAAAGGGGGATAACTTTTAATATATAACTTATTAGATTTAATTCTACGATCGTTACTGTAATTCTCGGACTATAAACTATATGTATACTTATCTTTAGAGATGTCCCTAGACATACCTTTGAAATATCTCTAGGGATTTCACTACAGCTTTCGCATCTTATTTTCTAATGGTTAACTAAACCGTTCCTATAATACCAACTGTAGAGACCCAATCATGACATACATGGAAATTACATTAATTTTTCGGAATACCTAATACATAAAAAAACAAACACCAAAGGACCGTAATAGATTAGTGTCTTTGGTAACTCGGAATATAATCTTCTAATCTTGGTGAATGATCTTCAGCATCTCCCATAAAGATCTTTCCTTTTTTCATACCTAAATCCTTTATTTATATCTTGGGGAAAAGAAAAAATATAAAGGGTGATATTAAAAGCTCAGTAAGGGTATGAATGGAGAAAATAGAACAAACCATATACATTTGAACTTCAAAACTTGAACATAATGTTTACATATCAAAATCGTGAGTTGTGAAATAAATCTTGGCAGTACGTACAGCATAGGTCAAAAAAGAACATAAATCATTATAAAATAGAATTGGAATAAAACATTTAATTGTGTGAAACCATTAATAACATGATATGATTTCCATAGTAGTCAAAGCATTGCTGCCAAGTCCATCTTAGTTGACAAAGTCCCTTTCTGAATCGAGTTCACTCCTCGTTCCAGTCCTGTATCACTGAACCAGATTAACTTACCATTTCAGCCATGTCTATCTCATGAGATATAAATCTTTACCAAATGAATTGGAGGGATATATATGTCCCACCCATCTCATAATGAAATCACTCTTACTTGTGACACAATATAAACATAAATCATTCATCATAACCCAAAGAATAAAAATGGGTTTCATAAACATCATCCCATCATAACATAATCCATATAAAAAAAATCGATATTGTTTCATCATAAGAAAATTAAAACCATGTAAATAATAGAGATATTATACTTGAAACATACACATATGAAATAATGTCACATTTTATGGAAAATTGTTTTGATAAAACACATGAAAAGAATTATTGAGGAAAATATCCTTTATTCTTAAAAATCATTTACTTTTCACAAAATGCCACGCAATTTTAAAAGAAAAGGATTATATTGAAAATAACCATGAAATATTGTAGAGTAAACTTCATGAAAATAAGGCATTATGAAACCGAAGAAATCTGTTCATGCTGCATATGTTAAAAAAAACATTCTCCTCATACTTTTAACAGAAAAGTGAAAAAGTACAACATATGGTAAACAAAAGAATGATTCCTTCCATAAAAAAAGTAAAAGTCAAAGAGGGGTAAACATGACTTTAAACATACATTTGATAATATTAAAAACTTTATGAAAAACATTTTTTATGTACATGGCTGAAAAATATAACCCTAGTAAATACTTATGAATAAACAATCTCGGATAAGAACGAGATTGGAATAGTTATCCCTTACCTTAGGTCTGATATGCTTCGTACATATCCGAACCTCATGCATAATAATTTAAATAATGTTACTGACTTATTAAAGAATCTTATTCATTGTTATGATATCATATATTTTGGACTTATGACTTTATATTACCAGTTCTAAGGTAAATTCCATGTTAAAGCAGCATTTTTGGGTAAAATCGGTTTATTTAACATAAGTGTTTGGACTTGTTGTTCCTGATAGTATTATTAATTATATCATGATTTACTTACTTCACAAATTTAAATCTGGAATTATATATCATATATATTCATTATATTTATATATATATAATAGATAGATAAATGAAATGAAATACACTGTTCATGGAGACGGTAGGTCATACGTACACATGAACATTGTTTTCCTTTCCTTATTGACTTGAATAAAAGTAAGTAGATGACATATATATATATATATATATATAAATTCAGTAGCTTTATCATGTCATATATTTCATTATTATTCATTATATATATTTTATAATCATTTTTGAAAGGTTAACATGGAGAATGAATCTCATCACGTCGTGGAGACGGTAATCCGTACGTACGCACGAGCGATGATATCGTTTCCATAATTATTTAATTGAATTAGAGTGGGTGACATAATATCAAAAAATTAATATGATGTTATAATAACTATATATAGTTATTCCTTACACCATTATACCCTTCCAAGTAAGGTGGTGGTGGAAAAACATATTACACGACAGCGTGGAGACGGTATCTCGTACATACACATGTGTGGTGATTTCGTTTTCCATAGGATGGATAGAAGGTGAAATGGGGTTTCTTCATATTTATAATAACATATCAGTATATTAGTGATACTGATGTTATTAATTTATAATGAAAAAACTAAAGAAGAAGAAGTTGAAAAAGAAAGAAAACTTGAAAGAATCGATAGAAGAGATTACCTCTTCTTCGACCCACCTCTTTTAAGCTATATCATAAGGCACTAGAGATGGTTTTTTGAGGAGACCAAGACCTATATAATGATTCTAAGTAAGTTGAAGAATGGAAATGGGCCGGATTTGGCCGAGCATTAATGCTCAAAATTGTTTAAAGAGAAGAGGGAGGAGGTGCCCTTTTATAAGGGAGGAGAGGGGCACCTTAGGAAAAACATAAAAGATTATTTTATAATAATGTCATATTCGGTTTATAAAAGCTCCAAATTGATTTATTTCGAAGATAAAGTGGGGATTTGTCTAAATCCTCTCATCCAATATGTTTTATACAAGTTTAGGTTAATATTTTAACTTTATCATTTATATTTAACTCTATGTTAAATAATTTAACTTTTACCGTGTCTTCATGTTTTCTTACACTATATGGTTAATAAACATACATAACAAGGAAAACGAACCCAAAGTGATTAATTATTAATATATATAACCTTATCTAAGTCATTTCTTCGAACCTTAGATTTTTAGTAACAGAATAACAATTAATATTATAATATGTTTTTTAAAAACTATTTTATGTCAATTTTGACAGTATTTGGTAATTGATTTTTATGAAAATCATAGTAGCATGATTAGTTCTATAAAAATTAATTAAATAAATACTAAAATGTCATGTTAACCTATAAAATTATTTTATTTCATAAAAATTCTCAAATTACATTTATTTGGGTATTTATAACATCAATTATGTTAATATTTCATTAATAAGGTAATTACTGCATCATCATTGTGTCATAAAAAAATAAAATTATATAATGTCTAAAAATTATAAATAAAATACCATTATATAGGAAAAAGTTTTATATTTCTAATGAATATTTATAGTCTAATTTATCTTATGTATAACCCTATATTAAAAATGTTTTACTTATTAAACATTGATTTTAACTCTTTTAACTCTTCTTTAAATAAAATTATAACAAGTGTCCTAATCTGATCTAAGTGGACCTAAAGGTTAATATTTAATTCATAAGTTTTTTTCTGGTCGAATTACACTTATCAAATAGAATTATGACATGTTTTAGGATAATAATAATATCCTTTTTACTCTTAATTGTCCTATTTACTTTTAACCAAGGTAAATAAAAGTAAAAAGTTACTATTCCCCAAAAATTAGTTTTTTTCTTATTGAACCACATTTTACTCCTTGATATTTACTGTGTCATTCTGATTTTATAAATTCAACTCATAGAAGTGGTAAAATTATGTTATCTGTACAATTGCAAATGCTCCTAGGAGGTGGGTAAAAGACGGTTAAAAATTTAATAAAATTTTTATATATCTAAAATTATTATAAAATGACTCCAATGAATTACATTGAACTTATATAAGTATTATGTATCTATTTTGACCTAAAATAAATTTAAATAAAATAGTGGATTATTTAAATAAAAATTCGGTTTTAACTAATAACTCAGTGTTTTCACTATTCATCAAAAATTGCAAGTTTTCACAAAAATACAAAAAATCCACCCTAGGCTAATTTCGATATTCTGAATCTAAAAACGAATTCCATTTTGAAAGAAAAAATTTATAAACATTCAAAATGTTGGTATAAGTATCCATAATGGCTAGTTTATATAATATTTTAATAATATATCATTGTTTAGTTAAACTCTATATTGCGTACAACACACGCTATCATAGAAGGTCACGATTACGTGTAAAGCAATTCAAGTCAGGGTAGCGTGTAGTGCAAGATTCTTTTTTTGTTGTGTATAATAGAATACAACCATATTTCATTAATACATTGAATATATATTCATATACCCTCAATGTTTCGTAGAATATCTTCTATCAAATTATCTTGAAATTTTGTGTAACATGATCCAAGAATAGTGTTGCGTATACTGCATGCTAATATGGTGTTGTGTATAGCACAAGATAATCTTGGTGTAGCATACAACACAAGATATCAAATAAATTAAAAATAATACTTCTCATAAAATCTCAGGGTGTTATATTATATTATAAATTTCTAACATTATTCCACCCATTAATTAATAATATTTTGTTCTTTCCATTGTTTTTTGTGCATCTCTTGCATGATTTTCAGGGTCGGTTTATTGAGGAATTTACAATTAAATTGATGTGAAACTCTATAAGTTGCATGAAATGGTATTAATATGTTTTTATAATAACAAATTATGCCAAAAATACTTCAGGATATATAGTATGAGTATTAATCATTAGATAAATCATTATTGATACTTGTTTAGGTCATTTTTGTGGTTCTTTGACAATTACTACTAGTTTCATTTTATAACCTAATATTATGTATATATGTTAACTCTAGAACATTAAATAATGTATATGATAAAATTTAAATATTATTTCAATCATTAAAATGGTTTTACAACCCGATTTGAAGGATGTAATGGAAATTAAAGACATGTCATCCATGATGTAAGTAAATTGATAAATCAAATATTGTGTGTTTATTTTTGGAATAAGAGGATGTGGAGAAGCACTAAGTTGATGAATTTTCCCCTAAAGATGATTAAATATTGAATATATTATATTCTTGAGATTTCAGTACTCTTTGATAAATACAAGTGAAACCAGTGTAAGAAAATTAAAGAATTGAAACGAAAACAGAAGAAACTGAAAGAGGTT
Source organism: Viscum album (assembly GCA_963277665.1). Classification (NCBI taxonomy): domain Eukaryota; kingdom Viridiplantae; phylum Streptophyta; class Magnoliopsida; order Santalales; family Viscaceae; genus Viscum; species Viscum album. The sequence continues at coordinate 402,381,729 of OY728142.1, forward strand.
TTTAACATCTTGATATTTTGTCCTTGAGATTATACATAATAACATGGTTTTTGACCTTCTAGTGAGACCAAAAATTCATGGATGTGAGGAAGACCCTTGGGATGGAGATTTATAATAACAAATTAAATTCACAAATAATTAGATGTGTGATAGGAAGAGTGGAGTGAGGGTGGTAGTTATAGTCCTGGAGAGGATGGGTTTACAATTATGTTAATCATTATTTTAATATTTTTTCTCAAGACTATGAATGGTCTTGATTCTTGTGACCATAAACAGTAATAAGTTCATGTGAGTTAGAACTAATGTCTATTTACATCATCCATGACTCATGAATGATGCTTAAATACAATTATTTATACATTTTCATAAACTATACAATTTACCTTTTAACCAAAATTTCAAGTATTTATAAAAAATCCCAAAAAATAAACCTAACCATTTTTTGACCTGTATATTTCAGAAAAGAAAACAATTTTTTAAAAATGATTTTGAAATTATGACAAATTTAATTTTTATGTAATATAATAAATTATTCAAAAAATAATAATTTTAAAACTATTACTGATTTTATAACACCTTGAAAAATTAATCAATGTCTCATAAATAATTATAAATTCATTCAATAGTGAGGTAACTATTCATTTGGTCCAATTAAAATTCAAATGGGTAACATTACTATTCATAATTGTCAGTTACTATTCACCAAAAAATTTTGATTTTCCTATCAGACTCTAAAAAACATACTAATCGCAACTATGTATATCCATTTTTCAAAATTCAAATTATATAAAGAGAAACATTATGTTCAATGTCTTGTTTATAAATATCACCACTAAAAAGAGTTTTTATGTAGATAATTAGTGATGCATGCGTTCCAATTTATTTCTAACACCAGGGGTGTTAAATTCTCTCCACCATCAGGAAATCACGTGCTCAAAATTTTATTTACTTATTAAATAGATGAGGGTACCTTTCCCTCATAAAATTTTCCAATTCCCATTATAATTTTTTGACAATTTTATTTCTCTAAAAATCCTTGACCTAGTGGATTACTTTATTTCAATATATATTTTCACTTTGATCAAGAATTTGAAAAGGATCTCTTCCAACAGATTAGATTTTAGGCTAAATACATGATATGAATATGGAACATACTTTCTCAACATCAATACATGAAAATAATTGGGTACCTGAGATAAAATTAGAGGCAATGGAACTTGGTAGGCCATCAGTCAAACATTCTAAATGATTTCATATGGTCCAATAATTCTTGTACATATCATTCGTTTAATTACAAATCAGATAACACTTTTATATAGTTATTTTCTAAGATAAAAATGATCATATAACTCAAAAGAAAAGTCTTTTATCATATAACATTTCTACCTGATTTAAGCTTTCCTCGTTTAATGCTGAATCATCCTCATTTCTTCTTCCACATCCTCTATTAACTCAGGTCACATCAACTTCCATTTCTTGAATTCATCCCATAGTGATGGAGTTCAACATCTCTTCCTATAAAATTCCTCAAAAGGATCTAACTCTATAATGGGATGAAAACTATTATTATAAGCATATTATTCTAAATTAATATGTTGATCCCGACTACCCTAGTAATCCTTTTAAAAATCCTGAAACATATCATCCAAAGTCTAAATCGTCTGTTCCGACTGCCCATCTGATTGGGGATAAAAATTCATAGCAAAATTTAATTCTATTCCCAAATATATCAGAAGGACATTCCAAAATATTCAAGTAAACCTATGATCATGGCCAGATACATTGTAAAGAGGGACACCATGTAACCTGAAAATATTTTTTTGGTACAATCGAATATGATGGTCTGAATGCATAGTATATTAAATAGAAAGGAATTGAGAAAATTTAGTCAGTTAGTAAACAATGACATAGATTTTATTTTTATCTTCAAATGCCTTTAGTATCCCCAAAATGATGTTCATTGATATATTTTTTCCTTTCCACTCTAGCACTGGTGAAGGCTGAATCATCTCCTTCAGTAACTGACACTCTTCTTCAACATGATGACAGAAAAACATTTTGTAGTAAAATATTCAATATCTCTTTTCATTTCTTCCTACCGATAATACTTCTAAATATCTGTATAGATCATAGTACGTACATGATGAACTGAAAATAGGGAACAATGAGATTCATTCAATAATCCAATCTTCATGTGAGAATCACTAGACACACATAATCTTTTTAAAAATCTAAAAAAATAATCTTTACCAATTTTAAATCATAAAATGATACCCATTTTAACCAATTATACATCTTTTGTAACTCCCCATCTTCCTTTTAAGCTTTCATACATCAGTATAACAAAGAAGACGACATTGAAATGCAAATCCAAATAGAGGAATTTCAGACACCAATAACTAAATAGAAAAAAATTCATTAAATCAATAATCAAATGGTGTTGTTCCAGCTATAACATAGTTAATGATGCACAATATTTTCCACTTAATTCATCTATAACATTGTTTCTTCAAATATTTTAATTGATCATGAAACTATAATATTTTATCAATTCAAGCCATATTATCTTACTCTTGTTTAATTCCATTTGAGTGAATATATATATCAGACTTTTGTGTTCTATATATATATCACATTTGGATCCATATCAATGATGCCTTAATATTTTTAAAGAGAAATGCATAAATTCTAATTCCAAAATATTTGTGGGATAATTTAGCTCATAATGTTTTAGTTTTATTCAATATTAAGAAATTACATGATCATTATTCATTAAAACAAAACTAATCCACATTAATGAAGCATCACTATAGATTTCAAAATTGTTATTTCATAATGTTTTGGTATAAATTGAATAATTCAATATTTGTATTTTAAAATCCTGAAAACAATCATAAAGTTATTTTTTCAAGATGATATTTACTACTTTTTGTGTTAACTTAGTCATTTGACTAGATAAATGTAAAAATATTTCAACAAATCTAAAATAGTGGCTGGGAAAACCAAGAAAACTATGAATCTTGGATATTTTTGTGGGTCATGGGAATTCTTCAACGTCATTCATTTTAGAATGATCAAAAGTTATTGCAAACATAGAAATAATGTTTCCATAAATAGAAATTTTTTGTGACCAAAATTCAAACTTTTTGAATTTTCCATAGTATTTGTTTTCAATTATGGATTAAAAAACCCTTTGATGTTTTTCCTGATCTTATTTAATTCTATAATATACCACAATTTCATCAATAAAATATACAACAAACATATACATGACGTCATAAAATAATTTATTCATTAGATCAATGAATACAACAAGTGGATTAGTTAACTTAACTAAAATGAAAATAAATTCATAATTACCATATCTAGTTCAAAAAGCTATTTTGGGAATGTAATCCTCCATCACCATAAACTAATGGTACCTGGATCTCAATCCTGTCTTGGAAAAATACCTATCTCCCTAAAGTTGATCAAACAAGTTATCAATGTGAGGAAAAAGATACTTATTATTAATATTAATTTTATTAAAATGCCTATAATCAATGAAAAGTCTCATGGAATCATATTTCTTTTTAATGTTCAAAACTATAGATCCCAATGGGGAAGTGCTAGAATGAATGAATCCTTTATCCTTAAAATCCTGCAACATATTCTTCTATTCATGAAATTCCATTTGAACACTTAGATAAGGGGGATTTGAAATTTTCATTACATCCGGAACATTGAAAATTGTGAATTCAACTTCCTGATCAAGTATAGCACTAGGTATCTCATCAAAAACAACATCAAGGTATTCATTTTCCACTGTAACACAATTAATCTGATTGGTTCCCATGACTTCAAAATTATGATAATGTTAACGTTAATTTCTATCTTTGAATTGTTTCTCAGCTTACTTATATGTTATCAATTGTTTGGTTTTATTATTGTATACAAACTAAAACTATTTTTAAAAACCAACTTCTTTATCATTAAATCAATCTTTGCGTGATAAATAGAAATCCAATCCATACCCAAATTGAAATCCTACACTAAAGAGATGAAAACAAGAAAATTTTGAGGTAATGTCATCCAACAAATTATAATATAATGATTATTTTAATTCATATCTACCATCGTATCTCCCCATGGTGTTTTAACAATGAGTCTCGTGTCATTTGTTGAAGTGGTATTTCCACTTTACAAGAAAATATGTCAAAAATAAATGAATGTATAGACCACATATCAAACAAATATTTAGAATAATTAGACTAAACAAACATGGTACATGATAAAACTTCATTGGATGGCCTAACATCTTCTGATGTACTCATAAAGGATCTCAGATCAGCTATATTCTTATAGTCTGGCTACTTTCCATCATTCAGATCATTCTTTTGGTATACATTTTCATAATGACCCTTCTCACCACATTTGAAACACATTATAGTTATCTCATAAAGATTAATCTTAGGATCATTTTCATTTCAATCTTCGTACATATGTTCAAAATTAGCACATTGAAAAAACGTCCTAGTTTTAGTAAAGCATTCCTTGGGGTGATTTTAACACAATTTTAAACTAACTTGATACTAATATTTCTTACCATAGGATTTTATTATATCATTACTATGCATTTCTTTCCATCTGGACCACTTTACATTGTTCTCAAATTAAATTTGACCATCAATGAACTCCATTTATACTCTCTCAACACCTTGTACAAGATTCTAATATCTTTTGAACTTATTAGATTCAAATTCCCTTCAATATCATGGCTTCAATGCTGAGTAAAAACGGCTGATTTTTCTAACAGGATCCTAAATAAGATTTGGAGCATACATTTTCAGTCTGATGAGGATTGCTTCATACAAAGCCACTAAATATTCCTCCATTTTCCACCATTCATGAAATTTTTTCTCTATCCTATGTCAAACCACCATAGGAAAATATTTTCAGGGAAAATACTTTTATATTCATACCTCTATAAAGAATCAATTTTCTTTCTATCCATGATATTCATGACCATTGACCACCACTGATTATCTTCACATTAAAAATGATAAATGGAAAGATAAATATGTTTATTATATGAACCTCCCATAAAATTTAATATATTTTAAAAAAATTTAAATCATCCTTCATCCGCTTCTATCATAGATGATCCCCTAAAAGAAAAAGGGTGTTGCCTCATAAAATGATCCACTATCATCATGTTCCTTCTTGGTATCTCTAGTTTCTCTTATACAGGGGTTCCACTTCCATTTATTGACTACCTAATCCTATACATTTCCATCACAAACTACTTATCTCTAATTACCAACATTCCTCATAGTGGATTCTAAAATATATCAACCACTTGATTCCTTCCAACTCTAGCTTCCCTATTTATTCTACAGATAACCAGTTTGAAAATACATATCATATATGAAGCAACATGGTAATATTTAAATGCAATTCCATTTCAACATTAATATTTGGTAAAAAAATTATGGTATTCTGTTAACATCATACTACCTTAAAATGTTATCTAAACCATGGTATGATACAAAATATAATGACCCAACCTTAAACATTACATATTTTATATATTTTATCCAAATTTCCATTCTATACATTAAAAAATCATTTTGAATTTGATATTTATAAGGTTTTTACATAACTCATGCATATAAATCCATTAGAATACATAGGGGTACTATTAAAATAGATTCCTTTTCATCCAACACATAATACTTTAAACAGAAAAAACAACAACAACAACATGATTTCATTGAAAAATCATCATCACAATTAACGTGACTTCCTCCTTTTTCTTACACATCCTTATAAGGTGTGAAAAGAATTTAAAAACATGTGATGAGGTTTAAAATTTAAGTCAGGGATATAAAAATTAGGAAACAAACCCTTAGTCTAGGATTATTTATAAACATATGAAATCATTTTCACAAAGACATACTTCTCCACAATATATACTTTCATTGTGAAACATGATATTTCCATAAAACATTATAGATCATATATAAAACCATAATGGTTTATTTGGGAAATAATTAATAAATTTTTTAACCCTCATGACTAACTTCTGATTTTTAACACTCATGGTTACCTTACAATGTAACCCTTGTGACAACCTTATTGTGTAACAATAGCAGTTACACTTGGAGTAACCATACGGTTAACCTATAACATACACCCAACCATTGAATTTTAGGGAAAAATTGGTCTCTAAAGCATCATAAAAATTTCCCAAGAACCATAGCATAATGATAAAACATGTAGAATTTAATAAAAAAATTACCTTTTAATTTCAAAAAAATATTAAACACGGTTTTTTAAAGGAATGTATTTGTAATTTATTATATAATTGATGTGATAATTAATAGATTAAAAGGAATATTTTTATACACTATAAACCCCCATAAAAACATAATTAAAACAAAATTTCATTATATAAATTTTCATAGTTCTATATAATCAATGAAGTGGAAGGTCCACCCAAAGAATGGATATTGGGTAAATAATTCCCTTACCTCAGGTTTTCCTTAATTCATACTTTTTTAAAACACGGGTATAATTGTTATAAGTGTGTTATTAATATTTTAAAGAAATATATTAATGTTAATAAAAACTTATATGATAATTTTATAACAACATTCCACCCATTAATTAATAATACTTTGTTATTTCTATTGGTTCAAGTGTTTCCTTCACATTATTAACATGGTATGTTCGTAATTGATTTTGTTGATGAATGGAAGAGAAACTCCTTATGATGAATGAAATTTAGTATATATGATTCAATAATATTAAATTATTTCTTCAATAATTTTGTTTATATTTTATGATGATGAATCATTATTCATACCTATTTAGATCATTTTCGTTGTTCTTTGATAATCATGAACTCGTTACATTATGTAACATAATATTATGAATATATGTTAACTAGAGGACATGAAGAAGGATGTATCATAAACATTAAAATATGATTCAACAATTAATGTTATTTTTCAACCATATTTTTATTGATATAAAGTAAATTGAAGACACATCATCCATGATGTCAGAAAATCAACACATCACGGTTGGTATTTGTATTTTTTGAATAAGAGAAATATGTGAAAAAGTAAGTTGATGAATATTTTCATAAACATGATAACATCAAGAATATATAATTTTATAGAGATCTCATTCCTCTTGTATAATTAGAGATGAATATAGTATAAGAAAATAAAATAATTGAAAAAAAAATAAAATAAAATGAAAGAGGATTTTTACGTCTTGATATCTTATCCTTGAGATCCATCTTAAGGCCTTTGGTTTTTTCCTTTTGGTGTGACCAGCTAGTCACAGATTTAGGGAACAGCCTTGGGAAGGGGTTTAAAAATAATATACAAAATTCAAAAAAACAATATATGTGTGATAGGAAGAAGGGGTTAGGGTGGTATTTATCAGGGATGAGAGGATGGGTTTACAATTATTTTAATCATTAGTTAAATATTTCTCTTCAAGAATATGAATAGTTTTGATTATTATTAGAAATAGAATTAATAGGGGAATTTTAATTTGATCCAATGGAAATGTACATCAACTATGACTTAATAAAGATGAAAAAATCTATAATTTAACATTTTTTATAAATTATAGAATTTAGTTATTAACCAAAATATCATGAAATATAAAAATTCCCAAAAAACATACCTAACCATTTTTCAACTTGTAAAATTCAAAATTGAACACAATTTTATCAGAATATTTTTTAAAATATGAGAAATCTAATTTTTAAACAAAATAATAATATCTTCAAAAATAGTAATTTTAAAACTATAACTGATTTTATAACACCTTGAATAAATTAATCAAGGGATAATAAATTATTAGAAATACATTCAATGGTGAGGTTACTATTAATTTGGTTATATTAATAGTCATAAAGTTAAAATTAATTTTCATAAAGGTAGATTACTATTCACAAAAACAATTATTTTTTTCCCAATCAGACTCTAGAAAACGTACTGATCACAACCGTGTATGTCTATTTTTTGAAATTTAAATAATAGAAGTTGAAAAATTATGTTTAATGAAAATTTTATAACAATATATCTAAAAAAGAATAATTATGAAGATAATCAGTTTTTCTTGCATTTCATTTTTTTATGCCTTGGGGTGTTACACATAATATAAAAATTATCTTAGGGTTCATTTTTCATATTTGTCTGAAAATATGAAATTATTAATGAATATACAAAAATATTACACTGTTGATAATAACAGACTTGTTCATTAAAATAAATATTTTAGTTAAAATTGATTTTAAATTCATAATATAAAAACAAACATATATTAATCTAACGTAGGTTATTGGAACTATTTTTTTTAAAAAATAAATATAAAAACTATTTTACTTTTGAACGTCACTTTTGCCCACCTTCCACCACATTTACGGGATTAGCATTAAATGGTGTTTTACTATATCTATGATTTGAATTCCAAAAAAGACATACATGGTTGTATTTCATATGAAAAATTTGTTATAATAAGATCAAAATATTTTTTGGGTGAATAGTAAGTTTACTAATTCTATTTACCACGATTAAAGGTAAATAAGGTAATTAAAGGTAAAAAATAATATAATAATATTACATAGTTATCTTAACACATGTTCTAATTTAATTTTATGAGTTGTTTTTCAACCAAACTCATCCCTGGGTCTATTTTTGGACCACTTAGATGACATTAATTTATTTATAATATTATATTTAAAGAAAAACCAGTTTTGATATTATTTTTTTTTGTACAAGTTAAAAAATTAATATAATATTATATAAGGGATGTGGTCTGCTATAAATATTATTTATAAATCAAAATTTCCAATTTAAACAATATTAAATTAATTATATTTTTTATAAAATAAATTATTAAATGAAATGGGGACACAATGATGATGTAGTAATTTATTTATTAAAAGATTGATGATATAAATGATTTTAATAATATTTTTATAAATATAATTTGCATAAATTAATATAATCCATGATTCTTTTTGAATAATGGGAAATATTATTAATTTTTTAGAAGTCTTGGTTTGAATATATCTCGTATATTTGATATTTGAATAAGGAAAAATAATGAATATTGTCAAAATTAACACATAAGTTATTCTAAAATAATAAATCTTCCATTATATGATATAAAATTTATAAAAAATTATATTTCATCCAACTAACTAATATATTGATAAATATATAATAATTATCAATTTTGAATATTTTAATTGATTCTTTTCCCTAATAATGACTTAGATATTATTAAAATTATAGAATGTGATAAAGTGTCAAAATATATTTTCTTATAAGTTCAATAATTTTAATATAGGGATATGAAAAAGATAAATTAAATTGTGAGTAGACTCTATAATGATAAAATAATTATCTACTTCATATTAATTTATGATTAATTTTAAAAGACTAAATAATTCCGAAAAATAATGACAGAAGATGAAAATTTAATTATTTTATTAATAAAAAAATAAATTAAATGTTTTTAAAATAATATAATAAATATAATTTTACATAATTGATGTGATCCAAAAATATTCTAGGTTATTACTACATTTTAGGAGTGTATCCAATGGTTTTTATCAAATTTATCTTTTTGATTGGGTTTAATTTAATGTCAAAGATAGGAATTGTGTAGAAATTAACACAATAGATATTTTAAAAAAATAAAAATTTATTATATTATATAAAAATATCAATAAATATTTAAAAAAACTGATAAATATAAGGGCTAAAATTTATTAAAATTCCTACATATTGATAATTGACATCACATAAGTAAATATTTTTAACCATTGAATATTTATAATATTATTAATTCAATTAAAATTAAATAGATTAATTCTGGGTAAATAGAATGATAATGTTTAAAATTGACTCAAAACATGTCTAAGATTAATTTATAGACAATATTAATACCCATAATCTTCTTATCTTTTTAATATCTCAATTTAGTGCAATTTCGAATAGAACTTAAATTTATAATAAGTTAATTGTTTTCATGTTTCCTAAAGTCCCCCTCCCCTCTCTAACAAAAGGGCACCTCTCCTCCTATTTTATTGACACCTATAAATCCATTTTAATTGGATAAAACCATCACAATTTGACTTAAAAACTCCATCACATCATACCATAAGTCATAATTTTGGAAGAGTGTCAACCTAAGGAGTCCTTTTGGGAAAATAAAAAAGAGACACTCGAAGAAGATATTATTATTTTACCAATTAAAATCAATTTCTTTTATTCTTCTACTTCATATTCCTATGTTGTTTCCATAATATAGTAATAACTCCAGTATAATACATATACTGATATTTTATTATGATTATGGTAAAACCATATTCTTCATTTTATCTATCATAAAAATAACAATGTCACAATACATGTGTATAGAACAAGAGCCTCATCCCAGTTGGTGAGGACTTGTTAGGTGCATCCAATAGACCCGAGATCAAATCTGGGTGGAGGCATATTGGAGGGATACTGTAGCATTACTGTAGCAGTCACTCTTCGGCACTGTAATAGCCGAAACTATTTATCCATCTGGGACTTCGGGCCACCGGTTTGGTCCTCGGGTCCTGCAAGGCTTTCGGGCATCCCAAGGCCTTCGGGACAGTTGATTCTCAAGGCCTTCGTCCCACCTTAAGGCCTTAGGGCCACCCCATAGCCTTCAGGCCACATGAATACTGGACCTAGACACACTACAAAAAAAAGAGCAGCCCCCAAAGATGATTCAGATAAGGTGCACTCATCAGAACCGAGCCAAATGGATTTTCAGAATGAGAGGGTATGGCTATGCCTTCAGTACTAGCCTGGGTTTTCATGGGAAGCCCAGCTAGACGATCATGCAAATGTGGAGAGATAGTATCAAGATGTAGATACTGGGGAGGGGCAGTTCCTTGTAGATAGTCTGGTTGAATTTCCTAAGACCTTCGGGTCATGCAATATCCTAAGTCTATGGGCCATGTAATCTCTGAGCTTACAGGACTTGTAAGGGTTCCCCCTCATCCCTTTAAAGGGGGGTTATCAAAAATCAATAAAATATGAAGGCCTTCGGGCCATTAAGACAATACATGAGTATATACATCTTACTGTCGCCATGTCGTGGTGTAATTTTTTATTCAACAATCCATTATTATTAATGGGTATAATGATGGGTATAATGGATATACAAAATTAATATTATATAGTGATCATTCGATATAATTAATATACCATCCAATTCCATACCATTTAACTATTATGGTAATGATACCATCGCTCATGTGTGTGTGTCTTCCCTACTGTCTCCACAACACGATGGGATTTATTCTCCACGTTAACCATTAAAAATGATTATAAAATTAAAATGATTAGTAAATTTAATTATTAAGAACTTAATATAATTAGGGACAATAAAAATATATATTACATCCATAAGAACCATGACTATATAAAAAAACATATATAGGAAAACAATGTAGTTAACACTCGAAACAATGTTAATACTAAAATACTATTAAAAATTTGATATAATAGGACAATATTTTATATAATAAATGTGAATATGGTCCATCAATAATTTAATAACATAATTTAACCATTATACACGAGGTTAGCACACCCATAACAAAAGGAAAGAATAAAAAATGATTAATTTCCCAGTTTCTTTATTATCTAAGATTTCTTTTATGTAATAGTTTACTGGGAAGTATTTATTGTCCATGTCCATTATTCATAAAAATTTGATTCAAAACACTATTTATATACTTTTTAAAAAATATTTAAAGAAATTTTTACCATTGTTCTATTTTATAAAAGGAATCTTTTATCATTTTCTTTATGAGGTACATTTTTGGACTTTTTCAATAAAGTATAATAATGATGTTTTTAACTTACAATGTGTGAGTGTCTGTTACCACTTTTGTGACCCATTAATGTTTTAAAAATTATTTTAAATTCAATAATATTATTTTCAAAATAAATTTTTTCTTTTATAATTTTATTTAATTTAAATGGTTTCAATGTAAAAAATGTTCTTTCTCTTAATAAAATATTAATGATTTTATTAGAGTATTATCATTTATGTCAACATACTTTGTTGGATATTATGCATGATTGAGGTTGATATTTTAGGATATCAATTACTATATTATATTGAATGGTTTATGATCAGTTAAATTTTGGATGTCATATTCGGATATCATTCACTATTTGTTGTGTAAGTATTCATAATTTGTATACCGATTCTAATATGAATGATTATTTTTTAATGTTTCACCATTTTTATATTATAAATTTATTTCACATATTATTTGATGGGAGGGGCCCGATATAGCCCCTCGATGTATTGTTAGGTATTATGAGATAAAATTAATTGGTGAAAATCTCATAGAATTTGTTTTCCAAGAATTTTAACAATGTTAGGAAGATTGATCTTGACAAAAATCAGAGAGGTTTCTACCCCCAAACATAAACTATCGTTAGGAAAGATCTTAAGAGTAGTTATCATGAGGATATATCTTGATAGTGATGACGTATAAAATTATGCATTCCCTCATTATGATATTAGTTATGGATATTACTCGTGATTATTTTACTCGTAGAAAATCAATGTAAATGTTTAAATAACATTATCTTTTTTATTAATTCCATATTATTCTAAATATTATGTTTCAAGGGGTTCCATTTATCTTTATAAATTATATTATCATTTATTCTTATTTATGATACCTTTTTCTATATTTTTTACCCTTACTGAGAATTTTATCTCACCTCTTTCTTATATTTTACATTCCCAGGTTGCCAAGATGTGTATAATGATTGATATATAGGGTTCATCTATGATAATAAAGTCGTAATCAAATAATTTAATATATTTTATTTTAGGTTTATGTATGAAATCTATTTTATAGTACTCATAAACTAGTTATTACTTTGAGATATGATTCCTTGTAATTATTATAATGTATTAAAATAATCCACTGACTCTGAGCTTCCATTGTCAGGGCATTACAGTAGGTATGAAAGGATGTTTGGTAACAACCCTAAATTTTTTATTTTGAATACATATACTAAGTATAATAACCATAAGAAATACATTGAGGATAAGTATAGAATAAGGTCCTAGATTTTTGGTTATGAGTATATTATTTGGGTATTCTGGAAAAATATATACATGTCTGGATACTAAAAGTGGATATTGTTCTTGTAATGATGTACCTAGGGGTAAAAACTCTGACAAGGTGTCCTGTTCTTGACTCGGGGTGACCGGGTACATGTCAAAGAGTCTTACCACACTCATAGTTGAACCCTCCTAGGGGGATATTGATTGGAAATTTCAAATTATATTTTGAAAACATTATGAGGGATTTTTGAGTAAATATGTCCCCAAAAAACCCATTTGTATGATTATGAGACTATAAATACATATATTTTCTAATTTATGTTACTTTTTTTATAATTTTTGGATTATATATTAAGATATGATATAATTGACTATATTTAATCATTTAGAAATGGTTCCCAATAGATGAAATGTGAACCTCACCGATTCATGTGATAAAAATACAAGGATTTATCATATCATTCATATTCTTAATACAAAATTTCGAAGGGAAATAATCTACCAATCATTCGAATCATATGAGAAAAAAATATCATGTTATAGTGGGATAGGTAAAGAATACTATACGTATTATGGAATTAGAGTGAATTATGAGAAGAAAAAGACATTGGGAATAAATTTGATAAGGGGAAGATGGGAAGAAGTGTTTTCCCACATATAATAATTGTAGAACGAAACACATTAGTTCCTTCTTTAAAGATATTGGATTCTAGTAAAAGTGGGGTGAGAAATTTCACCAGGATCAAGATTTTAGGGGATAAAAAAATCTATAAATATTAAACAATATAATTGTGAAGAGATAATACATTATGAAAATTATTGACAAAAGCATCAAAGACATATAAATCTAAAAAATAAAATGGATGATGGTCAAGCATATTAGGTTACTCTTATGGAAATGGTATAATTAAATTATTTGTTTCTATTATTCAAGAATAATGTTCTTTTATTATGGTTAAATGAGAAATCATATATATATAATGTCTATACAGATGTAATTATTCATTATGGATTTGGTGGAATGAACATTTTTATAATGGTATTTAAGGAGATTAAATATTTGGTATATATCAATTAGATCTACATTACATTTTATGGGGAATCTGTTGTTACAATAGATTTTTGAAACATAAGGACCATTCTAGATGGTTAATTTTGACAGAAAATTTTTGGAAAATACTTATGTTTGGAATGTGGTAAGTTGAAAAATGGTTATTATTGTTTGATGATAACGTACAATTTAATTGATCCTTTGGGATATCCTTTTTTGATTTAGAAATAATTTAAATGATAAATGAAATTCTTGTGTGATGTATGAATTATTAAAAGATCTTCCAGGGTAAAAAAATTTATTTTGAACATTCTTTTATCGGGGTAAGGGATTATGTGAAAATAGATTAAAGAACAACCAGAGGATAACATTGATGGAATCGAGTATGATTGTTGATCTATTAACTCTATAGTAAATCAATCCCTCAACACTATGAAAATGTATCTAAAAATGTTTTATCCATATTTTTTAGCCAATTTTATTTTAAAACATCATAGAGTTATAGATATGCGACCTTTAATTTTCAATTGATTATTAACTTATCTGTGATTGATGACCTCAGTAACTCCCAATAAATATTTACATTTCTCCTCCAAGTATGTATCTCTACTTTCCAACAATGTTATCCTATTTAAAATCCAAAATTCATGGTGATCTTCTAATTTAACTTTCCCTCTAATTATGATTAAATTTTTGTAACCATATTTCTGATAAGAGTTTTCTACAAAAGTATTATTTTTTGTATCAACAATTTTCTTTCAAAGTGTGATTTCAAATTTTAAGGTCTCAATTTATTGAAGGATGGGAGAATTTAACACACCATGATTTCATGGCACATAATCTTTTTAAATAAATTCAGTATCTTATGTTCCACAGAACACCATGTTTGAGCGCACCATGATTTACCGAACTAGCAATTTAAAAATCAGTGATGAGTATTATTAACAAAATTATTAAATAATATGTTTCATTTTTAATTATATATTACATTTCTAAATTTATTATAACAATTTTATCTTAAGGTGAATTTTTTCTATTTTCTGAAAAGATTCAACTGTTGATGAATAGTAAAAAATACTACATTATGGTTAATAAATGACTTTTCATTTAAAAAGTTATTTTTATTTATATTTCTTTTAAAGTCACAATTCGAAAATAGTACATATATCAATCCAATGTAGGTCATTTCAACTATTTTTATAATAATATTAGATATTGAAATTTATTGAAAATTTTAACGTCCCTTTTACCTGCCTTTAAGCCACATTTACGGAATTAGCAATAAACATAATTTTATTACATTTGTAAATTGGAATTAAAATAAAATACATACATTGTTGTAATCAATAATAAAAAATTGTTCCAATGTGATAAAAATAATATTTGGTGAATTGTAACCACAGAAATTTTATGTACCACAATTGAAGGTAAATAGGGTAATTAATGGTCAAAATAATATAATATTATTATAAAGCTATCTTAACACATTTATTTATTTAATTAGATGAGTTTTTTGACCAAAAAAATCCATGGGTCAATTTTTGGATCACTTGGAGCCACATGGATGACATTAATATATTTATAATATTATACGTAATGAAAAACCAATTTTTATACTTCTATATCTATCAAGTAAAATAATTTTAATATGAGTTTATATAAGTGATATGGTCAAATATAAATATTCATTAGAATCATTTAATTTTTATCTATAATATGGTAGTTTATTTATAAGTTTAGAAAATAAATAATTAAATTAAATGTTGACATAATAAGGATGTAGTAATTGATTTATTTACAAAATAAACATAAAAATGAAATTAATAATTTTAATCTAAACATAATTTGAGTAATTTAAGGTCATATCCAATTTTTATTGAATAATTGAACATAATAGTAATGTTTTAGATGTCTTAGTTTGAATATATCGTACTAATTTTATTTTATTATAATACACAGTAGAGAATATTGTCAGAATTGGAATTTAAGATATTTTAAAATAAATAAAATTTAATTAAATAATATAAAATTAATAAAAAAATTTATATTTTCCAAATGACTAGTATACTGTTACCTATATCATAATGATAGATTTGTAATCTTTTAATGAACACTTTTCCATGAAAATGACATTGATATTATTAAAATTAACTAATATGACAAAGTATCACTCTGATTTTTTATAAGCTGAATAATTTTTAAATCAGGATAACCTTGAGATAAATTAGATCATTAATAGTCTCTATAAATCTAAAATAATGATATTCAATATAATAATTTGTAAAAAAAAATTATAGACTAAAAAATTATTATATATGATGACACAAATATTTAAAAATTTATTATTTTATTAATAGAAATATCAAATAAATGATTTTGAAAATATTAAAATAAATATAATTTTACCTAATTGAGGTGATCCATGAATTTTATATGAAACTATGACATTTTTTTAGTGTATTAATTAGTTTGTTTCAATGTTATAATTCATCTTCTATTTTATTTGTTGCCAATGTTATGAATAATGTCAAAATTGAAACTATTTATATTTTAAAATAAATCGTATTTTATTAAATTATTCCAAAATCAAAAAATAAAAAAAACTAATAATTGATAATTAAATGGTATACAATTTCATAAAGTTTTATTTTATGGATAATTAGGCACATAAGTAAATATTTTTAAGCATTTAATATTTCGAATATTATCACTACAATTAGAATTATATAGATTATTTGAAGATAAATTAATATTATAAAATTTCAAATAAAATCAAAACATGTTAAAAATTTGTTGGTTGAGAGGATATATACACATCGTCATATTTTTATGTAAATAAATCACTTTGGAGCTATTTTGAATCAAAAATATATTTTTAATAATTTAATTGTTTTGGATTTTTCTAAAGTGAGCTCCCCTCTCTTATAAAAGAATACATCTCCTTCTGTTTTATTCACACTTCTAAATCCATTTGTCTTGGGCAGACCACACCAAAATATACTCCCAAATTTATTCAATTCATCTTATAGGACTTACTTGTGACTAAATCTAACCTAAGGATTCCTCTTGTGAAAATCAAAAGGATATACTCGAAGAAGAGGTAATTGTTTTACCAATTCAATTTAATTTCTTTTCATCTTCTACTTATTCTTACTACATTGTTCCAACACTAATGTTATTAATAAGGTATCATATATATGATGAGATTTTATTATGATTAAGTTATAACCATATTCCTCCTTTTATTTATCATACAAATAAAAATAACACCATGCGTGAGTACGTATGGCTCGCTGTCTCCACGTCATGGTGTAATTTGTTATTCAACACTACCATATTTGTATTAGTATAATTATGAATATGGTGTATATAAATAATAAATATTTAATTATTGTTATTTTGTATAATAATTATACCATCCAATTCCCTTCCAATTAACCATTAAGGGAATGACATCATCGCTCGTGCCTAAGTACACTCTGCCGTCTCCAAAACGTGATGAGATTCAATCTCGACTTTAAACATTAAAAAATGATTATAAAATTCATATGATGCCAAAATATAATTTTCACACACTTAATAAAATTATTTATATGAATAAAATATATTCTATTCAGAAAATATATGTCGTACATGACAAAAATATCATACGAAAACAAAGTAGTTAACAATTGAAACAATTGTAATACTGAAATTTTTTTAAATAGACAATATAAGGGGATCATATATGATATCATAAATATGGATATAATCCTAGTATAATTTAATAACATGATTTAACCATTATACAGGAGCTTAACACACCCTCTACTAACGGAATGTAAAAGTTATGGGTTAATTTCACAAGGTCTTTATTATCTATGATTTCATTTACATAAGACATTACACGGACATATTTATCATTCACACCCATGATTCACAAAGATATATTTCAAAAAAATCATGCTACTCTTTTAAAAATATTTGAATACATTTTTACCCATTATATATTCTATAAACGGAATCTTTTGTAGTTTTCCATACAAGTTACTTCATTCGCCTTTTTCGACAATGTATAAGAAGGATGTTTGTCAAACTTATACTACGTGAGAGGATTTTTATGATGTTGTGATTACTTAAAATTTTATACATTAAGTTACAAGAATATAGGGTTATTTTCAAAATATTGTTTTTAATTTGAATGTTTTTAAGGAATTTTATGTAAAAATTGTTATTTCTTTAAGGAAATATTAAATTTTTTTATTAATTTTTTTTAAATGTGTCAATATTCAATGTAGGATCTTATTCTTGATTTGAGGATGATCTTTTATGATATCATTTTCATACATTATTAAAATTTTAATATTCATTTTGATTATGGATTTTCTAGTAATATACCACTATTGGTTTATGGTCAAAGTAGTCATATATCATATAATGATTTTTAATATGAATGATTATGTGGGTTATGTTTCACTATTTCCAAACGAGGAATGTATTGGACTTAGTAAGTTCAGGGAGGTGACCACTATATCTCCTCGATTAATTGTTAGGTCTCATGGGATAAAATTATTTGGTAAAAAACTCTTCCTTTTTTCATGTAGTTTAACATTATCCAGATGATAGATCTTCACAAAAAGCAGACATGTTTATACCAACAGAAATAAACTATCGTGAGGATAGATCTTGACAGTATAAATCTTGAGGATATAACTTGAAAGTACATATGTATGGCATTATGAATTACCTTATTATACTATTATTAATGGATATTATATGTGATTATTCAACTAGTACAATATCCATGTGAATGTTTAAATTGTATTATATTATATATTCTTTCCATATTAGGCTGTATATTTTGTTTAGAATCTTATTTTTCAGTTATATACCATTCCTTAAAAGCTTATACTTATTTATTATAGATTATGCGATATTTTTTACACTTACTAAGCATCTATGCTCACCCATTTCTTATGTTTTACTTTCTAATGTTTCCAATATGTGCATTATAATTGATTTCTAGGGTTAAGATTAGAGAATAATGGAATTATAAAACTATTATATATGTTTTATTTTATTTTTTGAACTATAATATAATGTACATATGTGTAAAATATTTTACAAGACTACTAAATTGATCGGTCCTTAGGAATTTAATTTATTTTATTCATGCCAATGTATTAAACTAATCCATCAACCTTGAGATTCTGAGGTCACGGCGTTACAGCTATGAACTTTGTCCTTGACTGGTTGAGATGATATCATGTTCACATAGACTACTATAGGTGAAAAGTGTTCTATACAAATTCTAAAGTAGAGAAGTTTTCTTTTGAATAGTTAAATGTCTTTTCAATCATGTAAAATTGGTCTAGACCTTAGTCAATTTAGAATAATTATAGTAGAGATATACAACATGGTTCATTCTGCAGATATGATTATCGATCCATCCTCATTTCCTCCAATAGTTGACCTATACATGGATGTATTCCCAAATAAATTCAAAATGGATACTCCTTATAGTGTCTCGGGATTTACGGACATGGGTATTACATCATTTTAGAGGAATATTCAATAAATTATAAAAGTATATTACTGAGCACTGCAATATATAAATTTATTTGGTAACATGTAGGCATAATCTTCTACCTTGGTGAAATATCGTTGAAATATACGTTAAATATATCACATTATATAAATAAATTCTCCAAATCAATAGGAATTGTTATATAAGAAAGCGATGATATAAGAATCTCAGTAATGTTCAACAAGGGATATGCAATGCATAACTTCACCATAAGGGTAAGATAACATGATTACCACATTAGAAGATCAAACATTACATTTTAAATAACATATGCAATAGTCATGTCATCAATATGTACCTTTCCTAGTACATGAATCATAAGGTAATCGAGATCATAATCCATGAATTAATAACATCGGAATAAGACAGTGAATTTTTTTGGCACACATATAAGAATGTAAAATAATTCTCTACAAGTCATGGATAATTAAAAAAACATATAAGTGCACTTCCTCGGGGAGGCATATACTAATTGGGAAAATGATATCCCCAGTTGTAGTCAAATCCTTATAGTGGATCAGGATATACCTTCATTACACAACATATAAAGCTCATCGATATGTTACAATCATTATCTTATGTGATATAAATCTTTATCAAAATGAATTGGTGGGGGATATATGCCCCACCATTCATTTAATCTATAATGGTATCACGAATCCCGATCATGACCATTATGGTGTATAATTTTTAATGGTCCCACCGAGAACTATTTGTACACCCCATCGAATAATATGTAATGGGATTACACGGTTCTATCTCAACCACCCAATCATATAAGTTGTAATATGCATTCCCAGTGCTACGTAGGACAACCCATTTTATAAGATATAATAGACCTACCTAGTGATATCAAGTCATTCCAATCATATAAGCTACAATGGGATAACCCACCACTATTTTGGAAACCCCATTATATAAGAAATGTCCCCAAAACAAAATATGAATGAAGTTAATATAGATTGATTATCATTATAAAAAACATAAAAACATTATTATGTCTTAACTTGATTACCCATATAAAATAAATTTTTTCATGATAATCCCCATGAAATGTGATTAGCCTATTGAAAAGATATGGGTTTCATAACAATCACTTTGAAACAAGTTTTACAAAAGGAAATGCTACGAGTTCCAAAACATCATGTCATTAAAACATAATCTACTAATATAAATAATATGAATTGTATCCTTGTTTCATATCCCATGAAAAGAATAACAATATAATTGGATTTCATTTGACATGGAAAATGATTTTTGAAGCTCATCTAGGATAGTTCATACAAAAAATATCATTTATTTGAAAATCATCAAGTATTTTAAAAATCATTTTTCATTGAAAGCCACATTGAAATAATATAAAGAAAATGTTAAAAATAATTGTAGAAATTTCTTGAGTAAAATATCATGTCCATTTGGAAAAACACTATTTAAAACAAAAAGTTATTTTAAATTCAATTTCATTGAAAATAATATGGACAACATATAAATAAATTTTTAAAAACAATTTTAAACAAATTAATATATAAAGAATTTATTTAAAATACATTTACATTAAAATGAGATTAATATATTTTTTTAAAACATTTTTATATACATTTTTAAAAAACATGGTTTCTAAATAAAATTGATTTCTAATCGAAGTGAGAAATAATGATAAATTTTATTAAAAACAAAATCTTATTATTTTTAAGTACCAAAGAGTGGAAAAATTTTACTTTTATATAAAAATAAAATAAAAAAACATAGGATAAAAAAATTCATGATATTTTTTATGACAAGGATCATAAGATTTCATCAATGGAACCATAATCATAAATAATCCTGAAAAATGATGAGTTTATATAAATAAAAAGTGACCACTTTAGTAACATTGAATCATAATCACCCTTAAATATTAAAATTACATGAATCATAAAATATCATGAAAATAAATATATATATAATGTAACATGTCAATGTTCAGTACAAAAAACTCATATAATAATACTAGTGAAAAAGATGGAATGTGTCTCAAAGAAGGAAAATTCAGATAACATTTTATTACCAAATTGTTATCTTCTAAATCATGAATCTTATAAAAGATAAAACATTATGTGGATATTTAAATTTAAATAAATTTAATTAGAATAATTATAGAAAAAGTTAATGGAAAATATATACCCCACAAAAAATAAAGATGTGAGTCTTATGGCCTAAGTCTCATAGAAATAAATGAGATACTAGAAATGATAATAATAATTGTGTTAAAATTGAGTCACGATCCCCATGAAATAATAACATAAATTGAAACATTTAATATAATAAAATAAATAAAATTAATTATATATCATTCTATTTGGATTCATATTCACCACAGAATAAGAATTATTGTTCTGTTTAAAATACATCTCACAGATATTAATGTGAGAAATGAAAACCATTTGAATAAGCCTATACATTCTTTGTACACATTAAAAACACCAGTTTAACAAATATATGTTTATTATAAATTCACCACAGAACCAAATTATTATATATAACATCATATTTAATTTTATTAGGTATTTATATTTCCTTTTTATAACAATTTCATGTTAAAGTTATATTTTGGGTTATAATTGCTATGTTTTTCAAATATGTTTTTACTTTTATTTTTGATCCTCTTAATAAATCACGATTTAATTATTTAAAAAATTATAAAAATGGTATATATCTCATTTATATTCATTATTTAAATATTTTTAATGATCAATGAATGAAATAAAAACTAACATACACCGTTCATGAAGATAGTAGGTCACACGTACACAATTTTTTTTTTTCTGTTTTCATGTTGTACGAAATAAAAGAAAATAAAATCATGTTGTACTAATGGTTGACCATATCTAATAAAATATTATTTCTACACATGTTAGGGTAGTTTTATATTATTATAATAATATTTTTTACAATTATTTACCTGATTTACCCATTAGCCATGGTAAATAAAAATACATACTATAGTTACTATTCGTAATATCCAAAACTAAAAGGTAACTATTTATACAATTTGGAACATATGATTTCAAATATGAAATAAATTTTTCAAAATTTATAACACAAATGTTCGGTTTATTTATTTAAAATTAATTCTCATTGTCCTAACCATAAAATATGTTTTTATGAAATAAAAACTATCCAACAATTGACATGTGTTTCTATCCAATTTTAATTTGAAATTACATACAATGACTGAAATTGGATAAAATTATAAAAACATAATCCAATTACAATTTAAAACCTATTAAAAATAATAATCTCTCTATATAAATAAATTAGATGAAATTGACGTTTTCAATTAAAATGTAGAATGTTTCACTTTTCATTTAAATATAAATTTAATCAGGAAAATACCTAAATTTCAACTAAATTAAATTATGATTTCTAGATTAAAAATAATATGTTTAATATGTCATATAGAATATAAAATTTTTTCAAAAACTATATTTAAAAATAGTTCACCATCAAAAGGTTCTAAAACTATATTATTTTGAAAAATACTTATTTTATAAAGAAAATTGATTTTTTTCATATATCATATCTTGAAAACATATAATATGAATTTAAAACATAACATTGAATATATTAAATATATATTTCAAAATATAATCTATTAAGAGTTATTTATTTACTTTATTGACTCAGTTATTTTCATTTAAATTTTTTTTAGAAGGAAGATAATAATATTCATGTCTGCATTATAATGACTAGGTTATAATATTTAGTTATCAAATATAATAGACCATTTTTGAAATATATTCTATAAAATGAACATGAAATCATGTGTATCAAAATCAAAGAATTGGGTTGTGTATACTACAAGATAGTACGGTGTAACTTATAGTGCAAGCCTATGGTGGTGTAGCATACAACACAAGATATCAATGATATTAAAATGGATCTATCTCAAAAAATGTTACCATGTTACAAACATCGCCTTAAAAATTTAAATTATGATGGAAATAAAAAATATCTCATGTCATCAATGTTTATAGTCTCTTCTCACAAGTCTACATGCCCAAATGATTAATGAATTTGAGTATTCCCTTATAAAACCTGACGATTGATAGAGGGTCGAGCATGTGGTTCATTATCATTCCCCTATTCTTAAAAATTATACGGTAGTCATCTTGTAGAAATACACAATAATAAATAAGTTAATTATATCAATACTCTCTTATAAATAAAGGCAAACACATGCCTCTAACTATATTTTATGGTTTTGGGCCAATACCCTTCCTCTCTCCCACATTCATTTAACAAAACACATTATCATTCAATAACTATTTTTTATTCATTTTTAAAAATGTTCACATTGATGAAGATTCATATAAAAGAAATTGAACACATGATCTGGGTATGATATAAAATTTTATTGTAATTAATATATAAAAATGAATCAATAAAATGTATTTGTTGTTAACCCAGATCAACTTAATCATTTTCAATAAATATATAGAAGAGCATAAATTATTTAGTTAAAATGTTTTAGTAATATCAGTAATCAATAAATTTAAATATTAATAAAATTATCAAATACATGCAAGAAACATATCATGTCCAAACATCATTTGTGTGTCTACCTATTAATGTCCTATATAATACATGAGACATAATGAATTATCATAGACTCTAATGAGAAAGAAAAAAATAGATATCGAACCACCTATAATAAATAAACATCCACCATAATTATCCAGGATTGGCATTATTATAGGTTACTTATTTGGAATTGAATTTCATATTCTACTTTAAACTCTAAATTACCAAAACAAAGAACCCCCATTAATTTCATATATATAAAATTGTA
The DNA here is from genome assembly GCA_963277665.1 of Viscum album. Classification (NCBI taxonomy): domain Eukaryota; kingdom Viridiplantae; phylum Streptophyta; class Magnoliopsida; order Santalales; family Viscaceae; genus Viscum; species Viscum album. The sequence continues at coordinate 402,406,323 of OY728142.1, forward strand.
ACTTGTGTGAACTAAGAAACCAAATAAAACCCATTACATGATATAACAATACCTCATGTGCACCTCTCATATGTCAAATACTTGTCTAAAAACTAGAATTTTAGTAACCAATATGTAGTAGGATATTTTTTACCACCAAATATTTTATTATATTTTATTCTTTAAATAAATTGTATTCAATAGATAAAATTATTTATATGAAACACCAAGTTTAAATGAACCACAATGTACTATTAAATTCTAATTATTTATTGTAACTGTTGTCATCTACAATATGAAATAGAAGGTATAAATTAGTGTATATAAATATTGAAAAAATATTTCTTCACATTTGTAAAATCATGTTATTGGTTATAAGTTGGTAAGAAATGAATATAAAATCTTTTAGAGGTAAAATACTTATTTTTTCTAAAAACTAATTTTATATCCATAATGTGTTGTTATAATAATACATGGAATTAATCGCTATTGAAAATTGATTCCAATAAAAAAGTAGTATAATATATATAATAAAATATTTTAACATTCTTATAATTATCATTACTATGTATGTAATGAGAATAAATTCTATTATATGACTAAATACATTTTTCTAAATAACCTGTATTCATTGGGTTTCATGCACATATTTTAATTTATTATTATTTAAAATATTGAAATTAAATTCATAAAATGTACTACATATTTATAATAATAATAATAATAAATATAATTTAAAATGGTTAACCTATTTTTTGTGATAACGAAATATAATAAAAGTATAATTGTGTTTCAATGGTTTGAGGTAACACGAATTTACCAAGAGTTAAACATAGATACAAGGGTAAATATTCCAAAAAAATTAAAATATTATGGTTTGAAGAGATTTAATAAATATTTTAACTTCCTAATAATTCATGTCCAATTGGCTCTACTCTTAGAATAATAAGAATTTAGTTTATTTGAACATTTTAGTTAATTTTATATGTGTCCCTCCCCTCACATATAAAATGTAACCTCTTATACTCACATATTCATACAATTTTATATTTATATCTCATCCATGACCTACCAAAATTAATTCCTAGATACATTACCTTTATTCATGAAGTTATTTTCTTTGTATAAGATTATTATTTCAAGGATTAAGTTGTAATCTAGTGGTGGTTTCTAAAATAAGAGGTAATCATCTTACCTGACTCTTTAAAAGATAATTTATTATTCCACTTATTAATGATATGGCTTATCCAAACTAACATAAATAACACATTATAAAAAATATATTAATATTTTATTAGTATTTTGGTACTAAAACTTTCCAAATCCTTTACGTCAAATGAGGAATGAAAGAATCACTCATTAGTGAGTCCGGAATACTGCATGTACGTAGAGATATGATTCATTTTCTGTCACCATCATTCATTATTGGTTATTATGATCACTTTTTTATATATAAATTATATATATGAAATAATAATTCATTTTTAATTATATTACTGTATTTAACTTCTTTCCTTCTCATCCATTATAAAATTGAAAATGTTCTTCATGTGTATGTGTGGGCTACACATCTACAATGTGATTTGATTAGTTTTTCATTTCATATTTACATGTTTTTGAATAACAGAATTTATGTTGAATATATATGGTATTTATGATATTTCAATGATTATATTAATATTATTTATTATGTAAATTTCATTCAGTCTATCCATCTAAAATTAGAAACATAACTCGTGTGTACATATAGCCTACCATCTCCATGAAGTGATGTAATTCATTTTTCATCACCACCTAATATTGATTTTTATAATGGTATATATGATGAAAATTATTATATATATAAATATATAAATTTCATTATTAATATTTTAGATATTATTAATCCAAGATAAATTTTCATGTACTTTAACAATCGAGCAAAATCTTGCATGGAAAATAGTCTAATTTTCAACCTAATATTCATTATTTGGAGAAATTATTATTAAAATGATATTAATAAATCATAAATAAATGATAAGAAGTATGTTATATATACATATTTGTTTTAAATACAATTATAATAATTGTAAATTTATTTTAGTGGATGATTGAATGTGTATGAATAAAAATAGGACATGTTGTAAGGGTTTATGCTATAATGTTATTTATTTTCATGTTTTCTATAATAAATTTCAATTCTAGGATTTTATATAGAACATATCCATTAAACCACAAATAAATTTCAATACTATTATTATTCCAATATTTTTTACAAATTATTTCTATTTTCTTCTCTTAAGTACTTTAAAGGATCGAGATAATTATTTTAAGTAAAAACCAACCTTATTTCCCCTATGATCGTTGAACATTTTCTTCCCTATCCATGTTGTAAAAATTAATTTATTCGTGTTTTTACCAATATGTGAAATTTATTAAAAAGTAAATTTTAATTACCTTTTATATTATTTTAAATGTTTTCAAAAAGAGTCTTTTTAATGATTTTTTTGAACAATTCTTTTATACATTTTTACAAATATGTGAAATGAATGTTCTCTTTTAATGTATATGATATGAATGGGTTTTCACAATGTTTAAACTATTATTTACAGTTAATATTTCATTATAATTTTTACATTGTAATTTATAATAAAAATAATGTCATCACTTTTTTTAAATTTTTAGTTAAAAAGTTTTCAAGAGAAAATGATATTTTTCACATACTTTCAGAAAAATGTTTGAATGATATTTTAATGATAATCTTCATATATGTTAATATCCTTTATGGATTTTTTATTATTCATAGGGGATATGGTCTTATGATTCAATAAATTTTATGGATGAAGTTGTGTTACTGTGATCATAAAATTATTACATAAAATCCATTTCTGTCCAATGTGTTAATTATCTTATGATGAGATAATGAATGAACTTCTGATGCCTAACACTTCCTTTATCTTGATTTATTATGAATATTAGTTGGTAATATGACTATGAAACTCATATTTTTCCTAGGTTATTCTCTAATGATTAGATGAATGTTTTATGATCTTGTGTCACATATATTTATGGTTTCCATAATGTGATGGGAGAACCTAGAATTATATATGACTTTAATGAATTGGTTATATAATGACATGTCATGGGAAAAAATGATTATAATGGGGTGTGAACCTAGTTTAGATAGGGACTCTATCCATAGTGATAGTATAGAGATTGAACCTAGACTAAGGAAAGTATAGATTGAGGGTGAACCCATTTCACCATGATATCTTTGACAATGATCCTCAACTAAAGAAATGACTTCATATTCATACGTGTTTGAAACAGAACTTAGGTATTTTAATTATGATATAGAAATATGGATTATATTTTCATGTTTATGATTCAAAATTCTTATAACTAATGAAATTTTTAATTAAAGACACTTATTCCTTGATTTATGTTTAATGTTCTGTGACTAATTATATATCACTTTTTTGGTAATGATCTCCTTCACATGAACTTATGATTATGATCACTTGTGATCATTGATTGATATCTCATATTTTTACACATATTATTCAACCATACACACATATTTCTATGTTACCATATTACCATGGTTATTAATAATGTTATTGAGTAATAAATTTTTATGAAGGATACTATGAAATAATATCTTCAAGGGAGATGCTGAATAAAGTTTATGAAATATGATTATTGTGTAACAATTCTATAAAGAAACTGATCCATTATGATCATAAATAATAAAATTTGATTAAATATATTTAATATTAATCTATAACTGTAAAATATTTATGTATGATATGATTGGGTCAGTTTAGATGATATGAGATGAGGGTTTATTAATTTTTCAATATTATTATAAGAAAACATTAGTGAGAACCCTTAGGCTGATTGTAATTATATGTGAAAATCCTTGTTAATTGTTAAGATAGAGGCGTGCATTTAAAATAAAATAATTATTTTTCTAGATACTAGACTGTGGAGGAATAAATGGGATAAATACACATAGACTTTCCAACTATTAAATGAGTGGATTTTGTATTAACTTGATCGTCACTAGTGTAAGGTGACTGGGCCTAGGATTACGGACTATGATAGACACCCCTAAGTGATATTATATTTTTAATTAATATTATATTTATTAAAATTTATGATGAATTGAATGATATTACAAACGATAAACAATGATATTTAATAGAGATATGAAACATTTAGCACCTGCTTTTCAGTTATAGTAATCATATCTATCTAGATAAACAATATAAAAGTATATATAAATTTATTAAAAAAATTGGTCAAAACCAAAATTCTCATTTCCAGAAATTTTATTTCAGGAAATTTATATCATATTTTAATTCATCATGTCAATATTATCTTATGGTGAATTTTAGTAATTTTAATGAAGAAAAAAATAATCTAAATAATGAAAAAATGAATCTTTTTAAGAAAAATGTCTTTTAATTTTATGTTTTTAAATAGTGTCATTTTTACTTTGATTGGATATAAAATTAAATTATTTAATTTTTAGGATAAATAATTTAATGAATTTTATTATGAACAATATTATACATGAGTATAAAAACATTTTTATTCTTAATAGTTATTTTTTTTAGAAAACTGATTCACGTTAGGGATTACATGTTTATTCTAAATTTATTTCAACCATCTGTAAAATTTATTAATAAAATAGGATATATATTTTGAATAATAATATCTAAATTATATAATTAGTACAAAATAATTTTTTGAATTAATAATACTCTCTTTGGTAAAATGTAATTTCCCTTAGTAAGGGTTAAAATGAGTAAAAAGTGTTAATAAAAAATGATAATGGTTAAAATGACCAAATTACATGTAAAATCCTATTATATTTTCATATTAAACCCTATATAATATATTTTTAGAATATTAATCATTTTTTAGATATTTTTCTTTAGCAAGAAATTAGTATGATCTCTTGTTTTGAAAAAATACATGTCTTTCCTCTCCCTCGCTTATAAAAGGACACCACATATCATCTCTTATCCCAACATGAAGAGACTTATGGATTGGAAAATATTGATTGTTACACCATCCTCACATCCCATTCCATTATTTAGACTATATATTTTTATCAAAATTAAATCCTTAAAATGACTAAGTTGTAAGTCATAGGAGGCCTTCTAATGAATTGGCATAGTTCTTAATATTGTGTTTTCTATTTATTTCCTTTTATTCTTCCTATAATTTTTTGATATCCATGATGATATAATAATATTAACTTATCCAATATAATAATAATTTATTATTATTATCAGTTCACCACTATTCATCCCCTACTCGAACCAATGGGAAACAAAAGCATTGTGGTGCTTACATGCTAACTACCACCTCATGAAGTGATGTATTTTATTTTTCATCACAACCTATCATTGATGTTTATTTTTATGGATATAGTGTTAATATATGATATTTTTAAAAAATTATTCTATAAATATATTATATCATTTAACTTCATATCCGTTCAAATGTTAATATGTGATAGTGTCACTCATGTTTATATGTGGACTACCACCATTACGAAGCGATGTGAATCATTTAACATTCCCACCATCCAATAATTATTATAAATATGTATATAAATAATATATATGATACTTATAACATGATTAAAATTCTGGATATGTTTTATCCATGATCATGATCAAGGACCATAACCACCGAACTAATCTTTGCATGCAAAAAAACTATTAATCCACATAAATGACGATTTTAACGAATAATTATTAATAAGATGATGAAGAAATGTTATTAGTCGATCATATATGATAATATAATCATATTTATTATTATATAATATTATTATAATAATTATATATTTATTTTAAATGTGATAAAAAGAACTTATGAAGCATCTCTGACCTGAGGTAAGGGTTTACATGACAATCTCATCCTTATTCAAGATTTTTTATGATTACATTTTTTAGGAAAATTATAAACCAATTCCTATATTAAACTCCAAAAATTTATTTTTCTAAGGTTATTTTCTAAAAATATAGGTTTTATTTTCATTTTATACTCTCTATGTACATAATACTCAGGAATAATTTTTTCATGTAAAGCATCTTTCTTTTTCTAATCGGTTTGGAATATACTCAATGATGTCCATATTTTATTTAAAAAAATAAATCATATTTTAAATATTCTCCAATTATTCATTAAATTATTTTTTATCTATTTTTTATTTTCTATAAAAATTAAAATGATTATTCTATTCATATTATGAATGAATAACATTTTACGGAATGTGTGATTATATTCATTATTTTAACATAGACATCAAAAATGGATTTTTTTTTAAAAATCATGAAAAATATTTTTTCTTTAGTATACCTTTAAAATATCCCATGGTTCTTTCCAAAAAAAAATTCCCTAATATTTTTTTAAAAAATTTCTTATAGGTGAATCCTTTTACCTAGAAAATACAATCCTTCCTGGATATTGGAAAATGGTATATAGTTGTTGCATAAATGTACCTAGGGGTATAAAATATGAAAGTGGGTGTTTGTGTATTAACTATTTATCCACCAGTGCATGGTGTGTTTTCCATGTACTTCACACCTCTATAGACACTCTTGAGGGATATTCTTTGGTTTATTCACAATCTCCTTATAAATACATTTAAAATATTTAATGAAATGTTTATGATTTAAGGATATCCATAATGGTACAATTATTACGAATATGGTATTAACTATGTAAAAATATTTAATTAATTTTATGTCTTTTCTTATTTTCAGAATTATATATTATTGTTTATAATGTTATGATATAACCTATTGAATTTCAATATTTTTAAAAAACACTTAATAGATGGAATGGAAAATGTATCATTGTACGTAATCTACATAGTAATTTCACTCTATATAATGATAACGTGGTTATAACTAGATATAAACGAAATACAACAGTATTGGGGTAACTGAATAAGGTTATGACCCATATCCTTGCCCGCTTAGAGTATTATCTTGAAATAAAACATAGTGTTACAATGTTATATTATTTCATGTGAAAATTTCCTTCATCATTTAATGGAACTACAAATCCATTAGTAGAATATAAATATATAGGGTTCATGGAAAATTTGTTTCTCTATTAGGGATATATTTAATGGTAAAGTGTTTTCATAGAATGTCATCACCCCATTGGGGATGTGGATCGATGATGGTCATTGATTCAAAACACTACTAATATGAATAAAACCTCAAGCATGGAGTGGAAGGATATTAAGAGAACATTCATTGAGAAATATTTTCCTTGCAAAAAATCTCAGATTATGATAGAAAATTCCTTAGTCCAAGAGAGAAGAAAGTAAAAAATGTTTGTATGTATTATGGAAACATTAAAATCGTAAAAATTCACATTTTTATGATATAAATAATCTAATGAGAGATATTGATTGTTTCTTTTATTGGATAATTCCAATTATTTGAGGGTCACTTTTTTCCCAAAAATTCTCAACATATGAGTATTTAAATTCACCTATTATCAATATAGGGAAATAGTTCTAATTTTTTTTACATCAAATAAAAACCAAAGAATTTGTGTATGGATGATAACCTCATTAAGAAAAAATTCACTAGGACAATATTATAAGTAGGTATTTAAAACATTTAAATCATGTGGACTGAAAAACCTTATTACATTCTTGAAAGGAATAGTTGTTTGAACATGTGTTTAGATAAATTCCATCTTTCTGAAGGATGTAGGGGTATGAGAGAATCCATCAATGTTCATCGGTTTAATTATAATGAAATTGGGAATAATGAAAACCAATTACAAAAACATCAATGTAACATACAAGATATGATATAAGAGGAGAAGTTAAATATTTTAATATTACTACAGCCAAATATGGGGTTCTTAGTTATGTTTTGGTTGGTACATTGATCATGACATTAAATATTGTTGTTGATTTATTCAATTCTATATTCCATAACTCTTCTATATCATTGAAGTTTTCTATGAAAATTTATTATTTATATTTCAAACTAAGATGTGATTTATCAATCCTAAAATATAGTGAAAATATTATTTTTGAAGGGATATATTTTTCATTCCCCATTATGTTTCATAGATAAAACCTATTTGAATATTTGATTTTTATACAAATGGTATAATTTTATATATTACATGGTATGGATTGGATTTCAATGTATAATAAAAAATATTACTCCCAAGAGAAGGAGGTAATAATTTATGAAGAATATGTTGAATTATATTTCTTAATAACATAGAAATTATCATCTAAATCATGATAGGATCCATCCCTAGTAGTTATCCTAAATAAGTTGTTCACGAGGGAGAAATTCAGTGAAAGTAAAATTCCTTGAAAATAGTTCTCTAAATGTTGTTTTGGGGTTTGATTGACTAAAAATCAAAACATTTCATGAAGTATTAGTGGTTCATGGAGGCTCCATCCATCCACAAAGATAAGAAGGTCCACAAAGGAAGGTTTTTTGTGAATCAATCATGCCACACAACATTTGAGAAAATACACCACATAGTTTGATCATTGTTCATTGATGTATTTAATACTTCAATGCATTGAATTTTTTTTAGTAGTGACATTAATATTTTATTGGATGTTGAATATTGAGAAGTAGAAGCTGATTCCGAATGAATCAATTCTTTTGTGGGATCCCTATCCAATGTTATATATGAAAATATGACATCATGTAATTCATCACATGATATGTGGTAATGTTTCTATATATTTATGAGGGAGACTCAAAAGTAAGACAATAATAACTACCGGTTCTATGGAATAAGTAAGTGGTTCTGAGAATGCACTATAATGAAGAGGTAGATGCACTCATTGAATGGGTGAACGTTTATTTGGAATACTGGCATTATCTCAGATAAATTATTTAATAAATAAAGATTGTTAATAACATCATTAGAAAACTAACACCTTTTATTAATCCTTAATAATTTTTAATGTAAGATAAATATATGAAATATATGAGTTTAGATAGCATCCATACTACCCTTGTTGTATATGAGATGAGAAATGATGATAATGATTATGTGTAAAAGGGGAAGTTCAAAGAAGTGTAACTCAAGTCCATAAAGAATCTTACTATTGAATATAGTTAGGAGGAAAAAAATCGGGATCATGTAATGTCATTTATCTCCAAAAATCTACAATGAAGAACATTAATTTTCAAAAATAAATATCTACATTATTTATTTTTACGTGGAAATATTAAACATCATATAGAAAAATTTCATGTCATTTCAAGATGATGATTAGAAAATGATAAAATTATAGGGAAGAAGTATTCTTCCAATGTGAAAGGTAGGAGGAGTTCCAAGAGAAATTTCTTCAAAAAGATGAATCTGATTTCAAAATAAAATCATTGTACAAGAGAATCTAAGGAAGAATAATTGGTGTAATTCAGGGATCATAAATTTGATGTTACGGTGGTTGTTGGCATAAATTACCGAACAATGGATGATTGTGACCATGAAAAAGGATAAGTTGAATGAATATTTTACCTTCATATTGAATTAGAAACTATGCATGAAGAGGTATATGTTTGGAGATCCAAAATATTGAAATAAAACATCTTGGTCAATGATGCCAAAAACTTTTATCAATAATAAGATGAAAAATAGTCTTAGATAGAGGAAAAATTTTAATGTATAAAATCTTCAGGTCCAGAGTACTTATAAAATGTAGTTCAGTGAAAACTCAACATCAATGAACATAAAATTGATATCAATAGTTTGAAAAATACTATAAAATATCAAATAAAAAGTATCAAAGAACATGAATAAGAAGATGTCAGTATTATAAGGAATGTGAATGATCAGTAGAAAATATTTATTCTAATAAATAAATTTACAATGTCAATAGAAAAGTAAAATGTAAAATGAAATGTTTTAGTAGAACAATAAAAGCAGTCCCTACAATGGAAAAAGATTGATGAGAGTGATATAGCTGGTATGGGGATTGATCTCCAATTGAAATATGTACAAGGTGAAGTTATACCACAATACCCCACTTCATGGTTGGATACTAATATGTGTACAAATAAAAATCATTATATTCAGATAACCCAACAGAAAACCAGTAGTCCAATAATGATATGGAAGAATGTAATATGCGATGAATATTATTAATTTGGAAATATTGGCACTCAAAAAATGTATATTATGTAGAAAAGTTGTACCGAAGGGAATAAGACCAATATAGGAAACCTTACATTAATAAATTATTAAGGTCACAATTTTATCATCATTGATTCGAGTATGGAGGATTCAGACACATGGAATGATATTTCTCATCACCCATGAAGAAAAATCTTGCGAATAAAAATGAATGTGGTCATAAAATGCAATTCAATTAATCATGAAATTGTCTAAAAACACAAAATAAATTTGTGGAATTTTAAGATGAATGTGGTCCCCCATTCTCTAAGAATTATCAGGAATATAACTCAAATACATTGATTAGATTGAAAATTGATGAACAAGTTGTGGTTATAGATATTTCTCCAAAATAATTAGATCACATTGAAATATGGATCGTTTATAGTTGATTCACCTATCATTTAATGGAAATGAGGAGTTGGTGATACAAATTAGATAAAATAGATATGGTATCATAGTATTTGGTAATTATTATGGCCTAAGAATTATTGGGTCATGAAAATATTGTTTGGGGAAATAAAATAAGAAGTGTAGATATCATGGATTCTGAATAATGTAGTCACAAATATTTACATGTAAGGAAACTATGTGACTCAAGACATGGGATAATATTTTCAAGGAAATTCTATATCATTAAGGAAAAAATTTCACAATTGTTTTAAATGGAATGTGTGATAATGGGAATCTCTACTTTGTAGGTCAACAATAAGGTATGTTTTTTTTAAGAAAAAGAAATTAATCTATGGAATAAATTCCTTGTCCATTTTAACCAAGCATTTTTTGGATGATCTTGTGAAATATGATGCTTCTTGAGACCTCTATATCATACCCATACTATCAACTCCTTTCAAAAATGGAATATCATTCAAAATACATATAATGAAAAATAGAGAAGTTCAACAAAAGTTCTTGATATGGTGCATATTGATGTGAGTATATCTATTTCACCAGGATATATTGATGAGAGAAGTTATTATGTTCTCTTAATTGATGATTTTATTGAATATAATGGGTTTATTTCATCACCCACATGTTTGAGGGGTTAATTTTCATAAAAACTTATCCAAGGGAAGTTGAAACGTTGATAGGCCAAAAAAATCAAGAAGATATGAACAGATAATCAAACATAGTTCACAAATATAATGTGTAATATTTTCTCAAAAAAATTCATATGGAACCAATTTTTAGTAGTATGAAATCCATTAAAAATGGACTATATGAGAGAAGAAATAAAATTATCAATAACATGTATAGAATAATTCTTATTGAGATAGAATAGGCAGAAATTTTTTGGAATAAACCTATGGTGAAATTAAACTACATAAAAAATAGAGTCTTATTATTTCCATAATAATAATAGACTCTATTAGAGATATGGTATGGAAAGAAACCAATTATAAAGTTATTTTGATTCATTTAATGTAAGGGTTTAATTCCTAATAAATAGAAAAATTGGATGTTTGAATCCCCTAGAGAATAAAGGTATATTTATTGGATACTCAATTAAAATAATATAATATATATTCATTAATAAGTGGATGGTAAATGTGGTTGAATAAAATTATATAATTATAGAATAGAATGATAAGAATCTTCCCTATATATGTGATCAATCTTGAGATGATATTGATGTAGAGATAAGAAGATCATGGGATGTTTTAGTTTGATATGGTAATTAAAAAGAAGATTTAGATACTAAAAAGGATGAGAAAAAACTAGTATGAACCCAAATATCAAAAAGAATAGCTAAAATTGAAAAAAAAACATTATTGATGATCAAACCACACTAATGAAGACATCGAGAATGATGACTCTGCAATATAAATTCTCCCAATCTCAGGTATAGCCTAAATGTATTGCGGATGCACCTAGAGATGTAAATTGGTTTTAGTCTATGAATGATGATCTTGACCAAATTGAGAAAAATTAGGTATGAGAGATTGTTCTGATACCTATAAATAAGAAAATCAATGGGACTAAGTGGGTCTTTAAAAATAAAATAAATGATGATGGTGTGGTGATTCGAAACAAAGAACAATTATTATGAAAAGTTACTAAAAAATATAGTGTATCGATGTTGATGGAAATTTGGTTGATATTTCAAGGTAAGATACAATTATATTATTCATGGACATATCAGCGCAAAGAAATCTCAATGGTTCACATATTCAAGTTAGGCCAACATTTCTAAATGGGGTTCTAGATTAAGAATATTTTATTGAGAAGCTATATGGTTTTCCCATTCATGAATATGAGAATAAACATTGTCATCTGAGGTAGGCACTCTATGGGTTATTGGAAGAACCAAGAACCTGGACTTCCAGACTGGATTAGGTTTTGAAGAAACTCGTTATTCTACGTGGTGGAGTTGACATTAATCTATATGTATACAATGTTAATAATCAAAGTATGGTGGTGCTAATGGATTTTATGACATAATATTTTGTGGATTAAAAGTATCGTAGTGTAAATAGTATATAAAATTCATGAAAATTGAAATTTAAATGTCAATGATTGGTAAAATAATATTTTTCCTTAGTTTAAAAATGACACAATGAAAGAATGGAACATTAGTTTTTAAATATAAATATTAAAAAGAGGTTTTGAGAAGGTTTTGAATGGATAATTTCAAGTAAATGACAACTATGGTGGCTTCCTGGGTGAAACTGTTATGAGATAATGAAGGTAATGCAGTTAATGTCACAAAATAATGGAAAATAATTTGAAGCATATTTTACATGATAGCGACAAGAACTGATATTTTTTTTAACAAACCAGGAAGAAATATGTCAATGAAATCCCATTGAAACCCACTTTATGGCAGTGAAAATTATAATATGGTATATCAAAGGAATGGTGATTTTCTGTTTGCACTACATTGAAAATCATTGAAAGTGTTATTAGGAAATACCGATGTAGATTGGACTAGAACATGATATGATAGAAAACAACTATCAGGTGGTGATTTATATACTGTTGGATTTTTTATTTCTTATCTAATTAAGAAACAATATTTATATCATTGATCACTAAAAAGATGAATATATTATGTCCACTCAAGATTACAGAAAATTATGGTGGATGATGTAAAAACATGATGATATGGTAGTTGATGTGAAGTCTCTGATCGAAATCAATTATGATAATTCATATTTTATAAATCTCATCAAAAATTAATTTCATCAATAATGTATAAACATATTAAAATAATGTATCATTTAATCAAAGATAGGGTGGATAAATTTATTGCGATTTTTTAGTATGTGCCTACAAAACTACATGTTATAGGTATTATGAAAAATGACATAACTAAATATGAATTTGAGTGGAATCGATCAGCTGTATCGGTCCATTCAACTCCCCGTACAACAAAATGTGTGGATGTATGACCCCCTCTCCCTGAGGCATGGTGTTATTCGCTGATATACTGATCTATTTTCTTTACTATATTATAGACTTTGATGAAGTGACAATTGAATTCCTTGAAAAAGGGGAATAAATTTTATAAAATGTTAGAAAATGTCTTCATAAGGATATGGGGAGAAGATAATAGGGGGACAAACGAAGTAGGGGGTATTATATCTGATGATGGTAATGGTGATCAATCAAAGATTATATATCATGACGAATAAGGTTCATGAGGAAATTAGTTGAGTGGTTTATAAAATAAGTGATTCATTGATGAACATTTCATGATACTATTGTTTCCCAATTTAGGAATGGATGATGTGTTCCTAGAGTGTGTGTTGAGTATTTATTTGATCACTATCAAAATCACGAGAAATTGATTTTGGATGATGATGGAAGAATATTTCACAAAGTTTCAATTGTGAAGAGTTTTCTCAGACCAAATGGGGGAGATTGTGGGGAAAAATACACCAGGGTAACATTTCAATGCATTTGGGGTGATTGTTTCTTGAAGATCAACATAACTACGAATTAGTATTGTTGGTTTTCTAATACAGGTGTTTATGGTATGGTAGTTTCGCAATGTCTTTCAAATTTTTTCGCCTCGATTTTGTGAGTTTTTTTTTTGTGAAAAAGGAAGGTTTTCTATAAATTATTTCTTATAAAACAGTTTTCACACACAATTCATAGTTATCAAACCAACAATTTGATACATTGAGTGGGAAAATAAAATAAAAAGGACAATTTCTACATAACAGTGCTATGTCGACCATCAAGTGAAATATGTTCACAAGAGTCTTGTATGTAACACCCCGAGATTTTATGAAAGATATTATTTTTAATTTCATTAATGTCTGGTGTTGTACGCTACACCAAAAGGAGCTTGCACAACACGCATCCTTGACTTGCCTTTCATTACAGGCAATCACGACCTTCCTTGATAGCGTGTGTAGTACGCAATATCGAGTTTTACTAAACAACGATATGCTATTAAAATATTATTAAAACTAGCCGTTATGAATAGTAATAACCACTTTTTGAAATTTTGTAAATTCTATTTTTCAAAATGGACTTCATTTTTGGATTCGGAATATCGAAATTAGCTTAGGGTGAAATTTTGGTACTTTTCGGATAACTTTCATATTCTGATGAATAGTGAAAATTACTAAATTTTAATTAAAAACAAATTTTTTAATAGAATTAATTAATAGGGATAAATTATTAATTTGAGTGGTTTTAAAGTATATTTAGAATATATTTTTACAATTTAATACAATTTTGGTCATTGGATGTAAATTCACATTTAAACCAGTTATAAACTAGTGTCAATCTTTTGAAAGTTATTATCTCTTAAAAACACGCTATTTGTTTTGACGATGACAATTAATTTTTAAATTAGTTAATGAAACTGATATGTTTTGAATTTGGTAAAATAGTCATCATTTTTGAGTTCATAAATTAAATATAGCTTAGGCCTAATTTTTGGTATTTTTCTGAAAACTTTCAATTTTCGATTAATAGTGAAACCACTAAGTGGTAGTTAAAAAAACTGAATTATTCATAAAACTTAATTTTACTGCTTCTGTGAGTGGAATTTCAAAAATCCGAGAGACATAGTTAATATCAATGACTAAAATGTGGTTTAATGAGATGAAAATAATTTTTGGTGAATACTAACTTTTTAGTTTTATTTACCACGGTTAAAAGTAAATAGGGTAATTAGGGGTAGAAATGATATTATTATTACCATAACACATGTCCTAATTCTATTGGAAAAGTGTAATTCGACCAAAAATATACTTAGGAATATAATATTACCATTTAGGCCCAATTGGATTAGATTAGGACATTTATTATTAATTTATTTAAAGAAGGGTTAAAAGAGTTAAAATCAAAGTTTATTTACTAAAACATTTTTAATATGGGGTTATACATAAGATAAATTCGACTATAAATATTCATTAGAAATAAAAAAAGCTTTCCTACATAATGGTATTTTATTTGTTATTTTTAGACATTAAATAATTTAATTTATTTATGACACAATGATGATGCAGTAATTATCTTATTAATGAAATATTGACATAATCGATGTTATAAACACAAAAATAAATGTAATTTGAGTCTTTTAATGAATTCCACTAATTTTCTAGGTTACTATGATATATTATTGTTGATTTAATCCACTTGGTTCGAACATATAATTCTGTTATGACTTTCACAAAAATCATATATCAAATAGTGTCAAAATTTACACAAAATAGTTTTTAAATCAAATATTATATTATTAATTGTTATTTTATTCCTAAAAATCTAAGGTTCATCCAAATGACTTAGATAAGGATATATATATTAATAATAAACAATTTGGGATTATTTAGGCATTTTATAGTAATTGTATTAACCATATAGTGTAAGAAAACAAAAAGACACGGTAAAAGTTAAATTATTTAACTTAGAGTTAAATCTAATTGATAAGGTTAATATAATAACCTAAACTTGTCTAAATCCTATTGGTTGATAGGATTGCAACCCATCCCCACTTTATCTTCGAAATAATACACTTTGGAACCATTATAAACCGATTTTGACTTTAATATAAAATAATATTTTGAGATATTCCTAAGGTGCCCCTCTCCTCCCTTATAAAAGGACACCTCCTCCCCCTCCTCCTCACACCAATTTGAGCACTCAAGCTCGTCCAACCCCTGAAAAAATCCCTTCTCCACTTCCCTAGAATAATCCTAGAGGTCCTGGTCTTCGTCAAAGACCAATCTTAGTTCCCTAAGTGGAGGATTCAAAGAGGCGTTTCAAAGAAGAGGTAATATCCATTTCCGATCTTTTCAATTTCATTCTTCTTCAACTTTTTCTTTAGTTGTTTCATGTCAAAGTAATAAAATCAGTATTACTTACATACTTATATGTTATTATAAATATTAAACAACCCTAGTTCACCTTCTATCCATCCTACGGAAAAATGAAATCACCGCGCGTGCATACGTATGGAATACCGTCTCCACGCCGTGCTGTAATCTTTTTTCCACCACCACCTTAATAGGAAGGGTATAATGGTGTAATGAGTAACTATATATGATTATTATAAAGTTATATTGATACTGAAATAGTCTACATACACTTCAACACAATTCCACGACCATGGGAATGATATCATTGCTCGTGCGTACGTACGGACTACCGTCTCCACGACGCGATGAGATTCATTCTCAATGATTAACCATTCATGAATGATTATAAAGTATATATAATAAGTACTAATGAAATATATGACATAATAATGATACTGGATTTATGTAAATTTATATGTATGTCATCTACTTAATTCCACTCACTTCAATAAGGAAACGAAAACAGCATTCATGCGTACGTACGGACTACCGTCTCCATGAACGGTGTATTTCGTTCCATTTATCGATATTATATATATATATATATTCTGAATATATATTATATATAAATCATGTTGTACATTATGGATATAATTAATCATGATCCAAGTAATCATATTAATAATTACAAGTTAAAAACACGAACGACAAATGAGACGATTTTACCCAAAACGCTACTTTAACATGAATTTACAAAATAACAGGTAATATAAAGTCATAAGTGGACCATATATGATATAATAACAATGAATATTATTCTGTAATAAGTCAATAACATGATTTAAATCATTATACAGGAGGTTCGGACACTTACAAAGCAAGTCGGACCTAAGGTAAGGGAAATATCACAATCTCATTTTTATCTGAGATTGTTTATACTTTAGTATTTACTGGGTTGTATTTTAACATCCACATCCATGTTCTCTCAATATGTAATATTATTTCCATCCTTATACAATAGTTTATATCCAATTTTACCCTTCAGTGAGTTTTTTGTAAAAGATATGAAAAGAATCTTTTGTCATTTTTCGTACGAGGTACTTTTTTTACTTTTCCGACAAAAGTACGAAGAATGTTTTTTTAACTTATACGGAAAGAATGGATTTTTAAAACATTATTTCCATGAATATTCCTTTATATGTTTTCATGTTTATTTTTAATCATATTTTTTTTAGTTTATAATTGTATGACATGTTAAGAAAAGAAAAGTGTTTTTGAAGTAGAAAGGATATTTTCCTCAACAATGGAGTTCAAATGTTTTATCAAATTTATTTTCCATCTAAGATAATATAGGGTTATGTTTTTATCCCTATTATTACATTGATTTGATTATGTTTTGAGGGAATTATTTTTATGAAGTCATTTACCTTATATGATTTGTTTTATGATGTCATGATGTTTCAAGAATCCCATTTTTGATACATGTGTTATGTGATGATGTATGATTTATGATTATGTGGCACACATAAGAAAGGATTCATTATAAAATGGGAGGGACCTATATATCCCTCCAATGCATTGGTTAAAGATTTTATATCTCATGATATAGACATGGTTGGAATGGTAGGTTATACCGGTTCAGTGAAACAGAACTGAAACGAGGGTTACTCGATTCAGAAAGGGACTTTGTCCACTAAGATAGTATTGGTAATGAGTCTTGACTAAAAATAAATGATTCTCTGTGATTATGTGTGAATGCCACAAAGATTCTTGTTTTATGTTATGATTATTGTGATTACATTTCACTGCCATGATTTATCCCATGTTATGAAATTATGCTCTCTTTTGCAGGTTATGATTTCCAAAATGTTATGTTCTTATGAATATGATGTGATTGATATTTCTTTTGTTTACCCTTACTGAGCATTTGAGCTCACCCTTTTATGTTTTCTTTTCCCCAGGATATAAAGAAAGGTTTTAGGTAAAAAAAGGAAGATCTTTATGGGAGATGTTGATGATCTTTCACCACGATTAGAAGATTATATTCCGAGTTTCCAAAGACACTAAACTATTACGGTACTTGTGTGTGTGTTTCTGTAATGTGATAAGTATTCCGCAAAAGTAATGTAATGTACATGTACGTCAGGCTCCGGGTCTCTACAGTTGGTATCAGAGGAAAGTTTTAGTCAACCTTTGGAAACTAGGATGCGAGAACTTTAGTGAGATCCCTAGAGATATTTCTAAGGTGTTTCTAGGGATGTCTCTAAGGTTAAGTATATGTATAGGTTATAGTACTATAATTACGCTAACGATCATAGAATTAAACCTAAGATGTTAGATATTGAAGGTACTCCCCTTTTATTATGTTGTTTTCCCTAGCATGATTTTTGCCCCTCACACTATTCTTGTTGGGTTTTAGACGATGGCTGGAACCCGAAGGAACCGTGTTGATCAATGCAATGGACAATGCAATGATTGCCCTCCTGAACAAACAAATGTTATGGGAGATGGAGTGAAAAATCTTATTGCTATAATTACACAAGCTATGAATCATTCTGGACTTCCAAATGAACAGAGAAGGGAACAATATTCTATTGAGTCCTTCATGAGGCAACGTCCACCTTCTTTCAATGGGTCTTCCGATCCACTTGTTGTTGAACAATGGATCAGTAACACTGGAAAGATATTTTCAGTTCTTCAATGTTCTGAACATGATAAAGTCATCTTAGCAGTATATCGTTTGGAAGGTGAAGCTGATCAATGGTGGAATCTTATCAAGAATACGAGGCCAAGAGATGAAAATGAGTCCATGGAATGGGACGAGTTCAAGAACATGTTTTTCAGTAATTTCTTCCCTCGTATTCTTCAAACAAAGATGGAAAAGTAGTTTCTTGAGCTGAATCAGAAGGATGATTAATCTGTTGGTATATACGAAGCGAATTTTACCAGACTTGCAAGGTATGCATGTGGCATTATCATCCAACCTGAAAGTAATGTTGATCGATTTTTCAGTGGCTTAAAACCAAGTCTTCGAAGGGAATTAGCTATAAGAGAATTCAGTAGCTATGAAGAAATTGTGTATTGTGCTATCAAGGTAGAAATGGAATTTGGTGTTACATATCCATCTCATGGTTTTGACAAGAAACGAAAGATGGAGTTCAAGGAGAAATCTTAGAATAATGGTGAAAAGAAGATGAATGTTTCCTTATGCACAAAGTGTGGAAAGAAGCATGGTGGAGATTATCTTAAAGGGACTAGAAAATGTTTTAAGTGTGGAAAAGAAGTTCATCGAGCAGCTGAGTGTCGAAGTAATGGAAAAAGGGTTTCTAATGATGTGAATAATGCAAACACTGCAGAGAACGCACCACCAACACTTCAATGCTTCAAGTGCAAGTAAATGGGACATTATGCTAATAAATGCCCTAATCCAAGGGTTAGTGATGATCGACATGAGCAACCTCTTAAGGCAAAGGATAAAGGAAAGTCACATGTGATCACTATTGGCGATGTTGAATATGACAACGATGTGGTGGAATGATTAAGTGTTTATGTAATGGGATTCCAAAATAATGTTTTATCATGGAGTATTGGAATATTTATTGGTCTAATGTGGTATTCAAAGTGATTGAGTTATTTTTGGAAATAAGACGACATGCGCATAATGAAGGGAAAATGAGAAAAGGAAATGTTTAACAGTATTCATGATCTAATGACTGATATAAGGACTAAGTGATATCATTGTTTGATTATAATGAATTTTGAGGATTTTGGTATGTGGAAAGTGTTAACGTTTAACTGCATTCATGTTTTCACTAAGGTTCAATGGGTATTCAAGAGAATACATGATTAAGGTCTTTGAATGTTTAGAATGTGACCAACAAGACATATCTTATGATATATGGGGATCAACGATGGTATTAAATCTCTGGTAATTGTTTTCACTATATTATGATAGTGGACTGCAATATTATGGGTAAGCCTAAAGATTGGAATAGATTATGTTGGAAATAAGTTAGTATTGTTTAAGGATAGATGTTTTTTTCGATATTATTTATGGGATGTTATAGTAATATAGTTTTAGAAAAAGGACAACCTGCAGGATGGGCGATAGCCCATCGCGTTGGACAAGGCTGTGGGGATCGAACCCACAACCGAAATGAGACTGGCCTTTATCTCTTACCATTGGCCTACAGGAAGTCCCTGTTTAGTAGAAACTAGTTTTATTTTATTAATCAGTATGATATACGAAGTATAAGTTCATTTTTGGAACCATATACGATTAATCTAACCATAAGATGAACTTATAACTTTTCAAACCTTTTGTTTGAGACAGATGGAATGACCCATCATTCTATTACATGATCTGATAACACATCACAAATGACAAATTCAACTTCATTTCTTTAAGAGATGAAGTGTAAATTGTCCAAATAACGACCAACGGTGAGACTATACCGAAATCACGAAAGTATTTCTTCTAATTCCAATTTCATCAACTTTAGGGAAACGATCTTGAAAACCAAAAATGTCATCCTAGTGCTCTTATATCTGATTAATCATATGGTACCTTAGATCGTCACAAATATATGGATTTGTGATTGTTGGCTTTTCTATAGCCATGTTCTCTACCACTCTCCATCAGAACATGATGGTTAGATTTTTCTTCCATATCCATATTTTCACCTATGTGGAAACCCAGTGATTAGTTTATTTGGGTAATCGTTACATTTCATACTTTAGTTTTTAAAGCCATGTTTTGGTATTCCTTATTACGATGTGGGTTTATATCAAAGAAAATTTCGAACAGTAAACCATTTATAACCCCGACGAATTTCGAGGGCGAAATTCATTTTAAGGGGGGTAGAATGTAACACCCCGAGATTTTATGAAAAATATTCTTTTTAATTTCATTAATGTCTTGTGTTGTACGCTACACCAAAAGGTTCTTGCACAACATGCATCCTTGACTTGCCTTTCATTACACGCAATCACGACCTTCCTTGATAGCGTGTGTAGTACGCAATACTGAGTTTTACTAAACAACGATATGCTATTAAAATATTATTAAAACTAGCCGTTATGAATAGTAATAACCACTTTTTGAAATTATGTAAATTCTATTTTTCAAAATGGACTTCATTTTTGGATTTGGAATATCGAAATTAGCTTAGGGTGAAATTTTGGTACTTTTCGGATAAGTTTCATATTCTGATGAATAGTGAAAATTACTAAATTTTAATTAAAAAGAACATTTTTAATATAATTAATTAATAGTGATAAATTAATAATTTGAGTGGTTTTAAAGTATATTTAGAATATATTTTTACAATTTAATACAATGTTGGTCATTGGATGTAATTTCACTTTTAAACCAGTTATAAACTAGTGTCAATTTTTTGATAGTTATTATCTCTTAAAAACACGCTATTTGTTTTGACGATGAGAATTAATTTTTAAATTAGCTAATGCAACTGATATGTTTTGAATTTGGTAAAATAGACATCATTTTTGAGTTCATAATATCAAATATAGCTTAGGCCTAATTTTTGGTATTTTTCTGAAAACATTCAATTTTCGATGAATAGTGAAACCACTAAGTGGTAGTTAAAAAACTGAATTGTTCATAAAACTTAATTTTACCGCTTCTGTGAGTGGAATTTCGAAAATCCGAGAGACACGGTTAATATCAAGGACTAAAATTTGGTTCAATGAGATGAAAATAATTTTTGGTGAATAGTAACTTTTTAGTTTTATTTACCACGGTTAAAAGTAAATAGGGTAATTAAGGGTAGAAATGATATTATTATTACCCTAACACTTGTCCTAATTCTATTGGACAAGTGTAATTCGACCAAAAACAATATTAGGAATAAAATATGACCATTTAGGCCCACTTGGATTAGATTAGGACATTTATTATTAATTTATTTAAAGAAGGGTTAAAAGAGTTAAAATTAATGTTTATTTACTAAAACATTTTTAATATGGGGTTATACATAAGATAAATTCGACTATAAATATTCATTAGAAAAATAAAACGATTTCTTACATAATGGTATTTTATTTGTAATTTTTACTCATTAAATAATTTAATTTATTTATGACACAATGATGATGCAGTAATTATCTTATTAATGAAATATTGACAAAATCGATGTTATAAACACCAAAATAAATGTAATTTGAGACTTTTTATTAATTCCACTAATTTTCTAGGTTACTATAATATATTAGTGTTGATTTAATCAACTTTATTCGAACATATAATTCTGTTATGACTTTCACAAAAATCATATATCAAATAGTGTCAAAATTGACACAAAATAGTTTTTAAATCAAATATTATATTATTAATTGTTATTTTATTCCTAAAAATCTAAGGTTCGGCCAAATGACTTAGATAAGGATATATATATTAATAATAAACAATTTGGGGTTTGTGTGTCATGTTATAGTAAGTTTATTAACCATATAGTGTAAGAAAACAAAAAGACACGGTAAAAGTTAAAATATTTAACTTAGAGTTAAATCTAATTGATAAGGTTAAAATAATAACCTAAACTTGTCTAAATCCTATTGGTTGATTGGATTTCGACCCATCCCCACATTAGCTTCTAAATAAGACCCTTTTTAACCATTATAAACCGATTTTGACTTTAATATAAAATATATTTTGAGATATTCCTAAGGTGCCCCTCTCCTCCCTTTTAAAAGGACACCTTCTCCCCCTCCTCCTCACACCAATTTGAGCACTCAATCTCGGCCGACCCCTGACTAAATCCCTTCTCCACTTCCCTAGAATAATCCTAGAGGTCCTGGTCTTCTTCAAAGACCAATCATAGTTCCCTAAGTGGAGGATTCAAAGAGGCGTTTCAAAGAAGAGGTAATATCCATTTCTGATCTTTTCAATTTCTTTCTTCTTCAACTTCTTCTTTAGTTGTTTTGTGAAAAAGTAATAACATAAGTATTAAATACATACTGATATGTTATTATAAATATGAAATAACCCTAATTCACTTTATATCCATCCTACGGAAAAAAGAAATCACCGTGCGTGCGTACGTACGGAATACCGTCTCCACGCCGTGGTGTAATCTATTTTCCACCACCACCATAATAGGATGGGTATAATGGTGTAATTAGTAACTATGTATGATTATTATAAATTGATATTGATACTAAAATAGTCTACATACACTTCAACACGATTCCACGACCATGGGAACGATATCATCGCTCGTGCGTACGTACGGACTACCGTCTCCACGACGTGATGAGATTCATTCTCAATGATTAACCATTTAAGAATGATTATAAAGTATATATAATAAGTACTAATAAAATATATGACATAATAATGATACTGGATTTATGTAAATTTATATGTATGTCATCTACTTAATTCCATTCACTTCAATAATGAAACGAAAACCGCGTTCATGCGTACGTACGGACTACCGTCTCCATGAACGGTGTATTTCATTCCATTTATCGATCTTATATATATATATATATTCTGAATATATATTATATATAAATCATGTTATAAATTCTGGATATAATTAATCATGATCCAAGTAATCATATTAATAATTACAAGTTAAAAACACGAACGACAAATGAGACGATTTTACCTAAAACGCTACATTAACATGAATTTACAAAAGAACAGGTAATATAAAGTCATAAGTGGACCATATATGATATAATAACAATTAATATGAATCTGGAATAAGTCAATAACATTATTTAAATCATTATATAGGAGGTTTGGACACTTTCCAAGCAAGTCGGACCTAAGGTAAGGGAAATATCACAATCTCATTTTTATCCGAGATTGTTTATACTTTAGTATTTACTGGGGTGTATTTTATCATCCACATCCATGTTCCCTCAATATGTAATATTATTTCCATCCTTCTACTATATTTTATATCCAATTTTACCCTTCGTTGAGTATTTTGTAAAAGATATGAAAGGAATCTTTTGTCATTTTTCGTACGAGGTACTTTTGTTACTTTTCCGACAAAAGTACGAAGAATGTTTTTTTAACTTATACGGCAAGAATGGATTTTTAAAACATTATTTCCAAGAATCTTCCTTTATAACTTTTCAAGATTATTATTAATCAACTTTTTTTTAGTTTATAATTGTATGACATGTTAAAAAAAGAAAAGTGTTTTTGAAGTAGAAAGGATATTTTCCTCAAGAATGGAGTTCAAATGTTTTATCAAAATTATTTTCCATCTAAGATAGTATAGGGTTCTGTTTTTATCCCTATTATTACATTGATTTGATTATGTTTTGAGGGAATTATTTTTATGAAGTCATTTACCGTATATGATTTGTTTTATGATGTCATTATGTTTCAAGAATCCCATTTTTGTTACATGTGTTATGCGATGATGTATGATTTATAATTATGTGGCACACAGAATAAAGGATTCATTATAAGATGGGTGGGACTTATATCTCCCTCCAATGCATTGGGTAAAGATTTTATATCTCATTAGATAGACATGGCTGGAATGGTAGGTTATACCGGTTCAGTGAAACAGGACTGAAATGAGGGTTACTCGATTCAGAAAGGGACTTTGTCCACTAAGATAGTCTTGGAAATGAGTCTTGACTAAGAAGAAATTGTTCTCTATGATTATGTGTGAATGCCACAAAGTTTCATGTTTTAGGTTATGATTATTGTGATTACATTTCACTACCATGATTTATCCCATGTTATGAAATTATGCTCTCTTTTGCAGGTTATGATTTCCAAAATGTTATGTTCTTATGAATATGATGTGATTTATATTTCTTTTATTTACCCTTACTGAGCATTTGAGCTCACCCTTTTATGTTTTCTTTTCCCCGGGATATAAAGAAAGGTTTTAGGTAGAAAAAAAAGGAAGATCTTTATGGGATATGTTGAAGATCTTTCACCACGATTAGAATATTATATTTCGAGTTTCCAAAGACATTAAACTATTACGGTCCTTGTGTGTGTGTTTTTGTAATGTACTAAGTATTCCGCAAAAGTAATGTAATGTACATGTACGTCAGGCTCCAGGTCTCTACATTGTAGTTAGTGGGAGGCACATTTTTATTAAGAGGATTGCTAATCTTGGTTAAGAGGTGTAGATTTGTGGATCTATAAATGTTTTCTCATTTATTGAATATGTCTTCTTCCACAAAAGATAAATTAGTTATGTAGACCACATAATAGTTTGCAGTGAAGGTTGTTTTTTAATTATGTTTTGGAAATTATGATTGGTGGATGATGTGGTATATTTTACAATAAAAATATAAATATTTAGATCATTAATAAGATCAAATATCATTACAAAATATAATCCCATTAAGAAGAATTCGGGAAAGTATAATGTAATTCATGTAGAAGAATTCCATAGAAGAAAATAAGTTCAAGAGAGCATTTTTGTGAACGATAAAGTTTAGAAAGATGGTTCCTATAAGTGGTTTGGATATTTTTATAGCATAAAAACAAAATTGTACACGAAGCATAAGGGTTTTGTCGACGTATCTTCCATATACTTAGTAGAGTAGCTCCACAATGGAATGGTTGCCTGTGAAGCACATGCACCATGCAGTGCATGGAAGTTCATGAATTGTCATGAACTGTATTTGGTTTCAAATAATACCAGCACCAAATACACCCCATGAGAAGGCCCAAAGGGAGTTCCCTATCCCCACTGGATGGAACAAGTGACTGGGTATCCGTAAATAAGGTTTGAGAATGATTTACCCTAGTATGAATGCATAAAATATTAAAAACAATTAATAATAAGAATCTGATATTTTTATGTCAAATATGTCTTAATAAACCCAAAACTGAATACAAAGTTTTAAAAAAATTCCAAGAGGTCAAAATAAAAAAAACAGTATAATTTCAGCCATAATTACTCCACATGCTAAGGGGTTGTCACCCCAAGTCACATCCACAACACCACACAAAGAGGGGAATAACAACCTGAACCGCCTTCACCTGAGGGTTTTCCATTACCAAAGTAAAACATAATGAATTATAAAGACACCCAAGGGGTGTAAGTATGGTGTGATCCTGAGCCCAGTAGGTTTCCACCCAAATATTCCAAAGGGTACGCAACACAATGTGAAAAGCATGTAGTTTAACTTTGTAATGAAAATGATGATATGTTTAAAGTAGTGGAACATTAAATTGAAAACAACTTTTAAACTAAATAATTCAGAATGTTAACAAATTTAAATTAGATATGTTAGATTCTATAATTTTAATGCCCAAAGAAACCTAACACAAGGGTAAATACCACAAATCCAATGAGCATAGAAATCGAAAACACCCCTAGGAAACTGGACAGTCTCAGGTCCTATGAACCTCGTACCGTAGTGAAATGTAACCATAGAAAAATTTGTTCTTGTAGATGAGCCAATTGTGGGGAATACACCCCTAACATAGTGGTTCCCCATTATCATCCATATTGATTATTTATAGTTTTTTCTTATCCATTTTAATAGTGAAACAGGGGAAACACCCATCTGGTTCTATTACTGAACTAGTACATATCTGCCTTCCTAGGTACCCGGGATTCCATTTTTGTTCTCAAACAATTTAAGAAGGAAAAAAAATCCATTTCCATGTAAAAACACCACTACTGGTCACTTATAAATAGTAAAATATCTACACATACATTATACCACTTAAAACACACAACAAATCACTTTGATTTTAATATACAACTTCTCAAAAATATGTCTTGATTTGTGCCCAAAACTCCTTGAAACCCCCACATTACACACCATGTGCATAATTTATGATACCAAAACAAAAATGGGAGTCCAAAATCTTCCAATTAATCTAAATAAATAAAGCCTTGGTTATTCCCCTAAATTTTAGAATGTCCTAACATTGAAAAACCCTCCATTTTTCACAAACATGGCAGGTAAAAATTTATGAGTTTCAAAAACACCATTAAAATAGATTTATTCAAAAACTAAAAAAAGACATAGAAATTAAAAATAATATTTTAAGCCTTAATAAATTAAAATAAAATCAACAATTCAATTCTACAGTATCCCCAAATGAAGGAATGAAATAATGCTTTGTAAAAACCCAAATTTCACAAAAATGTGACACCAAAAATTCATTTGCATTATAAATACGACTAAAACCAATTATCGCAGAAACATTCTTATGTAATATATATGAAAAAACCATAGAAACATAAATATATGTAAAAAAATTAGACACCAAATCGATTCATATACCTATGTAATGAATACCTTGAATCCTTTGTGCGAAAACTCAAACACACAACCGCCGCACCTCAAGGAGGGTTGATCAATCCTAAAATAGAATATTGTACCATGTAAACCCAAAGATAAACCCTAGGTTCAACACCCTACCCTATGGTCATTTTTTACTTCAAGTAAAATAGAATAAAACCTAAGCACATTGAATGAAACCCCAATAAAAATTAATGAAGAATGAAGGAGACCCACAAACATGAGGGATCTTGAAATAATCGCCCCAAATACTGCAGTAGACAAATTTAAAAACATCCAAAAATGCAATTTATGTTATCAAATTGAAGAAAATTTTAATAGAGAACATAAATGGGGGGGAAATGTGAAAAATGATGAAGTGATACAGGAATAAAATTACATTTTTAAATCGTGGTGAAATGTGAAAGATTTAGATTTTTTGTACTAAACCACGAGGCAAACGAGCTCCAAAGAGGGTGAGAAGTGAATGGTACCATGCCTAGGTTTAGTGTGGTTAGGTGAGAGGTAGAATCAACAAAAAAATAATAATATTTAATAAGATATTAAATGTTTTTTTAGAACTGGGAATGGGCTTCCAGGCTGTCCCAACTCTTTAAATAAAAACCTAAATACACCATGATTATAGATTTATAAAGGATCCAAATTGACATGGTGGTGTCAATAGGTCGGGGAGGCCAATATTGGATTCTAATGGATACAAATGACGACAAATTAAGGATTTATAAAAGAAATAAAATTTATTTTTAAATCTATAATTGGGCTCACAGTTTGGAAATTTTTTTGAAAACAAACCATTTCCACCAAAATGCATGGGAAACACCCAAAACAAAGAAACAATATAAATTAATTGAAAATAACATTAAAATATGTCATGCATGTGAAAATTATCCTCACCATGAAAACATTTCGTCCTGGAAAGTCAACCAAAAGCTTGATTAGAAAACAGGAATGTATATTATTCCTCAACCCATGACTTCTGCTCCCATGTCTCATTTATATCCTTTACATGCTACCAAAGAACCTAGACCAGTGGAATAGACATTACCCATAGCAACTTCTATTGGGTGTCTACTATTTTCATTAGCTGCTCAAAAACATAGAATTTTGGCTCTAACTTTAGTTAATCCCAACTCAGCATGTGGGAGAGATCTATGTTGTATTTGTTCAACTAGGAGACATGGAATATGTCATGGTTGATGTCAACTCGGAAGGTAAATACAACCTGTATTCCACCGTGCAAATACACCCAATGGTCTCAAAACGTCCTACATACCACAACATCAGCTTCCCTTGCCTTCCCAATCGACGATGGCCCATATGATGGGCCACATTCGAGAATACCCTATCACCAAAAAAGAACATTTCTCAACACATCTGGTTAGCATAAGATTTATAGAAACTCTATGCTATCAATAATCATTTCCTGATAAATTTGACCTTCTCAGAAGTCTCTTAAACCTGACCTGGTCCCATTTGTGAGGTCTCCCCCACCTTAGCCCAATATAGGGGGAACTAACAAGGACAACCCTAGCGAGCCTCAAATGGAGCCATTAGAATCAATGATTGGTATCTATAATTATAATAAAACTCAACCAATACCAAATTGTTATCCTAGGAACCTATGAAGTCCAAGACACATGTACAGAGCATGTACTCTAAAATCAAATTCACCTACTCTGTCTGGCCATCCGTCTGAGAATGGAATGTTGTGATCATATAAATATGAGATGCCAAGGACATATAAAAGCCTTCCCTGAACCAAGAAGTGAAGTAAGGGTCTCCATCTGAGAAAAATTTTTAAGGAGCGCAATGGAGTCTCACCACATCTTGATGATACCAATTGTCCAACTCATTCACTTTAGTTGTATCTCTGATTGGAATGAAGATGAATGATTTTCTCAGAAGATCAATCAATACCCAAATGTCATTATTACCCCAAGGTGTATAAGGAAAGCCAACATTGAAGTCCATTGAAACATCATCCTACATCCACATAGGAATGTGTAATGCCTGGAGAAAACCAAGGGTCGTTGATGATCTTCTATCACTTGCTGGAATTTATAGTATCTCCACATGATGTACGCTCTGTCCCGTCACATACTTGCCCACCAAAACTGCCGTGAAACATCATAATACATCTTGGTGGAACCCAGATTATTATCCCACTATGTTTGTTGGCTATCCTCCATCACCACATTATATAGAGACAATGGAAATACTATTCAGACCTTGAATCACAAGATTCCCTCGAGAGATAATGACAATTAGTGGACGTCTCTCCACCATCAAGAAACATCCTTGACCGCGGACAAAGCTCTTCACTAGGATGTTCCCTCTGAATCAACTCCAAGAGAGAAGGATTCAACCGAATTCTTACCAAGAATTCCCATCCACTATTCTCCTTTGTCTCCACATGAATTTGAGAAAAGAGTCTAATCATAGTCCACTCATATCTGGACATCCTCAAAGTCTACACTAGAACACTTCTGTTCAAGGCATCAGGCACCACATTACCCTTTCCTGGGGTGTAGACAATGTCAATGTCAAACCCCTACAAGTAATCAATCGAGTGATCATGACTCAAGTTGAGGTCCTTCTGTGAGAAGATATACACCAATAATTTTTAACAGAGTTGACCACAAACCTCTACACAAAGAGATAGTGATTCCTAGTATTCAATGCATGAATCATAGCTACTAACTCCAAGTCATGGGTCAGGAAATTCTTTTCATGTGGTCGGATTTGGAGAGAGCCATACACCACGACGTGATCATCTCGTATAATCATGAACCCATTACCCATACCTAAAGTGTCAAAATAGGCCGCATACCCCTTCCCAGCCTCAGGAAAAATCAGCACAGGCGGGCGGTATTTAGCCTCTGCTTCTACTCCTCGAAGGAATACTAACATTTAGGGTCCCATAAAAACTTCAACCCTTTTCAGGTGAATAGGTTAATTAGTGAATCAATCTGAGAGAAATCCCAAATGAATGGCTTGTAATAACAATCCAGGCCATGGAAACTCTTGATCTCAAACACATTCTTTGGTTGCTCCCATGAAATGACCACACATATCTTCATGGGTTCCACTAAACCCCCTGCTCTCGGATCACATGTCCCAAAATTTCTACCTCCCGGATATTGAAAGTTCACTTTGACAACATTTCAAAGAGGCAGTGATCGCACAAAGATCCAAGAATGATCCTCTAGTGATGTTCATGTTCCTCCTCAGAACTAGACAATACTAAAATATCATCCACGGAGACCACAGTCAAGGAATTGAGATACTTATGGAACACCCTATTCATGATTTCCATAAAGACCGCTGGAGAATTGGTCAAGCTGAAGGTCATGACGAAATACTCAAAGTAGTTGTACCTGCTTCGGAAGGTCGTCTTCGGAATATTTGCCACTTTCACCCTGAGTCGATAGTATCCTGAAAGCAAGTCTATTTTTGTGAAACAACTTTCCCACTTAAATTGATCAAAGAAAATATATATTATTGGAAAAGGGTATTTGTTCTTAACAATTACCTATTTCAGAATTTGGTAGAAAATGCACAACCAGAGGGATCCATCAGCCTTTTTCGCAAATAATACAGGAGCGGCCCAAGGATAAATTCTTGGGAGAATTAATCATTTGGATTCAATGTTATCCAGTTGTATCAAAAATTACATATTCTTAGTAGGGTCCATGCGATATTATGGAAGTGATATTGGTTGTCTTCCCGGTGCTACATCAATAGAGAACACCACATCATACTCCGAGGGAAAACTGGGAAAATCATCCGGGAATAATTCAGATAACATATTCACTACATGAGGTAGTGCACATTCAGGGGAAGGACCATCGCCCATGACGGAACAGACTGTGCAAGAACTCCTCCAGAATCCACTGACCCTGCCCCACTCGGAAGTGGACTTACCACCCCGCCGAAGGTATGAAAATTCACCATACCCCAACACTGGTAAAAAGGATTTGGAGGAACTTAGAATGATCGTTGAATGTTCCTCCTCTTCCCACACTGGTGGACCACGACTAATGTCGCATCAGAAGCCGTGAATGAAAACTGCCTAAAGGAGTGGCCAGAACTTCCACCTTCTTTCCTAACTTGTTCCTCTTACTTCGTTTAATTCTATAAAGAGCTGACATATCCCACTACGGATACTGATCCAGAGAATACATCCTTTCCCTTCCAGTCAATCTCTTACATGCACGCCTGGTCAACTACCTTATAATACATCCTCTACTAAAAAAAGAACACATGAGAGTATATCTCTGGTCACTGGCCTTTCATAAACCTCTAGGCTTTCACATGCTCATTATAGATGATTTTAGGGGAATATCGAACCATTTCCATGATATGGTTGGCATAATCCATGAAATAAAGATTCCCCTGAACAAGATCCATGAACTATTAAGACATAGCATATGTCATGTCCCTAGGGAAGTATTTCTCTTTGAAGAGAGCCTAGAAATCTCCACAGTGCATCTGCCCATTATTCCCAGTCAGAAGAACAGATTACCACCACCATTGACTAAGACCCTCCAACATAATGGAATAACAGTTCAACCTTTGCTCCTTTGTTTATATATGAACTCGAACAAGAGCTCGATCTTCTCGAGCAATTCCCTGGCTTCTTACGCTTATGTTTTTCCTTGGAAGAAGGGAGGCTTATTTTTCAGAAACTCATGAGCCTTGTCCTCTCTAGGACCAGTCTCATCCTCTCTAACATGAGCTGATACAGGAGCTGGTCCCTCTCCTATAACCTATAATGCCCAGACCATAGCCTCAACTAGCCTCTGATCAATTGGTGTGGGAGAACTCTCTCGGGCTTCCCCCTATGGGAGCGTGGGAGCATTCCGGGGAGTCTTGTACCTACAAAATGAAATAGTCATAAAAATGATATTCAATACCAGAATTATGAAAAAATTTAATCTAATACATCAAATATAAATAATCAAATCACATCACAATAATAAAAGAAACAAATACTCCACCCATGCCTGATGTCCATGTGTGGTCTGCAGTCCACACATCTCACCTAGAAGTGATGTGAATCTATCAATTCCAATGTCCCATGGTGAATCAAGGTCTTCCACGAGAGGTTCCGGCCAAGAAACCCAACTCGTGACCAAAAACATGAGCGCCGATAGTCCAAGATTATTTCTATCCAGACTCATCCCAAAATAGAAAGATAACCCAAAAACATTAACCTCCTTTGATATCATTTTGTCACAAAGTAGATCTGGATGACACTAATACCAACACCGAATCCAGCCCATGGAAATGCCCGAAGGGCATTCCCTATCCCCGCGGGCTGGCACAAGTGCCCAGTATTCAATATATTTGTTTTGGGAATGATTTACATTATTATGAAAGCATAAAACATTAAAAACAATTTATAATAAGAATCTGAAATTTTAATGCCAAATAAGTATTAACAAAACCAGAACTGAAAACATGGTATTAAAAAATGAACATGAATCCCAAATAATAATAAATACGACATCCAGATGGCCATAATAACTCCACAAGACAAGGGGTCATCACCTCGAGCTGTCTCCACAACACCGCACCAAGTGGGGTCTAACAACCTGAACCGCCTTCACCAGAGGTTATTTCTTTACCTGAGTAAAAAATAATGATGTCTACTTACACCCAAGGGGTTAATGTAGGCTGTGAACCTAATCCCGGTAGGATACCACCCAACGATTCCAAAGATGACGCAATATAAGGAGAAAAGCATGCAGTTTCACTATGTAAAGAAAACAATGATAAATTCCAAGTAGTGCAACTTTCAATTGAA
Source organism: Viscum album (assembly GCA_963277665.1). Classification (NCBI taxonomy): domain Eukaryota; kingdom Viridiplantae; phylum Streptophyta; class Magnoliopsida; order Santalales; family Viscaceae; genus Viscum; species Viscum album. Next base: position 402,439,824 of record OY728142.1, read on the forward strand.
AATAGTTTTTAAACTAAAGATTTCATAATGTTAACACAATTTAATAAGACATATCATAATCAATAAAGTGATACCAAACACACCCTTATCCATGGGTAATGTAAATACTTGTATTTTCCATGTAATGGTTTTTTAATTAATTACACGAGACTATTTTGAGACTGTAATATCTGACGACGTTTGATTCTGATTCCTGGTGTGCCCGAAGATGAATTTTAAACGTTTATTAAGGAGCATACAGTAAACGTGTAAGTGGTAAATCCTAAAATATGAACTAGGGCTCATAATTGAAATCTAAGGGAACTGTTGAACTCATAGTGTCAGGGTTATCTTAATAAGGTCTAACCTCATCCACAGTAAGTCGAGGGGGAATGATTTTTTTTTGTTTTTAGCAAGGATGAACAACTAAAATAAATTTTATTTTATTTTATTGTTAAAGCATCCTTCCCCCTCAATTTTATGTTTTGATGGTGGTGACCAAAGGGCTGGTTGAGAATTTAATGAAGGAAATTAAATGCCCTATTACGCAATTGTTGTGTAACCACCCTTTAAGTGATTGATGAGACTCATTAATTACACCAATTAATGAACCTATTAATCACATGTTATAGAGTTAAACACTAACATGGAGTTTCCGAAAATTAATGGAAAATGCTTGATATTGGAAGGATTCTTGATGAAGAAAAAATCCCCTCACCAAGGAAGAACTAAATAATGACGATTGAGCGAAATCGTTGGAGGTTTGTTATGGGAACAACGAACACCGACTCTTCATCAAATGTAGATGTTCTACAACGATCTGGAGGTAGGGTTTTTATTTTTTTTAGTTTTAAAAGAATTGTTTAATCTTATTCATCACTCATATTATCAGGATTTGATAGAGGGATCGGGCCAAATAAAAAAGTCCCTGACCCTCCACAACATTATTGATCTATTCATTCTTCACGGATATTTTATTCGGGTTTGACAGAACCCATAACAGAGGGTTAAGTGGCGAAGAGGGTGTCCCGAGGAGGCCGTTGGTACCTTTGGATGGAAAAATGGGACACCAGAGCTCACCAAGTGACCTGAAGAAGACTGTTGGAAAGACACCGACAAAGTAGAACCAGTGACTGGTGCTAGTGGCTGCTGACGGCGGCCATCAATGGCCAGCCAAGGAAGGCGGAGTGGTGCATTGCAGAAGAGGGCAGTTGCACCTCTTTATCCGTGGAGGACACAAGTAGTGGCCGACACTGGTTGGCCGAAGGAGGCATAACAGCACACAATTGAACACCACCAGAGAGGGTGGATGGGATCCAACGCTGCAGTAGTAGGGACCCACTCCCTGCAGTTCCCAATGAGAAACAAGGTGGTGCAACATGGCATCGCTGCACGAACCGGAATACCATAGCCATTCGACAAGACCGGGGGGCCACTCCCTTGTGCTAGCTAGGGCGGGCCCTGCTCCATCGGGTCGTGCCTTCAACTGACCGGGCTATTCCAGTAGGCTGCGCAGATCCAGCGTGCCAAGCCCTACGCGAGTCAGGCTGTGCCCTTCACGGGCTGGGCCGCGTGAGTCCAGTAGGCCACACCCTCCACGTGCCAGGCTGTTCCCCACTGCTGGTCTGGATGGATCGTAGCCTAATGGCACGAGCCCTCCATGGCCCAACCCAACTGGTTTAGACCCAGACTGGGTCATATCGACCCGAGCTGGGTCGGGCTGGGTCGGTCCAACCAGTTCGGATAGGACCCAAACCCAACAAGGCACAGTTCGCGTAAAGGGCCATAACTTGTGAACCAAACGTCGATTTCACCAATCATCTAGGGTGCTGGGATCCATGGAGTGATACTCTCCATTTTGTATAATTTAATTGAATTTTGGAGAATGTTGGAGTATGGGTGGGTAGGATCGAACCTGAATCCAACCGGGCCCTCGGTACCAAAACGCTTATAAGTCACAGTCTGGGTGACCGATTGATGCCCTTTCTATCATGTTGGAACCCTTATTAAATGGAGGTATTTTGGGATATATCTTCATGGAACTTCGTGGTGGTTGAGATACAACTGATGGCTTGGGGATCAGATCATCCTGGAATCAAGAATTCTTATTGAGGGATCTAGTGGCTGGCTGTAACGTGAAGAAGGAACATCAATTATATTTGGGTCCGCATCTATCAGTCCTATGTAGGTCAGTATCTATTGATCCTATGTGGGTCATTTCTCAACGATCCTGAGTGGGTCAGTGCTCACTAATCTTATGTGGGTATGCATCTACCCATCTTGTGTGGGTCATCAGTAGAGGCTCTCGATAGAATAAGGTGATCCAGCAATACATTTATTCATATGTAATTTTGTACTTAAGTTATACCTGGTGTGAGGTGAGTCCTTATATTTGTGGTACATTTTCCTTCATAGAGATACCTTCATCATGTTACATTTTTGTATTCTCCCAATATGGATCAGTTTGGAAAATGGTTTAAAAGTTAGAGCTTTATGTTTCCCCTTGACTAATACTGTAATTTTTTATAAATTAGGTATATGTACGGGCATATACCTACATTGAATAGATGACTTCTTCTGACTTTGTGATGGAGGTATTTCCTTGTTTTTTTTCCATTGTGGAACTCCTAGAGACCTTTGGGGGTCTTAGGGTCCCTGCTAAATATTTTTATACTCACCCCTGTATGGGCTAGCCCTGCACCTCATTATGTATTATGCAGATGACAAACATCATTGATGGATTTTGAGGGAGCTCGGACTAGACGTTTCTCAGAGGTGGACCATTTGACGTGACATACCATAGTGACTACTGATCATGATTTATACCTACCCTTCAGGTTGGATCCTTAGTGTATAAACAGAAAGATTTAATATGTTTTTGTTTTACTTTTCAATTGGGCTTGTATTCTATCCCCCCTTTACATACATCAACCACCCTTTTACTATATTGGTTTTCTTTGTTGTTTGGTTCATGTTGTGTGCTTAGAGTATGTGTTTGAAGGTTTAAAGGCAATGCCTTCCTGTTTAAAGCGATATGCCTTTCTGGTGCTAGTCTCCAGCCCCTTTACTATGGAAAGTGGGCATGGGGTAGTCATAACACACGCTATGGGGGTGGGCTGTGATAGGTAAATACCAGAAATCAAATGAGCCCCAAAACCAGGAACACCCCAAGGCAACTAGAAGGTCTCAGGCCATATGTACGTCGTACCTTGGTGAAATGTAACCATTGAAAATTCTAGATTTGGGAACATGAAACTAGTAGAAAACATACCCATAACCTATTGCTCACCCATCATCATCCATATTGTTTAGTTACAGTTGTCGTAATCCATTTTTGCAGTGAAACATTGACAACACCCATCCAGTTCACTAGCAGTACTAGTACATATCCACCCACCTATCTACCTTGGCATTCCCAATTGTTATCAAACAATTTCAGAAATCTACACACATCCATTTTCATGTAAAAACACCACTAAAAGTCACTTATAAATATTAATGTTTCTAAACACACTTTATCCCACTTAAAACACACCACAAAGCACTTTGATTTTTAATAAACAACTTCTCAAAATCATGTATTTTTTGTGCCCAAAAATCCTCAAAACCCAAAATTTTCACACCATGTGCACACATTAAGTTAACAAAACAAAAGGATCATTTTATAACCTTCCAATGTAACCAAAAACATTAATCTTAGTTCATGACCATATAATATATGAAGTTATAACATTGTAAAAACTCAATTTTTCACAAATATGGCTCCTAAAATTTTATGTGTTTCACAAACACCATTAAAATATATTTTTGTAACAACCAAAAAAGGAGATATTATTTAAAAAAAGTATTTTTTTTAATCCCAAATACAGTTCAATAAAATAAACAAAACAATTATAGGGTATCCCCAAGTGAAGAAAAGTGAAAATTTTTGTAAAACCCCCAATTTCACAATAAAGTGACACTAAAGATACATTTTCATTATAAATACCACTAAAATCAATTTTCACGGCAACAATAAAATTAAATAAACATTAAATTACCATAAACAGAGAAAAATATGTCATAGAATTTCACACATAATTGAATCATCAACCAGAGTAATGAAAACCCTGAATCCTTTATGCCAAAAATCAAATGCATCACCGTCTCACATCAGGGAGGGTAGATCATGCCTAAATCAAAATATTGTTCCAAGAAAACACATGGTTAAACCCTAGGCTCCAAACCCTACCCTATGGTTATTTGGGACATCATGGATAAGGGGATAAAACCTATGCAAATTGAATGAAACAATAATAAAAATGAAAGAAGGACGAAAGAGACCCACTTAATTGAAGGATATTTTCAAAATTTTACCAAATACACTAGTAGAGGAATTTGAAAATAAACAAAAATGAAATTGAAGTTGGAAAAAAAGAAGATAAAGGTAATTTATAACTGAAATTGGGGGAATAGAGTGAAAACTGAAAGAGTTATGAAGCAATAAAATTAACTTGTTAAATCTATATGAAATGTGAAAGCATCAAATGTATCAATCTAAACTAAGAGGGAAAGGAGATCCAAAGAGGGGGATAAATGAATGGGGGAGTTCCTAGGTTCAATGGACTTGGTTGAGAGGTTTAATAACTATAAAATAATTACAATTGCATAAGATATTAAATATCTTTTTAATAACTATAAATGGGCTTCTGGGCTGGACCAACTCCATAATTAAATACCCAAATAGAACATGATTATGAATTCTTAAATGCTCCAAATTGGCATGGTGGTGTAAATAGATCAGTGGAGGCCATTTATTAATTTTAATGGATGAAAAAGGATTAAAAATGATTGAGTTATAAAATAATCAAAATTTATTTTTAAATCTGGAATTGGGCTCATGGTTTAGCCCATGTTTTAAAAACTCTCCATTTTCACAAAAATTCATGAGAATCACCCAAAAAATGGAAATTAAATAAAAAATACCTTTTAAATAATCCATGAGAGTTAAAATAATTATACTATATAATTCATAGTGGGTATTATAATGTTCATGATTGAACTAAAACAGTTCGTAAAAGAAATTTCAATAAGTTAAATGTTTATGGAAATGTGAGACATCAACAGATCCTCTACCTATTGTCGAGGATGTATTCATTAGTGATAATTAAGGGTCATATATATTCTTAAAAAATGTCTGGAAACATTCTGATATAGTGAGAAAATTAATTGGAAGAATGTGATACTCTACAATGATAGTAAGACATCGAAATAGAGATAGGTAGTGTCCGTTTAGAAATTAGTAAGGATGTGCTAATCATTGTAAGTGAAGTGATCCAAGGAATAGAATTTATCTACCTCAATCATTTTTTTCGTGAAACTTACTTGATATGGTAAATTGGAATATTTCCAATGTATTCTCCTTTGACATATCCTAGTGAGGGTTATCCAAGTAAAACCATTATGTCTAATTAATGATTTCATATTTTTCAGAAATTTCCATGGGGAAGAGATAGAAGCATGTTTTTTATAAGGAAACTAGATCCAAAGTGTTTTTTTTAATTTTCATACCCTGATCCCTTCCAATTGGTGTAATAGTAACCCTAGGACAGACTATGTTCTTATATTTTATGAATACATTGATTTATTTCTTGATGATTTAATTATACATCCACATGAATTTGAAGTATAGTTTCCTACTGAACTCACACCTGAGGTGATTATGATATTTAAGATTTTATAGATAATGGCTACAATGGTGATACTAGACTAAAAAACTATTGTAGCAGTTTTTTATAAGTTATTTTTGTGCCCAATTGTTTCTCTATGGGGGTATCATATTTTTTTTGGGAAAAATAATGATGGGATTAAGAGGATTGGATTTGATAATAGTCATATCATGTCCATTACCGCTGTTAACAAGAATATTTTAGCTTGTATTGATGAATTTTTTGATCAACATCAAGGAGTGTAATATTTTTCAATGATTGATCATTATTCATGGTAACATAGATCTAATTGATGAATGAATAAAATTCAAATATAACATTTTGAACATGGTATAGAAATTATGTTTTAATATTAATTTATTTTGGATTAACTAATGTACCCTTTAATTTTACTGAATTAATGAAGAGTTTATTTTCAATCCAATGCATGGACCCCAATGTGGGACAGGAATGATGGGTTTGGTGGTAACCACATCTACACAATCTCAAACGTAATATTGATGGGTCTAGTCTTTTGAGGATCATGCATGGAAGAGGGGTGATCAAGGACTAGCATGGTTTTTTCATTATCGGTTTCTGGCTTATTTTGTTGGGGTGACTCTTTCCTTGTAGAAGCACTTGCAATGCTCACGGGTCTACGACAATGCGATAAAAAAAATTTACCCCTTGAGTTAGTTGATACCAACTCATTGCTCATTCACAATGCATATCATGGTATCCAAACCACTCTATGGTCAATAGAATAATACATCAGAAGAGGCAAGATACTAGTAAACAATCATACTATCATTCTCCACACTTGGCATGTAGGTAATACTGTTGCTAATTTTATGGCATCTGAGGCAATGATTAGTAATCAAATCTCCATATTCTCTAGTCTTTGGTCATTTCTTTATGATGGCATTAACTTCGTATAAGATGATTCCCTCGATCTTCACTACTATAGGCCTTCGTGTATCCCCCCCTCTTGTAGTTGTGTCTTTTAATTTTTTCCAATATTTTAAATAAAATATTGATTGATTGATTGATTGAATTAATAGTGTATTCAAGGAATATCTTGGTAATTTCATTAATATATTTATTGATGATGTATTTTTATTCTCAAAATGTTATCATGGTCAGTAGAGTATTTTACGAATTATCCATGAGACTTTTAAAGAAAATGAGTTATATGGGAAATTCATAATGATAGAATTCGGGCTTCCTAAATTTCATTTTACTGTCAATATTGTCTCTATAGATGGAATATCAGTTGGTCCTTTTATGAAAATCCTTCAAATAAAGGCATATGGTGACAATCATGACAGAAGTATGTGTTTTCCATGGATGAGTAGGTTACTATTGGTGATTTTTTACAGAAAGACAATTAGAAAACATTGTTATGAAGTAAATATATAAAGGGGTTATGTTCCTAGAGAAATATGAATCTAAATAATCTCTTAATGAATTGAAAAGGATGTTGATAAATTCATTTTTGTTTACATTACCTTCTGGGGGATGGATCTATGATATATAGTGTTTTATAAAACAAAGTACATAGATGTTTTTTTACGAAGAATGATAAATTTGTTACATATCCATAAAGTAAAATAATGAATCTTTGAAAAAACTATCAAATAAAATGTATAGAGTAGGGAGATATAAATATGTCCATGACGATATAGAATAAGAATAACTATATTAAGAATGTGAGATATATACAAATCTCATGACCATGAAATAGCATAGCCAGATGAAAATGAGATGGTTGGAGTTACTCAGGGATTTGGATTTCTCAATACACTACCACATAAAGTAGCATAATAGTGTAGTTGATGTGTTGAGTTGGAAAGATCTAAGAGTTTTAACCAAAATGAGGATTGATAAGGATACTTTGTATAGGGACTCAATAAATTTATATATTGAAAAAATTATGGAAAGGGAAAAATAACTCTTTTATATATAATTTTCAAACTATCATTATTGGAAAAGATAAATAGTTATGAAATCAGTGAGAAGATGTAAAAAATGAAAATTTATTTTTTAAATAATGGAAAATAGGTAGATTTTGATTATCAAGATGTTTTGTGGAAATTTGGAAATAGTCAATTTGATTCATCCATACTAGAGATGAATAGATAATTATTAGATGAATCCAATATATCAAATTTTCTTGTACACCCTGGAAGCACCAAATAGTATTTTTATTTGATGTAACCTTTTTTGTGGGATAATATGAAATGGGAGATTTTAAACTATATATCAAGATTCTAGTTTCTTCAATTGGTAAAGGTTGATATATACCATCCCAAAAAAATTATGGAGCCTATACCTATTCCTATATGGAAATGGGACGATATTACTATAGAATATGACATTATTTTGACAAAAACATATAAATAATGTTTTCATATTGACTATTGCTGACAACCATACTCAGTACTCACATTTAGTCCTATAATGCAATATCTACCTCTTAATAACTATGTATGTCTCTATAATAATCCTGTAGTGATTCTTTACAGTACAATACTTTCTATTTAATCCGATCATGACATTAGGTTTATATGAACATTATAGAAGACTCGTCATAATTCTCTTGACATATTGCATTGTTTGAGCACTTCTTTTAATCCACATAGTGATGGAAATTCACAAAGGATTGTTCGCACATAAAAATATTCTACATTATTGAAATTCATTATCATTCAATGTATATTTGATAAATTTTAAAATTCTTGGATTTTTTATAAACAGTTTTCTTGCATTAAATAATTAAAATTAAACACAATAATTCATTTCACATAATATTGATTCATACTCATATTTTTTCAAGAAAATGTTAGTGAGATGAATTTTGTAGGCCTACATCATTTAGAGAGGAAAACAATGAATGTTAAAACTATTCATAATCCTGATAGGTATTCTCATGGAAAAAACATATGATGACTACCTAAGTGATTATTTAGAATTATTGTTGTGATCATGATATCATTAAGTCTTCTAGTAACACCCCAGTATTTTTATGGGGTAGATTTTTTATTTTAAGAAATTTATTTTCATATGTTTTTTAATTCATTGATGTCTTTTGTTGTACAATACACCAATATAATATTGTTATAAATGCAACAATAGCTTAGAATGTGATATATGAGACACTATTCTTGACTTATGGTGCAAACCATTTCATGGTTTCTTGATACATTTCATTTCAGATAATATTTTTTTTTACAAAAAAACTCAATATTTATTTTTTACCTTGTAACCTTTCCATTATAATGGTTGGTATGAAAAATATTATCAAAGTTGTAAAAAAAATTCATTACTAATGATTATATAATTTATTCTTGGTTAGCAAATAATTTTAAATGAAAATTAAACACTTTTTAAATAAATGGAAATGTTTTATCTGAAAGACTATTTAAATGAGAATATTGGAGTTTATAAAATAATAAAATAAATTAGGATGGATTTTATTAATGAAATATATATGTTATATATATTTGATGTATTTTTTAAAATTCATCTTATATGTTTTCCAGACATGATATATGGCCAAAATCATTTTTTCAGATAAATGAAGTAATTTTTAAATATTAAAATTTTTTCTCCTTTTGATGCCACACCAATATTAGATCATGTTCTTAACATATTTTTAGATTAAATTTTTAAAAATAATCTTCTTATTTGGATGAACAGTATAAATATATTCTTTGGATGATTTTTTGAAATTTTTTATGATTAGTTTCAAATTTTTATGAAGAGTAAAAATATACTAAATTGTAATTGAAAACAAATATTTTCATAGAAATAATTTATATTTTAATATTATATTATTTAGTGGTTTTTATGTATAAACAGATTGTATTTTATTAAACAATATCATGTAGTTCATTGTAATTAATTTTACATTGAAAACATATTTTAAAAAATTTCTGTCTTTTGCAATGTTTTAACTTTTAAAACATTTTTTCTCATTACAAAGACGATATTTTTTTTAAATTAATAACAGAAACATATATGTTTTTAAATTTTATAATTTTATTTCATAATTAGAATCTGTCAGTCCAAATTATGAAAATAAATTTCTTTTATTTTGGTCCATTTTGGAAAGTAGCATTAGTAATTTCTTATTAATACGGTAAAATGGAAAATCAGGTAATTAATGGTTAAAATAATATTATATTATTACCTTGAGACTTTTTTCAATATTAATGAACTAGTGTGTTTTTTACCCAAATCATTCTTGGGTCGAAATGGTAAAATTTAGAATCTATTTGGATGAGACTATCACATTTAATAAAATATATTTCATGAAAACATAAATAATTCATACTCAAATTTTAATAATTATATAATTTCTAGATATAAGGTTATACAGAAGTAAAATTCGACTATAAATACTGATTTTAAAGGTGAATTTTTTTTCTTTTTAATTATTTTTTTTAGTTTTTGGAGATAAATATTTACGTTAAATTATTATATATTGATTATCTGGAAATTATTTAATGGATGAAAAATTAAAGAAATTTTTTTTATCAAAATGAAAATAACCATTAAAAGACTAAAATCATAGCCAAATCATATTGGTCAAGTATATCTTGACCATGATCATTATAGGGTCGAGTTATAACCATTTCGAGCCATATGAAAAATATTCTGACACTTATAATATTTTAGTTAATGTGATGTTAAAGTTTTCACATTCATGTTTTAATACATATATCATTTTAATGATGTATTTTACAAAGAAATTTTCAAATATAAGTAATCATATAAAATATATAAGAATCATATTTTTTGGTATTTTATTAACATAGTAAAAGGTTAAATCGGTTAAGTAAGTTTAAAAATAATTTTATTAAATTACCCTAACAGAAGTCCTAATATAATTAGATGAGTTTTTTTATCATAATATCCTTGGGATGAAATGGTATCCTTTCTATGACACTTGGATGATATTTGGACATGTAATTTATTTTAATTAATGAAAAGTTAGATATGTATTACAAAAATTTTAAAAATTATATCATTTCAAATATATGGTTATATAGATTCTAAATTAGTCTTTAGATTCTCATTTTGACGATAAATTTTCTTTCTTTATCCAGTTAGTATATTCTTAATTTTTAGAAAATAAATAATTACATAAAACGCTTATATATTGATGACGCAAAAAATATATATTTGATGTAAAATCAATAAAATAATTTTTATTAAATAACCATTAATAGACTAAAACATGTGACTAAATATTATTTCTTGAGTATATATCAACCACATTCATCCAAGAGTATATTTATTGGCCATTTGGAGACATATTGAAAATATTAAGAATCATGTAATGATTTATTTAATGTGACTTTGAGGTTGTCACATTCATGTTTTAATACATATAACATTTTTTATATTGGATTTTTTATAATAAATATTTTATTATAAGATTTTTTATGAAATATATAAGAATTAAATTCATTATAGTACATTATTTTTCATTTTTATCAATCAATTTAGTAGTTTTTGGAAGTCCAGATTACATACCTAATACTCATAGTACATTGCAAAAAATAAAAAATACAACATGGTACATAACAAAATGAAGTAAACGACACCCTTGAAAGCATATTCAATATTTTATTCTTCTTAACCGAGGGAAGTGAAAAGAAAGTAAGAGTAATCTCAAATGCTCAGTAAGGGTTATAAGAATAAATAATAAGAGAATTAATGATAATAAGGCGCATAATATATGGAAATCTAATTAATCTAAAAAACACATTCCCTCAATAAACTAAGAATATAAATGCCTCCATATATATTTTTAATAGTGAAAATATCATGGTAGGTGATAACTAAATAATGAATGATGAAAATAATTATAAGTTGGATGTTATTTATCGGCAACATTAAATATTATACAATTAATTTGGTTTGAGTCTTTGGATTGAATCATGTATGATTCTATTTGGAAACAAACATGATGGGTTTGTCGCTAACTATTTTGTTTCGTTAGACATGCCAATGCATCAATAATATATAGTGGGGCTTTCTCATCATTGAAAATCCAAATAATTTCTCATAAATGGATTAAATTAAAGAAAAATATGTCTCATAAATATCTATATTGATTATATTACATGGATTCATCAATATTTCCCCAGTTAAAACAACATTCAAAATAAACACCGTTGGTAAAATAGTATACAACTAAAATAATAATCATATATATGAAAAAATAATATGCGTATATAATATGACTATAATTTTAATGAAACATGATCTCAAAATTGTTAGTAGACACACCACATAAAATGGTTTAGGTGAACCATAAAACATAGGTCTCAATGAAATAAAAATTGAGATGAAATCATTTACCTTTGTTCATGCTTTAATTTTTCAGGTTGGGTCCTCCTGAACAAAAAACATATATTTATTAAAATAATGATACAGACGTGAATTGTTTTCATTAATATATTTATTTTTTAATTATAATCATTGGATTATATTTATTAATTTCTTTTTTATGAAAATCATCGCATCTGATATCATGTTTTACTTAAATATTTCAAGTTTTGAAACACGTTTTCTATTTTATCTAATTGTAAATTGTACATTAATATAATTAATTAAATAAGTATACAAGAAATATAATTATATTTTTATATGTTATATATAGGAAATAACATCCACCCTTGAGGATGGTTTTTTACTGATATGGAAATCTCTTCACAAGCGGTTTTCCGACCATTGACTGCACTTTAACTAGAGAGTCGAAGGAAGAGGTTTTAAAATTTTATATATAGTAACATAAAAAATAAAGTATTTTAACATCAGTAATATATAGTTTAATAATTTAATAATAAATTCCTTCATTAATTTTATATGGATTTTTTGGATAAAAATTAAAGAGGATGAATAACTGGAAGCAAAATGGTGCTTCAAGAGCATTCATTTTCTTGGTTTTAATGTTCGAATCAATAATTTATAAGTAATAAAGATCATGTTAAATGGGTTTAATTCTCCAAAATATTAATTATATTTTACTATTGAATATAAAGAATTTTGATGGGTGTTAGTTATTGTTTTTTTTCTTATATAAGGATGAGTCATTGGATAACATGATAGTGACAATCATTTATCTTAATTTTAGCGCTGTTTCGATCTCAATGAACTGGTTTTGTTATTTTATATCATATCGTGTATATATATATAATAGTTCTAGAAAATTAATTAATATATAATATATTTTTTATAATCTATTTTAATAATATCATCTTTTTTAGGGCTACCCTTGGAATGAAAATTTATTAATGAATGTTTTTCGTGCACGAAGGATATAAATAGGCACCCCTTTGAAGATGATTTTGTACATAAAATAAAAGAGAGAGGGAGAGAGATTAATGAGATTGATAATTGATATTACATTACATGATATAATTACAGTATATACATTAAAGAAGATATATCATGTTAATTTCGATATAGGAAGTGTGGAGGGGATAATAGAAAGAATAAATTTAAATGAAATTAAAAAAAGACAATTTACTTCTTTAATTATCCACCATGAGAACCTCCATAGGGAAAGAAATTTAGGTACTTTGGTTTGAACAGAAGCTCAGTTACATGAGATATGGACTAGGGAATAGGATTTGGGAAAAACATTATCAAGATTCATTTATTAGAGGAGTGAGAATAAGAGGGGTGAGGGGTGATATTTATATCGAAGAGGGGTAATTTCTCATTATTTTATTCATTATTTTATTATTTTTCTAATGAAAAAGAAATATTGTTCATTAATAAGACTATTTAAGGATATAAATTCTTATTATATCAAACCATTGGTTCCTAAATCAACCATAAATCATCTATGACTTTATAATTAATGTTTTCAGCATTTTTCCAAAATCATCGTATTTTAATATTAACCAAAATTGTATGTTTTTGAGATAAATCTAAAAAAACTCCTCCTAACAATTTGTTTTAATGTAGAACTAAGAAAAGAATTCAATCTTATGAAAGTAATTTTCTAAATTTTAGAAAATTAATTTTCAATTATATTCTTCATTTATATGAAAAATACAGCTTTTAGAATTATAACTAATTTTTTAAAACTCTAAATAATTAATAATGTTGATATTAAATTATAATAAAATCATTAGATAATAAAACATTGATTTATAAGTACATTTTATGAAAATTTATTTTCAATTAGATCAATTTATTAATTATAAAATTGAAAATAATTATTTATGACTAACAAAAATACCAACACAAAAATATTTATATTTTAAATATTGACTTGTATAAACATTGATATAAATATATCATTACTCCATTTATGAGATTCCGAAATTATATTTCTAAATTCTTGTGTTAGGATACTATACATTAGGTTGATTTACTATTCATAAGGGTCATATAACTATTCCTAGGATCATGTTATTATTTCATGGGGATATGTTATTAACTTGTAAAAATACCCCTTATTTCTTTAATTTATCATTTCTAGAGTTTATTTGTGTTTTATATGTGATTTAATATGATTTATGAAATATATTTTTAACAATGTAAGATATCAAATTAATTGAAATTAATTTAGAGGATGAATACCATAATGATTTTATGATGTTATATTATTCCCTCGTACAGAAATTCCATCGCTTAAATTTGAATGAACAATGAATTTTAAAAAGATAACGGTGGTTATTCATCATAACATCAATGGGATCCGATGTTGGTGCCTCCATATTATGGTTTCCCCAATGAAAATTTACTAATCGTGTCATTTGATTTTTCAATACACTCTCTCTTTTGTCATGAATCTTGATAGGATCATCATAGTAAGACAAATTAGTTTTCCATTTTATTTCTTCATAGGTGAGTACATGTGTTGGGTTTGGAACATACTTATTAAAAAATATCACATAGAACACATAATGAAAATTTGAGAGACATGGTGTCTTTTCTAAATGGGTATCCACAACTACAATTATTTCCCAAATTTATAATGTTTAGATGACCCTCGGGCTCAATTTTCTATTATTATAGAACAATAAGACCCCATTATCAATATATACTTTCAGAAATACATGTTATATTTCTAGATATTAAAAATCTTTTATCTGGTTTTCACAATAACTATTTTATATTTCTTAAGGTTATTTAATATGGTCCAAAATTTCCTTTACCCTTGTCTTTTCATCTTCAATAAATTCTGGGCATATAAGTTTCCTCTCCCCAAATTCATCCCAACATGTTGGAGTTATAAATATCATACCATAAAATTCTACATATGGATCCATTTGAATTCTATAATGGAAACTAATATTGTTTGAAAATTCCACAAAAGGTATGTATTGACCCCACATACCCTCAATGTTAAGTGAGCATGATCACAACATGTCATATAATGCTTGAATAATCTATTCAGACTATCCATCGATTTGGGGTGATATATAGCAGTCATTTGGAATCAGAATCCAAATCCTTTGGAGTAATCTTCCTTAATTTTGATATAAATTAGGGATCTCATTCAGCCACAATCAATACAGGTAAATCATGAAGTCTTAGAACATCATTAATATATATTCTTTTTAGGCCCTCTAATGGAAGATGTTCCATTACTAGGGGGAAATATGCATATTTTGTATGTCGATCATAAATAACCCATATTGGATTATTCATTCTTCGAGTCCTTGGTAGTCATTTTAAGAAAATCCGTCAAAATATCATCCAATTTTTACATAGTTATAGGATGAGTTTATATATCTCCATCTGGTTGTTGTCATTTAGCCTGACCTTTTGGTAAACTATGCATCTTGACACATAGTCATAAATTCCATGATTCATATTATACCGCCAATAATGTTTCTACATATATATATACATATTAGTACTATCAGGGTCTATGGAAAAATTTTAGCTATAAGAATCATCTGATTGTTCCCTTTTTATCTTCTGTATTAATGGGACACACAACCTCTTAGAAAATTTCATAATTCCATCCTCATACAAAAAGTCTTCCAATATCCCTTCATTAAGGGATTTAATTTTCATTTGAAAATTATCATCATCATATTAAGTTATTTTTATCTTCTCTAGTTAAGATGGTTTATAAATTACATGAAAAAGGAAGGATGTTCCTCCTTCCATAACAATTTCTATATCCAAATTTTCTAGATCTGTGAACATAGGATCTCTCTCAATAATCATTTGTGTCATAAGTCCATGATATATCCTGTTAAATAAATCTTCTACCTTATTTCCTTATCCAGGGTGGTGGTTTATTATGGAATACTAATCTTTGATTTATTAGATCCATATAATTTTCCTCATGTTGAGTTCTTTCTATGTAGAAATGTATTTGCAACTCATGTGATCCCTATATATCTCACATATTTCATCATATACATATTATATCCTTAATTTAAGATACATTATTATTGATGCCAAATAAATATCAAGAGTTGGATATTTTATTTCATGTGTCTTTATATACATTTATGAATAAGTAATACATATATCCGTTTTCATAAGGGCACCTCTCAGTCCATCCTTTGTTGCATCAAAATATATTACCAACCCATCATTTCCCGATGGAAGAGTCAAAATTGATCATTAGGAAATCTTCTATTCAAATATTCAAATCATTCTATATATTTTTTACCCTATACAAACTTAACCCCTTTACATGTGAGCTTGGTCAGTGGGATAGACAATTTGGAAAAAATTTATAATGATACACTTACAGTAACCTGCTTTAGAAATAAACTACATTCCTCATATATGTTAATTGGTATATTCAATTATTTTATTTCCTTTAACATCCTAGGATCAATAGAGATTCCATACATAGAGATAATATTTCCTAGAAAAGAAACTGTTTGACACCATAATTCTCACTTGTGGAACATCCCAAATAAATATTTTCTTCTAAAAGTCTACAGAAAAACCCACAAGTTGTTCCCATAGTACTCATTGCTTTTGAAATATACCAATACTTCATAAATTAAAACAAAAAAATAATCAAGATATTCCATTTAAACTCTATTAATTAGATCAATGAAAATATACAGTGCATTAGTCCGTGCAAATTGAATTACTGTAAACACAAAATATCTAAACCATGTTAGATATGATGCCTTTGTAATATCTTCCGTCCTCGCATGAAATTAATGATATCACGATTCAAGGCCAATCTTACAAAAATATTGAGCTCTATGGAGTTGATCTAGTTAATAATCAATGCAAGTAGGAGGATACTTGTTATTTATTATTATAGTGTTTATTTCTCTATTATTAATGCACAGCCTCATGGATCCATCTTTCTTCTTAACAAATAGAACATGGTCTCCCCATGGATAAACACAAGGGTGAATAAATACCTTGTCACTCATTTCCTATTGTTTTTTATTCAATTCCAAAAATCCCATATTGATCATTATATAGGGAGTATTTGATATAGTACATTCAAAAAGAATTAAACCAATTGAAAACTTAACATCCCTCTCTAGTTGATGTCCAAGTAAATACTTTTTAAATACATCAATATATTATAGTAGAATTAGAACATATTTAATTAAAAGATTACATCACTCATTACTAGATGTTGTTATCTATTACAACCTAATAATTTCATTTAGTAGAGCTACTAGAGGTGGATATAGATAAGAATTTGATGATGAGGTTTCTTACTCAAAAGATAAAGTATTCTACACCTTTCTCAGATATTGGGACTTCCTTCTTCTTAAAATAATATATTTTCATTATAGTTTGAATGAAAATTAACACCAAGGATTATATCAAATTCAATAATAGGTATAATGATTTGGTAAGAGACTAATGTACATTTACCTGTAATAATGGGGAATTACTGACTCATCATTGTTTCAATGATACTTAACATAGGAACATTGACTGAGAACTCATTTATTAAATCAATATATAAATATCCAATTTTCTTTGAAAATATACCAAAGAGATAACAGAATGAAATGATCCAAAATACAATAAAAAATTTTATGTATGAGTAAATGATGAATGTACCTCCCACCATATCATTATAAACATAAACCTCATTAGTTCTGATCACATAATCTTTTCCACTCTCTCTTGGCATTTTCCATTGAAAGTTTCCTTGACTCTAACGAAAATAATTTGAATAGTGTACCATCTCCCTACAATTAGATATTTCAAAATCATTGATTTATCTCTTCCCCATTAATTCATTGTCTTGATGACCATTTTCTCCACACTTATAACAAACTCACATGCCTTCCAAGCATTTTCATTGATTATTTTTACCATAGTTTTTACATAATATGAATTGGTTCAATACCTTATTCTTCATTAGAAATTCACTTTTTCAATGGTTATCAGAGTACCTCTTATTCACTTTATTTCCCTTAAACATATTGAATCTATAAAATTCCATCCCTTTTTGAGGACACTTAATACTACATCATCATGTGATGAAAATGTTTGATAATTTTGTGCTTTTCAGAGACATTGATTAATACGTTCCAAAAAATGATTAATCATGTATTTTTAATCACATAGATAATATATAGAAGCCATGTCAATACATGTGATAGTTTCCTTATACTCCACAATACTCTCTTCTTCCCATTGATTTAGTCTATGAAAATTTTACTTCATTTTAATTTGTTGCTCGCAAGGGAAGTAATCGTTGAATAATGTTTCTTTAATGTTTCTCTAATCTATGTCCAAAATTTATTCTTCCTCTTAGTATTTTTGATCAAGGACCACCATTGGTTATCTTATCCCTTGAAAAAATATACTGCAAGTACTAGCTTTTCTTTTTTATTGTATCCCAAATATATAAATACCTTTTAAAGGGACTTGATTTCCTACTCAACTACCACTGGATTAGTAGTCCCACTAAAATATATGGTCTTATACAAAATAAAACAATTGAACATAGGTGTAGTAAGGTTATCATTTAAAACCTAGTTGTGTTTTTCTAACATAGTCATGATCTACTTATATTCAACACCAATAATGTTGACTTCCATAGTGGCGAAATTCATCATTGATTGTGGGTATTGATAGACATTCTTCCATTGGGATCCATTACAAAATAATTGAATTAAATAAATTAGGTAATGAATCAAAATTCATAATTTCTAACTAGAAAACACCTTAACATAAATTGAATATTTATACATAGATAATCACATAATCATAAACATGGTGTCGTTGAGAAAATATTTATTTTTTATCCATTCATATTGGTATATAATGAAAATTTAAATTATACTAGGTGTTTCCCCCATGAGTATTAAACATGGTGTGTAGTGTTGACTATTGTTGTGTGCAAGGTTACCTTGAGTCGGGGATGAAACACCATATAGAAGTTATTATTCCTAGGTACATCTTTTCTTGAACCATATCCACTTTTTGTATCCAAACATGTATTTATTTATAAAAATACCCACCTAATATCTACATTACAAAAATTATACTACATTATTCTTTTAATATCATAAATGCCTATCTTTGTTTTATGTTCCCTAAACTATGTTTTATAAATCTATCTTATAGGTTTACATCTAAACCACTATTGATACAAACAAAAACACCCAGACCCACCAGAGCAGGTGAATTAATTTATTACATTCGTGTTATTACAAAGAATAAAATTCAGAATAAATGATCAATTTAGTAGTTTTGGATGACCACATTACATACATGATACCCATAGTACATTGGTAAGCATAAAAAATAAAACATGATACGTAAAAAAATGAAATAAACTACTTCTATGAAAGCTTATTAAAAGTTATCTTCTTCATAACCAAGATAAAAGAAACACAATAAGGGTGAGATCAAATTTTCAGAAAGTTTAATATAAAGAAATAATAAGTGAAGTAATGTCAATATGGTAAACATATTACAAAAATGTAAATAATATAAAACATATATTTCATAAATATATTGAGAATATAAATTTATCTACAGATTTTTTTCATAATGAAAATCTAATGGAATGTGAAAACAGAAAACTAAATGAAGAAATTTATTATTTATTTGAAATAATATATCTGGAAAATGAACTACTGTACCATCATGATATTTTATGTATTTTTTTTGAAACTCGCATGATTCTATTTGGGAAGAACCGTGAAGGGGTTTTCTCTATCTTTTTTTTTCTCTTGAGACCTTTTGAACCATCGAGGGGTTATAGGAGGCCCCTCCCATCAATATAAGTCCAAATAAATCATCTTATATATTTTTAAATCAATTAAAATATTATTAAAAATAGTTGTATGGATTAGTGGATATGGATTCATCAATATATCCTGAGTTAAAAAGTATACTCTATATACACCTAATGTAAAATGGTATATGAATAAAAAAATAATCATATCTATGACCCATGAATATTGACACTTAATAGAAATGTAATGTAAAATGAAAAAATATATCAATGGGGGTAGTTCAAACACAACATAAAAATTATTATGTGTACAATACAATGTTTGTCTCAATGAAATAAAAGTTGATATGAAATCCATTGCCTTAATTCCGACTTAAATTTATTTTGTTTTGCACCTCCTTAAAAATGTTTATTTATTGAAAGAGTACTCCAAAATTGAATTTTAGTCATTTATGTAACTATTTATTAATTAGAATCATTGTATTATATGATTTTTTTTTCTGATGAGGAAAATTTATTTGTTTGATATCATGTTTTACTTAAAAAATTCATGTTTTGAAATAATCTTGTGATTTATTTTAAATGTAAATTATAAATTGATATAATTAAGTGCAGAAGTATATAATTAATATAATTATATTATTATATATTATCAATAGATTAATAAATCCTCCCTTGATGATGGGTTTATGAGTTGATATGGAAATGTATCCATATGCGATTTTATGACCTTTGACGGACATTGACAAGAGTGTTGGAAGAAGATGTTCTAAAAAATTTATAAATTAATATGATAATTACTATTGGTTAAAATCATTAATATATAGTCAACTTACTACATAATAAAATTAATTAATTATTTTTATAGTTTTGTGTTTAAAAATAAATAGGAACCACTACCTGAAGGAGAATAGGGGTTCAGGAGCGTTCCTTTCCATGGTTTTAATGACCAGTTTATTTATTTATAAGTAATGAAGTTCAACTAAAATTTGAATAATTTCTCATTATGGGAATTATATGATATTAAATAAAATTTATAAGTGTAATTGGTATTATTTATTATTATTTTCATTATAAAGGGTTAAATTATTAGATAACATGTAATGATAATCTTTTTTCATAATTTTAGTGATTTTTCAATCACAATGAACTAGTTTTATTATATTATTTAATATCATTAATATATAATGGTTCCAGAACATTAAATAATATATAATAAATATTTTATAATTTATTTAAATCATAAAAATGTTTTCATGACCAGAAATAATTAATAAATTAAATAACAAAATTTCGTCATCCATGAAGGTTGTAAATCGGCACCTCTCGGATGATGAATTTTTTCTTAAAGTAAAATAGATAGAGTGAGTAGATTGATAATAGATATTGGATTTAAATGATATCATTTTTGTATATATATCATACTGGATTCATCATGATCATTTGTATATAGTAGGTGATAAGGGGAAAATAAAAGGAAATAAATTGAAATTAAATTAAAAAATGGAAGAGGATTTACCTCTTGATTTTTCTTCCTTGAGAACCTCCTTAGGGAAAGGGGTTTTTTTATTATGGTAGGGAAAATAGATCATGGATGCTGTGGAGATACTTGACATGTTTATTTAGGCATAATTTCTACAAGATTCAAGTCTTAATGATTTCAGGATAAGAGGGGGTGAGGGTGGTATTTTTAGTGGATGAGAGGGGTGATTTCCCATTATTTTGTTGCATATTTTATTCATTATTTCATTATTTGGATCGTGAAAAAAATATAGTTTATAATTTTCAACAAATAGTGTGATAATTTTATTTTATTTTTAACCAAGGTTTCCTACATTACCCATTCATCATATATGAATTAATAATTCGCGTTTATATCATTTATCAAGAATTATAGTATTTTACTATTCACCAAAAATTCACGTATTTTAGAAAAATATTATAATTTCAACCTAAGCATTTTTATTACATGTACAATTAAAAAATGGACTCCTTTTTATGATAATAGTTTTCTAAATATGAGAAATTTAATTTTTAATTATATTATGGATTTACTTGAAAAATATATTTTTTAAAATTATAACAATTTTTTTAACACACTGAAAAATTGACGAAGGTCTAATTAAATTATAAAAAAATCATAAGAGAAAAAAAAATTTATTTATGTGTACATGTTTTGAAATTGTTTTTTCTTTTAGATTATTTTATTAATTCATAAATTTTTAATTAGAAATTTAGGGCTAACAAAAATACCAACACATAAATATTAATATTTAATATATTCACTTACATATATGATAAATTAATTATATAATTCCATATTTTATAAAAGGTCTAAATTTTATTTATATCCTCTTCATTTAGGATACTAATCATTATGATAATTTATTATTTATTTGGTTCATATTACTATTCCTATGTAAAAGTTACTATTTCATTGGTATACATTTTTTAACATCTAAGAATACCCTTTATTTCATTCATTCCTCATTTATAGAGTTTGTTTTTTTTACTATACTATTTAATATAATTAATGAAATAAAATTTTCTAGAATTTATTTTATAGAATTAATGTTAATTATTTAAGAGGATTAATACCATAATACCACGTGGAATTATAAATTGACTTGTAATTTGGTGATTTGTGTGGAATTGAAAAATTGAATAATTACCTGATGATATATTGATTTAAAATTTTGTGAAATAGTAATTGAACCTATTTGGAATGACAATTAGACTTCACATATATAGTGTGTGAATTTTTAACTTGAAATGTAAATGGAAATGCCATTTTACATAAATTTTCAGGATAATTGGTAATTTAAATAAATTAAACCATATGGAATTTGTTCACATGTTTCTCATGTATGATTATTTCATGTTATTTTGATTTTTGTTTGAGCCTGAGGATGAGATGCATGTTAGTGTGATGCCTTCGGAAGATACAAATGTTAGTGTGACACCGATGGGTGAGATTCATGGATATATGATTCATGAGTGTTAGATGTGTGATTTCTAGATTCCAAAGTCCAATATTTTTTGTTACGTGATGTCTGAAGGTGAGGTGCATAGTAGACATGAATCATGAGGGTAAAATTATTAATTTCATGGTGAATGAGGGAGTGATGTACTTCCCTATTGTATACACAATAAAAAAATATAGGAAGTACATGGTGAGTCATTCAAAATATTTTCACTAAATTTCAAGGATATACACCACTAGCATCATTTTTGGGTATATTTGTGTTGAACCCATGTCTCATCTCGGAGCTTGAGGGTGGGTAGGGTTTCCATTGTCTCTTGTGTTTATTTTCGAATAAATTTCATATTATATTATATTGTTTAACAAAATAAATCTAATACTAGTGTTTATTAAGCACCATTGATGGTGACCTAATTAGTTCCACTCAAACCTATTCCTACAACCATTCAGTACCTAAGAAGACTTAATGGGGTTAGTCTAGGCAAGGGAAAACGTGATCTATACATTATTTTTTCATACATGATTTATAATATCTTGTTATTGGATATTATTCTATGAGTGGGGTTTGGTACAATTGTCTAGAATATTTATTTTTATATTTTATTTATATTCTATATTGTATGAATAATATAATGACATTTAGTATGAATATAGTATTTCATGTCATGGATTATTATGTGTGGTTTTATTTTGAAGTATCCATATTCACCATTGAATAAAAATTATTTTTGTTGTTCGTTGCGATTTTTTGAATTTATTTTTATTTTTTAATAGAGGTTATTGTCTCACCACTATACAGATCAAACCATATCTTCTAGTTGGGATACCCTAGCATACGAGGAGGTGTTCTTGAGGTCATTTGACAAAACGACTCAGTCACATTTGGGGGAATAAAGTGGTGGAAATTATACAATTATATAAAATAAGGATTTTTTTATTTCATATCTATATGGTATAGGTATACATGATAATGGGAAGTATCAGGTCTTGGTAATGAACTCGCTAATAAGGGTATCTAACCTATGTGGGGGTGAAAATCATTATTTCCCGTGATATGATTGATGATCTAGAGATTCACTTGTAATATTTGTGATTTTGTTTAACTTTAGGTGATTCACTTATTATGTGATTTTACTATTTTATGAAAAAAAATTCATGGTGTGGTACAATATGAGGTGTGTAATAATAAGTGGTAATAAGAATGTAAGGAATTATGTTATAATGAATGGATCATGCTTTGGATTTATAAAATACATATGAAATTAAATGGAATGCATGATAAAATGAAAATAGATAAATTAATCAACTGGAAATGATTAATTCCCATGTTAAGAAATGAAATAAATGAATATTATGAACATGGTTATTTTTTTTCAATTTTCATTATCCTATTGAACATGTTATATGTTCTATGATATAAATAGGTGTTCTACACTTTTATAGGAAATGATTTTATGTCATCTTTTTGTTCTATATCAAGAGAGTGGTAACTAATAAAAACCTTATATCGCTATGTCAGAATTTCTAGTGGCTCCCAGGAATCCAATGATTGACCAGCTTTATGATAGTTTCTTATAGGTTATTTAATCATTATAGAGGAAGACAACTCAAAATTTTCATCCATGATAGAATATATGATAGATTTTTAGCTACATCATCCACCCATTCCCATTAGTTAGAGTATCCCCATTGAGTATAAATAAATCATGACTCTTTTCAGATGTTCTTCTGTCATCTGAAGATAAACATGTATAGGAGGGTTAACCATGTTGAGTAGATATAGTTGGGACCAACCAAACACTATAAGAAAATTTTGGTTCATTCAAATAATCAAGAGAAACAAATATTGGATTGTTTCCAAATGAGGTTCCTAGACCACTAATACTCAGAGACACAGATGAAGGCTACATCATTGGAGCTCTTACACCTAACATAAGTAATAAATTCAGTAATAGATTCTGTTGGTCATATCGTGGTCCTTAATTTTTTATCAAAAATTGTTGGGATATGAGGTATCTAGGTTGATGTGATTCCATGATGGTCTTCGATATGAGATAAATTATATAAGGAATATCTAAAAGATGAAAAAAATATCATTAATTGTAAATCTGTTACTCATTTCTTATTGGAGCATGATGGTGGCCAAGAGAGGTGGGTAGGGTTTTAGAAGGTCAGATTCCTGAAATTTCTTCTTGTAGAAGGAACTATCATTTCTAGTGATTCCATAAAGATATACTTTTTTCTTAATAGTTAAGCTATTGATTGATCTTTTTTACGTAGTGACCATATGCAATATTTCCAATACGATAGGTCCATTTATAAGGGAAATCAGTTCCCACAACCATAAGCACAGTGCTATACCTTTAGTAATCTGGGATACCTATAGATGTTTTGTATGGTAAATAAATAGTCACTTACTTGTATAGGATCATGTAAATCATCAGATTTGGGAATGTAGTCATCTACCCCTTAGCAGGGAGTTATTGAGAGTTTCATCAGTCACTTGGGCCAGGGTAGGGGATGTGGATTCTTGATGTAGGAGTGACAATTTATCCTAATGAGAAATATAAAAAAATCATGTTGAATGTGATATTTATAATATTCATGATGGTCTAATTAATTTATCATTATATTATCATATAGTCTATATAGAAAGACATATGTTGGATGGGGTGGGACATTGTTGGGTACTTTTTCTCCAAAGATGGACCATGTTTAGGATATATTTCATTAAAGGTTCTTTTTTTACCACCAAAACTGGATATCTTATTCACTATTGTTTTAGTTCTATGAGATAACCCAATTTTATCCAACCTTAATGCATGATGTAAGCGGATCCTTGAGTGTTTAATGTATAGTTGGAACATCTATATTCTATAATATTTATACTACCCAATACCTCACTGTGGTGTTCTCTTGTGGTGTCACTGTCATGGTGGATAGAAACATGTTCTTATTTTTTTATTATAAGAGAATTAACCAGATGATATTCATAAATTTAACAACCCCAGCACTCATGGAATTCGTCTCTTTGAATAATACAATATCTTGTGTTGTACGCAACTTCACGTTCTAGCACACCATGACCAATCAAACTAGCTGTTTTGAATAGTAATACCCAATTATAAAATTTAAATTTTTATTCAAAATGGACTTCATTTTTGGATTCACAATATCAAAATTACCTAAGGGGTAATTTTTTGTATTTTTCAGAAAAACTTCTATTCTGGAAGAATAGTGAAAAACACTTCGTTATTGTTTAAAACCAAATTTTTATTTAAATAACTATTTATTGTATATAAATTTATTTTACGTCCAATAGATACATAATACCTATATAAGTTCAATTTAATCCATCAGATTTATTTTATAATAAAATAAGTAGTATAAAATTATATTGATCATTTTATCATCTTTTAACCATCATCTAGGCACATTTTAAAATTTGCCTAAAATGAAATTTTACTGCTTCTGTAAATTTAAATTTAAAAATATGAGAGACATGGTTGAAATCTGTATGTAAAATGTGGTTAAATATGATGAAAATAATTTTTGGAGAATAGTAACTTTTGAATTTTATTTACCATAGTTAAAAGTAAATAGGGTAATTTAAGGTAAAAATTATAATATAATTATCCAAACACATTCTATATATATTGGATAAGTATTTATTGAACAAATTAAACGTAATGAATAATATATGATTCTCTTTGATCCACATGGATTAGATTAGGACATTTATTATTATTTCATTTAATGTGGTGTTAAAAGTGTTAAATTCAAATTTTAATAACTAAACTATTTTTAATATAGGGTTATAAAAAAGATAAATTCGCCCATAAATATTCATTATAATTCTAAAAATATTTCTTACATAATAGTATTTTTTTATAATTTTGAGACATTAAATAAGTAAATTTATTTATAACACAATGATGATAAAGTAATTACCTTGTTAATGAATGATTAAAATAATCGATAGTATAAATATAAAATTAAATTTAAATGGAATATTTTGATGCCTTCCACTTATTTTCATGGTTAATATGACACTTTAGTTTTGATTAAATAAATTTTTATCAATGTGATAATGTTTTTATGACTTTCACAAAACCAAAATACCAAATAGTGTCAGAATTTCCATAAATGAGTTTTTAAAAGAAATACTATATTATTAAATGATATAAAACTCTTAATATACTAAGGTTTTTCCAAAGGACATATCAATAATTAACCACTTGGGGAACTTTGGGATTGTTATTGTATGTTTATTAGGAATTTATTGTAATAATACAATAATACATGGTAAAAGATAAACTATTTAACTAAGAGTTAAATCTAAAAGATAAGTCTAATATGGTGACCTATACATATCTAAAACATATTGTATGATAAGATTTAGAGTCACTCCCACCTTATCCTCTAAATAAATCGTTTTGGATCCATTATAAACTGTAAATTATTTTACAATAAAATAATATGTCATGCTTTTCCTAAAGTGACCCTCAACTATCTTATAAAATTGTACTTCCCATTCTCTCAAAATCACACTCCCAAATCCATTTATCTTGGAAAAACCCTTCTCAAATATCTTCCCAACTACCCTCACATATAACTAGTGTCCTTAACATGATAAAAATACTGAACTAAGGGGCCCATTTGATCAAATCAAAAGGGATCACCCGAAGAAGAGGTAATAATTTAATCACCTCTTTCAATGTTCTTTTCTTTTTCCACCTCCTCATTATTATTTCATTCCCTAAGAGAATAATCACTGTATTTCCATATAAATATTGTGATCCTATTATCCATATATTACAACAATATTCATTATTATATCCATCCTATTAATGACAAAGTCACCAAACATGTGTATGTAAGGCTTACCGTCTCCACGTCGTGTTCTAGTTTGTCTTTCTACACTTAACTAATTGGATAGTATTAAGAATTAGTATAATTGTTGTATAAAATAAAAATAACTTGTTATTTATTCTTTATATATGATATAACATCCAATTACATATGATTTCACCATTAATATAATGGTATTTTCGCTCGTGTGTACGTACAGATTACCGTCTCTACGAATGAGTTGAGATTCATTCCACATTGTAACCATTCAAGAATAATTTTCATTTTAAGATTGAAAATAATTATTAATAAACTAATATTATTCTGGATATGAATCAAATACATCATATCCATAACAAAAATGACTTACTTAACAAAAATTATAAAGTAAAACGAATCAGTTAACAACTGAAATGATGATAATAATGAAATATCATTTACAAAGCAATATTATAAGATCATATATGATATAATATTTATGTATGTGGCTCATGTATAATTTAATACAAATTCTTTAACCATTATAAAGTAGGATAACATACCCTAGACTAGGGAAACGTACATGGTAAGGGTTAATTTTACAATCTCTTTATTTATCTGAGGTTTTTTATACGTAAGTATCTAATGGGAATTATTTTTCATCAACATCCATGTTTCTTAAAATGTATTTAAAAACATTTTTAAAATTTTCTATAATAATGGTTAAATTCATTTACACCATTGTTTTACTTTTTTATAATTTTTTTTGAAAGGAATATTTTAGATGTTTTCCAAACAAGGTTCTTTATGACATTTTCGACGAATTAAGTTAAGAATGTTTTTTGACTTTTACAGTGGGTGAGGCTTTTTTCCACTGTTATAACTCCATAAAATCGTCCCTTAAAATTTATAATAATACTTCCAAAATAAATATTTCATTTATAATTATGTGACATTTAAATGAATTCAAAATATAAAGACATATTTCTCTAAAATATCTTTGATTTTATCTTTGTAAACATCCATTGATCAATTTTAAACTTGTTTGAAGTTGATTTATTATGATACAATATTCTATTTTGTATTTACGGTTTTGTGATATGTTTGATTATGGATGTTTTTTTATAACATTCATGTTTTATGGTTAAATTAATAACTTTTAGTATGCTAGTTTTAGTATGAAAGTTTATGTTCTGTTTCAAACGTTTCATATGACGAATGCATTGGACTAGGTAACTGACGAGTGGAGCCCACTATAGCTCCTTGATGCATCGGTCGATCACATTAGACAAACTAGTGTCTTGGGAAAACACCTTGAAAAAATCTTTTTTTTAGTCTTGGAATGAGGCCCTGACTATTTGGTTATGATTTCCGGCATTATGCATTCAATCATTATGAAATTAGGTATTGATATTACATGTGATTATTCGACTAGTAGAATATCCATGTGAATAATTAAAGGGCATTATTTGACTTATATTTTCCATATTATTCTGATGTTTAAGTTTAAAAGTCTTTTTTTAGTCTTATACATTGCCTTAAATGTTTATTCTTATTTATGATAGTTTCTTCTATATTGTTATCCTTGCTGAGAATCTGAGATCACCCCTTTATTATGATTTCCTTTTCCCAAGAAGTGAAGAAGTATATTATGATTAACCTAGAAGAATCTGATAAGAGATATTATTGTGTTCAATGGGGACACATTTTTGTGGTTTTTCAATTTCACAATATATTTTCAAACATATTTATGTATCTAATACTTCCAAGGATACTAAACACATCTTTCTATTGATACTTGATATATTTTGATCATGACAATGTTATGTAAAAATTCACTGACTCAGGGTAATGAGGGTCGGGGAATTTCAGTTTGTATAAGAGGAAGTTTTGTAAAAACCTTGGATGCTTGATTTATATGAACTATAATTAAAGAACATTATCATAATATAGGAATTGAGGATTAGTAATGATAAAATTCCTAGAATTTTTTAATGTATAGATTTTGTGTATTTTCACAGAAATACATCACTATCTAGATACGATCTAGTAGAGATGGATCTGGAAAAGATGTACCTAGGAGTGAAAACTCTGACAAAGAGTTTCAAGCATAATCTAGGGTAGCCGGGTACACGACAACGTTCTTTGCTTCATTCTTGGTTATGACACTCAGTTGGGATATGCTTAGGATAATTCACATTTTCTATACAAACCATTATGAAGGATTTATGAGTAACTACTTCCCCAATGAAAATATAATTTATGATTAGAGATTATATGCACCCACTAAGGGTAATGAGGGTCAGGGAATTTCAGTTTGTATAAAAGGAAGTTTTGTACAAACCTTGGAAGCTTGATTTAGATGAACTCTAATTAAAGAACATTATCCTAATATAGAAATTGAGGATTAGTAAATAAGAACATCCTAGAATTTTTTTAATGTAGATATTTTTTGTATTTTCACAGAAATACATCCCTGCCTATATACGATATGGTAGAGATGGATCTGGAACAGATGTACCTAGGAGTGAAAACTATGACAAGGAGTTTCAAGGATGCCCTGGGGTATCCGGGTACACGACAATGGTCTTTGCTTCACTCTTGGTCATGACACTCACGGGGGATATGCTTAGGATAATTCACATTTTCTTTACAAACCATTATGAAGGATTTATGAGTAACTACTTCCCCAAATAAAACATACTTTATGATTAGATATTATATGCATAAAATCTTCAATTTATCTAAGTTATTTTAATAGTTTGGAATAATTTATTGTGATTTATAAACTAATCTAGTGTATTCCATTGTTTATAAATGGCACCTAGTGGAAGGAATAGAAATTGTATCAACGAATGTAATAAATATAGGGATTTCCCTCCTATTAAGATAATTATAGTGGATCCGGTGATGAAACAGGTGCTAAAACCCTTTTAACCATATTTGGACAACTCACTTAGGTTATAAATAATAACCTTATATGTTTGGATCACCCTGATCGACAACGTGGAGGATCAATGTTATACCGCTTCATGAGTCAACAACCAAAAAAATTCAATGGAACTACAAATCCATTTCTAGCTCAGTGGTTGATAAGTTTCTTAGAAAAAATATATCATGGATAGTGGATTAGTGAAAGAGAAAAGGTTTTCATTGTATTTTATCACCTCATAAGAGATACAGATCAATAGTAGAAATAAATTCAAAATAAATAGAAGGATGAAGAATTATCAAATACTGAATGTTGGAACTTTAAAGTGATTTTCCTAGGAAAAGACATTCTCCATGACCATTGAGCAGATATAGAATGACAATTTATGAGTCTGGGGACAAAGGAGGATGATAATGTTATAAAGTATGAGGATAGCTTTATAATGTTAGCAAGGCATATATTAGATTATATACATAACCTAGGGAGTATGAGTGTTCAATTATTTGATGGGTTAAAACCATTTATCCATCAAGCAGTAGTCTCAAAATCCTTATCATCATTCGAAAATATTGTCTCATGTGATATCAAGACAGAAAAATTATTTCTCTATGCCTTGCGACTTTAGAGAAAAGTAAGAGAATAAAAGATCTACTTCTCTAAAAATGGAAATAAGAGGAAGAAGGAAAATTTAGAATTTTCATCCTATATTAAATGTGGGAAGAAATACCCTGGTATTGCCAGAAGGGAATGTGATTATGTTACAGGTGTGGTGAAAGAGGCTACCAGGATCATGATTTCAAGGGTAAAAAAGTGGTTCTCAATGTTGAATGCTACAATTTTATAAAAATGGGGCTTTATGAAAATGATTGTCAGAAGTGACAAGGAATCATACCTCAGAAAAAGCCAAGGGAGAACAGTCAAGATTATGTGATCACTACTTCTAAGGATAAAGCATCAAATGACATGGTGGCAGGTAATTTAATGGTTTCCTAAAATTTAGCCAATGCATTATTTGATTTTTGATCATAAAATTGTTTTATATCTTACATGTTTAATAAGAAAATTATATATTTCCAATTTGATTTAATAAGGGAGTTGTTCATAAAAACTCATATAGTAAGCATCATTTCAATAATGTATTGTGAATCAGTTCCCATTATGGCATATAATCGGGCTTTATATGCTGGTATCATTGTTATAACCATGATTGAATTTGATATAACCATTGGTATGGATTGTATTTTGGACTATAATGAGAAAATTTATGGTAAGAATAAGGATGTTACAATTTTTAAAAATGATAAGGATTTCCTTATCATTAGAGTATAGACTTCAATATTCAATTCTTGTCTATATCCACCCCTAGTAGCTCTATTGAATTCAATTATTGGGGATGAAGAGAGTGAAATAAGAATGGGTGAGGAAATGAATATTCCAATATAGGATGTACCAATTGTGCAAGAATATTTTGATGTGTTTCTAGAGGATTTACCTGGACGTCCTCCAAAATGATAAATTGAGTTTTCCAATTATTTAATTCATAGTTCAAGGTACATATTGAAGACACCTTATAGAATGGACACTTTAGAATTAGTGGATCTAAAGAAAAAACTAGAGGAATTGAGTACTAAAGTATTTATTCTCCATAGTGTTTCTCTATGGGGAGCCTCTATTATTTTTGTCAAAATTAATTATGGATCTATGAGGTTGTAAATTTACTACAGAGAGATCAATACTATAAAAATATTGAACAAGTATCTCGAACCTCACATTGTGGACTTATTTGATCAACTTCATTGATTTTTATATTTTTCAAAGATTAACATTCGATCTGGATATTTTCAATTCTATGTGAAGAAGGAAGACATTCTGAAAATAGCATTTTGAACCAGGTATAAGAATTACGAGTTTACATTAAGGCCTTTTTAACTAATTAATGTACCCTCTATCATCAGGGATCTAATGAATAGAGCTTTCAAGAAATATCATGATGAATTTGTAGTGGTATTTACTGAAGATATTTTGGTTTACTCCAAAAGCTATGAAGATCATGAAAATAAATGAGGTACTATTCTAAATACTCTTAGAAGAAATTAACTTTATCAGAAGATTAACATGTTTTAACAATTTCTTTAGGATATATTTTTCTTGGCCATATTTTCTATAAGTATGGAATATCTGTTGATCCTTAAAAGACAAAGGGAATCCACAAATGTCTAGCACCAATGATTATAACATAGGTGTGCTATTTTATTGGATTAGCAGATAATTAACAGCATTTCATACAAGTTTTTCTCGATTGTCTGGCCCATTAACCAAGCACACAAATAAAGGGGTTAAATTTGTTTGGAAAAAAGACTGTGAATTTTTTCTTAATAACTATAGAGAAGATTAGTTAATGCTTCTATCTTGACTCGATCATCTAGGAATGATGGTTTGTTAATTATAGTGATGCATAAAATAAAGGAATGTGTTATGTCCTTATACAGAAAAAAATTGTTACCACCTATGCATCACAATAACTAAAAATTCCTGAACAAAACAATCCCACTAACGATCTCGAATTAGCAGCTGTAATAATTTATTTGATGTTATGGAGTCACTATCTCTATTATGAAAATTTTGTGATATATATTGATCACAAGAGTTTTATATATTTTTTATCACCAAAATATCTCGACATGAGGAAAAGTGGATGGATCGAACTACTCAATGATTATGATGGAACTATACCCTACAATATGAGGAAAGTAAATAAGGTGGTAGTTGCTTCAAGCAGAAAGGATCATGTAGTTTTGAAAAATATGAGAGTTTAAAGGGATCATATGTTCATATATCTAGTAAATATGGATATGGGAATAATAATAGAATGTGAAACATCACTAATTTTTCAAATGGTGGCCAAACCATCTTTACTAGAAATGATAAATAGTTCTGAGACTGATGATGAAGAGTTTCAAAAGAAAATTAAAGCTGTGAATGATATGAGATTGTTTGACTTCATATACGAAGAAGGAATTATGAAATTTTTTAAAAGACATTGTGTTCCTGAAATAACTTATCTAAAAGGGCAATTATTGGATGATCCTCACAGCTCCAATTTCTCAACACACCCAAGTACCACTACGATGTGTAGATATTTGAAGGAACATTTTTGGTGGGACAACATGAATAGGGAGATTGTGGATTATGTTTCATGATGAAAGCTTTTTCAATAGCTAAAGGTTAGAAAACAACATCCTAGAGAAGTCATTCCACCCCTTCCCATACCTAAGTGGAAATGGGATGATATTAATATGGACTTTGTGATGGGGCTACCAAATACTCCTAGAAGGAATGATGAAATATGTATCATTATTGACTGTCTTACAAAGTTAGATCATTTTCTTATTATAAGAGAAGATGTACCAATTTTACGTTTAGCTAGACTATATATTAATGAAGTTGTAAGATGTCATAGAGTACAACTATATTTTGTTTCTGATCACGATCCCCATTTTATATCAAGATTCTGGAAAAGTCTTTAAAAGGACCTGGATACAAAACTTCGTTTGAGCACTGCCTACCACTCTGAAACTGATGGACAATCAGAATGGACTATTCAAACATTTGAAGACATGTTGATATCTTTCCCCCTTGAATTTCAAGGTATGTGGAACCAATATTAACCCATGGTAGAATTTTCCTATAATAATAGCTTCCCTTCAAGTATTCATATGGAAACATATGAAGAATTATATAGAAAGAGATTTTTTCACACCAACTAGTTGGGATGATATTGGGGAAAGAAAACACGTAGGCCGAGAACTTGGTGAGAAAACGATTGAAAAGGTGAAGATTATCCAAACCCACATCAAAACAGGACAAAGTATGTGAAAGAGCTATGTCGATAACTGAAAGAAGGATTTGGAATTTCAAGTAGGAGATCATGTTTTTTTAATGGCATCTCCAGGGGAGGGATTTATAGGATTCGGTAAGAATGGTAAATTAAGTCCTTGGTAAATCAGACCATTTGAAATTATAGAAATAATTGGAGTTATAGCTTACCATTTTGAAATGCCTCTAAGACTATACAAAGTTCATGATGTGTTCTGTATATCAATTTTGAGAAAATACATGCTTTTCCCCACACATGTTCTAACTAATGTAGAAATTGAACTGGAAGTCGTTCATTCTTATTTTGAAGAACCTATCAGGATTCTTGATACCAGAGAACAAGTGTTGAGAAACCAGATGACTCATCTGATAAAATATCGATGGAGAAACCATAAGATTGAAGAGGCCACTTGGGATATAGAGAAACATATTATAAAGGACCACTGAAATCTTATTATGCATTAGAATTATAGAAATTTTGAGGATGAAATTATTTGAAGGGGGAAGAATGTTACTCCCCGAGCTTCTGTGGTATGTTTTTTTTAAATAATAAAATAGCATGTATTGTACGCAACATCGAGTACTACCACACCATGACCAATCAAACTGGCCATTAAGAATAGGAATACCCAACTGTTTTAATTTTATAAATTTTATTTTTCAAAATGGATTTCTTTTTTTGATTCGTAATATCAAAATTAACTTATGGTGAATTTTTAGAGATTTTTTGGAAAACTATCAATTTTGGATGAATAGTGAAGAACAATGTGTTATTGTTTAAAACATACGTTTTATTTAAATAATCATTTATTTTAATTATATTTATTTTAGGTCAAAATAGATACATAATACCTATATAAGTTCTATGTAATTAATTGGAGTCATTTTATAATGAAATTAGTTGTATATAATTTTATTAAACATTTTATCGTCTTTTACCCACCTTCGTGGCACATTTCAAAAATTGCATAAAACATAATTTTACCACTTATGTGAATTGAATTTAAAAATTCTAAGAGACACTATTTACATCTATATGTAAAATTTTGTTCAATAGGATGAAAATAATTTTTTTATGAATAGTAACATTTGAATTTTATTTACCACGGTTAAAAGTAAATACGGTAATTAAAGGTAAAAATGATAATATAATTACCATAAACCATGTCCTAATTATATTGGATAGTTGATTTTCGACCAAAATCCATCTTTATAAGAATATATGATCCTCTTTGATCCACATGGATTAGATTAGGACATTTATTATTATTTTATTTAAAGACGAGTTAAAAGTATAAAATTCAAATTTTCATTACAAAAACATTTTTAATGTAGGGTTATGCATATTATAAATTAGACTATAAATACTAATTATAAATATAAAAAAATTTCCAACATATGTTTATATTATATATAATTTTTAGACATTAAATAATTAAATTTATTTATGACACAATGATGATATATTAATTACCTAATTAATGAAATATTAAAATAACAGAAATTATAAATATTCTAATAAATATAAATTGAGAATTATGATGCATTAAACTAATTTAATAGGTTAATATTACATTCTAGGTTTTATTAAATAATTTTTTTCCAAATAAAAATGCGGTAATAAATTTCACAAAAATGTCATACAAAATAGTGTCAAAATTGACATAAATGAGTTTTAAAAAAAATACTATATTATTAAATGATATAATATTCTTAAAAATATATGGATTGGAAAAAGGAATTATATAACGTTATATATGTCAATAATGAACATATTTTTGTTGTCAAGAATATTTATAGTATGTTTAATAACCATTTGTTATAATAATACAAGAATACAAGGTAAAAGTTAAACTATTTAACAAAGAGTTAAATCAAAAAGATAAGGTTAATATGATGTCATAAACCATTATAAAACCTTTTGGATGATATTATATAGACCCATACCAATATTACCATCGATGTAAATCCTTTTTTAGCCATTATACACAGAAAATGACTTTATAATAATATAATATTTCATGCTTTTCCTAAATTGACCCTCACCTCTTTTGTGAAAGGGTACTTCCCCTTCTATCTAAATCACACCTCCAATGCCATTTGGCCTACCCAATCCCTGATCAAATATCTTTCCAACTACCCACACTTCAATATAGAGTCCATACATTTATCAGAAAGTCAACCGAAGGTGCCCTTCTGATCAAATAAAAAAGAAGCACCTGAAGAAGATATAATAATTTCATCACCATTTTCAAAGTTATTTTCTTCTTCCATTCCTCATTATTTGTGGTTTCCATAACAAAATAATATATACTATAACTTATACATTCTGTGATGCTATTATAAATATGTTATAACCATATTCATTATTCTATACATCCTATGAATGACAAAGTCACTATACGTGTGTACGTACTACTTACCATCTCCACATCGTGGTGTAGTTTTTCATTCAAAACATCGTTATTTTGATGGGTATAATAATGGGTATAATTGATGTAAATAATAAATATAACATGTTAATTATTCTTTATATATGATATACCTTCCAATTAAATATTATTTCACCATTAATAGGATGGTATTGTTGCCCGTGCGTATGTACGGATTACCATCTCCATGAACGCGATTAGATTCATTCCCCATCGTAACCAATCAATAATAATATTCATTTTATGATTAAAATTTTTTTTTAATAACTTCATATCATTCTAGATGTAAATAAAATACATGATGTCCATAAAAAACAATACTTACATAAAAAACCATATAATGGAAAATGAATCAGTTCACACCCGAAACAATGATACTACTGAAATATCATTAAAAAATCAATATTAAAAGATCATATATGATATACTATTTATGTATGTGTTTCTGTTATAATTTAATTACAATTATTTCACAATTATATAGTAGGTTAACCTTCTCCCAACTAAAAATATATACATGGTAAGGTTTAATTTCACAATCTCTTTATTTATCCAAGGTTGTTTATACGTAAGTATCTACAATGGATTGATTATCACTCACATCAATGTTTCTTAAAAATGACTATCCAAACATTTTTACAATTTCCTATAATATGGGTTATATTCATTTATCCCCTTTTTTGACTCTTTATAATTTTTTTTGAATGGATTCATTCCATCATTTTCCAAAAAAGGTAATTTATGAGAATTTGGATGAATTAATGTAAGAATGTTTTTAAACTTATATGGAATGTGTGTCTATTTTCCCCCATTATAACACCTTCAAAGATTCCCTTGAAATTTTATATAAATATTTCCAAAATGAGTATTATCTTTTATAATTTTGTTACATTTAAATTAATTCAAAATATAAAGAGATATTTATCCCTAATAGTTCTGATTTCTTCTATGTCAACATCGTTTGATGGATTTTACAATTGTTTGATGTTGATTTATTATGATACAATCATCCATATGTTATTGAAGGTTTTGTGATATTTTTGACTATGGACGTGTTGTTTTTATATCATTAATGGTTTATGGTTAAATTATTAACATTTCCTATGATTGTTTTAATAAGAATGTTTATGTTATTTTTGAAACTTTTCATATGAGTAATTCATTGGGTTTAGTAACTGAGAGGTGGATCCATCTATAGCTCCATGATGCATCAGTAGGTATAATGAGACAAACTAGTATCTTCGGACATGGCATTAAAAATATTATTTGTAGTCTTGGAATGATGCCTTGGTAATGTGGTTATGATGTCTGATATTTTTCATTCCATCATTATGAAATTAGCTATTGATATTACATGTTATTATTTGACTAATAGAATATACATGTGAAGAATTAAATGGAATTATTTGACTTAAATATTACTTATTATGTGGATGTTTTAGTTTAAAAGGATTTTTTTGTCATATACATTGCCTTAAATGTTTATTCTTATTTATGGTAGTTTCTTATATACTTTTATCCTTACTAAGAATCTGAGCTCACCCCTTTCTTGTGATTTATTTTTTCCAGGATGTGAATACATATATTACGATTAACCTACTGGAATCCACTATAGGATATAATTGTGATAAATAGGGACATAATGTTATAGTTTTTCCATTTCTTAATGTTATGTAAATCTTATGTATGTATGTAGTACCACCAAAGATACTAAACTAATCTTTCTTTTGAGAAAAGATCTCTAGTGATCATGCCAATGTTTTTTTAATAATGCTCCGACTTTGGGTGACTAGGGTTAGGGAGTTACAATAAAATTGTATCCCCTTTCATTCATTGATAGTATCTTTGATCAGTTGAAAGGTTCC
Organism: Viscum album; assembly: GCA_963277665.1. Classification (NCBI taxonomy): domain Eukaryota; kingdom Viridiplantae; phylum Streptophyta; class Magnoliopsida; order Santalales; family Viscaceae; genus Viscum; species Viscum album. The sequence goes on from OY728142.1 coordinate 402,478,584, forward strand.
CAGATAGTTTTTTAGATTGAATTGTGTTCATGGTAATATTGGTTGGTAGAAAGACTACCTGACATACCTCAAACTACTTTTAGGAGTTGGTATAGATTCTTCATGTTTTTTGTGATGTTTTTTGGTATGAAGAATGCATCATCGGTATTCATGGACTTGATGAATTATAACTCCAATCCATATATTCATCAATTCTTGATGGTTTTAATTGATTCCATAATGGTGTACTCCTATTCTAGAGATGTTCATGCCAAAAAATATTATCCTTATCCTGAGTATGATAATATATCATCATCTACACATCAAGCTATCAAAAATTCCTTTCTGGAATGAAATTTTCTCTTAGTAGGCCACATTATGTCACAGGTTGGATTATTTGAGGGTCTAGATCAGGTGATAGTTTTGGAATCTTGGAAATGACCATGGAGTGACTACATGAGTTAGAGATTTATAGGTTTATTATAATACTAATGGAATTTAATCAAAAAATTATCCTGTATAGAAGTTGTGATGATTGGTCAGACAATGAAAGGGACAATGTTTTTTTTTGTTATATTATTGTTTGGGATGAATTCTATGAATTTATTTTTAGGTTGATTTTGTAAATTATTCTAACCATACCTAAACTAGGAAGTGATTAAACCATGTATTGCATCCAATTATGAGTTTGGATTGGAGTATTTCTAATGTGGTTCGATCGAATGGATTCATATAGCTCTAGATATTTTGTGCCACATGAATGAAATTGTCTTCCTCATGACATGGATTTAGCTTTTTGGGGTACATTCACTGAGAAAAAATTAAAAATATCAATTCAGAAAGATATTTGTGGTGTATATGGGCTATAAGAGATTTAAGTACTTATTCTCAATGTGGAACCTAAACCTTTAGAAAAATAGGTGGGTCGCATATCTTTAGTCCTTCAATATCGAGTTGGAAAATACAACTTGTGAGGGAAATTTCATTTCCAACACATTGATTATGAATATGAAATCACAAGTAGTGTGGGAATATTTTGAATAGTTGTTTGAATGGTAATATCTAAGGATATGCATTAGAATATTTAAGAGTCTTACTTGTGAGAGTCTATAACATCAACATCTATTCTCCAAATACACTTACATTAGTTCATAATATTGTAATTATCTAATCCAAAGAGTTTATCCCTGAGGGGAACTGAATATAGAGGGAATATACCAATGATTTTGTCTCCTTGTAGTGATGACCTTCTTCAAATTCATGTCCAAATCTAGGTTACTATGATTTTTCATGAGGATATAATGATGTAATTACATTTTTTAAAATGGTTGTTACATCTTAATTTGGAAAAGATGTATCATGATCACTATCGATAATAATGGTTTATATGAATGAAAGAGATACTGGGTTTTATAGTGTGATGCTTCACTTTTCAGTAGGTTATGTTCATACATAAGAGGGTTACTGGATTTCATCTTTTTTTTCCATTCCATAATGTAAGTCGGATGGCATCACTATGGGAATATGAAATGGATTACCAATGTAAAATGGAAAAAAATGATGCAATATTGGTGATCAAGATCGACTTAAAAAGGTACCCAATTTATTTTATATCATAGAAACCTTCACCATCAATGATCTCTGTAATAATTATATGTGATTGATATTTCAGTTGCATGTTTTCCAAAGGAGTATAATTTCAAATAAAAATCTATTTTTACATTATTTTTTAGTAAAGATCTTAAAAATATGTTGGAACCAAATTCTATTCTATGTGTTAGCTATAGTCGTTAGAATGAGGTAAAATCTATATAAACGATTAATATTCTATAATATATGTTAAATTTATGTTTTTTCAAATTATTTTGATCTTGGGAGAAGAATCTGGTGATCATGGGTTTTTCTTATAGTAACCACTTCATGTAATCCATCAAAATGGTGTCATACAAGATTTTATATTGAAGGTTATGTCGTTTAGCTTTGTATCAGTTAGAGGAAGGTTATTTATCATGTTTTGGACATAGTCACATGAAGGACAAATATAAGAAGGTTTAGTTGACCATAATGAAATTTGTAACATCTCATAGCATGAAGAAATATTATTTTTTCTGTTAGAGAAGACACTTGGAGATCGATGTCAATCAACATGTTTTTATTCAGGTGACTCATATTCTATAGAATTGTTTTATACTAAAGAAAGTGAAGCTAGCCACTAGGTTTTTCTACCTATTTATGATTGTTGTGAGAATTATCCAATTAGTTTACCTATTTTATTTCCGACAATGCTATAGTTTGATGCACTAAAATTTTCTTGTGTCATGTCATTGAGGATATCACATTGATCCATGTTACATGATATGTGTTGATGATGTTGATGATGATGTTGTTTCATCAATAAAAAGAATCATATCTGTATCATAGACCAATGTGAGAAAAATCAATAAGGGAAGACCATTCCTATAGTAAGATTACAATGGCAGCATGGGCATTCTTAGCATGAGACATGGGAGAGGGATTTAGATTTATTATCATAGTGGTCCGAGTTGTTCTCTAATACCACATAGTAATGAATGGGACCAAAACATAAAGATAGGTAATTATATGATGGGGAGTTGTAAGATCCAACCATTCCCAAGGTACCTTCTATCTCTATGTTATTTTTGTCGATTTTTTACTCTACAAAAAAACTTCTTCATAGTTTAAAATAATTATTGGTTGGTGTTTAAGGGATCAGAGAAACTCGCATAGCTGAGGAAAGTAATGGAATGTAGTACTAGAGAAGTTTTACTTCCTACAACGATCTAGTGAGTGATGTAGTATACTAGAAGGGATATATGAATCCCAATAAATAATTGATGACACTCACCATCGAAACAGTGGGGATTTGTTGGTTTTTGATTTCTTTAGTTAACACCACCTGTAGCCAATGGTTTCTATTGGAATCTAGAAGGACCAGATTTATGAGGGGAAGAATCAAATTTTATCCCCCAAAACCCTTATATATCTTCTAATTTTTTCTATTTTTACGCTAAAATATAATTTACTATTTTTATGATTTTCATATGGCCTAATTTTTTTAACTATAACTTTTCCTCAACTATTTTATTTGTTCTTTGATCTAGATGAATTGAATCAGTTAGATTATCTCAGTTTTAGTGATTTCTTCTTGTTCCCCTCCTAGAGATTCATCTTTATGCCAAGATATGGTTGATCAGTTACAATCTCTAAGAGATATAGATGTTGAAAATTGATCTAGATGTTTGATCTTAGGGTTTCCACATATATTCTCATGGTGGGTGGTTTGGAACATCTCCCAAATTACAGACATATATTCTTAAGGTATGTTCAACTTTAACAATCACTCTGGAATTTCATGCACATGAAAAAAATTTAATTATAATAATTTTTATTGAAATTATTTATCATCCATAGACCTCTCATGGATCTTTTTGGGTTCTATGGTGACTGGGACCTGAACATTTGGCCACCTGAGAGGTGTTTCTACCCTTAACATTATATTGGAACCTAGGAATTGTGATCCTAAAATTGCATAACAACATTGATTAATTGGTTATGGGTTTATTTAACTCATAAATTGATAATTTACTTGTATCACATGGACTATAATTTTGTAATTTTTAATTAATTTAAATTTGAATTATAGTTTGATGATAATATGATATAATGTATTTTGAAAGAGTAGGTGGGTCCACATGGAATGAGTATCAATTTTTTCATAATTGTTGTTTGAATTGGTAATAATTTATAAAAATGGTAATGTAATGTAATTGGAATTGTAATGATAATTGTAAATTGTTCTGAATTGACCAATATAGAATATGTTTCTATGATTTTTACGAATAGTGATTTCATATTATTTGGAAATTGCTTGGAGTTTGATGGTGAGACACACATTGTCATGATACATAAGGAATATGAGCTTGTTAGTATGGTACATGTGGGTGGGATATACAGTTATATTAATATTTATGGATACAAAAATGATTTCATTATTATTTAGTGAAAGATTCTTGGTTTCTTGATGCCTTAAGGGTGTGGTGTATGGTGTACGTGAAGAATGAGGGTACAATTCTTGAATCCTTGGTGCTTGAGGGGGTGATGTATAATTGTATGGGGTGACTGGGAGAGAGATTTCACGAAGGAAGTGGTTTTACTTTTTTTTAAATTTTACCAATGTTAAAGGGAAGACATAATTGGAATCATATAGAGGTAGGTCTGGGCTAACCCTATGAATTATCATGGAAATTCGGGTTCGACGAGGTTAAATTTATATTTGAATATAATTTATGAATTAATCACCTTATTTATATTAATTTTATATTCAAAAGAGTATAGATGATATTTTTTAGACACTATTAGTTTTGGTATAATTATTTTTACCCACAATAGGAGTTGGATGTTGTTTATTTTTCGTAGAGGCTTCATGGATGTATGCTAGGATAAGGGAAAGGGGCCTTGCTATAAGGCCCCAACCTTAAACATTAGTTAATCTTGAGTTAATACAAGATTACACATTGAGGATCTTTTTAGGTTAAGAGTTTTAGATAATTAGATCATAAAACATGCATTACATTCCACATTTAAAAAAAGTGGTTACATAAAGATAGTATTCATTTGTTCCCATCAACAGAAACATATTTAAAATAAAACATGGATTCTTTATTGACACATCCTTGACACTATCATAATATCATGTACTTTTACCTTGACCTATGAAAAACATTTCAAAAAACTTGGGATGAGCATAAAAAGCTCAGTAAGGGATATAAAAATATTGAAAGGAAACATCAGTTTATATATACATAAGAATGAAATCATACTTTACCCATAAAACATAGGCACATTAACATACCTCATCAAATCATGAATAAATCATAGAAATCATAAGACATAAAAGGTAACTTGATGCATTCATAACATTCTTATGTAGGGAGTAACCCTCTTGGTTACGTTTGGAATACCCACCACAATATATTCCCTAAATCTCTTCGGAGAAACCTTAACGTTTCACTCCTTCGCGTTACCAAATTCATTGGAGAGCTATATTGGGCTCACCCGCCCTTATTTTATCACGGAACCACCCATCTTCATAACAATGCCCAAGAACCATAACATAATCTTATCACATAAAACATGCATAAATGAAATATGACATTTCCACCTTTCAATAACAAGATATCAATACAACAGATTGGTATAAAAACATTATGAAAACCATTTTCAATACCAAAATTAAAGAAAAGTAAAATGTGGTATTTATTTTTCTTTTAAAAAGAAGGTATGGCTTTTATAGGAAGCTTAAACTCAAATAATGGTCACTACGGCGGAGAAGTCGTTGTCGCCGCATACGTAGAACAAAAACATTCCCTTTTTTGTTTAGTAAAATGCTTCGTATAAAAAAGATTCCTTCTGGATAAATGTAAAAGTCAAAGAGGTGTATACACCGTATAAAAGAAGGATGTTTTTAAAACAAAATATGCCTCAATGAAAGGAGATTGAGACGAAGTCCCATACAAAGACGGTATCCTTGGTTTAAGGATAAATCAATTACATAATTATGTGTGACAAACGAATACACCATAAATAAGTCAATATTAAGTGTAAAACAATCAGAGGTTTTTCACACATATTCATATAACGACATATTAAATGAGTACAAGTTTATCCTAAAGAATCAAACTTGGGTTAAGAAGTTCCCTTGAAAAAATTTGAGAGCCTAACGGCGTCACGACAAAATTCAGAAAATGAGTTGATGAGAGATAAAAAGGGTATCTCATCACATGGACATAAAATTTAAATAAATAAGGATATATAAGAACATATCCCAACATAAAATTATGTGAATTAAAAGACATAACAAAAGAAGTATTTTAAAAAGAGGAGGGTGAACGGTTCCCTTACCGACATGGGTATCTTTCGAGACATGCACCCCGTGAAAGAATGACCATACAACATTGATGTAAATACTAATAAATGAAATTATAATACACAATGAGTAAAATAATGGGCAGTACATACACCACTCAAAATAAATTGTGGAAAATGTAGCATAAATATCACGGGAATAAAAGTGAGATGAAAAATCCCTTACGAAAACTCGGCAGCCTAACGGCGCCACTTAAAACATCCAAAAATGGATTGATGAGATCAAATAGGGTCTCTAATAATATTAACATAAAGTTTATAGAAATAGGAATATAAACGAACATCCCCCACCATAACAAAGTGGAGCTTAAAATAAGTGACTTAAAGGAGAGTACTTAAAAAGAAAGAGATAGGATAGATCTCTTACGAAAATTCGGCAGCCTAACGGCGCCACTGAAAACTTCCAAAATGGATTGATGAGAGAGAATAGGGTCTCCTGTCATATGAACATAAAAATTACAATAAGAGTAATATAAAATAACATCCCAATAACAAGAAAGGTGATCTTTAAAAGGAATGACATAAAAGATTGTACTTAAAAAGAAAGAGGGGAGTAGGATCCCTTACCTCAAGTCTGACTTGTCTTGTTCGTTTCTTTATATTCTGGAATAATAAACTTTGGTCAATTTATAATTTCCTAAGGTCCTCCATTAGAGATTATTCTTCAGTTCATATCACATATTATAATGTTATAATAATTTTTTAATAATGTTAGTTCATATCAGACATTTTTGCCGATGTTTGGTACTTGAGTCAAAAATGAACTTGTTTGAAAAATGATTGTTCATGTAGTTATAAGTAAATAATTATCATAATAGTATTAATTATTAAAATATCATATATATCTAGTACATATTTATTTTATACTATTCCATATCATTTGAAGATAAAAAACGAAAAGCACCGTTCATTGAGACAGTAGGCCGTACGTACGCATTAACGCTACTTTCATTTTTTCTTTGTCATATTAATGGAATTAAAAATAAATGATATATATATAGGTATATATATATATATTATAATTCCAGTATAATATATATGTTATATAGGTCACATATGTTCATTAATTTCATTCTTTATACATTCCATGTATTGCATGTACGAGTCACATCACTTGAGCGGGCGGTAGTCCACACTTCCTCATATGAAATTATCGCATTTACACAACAGGAAAAGAATAAAGTTATGGTTTAAATATATAATATAGAAGCATATATTAAACATAAATACCATATATATCATATATAAAATACAGTGACATCATAATGGCCACCTTTAATGGTGTTAAAAGAATATTGAACAGTCATCATTTCGTGAGGCAGAAAATCGCAAACCACAGAAACAGTATGTTCTTTAACCATTAAATGAAGGTGTGTGTAAGTGTAGCTCAAATACATCTTATAAAAACATCCTTGTATATTGATTATACTGTATTTGTTACAAAAGTGATTAATAAAAAGAGTTTTGGGGGTTGGAGAAGCAAAATAAAACAAAAGGACTCAAATGAAGACATTACATTAAAATCGGGTAACTCCCTTTGGTTTGAGCTCAAAGGCTTCCTTGGGAAGACTTCTGCCCAAAGTGAGGTTTCAAGAAGTTATAGAGTGATGTTTAGAGACAAAATGGTCAGGTTTTTGGCGATCCAATGGCTTTGGATGTGTGGGTAAGGAGGTAGAGGTGGGGGATTTTTATAAGAGGAGGGGAGGGGCGCTCTTGGAATGTAAAGAAATGTTACTTTATTTTAGAATAAGTTTCGGATTTTAATGGTCCCACATTCATATAATTCGAGGATAAGGTGATAAGGGTTTTAAATATACCCATTAAAAAGGTTTTTGACATGTTTAGGTCATATATTTTATATTATCTTTTCATTTTATTTAAATCCTTTATTAATGAGGTAATCGCTGCATCATCATGATGTCATAAATAATTTAATATATTTAATGTCTAAAAATTATAAAAAAATATCATGATGTAGGAAAAAATTTTATCCTTCAAATGAATATTTATAGTCAAAAATATGACTTGTATAACCCCATGTAAAAATTGTTTTAGTAAAACATTTCATGTTTGTGTCATTTTTACTTTAACATTAATTAAAAAGTTATTTATGTCATTTCCCAACCATAGTGGATCCATGGGGTCCCCAAGTTGACCCATTGATTGTATTGGTCAGCCATGACACATCCAATGAAGTTATGACATGTGTCTTGGTCATTTCATTTTATTAAAACATTATTCATACCTTAAACTACAATAATTACCTCTAATCGCGATTAAAAACTTAATAAGTTACTATTCACCAAAAAATTATTCCAATCTCATTGAACCACATTTTACTAATTAATGACAACCATGTATGTAGAATTTTAGAAATTATAAACACAAAGATGGAAAAATTTTCTTTAAACCAAAAATCAAGTTTTATAAGTACCACTTAGCGGTTTCACTATTCATCAAAAATTAATGTTTTTCAGACAATTACAAAATATTCACCCTAACCTATATTTGATATTCTAAATTCAAAAATGATGTCTATTTTACAAAATTCAAAACATATAAGTTTCATTAATTAATTTGATAATTAATTCCCACCGTCAAAACAAATAGCATGTTTTTATGAAACAAAAAGTATCAAAAGATTGACACTAGTTTAAGTCTGATTTCAAAGTGAAATTAAATCCAACGACCACTATTGGATTAAATGGTAAAAATATATTCTAATTTCACTTTAAAACCAATTCAAAAGATAATCTAATCATATAAATAAATTAGATTAAGAAGGGCTTTTGTATTAAAATACAACATTTTTTACTATTCATTAGAAATTGAACTTTTTCGGAAAAATACTAAAAATATACAAAAAGTAAATTTTGATGTCCCGATTCTAAAGAAAAATATTATTTTGTCAAATATAACACATAAGATTGTCAAAAAGTGGATTTAAAAGTGTTTCGCCATCAAAAGGCGGTTAATCGACCTTTAAAATAATATTAGAATGTTTACGCTGAAAATTGGATTTATTCGCATTTTTAATCCTCTAACATTTATTATAAAAAGTAAAAATATTTGACAAAAATATATAATCATTTTTTAGTTAGTTTTATTATTTCCCGCCATTACAACGGCTAGGCATTAACTACTATTTAAAATAATATTATTTTATTATTAGAGTGAAACGTAAGATTCCCATGAAACTCGTTGTTGTGTATTGGGTACGCCATCAAGCATAGCATCCCCTTTAAATTAATATTATTATTTTATTCACAAATATGGATAAATATAAAAATGTAATATTCTTTATTTACCCGGGTGTTACATCCTTCCCCCTTTTGGGAATTGCATCATCGCAATTTTAAATTGAGCTTGGAAACATCCTTGAAAGTCTCACATCGGAACAAGAGTCGGTAAAACAATCACTTTAAAATAAAGGAAGATAAGTACAGAGGACAACCAAGTTAACCCATATTAGGATTCCATATAGTAAAACATGGACATGGAGGAGAAAACATAGGGTCATGTTCTGATGGAGAGTGATAGAAAACATGTTTAGGAGAATGTTAACCACAAGAAAATCAAAAACATGTGATGGGTTAAACGGTATTCGATTCCCCAGTAGGAAAAGTTAACTGAAAACATTTTTGTTTTAAGTTACTTTTCATTGAGGAATTTGTTCATAAGGAATCAAAATCACGTATCATGTTGACTTTCAACTTTTATTAGATTCCTTACACAAACTCATATTTTCTCCAAAAGACGAGTATTTAGGAAGACTTGTTCACATTAAGAGTACTATAATCATCTTCTAGAGAATCACCTAGTCCACAAAAGAGAACTATATACTTCCCATGTCTTTAGAATTTAACCAAAACCAAAACAAAAAAGGTTAGTACAAGATCAGATAATCCAGAAAATGATAACCCTTTATAAAAAGGAAATTTATTCTTAATCTCCAAAATTTGTCCAACAAAACCCAAAGTTCAACGAGGACCATTCAATAAAACAAAATTCCATAAAATTCTTCAAAGTAAACCAAACTAGGATTGAAACCCAAATATTTGAAGGATTTAGTCACATAGCCTTCCAAGTTAAATCGTAACATTTATCTCCAAACAACATCAGTTGCTCTTAATGTCTCGTATTGAAAAGTAATTAACCTAATCACATATCCTCCATTATAGGTTAATAAATTTTCATAGATATCCAAAAATCAACTTACTCTTAATTCATAAAATAATCGAACTAAAAAGAATCAGTCAAACTAACCAGAGACTTCACGTAGTTCAGTGGTAGGTGATAAATACCAGGTGCACTTTGGTTGTCAGTTCGATTCCCGCAGCTTTGTCCGACATGACGGGTTGTCACACGGTCTGTGTGTTGTCCTTTTTATAAAACTCCAAAAATAACCCTAACATGTTTTAACCTAAATAGTTTCCTTATACCTCTCATTTTCATCCAAATTCATTACGATCTCAACATCTTAATTCTTGATGTCTTATTTCACCACCATAAGATAAAATAAAACGATTCCCAAAATGAATAGCAACATACCATTATCATGGAGTCCACTCAGTTTCATCGTAATCTTGTTCACGTAGGTAGACGTCCCATGCATTACAACAATGATTTAGAGATCCTTCAAAATCATTTACTTCCTCCATCCAAATACACCTTGTACAACATGGGTCATTTGGGAGTTCACAGAAAAAACGTTTTGGAAAATAATCATGTATAACATATAATTCCAAAACATCTGTTAAAACATGATTTCTATAAAATAGTCAGACAGAATTTGAGTTGAAGCTTTCTATTATTGGTCCTTTTAAAATATCATAAGTATGTGCTTAGAGACTATATTTTAAAAGCAAATATAAATAGGTAGTGCAAGGGTCTCCTTCCTCAGCACCATTTTCAAAATCATAATATGCTTCAAATTCTTGTGATAAGGTAAAATATTTGAAAATACCTTGATAATATTTACCTTTCTTGAAAATATGAGAATATTGTGAAAATAGTATTTGTCTAAAAACAACCCATGATCCACGATGATAACGAGGTATAGTGGAGGTGTTTTATATCTCAAACAACTGCTTGCAAGTGAGTTGTATGCTAGAAAAAGTTTCACAATAATCCGATCATGACTTTGCAATGATTATTGCAAGCATGTCATCAGGAAGAGATAGGAATGTCGTTTGAGATCCTTCTCCTTCCATTCGTAACCGACTTTACTTGACCTAAAAAAAAGTTATAAAACATGGATCTAACTAAAATAATAGATATAGGGACTAATCATGTGTCTAACAAAAACTCATATTCCCTAAAGTTGTCTAAACCGGCCATTGATACAAACTATAAGGCCCCAGCCATAAATCTTAGTTAATATTGAGTTAATACAATATTACGCATTGAAGATCTTTTCAGGTTTAGAGTTTTAGAGAATTAGATCATAAAACATTCATTACATTCCACATTTAAACAAAGTGGTTACACAAAGATAGTATTCATTTTTTCCCATCAACAGAAACATATTTAAAATAAAACATGGATTATTTCTTGACACTTCCTTAACACTATCGTCATATCTTGTACCTTTCCCTTGACCTGTGAAAAACATTTCAAAAAACTTGGGATAAGCATAAAAAGCTCAGTAAGGGATATAAAAATACGGAAAAGAAACATGAGTTCATATATACATAATAATGAAATCATATTTTACCCATAAAACATAGTCACTTTAACATACCTCATCAAATCAAGAACAAATCATAGAAATCATAAGAAATAAAAGGTATCTTGAGGCATTCATAACATTCTTATGTAGGGAGTAACCCTCTTGGTTACGTTTGGAATACCCACCACAGCATATTACCTAAATCTCTTTGGAGAAACCTTAACATTTCACTCCTTCACATTACCCAATGCATTGGAGAGCTATATCGGGCTCACCCGCCCTTAGTTTATCACGGAACTACCCGTCTTCATAACAATTCCCAAGAACCATAACATAATCTTATCACATAAAACATGCATAAAGGAAACATGACATTTCCACCTTTTAATAACAAGATATCAATACAACACATTGGTATAAAAACATTATGAAAACCATTTTCAATACCAAAATTAAAGAAAAGTAAAACGTGGTATTTATTTTTCTTTTAAAAAGAAGGTATGTCTTGTAGAGGAAGTTGAAACTCAAATAATGGTCACGGCGGCGGAGAAGTCGTTGTTGCCGCATACGTACAAAAAAAACATTCCCTTTTGTCATTTAGAAAAACGATTCGTATAAAAAAGATTCATTTTGGATAAACGTAAAAGTCAAAGGGTTTTATACACTGTATAAAAGAAGGTTGTGTTTAAAACAAAATATTCCTCAATGAAAAGAGATTGAGATGAAGTCCCATACATAGATTATATCCTTAGATTAAAGATAAATCAATTACATAATTATGTGTGACAAACAAATACACCAAATATAAGTGGATATTAAGTGTTAAACAATCAGAGGTTATTCATACATATTTATAGAACAACATATTCAAGGAGTACAAGTTTATCCCAAAGAATCAAATTTGGGTTAAGAAGTTCCCTTGCAAAATTTTGATAGCCTAACGACATCACTACAAAATTCAGAAAATGAGTTGATGAGAGATAAAAAGGGTATATCATCACATGGACATACAATTTAAATCAATAAGTATATAGAAGAACATATCCCAACATAAAAGTATGTGAATTAAAAGAAATAACAAAAGAAGTCTTTTAAAAAGTGGAGGGTGAAAGGTTCCCTTTCGGACATGGGTATCTTTGGAGACAAGCACCCCGTGAAAGAAGGACAATACAACATTGATGTAAGAACTCACAAATTAAAGTATATTACACAATGAGTAAAATAATAGGCATTACATACACCACTCAAAGGAAATTGTGGAAAATGTAGCATAAATCTCACGGGAATAAAAGTGAGATGAAAAATCCCTTTCGAAAACTCGGCAGCCTAACGACGCCACATAAAACATCCAAAAACGGATTGATGTGATCAAATAGAGTCTCTCATCATATTAACATAAAGTTTACAGAAAGAGGAATATAAAATAGAATCCCACAACATAATAAAAAGGAGCTTAAAAGAAGTGACATAAAGGAGAGTACATAAAAATAAAGAGAGAGGATATATCTCTTATGAAAATTCAGCAGCCTAACAGCGCCACTCAAAACTTCCAAAATGGATTGATGAGAGAGAATAGGGTCTCTCATAATATGAACATAAAAATTAAAATAAGTGTAATATAAAAGAACATCCCAATAACACGAAATATGATCTTTAAAAGGAATGACATAAAAGAGTGTACTTAAAAAGAAAGAGAAGAGTAGGATCCCTTACCTCATGTCTGGCTTGTCTTTTTCATTTCTTTATATTCCTGAATAATAAACTTTGGTCAATTTATAATTGCCTAAGGACCTCCTTTAGAGATTTTTCATCAGTTCATATCACATATTATAATGTTATAATAATTGTTTAATAATGTTAGTTCATATTAGAAGTTATTGTCGATGTTTGGTACATGAGTCAAAAATGAACTTGTTTGAAAAATGATTGTCTATGTAGTTATAAGTAAATAATTTTCAGAATAGTATTATTGATTACAATATCATATATATTCAGTACATATTCATTTTATACTATTCCATATCATTTGGAGAGAAAAAACGAAAAGCACCGTTCATGGAGACGGTAGGCCGTACGTACGCATGAACGCTACTTTCATTTTTTCTTTGTCATATTAATGGAACTAAAAATAAATGATATATATATATATATTTTAATTAAAGTATAATATATATGTTATATAGGTCACATATGTTCATTAATTTCATTCTTTATACATTCCATGTATTGCATGTACGAGTCACATCACATGAGGGGGCGGTAGTCCACACTTCCTCATATGAAATTATCGCATTTACACAACATGAAAAGAATAAAGGTATGGTTTAAATATAAAATAAATAGGCATATAGTAAACATAAATACCATATATATCATATATAAAATACAGTGACATCATAATGGAAACCTTTAAAGGTGTTAAAAGAATATTTAACAATCATCGTTTCGTGAGGCAGAAAATCGCCAACCACAGAAAGAGTATGTTCTTTAACCATTATACAAAGGTGAGTGTAAGTGTAGATCTAATCCTTATTATAACAACATCCTAGTATATTTAAGATACTATATTTTTTACAAAAGAGATGAATCAAAAGAGTTTAGGGGGTTGGAGAAGAAAAATAAAAAAAGGACTCAAGTGAAGACATTACCATAAAATCGGGTACCTCCCTTTGGTTTGGGCTCAAAGGCTTCCTTGGAAATACTTCTGCCCAAAGTGAGGCTTCAAGGAGTTATAGAGGGATGTGGAGAGACAAAATGGGCAGGTTTTGGCCGAGCCAAAGGCTTTGGAAGTTTGGGTAAGGAGGTAGAGGTGTGAGACATTTATAAGAGGAGGGGAGGGGCACTCTTGGAAAGTAAAGAAATGTTACTTTATTTTAGAATGAGTTTCGGATTTTAATGGACCCACATTGATAAAATTATAGGATAGGGTGACACGGGTTCGAAATATACCCATCCAATAGGTTTTTTACATGTGTAGGTCATATATTTAACATTATCTTTTTGTTTTATTTAAATCCTTTATTAATGAGGTAATCACTGCATCATCGTGATGTCATAAATAATTTAATATATTTAAGGTCTAAAAATTATTAAAAAAAATCATGATGTAGGAAATCTTTTTATCTTTCTAATGAATATTTATAGTCAAAAATCTTACTTGTATAACCCCATTGAAAAATTGTTTTAGTAAAACATCTCAGTTTTGTGTCATTTTTACTTTAACATTAAATAAAAAGTTATTTATGTCATTTACCAACCAAAGTGGCTCCATGGGGTCCCCTAGTTGACCCATTGATTGTATTGGTCGTACATGAAACATCCAATGAGGTTAGGACATGTGTCTAGGTCATTTCATTTTATTAAAACATTATTCTTACGTTAAACTACAATAATAACCTCTAATCGCGATTAAAAACATAATAAGTTACTATTCACCAAAAAATTATTTTAATCCCATTGAACCAAATTTTACTTCTTAATGACAACCATGTATGTCGGATTTATGATATTCAAAACCCAAATATGGCAAAATTTCATTTAAACGGAAAATTAGTTTTTATAAGTACCACTTAGTCGTTTCACAATTCATCAAAAATTGAAGTTTTTCAGAAAATTACCAAAAATTCACCCAAAGCTATATTTGATATTCCAAATTCAAAACTGATGTCTATTTTAAAAAATTAAAAACATATAAGTTTCATTAATTAATTTAATAATTAATTCCCGCTGTCAAAACAAATAGCGTGTTTTTATGAAACAAAAAGTATCAAAAGATTGACACTAGTTTAAATACGATTTCAAAGTGAAATTAATTCCAACGACCACTAT
The DNA here is from genome assembly GCA_963277665.1 of Viscum album. Taxonomy (NCBI): domain Eukaryota; kingdom Viridiplantae; phylum Streptophyta; class Magnoliopsida; order Santalales; family Viscaceae; genus Viscum; species Viscum album. The sequence continues at coordinate 402,494,008 of OY728142.1, forward strand.
TGGATTAAAAGGTAAAAATATATTCTAATTTCAATTTAAAAACAATTCAAAAGATAATCTATTCATATAAATAAATTAGATTAAAAAGAGGTTTTGAATTAAAATACAACATTTTTCACTATTCGTTAAAAATTGAACTTTTTCAGAAATATACCAAAAATTTATAGAAAGAAAATTTTGATGTCCCAATTCTAAAGAAGGCTTTTATTTTGTAAAATATAACACATAAGATTTTCAAAAAGTGGATTTAAAAGAGGTTTTCCATCAAAAGGCAGTTAATCGACCTTTTAAACAATATTAGAATGTTTACGCTTAAAATTGGATTCATTCGCATTTTTAATCCTCTAACATTTATTATAAAAATAAAAATATTTGACAAACATATATAATAATTTTGTAGTTATTTCTATTCATTTCTGGCATTACAACAGCTAGGCCTTAACTACTATTTAAAATAATATTATTTTATTATTAGAGTTCAACGTAAGATTCCCAAGAAACGCGTTGTTGCATATTGGCACTACTGGAAAACTAAACTTTACCAACGGTTTGGAACCGTTGGTATAGGCCTCCAAACCATTGGTATGGCCTATACCAACGGTTTGGAGAACCATAGCCAAGTAAGTCGTTGGTATAGGTAATATGAAATCTATATCAACGGTAATGGAACAGTTGGTATATAAATTCCAAAAATAAAACACCCGGTAGGATTTGATCCCAGGACCTCTAGTTTATAACTAGAAGACTTAACCACTAACCTAACATGACTTTTGTTTACATAATTACATAAAAATATATATGTATTGTTCTAATTATTTTAAATTTTGATATATATAATGTTCTCTGTAGGATGATTCCAAAAAAACACTAGACTTTTCCCAACGGTTCTCAAAACCATTGGGAAAAGTCTAGTGTTTTTTTTGCAAAGATTGGCCATAGGTTGAATTGGTGAGGCCCTTTGCCAACGGTTTTTGCAAACCATTGGGAAAGGGTAGCCTATCCCAACGGTTTTCCAAAACCGTTGGCAAAGGGACTCCCCAATTCAACCTTTCCCAACGGTTTTGGCAAACTGTTGGGAAAGGGTAGCCTATCCCAACAGTTTTCCAAAACCGTTGGGAAAGGTGGCCAAAATATGGGCTTTCCCAACGGTTTGGCCAAACCGTTGGGAAAGGGTACCTATACCAACGGTTTGACAAACCGTTGGTATAGAAACGTTGGGAAAAATCATTTTTCCATTAGTGTGGGTACGCCATCGAGCATAGAACCCCCTTTAAAGTAATATTTATATTTTATTCAAAAATATGTATAAATATAAAAATTTCATATTCTATATTTACCTGGGGTGTTACACTTGCCCTAGACTATTTCTTGCTTTCTTTATTGGGAATGGTGCATGGAGATGGTTGTGAGAATATTGATCTGAAATAGTTTTGGGAGTATTTATTTTTTTCACTTATAGTTTCTCACTTATATACCATTCAGCATGAAATTTAGTTAACATACAATATATATTGACATGGTTTATTATGTTTATATGAATATTTCCCCTATTTATCTATAGTTTTTGATTTATTTTTATTGTTTATTGAAAATTTTGATGTATTTATTTTTTTCTATACTATGAATTATAGTATCTCCAATATATAGTATTCCATAAACACTAATCGACATCCTAAAGAATATTGGAAGACGCACCCAAGGACATGTAGTGTCCATTCATAGTCACAAGAGGGAGAATCATGCTAGAGTTGTTTTATAAATTGTTATAAATATGTATATAGTAAATATATATAAATTTTACATCATTATTAGAATTTTTGAGATGATCAATCCATGGTAAATAAACAATTACCAATACTAACATAATGAATCTTACATGAAAAAAAAACTAACACATGAAATTGAGTATTTTAATAAAGAGGTTTTTAAATGTTTTTAGTTGATGAGATATGTTAATATAAGTATGTATATGGATAATTTGTATATTTTTAATAAATTTAAATGTATTATACATGAGATTAAAAATAACAAATGAATTATTTCAACATGATGTAATGATTTATTTCACTATATCATCCATATTTAGGATATTATTTTATGTTTCCATTGGGGGATTTTATGATATTTACATCTTAGACCACATTAATTTTCATCTCTTCTAGATATTTCATAAAATTATATGTTTTCCATTCATTTACCTATTTATAAGATCTCAAAATCATAAATGAACTTTTTAAAGGAAAACATGATTTTTTTTACTAATAGGTCTTAATTCATTCCATCTACATCCATATATTAATTAAAATGTTTTAAATACTATTTTTACTATTCTATAATGATTCATTAAATTCATTTTTACCATTTATTTACATTTTATTTTTTAAAAGTAATCTTCATATCATTTTAAGAATATGGAACATTTTACAGATGTTATTAATATATTAATTATATTGATATGTTTCACATGACTATATTTTTCTACTATCAAAAATACTAATTTCATTTATGATATATTTAAAATATTCTAGGTTTCTATACAAAGAAAAAAAATATCCGAATATTTTAAAAATATTTATATTTTAATTAATTTATTACAAAATGAAAATCGTCTTTATCTGAAAAAAAGTTTTCATGATCTTTAAAAATATTCCTCTATTTCAATACCATTTAATGAATCTTATGATTTAATGAGGTTATAATCTAATGATAGATTCCACAATATTTCTAATGATGTAATATGATCATTTTTAGTAGGGAATATACGCAAATTGTTTATGATATTTCCTGAAATATGGATAGTTATTTATTAATAATTCATACTAATTATGTTGTATCATTTAATCATATGATGAATGCATTAGGAAAATTAATTAATTTGTTGGATTGGAATTACAAATCCATTCATTAAGTTGGTAGGTCTCATTAGGAAAAACATTTTAGGTATATTTAATATTCCCTACACATTTATGTTTGATGTCATTCAACAAGTCCACTATAGTAAGGTTTAAATATCTGGTATTATGAATTCCATCATTATGAAATTGCATATTACTATCCATGTTATTACTCAAATATTAATGTTATCCATGGAAAACTCTCAATCTCATGTGTCTATTTATATGGTATAGTTTATCATCATTTATTCATTTCATATTATTCATTCCTTATTTATTTTTTATAGCCTTTGATGTACGCATTCTCATATTGAGCATCATATCTAACACTTAATTTTTTCCTTTACCAGGGATTCTATGAATTGAACTAAAATATATATGCAAGTATATTTTAGATATAATAATAATGTTATCAAAAATATTCTCTATTTTATTCAATTACTTCAAATATAATTTGAGATTGAAGCATATATCTAGTCTTATAAGAGTAATAAACTATCTGATCCCTCTAGATGTGATTACTTGTATCTAGTGAAAATGTAATAAATAAATCATCCTCTATCAAATAATATGGTCTAGGTTATTACCAGATGAAATTAAAGATTCCTAGGTTTAAATAATATGTCATAATTTAGGATATCATAAGAAATTTTCTCACAATCATATGATTTTTTCCTCTGATTATAGATGTTTGATACTCCCACTATGTTTTACTTGTTTTGATAAGTGGATTAAACTAGAAAAAATCAAGTGATCATCAAATTTTATGGCCTATGAAATGACAAAACACATGAGAAACCAAAATGTTTGGGATATAAAATGGAAAATCATGTGACTATTATTAACCACCTATCCCAATATATTATTAACAACTATAACGTGGGTTAGTTTCATAACAAAAATAATTAGAGTAATATATATTTTCATAGGAATACAATTAATAAAATTAATCATCGGATCAAAACTCAACTTCATACTTGTTAAGAATGTCAGAATAAGCACCCTGGTAAATTATCCATTGAACAAGGACATATTTTATGCGAGGAAAATAAGGGAATAAATCAACAATTTTTTGAATTAAAAATTAAGAGTAAAATGGAGGGGAATAATGTTCATCATAAGGTAGTATTTATATTTCAATGTATTTTATATTGATAATGTGGGAATTGATGATGTTAATTTCATAATCTGATGGATTAATCTTAGATAGGGGACGAGAAAATTTTAGGTCTATCATTGATGTTTATAATAATAATCAACGAACACTTATTCTCCCCAATAGAGTTATTGTTGGAATTTTAATTTTAATTTAAATATACCAAATAAAATATTAATTTCCATGGTTCATTAAAATTTAATATGAATTTGAGAATTTATTATTTCTCTAAATATATATTCGATACATATATATTGAATAAGGAAATAAAATTTGATACTATGAATCAACCTATGATCCTCTTTCAGTGTGAGGATGAATATGATCATCCTGGGGATTATTTTTATTGTGGATACTACATATTGATAAGGTATATTTATCTAAAATGTTTGGGAAGAAAAAAATATATGACATGTTTATTGTTTGGTAATAAGTTAAAGTCTTTGGTAATGACTTTCTCGTATTCCCCTGAATTGTGAAGGTGATTTTTCAATAAAACACATACCTTGTACTACACCAATTTATAACGCCATATAGAATAGAACCAATTGAGTTGCAAGAATTAAAAACACAACTCCATGAAAATCTAGATAAATGATTCATTTTCCGATGTGTATCACCATTGGGTGAACCTATTCTTTTTTATAGTAAAAAATATGGTTTGATGTATCCTTAAATTGATTATTAGGAACTAGGAAAAGATAACTATAAAAAGAAATTAACATTTTCACATTTTTATGACTTATTTGATTAACTACACAGAGCTAAATAAACTTCCTAGATTTTACAACATTCTATATTCATCAATTTAGGGTTAATAAAGCTGATATACACAAGATATCCTTTAATTTGAGGAATAGTCCAAAATTATGACCACCCATATATTTAATAAACCATAATTAATTATTTATTACATAAATACAGACATTAAAAAAATCCTAAATTATCAAAATGACTAGTTTATATGGGTAATTAATCATATAACATAATAATATAAAATACGGATTCAAAAAAATTATTTGAGACTCCTTTATATAACCTTAAAATTTTACAGTCTTTATAAATATACATGGGATAACCTATGGATGTACATTTTAATGTGGTGATATATTAATCACTACAGGTTAAAAATAAAATAATAACATTTTGAAATTTTATGTTTTTTGTTAGGAATCATATCAAGAGGACATAAAATGGGTGATGATCATAAAAATGATCACTGTATTGTGATATAAGATGATAACATAAAATAAATATAATAATGTGGCACTAACATGAAACATGACATCGTAAGCATAAGTCAATGTTAACCACTAGGAAAACAAAACAATATATCATTAGGCCTACATACCATGGTTCATACATTGAATATCATGAGATAAAAACAATACCCAATGCATTTTAGTGATATATAATTTCAGTTCCACCCACTACATTCATATCAAGTACATGAATTTGTGTTCCAAAAAGATCTTACAACATAAGAATGAATTTCATCACTATTAATCCTATAATTAAGGAGTATGGTTAAAATAAATATAATTCGTCAATATATTTATATGAGTTAAATATTTATTAAAACCCCTATGTGGAAATGGATACGAATATTCACTATACAAATGACTGGTATAGAAAATCAGAGGATAATGTTACCAGTATAATGAGTGCACAATAATGTTTATATATGTGGTTAATGAGAGTGAAATTTGGTATCACATTACATGGATATCATAATAGTGGTGATGTTAATTGTATAAATATATTAAAACATGGAAAATTATAAATCCAAGTGGCTTAGTACAAATAAATTACACGAAATAAAACATAGATGAGAGAGTTCCTTGCCTTGAGGGGACACTTATTAAAGAATGGGTGGATTCCCATTAGTTATTGGAAACACTATCAGAGGTATTTAACAAGGTATAGGGAGTATATATTCATTATTAATGGTTATTAGGGAAGATGAGTTGTAAAATGTGTTGGTATATATATCAAAATAGGTGGAATTAAATATAAATTTCGAATATTTGGTTTTGGTCCCTATATGATAACTTACCCAAAATCATAAACCATCACATGGATATTTTACATATATTCTACCAAATGAGAGTGGTTTTGAATATTTTTTATGTCCATGAACATAAATAATTAAAAATATTATCCTTGATAATTATTATGTCAGTTGTGTTTATAAATAAATGTTTTTAAACACATAAAATACAATATAGATTTTGGTGGATTGATTAGGGGTCTATAAAATTAATAAAAAAATTCAAAAAAACATTATTTTAAATTTCAAATATATATTTTTCATTTATTACCTTTATAAAATTAATTATCTCAATTTTAGACTATTATGATGTCATGATTCATAATGTATATTTATAGAGTGTTTAATATTTTCCCCAAAATTTAACCGTATTAGAAAATTATGAAAATTACCCCATTTTTTAATTTAAATATGTTGATTTAAAAAAAATTAACAATATAATTTTTTAAATATAATACTTTTTTATTTTAGATAAAAATCTATATTTACTAGAAAATACAAGCTTATATGCAACTAACAACTGCTAGGCAATTTTAATAATTATTTGGTACTTAATTAAATTATATTAATTTTTATAATTAAATAAATATTATCTTATAAAAATATTTTATAAAAATATTATTTATTTCTAAAATTCAAGAATATTACAAAATGGTGTTGTAATTGTAACAATATATTTCCCAAAAAAATCTATCTTTGTCTCTAAATCTAATTTTAATCAACTCATATAAAATTGTAATAATTTAAAGTGAAAAATATTACCATTAATTTATTTGAAAAGAAAATTTATAAATTAATATTACTATGTTCTAGATATATAAGCCTTTATTACACTAATTCATTCCCTGGGGGTCAGGTATGTAATTGTGGGGATTGATTTGGGTGGTTTAGCAAACATGGTTTTGGTCATTATCTCAATAAGCATAAACCTCCCACATAAAAATTAATTTTTTGATATTTTATCATGGAATTGCTTAAAAAATTCCCAATTATTTCATATCCCACAAATTTTATAATAAATTGGTTTTAGAGGTAACTATCCTACTAGTTGACACTATTACACGTTCCTTTTTAGCACATGAAACACTAATATAACCTATAACTTATAAAAATACTTTTGTTAACTATAAAATAGATATATTATCAGTGGTTAAGATTTTTAATAGTATTTTAAGTTTATTTGTCTATATTTTGTAATTAGTCTAAAAAATTTAATTCATGTGTTTTTCATAGATTTATGGAATTTACTCAATAAAATGTATTTTTTTTTATAAAAGTTGTTCGTTTTTTCATTATGAATTTATAGTGATGCGATTTATACATACAAATTTCCATGTTATCTTCAAGTTTTTTACTAATAGTTTTTTGGTAATACCTTAATTTTATGGTGGTTATATTTATAGATTATATTATTATATATTATGAGATCTAGAAAGAACATTTAGATCATATGAGGATTGGTTTGATGGCCCTATTGAAGGGGAAGTTGCATTAAAAATTTATAATGTGTGAATTTTGGATACAAAATGTTTCACTCATGGGGTATATAATCTCAATTGGGGGTATATCGATAGATCCATCAAATATAATTGGCATAGACCCCAACGATGATCGAGATATGTGGTTTGTTTTAGATTTATTGATATTACCAACTTTTTCTGAAAAAATTCACAATGATATCGAATATAATTAAAAATTTTAGTCAATATTTATATCAATTCCTTAAGGCTGATAAATGTGAATATAATTTCAAGGAACTGAATAGAGTTTTTGTTACTTCACACGTTCTTAAAGTACCATATAATGGAGAAGGGATTTTTTATCTGTAATGATTCATTAATGAAGGGACATGTAGGTTTATTTTTGTAAAAAGATATAGTGATAGCATAGACCACATAAAATTTAAAATTCATAACCAAAATTACCTGACTCCGGATTTTGAAATGAAAACCGTAATTGTTTTTTTTTGAAAAATGGTGTAATTTACTTTATGGTAAAATATGTAATATAAATAGGTATATAATATAGTTGAGAAGTACATATTTACAAGTAAAGCATTAAATATGAACTAAAGTAGATTTTGGGAGATGATTATTGATTATAACTACTCAACCGATTACCTCTTTGGTAAAGAAAGTAAATTGACAAATGCTCTTATTTTAAATAATCATACATGTTTTTTTATGGTGAGGGTTGAATTAAATTTATTTCTTATGTGTTTTTATAAGATAAATATTGAAATAATCAATAAATTTAAATGATATTATCTTTCTTATATGAATTTCCAACTACCCAATAATGTGATGATTAAGAAGGTATATAAGGAAGATGTGAAAATAATGATTATGGTGAAAAAAATTTAATTTTAGAATTGATTATGATATATATTAAGATTTTAGAATAGAATATGTGTCCCATTAATAATTTCATTTAGTAATAAATAGAGTATTAATCTCGTATTTTATCATTCCCTATTCATCCTAGATGTATGAATATATATAGATATTAGAAACAATATTTTAACAAGAATAAAAGAATAGGAACATTGAATACTATATATAATGATGATTGATATATTATAAATTTTTGTTTCAGATACATAATTATATGGTAATTTCAAATCCATTACTCATTCCTTAATAGATAGAATAAAACACAACTATGAATTTTTTCATTGGACTCTCCAAAACATATAAAAGACATAATGTCATTTGGGTCACAGTAGATTGGCTTATGAAGTATGAAAATTAGTTAACATAAAAAAAGAATTTAATATTGAACAAATTACTGTGATATTCATTAATGAAATGGGAATTCATCATAGAGTACAATTTTATAATGATTCTGAGGAGAATCTGAAATTTACCTCAAACTTATAAAGAATTATTCTGAAAGTATTAAATATAGAATTGATCTTTGTACATTCATATAATCCTCTGAATTATGTACATCATGAGAGTATTATTAAAATATTTTATACTATATTGAGATCATTTTCAGAAAATTTATGAATGTTTTTGAGATCAAACCCTTTGTCAATTTTATTTTTTTTATAATAATTTCATTCACTCCTGCATTCAAAAGGCTCATTACGAGGCCTCTATGATAGGATGTGTAAAAATACAATGTTCTAGGATGATGTTGAGGTAATAAATCTATTATAACCTAATCTATGAGAGGAAATGGTAACGAATGTTAGAGATATTCAACAGCTCATCGGGGCATCTTAGAGTTCATAGAAAATTTATATTGGAAACTATTAGTGAGATATCGAGTTCAAATGTGATGAGAATGTAAACCATTAAATAACTCCAAGGAAAAAGGTTATGATATTTTAAAATTCCGGAAATATGTTCCCTAGATATATTAGTCCCATTTAAATTATTCCTCATATTGAGATAGTTATATATAGATTGGATCTTCCGTCAGATATCTCCCATGATTATGTTATTTTCCATTTATCTATCTTGAAGAAGAACATATCAGATCTTTCACATATAATGAACCCATTGTTTGTACCTGTACTATGTCATATCCTTTACAAGAAATAATTATTGTAGATTATATATCGAATACATATAGTGATTTGGAACAATAGAACTCACAAGATCAATGTTCTGTGGAATACCAATAAATTTAAAAAAGCTATGTTGAAACCCAAATATTTGGTGTGGATGATGTATCCATAGTTATTTGTACCAAAGTGATGAAATTTAAATGTATAAATTTTTATAAGGGGGTATAATGTAACACTTTTTTATTTTCGATATATTCAAATTTAAAAACAGTATTTATTTGATATCTTTTTTAAAATGAAACACCATGTTAGAATGAACCATGATCTACAATTGAATTATTATTTTTTAATGTCATGGTTTTTGACTAACCCCTGAATTTTATGATCTAAATTTTAGAAAAAGAATTAATAAATAATATTAATTAAAAATATATAAAATGACTTCATTTTATATAAATTAATTTTTTTATGAAAATAAATTCATTTAAGAGTAAAAAGGTGATGTTTTTTTAAATTAAATATTTTTATATACACAATGTTCTTTTCTCTAAATAAATTAAATTAATCCCCATTGATTAAATACTTTATTAAATTTTTTAGATAATATATTCAGAAAAATTAATCTTAATCTAATGGTTTTTACAGTTGAAGGAACAAGAATAAATTCGATTATATGACTTCAAATATATTTTTTTTTAAAATGGTTTTCATGGCATTTTTTACAATTATTTTAAAATCAATTTCTTCCACATAAATAAATTAAGTATTTTTAAAAAAAATTAATATTTGGAATATAAAAGTAAATATAATTTAATAGATTTCACGTTAATTTTTTTTCATAATGAATAGGAGACAAAGTAAATAAAATACCACGATTAGGGTTAAAAGTGATATATCATGGGGTTAAACTAAGAGGTACGGATAATAATTCTACATAATATTATCTAAATGTTATTTTTTGATGATATTTATACCATAATTTATCATAAATTAAAATTATTTTAAACATCGTTCTACAAACACAAGAAATTTACTTTATATCATTTAAACCATTTATGTAGTCCCAGTTGGGTCCCTCCCACGCTTATGAAAGTGCACATATTCTACACCCATATTCTAATAATTTTATCCCTATGTCTCAAGAAAATACCTTCACAAAAACATCCTATATTCCATCACTTTATTATTGATCTTATGTTATTAGAAAATGTGTAATGATCGAATCTTTTTTAAAAGAAATTTCCATTATAAATGATTAAATTCCATATTATGTAATGCAATTATATAAAACACATGAACTAATTTGGTTATTTTGGGACTATTATATAATATATAAAATATAAAAGGTTTTAATGTATCCTATAAAGTAATCATATAATCATTTCGTAATGAATTCTATGATATATATATTAAAGGTTATGACAATTTCGATTCCACATTAACAAATGAAGTGATAGCCTCAACTTGTAGTATTGTACCCTATGAAGCCCATTTATTAGGGATTTTAAGGATATATAGTCACTTAATGTTTCCCTTGACCTATCCCAATATTATATTTGAAAACTAACGCATGATTAAAACTATTAATTAGATTTTCCAAATCATATAAATCATCATCCAAACCATGTTTGTCGAACAACCACACGAAAATATCACCCTTGGACATCTTACCCTTAAGGAATACATTGGTGTAAAAGGGTTTTTTTATCTATACCTTAAAAGTATGATTTTAATTTTAGTAAAAATAATTATATTTATCTTTTATACTTTTTAAGGATTAACAAACAATTTGATAAAAATTTGATTTTGATAAGTTGAAACAGAAATTGTATTTTTGTGAAATATATAGTTTCAATCAAGATACTATATTTTAATAAATTCATTATTAATTAATATAAATAGTATTCTTATAAAATATTATTATCAAATCATAGTTTTTAAATATAAGTGATAATAATATTCATAAAAAGTCGAATAAAGTTTTTATAAGGGTCAGAAAACGATTATTGTTTAAAAAATAGTATTTTAAAAAAATTATTATTGAATTAAAAGTATAAATTTCCCTATTTAATGAATTTTTTATATATATTAAATATTATTTCTAAAATAATAATTTTCAGGTCACCCAAAAATTATATTTTCATATTTTTCTTGGACATTTGAGATTTTTAGATGAAAATTTAATATTGTATAAATAATCTATATGTATTATGACAACATAAAAGCCAAAAAGTGGTGTAATAAATACAATAATGGTTATACAAGAAAAAATATATATTTTCCACTTGAAATAATTTTTTTATTTAAATAATATTACAAACCCTTCATGAATCCACCAAAACACATAGTATATTTTATGGTTTTAAAATAATTTCATCGTATAAATCTGATTCACTTCCACATAACTAGACAAATTATTTACATGTGTTTGGTTTATAGCCTTATAAACTAATGAAACCAATCCTCTTCGGTAGAAAAAAAATGTTTAAACCCTTGGAAAGGTATTTGGTTTTGATTATTATTTCATATAGAGTCTAAAACATATGTTTGAAAATTAACACTGAATTCCACTCCCTTTTCATATATAATCCCACCCAACCTTCCATTTTTATTCCATAAAAATCATGGGGAATGAATATAATTTCCCATTCCCTCTCTATATACCTCTGCGGATTTGTAGAATCTATTATGTAGCATGTTCCAAGGTTTAAGAAGCACCCCCTCAATGTATGAAATCCTCTATTTCTCCTTCTTATTCAAGAACCTTTTTTATGTATTTCCTTTTTATTTCCATTTTTAATAGTTGGGATAATACTTTATACATCCCTATTACCTTCTTAATGATTCCTAGTAAATAAGAGGCCCATTTATTCGTCATTACCCTATTCTATAAACAATTTTGTAGAAATATTGTGCTGCAAAAATTTTCTTGCAATTTTCGAGGACAAATATTTTTGTAGTGAATACCAACCAAAATTACCACTAAAATTTATTCACCTAGTTGAAAATATGCATCATTAGTTTGTTATTTACATGTATTAAACATGTACTCCATAAGCATGGAGAAACATTATGATATAAATCCTTATTGTTTTGGATATGGGGTTCGCACTTATGGATGTACATGGTTGGAACATGATGGATGGTCCCAGAATTATATATCCCTTCAATGAATTGGGTAATTATTTTATCTTATGTTATTCCATGTATAGTCTGTGTGAGGTTATCCTATGCACAATATGTTATGATTTATATGTGGTTATCCTTTCATATGTTTATAAGGTCATGTCTTATATTGTTTCAACATTCCCATTATTCCTTCATGTTATCATTATATATCATGGCTCACTACTCATGATTATAATTATCACACAAATTATGATATCTCGACATCATGGATCACGTGTAGTGATTTATGATTTTTCATGTTTTTTTATTCCAGTACGGTTATTTAAATCTCACCCCCTTTTTTTGTATGTCCCATGGTTATCTCATATAGTTATAGAATATATAAGTAATAAAAGGACATGCTTCAGAGTATATAAATAATGATGGTGTACCCATGATTCATGTTGATGTTCTATGTACCTAATTTTCTAATGAAACTATGCCTCATGATCTTATTTGGTTTTATTAATTTTTTATGTAATATATAACTAATTAAGTGTAATAAAATATTTTTTTTCAAATTTTGTATTAGAGAATATTATAATTATTTTTGGGGGTTTGGATTATGAAACTATAGTGAAATCAGTAGGGATAAGGGTATACATTGAAAAAAATACCAAACTTTTAGTATTGTTTATATTAAGTTGTTTTCAAGAAAACAAATCCATTTATGAATACTACAAGAGGATTTTAAACTAGAATATCATAACCTACTGATAAAAATTCCAAAAATGGAACACTGAGTTACACTTGATCATCACCTACTACATGAAAATGGGAATTGATTCCAACAAAGTTTGAATCTCCTAGGGTATATGCTTCAGTAAATTCACAAAATCCATATTGAGCAGAATTAAAGAAAATAAAATTCCCATAATATTTTATATTAGGAAATAGGGTGTGAAAGAACATTGATTGAAGCATATAAATTAATGGGTTAAGGATTATATATTATGATTTGTCCCTTTAAAGTTTATGGTTTTCTATTAATGAGTAAAAAAAATTTAAAATACATATCCCTAATTATTCCCTTTATTTACAATCAATTTATTGAAATAGGAAAAACTGATCCTAAAACCAATGTGAGGGGAATCCAATAACAATATAAATAGGATACCTACCCCATTGGGATATGGAATCAAAAACATTCTATAAAAACATTATCAGTTAACTGATTCTTTGAATTAAACTCAAATCGGGATATATAACCAAATCTCTATAAGAAATATCATGTTTTAATTGAGTCTTTTTTTCCACAATATCCTCTAATTTTTAGTTTACCATATTATCACTAAATCCTATATAAATGGATCAACTCCATTGAAAATATCCATCCTTAAATGATATTAGAGATAGATTTTTTTCTTTTTTATCATTTGGAGGGAAAACTGATCAATGGATCATGTTGATCAAAAATATGATTCGTAAGGTGCATAGCAATGTAATGGAATGGAACTGTAACACCCCTATATTTTCATAATAAATTTTAAATAATTTATCTTTTTTATATATTTCATTTCACATGACACTGAAAAAATATATATACACATATGTATTAAAACTCTAAGTAATACATTCCTTCATCAAGGATCCATCAGGGTTTTCACTACAAGCAATACCGAATTTCCTTGTACTACTTAGAATAATAACATGGCATGCACTACACGGAACACTGACTCGGTGTATGTTACATACTACATAGATGTTTCTACAAAACAACATTTTATTATAATAATTATTTAAATGAGATAATTATAACCTATCCATTAAATATAATTATATGAATAATAATAAATAATTTTAAATTTTTATTTTAAATTTTTTTATGTAGATAAAAAATAAGAATAATAAATGACATTAATTTTTTGTAAATCCCTTTTATATTTATAAATACTGTATTCTCAAATGAACAACATTTAATATTAAAATAAATTTTAGACACATTTAAAAATTTAATTTGAAAAAATAATCATAATTTTTTAATTTGTGATGTAGAAATTAGATTAGGGAATAATTTTGAGATTTTTCTAAGAAACATCATTTTTTGATGAAAGGTTAAAATATTACTTTTTAGTTAAAATTTTCCATTTAATTTAATTAATTGCTTCTGATAAATAATATTTTAAAGATTTTTAAGGAAAAATTAGATCAAAAATACATCTAGAAATAAAATTTTGGAAATTAGAATAAATTTAACATTGAAACTAAATATAAATACTTAATAATATTTTGATCCTCTTTCTTCATTAAAACCAAATAATGTCATCTCATCTGTGGGATTAGAGTTAATCTTAATTTTTATTCTTCTATGATTTGAATTTATAAAAACCTACACATACCATTTTAATTTTTATGATATTTAAATTCTAGTAATATAAATATGATTTTTTTACCATAATGATTAGTAAAATTGATAAGAATTAATCACATCGATTTAGGTCAAATTAAGTTTATTAGGGACTAAACCTTAATCATTTGGGTCAAATGACCTAGAAACCTGTACAGACCCCATTTAATTTACATATATATATTCTATATACCTATAAATATTTATTCATGTTTTTTGGTATGACTGTTTATAGGTAATAACAAGTTTGTAGCAAACATGTTTTTTGGAAATTCAAGTGAACCCTTTTCCATCCATATAAAATGACACAACATATGCCACATCTTAACTCCTATAAAACCTCTTATGTTTGAAAAAACAAATCTCAGTCCACTTCTAAAGAAGTTATACATTATTCCTATAATCCTTCCCTTGGTCATAAGGCAATCCAAGGAAGCCTTTTGGCACAAACAAAAAGGAGTTACCCGATCAAAATGTATGGTTTTACCTCTATTCCTTTCTTTTATTATGCTTCTCCTCCACCTCCATCTATATTTATTATATGATTATATAAAAAAATGTTATAATAAATATAAAATTATTTTTTTATGTAATTTTTTCTACCGACACTTACACACACCTCCATCGAATGGGTAAGGAACGCAAAGTTTTTGTGTACGACAAACTATTGCCACACAAAATGATGATTGTTAATTTTTCCATTACCCCTATCATGATGGTAATTATGATGGAAAATATTTTTATGTATGATATAAATTATATTTATAATTTCTTTATGATTATGTATTATTAATTTATAACATACCATTTTTCTTTCTATCTATTGTAAATATGATAATTTCATTTGAGGAAGTGTGACCTACTACCCCTTGAAAGTGATATAATTCATTCATACACGACATGGATTGTATTGAAGATTATTTTAGTGAATATATATGTTATATATGATATAATAAAGATAATTTAATAAATTTATTTATATATATTTTTGTGTCTGTGTCTTTCACTTTTTATTCATTCGATTGGACAATAAAAATGGAAACTTCGTTCATGTGTTTGTACAACCTACGTTCTCCATGAATGGTGTATTCCATATAGTAATTATATAGTGTATAAATTATTATAATAAAAATATATTAGTTTTAAATTATATTCATATCTTTTTTTACATTCTTTAATTATGATATAAGTATTAGGGCCAATGATATAACATGTTAAGACACATGTGAAGAATAAAGAGAATATTACCCGAAGTGAAACCTTAATATATGATGGTTAAAAATCTGTTAATATAAGTTTTAAAATATAAACATATATCATATTATATATAATAATATGGTTCATTATATGTTTTATACTAACTTTATATCTGTAATATATGTTTTTTAACAAGTATGATGAGGGTCAATACACTAGGTAATGATATTTCATCTCAGTTTTTATTTTCATGAGAAACATGCTATGTTCACCGCTCTATCCTTTTGTGTGGTGTTTGTATTTCATATTATTTTATTCAACATATATTATAATTAAATTTAGCGGTATTCAAATATTTATTTTATTATATTTCTTTCATGGGTTTTATATTTCCAATTTTACCAAATTGGTGAAATAGTTTTGTCTCAATTTACCTTCTTTGAGACTCATTTTTTGTTATGCACCTAAATTCTATTTCAAGGAGTATATAATTCCATTGTACATATTATAGCATGAATTTCCATATTTTAATTATTTATAATGTATCATGTAATTTAATTTTCATACATTGATTGTACGATCCCATGTTACTAAGTCATACTAGTCTTTAGAGGAAATTTCATCGCTTTTCGAGATTGTTTATGTTTAGGAATCCCTTGATGAAATAATATGGTCCATATATCAAGAACATTAATAATTTTATTCTACTATTTTTATTAATAAATTATTCATATATTGGTACCACTTCATCCACTATTTAATAGATAATATAGTTAAGAAATTCTTTTTAAGATAGCCTTACTTTACCCGCTCTTCGGTCGGAAATGTATGTTCTTCAAAACCAGGTTTTCTAATGAGTTTCCATAAAAATTTTATGATTATAAAATAATATTTAAATTTAATTTTATCCATTTTTTATTTTTTCAATCTCATCAAATTAATTTTTTTGTAACTTACTAAACAAGTCATTTTTTTAAACATTTTTACCATGAAAAAGCAATGTTTTCTACCTCATATGACACATAATGTTTTACCAGCCTTCATTTATTTGAATCTTCATATCAATTTTAAAATTCATAGTGCATAATAAAATGTTTTTAAAACTAATTTCATGGATAATTGTTTCAAAAAGTATTTCAACCATCTTTAATAATTTTTCCACGAAAATCGTTTCAAAATAATTTCAAGCCTTATTTATAAGTTTTCAAAGTATTTTCCAAGAAATGGATTTCAAAAAAAATTCAATATTCATCATATCATTTAAGTAAAAAAAGTTTCAAATAATTTTCAATATTTCATTATATATTTTCATTGTATTTTAATATAAATGGTTTTAAAAAAATTCTCAACATTATTTAATATTTTTTCAAATACAAATGCTTTGAAAACGTGTTTAATATTTCGTTATAGGTTATTAAAGTATTTTCAATGAAAAGTATTTTTTAAATCATGTGAACATTATTTATTAAGTTTTCAAGTAATGAGGTTTTCAAAATTATTCCACATTTTATTTACATATTTTAAAGATATTTTCTAATAAAATTATTTCCAAATGGTCCTTGTATTAAAAATACTTTTCAAATAATAATTGATATTTTCCTCAAGAAATGTTATTGAAATATATATCAAAATTATTTTCCATCTAAGATAATATATGTTGATGTTAGTCATGCCCATCTAGGGAATGATCTAAATGTTTCATTCATATTATTTTTATCAATGGGTTATTCTTAATGTCAAACTGAACTCGTTTTAGTATAATAGGGATGTAATGAGATATGAATTTAGATGAGTATTACAGGGCTGGAATAGGGAGTGAACTCAGTTCAGTATTATATGGCTAGAATGGTATATGAATGTAGTTAAATATTATAGGACTTGAATGGGGAGTGAACTCGGATAAGTATTATATGGATGGAACAGGGTGTGAACTCTTCTAGTAAATGACTTTGTCGACTATGATGGTCTTCTTAGAAATGACTTGAATACTATGGAAATCATTATATATGCTTATGTGTCTGGAACAATTATATCTTTTATTCCTATGTTATGGTTTCATGGCATATGTTCTCTATTTCCCTATGATTCAATGCTTATTAAATTTCATGATTTAGGCTATGACTTATTTATATGATCGTTGATATGTTGGGTATGATCTTATATTTTCATGATCAAGTTCTTATACCCATATACTCGCAATTATACTTACATATATCCCTTATTTACCTTTACTGAGAATTTGAGCTCACCCCTATCTTTTGATTCCATTCCATTGGTTATAAGGAATGGTTTATGTATAAGTATTGTAGGTGGAGATCCTTATACAATATTTTGAAGATATATCACTTTGATAGAAGTTTTTTGTTTCTAGTTTTCCGATGAAACTAAACTATTATGGTCCTTGGGCCTGAATTTTTTCAACATTATGAATATTCATCTAAAATGAAGTAATATCCATGTATGTCAAGCTTGGGTGAATATAGTTGGTATAAAATTAATGGTTTAGTGACCCATTTTAAAATAGGATGATAAATATTTATTAATATCTCTATGGATATTTATAGGTATATGTCTACAGATGTCTCGAAGGATAAGTATAAGGATGAGTTTAAATTTAAGAAAATGTCTTGAAATTTTAGTTAAAGTATAGAGTAAGTTTTTTCCTAGAAACAAATCCATTTATGGATATTGAATGTGGAGGTGGATTGGTAATACATGTACCTAAGGGTAAAAACACTGATTAGATGTTCCGGGCTTGACATAGGGTAACCTAGAACACAAAAAACAAAAATTTCTACACACATTGTTTTAAACTATGGGGTGATCTAATTTAGGAATTAAATAACTCATCACGAACCATCATGATGTATTTAAATATATTATTTGTCTATGAATAACCATTTATAAACCCATTATGTCATCGATTACTGAATGTGTTATGATTTAGAAATTCTCTAGGTAAATCCTTTCATGACTTTGTGGTTTTCTACTATGATAAATAACCAACCCACTATACTTGTTTTTTTGACATGGAGAGAACCAAAAGGATACGGATTAATTTAGAATATGATGGATAATACGATAATTATATATCATATGATATTATCACTATAGTGAAAGATGTTGGGATCATGCGTAATTAGTTTTCACATAACATGATTAACTATGTGTAGATAAACAAATCTTAGACCCACGAAGGAAGAGAAATAATTTGTTCCCTGTGAGTTCGGATATTGGAGACCATAGAGTAATGAGTATTCAGTTTTATTTTTCTCAAGAATTTGGAATGAATAACCTTCGTGATTTTCTGATATGAACAATGAGTTTTTTTACTATTAAAAAAATGAAAGAAAGTGACTAGAATGGAAAATTGAAGAGTTTATTTAACATAATGGATGAGAATGTTTACCTCCCAAATAAATCATCAAAGGTTATGTGTTTTAAGTGTGGAATAAATAGATATTTTGAAACTCAATGTCCCAGGATGAGTGATTCTGAATGGGATCATCAATGTGGTATTAGTAATGGTTACATTTTAGAATATGAAAAGAAAATTGATGAAATCTAAATAAAAATAGGTATTTTGTAATTATAGGACGTATCCTTGATAATAGAAGAAGGATTAAGTGGGATAATAAAAGTTTTATATATTTCGATTCAAGATGTATGTTACATGAAAGGTAAAATATATAAAGATTGTTTTGTTAATGTTTTTCTCTCTGGATTTACAAGAACACATTGGATAGTTTTGATAGAATAGAAAAGTGATATAATGGAAATAAGATGTCCATGGAAAACACATGATTAAGGTAATTATAACCGTTAATATGATCCTTATGTTATATTAATATTTTTTTGATAAAGATATCTGGGATACGAATTTGAAAATTAGAAGGTATGTAATAACTTGGAACTAATTATGGACATGTTGACAAGTAGTTCAACCTATCATGGATGATTTTCAAATATTACGGGATTTATGTAAAATATCTAGTAATATATTAAATAAGGAATCATGCATGTTTTCCAAAATGTAATTTTTTTAATTTCAGTCATTTTTATTTTCTTACATAATTTACCACATGGGTATTCATATGTTTGGAATGTGAAAACCAAGAGATAATTTGTGATATATGGGGGATCATTGTTAATATAGTTTTTTGACTTTATTTATATGAATTTTAATTTTCATATTTCATAAGGTTTATAAGGTTACCCATTCATGAAATGTTTTTTTCAAAATTCATAGAATGTTTTTATGAATTAGGACTGTACTGAAAATATTGGTTAAGTAGATATTTAGTTATTTACCTTATTTTATGGATGTCTATCATATTTTAGAAATTGTATAAAAGGACGCCATGTATGTTTGGTGATAACCAATCATGTCTAGAATGTTGAAGGGTCTTGAACCCATAACTAAAGGATAATAAGGACTTTATGCCTACCATTTCCCTACTTGATGTCCTAGATAATGTATAATTATTTTTATTAAATAATTATTTATGATAAAAGTATACTGTTACTTTTTTTTGGATATTTTTATTTTATTTTTAAGATTAGTTATTGATAATAATTTATGATTTTATGGTTCTTAAGATCATCTAAAATTGTTTTTCAGCACTTCAAGAATCAAAGTTACTTTCTTGGAGGCCCATTACACGAAGTAATGGCTGAAAAAGAAATTGATAAAACCACAAATAAAGAATGAATTTTTTAATAGAAATATATAAATTAAGTATATTTGTTTATATTCATTGTCAAAAAAAATAAATATACAAAATTAGGATAATGATAAAAAAATGATTCCCAAATACCATTTTATAACCAATTACCTTATAAATCATCAAAGATTTTGACTTTGTGGCCCTCGAAATTTCTTTGATCATTTTGTTTTTTGTGATTGATGGCCTCAATCACTCCTTATAAATATTTACACTTTTTCTCCATGTCCAATATTCACTCCTAAACAATTTTCTCCTATCTGGAAACCCTATTATATGTTACATTGGGTAACTGTTATGGTTCCAACTATCCCTTTTTAATGAAGTTTTAGTATTCATTTTTACGATGTGGGTTTCATTGAATGAAACATTAATATATTAAAACATTGATAACCCAGAAGAATTTTGATGTAATATTCATTTTATGTGGGGTAAAATGTAACACCGTAAGGTTTTGTGAATTATTTTTTTCTAATTAACTAATCTTTTGAACATTTTCCATTTCATGTGAAACTAGAAATAGTTCTTAAATATATATATGTATATATATATATATATATATTAAATCACTAAGTCAAAAATTACATTAACAATGAAACGAATTTTCTTGTGGCACAAAAAATATAGACTTGACATATGCTACACGTATTACAGACAGTGGTTGCGCTACACACAACACCAAACTTTTCATACATTACAGGAAATATAGATGTTTCCACGAAAAATTATTTTATTGATTTAATTACTTAAATTATATTTTTACAGCATAGAAGTTATATATATTTATATTAATTGTAATAAATTATTTTATAATATTATTAATATTTTTTTAATACAGATAAAACATATTAAAAATGAATGACATGATTTTTTGTAAAGTCCTTTTATGTTTAAAAATTTTGTTTTATAAAATGAACCACTTTTAATAATATAATTAATTTATGAAAAATTAAGAAATTAAATATGATAAAAAAATTTATTTTGGAGTTTATAATATCTAAATTGGCTTTGGGTGAATTTTTGGGTTTTCCTAAGAAACATCAGTTTTGGTTGGATTGTGAAAAAATCTTCTTTTTAGTTAAAACTTCTTTTTTCATTAAATAATTATTAATGTTAAAATATATTATAAATATAATTTAACATAAAATTAGTTCAATTATACATCTATTAACATAATTTAGGACAATAGAATAAATTTCACACTGATATTGAATATAAAACCATAATAATCTATTTAACCTTTTTCTGTCTTAAAACCCCATAATTATGTCCTATCTATGGGATTAGCATTAAAATTAATTTTTTCACTAATGAAATTTTTTTATTAAAAAATAAAACATCACAATAAATATACTCTTTAGATTATAATAAGATAAAATTTATCTATTTTTCAAAAATAATTAGTAATTGTGATTAAAATTATGGACAATAATTTAGGTCCAATGAAGCATATTTTGGGAATAAACCTTGATCATAGGGGCCCAAATGACCTATAAACATTTCCAAAACCAATTTAATTGAAATAATATATCTGTAAAACTTCTATTATTGATTTTTGGAGGTTTTTTTTGAAATTTTTTAGGTATGGCCAAGTGTACACATAAATATTTTTTTCAAACAATCTAAGTGAGTCTTTTTCGTTACCTATAAATAGACACCACTTATCCCACATACTCACACCTCTAAAAATAATTATGTTAATCCAATATCTATACAATAGACTTACCAAAAAAACCTCCCTTCATTATATGAGCTTTTTCTTTGGAATAATGCAATCCAAGTAAGCCTATTGTCACAAACCAAAAGGAGATACTCGATTAATAGGTAACTTCTTCTCTCAATTCATTTATTTTTTTCCTTCTACACCTGCTAAAACACTATTACTTATATTATTATATAAAAAACCAATATCATCAACATACTAGGATGTTTTTATGTAAGGTTTTCAAACTACACTTATACGCACCTCCACGTAATGGGTTACGAACATAATGTTTCTGTGTACAAAAAACTACTCTCTTACAAAATTATGATTGTTCATTTTTCCATTACCACATATAATGGTGGAAATTATTATGGAAACTCTTATTATATATGATATATATTATATTTATAATTTATTTATTCTTTTATAATTTTTATTTATAACATACCTTTTTGATTTCCATCTTGTGTAAATATGCTAATTTCATTTGATATGGTTTGGATTACAACCACCTCAATGTGATATAATTCATTAATACACTAAATGGATCATGTTAAGGATGAATTTATTGAATATATATGATATCATTAAACCTATTTTAACAATTTTATATATATATTCATTTACATCTCTTTCTTTTTATTCTTTTAATATGACAATAAAAATGGAAACATCGTTCATGGGTATGTACGACTCACCATCTCCAAAAATAATGTATTAAGTTTTGTACTTATATATTATTAATATTATTATAATAAAAATATATGACATATAATTTATATTTATCAAATATTTCCCATTATGGAGTGATTATATATTTTAAGGACCACTGATATAACAAATTAAGACACAGACAATGAATAATGAAAATTTTACCCTAATTGAATCCATAACATACGATGGTTAAAAATCAAGTAATATAAGGATATAATAAAACCATATATGATATTATATATATTAATATGTTTATATAAAAGATTTATAATAAATTATTTTATATTATATAGGTGTTTTGAATAAGTATGATGACAGTTAAGACACATGGTATGGTGATTTTATCTCTCTTTTAATCTGTGATATACTTGCTGTGTATGCCACTCTATCCACATGTGTTGGGTATGTACTACAAATTATTTTATTCTAGGTATCTTATTATTAAATTTTTGGGTTTTCACATATCAATTTTATGATATTTCTTTCATGTGATTTAAATTTCAAAAGATACCAAATCATTGTGATAGTTTTATCTCAATTTTCATTCTCTGGGACTCATGTTTTTTCATCCACATAAATTATCCTTTGAGTTGTATATAATTACATTGTACCAATTATATAATTAATTTATTTATATTAATGATATTTTATGTTTAATTAAATTTCATTTTCATAAATGTGTAGTATGATACCAAGTTACTAAGTTATAAGAGTTTATTGAGACTATCTCACTGATTTTCTAGATTATTTATGTTTATTCTAATTTTGATGAAATATTATGATTTATCTCATAATAAAATTAATTAATTTAATTCAAATATAGTTATTAATGATTTATTAATATATTTTTATATTATTTATCACACTGTGGTACAAAATAGAGTTAATAATGTTGTTTTCAGGAAGCCTGATATTACCCCATCTTCAGTTATAAATATTTGTTCCTCCAAAGACATGTTTTATAAAAAGGGTTTCCATGAATATTATAGAATTATAAATTAGTATTTAAAATAAATTTTTACCCTTTTATGTTATACCAATCTCTTCAAAGGAATATTTTTGTCTCTTTCCAATCACTAGAATTTTTTAACCTTTATATCATGAAAAAGGAATGTCTTTTTTAACTCGTATAGCCTATATGGATTTTCCTATTCTTATTTTGTTGAAGAATCATTTTCTTTTTAAGTGGTTAATTTTTAAGATAATTTTTTAAATTTTATTTCAATGGAAATTTTTTCAAATTATTTTAATGGCATAATTAAAATTTATTGATTTATTTTGAATGAAATGTTTTTCAAAACCATTTCATCATTATTCATATTTTTTCAAGTAAAAATGTTTTGAAAACTTATTAAATATTTATTTATAGGTTTTTAATTTATTTATAATGAAATGGTATTAAAGTAATTCATGCTTATTTCATATTGTTTCATGTAAATAAGTATTCAAAATATTTTCAATCATTCTTTATAAGTTTTAATTGTGTTTTCATCGGAAAATGTTTTTTAAATGTTTGGAATATTATTTTGTATGTTTTCAGTGAAAAAGTTTTTCCAAATGATTTCGAGTATTATTTATATGATCTCATGGTATTTTATAAGAAATATTTTTTAAACTAGTGTTATGTATTAAATATCATTTTTTCATATAAGAATGGATATTCTCATGAGGAAATGTGTTTGAAAAATATTTTAAAATTATTTTCCAAATAAGATGACATTAATTGACGTTACTCATTCTCCTATATTGAAGGATATATGGTTTCACTCATATTACTTCTATGCATGGGTTTTGATTAATGTTATGGACTTTATCAAATTAGTTTCACATTTATTGGTTATATGTTTATGAAATCTAATTCTCTTTCATGAGTTATATGTTTATGAAATCCATATGTCTTTCATGGGTTATATGTTTATGAAATTGGTTTCTCTTTCATGGTGTTTTAATTTAGATGAAGTGGTTATTAATCCTTTATCTTTTTCCATTGGTTATGATATGTTTACAGGTTTATGATTCCAATTTCATTGCATGGGTTATGATTTTTTTATATTGTGGAATATGTATATATAAATACAATATAAGACTTGTGTGACATATATCTCCCTCAAATTCATTGGGTAAGGATTTATATCTCATGAGATAAACATTGATGGAATGTGAAATGAACTAGGTACATTATTATAGGGATGTAACAGGATATAAACTCAGTTTAGTATTACATGGATGGAATGGGGAGTGAAATCAATTTAGTATTATACGATTGGAATGAGATATGAACCTAGGTCAGTATTACAGGGATGGTATTGGGAGTGAACTTAGTTCATTATTATAGGGAAGGAATAAGGCATAAACCAGATTTAGTAAAGGACTTTGTCCGCTAAGATGGTCTCGGTAGAAATTCCTTGACTACTACATAAATATTTATATATTCTTATGTGTATTCCATAATTCCGTATTTTATTCCAATTTATTACTTTCATGGATAATGTTATATATTTACTTATTATTCATGTGTTATGAACTAACATGATCTGTAACATAATTATTTTATATTATTGTTGATACAAAATGTATGGTCTCATATTTTCATGATCATGTTCTCATACCCCTATGCTCACAATTACAGTTACATATCTCTCTTATTTACCCTTACTGAATATTTGATATCACTGCTTTGTTATGTTTACAATACCCATGTTATGATGAAATGTTTTATGTAGAATTAATAACGGTGGAGATCTTTATGAGATATTTTGATGATCATTCACCAGAATAGAAATTTTTTTCTTTTTTCCAAATAGATTAAACGATTATGGACCTCGGAGATGTATTTTTTTAATGTACTAAATTGTAATCTAAAATGATTATATATCCATGAATTTTAAACCTGGGTTGATATAGAAATTAATTCTAATATGTGATTTTCAATATATTTTGTCCACAAAATCTCTAACAAAAAATGGAGCGGTATTTCTTTAGCCTAAAAAAAGTATGATGAATCCACTAACTCATATGAGGAAAAAATACCAAGACATGCGTGATATTCCTATAAATTTTTCAATAACTCCAAAAATAATCTTATATTCCTATTTGGTAGGAAAAATCCATTTCATTATAAAACCATTTCCATTCGAGACATCAACAGCTTCATGCAAGTTTATTTATGGGACTTCATGTTTATAATCGAGGTCAATTTGGGTGGTACAATTGAGAAAGATAACGGGGTAAAGATATACTAACCTCACACTTGTTAAATGTGTGGGAAGAAATATCGTGGGAATTTTTTCAGGGTTTTGATGAAATTATTTATTTGTGGGAAGGAATAGAAGTTACATTGCAATTGATCTTGTGAGAAACCCAAAAATTTTATAGAATAATGAAATTATCTAGTCAAACAATAGAATTTTGTCTAATTTTTAAAATACAGTGAATATAAGCACTATGAAAATCAATAATCGATGAAAATGGTTGTCGATGATACACGATGAAAACCCCTCTATGGCCTAGAGAGTAAGGGATATTGTATTCTTGAAAAACTACTGAGGTGGATCCTAATAATGAAGTGGTGATAGGAATAACGGTTATTTCTTTCAAAGAAATTGTGTGTACTATTTGATTCTGGTTGTACATACTAATTCATATCATACATTATTAGTATAACTATTCAGAAAATACCTCAAAAAATGGATGTCTAGTAATCAATAATGATGAAAATTAAGTCAATTTTTCTATCGGAAGAATATAATGAATCCCATGTCAAACATTTTTTGATGAATTTACCAGAAAACCTTCTGATACTTCCCTTATACGAATTCAATTTTACTTTAGGGATGGATTATATTTCCTTCTATAGAGATAATATAAAATAACAAGATAAGAAAATCACCCTCTCTATCTAAAATTAACCCCTGATTATATAAAATGTCAAGGAGTGTGAAGAATGATATTTGGTTATAACATCACAAGTTTGGATATTCTTACCTCAACAACAATTTTATCTAGATAAAATGATTGATACAAAATAAATGGTTATCTTTTTTAACATTCCTATTAAAAGGTAATTCATTGTTTTGTGTCCTGAATAATTTTATGGTCCTAATTATAAATATGGGGTTTAGTTATCAATCAAGCTTATAACCATATCTAAATTGATATCCATGACTCTATATATAATAGTCTTTTCTGAAGGCTAGGAGATGAAGAAACAATTATTCTAAAATAGAGATAAAGTGTTTATAATCCAAAGTGCTTAACCATGTGGTGAACTAGTCCCTTTGTTAAAAGAAATTGATGGTTTACTGTTTTTTTTATAGATTGTCATGTGGAGAAAAGATCAAGATAAGGAATAAGTATCATCTTTTATATATAGGGGACATATTTGACCAACAATATGGATCCCAATAATACTTAAATGGGAATTTTTAGTCAGGATATTATCACATATATGTGAATAAATTGGATATCCACAAGACTACATTTCATACCTGGTAAGGGAACAATGATTTTATGGTGATAAAATTTTAAATCCCAAATTCTCCATAAAAATTCATGTACATGATGAATCGAATCTTCAAGGATTAAGTCAAAAAATTATTGGTAGCCTTTATAGATGATATACTATTATACTAAAAAAGAAAAGAGGAATACAAGGAGATATCAAATAATTTGTTAAAGACCTTATGGAATGTAATGTTAAATGTATATTATAGTAAATTTTAGTTTTGGTTAAATAATATAAATTTCTTGGGAAATTCAACCACCAACATAGGGATATCTTTGGATCACCCAAAACTAAAATCCCTCAAAGAATGGCCTAGACAAAGATTTATGATATAAATACCATGTTTATTTTGATTAGTTAGGTACTATAGTGGATTTGATAGAATATTCTCATAGTTATAAATCCCACTGACAAAATTACCTAGAAAGGATTCTTGTTTTTATAGAATAATTAATGTAAATAAATTTTTTAAGAGCTAAATATGAGGCTATTCATTGAAAATTTACTCACATTTCCAACTTGTGGGGAAGGATTTTTGATCTATAATGATGTATCTAAAAAGGCACGGGTTTTTTAATCATACAAGATGAAAATTTTGTATACTATGACTCCCTCTGATTAATGATCCATGATAATAACTACCCAATTCATGATCGGTAATTGGTAGAAGTGATATTTGTGTCGAAGATTCAGTGACTATATCACTATAGAGAAATTTTTGACATATATACAAATCATAAATGAATCAATCATATATTCACACAAAAAAATATTAATCTATGTCAATGAATCTAGTTAAATTTTATCAATTATTATTGTTGTTCAATGAATTACAATCATTTAATGGGAAACAATGTGGTAGATTCTAAGAGTAGAAAGGGTCCCACAACTCTATCCATGATGGGGATTGAAAAGGGTCCAATAGTCATAGAAAGAAAAATAATGGATATAGGAATAATTATATGATCTTTATCCTACCTTACATAAATAACTTACCGATCACTTATTATTTAGTATATTATAGGGGATTATAAAGATAATTTGTTTTTACATAAGAAGGTAGTTAATATTCCAAAGTTTAACTTTGATGAAGATGGAGTTAGAAGATTTTCATCCCGGATTTATTTCCTATCAAAACCAGAACTATAGAGGGACCTTCTATATGATTTTCGTAGAACATACTTCTTTATTCTCCTTTTAATTACTATGTTTTATAGATATTTGCAGAAAAATATAAGGTAGGATACCATGAAGAGGTATATTATGGTGTTTTTATCTTATTTCATGGTATACCATAATGTCATGAGGGAATGAAAAAAGTATAAGGGTATGATGAAACCATTCCTATAGTAGTGTCTCAATGGGAAAACATAACCATGGATTTCATCATAGGAATCCCTTGGACTCATAAAGGAAATAACTCTATCTTTGTTGTAGTCGATCACATTATAATGTCATAATATTTACTGGCTATCAAAGAATATTTATATCATTGACAACAAGCCAATATATACATAAGGGTACTTGTAATTATAAATGATTATATACTCTCTTTTATTTATGATATATATCTAAGTTTACCTCAATATTTTGTATAAGCCTATGGAAAACATTTGATAGAAAACTAGGAATCAATAATTCGTATCCTCCTTATATATGTGGTAAGTCTGAAAGGACCAATAAAACTCTAGAGGATATGTGGAAATCATTTAAAATTTATTTCTAATGATTATGGGACCAAAACATTCCCCTAATGTTGTTATGATGTAAAAAAATGTATATTCATTCATTCTAATGGAACCCAATGAGACTCAATATGAAAAGAGGTGCCAAACACCAAAATATTGGAATGTTTTTTTGAAAGATGATGATGATAGACCTAGTCTTCTACTAGAGATGACATGCTTTGATCAGACCATTCAATGTCATTTTAAGTTTAAAAAGTTGTAGAAAATGTAAAAAGACAATCATCGATGAGACCTAGATTTTGATGTTGGAGATAAATTTTACATTCATATATCACCATGGAAGAAATTCAAGAGGATTCGAATGTAGTGAAATCTTAGTAATAGATACATCACCCCCTATGATATCCCTATACACATAGGATATGTGGTTATCGACAAGTTCCAACAGCTAACCTATCTGAAGTAGATGAAATGGTCCATGTATCCCTCTGGAGGAAGTACAAACAACGCCCCTAATAGGTGTTAAATCTATAGGTATTTCAAATGGAGAATGATAATTCATTTTAAGAGCATCCACTGAATATATTAGATTATAATTATAATTCCATACAAAAAAATGGATTCAAATTTGGTCAAATTAATGTTTTAGTACCACATGTCTTCAGATGTGACATGGTTACCAAAAGTGGTGACAAAACCAAACTACCCACATCAATTTTAGTTTGTCAAATGAAAATTTTATAGGTGAAATTTCATAATGTGGGAATAATATAAGGACTTATACTTATATAAATGAAATTCCATTTTTTTAATGAGTAAGCACCTTATACAATTATATAGTTTTAGAAAAAAACATGCTCTGCATTGGATTTTTAGGGACCATTATATAACATTTTATATTTTAAATATTTTTATACATCTAGACCATTGAAAATATTTTCACTGAACAATGACCATTGAGATTAGTATATCATGAGTTATGATAATGTCAATTTCCCATAGAAAAAAAGTAGCGATGTCCTTGACCAATAGCATTGTAACCCATGAAGCTCTTTTATTGGAGTTTTAAATGGGGATATCCCCACTAGAAATTTTTCTAGGACAATACAAGGTAATGATTCAACAACTAAATGATGAGTGATTCCATTTATGGGAGAATTAAAACTCATTGACACTATGGTTAAAACCATCTTCGTTGATCCACCTAAAGAAAATATCAACCTCAGACACCCTACCCTATTGTTATATTATAGATTAATCAAGGGTAATGTATCAATACAATAAAAAAACACTTTTTTATATTTCTATTATTTAACAAAACAATGATTATATTAATAATTTACTTTATAATTATTATAATATATGTTTGATAGAAATTTTATTTTCATATGATGAAAACAAAAATTGTATTTTTGGGAAATATACTGTTTCAATCAAGATACTCTATTTAAATTTATTCATTAATTCCTGAAATTATAATTATTTTAATAAAATATTATTGTTGAATAATATTAATTATATATAAGTGATAATATAATTTTTATGAATTAAATAATATTTTTTATAATGTTTAGAGAACTCTTACTGTCAGAAAATATTAATTTTAAATAAATATGGATTTTATATTTACAACTAAAAATTATAATATTCTGATAAAAATTTGAAAAAAAATAAATATTATTCAATAAATCCCAATATCAATAGATGTCATCAGTGATGTTTTCATCATATTTGAAGATAGTTGATTTTATTTTTGTAAAAAAAAAATGTTATAAATTTACATTGTGTACTATGACATCAAAAAATCAAAAAAGTGATGTAAGAAATACTATACATAGTATACATGACCAAAATTTTGCTATCAATTTAAAATAATTGTTTTTAATATATTTTATTAATTTTTAAAACCGTTAACGAATTATAGTTCCCTCACCTGTCATGCCCCTAAATGGTGAAAAGGGATAGTGTGACACAGTTTCATATGTAATCCTCCCCATATACAAAATCTTGAATATAGAGATCTTAGACTTTTACACATATCTTTACATGACTTCAAGTATAATAAAACATCATATTACATGCCCACTATCGTGAAGTATAGTGTCTTGGAAGATTAGGTACATAAAACTAAAAATGTGGGAATAAAAAAACATTTCATTATTAAATATTTATAATGATCTATGAATATCCATTTTGATCATACATATTATAAGGTAACCTAGTGATAACATGAACACAGGGATGTTCCAAAATCATAATAAGGGAAAATTTACAGTAATAAACTTTAGCACATGGGATATATGGCATAGAATAATGATATTAAAAGGCATAGAACATCTAAAATCATAACATATAAAAATTGTATCATATAAACAAGTAGTCATAATAATGTTTCAGTATCATTAAAATGACTTTGTTACAAGTCAAGGCTCGTTTCACGTAGAAGGTCCCAAGTCAAGCATAACCACCAAGACCATTGCACATGGTAGCACGAGTCAAGGATAACCTCCATGGCTATTGCACATAACGTCTCATGAGACTAGACATTATCCGATGAATTGTAGTTCTATATATGAGGAACCATATTAACATGATCATGAATATTCTTTCCACAAAAATAATTATGCAAAATCAATCATACATATACATAATGTTTCCCTTGGAATGAAATCTGTATCATAATCAGGTCATAAAGAATAATGAATGGTCGTATCAAACATGTTTTCATGAAAAAAATAATAATTATGTTAATTAGTAGCATTAATATTCATATATCATAATAATTTATTAAAATTTTAATTTATAACATGTAAATGAGTTTTTAAGAAATATTAAAATTAAACCATTTTAGTGTGGTTTAATAAAAATATCATAGATCATTTTAAAAAGAAAATGGAATAATAATTTATATAAAAGAATTACATAATCACAAATTATATCATTATACAAATATTGGTTTTATAAATATAATGGTTTCTTAAAAACAGATCGTATAGTGTATATGAAATTTGGTATGAATTTTAGATGTTCCTTAAAATGGGTTTCCTTATTAGAAAGTATTGGGTAGGGAATCACTTAAAATCATGTATATCCCAAAAATAGAATGATTAATGGATATTATTACATGAGTTTGGAAATGTAAATATAAATTATAGTTTTTATATAAACAGAATATAAGATTTCCATCGTGTAAAAATAATGTAACAATAATATAAATAGAATAATGGAGTTTTGGATAGAATCCCTTACCATAAGTCTATTGATCTATTACAATTGATATTAATGACCAGATTAATAAAATTTGGTTAATTAATTATTCATTAAATAACCTATTTCACATTTAATTAATTCACTATTACTTTTTTGGGTTCATTCGTAGACTTTTTAAAGGTTAAGAGGTTCAATTTCATTGTTTGGGTCTGTTTGTTTCATGATCCACTTACTTATATACATGAATAGATAATAGTGTAAAATGAATATGGTTTTCTTGAATTGGAGTTATATATTATTATTTAACATCCATAAGGTTGCATGGTTTTATATTTCATTTGGTTACAAGGAGTGATTTTGAAACATTATATAAAAATTTAGTGATAATTTTTTTGGTTAATTGGTGGTTTTTTATCCTAAAAAAATATTTTGATTTATAAAACAAAAAAATGTGTAAAAATGATTCCAAAAAAAATATGAGACATTATACATATATTATATTATTTTTAAACCATAATAAGGGATTCATTAATAGAATTTAAGATTGTAATAGAAATTGAAAACCCAATGTCTGGAATGTGCAAAATTAATACATCTAGAATGGTGTTTTTACTACTAATATAATATAAGTCTAAAGGGGAAAGATAAAAAATTATTCCATAATCATAAAAAAATTAAAATACATTTATGGTAATATAGTTTTCATAACATTTGTATGAGTAGAGTTATGGATAGAAAAGAAAACAATGGAACTTGAAAAGAATGTAAAAGAATTAAAAGGAGGAATTTACATATTAAATTTATCTTTCTTAAGAGCCTCTCAATGAGAAAGGATAAGGTTATTGAATAGAAAAAGTTCTTATGGATGTGGGGGAGAATATTGGGGAGTGATTTGAGGTGAAATTAGGTAAGTCACAAGGCTTGAGAGTAGTGAAGAGAAGAGGGGAGAGTGAGTGGTTTTTAAAGTGGTGGGGAGGAGGGTTTTCATAATATTTTAATCATTATTTTATTATTTCTCTATTAAAAAAGAAAATTTGATGATTCTATACTGAAAATAGTAACAAGGTCATGTTAGTTCTAACCAATGGTCATTTTCTTCATCCATGAATCATGAATGATGTATAAATTCAGGTTTTAATAATTGTCGTAAATTATCATATTTTACTATTCATAAAAAATGAATGTATTTTAGTGAAATCCCAAAAGACCACCCAACCAATTTTTGGATATGTAGAATTTAAAATTGAACTCCATTTTAAGAAAAAATTCCTTCTATGGGATATGTAAATATTAAATAAAATCATCATTTACTTGAAAAATAAAAATTTTAAAATTATATCTGATTATCTAATACTTTGAAAAATTAATTAATATATAATAAAATTATCCTACAATCCGAATTCAAAAAAAAATGTTAATTTTAAATAAATTTTAAGAAAATAATATTTTTCAAAATTATTAAATTATTTATAAATTTATTATTAAATATTTATAAATTAGAAAAATACCCACACTAACATATTGTCCCTTATATGATGGATAAATTTTATTTATACTCTCATTGGTAAGGTTACATTTTATTTGGTCTATTTAATATTCATAAGAGATACATTAATATTCGTAAGGGTGTAATTACTATCTATTACAGTCATTAAGTATTCGACAAAAATTATTTTTATCTTATCAGACTCCAAGCATATTACTGATCTCAATTGTGTATGTTATATTTTCAAAAGTCAAATCACAGAAGTGACAATATTATGTTTAATTTTCACATAATACTTATTAGGTCATTGAGTTGATATTTCATGTGATTATATGAAATATATATATGAATTTAATTTCAATAGATAAAACATTGGGTCGTTACATTCTTTCACCATAAGAAGTGTTTCCCTCAAAATCGTGTTTTACATTCAACTCCAAAAACATTTTCTGGTACTTTTACTTCATTACCACCTCCAGTTCCCTTGTTTCCTCTTCATACTTATGGTTTAACCATAGTTTTTTGATAGGGTGATTACTATTGGTAGGTAAAACGTTGTCTCTACTATCCAAGATCTTGACTGTCTACTCCTCGTATGAAAGATCATTCTTCAACTGTACCACCTCTTAAGAGAGTACATGTGAATGATATTGTGTGTACATATATAATAGGGATACATGGATGAAATATGGTACATTATACATTATAGTTGTATGTTCTAGTAGATAGGCCACAAACCCAACATGATCTTGAATCTCAAAGGGGCCAATGTACCAAGGGCTTAGCTTTCATCCCAATTCTCATAACCTTCATCTATGGAGATATGCTGAGGAATTCCATGTCTCTAACTTTGAACTCAATGTCTCATTGATGATTTTCCTCATAACTCTTCTATCTACATTATGCTACCTTGATGTGATACTATAGGGTTTTAACGTTCTCCACCATTTCAACAACCATTTTAGGTCCTAGAAGCTCACGCTCAGAAACATTTCCCAACATGCCGGTGCCTTTCAACTTTTCCAATGTTGGGCTTCAAATTTTTCTACATGGATTCTAGAGTGAAAACGGTTATTATAGGGGAATTAATCTAGTGAAAGATATTACTCCCACCCTATATTGTGGTCCATAGGACAGGTTGTCAACATGTCTTCCAATGTATAAATAGTTCACTCATATTTTTCATTTTATTGAGGATGATAGGCCATACTAAACTTCATATTAGTGCTTAGATCATGTTGGCGGCTTTTCGATAACACTGAGGTGAATCTCAGATCTCTTTCAGAAACAAGATATAGCAGTACCCTATATAGTCATACCACCTCATTGATATATATCTGAGGTAGTTTATCAACTGATAAGTCCATTCAAATTATGAGAAAGTGAGATATATGTGTACGATGATCCAAAATGACACAAATAGCATTTTTTCTGCTGGATATCATTGGATCTATAGAGAAAATGTCCATGGTGATGTTCTCCCACTTCCATGTTGGTCTAGGTGTTGTTTTACCATCCCCGTAGACTTCTATGTTTCAACATTCACTTTTTGACATACCAAGAACATTAATGTATACTCATCAATCTCATTCTTTATATTGTCTTTCCAAATGTTCTCTCAGAGGTCTTGATACATCATTGTGCTCCCTGGGTGTATGAAGAAGGTTTAACTACATATTTCATTAAAAATATCCTTCTTTATCTATAGATCAAATGGTACACATAATCATTAACCAAATCTTACAACTCCTTCCACATCAATCATGAACTCAGAGGATTTCCCATTTATAATGGCTTCCACACTTTTCTAATTCCCCATATAATTTCATTGAGAATCATTTACTTTCTATATGAGGGATGGTTGAGCAATAATTTGAGAAATTATTGATTATGTTCCTCCCATAATTATTCCCATGTCCATCCTCTATAAATCTAAGAGTATTGGATTTTTATCAATTTTAATTATTTATAAAGATACATGATCGTTTCAACATAGAGAATTTTCCACCTTATTTTCTTACCAAATGGTAGTGGATTGATTATTTATAATCCATGATGAGTGCCAACTATATTTGTTGGTTTATAGTAAGATATTTTTTGTGTCAATATATATTAAAATATCTTATGATCCATATATAACTCAAAATTCTCCCTATATAGATAATTCCACCATTTTTTCAATACAATGATCACAACCGCCAACTCCAGATTATGTGTAGGATAGTTTTTCTCATGGATTTTCATCTTCCTTGAGGCATAGGCTATCAAATTAACATTTTTCAAAAGCACATAGCCAAATCCCTTATCTGAAGCATAACTGTACATAACAAATTTTTCTCCACTTGTTGGTATTTTGAGTATCGTCGTAGTTATACAACTCCTTTTCAACTTGTTAAAGTATTATTCACATTCCTTGGTCTAAAATAACATCACTCCCTTCCATTTCAGCTAGGTCATTGGGTTTGAAAATCCTGAAAATTTCATCAAAAAATATCTATAATAACCGGCTAGACCCAAAAAAATAGTAGATCATTGTCCCATATATTGGCATGGGCCAATATTTAATTTCCTTTGTCTTGGAAGGGTCCATAGGTATCTATTTTCTGGTGATAACATGAACTATTAATGATACATCCTCTATCCGGAACACACATTTACTGTACATTGCATATAGTTTCTCCATTTTTAATGTCTTTAGAACAGTACTCAAATTCACATCAAATTCTTCCTTACTCTTGGAGTATATCAGAATATCATCGATAGAGACTACCACAAATTTGTTATGGAAATATCTAAATAATCTATTCAATAAATCCATGAATATTTATAGACCATTAGTGAGACCGAAGAGTAATAACATGAACTCATAGTGTTCATACAATGTTTGAAAGGTAGTCTTCGGAATATATTCCTTCCTCCCCTTTAATTGGTGATATCTTGAACGAAGGTCCACCTTGGACCAATAACAAGCCCCATGAATCTAATACAACAAGTAATCAATTTATAGAAGGGGATACAAGTTCAAAATAATTATTTTATTGAACATAAAATAATCAATGCAGAGGTGCATTGATCTATCCTTCATCTTTATGTAGAGGACTAGATCACCCCACGGTGAAACAATCGGGCGTATAAACCCTTTCCCCATATTCTCATGTAACTAAATCTTCAGCTCATCTAGATCTACGTTGGTCTATAAGGTGTATTTGATATAGTTATGGATCCATGAATAAGATCAATTGAGAACTCAACCTCTCGATGAGGTGGAAGACCTAGAATCTCTTTAGGGAATACATTAGTGTAATACCTCACAATGGGAATATCATCAAGATGTTTCATAATAATGTAATATCCACACATGAGAAAACTATTCTAAAGGATAATCACCTTCCCCCTTACACTAATTGGAGTATGCTTCATGATGTGAATAGTGATATTCCTTTATCTATAGTTATTGTTTTCATTGTATAAAGATAGCCAATCCATTCCCATGAAAACATAAATCACAACCAAAGGAAGTAAGAAAATATTTCTAGGAGTTTTAGTTAACAATCATTTACTAGGAGGAGTTACAAACCTTGGATTTAAAAATTTCCCCATTCATTGTTATGGTATATAACATAACCTCTAAATTTTGAGGTGGAGTTTGAATAGTTATACTAAACATGTAATACATGAAATAATTCATATAAATAGAATAAAATAATATATTTGATATTCATGAAGGAATAACTAGTGTGCCTATCACATCAACATTATCTGGATCAACCTCAAGAGTAGTGATAGAATAATCCATTCCTTTTTTTCATTATAGGTGGTTGTTAATTTACACTAACAACCCTAGGATTATGCAAATAGTTTTCCGAATTCCCATGCTCCATGTAGTTATAACACTGGACCACTGATTGAGCGTTTACCTGAACCTTCCTTACTTCTTTCACATTAGTGGGATTCATCATATCCAATAATCCTTTCTTTGCTATATGTCCCATATTTCCACATTTGAATCAATTCGATGTTCCCTTTAGACAGTTACCGGGATGCTTCTTCCCAAAATTTTGACATGTGAGATGTTTGATATTTTTTAATCATGGGATTTTATGTGCCGGACCTTCCATATTAGACACCAACATACACTTTTTTTACAAGGCCTATGAGACCACTAGGAGTATCTAATCCCTATTTCATCCATGATGGAATAATAGATAATCTAGTCATTACTATCAAAGTCTCTAATTTCATATGTTTTTCATATACTAGACATTAATCTGCAAAATAAGAAATCCACCAATTTTGGGTGTTCATGGAAAATATGGATTTGTATCTTACAAGAATTTTTATGTTTTTTTTATAAGACCTGATTGACTCATCTTCAATCTTCTTGATTCTGAGAAACTCTTTTTCCACCTTTAGATAGAGGGTTTGGAGAAAATATTTTTAAAAAAACATTTTCTTGAATTCCACCCAATCCATTGAATCAATTTCCTCTTGGGACATCATATTCTTTATCAGTTTCCACTACTAATCAGCTTCCCCATCAAAACAACAGACATCTAGTATGACTTTATCTTCTTCTAAGCACTGGAGGATAGAGAATATATTTTCAATAGAGTTAATCCACTATTCCACGAAGAGGGGATTAGAAGATCCACTAATCATAGGATGCCTTTTCCACATGATGGATTCAATGTCAACCTTTTCTTTCCTTGGAGGAGGAGGTAATTCCACATGATTGAAGTTATTATTCATAACTTGAGCCTGCTGAGCAAGTATCATCATGATGTTTTGAGCATCTTTTCCCATCATATTTTTAATATAATTAGGGATATCATCACATTCCATGTCACATTTATTTTTGGAACGAGTCTTCTGTTTCCCTCCATTAACTAAGAATAAGAACATACAATTAGAGGACTTAAATACATAATTATTAAGCATAAATGTAAACATTTAACATAAAAGAATAACCATTTAAAGGTTAAGTATATACTACCTTTTGATTCCCTATGTATAAATATAAGTTATCATTGATCTATTTATTATCTTATATTCTTATGAGATATTTTTTATTCCCTTAGTAATTTTTTGCACTATGATCATGAATTTACCCAAGAATATCCCATGGGAGTGTCAAACCAGGATGGTATCAAGGCAAGTTTTTTGGCACAAATATTCGTTAAAATCTTGCTCAAAGAGGTTTTTTCACATTTCACCCCAAGATAGATCTATGCCAGACCCACATCTACATATTTATATCCAGAGAGGGATGTTTTTTATTGAAATGCAACTTACTCTATAATTACCAAAATTTATGGATTTTTTCATACAATTTGACTCATTTATAAGGTTCTTACTTTAGTGATCTATTACTAATCTTCAAAAATAAGAAGACCATCATATAAGAAAAACTATAGAGACCTAATCCTTTTACACATATCATTACATGATTCTAAGAATAAAAATATCATATTACAAGACAATGATCATGAATTATTGTGTCTTGGAAGACTACGTACACAAAGCTAATAACATGGGATCCAATAAAACATTTCTTTTTTTAATGTTTATAAAGAGTTCATTACTTCCATTTCTCTCCTAGAGATTCCTAGGGTAAACTGGGGATAACATAAACAAAAGGGTGAGTTAAAATCCTTGTATCAGAAAAATAAAAGTAATAACTCTTTAGCACTTGGGTAATAAGGCTTGGCATAGTGATATAAAAAGCCATGAAGAATGTAAAATCAAAACATATAAACATGGGATCATATAAACATGGACTCATAATAAATTGTTTGAATTATTAAATATGTCTTTGGAATGAATCGTGAAAAGTTTCACATAGAGGAGTAGAAGATAAGGTTACCCACCAAGATCATTGCACAGGGAAGCACGATTTAAGGCTGATTGCCAAGATAGTTGCAGATAACATCTAATGAGACTCAACATTACCCAATGCATTGGGGTGATATCTGGGAACATCCATATTAACATCTTCATGAATATTCTTTCCATATATTGAATCGAACATAATCAATCATAATAAAACATAAGGTTACCCATGGAATGAAAGGGGTATCATAATCTTGTCATAATGAATAATAAATGGGCGTATCATTCAAGTTTCCTTGAAAGAAATTAGTTCAAACATAGACATTCATAAGGTATAATATTCATATATCATAATAATTGATTCCAGATTGATGTTATATCATTTAAAATTGTTTTTAAGAAACATTATAATTAAAACATTTTAGTATTGTTTAATGAAAATATCAAAGACCATTTAAAAAATGTATTAATCTTTTATATAAAACAAAAAGTTATGAAATAAGGTTTTCATGATAAATATAGTATTTTTATAAATATAATGGTTTATTAAAGATATATTATACAGTTTACTTGAAATTTGGTAAGAATTCAAGATGTTTCCTAAAAAGATGTTTTCTTTTCGGGATGTATTGAGGTGGAAATAACATAAATGCATGTATATCCCCCAAAGAGAATGATTAATTTATCTTTATACATAAGTTTGTAAATATAAATATATATT
This sequence comes from Viscum album, assembly GCA_963277665.1. Classification (NCBI taxonomy): domain Eukaryota; kingdom Viridiplantae; phylum Streptophyta; class Magnoliopsida; order Santalales; family Viscaceae; genus Viscum; species Viscum album. The sequence goes on from OY728142.1 coordinate 402,534,918, forward strand.
CTAATATGAATATAAATAGAATATAGAATTTCATTGTGGTAAAAATAAAGTAAGAATAACATAAAATAATAACGGAGGTTCTAGTAGACTCTCCTACCTTGCGTTTGATGTTGTTCTCCACTTGATATTATTGAACTAAATAATAAAATTAAGATCAATAATTAATATTTACAGAGCATATATTATATTTTATTTATTTATTATATCCTTTTTATTTTCATTAATGGACTTTTTTGTGGGTCAATTGGATCAATTTCATTATTTGGGACAATTTGTTTCATGATGGGTTTACATATATACATGAATGAATAATCCTGTAAAATGAGGATAGTTTTAACAAATTTGAGTTAAATTTTATTATTGAAAATCTATTATGTTACAGGGTTTTCAATTTCATTTTGTTGGTTAGAATGAAGTTAAATCATTATATAAAACTTTAGTGATAGGATTTTTGGTTAATTGGTGGTTTTTTATCACATTTAACACATTTAGATTTATAAATAAAAACCTTGTGTACAAAATATTACAGAACCATAAATGATAAATTATTCCAATATTGTTTTCTAGTTTAACTATAATAATTTTTTAATTTCCTAAATTGAATATAGTAATAGAAATTGAAAACCAATCGTCTATGAATATTGTAAATTAACACATCTGTCATGGGTTTTTAATAATACTTTAAAAGAAGGGTAATAGAGAAGAAATAATAACATATTCAATAATTATAAAAATAATTATAGTACATGTCTTGTATTGGAGTAGTCATAACATTTGTATAAGGAGATGTAAGTATAGAAAAAAACAAAGGAACGTGAAAAAAAATTAAATGAATTGAAATGTTGAATTTACCTCTTAAATTAATCATCCTTAAGAGACTCTTAAGGGGAGAGGTTACAATCAATAAAGATACCAAGGGCTACTAGAAGTGGGGGAGGATATTTTGGAAAGATTTTACCAAAATTTAATAAAGACGCAATGCTTGAGAAGAGTGAGGATAAGAGGTGAGTGTGGGTGGGTTTAATAGTGGTGGGGAGGAGGGTATTCATAATATTTTAATAATTAGGTTATTATTTATCCATAATACATGAAACAATTATTATTGCCTTAAAAATAGATATAAGTACATCTGAGTTCTATGAAATTGTCATTTACATCATCCATGACTCAAGAATGATGCATAAACTCAGGTTTAACACTTATAAAAAATTAACATATTTTATTATTAATAAAAAATTCATGTATTTTCGAAAAATCCAAAAAACACAACCAACCCATTTTTTGATGTGTAGAATAAACAAATGATCTCCATTTTTTAAATATAATTTTCTAAATATGAGAAATATTTTTTTAAAATAAAATCATTATTTACATTAAAAATACATATTTTAAAAATATAACTGGTTTTATAATACTTTTAAAATTTAATTAACATATCATAAAATTATCCTATATTTATAATAAGTAGAAAAAATAATTTATGAATACGTTTTATGAAAAGAAATTTTCCTTTTATTTTTATTAAACCATTCATACAATTTTAATTAAATATTTATGACTTTTAAAAATAACAACATAATCATATTTTCACTTATAAGATAGATAAATTTTATTTATACTCTCATTGGTAAGGTTACTATTTTCTTTGACAATTTACATTTAATAACTGTCATATTACTATTTATTAGGGTGACATTACTCTGCATAAGGGTTAGTTAATATTCAAAAAAATTTAATTTTGTCTTATCAGACTGCAAATATCTTACTGATCGTAAACATGTATGTTGGATTTTTAAATTTCAAATCACATAAGTGAGAATATTATGTTTAAAGGCCGCATAGTACTTAGTATTTCAATGAGATGTGATTTCATGTTATTATATGACATAACAATAAGAAGGTAATTTCCATTGATAAAACATTAGGTCGTTACAATGAATATTTTTAGAGATGGTGTAAATAGGTGATAATGGGTAGATGATACCCTCATGGGGTTATAATGATAATTATATTCATAAATATAATAGTGGTAAATAAATACCATAAACGATGGGACTAGTAACCCACTGTCATAGAAGAAATAACAATATAAATAGTAGAAATTTGATACAAAAACATATGAATAATTAGAATATTATTGATAATCATACGATTTTCAGAATCACGCATACATGTCAGTTCATACAAGACTATAAATAAAAATGGTTCCCATGGATGACCTCTCATACAATGATATAATAGGAATGATGATACAAAAAGGAGATGATAAAGAAAAACCTTAGTTGATATAGGAACCCATGGTCCTTTCCATCAAATCCATTCTATTTAAAATGAAATGATCACTAAGGTCCATGTTGTGAGCCAAAACCATTACTTGATTGTTGAAACATAAAATCTACACACATATTAAAGGGAACATGTAGTGTGTGAAAAGAATCTCAATAGGCCACCACCAACGTTTTCCTAACATACATATGTGGAAAATTTGGTGTATCTAAAATAAATAAAATGACACATTTACATAACATAAATAACCAACTTCAACCATCGTCGGTATAACAGTAGTGAATATGACCTTGTAATCCCCTGATGAAAGTATATCCAATGTGGTCTCCCACGTTCAACATTAAAATATCCACCAAACACCATGTTCCATTAATCATGTAACCAACATCTTGAAGGTGCATCCAATCATTTACCTGGTCCCATTGACCTTGGATCATAAGAATCTTCACCATCTCCATGAATGACATCATAAGCACAATGATGTATATCCTCAAAATCATAACACCATCAGCTCAACATATGACATCTTGAGGAATATAACTATTATATTCCCCAAAATAATCTCGGCCCAATGATCCCAATATTCCGTGAAATACATTTATGAGAAGATGGTCTCAACATCTTCATATAAGGGCTCATTACCATCCACGCATATTTTTATGGAATTCCCCTCACCACCTTGACATGGATCATAACTGAGCTATAAAAAATTACCCAAATATTGTTCTGAACATACCAATATCATTTAAAACAACCCATTCTACCATGGTCATAATGAACATATGTTAATTGCCTCAACGTTATCCCAACCGTAGGAGTTACCTATGCCATTCACATCTCAATGAAAAACTAAAAATAAATGGATGGTCTACTGACCATTCTATGATTCAAAACTCCTCCTACGACACATAATCACCAATTCACATCATCACGTGCTCAAATAATCTTGTGTCACATTTTACACCCATCAAGTACTACATTTCATCATATTCATGCCTCATTACCATGGGATATATGATGTCTCACATCTCATCAGATGCCAAAAATTATTCTGGGTGCCCCACACCTCATAAAGCTCCTACATCAGACGGATTCCCAAATTGCAATACACCTTAGCGAAACCTACATCGTATGGATGCCCAGATTCCAACACACCTCAAATAATCATACATCGTATAAACTCCAAAAGATAATCAAGGTTCATGTACATCATATATATATATATAACACATGCGATCTGATTCCATCCTACTAACAATGATCTGGTTGGTCGAAAAATAAATCGTGTTCACCTCCTAAACCCAAAACAAGACATGCCTAAAAAAGATCCATGCCAAAACATATAAAGGCTGAATGTTATTAGATTTATAATCGATCACTATATGATGTAATGAAATTTTATTATAATAATATAAGATATTTCCCTTCATTAACATTCTAGTGTATAATTTAATAAACTCTTATGTTTTTATGGAGAACCAAATTCTATTGCATCTAGTTGTGATCCATGGTTTACTTAAATGTTCTAGAGATTTCATTAGAAATATTTAAATAAAGAGTTTAGATTTATCCATGCATATCAACCCCATAAATATTGGAAATATAATAGGACCATCCATTACCTAGAAGATATTATAGGAGAGTAATATATGTATTTGAAATATTGTTGTAATGAACACTATTCTCAGGCCTTATTTTATTATAACAATAGAATTCACTCAAGAATTCACATGGCTCTATATAAATCCAGTTTTTGAGAGAAGATCATACCTCCATTGTATTGGGATGATGTTAGATAAATAAATCTATTGGATCCTATTTTAGTTGGGGAAATTATAAAGAATATTTGATACATTCCTTAGAACATTAAGGTTTCTCATATTTAACAAAAACATTATATTTAAAACCATAAGTTATAACTACAATTTGATGTTGATAACAACATATTCCAAAAAATATGTCAATGGAAGAATGTTATGATATTGGGAAATAATGGAGTTTCAGTCCCATGTTATACTAGTCCCTTAAAAATTCATGATCATAATATCAAGGATTCATATCACTTGGAGTTTCCAGTGATTCTCTCTTTGGTTCATGATGTGTTCTTTGTATCTCTCCTAAAGAAATATATACATGATCCTTCACATGTATTTCTCTCATAGGTTATAATACATGAGCATTATATCTCTAATGGGTAGTAACATGTATATATTATTGATTTAAAATATATCATTGTATGGAATAAGACCACTCACCTAGACAATGCTTTAATGATAAACCAAAAATCAGAGTAATTTGTGTGGGAAACCACGGATGTGATAAGGCAGATGTATCCCCCTTTTTGTATGGGAGTGAAGTAATTTTTTATGAAAATCTTTTATATGTGGGTATAATTTAAAGGCCAAATATTTTATGAAATATTTATCTTTATATAACTTTTAATTCTTTAATATATTTTTTTACACACAACACCAATTTTAAATGAATTTTGATATATAATTGAAATATAAAAATTTAATTTTAGGTTTTTTAGGTTTTTTTAAAATATATTAATTTTAATAGGAACAAATAAAAAATAAAAATTATTTTTTACACATTTTAAAAATTGATTAATTGGATATCAGTTGCTTTCAAATGAAACATAATTCATTTTAATGTGAAAAAATGGTTGTTTTCCTGAAAAATATTTTTCCTTCACAATATATGTTTCTATATTAATAAATTAAATTAATACCTATTTTAAATAAATTTCAGAAATTTTCTGAAAATATAGTAATTAAAATATTTTAACATTCAACTAATGCTGTTTAAAATGCATGAAATATGAATAAATTAATTTTTTTCCAAAATTTCATTTTTCTAAAAAACGGTTCTCATTTATTTATGAGGACTAATTTAAAAATGATTTCCATTCATAGATTTAAATTACTAAATTTAAAATGGATTCAAAATTTGTAATAAATATATTTAATACAATATAATTCTCTAAGCCTATTTGTTTGTACATAATGAATAGTAAAAACATTAAAAAGTTTGTTTCCATGATTAGGGTTATAATGGCTTTACCGAGAGGTTAAACAAAGAGATTATGATAAATATTTTATTTAAAATGGCTAATTATTTTTGGAATATAATAATGAGACCTTATATTATCCTAACATAAAATTCATATCCAATTGGTTTCGTATTTTCATGATAATTGTTTCATATTATTTAAATCTTTTCAATAATTCCATTTGTGTCCCTATAACAACCCTGGGCATTATTTCACACATGAACAAAAATTATTTCATAAAATATTCACTTGATACTACATAAAAGAGTGATAGTAATAGTATCTCTATTGCATAAGAACATTACATAACAACTTAAAACATAAAACACACATCTTTATTGATAATGTCTTTTACGTGACCACACACATTCCTTCATACTTCGAATTACATGGGATAACCTGAGGACCTGCATAAGAAAAGGGTGAGCTATAAAGACCCATAATGGAGTAAGAAATGAATAACATTAATAATATTGTACGTTTTAGGAAATAGGTATATTAATGGTGTTCATGATAAACATGAACATGAAGGCATGATATATCATGACTAACATAACTTGGAAATGTGGAAACAACAATTTACATCATTTTATACTGAGCTAAGGATCATTGCACAGGTATCATGAGTAAAACATCATTGAACTTGAATTAGACTGATTAAAACCTCATTTCAATTGACATATCATGATACTAATCTTTACCCAATGCATTGGAGCACTATCATGGCACACCCTTATTAATCATTTCATTTCATGCATAAGTTATCCACATGGATCATATAACATGGATTAATCAATCAGGATTATTTATTACCTGATAAAGTAGTGTATAATTCAATCTTGAAACTCTATAATCAATAAGTTAATGTGCATAATTCTGAATACCCTTGATAGAGAAATGGGCATGGTATTCACTACATAGTAACTTTGGCTTGGAAAATCGCGGTGCAATTTTGGTAGCATAACGACGTGACATAAGAATTCATAAAAAAGGTTCGTGAGGGATATAGATATTTTTCATCATATGTACTGTAAATGGACCATAATAGGTAACATAGATACATTTCCCAATATATGTAATGGTATTTATATTTATAATACAAAATAACTGCTTGAATGTAAATGGGGAGAGAAAAATCCCTTCGGGAATTTCAGCATGGTAACAGGTGTACATGTGAGGAATTAATGAGAGAGAAAGTAGAATATCATCATTAAAAAATAATGAGGGAAATATTTTAGAGGTGACAAATAATTCCCCAACATTTTTAATTGAATATTAAAAGTTATAGAAAAATAAATAATTGTGGACAAAAATAAGAAAGGAAGAAATACTTTACTAAGAAGTGTGATCCCAAAAGATTGGTAGAGGCTTGTGAGAGGATTATTTGGAGGTTAGGTCCCCATGAGAGGATCCTAGAGAGACAAGGTAAGAGGTTGGTGGAGCTCCAAAGGCTTTATGTGAAGAGATAGTTGGATCTTCAGTGGGTTTAAATATGAAAGGTGGGGGAATTCTTTATTATTTATGTTTTGGGCACCACTCATTAAACTAATCAACACCACAAACAAACCCATGGATTTTTACCATGTTTTTTCCAAAGGGGATTTGAAAAAAATATTTTATATGGAAAATGTCCAAATGTCTTAATATATTGTGATTGAATATGTGGAGATGATTCACACCTTCAAGGACATCAATTTAAAAAGAAAAAATGTTTTATATGTCTTGGAGGGTCCACTAAGGAATAATAAAATTAATCAATGAAATATAAAATCACATTATTTTAAATATAAAACATATATTGGCCAAAAATATCATTTATATTATTTTATTACATCACTATTGGGTCATTATGATGTCATAAAATACATTATATATTTAAACAGTATTTAATTTTTACCCAAAAATTCAACTGTCTATGAAAATAATTAAGAAATCACAATTGGATAATTTCGACATCCTGATTCCAAAAATAATATCATTTTATCTAAATATTTTTCTAAATATTTTAATTTTTAATTTTAAAATATAAAATGACATTTATCAAAAACTCATGGGTTTTGACAGAAATTGCTTTCAATCATAAGTAAAATTCACAATAGTATACAAAAAAATTATACGACCTTTTATATTTGTTAAAAAGTAATTTATTAATAATATTTTATTAAAATATTATTTAATTCAAAAATCAATTAATTTATGAGAATAAATTTTTTAATTAGATATTAACTAAAAATACTATTTGTTCTTTAAAAACTATTTACAAAGTAACTATAATAAAATGAATTTATATTCATTATTATGTAAAAAATAATTCAGATAATCATAGTGCTATGGTCTTGTTACATAACCAATTATAACACCATCATATGACCTAAGGGTAAGGTGTGTGATGGTGAGAGACTCTTGGGGTGGCTTATACAACCACGTTGGGGTGGTAATCTCAATCAACTTCCTCTTCCCCCATAGGAAGTTCCATTTGAGCTTAACTTGTCAATGCTCAGCTTGGACTTGGTCAAGAGCATAGCCCAGTGATGCCACCTCTTTTCCAAGCTCTAAAAAATGGGTTTCGTATGAGGAAATTATATAGGATGAGGCCATCTATCATTTGTCTAAGTAAATTGGATTTGATAATGCCCTATATTTATACTAATCATGTGATCATTCTTCAAGGGATTTATTAGAAATGGTAACAATTCATATTAGTATTTTTAAATTCAAAAACATTAAACCATGGATGTTCATACATTTTATAAAACCATTTATCATAACAAGATATTGAATTGGATCAATGAGAATTTTCATTAATAAAAGTTTGGGTCATTACAATCTTCCACCCTTAATATGTTTCTCCATCAAAATTTCCTTTTCCCAAACTAAAACAGATGAGGGTAACTCTACTTCATCACTTCCTCTGATTCCCAATTTTATTCTTCAAACATGTGGTTTCTTCACAACACATTCACTAGAGGCATTTTCTTATTTTGTAGAAATTTTCCTTATGATCTAATATCATCACTAGATTCTCTTCATAGGAGAGTTCATTCTGAAATGGTACCACCTCTAGATTGTGTACATGCGATGGGTCAGAAATTTACTTCCTCAACAGTAATACATGGAATACATCATGTACTTGAGATATGTTTTGTTGGAGTTCTAGTTGATAGGCAACTACTCTAAGGTGACTAGGGATCTCAAAACTGTCAATGTTAAGTGGAATAAGATTTCCCTTCTTCCCAAATCTCATCACTATCTTCCATGAGGATATGGGGAGGAATACCATGTCTCTAACATCAAAATCTAGGTCTCTTCAGTGTTTATCAACATAGCTCTTTTATCGAGTATATTTAATGTGATGATGGATAGTCTTAACCTTCTCCACCATTTATTCGACAATTTTTGGTCTTAGGAGTTTTCGCTCCCCAACATCATCCCAACATGACAGTGTTCTTCACCACTTCCCAAAAAGAGATTCATAAGGAGCCATTTGGATGCTTGAGGGGAAACAATAGTTTTAAGAGAACACTAGTATAGAAAGATATTTCTATAATCCCCCTTTGAATTACATTGAGCATGCTCTCAACATGTCCACATGTGTTTGGATAGTCTGCTCCTATTGGCCCTTAGTTTTAGGATGATAAGCCGTAATGATGTTTAGCATAGCATTCAGAGCATGTTGGAGACTCTTCCAGAACATAGAGGTGAATCTTGGATATCGATCATATACAATAGATAGTGGTACTCCATGTATCCTTACCACTTCTTTGGTCTATAATATTTCTAGTTGATCCAATGTGAAATCCTCATAGATTTCAATGAAGTGTACAGTCTTTTTAAGACAATCCAAAACAACCCATAGAGCATTGTTTCCATTGAATTTCTTCTGAAGATCGGTGACAAAGTCCAAGGTGATGTTCTCCCATTTCCATACTGGTCTGTGTAATGTTTTTATCATCCCCTTAGACTTTTGTCTCTTAGCATTCACTTATTAACATTCCAGGAACGTTGATGTATACTCAGTGATCTCCTTCTTCATGTTATCCCACAAATAATTCTCTCATAGATCTCAATACATCGTTTTGTTTCTTGGGTGAATGGTCAAATTTGAACAATGTGCACCATCCAAAAGTTTATTCTTTAACTCCAGATTTTATGGAACACATAGTATTTTCCTCAATGTCACAATTCCTTATTCATTAACATTGATCTCAAAGGAATTACCTTTTCTAATTGTTTCCACTTTCTTTTAAATTCCCACATCATTCTTTTGAGCATCCATTAACGATTCCAAAATATACGGTTGAGCCATCATCTGTGAAAGGATTGATGATATTCAATTCTATATGATTCCCATGTCTATCTTCATCAAATATATGAATATTGGATCCTTTTCAATTATCATCAATGACAGAATTGATGGTTCTGTTCCACGTAGAGCATCTTCCACCCTGTCCGCATTCCCAGGGTGGTCATGGATTGAGAATTCATTTTATTTGATCAACTATAGCCATCTTCATTGGTCCATATTTAACACTTTATGTGTGAATATATACTTGAGGCTTTCGTGATCCATTTATATTTAATACTTCTCCCCAAATAGGTAATGTCACCATATTTTTAAAGAAAATATCTCTACATCCAACACAAGATAACGTGATAGATAGTTTTTCACATTAACAATAAATTTCTATGATGCATAGGCAATGACTTTTCCATTTTGCATCAACACATAGCCTAGGACCTTCATTTAAGCATCAATAAGTACCACCAAAAGATATCCACTTGTGAGTAATGTCAGAAAATGCATAGTGGTAAGACACTTTTTCAGCTAATTGAATCTCTCTTCACATTCATCACTCCAAGAAATCATTACTCCCTTTCGAGTTATTTTGGTAAGAGGGTTTGAAAATCATGAGAAATTTCTCACAAATTGGCAAAAATATCCAGCTAACCCCAAGAAGCTATGGATATCTGTCATTGATGTTGGCCTTGGACATCCCTCAAATGTAGAAATATTGGCAGGATCCACCGATAGCGCATTTCAAGGGTTGTTATTACCCATGAATGAGACCTACTTCAACCAAAACTCACACTTTTTTTACATTTTATATAGCTTCTCCATTTGTAAGCTCTCTAGCATAGTTCTTATTTTCTCCTCATGCTCGTCCTTGGTTTGGGAGTATAATAGAATATAATCTATAAGGACTACCACAAACTTTTTGAGGTAATCTCTAAAGACTCTATTCCTCATGTCCATGTATATTTCTGGAGAATTAGTGAGTCCATAAGGAATTACTATGAATCCATAGTTCCCTTATCTTATATGAAAATTTTTCTTGGGGATATCCTCCTTCTTCACCCATACATGGTAATATCCCGACCATAAATCCACCTTGGATAAGAATTTTTCTCCATGTATCTGATCTAACAAGTCATCGATTCATGGAAGAAGACACTTGTTCTTTACTGTGATTTGGTTGAGCTCATGATAAACAATGCAAAGGTGCATTGACCTATCCTTCTTCATGACGAATATTACTGGTGAACCCATGGTGATGCACATGGGCATAAAAAACCATTATCCAGCTTCGCCTGTAGTTGTTTTTCAGCTCATAAAGCTCCATAATATCCATTCTATATTGAGTCTTGGATATTAGAAATGCCCCATGTTTAAGATCAATTGAGAATTCAATATCTATTATAAGCGGAAGACAAGGAAATTCCTTGGGAAACACTTCAGCGAATTCCCTCATAATAGGAATGTCTTCAAGTATGGTTGCTCCCATAGACTCAATCATCTATTCTAGATATGCATGCTCATAGGGTAGTAATATCCACACATTATATGATGGTGATAAAGAAGATTCATCCTCCTCATTACACTTGTACTGAATCAGAGTTTGATTTGCTTCATGGAGAGTGTTTTCTCAACCACAAAAAATTATGTTTTCTCTATTTAAGGAAAGCCAATCAATGCCTTTAATTACTTTAAATTATTCCATAGGAAGTATGATGTGGTTCACTAGAGAGTTCCATTCCCAAATTATGACAGGAGAATAGTTTTATTAATGGGATGAAATGATTTCCTAATTTTACATACTCATCTACATATTGAAATCCATAGTTTGTAGTGGTGTTGGGATTGTTCTATAAAACATTCAAGATATAAAATAATTCATTGAATGATAATAAAAAAGTTTGTTCTCTATTATTGAATGAATAACTATCATACATGTCCCCTCTTTATTGTCGGGGTCCGATTCATTGGCAGTGATGGAAAGTTCTATCGATTGATGCCTTGGAAGATGTTGTTTTCCTCTAAAAACCCTTGTCTTAGGGCACTGGTTTGAAAATTTCCCCGGTTCAATGTTGTTAAAGAAATAAACAACTCATTGAGGGTCGAACGAATAATTCCTATCCTCTATCGTAGCCATAGGTTTTTCTTGACTTTAGTTAATAGTCAGATGCCCTTCTCCACCACACCTAAAGTATTTCCTTTCCCCCTTCAAGAAATTTCCAGGGTGCTTATTTCTTCACCTTTGGTATATGCGGTGAGTGATTATTTTAGCCCCATTCGATTTATCCATCAGACCTCCAAAATTAAATTCAACTTTATGCTTCTTATCACCTTGAAACCCCTGAGATTTTCCGATCTCCATTTTGACCGTGATGGAACAGCGTACAATTTCTTCATTTCTCTCGAAGTAAGGTATTACTAGGTCTTTATAGAGGCAAAGTTTTATCCCATGAAAGAAGCAGTCAAAATTGCATTTAGGGGTGATGAAAAAGCTAGAGGCATATCGTGCAAGCCTTGTATTTTTTTCCTCATACGCTCTAATGGATTCCTTATCTTTTTTCTTGAGGTCAAGGAAGTCCCAGTACATCTAATGTCGGAGGGTGTGCATAAAATATTTATCGAAGAACATCTTCCGGAAATCCTTCCATTCGAATGACTTGATATCCTCCTTAGTCTTTGTATTTTTTTTATCAATGTCCACTATTGATCAGCTTCATCCTCCATATGACCTGTAGCCAAGAGAACCTTCTATTTTTGAGAACATTAAAGGATAGAGAATATCTTTTCAATGGAGTTGATCCATTTTTCCATGATTGAGGGATCATATGATCCCTTAAAAGTAGAAGGTTTTTGTATCAAGAATATATCAATTATGACTATTTCATTCATAGGGGGGTTTAATGATAATCATGACCCATGTTTCTATTCGAAACATGAGTTAAATGAATGATTATCAAGACAAAACTTGTGATTCCCACTCTCATCGAATTGGGCATGTCATTAGGACAGTCGTCACATTGATCTTCGCATTGTTTGTTAGACCAAGACCTCCTATTACCGAATATTGGCTCGAATAAAAGGAATGTTAGCGGTAACACATAATGGGTAATCCAAATACAAAAATGGATGACTTATAAATTAAATTTACTTCCTCAACATATGAATTTATATGCTTCAATCTATGTTATCCATGATCTACATTCTAAAATATATTCATTGGGGAATTATTTATTACATTAATAATGGTTTGTACTATGATTATGAATTTACCAAAGAATATACCATGGGAGTATCATAACCAAGATTGTATCAGGGCTCATTTTTTGCACCAGTTTCCGTTCGAGTCTAGCTCGAAGTGGTGTTTCTGGGTTTTACCCCAAGATTCAAATGTGTCAGAGCTACCTCTACCTGCTTGTATCCATATAGGGAAGTCTTTTCATGATATACAACTAAATAAATACTCACCAAAATTTAGGGATATTTTTATTATAATTATTCTTATCCCAAAATAATTCACAAGGGTTTTTCAAATAATAATCCCAAAAATAACAAAAACTATCCTCTGATACCAACTATAACAACAATACTCTTTTTTCACACTTAAACATAATTTATTACATAAAATATTCACATGATTCAACAAATTAGATTGATGTTTCATGTGTATTTTGGGATTATGAACATTACATAACAACTTAAAACACAAAACATGCATGTTTATTTAAAACCAATTTTACATGACCACATGCATTCCTTTGTACTTAATAGTGCAAGGGATAACCTGAGGACATGCATAAGAAAAGGGTGAGATATAAAGCCTATTAAAGGATTAAGAAAGGCATATCATGAATAATATAAGAAATTTTTATAAGTAGTCATATCCATGGAGTGGAAGAGAAACATGAACATAAAGGCATCATATAACATGACTAATATAACATGGAAATGTAGAAATAACATTTAACATGATTTTAGCAAGAGGCCAGGATTATTGAACATGGATCATGAGAACACCCAAATTTCACTTGAATTTTCATGAGTAAACCCTCATTTCACTTTAAATATCAGGATACTAATCTTTACCCATTGAATTGGAGCGCTGGGAGGGTACACCCTTCTTAATCATTTCATTTCATCCATAATTGTGCCACATGAATCATATATCATGGATTCATCAATCAACATCATTTATTAGATGATAATGTATTGTGGAATTAAAACCTTATACTCAATAATAAATAAATAATTGTGAATAAAGTTTAATACCCTTGATAGAGAAATGGGCATGGTATTCACTACGCAGTTACTTTGGCTTGTAAAATAATGGTGCACTTTGGGCAGTATAACGACGTGAACTAAGAATTCATAAAACAGGTTGATGAGAGATATAGAGATTTATAATCATATATAAATTTAATGGAAATTAAGAGGGTTTTATATATACTTGATCAAATATATTGAATGGGATTTAGATACATAATCCAAAATAATTTCATGAATATAAATTGGGAGAGACAAATCCCTTACCGAATTTTGGAATGGTAACAGATGTACATGTGAGGAATTAATGAGAGATAAAGGTGTCTATAATAATTCAAACATAAATAGGAATGTATGGGTGAGGTGTGAAATCATACCCCAACATTTTTAATTGATAATACTAATGTATAGAATCATAATGAATCATGGACAAAAATTAGAAAGGAATAAATCTCTTACATGCAAGTGTGGTCCCAATGGATTGGGAGAGGCATGAGAGAGGCTTCATGGGAGATTAGGGAGCCTTGGGAGGATTTTATAGAGATGAGGGCTGAGTTTGGTCGATCTCAAAATCCATTCAGTGAAGAAAAAGTTGGATCTTGGTTGGGTTTATATTGGAAAAGTGTGGGAATTCATTATTATTTAGGTTTTGGGCACTACACATTAAACTAATCAAAACCACAAACCAACACAAGGTTTTTGCCTGTGGTTTCTTCCAAAGAGGATTGGAAAACAATCTTTTATAATTTCAATGTCCGAACATCATAAAATATTAGGCATTCTTTTGTGGAGATGAGTCACACTGTCAATGAAATCTATTTAAAAAGTAAACACATTTTATAAGTCTTCGAGGGTCCATTACGGCACCATAAAATTAATCAATATTAATTTAGATTCACATTATTTTAAAGATAAAACATATATTGGCTGAACATAACATTTATATTATTTTATCACTCCACTATTGGGTCATTATGATGTCATCAAACACATTATATATTTAAACAGTATTTAATTTTTACCCAAAAATTCGAGTGTCTCAAAAAATTGTGATAAACTCACTGCTGGATAATTTGGACATCTTGATTACAAAAATAATATTCATTTTATCTAAATAGTTTAATAAATATATGAATTTTTTCTTTTAAAAATAATAATATACATTTATAAATAAAATCATGTGTTTTGACAAAAACAGATTTCAAACCTTAGTAAAAATCACAATTTTACTCATAAAAATTATACGATCATTTAAATTTCAGAATAATAATTTAGTAGTATTATTTTATTAAAATCATATTAATTAAAAATCCATTTAATCATCAAAATATATTTCTTATTTGAATATTAACTAGAAATACTATTTGTTCTTTAAAAACTATTTTCCAAGTAACAATAATAAAATGAATGTATATTATTTATTATATACGAAAATAATGCACATAATCTTAGTGTTATGGTCTTGTTACATAACCCCATATAACACTAGATTATCTCTTAAGGGTAAGCTGTATGATGGTGACAGACTCCTAGGGTGGCTGGGATAACATCACTTGACTGGTAATCTCAATAAACTTCCACTTCTCTCGTAGGTAGTTCCAATCGAGCTTAAAATGGTGAAGCTCATCATGGGCTTGGCCAATAGCGAAACCTAGTGATTCTTGCCTCCTTTCCGAGCTCTTAAAAATGTGCTTCATATGGAGAAATTCTACTATATGACGCTATTTCTTCCTTTGTCAGAGTAAATTGGATTTGTTAAAGCAATATATTTATAAAAATCATGTGATCACTGTTCAATGGATATATTATCGATTGTAACAATTCATAACCATATTTTGAAATCAAAAAACATAAAACATAAGAAGTTCATACATTTTATATAAGCATTTAACATAATAATATATTTAATTGGATCAAGGAGAATTTTCATTAAAAAAATTTGGGTCATTATATCCCCTAAACATACTTATTAAAAAAACATCTCCTCCTACATTATTCAAACATTTTTTACCTTATATCTCTACCAATAATATAATTCCCTTACCCCAGAAGCCTAGAGTTAGTGTATTATTTCATTAAATTTGCATGATTAAAAGAAATCAAATCCAAAATGCCTGATTAGATTAAATTTATTAATAAACCATATTACATGCATGATACCCATAATATTTTGGGTAATTGGAATTAAAAACATGATATATAAAAAAACTACAAGCTTGAAGGATTATTCAAATATTTCTTCATCATAACCTCGAGTTAGGAAACATAATAAGTGTGAGTCCAAATGCTTCGTGGGGGTAAGTAAAGGAAAATTAAAAAACAATACAATTTAATAAATTAACATGGAATGTTAAATAACTAATAACACATTCAATTACAATAACTAGATAATGAAAAATAAATATTTAAATGCAAGAAACTGAAAGAGATTATTTCTATTAAATAAATTTAATAATAAACTATATCTATAGAAATGACGATGGAAAATATCATTGATAGGTAATAACTAAATGTATATTAAGGAAAAGATTATTTACTCAATGTCATATCTATTGTAAATGAAAACCTATACCATAAACACCTTCCACAATATGGTTAAAACTACGTATAGAACCCCATTTGATTTGGCCAACTCATTCGTCTCATGAGAACCTGTTATTTCATAGAGGAGCAATATAAAGTTGGGGCTTCACCCACTATTTCTTTTTGAAATAATTTCTCATATTTAATATTATAAATAAATAATATTACTTATAAAATACTCGAATTGGATATTGGAAATATAATTATTGATATTTTTCAAATAATAAAATAACTATAAATGTATATATTGTATGTATAATGGTATACTGCTTAGGCAGTACTAATATCCATTATAAGAGAATATAGATATTCAAGTAAATTTTCAATGAAAAATGATTTAAGGAATTTTTTTTATTTCAAGAGAAATTTACCATGCACAATATGAAGGGTGGTTGCAGAGATAATCATTAAGAATATTATTGAGGAGAATACTCTTTAAACATTCCAATGTGTCACATACAAATTTTAAAAAATTAAATCATAATCTAGATGATGTTATGAATCTCAAAACCCATCCTCGGGGCCCATATCGTGACTACCCCATGCCCGCCTTCCATAGGCCATGGACTGGAGACTAGCACCAATGGTGTAAATCATGATAAAAAGGGAAGGCAATGCCTTTATAAAAGTACAAAAACACAACAGTGTACACAACAGAAGAAAGCACTATGTATAATAGAATTCAAAAGTAAGTGCTGAATGGAAAGGTGTCGGAAATAAAATCCCAACATTTATTACAGTACAACTAAAAAGCTAATTAAAATGTAGAAAAGTAAAAATAGCAACCATTGAGTTGTCCTCTGGGAATCCCACCTGAACGGTGGATACAAATGGCCACCTTAGCACCTCAGGTCTGAACGTCCGCTCGGTATATGTCTCGACAAGTGGTCCACCTCCAGGTATCGTCCAGCTACATAGGTCTCCAACTTGATCAGTGTTGTCCATCGTCTGCATCTAACACAACATATTGCGGGCATATCCCATGCATGGGTGAGTATAACGATACTCAGTAGGGACCCTGAGACCCTCAAGGTCTCACAAAATCCAACGAGGATAAACCAAAAAATGAGATTTCAATGTATAATTATTACTTAGGTATATGCCCAAACATATACCTAAGTTATCAAGTAACACATCTCAATCAAGAGGAAAACAAAAAGGTCATTGACTCAGCTCTAACCAGGATTTTTATTCACGAAGTCGAAACCATGGCTGCAGGAGAACTCCTCCTCTATCGAGTACAGTGGGCCTGCAGCTAAAACCAAGCGCTTCCCACTAACTGTGGATTTATGACGTACTTCGCCTATCGAGTACCGTGGGCCTGCTGCTAAAATCAAGCGCTTCCCACTATGGGTCTGCCGCTATAACCAAGTGCTCCCCCTCATAGCCTAAAGAGGTACTCCTTCTGTTTAGTACTGTGGGTCTGCTGCTACAACCAAGCGATCCTCCGTCATGGGCCTTCTGTTACAACCAAGCACTCCCCTCTGGGACATCCGAATCACTAAAAGTCGATCGATCAGCAGTCGTCAAGTTTAAGCGAGCCACTAGGTCTCTACAATCTACTCTCTCTTCACCGAGAGGGTCTGCACCATGAGCCTCAAGACGATACTCCATGTTTCACGAAGTCTCAGGTAGAAGTATCACAAAGGACCGCCTCGTCATAGAAGTCTTAACGTAACAGACGAGAGGTTAATCGGACGCCCGGTCTGTGAGCTATTGGATTTTTCCTTCCAGGGGCCCAGTTGGATTTTAAGCTAAAACAAACCCAACCATACTATAATCCCATCATAAACCCATGTGGAGGATTTAAAAATAATGGTCTCATCAAAATTAATCTAACTTAGTTTAAGGCACGTCAATCAGACGTCTGGTCCTTAAGTTGTAAGTGTTTCCACTCCGAGGGCCCTGTTGGATTTGGGTTTGACCCAACCTATCTATACAACAAATTCTCCAAAACCTTTAGTTTAATATACCAAAATGACCTAATCGGTCCAAGGAATCCTACGTAACTGACGGTGCATTAATTGGAGGTTTGTACCTCATGTTATAGGTGATTAACCAAAAAGGGTCCGAGGAGGGGGGTCTTGGCCCGGTCCGACCAGGCCCAACTCTCCTTGGGTCAGCCCGAACCGAGTCGACCTGACCTAGGATAGGGTCCAGCCCAGTAGGAAGCAAATCGACCCATCCTGGCTCGGCCTGGCTGGCCGAGCAGGGGGGGACGCAGCCCCCCAGTTCCGCGTAATGGCAGCGCCAGGCTAGGGCCGCCCGATCTCCCCGGAACCCGTGCGGCGTAGGTCCTGTTCCTCTGCTGCCATAGCTAGGGTCGCGGCGGTCTTTCGCTGGTGGTGCGCTGGGGCACCGTCGCCTCCAGGCGGCCGCCGCACCGGCGACCCGTGCCACCGCGATATTCCGCGGGCCACCGGAGTCGTTCTGGTGGTCCGTTTTTTCTCTCGTCTATGCCAACGGCCTCCTCGGGTCCCTCTCTATAATGCGACGACCTCAAATCAACGTTGTCCATCAATTAATCCATCGCCAAACATTCTGCGCATCATGAACAAGTTTACGGTGGGTTTGCACTTGTTTGTTAGCCCGTACCCACCGTGGTAGTGGTTCAAATAATCACCCAACAAATAAATGCCGATGTTCGAGGGTATAAATCACATATATGTAATTATACAAAATCCCCCTACCTCCAAAATTGACGTCGCACATCATATAGCCATGGAAGAAATGTGTCGTGGTAGTATAGCATCGGTGTCATCTTGTCAAAGTTGGAGAAGGATTCATAGTTGTAGGTGACGCCCCTCACGATCGGTTTCTTCTACCTTGACGCGGAGGAAGAAGAAGGTCAGGGAAGTCATGGATCATTCTTCACTGAGAAAGTATGTCGTTCTTCGATGGAGGTTTTCTTCGTCGAGAGAAGAACACTATTCTTTTCTAATTCTCCAGTGCTTTCCCATGTTTTCCCCAACACAACAAATGCCTTCCAAAATAATAGCTAATGCTATTATTTTATTCACACACCAAAATTAAAACATTCTAATTAATTAATTAGAGAATCCCATTTAATTAATTAAAATGTGTTGGAAATCTTAATGGGAGGGAAGTGGAGAGGCTCCTCACATTAAATGAGGGTCATTTAACAAAATAATTAAAGGTGGTTTAAGAGAGTTAAGGGGATTTAAAGGGAGATGAAAGGTTTAGGGCACGTGTGGGTCCAACCACACTAAATCCTCTCATTGGAGGTTATGTGGAAGTGTGCCCCACCTCCATCTCCCCTTGGGAGTAAATAACAACCATCCATAAATAAAATTGTGAACTACGAATTTTACTTATATTATTCTAAATCCCCAAATATTAACTCTCAACTTTCACAAAACGCAAATGCGGTAAAGGTCCCCTTAAGAAAATACCAGCGTTATGAGTTCATCGGTGTCCTCGTATTTCAATTTCAAGCACTGGTTCAAAAGATAGAAAAACCCACATGTACGTTTACTGAACATACCCAAACAAAACTTCAGAAATTGATTCCGGGCACACCGGTCCTTGGAATCGTGTGCCGTTAGAAATCATAGACTCGTAAAATTCCAAAGTATTTAAGAAAAAAATTCTATTGTAATTTCTGGGACTTTACATTACTCCCACATCACGTCTTTACGTCCCCATAAAGATACAACAAACACTAGGGGAACAAATGTGGGTAATGAACATGCATCTAAGCCTCCCGCTCCCAAGTGCTCTCCTGGATGTTCCCATACTGCTAGAGAATGCACACTAGAGGAATCAACCTCCCACATTGGACATGCTCTTGTCGATACTTAATCTCTACTGGCACCTCTAAAATGTTACACCGTCATTGATGTCCAGCTCCCTGTGGTCGATGATGTAGGATGGGTCCTGCACGTATCTCCTCAACTGAGATATCTGGAAGACGTCATCCACCCGGTGCAACTGAGGTGGAAGGGCCAGGAGGTAAGACAACTCACCTACTCTACTGAGGACCTGGAAAGGTCCATTGAATCGTGGAGATTACTTGTCGTCCCGACCAAATCTACATCTCCTATCAGCATAGGACATCTGTCTGCTTTGTGCATTCTTCATCCGCTCCAGGATGATCTTTACCTTCCTCATTGTAGCATGAACCATCTCTGGTCCTATAAGTGCTGACTCCCCAGGGTCCATCCAGCATATAGGTGATCTGTATGGTTAGTTGTACAACGCCCTGTATGGTGCCATACTGATGGTGGAGTTGTAGCTATTATTGTATGCAAACACCACCAAGTGTAGGTGATCCTCCAAGGTGTGACCAAATTAAAGGGCACATGCACGGAGCATGTCCTTGAGAGTCTACATAGTCCTCTCTTTCTGGCCGTTCGTCTGAGGATGGAAGGCGGTGCTCAGAGGTAGTTGCATCCCAAAATCCTCACGTATCTCCCTCCATAGTTATAAAGTAAAACGAGAATCTCGATCGGAAATGATAGACGATGGCACTCCATGATGTTGTACGATATCCCGAATGAAGAGGCATCCCAAGCTCTCTACTGAGCTCTGCTCTCTAATCGGTAAGATGTGGGCCGACATGGTGAGTCGGTCTACGATCACCCAGAAAGATTTTTGTCCTCTGGATGTACTCCCAAAGGGGATGTGTGTAACTCCCTCAGCACCTCCTCCTGTTGTGAAACTAGTACCATGGTACATTCCCAGAAGAGGATGGCGTGCTCACCTCCTTCAGAAAATCCATCAGTGCCTACCGTGAGGATATCTGAGCACGTTGCGTCTCACAGTCAACGTCCCCACGTTGTACCTCTCTGACTCGCTAAAGTAGTGGAGGAGTGACTGTGAGAGACTGTAGAAAAGATTCTAAGATATCTCCTTTTCCGAAAAGAGAAATCAGGTCTCATCCCATGGATGAACCAAACCCATTGCCTAATACAGTCAATCCTGACATGAATGGTGCTAATTCATGCCATGGACGACGTCGTAAGGCCTCGACACCACTACTAAGAGATCCAACTGTTACTCTCACCTCTATGGGTTGATTCACACTATTGGAATCAGTGTGTGGTCACTGGGTCTCCTCTAGTAGGAATCTCGAATGTGAGGGTCAAATCAATGGTTTTAACTTGAACTTCTCAGTATCAACCACTCAAAAAGGGCAGGAAGGCAAACTTCACAAGGAAAAGTTTCTTTTATTACTGCAGCTCAATGTACAAAGGCACAAATCATCCACAAACAACAACATCAACGAAGCTAGAAGAATCCTAAACAAAGCCTCCATGACCTGATCTAGTCCCACTCCTGTCTGCTTGCAGCTCGACCAGCTCCTCTGCCATGTCCACCTGCTCCCGATGGACCTTCACGGTCGAACCTTTGCCACTTCCGGGAGGGTCCTTCTACTGCATTCTGCTCATTTTCAGGATGTTTCGGGTAGTATAGAGCCATTTAACCCTTCCCATCGCATGCATTGCACTTCCTGCACCTCGTATAGATGGCTCTATTTCGAGTGCCTCGCATAACCGAACCTGAATCATGAGGTTTCCCACCTGTTGGCATAGTCCAGTTGGACTTCTATGTCATCTATCTACAACCACCTGTCGAAGACTCTGCTACGGTCGGAAAGCCCTGTGGAAGGAGCAGTAGCTCTTGATCTCACACAGAGCGTAGAGTCGCTTGTACAAACTCTGCCCTGAAAAGAACCTCGAAGTCTCCCCAGGCCATGGTCGCCTCATCGTACTATTGGAGAATTAGGATCCACCACCTCTCAGCATCTCCCTGAAAGAGACTAACATCTAGGTACATCATCATGTAAGAAGGTGTCCCAGTTGTGTGGGAAACTCGTGCTACAACCTCCAGCCAGTACCCGACCGTCTGAAAATCTGTCTCGCCTTGAAAACTCGAAGGCCTCTATCATAGGATGTAACATCCAAGGTAAATAAAGAATGTGACATTTTAATATTTATCCATATTTTTGTATAAAATATTAATATTACTTTAAAGGGAATGCTATGCTCGATGGTGTACCCAATATGCAACAACGAGTTTCTTTGAAATCTTACGTTGCAATATAATAATCAAATAATATTATTTTAATTGGTAGTTAACACCTAGTCGTTGTAATGGCAGGAATGAACGAAAATAACTACAAAATTATTATATATGTTTGTCGAATATTTTTACTTTTATCCAATAAATGTTAGAGGCTTAAAATGCAAATGAATCCAATTTTAAGCATAAATCTTCTAATATTATTTAAAAGGTCGATTAACTAGGTTTTTATGGAGAACCCTTTTTAAAATATATTTTTGAAAATTTTATATGTTTTATTTGAGAAAGTAAAATCTTTCTTTAGAATCTGTACATCAGAATTTACTTTGTGTATATTTTTGTTATTTTTCCGATAAAGAACATTTTTAGTGAAAATGTTGAATTTAAATTCAAAACCTCCTTTTAATATGACTTATTTATATAGATAGATTATTTTTTAATTGATATTAAATTTTATTTAGAATATATTTTTATCATTTAATCCAATGGTGGTCTTCGTAATTAATTTCACTGTGAAATTGGACTTAAACTAGTGTCAATATTTTAATTGATATTGTTTCTTAAAAATAGGCTATTTGTTTTCGCAGCGGGGATGAATTATTAAATAAATTAATGAAACTTATATATTATGAATTTTTTAAAATAGACATCATATTTGAATTCGTAATATCAAATATTTCTTAGGGTGAATTTTCGGTATTTTTCTGAAAAACTTCAATTTTTGATGAATAGTGACACCACTATGTGGTAGCTAAAGAAATTGATTTTTTGTTTAAATGAAACATTACCACTTCTGTGATTTTATTTTCAAAAATCCGACATTCATGTTTGTCATTAGGAAGTTAAATGTGGTTCAATGAGATTAAAATAATTTTTTGGTGAATAGTAACGTTTAGGATTTATTAATCACGATTAAAGGTTATTAGTGTAATTTAAGGTAAAGATATTGTTATAATAAAATTAAATGACCTTGAACATGTCCTACCATTATGGTATGAGTCATGGACGACCAAGACATTCTATGGGTCAACTTGGGGACCCCATGGAGCCACTTTGGTTGGAAAATTACATTAATAACTTTTTATTTAAAGTTAAAATTAAAATGTCACAAACATGTATTGTTTTACTAAAACAATTTTTATATGAAGTAATACAATTCATATTTTTTACTATAAATATTCATTAAAAAGATAAAAAAACTACCTATATCATGATATTTTTTTATCATTTTTAGACATTAAATAAATTATTTTATTTATGACACCGTGACGATGCAGTCATTACCTCATAAATGAATGATTTAAATAAAATGAGAATATAGGGTAAAATCTAAGTCCAAAACTTGTCACAAACCTATTAGATGGTTAAATTTCCGAACCTTATCACCTTATCCTCGAAATATATCCTTTTGGGACCTTTAAAATCCGAAATGCATTTTATAATAAAGTAATAGTTTATAACTTTCCAAGAGTGTCACTCCTCTTCTCTTATAAAATGTCTCCACATCTACCACCTTTCCCACACCTCTCAAGCCATTGGCTCAGCCAACCTCTACCCATTTAATTTCTCCACATTGCTCTCTTCATCATTGAATCCTCCCCTTTGGCAGAATGCTCTTTAAGAAACCCTTTGGTGTCAAACCAAGAAGAGTTACCCGATTTAAAGATAATGTCTTCATTTGTGTTCTTTTGTTTTATTTTGTTTCTCCAAACCCCTAAACTCTTTTTATTCAATTATTTTGTAACAAAACCAGTATCTGAAATATACTAGGATGTTGTTATGGGAAGGATTCGAGCTACACTTACACAAACCTCCATCTAATGGTTAAAGAACGTACTGTTTCTGTGGATGGCGAATTACTGCCTCACGAAATGATTATTGTTCAATATTCTCTTAAAACCTTTCATGGTGACCATTATGATGTCACTATATTTTATATATTATATATATGGTATTTATGTTTCCCTTATTCTTCTGTATTTTATATTTAAAACAAACCTTTATGCTTTTCATGTTGTGCAATTGCGATAATTTCATACAAGGAAGTGTGGACTACGGCCCCCTCAAGTGATGTAACTCGTTCATGCAATACATTGGATGTATAAAGAATGAAATTAATGATCTTATGTGACGTATAAAACATATATATTATACTGTAATTATAATATATAAATATATATCTCAACTATTTTTAATTCCTTTAATATAACAAAGAAATTAAAGTAGCATTCATGCGTACATATGGTCTACTGTCTCAATGAATGGTGCATTTCTTTTCTTTTTATCTCCAAATGTTATGGAATAGTGTAAAATGAATAATTACTTGATATATATGATATTTAAATCATTAATACTATTCTGGAGATGATTTACTTATAACTACATGGACAATCATTTTCAAATAAGTTCATTTTTGACTCTTGTACCAAACATCCACAAAAACGTCTGATATGAACTCACCTTATTAACCAATTATTATAACATTATAATATGTTATATTAACTAAATAATAATATTTAAAGGAAGACATTATGAAATTATAAATTTACTAATGTATATTATTCATAAATATAAAGAAACAAACAAGACAAGTCAGACTTGAGGTAAGGTATCCTACCTCTCTCTTTCTTTTTAAGTGCTCTCTTTTATGTCATTTATTTTAAGATCATATTTATTATGTTTGGGGATGTTATTTTCTCTTACTCAATCCTTAATTTTTATGTTCATATTATGATAGACCCTATTTGATCTCATAAATCCATCTTTTTGAAGGTTTTAAGTGGCTTCGTTAGGCTGTCGTGTTTTCGTAAGGGATTTTTCATCTCACTTTTATTCCTATGGGATTTATGCTACATGTTCCACCATTTAATTTTAATGGTGTATGTACTAAACAATATTCTATTATTTGTGTAATATAATATCATTTATGATTATTTACATCAATTTTGTATTGTCCTTCTTTCATGGGGTGTACGTTTCGAAAGTTACCCATGTCGGTAAGGGAACCTTTCGCCCTCCTCTTTTTAAAAGACATATTTTTTGGGTCTTTTAATTTACATCTTATTATGTTGGGATATGTTCTTCTATGTCCTTATTGATGTAAAATTTATTTCCATGTGATGAGATACCCTTTTTGTATCATCAACTCGTTTTCTGGATTTTAATGTGACGCCATTAGGCTGTCGAATGTTTACAAGGGAACTTCTTAACCCAATTTCGATTTCATTGGGTTCAACTTGTAGTTATTGAATATGTCATCCTATGAATATGTGTGAATGAACTCTTGTTGTTTTACATTTAATATCCACTTATATTAGTTGTATTTATATTTGTAACACATAATTATGAGATTGATTTATTCTTAATTTAAGGATACCTTCTTTATAAGGGATTTCATCTCATTTTACATTTCTATTGAGACTTCATTTTTGTTATGAACCAATTCACTCTTATATGGTGTATATATTGTACTTTGGCATATTATGTCATGAATATGTTTATTCTCATGATATAATAATGTTCTGATTAAATGTTGTTCCTCAATTATCTGTATTCAACTGTCTCTCATTCTGTTAAAATCTCTTTAACTAAAATATCGTTTTAAATGTTTTAATGATTTATTCTTATAAATATTTCTCATTAATATCCATGTTTTCAAAGTGGTTTTAAGGATTTAATTATAGGGATATTAATGGTTTAATATTTTAAAAGCATCAAAGTGGTAAGGTACTTCGTCTCAATCTCCTTTCATTGAGGCATATTTTGTTTTATACACAACATTCTTCTATACGGTGTATAAACCCCTTTGATTTTACATTTATTCAAAAGGAATCTTTTTTATAGAAAGCATTTACTAAATGACAAAAGGGAATGTTTTTTTGTCGTACGAATGTGGCGACAACGACTTCTCCGCCGTCGTAACCTTTATTTGAGTTTCAGCTTCCTCTACATGCCATAAATTTTTTAAAAAATGAAAAATAAATACCATGTTTTACTTTTCATTTATTTTTGTATTGAAAATAGTTTTCATAATGATTTATTATATCAATGTGATGTATTTATATCATGTGATCGAAATGTGGAAATGTTATGTTTCATTTATGCATGTTTTATGTGATACGATTATGTTATGGTACTTGGGCATTGTTATGATGATGGGTTGTTCCATGATAAACTATGGGTGGGTGAGCCCGATATAGCTATCCAATGCATTGGGTAACTCGAAGGGGTTAAATGCTAATGTTTCTACGAAGATATTTAAGGAATATACTGTGATGAGTATTCCAAATGTAACCATGAGGGTTACTCTCTACGTAAGAATGTTATGAATGCATCAAGTTACCTTTATGTCTAATGATTTCTATGAGTTATTCATAAATCATAGGATTTCACGAGGTATGTTAACGTGCTTATGTTTTATGTGTAATGTATATTTTCATTTAATTTTATGTATACATAGACTAATGTTTTCATTCTGTATTGTTATATCCCTTACTGAGCTTTTTATGCTCATCCCATGTTTTTTTTAAATGTTTTTCACATGACATAAAGTTGAATTGGGTCCTGGATGGGATTAAGGAAATATCAGGTTGTCTAAAACAAGGAAATAGACATGACTCTTTTGTTCATGAGTTTTTATTTTGTGAAAAAATATAGAAGCTGAGTATATGTGTACACTTTTTAATCTTTGAGATGTAATAGTTATTTCCTAATTCAATAAAACTCTAAACCTGAAAAGAGCCTCAATGGGAATTATTCATTTAATTCAATAATTAGTAATGTTTATGTCTGAGCCATTATAGTTGGTATCGGAGGTCTGTTTATATAACTTTAGAGGTTAGGGTATTCATTAAGCATAAGTGATATTACCATAATGGCTAGGGTTTCAGAAAGAGTTATAGTTTTTAGATAATGTGAATTAGTAAGTATATCATAGTGTTTATCTTCCTCATTAGTACATAAATATTTTGTTGATATACTCACACTAATTTTTTTTTTGATTTTAGTAAATGGATGGATCTAGCATGCACCAATGTGACATTGGGTTTGAAGGAAACTATGGTAGTTCTCTGATTAAGAGACTGGATGAAATGTGGGATTCAATGACAAATATCGTGGTTATTCTAAATAAACTATCAGGAGTCATGATCGACCACTTGAACCTTGGTGAGTTCTCTAATGCATCATGTATGAGAGAACCAACTCAACATGGAAGTTCAGGTAATAATTATAAAGGTAACCATTAGGATTTATATGATCCTTACTTTTGAGGTAATTATGGGTTACTATATGTTATGATGGAATATGAATGACATGAGATAAAAATTAGGTAAAATTATGTTATGGTTATTTTTAAAGATTTTATCGGTTTTTGGGGAATTTTATACAAATTATGTAGTTTTGGAAAAAGGAATACACGTAGACTGTGTGACAACCTGTCGCATCTGAAGAAGCTACGGGAATCGAACCCACAACCAAAGTGTGACTGGTATTTATCACGGACCACTAGACTACATGAATTCCGTGGTTAGTTTGACTAATTCATTTTAGTTAGATGATCTTATGAATCCAGAATAAGTTGATTTTGGGTTATCTATGGAAATTATTAACCTATCATGGAGGATATGTGATTAGATTAATTACTTTTTAGTATGAGACATTAAGAGTAATTGATGTTATTTGGAGATAAATGTTAAGGTTTATCTTGGAAGACTATGTGATTAAATCCTTCATAGATTTTGGTATCAGTCTTATTTTTGATTACTTTGAAGAATTTTATGCATATATGTTTATTGAATGGTATTTTTTTACCTTTGGGTATTGTTTGAAAAATTTTGGAGATTAAGAATAGATTTTTTTAATAAATGATTATCCTCTCGGGTATTATCTGATCTCATAATAACCTTTTTGGTTTTTTTTGGTTAAGGTCTAATGTCATGGAAGTTTATTGTTCTCTTTTTTAGATTAGGTGATTCTCTAGAAGTTGATTATATCTCTCTTAATGTGAACAAGTCATCCTAAATACTTGTCTTTTGGAGAAAATATGAGTTCGTGTAAGAAATCTAGTAAAAGTTGAAAGTCAACATGACAAGTATGTATGTTTCCTTATGGTCTATTTATGCTCATAAAAAAATTCCTCATTGAAAATTATCTTAAAACAAAAATGTTTTCTGTTAATATTTCCTACTGGGGAATCAAATACTGTTTAACCCATCACAAGTTTGTGATTTTCTTGTGGTTAACATTATCCTAAAAATGTTTTATATCACTCTCCTTTAGAACATGACCCTTTTTTCTCCTCCATGTCCATGTTTTCCTACATGTAATCCTAGTATGGGTTAACTCGAGTGACCTTTGTACTTCTCTTTCTTTATTTTAAAGTGATAGTTTTACTGACACTTGTTCCGATGTGGGATTTTCAATGAAGTTTCCAAGCCCAATTTTAAAATTCCAAGGATGCAATTCCCAGAATGGGGGAAGGATGTAACACCCCAGGTATATAAAGAATATGAAATTTTCATATTTATCCATATTTCTGAATAAAATATTAATATTAATTTAATGGGAACGCTATGCTCGATGGCGTACCCAATACGCAAGAATGAGTTTCTTTGAAATCTAATATTTCACTCTAATAATAAAATAATATTATTTTAAATCTTAGTTAAAGCCTAGCCGTTGTAATGGAAGGAATGAACAGAAATAACTACAAAATGACTATATATGATTTTCAAATATTTTTACTTTTTTTTAATAAAAGATAGAGGCCTAGAATGCAAATGAATCCAATTTTAAGCTGAAATCTTCTAATATTCATTAAAAGGTCGATTAACCGCCTTTTGATGGTAAACACTTTTTAAATATACATTTGACAATTTTATATGTTTTATTTGACAAAATAAAATCCTTATTTAGAATGTGGACATCAAAATTTACTTTGTGTAGATTTTAGTTATTTTTCTGATAAAGATCATTTTTAGTGAAAATGTTGCATTTTAATTCAAAACCTCCTTTTAATCTGATTTATTTATATGGATAGATTATATTTTTAATTGAGAGTAAAGTGTATTTAGAGTATATTTTCACCATTTAATCCAATGGTGGTCATTGGAATTAATTTTACATTGAAATTGTACTTAAACTAGTGTCAATATTTTAATAGATATTGTTTCCTAAAAACGCGCTATTTGTTTTGACAGCGGGAAAGAATTATTAAATTAATTAATTCAACTTATATATTTTGAATTTTGTAAAATAGACATCATTTTTGAATTTGGAATATCATATATATCTTAGGGTGAATTTTTGGTATTTTTCTGAAAAACTACAATTTTTGATGAATAGTGAAACCACTAAGTTGTAGCTAAAGAAAATGATATTTCATTTAAATTAAACTTTTCCACTTTTTTGAATTGATTTTCAAAAATACGAAATAAATGGTATTCATTAGGAAGTAAAATGTGGTTCAATGATATTAAAATAGTTTTTTGGTGAATTGTAACTTTTAAGTTTTATTGATCGCGATTAAAGGGAATTATTGTAATTTAAGGTAAAGATAATGTTATAATATTATGAAATGACCTTGACACATGTCCTACCATTATTGGGTAAGTCATTTCCGACCAAGAAAATCCATGGGTAAACATGGGGACCCTATGGAGCCACTTTGGAGGGAAAATGCCATTAATAACTTTTTATTTAATGTTAAAATTAAAATGTCACAGACATGTATTGATTTACTAAAACAATTTTTACATAGGGTTATACAAGTCATATTTTTTACTATAAATATTCATTAGAAATATAAAAATATTTCCTAAATCATGATATTTTTTTATAATTTTTAGACATTAACAAAATTAATTTATTTATGACACCGTGATGATGAAGTGATTACCTCATAAATGAACGATTTAAATAAAATGAGAAGATAGGGTGAAATCTAAGTCTTACACTTGGCACAAACCTATTGAATGGGGGGATTTAGAAACCTTATCACCTTATTGTCGAAAAATATCCTTTTGGGACCTTTGAAATCCGAAAATCATTTTATAATAAAGTAATAGTTTATAACATTCAAAAAGTTCCCCTCCTATTCTCTTATAAAAGGCCCCCACCTATACCACCTTACCGACACCTCTCAAGCTTTTGGCTCGGCCAACCCCTGCCCATTTCATCTCTCCATATCCCTCTGTTCATCATTGAAGCAACACCTTTGGCATAATGCTCTTCAAGAAACCCTTTTGGTTCAAACCAAGAGGAGTTACCCGATTTAAAGGTAATGTCTTCACTTGTGTTCTTTTGTTTCTCCAAACCCCTAAACTCCTTTTATTCCTTTATTTTGTAACAACAACAGTATCTTCAATATACTAGGATATTGTTATGTAGAAGATTTGAGATACACTTACACACACCTGTGTATAATGGATAAAGAACATACTGTTTCTGTAGATGGTGAATTACTGCCTCACAAAACGATGATTGTTCAATCTTCTCTTAACACCATTCATGGTGGCTATTATGATGTCACTGTGTTTTATATATGATATATATGGTATTTATGTTTTCTATACGAGGAAGTGTGGACTACCCCCCCTCAAGTGATGTGACTCATTCATGTTATACATGGAATGTATAATGAATGAAATTAATGAACATATGTGACCTATAAAACATATATATTATAGTGTAACTATAATATATATATATATATATCTCTCAATTATTTTTAATTCCATTAATGTGATAATGAAATGAAAGTAGCGTTCATGCGTACGTACGGCCTACCGTCTCCATGAACAGTGCATTTCATTTCTTTTTATCTCCAAATGTTATGAAATAGTATAAAATAAATATTTACTGGATATATATGATATTTAAATCATTAATACTTTTCTGGATATGATTTACTTATAACTGCATGGTCAATCATTTTCAAACAAGTTCATTTTTGACTCATGTACCAAACATCGACAAAGACGTCTGATATGAACTCACATTATTAACCAATTATTATAACATTATAATATGTGCTATGAACTGAATAATAATCTTTAGAAGAGGACCTTAAGAAATTATAAATTGATCAAAGTTTATTATTCAGGAATATAAAGAAACAAACAAGACAAGTCGGACTTGAGGTAAGGGATTCTACCTCTCTCTTTCTTTTTAAGTACTCTCTTTTATGTCCTTTATTTTAAGCTCATATTTCTTATGTTTGGGGATTTTATTTTATATTACTCATTCTGTAATTTTTATGTTCATATTATAAGAGACCATATTTGATCTCATAAATCCATTTTTTGGATGTTTTATGTGGCGTTGTTTGGCTGCCGAGTTTTCATAAGGGATTTTTCATCTCACTTTTATTCCTGTGGAATTTATGCTACATTTGCCACAATTTCTTTTGAGTTGTGTATGTACTGCCCATTATTCTACTCTTTGTGTAATATACATTCGTTTATGATTATTTACATCAATGTTGTATAGTCCTTCTTTCATGGGTTGTACGTTTCAAAAGCTACCCATGTCGGTAAGGGAACCTTTCACCCTCCTCTTTTTAAAAGACTTATTTTTTTTGGCCTTTTAATTTACATATTATTATGTTGGAATAAATTATTCTATATCCTTATTGATGTAAAATTTATTTCGAAGTGATGAGATAACCTTTTTGTCTCATCAACTCGTTTTCAGAATTTTAATGTGACGCCATTGTGATGTCGAATTTTTACCAGGGAACTTCTTAACCCAATTTTGATTTCTTTGGGTTCATTTTGTAGTTATTTAATATGTCATCCTATGAATATTTTTGAATGACCTCTGGTTGTTTTACACTTAATATCCACTTATATTTTGTGTATTTATATTTTTCACACATAATTATGAGATTGATTTATCCTTAATTTTAGGATACCCTCTTTATAAGGAATTTCATCTCATTTTACATTTCTATTGAGAATACATTTTTGTGATGCACCAATTCACTATTATATAGTCTATATACATTCCTTTGGAATATTATATCATCAATCCCCTTATTCTCATGTTATTATATGTTTTTTATTAAAATTTATTCCTCAATTATTTGTATTCAATTGTCTCTCATTTGTTTAAGAACTCTTTAACTAAAATATAATTCTAAATGTTTTATTTATTTATTCATATAAATATTTCTCATTAATATCCATGTTTTCAAAGTGGTTTTTAAATATTTATTTATATGGATATTAATGGTTTAAAATGTTAAAAGCTTCAAAGTGGTAAGGGACTTCATCTCAATCTCCTTTCATTGAGGCATATTTTGTTTTATACACAACATTCTATTATACTGTGTATAAACCCCTTTGACTTTTATGTTTATTCAAAACGAATCTTTTTTATACGAAGCATTTACTAAATGACAAAAGGGATTGTTTTTTTGTCGTAAGTATGCAGAAATAATGACTTTTATGCTACCGTGACCAATATTTGAGTTTCGGCTTCCTCTACATGCCATAACTTTTTTTTAAAATGAAAAATAAATACCATGTTTTACATTTCATTTATTTTGGTATTGAAAATGGTTTTACTAATATTTTATTATATAAATTTGTTTTATTGATATCTTGTGATTAAAATGTGGAAATGTTATGTTTCCTCTATGCATGTTTTATGTGATACGACTATATTATGGTACTTGGGCATTGTTATGATGACGGGTGGTTCCGTGATAAACTAAGGGAGGGTGAGCCCGATATAGCTCTCCAATGCATTGGGTAATGCGAAGAGGTTAAACACTAAGGTTCCTTTGAATCGATTTAGGGAATATATTATGATGGGTATTCCAAATGTAACCATGAGGGTTACTCCCTACGTAAGAATGTTATGAATTCCTCAAGTTACCATTATGTATTATGATTTCTATGAGTTATTCATAAATATTATGATTTCAGGAGATATATTAATGTGCTTACGTTTTATGAGTAATGTATGATTTCATTGAATCTTATGTATACATGGACTAATGTTTTCTTTCCATATTGTTATAACCCTTACTCATCTTTTTATGCTCATCCCACATTTTTTTGAAATTTTTTTCACAATACATAAAGTTTAATAGGGAAAAGGATGGGATCAAGGAAATGTCAGGCTGTCTAAAACAAGGAACCAGACATGACACTTTTGTTCAACAGTTTTTATTTTGTGAAAAAACATGGAAACTAAGTAGATGTGTCTACTATGTAGTCTTTTAGATGTAATAGTTATGTCCTAATTCTCTAAAACTCTATACCTAAAAAGATCCTAAATGTGAATTATTCATTTAATTCAATAATAAGTAATGTTTAAGGTTGGGTCCTTATATAGGAACCCGTGCAACACACTCAATCAGCACGCACCCCCTGCTGTTGGGGATGGTGGCAACGGTAAACCAATGGTTTGTGGTACCACTGGTGCCTTAACTGTGATGGGGCCCTGCACCGTGGCCTCACTGCACGGTGGGATACCATCATGATCTCCACTCATAATGTGCATTGACTAACTGGGTGAAGACATCCAGAAAAAGAAATAGTTGTTCCAATACCAAAAGATTATACCTGGTGAGCTGACCTAATTTGAGCTGACTTAAAATAAAAACTTTTGATACACACACAAATACTGTTTTCGTGCACTAAGTCGGAAATCAGTAGACAGGGTCCTAGTGTACGGATACGTCGGTTGCTGCACCACCACGGGACTCCCTGAACTGAAAACCACACATGGTACTCTTAGCACTATTTCTTCATAGAAAGAATGATTAGAGTCTAGAGTTCAGCGGTAGAACTGACTCCTCTGATACCTATTTTTCAAGACCCATCCTCAAGGCCCATGCAGTGACTACCCCAAACCCACCTTCCATTGTCCAGGGGATGGCGACAAGCACCAAAGGCATAAATCTTGATTAAAAGAGAAGAAATTTCCTTTATAAAAGTA
Organism: Viscum album; assembly: GCA_963277665.1. NCBI lineage: Eukaryota > Viridiplantae > Streptophyta > Magnoliopsida > Santalales > Viscaceae > Viscum > Viscum album. Next base: position 402,569,390 of record OY728142.1, read on the forward strand.
ATCAAACACAACAGAGTACGCTACATAATAAATCACTAAGTAAAACAAAATACAAAATTAAGTGCTGAAAGGAAAGGGGCCGCAAATACAAGCCCAATAGTAAGTACAACACAATTGAAAAGCTAATACAACAGCAGTAAAGTAAATACAGAAACCAATGAGTCATCCTCCCAGAATCCCACTAGAATGGTTGGTATAGATAGACACCTCAACACCTTAGGTCCACCGTCCGCTCTGTATACATCTCGCCAAGTGGTCCACCTCTGGGTACCGCCCATCTCCACATGTCTCCACATCGATCAGTGTTGTTCGTCGTCTACATCCAACACAACGTAGTGCGGGAATAACACATGCAGGGGTGAGTATAACAATACTCATTAGGTACCCTGAGACACTCAAGGTCTTACAAAATCAAACAAGGATAAACCACAATGTATGATTTCAACAGATAACCATAACTTTGGTATATGCCCATACATATACCTAAGTTATCAAGTAACACATCTCAATCAAGATGAAAACACAATGGTCATTGAATCAACTCAATCCAGGATTTTTATTCACGATGTTGAAACCATGGCTGCTGGATAACTCCTCCTATGTCGAGTACAGTGGTCCTACCACTACAACCAAGACCTTCCCACTAACCTTGGACTGCTAAATTACTCCACATGTCGAGTATTATGGGATTGCTGAAACAACCAAGGGCTTCCCACCATGGGTCTGCAGCTACAGCCAAGTGCTCCCCTCATAGCCTAAAAAGGTACTCCTTCTGTTGAGTACCACATGTGTGCTACTACAAACAAGCGCTCCTCTATCGTGGGTCTGCTGCTACAACCAAGCGCTCCCCAATGGGCCATCCACATCACTCCGAGTCGATCGATCAGCAGTCGTCAAGTCTCAGCCAGCCACTAGGTCTCTGAAATCTGCTCTCTCATCACCAGGAGGGTCCGCTCCACAATCCTCATGAAGATACTCCAAGTGTCACGAAGTCCCACGTAAAATTATCACAAAGGACCACCTCATCATAGGAGTTTCAACGCAATAGACAGCGCGTCAATCGGATGTCCGGTCTGTGAGTTATTAGCGTTTTCCTTCTAGGAGCCCATTTAGTTTTTAACCTAAAACTAACCCTACCATACTAAAATATCATCTGAATCCCACGTGGAGTATTCCAAAAGAACCATCTCTTCAAAAGAAATCGAACGTAGTTGATGGAACGTCAATCAGACGTCCAGTCCTTAAGTTATAAGTGTTTCTGCTCTGAGGGCCCGGTCGGTTTCATGTTTGAACCAACCCTTCCATACACAAAATTCTCCAAAACTTTGAGTGCAATATACCAAAACGACCTTCTCGATCTGAGTAATCCTATGAAACAGACAATGCATTGATTGGAGGTCCGTAGCTCATGTTATGGGCGATTAACTAAAAAGGGTCAGAATAGGGGGGGGGGGTCTGGGCCCGGTCCGACCCGACCCAACTCTCATGGGGCCGGCCTGAACCGGGCGACCCAACCTGGGTCTGGGTCGCGCCGGGAGGGCATGGCCCGGGCCGGTTGGTGCGGCCCGGCCTGGATGTTCGAGTGAGGAGGGGGGCCCGGTTCAGCATAACTGCAGCTCTAGGCTGGCACCTCCTGGTCTCCTCGGAACCCGCGCGGCGTGGGTTCAGTTCTTCCAGCGCCGTGGTTTTTGTCGCAGTGGTCTTACGCCAGCACCGCGCTCGGGTGCCGCTAACTCTGGTCACCGGCGACCCGCGCCGTCGCAATATTCTGCGGGCCACTTGGGTCGTTCTGGTGGTCCGTTTTAGCTCTTGTTGGAACCTACGGCCTCCTCGGGTCCTGATCTACTCTACGACGGCCTCAAATCAATGTTTTCCTTCCATTCATCTATTTCCAAACATTTCATGCATCACGAACAAATTTGCGGTGACTCTAGACAAGTTCATTAGTCTGTACCCACCGTGTTAGTGGTTCAAATAATCACCCAAAAAATAAACACCCATGTTCAAGGGTATAAATCAAATATATGTAATTATAAAAAATCCCACTACCTCGAAAATTGATGATTCACTTCGTCGAGCCGCAGAAGATGAGTGTCGCGGTAGTTGGGCGTCGGGAAGAACCGTGTCATCCCGCCAACGTTGAAGGAGGAGTTGTGGTTGTTGGTGACACCTCTCACGAGTGGTGTCTTCTCCCTTGACGCGGAGGAAGAAGAAGGTAGGGGAAGTCGTGGAGCGTTCTTCACCGAGAGAGTATGTCATTCTTCGACAGAGGTGTTCTTCGTCGGGAGAAGAATACTTTTCTTTTCTAATTCTCTAGAGCATTCCCATGTTTTCCCCAACATAACAAATGCCCCCCAAAATAATAGCTAATGCTATTATTTTATTCACACACCAAAATTCAAGCACTCTAATTAATTAATTGGAGAATCCCATTTAATTAATTAAAATGTGTTGGAAATCTTAATGAGAGGGAGGTGGAGAGGCTCCTCTTATTAAATGAGGGGGAGTTAACGAAATAATTAATGAGGGTTTAAGAGAGTTGAGGGGAGTTATGGGGAGATGAAAGGTTTAGGGCACTTGTGGGTTCCACCACACTAAATCCTCTCATGGGAGGCTATGTGGATGTGGGACCCACCTAAAACTTCCCTTAGGGTAAATATCCATCGTCAATAAATAATATTGTGAACTACGATTTTTATTTATTTTATTCTAAATTCCCAAATATTATCTCTGAACTCGCATGAAACGCAACGGTGGTAAAGGTCCCCTTAATCGAATATCGGCACTGTGAGTTCATCGGTGTCCTTGGATTTCAATTCCGAGCACTGGTTTAAAATATAGAAAAACCCACACGTATGTTTACTGAATGTACCTGAAAAAAACTTCCAAAATTTATTCCGGGCACACCGGGCATCAAAATCCAGTGCCGTCAGAAATCGTAGCCTCTTAAAATTCCAAAGTATTTAAGAAACAAAATTCCCTTGAAATTGCTGGGTCTTTACAACGAAATTAAATGAAATATATAATACCATGAAATTAATTATATTCATGATATTATGTTTTACAGGGTAGTATATACACCATATAAAACCGAGTTGGTACATAACAAAAAATAAGTCTCAATTGAATGTAAATATAGAAGAAATCCCTTACCTTAAACGTCCTTTTTGTTTTGAGGTCCTTATCCTCATATATAGTTGTTTAAAATATGTTAAAAACATTTAAAAGAACCATAATCATGTTTCTAATCAATATATTAATTGTTAATATTTTATTACCTATTTGTTAACGCTCTTATATTATTTTATCTATTTAAGGTGTTTATTAACTAGTTTTCTCAAGTATGTTTGGACTAGTAGTTCTCTAATAATATTAATTATTTCTTATTTTTATCATATATAGAATGTAATACATGAATTAATTATCTCATATATTCATTAATAATGTATTTAAAATCATCAATAAATTTTAGAGATACCAAATGAAATGCACCGTTCATGGAGATGTAAGGTTGTCTGTATGCATGATTGTAGCATTAATTTCTTTGTCATATTAAATTAATGAAAAGAAATTAATAATTCAATATATTATAATTCCAAAATAATTAAAATGTCATATATTTTAATTATGTTTATTAGAACTATCCATTATACATTCAATTTAAGGCATGAGTGAATCATGTCGCTTTGAGGGCTCGATAGTCCACATTTCCGCAAACGATTTACACAAAATGGAGTTTATAAAGGTATGTTTTATAAAATAATTACATAAGTATAAATTAATTATATATATCATATATATCATATATAAATATATTTAAAATCATAATTACTACTATGATAGGCCGTAAATCAAAAATAAACAATCATCATTTCATTAGGTGGCAGTTCGCCAAATATGTAAATTCTATGTTCTTTACACATTAGATGGGAGTTTATATAACTACAGTTAGAACTTTAATCCTATAGAATATTAGTATATTTATGATACTATAATAGATTATTGATATTGTATATGGTGTACAATGGAAATAAAACTAAAGAGTTTGCGTGAAAATGTAACCTCTTAATCTGATAACTTCTTTTGGATTGTATAGAAAGGATTACTTGGATGGATTCATGACCAAGGTGAGTCTTATATGATGAGGAGAGGGATTTTAAAATATATTTTTGATGGTATTTTTTTATACCATGTTGCTTTATAGGTGTAAGGAAGTGGGAGGAAATTAGGCCTTTTATAGTGGAGGAGAAGTGGCACTCTTGTAATATTTTTACAAATGAATTACATACACATTTTCTACAGTTTAGGTGGCTCCAATAGTGGACCCAATTCAAGAAAAGAGATTTTAGGCTCTAAATATGTCCATAATTTTTTTCTTGAACATGTATATAGGTTATTTGGTCTTTTATGATTTGGTTTTAGTCTCTTATTATGCTTATTTTTACCTTAATCGTTGTAATTAAATTTATTTAATTTCACTAATTTTTTTGGGTTAAAAACACTGTTCAAAATATTAATCAAGATAATTTATTATAATTGAAAATATTTAATCTATTTTCCAAAATTCAAACAAAATTATTGGTAGAAATTAATTTAAATATAATATCACATATTGAATGACAATGTTTGTTTTTAATATAAAAAACATCCAATACATTTATTTGTTTTAATTCTAAATTTCAAAGTGAAATTGATTAAAATGACCTAAATTTGATTAATTGATAAAAATATAGTCTAATTAAACTATAAAACCAATTGAGAATAAAAATTATCCTTATATATAAATTAGATGAAAAACATGTTTTGAATTAAATTTCTATATTTTCACTATTCATTAAAAATGAATCTTCACATAAAAATTCATAAAATTAACCGTAAGATAATTTTAATGATTTTATTATAAATATGAATTTTATTTTAAAATATTAAATTTATAAAATGGTCTAATTGGATTTAAAATGGGTTCTTAATTAAAAGGTGGAAAATATACCATTAAAAATTATAGTATTTAATGTGTAATAATGGGTTTTCCATATCTTATGATTTTAAAATCTAATGAATGAATATGAAAAATATTTTTGTTAATATAATATATATATATATATTGTATTAATATCACTCACCAAGGTAATTAATTTAATTTATTAAGATAAAACATCTTTGTGAGCATAAAACTAGTTTTTATAAAAATATTCCTTTTATAATCAATTGGTTCCTATATTCATTTCTATTTAATTTGAAACCAATGAATTATTTTTATATTTATTTAAACCATATATTTAGTTAATACTTATCATAGATCATATATTATTATATTAAATTATAATAATTTAATAATATATTATTCTTTTATAAAAATTATTCTTGAATGTAATGTAAGAATTCATAGAAAGACTCATCTACATGTAACACAACATAACCCAGTGTTACATGAAATATAAAAAGTATAATATATTAATTATATTGAAAATAGTAAATATATTTTAAATTATCATGGTATTATTATCCCTTATTGACTTGGGGTCCCTTTTCATGCATGCTATAGAATTTAAGGTTTTTACTTTTGAATTTAGCGGTGTTACATTATTACTACATTAAATTAAGTATGTCCTCCAAATTTAAACATAATCATTCTAATAGAGTGACTATAAAAAAATTCAAGTCCCACATCATTACAGGGATAATATCATGTATTCTAAATCAAAGAGTAAGTAATGTGTACTGGTTACATTACTAAGTTCTCTAATAGGTGAACATAGGTGGGAAATGGAAACAGGGATACTGGAAAAAATCCAACAATCAATATGTGATGGAGAGTGCAAGAGAACATGTTCAGATGAATATAATAATAGAAATGTTTTTTTCACATGTCACTTTTTTCCTATTATTGAGGAATTATATAATCCTATTAGAATATGAGTCAATATATGTTTTGATAAGAAACTATTTTTATTTGGTTGAACTGTGAATTGTTTCTAATTTTATTAATATACGTTGAAGTAATAAAACAACATATAAAACCATTTCCAAAGATCAACTCAGACTGCTTCATAAATGGTTAACTTTTCCAAAATATTATGGTCTAATTCTTTAGAAAAAATGTCACTGAATTTCCAAAAATAAACTTACCATTATCTTTTAATCAACCATAAGTATCTCTAAATTTTCACATTCCAAACATGTGAATAAATTCTTCATGTATCCTATTTAAATATGGTAATAACTTGAATTACCATAAAACCTTATTGGATACAATAATTCTTCCTTATTCCTTAAGTAAGACACATGTTATTGGATATATTCCCTGAATCCAAAAGTGCTATAAACACCATCAATGATATCATAGAAAACGTTTTTCATGTCATTGTGGTAGTCATTACTTATCCAAGTCATTCATTTTTTCATCATTATCTTAATATCAGGAACATATTAAAAGTTTTTTCCCAAAATCATCTTTTTTCCAATAAAAAATAACTTTTGAATGAATTAATTTTCTTTGTACCATATAGAATATGATCTCAAATAATTAACTAAAATTTATTGTTGAACAATCCTTATATATTTCATAATTCATATGATTGGAATGCAATAAATAAAATAATTATAAAACATTTTTCAAAGATCCAAATAAAAAAACCTATTCATTCTACTTTGGCCGCGTCAGTAACATATTCATGACTTTGATACCTTATCTTCTTAGAATTTATTTTACACTAACTCATGGGGAATTCTTTTGCATATTTACCCATATTCTTGCAGATGTAACATTGAATATTATTTTTTTCCTTCTTTCCTTTTCATTCTATTTTCTATTGACCATTTTATCCTCACTTATAACAAACTCCCAAAGCATTAATGTATTTTCCAATGTGATTCTTTCCACATTTATTACATGTTAGAATATCATTATTTCCCTTCATATTCTTTAACTCGTTCCCTTTTTCATGGTTACCAGATGTCCACTTCATGTCTTGGTTTCCATTGAATATATTTATTCTAGAAAATTTCTTCTTCATCTTGATGGAACAGAAAATGATTTCATTATATGATGAAAACATCTTAGAGACATGTACGCTTTGATGATTTTGCTTAATACCATAAATTTATGGTCAATACTTCTCTTTGTTTTAGTTATGTAACATGTAGCATACATGTCTATCCTAGTAAATGTATCTTTATAATAAAAAACACTCTCTTCATTATTTTTCATTAAGCTAAGAGTCTTTACCTTCATCTCAATTTTATAATCCTGAGGGAAGTATTTATCAAATAATGTATGCTTATATTCTCTCCATTCCCGGAGTTATATTTCCCCTTCCTACAAATTATTTAAAATTAGGTACCACTATTGATCATATTCACCTTAGAGACAATACACTACAAGTGTAACACTTTCTTTTTCATTACATACCAATGAGGTAAATAACATCCCAAAGACATAATCCATTTTTCAAATGAAATTGGATTAGTAGTCCCACTAAACTATGGAGTATTATGCCGCTTTAAGTGATTGAACATAGGAGATTATCTTTTTGGAATAGGATTATTCTTTCAATAATGGATATTTTTATAATCTGACTACGATTCCCAAATATATCCATGAAATGCTAAGTTATAATAAAAACAACATTCAATATCTCTGTAGGGAAACCACTAAATTGGCCATGAGTATTGATATCATTCTTCCATGATTACGCAATTTCTAAAAAACTACATATAATAGATTATCTCCTAAAATTATGAACTATTTAAATCTCTAAATTTGGTATAGCACATAACATAAATATATGAATCGTAAATCCCTGAATCGTAATCTTTGGTTAATTTGTGGTAATATATAAATTGAAATCCTTCATAATGGTATGTGAAATATGTGAAATATTCTATGTGTATCCCCCAGGAGTGTCAAATTGGGTTCACGGCATGGTGCATTGATGTGTACTAGCTTACATTGATTTATTCCCGACACACCTTGTCATAGTTGTTACTCCTAGTTAAATATGTGGCAAAACCATGTCCATTTGTAGCATCCAGATAAGGATGCATTTCTAAGAATATCATTATAATGTATATCTCAAAAAATTATAGAATGTTCTTATATACTTTTACTCAATTTATACCTTAGGTTTTGGATCCCTAATATTGGGTTTTTAACCCTATTTTCCAATGATGCTTCTAAACTTCCTTTAATACCAATTTTAACACCATGGCCCAAGAATCTCAGAGACGGTTCTTTATTTCATTACATTGGCATGATTATAATGAAAAGAAATATTGAATTATTGATCAATTTAGATGTATTTAAAGGCCATATTACATTAATTATATCCATAATACCATGGTAAATAGAAAATACAAACCCGATACATAAAAATAAATGAAACTGCATCCCTAAAAACTTATTCAATGATTTCTTCTTCATATCCTTTGGAAAGAAAACATAATAAGGGTGAAATAAAATGCTCAATAAGGGTATGTAAATACAAATAAATAAATAATAAATATTCATAAATATTCATAAAAAGGTATATAACTGATAACATTTTTCATTGAAATAACTTGATAAGGAAAAATAACTATGGAAAGTTATGAAATTGATACCCATTCTATCTTTTAAATAAACTGAAAATGAAATATATCTATAGAAATATCGATGAAAATAACAAGGATTAATAGTAAATGAATCTCTATGATATAAATTCTTAATTACTGTACATCATGGTTGAGGCACAAAAAAAACTATATTGTCATGACCTTTTATAAGAGGGTTAAAAATACAGATAGAAACCTATTTAATTTGGCCATCTTACTCATCTCATGAGAACCTATTGATTAATATAGGATCTATATAAAGTATGGGCTCCTCCCTTTATTTTATATCAAAATAATTCCTCATATTTAATATTCAATATAAAAAATATGACTCATGAAATATTCATATTTTATAAAGAATACGTAATTATCAATATTTCCACAAATAATAAAAAATATGTAAATGTAATCATTGTATATAAAATAGTATATTGTTTTGGAAATACAGATAACCATTGTATGAGAATATTGATATTCAAGTTAATTTCAAAATGAAAATTTATTACAATAAATAAATTTTATTCAAGAGAAACATATCAACCACAAAATGAAGTTATATTTCAAAGATAATCATTAGAAATATTCTTAAAGAGGACAATCTTTAAACATTCCAAAATCTCTCATGATGATTTAAAATGTATAAATCATAACCCCAAAGAAGGTAGTATACATAATCAAACTTGTAAAATCATGAGAATATATATATTCATGATATTATGTGTCAAATGGAATTATTTACACAATATAAATGTTTTTTGGTGCATAATAACAAATAAATCTCAGTGGAATGTAAATTGGGAAGAAATCTCTTACCTTAAACATCCTATTTTGTTTCATGGTCCATATCCTCTTGTGTAGTGGTTTAAAACAATATAATTAACTATTAAAAAACAATAATCATTTTTTTAATATTATATATTAACTCCTCAAAATATTTTAATACATTTTTGATAACATGGATTCGTTATTTAACTATTTTAGGTCCAATTTTCCTAGATTTTTCAAGTATGTTTTGACTTGTTATTTACTACTCTTATTACTTAGATTATGATTTAATAATATACATAATATAGACCATGACCTTATTATCTTATATATTATGTAAACAATATTTATAATAATCTATAATAGTTTGAGATAAGAGGTGAAATGCTTTGTACATGGATACAGTAGGTTGTACATATTCATGAATGCTACTTTAATTTAATATCCTTATTAAATGAATAAAATTAACTTATAAGTATTTATATTCAAATTATAATACTATATATATATATATATCATATTTGTCACAATGTTTTATTAAAAACATCTACTATACATTCCATATAGGGCATGAATGAGTCACATCGCTATAATGGGGCGATAGTTCGTACTTCCACAAACAATGTTATCGGGTTTACACAAAATATAAGGTAAAGATTTAAGTATTATATAAGAATTAATGAAGTATAAATGCATTATAAATATCAAATATTTCATATATAAAATATTTCCCCTCATAATTCCTGCTATGAGAGGCATTAATAGAAAAATGAAAAATCATCGTTTCATGAGGCGGTAGTTCATCGTACACATAAACAGTGTGTTATTTACACATTAAATTGAAGTGCGTGTAAGTGTTGGTATAAAAAATATCATAAAAGACTTATTATATTATCTATAATATTATAATATGATTATTTATTAGGTGGTTGTTAATGTAAATAAAACTAAATATCCTGAGAGAAGATGTTACCTCTTAATTGGGTACCTTCTTTTGGTTTATACCAAAAGGATTCCTTGGATAACTTCCTATCCAATGATAGGTTTCTAGGATGAGGTGATAGATTTTTAGGATCTATTTTTCCATATACTGGTCAAGACAGTGTTTCTTTATAGGTCTGAGAAAGTTTGAGGAGGGGAGGACTTTTTATAGTGGAGGAAGTGTGACACTTTTGAGATATTTTGACAATGGAATTCCATAAAAAAAATTCGCATTGAATGTGGCTCAAATGATTAACCAAATTCAATAAATGGTATTATAGGGTATAAATATGGGCATTAAATTTATATTTTACAATTTCCAATGTTATTTTCGCCCTTATGATTAAGGGTTAGTCCCTTATTAAGATTAATTTTACCCTAATCGTTGTAATTAATTTTCATTATATTCAGTCATATTTATGGTAAACAAACTAAATTTACATTATTATGAATTAAAAATTATTCCGATTCCAAATATATAAAATATTTTTCCAAATTCCAATCATAGATCCTACAGAAATAAATTCAAATTTATCCCCATGGATAGAATGACAATACGAGGTTTTAAGGTAAAAATGTCCAAACATTTTCTATGATTTTATAGACTATTTCAATGTGAAATTGATTAAAAATGTACAAATAAAATTAACTGTTAAAATATTTATCTAATTAAAATTTAAAACCATTTTAATATATAACTTATCCTTATAAATAAATTATATTAAAAATTAGTTTTTAATTAAATTTCTATATTTTCCAATATTAATTAAAAATAAATCATCATAGAAAAATACCAAAAAATCACCCAAAGATAATTCATATGTTTGATTATAAATAATAATTTTCATCTAAAATATTAAATTTATAAAAGGTTTAAAATTGAATTTAATATTGTTTCTCCATCAAATACTCGAAAAAACTACCTTTATAAAGTTGTAGTATTTTATTTGTAATATTTGGTTTATTCTTGTCTTATGATCATAAAATATATTGGATGAATATCAAAAATATTTTATGGTATATATAATTTTTATATTAAATTAAAATCACTCACTGATTTTATTTTATTTAATTTATTTGGAAAACGATATTTGTGAGCATAAAAACAGTTTTTTTATAAAAATATTCCATTTATAATCATTTGGTTTTTATAATCATTTCTAGTTAATTTGATTCAAATTAATTAGTTTTATATTTTTCTTAAACCATAGATTTAGTTAATACTATTCATAATGGATTGCTTATATCTTATTATATTAAATAATAATATTTTTTTTAATATATTATTGTTTTGTAAATATTGCTCTTCCGTATAATGTATGATTTTGGAGAAAGTATCTATTGTATCTAAAGAAATCTAACTCAGTGTTGCATGAATTAAAATATGTATAATATATCACATATTTTTGTAATATTAAATACATTCTAATGTGTAACGGTATTATATATTGATTCATGGTTAGTGTGAGGTGTCGTACACACTATCGAATATGAGGTTCCTACTTTAAAATATTACTGTTTTACAAAGAACATACCAAAATAATCCAATATTCCTTCCCTTTATTTTTTATTATCATATTTTAACGTAATTCTATCCTAATAAGTCATAATGTGTAAGCTAAAGGAGGTCTCTCAAATAAGGGTTAATTATCTTACGTTACTATTTCAAAGATATTATTTTAGCAACTTATTATAAATATATTATATCAATCCAACCAAAATGAATCTATAGCCATCAATATACTTGGTTTTTATTTTGATTATACTATAACCATTTCTGATATTATTTCCATCAAATGGGAAATTAATTTATCAGTCACGCGTACATGTGGGTTACTACCTCCACATAGTGATATGATTTATGTTCCCTCTCCATCATTCATGGTTTATAAGTAAAATTGATTTAATTTTCATATTTGAAATTTAGGGTAAAATTTTTTTTGTTTAATAATAATATCTTATATTCATTTTTACCTTACTATCCATTGGAATACGAAAACATAGCTCATGTGTATGTGTGAAAAACCACCTCTATAAAGCTATGCGACTAATTTTTTATTTACACTTTACATAATGGAAATAAGCATATATTAAATGAATATATATTATATTTATGATATAATAATTAATATATATATATATAGGGGAATTATATTTCACGTTTCCATCATATGATTCATTGAAAAGTGGAAACATCACTCATATGTACATTCAGAGTACCATCTCCATGAGGTAATGTTATTAATTTTACATAACCTCTTTATATGAATTTTTATAATGGTATGTATAATGAAAAAATAAATTATTTATTTACGGATTTTTATCCTTGATATTAATAAACCCTATCCAAGGGGGTAGTACTACAACCATTGAACTAAAACACAAATGGAAAATATACCATTTCTCACTTGAATGTTCATGTTAATAATGAAATTTGTAATTAAAGGTTAACTATAAATTATAATGGATGGATAAATAGTAAGTTATATATGGATATTTTTTGGAATATATTAATAATAAATATGTATTTATTGAAAAGTTGGTTTGAATTCTTATGAACCAAGATGGTAAATGAGGTATGGATTTACATTATAATGTTATTTCTTTTCTAGATTATATCTATAAAATTTTATTGATGGAAATTATATGGATTATTCCATTTTAACACAATCTAATTTATTCTCCTCTATATTTTATAGAATTATTATTCATTAATATCATTTTCATTAATATGGAACTTTAAAATATCTAGAATGTAATTTATAAAGAAAATAAAACCCTATATAAAATTTGGTCAAAAAAATTCCTTCAATATACATGCTCATAAAATTTATTTTCTTTATTTTATTACCAATATATAAAAAATTAAACAAAGTTAATTTTCATTAAATTTTCTATTATTTTACATGATTTACTAGGAATAATTTTAAATAAACATTTTTAGAATAAATCATTTTTTATATTTTAAAAAAGTGTGAGATGGATGTTTTATTTTAATATATATCTTATATTCATATTTTACCACTATCAGGGTTGTTCATTGTTATGAAGATTAATTTTCAATTTTCAAGGTTTATTTATAAAGATAATAATTTTCCTGATTTTCATGTTATTTTTAGTTAATCTTATTAAAAAGTAAAATGATATTTTTGAAATGTATTAAAAGAGTGGTTAATATTTTATTTTAAATGTATTTTTCATCTTTGTTAACATCATTTAAGTATTATTATATTTCAATGGAGATATGGTTTTATAATTCAGTCCATTTTTTAGATGACATAGGATGATAATGATATATGTATGGATATTTAAAACCCATTTTATTTATTTAAGTAAATTTATATACTATAAAATAATGAATTCTATTGTGATACCATCCATTTCATTTCTCTCAATTTGATATGATTCATTGATTATGAGATGTTTATGAAACTTATTTATTTTCCACCTGTTAATATATTATTGTATGATTAATATTTTATGATCTTGTGGTACATATATATGTGATTTTTATTATGAGATCGGTGGGCTTCAAATTATATATCCCTCTAATTAATTGGATAAACAGTTATATCTCATGGGATAATAAGGACTATAATGGTGAGTGATGTGAGATCTTAAAGGGAATTTTTCCACTATGATAGTCTTGGGAGTGATCCTTGACAAAGTGTATAATGTTATAAGGAGTTAACCTAATCAATTATGGTATCCTAGTAAGTGGTCCTCAACTAATGAAATGATTTCGTATTCTTATGTGTGTACAATAAACTTATATATTATACATATGATATTTTTTCATGGACCATGATTTATTATTTATAATTCCATATACTTATGAATTATGTATTATTTATGATAAAGTTTTATATAATGCATCATGATTAAAGATATTTAGATTATTTGGGATAAATTTCATATGTTATGATAAACATCTCACACTTTTATGCTTATCCTCACATATGATCACGGATTGATATCTCATATGTTCACCTTTACTGACCATTTGAGATCACAATTTCTTATGTTTCCATTTTTCCCAGGTTATGAAGAATGGCATAGTGAATGAAAATTCTAAGAGATTTATAAGGAGAGAAGAATAACGTGGGATATGTTGTAGATATTTAATAAAATATTTTTATTATGTATCTAGTCACTTATGAAAATAATCCTATATTTTAATGTTCTAGGCCATAGTAGCCTAGATCTAGTGTCTTACTTTATTACAATGGCATAAATAAAATATTAAAATCCCAAAGGACCAAATAGTTTACCAATTTTAGAAAACTAAATTACAATCATGGTTTTGATATTACATTGTAAAAAAGAAAATAAAACCTAAAACATTATAAAATCCAATAAACAACATCCATTAAACTCTTTAAAATATATCGTATTAATAAGTTGGGGAAAGGAAATTAAAATTTGTTGAGCTCGTATTTTTTATGGGTGAAGTACTAATAAAGTTATCATAAATCAATGATTAATAATTAATATGGTAAGGAAAATAATTTAACCCACCTTATATTTAAATAATTTTATATTGAATATTGAATAATAAATATTAAATTTTAAATAACTAAACACACATAACATTTAAATAACTAAATAAGGTAAAATCAATTTGCAAAGCTAATTAACTAAATGGACATTCGATTTAATAAATAAGACTATAATGAAATGAGTCCATAGATTTTTCTTCATAGTGGAAATATAATGGATGATAATAAATGAATTCAAAATAAAACAAAAATTTTAGTCATTGGGTGTTATGTTTCCCAAAAAGATGATACCTATATCATCAATATTGATTCTAAATATAGTTTAAAACTAATGGGTAAATTCCCATCTTATTTGGAGAATTGATTCATCTAATGAGACTACTAATGCATAATGGGGATATCCTTAACTGGTACCCACCCAAGTATTCCATCCCAAATCATTCCTCATATATGAAAAAAATAATTTAATTTAATAATAATTCACCTCATTAAACATCTTATATTTATTAAAGAATATATATTATTCAATACTTCACTAGATTATCAAATAAAATTCAAAGTAAACACCATATGTAAGAAATAGAATAAAATTTAGAAAAAAATCATAAAAAATATATATATATAGATATTTAAGACACATTAAATTTACAATAATAAATTATCACATGAAAGTGATGGTTTCAATAGAAGGTTAACAATCACAAAAGATATTAAGGTTACACAATAACTTTTACCACTTTGTAATTTTCAAGTAAAATCACCATGGATGATAAAATTCATAGAAAAACATTAAATACCATGTAGTAAAAATTAATCATGATGTTAAATTTTATTGGGGATTTATATACACCATATAAAATTTAATTGCTTCATAATAAAAAATATGTCTCAATGAAATGAAAATTGAACGGAAATCCCTTACCTTAGGCTCACTTTTGGTTGAACGTATTTTAACATCTTATATAATAGTTTTAATCATGTTAGTAACATCTACCACAACCATTTTAATATTTATAATGTCAAATATTTTATTTTTGAAATATCTTATCTCCAGGTTTTTAATAATATGTGATTATTTTCTTTGTTTTGTGTGATATTTTCCTTATTTATCAAGAAATTTTTGACTTGTTGTTTGATACTAATACATAGATAATGATTTAATAATATCCAAAAGTTATATAATGAATTAAATATCATATATATTTGGTAAAAAAATTATAGTAATCTATAAAATATGGTGATATGAAATGAAATACACTGTTCATAGAGATGGTATGTTTTACGTACACATGATCATTGTTTCCATTTATTCATATTGAACAAAGGAAAATTAAATTATATATATTACAATTAATTTATTATTATTATTTAATATATATCGAACATTTTTTAAAAACAATCTTTAATATAATACATGTAAAATGTTAACAAGTCACATTTCTTTGTGAGGCGGCAGTCCACCGTACATGCGAACGACATTACCATCTTCCAAAAAAAGAGAAAGCATAAATGTATGTGTTATATAATAATAAAAAAATTATAATTACATAATAAATTTCATATATATAATTTATAAATATTATTTCCATCATTATTTCCATCCTTCAAATGTGCTAATGGAAAAATGAACAACATCAATTCGAAAGCTGGTAGTCTGCCGTACACACAAACAATGATTTTGTAACCCATTTGATTAGAATTGTATGAAAATTTAGGTTTCACCAATAAAAATATCTCAGTATAATAAAGATAAATATTTTGTTATATAATCACCATATAAATAAAATTAAAGGGGTCTGGGGAAGAAATATAATAAAAACATTCATTAATGAACGTTACCTCTTCTTCAAGTATCTTTTTTATAGTTTTCACCGAAGGAAATACTTGGTCAAATTTATACACAATATAAAGTTATTTTATTAGTTTAGGTAAGTTTTAAAGTTAATTTTGATGCTTTTTGAAGATAAAAATGGCTCTATGAGGTGTTAATAATTGAGGGAATTCAGTTCCTTTTATAGTGGAGGAAGAGTGGCATTCTTGTAAATACCAAAAAGTGAACCCTATTTGGAGGTCACCCTTACCTCATGTGCCATTAATAATGAATACTGTTTTGTAAAATATAGTATATAGTCTAAATATGTCGTTCCAATAGGTTTTTGAAAAGTTTTTGTAAATTTCTATGACATATATTTTAAGATTAACCAATAAGTAAACTCATTTTTAACTTAATCAAGGCGATTAAAATTAACCCTTTTGGATAATCACTTGGGTCCAAAATTAAGTTTTCCATAATATAAATTATAAATTATTATTATTTAGAATATGGATTCAATTTTTTCAAAATAAAATTACTTATGTGGAATAATTATTTCTAAATATGTCTTGTAGATGTGATAACAAATAGGGTTTTTAAAGTGAAAATATATAAAATTTGAAATTTTTTTATATCAAAATTAAATATGTAAATTATTTAGATGACTAAAATTGGATTAATATATATTTAATTGATCTAATTTAACATTAAATAAAATTTTACATTAAAACTATTTTGTTGAAAAGTCGGTTTTTAACTAAATTTAATAGTTTTTTACTATTCATCAGCTAATGAAGCTTCTTAGAAAAATATAAAAAAATTAACCCTTAGATTATTTTGACATTAATATTTCAAATATAAAATATATTTTTTCAAATATAATTTATAATGTTTTTATAATTTATCACTAAAACAAGTACTCCATTAAACAGTGATAGTATTTACTTTAAGAAAAATACATCTTTTATGGTTAAATTTTTATTTTTTCTTATCTTATATATATATAATATATTTGAATAATTTTAAAATATATTATTGAATGTATAAGATTTATATTTGATCAATATTATTCACTTTTACTAATTTAATTAACTTCATAATAGAATTCACTTTTTGGATCATAAAAATAATTCTTCAAAAAAACATTTCCATTATATTAAATTGGATTTTTATATTAATTTATAATAAATTGGTAACCAATTAATTCAACCATATATGTTCATAAATTAGTTGATTTTATTAATAACCACTATTTTAAAATCTATGAGTTTATTTTCATTTTAAATAATAACATTAACTGTATTTGATAAAACCCGGCCTTGTGTATAATGTAAGATATCAAATAAACATGTTATTGTGGGTAATGAAAAAAAATTAATATTGCATTAATTGGAATATAAAAAATATATTAATTTTATTTAAAATTGTAATTATATATTTAATTATATAACTATTATATTTCCTTTTATTTTTGGTGTGTTTTTTCACATAATATATTTAATAAAATTTTATTTGTTCATAATTTTATGATGTTAGATTATACACATCATAAATAAATTTTTCCCTAAAATTTAAACTTGATATTGATATACTAGTGTTTTATATTTTAAAATTATTTTGTTTGAACCTCTATGATGTAAATTTTTTAATATAATTTCCTTTTAACAAGTGAGAATTGTAATTACAAAGGCACATGGAATAATCACATAACGGGGATTCTAAGTATGAGAACATAGGTGGAAAATGAAAACATGGACATGGAAGAAAAAAATAACCCTACAATATAGATGGATAATGATAGAGAAAATTTATCATACTAAATTGGGTGACCCATATATGTTTAATTAATGAAAAATCATAAAGCACATATGTGTGAATAGATTTACTGATATCATAAAAATTGACGGTTATAGGATCACATATTTTTTCACGATCTTTTTCCTAACGTTGGGGAATTATTTTTCTATATAATAATATTATAAAATATAATTTTTAATAGGTTTCTAATTCATAATCATAATTTCATCAATTTGATGTCCTTTTATCGATATATAATTTATTCCTTACTCCAATAAATGAATATCCAAAAAATGAATATTTTTTTCTTGCATCCAAAAAATAAATCTAAAGAATCATAAGATCCTTAAAAGGGTGAAAATTATTTCCTTCTGTATAAAATTATTTTTAAAAAACAATATGGTTATCACATAAATAATTATAGGTAGAATTGTTAAATAAATATATAAAACCTTGTCCAAAGATAAACATAAACTGTTACATAATTTGTTAACCTTAAATCTATTCCAAAATATGTCTAAAAATTATATTACCCAAAAAAAATTAATTGTCCCTTAGTCGTTACATACCAAACATGTGAATACATTCATTATGTTATTTTTTAAAATATTGTATTAACATAAATTAAAATAAATCATTATAGAAAATATGTGTGTTACCTTATTAATCATGTAGAACATATGTTGTTGGATATATTCCAAAAAACTAAAAAACATGTGTAGTACGTCAATGATGGCATAAACAACATTATGAATCAATCCTTAATTTGTTCTGTAGTAATTAGCGTTATCAAATTTATGAATATTAATAACTCTCTATATAATAATCATTATCTCAACATCAAGAATACAGTCCTCAATCTTTTGTTTAATAAAATTTTCAAATTGGAAATAAATTAGTTTTTATATTACCATTCATTACATGATTTCAAGTCCATTATGAAATTTTACTTTAGTAAAATCATTAAATATTTCATAATTATTTTGATGATAATATCATAAATATAATACATTGAGAAAATACTTCAGGGATCCAAATAAACATGAATATTAATCATTCTACTTCGGTTGTATTAATAGAATAAGCTTGACCTTGACCCCGTAGCCTTTTCGGAGTTATTTTCCCCTTTTTTTAGGGAATTCATTTTCACAGTTTCCCATATCATTAATATTGAAAAAATTAATAGTAGTGTTTACATTAAATCCTTTACATTATTTTTCTTGGTGACCCTTTTATCTATACTTATAAAAAACTCTGAATAATTTCAATAATTGACTATGGTGATTCTATCTATATTTGTAAAATGTCAAAAAATCCTTCTTTCCCTTCTTCCCATTATCCACTATTTTACATTCCTTCCCCTTGTTATCACACATCCCTTTGAATCCATGAAATTTGGATAATTAATTCTCTATTTTGATAGCACGTAAAACTATTTCATCATTTGATGAAAAAACTATTATTGACTAGTGACATTTAGAGACATGGCTGAATACTTTAAATTATGTGATCAATGATGCACTCTATGTTTTGTATGTAACTTCTAGACTACCTAAAAAACATTGTAAAGGTATATTTATAATATTAAAAACATTATTCTTCAATTTACCTTAATTTAACATGCTTTCTAATAATATATATATTTTAATAAGGGAATAGTTTGTCAGGTAATTTTTCTATAAAAGAATTCAATTACATGATTTATATATTCTCTTCCTCTATAGTTTTCTAAATCAATGGCCACCATCGATCTGAATCTTCATTGAGAAAATACCCTGCAAGGGTGACATTTTATTTTCCCTATATAAAAATTCCATAAACATATTCTTTAAATACATAATTAATGTCTTAGCTATCAGTGGATCAGTGGTTCCACTAAATTATAGAAGCCTCTATCGAATAAAGTGATCTAATATTGGATAATCTCATTTCAGAATCGGTTCCTCCATATGAAGAAGTTTGTTTTTCATTACATGATTAAGATTAAAAAATATATATTGATTTCTTAGTTCCAATACCATTTATATTGACATACTTATTAGGGAAACATCTACATTGTTCCTAAGTAACAATACCCTATTTCCTTCTATGTTCAATTTTGAAACAAAGTCAAACACTAGGTTAGATCTTAACATTATATAACATAATGTTTAATCCCAACAATTGTGAAATAATTATCATAAATATAACAATTTATCTATAGCTAATCTCATAAACATAAATATGGTTTCTTTGGGGGTATCATTAATTTAAAATTTTTCAAAATGGTTTTTAAATAAAATGTGTTTTATCAAATGAAAATCCCAACAACTGTCAAACTAGGGGCACAATAAGGCCCATTTTGGTGTACCAGGTTACAATAGAGTCAATCCTGAGGTGATATTTTTATAGATATTACCCCTAGGTACATGTATCCTATAATCATACCCACTTATATCATATATATAGGTATTTATTTCTAGGAAGTCCCACATAATATCTTCCATACCAAAACACTTTGATTTTCTTCTATACTTATCCTAAAATTTTATCATTGGTTTATTTTCCCAAATATATGCTTTCCTAATTGAATATCCCATGTTTTCTACTAAAAATCATATAATACCAACTATAATTTCCCTAACTCTAGTATCCGGATGCGGATTCTCTTATTTATTACATAGGAATAGATACAAGATTCAAATCCTAAAGGGCTAAACAATCTAGTAGATTTGGAAAACCAGATTACATACACAGTACACATATTAAATATGGAAAATAAAATAAAACATAATACATAAAAAAATATTATAATCTAAATCCATGAAACTCATTCATATATCTTCTCTTTATAAACGTGGTAAAGGAAAAAAACTATGGATGAATTCAAATGTTCAGTGATAGTTATGTATTGTGGTAGCTATAATGATGAAATAATGGCTAATAAATATGGAAAGGAAAATAACTAAACACACATTCCATTTAAAAAATTACTAAATTAATAGTCAATTTAGAAAGGTCAATAACTGAACTCATATGCCATTTAACATACTGGATAATCCATAATAAATATGGAAAGGAAAATAACTGAACGCACATTCTATTTAATCGTTATACTAAGAATGAAATGTATCAATAGAGTTTTTTAGCATTAAAATATTTTTGATAATAATAACTACAATATAAATGTACTTAATGGGTAACTCTTGGATTTTATATTTCTCAAGAACATGATACATTTACCATCAGTATGTATTCTAATGATAGTTTAAAACATATCGGTAAAAACATATCTTATTTGGCCAATTATTTCAAATCATGAGACTACTAATGCATTGAGGGGATATCATTTACTGGGCCCAACCCATTTCTTCATCTCCAAATCATATATCATATATAGAAAAATAGATTTAATTTATATACAATTTTTGTTATCAAATATCAATATTGTGTAAAGAATATAGATATATCAATATTTCCTCAGATAATAAAATATAATTCAATATAAGAACCATATGTCAAAATGGAATATAGTTTTGGAAGTAATAATAATTATTTTAAAATAATATTAATATTAAGTAGATTTAAATTTTCCAATGTAATATTCCTATAAATAATTGAGTGTTTCATGAGAAAGTTGATAATCCCAAAATAAAGTGAGGTGGCACAATAACATTTACCACTTGGTTGTTTTCAATTAAAATATCAATATATTTTATAATTCAAAGAGGAACATAAAATACCATGGAGTAGAAATGAATCATGAATATAAATTTCATGGTGGCAGTGTATATAATACATTATATTGAATTGGTTTATAATAAAAAATAAGTCTGAAGGGAAAGCCCATTTAGTTGAAATCCCTTAAATTACATTCCATTTTTTTAAACTACATTTAACCTCATGTATACTGGTTTTAAGCTTGTTATTAACTTTTAAGAGTTTTAAAAAAAATATTTATATTATTATATATGATCCTTTTATAACATCTTATTTCCCATTTTTTAATAATCATTCATTAATTTAATTATTTTGGGTGTTATATTCCTCGTTTTTCAAGTATATTTTTACTTGCTATTTTTTTTTTATTCTTAAATAGATCATGATTTAATCATCTCAATAATGCAAACCGTGATTTAAATATCATATATATTAATTATATATGTATTTATAGTAATCCATAATATTTGGTGATCATAAAAAAAATATATCGTTCATAGAGACGGTAGGAAAAACGTATACATGAATGATGTTTCCATTTTTTGTTATATTGAAATGAATAAAATTAAATAATATATAAATTATAATTCTAGTATCAATATTTTTTATATATATAACATATTTTTATTAAAACCATATTTAATAAATTCCATGTTAACAAAGAATGAATTACATCATTTCACGAGGTGGTTGTATAACGACATTATCATATTCCCACAAAATAGAAAGAATGATGTTATGTATTATATAATAATTATTGAAGTATAAAAAAAATAATTATCATATATATATAATATCTAAATTAAATTTACTTTATTATTCCCTACCTTGAAATGTGGTAGTGGAAATCTAGAGAACATCAGTTCGCTTGGAGGTTGTTTTCCATACACAGGAATTATGATTTTGTAACCCATTTTATAGATGTGTGTGAAATGATAGGTCATACAAATAACATAAAAATATATCAGTATATTTAATATACTGAGGATATTATATAATCTTATTATAAAAATAATTTATGGGTTTTTAGGTAGAAGTAAAACAAAAGCATTTGTTGATGAACATTACCTCTTCTTTGGGTATCTTCTTTTAGTTTTCACCAAATACCAACATTAATTGGATTTTTTCTTAATATAATGATTCTTAGATTAGGTGTGATAAGTTTTATTTTCAATTGGATATGTTTTGGGTTATAAAAATGGCTTGGGATGTGGTAATACGTGAGGGAAGTGATGGCCTTTTATAGTGGAGGAGGAGTATCATTCTTGTCAATACCACAAAAATAAACAGAATTGGAAGGTATCCCATACCTCAAGGGAATACAATGATACAAAATTTTAGATATAAGAGTTTATATGGTCTAAATAAGAGTATGAAATTGGGTTTTGATAGGTTTTGTGTCATTTAGGCACTGTATAGTTTAATATTAACAACTAAGTAAGCTCATTTTTGCCCTAATTATTGTTATTAACAATAATTGTTTTTGGTAATAAATTTTTCAAAATTAAGTTTAACTTATTTGAAATTATATATTAATTTGACCCAAAAAATGGAATAAATATTTTAAAATAAAACTCATGAAGAATTTAATTTAATATTTATCCCGCATAAGAGAGGAGAAAGTGGTTTTTTAATGTGAAAATATTTAAAAGTGTGAATTTTTTTATATAGAAATTCAGCATGAAATTTATTCCAATGAAAAAAATCCGACTAAGATATATATTACAATATATATTTTAACATTAAATATAATTTATAGAAAATTAAAATGTAAATTATTTATATGAAATATTAAATTTCTACTAAATTCAGAATTCATCGTGATTCAAAAAAATCGAAATGCCACATAAAAATACAATAAATTCATCATAAGATAATTATGAAAATAAGTTTTCAAAAATGTAGTTTTTTTCCTAAATAAAATTTATAAAATTGTCAAAATTATTCTGTTGAAATAATTTTTCATTAAAAGGTAGCAAAATTTTCTATCAGAAAAATATATCTTTTATGTCTAAAATATGATGATTTCTTATATTATTCCTATAAAATCTATTTCATGAATTTAAAAATATATTATTGATTATATACTAAATGAATTTGACTATGATCATTCACTAATAGTAATTTTTTTAATTTATAATAATAAATCATTATTGGGAACATAAAAATAGTACTTTATAAAAACAATTCATTTACATTCCATTGGTTTTTTAAATAAATTTCAATTAAATTGGTAACCAATGAATTAAAACATGTATTTTAATCATAAACTCCAATTTAATGGCTAGATGATAATTATAATTTTAAATAATGATATAAACAGTATTCAGAAAAACATGGTCTTCTATGTATCACAATCTATTGAAAAGCTTGTTGTTGTCTGCAACACAAGATAAATCATTATTTGGGTGCATTGTGAGCTATATTGTATATTTAATTTATTCAAAATAGTTTATATATTTTAAAGTCTTACAATGTTGTATACCATTTTAATATGGTTTTGCGTGACACATATTCTAATAAGAAAAATTCTATTCATTTAGAATTTTATAGTGTCTCCTTTATGGTACATGGGAATATATTATTTTTATATTTAGATAATATTCATAAAAAAGATAATATATTTATGGATGATATTCTTGGTTCACTTAGGTTATCATTAGTCAAGGGTTCAGTTATTTTATTATTGTAATATTAGAAAACATTAGTAATAACCATGAGGATAATCCTATGAATAGGAGAATATCCTATTTTATGGAAATTAAAGTTATGTGGTTTTCCATGAATATAAATCAGTTTATACATTATATCTAGTGTTTGTCTTTGTGTTATAGATTTAACTAGGATTAAAAACTCTAAAATATTAGTATTGGGTAATACCCCTGCCTTCATTATTGCACAATGAGTGGCCCAGAAAATTCATACCCAGATTGACACTCCTAAAGAATATGTAATATAAAATTCATATTCTCACTATGAACCATTGTAATGAATAAGAGAATATATACTATTAAAACCAATGATAAGACACATTAATATAAGGTAAAAATAAATTTTCACAGGTTGAAATAATATTTTATAATTTATGACATCCTAAGAATAATTTTTAAAATCATATGATTGTTTACTCTGATTACTATTTTTTGATGCTCACACTCTGTGTTTTTTTGTTTTATAAATTTGATTAAACTAGAAGGTGTAGTTTAGAAAATAAATGTGATTTTTAGTGAAACACATTTCCTCCTAAAAAACCAAATGATATAGGAGTTGGAATGAAAAACAATCTGATTTTTCATAACCATTTGAATCAATATATTATTAC
Source organism: Viscum album (assembly GCA_963277665.1). Lineage (NCBI taxonomy): Eukaryota > Viridiplantae > Streptophyta > Magnoliopsida > Santalales > Viscaceae > Viscum > Viscum album. Next base: position 402,594,858 of record OY728142.1, read on the forward strand.
CATCATTGACTTGGGTGAGTTTCCAAAAATGGTTCAAATGTGGAAAAATATCTTTGGGGCTTTGGATATAATTGAAATAGAGGATAAAATATTCATCTTCATACATGACAAGATTGTGTATAGAATCACCTAAGGAAATGACTCATATAAAAAGGAAGATGTTTTATATTTTGAAAATAATATCATAAAAAAGTATTCTCAATGGAAATATTAAGAGTCCAATGGAGGGAAATTAAATAAAAATGTACAATTTATAGTTTAGTGTCTTGTATAAGGGTAAATTGATCATTATTCAAGTCAATTCTCAAATCTATGTAAAAATCCCTGAAAAAGGAGGGACTTATTGTATGTTTATCATTGATGTGGATCTTGAAAATTAAGGCATATTAGTCCTCCAATATTTGGTTAGGGATTACATGTTAATGTTAATAAGATTTTTAACTAGTAAAATCTTATTATTTTTCATTTAATGGAATTCAATGTGATTTTGAACATGGATTAACTCTTTCTACGTATATTTTACATTAAATTACCATTTACCCCTATTTTTTAATATTATTCCTTCCATTGTTTCCTCCTCTTATGGATGTGTATCACTATCACCCTCATATGTGAGATCCTCTTCAAGCCAAAATTGTGATTTTGATAACACCCTCATCCAAAATCTATTTTCTTATCCATTAGGTGCATTGGATTTACAATATTAATATCCTTAATCCTCTTTCTTTAATTCAATGTTTATCTTCCCAAATCATGTACTATTTTGTTGTGAGAAAATTTTACCTATTTTCCAGGATAACGTATGCTTCTTTAACTTCTCTTAAACTAGATTGAATGAATCCTCGATATTGGATGTGTGGGTCATCCTAAGAATAATTTAGGTGATATATGACTTTCTATTTATGTTTTTTTATTTATTAATTTTGTCATTGTTCTGCATACTAGTATTTCAATGTTATACCTTTTAAATGAATTGAAAAATTGTAGAACCAAACAACATAAATCTAGTAGAAATTTTATATTAAGTTGTAATTACCCATGTACATGAACTCGATGTATGAACCGCCCTTAAAGGTGTGCACCTAGAATGGTCATAAATATTAAAATAATTAATTTCTAATAAAACCCCTCATTGAGGTGTGTGGTATTCTAAAATTTGACACTTTTCTATGTCACCCCTTAGATACCAATGAATCTCATAAATTGTTATATCCTACTTGTTATACAATAACTTAATGTCTTGGTATGGCATGTTTGTTATCATGGTTTTCATTATACAATCGCATGTATTGTGTTATCTGCCTTAGGATACCCACATTGCATGAATATTGTAATCCAGATATATTAATTACTTAATAATGGGAACATGAACTTAATTAATTAAATCAAATATTATGTGTTATGGAAAAATTAGTACACGGAACTTATTTCTTTATATTTGAAGTGGTTTATTAGTGTCACCCTCCTAGATTACTTTTCATGTGGTGTGGAATTTTTGGTTACATGGTCCACTTTACTTCATTAATCTTGATTTATGATGATGCATGCAAAAGTACATAGCCATTATTCCTAATTAAATTTAAATTTTTAAAAAATATAAAAAAACAAGTACATTACTGGGGTCTCAATTTATTGGATTCTAAAGATAGGCTGATATATTACTTGAGTTTTAATACACCATGAGAAATATATGTTATTCCTTGGATGGGATCACCATGCATACTTTTCTTATTATGAAAGAGAGATACCAGTTCCATATGGGAGAAATTGGGGAGTAATTAGTAGCTAAATGCTGGAAGTATGCCACAACTGATACTCGGTCCCTTATGTGAGATACTAATGAGTTGCTTGGAGGGTTTCATCTAAGAGTGATACTTGGGATTTAATTTTTGGACAACTTCAAAAGGAATCCTATGGTATTGGATATTTATAGTGAACCTATAGCGATACATTGGATTCATTTCTAGATCTTCATGGATGGGCATAGGTTTCCTCTTAACAAACATCAATGACGAAATATATTTTAAAAAATGAGAATGCATAATTGTTTTAAGAGACACATCCACCATGACAAATAAAATTCCTAGAGTTTTTATGTAACATGATAAATGTTTTGTGATGAATATATTTCATACCCATATTAAATTATTACATGATCACCTAATTAAGTGACATTTTTTCTCAGGATGAAGTAAGTTTGGTCGGCTTGGTGTCCTTGAGGAACCTGAGCCTAACATGTTACATTTATTTATTTATTTTTCTTTTCATTATATCTTCAAACTGATATATTTTGTATTCATGGAAAAGATTTAGATTTAGATACCATTTTTCATGTCCAACTTCTTATATCTCTTTCACTACTCGGGCCTCCATTTCACTGGGGTACCTGATTTGATCGTCATATTCACAAGTCCTTCGGATTGTTACTATGTATCTTGGAGTTAGGAGAGTAAGACTAGTCTAGATCTCATGATTCTCATGGATTTGGACATTGTGATTTTATTTCTTTTTCATATCTTCTTATGTTTTTTATATATTCTATTGTAGTTACTTCATTAGTTATTATAGCATCATTCATACTTGCATACATTTTTGGATATTTAGCATTGTCAATTTTGTTGAGTTATTACATTTATAATACATTTATTTATCTTTTATAAAAACAAAATTTGTTTTTTTATATTTAACTTATCTAACATACCATTGTGTTGCATTGATCATTATGGAATAGTCTCTTCCTATACCGCTAGTATACCCTCACTGCTAGTCGGCACCCACTAGCATATGAGGAGGTGAAAACTACTAGACATCAAGACTATACACATGATTTTTGAAATAATTGTGGTAATAGGTAACCCAATAACCCATGACTTTCCAAAAATAATTGGGAATATGGTTTGGTTCAAGACCTACAACCACCGTTTTGGTAAACTATGGGTATAAGTAGTAAATTCCCAGCTATACACATGTTTTTTGCAAAACTGTGGGTATAGGTTTTGGATCAATCCCAACACTCACAGTTCTCAAAAAAAACATGGATATAAGATTAGGATAAAAACCAATATCCATGGTTCTCTGAAAACCTTGGGTACATGTCATGCAAATATCCACGATTTTGGTAAACTGTGGCTATATATTTCTTACATATGTGTGGGAAATAAATTCTAGGGATCAAAAACAAATTTGCGGGAAAACCTATTCCCATGGTCTTCATTCTATTTCCATAGTTTAAATAAATATATATATGTAAATATATATTTACATACCAATAACCTTTTCTATGTAGTTGTTTGGCACATCATTTGTAGGGAGGATGTTTGGGGGTCGAATCCTACACGAGTAATTTTTTAAAATCCAATAGTCACAATTTTAAAAACATGTGTAAGTGGTTATTGACATGGTGGATTACACAAATTCCCCTTGTTCATAACAATGGGTAAAGTGTAACATCCCGGTTCCAAGTGCACCCAAGAGGATCCCCATACCTAGTTGGTCACATGGCTTCAAGCGCATTTCCCCAAACTCAAAAGGCATCCAACTAGAAGTGAGGGACTTGGGTGTGATAGTCAGGAAAATATGCCCTCATTGTCAGTATAATGCAGTAGAAATAAATAGATAACAATAATATACAATAGTGAAGGCAGTAATAATATGCAACAAGAAAACAACAAAAGACTGAAAGAACTAAAAAATTGGTGCACATATATAAATGATGCATAATATATATATATATATATGTGTGTGTCTTGTAAAGCATCCAAACAAGTCACAAGGATATAATCTAGTACTGATCCAATGTACAATGAAAACAAATAAAATCCAACAGCATCGCAAGCCTCAGCTAGGTGCCATGCTCTCTAGCTCCATAGCAGTCAAGTACCAAAATTAGAAGGGCACTTTCCCTTATCTAGACCTGCACCAATGTACTCAAATTGGGCTCAAAATAATTACTCAAATAGGGTGAAAGATGAATAGCAGTAGGAAACCACCAAAAGATTAGTGCCTAATAGTTAGTGAATATATATATGGCATAAAAAGTACAAAATGAATCAATAAAAAATAAGTGCTCAATGTAAAAAATCATACAGTTTAAATTACATCAACTTTCATTTATTAGTTAAGAAATCAAAAATCACAAGCAACCCTATGGGAATTACTCACTGCCTAACCCATATGGTTCATCCAATAAATAACAAGCAACCTTCTAGGATGTACTAACAATCTAACCTCTCTAGTTCAGCTGTAGCGAAGACTCTCTAACATACCACTCACTGTCAATTCCCCATATGGTCTCTTATGAGTAACTATAGAAACTATGGGGAAGCACTCAACATCCAATTCCCCTTGTGGACTCATAATGAGGAAATACATACACTTTTTGGGAGCCCAATGTTCACCCCCCCCCCCCCTATGCTCTTGCATCGTAAAAGTAAACAGACACTCTGGAGAAGCCCTCAACGACCATTCTCCCTATGGTCTACTACAACAGGTTCCCACTGCCCTGTCTAAATAAATCATGCACAAATAGTATATAGAAACCAAATCAAACCTCAAGAACTACTTGGATAAATAGGCTTAAATATCTCATAGCATGTCAGATAAAATTCACACCATCCTAACAAAAGTAAGCATGGAAAACAATGAAGCCTTTCATGTAAAGAAATATCAAATGGTCAATATCAAGAAAAACTGGGAAAAGAGATCTATAAAAAGGTAAATAAACCTATTTACAATCATAAATCCTCTTCTCAAATAGACAAGGAATATCAAAAAAAAGTTCTAATAACCATTAACACGCAATACCCTGAATAAGGGCATTGTGCACTTTTTCACATATAACACAAATGATAACTACGGAAAGGCACAAACCACTTACCTCGATGTGGTATGATTTATATGCGTGAATCCTAGCCTTTGACTCTACTTATAATTACATATAAATAAAAAATAATTAATACGTTCAAATGAGGAAACCTCGTGAAAGAAGAGGAATCAGGAAACGAGGCCCTAGAAGAAGGAAGACCTTACCATGGCGATTCCGATGCAATTGATGGCGGTTCATTCATAAAATGGACGGAAATTCGGGACCTCAGATAATAATAATCATCTACAGACACTCCTGTATGAGACGAGTGGAGAAGAATATCTTTTTGTGAACAAGATGAAACCCCAGTCCTTTTAATAAAAAAAGAAAGTACACAACATGTTCTTCAAGGATAAAATTCATGTAATTTATTTAATCGGCCTATACTTTTGGTGGTCTCCAGGTCACCCCATATGACTATGTACTCAGCTGTTACATGGATAGTACACAGTCACCTACAACAACTGGGTACATGGCATGTACTTATAATTACAAAGTGTGTTCTCCTAGAATTTCCAAAAAAACTCCAATTTATCTCAAAAACAATCCGAAAATAATGATATACCTAAAAAAAGATCCGAGTTCTCACAAACTTCACCCTGTAAAGAAATTTATCCCCACATTGCCCTATCACATCGGCATAGAAGAAGAATCCTCGAATAGCTCTGACCACTTTGATCGTACAACAGCCTCCCTCTCCCAAGTTTCGTCTTGTACTCGCATGTGCTGCCATAGCACCCGTACCAGAAAAACAGACCTGCCACAGAGAACCATCATGCTTCGACCCAAAATATGGATAGGATGATCCTCGAATGATGCGTCAACAGCCAACTCAACCTCCTCTGGTTGAACAAACATAGGATGGCTTTGAGAAGTAACATCGTAGGTAAGAAACATGGAAGACATCATGCATAGATTGGTACCTCTTAAGTAACTGCAGCCAATAGGAAACTAGCCTGACTCTCTCCAAAACTCAAATGGTCCAACATATCTTAGGGAATTATTTCCCTGTCTATTAATCCCTTCTGTCCCAACCTTTGTATGGCATGTAGAAAAACCACATATCTGACCTCTAACTCCAAATTTTGTCTCTGTTGATCATGATAAGAATTATGTCATGACTGTGTAGTATCCATCCTCTACCTAATCAACTATATCTCCTATGTGGTCTCTGGGACAAGATGAGTTCCCTGCATAGCTTCATCTCCTACTTCCAGCAAACATATGGTTGATTGGAATGACCTATCATACAAATCCTCATAAGTTTTCATCCGAGTATTTTATTGAAAACTATTGTTGTAGGAAAACTCTCCAAGAGTTATGTTCTTCTTCGAACAACCACCAAAATCTAGGATTCATGCTCAAAGAATTTCTTCATGAACTTGAATCATATTCTTATATTGGCCTTCTATATATAGATGGTAAGCTGTATTCAGAAGTACTTGTGTACCCAAAGACATTTTTAATCCTTTCCATACTAGAGATGTAAAATATGTATCCTTATCTAAAACAATAGAGTGTGGAACTCCATATAAATGTACAATCTCCCAGATGTACATCCATCACCACCCATCAACACTGATGGTCCCCTTGATCAGTAATAAGTGAGAAACCTTTGTGAGTCTTTCAATGACAACCCAAAATACATCGTTCCCTTCAGGTGACCTCAGTAAACCGGTCTCAAAGCCCATCGTGACATCATTCAACATCCACTCAGGAATGGGTAACTACTACAAAAGCCCAGCTAATTGCTGATGATCCACCTTCACCTGATGAAAAGTGAAACACCTCATGAAAAACCCAACAATATATCTCTTTTTACCTATTCACCAATACTGACGGTGTAGATCATGATACATCTTGGGGACACCAGGATAATATTTCCAAATATAGGTATAAATGTTACACATTAGCTCCTCGTGTGTGTCTGATGACACCCATACATGCCCCTGAAAATGCAAGAACGCATCATCACCTATTTTCCATCCTGGAATAGGGTTTTCTCATGACACACTCGTCCATAAAACTAGGCCTTCATCATCTGATAGCTACCTCATTCTCACTCGATGAAGTAGAGTAGATATAAAAGCTATAGAAGATAGGAAAGCCTACCCATGTATATCGTGCACCTCCAAATGCATCTCAGAGAACAAATCCATAAACTTCCACTCACTACTGGCCTCATAAAATGCATGTATCTGATTCTTCATGTTCAATGCATCAGCTATCTTGTTTCCCTTCCCAGGGATGTAGGTAAGAATGAAAAACTATAGAAAACTCAAGATCGTGTGTTGGGTAATTCCTCTCATGTGGAATCAATTGAGACCTGTATGCAACGACTCCACCCCCCTGCATAAGCCCTACTCCCAACCTGATTCATGAGTCATCATAGTAAACAATATAACTCTTTCTCAACTTTGGAAACACAAGTATCGATGCTGAAGTCAACCTCTCGTTCATCTACAAAAAGGATGACTCACAAGAATCAGATCAGAAGTACTTCGTACCCTTCTTTGTCAGGCCCGTCAGTTGTGTTGTTAAGCATGAGAAGTCCTGTATGAAATGTTTGTAGTAACCTGCCAACCCTAGAGAACCCCTTACCTGAAATACATTCTTTGGATGCTCCCATGAATCTACTACTCTCACTTTCTCTAGGTCTACTGATAATCTTGTATCTAATATAGCATGACCTAATAAGTGAATCTAGTCCATACAAAAGTGGCATTATGAGACCATATCATATAACTGATGCTCTCTCAGTGTACTCAAAATGACATAAAGATGGGTATCATGGTCGTGTCGAGTGTTAGAGTACACCATGATATCTTCCATGAAAACTACCATGAAATAATCCATGTATGGATGGAACACTCGATTCATCATCACTACAAAAATAGTAGGTGCGTTTGTAAGACTAAATGGAATAACCACATATTTGTATCAACCATACATACTCCGAAAGGCGATAAGAGGTATATCAGAAAGTATAGCACACAACTGATGGTAACCGGATCTCAAGTCGATCTTCGAGAACAAGCAGGGTCCTCAGAGTTGATCAAAGAGATCATCAATTGTTGGTAAGGGATATCGGTTCTTAATAATCAACTGGTTCAACATTTGATAATCCAAACAATGTCTAGGGGTACAATCTGCCTTCTTCGCAAATAGGATAGGAAAAAACTAAGGATAAGTATTGGGATTTATTAACCCTTTGACTATAATTCTCCCAACTAGTTTATGAGCACCAATAACTCTGGTGTAGACATCCTATAGGGAGGAATGGACACTAAATACACTCATAAAACAAGCTCAATAGAACAGTATACCTGCCTCTCTGAAGGAAAAAATTAAAATTCTTCGAGAAAGACATCCCGGAAATGATCGACCATTTGGGGAAACTCTAACAGTAATTTCCCCTGGTCATCCAGATATATACTAAAAATATGGGTTGTGACTCTTCCCAACTCATGATTCATGGGTCCCACTCTGCTCACTGAAAAATATCATTCTCCCTTATGAAGAAATGATCTACCATATGGTGATGTGAAACTCACCCGATGGAAATAGCGTTCGACCACAACCCGAAGAGCAACTAACCAGTCCATTCTGATAGTGAAATCATAGCTTATCATCTCTAGGATATAGAGGTCCCATAAAAAGTGACACACACAGAACTCAAGGGGGAACTCCTTCCACTCACGTACACTAGTTGATCATTTCCCCAAAAGAGATTCCAATGTTATGGAATCAACATAAGTAAATATATAGAGCCCAAGGATCTCTATAATAGCAACATATATAAAACTATGGGAAGCCCCTTTATCGAAAATTACAGAAGCTAAAACTAAGGAAACTAGGATCATACCTCGAATTGTAGAGGGTCCAAGATCATCCTCTTATTGGGTCTCCTCTATTGAAAATGATTGGAATGTACCATAGCCTTGTGACCCAGTCTGACCACACTAGGATGATCTACACGGTTGTCATTGAAAGCCTACAGAATGGAAAACACGGTCGCGACCTCCACCTCAACCTGACCGGATGAAAGAACTCCAGTTCCCAGATAGATGAGAAATAGGTGGTGATTCTTATAAATGAGGAGTCATAGGAGAACCTCTATCACCCTCAACTTGTGGAACGATCTAATAGAAATGATGGAGATGACCCATCATGCCCCATGATCGGTACTCCACTGGTACTCTCATGAAATGTGGACTCATATTACCACTCTTCCCGCACTTGTAGCACACCATTGGGACACCAGAAGTAGTATCCCACTTCCTCGTATCCCTGTGCGTATCCACCCTACGACACTTCATGATTTTAGTAAAAGGGGTACCAACTCTAGATCTCGATCCACCCTGGCTCAGAGCTCCTAAATCCCTCATATTATAGCTTTGTGATCAGTTCCTAGTTGACTATAGAGGAGAAAAAAGTCATCCTGAAGTTTTTCACATTTGATCAAATATCATGCCCAAGGCCATCCTCAAAAATCCTCTCCAGAAATAACTAATCACCTCTTAGGATGGGTGTAATTCACTTCTGCTCTGTGAAGCAAGAAAAAAACTCCATAACTGAAAGAGTACCCTACTCCAAACTCATGAACTCACGGGCTTGATAGGCCCTCAAAATATCTGGGTAGATGTAATCATAGAAGTCATGTTGGAACCCATTCGAAGCCATAACTTACAAGAATCCCACCTGTGAGATCAGATACAACCTTCTATTTGGTGGAATCATGAAGCATATACATAACGAGCCTCACACTTCTTTCTGGAGGTGTATCTAGATGTTCGATGATAGATAACATGGATTATAACCATGTCTATGTTGCCTAAGGTCCTCCGTCCCCTATGAAGGTGGGAGGATACAACTCTTGGAAAACCTGTGTCAACACTGTCATTGATGCGGAATGATACGGTACTCCTCCGAAGGTCTGAATGAACCACATGAATCCATCTTGGAACTGTGCATTAGAAACTTCATTATGAATAACAGCTGGTTCCAGTACAGGAAATACAGAAGGATCTACCGGTAGTCCATGTTTATCCATGTTTGTTGTCTGATCACTACCCTATAACTGGCATACAACTGGAGGAAGTCTCGGTGGCATGACTCTGTAAGGTCAAATACACACCTCATATCATGATTAAAAAGGACTAAAACATAGAATTTCATGAAAGGAATAGGGGAATGGAGGCATTCAAGAATTATAAAAGGTGGCTAAACGACATGTAAAACTCCTATATGGAGTGTTTCCATATGCTTTCACATAGGTGTGTACTCTGACAAACCCTGGTTTTGTAACACCCCCGACACACAGTGTGTTCTTCCAAGACATGACGTGTACATGAATCATGTTCCCATGCACAAGTTCATCTACATGAATAACCCACACGGTTCCCGTCGAATAATACTACAGATCATGTTTGTGCCATAAATGGCATGGACTAGATGAACTTCACAGAAATGTGTTTTTAGTAACATGTTCGGTTACATAGTAGACTCCACACAGTGTGTTTGTGCCATACATGAAGTGTACAACCTGGTTTTCATCCACCTTGTCATTAGTCAAATAGATGGATACCTGGACTCTACAAAATGGTGTGTTCATCCGGTACCTGACATGTCCCACCTAATAGTTTCTCAACCCTGTGTCCCTTCCCACACATCTAATGACATGGTGAGATACTACATGGTCTGTACATAAAGTGCACAGTGTGTATTTTAGAAAAACATTTCCTTCCAGAACAGAAAGACACATTGCGTGTATTCATAAATAAACATTGTGTATTCTATAATTTTCTAGACAATATTCCTTATAAACTACTCCCAAAGCCCCTAAAGCACTGAAATGAACATCCATGTTTCAAAATTCCGATCTGTGGGGGCCCATTCTCCCCGTGAATCAATGCTTGTCATCGTGTTCATGTCATATAAAAGCAAAAAAATGCAATGATCCACCAATTACAATACATGAGGGCCCATAACACCTCCAGAACAAAAGTTTGGTGTTCATTCAAACTAAACCTTACATATTAGAAATACGCTATCAAATAGTAGGTATTCTATCAAGTCATCTATCACAACAGCATGCATATCTAGCACTTCATCTATCATAGCGACATGCAATCAGTAATGCATCTGAAATGGCATGCCATGAATACATGACATTTCATCCCTAGAATGTTACTATATGATGCATGATATAGCATACCATCATCTCATCTTGTTGTAATAGAATATTATCAATGTTAACAACAAAAAACATGCGGATCACCCAATGGTAAAATATAATCAACTATAATAATTTCAAAAGCATAAAAATCATAATATACGAGGTAAATTGGATTTTCGTTGTACACGGGTCACCTACACTAGGGAAAATATTATTTCCAGGAAAATATCCCTTCATATCCCAAGTTATATGCTCTAAACCGTATGTCAAGAAGAAAAGAATCCCTCTGATACCACTTTGTAACATCCCGGTTCCAGGTGCCGCCCAGAGGTGCCTTGTACCTGGTTTGTCACATGGCCTAAAGAGCATTTCCCCAAATTCCCGAGGCCACTGACAAGCAGCGATGGCCACGGGTGTGATATCATGGAAAATATGCCCTCATTGGCAGAGTAATGTAGTGGAAATCAAAATAAAAAAATAATATACAATAGAAGAAGAATTAATAACATGCCACAAGCAAACAATGGAAGACTGAAAGAAATAAACAACTGGAGCACATATAAAAATTATGAATGATATATATATGTCTATGAATTCGTCAAAACAAGTCACAATCATGAAATATAGTACTAATACAATTTAAAAAAACAAATAAACTCAAATATCATTGCAAGGTTCATATTGGTCTTATGCTCTCCATCCCCACAATAGTCAAGTACCAGAAATAGAAGGGTGATTTCCCTTATCTAGACTTGCAGCAATGTAATCCATTTAGGCCCAAAAGCATGACCCAAACAGGGAGTCAGACGAATCCCAATAGAAAATGTAACACCCTGACCCCTGTTACCCCGAGTTGGTGCTTTATTACACAACATTGGCATTATACAAGGAATCATGTCCAGAAATACCGATCAGTTTAGTATTATTGGAAATAAGATATATACATAAGTTTAACATTACAACATGGAAAAATTACAACACTAATTTAATCTATTATAAACATCCAAGATACCAATATTACACCTGAAAGTCACTCATAACTAACTTCTTCATATCCCAGGAAAATGATACATAAGAAAGTGGGAGCTCAAACACTCAGTAAGGGTAACCAATACAGTGGAAGATAACATAAAAATTAGGAATGATGAATAATTCAAAATTCAAGCCTTTACAAATAATAATCCTGGTCACATTATGGTAGTAATATGAGCTGAGTAAAAAATTCCATAATTCAACATAGTCAAGGGTATTCTACTGTTTGAATAACCACATGAACTATCATTATTATTTTAATAATGAGGGAATGTATAATGCTAAACATTCTTAAACATTTTGTCAAGGCCTTAGCTAGGACGTCTAAATTTATTACGACCTCTATCAAAACTATATATCAAAATGTGAAATGCCTCAGCCAATTCCACATCTAATTTTCTCTTGTGACCAGTCGGTCCAGCGAGGAGCTATAGCGGGCTCCACATATCACATACTAATTCCAACACATTCCTCATAGGAAATGGTTGAAACATAACATAAACATTCACATTAAAACTAGCATATGAAATGTCAATAAATTAAAAATATACCATGAATCGAATAAAAATCACACATCCACATTCAACATATCACAAAACCTTCAATAAAATATGGAAGATTTTTATCATGAAAGTCAACTTTAAATAAGTTTAAAATTTATCAAAGGAAGTCCACATAGATGAAAAGAGAACCATTTGAAAGAAAAATATCTTTTTATTTTGAAACCATTTAAGAGTCAAATAATTATAAAATAAAACATTGATTTTGAAAATACTCATATAATCTTTCAAGGGATGATTCGATGATGTTATAACGGCCGAAAAAATCTGCACCCTCTATATAAGATAAAAAACATTCTTACCTTAATTTTATCAAAAAGGTCATAAATTACTTTTTTAGAAAAATGAAAAAAAGATTCCTTTCAAAACATATAATGTAAAATAAGGGTATAAATGACTTTAACCCATTGTTATAAAATGGTATAAATGTTTTGAAATACATTTTAATGAAAACATGGATGAGGATGATAAAGAGGTCCCAGTAGATACTTACGTAAAAACAACCTCGGATAATAAAGGGATTGTGAAGTTAACTCTTACATTGTAATTTTCCTTAGTCGATGGTATGATAACAACCATTATACTAGTTAAAACATTGTTATTAAATTATACAATAACTGTATACAAAAATATGATATCATATATGATCCTCTAATATTGCTTTGTTAATAATATTTCAGTATTATCATCGTTTTAGTTGTTAACTGATTCATTTTCCATTAAATTCCTGGTTACATAATCTAGGTATATTATGGATAGGATGTATTTGGTTCATATACATAATGATATTATGTTCATAAAATTTATTTTTAATCATAAAATGAAAATTATTGTAGAATGATTACAGTGGGAAAATGAATCTCATCACTTTGGTGGAGACGATAATCCGTACGAACGCACAAACGACTATATCAATATATTGATGGTGAAATCGTAGGTATTTGGATGGTATATCATATTTACAGTATCAATAACATGTTATATTTATTATTTACATTATTTATAATCATTATTATACCCATCCAAATAATGAAGTGTTTGAATAACAAACTACACCACGTTGTAGAGACCGTAAGCCGTACGTACACACGTATGGTGACTTTGTCATTCATATGATGGATAGAATAATGAATATGGTTGTATAATTTTTATAATAACATCAAAATATATAGAAGATACAGGATTTAGTATTTTAGAATGGAAACAACAAAGAAAGAGGAAGTGGAAGAAGAACTGAACCTGAAAGAGGTGAGGAAATATTTACCCCTTCTTCGGGTTCTTCCTTTTAATTTGATCAAAAGAGATCCTTATGTTGGATTTATGACCAAAGTAAGGCCTCTAGGATGAAGGTAGAAAAGTTGGGAGGATATTTGGGCAGGGTTTGGCCGGGCTAAATGGCTTTTTTTGGTCTGAAATTAAGATAAGGAGAAGTGTTCTTTTTATAAGAAAGGTGGGGATCACTTTTGGAAAAGCTTGAAATATTATTTTATAATAAACTAATTTTCGTTTTCAAGAGGCTCCAACATTTATTTATTTAGAGTATAATGTGGTTATGAGTCGAAACACTTTCAACCATTAGGTTTTAGACTATTTAGGTCCCCATATTAACCTTATCATTTATATTTAACTCTTAGTAAAATAGTTTGACTTTAACCATGTATCCGTGTATTTTTATATTATATGGTTAATAAACTTACTATAAACATAAAAGAGAACCCAAAGGGGTTCATTATTAATACATATAACCTTATAAAAGCCTATTGTACGATCCTTATATTTTTATGAATATTATATCAATTAATAATATAGTATTTGTTTTAAAAACTCAATTATGTCCATTTTGACACTATTTAGTATTTTATTTTTTTCAAAGCCATTAATACTTTATCACTTCTAATAAAACTTTTTTAACAAACCCTAACATGTAATATTAACATAAAAAATTATTGTAAATCATCAGATGTTTTAATTTACATTTATTTGGTTTTTATGATATCAATTATTTTAATATTTCATTAATATGGAAATTACCGCATCATGATTGTGTCATAAATAAATTAAATTATTTATTGTCTAAACATTATAAAGAAAATATAATTATGTAGTATATATTTTTATCTTTCCAAATAATATTTATAGTTGAATTTATATTGTGTGTAACCCTATATAAAAAAGGGTTTTGTTATTAAACGTTTAATTTAACTCTTTTAACTCTTCTTTAAATAAAATAATAATAAATGCCCTAATATAATCCATGTGGACAAAACAGGGCCATATTTTAATCCTAAATGTGTTTTTGGTCGAATTAAACTTATCCAATATAATTATTACATGTGTTAGGATAATTATGATATAATTTTTACCCATAATTACATAATTTTATTTTAACCGTGGTAAATAAAAGTCAAAAGATACTATTCACTAAAAATTATTTTCATCTTATTGGACTAAATTTTACTTTCTAATTTTAACTGTGTCTCTTGGATTTTTGAAAATCAACTCACAGAAGCGGTAAAATTTATTTTTATACAAATTTGCAAATTCTCCAAGGAGGTGGGTAAAAGATGGTAAAAAGTTCCATAAAATTTTTATATATCTAAACTTATTACAAAATGAATAAAATTAACTAAATTGAACTTATATAAGTATTATGCATCTATTTTTTCCTAAAATAAATTTAAATAAAATAAATTATTATTTAAATAAAAAGTTAGTTGTAACCAATAAAGTAGTGTTTTTCACTATTCCTCAAAATTTAAAATTTTTCAGAGAAATACCAAAAGTTCACCCTATACTAATTTAATTATTCTGAATTCAAAAATGAAGTCAATTTTAAAAAATAAAACTTATATAATTTCAAAAAGTGGGTATTACTATTTATAATTGCTAGTTTGAATGGTAGTGGTGTGTTAGAATCTCGAATTTTCTTATAATGAATGTTGTTGCATTATTCTAATGGAGACATACTGTGGAAGCATGGGGCGTTAGATTCTTCACTCTTTCAAATAATTTCTTCCTCGAAAATTCTAAAATACTACCGCACAAAAATATTCAAGTGGTTTTTTATCATATGTTCCTCTAGTTCCCATGTTTCCTATTCCGTCTTATGGTTTCTCCGTAGAACTTTTACCAGACGATTTGTCGAGTTTTTTAACCCATGTTCTCTAGTATCAAGAATCTTGACAGGCACCTCACAATAAGACAAATTAGGTTCCAGTTCAATTTCCTTATAGGTGAGTACATGCATTGGGTCAGGCATGTATTTTCTCAATAGTAATACATGGAACACATTGTGAACTTTGGAGATACTTGGTGGCATTTCCAAATGATAAGCTACAACCCAAATTCATTCTAGAATTTTGAAAGGTCTGATACACCTGAGACTTAATTTACCCTTCTTACCGAATCTTATAACTCCCTTCAATGGAGATTCCTACAAGAAAACATGATCTCCTACCATAAATTCCTAATTCTTCCTTCGGTTATCGGCATAGCTCTTCTTCATAATTTGAGCTGTTTTGTTGTGGGATTGGATAATCTTCAATTTTTCCATTGTTTCTTAAACAAGTTCTGTGCCTAGGAGTTTTCTTTCACCAACATCATCCCCACAAGTTGGTGTGCGACATCTCTTTCCATATAAAGCTTCATATGGTGCCATTTGAATACTTGAATGGAAGGTATTATTTTAGGAAAATTCTACCAGAGGTAAATATTAATCCCACATACCTTGAAAGTCTTGTGATCATGATCTCAACATGTTTTCTAATGTTTGAAGAGTCCATTCTGATTGTCCATCAGTTTGAGGGTGGTAGGCATTTCTCAAATGAAGTTAAGTATCCAGGGCTTTCTGAATACTTTTCCTGAATCCTGATGTAAAACGGGGATCAAGATCAGAAACAATCGATAGGGGCACTCCATGAAGTATTATGACTTCATTAATATATAGTCTTGATAAACATTCTAGTGGGAAATCATCTCTTATAGCCAGAAAATGTTCCGACTTGGTAAGATGATCAACAATGTCCAATAGTATATCATTCCTTCTACGAGTCTTTGGTAGCCCCATGAAAAAGTCCATTATAATATCATCCCATTTCCACGCAGGTATGGGAAGTGGTTTCATGAATCCTATAATATGTTGTCTTCTAGATTTCACTTTTTTGGAAACCAAACATGTTGACATAAAATCAGAAATCTCTTTTTTCACGTTGTCCCACCAAAAATTTTCCTTCCAATCTCTATAAATCATGGTGCTCCCAGGGTGTATAGAGAAATTGAATCTTTGAGCATCATCCAAAAATTCTTTTTTTAGATCAGGTATATCAGGAACACAAAGTCTCTTCCCAAATTTCAAAATCACATCTTCATATATGAAGTCACTCAATCTCCGCTAATTTACAGATTTAATTATCTTTTGAAACTCCTCATCATAATTCTGAGAACACTTTACCCTTTCCAATAAATATGGTTTGGAAAATATTCGAAAAAACATAGATGTTTCACCTTCCATGGTTATTCCCATATCTATCTTTACTAGATCCATGAAAATAGCACCCCTTTCAACTATCATCTCGTTCAAAAATCCATGGTCTTTTCTACTCAAAGCATCTGCAACCTCATTTTCCTTCTTCAAGTGGTAGTGTATAGTGAAATCATAATCCTTGAGTAGTTCTAGACATTGTCTTTGCCTCATGTTGAGATCTTTCTGTGTGAAAATATACATTAATCTCTTGTAATCGATATAAATCTAACATTTTTTCACCATAGAGATAGTGTCTCTATATCTTCAGATGGAATATTACAGCTGATAACTCATGATTCTGAGTGTGATAGTTTTACTCATGAATTTTTAGATGTCGTGACGCATAGGAAATAACTCTATCATTTTTTATAAGGACCCGTCCTAGTCATTTATTTGAAGCGTCACTATAAAAAACAACCCATTATTCCATGATGGTAGAGTCAGGATAGGATCATTAACTAATATTCAATTTAGATATTCACAACATTATTATCACTATTTTTTCAAAAAAAATCAACCCCTTTATGTGTGATCTTGGTTAATGGGTTAGCCAACCTGGAAAAATTATGGACGAAACGTCGATAATAACCTACTAAACAAATAAAACTGCGTACCCCAGTTATACTCGTCGGTGCTGGCCTTTCTTGGATTTCATTAGTCTTTGAAGGATCAACATATATTCTATCCTTAGAGACAATATGGCCTGGAAAATAAATCTCATGAATCTAGAATTCACACTTGTTAAACATCCCATATAATTCATTTACTCTAAGAGACTTTAGAAAAATGCACAAGTTATTTTTAGGATCTTCATCGATTTTGGACTTTACCAAGATATCATCAATAAATACAACTACAAATTCATCAAAATAATCCTTGAAAACTATATTCATTAGATCCATGAAGGCAGAGGGTGCATTAGTTAATCCAAAAGGAATTACTATGAACTCGTAATGCTAGAAGCTGGTTCAAAATTCTATTTTTAGAATTTATTTCTCCTTCACACACAACTGATGATATCTAGATCGAAGTTCAATCATTGAAAAATAATGTGCTCTATGAAGTTGGTCGAATAAATCATCAATGCAATGTAGGGGATAATTTTTCTTTAATTTTATAGCATTGATCTCCCTATAGTCAATGCACAACCAAATAGATATGTCTTTCTTCTTAACAAAAAGGGAAGGGGCTCCCCATGGAGAAATAAAAGTTCAAATAAATCCCTTATTACTCATTTCCTCTAGTTGTTTCTTTATTTAAAATAATTCCACAGTGTTCATTCTATAGGAGTTCTTTGATATGGGCCTTGAACTAGGAATTAAATCAATGGAAAACTCAATTTCTCATTTTGGAGGATGTCCAGGTAAATCCTCTTGAAACACATCAATATATTATTTCCAAATACATACATCCTCTATTAGAACATTCTTTTCCTCGCCCATAATTATTTCATTCTCATATTCCCCAATAATTGGAATTAGTACAGCTACTAGGGTTTGATCTAGATAAGAATCAGATGGTGAAATTTCTACTCTAAATATGTGGTACTTTTTTTCATCATCTAGAATTGTAACCTCTATATTCTTACAATAAATTTTTTCATCATGGTCCGAAATCTAATCCATACCAAGTATTATATCAAATTAAATCATGGGAATGATGATTTGATCAGCAGATAAATATCATTTATATGCCTTAATGGGGACTGATTCAGAAAACTTTATTGTAATGATACTTCCCTTATGAGTTTTGACTGGCATATCCCTTGTTAAATCAAATTGGAAATATCTAATTTTCTTAGAAAACTAGGAAGGCATGAAAAAATTTGATAATCCAGAATCAAATAAATCATTGGCTAAACTTGAGTAAACCATTAAATTACCTTCCACCGTGTCTTTCGAAGCTTCAATCTCTGCAGTAGTGATCTAATAAGCTTGGCCTTTTTCCCTTAGCCTTTTATGAGGTATGTTTCCCTGACTCTTAGGAAATTCCCTTTCATAATGTCTCATCTCCCATCAACTGCAGCACTGAACATTGGTAGCTTCTATCTTCCCCTTACGATCACTAGTGAGATGGCCTTTCTGTCCACATTTGTAGCATGCACCTTTTCTTTTTAGATAGGCACCAGGGTGCTTCCTTCCCAAATTATCAAAGGGTGGAAATTCAACTCTTCCATTTTACTTTTTTGCTTATTTCCTTTCCTCAAGTTTTCAACAGATCTATTCTTCTCTTTCTTTTCTTTGAAGTCGTAAGACATTGAGAATTTATTTTCTGTCTTGATAGGACATGATAAAATATCTTCAAACGATGAAAAGGATTGTCAGATTAATGCTTGATGGATAAATTGTTTTAACCCATTAATGAAATGATCAATATTACTTCTTGGGTTACCTATATAATCTACATCATTCCTTTTTAACCCTGTAAAGTTAACTTCATACATTGCGACATTCTCATCCTTTTTTTTCTCAGACTCAAAAATTTACTTTCTATATCCACTCGAAGGTCACAAGGAAATTATTTTTCAATGAAAATATCATAAAACTCCCTCCATTCTATAGATTATACTTCATCATCCTCCTTTTTGTTTTGAATTAATGACCACAATTGATCTGCTTCTCGAGTGAGCCGATAAACTTCCATGAAAAAATTTTCCCATTCATTACTCACCAATGCATTAAAAAATTTCTCTACGGAACATATCCATTGTTCAACTACAAATAGATTTGTAGACCTATTGAATTTTGGTGGTTGTTACCTCTTGAAGAGATCTTACCTTGATCCTCCATGTTGTGGATTAGGGTGGTCTATAAGTGTAAGGTTATTATTAATAACTTGTTTGAGTTTTCCATGTATGGTGATAAGATGATCAGAACTAGCTGCATCACCAGATCTGCTATAATAATCTTGAGTTGTATGTAAATCTCTACAAGGATTACGTGCATTGAAACGGTTACAATTATTTCCACTAGGCACCATTTCTAAATAGTGGAATATAGTATATTAGTTATTTACCACATTATATAATTCCGAAAATATGAAACACTTTACAAAAATTGAATAGTTTATGGATATAATCCATATTCATATAAAAAATTCTTTGAGGAGGTATATACTCATAAATCCTTCATAATGGTTGTAAAATAAAATTATAATTATCCTAAGCATATCCCCTAGGAGTATCGTAACCAAAAGTGCAGCAAGGCCCATTGTCGTGCACCAGTTCTCATTCGAGTCTAGCTCAAAGTGGTGTTTTTGGGTTTTACTCCTAGGTACATCTATGCCAGATCTACCTTTACCTACTCGTATCTAGATTTTGATGTATTTCTTGGAAAACTCATAATATCTCTATAGTACCAAAATTATAGGATGTTATTATATATTAATCCTCGATATCTATCATAGGGTTGTGTTCTTTGATTAGATTTTTTCTAAATCTAGTTTCCAAGGATAGTATTTATCTTTCTCTAAAACCAACTCTAATGCCCTGACCCCAATTACCCATAGTCAGTGCTTTATTGCATAACATTATAATTATACAAGGAATCATGTCCTGAATGACCGATCAGTTTAGTATTACTGGAAACAAGATAGATACAAAAGTTCAACATTACAACTTGGAATAAAATACAACAGTAATTTATCCAATTAGAAACCTCCAAGCCTCCTCGATTGTGCCTACTAGTCAGTCATTACTAACTTCTTCGTATCCTAGAAAAAATGAAACAGAAAGAAAGGGGTGAGCACAAACACTCAGTAAGGGTAAGCAATACAACTAAAGATAACATAAACATTAGGCATGAAGAATAATTAAAAACACATTCCATTTCCCATAATAAACATGAAAACTTTACGGAAGGAATATGAGCTGAATAAATAATTCCATAATAAAATATAGTCATATGTATTCTACTAGTCGAATAACTACATGAACCATCATTATTATTTTCATGATGAGGGAATATATGATGCCTAACATTCTGAAACATTTCGTCAAGGCCCTGTACAAGAGGTTTAAAAATGATTAAGACCTCATCCAAATCCATATATCAAAATGGGAAAGGCCTCAAGAAATTCCATGTATAATTGTCTCAAGATACCTACCGATGAACTGATGAGCTATATAAGGCTCCACATGTCACATACTATGTACAATACAGTCTTCATATAAAAAGGTTCAAACAAAACATAAAAATATGTATTAAAACCATCATAAGATTTATCAACACATAAACTATAAACCATGAATGGTTTTAAAATAACAAATATATAGTAAAAAATATCAAAAAACCTTTAATATAGTATAGAAGATCTGTATCATAATAAATAAACTTCAAACATGTTTAAAATCCATCAAAGGATGTTGACATAGATGAAATGGAAACTATTTAAAAGAAATACCTCTTTCTAATTTGAAACCCTTTAAAAGTCACATAATTTTCAAAGAAAACATTTATTTTGAAAATATTTTTATAATCTTGTAAGGGAATATTTAATGATGTTATAATGGCGGAAAATAGCCACACCCACCTTATAATTTAAAAAAACATTCTTACCATAATTTTGTCGAAAAGGTCATAAAGTACCTTTTTTGGAAAAAGATATAAATATTCCATTCAAAATATATAAGGTCAAATATAGGTATAAATGGAATTAACCCATAGTCTAGTAAATAGTAAAACTATTTTGAAATACATTCTTAAGAAAACATGGATGTGGATGATAATGAGGTCCCAATAGATACTTATGTAAAAACTACCTAAGTTAATAAGGAGATAGTGAAATTAACCCTTACCTTGTACTTTTCCATATTCAATAGTATGTTAATCTCTTGTATAATAGTTAAATAATTTTTATAAAATTATACAAGAACTATATAAATACATATGATATCATATATGATACTCTAATATTTCTTTGTTAATTATATTTTAGTAGTATCATCTTTTCAGGTGACAAATGATTCATTTTCAATTATATGCTTGGTTTCGTAAGCCATGATGATTCTAGATAGGATGAATTAGATTCATATAAAGAATGATATTATGTTCATAAAAATTATTTTTAATCATAAAATTAAAATTATTCTTGAATGATTATGATGGGGAAATTAATCTCATTGCTTTCGTAGAGACAATAATCCGTACGTACGCACGAGCGACAATATCATTATATTGGTGATGAAATAGTATGTAATTGGATGGTCTATCATATATAAAGATTAAATAACATGTTATATTTTTTATTTACATCAGTTATACTAGTTTTTATACCCATCCAAATAATAAAGTGTTCGAATAACAAACTACACCCCGACGTGGAGACGATAAGCCATATGTACGCACGTATGGTGATATTGTCATTCATATGATGGATAGAATAATGAATATGGTTTTAAATAATTTATAATAAAATAAAATTATATATAATATATGGGAGTTATTATTTTATAATGGAAATAACAAAGAAAGAGGAAGTGGAAGAAGAAATGAACTTGGAAGAGGTGATGAAATATTTACCTTTTCTTCATGTGTTTCCATTTGATTCGATAAAAAGGGCTCCATAGACTGGATTTATGACCAAAGGTTAGCCTATAGAATGAAGGGAGGAATGTTGGGAGGATATTTGGGTAGGGTTTGGCCGAGCCAAGTGGCATTGATGGTGTGAAATTAAGAGAAGGGGAAGTGACCTTTTATAAGAGAGGTGAGGGTCACCATAGGAAAAGTATGAAATATTATTTTACAATAAAATCATTTTTGGTTTCTAATGGATAAAAAATAATTTATTCAAGGGATAAGGTGGGGATGGCTCGATAAACTCTCATCCAATAGGTTTTATGCAGGTTTAGGTCATTATATTAACTATATCTTTTAGATTTAACTCTTAGTAAAATAGTTTCACATTTACCATGTCACTTTTTACTTTTAAATCATATGGTTAATAAACTTACTATAAACTACAAATCGAATTATAGGTGGTTTATTATTATTTTACATAACCTCCTATAATTCCTTTGGATGAACCGTAGATTTTTATGAATATTATATCTATTACTACTATACTATATCCTTTAAAAACTCCATTATGTCAATTTTTACACTATTAAGTATTTGATTTTTTTGATAGCCATTAAAACTTTATCACTTCAAATAATTTTTTTTAACAAACCATAACATGTCACATTAACCTATAAATTAGTTTATTTTATCATAAGTCTCAATTTACATTTATTTGAATATTTATACTATCAATTATTTTAATAATTCATTAATAAGGTAATTACTACATCGCCATTGTGTCATAAATAAATTAAATTATTTATTGTCTAAAAATTATAAATAAAATACCATTATGTAGAAAATTATTTTATATTTATAAATAATATTTATTGTAAAATTTATATTGTGTGTGACACTATATTAAAAATGGGTTTTTTATTAAACATTGAATTTAACTCTTTTAAATCTTCTTTAAATAAAATAATAATAAATGTCCAAATCTGATCAATGTGGACCAAAAGGGATCATAATTTATTCCTATGGTTGTTTTTGGTCTAGCTAAACTTATAAATTAGAATAATGAGATGTATTAGGATAATTATGATATGATTTTTACCCTTAATTAGCCTATTTATTTTTAGCCGTGGTAAATAAAAGTCAAAAGTTACTATTCGCCAAATAATATTTTAATCTTATTAAACCACATTTTAATTACTAATATTAAATGTGTATCTAATATTTTTTAAATTTGACTCACAGAAGAGTTAAATTATGTTTTAGGAAAATTTACAAATGCTCCTAGGAGGTTGGTGAAAGACGGTAAAAAGTTCAATAAAATATTTATATATCTAAACTTATTATAAAATGAATCCAATGAATTACATTGAACATATAGAGGCACTACATATTTATTTTGACCTAAAATAAATTTAAATAAAATATTTAATTTTTTAAATAAATATTCAGTTTTAACCAATAACGCAGTGTTTTTCAATATTCATCAAAAATTGAATGTTTACATAAAAATACCAAAATTCTCCCTATGCTAATTCCTATATTCGGAATTAAAAAATTAAGTCCATTTTAAAAAATAAAATTTATAAATTTTCAAAAAGTGGGTATTTCTATTTATAATGGCTTGTTTGATTGGTCGTAGTGTGTTATAATCTCGAAGCTGTAAACAATGAAAGTTATTGTATTATTCAAAGGGAAACGTACCGTTGAAGCTTGGGGTGTTACTAAAATCCACCCAAAGATTTGTGCCTAATAGTAAGTGAATATATATATATATATATGGTAGGTAATGTACAAAATGAAGCAATAAACAAGGAAGTGCTCAAAGTAAACAATCTTATAGTTTAAATAACAACATTTTTCATTTATTAGTTAAAAAACCAACCATCATATGTAACCCAATGGAATGTATTCATAGCCTAACCGCTCTGGTTCAACCAATCAATCCAAACAATCCCTCTGGGGAGCACTCACAGTATATCCCCTCTCATTCATCTTTAGCAAAGAGTCTCTTAGGACGAACTAACTATCAATTCCCATTGTGGACTCGTATTAGTAACTATTGGAACTCTCAAGAAGCACTCAATGTCCAATTCCCCATATGGTCTCGTAATGAAGAATTACAGGCACACTGAGGAGCACAAAGTCCATCCCCCATATGGTTTGACAACATAAATTTAAACAGACACTCTCAAGAATCCCTTAGCACCCATTCTCCCTATCATCGACTACACCGGGCTCCCACAACCCTCTGTAAATCAATCATGCACAAATGGTATATGGATTCCAATGTAAACCTAAAGAAATTATTGGTTAAAATGTCTACAATATCTTAGTGCGTGTCATATAAAATTCACTCACTCCTAACAATCCTAGGCATGGAAAACAATGCATCCTAATAGGCTAACCTAGACCAAATGGTCAATATCAAGAAAACTAGGTCAAATACATCCATAGCATGGTAAATAACCCTATTTACAATCATAAATCCTATAATCAAGCACACAAGGCATAAAAGACAATAACATGGCTAAAAACCATTAACACACAATTACCTGAACAAAGGTATTTGTCACTATTGCACATATAAATCAAATAATAACTATGAAAAGGAACAAAACACCTACCTCAGCATTGTATGATTGATATACGTGAATCCCAACCCTTGATTCGACCTAGAATTATGTATATCTAGAAAAAAGCTAAATGCATTCAACCGATGATACCTCGTGAAAGAAGAGGAATCAGAAAATGAGGCTCTAGAAGAAGGAATAGCTTACCATGGTGATTCTAATGAAATCGACAGAAATCAATTCAGATAACGGATGGTGAATCGGGGGCTCATGGAAGAATCACCGAATACATACGCTTTTGGATTAGATGATTAGAGAAGATCTTTTTATGAATGAGACGCAACCCCAATCCATTTAATGAAAAAAAAATAAAGTACAAGATGTGATTTTTAACAGTACACGGTGTGTATATGCTTTAACCGGGCTTCGATTTAGGTTGTCTCTAGGTCACCCCACACGGCCATGTACTCGGCTATTACACGGTCAGTAGATGGTCACCTGCGGAAATCGTGTATACAGCATGTACTTATAAGTACACAAATTGTACTCCTATAATTTCTAGAAACTCAACATTTTTTAAAAAACAACCAGAAATGAATGGAACACCTGAAATGAAGATCTAGGTTCATGCCTAATGAATATTCAAAATGTCGATATAGCTCAAATTTATACTAATGGATTACACTCCCATGGTTTTTTTAAACATGGGTATCATTTATACCTAGGTTTTATGGTCTATACCCATAGTTACAAACCATAGGTATAGGGTCATTTTCTAGTGGTGGCACTTGAGTCCATTTGGTGACCGGTCCAACTACTAATTTAGTAGTCCGTCAAGCCATTATGTTACACAGTGTTTGTCAGAAATCCTTTTCCATTGATAGAGTGAATTGGGAAAGAATGTAGTATGGTATGAATGTGTCAGCTCATTGTAAATAGTCATGCCCATTAGTGATAAACTCATTCATAAGGAAACTTTTATGTTTCTAGGGATTGTATTTTTTCTCCTATTGTTTGTTGGTACAATTGATATTGATTTTCCCAAGAGTGACTTCTATACTTTTTTCTAATTTATAATTTATGAAATTTATTTCAATTTACATTTTTACTAGAATGACGAGGATTAATAATTACATGCATCTTTATTGGAGAATAACAATTCACAATACATGAATATACCATTCTATGTATACTATATTACTTGGAATTTTGAAATTTATTGAGGTTCCTTGATTGTTTAGTTGAATGACTGTTATATATTGTGCAACACATTTTAGTAACATTTTGTGTTTTATATATTCTTAGGGTTTTTATTTTCAAGCTTGTTGTGTAACGAGATGTTAATTTTTTTTATGTTTTCTTATACAGAACTATTCATTATTATTAGTGTTATGATTAGAATGTTTATTTGTATACCATGATTGGGTGTTTCTTCGCTTTCATATAAGGTTATCAGGATTAGTTTTCATGATTTTATGCTTATTCTTCATGTAAACTACTAGTTATTAATTTATATGGCATGAACTATTATAATAATGATTAAAGGGATGGTTATTTCAAATTTTAGTATCACTCTATGTGGTGTTTTCTTAGATATATTGATGGTGAAAATCTATTTCACTAACCAATCACGAAATTTTTGACCCATTAACAATTGGTTTATTGGGTGAAACCTTTTTTTTGTGATTACATGGGATACAATTTTCACTTTTTAATGTTTATGGGAACATTATAAATGGGTAATTGGTAACCAACATGATCTAACCATTATATATATTGATTTAAAAATACATAGAGTCCATGGAATAGACATAAAATATATTTAATTTTGATTTTTATAGGAATTGGTTTTCTTTATATATCTACTAATTTTATTACTTTTTCATGATGACCTATATCTATAAATTCCATAGATGAATAAATGAACCCAAAAAGGTCTACTGGTGCATGATTCCCATGAGATAACCCAGTATGTGTGTATTGATATATCTTAATGTTTAAAATAAAATGGGTTTATTTTTTTATGAACATGAAATGGTTTAATAGGACCCTCATAGGACACCTTATATGGTTATTCATTTGTATTTAACCCCTTGGTTGACTATTATGTTATGTAGTGATGGTTATGTAATGTGTCAGTATCCACCTGTATGGGTTCACATGTAGATATAGGTTTTCATCTTACTTGAGTAGTCTCTATAATTAATAAAAGAACTATTATTTTCATTTAGATTTATTCTTTATGATTATTTAGTTAATTAAATTTCTAGTTGCAACCTAAATGTTGTTTTCATCTATTGATTGGAACTGGCATTTTCATTAGCTAAGAACAATTATGAACATTCTTATGAATTAATTAATTTTGTTTAAATGGTATTTATGTGATCAATTTATTATTTATTCTTTTTTCATCTAAATAAATATTTTTCAAAAGGAAGTTTTATGTAACTTATATTTTTCTTGTGGAATTAGTTAAATAAAATACTAATTAGTTTTATCAAATGAATAGTACCTGGTGTTTTTGAACTTATCCATTAAATTATTTAATGATCAACAATAAATTAATTAATTAGATCAAATAAAACTTTTATTTTTTTCTAATCCATTGTGTAAGGATGGATAAATTGTTTCTATAATCGTGTTGAACAAATAGGGGAATGATCATTTCGTATAAGATTTCTTGACATTTATAAAGCTTTGTAATACCTAAGAGATAGGTATTATATCATAGTGAACTCTTCATCATGACCTAGCTATAGAGACAATGATTTCTGTTTTGTGAGGGATTATACTAGGGTAGGTAGTTCCCTTAAAATTTTAAAACCCTACTAAATTCTTATGAACCGTTTTAGGAATTTGCTACTTCTTGGGAAGCATTCTCCCCAAGTTGACTCTATGATTATAAAACGATACCTATGTCTTGATGATTGGATGTTTTTTAATTTGATCCTAATTAAAGGCATGATTATCAAAAAATTATCAGTTCTAGTAGGTTAGAATGCCATTGGAAAGTTCATCCACTTAGTCAGTTGTGTGACCCATCTTCTTCTTCTTTTGTGATTGATGACTCGATAAGTCGTCAGTCGTTTAGACAATTGTATGGATATTGTGACTCTAGGATAAATATTTCATAAATTCAATTAGATATTTGGATGAATAGTTTGGATACCCCTATGAATTGTGTCTAGTATGTTCTATTTCGTATGTGGAACATCAAGGTATTAAGCATTAATACATGAAGTACCCATCAACCTAATTAAATTGTTCAACAGATCGTATGAGGTTGGGGATAATCATGAAATCATTGAGATATTGCACTTATATTATAATTAATATCATAGATAGTGTGACTGGTGATTTAATAGAAATTTTACTAATCTGAATTCTGAGGATGATGTTCAAAAGAGGATAGGGTGTTTTGACACATCGGTCTTCTTATTGGGATTTTGCGACAAGGGATTTTGTGCTCATAGACATAACTTAAGATGAGTGTCACATATATTATTAAATATGAATCTAATATTTCATTCCTTATAGATGCATGTTTTCAACTACATTGGATTAAGTATTACTAAGAGTGTGATTGTCACCGCTACGCCCCACAGTTTGTGGATGATGAAGCATGTTTTCGGTGTTGAGTTCTATTCCATTTAAAATAAGGATTAGGACACTATTAAGGTGTGTACAATTGTTTCAAAATTCTCATATCATGTCCTACACGTAGAGGGAGTTCAATCATGAAAATATCATTTGGAAATGGTTGGTCTTGATTTAAATTCCACAATGGTTTTAGATTTTGGAATCATGTCATTGCTTGTAAGGAATCAGGACAATGATATGGTTGGGTGAGTATGGAAGTTCTAAAAAAACAGCATTGGTCAGAGATGGACTTTAGTGGTTGGGCATGATCGATCATAGTGTACTTTGGGTGCTAAAGGAATTGTGGTTATTTAATGATGATGTGTTGACAGTTGAATCAAAGGTTTTCCAATGTAGTTGACCTAATAGGTTGAACTGGCATTTCTATATGAAATTAGACATGGTAGGTTAAAAATAATATATATCAGTATGTATTTAATGTATAATAAGTGTCATATAATATTATTGAAAATCATTCAAAACATTTTGGTGTACACTTGGATAAATGATGATTGTATCCCCTATCTTGACATCTCCTGGGTAACTAAGAAAAAAATGGTTAAACAACACCATAAATTTAAAATTTGAGGATCTTGATAAATATAATTCACCATATTTTTGTGCTAGAAGAAATATTTTTAATTATGAATGCTTAATCCAATATGATACTTGTGTTCTCATAGATGAATTCCTTGGATGTTCTCATGGACTCTAATTATTTATTTCTGGCTTTATTTCCTAGAAGATGTTAATATTGGATCGATTTATGTTTTTATTAAATGTGGGAATATTCGTGGGGTATTAGAATCTCAATTGTATACACTTGAGTACATACCACCTTTGATGTGCTCCTTGGAATCCAATAAATGAAAATTAAGATACACCAAACATCAGTCGGGATCAAATGAGCTGTTTTGATGGTGAAAATCTAATTATACTAGATTAGTTATTCCCCTTGGTTATGTCGAGGAATGATAGATTAAATATAAATTTTAGATAAAGATGTCATTTGTAGCTATTTATGGACATTGGATAGCGTGATCATAGAAATAACGGAGGTGCATTCATCAAAAGTCGGTGATTGTAGCTTTTGAAATGCACTAACCATCTAAGATAATTATTTTGAGGGTAGTCGACCAGAGATAGTTCAACATAATATATCTCTCTATTGTCAGATGTGGTTGGTGAGGAACTACTCTTTTCACATCCTTGGGATGAGGTGATTATAGTGTGGGGTGGTTGTGGATTCAATAAACACACAAATCTACCTAGATAAATGAGGTCTGTTTGGATTTGATCATTCATTAAAGGTGCGAATCAAGCTGTAGGCATCATTAAAATTCTATAAGAATGCTTAAATATAATATTCTGACTGTGGGGTTAAAGTAACTCTAAATTGGAATTTTTATGGACGAACTAGAGATAGAAAGTTTCATAGGATGATACAATCAAAGATATCATGCCATAATCATGTCTCTAGTTAAACAGTCTTGGGTAAGCACTATCATGATATTTCCCTTTGATGTATGAGAATAGTATCATGTTTCTATGGATTAGGTACCATATTCTTAAGGTGATACTTGGAAGTGTGTTAAGGATTTAGAAATACAATGAGATAATTTGAAAAAGACATCATGACTTGAGTGTGTTAGGTTTTGTCATTGTGGTTTCCCCATGAATTCTCAAGGATGATAAGTTCTATGGTAGAATTATTA
Source organism: Viscum album (assembly GCA_963277665.1). Lineage (NCBI taxonomy): Eukaryota > Viridiplantae > Streptophyta > Magnoliopsida > Santalales > Viscaceae > Viscum > Viscum album. Next base: position 402,625,454 of record OY728142.1, read on the forward strand.
TAGAATCCCATCATTTTTACAAGATGAAAACTTCTGAAGGAACCTGAAAATTTAGTTTGGTGGATGGGTCTAGTTGTAAAACCATCATTAAAATTTAATTCAAAGAGTTTGAACAATAATGTAGGTTGGTTTTATATTATTTTTATTTATCTGAGGGGTTCCTCGGGTGTCTCGTTGAGTTCTAGGATTTTTGTCCTCGAATACATTAAACTGAGAGAAGATGGTAAGTGTCGTGGTTTGTATGAAACCATACATCCCTTGAGGATAAATGGTGTTTCATATCCAAAGGGGTTTTGGTAGTCACACAGTTGTTTGTAACACTGAAATTTAGGCTCTATGAATGTGTTGGGGCCATAGGTATCTTTACAAATCCATTTCTCAAGGCTTCTGCATGTTTAGCCAAACCATTCTCTTATCTCATCAAACGAGGTTTCCTAGGGTGGTAGCTTCTACATGGTTGGTTCACGGTTTCACCAACTAAGTAGAAAAACCATACAACCCATTTAATGAAGGTTAAATTGCCCTCTTCCCCTAATATGTTTTATAATCTTCCACTATCTTTTCTTTCCTCCTCCAACAGACATGCATCCCTACCACTCGCATGTGAGAGCTCCCCTCAAGCCAACCTTGTGATTTTGATAACTCCATCATCTGGGCAATGTTTTCTTCTATATCAGGTGAGTTGGACCTAAAATAGTATGCTCAATAATCCTCTTTATTTGATTCTTCATTTATCTTCACATATCTAATGTTATTATTGGTGTGATATAATTCACCCTATTTTATTGGATAATTTTTTCTTCCTTGATTTCTCTATAATCGGTCCAAATAAAGCCTATAGATTTTATGTGTGGGTCATCCTAAAAATAGGTTAGGTGTTTTATGGATTTCCATTTAAATTAATTAATTTATAATGTGTTTTGTTTTGTTGTGCACTGATATCTCCATGAAACACCTTTTAAATGTATTGTTTAAATTGTATAAACTAACACCTTGAATTTAGTAGCCTTTTTATATTAAATTTTAATTACAATTAGACATGAAAACCATGTTCAATCATACCAATGTTTTGGAACCTATATTTATTTTAATTAACTAATTAATTAATTTATAATTAAAACCCACATTGAGGTGTGTTGTCTTATAAATTTTGGCACTCTACTATGTTACCCCTTATATACCAAGACATGATTCAAAAGGTTATAACCTACATTTAATAGAATAAATTGATGATTTGGAAGGGAATTAATGTCAGAATGGCCTACCTTATACAATCACATGTATGGTGTTATCATCCAAGGTTTTTCCACCTAGCCTAAATATGTTTATCCAATTCATGGAATTCCATAATAATAGAACATTCCACTTAATAATTTAAATAACATGTTATGAGTTATTAAATGTTTAATGCATAGAACTTATTTACTTATAATTGAAATGGTTTATGGGTGTGTCCCCCTTAGAGTAATTTTTTGATGGTGTGGCTTTCTAGAGTACACATTCCATTTTACTTACATAATCCTTAATGATGACGAGATATTATTAAGGAAATGGCTCTTCTTATTAATTAAATTTTATTAATTAAATAAATTGTTATGTTTCCTGAGTGATAATTGGGTCTACATCTAGAGGATTCTATTCATGGGATCATAGATTACTTCTGCTGTGATACACTATGTGAAATACATGGTATTCAATGGAAAGGCTCTGTGTGTGCCTTTTCCTACCTCTGTATGATTGAGAGCAGTTTCTTATGGGACACACCATGGATGGGATCTATTCCTAGATGGTTAAACTAGTACTTGAGTGAAACTAGGTCTCCTAAATGAGATACTAGGGATTAGATCATAGGGTTTCATCTTCATTTCAGACCTACAATTATAGTTCGGATTCCTTTTATGGATTTCCGAGGATGGAATCATATAGTTTGTGGTATTTATAGTTCCCTCAGAGTGATATATGGAAATCATTTATTGATCCCGTTGGATTGGATTGAGGTGCATTTTTTTTAAAATTTAATGATAATTTTTATATTAAAAATTGAGAATGAGTAACTCTTTTACAAGGACACATCTACTAAGATAACAAATATTATTGAAATTTGGTCTATCTCTTGATACTTGTTTTGTGATGAATATTTACCATACCTGTTCCATATCTTTATAGGTTCACCTTATTAAGTGAAATTCTAGATTAGGTCAATGCAGTTATGGACTTTCCGGTGTCCTTGAGGAACCTAAGCCTTACTTGTTACATTTATGTATTCATTACCTAACTATCTATTCAATATAGGTGTACACTAATTTTTTTTATACTCATGAATTGGATTTATATTTAAACACCACTAATGGTGGACTACTAATTATATCCCAAACCTTTCTTGGGACTCCATTATAATGGGTTACCAGAGTATATATGTTTGTTCATAAGTCTATTTTATTGTGCTTGAACATGGGAATCAGGAGCACCAAAATGGACAGGAGATCCAAATGCTCATGGAACTGGCCTTTGAGTTTTTTGTTTTTTCATATGACTGTACTTTATTGTACCTATTTTTGTATTTAATTCATTAGTTACAAAGTTATCATTCATACATTCATGCATTGATGGATATTTTTAATTTTCCTTTCTATTTGGTTATTATGTTTAACTTCCACTATAATATATTTTATATATATTACTTCATTCGTTGGTATATTTTTTTACTTATCTGATATACCATTGTGTTACTCTAGTTTTAAGGGTATAGTTTCCCCACCATACCATTAGTAGACCCCTATTTCTAGTTGGAAACTTCTAGTATATGTAAAGGTGTTCTTGGGGCCATGTGGAGATTGATCCGACTGGTGGTTGAGTAGTCATTAGACTCCGAATGTTATAATAATTCATTAAGACAGAAACAAATTTCCATTTTTTAGAGGATAATTAATACAAATCCAATACATATGTACTTATGGAAAATAGTTCTTCAATCATGATGAAATGTGTTATATATTATATTTCTTCGATGAATTTCTAATGATCTATCCATGTGATGATTAAAAAGGAGAGGAAGGAATATGTGAAGCTAGGGAAGAAGGTATGAAAGGGTCTTGATTTCAACCACCATTTTAATAGAATTATATGTTTGAGTATCTAATTATATGTTCTATAAATACTGTTTTTTAATAGATATATGTTGGATGAAGCTCATAGTCCACCATTCTCTATTAATCTTACAATTACAAACATATATATAGATTTGAATGTATCAATCTGGTAGAAAAAACTAAAATGGGATATTGTAGAATATTAATATCGATATCTATTATGTTGTAGAGTAAATTTTGTAAAATAGAAGTCCAAGGGGATGTTACGATCACTACCCATACAAAAATGGAAATGTGAAAACATCACTACGGATTTCATCGTCATACACCCCAAAAAATCTATAGGCCTTAATTATTTTTGAGTTTTAATATATCACCATATAAAGTCCTCACATATCATTTACATTAGATAATATTTTCTTACTAAACAACCTTCTATGATATACATTAAAAAAATTTTATGGTTGAATTGAGTACCACACACTATTGCATCTGAACAGGATTTAAGGTTTACCTTGAATTACTATAGAAGTATTCAAAAATATTTAAATTTAAAGTTAAACATTATCACATAATATCATACTCATATTTATTTCCAATATAATATAACTATAAAAACTCTAGCTGATATATTTATAGCATGTTCAAATGATTTAAATTTTATTTGGGATCAATTCCTATCTCTAGTATATTTTTCTTAAATAATATCTTTCACATAAATATTTTCCGAGATCCTTATAGATCCCTATATAGTATCTTGTATAGAACTCAAATGTTATTGGATGAAGTTGGAGAAGGAAATATTTTTTTTGTTGAGATATATTAAAAAATAGTAGATAATGTCAGCTCCATTCAACATCTCATCATGGCTAATTAAAGTTAACATAAAATTTATACAGAAAACCATCAACATGATCAATTGATTAAATTTGATGACAAGGCGTTCTTATCAATATATACAAGGAATATAGTTATGAAATTTAGAACTTATTGAATGATAATATCTTTATACATCGGTCCCCTATAAATTTTTGATCATATAATGATATTTTAGAATCCCATTTCACTTCCACTTAATCTATCTAAAGAACATTATTTGTTCCATGTTTCTATCCAAAAAAATTACATACCTGATCCTTCACTTTCTTTGAAATCATAGATTATACTTTTGTATAATTATATCTATTATTAGGCACATTATGAATATATTCAAATCATTGTGATAATGTTTTTTTTGAATAATACAACTATACTTGTTACATTTTTATGGAAAACCCATAAATTATAGGAAGTTGCATTAGAACTCAAGGGTGTGATGATAGAAAAGTGTCACAAATTTTTTGTACAAAAGTGATCTCTTTTTTAGAAAAAAAATATTATTATAGTGTAGAATTTATAAAAACTAGATTTTATGATATATTTCCTTTCATATTAATTTCAATACGTAGATATCATTCTTTATACACAACATCGAGTTTAAATGAACAAAAATATACTATTGTATTATTACTATTTAATGTGAGTGTTATCACCAAGATATATGATTGCATAATAAGAATTTTTAAAACTAAATCATAAAAAAAATTACACCTGTAAATAATTAATTTATATGTTTTTAATTATTTTTAAATTAATTTAAAAGTATTTTAAATTGTAAAAATAGATGGTCTTCTTAAAAAATAATTTCGTGCACATAATGGGTTGTTATTTAATAAATTTAATTAATCACTATTGATGAACGATTTTAATTATATTTTTAGTTAACATATTTAATAAACTATTTTAATATTCATATAATGGTTTTCACAAATAAATGAGTTTTAATAAATTCAAATTTATGCCTAAAAGTTCATTTTTCTAAAAATGGATTTTTTGGGTTCCTGTGATTTATTTTAAACTAAATTTCAACCAACTAAATAAATTAATATTTTTAAAATAGTCTCCAACTTTTTTATTTTCATATTTTAGATAATTTAATAGGTTGAAATTAATATTAATTTCATAATGAATATTAAATATATTAAACTTTTATTACCACGATTGGGGTTAAAACAGGTTTATTATGGGTTAAACTAAGAAATAATGGTCAAATAGCCATTAATTTTGACTGAATACTTTTAGTTTTTCATATTTAGACCATATATTATCCTTCCTTTGAAATATTAGGCCCATGGTTCCACTTTCAAAATAACGTGACATTGTATTATTTATATATTTTATGTAATTCAATGTGTGTCCCTCCCAGCACTTATAAAAGGGAACAACCTCTCCCCTATTATTCACCAAATTTAAGCACCATATCTCATAAAATAACTTCAAAAAAACCATCCTATATTCCTTCCATTCATTATTTAAATTTTATTATTACACTATCACAATCCCTAGAAGGATTAAGGTGTAAGGATGTGGATATCTCTAAATGAAGAGGTGACTTTATTACATGAATGTTTCCAAGATTATTTCTCAATATACTTTATAAAAAAACATTTTATCCGTCCTTAAAAAGTAAATATTGTATCATAATTGTATTTATATGCATTTAATATTATGGTACAACTATTTTCCACCTCTATTCCATCAAATGGAAAATTCTTGTATCACTTTTTCGTAGTTCTGGACTACTGTATCCATGCAGTGATATGATTATATTTGCTTCAGCATATATAATGGATGGTTGTTATGAGGTATTTCATTTTTATATATACTATTTATGACATAATTTTTCATTATGATTTAAAATATCATATATTTCATCATATATTTATATTAGTTAGAAAATGATAATGTCACTCGTGCGTAATAGTGGTCTTCCATCTGAATGAAGCGATGTGATTACTTTTATTTTCTCCTTTACATGGATGGTAATAATAATGGATTTAATGAATATACATAATTTTTGGGATATATTAATAACTAATTTCATGTGAATTAATTTTTAGCATTCTTTAATTCTATCCATTTAAAAGTGGGAACATCATTCATGTGTACATTAGAACTACCATCATTAGTAATTAATTAAAATAATGTTTCATTGATACATCACATGAATGGTTTTAAAGGTTTATATAATGAATAATGTAGTCAACTAAACGATAATACCCATCAAAATGGATCTCTCGACATGTTTAAAACTAGGCCTTATGTATGCCTCCCCATACACCAAATCCTGCTAAATATCGGTGAGGGTCTGGTATGTTGATAGTGCAGAGACTGTATCCATTGGTGATAACAATCATAATAGTCTATATGTATATAACACTAGGGATGAAATTCCTAGATAGTGGAAGAAATAATAAAACTCAGTAGAATCATAATAATCGATGATAGTAAACACAATCCCAAAAGCATTATATCATACAGAAATTAATAGGAATGTTACAATTGGTCACAAAAAAAATCTAGCAAATTTCTCATGTGTCCAACCATATAGGTACATATATATGAAAAAACCCAAAATAATTTCCATCTCATTGTAGAGGAACAACTTGATCCACTTCCACCCATCACATTCTAATGTAGTACACTCTTGATCATTACAATTCATCTTCTAGGACTAATCTCAATGGAATAATGTCAACACATATCCTGAGGGGATCGTGTAGGGTGTGAGTATGAACTTAGAAGGCCGCCACCAATTTTTTCTTGTTTTACATCCATAATTATACATGTGTTTGAAAAATATAATTAAAAGGAAACACACACACATTTAATAACTTAACCGACTTATCTTGTGCTCAACAGCCACATGGAAGATTTTACCTACATCATCCAATGTTGGTATATATATATAAAAAAATTCATCCAAATATATAATTGTCATAAACAAAATTTTTAAAAATATATATTTGCAGTGGAAGGGACCCATAGAATAGTGACCAAGAATCCCCTGAAGAATATTAAACTAGTTGAACTGTCAATATTCATCCATTAATATATCCCTAGTTTTTTTCCATCCATTGCCACATGTGCTACTAATCAGGTATTCAGTATCCAAACAACACACCCATCAAGAATCCACAGGACCCTTGGACCACCACATAGAAATTCATCTTCGTCTCAATATCCTAGCATCCCAAGGTACCAAAATATCATTACTACAATGTATAATAAATCATCTTTATTTCGGAATAATGACATCAAGAGCCATGAATTTTTTCACCCACCTATAATCATGACCCATTAGTAGTAGTGTAATAGAAAACTCAAACCCTGAATGATGGTCTAAACACCATCACCCAATGGTCCATCACCATCAATCATGCATTTCTATGATGAAAATCACTTATATAACTAATGATCAATGTAATCCCATAAAAATTATCATCATAAAAGGCCTACACCCACAATGAGTGCTCAACACCACCTCAACAGTGTTCTTTCTATGTGGACTCAAATCGAACGGTGCCCCAGCCAAACATGGTGAGTGAAAATCATGAACATATACTAAGACACACCATTCATCACCTCATTCCTGATGTTACAATGTTGAAAAATTCTGATGGTTAACATCAACTCATATCACAATGACCATGCCCTTATCCAGATGACCTAATCACCTCAATCCTAGTGATCGTCTTCACGCCATATATCTGGGTCCCTTCCCTCAACCTGATTACCATGTCAGCTCAGTCCAGGTGATCAATATCTCCTCTCTACCTGGATCCATTCCCATCAAATTCTAATAAAACCATAGTAATCATATTATATTTAATTAATTTTAAATTTAACCACTAGCCCGTCCTTCCTAAATAGTTAAAATCCCATTACCCGGCCTAGCATAAATGAAATAGGCTAGGGAATTCTCAACGACATTCCATAATATCAAATTGATCAATTTAAAGATAATAATTAATTTGTTAAATGTTACCCAGGAAAACCACACATTTTTATTTAAAAACATGACCCCTTACACCAGTAAACTTAAGGGTATACCTAGGAACCACCTTTCGTATATTAATAAGAATTCGATCATTGAATATATTCCTCAAACTCATGCTAAAACGAGAGGAATCAAGGTTTTATACAAATAAACTAAAAATAGTTCAAAAGATATTACACTAATTTAAAATTATTTGTATCTAGATAATAATGGAATATAAACTATTATTCTAATGTCCTAACTTGGATGAATTTCTATCCACCAATGGATCATGAATTAGAGCTAAAACTAGTTTAGGGGAAGAAAGCCTATAAGTGGGATGAGAGAGGAGACCCTTGTGTATTGAAGAGGTGCACGAATGGGAGAAAATAAATTGAAGAATACCTCTTATAAAAATCATTTGACAAGGGTAATCTTGGACTCTTTTCAAAATCAAATTTTCACTAAATGGTTTGGAAAACCATCTTCTAGCTTTGCAGTGCTCAATATTCAAATGATAGACACCTCAAATTGTTTGGATGCATGGTCTGACAAACTGTGTGCTAACAGTGCGGGTGATTCTAAATAGATGGACAACTGTTAAATTCTTTCTACAAGGGGGGAAACTATAATAATAGATTGAACCCCTTTTAAAACATACCACATGGTTTAGGCCACAAGGTTAGACAGACCATGCACCAACTATGCACCCATATATTCCTTTTCTAAAAACAAGTGTTTTAGAGAATGATACTTCCAAAACCCATTCAAACAATCAAGGCACCAACTAAACATTAAAAATTTACTAAAAACACATTGGAGAATTAAAGTAATCATAATTAGGTTTCAATGCCTAAAATTCATGCTTGTTCATCCACCATCTCAGAATTCAAGAAGTTTGAGGAAATTCCAACCCCATATTAACCTCAAGATGTTAAGATCTCCCTACATTAAAATAAATCATCCCTGAGTTATGTGTTCCAAATCCATGATGTTAACAAACATAGAAATATCATAAAAATACAGTCATTCTACCTTGGTTTTTAATTCATAGTCATTTCCTTTTGTGGCACTCACAACCATAGGAATTACCTACCTTGTTGTTTCCCTACCCATTAAAATTATGACGGTTCCATTGACCATAACTAGACATATACATCATACCTTGAAATATTATCATTAATATACCTCACAAGGTGTTCTATTCATGTAGGTTTCATACATCACACCCATAAAGTCCCACTTCCCAAAAGATTTTCATGAGTACCTATTCCATACATGAAAACAATGAGTCTCACATCTCCTCAGATTCTTATAAGTCCTTAACCTAAAAATCCTCTCAAATATATCCTGGTATCATATATATATATATACATATATTTAAATTCCTATAATAGTAATAATGCATGTGCACCTTATATGTATCACACATCACACAGATTCACACATACTAAAAAACACTTAGTTAGTCAAAATAAATTACATATGTACCACATGAACCAAAACATGTCACTATAAAACATAAAGGTCCATACCAAAAATCATGGGGTACATATCATCTATCGGGAGCGGATTCCCCACATATACCAGAGCCTGTATCTATTACTCATGATAATCCCAACCCTTAGGGGCCTCATCTCATGCATGCTCTAAAATCACTATAACTCCTCCCTCCGGACACTCCTCTAGAATTTGTGTAGGTCGAATGATGTTAACGAATAAATACCATGGTTCAACATCTATAACATTTATATATATATATATAGCATATAGGTAATGTTATAGTAGGAAACACATCTCACCCCCTTACACTCCCCTAATACACCCATGTCACAAGACATCATGATATGTGGACCTTTACCTACCATTATCAGGGTCACATATCACATATAATCCAGCCAAGTAGTCCCTTTCCATCCCATAACATATTTATCCATTCCATATCACATATATCAAGATTCATCAATTTGTGCTACTATAGTAGAATTCCAATAAAAGGCTATAAAGGAAATCTCTTTTTAGATTTTTGTTGACATTCAAAAAATCACACCCCAATTACATTAATCCATCCCTTCCTACTTAGAAATGATTAGGGCACATATATTAAATATCAGTCTCATCAATAACCACATAACTATGTTGGTAGAGTAGAATTCCACCTAAATGATAATTAGGAAAACATTATTAATAATTTTTTTACACTTAAAATATCGTAACCCATTATATTTTCTTTTAAGATCCAATAGATCATTTTCTAGTATATACATATATCACATCACCCTATATTCATACCATTATGTATAAACAATCCTCCGATGCCATATCGGGCTAATGGTAAGATCTAATATTCCCATAACATCCGACCAAAGTGTTCCACTTTAGGTTGAAATCAATCAACTTTAAAAGTGAAAAACATAACATAAACATCCCACCCATGGAAATTTTATATGTCCCCCATTCATGGGGAAATATGCCCCCCAAAACGGCCTATTTACCTAGTTCCCACTATATTCTAGTCTAAAGTCTACCATAGCCTAAATAGTGAGACAAAAAAGGAAATTAAACTACTCTAATACAATTTGTAGTGCTCTAACCCAAAAAGAACATAAAATGATGTCACAACTCATTTGACAACTAGGCCTTAGGGATGCCTCCCAATTCACCAAAAGTTGTTAACTAGTAGAGAGGGTCCGGTATGGTAATATCAGGGAGAAAATTACCAATTTTGATGATAATATTAATCATTCACATGTATATAAAATATAAGAAGAAGGACCATGACTATATAAGCAACAATAATAATCAACAAAATATTAATAAATAGTTGTATGAAACATAATCCAAATAGTATAATACCATACACTGATAAGTGGAAAATTCATAGAAGGTCTTACAATAAAAATAATGGTATTTTGTGGACAACCATGTAGGTACATATATAATCAAAAACCAAAAATATAATCCATCTCAATGTAGAGGAACCACCTGGTCTACTACCATCCATCCAATGCAAAATTTGTACACTCATCATCACTAAGTTCCATATCTAGAGACAGATCCCTTATCTAATATCAATGTCATGAAGTCTATATGCATCCTAAGGGGCATGTGTAGGGTCTGAGTATGAACTCAGTAGGCTACCACCAAAGTGTTCCAATCATATATATGTGTTTCTACATGTGTATGAAAAAAATAACTAAAAATGAAATAGGTACACATTTAATAATTTATCTTTCTTCCCTTATTCTCAAGAGAAAAATAGAAGAATTTACATAAATTATCCAACACTTTCCTATCTCAGAACATGATCCCTGAAATATATATTTTTATACGCTACTTGTCTATAAATTTATATTTGAAGTAGAGACAACCCATGACTTTGTTCACATGTTTCCCCTGAAGAATATCGTACCTGGTGAAACCATTGGTTTTACCAGGAATATATCATCATACCTCCTTCTATACAACACCTCAAGTTCCACAAATAAAGTATTATTCATCCTAATAAAATTACCATAAATAATTATTAGGTCCCTCAGAACTCTACTCAGAAAATCAACATCGTCTCGACATCTCGACATCCCGAGGAATGGTAATATTCATCATCAAATGTGAAATAAATTTCCAATGGCTCAATATCCCAACATCCCAAGGCATTAAGATATATATCCTACAATAATATTGGCCCTGAGATTCATTGTAAGTGAGAGCCTCATCCGCCAATTGATGGTATCAATACCATCAATTGATGGTCTATCACCATCAACCATAGAATTCTATAGAGAGAACCTCTCACATAACTAATGGTCAGCACCATCCCCAAAGAAAAAATATCTAAGAAGGGATCCTCATAGAAGGAGGTGTCAAAACCACCACAAAAAGTCTTATCTATGTGAACATAACACATATACGGTGTCATAAAAAAATAGTGAGCATAAATTACCTACATATCATAACCCACACCATCCAAAACACCATTCCCCAAGTTACCAAGTCACTAAATTCCAATGGTCTGCACAATCTCATGTCATACACTCAATACCATCATCCAGACGAATTCATTTCCTCAATCAAAGTGACTCTAATAACCCTATATATCATGGGAGATGCCCTAAACATGAAATCCATTTCACCTTAGTCTTACTGATCAACATAACCTTCATACCTTGGATCATGCCCATCATGTTCCCATAGAACCATAACATCCATATTTCATTTAATTTATTTTAAATTAAACCACTGGACTAACCTAGCCAGTTGGTCAAAGGCCCCTTACCCAGAATAGCATATATGAAATAGGATAGGGTATTCCCAATTGAATAAAATAATATCAATTTCAAAAATTTATTGATAAGTATTAATTTATTAATGGTTTAAAATGAATAACCCAATGTGTGTATTTAATAATTCACCCCATAACACTAGTAATATTAAGAATAAATCTTGGAACCACCTACCTTACACTTGTATACAATCACTCAACAAATTCTATCCTCAAAATTGAAGAAAATGGTAGGAATTAGATTTTTATAAAAACAACTAGAATATAGGAAAAAATTCTCAGAAATATTTAACATTCAATATAGATATATAAACAAGGATTATATGTCAGTAGAATGAATTTCTTATCGATAAGAATCTATTTCTACTAAAAAACATTAATCGGGGATCAAACATTGGTAGAAGATCCCAGACTTGAAGAATTATAGGATATGAGAACCCTTATACCAGAGGTGGGGTATATATGGGTTTAGAAAATCATATTCCAACCATAGGGTGCTCACTATCCAAAGAACAGACACCTCTCACACTTTCGGTGCTTGTTTTGAAAAAACTAGCTCCAAAAGTTCACGTGACTATGATCATATTCACCATTGTTCATGCTTGTATGAATGGAAACACATGGTTAAAACAAGGTATTCCCCTTTTAATATAGTTTGTATGGTTTGGGATGCACCATTATATAGATTATTCTCCAAACATGAACCCATATCTACCTGTTCCTAAAACTAGGATTTCGAAGCATAATGCTTATGAAACTAATTCAATATATAAAGGGACTTACTAATCCTTAAACCATGATTAAAAACGACCATCTGGAGCATTTAATCCTTTGTAATTAGGTTCTGATGCCTATATTTTATGTTAATACATCAACTAAAGTAAAAACTCAAAAAGTTGAGGAAATTACAACCCATTCGAAAACTATTGACATTATAAATGAATATGATATTTTTTTCAATAAAAATATTTTATGGAAATTTATATCCCGTGTAAAGAAAAAATACTAGATCCATTTCATCAAAACATAATAGTTTTCACCTGAATATTCATTTTAATGATGAAACTGTAAATAAAAGGTAATGGTAATGTGTAAATGAATAATATTTAGAATGTTATGTTTTAATATGGTTACATAATATATCTATTATAAATATATTTTAATTATATATGATTTTTTAACATATATTTTGTAATATGGGACTTGAGGTAAGGGTTTATGTTATAATCTCATTTCTTTTCGGGATTGTGGACACTAAATTTTATTTAAGAGAATTTATATAGATATTTTCCTTTAAAAAAAATATATTATTATCCTCTAGTTATTACTAAAAATTATTTTTTTAATTTTAACATTTGAATCTCTTTTGAACATTAGAAGATCAAAAAAACGTTTTCAATGAATTTTTGGTTGGTTTACCACTTTTTTTTGATAAACTTTATCTTCCCTATTCATTCCCTTTAAAATAATTTTATGGATGTGTTTACCAATTATTAAATTTTGATAAAATTTCCATTTTAATTAAATTTTAATTTTTTAACCAAGTTTTCAAATGAATATATTTAAAGGAATTTTTTGGAAAAAATAATTTTTTTATTTCCATTTATGTGTGAATTAAATGGTCTTTTTTTACATATATGGTATATAATTATTTTTCTTGTCATCATAAACATTATTTTTGTAAGCTAACTTTATATGTATCGATGTTTATTTTAGAATAAAATTATTTTATCAATATTTTAATATATTTTATTAAAAATGTTATTAAGAGGATACTTTTCTCATGTTTTTTATGAATGGGTTGAATCTTTTTTAAAACTTATTTTTCATCTAATTAAACATCATTTAAAGAAATTTTTGTTCAACTGGATAAATTTTCTTTTGATTCAATTGAATTTTCTAGATGAATTCAAATGATTATGATCATTAGATGATTATATTAAACCCATTTCATTCTCATGGGTTAATAATGAAATGATGAGACAATGAATTCTCTTATAATGTCATCCACTTCCTTTCTATTATTATATTTTGATTATATGAAAATAATATTTTTACAAACCACACTTTTTCCATGTGATTTTAAATTATGTTGTCTTGAATATTTTATGAACATATGGTACACATATGTATGGTTTTCACTATATGCTGGATGGGTATATAATTTTATTGACATTGATTGAATTAGGTAATTAATGGTATCTCATGAGATAATGAGGAATAAAATGGGGAGCGAACTTAGTTCATTAAGAGTCTTTTTCCACTATGATTGTCTTTGGAATGAGTAATGACTATTGAAATGACGGATTGGAGAGTGAACCAAATCTGATATGATGGAATTTCCATTGAATCTTGACTAAGGAATTGATATTATATTCTTATGTATATATCACAAAAATATATCTTGTTATTTTGATATGTAATAATATATCATGATTGATTATCAATTATTTCACACTATTATTGCTTATATCTTTTTATAACTAAACCATATTCTATGAATCATTATAAAATATATTTGACTAATTAGGATTCACATTATTCATTTATGATCATGTAATCGTACACTTATGATTATGATCACTTATGATCAATGATTAATATCTCATATGATTACCCATAGTGAGCATTTACACATACCCTATCTTTTGTTAACATTCTCCCTTAATCAAAAAGAATGTTACTAAGTAAGAAATTTTTAAAAAAGGTATTTTAAGATAATAACGTTATAGAAGATATTGAATAAATTTTAATAAATATGATAATTATATGTCTAGTTTTCAATGACTTTAAACCTTTAAAGCACTTGGGAATATATTATTGTAAAATGTATTGAATATTTATTTTAATGAATTAAATATTTATAATGTTATGCTTGAATTATCATGGTTGGTATCAAAGGACGTTATAAATATTTTGAGGGATTGTGATTGGAATATTTATTGAAAACACATAGTATAATACAATGTATACTATAACACCATAATTTATGATAGTGAAATGAGTTTTGTTTTCTACAAAATGAATCCTTGTTTGGATAGTAGAATTTGGATGTGGCTATAAACATATGCACCTGAGGATAAAAACATATAAATTGCTATATTGGTTATTAACTCTATCTTGATCTGTGTATGATGAGTCGGCCTAATACTACACACCTATCTTGACACTCTGATCTGATACACATTGGTTAATTCACATTCTCTTTATGACATGTTTTGATAAATGACCGGATAGAACCTATGACTAAAAGTAATAACAAAACATGATATGAGATAAACATAAAATTTCATAGGTTTAAATAGGGTGTCCAAATTTAGGACACCATATAATTATATTCCTAACCATATGAGTGTTTAATATATTTATTGATGTTATATACTCAAAAAAAAAATTTAGTTTTATTAAATGGATAGAACATTAAAGAAATGGTTTTTTCATGGTAATACCCTGAAATACTTCTGAAAATATTTCCAGGTCCAGGTGCTAAGATGACATGTGATTCAGAGGCCTTGTGTTCGTAGAAATAATTTTATAAAAATATTAAATATATTTTAAATTATATATGTGATGTTTCTTAAATAAAATTGTATAAAACTTAAAATGAATATAATACAAGAAATATAAGACCATTTTTGAGTCAATAGTTCATTTTTTACCCTAGGTGTTACCTATAATTGGTTGATGTGTGGTGTTTATATATCTCACCCATTAGAGGTATGTTTAGTTTGTTAATTTATTAAATTAAATTAATTAATTGATTATTTTTAGATAACAAAATTGTCTATAATAATATATCCATTTTTATTTTACTAGGGTAAGGTTCATAATATTCTGACTATTGAGATTTTATCCTTCCCCCTTCTATTGGATGATTATATTAGATGGTGATGAAACTCTGGATTAGAGCAAATCAAGATGCAGTGAATGTAATGAATTCCTTTAATCATTTTCAATCATGTTTTTAAATGACGAATGATCCAATATTCATATAAAACTCTTCATTTTTTAGATTATTCCAATTTTTATTAAATTGATTATTTAGATCAATCCACTTCTTTGATCTGTGAAAATAGTTTCTTGAGAATGTTCTGGGGTATTACAATTTGAATGGGCTATTCTGGTTTTCTAACCAATATATCCATGTTTTAGTCATTAGACAATAATTTTTTCCGTTAATGGTTTTACATTTTTTATTTTTTCAATTCCTCATCCAATTCATCACATGATTCACTAGTTGGATGACATAGTTGTGATTCGACGATCTTAGGAATTATCGAGCTCGATCGAAATCCCAAAATTGTAACGAAATCACATGTAATGGGAGGATTGACGAATTAGAGATAAATATGGGTTGTTTTTGGGTTACATGATATTTTTTCAATGATATAAATTTTAATCAACATTGGTAGAAGGAACAGAGGCATTAAATACGCCCATTGGTACCCCATGATTTTACAAGTTCAAATATTCAGCCACCAGATGGATTTCAACAATAAAAGTCGACTAGATCTTGTGATTTAGGATGAATATGAAGATAGATCAGAAGGTGGAAGACACGATATAGTGCATAGATATTTTAAATGTTATACTGTAAAAATATAGACTACACAATGTGTAGTTTTAAGAACACATGTTGTGTCATTCCATATGTTTCTGTGGTAAGGGGTTTAAAAATAAAGGGTTGGAACAACTTGTTTCTATCCTACACCCCATGTGTTTCATCCATAGGAGGATGATACATGTGATGGAGCACACGGTAAAGACCCCATGTGGGAGTATGTGGCCAAGGATACATATGTTTAACAATGTACTCAGACAGGACTATTCAAATGGTTGTGTACCGAAGTACACAAACATGGACATAAGGACATGAACCAATCAAAGGTAGCTTGGTAAAGCCATGTAGTCCACCAACATGAAGTTTACTTCTACATGGGCTAAAGGTCATGTAATTTCAGGGGCATATCCAGGTGATGGACTGGGACCACACACCATGTCGGTCCCATCACACATTGTGTACACCTTTTCCCCTTTTAAGAGATCATTAATCTTTTGTATCTCCTTCATTTGAACACATATTTTTTCCCGTGACTGTCCTATACTTTGTGTTTTTTCGTGTACAAATAGATGGTTCCATCAGTTTTATATTTTTATATATGATTTCAAAAGTTCTAAGAATGGTTCTTATTTAGGCAGCACTCGATGGTGGTTGTGATCAGAGTGGAAACCCCCATAATCTAAGGCATGAGTCCCCTATATTAAATGTGGAACCCCATTTATATAGGGTGTGAGTCCTCATGAAAATAAAGTGTGACGCCCCCCCCCCCCCCACCATAAACATATATGAAGGTCCACTATAGATACTTATCGAGTAGAACCCCCTATCAATAAGGGAGTGTGTCTTTTCTTATTCTTATAGATTTGAACCACCAATATATATAGGCATTGGTCCTTTACAGATACATACCCAGTGGGTCCCCTATTGGATTGGGAGTGGTTATTCAATGACAGCAGTGCAAACCCACTATCCCACCAAGGTAAAGGTCCTTGGCTTTGATATTGGAACCACCCATTAACATGGTGTGGGTCCTCTTTCTTCAATGTGTACCCCCCATAATAAAGGACATGGTACCTCATGAAAATAGAGTGGAACCCCATATAATCTTGGGTGGGAGTCCTCTATATATACTTATATATTGGAACCCTTAATGCACTATGGTGTGATTCCTCTCCATAGAGACTGTGCCCCATCAGTTTTCTGGCATTGTGACAAGGTATGGGACTTCACATAGTTACTTCTCAGAAGGAATGAGACATATTGGGAAATGTTTATGGAATATTAGATGTATTAGTGACTCTTTTCCTGGGACGAACTATTAGATGTATATCCCCTTTCTCCCTCATTTATGCTTCTTTTTCAAAACATATATAAATATATATTCATTTGTATCCATACATTTCAATTTTTATAGAATCCTTCCATGGGTTGTTAAGACACACTGCGGTATTCCATATGAAATTTTTGTATATCTTCTCATGGTCGGATGAGTTTACTCTCCATCTATAGGTGGAAAGAACCGATGTGTAATTCATCTACAGACCATGTTGGGACTAGTATTCTTGGAAGAGTCTACTCTCTCTCTTTACTTGGGATGAGGTGCATCATGTGTTATATATACTATATTTATATTTCTATGGTATCTCATATTGATCTGCATTTCCATTCAAGGCCTCCTACTTGGTATGTATATACTCACCCATGCAAGGGAATTACTGGAACATGTTGTATCTTATATAGATGATGGAATCGTCAGTGGTGACATCAGATGATCTTAGAGATACTTTTTTATTTGGACCTTGTATGGGGGTCATATCTTTGAGATCATGATTTGGGTTCTCTTAGTAATTTATATTCTAGTTTTAGTCAGGTTAGGACATATTTCTGGTTCGGTGTATAATTTTTCAGTTTACTTTTATGTTTATATTTTCATACTATTATTCACCCTTGATGTTATTCCGTTGTTGGTTTACATTCTTGTTGTTACATATTTGTATTATTATAAATCTTCAATTATGTATTGGAATTGTTAGTTGTGTGCACATAGGTACATTAGAAAAAGGCATTTCATTTGGGATGTGCCTTTCATCACTTGCCGCCTTGCCCTGACATATGGAGGTGGACTTGGGGTAGTTTGGGCATGACCCTGGGTCAGGGTTGGATTGTGAAATATTTATATCAAATTAGTTCATTCCTTGTCATTATCTTTTTTAATCCACTTTTGAGGATCTAGTTGGGATTAGTGTAATGACAAAAGCTATAGGTATATGTACATTACATTACATTTTCAGAAAACATAACACATGATAAAAAATGATGCCGAAAGAAAATATTATTTTAGTGTCATTGGAAATTAGGAAACATAATAAATGGGTTCATAAAACATCTATATTGTCTCATGTGTTCTTCTTCATTACTATAACCCCCTTTTGACAGATCTTATTTAATACCCTTATTTATATCCTGGGGAAAATAAACATAATAAGGGGCAAGCTCAAATGTTGGGTATGGGAAAACATAGAAAATATGAAACAAAACATAAATCTATGAATTTATAAACATGAAAATAACTTTTGAAAATCAACAATGAAAAGAAAATTAAAAATATTGAGTGATGAAATAAATCATGGTTGTTCATAAGGCATAAATCATTAAGGAACATGAGCCAGGAGAAAATAAAATTAGCATAAAATAAGTTTTTTTGGAAGACACATAAGCATTGAAAATCATTTTCATATTAGCCAAGGATAATTTTGAATACCTACATAGCATACAAAGTCCATTTCTAAACAAATTTCACTCTTCATTCCATCCCTGTATTACTAAATCAGATTTACTTTTCATTTGAGCCTTTTATTACAAAACTGTATTTACATGTCATTCCATTTCAGTCTATCTCAGGAGATATATATTTTTATAAAATTAATTTTAGGGAGATTTATGTCACACCCATATCCTAATTAAATCATTATTAAAAGTTCCATAAAAAGATAAATCATTCATAATACCATAACCCAATGAATAAAATGGGTTTCTCAAACATCATTACATCATAAAATAATCAATGTAAACAAATGGATTTGAAAAATATAAATCCATCATAAACATAAACAAATAATAGGAACAATATGGATAATATACATGAAAAACAACCATATTAAAGAATTCCATCTCTGATGGAAAATAATTTTGGTAGAACACTTGAAACTAATTCTACTGGAAAATAGCCTTTCTTCTTCAAAAATAATATCTTTCTGTAAAACGTCATGGAATTTTGATGGAAAAGAATTAATTTTAAAATATATGTTGAAAAACTTTAATGGAAGCATAAAGTTAATAAGCTGTTATGAAAGCATAAAAATCTATTCATGCCATATATGTTAAAAATGTTCTTCTCATCCATTTTTTAGAAAAGTCAAATAGTACTTCATTTCGGAAATAAAAGCTATATTCCATTAAAACCATGTAGTAAAAAGTAAAAAATGGTAAAAATGACATTAAAAGTACATGATAATAGTAAGACATTTTCCTGAAACAAAATTAGAAAACATGGACATGGATGATAAATATACCCCAGTTAATACTTATGTATAAACAATCTCAGATAATGATGATATCGTAAAATTATCCCTTATCTCAGGGTTGGGATCCTTCAAAAGTATTTCAACCTCTTGTATAAGGGTTTAAATATTTTTATTAACTTTTTATAAGATCATATTCTCTTTTTATATTATCATAATTTATCATATTGTAACTCGTTTGTCAAAACAATTATCTATTATCTATCACGTATTAACTGCTTTATTTGGTTATGCATGTTTTGTCAGATAAGTTCTTATTACTATTCATAAATAATAGTTATTTATTTTCTAGGGTGATATTAAAATAATATATATCATATTGTTTTCATTCAATACATTTATGTAATCATGATTTAATGAATATCATCTAAAATGAATCTCATTGCATCGTGGAGATGGTTGGTCGTACAAACACACTAGCCATGATATCATTCCCTTAATTATGAAATGGAATGGAAGTGGATGGTATATATTTTGTTCCAGATTCAATATCATGTTATAATAATCATATATAGTTATTATTTTGATTATAATACTCATCCATGTAAGACTACGGTGAAAAACAGATTACACCATGACATGGAGATGGTAAGACGTACGTACACACTTGTGGTAAATTCACTTTTTATAGGATGGATAGAAGGTGGAATATGGTAGTAACAACATAATAATAAAGTCTTAGAAAAAAAATTACTTTAATTTTTACTTTATAATGGAATGAACTCATGATGTGGAGGTACATGAAGAAATATGATTGAAAGAATTGGTAGAGGAGATTACCTCTTAATTGACGAGCTCCCTCTAGATTACCTCATTAAGAAATATAGTGGGACTTTTTGAAAGACCAGAACTGCTAGAATCTTATAAGGAAGATGAAAAGGGAAAATTTTATGGGATGGTTGAGCATGATGGCTCAAATTTATGTGATGAAATGAGGTAGGAGGTCTCCTTTTATAAATGATCTGATAAACACTATTAGAAACTCCAAAAATACTTATTTATAATATACTCAATCCACATCCAAAAACATCCAAAATGTCCTTATTTAGAACATGACACTAGATAAGGGTGTAATATAAATGACCAGTAACTTTTATACAAGATCTGATTTATTTTTAAACCATATTATTTCATTTTACCCTTAATTATTCTTTTTAATTATTAACTAAGGTAACAAATTGTTCAATATTAAAATAGTGTATTTTTAACTTATTCAATGTAAATGAAATGATAAATGAATATTATAGAACCTTTTAGAGTAGATTATAAGTTTTTAATTTTTTTAAATATTTTTTGATTTTTGAAAAATTTAATACAAAATATTTTAACAAAATATCATTAGTATCCATTTTGAAACTATTCATTTAATGTGTTGTTAAAAATATCATGACAAGATGTTAAACTCAATCCAAATATTTTATTTTGTCTACAAAAGGACAAGTAATCTATAATTTTTTTGGATATACTAATTATCCAAAATTTAATTTAATTTAATTTTTTAATAACATAATTGGATATTTCCATTAATAAAATAATTACCACATCAGTTTTGTATAATAATTTACAATAACAATTTGTATTGTAAGATATAAAAATAAGATACTAGGATGCATATAAATGCCCTTTACTTCATAAAAATAATTATAGTCTAATTTATCTTATGTAAAATCAAACAATAAGAATTTTATATTTATTAAAACATGATGGTTACAAATTTAACATCACTTTAAATAAAATAATATAATTGTCATAATAATTTCTATATGGATCATAATGGTCTATAACTCAACACTTGAATGATTATGGTTCATATATACTTGAAATATAAGATTTTATCACATTTTTTGGTCTTTTAAATGGAAATTATAATTTTATTAAAAATTATTTTATTCATTTTCCATCATTTAAATACTGTATACATCATCATTGTATTATATTTGAAGGTTGTTATTTAATCACTAAAAATAATTAATAAATTACCATGATGTACATAATTTCATTATATTCCCAGCGACAATTTATTACCTTTTATTTATTATTTTTATCACAATATTAAATTTATTATTCTTATAATAATTAAGCGGGTGACGTTTTGTCACCTTCCTATCGCTTTTTTTATTTTAATAATATTTATACCATTTTCATAGAAAAAATACATTAAATGAGTAAATTTTGATCCTTTGGTGTTATGGGTCCATGGTTACTCATCCTATAGGAGGTTTCTAGTGTTAGGGAAATTTGATTGTCCTTATTATATTAATTTGTAACCTAAATTACCATGTTGACCTTTGATCATGTTAAACAAAAATTATCATAGTTACTATTCATAGTATCAAAAAAAAACCTATTTACATATTTTTGGAATAGTAATTCCCAATATGGAATCCATTTTTAACAAATTTGAAAACAATAAATTACTGTAAAAAAATTAAAATTAATCTCGTTGAGGGAATGAGAAAAGTGGTTTTTAAAAAGTAAAACCCATTAAATGATTGACATGTGATTATATAAAATTTAAATTGGAAATTACATCCAATGAACAAAATTTGATTAAATGATAAAAACATAACAGAAATTTATTTTAACACCAATTAAAATGATACTCTAACCATATAAAGAAATTATATAAAAAATGATTTTTGAATTAAAATGCAGTATTTTTCATTATTAATTAAAATATAAATGTTATCATAAAAACACAAAAAATTTATCTAAACTAAATTTTTATGTACATGTTCCAAATAATAATTTTATTTTTTCAAATATACAAAAAAAAATTCAAAAATATATATAAAATGGTTGCTCTATCAAAAGGTGGCAAAACTACATTTTTTAAAAAAATACATCTTTTATCTAAAAATTTGATTATGTTTTGTATATAATTTATATAAAACATATAATATGGATTTTAAACCATATAATGAATTTATTCCTTATATATTTCACTAATAAAATTAATCTATAGTTATTTTATTATTTTATAAACTCGATTAAACTCAATCTCACATGAAATGAGTTCCATCAAAATAAATAGAAATTCCATGTTATAAAAGCTAGGAATAGTGTTGTGTCTATGACAAAAAATTCATATTTTTTATAGAGTAAACTTATCTTGGAGTAGAATACAATAAAATATATACAAAAAAATAAAAAATATATCACATAAATATCTCAGGGTGATACATTCAGCCACCTTTAAAATGGATTTCTCCCTCAAAAATCTTTGGGGTTATAGAAGGATAGAAACCCACACCATAAAGAAAAGAGAAAAACATCATTTTATAATGTACTATTTGGATAATAACATTTTCCCAATGTAAATCAGGACTAATTATATATGTAGAAGAACTTATTTTATGATTATAAATGTATGAAAACAACAAATATTTATAAAAGATCACTAATCACAAGAATTTTGGTGATCCAGTGAACGTTAACAATCACAAAACCATAAACTGAAGAACCGTGAAACGGTTAATTGATCTCATCAAAAATTATGATAATAAGACACCCTTTTAAAACATGATACATTTTCCTAATGTCGATGAATTTTCATGTGAATATACTCTTTCTTGATTTTAGTTCAATCTCACTATTTGTCGTGTCATGAACAATTTTCCATGTTCTATCTTATTCCTAGAAATAAAGACGAGTTGCTCTTCTTGAAGTGTTATAATATAATGCGATTAGTAAATTTAATTATAGGTCATTATATATGTCTTTATCATAACAAAAAGTTTGAAAAAGTAATCAAATATGCATAAGTTTTCCTATACTGTGATAATAATTTAAACTAAAAAACTTCATCTGGAGTTTAACATTTCCTATTAATAAATTTAAAACCTTATAATCCTACTGAAATATTAAAATTAAATCTTTATAAAGAGGCACACTAACTCGACATAACATTTATCTCCCATATATCAGAAGGTATCTCTTGTTTTTCACATTCAAAACATGTTAGCACCATCATCATGTATTCTATTATGTCATAGTAATAACTGGGATAACAATATATCCAAATTGAAAACATGAATTTTTACACATTCAAAAACATATTGGTTATTTTTATAAAGTCCAAAAAAGTTGGTTAGAAGATCCATGATATCATAACCCTCACGACAACAAATCAATTATTATTTCCCTAGAAACTAGTATCATCCAATTTACTAATTCAATTATAACATATATTTATCAAAACATCATTATCATAACATAAGAGAAACATTAAGGGATTTTTACCATAATCATGGGTTCTACAAATATATCACATTACCATTACATCACTTTTCATTATCATCATCACCATTCAACATATCGATTAAAATCTATAATGAAAAACATATACTAAAAATACTTATATATTTTATTATTTTTATAGCATAATCATTTATTTCTAAAATATATACACATAAATCATCCAAAATTATTATTAAATCATTACTCAGGATCCATCATCTTTGTCTTTCCTAAAATATAAATCATGTCTTGAGGTTCCTCAAATTTAATCTATCCAAACTTCTTATGTTAAAAGTAAGCATTAATTCAAGAACATCATATACCTTTCACATGCCATTTATAATCTCTTTATCCTCATCAGTGAAACCAACACTCATTCCACCTTCATGATTCTCTTTATGATATTTCCACATAAAAAATCACTTATCATAATTCCCATACGTTCCACATCTGAATCATTCAATGTTATCTTTGTTTTATCTAGTTCTGGTTATTTACTAAGACCATAATAAAATGGGTGATAAATACATATTAGATAATATGAAATTAAAAGTACGATAAATAAATTATATTATTTCATTCTATGATATATTAGGTTTAATACTTGGTTATTCATGATTATAACAAATTCTCTTTGATTTTAAAATATACATAGATTTATCCTTAGTACATCCCAAAAAATATCCTTAGAAATATATCTAGGGATCTCACAAATGTATTTCTAGGGTAGTTTCCAAATGTTTACTAAACATTCTCTATGATAACAACTGCAAAGACCCTGGATTTACATATGTGGGCATTAAATTAATTTTGAAAAATACTTAATACATGACAAAAAAAGATGTTTATTGGTGGTATTATTTAAGTTTCCTTGTAAGCTGGGAAACATAAAAAATTTGTTAATAAAACATCAACATCATCTCTTGCATTTTCCATCATAATTAGAACCCAATTTTGACACATCATACATAATACCATTCTTCATATCCTAGGGAAAAGTAACTTAAAAATAGATGATAACAAATCCTTAGTTTGGGTAAAAATGAAAATATGAAACAAAAAATAAACCTAAGAATGTAAAAACATGAACCTAAATTTTAAGAATCAGACCATTTATAACAACATTCAAAATTATGAGTCATGAAATTAATATTTGTAGTTCATAAGGCCTAAATAATAAAGGAACATAATCTAGAAGAAAATAGACTTCGCATAAATCATGGATTTATGGAAAACACATAAGCATAGAAAATCATTTCAATATTAGCCAAGGAACATTTCTAGGATCACCATATAAGACAAAGTCCATTTCTTATTTGAGTTCACTCTTTGTTGCAGCCCTGTATTACTGAACAAGATTTACATTCCATTCTATAACTACCTATTTCATGAGATATAATGTTTTACCCAATTTATTTAAGGGAGATAATGGTTACAACCATTGTGTAATGAAATCATTCTTATGTGTTTCACAAAAAGTTTAGTCATTCATCATAGCAGAACGCAAAGAATAAAATAGGTTTCATAAACATCATTTCATCGTAAGATAATTTATGTAAAAAATGTATTTCATAATTTTCATTTCATCATAGACATAATTATATCATATTAACAGTAGGTATAATATAATTGGAATATAACCAAATATAATAATTCCATCATAGGTGGAAAAAAAATTTGTAGAACACTTGAAATTAATTCTTGTGGAAAATATCTTTTCTTCGTAAAAAAATCATTAAATGTTGTGCAAATTATAATGGAAAAAAATTATTTTAAAATACCCTAGGTAACTTATAAGGGAATGTTCATGTTAAAAAGGCGTTAACAAATCAAAAAAAATACATTTAGGTTCTATAGGATATAAAAGAATTATTTTCATTCATTTTTTGAAAAAGAAATTACCCCATTCAGAAAACGAAAGAAATATTCCCTTAATACCATATAGTAAATCATAAAAAAATGGTTAAAATGAATTTAAACATCCATAGGATAATATTAAAAAAAATTATAGAAACATTTTTATAAAATATGGACACGGGTGATAAATATACCCCAGTAAATACTTAAGTATAAAAAATATCATATAATAATGAGAATGGGAGATTATATCTTACCTTCTGTATGGGTTCCATTGTACATGTCCAAACCTCCTATATAAGGGATTAAATAATTTTTTTACTTATTCTAAAATCATATCCATTTTTGATAATATCATAAATAATCATATTATTACCCGTTTTGTAATAACATTATTACTTATCCACCATGTATTTTCTAGTTTATTTACTTAAGCATGTTTCATCGAAAAAGTTATGTATCCTATTCATATATTAATGTTTTATCTTTTATATAATTATACTAATATAATATATATCTTATTTTATCATTCAATAAATTTATATAATCCTGATTTAATAGATATTATGTAGAATGAATTGTGTCGTATCGTGGAGATGGCAGGCTATACGTATGCCCAAGCGATGATACCATTTCCAATGCTATGGAATTGAATGATATATATTTTGTTACAAAATCCATATAATGTTTTAAAATTTTAATATAGTTTTTATTAACACAATTATACTATTCCATGTAAGATAGTGGTGAAAAATAGATTACAGCACAACATGGAGATGGGAAGTTGTACATACGTATGCATTGTTATTTCATTTTTTGTATGATGGATAGAAGGTGGAATATAGTTTTTTAATAATCAAAATAAAATATCATAAATATTAGATGCTATAATTATTACATTATAATGTAATCAAAACATGAAGAGGATGTATAAGAAGAAATAAATTTGAATGAACCGATAGAGGAGATTACCCCTTTTTCGACGAGCTCCCCCTATATCCCCTCATTAAGCATTATAGTTCATCTTTTGAGAATAAAATAACCTATATAGTGTGGATATAGAAGTATATAAAGGAAATGGTTTAAGGATGGATGATCCATAAAGCATCATCTAAAGTGAAAAAATGAGGGAGGTGGTGCACATTTATAATTGAGGTGAGGGGCGCTTTTGGAAACTCAAAAATTATTAATGTATAAAAAACTAAAATCAAATAAAAATACCCAAAAAAATTAATTTATATAAAATAAAATATAAGATATGATTTTAATAAAATCATCCAATAATTTTTAGACATGTTTTTATTATAGTTTAAACTTTATCATTTCATTTTACTCTTAAGTGTTGTCTTTTAATTTTAACTAGGGGAAAAAATTGTTCGATATTAAAATAGTTTATTTTTCACTTATTTGATGTCAATAAGTACATAAATGAACAATATATAACATTTTTTAGAAATGATATTTGTTTTTTGTTTTTTAAGATATTTTAGGATTTCTAAATAATTAAATAAAATATTATTTTAACAAAATATCAATATTGTCAATTTTGACTCTAATCAATTAATGGATTTTTAAAAATATCAAGATAATATGTTAACCTTGATAAAAATATTTTATTAAATCTATAAGGGTATAAGGTAATATAATAAATTTTTAGGATATATTTATTATCCCAATTTACATTTATTATATTATTCATAATACCTTTATTTTGATATTATAATTAATAAAATAATTACCACATCAGTATTGAGAAATTATGGAATATACATAGTTTTTGGGTAAAAATTAAAAACAAAACATTATGATGAACATAAATCCCCTATATTTTATAAGAATAATTATAGTTCAATATATATTAAGAGAAATTAAATATTAAAAATATTATACTTATTAAGAAATTAATGTGTTATCATTAACATCACTTTGAATGAAAAAATATATGTGTCGTAATCATTTAAATATGACTCAAGATGGTAAATAACTAGAAAATTGGATTATTATGGTCACAATATACTCAACTAATTAAAATGTTTCATTTTTTTTCCTTTTAGTGGTAATTATTATTTTATTAAAAAAATATTTTATTTATTTTGCATAAATTAAATAGTTTTGCATCATCATTGTATATGTTATTATAGTAATTATTAAATCTCTAAAAATTCTATATAAATTTCCATGGAGTAGAAAATTTAATTACTTTTCATAATACTATTTTTTGTTGAAGTTTTATCATTTTTATCAATATATTAATATTATTATACTTATATGAAATAATATGGTGACATTTTGACACTTTCGTCTAACTTTCTTTTATTTTTATAATATTTATAACATTTTCCTGAACAAAAGTACACTAAATGGGTCAATTAAAATTATTAGTAGTTAATCAATGATGCATACTCATCCAATTGTATTTAATTATGTGTATGTATAATGGTATTGCCCTTATCATATTATTTTGTTACCAAAATTACCCGATTTAATGTTCATAGTATAAAAAAATAAAAGTAACCTATTAACATAATTTTGACCAACTTATTCCAAATATGGGATCCATTTTTTCAAAATTTGAAACATGGATGTTATATTAATTAAATTGAAATTAATAATTTTTAGGGAACGAGAAAAAGTGTTTTGAAAAACTAAATACTCTTGAATGATTGTCATGTGTCTATATAAAATGTCAATTTGAAATTACATCCAATGAAATAATTTATTTTACATGATAAAAAATAATCAAATAATAAATCAAAACCAATGAATACTATTTTATATCTATATAAATAAATTAGTTTATAAATAAGTTTTGAATTAAAATGTAGTATTTTTCCCTATTCATTAAAATAATAAAGTTATAAGAAAAAAATACCAAAAAATTATCCGAACAAACTTTTGATGTACATATTAAAATTAAGAATTTTTTTATAAAATTGAATATAAACATGTGTAAAAATATATTTAAAATGGGTGTTCTATCAAAAGGCATTAAAACTTCATTTTTTGAAAGATTTATCTTTTATCTGAAAAATTGATTTTGTTCTTATATCATGTCTAGGAAACATATAAGAAGGTTTTTTAACATTATATTTAATCTATTATATATATATATATTTAATTAATAAAATCCATAATGATTGATTTATTATTTTATAATCTTGATAAAACTCAGTCTCATGTGGAATGAGTATTATAAAATAACTAAAATTATATATAACACAATCCCCGAACTGTGTTGATTATACTGAAAAATAAACCACTGTTTCATATAGAATAATATTACCTCGGTGTTTCATACTATACAAGAAATAAATTTTTATTAAATAAAAAATAAATATCATAAAAATACAGGGTGTTACAAATAGGGAAATAGTTCCAAGGTCTTTCGAGTGAGTCTCTCATGCCAAGGAATTCAGTGATGGTATAGACAGTTGACTTATCAATTCACCGGAAACATGACATCCTTCTTGTCAAATCATTATACCAAGACACTGTCTACATGAATAAATGGTATATGGATCATATAGGATTGAATGTTTGATTATTATTTTTGATTTATCTCCCCATTGTAATGTATATATATATATATATATTCTCATATGATCGTGATATATCTTTATTAAATTTATGGTTGCTTATGTCATTCTAGTAATCTAAGATACGAGTTCTGGATCATGATAATTATATGATGAATAGAGAGGTCACAATTTAGGGCCCAACCTGGGAGATTTTTCCACCTTATGTGAAAGTGATATCACCTCCTCCTATAGAGATGTAGGTCATACTAGTAATCTCGGTTGAGGATGCATGTAAGATCAATGCACCATATAAGCTCTTGTGCTAGATTTTGTTGAGGTTCCATGGATATCTAGATCTTTATAAATCATAGGATTGGTTGGATCCAATGGTATGTGTATTCAGGGTCATCATGAAACCAAAAGATATAGTGGTTGTACTAGCATCTGGATTTTTCTATATTGCAGTTGGTTACTACTGGAATCGCATTACCCAGATGCATGATGAGTCGACACTCATGTCTCATTAATTCAATAAATTGTTCAATGAGGAGTACTACCCCTCATGATTACACTCATTCTCTATTTATGATCTTCTATAGCTGCGATAGGGAGGGATGATGGTGGATGAGTACACATCGAGGTTTACAGACATTATTCGATACTCCCATAACATTACATGATATGGCTACTTATAATAACTAATGTTTGAGAAGGAAATCCACAGATATATTTGTTCCATCATGGTTCCCTTATACAACTCCACCTATTTCATGTTTTTTGGAGAGGGAAATGGTGATAGAGAGTCTCCAATCAATGGGACGCTAGGCAGCTGATGCTAGGAGTGGGCGCCACAAAGTTGAGATTTCTAGAGTAGCTAAAAGGTACTGGTTGAAAGGATCGTAGCGGAGGAGACATCCTTTGGATTACAATCAGACATGTTGTCATGTGGAATAGGCATGGAAAAGAGGACTGGTTAATCCTAGAGAGGAGTTGTTCTATTCTTATAGAGGGTGTGGTCATATGGTGCGTGATTGTCAGGCCCAACATGCAATGAACCATAGGAAGATAGTTGGTAGACTGCCACAGTAGAGGTAGTGTCATAACTAGGGATCCCTTAACTGAGTTCAGGGTGGAATCCAAGGAGACAGACATATAAGAGGAGTTGGAGTAGTTTTGTGGGGGGGGATGATTCTAACATATCCTTCCACCACCACCACGAGGTAGCCCAAATCATGCTCTAGGAGCTGGCACCCGGGTCAATAGACAACTATAATCTTTGGAGGCTTATGACCTTACAAAATAAAAGATGATGATAGTTACGATTTTTATGTTCTCTACTATTTCGTTATTATTATTAGATATAGGTTTCATTATTTCTATCATCTCTATACTCCTGGTATGATATATGGATCTCCCATTTGAGGCTCTAGCCTAGAAGCTTCATCTTGAGGTTCCTACATGGATATCTTCTTCTATACCTATTATCTTTTTGTAGTTTTCACTATCAATTGGGGAAGATAGGTTCATGTGGGACTATCTAGTCATCATGAAGGAATGTAACTCATCTTCGGTATGGATTGGTTGTGCATTTTTTGGGCCCAGATTGACTATCACCATAGATGAGTAACATTCTACTCACTGATGGGACATGATTCACATTTATAGGTGAGGGAGATCTCATGGAGGGATGAGTGGGTTATGTAAGAAGGATGGTTCGTCCAATCTACCATTAGTTGGTGATTTTATACCTTGGTGTAACAAGATGTTCAAGGATTTAGATTCCTTCATTTGTGGAGGATATTATGGATGCATTCCATGAGGACGTCTTATGACTACCTAAGTGGTCAGAGAGGTAGTTTTTCATTATCTTGTATCTTGTAATCTCTAATATATCTTCTACGTAATATCGGATGGACCCTTTTGAGCTCTGGGTGCTATAGTTCTAGTTGGAGGACCTTTGATAGAAAGGTGTTTTCAGTTCCAAATTCTCCCCTTCAGAATCACAAGTGTTGTTTGTGAATATTTTTTAAGGGATCTTGTGGAATTACATGGATTATAACAACCTAAACCAAGAAACAAAAAGAAAAAGCACCAATTTCTGGGGATTGATGACACCATTGTCCAATTATGAGGGGTAATATGGTTCTCATAGATTCATATCTAGTTTAACTACCCCAAGTTGATGGTTCACAGGGATGATATTCCAAAGATGGAATTTCGATGTTTCTATAGACAATATTAGTTCCTAGTGATTACATTTACTGTGACAAATTACCCCACAGTGTTTATGTATTTGATGAACTAGATTTCCCATCCATAAAAAGACCAATTTGGGGTGGTCTTCATCAATGAAATACTCATATACTCTACATTAGAGGAAGATCCTGAAGAGCACGTTAGGATATATCAAAATTTTCTTCATGTGAACCAACTTTATGGATGGCTCTTAAAGTGGATATTCAGGATTCATGAGAATCACTTAAAATTGAATTTCAATTCTATGAATAAAATATCCATGGACCTAAAAATATTGATATAGTGCTTTTTGGGGAGACATCTAAGAGAATGTTGGAGGTGTGGAACTTTATTGGCTTGGCATGTTACCATAAGAGATTTGTTAAAGACTTCTACTAGATTATAGCCTGTTTGACCACCTAGATGTGGAAAGGGAAATTGTTTACCTAGGAATATAAATGTTATAGGGACATAGAGGAGTTCGTTTTCATGGTGAAGAGTGATTAAATATTTAGACTACCATTAGAGGTTCTTGAGTACATAGAGTATTGTAATTCCAAATGATTTGGGCTTGGTTGTGTGATAATGCAATTATAGGCATTCATAACATACAGGTTGAGCCAATTGAGTCCCCACAAGAAGAAATCTGTTTGTCAAAACCTATAGAAGGAAGTGGTAGAATTATCCCTAAGGATTTGGAGGCACTATCTTTTGTGGAAGAACTTTTTTGGTTTACTCATACAATCAAACTCTTAGATAGGTCTCCACTCTGATATACTTGAACCTATGATCGTGGTTCTGGTTGGAGGTACTACAAAACTGTGACTTTGAGATAGTATAAACTCATTGGATGGAATATGTAGTATTATATTCCCTTTTAATGAAGTCCCATGGTCTCTTGGTGTAAGAGGCTTCAGATAAGTTCACTTATGTACAACTTACCCAAGTAGAGCAGAATTGTAAGACTCTTTTTACTATCGATGTTGTTGAATCCTTCACTTCATGATCATGTGAGAGAGTCCTAGTTTGGATACAAAAAAATTGAGGATTCACATAAGTAAAAATCCATGAGGGATTCACCTAATGAATATTTTGAAATAAGGAATCATGTCATTTTTTCATGGAAGGATGGTGGTTCAAGACATGATGCAGGAGGAGGTGGTGTATGAGTTCCAAACTTCTCCCATGGATGTATATATCTATATGGAAAATATTTACAAAGACCGTTAGTAACAGTTTTTGTTGTCTGGAATGTGATGGATTGTTGTTGATTTCACCTCTTTATGCATCACCTATGACCATGTGAATGTTAAACACTAGGTTCTAAGAGGTTTGTTGCATCCCATTGAGATCCCAAATTGGAAACAAGGTGGTGTATCCATGAAATTTAAGATAAGTCTTCCACACATAATGAAGGATGATGAAACCATCTTGTTGAGAGTTAACTGACTCACAAAGTCATGACACTTCCTCTCTATTAGGGAGAAGATTTCTCTGGAGAGTTTTGGGTAGTTCTATGTATGGGAGATAATTCTCCTTTATAGAGTTCCCTCAAAGACTATATCTGATTGTGATGAACTGTTCATGTTGTGGTTGTTGAGAGTCCTACAAGAGGAATTCAGTACCTATATTTAGATGAGAACATAATTTAACAACTAGATTGATGGGAGGACCAATGGATTTTTCCAGGTGTTAGAGGATATGATGAGGGCTTTCTTGTAATACATCAACCAGAGATAGGAGAATCTGTTTTCTTTGGTAGAGTTTTCATACCACATCATGTAAAACTCTTCTGTTAGGATGGAAAATTTTTAGGCCCATAACAGAAGACCCTGTAGGCCACCCTTGTTCTTGAAAGTGACCAAACAAACAGATTTTATGGGCCCAAATATGGTATAAGTGATAATAGAGAACGTCCAAGACATATGTGAGTAGATGAGGATGGATAAATGTAGGCAGAAATCATACATAGGTCACTATAGTAGTTCATTGGTGTTCAATAAGGGATACCACATTTTCTTTAGATTCTCCCCAAAATGAGTATTTTGAATGTTCATATAGTTATCCTCACTCTTCATACATTAATTTTATATACTGTATCATGAATACATAAAATAATATACAATTAGATTCCCCAATACCATATAAGTATAGTGCCTTTGGAAACATGGAAACAAAAACATTTGTATATAAGTGAACTAAATTATCCCTTACTAGGATCTTCGACACTATAACCCTTCTTAGAAACATCATACATAATACATATATTCATATCCTATGAAAGGAGACATAATAAGGGGTGATCATAGATTCTTAATATGGGTAGTCAATGGTGACATGTAAGAATAAACATGTCCATAGAGGTATGATAACATCATCATAACAGTAAAAGATCATACCCTTCGTATCATAAGATCATAAATAGGCCTCATGGCCTAATGATTGGTAGTTTATAAGACATGAATCATAAATTAATAAGAGAATAAACCATGAAATAATTATATAGGAATATGAAAATGATGTTTTGGTAGACATATAATCATATTATATGATTTCTATAGTAGTTAAGAAAACCATTACAATAAATATTTATAAAATGGGTTCACTTTCCGTACCATTTTGGTATTCATGGTTCACTCCCATACCCATACTGGTAGTCATGGTTCATTCACATTTCCATCATAGTAGTGTGAGTTAACTCTCCTTACTATATTGGTTTTAATGGTTAATTCTCATGGCCATATCTGTTTTATGAGTTCACTCCCCATACTATATTTATTGTCACAGTTCACTACTATGGACTTATTAGTAATCAGGGTTCACTCACAAGACCATATTAGTATATATGTAGAGATATAAATCATTACCCAATGCATTGGAGGGATATATAGGTCCCACCCATTTCATAATGAAATCATATAAACATGTGCCACCAAATCGTGAATGGTCATATCATAACCCATAAAATAAAATGGTTATCATAAACATGTAATCATATAATAACCTTTTTAAGTAGATATGTTTCATAATCATTACATCAAACCAAAACCCATTAAAATAAGTGGGATTCATAACCATATAAAACGTTAAAGAGAAAAACATTTCATAAACATATAACCTATTAAGAGAATTGATATCATAAAAATAATTCCGTAATGTGAAAACCATTTAGAGAAACAATGTTAAAGGGACATTTGGATCTTTTATTATCAAGTAATGAGTAACATCAATATATTTAATGTTAAATATAGAATAATTTTGATAGATTACTTAAAACATTTCATTTGGAAAATATCATTTCTTCTTTGAAAATTGTTTTCTAAAAAAATGATTTTATTTTAAAATATACATTAATTACTATAAAAGATTCTATAAAAATTTTCAACAAAAATTCCTTGAAGACATATAAAATAATCATTTAAACATTTGTGGAAACTTGTTTCTTCGAATTCACTTTAAAAACATATAAATCAATCATAAATTTTTTTTAAAGAACACTGTTTTAGAAAATGGAATTGAAATATTATAATGAATGATTGAACCATTATATTTATTTTTGTTGAAAATATTTTTTTATAACATATACGGGACGTTTTAAAAAAACACTCGAAACACTTTTTGAAAAAATATTTCGCAAAAAAAATAAGTTCATTGAAACACACTTTAATACAAACATATTTATAGAAAATTGTGAAACAATTCATCTAAAATAACCTTGTAATATTTTAATATAAAATTCATGGAAATAATGGTCAATATGGTTACTAAGTTTGTATATTATAAACATTTCTTTTGGAAATTAAATGTTTAGAAAAGTTCCTTCACTGGAAAAGGATAAAAAGATTCATTTTTAAATATTTTTTTTAGAAAAGGTAAAACATAAGTAAAAAAATTATATTGAAAATAATAGGGTAATTGTAAAAATGTTGAAAACTTTTTAGAAAATATTATTTTTAAATAACATGATGTTTTGACCCAAATGAAAGATATAGCCACATTTTCATAAAAATATTTTATTAATTTTCTTAATTACCAGAGATTGAGAAATAGTACTATTACATAGATAAAATTACTACCTCGAGGGATAGAAATTCATGAGTAGTATTCATATATGGATCATAATATTTCATAAATGGAAGTATAATCATAAAAAATTGTGATAAATGATGATATTGATTCAATAAACACTTACCACATGTTAACCTGGGATTATACTCTCCATGTAAGAAAATAAAATTACATGAAGTATAAAATATCATTAAAATAGAGATATTTATTATAAATCATGTCACAATCACATTTAAAAAATAATATTGATGAATAAAAAATGTGTGTCTCAAATAAGGAAAATTGAGAAAAAACTATCATACCGATTTTGTTACTTTTGAAATATAAACCAAAGAAATAAAATCATATAATGGATATGTAAATAGCCATAATTTTCAAAATAATAATCATTGAAAAATATAATTTAAAGCATATAATCTATGAAAAATTAAATAATGGTGGACATGTCATGTATCTCATCTATATAAAAATTGACTTGAATATGACTTTATATTACCCTGTTATTACCAATTCTATGTTATGGTCTCACTTTAGGTAATATATGACTTATTCTTTGTACAAGTCTTGAATTATTATTCATGATTGTATAACATATATATTGATTTAATTACTTATATAATGTAATAAATTATATAGATATGATATATATTAATTATATATTTGCTTACAATAATCTATATATTATAGAATGATGATATATAATTCACCATTCATTGAGACGGTCATCCTTACGTAAGCATAAACATTGTTTCTATTTGGTTATCATATTAAAGGAATGTAAGTAAATGAAATATATGTATATATTAATATAATATAATTAAAGTATAATTATTAATTTATAAATTTTAGATTTGTGCACTAAAACAGTCTTCAACCCACTCCTTGTATTGTTTGAACAAATCACATCGCATTGACGAGGTGATACATCAACATTCCCCAAATGAAATTATCATAATTACTAGATATTGATAGTATAAAATTATGTGTTATAAAATAATTATAGAAGCCTAAATAAATAATATATATCATATATATATATATAGATATTTTTTTCATCATAATTCCCAACCATGAATGGTTGATAAAGAAAATTCAAAAATCATCATTTCGCGAGGGGCAGTTCATCATACACATAAATAGTATATTTGTTACCCACTGGATAGAAGTTATTTTAAGTGTAGGTATAACCCATAGCATAAATATATCTAAATATATGAAGGATTCTTTTTTATATAATCATGGAATAATTAGATTTGAGGGGTGATGAATGGAAATAAATCTAATGATCTTAATGAAATGTATTAAATCTTCTTTGAGTAAATCCATTTCATTTTCACGAATGGGATTACTTGGATGCATTTCATCATAATGGTAGGATTCTAGGATTATAGGATAGATTTTTTAGATCACTTTTTCTGATATTTGTTAAGAAAAATATTCTTGAGAGGTGTGATGAATTGGGATGTGAGAAGGCATTTTTATAGTGGGGGAGGAGTAGCACTCCGGTAAATTTTGGAAAAGGGAATTACACCCATGTTTTTACAAATTATTGTGGTTAAAATAATAGAAAATTTTAGGAAAAGGTATTGTGGGGTATGAATATGGATATCCTATGGCTTTGGGAAAAGTTTTTGGGCCAATGTTTACTTAGGTTGGAGGTTTAGTCTTTTATTGAGCTAAATTTCACACAAATCATTGTAATTATTTCAAAGTAATTCCATTAATATCTTTGGTCAAAAACTACATTGAATATATTAGGAAATATGAATTATTATGATTAAAAATAATGAATGAATTTTTCAAAAATATGATCACAGAAGTGTCTACAATTAATTAAATTTTAATCCCACATACTGGAAAAAAATGAGTGTTTTTAATGTAAAAATGTTCAAATGTTTTCAATGTTATTATATTCAATTTCAATGTGAAGTTGATTCCAATGGCCTAAATTGGATTAGATGATAAATATTTTATTTAATTAAACATTAAAACAAATTTACAATATAATTAATCCTTATAAATAAATTACATGAAAAAACATTTTTGAATTAAAAATTCATATTTTTCCCTATTCATTTAAAAAAATAAAACTTCATAGAAAAAACCAGCAATTCACCATAACCTAATTTATATGAATTTTATTAAAATTTAAATTTTATCTTGACATATATTTTTTTTAAATTTTCAAATAATTGAATTTAAAATTGGCTTTACATTAAAATTTGGTAGAACTGCCATTATAAAATATTGATTTTTATGCGAAATATTATGTTTGTTCTCATTGTATAGATATAAAATCAATTGGATGGATATTAAATTATTTAATTTAATATATAAAATATAAATTTAATAAGTATCATTCAACTGTATAAATTAATTTATCATACTAGGATTAATATATATTTACATCTTAAATTTTATTTTATAAAATCCTTCTCTTTATATTTATTTAGATTCTATATTCATTGCAAATAAATAGTTAACCAATGAATTAAACTATAGATTTTCCTAAGTTAGTTAATCTTATTATTTTCAATTGAATGACTAGGTGATATTTTATTATATTAAATAGTAATATTAATAATAATATATTATTGGTCTGTAACACTTAGTGATGCGTGTAACATAACTCAATAAAGAAACTTATTATTGCTTTCAATGTATGCTTACTCGGTATCATGTTCGTTGAAAGATGTATAAAATATATCGAGACTATTTATAATAGGAAATATATTATAAAGTCTCATGATATTATATTCCCTTCCGTTTTTTCTCTTTCCAATTGTGCAAGATAAACATGATGTTGTGTATAATAGAATCAAAATGTAGGGCTTTCAAATAAAAAAAGATAGATTCAGAGTTACGTTAAATGACAAATATCATAAACAAAATAAATTAATTTTGAGAAAAAAAAATTTCTCAAATATCGCACTGTCATAATCGTCCCCTTAAAGTGAATTTTTTCCCCAATATTTTTTAGGGTTAATAATATTTTTATACATGAAAGATTCTTTCATGGAAACCCACATCGTAAAACTAAACAATAAAACATCATTTCAAAAAACCTGGAACTGTAATAGTTACCCATAGTAACTCAAAACTTGTTTCCTATGTAGGAGAACATATGTGGGAGGGGAAAACATAGACAAGGAAGATAAATATAACCATCAACTTCTGATTGAGAGTTATAGAAGAACGGGTAAGTACAAAGCTAAATATCAGAAAGCCATAAATCTGTGAGGACCTAAGGGACCATATGATTCATTATAAAGGAAGGTACTATGAAAATATTTTGGGATTCAATATCTTTTTTCCTAAATATGAATAAATTTTAGAATATATATACTTACACGATTTGTGGAAAACCTCACACTTTGTTTCTCCTAGATCCACTTCACATCTTTCTCTAAAAAGGAAGGTGAATTTTTCATTCATGAAGTATTAACAGGTCATGAGATACATGATATGACATCCTATTTAACATCCTTTTTTTCAAAAAAGAGTTTTTATACTAGGTTATCCAGTATGTATAAATCCTCATGTGGTTAGATAACACCTTAATCTTACAGACTTCATCAGAAGCATAACTTAAACTTTCCATAAATTTTTAACCATACAACCCTTCCAAAAGATAAAAATTCAAAACATTAGAAATAATTTATCTAAATCACCTTTAGATTGATCCCACATATATCAAAAGGTAGTTATTGGTTTTCAAATACCATAAAAGTTAATACCACCATCATATATTCTTCTAAAAAATGTTAATAAATTGAATTTCCATAAATCATTTTGGAAAACATGCATGTTTCCCTACAATGATTTCTGGATATATACCATAAATTTGAGAAGCAATAAATTTCATCCATGATGACATAGACCCCTTTTTTCACATATCAATAATTAGTTCCAGAGTAATCAGTACTATTCAATTTACATTATCTATACCAGTAATCTCACAACAGAAATAATGGTTATTTTGGATGGGGTATTTGCGAGGGGGAAGGGTCCTATAGCAAATTGTCAGGCTGGAGTGACTATTTGTGATTGGGACCCTCTCCCCATCACAAATAACGAATTATTTGCAACGTGTATATAGTCCCCATCACAAAATATTTGGTGTGAGTTGCACACTAATCCATGAAAATTAAATTTTACACAAATATAAAAGCCTTCCACAAATTCCCAGTAGTGTTTTATAGTATTTCCAATTGGATTTATCTCTCATTTCAAATAGTATGTCGACAAGTTGGAATTTGTGATGGGACCCATCACAATTTATTTTTTAATCGAGTTTGAATTTTCAATGGGTCCCATCACAACTAATATCATCACAAATAATCCTACCTATATATACCCTCATCAGTTTTTCTCATTTGACTCCTTTCCCTGCCCATATCTCACTCTCTACTTATATTTTTTCTCTCGAAATCCTTCAAAGATTAACATTCAAAATCGGGGCAATATTTGGGGCTTATATCCTCTAAAAGATTCAGTTTTAAGGTATTTTTCCTTTTTTTATTTTTTTGTTAACTCATTTTAGTTTATATTCATTATAATTATTCTTAATTAGCTGTGATTAAATTAAATTAGAATTAGATCGTATTATTTTGCATTGTTTTTTATGAATAATTATGTGTGGTTAGTATTAATGTGTAATAACAAATTGTTATTATATTAATTGTTATTATTTAGTATTCATCATTAATAATTATAGAAAAAATTAATAATTCTTAATAATTACTCATAATTTGTAACAATGAGCGATATTTAGTTAAAATTATCGTTAAAAAGTATAAAATTGATATAATTATTTAGAAATATTATAAATAGTAATAATTAGTAATAACTACTGATAATTATTGATAATTAAAAATAATTAGTTATAATTAGAAATAATTAGAAATAATTAGAAATAATTAGAAATAATTAGTAATAATTAATAGTAATTAATAATTAATAGTAATAAATAGTAATAATTCTTAACAATTCTTAATAATTATTAATAATTACTACTAATTAGTAATAAATAATAGTAATTAGTAATAATTATTAATAATTAGTAATAGTTAGTACTAATTAGTAATAATTCATAACAAATTAATAATAATTTGCAATAATTAGTAATAATTTGTAATAATTCGTAATAATTACTAATAATTAGTAATAATTGGTAATACATGGAAATAATTAGTAAAAAATAGTAACAAATTGTACATATTTTTAATAATTGGTAATAACTATTAATAATTGTAAATAAATGGTAATAGTTCCTAATAATTCCTAATAATTTGTAATAGTTCGTAATAAATTGTCATAAATCGTGATAATTTGTAACATTTCATAATAATTAGAAATAATTATTAATAATTAGTACTGATTGAAAATAAATAGTTATAATTTGTAAAAAATAATAATAAATAGTAATATTTATTAATATTTATTAATAAATAATAATAATTTTTAAAAAATATTAATTAATAGAAATAATTAATAATAAACAACAATAATCAGTAATAATTAGTAATAAATAGTATCAAATAGCAATAAACCATAATAATTATTAATAAATAGTAATAACTAATTATAAATGCTAATAATTAGTAATAAATAGTAATAATTTGAAATAATAAGTAATAATTAGTGATAATTAATAATAATTAGAAGTAATTATGAATAATTAGGAATAATTAGGAATAATTAAGAATAATTATGAATAGTAAAAATTATTAACAATTTGTAATAAAAAAGAATAATTAGAAATAATTAAGAATAATTAGCAATAATTTTGAATAATTGGGAATAATTTGGAATAAATTTGAATAATTAGAAATAATTTGGATTAAATAGTAATAATTATGGATAATTTGTAATAATGAGAAAAAACTGTAATAATTAGTAATAATCAGTAATAATTAGTAATAAGTTTTAATAATTTTTAATACATAGTATTAATTAGTAATAATTAGTAATAATTATGAATAATGAAGAATATTTATTAATAAATAGGAATAATTTAGAATAATTAGTAATAAAAAGGAATAATTAGGAATAATTTATAATAAATAGGAATAATTAGCAGTAATTATTAATAAATAGGAATAAATAGGAATTGTTGGTAATAATTAAGAATATATAGAAATATTTTTTAATAAATTGAAATAAATAGTAATAAATACTAATAAATAGTAATAAATAGTTATAATTAGTAATAACTTGTGATAATTAGTTATAATTAGTAATAATTAGTAATAAATTTAATAAATAGTAATAAGTGGTGATAAATCGTAATAAATAGTAATAATTTTTTATAATTAGTAGTAATTAGTAATAATTAGTAATAAAGAGTAATAATTAGTAATAATTATTAATAATTAGTAATAATTAGAAATAAACTAGCCCAAATTTTTAATAATAAGTTTTAAATTGGCATTATTTTCAGCAGAATGGAGGCAGCTATTTTCCCCAAGGGCTCATCTTCTTGCAACCCACTAAAATCTATATAAAAAACATTCTTCGATGTACGAATATCTATTTTCATATTCATGACAATGGAGAGCAGTGCGGAGAGGCATCCCTACATCTATTCTTGTGCATAAAAAATAGATATCCCTCTATCGGGGAAGATTTTTCATAGTGATTTCAGACTGAGAAAGTTGAAATGATATGATCCATCAGGAAAAAGGGCTTCCGCAAATCCAGTAAATATTATGTCACTCATAATTTTTAGAAACTACTATAAATTAGTTGTAATTAATAATAATTGGTGTAGATTAGTATAATTTTTTAAAAAATTTCTATAATCAACTAACAAATCAAAGAAATTATTGTAAATTGCTAGAAAAGTGTATTTAATATTACACTCTTTTCTAGATAGTTTTTTTCTTATATAAAATTATTCAAAAAAACAAATTATTTTATATTTTTAAGAGAAATATATAAT
Source organism: Viscum album (assembly GCA_963277665.1). Lineage (NCBI taxonomy): Eukaryota > Viridiplantae > Streptophyta > Magnoliopsida > Santalales > Viscaceae > Viscum > Viscum album. The sequence continues at coordinate 402,668,685 of OY728142.1, forward strand.
AAGGAAGTCAACAACATTCATTATTAGATGATTGTTCATGGATAAATCAGTGCATAAATCCAATTAGTTATATTTTAAATCATGTATATATTGAGGGTGTTAAAGTTTTCTTATCATTTGCATCATCAAAACTCGAATTTTTTTTCATACGTGATAAAAAACATTCCATCTAAAAAAATTTCTTTGAGTAATTTTGACACATTTGACAATTTTGGAGGTCATGTATTATGTTTTCGTCATCAAACAAGTTATTTTTTTTGTATCAAAATGGTAAATGCAGTTCCAGAAAAGATACTAATAATTTGGTTCTAGATCTATCACAATTTCAAAATTTAGTACATGATGTGATAGGTTCATCTTTTCAACAAACTTATACTCAGGATGATATTTATTTAACACATGAGTTAGAATCATCTCAATTTTATTAGTTGTTGTGGTCCTTTGAGGATTACTTATATCATGGTAGCAAGATAAACAAATTTGATGTTATTGAAAAAATTATGATTGTTAAATCAGATAATAGTTGGTCAAATAAGTGTTTTTATTAGATATTTTATTTGATTAAAACTCGGGTACCTGAAAAAAATTAGTTTCCTAAAAATTTATATGAGAGAAAGCAACTGATTCATAATCTAGGTCTTTGTAATTAGAAGTCTCATGCATGTTCAAATGATTTCATAGTATATTATCATGAAAATGAGTCATTGGATTTTAGTCCTTCATGTGAAAAATTGATGTATTAAGAGGCTCATCTTGTGAAGTCTGGATTGATTCCTATAAAACATTTGAGATATTACCCACATTCGCACATATTTTAGTATTTATTTATGTCCTAGAACATAGAGGCATTGATTTCATAGCACAAAACAAATATTTGAGCTAGTAAAAGCATAAATCATCCCTCTAATGGGGATTCATGGAAACATTTTTACCATTTGCATCCATATTTTTCTTTTGAAACCTGAAATGTTTTATTGTGTTTTTCTACTGACAATTTCTATCTATTTTATTCTTACATTAGTCAATATTCAGGTTTGTAAGTCTTTAAAACTCCATATAATATACCACTGTGGATGTGGATGAAGAACCCATATATATTTTTGAACATATTAGTTCCATGATTTCTGAAAAAGAATAATGATATTTACATGATACCTTTGATTGAAGAGTTAAATTCATTATGGTGTAAGTGTGTTTGTACATATGATGTTTCAATGAAATAAACTACCTACTTAATGTTGCAATGATGATGACAATTATTTACTTCACATCATATGGCATGTTATCTGGGTAGAGTACACATAGTTTAAAATCATGTTTGTACTGTATGACAGACAGCAAAGTGTTTATGCTCGTCAATGGAAAAGAATTATTTTTTCGATTTTCGTCACAGATTCCTTCCCACTGATCATCCTTTTTGTTGGCTCAAATATAATTTTAGAAGATCCACAATTGAATGTGATGATCATACAACAATGATCATGGGTATAGAATTAAGATAAATTGTCACTTCATTACCATCCATTACATTTGGACCAGTAATAAACCAACAGAAAGTTGATGGTTTGGAGAAAGAACACAATTAGATAAAATGGAGCAAGGATCTAACATATTGGTCTGATTTATTAGTCCATAAATTGTTGGATTTAACACATATTGAGAAGAACAGTTTTGATAGTTTATTTCATACAATTTTGGATACACTTGGTAAGGAAAAAGATAATGTAAAGGCATGATTAGATATTGGACAAATTTGCAAGTGATCAGAACATAAACTATTTGAAAATGTTAGATCACAGAAGTTATTGAAGACAAAATAATCTTATACATTATATAAATACAATCAATTATTATTTTTTCAGTGGATTGTAGATTTGAGAATTCCAGATGGTTATGCTTCCAATTTAGGAAATGTGTCATAAATGGTCACATCACCGGATTAAAAATTCATATGTATCATGTTTTAATGGAAAAACTTTTGTCGATTGGAATAAGAGGTTTGTTGAATTCTATGATTTGGGATGTGATAACAGACATATCATATTTTTTTGAGACGTTTGTGTGGAGACAAAAAATTACGACACAAAAAGAAGACTATAAGAATTTTTTACGTAAAATGGAAAATATAATCCCAAAATCATTTATTGAATCAATGGAACATTTGATATTACATTTTTGAGATGAGACAAAATGGGGAGGTCCCATACAGTTCCAATGGATGTACCCATTCAAGAAATGCACGTAGATTTTGATGAAAAAAGTATATAACAAATAATCAGTTAATGGTTCAATTACAGAACCGTATATGCAAGATGAAATTTATTTTTTCTACTCTTATTATTATCAATCCTAATATCCCTGAAATCACAAAAGCCATGTCCATAATGAGAGAAATTTTGATGATGAAATTAGAAATAAATTATTGTTTTTAATCATTGTGAACTTGGCTCTGGTGGAGTTCATGAACGATAGATTCCAAATGATGGGGTTCCCTCCACTATCTCCTCCAGCTCCTCTAAAAAAGCCTGCCCCTCAGTGGTGTATTCAATTTTTATAATAAAATAGTTGAATGTAATTTTTCTAATACTCTCTATTTACATTTCTATATTGTGGGTTTTTATATTATTCTGAATATTGAATTTTTTGTTATTCATTTAATATTTTATTAGTTTATTTCTTAATTAATTTTTTTTATTTTTTTTATTTTTTTATTTTTTATATTTTTGTGAATATTGAGGTTTTTATTATTTTATTATTATTTTTATTTTACAAATATTAATAAAATCAATTCAAAAAAATTATAATAATAATATTATATTATTATTAAGATTATATTATTATTATTATTATATTAAAATAATAATTAGTAATATTATTTTTTTTATTTTTTATTTTTATTTATTTTACTCATATTAATATTATTAATAAATTAATATTATATTAATATTATATTAATTTTAATCATATTATTAATATTAGTAGTAGTATTATTATTATTTTATTACGAATCATCTTATTTTATTCATTTTATTATTATTTCGTAAGCAATTTGCGATGGGTTATCACCCTATCACAATAGTTTGTTTTTAAAACATCTGGAAAAATATTTATGATGCCCTTTTCTATAATGGGTCATTTATGATTGGACCCCATTGCAAATGCTTATTTGGAGATAGGGTCCCATTTTAAATATACAAATTTTTACTACTGTCCCCTCATCCAAGAAAAAAAATTAGTATCTTGAACACATTAATGGTTACCTTCCCTTAATCAAAATATCACATTTCCATTAAATTCCTTTTTTATTTCATCATAACCATTTAACATATCCTTTTAAATATTTTATTAAAACATATAATGAAAAAAATTTATATTTCTTGACTCAAATAACATAATAATTGAATTCTAAAAACATAAATACTTTATTCATCCAACTTTATTCTTAAACTTATTACTCATGCTTGTCAATTTATTCATTTTTACCTCTTTCCAAGAATAAGAAATTTGAATCATGTTTTAAGGTTCCTCAACATTAATATATTCATTCTTCTTTTTTTTAATGTAAACAATACTCTAAGTACATCACATACCTTTCACATGTAGTTTGTGGTTTCATTATCTTAAGAAGTATAACCAATACTTGTACCATCTTCTCATTATCTTTAGGATATTTCCACTTGGGAAATTATTTCTCATAGTTCCCATACTTTCCACGTCTTAAATATTCAATAATAACCAAGTTATATTGATTATAATTATAAAACATTTGGGGAGAAACACTTATCATAATGGAAAACCATAAAATCAAGAAAAATCGCTAATAGGATGTCTGAATCATGACACATACTTATTTTTCTATGGAAACATAGGTTTTTCCTAGGTAATTATTTATCAAATTATATTTAAATCCTTCATTATGGTTTATAACGAATTTATGAATTAACAAATAATATTCCCAAGAAGTGACAAACTTGGTCTCCAGCAAGCCTCGTTGTTGTGTAACATGTTACACCAAGTCAGGCCGGACACACCATGTCGGAGTTGTTTCCCATGGGTATATCTATTCAATTACCACATACACTTGTTGTTTCTAGACTAGAATGTGTTTATAGGAAACAAGTCGTTATATTGTTTACCAAAATTCTATTACATTTTCATATACTTTTCCTTGTCCTTAGACATATCCTTAAACTGGTCATTAGGGTTCTCACTAAGGATTACTCATCCTTGTTTTCAAAGTATAGCTAAAAATTCACACTGATACCAACTATAGAGACTCACTATTTATATAAATTAACATGACATAACTTTTTTAGAATAATTAAAACATTATACAAATAGACGCCCAATAACTTTATTAGTCTAGTGCCATTGGAAACCGGGAAACATAAACACCAGAACATAAGTGAACATCATTATCTCCCACTAGGTTCTTCATGAGTGTATCCCTTATTAGACACATCATAATTAATAAATATCATCATAACCTTGTAAAGGGAACATAAAAAATGGTGATATTAGAAGCTCGATAAGGGTAACCAAGGGAAACATGTAAGAATAAATATTTTTATAGGCGTATGAGAATCTGATCATAACATTAAGAGATCATACCCTACATATCATAGGATTATAAACATGAATCATGGAATAATTATTAGTAGTTAATAAGACATGAATAATAAGGGAATAATACCATAAACCATTAAATCATTATAGAGGAATAAAATACCAAATTTTAGGAAAACACAAAAGTGTATAATATGATTTCAATAGTAGTTAAGAAAATCCTACTAAGGTTATAGTAGTAGTGTGGTTTCACTGCTCATACCATGTTAGTAATAATTATTAATTCCAATAACCATATTTGTAGTCATGGTTCATTACAATGGACATATAAGTAGTATTATTTCACACCAATAACATCTTGGTAGTCAAGGTTCATTGCAATTACCATATTAGATGAATGATTTACCATCGTGGTCGTAATAATTCACTCCCATGGTTGTCTTAGTAGTCAAGGTTAACTCTAAATAAAATCATAGTCTATCCCATCAGATGTAAATCTTAACCCAATTATTTGGAGGGATATATAGGTCTCACCCATATCAAAATTAATTCATACTCACATGTGCCACAAAATCATAAACTATCAAATCATAATCCCTGGAATGAAATGGGTATCATAAAAATTTAATAGTATCATAACCTATATAAATAGATAGGTTTCATACTCGTTTCATTAAATCATAACCCATGAAAAGATGTTTTTTCATAAACATTTAACCTAGGAAATAAAAAAGGATTCCATAAAAATATAGCCCCTGAATGATAACAGATTTCACAAACATCAAGCTATAAAGTGCAAACCATTTACAGAAAGAATGTGAATGGAACCTTTGGATCATTTCCTAGGAAGTCATGATTAACATCAATGGATGTAATCATAGATGAAAAATAATTTTAAAAGAACCTTAAAACCCATTTCATGAAAACAAAATGTCCATTACCCATTCAAAAAATATTTTTAAAACATAATACCATTTTAGAATCATTTTTTTAAATAAACTTAGAAATATATTAAAGGAGAATAAAAATCATTGGAAAACATTTTTCCTTGAAATATTATAAAATAAGCTTGAAACCCATATTGAAACCATTTTTCATTTAAAACACATTGAAAAAATATAATGAAATATTGAATAATTTTAGAACCCGTTTTATAGGAAATGGATTTGAAAAAATATAAAGAAATTATGAAATTATTTAAAAAAAATTCGATCAAAATATCCATTTAAAAATAAATAAGGGGTGATTTTAAAATCACAAAATACATTTTCTTTCAAATCCACATTAAATTAAAATAATTCAATTATATTAGGAAAAACATTTGCTTTAAAAATATCCTAATAATATTTAATTGAATATTCAATGAAATAATGTTCATGATGGTAGTTAATTTCATACATGCCACACATTCTTTTTTCACCGTAAATGTTTAGAAAAGTTCCTTCACTAAAAGATCGATATAAGATTACATCAAAAAAACTTTTTTAAAAAAAATGTAAAACCTGATTAAAAAATTCCTCTAAAAATCATATTGTAATAGTAAAACATTTTCTAAAACCTTTTAGAGAACACGATTTGAAGGAATACAAATTTACGAATGAAATAAAGATACAACCAAATTTTCATAAAAGACATGTTCTTAATTATCTTAAGTATAAATGAGTGAAAAAATGGTACCATTACATGGATATGACATTAATATATATAGGGTAATAATATTCGTGATTTTTATTGGTATAGGGATCATAATGTTTGATCAATGGAAGAATAATCATAAACAATCCCATTAAACAATGATATTGTTTCAATAAAATCTTACCAAATGGTCACATGGGATCATACTCTTAATTTAAGAAAATTTGATTAAATGAATATTAAAATATCATATAAATAAGAAATTTTTTGAAATATCATGTCATAAACACATTTAAAAAAGAATTTTTCATAAAAAAACATGTCTCTCAAGGAAGAAAAATTGAGACAAAACTATCTTCCTAATTTGTTAACATTTGAAACCTAAACACCATGAAAGATATATCAGAGAATGGATATGTAAGTACCCATAAATGTATGGGTAATAATCATTTAATACATTCATGTGTATTTTGTACTCCACTTAAAAAAAGAGTAGTGAAAAAGGAATTTATCCCACATATATAAAAAGTGAGATAGAACTCTATTACATTATGTATTGACACTCATCGTACTAATAAAAACATCTATTATAATAAATATATATTTATTATAAAAATGTTAAGGAAACATATTATTATATCTAATACCATATGTTATTTAATTATGACTTTATATTACCCACTTCTTAAAAACTCTATGTTATGGTTTCAATTTTGGTAATATCTGATATATTCTTCATACATGTTTTTTCTTATTATAAATTATTGTCTTAATTATATAATTATTTACTTACCTTCATAATGTAAATATTATATAAATATCAAATATATTCAGTATATATGTATTTACAATAATATATATAATATATAAATATAAAATGGAATACACTAATCATGAAGACGGTAGATTGGATGTACGCATGAACGATGTGTCCATTTTGTTGTCATATTAAAAGAAATAGTGTAAATGGAATATTTGTATATATGTATATAATATAATAATATTATAATTATTAAGTTTTATATATCTTATATTTTCACTAAAACCATCCTTAACACATTTTATGTAATATGTGAATGAATCAGAACGCTTTGAGGAGGCAATTGTCCACACTTCCCCAAACAAAATGATCGTATTTACACAAGAAGGAAAGTATAGAGTTATATATGGTAAAATAATTATAGAATAATAAATATATAATAAATATAATAAATATCATATATAAACATCATCTCCATCATAATTCCTAACCATGAAATGTAATAAAGGAAAAAATGGACAATCATCATTTCATGAGGTGGTAGTTCATTGTATACAAAAATGTTATTTTTATTACCCATTTGATATAAGCGTGAAAATTATTTTGTCAAATACTTAATAGAAAAACATATCAATATATTTAAGAATATTTTTATTTTGTAAAATCTTGGAATAAAGAGAGTTTAGGGTTATATAATGGAAATAAAACTGAAGTGCTTTAGGAAAGAGATTGCCTCTTCATTGGGTAACTACTTTTGGTTTCCACTAAAGGGATTACTTAATTTTTTCATATCTAGGTGATGCTTATATTATGTGTATAAAAATTTTTATTTTATATTTCTGAAGATATTAGTTTATAAAATTTGGCTTGAGAGGTGTGATAATGTGGGAGGGAAGGAGGCCTTTAATAGTGGAGGAGGAGTGACACTATTGTACATTTTGTAAAAGGGAATTCCACCCACGTTTTACAATTGAAAGATGATCCAATAATGTAAAATATTCCATTAAATGGTTTATCAGTTCAGAAAATGGATAGAAAAGGGATTTTGGACATGTTTATAATTCATTTTTTACATTATGTTTATGATTTAGTGTCATGTTTAGCTTAATTTCAATTTAGTGATTGTAATCAATTTTAATTAATTTGACTAATATTTTTTCTTAAAAAAAGTTCACCATATTAGAAATTATAAATTATTTTGATTCCAAATATTTAATCAATTTTACAAAATTAAAATCACATAAATCAAATAAAATAAATTTTAATTTAATCCAACAGATGAGACAACAATTAGGGTTTTGAATGTAAAAACATTCAAATGTTTGTTGTGTTTTTATACTAAATTTTAATTTGAAATTGATTCCAATTACGTAAATTTTGTTAATATAAAATTAATTGATAAAATTAAACTCTAAAAACAATTTAAAATATAATTTAATTTTAGAAATATTTTAGATGAAATAGTAGTATCAAATTAAAAATCAAGATTTTCCTCTATTCATTAAAAAATAAAGTTCCATTGATATATAAAAAAATTCACCTTAAGAAATTTATTATGTTTATCTTTTGAATATTTGTTTAATTTTTACATATAATATTTATAAAAGTTCAAAAAAATGGATTTAACTTTGGTTCCCCATTAACAGGTGATAAAACTACCTTAATATAAAAAATAATTTTTTATATGAACTATTGAGTTTATTCCTATAATAGGGATATGAAATATATTGAATGAATATAAAAAATATTTTATTTAAAATATAACATATAAAATTATTAATTATCCTTCACTAATGGTAATTAATTTAACTTATTATGATAAATTGCCTTTTACAGATAAAAAACGTCTTTTATAAAATCATTCCCTTTATATTCAATTGGTTTATATATTCATTTATAATCAATAAGTAACCAATTCATTCAATTATATATTTTCATATGTTATTTGGTATTATAATATTTAATTTAGCATCTTGGTTATATGTAATTATATTATATAATAATAATTTTAGTAAAATATTTTTATTTTGCAATACTCGGTAATGTGTGTAACAAAGCCATCAAAAAAAACTTGTTTTTTCATATGACACATGGTAACTTGGTACCATGATAATTTCAAGGTATATATAATATATAAAATCTATTTGAAATTATAAATATATTTTACTGCCTCAAGATATTATATTCCATTAAGAACATGGGGTTGTTTTAGTGTAATCATAACTTGGTGTTGCGTATGACCCAATCCAACAATAGGGATTTCATATAGAAACAAATATATTCATTGTTAAATGAAATTATAAATACTAAAAAAAATATTAAACTAATTTTTTAAGAATATTTCACCAAATCTTGGGTGTTATAGTTCATTCAGGGAGGCAATAAATCGCTGAGAATCATTTGGTCATTCGAGACAATGAAGAGGGTTAGCGAGGTTGCTTATGTCCTCGAACAACACACACATTTGGAGCTGGTGTACTATGCCTTCCATATATCACAATTCAAGAGATATATTCATGACCCTATGCACGTTATCGATTAGGGCATGATGGACATTGATGATGGATTCACATATGTGGATCACTCAATGGTGACTTAGGATTAACAGGATAATACCTTATATGGAAGGATAATCGCCTTGGTTCACATTGTTTACTACATGGATATGTGCAGCAGAGATCCTAGGAGATGGAAACCCAACTGATGGCTCATTATCATGAGTTTCTTGTTTAGTTTTTTCTTCTTTAAGGAAAATATTTTAGAGGATTTAATGATTTATAAAAACAGTTTTTTATATTTCAGATTTTGAAGTATTTCTAAATATATTTCTAAATCCATACACTAATATGGAATGTTATTTGGAGACCTAGTGTGCCGATAATCATTTTTACAAAAGATATATATATTTTTTATATTACATGAATTCAGTTTCTACAAGAAAAGAGGAGAACTCTTAAATGGTATATAGGTTAAGAAATATAAATCCACGGTTGAGTTCGGAACATATTTTTTTATCCTAGGAACAACCTAAAATACGTCATCATGGGTGTTTTGATATATTGGTCTTTGGTGGTATATTCAGTTCATTGATTAATTAAATTAGTTAAATTAATTGATTATTTTATCCTAACTGAAATGTCTATAATATTAAATCCATTTTGATTTTCCTTGGGTTATCCCCATAATATCGGGGCAACCAAGAGCTTCTCCTTACTACTTCCATTATCATATCATACAGGATGATGAAGAAACTCAGGATCAAAACAGATCATGTCACAGTGAATGCAGTGACTTCCTTTGATCATAGGGGAGCATGTTCATTGATGATGAATGGTCCAATATCTAGGTAGGTCTCAACAATTTGTTGAATAATCCCATTTTGATTATATTTATAGAGTTGATCAATCCCCATTCCATTGATTTGTAGAAATTATGGGATGAATAGGTGCCTGTGAATTGAAATTTTATTTGGTTATTCATATTTTATAACCATGTATATCCTTAGTCTTGATCATTGTACAAGAACTCTTTTACAATGATGGTTAAATATTTTTTTATTATGTCGTTCCCCCTCCATTTCTTCACATTATTAATAGGGTGGACCCTGTGGTCCCATTTCGATGTTGTCGAGAGGTATTGAGCCCGATCAGACTCTCAAAATCAAGGCGCAATCACATGCAAGGGGTGGATTGATGAATTAGAGATAGATATGGGGTTTTTAGGATAAGGGAGATCCTTTCAATAATATGAATTCTAGTCAGAAATGGAAGAAGGAATCAATGTGTGCGGGACAAGTAGAGAAACCCCACTGGTCGACTAGATTTGATTTTCAACCACCTACTAGCCAGAAACGATGAAAGGTGAATATATCCGCCTTTTTTGGGCCATGATGAAGCCAAATATGAAGTTATAATACCATATCGAGTGCATGGTGATTGAATCTGGGATTACTAGAAAATATGAACTATATAACATATGGATTGAAGAAGACATGGCATTTCAGGCCCTATGATGCTACGAGTATGTTTTTAGAAATAATAATGGAGCCTTGGTGTGTGGAACTCCCACATACATGTACCATGTACTTGGGTGCATGAAACTTGTGACAAAACTCATGGCAAAGTCCCCATGTGGAAGTACACGGCCAGGAACAAGGATGTGTACCAAATTACACAGACATTGGTTAATGTTCGTGGGCACAACCAAGCACATGGCCATGTACCTGAGTACATGGACATGGCTAGAAAAAGACAACCCCATCCCTGGTATCTTAGGCACACTATGTTTTCCACCATAATTAAATGTACTTATAAATTTCCTATAATCCATGTACCTCGAGGGACATGACTATCCGACAGAGCTTGACCACATGACATGTGGGTCCCCTCACATACCATGTACAACTTGGTGCATTTTGAAGAAACATCAATCATTCATATATCCTTTGTCTGAACACATATATTCCCGCACGAGTATCTTATCTTGATTGTTTTGTCATGTAGAAAACAATGGTTACCTCTTTTATGGATTTTTTACATATGATTTGAAATTTTTTGGCCATATAGCTTATTTAGGCATTACTTGACAATGGTAATGATGATAGTGGACCCCCACCAATCATCTTGGGCATGAGTAATCTACCTTCTGAGATGAACCCCTATCAGATATAGAGAAGATCCATGTGACAATAGAGTTGAACCTGCCTTAGAAAAGGGTGTGGGTCCTCTACAGATTCTTACCGAGTAGACCTCCCCTGAGCATGGCTGTGGAATTTCTATGGATATTAGAGAGTGAAACCCCTCATCAGTATGAGAATGGGTCCTCTATATATGATTATAGATTGGAACACCCTATCCAATAGTTCATGGTCCTTGATGACTTGATTTGAATCCTCTACCACACCAAGGTATAGTTCCTTGACCTATAGTGTAGAACCCCCATCATCTTGGGTGCGGGTCCTCTACCTTTATAGTGGAACCCCCTATCGGATATGGAATTAGTTCTTATGATACTAGAGAGGAAAACCCAATAATATTCGTCACATTTCCTCTTAGGATACATATAGTGTGGGCCCCCCTTATGCACTAGGGTGTCGGTCTTCTACATGATGTTTTCCCCCTCAGTTGTGTGCCATAGTGAAGATGCATCCTTCTTTACAAGGTTACTTCTGAGAAGACGTGTGAGATGTTGGGCTTCATTGATGGACTACTATAACATTTAGAAACACTTTTCTGGGGTAGTGTTGTGACATGGGTATCCCCTTTATCTATCTCTTAGGAAAATTTTATGAGAATATATATATATATATATATATATATTCACTTATATCCATACCTTGGTATCTTGTAACTCACCTTTCATGGGTTTCCAAGATGTGCAGGGCATTCCATGTGCATTCTGTTTTTTTCTTCTCATGGGTGGATGATTTTTATATCCTTATATTGATGTAAAAGACTAAACATGTAGTTAATATACACATCATGCTGAGGACCTTGTGTTTAGAATATGTTACTCTTTTTATTTTATTGGGTTGTGATGTATCATGTGTACGATCTACTATATTTATATTTCTATTGTATCTCTTACTTCTCCTCATGTATCTTGTGGATAATCGTACTGAGTATGTATATAATCACCCATAAATGGGGTTTAACCTTAGGTTTAATGTCTTATATAGATGACCGATAGGTCGATAGTGACATCAGGGAAGCTTAAGGATACCTAGTGCTTTAGACCGTGTATGGTGGTTATAGATTAGATATCTAGAGATGATATATCTAACCTATTTTATTTCCAGTTATTTTCATGTCGGGACATATTTATTTTTATCCATGTACTTTTGTATTTTACATCTTAGTTTATACAGTCGTACTCTTATACACCCTAGAGGTTTATTCCTTCATGGTTTACTTTTCAGTCGTTTCATTTTTTTATTATTATTCTTATGATCTTTTTCAATGAGATGGTCAGGTGTGTTCATATACAGACATTGTAAAAGGCCTCCCATTTAGGATATACTTTTTTTCACTTGTAACCACCCCCATTCCTATGGATTCGGGCTTAAATTAGTTAAGGATCGAGCCTTAGTTTGTTCGGATCATGAAAATAACTAGAAAGAATTATGTGAACAATGAATTTTATAGCCAAAGAAATTTACATCATCAGGAGGAAAAAAATTTAATGGGAGTTGGAATGTGAAACATTATTACTATGTCTAACTAGTTATCTCATTATATGATTAACAACCTCATCATGGTAGAGTTTTCTAACACACCTATAAAGACAATTAATGAGCTTCGGAGCATTATAATTAATAAAGAAAATAAATGAAGAATTTTTCACTTCCTACTTGACAGGAATGTGTGATGATTCACTGATGGAAATTTATCTCAGAATTAGTAAGATGTTTTATGTGTGGAAAATAAGGAAATAACGAAACTATATACAAATGTAAATTTAATGGTTTTATTGAGGGAAATAAATTACCCTATTAGGATCCTTTTACAGTTCAATTTATTATTTATAGGGAACTTGGGAATTATCTAAACCAATTCCCTAATCTAAGGGAAAAATTTAAGATCAAGGTGGGGTCTATGATTTTACTATTTCTAAAGTGGATCATCAAATTTATGGAACAATTTTCACCTCCCCACGGTAGGGGATTCCATGTAAATGTTTGTTATAATGTTACCTTTGAAAATCATATTAATAATATTTTTGTGGAATTTGATGTGATTTTGAGTATTGATTAGCTCACTCTACATAGATTTCATATAAATTTCGTGTAAAATAAATCCAAATTATATATTTTGAATCATCATATAATCATAATTTGGTGTTTTTATAAATATTAACATCTTATGGAATTTACATTCGTTGTATGGGTCTTACAACCTATCCACAAGGGATGTTTGTCGTAAATGATTGGGGAGAAAATCAACCTTGATGATATGATTTTTGTTAGGGAATATAATAATGTAATTCCAGAATATAGTACTTATCTTAAAAAATCATGAAGTTCAATTTTTAATAGAAATAATACCATAGGATACACCTATTTTAAATGATCTATATAGAATGGACCCGACTGATTTGCATGAATTGAAGAAGAAACTCCAGTAGAATCCAGAAAAGGGATCTATACACCTGAGTGTGTTAGCATGGGGTGAACCAATTATTTTTGTTAAGAAGAAGAATGGGTTGATGTTTATTTTCATTTATTATCATTAAAAAAGCATGGTCACTGCCTAGACAAAATATCATTTACTACATATTGGTGACTTGTTTGATCAACTATGTTGAGATCGACTGTTTTATAAGATTTACCATTATTTTGGATATCATAAATTGAGTGTTAATAAGAGGATATACTCAAGACATACATTGATACAATGTATGGTCATTATGAATTTATATTGAAGTCATTTGAACATACCAAAGCCCCTATTATCTTTATGTATTTAATTTATATAGTCTTTTTAGATTACATAGATCAGTTTTTTGTAGTCTTCATAGATAATATTGTTTTATTTTCTTATATCCATGAAGGTAATGATCATAATATTAGGATTATATTAATGGTTGAAATGAAGGTGATTTTTTTCAAATTTATCTACTGTGATTTTTTTCAAATAGTTTTGTTCTTGGGACATATAATCTCAAGAGAGTGTATATAGATAGATCCATCGAAGAGGGGAGTTATTGACCAATATCCTTGACTAAACATAGAAATATGTATCCATTGTTTTCATGGGTTGGATAGATACTAATGATTATTTATGAGGTATTTATCATAAATATCTAATCTAATAACCACATTGACATAGAATAAAGCCATGTTCTTTAAGACTAATAAATTTTGTGAATCATTCTGTGACCCAAAGAGAATGTTTGTTAATGTACCTATGTTCAAAATAACCTATATTGGAAAAGGATTTGTGATCTATAGTGATGAATCTATAAAGGTAATAGTATTCAGCCTCATACTCAATGATATGGTGATAGATTATTTCTTATTCAAATAGAAAATTCATGAGAAGAACTATCTGACTCGTGATTTAGCGTAGACAGTGGTAATTTTTTCATTAAAAATATAGATGAATTATCATTATTCTGAGGGATGTGATATATATATATATATATTAATAAAAAAATATTTAATATTATATTAAAATAAAAAAAATTCTATTTTAAAAATTATATATTTGGATTTGATATAATATTATGACTACTCAATACATAACAACCATATAAAGTAATAAAGTGGTTGATACTCTTAGTCAAAAATTCCTTTCTTGTTTTTTCATATTGACGATTGAAATAGATTAAATACTTATGTATATGAAGAATACATATCCTGAAATAATGAGGAACAAGGAAATATCTTATCTTTATCATATAAATATCCAACCATCTATCTATGTAAAGATTAAGAATGCACTGAAAGAATATATGGAAATAAAAGAATGTGAGATAAGATCATTAATTTAAAAATGATTATAATGGAATCACTAGTTTCAAAAACTTATTATGTTTCCAATAAATACTATATTTAATTCTGGAGATACTGGATGAATATCTTATATTTTCATTTTCCAATATTCATGGAAGTAGAAAAAAAATTATAAATCTGAATTTTTATTTCTCGTGATACAACACGAACAAGGACACTGTAGAGTATATATCCTAATGTATGGTATGCCAAAAATATAACGGTGAGAGATATAATTAAAAGAGGATTTTATAACTCTTACCCATAAAAGAATAGAAATGGGAAAATATTATTTTGGATTTCATCATCAGACCCTCCAAAACATCTAATGTCCATAATGCTTTTTAGGTTGAATTTGATCACATTACAAATTCGGAAAAATTCATTATAATTTGTTACTATTTATCTGATTATTAACATTCTAGGATATAAATTATGTATTTATTATTATAATATGGAGTAATATATTATATTTTATCTAATTTACATCCATGGTTCTCTTCAATGTTTAGGACAAGTCATTAGCATGATTTAAATACAGAGCAGAACATTATCACTACATATCATACTTATATAGATGGTAAGTCCAAGAGGGCCATTAAAACAATATAATATCTGAAAACAATATATTCTATGGATTTCAAGGATATTTTGGGTCCACACCAATCTCTGGTAGAATTTTCTTAACAAATTTCGTTCACTCAATAATTCATTTCACTCCATATAATTCCATAAATGTCTGGAAATTCTTAAAACCAATGAATAGGGATAATGTTGTATAATTAATACTATTAACACATTATATATCAATGTAAATAGTAGATATGGTTATATTCTTTCTACACCACATAATGGTAGCTCAAATTCAAAAGAAAATTTATGCTGATAATTGTAAGAGAGATATAGTGTTCGAAGTTATTGATATGGTGTTACTATGAATATATCCATTGAATATGGTTATGAAATTTGGAAAGAAGGTAAATTTGATCCCTAGATATATTTTTCCATTTAAAATTATTGATCATATCAAAATGATTTTTATCACTTGGAACCGCCACTAAATCCCACTCATGTTCAAGATGTGTTGCATGTATCTTTTTTGAGAAAGTATATACTTGATACTTTACATGTAATGAACAAAGATAGTTTAACACTAGGGAAAGGTATCTATTTTTAGGAATGACCATTGGATATTCTATATTTAATGAAACAAATGAGGAATTAGATCACTCATCACTTTAATATTTAGTGGTGAAACATTAAATTTAAGGAATCTATATAAAACCTAAGGGTGTGATGAGGCATATGTATCCTCAATTCTTTATATCGAAGTGATAGAAATTAAAGGAAAAAATCTTATCACATGGTATGTTGTAACATTCTAATATCTTATAACATATTTATCTGTAAATAAATTCCATATCCTTGACATCTTTCTTTACATAAAATACCATGTTTAAATGAACCACAATATACTATTGAATTATTATTATTATTTAATGTAATAGTAACTACATATATATTGGATTTGAATATTATAGTAACTCTAAAAAAATTGATATCTATTTATTACAGATGAATAAAATTAATTCATTTTTATCAATTGGTTTGAAATTAAAATTAAAATCATTTAAAAGTAAATGAGGTATTATTTTGAAAAAACTCTTTTTATATATGCAATGTGTTTTTTATTAATAAATGAAATTAATAAATGTTTATGAATGATTTTAGTGAAATATTTTATAATATATTAAATAAAAAATTAACATTCCTCTAATTTTTTCATTATGATAAGAATAATAATAAATTCACTATAATGCTTAAAAAACAGGTTTTCTAACAAAATTGTATGCATTGTTTTTTGTTAAATGTTTTTTGAATGATTTCAGACCAAAAATATAAATTGAATCTTGTAAAATAATTTTCATATTTTTAATTAAAAAATTATTATAATTTAATATGATTGATTTAATTTTAGGTAATAATTAATAATAAATACAGTAAAATTTCGTTACCAAGGGTTGGGTTAAAATGGGTTTACACAAGGTTAAACTAACAGATAAGGGTAGAAATTCCACTAAATATTTTCTAAGTAATATTTTCTATTGAAATTTAGAACTCATAATATATTAACATTTATTTATTTTCCACATGGTTCAACATTCACAAGAAAGTGACTTTATAAATTTAAATCTATTAAGTGATTGAATGTGTGTCCCTCACCTAACTTAAAAAAGGGAACTTATTCTCCTACATTATTTACACAATTTGAGACCTCTATCTCTAAAAATACTTATCCAAAAATATTCCTAAATTTTTCCCCTTCATGAGGATTTTTATTACCCTTGGTCTACCGTAAGATGAATTATGTTGTAAGATAAATGAGGTCTCCCAAGGAATATTTAATCATCCCACCAAACTCAATCAATGTTTATTTATTCTTATAATTGAAATATATATATATATATATTGTATCAATCCTAACATTATTTATATAATAATATGTCAACATTATTTTGTTAAATCCATTTCCGCCTTATTTCCATCAAATGAGAAATGAAAGTATTAGTTGTGTGTACATGGGAACCACCACCTCCCCATAACGATATGATTTAGTTTCTATAACCATATTCCATTGTAGGTTATTATGATAGATTTAATGTATATTAATTATATTTAATAAATAATTATTATTTAAAATTTATAATATATTATCTACCATATTATATTACCAATCATTCGAAAATTATAATTTCATTTGTGCGTACGTGTGGACCACCACCTCTAAAAAGTGATGTGATTCATTTTCATTTTATATTTAAATTAATGATAATAAGAAAATATTTAATGAATATATGTGATATTTATGTTATAATATTAACTCTATAAAGGTTAATTTTATTACATTTATTTCATTCCATTCATTGAAAAGTGTAAACATCACTCATGTGTACTAATGAAGTATTATCTCTATGAAGTGAATAAATTAATTTTTCATCACCAATTCATAATAATAGTTATAAAAGTTTAT
Source organism: Viscum album (assembly GCA_963277665.1). NCBI lineage: Eukaryota > Viridiplantae > Streptophyta > Magnoliopsida > Santalales > Viscaceae > Viscum > Viscum album. The sequence continues at coordinate 402,687,168 of OY728142.1, forward strand.
ATTTTTATTAAATATGATACATATTCAACGATTAATAATCTATAGGTGAGGAAATACTGACCAAATTTCACATACTAGAACTATTGAACCGAAACATGCATAGAAAACATTGCAATTCTCATCTGGATGTTCATTTTAAGGAAGAAATTTTTAATAAAAGGATAATTAAAAACTATAAATGAATGTTATAGAGTATTTTATTTATGAAATTGGTTTTTTCATATATTTATAATAAATATATATTTATTATTACTATTTTTTTGAAAATTAATGAAGTAAGACGATACTTAAGTTAATGGTTTATGTTACAATGTCATTTCTTTTTGTGACTGTCTATGATAAATTCATATTAAGGAGATTATATGGATATTATCTTTTAAAACCCATGTATTTTATTCTCAACTATTTATTCCTATGATTTTTTTTGTATGAGTTCCATTTTCCACGTTTTTCTACATAAAATGGTTGATAAAATATTTTTATTGAAAAGAGGACCTTATTTCCTCAGTAGTCGATGAAATTTTTCATCCATGTTTATCCCCTTGAAAATTATTTTTTGGAAGAATTACCATTAATTTAAGTGTCTCAAAATACCATTTTCATTTTGTTTTTATATAATTATAAATGTTTTAATGGAATATTTAGAATGATCTTTTTTAAATCATTTTTACATTTTACAAAATAATGAAAATAATGATACATTTTATCATATTGGGTATGAACAGATTTTACAACTATTAGGACTATTAGATTCATTAAGGATTACAGTAAATTTATTAATATTTATTTTAAAAGAAAATAATTTTTTCAATTTTATGTGATCTTTATGTTAAAATTTTATTAAAACATATGGATAATTTTTTAATCCTTTCAAATAAAGGTTTGAATGTTCATTTTAATTTATTTTTTCTACTATGTAAATGTCCTTTAAAGGCTGTTATGTTTCATTGGGGATATTATATTATGATTCTATCAACATTTCTTGATGACTTATGATAATTATTATCTTAATATGATTAATTGAAACTCAGTTGAATGCCAGAGGTTAATTAACCTATAACGAGATAACGAATGATCTTATGATACCATAAACTGCCTTTATTTGTTTGTATTATGATTATGAGATTATTATAGGGTTTTGAAAACTGTTTATTTCCCATGGGTCCTTATATGATGATATGAATATGTTTTTGATCTTATGGAATACATATTTATAGTTTCCAATATGGGATGTGTTTCACTTAAATTATATAACCCTCAATGCACTGGGTAGTAAATGATATTTCATGAGATAATAATGCTCAAAATGGGGAGAGAGCCAATACTACTAAAAGAATCTGTGTACATTGATAGTCTTGGTTGTGATCATTTACTAGGGAGATGATGGAATGCTGAGTACACCCAATCCACTATAATATCCTAGAGGGTGTGGTTTTATTAATTAAATGAATTTCTATTCTTATGTGTATAAAATAACATACGAATTGTGATTATGATATGTTATGATTTCTCAATATTATTTATTTATTATTCCACACTCTTAGGAATTATGAATTTTTTTATAACAAAAATTTATCACATGATTCAGTAATTATGATCATTGAACAATTGGGCATGACTTTCGTAAGTTATGATCATGTTCTTAAACACTTATATTTATTCTCAATTTTGATCATTGATTGATAATTAAAATTTTAACCATTACTGAGTGTAATATCCAAACTTTTTCTAGGTATATCCCTCTTTTAGTTTTGTATTAAACATCTTTTCATTGGTATTCCTTTATCATTATGCCTTATTGGTCAAGTCTCATTCAGATATGGTAAGTTTTTGTTGGGTAAAATGGCCTAATGATCAGGGATTTATGTTTTCTTAATTATTTTAATCTCTGTACAAATGTGTAAGTGTATTATGAGGGTTTTTTTGAGTTTAGAGAATTCAGAGCTAGTTTGGGATCTTTTGCAAAAGCTAGGCCTAAATCTTTTTGTAGGGAATTTACACACTGTGTAAATGTTACACAATATGTACCAGTTGTCGGGGAAATGTTTTAAAATGGTTGAATGATGCAAAATTAATACATTTAGTGAAAATGGTTCCCATCATGTAATAATTGAGTAAGTTTATTTTAACCTGAGGCGACACATTTTTTGGTGTAACTCATAAATTGATAATTACAAAACTCTTTATTTCCCAATATTAGTGATTTTATAGGCATGATTCATATGTAATTTCATTCTTAATCATTTTTAGCTTCTCTATCTCAAGAACCATGTGATTTTTAAGTCATTTTGGAGTTTATTACTCAACTTTATATGTCCCAATCAAGGGACAAATAATTGGTAAATTTTTATTCATTGGTTTTCCCTCCTCTTCTGTGTGTTCTCCATTGTAGAGGTGGAATCCATTTTCTAGGTTTATTTGGGTGTTGGTATGGATATTGTGGGTCCTAGGTTTGTTTATACAATATTTTTCACCTATTTTATTTTTGGAATTACTAGTTGGAAGTGTTGTTTGAACGAAAGTTTAAGGTATGTGTTCTAAAACCTTTGCCTCAGGTCTATTTAATTGTGAATTAAGTGAAATATTTGGATTGTGTCGAGTAATCATAACATTAATTAATTAAATGATGAGTGATTATAAATCATTAATTATATTTTTCTATACATAAATTTTATTTCAATGGTGTTGTGACCTAGATTTTGGATAATAGTTGGGTGAGTGAACTATTAAATAAAAAATTATAACAAATTAATGTTTCTTTTGCATGATATAGGAACCTCGGGGATTTCTTGATATAAAATTACTTTGATAATGTATTATTATTCATCAATATTACCATTGATGATTTTATATTAAAATCAATGTGAAATTGAATGATTAATGGTAATTTCCAGAGTGAAACATTCATGCTTATGATATGATATTGTGATGTCATTGTTGTTATGACTTGTGTTGAGTTTCATGTTGAAATTATTATATAGTGGTGTGGCCCAGTTTCATGTTGTAATGCTTATATAGAATTCTTGGACCAGTTTCATTTTGTATTTATAAATTAGGCATGACCCAATTTCATGTTGTAATGCTTATATAGTAGAAGAATCCCGGTTTCATATTACAATTCTAATATAAAATGGAATTCCTATGATGCTGAAATTCATATATAGAGTTCTTGGCCCATATGCTAAAATGATTATATGAAGGGATTTTCTTAGTTATTTGACTATTCCATGGATATGGAAGTAGGTTGGCATGGTGATGCTACATACTTAAAGGTATTCTTGAATGGTTCCAAAGCAGGTTGATTTTTCCATTATATTATATTCGTTAACAAATATGTTTATTTATCACTTTATTTCATGCACTAATTATCAGATTGGTGTCGGTCAGACATGGTGGTGTTGACCTTATGAATTAAAATCACAACATATGTTGTACAATATTTGGTACTTGAAAATATTACATAGATATATATTTGTAAAATGGAAAAGGAGCGTGTTATTGATTAATGCTTATTGTATGTGTTGGAGCGTGGATATGGTACCAACTTGTGGTTGATTCCACAATCTTTTGAGTTTATATGCATTCCAAGGTTCTTTTATATGTATTACTTTTGTTTGACATTTAGATACTTTTTATCATGTCAGTACATGGTCCATAATTATTTGGTTTATTATTTCCTTTTATTTCATACCAGTGGTATGTTGTACTATTTATAATTTTTCTATTACTCGTATATTTATTGATATTTTTTTATTAAAACTGTATTGTAACATTGAAACCTGGGGTATAGTCTCATCACAATATTTTTCCAACCCCTGCTACTAATAAACAACCTATGGAATATGGGGAGGATAACTTGAGGTCTCATAACTATCCTACTTTGTCCACATGAGAGAGTTCCTAATCTACAGATGTAAAATAGTGGTATCATAATTTCAGGTTTTTCTTCTTTTGTTTCATTACTATTTGGGAAAGGTGGAAAGAAGACTTGGATATCCCTGGACATGGTAATTCCCTTGTTCTTGGTAGTAGCTAGCCCATGTATTGGGGAAAATACAAGTTCTTAATGATGGATAATTTTTTCAATATGTTCACTTGTTATGAATGAATTTATTCCAAAGTGGGTGATGCACATCTTCTGGGATGTTGTTTCGCTTAATATTTATACTTTTAGCCTTGTATAGTGCGACATGAGTATGCATACATTATGATGTGAACATAGGGATATATCTTTACATTCATTGATCATGATAGGGTTATAATTATTTCATGTGATATATCTTCCAATATGAACTATGAAATGAAATAACTATTATATATGATAAATAAAATTAATGCACATTGTTTCCACGATAAAACACTTATTATGACACATTAAAGAGACCATAAGATAGTGGTTCTCAATTCTTTTCACATTTTGATGTTTACATTGTTCTTATCTAGTGTTCTACAGAGGGTCTTTGTCTTATAAATAATATCCCTCATAGTCATGAGAGTGTAAATCAATACGATCTTAATGTAGATGATCCAGAGATTTTGGTTGCACTTGAAGATCATATAGATGTTTGAATTTACAATAAATTCTTAATGGTTTTGCGATCCATGGAAATGGAGAATAATCAAATTTTGGCCTTGATGATTGATTTTACGAGAGAGTTTCACATGCATCATCCTCTTATGTTCATGGGGGGATATGAATCTAGGTTCTAGATTGATTTAGACTATAAAATATGAAATAATCAAATTTATACCAACAGATAGATTGGGGAATATTACTCTGTATTTTATTCATGGACCAACTATGAATTGGTGCTACATTTTATAGAAAGACGAACAGCAAGATGAGTTATCCTAGATGGAATTTGAGGGGAATATTTTAATCCACCACTATATTGGTACATTAAGGGATGATATGTCTCCTAAGTTAATATTGTTGTAACCATGGTTGTCTTTGTAGTAATTGGAGTTTGTTTTGTGTTTGTCTTCAATCCTCAGTGGGTGTTCAAAATATGTGCCAGCAAAGTGATCTTACAGTTCAAGAAGATAACAGTATTGAAGGTGGCACTGTTTTCCTGTGTTTGCCAAATTTCTGGACCTCCAAATTGACCAATGGAGAAAAGTGTTTTTGGCAAAGGTACTTGCGTGCCTATTTTTTAGAGGCTTGGAAACTTTTGCGCCATATGTTTTTCAAGATCAGAACATCAAAATATGGAAAAGGAAGAAGGGGCGTCGATGTTTTGGGTTTGGTCGTGCATGCGACTAGCGCGGCAGAGACTAGGGTGGATGGACTTGCGCGTCGTCGCGTAGGGTGTCCAGAATGCCAATAAATAAAGTACCACCCCTCTTCTTTTTCAACAATGTTCAGACATAGAGAAAATTAGAGCTCCCATCGCGCATGTGTTTGGGTTGCGCAAGTTGTGGTGGGTCGCGTAAGTAGATGTTGCACGACAGTTGTTTGCTGCGTGTCCAAGGAGATTTGGGAATGAAAGGGTGTGAGTCACCCATGTTTGGAGTTCTTGAAGGAGGTGTGGAACAGGTGGTTTAGTGACACTCATGCGTCAGGATTTGAAGAAGCGCGACAGTTGATAGTTGCGCGCCAATTTCGTTTTGGGTGTAAAATGGTGTGATTCGGGAAAGTTTGAAGTTGAAAAAGTGAGTGTCTCGCAAGTGGGAGAGGTGAACTTGTGCTCCATCTTGAAACTTGCGAAATAGCTTGGAGAAGAGCTCCAGGTGTGGTTGAAGCACGCTAGTCTTTTTGGGGCTGCGCAAAAGCTGGATGTTTGCATGATACCTTTGGTGCAAAGTGATATTTGTCTACGGGTGGAATTTGGACTTCAATAGAGCATCTACATACAACAGAGGATGTATTCATTAGCATCGATGAATAGACCTTCACGTCTATACACTGAGTGGGACTTCACCAAAGGTAGTGAGCTAGGGGTAGTCAAAGGGATTGACTCCAGGGATGCAGTGATCTATCCCTAAACATTTGTAAAGGCAGTGATCTGAGGATAGAGTGAATGTTCCTGATCCATTGTAATACATAGCTAGTGAAGTTTATTATAATTAGGTACGATCGAAAACTTGTCGGTGTATGCTCCTTGGACGTATCCATTAGTGGTGAACCATGTAAAATGTTTTTTGTCATCTCTATGCATGTTAGTGTTTTCTTTTTGATCATATCCATATTACATATTTAACAAGTTCCTACAAATGTGGGAACAAAATCCGTCACATTAAAAGAAAAAGTTGTCACCCTGATTCACCCCTCCCCTCTCAGGGTGTCCTGGGGTTCTAAAAATACACTTGAAAAGGGATGGAATTTCAGTAATGGTATATGCTAGATATTTCATCATCAGAAGTTATTTATGCAATCTTTAGCTACTAATGAGATCTCCAATGAAATAATTCATTAGGGTGGGATGTAGTATTATATCAGGGAATTGGTGAATATACATTTCCTGAGTAGCATTTTATATGTCATGGATCGAACACTCATCGTAGAAGGTAATCAAAGACTGTCCCCATGAAGCATCCAGGTAGCAAGGAGAACTAGGATCACTTCTTCTGGTTGAAATAAGTGCCACTAGGATAGTTATCACCAAGTCGACAAAATCGAGAGAATTTGGGGAAATGTACATCCATATTATGATTGTGTTATATTGTTGTGATATTAGTGTGAAAGGTTTTTCAATAAGAGGTCTTAGTTACTATAACCTAGTTTTTAGGGCCCCGATTATAGTAGGTTGGTTCACCAACAAATGTTTTATTGATGAATATATCAGTAGAGTAGGGGAGGGGTATCTAGATGGGTACTAGAGTCTTGGAAGGACTCACCTAACCATCAATTGAATGGTAGTTTAGTCCCAATAGATGATTAGTTTGAGGTAGGGGACATGGTACCCCAATGCGGGATTGAAAATACCGATCAGAGGGAATATAACATGGGATTCAGAATAGAGCCTAGGGATTTGGGGAAAATTAACTACATGTTATGCAGTCCAATTAATCTAGTCTGGACTCATGACCATCTAACTTAATAGGTATGATTGGTTATCATCTATCCAATCTTATTTTTTGTTTGATATAGGATCATCACATTTTTTTATATCCCCTTTTTGAATTTCATTTAATCTTAGTTTTGAAAATCTTGGATGGTGTTTTGACCATCGATATACTATTGGGAGTATTGTAAAAGAATATCAAACATTGTAAGGAGTGTTCTCTAGAGATTGGTATTTTCAATTTATTTTGGGAACTAATTATACTGGAAATGATAGGTTTCTATTTGATTCGTGGAATGGATTTTTTTTTTCTATACATGGATCATATAAAATATTAACAAATGATAGTTACCTTTATCTCTTCAAAAGGATGTAGTTATTTCCACTAGAGTTTTGGGATTGTAACATTAGTAATAAAGGAACAATTTAGTGAATATTTTATTGTCTCATAGATCATATAAAAATCCTCATTATTGATAATGGTATAATGTTGTAGGATACTTTTTCCCCATTAGTGAACTATTGTCAAAATTTCTTTCCTAAAAAGTTGTGTGGATTACCCCCCAAGCAATAGGTTGCATTCATGGTTGAGTTGGTGTTAGGAGAAGAATAATTTTTTATTCCACCTTATAGGATAGAACCCATAGAGCTTCTGATGTTGAATTTTATGTTGGATTATCTTGAATATAAAGGTTTCATATGGAATAGTAAATCTTCATGAGGATCTTCAGTTTGTTTCCCTAAGAAGGATTATGATACTTTGGGCTTATGTGTGGACTATTAGAAATTGAACTAGATGATAGTCAAGAATCTATATCACCTTCCATATATCCAAAATATATTTAATTTACTAATAGGCAATTATATATTCTCAAAGATTTATTTTATATTAGGATACCAATAGTTGATCATGTGACAATTGGACATACCTCGAACTACTTTTAGGAGTTGGTATGGTTTATTTTAGTTCATAGTTATGCAATTTGGTTTGACTAACACGCCAAAAGTATTAATTTCATTGATGAATCAAATATTTCTTCCTTTTCTATATCATTTTTTTGTGGTTTTTGTCGACAATATCTAATTTTTTACCCAGTTAGTAGCTGAGAATTCCAAACATCTTCACATCATATTCAGTAAATTTAGAGAGAACTAACTTTATTCCAAGCTAACCAATTGTAGTTTATATATTTATAATGTTCACTTATTGGTTCATGTCATCTCAGAGGACAGAGTTACAGTGGACCCAGAGAAGGTTGCAGTGATTGTATCTTGCGAGTCGACCAATAATGTCTTCATGATTGATAATATTCAAGGTTTAATAGTTTATTATCGATTATTTTTCAATGAACTCTCGTGTTTGGAAGCACCGATTTATGGGTTGACCAAGAAATGCATCAAGTCTGATTGGTTGGATTCTTAGGTGAAATATTTTTAGTAGTTGAATATAATGGTGACCTCAAAACCTATCCTTATTTTACATATTTTTGATAAATAATATACCATGTACCATGAAACATTTAGAGTTGGTCTCATAGGAGTTTTTATGTTTTAGGATCGATTGGATTCAAATAATTCCGAATAGCTGAGATCACACAATAAGATTTGTCCTACTAAAGATATAGAGTTAGCTGTACTAGTTCATTCTCTATGATGATAGAGATATTATCTTCTCGGTAAGATATTTATGGGGCACGTGAACAACAAGATCATCAGGTACATTGTTTCTCAGTGAGACCTAAATTGTTTTTCGATTATGTGGCTTGACACTTTGCAATGTATTAACATTGAGTTGTCTTATACACCATGAAAATGAATCTTTATTTTGGATTCCAAGAGATTAATAATGGATATAGATGAAGTATGGTTGTCTTATGAAGAGTGGAGGATGATGGAACTCTTATCATACATGAATCTTGATGCCCAAGGGTCCTGGTGATGAGTATAACTATCTTTGAAATCTATCATACCCATGATTATCGGTTGGATCAAAACTAACTAGTTATTTGACCCTAAGGGATTAGTTCTAAACGATGCCTTATATTGTAGGGATCCACTAGTAGGATGGTATCATGGAGACAATAATTCTCTACCATTTCATGGTCAAGTTTCGGTTCCAACAGGATTGTGTGAGTATATGATTATAGAGTTTTATGATTTCAGATGGGTTGTACATATTAGTTTGACAATGATGTAACATGATCTCTGTAGTTAGTATTAGTGGTCACGAATGCAGAAGAAGTTAGTGGGTTTCGTGGTGAGATGCTTCACCTTCCAATAAATGAAGGATGAGAATCTGAGGCCGACTGTGCCGTTAAAGCCTCTTCCCATTCCATCGTAGAGTTGGAATGAAATCACTATAGATTTTGTGATAGGAAAACCCATGAAAAACCATAAAATTTAAGATTTGTTGGTGATATTGGCTCAATTGAAAAAGATATCCCACTTCTTACCTATCTAGGAAACCATCACTAATGATAACCTGGGATGTCTTTATGTGCATGAGATATTTCGGTTTCATGGTGTTCCAAAGAGTATCATTTCAAATATAGATCATTTTTGCATGTCTTAGTTTTGTTCAAATATTCATAAGGATATTGGATCATATTTTCTTCTATGTACAACCTATCATCATTAGAATAATTTCTAATCTGCAAGGACTATTTTGATTCTAGAGGATATGTTATGATCTTGTGTTTTAAATTTAGGTGGTTCAAGGCAGCGAAATATGTTACTTATGGATTAAACGTTTAATAACAACTTTTAGGAATCAATATATATGAAAACCTTAGAGTATTGGTATGTTAGTTTGGATTTTTTCCAAATTGTTGGTTGGAGTGTAGAGATTAATTTCTTGTTAGACCTAGTCTCTGGTATGAAACATCTAATAAGTACTTCTAGATCAATATGTGGTTGGTGACCACACAGAGTATGTAGAAATATTAAACTAACCATAAAATAATTCCACTATATTTTGAGGGTAGTCATCATGTTTTCCTTTAGGAGTCTCCTATGTTGGGTCTACGTCATATCAGGAAATAGGAAAATCTAGACCCCATATTTATCATAAAAATTTACTATAGTAGAAATGATATTCAATTGGTATATCTATTAGTCATCCCATCATGTTATAGATCCATGCATGATGTGATTCAAGTGTCACTACTTTAGAGATACCATCCAGATCCTTATCAAGTGATAGAAGTTGAGGGCATTGAACATGGTTCATATAATTCTATTAAGGATCATCAGATACATATTGTTAAATGTAAAGAGAAGTATATCTGGGGTAAGAGCATATATCTTGCTCGAGTACACTAGAAGAATGAGAGGGTTTAGGAGGACACACGAGAGAAGAAATCTGATGTCACGACCCGTCCCGGCGGCTCGTGCCGTGACTACCCCAAGCCCGCCTTCCATAGACAAGGGGATGGAGACTAACAACAAATACGTAATCCTAATAGTCAAGGAAGGCATTGCCTTTAAAAATTAAACAAAAACAACAGAGTATGCAACTGGAAGTAAACACTAAGTAAAGCTATATACAAAAAAAAGATGAAAGGAAAGGGGACGTAAGTACAAGCCCAACAGTTAAGTACAAGGAAAGGGAAATAGGTACAACTAAAAAGAAAAACAGCTGGAAGATTAATAACATCTCCTGGATCGTCCACCACAGATCCTACCTAAAGGGTCGGTACAGATAGTCTCCTCAGTTCCCCACGTCCTTCTATCTCCCCTAGGTACTGACTTCTCGTGAGGTCCACCTTCATGTATCGTCGAGTCATCGTACACTCCGCCTCGGTCAGTGATGTCCGTCGTCTGTATCCCACACAATGAGGTGTGGGTATAGCCCATGCAGGGGTGAGTATAACGATACTCAGTAGGGACCCCGATACCCTCAAGGATTCACAAAATCCACAAAGGATAAACCACAGTTGAAAGATACAATCATGAAGTATCAAGCAACCCTACTTAGGTATATGCCAATACATATACCTAAGTTATCAATCACAGTTCCGCTCCAACACTCAAGCCCAAGGACAAACCAAATCCACAAAGGATGTAAAGTCATTCACCATGATGATAATGGTTGAAAGACATGACTCTGCTCACACAGGTATACATATATTGTATAGCGATAGAGATGATCAGATGTAGTCGCTGATTCATCTAATCTATCAGACCCACATAGTATACTAGACCAGATAAGCTATCGGACCCGCACAGGATACATGTCCAGCTACTCTGTCGGACCCACACATGATACAAGAACTGATGTCAAAATTGTCATACCCACACAAGATACAAGAACAGTCGTCAATGCTGTCAAATCCACAGAGGATTCCGGTATAGTATCCATCATTTTCGAACCCACGGAGGATCCCAGTATAGTAGTCATTGTTGTAGAACCCACGTAGGATTCTGATATAGTAGTTATCACAATCGCAGCCAGATCTAGGTTTACCGCACACAGCACGATTGATTCTGAAATGGTCTGCACCTCGAACCAAGTGTCAATACATCAATTATCACGAAGTCATGAGTTGATGTATCTCGTAGTTTCATCTCATCATAAGGAACCCAACATGACATATGACATGTAAATCGGATGCCCGGTCTGAGAGTTATTAGCATTTCCATTCTAGGGGACTAGTTTGAATTATGCTCGTTCCAAAACCTGTCATTTTCCAAAGTTGTCTAAAACTCACATAGATTATTGGAAAAAGACTGCCTCATCGCGAGGATCCCCGTACTGCTGACGACACGTCAATCAGACACGCTGTCTAAAAGATATCCGCCTTTAAGAGAAACGGCCCCAGCATGTCAAGCCCAGTGGGTTGGCGGGTCGGCCCAACCCTGTTTGATGGGTCTGACCCGGTTGGGGGTCGGCCTGGCCCGGTGGATCACGGACCACCTAGGAGCCCGGCCCGGTGGGTCCGACTTGTTTGGGGGGTCGTCCCGGCCATGTGGGGCGCAGCCCAACCACAGACCCTGCCCGCGGTTGTGGGTCGGTTCGGCACGCCCGACAGAGCTGAGCGGCGCTGCCCCTCCTTGATGCCCGGCCGGCAGAAGCCGACTGGTTTTTTCCAGCACAAGCAGTCCACACAGCGGGCCGTTTCTCTTCCCACATGGCGACAAGGTTCCCTTCAGCCCGACTGACCGGTTCGTCCACTGAGATGCCCATGGAAGCGGGCCGTGGTTCGTCCGTAGCGTGATGCCTAGCGACGCAACAGTTCTCTTACCCTGCTGGATTTAGCGGGCCGATTCTTCCAGCACTGCAGGCATGAGGCCGGCCAATTCTTCTTCATCCGAGTGGCCTGTGGTTACGTGCCGCGTTTTCCCCCACACGGTTGGTGCAACGCCGCCAGTCCTCCACCACCGCGGCCCGGCCTAGCCACGACCGTCGGATACCGCCACCTTCAGTTGCCACCACCTCATGGTAGTGGCCTCTTTTCTCTGGCACGGTGCAATGGAACCACTCCCTTCTAGCTCTGCCTATGTCCCCAACATAAAAAAGGTTCTACAGAGAGACTTTGGGCCGTGTTTGTTCATCCCACTCCCTCCGTGTTAGATGATAACAACATGATCACAGTCAACCAACATCAATCGTCAAGGTACGAGGGTATAATAAACATGTATAAATAAATAATTTATATTTCCCCCTACCTCGTATTTGACATTGCACATTGACGACCCACAAAATACGGTTTCGTGGAAGACGGATGTTGCTCTGTCAACGTCGGGAAAATCTGTTGTTGTAGGTGGCGTCCTTTGCGGGTGGCTTCTTCTCCCATGACGTGGAGTAATAGTAAGGAAGATGACATTCCTCGTGGGCGTCGCCTCATATTCATTCCTTGGCTGAAGAAGTGAAGAGAATGTTATTCGCCAAGAGGAATATGTCTTTCATCATTGAAGATATTCTTCGTGGAGACAAAAACATTCCTTCTAATTCTCCACAACCTCCCCAACAGAATATTTTCCAATGAAAATAATATAATAGGGTCCCCAATTTAATAATTCCATTCATTTCAAGTAAAATAAAAGTAATCAATTAATTGAGTGAGCTTAATTAATTAATTTTATGGTGTTGGCACATTAATGAGAGATTGTAGTAGGTGGAGATTTTAACCCTCATCAATGGGGGTTCCAAGATTTTCAAGGATAATATGAAGAGTCGGTGTTATTTGGGGCCCCACAACACATTTTCCTCCCAAGGGAGGTTATGTAGGAAGGTGGAACCACATCCAAATTCCCTTTGGTGGATTTAACACCCACCAACATAAAAATATCTTAATCATATTTTTATTTATTTTAATAACAAACCCCAAAAAATTAACTTCTCTTCCTGATAAAATGAAACTGTGGTAAAGTTCCCCTTAAGTGCATACCGATGCTATGATTTCATCGGTGTCCTTATATTTCAATTCTAAGCACTGGTTCAAAAGTTAGAAAATCCTAAACGTATGTTTACTGAACGTACCCAAAGAAAACTTCCGAAATTTATTCTTGGGACACCCGGCCTCAGAATCAGGGGCCGTCAAAAATTGCGGACTCGTAAAATTCCAAATAATTTATGAAAAAAATTTTCTTGAAATTTCAGGGTCTTTACATTACGCCCAACTCAGGGCTTTACGTCCCCCTAAAGCTAAAACACACACTAGGAAAACAAATGAGGGTACTGAGTACGCAACTAAGCCTCTCGCTCCCATGTGCTCTCCTAGAGGTTTTCTTGCTACCAGCAAATGCGCACTCGAGGAATTGACCATCCACGCAGGACCCGTTCTTGTCGATCCTCAATCTCCACTGGAACATCTATTAAATTTTCCACGTCATCAATTTCTAGCTCCCCGTGGTCGATGATGTGGGATGGGTAATACACATATCTCCTCAGCTGAGATACGTGGAAGACATCGTTCACCCAATGAAACAAAGGTGGAAGGGCCGGGCTGTAAGCCACCTCGTCTACTCTGCTGAGATCATGGAATGGTTAGATGAATTGTTGAGATAACTTGCCGCTACGGCCAAATCTCCATAGACACCATTGAGGTGAGACCCATAGGAATAGGTGGTCACCATCCACAAACTCCAGTGGTCTCCGTCTCCTATCAGCATAGGACTTCTGTCTGCTCGGTGTAGTCATCATCCACTCCTGGATAATTTTCACCTTCTCCATCGTAGCTGGAACCATCTCTGGTCTTACAAGTGCTGACTCCCCTGGGTTAGTCCAGCATAGAGGTGATTTGCATGGTTGGTCGTACAGTTCCTCGTAATGGGTCATACCGATGGTGGAGTTGTAGCTGCTGTTTTATGCAAACTCCACTAAAGTTAAGTGATCCTCCCAGCGGCGACCAAAGTCAATGAAACAAGCACAGAGCCTGTCCTCGAAATTCTGAATGGTCCTCTTAGTCTGACCATCCGTCTGAGGATGGAAGGTAGTGCTCAAGTGATGTTGTGTCCCAAAAGCCTCTTGTAACCCCTTCCATAGCCAGAAAGTGAAACGAGCATCTCAATTGGAGATGATAGTCGATGGAACACCATGAAGCCATACGATCTCCTGAACGTAGAGTAATCACAAGATCTCTACTGAGCCCTGCTCTCTGATCGGTAGAAAGTGGGCCGACATGGGGAGTCAGTCTACAATCACCCAGACAGAGTCGTGTCCTCTGGATGTACGTGGAAGTCCGGTCACTAAATCCATTGATATCCCATCCCACTTTCACTCTGGAAACTCTAAGGGCTGAACCAAGCCTCCCGGAACCTGGTGCTCTGCCTTCACTTGCTAATAGGTGAGGCATCGAGAGACAAACTCTGCTACTACTTTCTTCATACCTATCCACATGTGTTGTCGTATGAGGTCCTGATACATCTTCACCACTCCGGGATGTACCGCTAGAGGTGAAGTGTGGAACTCCCTTTACACCTCCTCCTGTGGTGCGACTGGAACCATGGTACATTCTCTTAAGAGAATGACGTGCTACCCACCTTCAGAAAATCCATCAGGTGCCTACCCTAAGAATATTCGAGCACATCATGTCTCCCAGTAAACATCCACACATTGAACCTCTATAACATTCTAAAAAAATGGAGGAGTGACTATGAGAGACTGAATAATGGCTACTCCATCTCTAGCGACAAAGAATATCTGAAATGCGGCCTGCTACTTTGTCGCCTCTCCTAGAAGCTGAATGGCTGATCTCCTTCTAATAACCTCTGCTACAATGTTCTCCTTCCCCGGAGTCTAGACTATCTCAAATTCATAGTCTTGGAGGAACTCGAGCCATCATCGATGTCTCAGGTTCACGTCCTTCTGCAAGAAGATATACCTGAGACTCTGGTGGTTAGAGTATACGGTAAAACATTCACCCATAAGATAGTGTCACAACATCTTCAAAGAAAAGACCACTTCTGCTAACTCCAGGTCATGGGTTGTGTAGTTCTGGCCGTGTAGTCTCAACTACCGAGAACCATACGCGATCAATGCTCGCTCCTACATCCGGACACACTCGAGTCTGGTCCCTGATACATTAAAGTAAACTACATACCCAATGCTCTCCTCTGGTAGCCTCAAGATGGGCACACTAGTCAACATCTACCTCATCTTTTCAAAGCTTTGTTGGCATCTCTCTATCTATACAAAGGGTTTCCCCTTCTTTGTCAATGTTGTTAGTGGTGCTACAACTCTGGAGAAGTCTGGCATAAAGTTAAGTCTGGTCGACTCCTAAGTGATCGAATACACCCTCTTATACATGATTTCATCCTGTGCTACCTGGGTTTTTCTTTTCACCGAACAAGAAAAACCCCATCCCAATATTGTAGATAAAACACAATATGTTTTCATAATACAGTCAATATGTGTATGAACTGTGGTCTCCCAGTCCATACCCAAACTAACGTCGTAAGGCCTCGACCCTGCCACCAAGAGGTTCCAACCAAAACTCGTGCCTCATGGGTCAGATCACACCATCGGTGTAAGTGTGATTATCAAGTCTCCTCCCAAAGGTATCTCCAGACATGAGGGTCAAGTCAATGGCTTAATCAAAACTATAGGTCTAGAACAAGATTCATGGAAGGAAGTAATGATCGGTACCCATGTCAATTGATACTGTAGCTAGTAGTAGACACAAACCGTACCTCAAATCAATTTTAGAGCCCTTGGGTCACACTCCTTGACCGCATGCAGCTACTCTCTTCCCCTACCCTCTAGCTATATAAGCCTAGTGGGGACTACAATGGCGGGTGGTTATAATATGTCGAAATGTTCACCACCTCATACTGCTCTCATAGCTCTACTTTCATGTCTACTGCCCTATAGATTCATATGTCTTTAAAACTTCCTCTTCCTAAAACATATCACATGCCCAAGTCTATGAGACTGATGCCAGTTTCATTCTTTCCAACTGTTAACATTCATTGGCTGTATCCGCTCATCCAATGAACATCCAACCACAAAGGTTCTCTCTAGAACCCTAAAATAAGTAGGAATGCATAGAGGAAAAAGTACTTGCTCATATATCTATAAACACACCTCACTCATAGGTCTGAGCTCTAAAGCACTAATTGAATAATATTTATCGAGTACCAGGAAATATCGGTATGCCTCTATGAATACTCAGCTACCGACACGTCGTCTTTCCGAAGATGTATAAGCTCTAGAAAACTCTCAGCCACCTCCTCAAGCTAGTACTCAGCTGCCTGTGGGTTGAGCTCGCCTCATAACATGAGGGATATCTGGTGATGAAACACATTTAAGGCACTAAGCCTACCAATTTCTTCTTCTGGTACTGCCGGTAGTGTCTGCTGACCAACGTGTAGTGATATAGTTGGCACACTTCCCTAAGGTACCATCTCGGAAAATGGTACAAGTATCGAAACTTCATCATTATGCAGACCATCCAAATGGTCACTCACTGAAAAATATTAGTATCTAAGACCAACATCTTCTTTCTAGTGTCTCAATTAGGGGGAAAACACTAGTAATCACCTCTATCCAGTCCTCTGCTGCCTGGTAATATATCTCGCCTTGAAACCTCAGAGACCTCTTCCACTGGAACTCATGCAACGTGCTCAGTCCGCATGCACCGTCCGCCAGTGTAGCAGGTGGTATCTGCTTCCCAAAGGGTGGTGGTGCTTCTGGTACACCACCCGAAGGTGCCAACATTGTAAGAGGGCCTTGCACCGGATCCTCATCGCTCAGTGGGCCGTCATCGTGTACTCTCTCTCGGGAACCCGAGATGGCTGTCTTCGCAGTGGCATCCTGATAAGGAACAGGTGCTCCACAGTCAAAAAGTTATACCTGGTGAGCTGACTCAAAGACACCACAAAGGAAACTCTTAAAACACACACGCAATCAGTGTTTCTGTGAACTAAGTTGGAAATCAGATGTTAGGGTCCTGGTGTATGGATATGTTGTTCGCCGCACCAACACTGGACTCCCTATACTAAAAACCATACTCAATACTCTTAACATTATTGCTTCACATAAAAGAAAGATCAGAGTTCTGTGTTCTGTGGTAGAACCGACTCCTATGATACCAATTTGTCACGACCTGTCCCCGGGGCCCATACCGGGACTACCCCATACCCGCCTTCCATAGGCCAGGGGCTGGCGACTAGCACCAAAGGCATAATCTCGACAGTAAGGGAAGGAATTTCCATTAAAAAGTAAACAAAAACAACAGAGTACGCAACTCGAAGTAAACACTATGAAAATCTATATAAAAAAGAATGTGTTGGAAGGAAAGGGGGTGGAAATAAAAGCCCAACAGTAAAGTACAAGGAAAAGAAAACATGTACAACTAAAAAGACAAATAGTTGTAAGATTACAAATAGCTCTTGGATCGTCCACCACAGATCCTACCTAAAGGGTAAGTACATGTAGCCTCCTAAGGGCTCCACGTCCTTCCGTCTCCTCCGAGTACTGACTCGTCGTTAGGTCCACCTCTGGGTACCATCCAGTCCTTGTACACTCCGCCTCGGTCATCATTGTCCGTCGTCTGCATCCAACACAATGAGGGGCGGGAATAACTCGTGCAGGGGTGACTATAATGATACTCATTAGGGACCCCGAGACCCTCAAGGTCTCATAAAATCCACAAACGATAAACCAAAGTAGAAATATTCAAACATGAAGTATCAACCAACCCTACTTAGGAATATCCCCATACATATAACTCAGTTTTCAATCACACTCCGGCTCCAACTCTCAAGACGAAGCACAATCCAAATCCACAAAGGAAGTAAAGTCAATCCCCATGATAATAATGGTTGAAAGAGATGACTCATCTCACACATGTATACATCTCTTGTATAGCGATAGAGATGATCAAATGTAGTCACTGATTCCCCTATGCTTTCGGACCCACACAGGATACTAGACCAGGCAAGATGTCAGATCCACAGAGGATACAAGACCAGCGACTCTATCGGACCCAGACAAGATTCAAGAATAGAAGTGAAAACTGTCAGACCTACATAGGATACAAGAATAGTAGTCATCACTGTCGAACCCATGGAGGATTCCAGTACAATAGCCATCTTCGTCAAACACACGGATGATCCCAGAATAGTAGTCGTTGCTGCCGAACCCACGTAGGATTGTGGAACAGTAGTTGTTGGAGTCGCACCCAGCTCTAGGTTTCCCCCACACAGCACACTCGATTCGGGGAGGGTCTGCCCATCGATCCATGTGTCGATACATCAACTATAACGAAGTACTGAGTTGATGTATCCCGTAGTTCGGTCTCATCATAAGGAACCCAACGCGACAGATGGTGCATCAATCAGACGTCCAGTCTGAGAGTTATTAGCATTTTCTTTCCAGGGGCCTGGTTGGAATTACGCCCCTTCCAAAACCGTCTATTTTCCGAAGTTGTAAAAAACTCACGTAGAATATCTCAAAAGGACTGACTCATCACGAGGTTCCCAGTTCCACAGATGGTGCATCAATCAGACGCACTATCTAGAAGATATTCGTGTTTAAGCGAAAAGGGCACGGCCCGTCAAGCCCTGTGGGTTGGCGGGTCCGACCCGGCTGGGGGTCGGCTCTATCTGGTGGAGCATGGCCCACCCAGAATCCCGGCCTGGTGGGTCCAACCCGTTTGGTGGGTCGACCCATCCCAGTGGGGCACGGCCCACCCGCGGACCCGGCCCGCGGTTGCGGGCCGGTTCGGCACGCCCGACGGCACCACCACTCCTCACTGCCCAGCCGGCCAAAGCCATCCAGTTTTGTTTGATGCAAGAAGCCCACACAACTGGCCGTTGTTCTTCCCATGCAGTGCCAAGCAGTGCCGCGGTTCCCTTCAGCCCGGCCGGCAGAAGGCTGACTTGTTCGTCCTCCGAGCAGCCCGCCGAAGTGGGTCACAGTTCCTCCACAGTGTGGTGCCTACCGGCGCCTCGGTTAGCCAGACCGGCCGAATTTAGCCTGCCATTTCTTCAAGACTGACTGGCATGAGGCCTACCGGTTCTTCTTTGTCCAAGCGGCCAGTGGTTGCGCACCGCGGTTTCCCCCACACGACCAACACGACAGCATCAGTCATCCACCATCGCGACCTAGCCTGGCCGTGGCCTCCAGTTTCTGGTGCCTTCAGTCATTTCCGCCTCAAGGTCGTGGCCTCTTTACTCTGGTACTATGTGATGGCACCGCGCCCTTCCGGCACTGCCTCTGTCACTATCATAAACAAGGTTCAACGGAGGGACGTCGAGCCGTGTTTGTTCGGCCTGCGACCTCCGTGTTAGATGATAACAACTTGATCATCGTCGACCAAAATCAATCACCAAGGTACGAGGGTATAATACACACATATAAAAAAATAATACATATTTCCCCTACCTCGTATTTGACGTTGCACGTTGACGAGCTGTAGAAGATGGTGTCGTGGAAGATGGATGTTGCTCCATCAACGTCGGGAAAAGTCGTTGTCTTTGGCAGCGCCCATTGCGGGCAGCTTCTTATCCCTTGATGTGGAGGAAGTGTAAAGAGGGAGACGTTCCTCGTGGGTGTCTCCTCACATTCTTTCCCTTGTTGAAGAAGTGAAGATAATGTTCTTCGTCGAGAGGAAGATGTATTTCTTCATTGAAGATGTTCTTTGTGGAGGGGAACACTTTCTTTCTAATTATCTAGAGCCTCCCCAACAGAATATTTGCCAACGAAAATAAAATAATATTCTCCCCAATTTAAAATTTCCATGCATTTCAAATCAAATCTAATCAATCAATTAATTGATGGAGCTTAATTAATTAATTTGATGGTGTTGGCACATAAATGATAGAAGGTGGGAGGTGGAGAGTTTAACCCTCATCAATGGGGACTTCCAGGGGATTCAAGGGGAAGATGAAGAGTTGGTGTTCGTGTAGGCCCCACAACACATTATCCTCCCATTGGAGGTTATGTGGGAAGGTGTCCCAACTTCCAACTTCCCATTTGTGGATTTAACCACCACCAACATAAAAATATCTTAATCATATTTTTATTTCTTTTAATAACAATCCCCAAAAAATTAACTTCTCCTCCCAATAAAATGCAACTACAGTAAAGGTCCCCTTAAGTGAATATCGAGACTGTTAGTTCATTGGTGTCCTCAGATTCCAATTCCGAGCACCAGTTCAAAAGATAGAAAAACCCACATGTAAATTTACTGAACGTAACTGAACAAAACTTCCGAAATTTATTCTAGGCACACCAGGCCTCGGAATCAGGCGCCGTCAGAAACAGCAGACTCGTAAAATTTCAAAGAATTTATGAAAAAAAATTCCTTTAAATTTCGGGGTCATTACATCTGATATGCGAGTGTAGTGGATATACTTGTATAACAATAACATAGAGTGATGTTTGGATCATCTTGGGGAAGATCTGTTATATAGTGTGGGTGTTTTATGATCCAGTCTTCTTTCAGGTAGGCCTTATTGGAGTTTTCTATTAAAGGAATTTCATTTGGTTTTCCATTATCTTTAAACCTTGTTGGTCATGTCTTATTCAAAGAAGGATATACTTTATTATGGAAAATCAAATAGTGTTTATGGATGTGTGTCTTTTTTAAATTAATGGAGTCTAGGTATAAATTAGTTTATAGGGGTTATGATTTTTTTCGTTGAGTTTTGATGACTATGGAGGTGATACATGCTTTTTTACAAATGTTGGGATTAATCTTGTATATAGTGAATTTACATTTCATGTAAATGTTACAAGATGTGTAGCTATAACTAGGAAAATGTCATGAATTGGGTTTATTTTTTTAAATGAATACATGATGTCAAAATGGTTAATGTCATGTAATGTTTGAGTAGGTTATTTTAACCTGAGGTGATGCATTCTTCAATGTATGTCCAAAATCAAGAATTAAATGCAATTTATTTCTCTGAATTATTTGTTTTAAATCCACAATACATATTAAATTTCAATTATTCATACCATCTGAATTTCTCTCTCTAACCATGGGTAATTTCTAGTGGTTTTAAACTACCTTCTTCCGTTCTGGAAGTCCTGATAAAGTGATCTATCTCAGGTTAGTTGTTTTTTCATGGATTTTCCTTCTCTTTTACCTATTCTCCATTATTCTGATGGAATCTATTGGACATGGTTTTTAGTGTTTATCATGTTACACCCCGAGATTTTATGAAAAATATTCTTTTTAATTTCATTAATGTATTGTGTTGTATGCTACATCAAAAGGAGCTTGCACAACATGCATCCTTGACTTGCCTTGCATTACACGCAATCGCGACCTTCCTCGATAGCATGTGTAGTACGCAATAACGAGTTTCACTAAACAACAGTATGCTATTAAAATATTATTAAAACTATCTGTTATGAATAGTAATAACCAAATTTTTGAAATTTTGTAAATTTTATTTTTCAAAATGGACTTTATTTTTAGATTCATAATATCAAAATTAGCATAAGGTGAAATTTTGGTACTTTTCGACTAACTTTCATTTTCTGATGAATAGTGAAAATTACTAAATTTTAAATTAAAAACATCCTTTTTAATCGAAATATTTAATAGTGATAAATTATTAATTTGAGTGGTTTTAAATTATATTTAGAATATATTTTTACAATTTAATACAATGTTTCTCATTGGATGTAATTTCACATTTAAACCAGACATAAACAAGTGTCAATCTTTTGATAGTTATTATCTCTTAAGAACACGCTATTTGTTTTGACGACGGGAATAAATTTTTAAATTAATTAATGCAACTGATATGTTTTTAATTTGGTAAAAAAGACATCATTTTTGAGTTCATAATATCAAATATAGCTTAGGCCTAATTTTTGGTATTTTTCTGGAAACTTTCATTTTTTGATGAATAGTGAAACCACTAAGTTGTAGTTAAAAAAATGAACTTTTCATAAAACATAATTTTACCGCTTCTGTGGGTGCAATTTAAAAAATCCGAGAGACACGGTTGATGTCAATAAGTAAAATGTGGTTCAATGAGATGAAAATAATTTTTGGTGAATAGTAACTTTTTACTTTTTTTACCACGGTTAAAAGTAAATAGGGTAATTAAGGGTAAAAATGATATTATTATTACCTTAACACATGTTCTAATTCTATTGGATAAGTGTAATTCGACCAAAAACAACCTTAGGAATAAACTATGACCATTTAGGCCCACTTGGATTACATTAGGACATTTATTATTAATTTATTTAAAGAAGGTTAAAATAGTTAAAATCAAAGTTTAATAAGTAGATAATTTTTAATAGAGTGTTATGAATAAGATAAATTTGACTATAAATATTCATTAAGAAAGCTAAACCGATTTCCTACATAATGGTATTTTATTTGTAATTTTTAGGCATTAAATAATTTAATTTATTTATGACACGACGATGATGCAGTAATCATCTTATTAATGAAATATTGACATAATTGATGTTATAAATACCCAAATAAATGTAATTTGAGACTTTTTATGAATTACAATAATTTTCTAGGTTAATATGACATGTTATTATTGATTTAAGTAACTTTTTTCGAACTAATCATTTTGTTATGATTTTCACAAAAATAAATTACTAAATAGTGTCAAAATTGAAATAACATAGTTTTTAAAACAGATATTATATTATTAATTGTTATTTTATTCCTAAAAATCTAAGTTTCGGCCAAATGACATAGTTAAGGTTATATATATTAATAATAAACAACTTGGAGTTCGTTTGGCTGGTTATAGTATGTTTATTAACCTTAGAGTGTAAGAACACAAAAAGACATGGTAAAAGTAAAATTATCTAACTTAAAGTTAAAACTAAATGATAAGGTTAAAATAGGAACCTAAACATGCCTAAATTATATTGGATGAGATTATTTCGACCCATACCCACCTTATATTATAAATAAATCAAATTGGAGCTATTTAAAACCGAATTTGGCTTTATAATAAAATAATATTTTTAGTTTTTCCAAAGGAGCCCCTCTCCTCCCTTATAAAAGGGCACCTCCTCCCCCTCTTCCTCACACCACTTTGAGCCTTCATGCTCGGCAAAACCCTGCAAAATTCTCTTCTAAACTTCCCTAGGAACATCCTAGAGGTTTTGGTCTTCCTCAAAGACCAATTTTAGTGCCCTAAAAAAGATCTCAAAGAGGCACTTCAAAGAAGAGGTAATGTATGTTACCGATTCTTTCAACATTATTTCTTCTTCCACTTATTCTTCTTAGGTTGTTTCATTATGAAGTAATAAAATCAGTATCAATCATATACTAATATGTTATTATAAGTTTGAAACAACCCTACTTCACCATCTATCAATCCTACGGAAAACGAAATCATCGCGCATGCGTACATACGGAATACCGTCTCCACGCCGTGGTGTAATCTATTTTTCACCACCACCTTACTTGGATGGGTATAATGGTGTAAATAATTACTATATATGATTATTATAAAGTGATATTTATTTTTAAATAGTATACATACACTCCAATAAAATTCCATGATCATGAGAACGATATCATCGCTGGTGCGTCCGTCCGGAATACCGTCTCCACGACGTGATGAGATTCATTCTCCACGTTAACCATTCATGAATGATTATAAAGTATATATAATAAGTAATCATGAAATATATGACATAATAATGATACTGGATTTATTTGTATATATGTTTATGTCATCTACTTAATTCTATTCAACTCAATAAGGAAACGAAAAAAGCGTTCATGCGTACGTACGACCTACCGTCTCCATGAACGGTGTATTTATTTCCATTTATCAATCCATTATATATATTTATATTCTGAATATTTATTATATATAAATCATTTTTTACATTATGGATTTAATTAATCCTGACCTATGTAATCATATGAATAATTACAAGTTAAAACACGAATGACAAATGAGACGATTTTACCCAAAACTCTACTTTAACATGAATTTACAAAAGAACAGGTAATATAAAGTCATAAGTGAACCATATATGATATAATAACAATGAATATGATTCTGTAATAAGTCAATGACGTTATTTAAATCATTATATAGGAGTTTCTGACACTTATGATGCAAATCGGACCTAAGGTAAGGGATAATTTTGCAAATCTCATTTTTATCCGAGATTGCATATTCGTAAGTATTTACTGGGGTTATTTCTATCATCCATGTCCATGTTTTATAAAAGTGTTTTGATTTATGTTTACAGTCCTTTTTACCCATTTCTGAGTTTTACTACATGGTATGTAAGGAATCATTCTTTTGTTTACGTTATGAGGTACTTTTTGACTTTTCCGGCAAAAGTACGAAAAGAATGTTTTTTTTAACTTATATGGCATGAACGGATTTTTACGGTTTTATAAAGCCTTATTTCCATGAAGCTTACTCAAAAAAATTTCATGACTATATTCAACAATATCCTTTTATTTTAAAATTGCATGACATTTTGTGGAAAGAGAATGAATTTGTAAAAGAAAGGATATTTTCCTCAAGAATTCATTTCAAGTGTTTTATCAAAACCATTTTCCATATAAGATGAAATTATTTTCATATGAGTATGTTTCAAGTACAATGTCTCTATGATTTACATGGTTTCACTTTTCTTATGATGAAATGATATCCATATTTTTATATGGATTATGTTATGATGGGATGATGTTTATGAAACCCAATTTTATCCTTTGGGTTATGATGAATGATTTATGTTTATGATGTGGCACAAGTAAGAATGATTTAATTATGAGATGGGTGGGACCTATATCTCCCTCCAATTCATTGGTAAAAGATTTTATATCTCATGATATATACAAGTATGGAACGGTAAGTTAATCTGGTTCAGTGTTACAGGACTGAAACGAGGAGTGAACACGATTCAGAATGGGACTTTGTCCACTAAGATGGTTTCGGTAGAAATGCCTTGGCTACTATGGAAATCATTACCTGTGATTAATGGATGCCACAATTACATGTTTTATTCCCATGCTATTTTATCATTCTTAATGTTTCTTTATGATCTATGCCTTACGTACTTCCATGTTTTATGTCATTGGTCAAGCTTTTGATGTTTAAACATTATGTTCATGTTTTGAAGATTCGAATGTATATGGAATGTTTTATTTTATCCATTCTTACCCTTACTGAGCATTTGAGCTCACCCTTTTTATTTTTTCTTTTCCCCAGGATATAAAGAAAGGTTTTAGGTATGAAAAAAGGGGAAGATCTTTATGGGAGATGTTGAGGATCTTTCACCACGATTAGAAGATTACGTTCCATGTTTCCAAAGACATTAAACTATTACGGTCCTTATGTGTCTGTTTTTATTATGTATTAAGTATTTTTCAAAAGTAATGTAATGTCCATGTACGTCAAACTTCGGGTCTCTGTAGTTGGTATTAGAGGGAGGTTTATTCAACCTATGGAAACTAGGATGTGAAAATGTTAGGGAGATCCCTAGAGATATTTCTAAGGTATGTCTAGGGATGTCCCTAAGGTTCAGTATTTGATATAGTAGTAGAATTACGGTAACTCAATATGTTAGATATTGATGGTACTCCCCCTTTATTATGTTGTTTTCCCGAGGGTGATTTTTTCATCTCACACTATTCTTTTTGGGTTTTAGACAATGGATGGAACCCGAAGGAACCGTGTTGATCAATGTAATGGAAAAATTCAATGATTGTCCTCCTGAACAAACAAATGTTATCAGAGATGGAGTGCAAAATCTTATTTCTGTACTTACACAATCTATGAATCATTCTGGACTTCTAAATGAGCAGAGAAGGGAACAATATTCTATTGAGTCCTTCATGAGGCAACGTCCACCTTCTTTCAGTGGGTCTTCTGATCCACTTGTTGCTGAAAAATGGATCATTACCACTGAAAAGATATTTTCAGTTCTTCAATGTTCTGAACACGATAAAGTCGTCTTATTAGTATATCGTTTGGAAGGTGAAACTGATCAATGGTGGAATCTTATCAAGAATACGAGGCCAAGATATGAAATTGAGTCCATGGAATGGGACGAGTTCAAGAACTTATTTTTCAATAAGTACTTCCCTCGTATTCTTAGAACAAAGATAGAGAAGAAGTTTCTTTAACTAAAGCAAAAGGATGATGAATCTGTTGGTATATACGAAGAAAATTTTACAAGTCTTGTAAGGTATGCATATGGTTTTATCATCCAACCTAAAAGTAAAGATGATCGATTCTTCAGTGGCTTAAAACCAAACCTTCTAAGGGCATTAGCTATAAGAGACTTCAGTAGCTATGATGAAATTGTGCATTGTGCTATCAAGGTATAAATGGAAGTGGGTGTTACTTATCCATCTCATAGTTTTGACAAGAAACGAAAGATGGAGTTCAAGGAGAAATCTCAGAATATCGGTGAAAAGAAGATGAATGTTTCCTTATGCTCAAAGTGTGGAAAGAAGCATGGTGGAGATTGTCTTAAAGGGACTAGAAAATGTTTTAAGTGTGGAAAAGAAGTTCATAGAGCAGCTGAGTGTCGAAGTAATAGAAAAAGGGTTTCTAATGATGTAATTAAAGAAAAGACTGCAGAGAATGCACCACCAACACTTCAATGCTTCAAGTGCAAGGAAATGGGGAATTATGCTAATAAATGTCTTAATCCAAGGGCAAGTGATGATCGACATGAGAAACCACATAAAGCAAAGGACAAAGGGATGTCACATGTGATCACTATTGGTGATGTTGAATATGACAACGATGAGGTGGAATGATTAAGTGTTTATGTAATGGGATTCCAAAATAATGTTGTATATAGTATCGTGGAATATTGGAATATTTATGTATTGGACTATTGTGGTTTTGAATAATTTTGTGGTACCGGTAACCATGAAAATTGATTGAGACATTTTTGGTAAACAGATGATATGCGCATAATGAAGGGATAAGAAGATAATGAGATTTTTTATTGTATTCATGAGCTCATGATTGATATAAGGACTAAGTGATATCATGGTTTGAGTATATATAATTTTGAGTATTTTGGTATGTGGAAGGAGTTAACTTTTAACAGCATTCATGTTTTCAATAAGGTTCAATGGGTATTCATTCTTCAAGAGAATACATGATTAAGGTATTCACATGTTTTTAATTTGACCAACAAGATATATATTATGATATATGGGGGATAACTCATGGAATTCACGTGATCATTTTCTTTATACTATGAGCTTGGACCGAAGTATTTTAGATATTCCTAAAGATTGGAATGGATTATGTTGGACAAAAGTTAGTATTGTTTAAGGATAGAACTTTTTTCGATATTGTTGATGGGATGTTATAGTAATATAGCTTTAGAAAAAAGGACAACCTACAGGATGGGCGACAGTCCATCACGTCGGACAGGGCTGTGGGAATCGAACCCACAACCGAAGTCCGACTGGCCTTTATCTCCTACCACTGGCCTACAGGAAGTCCCTAGTTAATAGAAACTAATTTTATTTTATTAAGCAGTATGATATATGAATTATAAGTTCATTTTTGGAATCGTATACGATTAACCTCACCATAGACGGACTTATGTATATTTGATAACTTTTGCTAACCTTTTGTTTGAAACGGATGGAATGGCCCATCATTCTATCACATGATCTATTAACACTTCATGAATAGAAAATTCAACTTCATTTCTTTAAGAGATGAATTGGAAATTGTTCAAAGCATGAACAACAATGATATTGTACCAAAATAAAGTAAGTATTTATTCTAATTCAAAATCATTAACTTTAGGGAAATGATCTTGAAAACCAAAAAATGTTGTCCTAGTGCCCTTATATCCGATGAATCAGATGGTACTATAGATCATCACAAATTTATGGCTTTGTGATTGCTAGATTTTCCATAGCCATGTTCTATACTACTATCCATCAAAACATGATGATTAGATTTCTCTTCCATATCCATATTTTCACCTATGTAGAAACCCAGTGATTAGTTTATTTGGGTAACCGTTACGTTTCATACTTTTGTTTTTAATGATTGGTTTTGGTATTCCTTTTTACGATGTGGGTTTCTATTAAAGAAACTTTCGAGTAGTAAACCATTTATAACCACGACGAATTATGAGGGCGAAATTCATTTTAAGGGGGGTAGAATGTAACACCACGAGATTTTATGAAAAATATTATTTTTAATTTCATTAATGTCTTGTGTTGTACGCTACATCAAAAGGAGCTTTCACAACATGAATCCTTGACTTGCCTTGCATTACACGCAATCACGACCTTCCTCGATAGCGTGTGTAGTACGCAATAACGAGTTTCACTAAACAACAGTATGCTATAAAAATATTATTAAAACTATCAGTTATGAATAGTAATAACCAATTTTTGAGATTTTGTAAATTTTATTTTTCAAAATGGACTTCATTTTTAGATTCAGAATATCAAAATTAGCTTAGGGTGAAATTTTGGTACTTTTCGACTAACTTTCATTTTCTGATTAATAGTGAAAATTACTAAATTTTAAATAAAAAACAACCTTTTTAATTGAAATAATTAATAGTGATAAATTATTAATTTGAGTGGTTTTAAGTATATTTAGAATATATTTTTTCAATTTAATACAGTGTTTGTCATTGGATGTAATTTCACATTTAAACCAGATATCAACAAGTGTCAATCTTTTGATAGTTATTATCACTTAAGAACATGCTATTTGTTTTGATGACGGAAATTAATTTTTAAATTAATTAATGCAACTGATATGTTTTGAATTTGGAAAAATAGACATCATTTTTGAGTTCAAAATATCAAATATAGCTTAGGCCTAATATATTTGTATTTTTCTTGAAACTTTCATTTTTTGATGAATAGTGAAACCACTATGTGGTAGTTAAAAAAATGAACTTTTCATAAAACATAATTTTACCGCATCTGTGGGTGGAATTTCAAAATTCTGAGAGCCACAGTTGATATCAGTATGTAAAATGTGGTTCAATGAGATGAAATTAATTTTTGGTGAATAGTAACTTTTAACTTTTTCCCCCACGGTTAAAAGTAAATAGGGTAATTAAGGGAAAAATGATATTATTATTACCCTAACAGATGTACTAATTATATTGGATAAGTTTAATTCAACCAAAAACAACCTTAGGAATAAAATATGACCATTTAGGCCCACTTGGATTAGATTAGGACATTTATTATTAATTTATTTAAAGAAGGGTTAAAATAGTTAAAATCAATGTTTTATAAGAAGATAATTTTTAATATAGGGTTATAAATAAGATAAATTCGACTATAAATATTCATCAGAAATCTAAAAATATTTTATACATAATGGTCTTTTATTTATAATTTTTAGACATTAAATAATTTAATTTATTTATGACACGACAATGATGGAGTAATTATCTTATTAATGAAATATTGACATAATTGATGTTATAAATACCCAAATAAATTTAATTTGAGACTTTTTATGAATTCCACAAATTTTTATATGTTAATATGGCATGTTAGTATTGATTTAAGTAACTTTTTTTGAACTAATCATTATGTTATGATTTTTAAAAAAATACATTACTAAATAGTGTCAAAATTGACATAAAATAGTTTTTAAAACAAATATTATATTATTAATTGTTATTTTATTCTTAAAAATCTAATGCTCGGAAAAATGACTTAGATATGGTTATATATATTAATAATAAACAACTTGGGGTTCGTTTGACTTGTTATAGTAAGTTTATTAACCTTATAGTGTAAGAACACAAAAAGACACGGTAAAAGTAAAATTATCTAACTTAAAGTTAAAACTAAATGATAAGGTTAAAATAGGAACCTAAACTTGTCTAAATTATATTGGATGAGAGTATTTAGACCCATTCCCACCTTATATTCGAAATAAATCAATTTGGAGCTATTTAAAACCGAATTTGGATTTATAATAAAATAATATGTTTAGTGTTTCCAAAGGAGCCCCTCTCCTCCCTTATAAAAGGGAACCTCCTCCCCCTCTTCCTCACACCACTTTGAGTCTTCACGCTCGGAAAACCCCTGCCAAATTCTCTTCTCCACTTCCCAAGAAACATCCTAGAGGTCCTGGTCTTCCTCAAAGTCCAATTTTAGTGCCTTAAAAGGAGATCTCAAAGAGACGCTTCAAAGAAGAGGTAATGTCCGTTACCGATTATTTCAACTTTATTTCTTCTTCCACTTCTTCTTCTTAGGTTGTTTCATTATGATGTAATAACATAAGTATCACTAATGTACTTATATGTTATTATAAGTATGGAACAACCCTATTTCACCATCTATCCATCCTACGGAAAATGTAATCACCGCGCGTGCGGACGTACAGAATACCGTCTCCACGCCGTGGTGTAATCTATTTTTCACCACCACCTTAATTGGATTGGTATAATGGTGTACATAATTACTATATATGATTATTGTAATGTGATATTGATTCTTAAATAGTATACATACACTCCAATACAATTCCATGATCATGAGAATGATATCATCGATCGTGCATACGTACGGACTATCGTCTCTACGACGTGATGAGATTCATTCTCCACGTTAACCATTCATGAATGATTATAAAGTATATATAATAAGTAATAATGAAATATATTACATAATAATGATACTGGATTTATGTGTGTGTATATGTATGTCATCTAATTAATTCCATTCAACTCAATAAGGAAACAAAAACAGCATTCATGCGTACGTACGGCCTATCGTCTCCATGAACGGTGTATTTCATTCCATTTATTGATCCATTATATATATGTATATTCTGAATATTTATTATATATAAATAATGTTTTACATTCTGGATTTAATTAATCATGATCTATGTAATCATATGAATAATTACAAGCTAAAACACGAACGACAAATGAGATGATTTTACCCAAAACGCTACTTTAACATGAATTTACAAAATAACGGGTAATATAAAGTCATAAGTGAACAATATATTATATAATAACAATGAATATGATTCTGTAAAAAGTCAATGAAATTATTTAATTCATTATGCAGGAGGTTATGACACTTACGAAGCAAATAGTACCTAAGGTAAGTGATAATTTTGTAAATCTCATTTTTTTCTGAGATTGCATATTCGTAAGTATTTACTGGGGTTATTTCTATCATCCATGCCCATGTTTTATAAAAGAGTTTTCATGTTTGTCTAAAATCCATTTTACCCATTTTTGACTTTAACTACTTGGTATGTAAGGAATCTTTCTTTTTTTTACGTTACGAGGTACTTTTTGACTTTTCCGGCAAAAGTACGAAAAGAATGTTTTTTTAACTTATACGGCACGAACAGATTTTTACGGTTTTATAAAGCCTTATTTTCATGGATCTTCCTCCAAAAGATTTCATGACTATTTTCAACAAAATCCTTTTCTTTTAAAATTGCATGACATTTTGTGGAAAGATAATGAATTTAAAAAATAAAGGATATTTTCCTCAAGAATTCATTTCAAGTGTTTTATCAAAACCATTTTCTATCTAAGATGAAATTATTTTCATATGTGTATCTTTCAAGTATAATGTCTCTATGATTTAGATGGTTTCACTTATCTTATTAAGAAATGATATCCATTTTTTTATGTGGATTATGTTATGATGGGATGATGTTTATGAAACCCATTTTTATCCTTTGAGTTATGATGAATGATTTATGTTTATGATGTGGCAAAATTAAGAATGATTTCATTATGAGATGGGTGGGACCTATATCTCCCTCCAATGAATTGGGGAAAGATTTTATATCTCATGAGATAGACATGGCTGGAACGGTAAGTTAATCCGGTTCAGTGTTACAGGACTGAAATGAGGAGTGAACTCGATTCAGAATGGGACTTTGTCCACTAATATGGTCTTGGTAGCAATTCCTTGGCTACTATGGAAATCCTTAAATGTGCTTAATGGATGCCACAATTACATGTTTTATTCCCATGCTATTTTATCATTCATAATGTTTCTTTATGATCTATGCCTTACGTACTTCTATGTTTTATGTCATTGCTCATGTTTTTGATGTTTAAACATTATGTTGATGTTTTTAAGATTAAAATGTATATGGTATGTTTTATTTTATCCATGATTACCTTTACTGAGCATTTGAGCTCACCCTTTTTATGTTTTCTTTTCCGTAGGATATAATGATTGGTTTTAGGTATGAAAAAACGGGGAAGATCTTTATCGGAGATGTTGAGGATCTTTCACCACAATTAGAAGATTACGTTCGAAGTTTCCAAAGACATTAAACTATTACGGTCCTTGTGTGTCTGTTTTTCTTATGTATTAAGTATTCCGCAAAAGTAATGTAATGTCCATGTACGTCATGCTTCGGGTCTCTACAGTTGGTATCAGAGGGAGGTTTAGTCAACCTTTAGAAACTAGGATGCGAAAATGTTAGTGAGATCCCTATAGATATTTCTAAGGTATGTCTAGGGATGTCCCTAAGGTTAAGTATAGGTTATAGTGCTAGAATTACTTTAACCCAAGATGATAGATATTGATGGTACTCCCCCTTTATTATGGTGTTTTCCCTAGGGTGATTTTTTCCTCTCACACTGTTCTTTTTGGGTTTTAGACGATGGATGGAACCCAAAGGAACCATTTTGATCAATGTAATGGACAATGTAATGATTGTCCTCCTAAACAAACAAATTTTATGGGAGATGGAGTGAAAAATCTTATTGTTATACTTACACAAGCTATGAATCATTCTAGACTTCCAAATGAGCAGAGAAGGGAACAATATTCTATTCATTCCTTCATGAGGCAACGTCCACCTTCTTTCAGTGGGAATTCTGATCCACCTGTTGCTGAACAATGGATCATTACCAATGAAAAGATATTTTCAGTTCTTCAATGTTCTGAACATGATAAAGTCATCTTAGCAGTATATCATTTGGAAGGTGATGCTGATCAATGGTGGAATCTTATCAAGAATTTGAGGCCAAGAGATGAAATTGAGTCCATGGAATGGGATAGTTCAAGAACTTATTTTTCAATAAGTATTTCCATCGTATTCTTCGAACAAAGATGTTGAAGGAGTTTCTTGAACTAAAGCAAAAGGATGATGAATCTATTGGTATATACGAAGCGGATTTTACAAGGCTTGCAAGGTATGCATCTGGCATTATCATCCAACCTGAAAATAAAGTTGATCAATTTTTCAGTGGCATAAAACCAAACATTTGAAGGGAATTAGCTATAAGAAACTTCAGTAGCTATGAAGAAATTGTGTGTTGTGCTATCAAGGTAGAAATGGAAGTTGGTGTTACTTATCCATCTCATAGTTTTGACAAGAAACGAAAGATGGAGTTCAAGGTGAAATCTCAGAATAATGGTGAAAAGAAGATGAATGTTTCCTTATGCACAAAGTGTGGAAAGAATCCTGGTGGAGGTTGTCTTAAAGGGAGTAGAAAATGTTTTAAGTGTGGAAAAAAAGGTCATCGAGCAGTTGAGTGTCGAAGTAATGGAAAAAGGGTTTCTAATGATGTGAATAATGAAAAGACTGCAGAGAACGCACCACCAACACTTCAATGCTTCAAGTGAAAGGAAATGGGGAATTATGCTAATAAATTTCCTAATCCAAGGGTTAGTGATGATCGACATGAGCAACCACTTAAAGAAAAGGACAAAGGGAAGTCACATGTGATCACTATTGGCGATGTTGAATATGACAACGATGTAGTGGAATGATTAAGTGTTTATGTAATGGGATTCCAAAATAATGTTGTATATATTATCATGGAATATTGGAATATTTATGTATTGGTCTATTGTAGTTTTCAATAATTTTATGGTACCGGTATCCATGAAAAGTTATTGAGACATTATTGGTAAACCGATGATATGCACATAATGAAGGGATAAGAAGATAATGAGATGTTTGATTGAATTCATGAGCTCGTGATTGATATAAGGACTAAGTGATATCATGGTTTGAGTATATAGAATTTTGAGGATTTTGGTATGTGGAAAGAGTTATCTTTTAACAGCATTCATGTTTTCAATAAGGTTCAATGGGTATACATTCTTCAAGAGAATACATGATTAAGGTATTTACATGTTTGTAATTTGTCCAACAAGATATATCTTATGATATATGGGGGATAAATGGTGGCATTCACGTGATAATTTTCTTTATACTATGAGCTTGGACAGAAGTATTTTAGATAAGCATAAATATTGGAATGGATTATGTTGGACATAAGTTAGTATTGTTTAAGGATAGAACTTTTTTCGATATTGTTGATGGGATGTTATAGTAATATAGCTTTAGAAAAAAGGACAACCTGCAGGACGGGCAACAGCCCATCGCGTCGGACAAGGCTCTGGGAATCGAACCCACAACCGAAGTGTGACTCGCCTTTATCGCCTACCACCGGCCTACAGGAAGTCCCTGGTTAATAGAAACTAGTTTTATTTTATTACATGGTAGGATATATGAATTATAAGTTAATTCTTGGAATCGTATACGATTAACCTCACCATAGATGGATTTATGTATATTTGATAACTTTTGCTAATCTTTTGTTTGAAATAGATGGAATGACCCATCATTCTGTCACATGATCTATTAAAACTTCATGAATAACAAATTCAACTTCATTTCTTTGAGAGATGAAGTGGAAATTGTTCAAAGCATGACCAACAGTGAGATTGTACCAAAATAAAGTAAGTATTTATTCTAATTTAAAATCTTCAACTTTAGGGAAATGATCTTGAAAACCAAAAAATGTTGTCCTAGTGCCCTTAAATCTGATGAATCAGATGGTTCCCTGGATCATCACAAATTTATGGCTTTGTGATTTCTGGATTTTCCATAGCCATGTTCTCTACCACTCTCCATCAGAACATGATGATTAGATTTCTCTTCCATATTCATATTTTCACCTATGTGGAAACCCAGTGATTAGTTTATTTGGGTAACCGTTACGTTTCATACTTTTGTTTTTAAAGATTGGTTTTGGTATTCATGTTTACGATGTGGGTTTCTATTAATGAAACTTTCTAGTAGTAAACCAATTATAACCCCGACGAATTTCGAGGGCGAAATTCATTTTAAGGGGGGTAGAATGTAACACCCCGAGATTTTATGAAAAATATTCTTTTTAATTTCATTAATGTATTCTGTTGTACTCTACACCAAAAGGAGGTTGCACAACACACATTCTTGACTTGCCGTGCATTACACGCAATCACGTCCTTCCTCGATAGCGTGTGTAGTACGCAATAACGAGTTTCACTAAACAACAGTATGCTATTAAAATATTATTTAAACTAGCCGTTATGAATAGTAAGAACCAATTTTTGAAATTTTGTAATTCTTATTGTTCAAAATGGACATCATTTTTAGATATGGAATATCGAAATTAGCATAGGGTGAAATTTTGGTACTTTTCGACTAACTTTCATTTTCTGATGAATAGTGAAAATTGCTAAATTTTAAATTAAAAACAACCTTTTCAATCGAAATAATTAATAGTGATAAATTATTAATTTGAGTGGTTTTAAAGTATATTTAGAATATATTTTTACAATTTAATACAATGTTGTTCATTGGATGTAATTTCACATTTAAACCAGACATAAACAAGTGTCAATCTTTTGATAGTTATTATCTATTAAGAACACGCTATTTGTTTTGACGATGGGAATTAATTTTTAAATTAATTAATGCATCTGATATGTTTTTAATTTAGTAAAATAGAAATCATTTTTGAGTTCAAAATAAAAAAATATAACTAAGGCCTAATGTTTTTGTATTTTTCTGGAAACTTTCATTTTTTGAGGAACAGTGAAACAACTAAGTGGTAGTTAAAAAAATGAACTTTTAATAAAACGTAATTTTATAGCTTATGTGGGTGGAATTTCAAAAATCCGAGAGACATAGTTGATGTCAGTTAGTAAAATTTGGTTCAATGAGATGAAATTAATTTTTGGTGAATAGTAACTTTTTATTTTTTTCCCCACGGTTAAAAGTAAATAGGGTAATTAAGGGTAAAAATGATATTATTATTACCCTAACACATGTCCTAATTCTATTGGATAAGTTTAATTCGACCAAAAACAACCTTAGGAATAAAATATGACCATTTAGGCCCACGTGTATTAGATTAGGACATTTATTATTAATTTATTTAAAGAAGGGTTAAAATAGTTAAAATCAATGTTTAATAAGTAGATAATTTTTAATATAGGGTTATACATAAGATAAATTCGACTATAAATATTCATTAGAAATCTAAAAATATTTCCTACATAATGGTATTTTATTTGTAATTTTTAGGCATTAAATAATTTAATTTATTTATGACACGACGATGATGCAGTAATTATCTTATTAATGAAATATTCACATAATTGATGTTATAAATACCCAAATAAATTTAATTTGAGACTTTTTATGAATTACACTAATTTTATAGGTTAATATGACATGTTAGTATTGATCTAAGTAACTTCTTTTGAACTAATCACTCTGTTATGATTTTCACAAAAATAAATTACTAAATAGTGTCAAAATTGACATAAAATAGTTTCTAAAACAAATATTTTATTATTAATTTTTATTTTATTCCTAAAAATATAATGATCTTCCAAATGACTTAGTTAAAGTTATATATATTAATAATAAACAACTTGGGGTTCTTTTGACTTGTTATAGTAAGTTTATTAACCTTATAGTGTAAGAACACACAAAGACACGGTAAAAGTAAAATTATCTAACTTAAAGTTAAAACTAAATGATAAGGTTAAAATAGGAACCAAAACTTGTCTAAATTCTATTGGATGTGAGTATTTCGAACCATCCCCACCTTATCTTCGAAATAAATCAATTTTGAGCTATTTAAAACCGAATTTGGCATTATAATAAAATAATATTTTTAGTTTTTCCAAAGGAGCCCCTCCCCTCCCTTATAAAAGGCAACCTCCTCCCCCTCTTCCTCACACCACTTTGAGCCTTCAGGATTGGAAAAACCCTGAAAAATTATCTTCTCCACTTCCCTAGAAACATCCTAGAGGTTATGGTCTTCCTCAAAGACCAATTTTAGTGCCCTAAAAGGAGATCTCAAAGAGGTGTTTCAAAGAAGAGGTAATGTCTATTACCGTTTATTTCAACTTTATTTCTTCTTCCACTTCTTCTTCTTAGGTTTTTTCATTATGAAGTAATAACATAAGTATCACTAATATACTGATATTTTATTATAAGTATGAAACAACCCTATTTCACCATCTATCCATCCTACGGAAAATGAAATCACCGCGCGTGCAGACGTACAAAATACCATCTCCACGCTGTGGTGTAATCTATTTTTCACCACCACCTTACTTGGATGGGTATAATGGTGTACATAATTACTATATATGATTATTGTAAAGTGATATTGATTCTGAAATAGTATACATACACTCAAATACAATTACATGATAATGAGAATGATATCATCAATCGTGCGTACGTACGGACTACCATCTCCACGACGTGATGAAATTCATTCTCCACGTTAACCATTCATGAATGATTATAATGTATATATAATAAGTAATTATGAAATATATGACATAATAATGATACTGGATTTATGTGTGTATATATTTATGTCATCTACTTAATTCCATTCAACTCAATAAGGAAACGAAAACAGCGTTCATGCGTACGTACGACCTACCGTCTCCATGAACGGTGTATTTCATTCCATTTATCGATCCATTATATATATTTATATTCTGAATATTTATTATATATAAATCATGTTTTAAATTCTTTATTTAAGTAATCATGATCTATTTAATCATATGAATAATTACAAGCTAAAACACGACGACAAATTAGATTATTTTACCCAAAACACTACTTTAACCCGAATTTACAAAAGAATGGGTAATATAAAGTCATAAGTGAACCATATATGATATAATAACAATGAATATGATTCTGTAATAAGTCAATGACATTATTTAATTCATTATACAGGAGGTTCGGACACTTACGAAGCAAATCGTACCTAAGGTAAGGGATAATTTTACAAATCTCATTTTTATCTAAGATTGCATATTCGTAAGTATTTACTGGGGTTATTTCTATCATCCATGTCCATGTTTTATAAAAGTGTTTTCATGTTTTTTTAAAATCCTTTTTACCCATTTTTGACTTTTACTATTTGGTATGTAAGGAATTTTTTCTTTTGTTTACCTTACGAGGTACTTTTTGACTTTTTCGGCAAAAGTACGAAAAGAATGTTTTTTTTAACTTATACGGCACGAACAGATTTTTACGGTTTTATAAAGCCTTATTTTCATGAATCTTCCTCCAAAAGATTTCATAACTATTTTCAACAAAATCATTTTCTTTTAAAATTTCATGACATTTTGTGGAAAGAGAATGAATTTGAAAATGAAAGGATATTTTCCTCAAGAATTCATTTCAAGTGTTTTATCAAATCCATTTTCCATATAAGATGAAGTTATTTTCATATGTGTATGTTTCAAGTATAATGTCTCTATGATTTACATGGTTTCACTTTTCTTATGATGAAATGATATCCATTTTTTTATATGGATTGTGTTATGATGTGATGATGTTTATCAAACCCATTTTTATCCTTTGGGTTATGATGAATGATTTATGTTTATGATGTGGCACAAGTAATAATGATTTCACAATGAGATGGGTGGGACCTATATCTCCCTCCAATGCATTAGGAAAAGATTTTATATCTCATGAGATAGACATGGCAGGAATGGTAAGTTAATCCGGTTCACTGTTACAGGACTGAAACGAGGAGTGAACTCGATTTAGAATGGGACTTTTTCCACTAAGATGGTCTTGGTAGCAATGCCTTGGCTACTATGGAAATAATTACATGTGCTTAATGGATTCCACAATTACATGTTTTATGCCCATGCTATTTTATCATTCTTAATGTTTCTTTATGATCTATGCCTTACGTACTTCCACGTTTTATGTCATTGATCATGATTTTGATGTTTAAACATTATGTTCATGTTTTTAAGATTAAAATGTATATGGTATGTTTTATTTTATCCATGATTACCCTTACTGAGCATTTGAGCTCACCCTTTTTATGTTTTCTTTTCCCTAGGATATAACGATAGGTTTTAGGTATGAAAAAAGGGGAAGATCTTTATGGGAGATGTTGAGGATCTTTCACCATGATTAGAAGATTACGTTCCAAGTTTCCAAAGACATTAAACTATTATGGTCCTTGTGTGTCTATTTTTCTTATATATTAAGTATTCTGCAAAAGTAATGTAATTTCCATGTACGTCAAGATTCGGGTCTCTACAGTTGGTATCAGAGGGAGGTTTAGTCAACCTTTGGAAACTAGGATGCGAAAATGTTAGTGAGATCCCTAGTGATATTTCTAAGGTATGTCTAGGGATGTCCCTAAGGTTAAGTATAAGCTATAGTACTAGAATTACTTTAACCCAAGATGTTAGATATTGATGGTACTCCCCTTTATTATGTTGTTTTCCCTAGGGTGATTTTTTCCTCTCACACTATTCTTTTTGGGTTTTAGACGATGGATGGAACCCGAAAGAACCGTGTTGATCAATGTAATGGACAATGAAATGATTGTCCTCCTGAACAATAAAATGTTATGGGAGATGGAGTGGAAAATATTATTGTTATACATACACAAGCTATGAATCATTCTGGACTTCCAACTGAGCAGAGAAGGGAACAATATTCAATTGATTCCTTCATGAGGAAACATCCACCTTCTTTCAGTGGGTCTTCTGATCCACTTGTTGCTGAACAATGGATCATTACCAATGAAAAGATATTTTCTATTCTTCAATGTTCTGAACATGATAAAGTCATATTAGTAGTATATCGTTTGGAAGGTGAAGCTGATCAATGGTGGAATCTTATCAAGAATACGAGGCCAAGAGATGAAATTGATTCCATGGAATGGGATGAGTTCAAGAACTTATTTTTCAACAAGTACTTCCCTCGTATTCTTCAAACAAAGATGGAGAAGGAGTATCTTGAACTAAAGAAAAATTATGATGAATCTGTAGGTATATAGGAAGCGAATTTTACAAGGCTTATAAGGTATGCATCTGGATTTATCATCCAACCTGAAAGAAAAGTTGATCAATTTTTCAGTGGCTTAAAACCAAACCTTCGAAGGGCATTAGCTATAAGAGACTTCAGTAGCTATGAAGAAATTTTGTGTTTTGATATCAAGTTAGAAATGAAATTTGGTGTTACTTATCCATCTCATAGTTTTGACAAGAAACGAAAGATGGAGTTCAAGGAGAAATCTCAGAATAATGGTGAAAAAGAAAATGAATGTTTCCTTATGCTCAACGTGTGGAAAGAAGCATGGTGGAGATTGTCTTAAAGGGAGTAGAAAATGTTTTAAGTGTGGA
Organism: Viscum album; assembly: GCA_963277665.1. Classification (NCBI taxonomy): domain Eukaryota; kingdom Viridiplantae; phylum Streptophyta; class Magnoliopsida; order Santalales; family Viscaceae; genus Viscum; species Viscum album. The sequence goes on from OY728142.1 coordinate 402,728,026, forward strand.
AAAGAAGGTCATAGAGCAACTGATTGTCGAAGTAATGTAAAAAGGGTTTCTAATGATGTGAATAAAGAAAAGACTGCAGAGAATGCACCACCAACACTTCAATGCTTCAAGTGAAAGGAAATGGGGCATTATGCTAATAAATGCCCTAATCCAAGGGTTAGTGATGATCGACATGAGCAACCACTTAAAGCAAAGGACAAAGGGAAGTCACATGTGATCACTATTAGCGATGTTGAATATGACAACGATGTGGTGGAATGATTAAGTGTTTATGTAATGGGATTCCAAAATAATGTTGTATATAGTATCATTGAATATTGGAATATTTATGTATTGGTCTATTGTGGTTTTCAATAATTTTATGGTACCGGTAACCAAGAAAAGTGATTGAAACATTTTTGGTTAACAGATGATATGTGCATACTGAAGGGATAAGAAGATAATGAGATGTTTGATTGTATTCATGAGCTCGTGATTGATATAAGGACTAAGTGATACCATGGTTTGAGTATATAGAATTTTTAGGATTTTGTTATGTGGAAAGAGTTAACTTTTAAGAGCATTCATGTTTTCAATAAGGTTCAATGGGTATTCATTATTCAAGAGAATACATGATTAAGGTATTCACATGTTTGTAATTTGACAAACAAGATATATCTTATGATATATGGGGGATAAATGATGGCATTCACGTGATCATTTTCTTTATACTATGAGCTTGGACTGAAGTATTTTAGATAATCTAAAAGATTGTAATGAATTATGTTGGACATAAGTTAGTATTGTTTAAGGATAGAACTTTTTTCGATATTGTTGACGGTATGTTATAGTAATATAGCTTTAGAAAAATGGACAACCTGCAGGATGGACGACAGCCCATCGCGTCGGACAAGGCTGTGGGAATCGAACCCACAACCGAAGTGTGACTGGCCTTTATCGCCTACCACTGGTCTACAGGAAGTCCCTGGTTAATAGAAACTAGTTTTATTTTATTACGCAGTATGACATATAAATTATAAGTTAATTTTTGGAATCATATACGATTAACCTCACCATATATGGACTTTTTTATATTTGATAACTTTTGCTAACCTTTTGTTTGAAACAGATGGAATGACCCATAATTCTATCACATTATCTATTAACACTTAAATAATAACAAATTCAACTTCATTTATTTAAGAGATGAAGTGGAAATTGTTCAAAACACGAACAACAGTGAGATTGTACCAAAATAATGTAAGTATTTATTCTAATTCAAAATCTTCAACTTTAGGGAAATGATCATGAAAACCAAAAAATGTTGTCATGGTGCCCTTATATCTGATGAATCAGATGGTACCATAGATCATCACAAATTTATGGCTTTGTGATTTCTGGATCTTCCATAGCCATGTTCTCTACCACTCTCCATCAGAACAAGATGATTAGATTTCTCTTCCATATCCATATTTTCACCTATTTGGAAACCTAGTGATTAGTTTATTTGGGTAACCGTTACGTTTCATACTTTTGTTTTTAAAGATTGGTTTTGGTATTCATTTTTATGATTTTTGTTTCTATTAAAGAAACTTTCGAGTAGTAAACCATTTATAACGCTGACGAATTTCGAGGGCGAAATTCATTTTAAGGGGGTAGAATGTAACACCCCGAGATTTTATGAAAAATATTCTTTTTAATTTCATTAATGTCTTGTGTTATAAGCTACACCAAAAGAAGCTTGCACAACACGCATCCTTGACTTGCCTTTTATTACACGCAATCACGACCTTCCTCGATAGCGTGTGTAGTATGCAATAACGAGTTTCATTAAACAACAGTTTGCTATTAAAATATTATTAAAAATAGCCGTTATGAATAGTAATAACCAATTTTTCAAATGTTGTAAATTTTATTTTTCAAAATGGACTTCATTTTTAGATTCGGAATATCGAAATTAGCTTAGGGTGAAATTTTGGTACTTTTCGACTAACTTTCATTTTCTGATGAATAGTGAAAATTAATAAATATTAAATTAAAAACAACCTTTTTAATCGAAATAATTAATAGTGATAAATTATTAATTTGAGTGGTTTAAAAGTATATTTAGAATATATTTTTACAATTTAATACAATGTTGGTCATTGGATGTAATTACATATTCAAACCAGACATAAACACGTGTCAATCTTTTGATAGTTATTATCTCTTAAGAACACACTATTTGTTTTGATGACGAGAATTAATTTTTAAATTAATTAATGCAACTGATATGTTTTGAATTTGGTAAAATAGACATAATTTTTGAGTTCAAAATATCAAATATAGCTACGGCCTAATGTTTTTGTATTTTTCTGGAAACATTCATTTTTTGATGAATAATGAAACCACTAAGTTGTAGTTAAAAAAATGAACTTTTAATAAAACATAATTTTAGCACTTCTGTGGGTGGAATTTCAGAAATATGAGAGACACAGTTGATTTCAGTAAGTAAAATGTGGTTCAATGGGATGAAATTAATTTTTGGTGAATAGTAACTTTTTACTTTTTTTCCACCGTTAAAAGTAAACAGTGTAATTAAGGGTAAAAATGATATTACTATTACCCTATTACATTTACTAATCCTATTGGATAAGTTTAATTCGACCAAAAACAACCTTAGGAATAAAATATGACCATTTATGCCCACTTGGATTAGATTAGGACATTTATTATTAATTTATTTAAAGAAGGGTTAAAATAGTTAAAATAAAAGTTTAATAAGTAGATAATTTTTAACATAGGGTTATACATAAGATAAATTCGACTATAAATATTCATTAGAAATATAAGAAAAAATTCCTACATATTTTTATTTTATTTGTAATTTTTAGGCATTAAATAATTTAATTTATTTATGACACGACGATGATGCAGTAATTATCTTATTAATGAAATATTCACATAATTGATGTTATAAATACCCAAATAAATGTAATTTGAGACATTTTATGAATTACACTAATTTTATAGGTTAATATGACTTGTTAGTATTGATTTAAGTAACATTTTTTGAACTAATCATTCTGTTATGATTCTCACAAAAATAAATTACTAAATAGTATCAAAATTGACATAAACTAGTTTTTAAAACAAATATTATATTATTAATTGTTATTTTATTCCTAAAAATCTAATGTTCGGTCAAATGACTTAGATAAGGTTATATATATTAATAATAAATAACATGGGGTTCATTTGAGTTGTTATAGTAAGTTTATTTACCTTATAGTGTAAGAACACAAAAAGACACGGTAAAAGTAAAATTATCTAACTCAAAGTTAAAACTAAATGATAAGGTTAAAATAGGAACCTAAACTTGTCTAAATTCTATTGGATGAGAAGATTTCGACCCATCCCCACCTTAGCTTCGAAATAAATCAATTTGGAGCTATTTAAAATTGAATTTGGATTTATAATAAAATAATATTTTTAGTTTTTCCAAAGGAGCTCCTCTCCTCCCTTATAAAAGGGAACCACATCCCCCTCTTCCTCACACAACTTTGAGCCTTCAAGCTCGAAAAACCCCTGAAAAATTCTCTTCTACACTTCCCTAGAAACATCCTAGAGGTTCTGGTCTTCCTCAAAGACCAATGTTAGTGCCCTAAAAAGAGATCTCAAAGAGCCGCGGGGTGGCGCTGCCCCCGCGGGAAGATGGTGTCGCGGCCCCGCGTGGGGATGCTCAGGAGTCAACGGACGCGGCTATGTCGCGTCCCGTGCGTGCCGGAACCGCACGGCCGTGGGTCCGCTGGCCGCCGCTGCCTTCGGCCGCCGGCACCGCCGCGCCGGCAGCCCGCACCACCGGTGGCTTCTGCCGGCCACCAGAGTTGCTCCGGTGGTCGGATTTCCTTCCATTCTACTTCGAAGCTCCTCCCGGGTCCCGTTCTTCACTTCAGAAACAACGGATCGTCCCTGCGGCATGTTTTGAAGTCTCCCTCCAATCCGCGCATCAACGAAGAACTACGGGGGGTTGTCGGGCCGTGTTTGTTTGGCCCGCACCCACCGCGTTAGATGATAACGCTCAGGAGAAATAATAAACACATGAGAACATATCAAAAACAATTTTAATAAATTAAAATTTTTCTTATGAAACCGGGTTCTTTGTTTTGAACGGAAACATCCACGGAGTAAAAAAACTTTCCCAATAAAACCCCTACCTCGTCAAGTCGTCGCACGTGCGCTCTTCGCAGAATTGATCATCACGGAAGGAGGGGATCGTCACGTCGTCGCAGTATCTGGCGTTACGTCGACGAACTCCGAGGACCAAGAAACAACAGATTTAATTAATAATAATTAAATCCATATTGTTGTTTTAATCCACAATGCAAAATTAAAAAAAAGAGTGCAACCCCCTACCTTGTCACTGCCGATCGAAGGTTGTCGCGGAGTTGGATTATGGCGGAAGAATGTCGCGGAAGAAGAATCGCCGGTGTCGCGGAACTTAGCGTCGCATCGTCGATTTTCGAGGGCTCGGAGTTCTTCATGTTCTTCGCATTCTTCACGTTCTTCACGTTCTTCACAAAGGAAGATGAAGAACTCTTGGTTTCTGTCAAATCCTCTCAACGAACTTTTTTCCAGAAGTCATGCGTTGGTCTTATTTTATTAAAATGCCAACAAACGAAAAAGAGATAAGTAACGACCCATTAATTCATAGAATTAATTCAACGAAAAAAACCGCCCAATTAATTCAACGAATAAAACCGCCCAATTATTTGGTGCGTTAAGAAATTAAGAAAATGTGTCAGTTGAATTTCATAAAGACGGGTTTTCGCGGGTGTGTTACTTAGCGAAAAAAAACGGTGGGGCTCGTGCGGGCCCCACCTCACAAATATCCTACCAAGAGGGTAGGATATTTTTGGATAGCACCCTATCCGCATCAACTCAGCTTAAGCAGCTTTAAGTGGATGTCAAGTGGCTTTAAGTGAAATAAAATAATGTTTGTCATACCAATTATTTTATTTCTTATCTTTAAGCCCAAAAATTAAAAACCACACCCGAGAAAACGCAAATCAGGAAGGAGAGTTTCTAAGAAATTAATGGCGCTGTGATTCCATCGGCGCCCTTAGAATTCGATTCTGAGCACCGGTTCAAAAGATAGTAAAACTTGCTCGTCCGTTCACTGAACATACCCGAGCCAAGCTTCAGAAAATGATTCCAGGCACACCGGGCCTCGGAATCAGGTGCCGTCAGAAACTGCGTTCTTGTAAAATTCCAAAGAAAATTACGAAAAAAAAATCCCTTGAAATTTACTCATCTTTACATTACTCCCACCATAGGGCTTTACATCCCCATAAAGTTTCACCACAAACTTAGGGATACAAAGGCGGTACCGAGCACGCATCTGAGCCTCCCGCTCCAAAGTTCTCTCCTAGAGGTTCACGTGCTGCTATCTGATGCGAACAAGAGGAATCGATCGTCCACGTAGGACCCGCTACTATCGATCCTCGATCTCCACCGGAACCTCCGCAAAGGTCACCCCATCCTTAATGTCTAACTCCCCATGGTCAGTGATGTGCGTCGGGTCGTGCATGTATCTCCTCAACTGGGATACGTGGAAGACGACTTGCACCCGGTGCAACTGAGGTGGTAGAGCCAGGCAATAAGCCATCTCGCCAATCCTGCTGAGGACCTGGAATGGTCCGATGAAGCGTGGAGACAACTTGCTGCCTCAGCCAAATCTCCGTAATCCACGTCGAGGTGAGACACGCAAGAAGACGTGGTCGCCATCCTTGAACTCTAGTGGCCTCCGCCTCCTGTCAGCGTAAGTCTTCTGCCGGCTCTGAGCTGTCCTCATCCGATCATGGATGACTTGGACCTTTCTGGTCCTATATGAGCTGCTGAGATTTCTTCTTTGCCGATATGAGAAATCTGGTCTCATCCCCTGGATGAAGCATCTTCTTCGCCTAATACAGTCAATCCCGACATGGATGGTACTAATCCATACCAAGGATGACGTCGTAAGGCCTCGACGCTACTACAAAGAGATCCAACTGTTACTCTCGCCTCCAAGGTTTGAGTCACATTGTCGGCATCAGTGTGTGGTAACTGGGTCTCCTCTAGTAGATGTCTCACAAGTGAGGGTCAAGTCAACAGTCTAAACTGGAACCTCTTAGTAACAACACAAAAGAGGACAGGAAGGTAAACGCCATAAGAAAAGTGTCTTTTATTACTGCAGCTCAAAGTACAAAGACACAAAAGATGTATAAACAAACATCAACAATGCTAGAAGCAGCATAAACAAAAGACTCCAGGTCTGGAGCTAGTCCCACTCCTGTCCATCTGCTCCCGGAGCTCCACGATCGTAGGCCTCAGCTGCCTGAAGCTGAGCTCTCCCATGTCCACCAGCTTCCTGCGGTCGGGGTGGACCTCCTGGTGGTGGTGGTGGCAACACCTCGAAGCATTGTCCACCTCCAGCTGCATGCCCAGCTCCCCTGCCACGGTCTCCTACTCCATGCGGTCCACCTCGATCAAACCTCTGCCTCTAACTGGGAGGTCCTTCGGTCATCTGTTTGTCATCCGTATGGCGGGTCGAACAGTCACGAGCCATGTCACCAACCCCGCCGCATGAGTAACACTGTCCGCTCATGGTAAGTCGTTGTCCACCCCGGGTGCCTCCCACAAACGATCCTGTGTCACACAGTCGACCACCGATAGGTCTAGTCCTCTTGGACCCCTACGACATCTGTCTACTGCCCGCTTCAGAAGACTCTTCCACATGCCGGCTAGTGGTGGGTCCTGCTGCTGGAGACTGCTCAGCAAAAATACTCTCCACTAAGAGGGCTCGCTCCAACACTCTCGTCTGGGTTGGAATGCTGTGAGAAACAAATGAAGCTCTGATCTCTCACCTGAACCCCTGCTTGATGGTTCGGGCCCTGAATAATGGGTCTCATACCATGTCCATGGAATAGCAAGAGAGATCGGTAAACCTCGCCGCGTATTGGGCTACTGTCATGCTGCCCTGTTGTAGTTGTAGTAGCTCTTGGATGCACACCGCTCGGAGGGTGGTTGGGACGAACTCTGAGCGAAAAGGGCTCTCAAAGTCCGTCCAAAGGAGTGATGCCTCGTCATGCACCTGGAGCATCAAGCTCCACCATCTGCCTGCTGTCGCATGAAGGAGGCTCGCTACAAGGACCACCATAAGGTCTGTTGGTGTCCTCACTAACCGGAAAACTCGTACAACCGCCTGTAGCCAGTCCTCGGCTGCCTGGGGGTCCGTCTCCCCGCGGAACCTGGGCGGTCGCTAGCGCTGGAACTCATGCATTTCACTAAGGCGACGCGCATCGTCAGCGGCCGGGGCCGGAAGCATCGGTGGCTCGGTGGGTAAGGGTACCGCCGGGGCCTCTGCTGTCAAAGGGCCCTATACCGAGGCCTCGTCGCTCGGCGGGCTGTCGTCACGTACGACTCTCAGAACCCTAACTGGCTGCCTTCGTGGGGCAATCCTGAAAAGGAAACAGGTGCACCACGGTCAGAACAGTATACCTGGTGAGATGACATAAAGTAATCACAAAGAAAACTTGAAACACACATGAAATCAATTTTTTCGTGCATTAAGTCAGAAATTAGAAGTCAGGGTCCTGGTTTATGAATACGTCGGCCACGGCACCAACACTGGACTCCATGTACTGATAACCACCCTCAATACGCTAAACACTATTGCTCCACATAGAAGAAAGATAAGAGTCTATGGTAGAACCGACTCCTCTGATACCAATTTTTCACGACCCGTCCTTGGGGCCCGTGCTGTGACTACCCCAAGCACGCCTTCCATAGGCCATGGGCTGGCGACTAGCATCAAGGCGTAAATCCCGGTAAAAGGGAAGGCATTTCCTTTGTAAAGTAAACAAGAACCACAGAGTAAGAAAGCGGAAGAAGTAAACACTAAGTAAAAGCTGGTACAACTGTAAGTGCAAAAAAGTAAAGGGGGCCAGAAATACAAGCCCAACTGTAAAGTACAACTGAAAGAAAAAAAATAGCAACTGAAAAGTAAAGCCGCAGCGTCGAGCCATCCACTGAAATTCCCACCTGAAGGGTGAGTACAGAAAGCCTCCACTACTCCTCGGGTCCAGCCTACTGCTCCGAGTACACCTCGCCCAGTGGTCTACCTCCAGGTACCGTCCTGCTCCACAAGCCTCCACCGCAATCAGCGCTGTCCGTCGTCTGCAACCAACACAACGTAGTGCGGGCATAGCCCGTGCAGGGGTGAGTATAAGCTACTCAGTAGGGACCCCGAGACCCCCGAAAGTCTCCGAAAATTCAAAAAGGATAAACCACAAAGGAAAGATACAATCACGAAGTAACATCCGACACTGCTTAGGTATATGCCCATACATATACCTAAGTCATCAATTCTCGCTCGGCTCCAACATCCGAGCTCAAGTATAACCCAATCCACAATGGAAAGAAAAACGTGAAATCCACACAGGATAGCTCAACACAATCCACAAAGGAAAGTAAAATGTAAATCCACACAGGATAGCACAACACAATCCAAAATGGAAAGTAAAACATGGTTTCTGCTCACACAGGATATACTTCTTCGTAAGATGATAGAGATGATCAGATGTAGCCACTGATTCATCTAAGCCGTCGGACCCACAAAGGATCGGTAGGTACTAACCCCTGTAATAACCCACATAGGATCGATCATGAAGTTGAAACCATAGCTATTGGAAACTCCTCTTCATCAAGTATAGTGGTTATGCCGCTACAACCAAGTGCTTCCCTCTCACCTTGGACTGCTACAGTACTCCACCTATCGAGTACTCTAGGCCTGCTTCTACAACCAAGCGCTTCCCACCATGGGTCTGCCGCTACAACCAAGAGCTCCCCCTCTTAGCCTCTAGAGGCACTCCTTCTATTGAGTACCACGGGTCGGCCGCTACAACCAAGCGCTCCTCCGTCGTGGGTCTGCCGCTACAACCAAGCGCTCCCCCTCATAGCCTCTAGAGGTACTCTTTCTGTTGAGTACCGCAGGTCTTCCGCTACAACCAAGCGCTCCTCCGTTGTGGATCTGCCGCTAAATCCAAGAACTCCCCACTGGGCTATCCGTAACACACCGTGTCATCCGATCGAAAGTCGTCAAGTCTCAACCGGCTATAGGGTTTCCGACCACAGCAAGCTCGTTCCGGGAGGGTCCACTCCACAAGCTAAGAGGTCGATGCATCAACTGACATGTAGTCCAGAGTTGATGTATCCCAAGATGCACCGTAGTGGTCACCGCCGAAAACTCGGAGGAACCCCGTACTGTTTTCATCATCGTCGCAGTCGAATCCACTGAGGATCTCTGTACAGTCGTCGTCGTCACAGTAGCAGTCGCAGCCAGCTCTAGGGTTCCCGTACACAGCAAGCTCGTTCGGGAGGGTCCGCTCCACGAGCCAAGAGGCTGATAAATCAACTGACACATAGTCCAGAGTTGATGTATCCAAAAGTTCTGTATCGTCAACAGGAACTCAACGTCGCAGAAGGCGCGTCAATCGGACGCCCGGTCTGAGAGTTATTGGCTTTTTCGTCCCAGGGGCCCAGTTGGTTTTTAAGGCAAAACCAACTCGATCGTACTCCACCTGCGTCCAAACCTCGGGTGGAGTATTCCTAAAGATCAGTCTCACTTAGAGGAATTCAACGAAGTTGACGGTACGTCAATCGGACGTCCGATGCTCAAGATATGAGCGTTTCCGCTCCGAAGGCCCGGTTGGTTTCTTGTACGAACCAACCTGTCCAAACCCAAAGTATTCCGATACCATGAGTGCGATATACCGAAACGACCGTCTTGATCCAAGAATCTCATAGCAGCTGACGGCGCGTCGTTCGGAGGCCCGTAGCTCAAGTTATGGTCAAAAGACCGAAAAGGTCCGAAGAATGGGGGTCTGGGCCCGGACCGACCTGGCGCGACCCCCATGGGTCGGCCCGAACTAAGTCGACCCGACCCGGGTCCGGGTCGGTCCCGGTTCGGCGTGGCCCGGTCCGGCCAGGGCGCGACCGAGCCGGTCGGGCCGGCCCGGCTCGGCTCGGCCGAGCGGCCGAGCGAGGGAGCCGCGGGGTGGCGCTGCCCCAGCGGGAAGATGGTACCGCAGCCCCGCGAGGGGCCGCGCTGGAGTCAACGAACGCGGCTATGCCGCGTCCCGTACATGCCGGACCCGTGCGGACGCGGGTCCGCTGGCTGCCTCCGCCGCCGCGCCGGCGGCCCGCGCCGCCGGTGTCTTCCGCGGTCCCCCAGAGTTGCTCCGGTGGTCCGATTTCCTTCCTGTCTGCTTCGAAGCTCCTCCCGGGTCCTGTTCTTCACTGCGGACACAACGGATCGTCCCTACGGCGTGTTTTGTCGTCGCCCGCCAATCCGCACATCAACGAAGAACTGCAGGGGGTTGTCCGGCCGTGTTTGTTTGGCCCGCACCCTCCGCGTTAGGTGATAACAGTCGGGAAAAATAATCAACACATGAGAACATATCAAAAACAAATTTAATAAATTAAAAATGTTCTTATGAAACCAGGTTCTTTGTTTTGAATGGAAACATCCACAGAGTAAAAAATCATTCCCAATAAAACCCCTACCTCGTCAAGTCGTCACACGCGCGTTCTTCTCGGAATTGATCGTCGCGGAAGGAGGGGATCATCGCGTCGTCGCGGTATCCGGCGTTACGTCGACAAACTCCGAGGACCAAGAAACAACAAATTTAATTAATAATAATTAAATCCATATTGTTGTTTTAATCCACAAAGTAAAATTAAAAAAAAAAGAGCACAACCCCCTACCTTGTCGCTACCGATCGAAGGTTGTCGCGGGGTTGGATTGTCGGGGAAGAACGTCACGGAAGAAGAATCTCCGGCGTCGTGGAACTTGGCGTCACATTGTCGATTTCCGAGGGCTCGGCATTCATCGCATTCTTTGCGTTCTTCGCATTCTTCACAAAGGAGGATGAAGAACTCTTGGTTTCTGTCAAATCCTCTCAACGAACATTTTTCCAGAAGTCCTGCGTTGGTCTTATTTTATTAACATGCCAACAAACGAAAAAGAGATAAGTAACGACCCATTAATTCATAGAATTAATTCAACGAATAAAACCACCCAATTAATTCAACGAATAAAACTGCCCAATTAATTGGTGCGTTAAGAAATTAAGAAAACGCGTCAGTTGACTTTCTTAAAGACGGGTTTTCCCGGGTGCGTTACTTAGCGGAAAAGAAATGGTGGGGCTCATACGGCCCCCACCTCACAACTATCCTACCAAGAGGGTAGGATATTTTTGGATAGCACCCTATCCGCATCAACTCGGTTTAAGCAGATTTAAGTGGCTTTCAAGTGGTTTTAAGTGAAATAAAATAAAGTTTGTCGTACCAATTATTTTATTTCATAACTTTAATCCCATAAATTAAAAACCACACCCGAGAAAACGCAACTCCGCAAGAGGTGTTTCTAAGCAATTATCGGCGCTGCGATTCCATCGACGCCCTCAGAATTCGATTCTGAGCACCGGTTCAAAATTTAGTAAAACCCACTAGTCTGTTCACTGAACGTACCCGAGGCAAACTTCGGAAAATGATTCTGGGCACACCGGGCCTCGGAATCAGGTACCGTCAGAAACTGCGTTCTTGTAAAATTCCAATGAAAATTAAGAAAAAAAATTTCCTTGATATTTAGGGGCCTTTACAATTTATTATATATAAATCATGTTTTACATTATGAATTTAAGTATCCCTGATCTAAGTAATCATATGAATAATTACAAGCTAAAACACGAATGACAAATGAGACGATTTTATCCCAAACCCTACTTTAACATGAATTTACAAAAGAACGGGTAATATAAAGTCATAAGTGAACCATATATGACATAATAACAATGAATATGATTCTGTAATAAGTTAATGACATTATTTAAATCATTATACAGGAGTTTCGGACACTTACGAAGAAAATCGTACCTAAGGTAAGGGATAATTTTGCAAATCTCATTTTTATCCGAGACTGCATATTCATAAGTATTTACTTGGATTATTTCTATCATCCATGTCCATGTTTTATAAAAGTTTTTCATGTATGTTTAAATTCCTTTTTACCCATTTTTGATTTTTACTACATGGTATGTAAAGAATCTTTGTCTTGTTTACATCACAAGGTACTTTTTGACTTTTCTTCCAAAAGTACGAAAAGAATGTTTTTTTAACTTATACGGCACGAATGGATTTTTACAGTTTTATAAAGCCTTATTTTCAAGAAGATTCCTCCAAAAAATATCATGACTATTTTCAAAAAAATCATTTTCTTTTAAAATTGCATGACATTTTGTGGAAAGAGAATGAATTTGAAAAATAACGGATATTTTCCTCAAGAATTCATTTCAAGTGTTTTATCAAAACCATTTTCCATCTAAGATGAAATTATTTTCATATGTGTATGTTTCAAGTATAATGTCTCTATGATTTACATGGTTTCACTTTTCCTATGATGAAATGATATCCATTTTTTTATATGGATTATGTTATGATGAGATTCTGTTTATGAAACCCATTTTTATCCTTTGGGTTATGATGAATGATTTATGTTTATGATGTGGCACAAGTAAGAATGATTTCATTATGAGACGGGTGGGACATATATCTCCCTCCAATGCATTGGGTAAAGATTTTATATCTCATGAGATAGACATGGCTGGAATGGTAAGTTAATCTGGTTCAGTGTTACAGGACTGGAACGAGGAGGGAACTCGATTCAGAATGGGACTTTGTCTACTAAGATGGTCTTGGTAGCAATTCCTTGGCTACTATGGAAATCATTACATGTTCTTAATAGATTCCACAATTACATGTTTTATTCCCATGCTAATTTATCATTATTAATGTTTCTTTATGATCTATGCCTTACGTAATTCCATGTTTTATGTCATTGCTCAAGCTTTTGATGTTTAAACATTATGTTCATGTTTTTTAGATTCAAATGTATATGGTATGTTTTATTTTATCCATGCTTACCCTTTCTGAGAATTTTATCTCACCCTTTTTATGCTTTCTTTTCCCCAGGATATAAATAAATGTTTTAGGTATGAAAAAAGGGGAAGATCTTTATGGGAGATGTTGAGGATCTTTCACCACGACTAGAAGATTACGTTCCATGTTTGCAAAGACACTAAACTATTACGGTCCGTGTGTGTCTGTTTTTGTTATGTATTAAGTATTCTGCAAATATAATGTAATGTCGATGTACATCAAGCTTCAGGTCTCTACATATCTGGATATTGTTTTTTATGCTTCTTCTTATGATCTTTTCATCTTTGTTATTATTGGTGTTACCATTTGGAAACATTGTTTGACACCCAGTTTAAGTTAGGTGGTCTAAAATCGAACCCTATAGTCTGCATAATTTTGATGTATGCGAAATATTTTGATTTCCTCAACACAACAACAACATTAAATAATTGGATGATAAGTGGTGGTAAATCATGGATAGGATTGTTCTATGGATCCCTTTGGATTTAATGGTGTTGTGACATGGATTATAGACACGAGTTAGGTGAGAAAACTTGTGAATAACAATGAAAAGGCTAATTGATTAGATATTTTTAACATGATATGAGAACCACGGTGATTTATTGATATAGAATCACATTGGTAAATTTGAATTGATTTTTGATATAACTGGTGATAAGATGATTTAAAAATGAATCTGCAATTGAATTAAAAATAGTACTTTGTAGAATTAACCATTGATTATTATGATATGATTTGTGATATCATTGATGTTGTCCCTTGTTTTTAGTTTTATTATTGATTTCTTATATAGTGTTTGTTTCCTAGTTTAATGTTTTAAATATTATATGTTGGGATTATCCTTGTTTCATGATGTAGTTCTTATATGATGGTTTTGGCCGAGTTTCATGTTTTAATGCTTATAGAGTGGAATTTTCCTAATTTCATGCAATAATTCTTATATTGAGGGGTACGCTCGGGATGCTAAAATTCTTATATAGAGTTCATGGACTGGATACCATAATTCTTCAACACAGTGAGTTTCTATGTTATTTTATTTTATATGGATATGTGGTTATTGTTTTCATGTTTTGGCAACATGCCCATAGATATTCCAAAATGGCGTCGAAGAGGGTTGATTGGTGTACTATATTAATTTCATTAATCAATACACTTTTTATCAATTTATTACTTGCACTCATTAACGCAATTGTTTTGATTATTTATAGTGGTGTCAACCTACTATGATTTAATTGCATCTTATTTGGACGACCATTTGGTACCCAAGAAGATTACATGGATGTAGTTTTGGATAATGCAAAATGTTATTTTTTATTATTTCTTATTGGATGGGTTAGAGAATGCAGATGGCACTTACACGGGGTTTGGGGCCAGGGTCTTTTGAGTTTATTTGTTTCATATGGTTATTTTATTTTTATTAATTTATTTTGATATTTAGATACATTTTCATAATTCCATTACATGCTTCACTATTATTTGGTTTATTGGTTCCTCCTTTACTTCTTAAGTGTATATAGTATTGATTCCCCTAATTTTATTACTTAGATGTTTATTAATATTTCTTTATTTATTCTATATTATAACATTGTACATGGGGTTATAGTCTCCCCAAAATATTCTCCCACCCCCTATTAGTTGGTATCCTCTGGCATATAGGGATGCTCACTTGAGGCCTCATAAAAAATTATTTGGCCATGTGAGAGATTTCAAGATTGATGGATTTTACATTTTGAATCTGATCTCTCATTTATTATTTAACCAATTTAAATAGGTTATGATGAAAAATATTATGTAAGAAATTTCTATCGATGTTACTATGAGTGATGAACATTGTGGTATAAAATAAATAATATTCCTTAAATAATTTGATCGAGTATCTTGTCTCAAAAGACACAAATCCTTTATAGTTCCATGGTGTGTATTATTGTCAAATGTATTATATATTCATACAAAATGATTAAATATTTATGTATGTTATAAATGGTTCACCATATATTTGCCCCGACAATGTCATTTAGTAAATTTAATAAGTTAAATATCTAAAGAAGGAACAGTATGTCCATGTATTGGGATATACCAAATATAGAGCATGTAACAACATAAACAAATAGGATATTGATATCTAATTAATTCATAATATCATGTTCATGAATACCTATATTATAATATCCCAAAAGAGTCAATAAAATATATATATTGTGTATGAATACACAAACATTATATGTTCATGAGTGGTGCAGGATAAATAAGGCCTAATACCCAAAATAATGCTACCATATGTGTATCATATCTAAAAGGAAGACATGAAAATGCCACATTCTAGTTTCCAATACTTTTGTATTATGAATTAAAAATGATCTACCATGATCCAGGATTAATTTTTGTGACACTATCTCTCAAAGTCATTTTTTTCCCCTTTCCTAGTTTATTCATAAAAGTATCTACACAGATATTCAGAGGTGGATCATATGGATAATGAGTATGAAGAATAAATAGTTATCCACCACCAAACCCATAAAAACCTATAATAATCAAGATAGTATTCCATGTTTAGTAAAAATATAGAGGATCATATAATCAAAAAGAACATGTCACAAAAGGGTGCCTAAGAATAATAATTGGCATTTAAAAGTAACTCATTATGAGGAGATTTTTCATAATTACTGGCTACTTCTATGCCCATATCATGATCTATGATTATATTCTTCAGACATCCTTTATTATAGAGAATACTGGTACTCATAAATATCCCACACATGTACACATATGTTACAACAAATAAGAGTAAATGTGGGAAACATAATTTTGGTTCTAAGAGACGTTTCCCATAAGAGAAGACTTAGATATAACCAATTTGGGAAATCTTCTATCCCATACCTGAAAATAAAGTATTGGTTATAAAAAGTATATGTGGTGTAATTGTATCAAAAACCACCACCCTATATTATTAATTATAAACTATAACCTACTCTAAGAGTTCAATATGTATACTATCAAGGTCATACATATGCAAGATCATATAAAACTATATATATATATATATATATTTTTTAAAAGTCTAACATGATTGTTAGATATTTAGGGTAACCATTACTAATTTTAAACCCTTGGTTTCTATTATAAATTCTCAAACCTTGACTTTTTCAAGAATAATTTTATACATGTCAAAAAGGAAGAAGGGTACACTTACCAATTAAATTTTAGAGTCTCCCTTGGAAACATATAAAGGGATTTGATTCAACCAAATTTTAAAAATGGACACCAAATTAAATGATTAAAATTGGGTCAACATAACTTCAATTTGAGGATATCAATCCTAAAAATCTAAAATGTTTTACTAATTTTTTCACCCTCGAAAATATTCTATGGTGGATATCTTGAAAAGAATCCAATACATATGAAAGATTACAATATATCTAATGATTTTGAGGTGAATATTACAATTTTTACTATCAAAGGTAGGAGAAAAGTAGAATATATTTCAAGTTAGGTTCTTTCGTCATTGAGAAATTGATCCAAATAACAATCGAGAACTTCCAAATAATGGATTAAATGGATATCTATTTTGTTAGGAGGGATATGAGGTAAAGAGTGAGAGAGTCTTTGATATGGGTAGATGAATATGAAATACCAATACCCCAATCAGTTTAGGTATATTTTTAGTGGAAAAATAGAAAAAAAACATCCCCATTTTAAATTTAATTCTACCCCAAGAACCTATTATGTACCATGGACTAAGCCATTGAGTATATGATGGTCCATGAAAATACCATATGCACCCTAAGATCAACATTGGGTACCTAGTACTAAACTTTTAGGTGCCCAACTCTTTTTAAACCTCACCCCTAAACATATTTTCTTTAACTCCTCATGAAACCCTATAATAACACCTTTTACACAAAATACCCCATAAATAATCCAAAACATCTAGAAATAAAAGATAATTTCCAATACATAGATTTCAAGGACTTTATATTCATGTTACTAACGATCATCATTTAATTAGTTAATTTATATAATAAAATATTTGAGATCTAAAGATTAATTGGGTCAATTAGTAATATGCAATTAAACTTTTCTAACTTTTACTTTCTTGAAACTTATAATATTAGAGGGTAGTTCATTCCTATGAAATAAAATAATTTTTTATTCCAAATGATTAGTAATTTTTTATTGGATAGTGCTTTTGTGTGTGTGTGTGTCCCAACATTCTCATGTTTAGTATAATTTATTGTATGATATGATTACAATTTCGATAATTTAAAAAATTATAATAATTTGTTTATATAAATAAAATAGTATCATTTAGAATATCTTAGTCCTCTTTTTGAGATATAGGTTCTATGAGTGGAAATCATGTTTTTATTAATTTTTTTATTCAATGAATTGTAATAATGTATTTTTAAGACTATAATTCTTTAATTTCAACTAAATTAATTCTATATGAATATTGATGGTAATAGAAATTTATTTCATGAAATGAGATCCTTATATTAGTGGTCTAATACCTTAAAATAATTCATCAAGAATAAGGGTTCCCAGCCTAATTGAGTCATCTCGTAAACAAGCATGGGTTGACCTGGCCTTATTCTCCATAAGGTCCAAAGTGTTTTCTTGATCACCACAGACTAGGGAAAAGAACAAGGGTAACAAAACATAGATAATTTTATTAACAATTTCACAATTGAATAATAATAAATATAAAATATAATTACAACATGAATATGACATGGAAAATCCATATATTTGGATTATATGAATGTAAAATAAACAATTTAAAAAATGATCTAATCCAAATGACTCATATCAAAAGAAAATTATCCAAATCATCTCAGAAATATACAAAATATAGGACCAATACACTCAAACCTAATATAATAAACTAAAATCATTATACATCATGCAGTAAAAAAACAAAATAAAATATAAAAATTGTTTAATTTTATGATATATCAACATACCAATAATACAAATAAACCTAAAAACTTAGCAATTCTATTTTATTCATGCTCACTGAGCACATCCTATACCAACCCTCACTAGATAAACTTGAGCATCAACATGAGAAAATTAAGCTAGGCACTTGAAAAGAAAAATTATAACTACATAAACATATGGATGAATGTATGTATGGTGTGAGAAATATTTTATTGGTTGAATTATACTAAATAGATTGTGAGATTACTTTAAAATGAAATTTCATTGATGATGGATTGAATTATAAATATAAAATTGTTTTTGTCATATACACATATGAAAAATTAAATATTCCATATTTTGTTTCATAAAACCTCCATCCATTTAAAAAAACATGTGTGTAACTATCCATTTAAAAGTAACCACATTAAAACATTTATGTAAAAAATTATTTAATCCTTTCGTGGTACAACATACATTCTCCACTAATCAATATTTAAAAAAACCACACCCATGATCCAGAACATTTTACTTTCAAACCAACCTTTCATATAAAAAATTGAAATTACCTTATAAAAACAACTAATTCACAAAAGATAAATAAAAAATATGTGAGAAATATTAAATTAGTGAAACAGTGGTAAAAAATCTCCCATGATTACAAACAATGGTTCCACGTAATCCAATCAAACTTGGGGATAAAATAAAATATGTTAAGGGATTCCACTGACAAAAATCATCCATAAAACTATATATTGTAGGTAAATCACTAATTCCAAAGGTGAGATGGTTTTAGAATATAATTCAACTATATCAGACTAATTGACAACCCAAATATTATGAAAAATCTCTGATGGTAATATTTAATAAGTTTTTGGATAATTGTGTTTGATGAAAAAGTGGTTCTTCAAGATAATTTGTGGGATTACAGAGATATTTTTGACCATATAATTTAAAAAAGATTCAATACAATTCAATTTATTCTTTGTAGGAGGTATAAAATGATCATGTAAAAGGTTGGGTCATTTTCCAGTGTTTTCCAAATTGTTTTGGTCCAAAAAATAGAGAATGTACAAAAGTGTTTTTGTTAAAGGATGTTGTGTTTAAGTGTTATGGAGGTTTGGAAAGTTTTCTAAAAACCATTTTTCAAGATCAGTACATCCAAATGTGAAAATGGAAATAAGGGAATCTAAGCTATGGATTTTTCATACAAGGTGATATTGTTTTATAGTGACCTGGGTGAATAGATTTGTGTGCACAGGAAAAATTTGTGCGTGCTATTCGTAGGGCCAAAAAATGCATATAAATTGGAAAATATCCCACTCATTTTTTGAATATCAACACTTAGAGTTAATTTGAATTTTAAATCATGCAAGTAGTGATTTCCACTCAAGTAGTGAGTTTCCATGAAAGTAAGATGGAAGTTGAGCAAAAGTAGTGAGTTTCATGGAAGAAGTGAGTTGCACGCAAGTATAGAGTTGTGAGAATGAGTTGTGTTCATATATAAAGTGTTGGAAAATATTTGTTTCCACCAAAAAGGAACATGTTGTGTGCATGGCATTAGAGCAGCACTCAAGACACCAAATATTTTCATGGATTTTTTAGTTTTCCGGTATACCTATGGTAAAGTGGTATTCATTGGTGGATGAATGTGGTACTTAATACAGATTGTACATGCAGTGGAAGATCCATTAATTATAGATAATGAAGGAGCCTTCATATCTGTAAATAGTGAATGGATCTCTTCCAAGAGGAGTTAGAAAAATAAGAGGTTGATAGTGATATTTTTCACTTGTAGTGACCCAGAGAGAGAGACATAGGGAGGGACCCTTAAGAATGTAGTGAGAAAACCCTAAAATGTTTAAAGATAGTGAACCTAGACATAGATGTTATCTATCCCAAACCCTGTAATTTTTAGTCAGCTTTAGTGGATCTGGTATATTGACACTCCACCATTGTATGCCCCTTAGACGTAGCCTAGTGAGGGTAAAACAAGTAAAATTGTTGTGTCCTATGAATGATGTAAATAATATTCATACATTTTAATGGGATAAAGAGAGATTTATGTTTTTTTCAACTACAAAATAAGTTCCAAAAGGGTAGTAGTTTTAGTCTACCCTACCTTGAATCACCCCCCATCTCAGAGAATTTTACCTTGTGGACCTAATATTTGGTATCATAGGTAATGGATAAAAGTAAGTTAATCTATATCAATTAAAGAAATTGAGGTGGTCAATCATAATGGGATTCATATCATTAATGAAAATAATTTACAACTATAGAAGAATAAAATCTATTAATACATCCAATCATTTGGAATGGATGTCTTTACAACGACTATGCATTGAATATCAATTAATATTGATAATGGTACTTGATGAGAGTTTGGCCAAAGATAAGTGGATGTTGTTTCTATGGGAATCAATGAATAAAAAGGATACCTATAAAATGAAATTTATATTATGGTTATGTAATGTAATCTATCACAATATATATGGAAAAAGATATTGAGTATTTATGTGGGAAACTCAGAAGTTAGACAAGAAAATATACAGGTTCTATAGAACAAATATGAGGATCTCAGAGTTCCCCCTAATGAGTTTGTTGATACATTCTTTGACGGGGTAAATATTTTTTTGGAAGACATGCATGGTATCATAGAAATTATTTAAGACCTAAATATTTTTAATCACATCCTGAGAAAACTACCACCTCAGTTTAATTAAAATGTGTCTATTTTGGAGGATAAAGATTCGAAGGATATGGAAGTGGATATCTTGCATAGAAAAATTGTTACATACAAAATGTCAAATTATTATAATGATTTTGTGGAAAAAAGGGAAGTCTAAGGAATTTTCATTCAATTCCATGAAGAAGCTTATCATTTTAGATAGTTTTGAAGATGGAGATATGGATGAGGTGATGTAATTAATTTCATCAAATCTCAGTACAGGGAAAAAAATATAAAAGGGAAACTACCTCTTGCATGCTTTCAACATGGAAAGGATGGAATCTTGAAGAATGGATCCCCAAGAAGTATCATAAAGATAAAAAAGATGAATTTAAAATTCGTATGATTTAGCTTTTAGACTAGGGGAACGTTAAGAATCATTTTATGAAAAAATTCATCAGAAAGAATAGTCTTCTTTCAAAAGAAGATAACACTTCAAAAGATTCTGAGGTAGAAGAGTTGGAGGACTACATGGATAGTAACATAGATGTTATGTGGTAGTTGGTAGTAATTCCCAAACATGGGGAAAATGTGAAAATGAAGAAGGGATAGTCAACAGAAGAGTTAACCTTCAGGTTAAATTAAAATATTCTCTTGAAGAGATAGATGTTTTGAGAAAAAAAAAAGAAATCAAACTAAGTAGTTCATAATAAAAAACATTATATGAAGAAGAATGACAAAGTGAAGTATAATTTGAATGAAGAAATTGAAAAACTAATGTCATCCATGCCAGAGAGCCAAGAATGTTTTTTTGAGGAGAAACTCAAGATTCAAGGCCATAAAATGTAAATCGAATGTCTAATTAACATTGGAAAAGGCCAGATGATTAATATTCAACAACCTGAAAAGAAGTTGTTAGCCTACAAAGAATTTCAAAGGATTAGGAAAAAAACGTAACTCTTGTTATGAAATTAGTAAATAAGATTGTTCAAGCAACATAGAAGATGTAGGTGGATCATATCGGTCCAATAGAAAAAAACAACAATCAAATCCCAATGATTAGACTAGTGAAAGGTTTGATAAAAAAACCAATATTTGTGATAATTAATGGAATTATATAATCACCCACTCCTATAGAGAAGATTTAATTGAGTTATAAGAAGACCAAATGTTCGGAAATCTCATTGGATAACTAGTGGTGCAGAAGTGAAAAACAATAATGCAACTTGCATAAGGTGTTGTTGTTGTGGAAAGATGGTACTCTCAAAAAAAAGTGTGTTCCATATACAAGATATATCGAAGGTAATAAGAAAAATAATGTTAGAAAAATAGAGTTCAACACTCTATAATATCTTTTTAGGGTCATTGTTTTTGGTGTGTAGGATTTGAACACATGTCCAGATACTACACACCATCTATACAGAGGAATGTGATAAAGAAGAAACAAATTGGTCGCAAGGAGAAATTCAGTTAACCATCAGTCGTGTTGAAAATTATAAATCATATTTCCATGATGCAAGATGAATCTATTCCATCATACAGTAAGGAATATAAATATTTCCAATCCATAAATGGTATGAAATCAAAAACATGTATCATGAATAAAAGAGATGTCGAGTCATTTGATATAGATATTTTTTTAAGCATCATATCACACTTCAATATGGATTATTGATAGTGAATATACTTCTAATATGATAGGAAATAATGATCTAGTAACCAAAATTATGTATTATAAAGAAGGTATTGTATGATTTGGTAACGATGAAGGCCTAATGATTTTTGTCTGGTGGAATTCAATGCTTAGATGAAAAGACATGATATGTGAATATGTCTTGGTTGTTGATGGTCTTATTCACAAATTACGAAGTGGAAACCAACTATGTGACTTGATACAGGACATAGGCCTTTAAATGAATTCACATATCAATACAAAAAAGTGATGGTGTAGTTTTTCAGTTGGGAAAGAATACAAAGGGAAATATTTACCTTCTAAATTGAGAAGAAGATATGTAATTTATATCCAACGAATAAGAAAATAACGTATGGCATAAACATTTTGTACACTTGATCCCATCTTCCATAGAAGATCTAGTGAAATATAATGTTTATCGAGACCTCTAATTTTTATCACATGATTTTACTCATATGTGTGATTCTTGTCAATAAGGTAACACCATTCAAAATACATATAATGAGGGAAAAAAATGTAAAAAAAGTGCATGATCTGGTTCAAATTGATGTGTGAAAACCAATTTCACCAAGTGATATTAATTGGAAGAGATATAATATTATATTAAGTGATGATTTTAGTAGAATGTAATGGGTTCAGTCGACACCTAAAAATATATGGAGTTTATTTGCATAAAAATTTATTGAAGAGAAGTTGAGAAGATGATAGTTTAATGAATCCAGATGATTAGAACAAATATTTGAACATAGTTCATAAATTTCGAAGTGGAGGACTATCTTGACAGACATGGGATAAAGAACCTGTTTTCTGCTATAAGAACTCCCTAGTAGAATGGATTAGTTGAGAGATGAAATTAGATAATCAATAACATGGCTATAAAAATGCTGATTGAGAAAGACCTTCCAGAGAAGTTTGGAAAAGAAGCAGTCATGAAGTCAGTCTATATATCAAATAGAGTGTTATTATATCCAAATGAATAAAAGAATACGTAAGAGATTTTTTATGGAAGGAAACCAACATTGATGTAATTTTGAGTCTTTAGAAGTAAGTGTTTCATTCTCAATAAAAAGAAACACAAAAAGTTTTAATCTTATGGAGACGAGGGGGTATTACGTGGATACGTAAAGAAAGTAAAATAATATATGTTATTAGGTATGAAGTGGGGAAAGTTAGATAAAATAAATTATATAACCATTTTATATAATGATAAGAATATTCCACAAATACGTGATCCAACTCAGGAGGATGGTGATGAAGAGATAAGTAGATCATGGGATGTTCTAGTTCAAGAGCCTTATTTAGAAGAAGAATCAGATAATGAGAATAGTGATAATAAATTAGTATTTGTGAAAAACCCAATGTGAAGAGCTGAAATTGATAGACATAACATAATTGGTGATCATAAACCTTTAATTGGAACATGGAGGATGAAGACTCTACAAAAAGAATCGTACTTATCATGGGTAGAGCCTAAATGTATTGATTATGTAGTTGCATTTGAGAATTGGTTTCAGGATATGAATGAAGTGCTTGACCCCATTGATAGAAATTGGGAAATGGAGATTGTTTTCAGGCCAGCAGATATGAATTTCATTAGGACTGAATGGGACTTTTGTAACAAAAATAAATTATGATGGTGTGGTAAATCGAAACAAAGAATGACTAGTGTCCCAAGGTTACTCCCAAATAGTTGTTATTTATGATGATAAAACATTTTCACCTTTTGTAATCATAGATATAATTCGATTATTCTTCTTTATTGTAGTGAAAATAAATTTCAAGGTTTTCTAGATGGATTTCATGTTAATAGTTTTGAATGGTGTTCTAGAAGAAGAAGTTTTTATTGAGAAGATAGATTTATTCCCATTCAGGAAGACGAGAACACTGTTTATCTACTTAAGATGGATTTATATGATTTGAATAAAGCACTGAGATCATGGTATTCAAATCCATACCAGTTTAGGATAAATGATGGATTTCAGTGTGGTGGAGTTTTTAAAAATAAATATGTTAACCAAGAAAGTAACCAAAGGATTATGGTGTTGGAATATGTTGGTGGAAAAATAATTAGAGGTTCATATGTAGTGTAGTGCAGGTAGTTCTCCGAATTCATGAAAAGTGGGTTCAAAATGTCAATGATTAGTGAAATGATGTTATCCATGGTTTACCAGAAACACAAGGAAAGAATGGAACATTAATTTCTCAAAATAAATATTTCAAGTGAGTTTTGAGATGATTTGGAATGGATAATTCCAAGGATAAGACCACTCCGATAGATACCTTGATGAAACTATCAAGGGGTGATGAAGGAAATTTAGTTAATTTTTCGTAATATGGTTAAATAATTGGTAATCAATTGTACATGATAGTAAAAAATCTAAAATTGTTTATCCACATTCCAGGAATAATGGAGTCAAAGTAATCCAAAATAAGGCCACATACATACGGGGAAAAGAATACATTAATATATCAAGGGAATGGTGGAATTCATTTTAATGTATAATGAGAAATCTCAACCAAATTTATTGGGATATATACATTCTGATTAGACTGGTTTAGTAGATGACATAAAATCAACGTCAGGTGGTGAATTCTATCTTGGTGATTTTTGTATTTCTTAGATAAGAATAAAATTGGATTCTATTTCATATATCACCATAGAAGATGAATATATTGAAGACATTAAATCATTTATGCAGTTATTGTGGATGATGTAGGATTTTGATGATATGGGAATTGAAGTGAAGTCGTTGATCTGTATCCATTGTGATTATTCAATTTCTATTAATCATAAAGAAAATCAAGTTGATCCATCAAGGATATTGAAAATTGAAATCAATGTATTAGTTTATCAAGGATAAGGTAGATTAAGGGATTGTGAGGTAGGAGTATCTGCCTATATAATTATAGGTTTCATACATTCTGATGAAGGCCTTACACAAAGAAGAATCTTAGAGGCATTGATTGGAATTGGGAGTTCGGTCGACTCCCTGGACTTGAAAAAGGGTTGGTATGGGACCCCCCTCACCCCAAGATATGGTGTGTTTTTTCCTAATGTAATAATATACGTTTTTTACCCTTTTATAGTCCATAATAATGTGACATTTGAGTTCATTGATGAAGCGAACATCGGTTTCATAGAAAATGGGGGAGAAATTGTTCCTAAAGAAGGGATAAAATGTCGTATTAAAGAAACACGGGGATGTTGGATGGTGAAGTATCAAGATAGGAATAGTTAATAAATATAGGTAGAAATTATTTTAGGGGGAGTAAAATGATGATAATTCTTTGTTTTTATGAGGAAAAATTTAGAGTTTAGCTTATACATCATTAATCATTCCAAGACATAAGAACCCAAACAGTGATATAGGGGTATCATCAAATATGATGTTTCTTAATTTGATCGACAAAAGATTATAAATCACGACATATTAGGATTGTTCTGAAATTATATGAGTGGTGTTGGAATGTAATGAAGTGATTCATTGATGAGCATTTTATTATAATCTTGTTTCTCATGCCGAGCATGGCTCATGTGGTCTAAGAGTGTGTGTTGATTAAGTCTTTTATCACTATCTAAATCGCATAAATTGAATGATGGTATAATATGTAATAATCTCTAACGAGGTATAAAAATGTGAAGAATTTTCAACTAACCTAAAGGGAGAGATTGTTTCTAAAAACCCATTAAGGTAACATTGAAACATTTTTTGGGTTTATTATGTTTTTTTTACAAAGCTGGTTTTCAAGATATGTTTTGGAGTTCCCGAGAGATTATTTAAAAGCTATATAGAAAAATATCCATGAAAGTGTAATGGATTATTTGGAGTCTTTATTAAACTATCATATATAATTAGGCATAATTTTCTAGTGATTTCCAAATTTATTTGGTCTAAAAATTGTTGAATTGATAAAAGTTTTTTTTGTAAAAATATGTTACGTGCAAATGTTAAGGTGGTTTTTAATGTTGAAAAATAACCATTTTTCATAATCAGTGTATAAAAATGTGGAAATGAAAATAAGGATGTGTAGATTATGGATTTTCTATGTAAGGTGATTCTTTGTGAAATAGACTTCTATGAAAGGACTTGAGTGGTCATGAAAAATTTGTGGAAGATGTAGGTAAGGGTTTGAAAACTGATCATAAATAGGTAGCTAACACCCTCATTTATGGAAGCTAATCACATATAAGGAATTTGAGCTTTGGATCATGAAACTGTTGAGTGTCATTCATGTAGTGATTTTTTGTTCATGTATGGAGTTGCGTGTAATATGGAAGTTGAGTGCAAGTAGTGAGTTGTGTGCAATAAATGGGTTTTGCACAAGTATTGAGTTGTGAGTTAGAGTTTCAAACAAGTATAATGTCAGTCACAACCTATTTTTTATGAAAAATGAACATGTTTAACGAAATCCATTAATGAAATGCACAAGACACTCAAGAGTTAGGGGAATGTTTGTAGTTTCCCGTTATATCTATGGTAAAGTTGTATTAATCAGTGGATGATTGTTTGTCTTCAATAGATCATCTATATAAAAGAGAGGATAAGTTCATTAGAGATAATGAAGGGGCCTAAGTTTCTATAAAATGTGGGTGGATCCCTTCCAAGATTAGGGAGAAATGGAAGAGCAATATGGTGATCATTTCTAGTAGCAGTGGTCTAGAGAAAGAGACATAGGGTATGAACTTGGGAAATGAAGTGAGCAGACCCTAAACATTATAAAGGTAGTGTGCCTATGCATAGAAGTGATCTAGAATCAACCATTTAATTGAAAGTGACATTTGGTTTATTTTTTACATCGTCACATTGTCATTTTGTACTCCTGGGATGTATCCCAGTGAGGGTGAACCAAATAAAATTGATGTTTCATGTGCATGATTTAATTTCTGTTGATACATTACTACAGGATAAGGAGGTAAGTGTGTTTTATTTATTGGGAAAACAATATCTTAAGGGGATATTTTTTTAATCATTCATACCATGATTCACCCCCAGGGTATTTTATTAAGAGGACCTAACACCACATTATATCCAAACCAGATCTCAAACCACCCCACATTCCCACATCAGCCTTATTAGGGAAACTCCCCTTACCAGAGTGGATCATATAACTAACTGGCAGTAGCTAGTGTGTGATATAACTATTGTAGCACAAATCTTGACAAATATATTATAATAGGGTTCTAGTAAAAGAAATAAACTATAAATGAAAATCAGATATATCACATAATAAAAAAACTATTCCATAATAAGGAATATTCTTAAATATCATCTCACATCTGTCTCCCTTGAGAGAAACATCCCCTTTCATACCATGCATATCAAAAGAAATATAAATCATCCCCAAAATGGGATATAATATGTATCAAACCTAAAAATACAATGGTCTCATTAATGGTCAAACATACATCATGAAAAATCATTATAAAGTTCCAACCATGCCTTTTAAAAATCTTTCTCTGGATACAAATGCACATCACACCATTTAATGTCAAATTTTTAAAATTTTCTTTGAAACCAATAATGTAAAATGTATCTCAGAAAAAATTGAATAACCAAATACCTTATTTATTTAAACCAATTAAAATCCAACATAATTAATTTATTTTTAAAACATACTTTAAAAACCCAACTTTTACATATTCAATGACCTAGATAGTTTAAAATTCCCATGATCTGGAATATTTATTTGAACAAGGCTCATAATAATTTATCAAAAACACTTGGAACTAATTTTTTTTATCAACACATGTTTCTTAAAAAAAATTAAATATATAAATTTCTTTGATAGTTTATGTTATAAGCAACACCGAGTTTTAAAAAATTTTATATTTTATTCATATTATTATTGAACCACGAATATTATAACCTAGTCATTAAAATTAATGGTAGGAAAACTAATAAATAATTTTTAAATATTCTTTGAAGTTATTTTATATAAAAAATTGATAGTAAAGTAAATTATTTTTTTCAAATAGTTTATATTTTTAAAAAATACTATTTTATCAAAAAATTGTATTTATTCATTTTGTGATCAATAAGAAAATTATCTTCTGAGCCATTTATAAAATTAATTTTATAAAATAGAAAAAAAAAATTAACTCATAATTTGAATATAATTAAGCAGAATATTTTATAATTTTCTAAAATGAATATTTATTTTATGAATGGTAAAAACTAGATAATTAAAATTCAAAGTTGTCCATTCATTTAAAAAATATTATAAAGTTAATTTTTTTTAATTTTTTTAAAATAAAAAATGTTCAATTATATATTTATAAATTCAATTTTTTCAATTAGGATCAATTTTATATTCTTCTTTTATATAAAAACTATGTAAACGTTTGACCATTTTCACATTGAAACCATTATTTCCCAACATGCCTAGGGTATTAATATTAAACTAAAATTTTACACTTATATTAGTTGAATTTAGAAAAATGGATACTTTATATGGAATTGGAATAAATTATATTATCTAATTAGTTCAATATAATTATTTACTAAAATTAATAGTGAAAACAATGAAAATTATCTACCACGGTTAAGGTAAATATATGTTTCCTTGGTAGTTAAACTAAAAAGATAAGGGTATTAATGACCCAAAAACCTATTTAACATTTAATAAAATACCATATTTAGTCCACAAAATGTCTAATTATCGATAATACTCCATTATTTACCCTTTTTGAATGTTACAAAAAAAGGTGACACCTTTTTCTTTTCACAATTACATGTCTACCACTAAGATACTTATAAAAGGCCACCCTCAGTCATATACACATCACACATTAAAATCATTTTTCTTATACCATTACATACCCATAGAACTTAAATAATTTCCTCTAGACATTATATATTCCTTATTTTTTCATAAATCCATCCTTGAATGGCTTTTAGTTCAACCCTAAGAAGGTTACTAGAAGAATAGATAGTGTTCTTCAACGACTGTTTTTATTTTATATTCTTCGTCCACCTAATTAAATTATTATTAAAATGTGATTATATAAAAGCCTATGTGTATTATATATACTTTATTTTGTTATGTTATTTTAATGAACATAAAATATCTCAACATCTATCAAATTTATTTTGAAATCATCGTTTGTGTGTATGATGAACTTCCACTACGCGAATCGATATAATTTGTTTTTATATTACAACCCATAATCATTGGGAATGATGATGAATTAAAATTATATATAAGATATTTATAATTTAATGATACATATATTATCTTTATATAATATAAAACATTTTTTATTTTGATTTCATAGGGGCATACGATAACATCGCTTGTGTGTATGGTGGACTACCAGATCGGGAAGAGATTTAATTCATTTTTCACGAACTCTTTACATAGAAAATAATAAAGATGAATATATGAGATATAAATGAAATAATTAAGTTAACCTGTTTAAATCAATATTTCAAATTTATATTTTTAAGAAAAATAGTCCTAACATGTCTCTTCATTTATAAACTAGTTTTCCTTCAAATAAAGGTTTTCTAAAAGTATATTAAAAAATGTTTCTAAAACCTATCAAAATGATTTATAAAATACATTTGTTCACATGTATTATATTTAAGAAAAAATTGAATGTAATCTTCATGTCATTATGTAAAAAAAATTTATTTTCATTTTACTAAAAATAGGAAAGGATTCATTGTTTTTCCAAACATAAAAAAAGTATTTCTTAATTTCAAGAGAGCTCAATGATTCCAATCATCCCTCAAAAGTTTTAATTTTAGTGTTCAATAGAAAATTAATTTTAAAATATGTTTTGTTTTTTTCAAGTGGAATGGTTGTGTTTCTCAATAATTGTTTAAAAATATTATAAATCTAATTTAAGAAAAACCGATTCTGGAAATGTTTTATGTTTTCAAAAAATATATAGGGAAGGATATTTCCATAATAAATATTCTAAGTAAGAATTAAAAATAATTTCACATGTATGATGAATCTTTTTTATTTACCTATACATTACAAAGGATATGATCTAAGAAAAATATTCTTATCATTTCTTAAAATGGTTTCTGTTTTGATGAAAATACGATTATGACGCCCATTCCATTTACATGGGTTATGATGTGATAAAATAATTAATGAATTTTGAATCCTATTTATTTTAATTATTTATTCAATAATGGAATGATTATAAAACCAATTTTCTCAACATGCATTAGTAAAATGATTATGTCACCCATTTCTTTTAATAGTTATTGATGTCATGGATTTTGTATGATCTTTTGGAATATATATGCATGATTTTAATTTTGATATGGGGGAACCTGTACCTCCCTTCAATTCATCGGATAATGATAAATGTTCTATGAGATCATATGGTGAATGGATGGTTAGCCAAAACCTAAAATGGATAATATAGAGGTTGTTATCCCAATCTTTAAATGGATGGTACACTAGTGGTTATCCCAAAAACAAAAATGACTTCACATAGGTGGTTATATCATGCTAGAAAAAAAGTATACATGTGGAGTTATCCCAAGCCCAAAGTGGGTACAAAGTTTTTTAACATGTGCCTAACAAGTTATGAATGTAATGGTCAGTATCCTTAGCATAAGTGATTCTATGGTTATGTTTTTTTACTAAACTATATGTCGTATTCCAATTTTATTATCCCGTGGGTTATGTTTATTAATTTAATCAGAATTAATGTATTTTGAACAATAAATAGTGAGTCCATGACCCAATATTTTGATATTTGACATGTTAGAAACGACTTTCAAATTCCATGGTCATGTTTTCATACCCTTTTGTTCATCTTATCCATATGTAACATTATTTTTTAATATTACATAGTATTTATGCTCATCCATTATTTGGTTTTATTTCCCAAGGTTATGAGGAAATCTTTTACGTATGTTATGACTGAAAAGGTTTTCAGTTAGGAAGAACATTATGGGATATGATTTAGTTTACCTATGAATAAGTTTTTTTGTTTCCATGTTTCAAAAGGAACAATACCATTATGATACTCTGCCATGTGTTTGTGAAATTTGTAGAATATTAATCAAAATGATGTAATATATATGTTTTTTATGTTTGGATCTCTAAAGTTGATATAGATTATAGGTTTAGATAAAATTTTCTGACTAGGATGATAATAAATTAGTGAGATCTATAGGGATACTACTAAGTATATGACCTGGGGAGTCGCTATGAAAATGTCTAATAATTAGCCAAAATCTAGGGAAATGTCCAATAATTTTGGAAAAAGTATATCTAATGTTGTTTCCAAAACATTCAATCCATATCTGGATACTACATGTGGATGAGGATCTTGCATAGAGGTAATTTGGGGTAATAACTATGATAAGGGTGCATTGAGCTATACTCGATCATCACATAGTACAAGAAAACAGACCTAGTTTCACAAAAGGTATAACACTATCAGTGGATATGCTTTGGAAATTTACACACCATTTTTGAAAAATATGGAAGGGTTTAAAAAGATAATGACTATGAATAACAAAGGATAAACCTAATTTTTCATATATTAAAAATGTTCTATCATGATTTAAGAATTCTATATGTTATTTTTTATGATTTTTTGGGTCACTACTATGATGATTTTTTTGTACATAATTTTTTCTAGTTTTAATAAATTGATAGAAACAAAATAAACCATGTTAATCATAAGTGAAACAGACAATGAAATTATTTTCCTCCTGATCAATAAAATTATAGGATTAGTACAATGAAAAATCTTAATTCTATGCTCACACAACTCATTCAAGCTATAAATCATACTATAATTACAATTAAAAAAGGATGAATTTCTTACAGCCCTTTATGAGGAAATTTCCACCTTCTTTTGGTTGGACTTTTAATCCAAGAGCATCTAAACAATGGATCAGGACCACTGAAAATATATTTTACATTATTTAGTATACAAAACATGAAAACATAATTTTGGTTATATACCATTTGGATGGTAAAGAATATTAGTGGTAGTATCTTATCAGGAATACAATGAAACATATTGAAATTGACTCCAGGGATTGGGACAAATTAAATAACATGTTTTTAAATAACCTCTTACCCCATTTTCTTTGTATAAATGTGTATAATGATTTCATTAAGCTAAATATAAAGAATTCATATTCCTCTCCAACCTATGAGGTAAATTTTACAGGACCTATGATGTACACTTATGGTATTATCATCCAACCTAAATATATGTTTGATCAATTCATAATTATATTAAAAAAGACTCTCTAAAATTCATTACACATAAAAGAAATCAGTATTTATGAAGAGGTTTTTTAATATGATATCAATATGTTAATGGAGGTTAGAGTTATGTATCAATATCATAGTTTTGATAAGAATAGAAAAATGGAATTCAAAGGAAAATCTAAGAACTATGGAGAGGAGAAGATGATCATTACATTATGATTGATGTGTGGGAATAAACAAGGAGGAAATTTTCTTAAGGGAACCACTAAATTTTTGATGTGTGTAAAGGAAGGTAATTGAGTGTATTAATGTTGATATGATGGAAAAAAGTTGACTACTAATGTGATTAATGAGAAATCTTCATTGAATGTTCCCCCCACACTTCAGTGTTTATATTTCATTGTGTGTGGGAATTATGCTAACAATTTCCCAAATATGATTGTTAATAATTATAATCAATGTGAGAACCCACATTAGATAATATACAAAGGGAAATTTTATATGATCATAATCTTTTATGAGGCATGAAATAATGATGTTGTGAAAAGGTACACTTACCATCCACCCTAGAACTACTAATGTCTAATATGAATCTAGATCTGGCCATTCATTCAAATAAAAATAAATTTATAAGGGTATCAATATTCCATAAATATGATTATATGTAGAATTATTAGTGAAACCCCATTATTTTTTTTCACTTCAATTATATGACTCTTATCTAGTTAACATTGTTCTGAATATGCTTCCAATAAATCTCATCATTCTTCCTCTAGTGTAATTTAACGTTATTATAACCATGGATTTTATTTCTCTACAGAAAACCCAAATCAAATTAAAAGGAATGGATTTCACATTTCATATTCTAAACCAAACTATTAACTTTTATCAATGTGATGATAATCAAAATAATATAATCGAGATCACACCCATTTTATGGTTCATAATTCCCATTCAAAATGGGTGTCTATCACAAATGGTTATAGAAAAACATGGAATTAATGCTGTTCCTATTATTCTGTGATTTATTGAGGCATTCCAAAATAATTTCTATGTCCTATACTGAATTTTGATCTTTAGATCAAAATATAAATAATACCTAGTTGCACACTAATTTCAAAAACTCCCTATATAATGGACATGATTGAGTTATAGAGGAAAACCTTGATAAGGGACTCATTCATCCATGTGGGTCACCTTGGGGTGAAGCTGTTCTCTTTTTTTAAAAGAAAGATGGATCATTACAACACTTCATTGATTATTAGCAAATGAACAAGATCACAATCCGTAAAAAGCATCATCTACCCCATCTTGATGACCAATTTGATCAGCTACGTAGAGAAAAATACTATTCCAATATTGATTGTCATTATGAATATCATCAGTTGGGGGTTATAAAGGAGGGTATAATGAAGACAAAAATTCATACAATTTATAGAAATTATGAATATATATTGATTGAATTTGGATTTATTAATATTAATTCTATCTTCATGGATTTAATGAATATAGTATTTAGATATTTTCTTGATCAATATATATTAGTATTTATTTATGATATTATTATCCATTAAAAGGCAAAGGAAGATCATGAAGATCATGTGATAATTGTACTAAAGTCCCTAAGAAAGGATAAAATTTATGAAAAATTTACATCATCTGAATTTTGGCTAAAATGGATTAATTTTTAGGGTATATAATCTCAATATACAACATATCGGTAGATCGATCAATGATGGAGGCTACTGAGTGTTGCCCATACAAACCTAGCTACAATGATCAATACTTTTCATGGATCATCTTGATATTGTTGATAGATTGTGGGAAATATTTCAGAAATATCTAATCCTCTCACCAATTAATCTCATAAGGGATCCAAGTTCTTCTGGACATACGAATGCTATGAAAACATCAAGGAACAAAAGATAAGATTAGTCAGTGTATATGTTTTTCAAATATCCTGTAGTGTATAAGGGTTTTCAATCTATATTGAATCATACAATAATGTAATTGGTTGAATTATTATATATAATAAAATGGTTATAGAATATGCCTTGCCGAAATTTAATATTTATGAGAAAAATTAACTAACTCATGATATATAGTTAGCTGTAATAATTTTGGCATTAAAATTATAGAGGTATTTTCTTTATAGAAATTTTTTTGATATATATATATATATATCAATCATGAAAATATAATGTATACATTCACACAGAATGAGTTGAATATGCACCATGGAATATCTTTAGAGCTGATTAAATATTAAGATTTCTCATTATATTACCACCCTCGGTAATCGAACAAGGTGTATGATGCCTTAAGTTGAATGCATCATGTCAATTTATCCATTATGAGAATAAAATAGATCCATTATTTATGGATTTAATAACAATGGACATGGAAATCCAAAATGAAGGGTATAATTATTATTTTTCTAAACTGAACGTCCATCCTTCTATCAAAGTAATGTTTAAAGAGGCAGAGAAGGAATATGTTGTGCTACAAAGGAAGGTTAGGAACATCCCTATATTAGTCCTTGATCATTCTGGAATGTTTGGTTTCTAGAATCATTTATGTGTTACACCCCTACCGTATTTGAAAATTAATTGTTAAAATAATCTCATAGTTCATAATTCTCTATTCATCTTGGATTTCTGATGATTTATAGGGATTTTAGTGTATACTTCTAGTGGGATTTCATTAAGAGAGATATTAGAGATTTTATATCTCGGTGCTTGGTATGATATAATGTTAAGACTGAGAGGAATAATTATAAGGGTAGGTTCCATCCATAACCCATATTATAATGGAAATGGGAAACAGTCACCCTAGATTTTTTCATTGGACTCCCAAAAATGTCTAAATCGCATAATTCTATATGGGTTGTAGTCGATCACCTTATCATCACCTGAATATTGCATCAAACCTCTCAGATTTCCATGGTGTATTCTATTTATCTCTTTTAATTAATCACATACCTGACCATTCACATGTGTATAACTCAATTTTCATATCATTTGAGAAATATATTTCTAATGAGGAACAAACAGTTTATATTCAAAATCATATATAAATTATTCTTTGAAACTATATTACTCACCTAGTCAAGGCTTTGTAGAGAAAACACCATTTTGAAAAATCTATGTGGAAACCTAATGAAATGATGAGGCAAAAGTATACTCATTTGTTTGTATTGGAATCATGAATTTTGATGGGTAAATAAATTTAATGGGGGAATATTGTAACACCAACGGTTTTATAATTTTTTTAATAAATTAAATTTCTTTGATAGCTTGTGTAACATGCAACATTGAGTTAAACAATCCATGATTTATTATTTTTATTATTATTATTATTTAAACATGAATACTATAAAAAGATATTAGATTTTTAGTTTTGATTAATACTAACTAATTTTAAAATATTTAGTATATTTATTTTATATAATGAAAACAAATTGATAAAAATTTTACTTAATTTTTGCAACAGTCTTTATATGTTTTGAAAATAACATTTTCTCAAAAAATGATTTTATTCATTCTAATAAAAATTTACAAAATGAATTTGTGATAATTTAAAGAACATTATTTTAAAAAATAAACATAATTCTTGAAATCATAATTTCAATATTATCTTAGGGTTCTTTTTTTATAATTTTCTAAAAATATTATTTTTAGGAATAGTGAAAAATAGTTAATTTTATTTGTAATCTATCTTTTCAATTATATTAGTTTTAATGTTAACATTTATTTTAAATTTTAATTAATGTAAAAATTGTATAATTATATAACTATTAATAAAATTAAGTATATTTAATTTTATTTAATATTTAAATTTTATATAAAAATAGTTTAAACTTTTGAAAATTTCCTTTTTAGAAACCCTCTTTCTCATCACATCTACATGATTAATTTAAAATAAACATTTTACACAATTATTAATTGAATTTGGAAAAAAAGTAATAAATATTTTTAATCATAGTTAGTTATATTATATAATAAATTCAATGCAATTTCTGACCAAATTGAATAATTAAAACAATAAAAATTAATTGTTGTGGTTATGGTAAAAAATGGGTCCAGCCGGGGTTAAACTAAAAAGATAACGGTTAAAATAACCTAAAAATTGTTTAAAATATATTGGGTGGAGCAATTTAAACACTATAATTTTTAATTATCTACACTCTTCCATTTCTTATCCTTTTTACATGTGGAAAATGTGGGTACACCTTTTTCTTTTAAAATTTACATGTCTGCCACTCAACTCACTTATAAAATTACACCCTATATTCTCTAAAATTAACAAAATAAAACTATTTTTTTATCCAATTCTATCCCAACACAGTACAAAAATTCCATCATTTCAACCTATAATCCTAATTTTTTAGACCTCTAACCTATGGAGGATTTAGTAAAAACATAAAGAGGTTACCAGAAGAAGAGGTAACATTTTTAAACAAGAAATAATATTTAATTCTTCCTCCACTTACATAAATTATTATTAAAAAATTATTATATAATAAACTCAGTATATTTCATGTAATAATGTTTATTTATTTCAGATGGGTTACTAAATCTTTGTTTGTGTGTACGGCAGATTGTTGTCTCACGAACGGATGTCATACATTTTTCCATTACCACCACTCACAGTTAGATTTGATGATGAATATAATTTATATATATGATATTTATAATATAATTATACTGATGAAGTCATTATATCCATTTTACCATTTTAATTTACATTCTATTGGGTATTATATAACGTTGCTCATGTGTACTGTGGACTACCACCACTTGAAGCGTTGTGATTCAGTTTTCACTCATGCATTATATGAGTGGTAATATTGATAAATATATCACATATAAATGAGAAATTAATGATATTTATGAAATATTTTTCATTATAAAAATATATTATATCATTTTATTTTTTATCTTTTCACTCACTAAAAAATGATAACGTATTTTGTGTACATTAGGACTACCACCTCAATGAAATGATGTGACTCACTATTTTCATCAAAAACCCACACTGATGATATTTTAAAGTATATTTAAATAAGTAATAAGATATTTACTATATTATGATAATTTTATGAATATAAAATATTAATTACCTCATTTCCATAGTGATATTTAAATCATGGAAATGTTACTCATGTGTACAGATGACCTAACATCTCAATGAACGTAACATACTTAAATAACCAAATTATTATTTTATGATTGGTCCAAAATGTATAATTGATGTATAAAAATGAAAAATATTTCATGATTATTATTCTTGAGATGATGTGACCATGATCACTGTATTAGGACAGAAAATAAAAAATCACATAAAATATGGAAAACAAAGAGGTTATTATCTTAAACATGAATTTAAAATAGAATTGTTAATAAGAGGGTAATCAGATGAAATAATTAAATCATATATAGTATGACATATAAATTATTTTTCTATAATATATTTATAATAATCTTATATTTATTATATAAAATTATATAATGTGTATGAAGTAAGTTGAGACAT
This sequence comes from Viscum album, assembly GCA_963277665.1. Lineage (NCBI taxonomy): Eukaryota > Viridiplantae > Streptophyta > Magnoliopsida > Santalales > Viscaceae > Viscum > Viscum album. Next base: position 402,766,038 of record OY728142.1, read on the forward strand.
AACGTAAGGGATTCCTAGTCATTATTATATTTCTCAGAGACATGAAAATTCACCACTCATTTTTTTTTTGTGGTTTATATCATTCCCCATTTACATATTGTATAATTAATATCATTATTTCAATTATATTATATTTTTCATATAATTTTATTATATCATAGGGATTATGAATCAAATTTACCAATGTAGTAATATTTTTATGTTACAATCATATCATTTTTCCTGATTATTTATGATTTTGTTCCAATGCTGAAATCTTATAATCAATCTCTTATTAAAATAATGATTTTTTTTCTAAAATGGTTTATTTCATGAGATAATGAGATTTCCTATTATTTTTATCTCTTTATTTAATCAATAGTTCAAAATATGTTTTTTTTAAAAATATCATCTTTATTCCACTCTTCGCCCTATAACCCGTTTTTCTTCCAAATCCATGCTTTATAAAAGTGTTTTAAATTTCTATTCAAAAATTTTCAAAAAGGGTTTTTAAATAATTTTTTTTATGATTTTTAAATTTAAAATGAAATTAAAATGAATATTAATTTCATTTTTTAAACAGAACCTATTTGTATTTTTCATAAAATGTGAGTGGAATCTTTTTTAATGTTCGTAGAATGAATAGTGTTTCCTGTTGTAATTACCACTCAATGATTCAAAGATTTCCATGATACTTTTAAATGATAGGTTAAATATAAAATGATCTAAAAAATATATAATCTTTTCTCCAAGTTAAAATGACTTTTTCCTTAAGATTTGATATAGATTGGTCATTAAAACATATTTTAATAGAAAAGGATTTTGAAAAAAATTATGTTTTATAAAGTGTTATACAAGTAGGAAGGATATTTTCTTCAAGAAATATTCTATGTTGTCTTTAAATATCCTTTTCCATGTAATATTACATCCTTTTATGTTACTTTTAATTTTTGGTCATATTATACAAGGAAAACTTTAGTATCCTTTCTCTAAATGGTTTATGTATTGATGAAAATATTTTTACGAAAATCGTTCCTTGTCAATGGATTGTGATATAATGAAATGATGAATATATTATGAAACTTGATTCTTTTATATGGGTAATTATGTGATTAAATGATTATGAAACCTATTTCTTCTTCATATATTTTGATGAAATATTTATGATACCCATTTATTTTCATGGGTTCTGATATTAGGAATGTTTTTTGATCTTATGGAACACATATATATTTTTGATTTTGTGCTATGAGGTACCTATATTTCTCTCCAATTCATTTTGTAATGATAAATGTTCTATGATATCATAGGGTACACATGTTGTATTTACATTCGCAAAAAAGAGTGTGCAATGGTGGTTAGCCCAATCTCATAAATGAGTGTATATAGGTGGACGTCCCAAGCCCTGAAAAAAGGGTACACTAGTGGATAGCATAATCCAAAAAAATGTTGTACATGGGTTGTTATTTCAAGTCCAAAATAGGTACACATGTTGTTGTTCCAAGCCTAATATGTTATTAATGTAGTGGATTCTATCCTTGACATATGGTTTTCTATGATTATGTTTTCTCCACAAGTATATATCTTCAGACAATGTTATTCTCTCATAGATCATGTTTTTTGATTTTCTAATGATTTATGACTTATTAACATAAAATATGTATTACATTACTCAATATTATTATCTTTGATATGAATTATATGGTTTTCAAATGTTATGGTCAGATTTTCATAAACTTATGTATGTTTCATGCTTACTTATAACCCTTGCTTACCATTAATGGGAAACTATGCTCACCCTTTCTTAGTTTCCAATCCACGGGTTATGAATAAATGTCTTTTGTATGATATTACTATTAATGGTTCTAGTTATGAATAATATATTGGGATATTATTAGTATACCTATGAACTAGTTGTTTGTCATTATATGTTTCCAAATGGACTATACATTTACGGTCCTCAGTCAGGTGTTTGTGTAGTGTATTGAATATTCACAAAAATGATGTAATATTGATATGCATGATAATCCTTGGTCACTATCGATGGTATCAAATGATAGGTTTAGTTAACAATTCGAAACTCAGTTTAGAATACATTAGTGAGATCTATAGGGATATTTCTAGGGATTTTTCTAGTTATGTCACTAAATATAATTCTAAGGGTGATAAAAATTATAAGAAAATGACCGTAAATTTTTGTTAAGGAGAGAGAGTTTGTGGTTTCCATGATCTCACATCCGTGTCTAGATACTAAAGGTGGATGTGTCTCTATAAGAGCGGTACCTAGGGGTTAGAACTCTAAAATGTGAACACATAAATAGACTCTATCATTACATAGTTGACAAAATTAGTCCTCGATACACACATAGTTTGACACTCCCAAGGGATATACTATTGAAATTCATAAACACTTTACAAACCATAAGGAATAATTTAAATAGATGATGACTATGGATTACCTAGTATAAACCAAAGGTTCCATAATTAAAATGAAGGTTTCTTGATTTAGGCATGATATAAGTGATATTTCATGATTATGTGGTTCCCCATTATGATAACTATTTCTTATACAATGATTTGTTTTCATTTAGTTAATGGATAGAAGCTTAAGGAACCATGTTCATGCTGATTAAGATGGAATATACATTGACATTCCTCCTAGGAATCCAAACATTATGAAAACTTGAATGAAAAATTATGTTTTTATACTCACAAAACATTCTTAAGCTATGAATCATGGTAGTCTAGAAAAAAAAGATGGAACAACCTTCTATTGATACCTTCATGAGCCAAAATCCAACATATTTTGGTGGGTCTTCTAATCCACTATATGTTGACCAATGGATAGGCACAACTAAAAACATATTTTCCATTCTCTATATTTTGGAACATGAAAATTTAATTTTTTTGTCTATCAATTTGAAGGTGAAGCCGATCAATGGTGGAATATTATGAAAAATACAAGGAAACATGATGAAATTGACTACACGGGTTTGTACAGGTTCATGCTATTATTTTTCAATGAGTACTTCCATCATATTATCCATATGAATATAGAAATGAAGATCCTAGATCTAAATCAAAAGGATGATTAATGCATTTTTACCTATGAGGAAAATTCTACATGGCATGTGAGGTAAAATTCAGGTACTATTATCCAACCTGAAAGCATGTTTGATCATTTATCCGGTAGCTTAAAATGAAGTCTCTAAATAGTTTTATCTATAAGATAAAATCATAGATATCAAGACTCCATTCGATGAGCTATCAAGGTGGAAATGGAGGTTAGAGTTACATATTAGTCTCATAGTTTTTATAAGAAGATAAAATGGAATTCAAATGAATATTTAAGGACTATGGAGAGGAGAATATTATATTTCCTTTATGCTCAATGTGTTGGAAGAAGCATGCAGAAAATTTTCCTCACTTGACTGTTAAATGTTTTATGTGTGGGAGGGAGGTTCATCAAGTGGATAAGTTTCAAAGTGAAGAAATAAGTTTGATAATTATGTGAATAATGAGAAATATCACTACAATGAACCTCCCACACTTCAGTGTTTCAATTGAAATGTTTTTGGGAATTTTGGAAACTTGCTCCCAAATACGATGTTTAATAACATTGATCAATTCCAGAAACCTATTAAGATGAAAGATAAGTAAAATATCACATGATCACTATTTTTGACAACGGGTTAAATAATTATGCTATTAAATATACACTTACTATCTACTTTAGAACCTATAATGTTTTATTTTACTATATCACTAACAAAAATATCATATCAAAAGTATTTTCTAATGCTATAAAGATGACACCCAAATGATTAAATGTATTTTTAGAAGTTAAGCAACCTAATTGAATGATTATATCCTATAGAGTCTATGATTCCTCTTCGGTTAACATTAGTGGAAATAAGCTTCCTAAAAATGTTTTGATTCTTCCTATTTTGGAATTTTAGGATATCATTGGAATGGGTTTCCATTATCAACATAAATCTGACATCAATTGTCATGTAAGTGACGTCACATTTGATATTCCAAACTAACATATATTCTTATATCAATGTTATGATAAGTATAAAAACCCAATGGTTATCACTACCATTTTATTAGTATTAATTACCGTTAATAAGGGATATTTATCTAAAATGGTTGGAGAGAAACTAGACATCAATGATATGCCTATTGGGAAGAAATTTGTTGAGGTGTTTGTGGAATATATTTATAGTCTTCCACTGAATCATGATGTTTTGTTTTTAATAGAACTAGTATTTGGTGACAACCCAATTTAAAATAATCCCTATATAATGGTATCAATTATGTTTTACAAATTAAAGAAGAAACTCACGGAAAACCTTGAAAAGAGATTAATTCATCAAAGTGTGTGAACTTTGGGAGCACCTTTTCTCTTTGGTAATTTTTTTTGGATATATGAGACTCTTCATTTGTTGTTTGTATCTGAACAAGATAATAATAAAGTACAAGATTCCTCTACCCTATATTGATGGAATATTTTATCAACTACATGTAGAAGAATCCCTTTCCGAGATTGACTATCAATTTATATATCATTAATTGAGGTCATGGAAAAGGATATACCCAAGAACTCTTTCAATACAAGGTATGGACACTAATAATATATATTGATTTCATTCATTCTTACTAATTCCCCTAATATATTAATGGATTTAATTAATACAGTCTTTAGAGATTACATTGATCAGTGTGTGATAGCCTTTATAATTGATATTCTTATCTATTCAAACTGAAACAAAGTTCCAGAAGACCACTTGAGAATTGTATTAAATACCATATAGAATGAAAACTATCTTATAAATTTACAAATTGTTAATTTATTTGGTAAATGTTTTCATATTTGGGTCATATATTCTAAAGTGTGGGTATGTCAATAGAGCAATCAAAGAGGAAGGCTATTAGGTGTTTCCCTAGACCAACCATAGTGAATGAGATCCATAGTGTTCAAGGATTATCTGGATATTATCTATGGTTTGTGGAGAATTTTATACAGCTATCTAATCCACTCAACAAGCTAACTCGGATGGGAGCCAAGTTCATCTTGATAGATGAATTTGGGGAAAACATCATGGAACTGAAGAGAATACACGTCAGAACACTTGTTATTATATTACCAAATAGTAGAAAATGTTTTATAATCTATAGTGATGCATCGCTGATGGGGTTGGTATGTGTTCTTTTGTATAATTACATGGTTGTATGATATTCTTCAAGAAAAATTGAATATTCATCAGAATAAATATTCAACTCATGATTGGAGTTAGTTGTGGTATTTTTTTCATTAAAATGATCATGAGTTATCATTATGGAGAAAATTTTGATATATACCAATCATAAGAGTTTGAATTATTAATTCTAAAAGAAAAAGTAAATTATATTCAAAAAAATATGGTTAGAGAATATTAAATATTGTGATTCATTGAAACACTACCTCTATGGGAACCCGAACAAGGTGGCAGATGTATTCAGTTGAAAAGATCATGTTAGCTTATCCATTATAGGGATAAAAAGAATCCAATACTTTAGGATTGGTAAATGATGATTCTAGAAATCCTAAAGGTTGTGTATATATCATATCTCCCTCAATTAAAGGTTCAACCATCTATCCAAGTGAATATTAATGAGGAATAAATTGAATATCTTGTGCTAAAAAATATGGTTAGAAGTATTCCAAAGTTTAACCTTGATAATTATATAATGATAAGGTTATTCATTCCATCCAACCTATACTTATAGATGTATTTGTTTGAGGAATCTCATAGATCTTCATTCATCATTTTTCCTGGAAGTAAAAATATGTACAGTGATTTGGATGAATACTTCTCATTGGATTGAATGATGATTGATATTGTAATGTTTGTATCCCAATTAATTTATTTTATTTTGTTTAAGGATGAGAGAAATATTTCTAAGGATATGTTACAACCATCACCCATACCAAATTATAAAACTGAAAACATAACCTTGGATTTTGTCATTGGACTCCCCAAAATGTCAAAATGTAATAATTCCATATGGGTTATAGATTATTTCATTAGAAATTCATCACACTTCATCAAAATTAGAGAAGAATTATATATATATTATCTTTCATGGATTAACATTTTGGATGTTTTAAGGTTTCATAGAGTACTACATATTATTGTATGTGATCAGGATATGAGGATTACATAAATTTTTCAGAAAATTATTCCTCATGATATTAATATGGGGTTGAGTTTTATAAATTTTTATCATCCTTAGATAAATGTTCATTATGAGAGAAAAATTACAACCCTATAGGATATGTTCATATATTGAACATGGGATTTAAAATTGGGTTGGTATCAACACCTTCTTCAAGTTGATTTTTATTAAAATAATATATTTCACTCAAAAATTTAGATGGACCCGTATGAATACCTCAATGGAAAGAATTTTAGAGCACTGATGTCTAGGAATAAAGTTAGAGAGACAAATTTTTAGGGGCTGAGATAGATAAACAAATAGAACAGGAGGTTAAATCTATTCACAAACACATGAAGACATCTTAGAGTCCGGATAAATGTTATGAAAAAATAACTAATGTGATCTCAAATTTGATGTTGATGAAAAGAATTATCTAAGAGTTTCTCTATGTAATAAAGTAATTATATACAAAAATAACATAAAACAAATCCCTAAGTATATAATTCCCTTTGAAAACCTTCATCATATCGGACGATACCCTATTGGAAGCCGCTGACGCCAAAACTCTTTCATGTCCACAATGAGTTCCATATATCTCTCTTAAAGAAGTAAATACTCAACCCATCAAATTTACAGATCCTAGAGGCTATAAAACCAATACATGGTATTTTTTTAAGAGGAACAACATGTGCTGATTGTTGATCATACATAGAAATTTCTACGAAACAAGACCACTCACACAGTCAATGTTTTTTTAGTGAAACTACATGTTGGAAAATTATACGTATGAATATGAGGAAGTGATGAGGATAAATTATCCTCATTTGGTTTTATCAGATTGAATAATTTTAGGGGAGAAATTCATTTTAAGGTGGGTATAATGTAACCCCTCTAGATTTTATGAATTTACTTTTTTTTAATAAATTAATTTTCTTCAATAGCTTGTGTTACACATAACCCAAAGTTATAAAAGACCATGATATATAATTAATACTATTAGATAAATGTGACCATCTTAAAGTATCCGTTAAACATAGAATTATGTATAGTAATATGAAAATTTTTAAATTTTAAGTATGAATGATTTATATTAATAGAAAAAATTGATAAAAAATTGTTTATATTTGTTAAAGTATATATACTTTAAAATACTATTTTGAATATGAATTTTATAAAATAACCATTATTTTTGAAATAGTCATAAAAAAATTATCTTAGGTTAAATTTTTTAAATTTTATAAAAAATATCATTTTTATGAATAGTGAAAAATAATTATTTTCAATTTATTATTGATTTTTCATTAAACTAATAATTAAGTAATACTGAATTTTAAATAGGTTTTAGAGTAAATTTTGATCAATTATATATCTATTATCAAATTTAGCTAATTTGAATCAATTTATATTTTATATTTTATATAAAAACATTGTAAACATCTGAACATTTTTCTCTTTCAAAACCATCTTTATCATCGTTTTTGCATTATTAATTTTAAATTATGATTTTCTAATTATGCTAATTTAATTTTAAAAAATGGATAGAATATTTTTAATCACAATAATTAATAGTATCTAATATGTTCATTGTATTTGTTTTTACCAAAATTAATATTGAAAATGGTGAAAATTAATTTCCACGATTATGGAAAAAAAGAGTTTACTGTGGGGTCAACCTAAAAAATATAAGTTTTAAAATTACCTTAAAACATATCAAAAATACATATTTGATATTTATTCATACCTTATTATTTCTAATATTCTATAATAAACTAATTTTTACTATTTTTGAATTTGGAAAACATTGTTATACCTTTTTTTTCAAAAATTACAAGTGTGACACTCACCTCACTTATAAAAGGTCACCCCATATACTCTCCAATTAACTCTATAAAACCATTTTTTTAGAAAATAAGTTCCCAAATAACATAACAAATCCCCCCTATCATCCTATGAGCCTTATTATTTTATAAATCCATCCTAGTATGGTTTTTGGTGAAAACCTAAGGAGTTTACCCCAAAAGAGTTAACATTATTCAATTTTTTTTTTCTTCATCCACCTCCATAAATTATCATTAAATCATGATGATATAATATCTTTAGTATATTTAATATACTATGATGTTTCTAACTATTTTATCGTGTCTTTTTTAAAGTATAACTCTTTTTAATTTTTTTCTCAAGATGGGTTGTCTTTCTTTTAAACCTGGTTTACTACCCCAATGTTTAGGTTGGATAAAGTTTTATATGAGTCCAATAGGAAAAAGTTATCTGTTTATGGAGAACCCAATGAATTTAATTCACATCTTGAATTAATTCACAACCTCAATAATTTTCACACCCATTAAATTTTTTTCAACGCATATCGACATTTCACAAAACTAGTGTTCACCACGTGTCAAAATTACATGAAAGTAGTTTTCACCATTTTTCACATGTCATGAATGTATATTAATCCATGTGTAATATTTATTTATTTATATCATAAGGGTTTGATTTTATGTCTTTTAAAAAATGAGAAATGTGATACAACTTTTTACATGAGTTGAAATCAACTTCATGTCGTGTACTTACAATGATTAGTACATTAAAATAATGTTTCTAGAATCGTGTGACCCTATATACTCCCCTATTCTCCATTGAAGATTTTCAAAATACTATTTTATATTCTTTAGATTCCCCATGGACCTCCGCCTTCAACCAAATCCTCTCTTTACACCACTGTCATTGACCGAAGACCCTTCACACATATCCCACATTGTTTTAGGTCTTGTTCTATTGATTTATTGGAGTTCGATTAGATTTGTATGTGATGTAATGTTGAATATTGGTTATATGGACCTATATTTTTATTGTATATCTTCTGGTTATTCGTCTTCTTCTTAATTCGTTGCTAACAGATTACCTGGTTCTTGTTTAAAAAAATCTGATAGCCGATTGCTACCTCAAACGTAGGGTTTTTGTTGCAGATTCCTCTACATTCAAGGTGGGTGGTCTATTAGTGAAATCCCATAGTCATGATTTAATTATGAGTATAAAATTTTAGTATTTATAAAGGTTTTTTAGAAGTTTTATTTATATATTGAACTAATTAATTTTCTAAATTAATTAATAAAGTTGAAGTTAATTGTATAAATTAATTTTGGAATTAATTTATTATAATTGTTGTCACTATGAAATCTATGATTTAATAATTAATTATTGTAATTATTATTTAATTATTTATATTGTGGGATTTGGGGATAATTAATTATTGAATTAATTATTGCATATTGATAATATTAAATTATATAAATTAATTGATGAATTAACTTATTAGAGTTGTTGAATTGTGATATTATTTATTTGAGATAATTAATTATGAAAAAAATTATTTAGATTTTTTTATTATTAATCCATTATAGTTAATTATTGAATTAACTGGTATAATATTGAATAGAATCAATGGGAAAAATTAAGTGGGGAATTAATAATTAAATTATTTTGATAAATTAATTGAATAATTAATTGAAGGGGTTTTCATGAATAATTAATTGTGTAATTAATTAATGGATTTTAAATAATTTATTAATTTTTGAATTAATTAATGTGATATATATGATGCATGTGATATATATTATTGATTGAGAAAACATGGTTTGGGTTATGGACTGATGCTCCAAATTAACACGGGGTCCTAAACGTAGAATTCTTGAGCCATGGCATGCCTGAAAATTTTATGGTACACAAACTGATGTTCTAAATACCCATTATGTGTGAGACATGGACTGATGATCCAAATACACATGTTGGGTGAGATAGGGATTGATGCATCAAATACTCATGGGGTGCTAGACTTGATGACATACGTCTAAAATAGTGGCATTGGACTATGGCTCAAATAAGTCGGATCATAAACTGAAATGAAATGGATAGTGAAAGACCATTTGTTAAATAAATTGTAAATTGATAATGTGAAGTGGTTCAGACACCTTCATGGGATGAAGTAGGTATTGAGGCTTTGACTTTCCTTAGGAAACTAAGGGTTATGTATTTAAAAAAAAGTAATTTATTAAATGTAATATGTTTAATATAGTTCTTTTATTTGTTATCTATACAACAACATACACTATTATTGAATGGATATTATTTTAGAAATAATTTTTGGTGACATAATGATTTGTAATGACTCCCTACTCTGGATTCCTAATTGGTACCTGAATAGATTTCATGTTTTTAGGACAGGTTAAGGGGAAAGGCCCTTTGTTAAATGGTAAAGTTGGGATATTGCATGGCTTAGGTAACCTGACATGATTTTGTACCCACATGGGGTAGATGCCAGTGTATTTATTTTGTGATTTCATTTTAGGCACTTGTAGAATACTTTGACATGTCATATTTATAGTTTAGTTTTGATATTGTATCTACTTTTTTGGACATCTTGTTATATTGGTACCATTCTATTTATTATTATATGTTGTTGAGTTTTCGTTTCCTATTTTATTATTGTGTATTAATATGATAAAATAGGTTATAGTCTCCCAATGGTAGATATTATACCTTATCTTCTAGTTGTTGTCCTCTAGTATATGGGAAGGCATGCTTGATGTCATTTGGTTGTTTGGATTGGTGCACTGGTGGGTGGACATAGGCCGAGATTTTAGAAAGTGGTATTACAGGTTAATTTTCGTTTCTATTATTTTTATACTATTTTGTGAACAGTATATAAGATATTAGGGAGATTAATGCCCTATCCATGAGCTCATTCAGGTGAGTTGAAAACCAATTTATATAGAGAAAACCCAAGTACCCATGGTGTGATTGCTGTTGTTAATGTGTGTTGTTATAGTTTGATATTATTTCACCTTGAGTCATGCACTTTTTGTGTGATGTGATTATTTTTTCAATTTTTTTTAATTTTTTGAGTTGTGGATCATGGTCTTGAATGGAATGAGTGTTTAGTATGAATTCATCATTCTAAGCACTCATAATTAATTATTGACAAGCATCATTTTAGGCATGCATGGGAAAAACGGTTTTTGTGTATGTTTTTCAACATGAACTGTTTTACTTAATTTTATAAAATTGAATAGAAAATGGTGCCTTGTATAGAATTTGATAACTATAAGTTTTGAAAAACATTAATAATTGTTTCTCTAATAGAATGTGAATAATGAGAATTTATTTACCCCTTTTAATCAGGACCAAGGTATAGGGTAGTTAAGGGCAGTGATAACCCCCTGGTTTTGACTGCATGGTGAGGTTTAGAGAAATTAATTGTTATGGATTGTTTTGATTTTTCCATTAAATAATTACGATAATTTTTTTGTGATACATAAGACTTGTGTTTGGAATTTTAGAGATATGCCTCTATGATGATGATCATTAAGAAAAAAATGGGAGGATATGGTTGTAGATTCTCCACTAGTTGTAGAACATGAAGCACCAATAGAGCCAGCGATGGAAGTGGGGAAGTAGTTATAAGAGATCCTCTCATGGTACATGTAGTTCATAGAAAGAGACACAATGTATTTTGATAAGATAATTTTTTACTTAATGATGTATTTTTAATTGCCGCACCCTCGAAAATTAGTGAAGATGGTGAACCTGAGGGAGCTCGGTTCTCAAATGAGTCTATGTATACTATACGTGACCACATTGTTACACCTAATGAGAAGAGGGTCAATATTTCAAATTATATGCTATGAGGATCAATGAATTATTTGTTATACATTCAGACTCTGACTGGATAGCTATAAGATATTGAATGGAATTACTTTCAAGAGAAGATCCTGGAACACTTCTATTAGAAACTCTAATATGTCAAAGAGATTATGAATTCCTGATGATTACTCATAGGAATTTTTTTATGATGGACTACCATGGAAATGTTTTAGATTTGCACCACATTGTTCTAATGCTAGCTATACATGAGGAAAATGCCGAAAATTCGTTCTAGGATAGAATTAAATGTGAAATTATGTCCCAAGAAAAAAAATTTGGCTGAGGAATACTCTAGCAGAGGGTAATTGGGCTCTCATATATGAGGGGATCTTACAGATGGATATCAATTGCAGATGAGTGTTTTCTTCTAAACAATAAAGAGGTTTGAATTCAGAAATTATGAAATTTCATTAATAGAATTTCATCTAGAGTAGTGGAAAGAAGATTAGTGAGGGAGAATGGTTGGTTAGAAATGAAATTAACCATGTAGATTTCAACTAGTGTGGTATGACCAGACACTTCCAAAAATATTTTCCCCACCACTTGTGGAATGACAAAGATGTGTAAATATGGGACTTATAAAGAGGTTCTATAGGAAACCATGGTAGATCATTTGATATGGATGATCTAGACAACACTAGAGTATGTGTACAAGGTATTATGCTATATATCAGTCTTGCAAGGGGAGTTATATTGGCTGAGGCAGTCTAGGTAGTGGACATGGTGATTTTGGGACGGTGTTCCAATATCAGTAAGGTGGTGCATCATAGGGGAGTTAGATTGCATCATAGGTAAGGGGGACGGACAGTTACATTCCATCCCACCTACACTTGTGGATAGTGTGGTTGGACCATCAATAGTGATAAGTACTATTCTTATAGATTATACATTTTCGTCCTTATTTTATATTGTTGCCTCTCATTCAATTATATTTTCAAAACTAGTTAATGTTTGGAGCCTAGCTGTGCAGTTTTTAAAAGGTTTTATGATGATAGATACATAGTTGGTTATATGGTCTAGAGATATCTATTTGTGAAAGGGATGTTCTAGAGATCAAGGAGTATATTTTTCTCTAGGATATATTTATTCCTGACATACCAGGATTTGATCTAATTATAGGTTTGGACTATATAGTTTCATACTGATCCCATGTTGATTTTTACCTGAGGAGAGTATCTTTTATGTCTCATAAGCGTTACCATTACATTTTTCATAGAGTATAGGATATCTAGGAGGCCTGATAAAGGAAAATTACTAAGGAATTGGGAGCACTCATAGCCCAGGTTGTATGTTTACTGTGGTATGATGGAGTTGTAAAGTACGATGTATTTCCACCAACAATGGAGAGATTCTAGGATGTGTTTCTTAAAGAATTCACAGGTCTTCCACTTTTATAGATTTGTAATTAATTATCAAGATCCATCTAGGAGTTTATGCAGTTTCAATTCTATCTTACAGAATAGCACCTATAGAGCTTCAAGAGCTCAAGACATAGATGGATTTTAGGATAAGGGATTTATCTACCTGAGTACATCACCTTGGGTTTCACTATTGTTTTTTTCTAAGAAATCTGATAGGATTTTATTCTCAAGTGTTGATTCCTAGAATATTAAGTAAATGACTATAAAGAACCCTTATCCACTTCCATGTATTGATTATATTTTTAACCATTTAAGGAGATCTGGATTCTATTTAATGATTAACGTGAGATCAGGGTATCATTTGCTGAGAGTTCAAACATATGATATAACAAGGACTAATTTCAATATAAGTTATGACCTATATGAGTTCATCATATTTTCATTTGGGTATATGAACTCACTAGTACTGTGTATGGCCTTGATGAGTAGAATCTCCCATCTATAACTCGTTCAATTTGTTGTATGGTTTTTGGATGATATATTTATGTATTCCATGACTCAAGATGATCATTCCCAACATCTTGAAACTATCCTAAGTACACTAAGAGAGAATCATCTATATTCCATGATATATAATTTTTAGTTTTTCATTGATTAGGTACACTTCACAGGTCACATCATCTTAGAGGAAGGAGTTTCAGTGGACCTAGACAATGTCTAGGTAATTGTATCCTGGGAGAATTCCAATAATGTATTAAATATCTGTAGCTATCTAGGGTTGGTGGGATATTATAGAAGACTCATAAATTACATTTTTGATTTGGTAGTTCAACTTTCAGGCTTGACTAAGAAAGGGGATAAATTATGACTGGTAGGAAGCAAGTGGAAATTCCTTCCATGTGCTGAATAAGTGATTGACATCAATGCTAATCTTGATCCAACTCGAGACATGTGAGGAATATACAGTGTATTATAACACTTCTTATATCAGACTCAGAGCAGTTTTGGTGTATAGAGATCATGTTTGTGGTGTATAGGTCTTTACAGTTAAGGCCACATGAAAAAAATTACCCTACACCTGACCTTCAGTTTATGGTGGGGGTTTATTCTTTAAAGTGTTGGTGGTATTGTCTGTTTGGTGAATATTTTACTGTTTATACAAAACACTAATTCTTAAAATATATCTTTTCACAATAATATTTGAATATTTGGTAGTTTATATGGGATGAGTATATGTTGTCTTTAGATTTTGAGTTGGAATATGTGATCGGGATGGAGTACAGTGATGATGATGCATTGAGTAGGAAAACTCATACTTAGACCGTTCAAGAGTAGAGTGCTATGTGGAAGGTGATGGGTTTACTAGCTAAAAATCATGTTGTGGTTTAGGAGAGTCATGGGGAGATGACTTTTATGCCAATTTTAGTGGAATATTCACTTTAAGACGTATCATAAATAGAGATTATGAGGATTCAGAGTGTTGGGCCTTGAGGGAAATCCATGGTGGCGGTGAACCGCCATTATATTGGTTTGTAGATGAGGTTGATATCATCTATGTCAATAATTGGGTTTTTTCCTCGGAGAATGTGTGATAAGTAGAAACAGGAGTTTCATGCCACATAGTGGGTGATACAGAGAGGTGTGACAAAAATGTATCATGACCTTCGATGATAGTTTTTGTTTTTGGGCATAAAAAATTAGATAGTGGGGTCCATGTCATGATGCAAAACTTGTTTGTAGGTAAAGGTTTTGAATCAATAACCTACTATATTCATTTCCTATTTTGGAATGGTAGTGGAAAGACGGGACTATGTATTTTGTTGTGGATATCTGGTAGAATCCTTAGAAGAATAATGTTATTTGGGTTGTTGTGGAAGGAATGGTGAAACCAGCACTTTTCTTTCTAATATGAGAGACTTTCTCAGTGTATCAGTTGGGATAACTATATTTTCTAGAGATACTCCTCCTACATAGGGTGCCGCAAATTATAGTTTTAGACCATGACTCATGTTGTACATTTAAATTATATAATGGATTATAGAAGGTTCTTGGTATGTAGGATTTATTTTCTATGGATTTCCATCCACAGAAAGATTGAAAGTCAGATCATACTATACAGGTGCTTGAGGATATTCTATGAGCGAGTGTTCTATATTTCAGTTGATATTCGGAGAAGAACCTAGCATCAGTGGATATTTCCTATTAACATATATATCAGGATATGATATAGAAGAAACCACCTGAGGAACATTTTTTTATTCCTTGTAGATCACCTTTATGTCAGATGGAGGCAGGTGAGTCTATGTTGTTGGGATCAGGTCTCATCTAGAAGATATCATAATAGTTTTATCTGATTCGGAAGTATATGACTATAGATTAGAGTAGACAAAAGTCATATACTGATAAAAATTGACTAACCCAAGAGTTTTGAGAGGGTGGTCGTGTATTCCTTTAGGTGTTATCTAGATTGGAACAGTGTAGTATACAGAGACATGTGAAGATGGAACCCAGGTTTGTTGGATCATTTGAAGATCTGGAAAGAATCGGGTCGGTGGAATACCTATTGTATATTAAATAGAAATAGAGTGAAATTCAATACATTTTCCATTTTTTAGAAACATTAGAGGTATCAACTTGACCCTTATCATGTGATCGAGGTGGATGATCTTGAGATTTAGTTAGATTCATCCTTCGAGAGGCATCATATATGTGAGTTGGATCATAGAAATATGATGTTTTATTGAAAGGCCATGAATATAGTTCTTTATTGTGGAAATATGGATGTGTGTAGGAAGAAACATGGGAAAGGTAAGAAAATTTGTGGGATCAGTGGGTTGACCTCTTTGGCTCAGAATCATAGACCTTCTTGGGAGTAAAGCTTGAGGAAACGTTGTTTTAAGATGTGGATATTGTGACATCCAGTAATTTTACATGTATGACTCTTATAATTTTTTGGGTCAAGATGGGTTTTCTTTATTCTAACCAGGTTTTTTTAGCCTAGGTTCGGGTTAGGAAAATTGTTGAAGGGGTGAAATAGTAATAAGTGTCTTTTTATGGCATACCCTTTGATTTTAATTCATGGGTTGAATTAATTTGAAACCTTGATTATTTACACACTCTATAATGGTTTTTTACATGTTTTGATATGTCACAAAAGTAGTTTTAACCATATATAGATATTTCACAAATTTAGTTTTCACCATCTATCTACCTTTCATTAAATTATATTTCACCATGTGTAATTTTATTAATGGTGTGATGAGATTTATTTGGAAAATAGGGAAATTAGTTATGCCTTTTTACATGATGTGAACTAAATGTCCCATCATGTTATTCTAATACCCAACACATTAATATAACGTCTTTATAACTGTGTAACCTTCTGGAAACCCCTCTTCTCCACTATAGATCATTATAACCCTCTTTACTTTTCTGTAGATTCCTCTCACACCTCCTCCTTCAATCAATGACTCTCTACGCACCACCTTATTTGATCGAAGACCCTTCACACACCACCCTATTTTCTGAAAGTCTTCTATTATTGATTTATAGGAGTCCACTTTGATCTGTTGGTGATCTCTCATCGAATCATAGATATACGGTCCCAAATTCTAAAGGCATTTTTTCTAGTAATTTATATGTTTGTTGATATACTGCTAACAAATTATCTGGTTCTTCATGAATGTAATCCTAAAGCTAATTTTATACCACATACACAGGGTTTCTATCACCACATCCTTTGCTTTCTTGCTCTGTAGTCTATTATTGGAATCCATTATTCATTATTTCAATTAAATGTATATAATTTATGAGTTACTAGATTTTTCATAGCAATTATATTTCTAGAATGAATTTATTAATTTGGTAAAGTAATTAATTAAACAAAAGTGAATTGAATAAAATAATTTTATAACTTATTTATGAGAGTTTTTGAGCTTGTAAAATCAATGATTTAATAATTAATTGTTGAATTGATTATTGAAATATTTAAATTGTGGGATTTGAGGAATAATCCATTTTTAAATTAATTGTGCCTTATTGAGATTATTAAAATTTTATAAATTAATTGTTTATTTAATTTATTTGAATTTTTGAATTTTGAAATTGTTTATTTTGGAAAATTAATTGTGGATTTAGAACTAAGATTATTTAAATAGTAAATATGGACAACTAATTGTTGAACTAATAGGTAGAATATTGAATGAAAGTAATGGGATTAATTAAGTGAAAATTAATTAATGGAATTATTGTGGCTAATTAATTGATGAACTAATTTAAGGGTTTATCCTGATTAATTCATTGTTGAATTAATTTATGGATTTGTTATAATTAATTAATTAATTAATTAATATGATATATGTGATACATGTGGTATATTTGATTGATTGAGAAAATGGTGTTTGGGTCATGGAATAACGCTCCCAATTCTCATCATGTCTTAGACATGGAATTTTTGACACAATGCATGCATGAAAATTGTATAGAACAAGGAATGATTCTCAAAATATCCATGATTCATGATACATAGACCAATGCTCTAAATACTCAAAATGTGTGAGATAGGGACGAATGCTCCAAATATTCATGGGGAACTACACTTGAATGTATACATCTAAAATAGTGGCATTAGACAATGGGTCCAATTAACCCTATCTTAAACATAAATGAAATGTTGATTGTAATACCATATATTAAATGAATTGTTAATTAATAATATGATTTTTTTCAAACTCCAGCACGGGCTGATGTAGGTATTGAGGTTTGGGATTCCTTGATAACATGAGTGTTAGGTAGTTAAATAAAGAGTAATTAGTTAAATGTAATCGATATACTTTATTTCTTTTATTTATTCATTATACAAGTTTATACACTCTTATTGATTGGATATTGTGTTATAGACTATTTTTTTGGCCTACTAGTTGTAATCACACACTAGTGGGGTTAAATTATCCAATCCAAAATATATTTCATAGTTGTAGAGTAGTTTGAGGGAAGAGGTCATGTGTTAGTAGGATGACTTGGGGTTGAGCATGGATGAGGGAACCCAACATGATTTCAGGAACGACTTGGGGGATTTATCAATGTATTTATTTTGGGTTTTCATTTTAGACATCTGACATGTACTTTGACATATAATATTAATAGATTAATATTGATAGTGTATCTCCAGTTTTGACTATCTAATGATCTTTCAATTATTTTATTTATGTTTATATGTTAGTCAGTTATTTTTTCTTAATTTTTCTGGTGTATTAATCTAAAAAAATTGGTTATATTCTCCCCATAATTTATATTAGACCCTTGCTACTAGTCGGTAGCCTCTAACATATAGGAAGGTGTGCTTGATGTCATGAGGTCGTTTATTTTAGGGCACCAGTTATTGGAACACAAGCCTAAATATTACAATAACTTAAGGGAATGACCTTTACCCATCTCCACTTCCATGGAATTGGTTATGAAATGATCGTTAATGTGTATCGAGAACTAATTCCTCCCAATCCTAAGATATTCATCATTCTATTACAACCTCTAATAGTTGGGTATGGTTATGTATATAAAGTAAATATAAAATATATTTATAATATACTTATTCCTTTTTATTCATTATATAATATATAAAATTTTATATTCCATTCCATAGGGGATATGATAATGTCCTTCGTGTGTACGATAGACTACCACCTCACGAAGAATTGTGATTCATTTTTCACTAATGATTTTCATATAAGATAATTAAGATAAATATATGTGATATAAATGAAATAATTATGATATTAATGATATATTTATTATCATTAAAAGATATTATGTCATTTTTCAATTCCTTTTCACTCACAAAGAGATGATAATTTTTTTCAAATAAGTGTGTACTACCATCTTCACGAAGCGATGTGACTCTTTCTTTTCATCCCCACACCACATTAGTGATATGTATAAGTATATATATATATAATATGTTATTTATGATATTGTTATAATTTTTTAGGGATAAAATATTACTTACCCTCTTTACATAATGATCGTTTCAAAATAGAAACATTATTCATACATACATATGACCTGCCGTCTCCATGAACAAAACATGTTTCATTTCTCAAAATCATATGTTATAATTGGTTATGAAAGTATAATTGATATAAAAATATGAAATTTATATCAGGATTATTATTCTAGATATTATATAACCATTATCAAAGTAATAGGATTGAAATTAAATAATCAAAAACTTATATGAAAAAAAGTTATTACTACCCAAAATGCAACTTTAACAAGGAATTTTTAATAAACAGGAATACAAAGACAAAGGTAAATCATATATATCATTAGATATATAATTTTGGTTCTATAATAAATGTATAATAATATTATATTTATTATATAAGAGGAATAAAAATTTATGAAGTAATTTGAGGCTTCATGAAATGGATTTCAATTCTCTCGTTCATTTCAGGGAGACATATGAAAATTCACCAACAGTTTCTTTAGAGTGGTGTATATACTTCCACTTTGAAATTTTGTATAATTACTGTAGTTATTTTCAGGATATTATATGTTTCATTTAACATTATTATTTTATAGGAAATATGATTCCATGTTACCAATGTCGTAATATTTTTATGTTATAATCCACTTTTTTATCAGGATTGTTTAGGAATATGTTTCCAATGATGAAATCTTATAATATATCTCCCAAAAAACTCATGAATTTTCTAATACTATATTTATGTCTAGAGAATAAATATTTTCCCATAATTTTCCTCTCTTTATGTATTTAGTATTCCAAAAGAATGTTTTTCATGAAATGCCATATTTGATTCTCTCTTCGGTCAAAAACATGTTTTTCTTGAAAACCCTTGTTTTATAAAATTGATTTCAAAAATGTTTTAAAAATTATCCAAATGATTTATTGAATAAATTTTTACCGATGTTTGGGTTTTTAAATATTTATTCTAATAGAATCTCCATGTCATTTTTTAAACAATGCCTATTTGGATTTTTCGAAAAATATAAAAGGAGTCATTATTTTAATGGTCATAGAATGAATAGTATTTCCCACATTCAAGAACACTAAATTATTTTAACCTACTATTGAATGTTTTAAATATTTTGTTTAAATAGAATGTATTTAAAAATAATATATTTTTCTAGTGTAATGGATATTTTCCTCATTAATTGTTTTATAGTGATCAATAAAGCTTGTTTTTTAAAGAAAACTAATTTAAAAATGTTTTACATTTTAAATTTTTTTTCAAGTAGTAAAGATGTTTTCCCTATAAAATATTCCATGTGATCTTTCAAAATCCTTTTAAATCTAATATGAAATCCTTTGATGTAACATATAATTTAATGGGGATATATTAAAGGAATCCATTTTTATCCATTATCTGAATTGTTTATGTTTTGATGATAAGATGTTTTTTAAAATCATTCCTTTTAAACAGGTTATGATATGATGAAATTATGACTGTATTATGAAACTAATTTCTTTTCCAATGGTTAATGTATGATTTAATGATTATGAAACATTTTTATTCTCCATAGGTTATGATGAAATATTTATTATACCCATTTCTTTACAGGTATTTTAATATGATGACTATTTTATGATCATGTCAAAAAAATATGTATGATTTTCTTTATATGGATGGTGGGAACTATATTTCCCTCCAATGTATATCTTAATGATAAAATTTCTGCGATCTGAGAGGGTACATGGGTAGTTATCCCATTCCTAAAAAATGAGAGTATATGGGTGGTTATATCATATCCAAAATGGGGGTACACGGGTTGTTATTCCTAGCACAAAAAAGGATGGTAATTTGGTGGTTATCTCAAGCCTATAAAATAAGGTATATTAGGTCTTAGAACAATAATGAAGAAGGCACAATGGTGGTTAGCAAAAACCTAACATGTTATGAGTGTCTCTGTGGCTATCCTTGACCTATGGTTTTATATGATTATGTGTTTTCCACAATAGTATGTGTTATTCCAATGTTTTCCTATTATGGATCATTATTTTATTTTCATTATGATCCATGTATTATGAATATCCAATAATTTTTCTAGGACTCAATATTGTTTTCTTTGGTATACAGGTTATGGTTTTTAAATTTTATGTGGATGTTCTCAAACACTTATGTCATGTTATGATTATGTATCTCTCTATTTTATCCTTACTATTTATCAAATCTCTCCCTTTATTATGTTTCCATTAAACATATTATAAATAAATGTATTATGTACGATATGAATAATGAGAGTTGTAGTTATGGAGAACATAGTGGAAGATGGTATAGTTTACCTATGAATATGTTATTTGTTTTTCCATGTTTCCAATGGTTATATTCCTTTACTGTTCTTAGGAATGTGTTTGTGTAATGTATTAAATATTCATCAAAATAATGTATTATCTATCTATGATAGGCTTGGGTTTCAGTAGTTTCTATCAGAAGATAAGTTAAGATAACCTTTGGAAACTGGGATGAGAATTCTTTAATGTGATTCCTATGTATATTTCTAATCATATATTTAAGGATGTCTCTTAGGATAATTAAAAGGATGTGTCAAAGTATAAGAATATGTATTGGAATTTTGGTAAAGTTTTGATAGAGTTTTTTCTAAGAAATTACATCACTATCTGGATACTATATGTGTATGTGGATCTAGCCCAGAGGTACTTATGGGTAATTGATCCCAAAAGGGCACATTGATCTAGATTTTATCATCACCAGGTGCACGATAATGGCCCTTACTAGACACTTGGTTTGAAACTCCCCAGTGACATGCTTTGGAAATTCTCAATCTCTTTATGAATGATCATGCTGAATTTAAATATATAATGACTATGAATGAAGTAGGATAAAAAATAAATTGTTGTAGATTAAAAATAACGTGTTATGATTTAGGTATCAGAAAAGTGTTTGTTAATGATTATATGATTCCCTACATTTATTTTTGTTTCTTACAAAAATCATTTGGGTTTTAGTCAATGTCTAAACCTCAAATGATCCATGTTAATGCAGATTCAGATAGACAATTAAATGATTTTACTTCTAAGACTCATTATTTTGGGGGAACTAGATTATAAAATATCATTTCTGTGATCACAAAAAATTATAAATATATGAATAATCACGAAATTACAAATGAAATATAGAGGTGACATCATTCTGTTGATTCCCTAATGAGGAAACGTCCACCTTCTTTCAGTGGGTTTTCTGAGCCAATATTCTGGAAATAATAGATTAGCACCAAGGAAAAGATATTTTTTGTTCTCTAGTATTCAGAACATGAAAAATTATATTTCAAATGTCTACCATTAGGAATGTGAAGCGGAAGAATGGTGGAATCTTATCAAGGATATGATAAAGAATGATAAAATTGAATATATAGATTTGAATGGGATTATGATATTATTTTTAAATAATTACTTCGCATGTATTCCCCGTATAAAGATGTTTAAGGAGTTCCTTGATCTAAATGAAAAGAATGATAAATATATTGGTTAATATTAGAAATATTTTACCAGAATGTTTAGGTACACATCTTTTATTATTATCCAACATGAATGTGAGGTTGATAATTTCATCAGTGGATCAAAACCAAGTCTCTGAGTGGAGTTATCCATAAGATACATTATTAGCTATGAATAAGTCTTTTTATTTGTATCACAATTAAAATGCAGGTTTGAGTTACATATCAATAACATGGCTTTAATAAGAATATAAAAAATTGTAATTAATGAAAAATCTAATAACTATAGAGAGTAGAAGATAAGCTTTCATTTATGCACAATGTGTGAGAAAACGCATAGAATAAATCATCTTAATCGTACTACTAAATGTATTAAGTGTGGAAAATAAGTTAATTTAGTGGTGGTATACTAAATTGATGGGAATAAGTTAGCTAATTATGTGAATAATGACAAATATCTACAAAATTCACATCCCATACATCATTGTTTCCATTGTTAAATGATTATTCACACTGCTATCCATTTCCCATGTCTGAGGATTAATAATGGTGTTCAAAACCAATACCCTTTTGATAAAATATACAAAGCGAAATATCATTGCATCACTATCTCTGATGACGGTGTAATATAGATTTGGTTTAAGGTATAGTTACGATCCACTCAATAACTGGTAATGTTTTATTTGAATCTAGATTTATAAATTATTTCATATCAAAAGAATTTTTTAAGGATATCAAGATTCCACGCAAATGATTAGTTGTAGAATTGGAAATGAAATCCCTCAATGGTACTATGATTTAATATTAAGCCTATGATTCCTCTCTTATTGATGTTTGTGGGAATATTATTCTTGAAAATCTACTCATTTTTCTCTGGGGTAATTTGATGTTATCTTATGCTTGGATAGTCCTTATCTATATTATTCCCACAATCATTTACATGTAAAAGAAGTCACATTTGATATTCCAAACTAAACTATGATTATCTATAAAAGGGATGATAAGTATGAACATCCAATAGGGATAAAATATATTTTATGATTATAAATTCCCATTGCAAAGGGGTATTTATATCTTATGGTTACGAAGAAAATTAGCATCAATGATATACCAATTGTGTGAGAATTAATTTTGGTATTTCTATAAGAGTTTTCCTTCCTTCAACTGAATTGTGAAGTAGATTTTTTCAACATAACTCATACCTTATTCCACACCAATTTCAAATACACCTTATAAAATATACCAGATTGAGTTGCAGGAATTAAATAAAAAACTCCAGGAAATCCTTGAAAAGGGATTTATTCATCCATGTGTGTCACCTTAAGGAAAACATGTTCTCTTTTTTTAAATAACTTGGGATTGATGGGATTGTACATTGATTATCAGGATCAAAAAATTATAATAATCAAGAATGTGTATCCTCTACCCATATTTATGATTTATTCGATCAACTGTCTGGATCACAATTCTTTTTCAAATATTTACTTTCATTATAGATATCATTAATTGAGGGTAATGATAGAGAATATACCCAAGACAACATTACATAAAAAGTATGGACACTGTGAATATATATATTTTTCATTCTCTATTTGTAATTATCCTTTTATTGGCATGGATTTAATGATTAGAGTCTTTATAGATTACCTTGATTAGTCATTGGAAGCCTTAATAAACGATATATTACATTATTCAAAGAGATATGAAGATGATGAATATCACCTGATATTTTTACTAAATACACTAAGGAATGAGAAATAATATGAAAAAAATTACAAAGTTTTATATTTTTTCTAAAAAGGTTTCATTATTGCCTTATATAATCTCAAAAAATGGTATGTCAAAATAGAATATATTTCTTGTTTTCCAAGACTAACCATAGTGAATGAGATACATTGCATTCGTTTTTTATCTAGATATTATAAATAGTGTTTAAAGAATTATTCATGGATATCTAATCCACTCACTATGTTAACTTGGCGGGGAATCAAGTTTCTCTAGATAGATTAATGTGAGGAAAACATCATGGAACTCGAGAGAATATTTGTTATCCCACCTATTCTAACATTACCCTATAGTGGAGAATTTTCTTAATCTATAGTGATTCATCTTATAAGAGGTTTGGTTCCTTTATTATGCATAATAACATGGTTATAGCTTATTCCTCATTAAAAATTATGATTCTTGAGAAAAATTACCCAACTAATGGCTTGGAGTTAACTGTAGTAAAGTTGTCATTAAAAATATGGAGTCCTCATCTTTATGGAGAATATGTATATATATATATCAAAAAAAATTTAAAGTATAAATTTACACATAAACAATTGAATATGAACTATAAAAATGTATATAGTTGATTAAAATTTATGATTTCTCAATACATTACAACCCTGGGAAAGAGAACAAGATGGATAATTCCATCTACTGGAAGGATAATGATACATATCAATGATGATGATAAAAAATATCCAATGTTTCCAGATTTAAAAAGAATAAATCTAGAAGTCCCTAATAGAGGAGATATTTTTTATCTTTCTCTATTTAATGATCAACCGTTTATACAAAAAAATATTTAAGTGTTATAGAAGGAATATGTTGAGATACAAAAAAAGGTTTGATAATTTATTGATTTTAACCATGGTCATCATATAATGATAAGGTTCAAGGAGCATGTATTAGTTTTTTGCATAACAGTGTTGAAAATTAATTATTAGAGAATGATCATAGTTCTTCAATCTCTACTCAACCAAAAAGAATGAAGTTGTTTATTTATTTGAATGAATAATTGTGTTTAGAAAAAATTAAAAGAGATGTCATAAAGTTTTTATCAATCTTTTTAGTTTACCATCATGTTAAGGCTGAGAAAAAAAAATTCTAATGGAATGTTAAATCCATATCCCATAACAGAATGGAAATGGTCAAACACCAAAATGGATTTCGTCATCTGGATCCCCAAATTATCTAAAGGGAATAAGTATATATGGGTTGTATTCAATCACCTTAAAAATTCTGCACGCTTCATTGTAATTAGATAAGATTTATAGCTATATCTTATTTATATGATGTAAATTAATGAAGTGGTATGTTTTCATGGAGTACCACATTATATTGTATCTGATCAGGATCAATGGAGTACCTCAATGGTATGATGATTTCTTAAACATGATCTTCATACAGTTTTGATTTTCTACATTATGTATCATCCTTAGTTAGATGATCAGTCTCATAGAACAAGTCAAACATTAGATTAAACGTTGAGATCTTATTCTTTGGATCCTATGGTAGTATTAATCAACACCTTCATTGAGTTAATTTTTCTTAAAATAGTATCTTTCACTCTAGAATTCATTTTTCCCATTTTGAACACCTCTATGGAAATAAGTGTAGAGATCCATCATGCTGGAATCGAGTTATTGAAATAAATCCATTGATAAATGATATTGATGATGAAATGGTAATGAAATTTAAATCCATTCCAAAACAGATCAAGGCCACTCTGAGTCTATGGGGATGAGTTTTTTGACAGTTATAGACAAGATCTAGAAACCGATGTTAGTGATGAGGTGTTCCTAATAATATTTCTATAGAATAATGTAATGATATTTGGAAATAATTTAAAACCAAACCCTAGCTATATTGGTCCTTATAAAATTCTTAATCATATCAAGATGGTATCCAAATAGCTAGAACCTCTACTAAACCACTTTCAAGACTATGATGTGTTTCATGTATCTCTTCAGATGATGTACATACCTAACCTATCACATGTACTGGACTCAGGGGTCATACCATTGGTGAAATATTATTCATACAAGGAAATAATACTATAGATTATAGATTTTATAGAAAAAGATCTATAAACCAAGACCACTAACATGGTCAATGTTTTGTGGAAAAACAACCAGTTTGAAGAAGCTACTTGGTATCCTATGGAAATGGTGAGGAATAAGTCTCCACAATTTTGTATATCATATATATTAATTTTAAGGGTGGTATTCATTTTTGCGGTGTAGAATGTTGCACCCATATTTATTATCAATATATTATTTTCAAATAAATTAAATTTTATTGATACAATGAGTTACATGAAACATTATGTTTTACCGACAGGTGATATATAATTAATGTTATTATTTAAACATGACCATTGAAAACCAGCCATTATACATAAAGATATAAATAATGATAAATAATTTTATAATTCTAATTATAATGGGTTTATATAATGATAACATATTGATTAAATTGTACAAATATTTCATTAAAGACTATATTCTTTGAAAAAGAAATTTTCTCAAATCAATGATTTAATAATTATTAATGAAGAATAATTAAATTAATTTTTAATCATTTTAAAAATTAATTTTATCAAATATAAAGTATCATTTAATTAATTACTTAATAATTATCTTTGGTTAAATTCTTGAAAATTTTTATAAAACTATTTTCTATTCATATTTATAAATATTTAATTTGAATCGAAATATGAATATTTGTTTAAATAAATTACAAATTAAAATTAAAATATAAAGTAGTTTTAAATTAATTTAATTATATAATATATCAATTAATACAATTTAGTTCATTCAATCAATTTTAATATTGAAATTTTACATAAAAATTTCGTAAACTATTGAACATTTTCTCTTCAAAAAAAGCTTTCTTGACGCATTTTGAAGATAAATTTTAAATGAAAATTTTCCAATTATATGAATTTAATTTGAAAAAATGAATAAATATTTTTAATTAAAATAATTTATATTATCTAATTTAGTCGACTTAATTTTTGACCAAAATTAATAGGGACAATAGTAACAAGTAATTATCGTATTTCGGGTAAAAATTGGATTAATGAGCGTTAAAATAAAAATATAAGGCTTAAGTTAACTAAAACATGTCTACTATATATATTATATAAATATTTACACCATATAATGTCTAATACTATTTTATAATTTATTTATTTCCCTTTTGAAATGTTTAAAATGAAGTTACAGCTTTTTCTTTTCAAAAAATTAAAGTGTACCACTCACCTCACTTATAAAAGGCCACCTCATATTTTCTTTTATTTAAACCATAAAACCCTTTTTTATCTAAAAGTAACTACCCCAATAACATCAAAACTTACCCCATATCATTCTAGAAGAGTTATTTAGTGTATAAGTCAAACAAAGATTATATTTTTGTGCAAACATAAGGATGCTACCTAGAAAAGAGGTGACATTCTTAAACGAGTGTTTTTATTTTATTTAATCCTCCACCAAAATAAATTATTTTTTAAAAAACTAAATATATAATAAAATAAGAATATAACATATATTGGGATTTTTTTATTCTTCATTCATGAACTAAAAACATCTCAACTTCTATCAAATGGGTTATGAAATCATCATTCACGTGTTTTATGAATTATCGCCTCCCGAACTGATATCATTCTTTTTCTATTAACACCTCTTTCGGTTGGGTATGATGATGGAAATATATTATATATACGATATCTAAAATTTAATTATACCTCTAGATACATTTTATAATATATTCCATTTTATATTCCATTGCATAGGGGATGTGATAATGTTGCTTGTGTGTATGGCGTACTATAGCTTCGCGATGAAATGTGATTTGTTTTTCACTAATGAATTAAATGGGAGATAATAAGGATAAATATATGGTATATACAAGATATAAATATTATTTTCATTAAAAATTTATAATTATAATAATAAATTACATTATTTTCTTTTTCAATTTTTTACTAATTGAATGATGACAACATCATTTGTGTTTGTGTTAACTACCACATTCACTAAGTAATAGGACACATTATTTTCATCACCACACCACAAAGATGATATGTATAAGTATAATTATATAAAAAATATTTCTTTTATGATATTATTCACATATTTTTAATAGTAAATATTACTTACCTTCTTTCAGTGATGATCTTTCGAAAGTGGAAGCATAGATCATGCATTAGTAGTCTACTGTCTCCATGAACATATCGTATTTCATTTCTCAAAATCATCATTCATGATTGTCATATGATTATAAATAATGTATAAATATGATAATGGTAATCTATTTATCCTATAAGGGTTGAGGGAAAAATATTTCCAGCCAATCAATTTTGGACCAGTGTTGGTTTATTCTTGCACATTATATTGTAAGTTCAAAAACTAAGTGAAATCATTTTAACCATAATCAATGAAATTAACTATAAATTTTCCCATGAACCATTTTGGTAAAAAAATTAGGTTGTATATATTTCATAATATAAATTATTAGTATTCAAAATATTAAATCAATTTTTTCCAATTCAACTCACAAGAGTGGTAGATTTTAAGAAAAAATTAATCCTGTAGATATGGCGAGAAAGCGGGTTTTTAATGGGAAAATGATCAACACTTAATAATGTTTTTATTTAAAAATTAAACATGAAAATTATTCCAATGAGATACATGGGATTAATAATTGTATAATTTTACTATTTTAAATAAAGATAAATTTAATATATCATTTAAAATTATAATTTAAGTTGATGAAAAGAAAGACTTGAATTGAAATATAAAATTTCAAATTTCTCATATAAATCCAAAAAATTAAACCTAAGATTATTTTGTATGTAATATTTCAAGAAATATGTTTATTTTTTCAAAAAAAATTCTAAAATTGTATAAATTAATTTTAAATTATGTACACAAATCGTGACTAAACCATCTTTTCAGAAAATACAATTTCCCAAAACATAATTATTTATATTTTAAATGATTCTTATTATTATTTAAAATCAATAGATATCCAATATATTTATGTATAATATATATTTTTATAATTTATTTAATCATATCCATACTCTCTGTTCCAACTATTAGTTAATCATTATAAAATTAAAAAATAATATTAATACTATATTATTGTTTAGAAAAACATTGTCATGTATGTAACACAAGATATCGAAAAAACTTGTTTTTCATGTAATGGAAGATAAATATATAATTGTGTTCATTGAAACATATATAATTTAGTGAATTTATTCAAAGTATTTAATGTATCATAATGTCCCAAGATTTTGTTTTCATTTTTATTCTTGGTGTTTTATATCATAAAAGTTATCGAATATGATATTCATATTTTAAAATGTTGAGGTGTTATACTCTTCCCACATTAAATGAATTACGCCCACATAATTTAAATATTATCATGGTAATAAAGGGTTTTAAATTTATAATTACCATTTTCAAAAAACAATGTATAAAAATGGTTAATAAATCATTATCTTAATAAGGGAGATATAATGTACCAAATTCATATAGAATAACACATAACTATGTTTCTAAGTTGGAAAAAATTGGAGTAAATTGATTATATGGACATGGAGGATAATAATAAATATTTATATAGAGTGGTTGAGGTTATTTATCACAATAAATTTAATGATCAATAAAATTTAAGGGGATCAAAACCATAAATATCAGATGATTTAAAAGACCATTTGATTCATCAGATATGAATGTAATAGGGTAACTTTTTTTATTTAAAGATAATTTTCCTAATTTTGAGGATTTAGATTACCCTATAATAATATATGGAATTATACTTACATGATATATTTATATAAATAAAATTTCATCTTTTGATTCTGATTCAATATCGTACCCTAGGAAATGAAAATCCATAAAGGATTTTTATGTCTCAATAACTAAACCACACATTTAAAGGATTATATGATCCTTAAAAGTGTGAAAAGTCTTTCAAAATTTATATAAATATTTTCTAAAACTAATATGGTTAGAAAATTTTATCCAATAAATTATGCTCTAATACTCAAAAGTAACACTACTGGTTAATCATTAATATTTATTTTTCAATTTTTTTAAAAATTAACATATTTACTAGAAATCCATAAAGCCCAGTTATAGGTGAAAAAACCTTATCATCCTTCATTTATGGGTTCATGTCATGTGGTAATTTTTTACATGATGGGTTTTCACCCACATATAGGATGTTATATTAATATAATTCCTATAATTCTCCCATTAAAAAGATGATAAACATCCTTGAAATAAAAGTAATTATTAAAAAAAATATTGGGGTTTCCAATACAATTTTTAAAAAAAATTCTAATAATTTCATTTTACTATTATTAAAAAATTCATTAATCATTATAATAACTCTAAAGGTTATGAATAAATTTAAACTTATTTCTATACATTGTAGTGGAAATATTCTTAAAATAAATTTTCCACTAATACTTATTCTTGTCATAAATTTCATCAAAATATCCTTAATCATGTTAGCCACCCACCACATAAAACCTAAAAAAAAATTTAAGACATTGAACATGTGATGAGTATAAAACTCATCAGTCATGATGGTATCGATAAATCGTATGTTGTTTAATAAACATGCACCTCAAAAGATTGACACAATCCTTAGTTGTTTCATAATTCATATAACTAAAATACCACTGGTAAAATACTTATAAAACATAATTCTTGAATACTAACACATAAATACTTCATATATTTCATTTCCACATTGGTCACTCCTTGGTCTAGGGTTTAACCAAGGTTATTAATTATCATAGTCTGTTCAAATCATTCGTAATGGTTTATAAAAATTTTTGAATTATGCAAGGAATATCCCCCAGAAGTGTCAAACAAGTTTCATAGTAAGAACCATGGTTATGTGTTAGTTAATGCTCACATCATGGCCAATGTGACTTTTCCTATGTTATTACTCTAAGGTATCGTTGTTCCAAAACCAAATCCACTTGTTGTATCCATACAAGGATGCATTTCTAAGAAAACCCACATAATATCTACCTTATCAAAACATTAGGATGTTCTTTTGTACTTATCCTAAAAATCTATCATATGGTTATGTTTCCAAATCTATATTTTCTTAAATATTGTTTCTCATGTTTTTACTAAACATCCAATGATACCAACTAAAGCCTCCATAACCTCAGTAATTTCAGAGCTTGTTTATTATACCATTACATTTCTATAGGATACATGTAATCCCACACTAAAGGACTGATCGGTTTGACAGTAATGGTAAACTAGATATATATATTATTTTTACATTAAATTTCTATAGATAAGTTACAACATGATTTTTTTTATAATAACATTATTACCTCTAGAATATTCTTACATAGCATTCATGGTAACATTCATGGAATCCTTGGGAAAGGAAACAAAATAAGGGTGTGTTCAAATTTTCATTAAGGGTTATGTATTGCAGAAAAATTCATGAATACATAAGAATAATTGGTACGGAATGGTAATAACTGAATACGAATACCATATAACCAATATAATGGGAATTAATTTCATCTATAGATAATATTAATGTGAAATTATCTTAGATAATAATCAATATTGAATGTAAAATAAATGAACACACATGCCATTTAAATAACATGACTGTATGAATATATATGGAATAATCAATATGGAATGGTGAATTTCTGAAACCAAATTCTATTCTATAAATAAAAGACAATGATATTTATCCAGAGATAATTTAATAGTGAAAATATCCTAGATAATAATAATAAACAAAATTATGGAAATTATTAGTTATCAAACATATTGTTTACCAATAACATGATTTAGTTACTGTCAAGATCTATCCTCTAGATATTTTAAGAATACTAGCTAAAAATCCATTTAGCTTAAAATAGGCAAGTGATTCATCCAATGATACCATGAATGCATCGAGGGTCATAAATTAACCAATCCCCAACTGATTAATTGCAATTACACATCATTCCTTATCTATATCAAATAATCAATTTAATTTATTAATATAATTCCTTTTAAAATGTTTGTATTTTATAAGGGATAATGATTTATCAATATTTCTCCAATAAATCATTAGAAATTTCAACGTAAACATTGTATATAAAAAATGGTACACATTTTAGTAAATAATAATATCCTTGAAAAATGATATAGATATATAGTGGATATTTAATGTTCAATGATAATTAAAAAGTGAATAATCTAAGGGGGAGTTAATGACTATGAAAATGAATCAAGGAAGTGAATTCCAATACTATCTTTGGTAAAAATAATTATAATTCCTACAAAGGAAGAATACAGATTGTATCAATATAAAGTATATCCATCGAAGTATGAATAATGGTTGTTTTCATTGATTAAAAATGTTCTTTAAAAACATTCATGATGAAAATATACTTTTAATTTTGAAAATAACTTTTTAAAACATAAAATATTTATAAAATACTATTCTATGAAAATCATTTTTTAAAAACATTGAGTTTCGAGAATATTTAGGAAAATGTTTCATAAAAAATAACCTTTTAAATTTGCAATTTATGATTTAATAAAAGATGTTTGTTAATTCCCTATATTCTATACATAGTAATATGATCATTCCTTTTTCATTGTTAAAATTTATAAAAGTTCCTTGTTTAAAAAAACAAGGATATTTTTCTCAATAAATTTAGGAAATTTCAAATTGGTAAAAACAGTTAATAAATCATTTTGAAAAATCTAAAAAAATATGAGAATATTTTGACAAAACATTTTTTGGAATAAAATAGGTTTCCAGCCAAAGAGATATTTGTAATTGTGTTTTCTTAAAAACATTATTTAAAACATTTTAAGTACCAAAGAGTGAAAAATATGGTACTATTACTTGTAAATAATCATGAATAACCAGTGTCAAATAAAATTAAAGGGTTTATTAAACAATTTTTAAATAATTTCCCTCAACGTAAATTTATGTGTAAATAATACTGAATAAAATGATATTATGAGGTAAACCCTTTCAAACATCATAACGTTGAAGTGAGAATAAAAAATGGATCAATTATGTGTTTCAAATATAAATCCAGATAAAAACTATAAATAAAACAATAGATTTTTAAAATCCATTAAACACATAAAATTATAATATTAACATCAATTATTATGTACTATAACCTAATGCAAATAAATTGAGATACAAAATTATTTACAACTCGGTGACTCTTAAATTAAACCCCCTTAGATAAAATAAACGAATTTAAAATTTAAAATTACCTGAATGATGAATTATTCATGAAATTTTCATTAAAAGAGAAACCATATACACTGTTTAAAAGAAAAATGTTCCTAACATTAAAATATTCCATAATGAAATGAAAATGAGACGAAATACCTTACATCACGCTTCTTTTTGGTCAAATATGAATTAACTACCTGTATAGTGGTTTTAAAAATATCATTAAATTACTCCAAATCCATATAAATATATATATTAAAATATGTTATCATTTTATAAAATTGTATCACCAGTTCAGTAATAATCATTCTTAATTTTCATTGTTTCAGGTGTTAATTTCCATGTTTTCTTATTCTTGTTTGATCAATAAAGATCCTGATATTGCACATATTATAAAGTTTCATCATATATAAATTAATAGTAATGGAATAAATATCTTATCAATCAATTATTTATTGTTTCAAAACCAATAATAAATTATGGTTATGAAAAATGAATTATACTATGATCATTGAGATGGTTGTTCATAGATACACATGTGCAATGTTTCCATTTTTCACTAATCATTATAGAAAGGAGAAAACTAATAGATTACCATTACATAATGATAGTAATATATTTAATTACATATAATAAGCTTATATATTTCATCCATATGTTGTAGAGATGAAAAGGGTGTCATATCGCTTTGTGAAGGTGACAATCCACACATATAAGGATGGTGTTATTATCATTACATGAGTTAAAATGAAGGACAGAAAATGATATATATATATATACACACACACACACACATATATATATATATATAAATATATATTATCTTCAAAAAATGATAATTACTTCTTGAATATAATAATTATTTCATTTATATGATATATAATCATTATGTTTATCTTTATCACCTTCCATGGGAAATTTTATTGAAAAATAAATTATATCGCTTTGCGAACTAGTAGTCTGTCGTACATATGAGTGACCATATCATATCTACTACTGAATGGAATGTAAAAACGTATATATTTTATATAATGATTTAATATATATAAATATGTAATAAATAACATTTATAAAATTTATATCCATCATAATTCCCATCCATGAGAGGTGGTAATGGAAAAACAAACAATATTTGTTAGCGAGGTGGTAGACTTTTTTACACAAAAATGGTGATTTCATAACCCATTTGATGGATGTGTGTGTGTGGATATAGTGTATAACAAGAAGATGAAATCATATCATCACATTAAAGATTCTTATTTTATTATATAATAATGGTAAAAAGGGAATTTAAGGACGAGGAGAAGGAAATAAAAAAAGGCACTTATTAAAGAATGTTACCTCTCCCATGGGTATCCTCTTTATGTTTACACTTAATCATTCCAAGGATTTATTTATGTCAACAATAAATATTCTAGGACTATTTTAGGGAATTGTTTGAGGTTATTTTTTTATTTATATTTCAAACCAAAGTGGTTTAAAGTTGTGAAGTGTATAGTAGAGTAGGAGGCCTTTTATAAGTGGCTTGAGTAGAACACTTGGATTTGTTTTGAAATTGTGAACTACACTGATGTTTTTACCCAAATACAGGACTAATTAATTATAATTTATTGATAATATACTATATATGGTCAAAATATGTTCATCCAATGTGTTTTTCTCAAGTTTACAGTAATTCTTACACCTTATATTCTAAGTATAACAAGTAAGTGAACTTCTTTTTACCTTACTCACGATAATTAATTTTGACTGTTTTGACTAATAATTATGGAAAAAAATTAAGATAAGATTATTAAATAATATAATTTATTATTATTATAAATATTTAATCTATTTATCCAAATTCAAAACATTGGATTTATAGAATTTAATTTAAAAGAAATTATGCAGGTGTGGTGAGTGAACCCGTTTTTAAAGTTAAAATGTTTAAAAGTTCACAATGATTTTATAGCATAATTAAAATTTATAATTATTCTAATGACTCAAATTGGTTTAATATATGTATAATTTAATTTTTTTTACTTTTAAATCATATAAAAATATAATTTAACATTATAAATTATTTAGATGAAAAGATAGTTTTCTATTAAAATCCAGTATTTGAAACGTCTTAGAAAAATAAAAAAAACTCACCCAAAGATAATTTTTATTCAAATTTAAAAAATATAGATTATTTTTTCTAATATATTTTTTAAAATTGTTGAAAATTAATTTTAAATTATTTCCTCTACACACGACTAAACCATCTTTTTGGAATTTACATTTTCTATAAATGTTATAGGGACTAGAATGAAAATCATATATTTATTCTGAAATAACATTCACAATATTTGAATCATTATATACATAAAAGTGAATAAATGTGGGTAAAACATTCTATTGTTTCCATTATGATGAAATTATCATATTCTATCAGTGTTTCTTTTAATACAGCAGTTACAGAACAATAAATCAGCATCAATGAAAAGATATTTTCCATTCTCTTGTGTCTAGAACATGAAAAATGATTTTGGATTTCGACTATTTGGATTGTGATGTGGATCAATTTTTGGATTTTATCAAGAATATTTTTCAACATGATAAAATTTACTCCATGGATTGGGATGAGTTTGAGAAATTATTTTTATATAATCAATTCCCAAGTATTCTCTGCGGGAATATGGATAAGGAGTTGCATTAGATCAATAAAAATTTAATAAATCAATTGGTACCTATGAAGAAAATTTTAATAAACAATGGAGGTAATATTCTGGTATTACCATCCAACCTCATTGTATGGTTGATCATTTAAATAGTGACATAAAATAATGTATCTGAAGGGTGTTATCCATAAAATAATTTAGCAGATATAAAGAGATTATTCAGGTTGCTATCATGGTGTAAATGATGGTTCAAGTTACGTATTAATAACATTGTTTTGATAAGATGTTAAAATTGTAATTCAAATAAAAATATAAGAACTTTGGATAGGGTAAAATGAACATACCATTTTCTCAAAGTGTGTGAAGAAGCATAGAGAAAATTATCTTAAGGGGACTACTAATTTTCTTAATTATTATAGGATGGTTATTGAGTGGATGAATACAAAAATGATGGGAAGTATTTATATAATGATTCAAATTAGAATAAAGATTCACATAATTAAACTCCCACACTTTACAATCTCAATTTCGTGAAGTGTGGGAATTATTCCAAGAAGTTCCGAAATATGAGGGTTAATGACTCTGAACAATAGCAGAAACCTCATTAGATGAGTGAAAATTGTACATATCATGTGATCCTTATTTTTGATAAGGGTGAAATAAATATGTTCTTAAAGATACACTTATAGTCCATTATATAATGGTTAATGTCTTATTTGGCTTTATATATACCCATTCATTCATATATGAATAATTTTATAATGGTATCAATATTCCACCAAAAAGATGATATGTAGAATTATCAATAAAAACACTTAATGGTAAGACTTATATTTCAGGTCTATGAGTCATAACCAATTTATTTTTGTTGGAATTTACTTCCTAAATAATCATTCTTCCTCTACTGTAATTTGATTTTATCATAGTCATGGATTTGATTTCTCTACAATATACCCATATCAATTTTTGGTAGATGGAAATTAAAAATAGATATTCCAAACCAAACTATGATTGTTTATAAATGAGTAAAAAATTGCAAACGACCAATGGAGATCACATCCAATGTATGTGTCATAATTCTTATTCTGAAAACGTTTTTATATCTAATGGTTCGAGAGAATCATGGAGTCAATGATATGCCTATTGTGAATAATTTTTTGAGGTATTTTTATATTGATTCGTATAATTCCACCAAATCATGAAATTGTGTTTCCAATTGAACTCATACCTAGAGCCACACCAATTTAAGAGACTCCCAGTAGAATGGCCCTGATTTGGTTCTAGGAACTAATGAAAAAAATCCCATAAAATCTTGAAAAGGGATTCATTAATCCATGTGTGTCACCTTGGGCTGAAATAATTCTATTTTTTAAAAATAAGGATGGATTGATGCACCATTTAATTTATTATTGGGATATGAACAAGATCACAATCTAGAACAAGTGTCCTTTACGCCATATTGATAAATTATTTTCTCAACTACAAGGACCACAATATTTTTCATAGAATTACCTGCATTTTGGACATCAGCAATTTTGGTTTAAGTAATATATAGCCAAGATAAAATCTCGTACAAGGTAAAAACACTATGAATATATATTTATGTCAGTATGTCTTACTAATTCCCTACTATCATTATAGATATAATTAATAGTCATTAAAAATTAAAATCATTAATATTTTGTAGTCTTTAGAGAAAATATTATTATCTATTAAATTTTAACTGAAGATCATGAATATCACATTAAAAATGTACTAAAGACCCTATTGAATGTGAAACTATTAAAAAAATTAACATATATTGAATTTTTTCTGAGAATGGATTAATT
The DNA here is from genome assembly GCA_963277665.1 of Viscum album. Taxonomy (NCBI): domain Eukaryota; kingdom Viridiplantae; phylum Streptophyta; class Magnoliopsida; order Santalales; family Viscaceae; genus Viscum; species Viscum album. Next base: position 402,804,249 of record OY728142.1, read on the forward strand.
TTTGAATCATATATTCTCAAGTGAGGATATAACAATACATCTATCAAAGACGAAGGCTATTAAGTGTTGGATGAGACCAACCACAGTGACCGGGATCTATATTTTTCATAGATAAGCATGATAATATCAATGTTTTGTGGAGAATTTTTAATGACAATCAAATCCACTTACCATGTTAACTCATAAGGGATCTATGTTCCTCTAGATAGATTAATGTGTGGAAAAATTTTAGGAACTAAAGGAAATATTTGTCAGTGTACATGTTTTTAAATTCCCCTATACTATAAATATGGGTTTCTAATCCACAGGTATGCATCCAATAAGTGGAATTGATTTGTTATTATGTATAATGACATGGTTATGTCTTATGCCGCATTAAAATGGAATATTCCTTATCAAAATTACCCTACTCATGATTTAGAGTTACCAGCTGTAATGTTTGCATTAAAAATATGGAGGAATCATCATTATATTAAAATTTTAGATATATATTGTGATACTATAAGTTTAAGGTATATATATTCATACATAAGTTGTTGAATATTAATGAGATAATTTAGTTAGTGCTGATTAAATATTATAATTTTGCAACACATTACCTCTATAGGAATGAAAATAAGGAAGCTAATGCCTTTCATTGAAAATATCATGCTATCTTATCCATGATGGGGATAAATAAATCCCTTATTTTTTTATTTGAAAAGAATGAATCGAAAAATATTGAATGAATGGGATAAATATTATCCTTCTCAATTTAATTTCCATCCATCTATCTAGTTAAATATTAAAGTGGTACCGATGGATGATGTTGAGTAGAAAAATAAGGTTAGAAACATTCATTGTTTTAACCATGATCATGATATAATTATAATGTTCACGAAATGTATATGTGTTCTATACATACCATATTTGATGAAGGATTTGTTAGAGAAATATCATGGTTGTTTATTCTCTATTCATCTTGTAATTATAAATATATAGAGGTATTTTAAATAACACTTATGTTGGGATAGCCTAAATAGAGATATCATAGAGTTTCTATCTTGATTCATTATATTTCATCATGTTAAGTGTGATTGAAAAAAATGTATGTTTATGTTACATCCATTACGCATACTAGAATAGATACTGAAAAACATCACTATGAGTTTTCTTTTTGTACTTCCATAAATGTCTAAATGTAATAATTCTATTTGGGTTATAGTATATCACATCACAAAGGAATCAAACTTCATTTCAATCAAATAAGACTTCAATAATGACCCAAGATTGACGTATTTAGACATTGCATAATATTTGTGGAATGCACAAACACACACTCAAACATTATACTAGTTTATTTTATATGGAAAAGATGGTGAGAAACTTATTGTTTGGTGAAAGATCTTCAATGTTTCCCATAGTGATTTTCCCAAATAATACCCATATCAAAAACCATTATTTTTAACATGCATAAAAGATAACATAAGAAAAGGTTGATCTCAGATGATCATTAAGGGTAACCAAGAGGGATATATAATCTTAATCCTTTATATAAGGGTTTTAGAACATGATCATAACATTAGAAGATCATACCCATCATATCAAAGATCATATATAAGAGTAATGGAATAAATAATCATTGATTATAAAACATGAAAAATGAAAAATCAATAGCATAATCCATTAATTAATAACATAGGAACAAGAAACATAATTTGGGTTAGATGCTTAAACATGTAATGTAACTCCATCTAAGTCAATGCTAATTGCCAAAACAATTTAGGAAACTTCATGGGTGTTGTACCTAGTGGGTGGGACACACCACCATCCCCTTTCATAGTCGTTTCCTTAAAGTGAATCGGCTTTCCCCTTTTCCTATAGTGGATTGGGTTTCCCTATCATCCCATATTGTATGAACCCTATCATCTTTTTTCCTATCATTATCTGATTAGAAATAATTTTTTACCCAATACATTGGAGGGAGATATATGTCCCACCCATTTCATAATGAAAACCATACATATATTTTATACATGAACATAAATCATTCATCATAAAAATTATATAACCATATAATTAATATGAATAAAATCCTTTAATCATAACCCTAAATAATCATAAGTAACATCAAATAATTTTATCATAGATGGAAAATATTTTGGAAAAATATTTTGTAAAATATTATTGAGGAAAATAACCATTCCACTTTGAAAAATGAGTTTTAAATCATAAAACATTTATCAAATTTTTTTAATTGAATGTAAACTATATAAAATATATATAAATCATTGAAAATCGTTTTGAACATATTTGAAATTCTTTTCCATTAGAATTCAGAAAAGATCATTTAAAACATTTTTAAAACATTTTTATAAAACATTACCTTGAAGCAACATAGATTTCTCACCAAATAGATAATAAAATTACATAAATCTTATAATATCATGAAAAGAATTATTTTAATGACACAAAATTTCAAACTAAATTATATACATGTAGTAAATGAATATATGTTCATAATAGAAGATGTGTCTTAAAGAGAAAAAAATTACATAAAATTACCATAATGATTTGGTAAATATTGAACCGTAAACAACATGAAAGAGTGATAATAAAATGGATTTATACATGCTCATAAATTTAAGCATAAATAACACATTTCACTTTTGTAGTTATTATATACACCACAAAAAAGAAATGATTAGTGAATTTCGAATAAGTCTCACAAAAGTAAAAGTGAGACTAGAAATCCCCTTACCTTAAGTCTTAACTTCTTTAATATACAATGAAACATATGGTATAATAAATATAAGGTTATTATACATCAAACTCATAACCATATTCATATATATATATATTACCATATAAGATTAACTTATGCGTCTAGATTACACTTTTACTAACAAATTCTTGTTAAAGTTATCACATTGTTTTTTATACACATCTTGACTTATTATTCTTGTTCCTCTTTCATAGAACATGATTTAATCATTTAAAAAATTATAACCATGATATAAATTTAATATACATATATATATTAAATATTTTTTTTAGAAATTTATAAAATTTAGAGGTATAAAATAAAATACACCTTTCATGGAGATGGTAGGACTTGGGTTCGAATGAGCTACATTTTCATATACTAGTTATATTTAAATAATGAAAAGTATATCGAATGTTATCATTATAGAATCATTTTGATTTCATATATATCAAATGTTTTTATTAACACCATCCTTAGTCATTACATGAAAAGAGTTAATTAATCACATTGCTTCGTGAGGAGGTACTGTATCGTACACACGAACGACATTATCAAATTTTCAAAAAGTGGAAAACATAAAGGTATGTGTCATATAAAAATTTAAAATACATAATAACATCATAAATATAATATATATCATATATAAACTATAAATCCATCATTGTTACAAACCATTATATGGGGTAATGGAGGAATGAATGGCACGGTTCGTGAGGCTGTAGTTTATCGAACACACGAATGATGATTGTGCATCCCATTTGTTGAGTGTGTGTGAAATTATAGGTCATAACCATAACATATAAAATTATAAATATATTTAAGATACCAAAAAAATTATATATACATGAAATATATAAGTGTTAATTTTTTTTAGGAAGAAATAAAACAACAAAAAATTATTGATGAACATTTCCTCTTCTTTGAGTATCTTCTTTTGGTTTACACCAAAGGACTTCCTTGGTTGGATTTCAAGAGAAATTAAGTCTTATAGAATTATTTTAGTAATTATGGGAATATATATGGATACGTTTTGTCCTAAAAATAATATTTACATGCTAATAATAGAGAATAAGAGGTATTTTTTATAAGAGATGAGAGAGAAACTCTTGGAATTTCTCCAAAAATTAATTTATAATAAATTTAATCTCAATCCATATACTTCAAAAAAATACATTTATTAAAATATAAGGTATTATGAGGTTTAATATATTCAAAAAAATATGTTAATCATCTTTTTTTACTTTTAAACTAATTATTTTTATTAACCATTGGTTAACCTATTTTAATTTTATTTATTCTAACATGTTTTTCAATGTTAAAAGGCAGTATTTTTTACATATAAAGTGTCATTTAAACCATAAATGCAATATTTATGATATTTTATACCATATCACACCAAATTTGTTCTTACTTAAGAATTTTGTTATTTTTAAATAATTTAATGTAATATTATTTTCATAAAATATTATACTGTTAATTTTGACCCTTCATTACTTTAACATTAATAAAAAAAATACAGAAAGATATATTCAAAACAAATATTTAACACACCCCTAATATGTTATATTGAACTATAAAATTCGTGGATAACCTAAATTAATTCTATTTATATATCTTTTAATACTTATAATATCATTTTTTTCATTTTTTTCTATATTTTATTTATAAATGAATTTTTATTGATTAATTATTCATTATAATTATTTATTCACATAAAATTAGAAATAAATTTTCATGATGTATATAAAAAAATTATATTTCATAATAATATTTATATTTTATAATATGTTCAATTTATCCTCGTATTTAATATATTATACTTATTAAAAGTAAGAGTGACATTTTTTCACTCTCTTTGATTTTAAGAATTTCTAAGTATATTTTTGGAAAAAAATTTAATTAAATAATTAAATTTAAAAAATTATTTGTTAATGGTAGAATTAAATTCAGTAAATCACAATTGGGAATGTTTTAAGATAATTTTATAATATTTATAACTTTATTTTTACCCTAAATTACCTAATTCACCCTTAACATTGGTAATAAAAATTTATCAAAGTTACCATTCATTTTATCCAAAAATAAAATGAAAATAATAAATAGATTTTGAAGATTTTATTCCAAATATGTAATATATTTTTTAAATTTCAATTAATAGTAGTTTCTGAAAATGAAAATTTAAATTAATCCAGCATACTGGATGAAACAACATGTTTTTAAAGTAAATAATGTTCAAAAGTGTGAAATGATTTATATCAAATTTCATTGTAAAATTTACTCCAAACACCAAAATTGGATTAAATAATTTTAAATTTATCTAATTTAACATTAAAACCAACATAAAATATAATTTAACATTATAAAATGTATATACATAAATACTTTTTTCAATTAAAAGTCATTATTTTCTATTATTCATCAAAACATAAAACGTATAAAAAATATATCAATAATTGAACCAAATTAAATTTTCATGTTCTTATTTCAAAAAACACATTTAAATTTTCAAATATAATTTATAATGTAAAAAATTATATTTAAAATAAGTGTGCTGTCAAAAAGATTAAAAAATTCTTTTTAGAAAAATACTACGTTTTGGAATAAAAATTGATTTTTCATTATATTATGATTAAAAAAATAAATTTAATGTTAAAAATTATACTAACTAGTTATTTCATTAATATAATTCAACAATGTTTTATTTTTTACTTATTGGTATAAAAAACTTGAAAACATTTGAATAGTTTTTCAAAAAAAACATTTACTTTTGATTAAGAAATTGTTTTATTTTCATATATAAATAATTGGACACCAAATAATTAATTATATATACATGTATAAGAAAAATATTATTGATTCATTTAATCATGTCCATATCGGACACTCGAATTTTCGGGTATAATTTTATTGTTAAATTAATTACAATAATAAAATGATGTTTTGTAGAAACTCGGTGTTTCATTTAACACAAGCTAAGACAGTGTTGTGTGCATCAAAAATCTCGAATTGATATTGTGTACTCTATAAAAATGACTTGGTGAATTCATATAAAATAATCTATGTTTAGTATTGATGTAAATAAAAAATATTAACAAAAATTATATGAATTGAAATAAAATTCACAAAATCTTGGGGTGTTACAACTTCTCTCTATATTATCTTTTAATGATATACATTAATGATGTGGTAAGGTTACATGGGTACAACATTATATTCTGATTGATTGGAATCTACGGTTTTCCTAAATGGTTTGGTGAAGTAATAAATAGGATTTTTATACAAATTTGTTTTTTATTATTATGTTTAATCTTCCTAAAGATGGTTAGTTTGAGAGAACAATTCAAAACCTATAAGAAATTTTGATATCTGGTTTTGGGATCTCAAAGTTGGTTGGGATCCACACCTTCCACTAGTTGAGTTTTCTTAAAAAAATATCGTTCAGTCATGAATTTAGATGGCTCATTGTTAATTTCTCTATGGATATAATGGTAGAGCTCCAATATCATGGAATGAAGCTATAGAAAGAAAGCTATTGGTACTTGATATAGTTAAAGAAATTGTAGAGAATGTTATAGGCATTCAGCAATAGATCAAGGTACCTCAGGATCGTCAGAAAAGTGATGTTGGTAATCACCAACATGATCTATAATTTAATGTTGGTGACTAAGTGTTTCTAAGAATATCTACATAGAAGAAGGCAATGGTATTTAGAATTAAGGTAAAATTATGTCTTGGGTATACTGGTCCCTTAGAAATTCTTCATCCCATCATAAAGGTGGGATATTGTTCAGTGCACCCCCCAAACCTCTCTTAGGTCCATGACATATTCCAAGTATCTCTCTATAGGAAGTACATACCTATACCTTATTATGTAATAAACATAGATTCCATAACATTATAGAAATATATTTCTTATTTTGAACAACTAATAATGATTCAGGATCTTTCATAGAAATTTCTATGAAGTAGGGGCACTCACAAGCTCAATATTTTATGGTGAAATCACAAATTTTAATAATCTACATCATAACATGGTAAAATTATGAGAAAAAAGCATCATCATTTTTTTAAATCATAGTTATTGATTTTAAGGGTGATATTCCTTTCAATAAGGGTATAATTTAACACCCTATGTTATTGTGAATTTATTTTTTGTTAAATAAATAATATTTCTTTGATATATTATGTTATGCACAATAAATAGTATTAACAAACCACTATATATTACTAAAATTAGTATTTAAACATGACTGTTATATCCAAGTCATCAAACAAAGAGTATTTTATAGAAATAAAAAATATTTAAATATTAAAGGTAATTTTTAAACATAAATAAATCTAATTGGTAAAAAGTACTTAATTTTAGTTAATGCCTCTATATGTTTTGAAAATACAATTTTCTCAAAACAATTATTCATTTTAATGGATAATAGTAAAATTAATTTTTGATCATTATATAAAATAAATTTTATAATATAATAATCATATATTAAATCATCATATATAAATTTTCTTAGGGTGAATTATGATTATTTAATAAAAATATTATTTTTTATGAATGGTGAAAAATAACGATTTTTAATTGAAAATTGTATTTATTATAAAATTAATTATAATGTTAATTTATATTTTATGTTAGTTTTAAATTTAAATTAGATCAATTAAATATTTATTGATCTAATTTAGTTTGTTTTAATAAATTTAATATTCAAATTTGATATAAAACCTTTGTAAAATTTTGAATATTTTCCCTTTGAAAACTCACTTTATCATCACTTCTATAAGATAAATTTTAAATTAAAATCATCCACTTACATGAATTTAATTTTGAAAATTGTGTTATTTATTTTTATCTATAATAATATAACATTATATAGTAATGTCATCATAATTTTTGGACTAACATGAATAGTGAAAACATTAAAAATTAATTAATGCGATTAAGGTTAAAATGTGTTTACCATTGGGGTTAAACTAAATTGATACGGGATAAAATTACTTAAAACTTGTCCAAAATATATTTTATAGAAATATTTTTATATTATAATATTTTAGTCTCTATAATAATGAATTTTTGACACTTTTTAATGTGTAAAACATGGGTACACCTTTTTCTTTTCAAACATTACAAGTGTGTCACTCACCTCACTAGTAAAAGGAAACCTAGTATCCTCTATTTTTCACAACATAAAATAGATTTTGTTCATATAATACATTCCAAAATTACTCCCCAACATCTCTCATCTCATAATATATGCCTTATTTTTGGCATAAATCGATCCTTAGAAGGATTTTGATGAATACATAAGGAGGTTGCCTGAAGACGAGGTAATGTTCTTTAATTAGAGTTTTTTTCTTAATATAAATATTTCAAGGATAATATAATAACCTAAATGTAATATATATAATGATATATCATTATGTTAAGGTGATTTCATACAACATTATCCACATTAATCAAATGTGTTGTAAAATCATATTTCATGTGTGTGGTGGACTACCACCCCACTAAACGATGTCATCAGTTTTTCCATTATCACCTTCCACGGTTGGGTATGACTATGTAAAAAAACAATATATGTGATATTTATTATACTATTTTTCATATTCAATAATTAATCACATATACCTTTTTAGTTTTTATTTAATAAGGGACACAATAATGTCACTAGTGTGTATGGCGGACTACTACTTCGTAAGGCAATGTGATTCATTTTTCACTAATGCTATACATGGAAGATGATAAGTATAAATATATGAGATATACTTGAAATTAATTTTATATAAAAGGAATACTTATTATTCTGAAAAAATATTGTATCATATTCTTTCTTACCCATTCACTCACTGAAAGATAATAAAGTAATTCATGTACGTGTGGACTACTACATTCACGAAGCAATATAACTCTCTTTTCATCACCACACCACATAGTTGATTTATATAATAATATTTAGGGAAATAGTATGTCATTTAATATATTATAATATTTATTTGAAGATAAAATATTACTTATCTCCTTTCTATAATGATCATTAAATACATATATGATAAACCAAGCGGTAATTACTCGAAACAGGACATTATCATGGAATTATTAATAAATGATTAATAAAAATATAGGACTAAATCATATATAGTATGATATATATATATATATATATATAATTATGGTTATTTAATATAATTATGTTAAAATTATATTTATTATAAAAAAAATTCTAACATGTACAATGTAATTTGAGACATAAGGTAAAAAAATTATAGTCTCTCCTTTGTTTCTAAGAGGTATTTGAAAATTTACCACTGGTTTCTCTGTGTGGTGTATATAATAACCCTTTACAATGTTGTATAATTAATTTCATTATTTTCAAAATATTATATGATTTATTTAATGTTTTTATATCATACATATTATGAATCAATGTTACGAAAGTAGTAATATTTTATGTTATAAACCGATCATTTATTGGGATTGAATATAAATATACATACAATGATAAATTATTTTGATCTCTATCTTAATAAACTCATGAAGTTACTTATAATTTTGTTATTTTATAATCATACATGGTTCACCATCATTTTACTCTCATTATGCACTCAATATTTCAAAAAAAAATTAATTAAATTTGCCTTTATTTCTATATTTAGTCGATAACATATTTTTCTTCCAAACCATTTTTTCTAGGAGAGTTTTCAAAAAAAATTACCCAAATAATATTATAAAGAAAGTTTTATTCATTTTAATTTTTTTAATAATTTTTTAATATGTTTCTTCATTTCATTTTTCAAAAAAGTCATGTAAGTATTTTACTAAAAATGAATAAGGATTCATTCATTATAATTCATCATAATTACAGTGTTTCCCATAATCATGATTTCTTAATGGTTTCATGATTCTCTTATATGTTTTCAAGTTTATGTTAAAAAGAAAAGGATTTTAAAAAATATTTTTTTCAAGTGGTAGTTATATTTTCCTCAATATTTTTTTTAAAATGATCTTTCAACCTTATTTTTAAATAAAAGTATTTATAAAATCATTTTTGTTTTACAAAGTGTTTTTCAAGTGGGACGGATATTTTCGTCCATAAATAATCCTTGTGGTATTTTGAAATCGTTTTCTATATAAGATTACTTCCTTTATGTCCATTATACTTTACTGGTTATATGGTCCATGGAAACCATTATTGTCCTTTATCTAAATGACTTCTATTTTGATGACGATATGTCTATAAAAACTGTTACTTTTACAAGGGTTGTGGATTATTGAAATGATGAATGAATTATTATTATTTTTTATTTTCCACGGGTTTATCTATGATGAAATGATTAAGAAACGTGTTTATTTTCTATAGTTAATGGTTATATTTGTATGATAACCCTTTATTTTCATGGGTTTTAATATGATGAATGTTATATGATCTTGGGAAACACAGAAGAATTATTTTCATTATATAATATTTGGGACCTACATCTCCCTATAATGCATTGGGTAACGATAATTTCTCTACGATCTCAAAGGGTGTATGAGTAGTTAGACTATTCTTGAGAAGGAAGGTACACTAGTGGTTATCCCAAGAAAAAAAGGAGGTTACACTGGTGGTTATCCCAACACCTAAAGGAAGGGTACACAAATGGATATCCCAATATCAAAAAATTCGTTACATGGATGGTTAAGCTAATCTTGAAGTGGGTACATGGGTGGTTAGACCATGCCTAACTTCTTATTATTGTCTTGGTCTCTACCCTTGACATAAGGTTTTCTACGAATATGCTTTTTATATAATTCTTTGTCATATGAAAATGTTATTATCTCATGGATCAGGTTCTTTGATTCCATTATGATTCATGTATTGTCAAATCCCAATATTTATTCCAAGACATAATATTATGATCTTTTATATATATGGTATGTTTTTGAAATGTTATGATCACATTATCATACAATTATGTTCATGTTATGCATATGTATCTTTCTTTTTTACCCTTTCCGAAAATCTATGCTCAACCATTATTATGAATTATTTCCCCATGATATGGAAAAATGTTTTACATATGATATGTCTAATAAGTAAGCTAGTTATTAATAACTTAGTAACAGATGATTGAGTTTACCAATGAACGAGTTATTTGTTTTTTCATGTTTTTAAAGGCACTGTACCTTATAGTCCTCTGAAGTTTGTTTGTGTAATGTATTTAATATTCATCAAAATAATGTAATATCTATGTATGATAAGCCTTGGTCTCTATAGTTGGTATTTGATAATAGTTTTATTTAGCCATTTTAAACTAGGATATGAATACTTTAGTGAGATCCCTAGGGATATTTTTATGGATATGTCTAGAGTTTTCTCTAAGGAAAAGTATAAGCATGATTCAAAGTATTGGAAAATGTCCTAGAATTTTAATAAATGATTGGGTGAGTGGTTCCCAGGAAATTACATACCTATATGGACACTAGAATTTGATGTTTCTAACAATGATAACGGCACATTAAGCATGACTCTATCGTCACCTGGTGCATGACAAGAGGTCTTGAGGCACACCAGGTTTGATGTTCCTAGTGGATATGCATTTGAAATTCACAAACTCTTTACCAACCAAAGTGAAGTAATTAAATATATTATGACATTGAATGACCACGGATAAGCCCAAAATGACATATATTAAAAGGAATGCTTCATGATTTAGGTATCCTATAAGTTATTTTCATGATTATGTGGTTCCCTGCAATGATTATTGTTCCATACAAAGTGATTTTTTGTTTTAGCTAATGGATTTAACCTAAAGAAACAATGTTAATGCTAAATGAGATTCGCAATTTAATGATTTTTCTCAATAGAGTCCAAAAATTATGGGAACTATAATGAAAAATCTATTTGATATGCTCAAAAAAATTCCCAGGATATAATTCCTACTACATATCCAAATAAAAAATAGAAGGAACAATATTCTATTGAGTACTTCATGAGTCTACTTAAACCTTCTTTAAAGGAATCTTTTGATCCACTAGTTACTGAGAAATGGATCATTTCTACCTAAAATATATTTTCCATTATATAGTGTTTAGAACCAAAAAATCTATTCTGGATGACAATCATTTGGAAGGTCAAGCAGATCAATGATGGAATGTTATCATGAATATGAAAAAACATGTTTAAATTTACTAAATAGATAGGGATGAGTTTAAAAACTATTTATTCACTAAGAAATTCCCTAATATTCTTTGTATGAATAATGAGAGGGAGTTCCTTGATATAAATAAAAAAGATTGTGAATCTATGGGTACCTATGAGGAAACTTTTGCAGGACTTTCAAGGTGCAATACATGTATTATCATCCAACTTTAAAGTAAGGTTGATCAATTATTCAGTGGACTAAAACCAATTATCTTAAGAGTGTTATCTATAAGATAATTTATTATATATGAAGATGTTGTTCTATTTGGATCAGTGTGGGAATGGAGGTTGAGTTTACATATCAATATCACAGTTTTGATAAGAAGCGAAAAACCGAATTCAAAGGAAAACCTAAGAAATATGGAGAGGACAAGATGAGATTCCATTTAGGTGCAAAGTGTGGGGATAATCATGGAGTAAATTGTTTTAAGGTGGATACTAAATGTTTTAAGTGTAGAAAAAAGGGTCATCGAGTAGATTAATATTTAAGTGATGGGAATAAGTTATATAATGATGCCAATAGTTATAAATTTCCACCGAATACACCTCTCACACTTTGGTATTTTAATTGGAAGGAGTTTGGAAATTAGGATAACAAGGTCCCAAATAAAATTGTTAATAACAATGATAAATTTCAACAAACAATTAAGATGAGAGACAAATGTAAATCTAATGCAACCAATATTTTTGATGAGGGGTGAAATAAAGATGTGGTGAAAGGTACACTTATTATTCACTCAATAATTGTTAAGGTTTTATTTTACTATAGATCTACCCCTTATTTACTCTCTGAAAAAATATTAAAGTTATCAACATTACACCCAAACAATTATATATTTAATAATAAGTGAAAATCATTATTAAATGATGATTTCATCCCAAGTCTCTGATTCATCTGCATTTTTTGTGGGAATATGCATCCTTCAAATCTAATTATTCTTCCACTGGTGGAATTTTATGTGATCTTAGTAATGGATTGTATTTCTATACGTAAATACATAATAAACTATCAATTAATAGGGATAATAGTTGATATTCCAAACCAACCTATAATCATATATAAATGTGGTGATAAGTATAAACTTAAAATGGATATCACATACATTTTATAGGTATTAATTACCATTCAGAAGGTGTGTTTATCTCAAATGTTTAGGGAGAAATTTGATGTCAATGACATGCCTACTATATATTACTTTTTTGAGGTATTTATAGAAGATTTTCTTAGTCTTCCATTGAACTGTGAAGATTATTTTTCAATAGATATCATACCAGGTGCCACACAAATTTCAAAGACTCTCTATTGAATGGCTTGGATTAAATTATAGGAATTATAGAAGAAACTTAAGAGAAACATTGGTAATGGATTCATTTATATTGGTTTTTCACCATAAGGTGCACCTTTTCTTATTCTTCCAAAGAATAATAGAACTTTGTGACTCTAAATTGATTATTGGGAGGTGAAAAAAGTCAAAATCAATACAAATTTTCCTATTACCTATATTAATGACCTATTTGATCAATTGTGTGAGGAGAAATAATTTAACAAGATTGAAATTCATTATAGATATCCTCAATTAAGGTTCAATAAGGAGGTTATACCGAAGACAAAATTTCTTATAATGTATAAACACTTTGAATATTTAGTTTTGTCGTTTTCCCTTACTAATTCCTCTACTGTATTCGTAGATTTAATTATTAATATTTATATATTACCTTGATCTACTTATGGTAGTATTTATAAATGATTTGTTGATCTATCAAAAGGAAAAGGACTATTAGGAAGATCACATGGGAATTGAAATAATGTCCCTAATGAAGGAGATAGAATATGAAAATTTTCCCAACTGTGAATTTTTTTACAAAATAGTTAAATTTGGGTAATAAAAACTCATGTGATTTTATATCTGCAGATCCATAAACTACCGCAGCTATAGACTGTTATCCCAGACTTACCATAGTGAATGTGATCCATAGTTTTCTTAGATTATCTAGATATTGTAAATGATTTATAAAGAATTTGTTTTATCAGTCTAATCCACTCTCCATGTTAACTTGGAAGGGATCCAAGTTTATCTGGATAGATGAAGGTGATGAAAACTTCAAGGAACTGAAGTGAATATTAGTCAGCACACAAGTTATTACATTACCATCCCGTGGAGAATGGTTTTCATCTATATTGATGAATAAAATATGGGATTGGGATGCCTTCTTATACATGATTAAATGGTTCTAGATTATACCTCATGAAAAATAATAATTCATAATGAAAATTACCCAACTCATGATTTTTATTTAACTGTAGTTTTTTGCATTAAAATATTAAAGGAATTATCTTTATGGATAAATGTGTGATATATATATACTGATCATAAATGTTTAATGTATATATTCACATAGAAGGTTTTTATTATGTTACAGATAATATAGTTAGACTGGATTAATGATTATGATTTCTCAATACATTACCAACATGAGAAAATCCAACTTGTTGGGTAATATATTTCGTTGAAAGGTTAATTCTTTTGTATCCATTATAAGGACAAAAATTAGAAGTTTTTTTTAAAAAGGATGAATCTATAAATCATGAATGAAGAGAAGAAATTTTATCTTGCTTAATTATATGTCCATCCCTATATCGATGTTTAGAATACAGAGTCACAAAGAAAATATGTTAAGCTAAAAAAGGATCATTATAAGTTTTACAAAATTTAACTATGATCATTATGGATTGAGAAGTTTCAAGAACTATGTATCTGTTCCTTGAAAAAAATATTTGATGATTTTTTTAGGATTCTAAAATTTCTTCACTCTCTATCCATCCAGGAAGTTTGATGATGTATAGGGATTTGAAAGAATACCATTGGTTGGATGGAATAAAGAGAGATATCATAGAGTTGGTATCTCAATTCATAGAATATTTGTACGTTAAGACTAAGAGAAAAATTTCTAAGGTGATGTTAAATTCATTACCTATACTGAAATAGAAATGGGAACACATCACTATATATTTTTTTATTAGACACCCCAAAATACTAAAAAGAATAATATCGTATTGGTGGTATTAAGTCACCTTATAATGTTATAACACTTCATTACAATCATATAAAACATCAATTTGAATCATGTTTCAAGGATATTCATTAAAAAAGTGGTATGTTTTCATCAAGTTCCACAATCAATTTTTTTAGATTGGGATATTCGGTTTACCTCAATATTCTCGTGGACTCAATCAAACTCTTGATACATATCTGAGCTTCAAAACTACATATCATCCTCAAACTGATGGTTATTCTAAGAGAACAATTCAAATCCAAGAGGATATGTTCATATCTTATTCTTTGGATATCAAATGTCATTGGGATCAACACCTTCCTCTAGTTGAGTTTTTATAAAATAATATCTTTCACTTCTTTATTCATATGGATCCTTATGAAACAGTATATAGAAATAAGTGTATATATCCAACGTGATGGAATTAATTTCTAGATAGAAATCTATTTTATCCAGATATATCTCAATAAAAAGAAAATAATGTGAGATATATTTAGAAAAGCATCATCTAATCTCAGATTCAGTAGAAAATTAATTCTAAAATTCACTAGAATGATCTAGAATTTGATGTTGGTGAAATGGAGTTTTTATGAATATCCACATTGAATAAGGAAAGGATACATAAAAATAAGGTAAAACTAATCTCTTAGTATATCGGTCCTATTGAAATTATTGATCATATCAGAATGGTAGCCTGTTAGTCGGCGCTTCCACAAAATGTCTCACAATTCCATTATGTGTTACACATATATATCATGAGGTAGTACTTTCCTGGTCATTCATATGTACTAAAATTAATGGTCAAACCACTAGAGAAAGATATTTATTTTTAGGAATAACTGATGGATGTTTTGTATTTAACATATAATGTTATAGAAAAAAACCACCACTCACATGTTTAATGATTTATTTGAGAAACCACTAGTTTGAAGATAATATATGGGAAACTATGGAAATAATATAGTCATTATAACCACAACTTTTTGTGTTAGAGGGATTAATATTAGGGAAATAATTAATTTTATAGGCGTTATAATGTAACATCTTATGTTTTTATGAATTGTTTTTCAAATGAATTAAATTTCTTCAATATCTTGGGTTAGATGCTTCACAGAGTTTTAACAAATAGTGATATATTTTTAATATCACTATTTAAGCATGAATATTATATTAAATTTATTAAATTAGTGATATGAATAGTTATAAATACTTTTAAACTATTATGGATAATGTTTTTAACTAAGGAAAACATATTTATAAAAAAGTAATTAATTTTTGTTAGTATTTAAATGTATATAATTCTCAAAAAAATTCGTTTTTGTAAAAAATAAAAAAAATTCGTGTTTTTTTAAATAATAAACTAAACAAAAAACTTTAAATAATCATGTAAAAAATATTGGGTTTAATTTTTTAGAATTTTCTAATGTGAAAATTTTTTTATGAAAAATGAAAAATACTAAATTTTAATTGAAAATTACCTTTTCATTTAAATTATTTATATGTTTATATGATATTTTAAATATTATTTAAAGTGAAAATATATAAATTATATATATATATATATATATTTATCTAGTCTGGGTTATCTAACATATTTTAAATTTAATTTGGATATAAAAAAATTATATACTTTTGAACATTTTCTGTTTGAAACCCCTCTTTCTCATCGTGCCTACGACAATAATATTAAATTAATTTCATTCAAAATTATGTAAATTTAATTAGAAAAAATGGATTCATTATTTTTCATTAAAAAATTCATTTTCACTAATATTCTAAATGTAATTCTTTACAAAAATAAATATTGGAAAAATTAAAAACTAATTACTATAGTTAAGGTAAAAATTGTTTTATCAAGGGGATAAACTTAAAAGATAAGGTTCTAAATTACCTAAAAACACTTCTAAAATATATTTCATGGACATATTTTGACCCTATAATATCTATTTCATTATAATACAACATTTTTGGGAAATTTTGGCATGTGTAAAACCTCAGTACACCTTTTTCTTTTAAAAATTTCTAGAGGGTCGATCACCTCACTTATAAAAGTACACCCCCTATCTTCTCAACTTAACAACATATATCCATTTTGGACTAGGAATTACTACTCAAATAACATACAAAATTCCCTCTTATCATCTTATAAGCATTAGTTTTTTGCAAAAATACAACCTACAAAGGATCTTAGTGGAATCCTAAAAGGTTTACCTGAAGAAAAGGTAATGTTCTTCAAGTAGGGTTTTTATTTTATTTCGTCCTCAACATCCATAAATTCTTATTAAAACATGATAATATATAATAAAATAATTTAATTTCATATAATTATATGTTCTTATGTAGATTTAATGGCCTAAAACCATCTCTACTTCCATCAAAAGGGTTTCCAAATCATTATTTGTGGGTACGGCGGACTACCGCTTCGAGAGACGATGTCATTCATTTTCCATTACCACCTATCAATATTGGTTATTATGATGGATATATTATATATATTTTATATTTATATAATAATTTATAACTATGGGTTTATTATATAATATATACATTTTTATGTTTCATTCCATATGGGATTTAGTTACATCGCTCATTTGTACAGCAAGCTAATGCCTCACAAAGAGATGAGATTATTTTTTCCCTATCATTTTACAAGGAACATAATAAAGATATATATATTTAATATAAATGAAATAATTATAATATTCACGAAATAAAAATCATTTTTGAAATGATATTATATCATATTTCACTTACCATTATACCCATTTAAAGATGATAACATTGTTTGTGTATGTGTGGATTACAACCCTCATAAAGGGTTGTGACTCTATATTTTCCTCAACACAACACATGGATGCTATGTATATTTATATTGAAATAAATAATATTTTGTTTATGATATTATTATTATTATATAAATATAGTATCATACTTACCTACTTTCAATAATGATCGTTGAAAAATGAAATCATTTCTCATGTGAATGTATGACATATCATCTTCATTAACGTAACATGCTTCTTTCCTAAAAATAATATTTCATGATCAATATTAAAAGTATATTTTATATATAATTTTTTTAATTATTTCATGATTATTATTTTGGGGGTGAGGTAACCCTGATAAAATAAAGATAACCAGAAATAAAAAATTAAATCTTATATGTAAAACAATGCTATTATCACACAAAACATGACTTTAACATGGAATTGTTAATAAATGGGTAATAATATACGTAATTAAATCATATATAGTATAATATATATTTTTATTTTTATTTTTATTATATGTATAATCAACTTATATTTATTATAAATGAGGTTTTAATGTGTTTTAATGAATTTGACACTTAAGGTAAGGTATATCTAGTTTCTCGACTATTTCTGTGAGAAATATGAAAATTAACTACTCATTTATTTTGTGTGGTTTATATACTACCAATTGGAAATATTTTCGCATGAATCTAATAACATTAATTATTTTTAATGCTTAATTTTATGTTAGTATTTCATGGCTATTACAAATCCATGTTACCAAAGTAGTAATTATTTTATATTACAATCTAATCATGTATCTGTATTATTTATGATTATGATTTGGGAGATAAAATCTTATGATAAATCTCTAAAAAAACTCATTATTTTTATTTTCCTTTATTTATCTCCTATGAATACCTACTTTCCTTCATTTTCCTCTCTTTATGTACTTAATATTTCAAAATATTATTTTTAATCAAAATCATCTGTATTTCTCTCTTCGGCATAAAAATCATTTTCCTTCCAAAAAAATATTTTCTAATAATTTTTTAAAATACACTTGTAAACAGTATCTGAGAGATTAATTAAACACATTTTTACTTGTGTTTTAATTTTTTAAAAAAAATAAAAGGAATCTGCATGTTTTTTTCCAAAAATCCAATTTTCATTTTATTTAAAAATGTGAAATAAATTGTTGTATTAACATTCATTGAATGAATTGTATTTCATTCTGCCATTACTGATCAAATAATTTTACATACCCATACATGTTTTTAAGGTTATATTAAAAAAAATTATTTTAAAAATTTTTTAAGTTCTTTTCGAGTGGAAATTATATTTTCTTCATGATTTATTTTAAAATGATATTTAAAACATATTTTCAATGAAAATGATTTCAAAAATGTTTTATGATTTTAACAGTTATTTTCAAGTGGGAAGGCAATTTTCCCCAAAAAATATTTCATGTGATCCTAAAAAATCATATTCCATATAGGCTGACATCATTTCATGTAATATATACTTTAATATAGATATGTACCCTGTAAAATATTCATATCCTTTCACTAAATGTTTTATGTTTTGTTGATAAAATAATTACAAAACTCTTTCCTTTTCATGGTTTCTGATATGACGAAATAATGAATATATTATGAAACCTATTTATTATCCTTGGGTTAAACTATGATGAAATGTTTATGATACCCCTTTTTCATGTTTTTAGATATGATGAATGATTTATGATCATGTGGTACACATATGTATGGATTTAATTATATGATAGGAGGGACCTATATCTCCCTATAATGAATTGGGTAATAATAAATGTTCTACGAGCTTAGAGAGTACATCTATGGTTAGCCTGAGCATGAAAAGGAGGGTACATATGTTGCTATCACAATCTTGAAATTTTGGTTACACTCTTATTTATCCCAAGCATGAAAATGTGTATACATTAGTTTTTACTCAAACCTAAAACATAGGTTAAACTTGTGGTTATCCCATGACTGATTTTTGTACACGAGTGGTTATCCAAATCCTAACTTGTTATTGATATCTTTGTTTATTTTCTTGATGTAAGGATTTCTATGATTATGTGTTTTCCAAAATTCTATGTCGTATGCAAGTGTTATCCTCTCATGGATTAAGTTATTTTATTCTATATGTTTCTTGCCTTATGAACTAGAAATCATTATTCCATGATTCATGATTATGATCATTAATATACAGGGTATGGTTTTTGAATGTTATTCTCATTTTTTCATACTCTTCTGTTCATGTTATGCTTATGTATCACCCTTTTTTACCATTACTGAGTATTTAAGACCACAGTTTCTTATATGTCCTTTCCTTGGGTGATGATGAAATGTATTACGTACGATATAAAAAATAAGCGTTTTAGTTTTGAATATAATAGTGGTAGATGATGTAGTTCACCTATAAACCAATTTATTGTGTTTCCATGTTTCCAAAAGAAATATACCTTTATGGTCCTGATGTTTATGCTTTTATAAGGTACTTTATATTCATAAAAATGATGTAATATCTATGTATGATAATCCTAGTTTGTGATAAAAACCACTTTAGAAATTATAAAATAATAAAAAATCATTTTCAATAGGTGTCAAAACCCGATAAACCGCTTTGAAAATATTCCATGGTTACCAAATATATGTTTATATTATATAAAATAAGTCATTATAAAATATAAGTCACTAAATTACATTTCAATTTAAGTAAATTTATTAAAACACCAACCTAAATCCAGCGAAATCAAGTCACAAATCATTACCTTTGATAATGGAAGACAATCCAAGAAAGGTAGCGCCTTATAGACTCTAAATAACCAATATTCCAAATTAAAACCAATATAAACCCTAATCATGCATTACACAGACCATTGGATTCATGGGAAAAGAAATAAACAAGACGAAACAGTTTTAGGGAGGATGAGATAGAAGGAACCAGAGAGAGAAGGATTTAATAGGAAAACCTCTTGAAATTTGTAGAATAGGGACTCACTGTAAAATAAAAATGGAGTGGATCTCACCTAATAACCCAATGATATCTAAAAACGTGATTTGGAGAAGAAAATAACCCAATTTTGGTTTAAATCAATAATTAAATTTATGAAAATTTAAAAAAATTAAAGTCTTCCCATAGAACATCAAGACATGAATGGCCCCAGGGAAGTATGTCGTGGAATAACTCCTTGTGTCATACCCAAGATGTTCTATATATATAATTGAGGGTTTAATTCATGGGATCATGTAGTAGAGTGACACCCCATATTGAAACCACAACCAATTTCAGTATTGAACTACATATCTTGGTAACATCTCAAACACCTAAAAAATGATTAACACTAAAAAACTAAAAATAGACCAAAATAATTAATAGAAAAATAGAAACATAAGGGTGGAATAATTCTACTCATCCTGAAACATTCATACCCAATGATTTTTTTCATAATGGTGGATGAAAATAAATATAAATACAAAATTAACCTCCATGAAATGTGCTGGGTGGGTGGGAGATTAACTAATGAGGTTTTTAAGGAACAACAAAAAATTATGTATCCTTTGTAAATAAAAGTAATAAATCAAAAAGAATAGTTAAACTTATCAAAAAACACATCCACAATCACAAGATACCAAGACTAAGAATAATGGAAATATCTTTTAGGTCTCTCAACATTTATAATTTATTTAAATGATTGGGAAAATGAAAAAACTTATCCAACAACAATAACAACCATACCTGAATTTGGATCTAAATACCAACATATAATCACACCAACATTATCATTTGGATAGCCATAAGATATTGTCCATCCACTATCCCATAAATATGTTCAACCACTACAAAAGGGAACACATTCTGTAAAAATACATCATTATGAAATAATAAGAGCTCTAACCATGGGTCATTATATTTAAAAAGGGTTAACCTAAGACCTTAATCGTTGAACACATTCATTGGTTGGGAATATAAAAATACATATCCAAATCCAAATTTTTCATATCTATAATAGGTAAACACTCATCCTGGTTTCTTATTAATGTATCCAAAGGTCCACCACATTCAACCAATCATTGAGAAATCCTCAACATATCCAAAAATACACATACATAAAACCCCAGAGATAAAACGAACTATAGGGGAATGTTTATAAACAAAGAATATCACAATCTCTGAATAAAAATGATTAAATATCCAAGAGCCCTATTAAATAAAGATCACTTTAAAAACTCATTCAGTCAGAAATCACCCAAACATAAATACCAAAATAATGAGTTTTATGATTTGATATTATAGCTAATACTTCTTCTAATATATTAGCTCACATATCCTCTAAATGTTTCAATTAATATCACACTTATGTTGGGTACTTTGAACTATCAATCAAAAGGTGTTAGAAAACAAAAATGGTTTATAGTAATACCATATATGAAATCTATCATTGATACAAGGAATAATTAAACATTGTAAAAGATAACCACTAAAAAATAGAGAGGGAGATTCTAATTCAAAAATCATTGATACATAATATTCTAGAATTACTACTCTTTTCAGAGTCTATGTAGATCTATCAATAATGAGGGATACATTTGACTAATGAGAGAACTCCCCCAAAAGATTCATACTAAAGATAAACTTTCAAATATTCATTATGAAATTCTTATGTTGCATACCCTTAATAATATATTTACAGAACCTATATAATTCAAGTCCCATGATTCAAATATACAATCCCAAAATAACCATGTTATTAAACTCAAAATCCAAATTCACCCAAGAAAAACACACTGTCAAATTTTATTATTTAAAATAACTATCTTTTGATAAAGAGAAAATTTTCATTTCTAAAAATAACACATGATTTAAAAACGATTGACCATCTTGAAAACACTTTAAACATGATCTAAAACATGATTTAAAACCAAAACACCCAATATAAAAACTTTTTTTTATAAACTTTCTGTTGAAACACAAATCACCCATATTTAACCAGGTGACAATTACTGAAAAACCCTTCATGAGTATTTATTATAAAACCAAAAACTATTGAAAAACATATCTAAATATAAATCTTTCTTCCATGAATAAAACAATTATAATTTGTTTTATAAAAAAAATTCCTTTTCCACACAAATCAACCCATCATAACTCTTATAAAAAATTCATTTAACAAATTTTGATCAGTTTTCGAAATAATCCAAAAATTAGGATATAAAATACTAATAATTCCATGAATTTAAAATCCAATTTTTAAATATCTATTAAATAAGGTATTAAAATAAACTCATTTCCATGAAATTCCCTTCAAAGACAAAACTATATTTTAAAACATAACTCAAAATTATGAAAAATTCTAAAACAAGTCCATAAAAACGAGTTTTATATCCCAAAAATGTCATAAAATCATCCTTCGAGTTAAGTGACATTATAGAATTCCTCCCATTCAAAAAAATAAATTATCATATAATACATATAAACATGAAATATCATTAATCACCTGAAATAATCATTCCCAAAATAAAAAAAAATTATAAAAACACTCTTGAGTTAATATCAAATGTGTAATAATCAAGATTAATAAATAATTTACATCTAAATGAGGTTAATTAATAAGTCAAGGGGTTGGAAGAACTATACTCATGTTAGCGACATGGTTTGGAATGCCATGTGCTAACCTTTTGAAAGATCCTATGAAAATCATGGAAACTTTCTCATAGTCACCAATCAGTTTTCTAAACTGTGTAATATTGTAATATCACACTCTTCTTCCTTCCATATCTACCTTGAAAAACGTATAAAGTAACAAAACAACTCAATAATTACCAAGAAAACTAAAAACATCATTAAAAAATCCAACACAAAATTAAAATCAAGACTCAAGACCTAATACCCATGGAAACTAAAGTCTTGTTATGAAAGGAGAGGATTAATAACATTATCTTAACCTACCTCTTGAGTCTTGAAAGACCACATCACCATACTACGATGACGCACCCTAAATAACAAGAGAGTGTTCTAATGTTATTTTATCACGAATTGGCCTGGGTTGAACTAAATCATATGTCTTGATCCATCCCAATGAGTTCTATGTCATGACTCCCCAAGCCTATCTACAATAGTATAGGGGATGGAAAATATCATTTAGTAGAAATATAACTAACATGAGAGGCCTTATCCTATGTACCTAAACACACACACACACACACATCTCTAAGACCATATAGTGTTTAAATGAAAAAAAATTTAACAACCATGTATGCATACATCTAAATCCCATAACCAATGGATGAAAATCAGTCATTTTGTAACACCCCAAGCTTCTATGGTATGATTCCCTTTTAATAATGCAATAACTTCCATTGTACGGAACTTAGAGATTCTAACACACCACGACCAATCAAACTAGCATGAATATTAATAACCACATTTTGATATTTTATAAATTTTATTATTCAAAATGGACTTTATTTTTGAATTTAGGATATCAAAATTAGCTTAGGGTGAATTTTTGGTATTTTTCTGAAATCTTTCAATTTTTGATGAATAGTGAAAAACACTTCGTTATTAGTTAAAAATGACTTTTTATTTAAATAATTATTAATTTTATTTATATTTATTTTACATAAAATAGATACATACTACTTATATAAGTTAAATTTAATTCATTGGATACATTTTATAATATGTTTAGATATATAAAAAGTTTATTAAATTTTTTACTGTCTTTTACCCACCTCTAAGGAGCATTAGAAAATTTTCCTAAAACATAATTCTACTACATCTGTGAGTTGAATTTAAAAAATCCGAGATACATGGTTAATATTAGTAAGTAAAACGTGGTTCAATAATATGAAAATATATTTTGGTCAACAGTAGCTTTTGACATTTATTTACCATGTATAAAAGTAAATAGGGTAATTATGGGTAAAAATGATATCATAATTACCCTAACACATTTCCTAATTCTATTGGATAAGTTTAATTAGACCAAAATAACCATAGGAATAAAATATGATCCCCTTTGATCCACTTTTATTAGATTAGGACATTTATTATTTTTTTCTAAACAAGAGTTAAAAGAGTTAAATTCAATGTTTAATAAATAAACGATTTTTAATATAGGGTTTCACAAAATATAAATTTGACTATAAATATTATTCAGAAATATAATAAAATATCCAACATAATGGTATTTTAAATATAATTTTTAGAAATTAAATAATTTAATTTATTTAATGACACAACGATGATGCAGTAATTACCTTATTAATGAAATATTAAAATAGTTGATATTATAAATATACAACTAAATGTAACTTGAGACTTATAATGATTTACACTAATTTTATATGTTAATATGTCATGTTAGGGTTGGTTAAATAAATTTTATTCAATGTGATAAATTATTAATGGCTTTCCAAAAAATCAAATACTAAATAGGGTTAAAATTGAAATAATTGGGTTTTAAAAAAACTATATTATTAATTGATATAATATTCATAAAAATATAAATTTTGGCCAAAGAACATAGATAAGGATATATATTAATAATGTACCACTTGAGTTTCGGTTTCCAGTTTATAGTAATTTTATTAACAATATATTATTAAAATACAAAGAGACAATGTAAATGTCAAACTATTTAACTAAGAGTTAAATCTAAAAGATAAGGTTAATATGGTGATCAAAACTTATCTAAAATGTTTTTTGGGAGTTTTTTGACCCATCCCTACTTTAGCCTCTAAATAAATCATTTTGGAGCCATTAGAAATCGAAAATTATTTTTTTATAAAATAATATTTCAAGATTTTCCTAAAGTGACCCTCACCTCTCTTATAAAAGGGTGATTCCCCTTCTATTAATTTTACACCTCCAAATACATTTGGATCAGACAGGCCCTCTCCAAGTATCCTCCCTAATTTCCATATTTCATCTTATTGGGATACCTTTAGTCATAAAGCCAACCTAAGGAGCCCTTTTGATCAAATCAAAAGGAAGAACCCAAAGAAGAGGTAAAAATTTCATCACCTCTTTCAATTTAATTTCTTCTTCAATATTACATTTCTTTGTTGTTTCCACTCTAAAATAATAACATCAGTATCTTCTATATACTTTGATGTCATTCTAAAAATGGTACACCCATTTTCATTATTCTATCCGTCATATGAATGACAAAGTCATCATATGTGTGTAAGTATGGCTTACTGTGTCTACCTCATGGTGTAGTTTGTTATTCAAACGCTTCATTATTTGGATGAGTATAATAATGAATATAAATAATTTAAATAATAAATATAACATGTTATTTATTTGGTATATATAATATACCATCAAATTACATATGATTTCACCATCAATATAATGATATTGTCGCTTGTGCATATGTATGGATTATTGTCTTCACAAACGCGATGAGATTTATTTCCCAATCGTAATCATTCAAGAATAATTTTCAATTTTTGATTAAAATTTTTTGTATGAACATAATATAATTCTTTATATGAATCATATACATCTTATCCATAACCAACATGGCTTACGTAACCAAGCATATAAAGGAAAATAAATCAGTTAACACTCAAAATGGTGATACTACTTAAATATTATTAACAAAGAAATATTAGAGGATCATATATGATATAATATTTACATATATAGTTCTTGTATAATTTAATAAAAATATTTTAACTATTATAGAGGAGGTTAATATACCATCAAATAAGGAAAAGTTCAAGGTAAGGGTTAATTTCACAATATTTTTATTATCCGACGTTGTTTTTATATAAGTATCTACTAGGATATCTATATCATCCACATCCATGTTTTCTTAAAAATGTATTTCAAAACATTTTTACTCTTTACTAGACTATGGTTTAAAGTCATTTATACCCTTATTGGTCCTTATATGTTTTGAAAGGAATTTTTCTCTCATTTTCCAAACAAGGTATTTTATGGCCTTTTCAAAAACAATTAAGGTACGAATTTTTTTTACTTATACAGAGGGTGTGACTATTTTCCACCATTATAACATCATTTAAGATTCCATTACAATATTATAATAATATTTTCCAAATAAATCTTTTTTTTTATAATTTTGTGACTCTTAAATGGTTTCAAAATAGAAAGTGTTATTTCTTTCAAATAGTATTAATTTCATCTTTGTCAACATATTTTGATGGATTTTAAACTTGTGTTGAAGTTGATTTATTATGATACAATTCTTCCATATTGTATTGAAGGTTTTTTAATATGTTAGACTGTGAATGTGTTATTTTTATAACATTTATGGTTTATGGATAACGTATTGACATTTCGTATGGTTGTTTTAATATGAATGTTTGTGTTATGTTTCAAACTTTTCATAAGAGGAATTTATGGGACTTAGTATGTGATGGGTGGAGCATGTTATAGCTCCTTTGTGAATCAGTAGGTCTCATGATACAATTATATTTGGAATTGGTTGAGGCCTTTACCATTTTGATATATGGTTTTGGTCGGGGCCTTAACCATTTTTAGATGACTTGGTCGAGGCTTTGACAAAATGTTTCAGAATGCTCATCATTATACATTCCCTCATTATGAAAATAATAATGATGGTTCATGTGGTAATTCGACTAGTAGAATACCCATGACTATTTTTTGTTATGGCATTATTTACTCAGCTCATATTCATTCCAAAAAGTGTTCATTTTTATTATTTTTAATGCCATGTGTTTTAAATTATTCCTCATGCTTAATTTTTTTGTTATCTTCTATTGTATTTCTTAACCTTACTGAGGATTTGAGCTCACCCCATTCTTATGATTCATTTTCATAGTACATGAAGAAGTTAGTTATGAGTGACTTTCATGCATAATCTAGTAGACTTGGATGTTTATAATGGAATAAATTAGTGTTTTATTTATTTCCAAGTTGTAATGTTCAACTTATATATATATCTTGTTTCCAATAATGTTAAACTGGTCGGTCATTCGAGACATGATTCATTGTATCATTCCAATGTTATGTTATAAAGCCCCAACTCTGGGTAACTGGGGTCGGGGAATTATTGTTGGTATCAGTGGAAGTTTAGTTCAATCCTTGGAAACTAGATTTTGAAAAAACTCAGATTAGATAACATTACCATAAGATTGAATTTGAGGATTAGTATAGAAGAACTTCCTATAATTTTGGTACTCTGGAGATTTTGTGAGTTTTCCAATAAATACATCCATGTCTAGATACGAGTAGGTAGAGACAGCTCTAGCACATATGTAGCAAGGGGTAAATCCTGAAAACCCTGCTTCGAGCTAGACTTTAATGGAAATTGTTGTACGACAATGGGCCTTGCTTCACTCTTGGTTATGACTCTCCTGAGGGATATGCATAAGATAATTCTCATTTTTTACAAATCATTTTCAAGGATTTATGAGTATATACCTCCTCAAAGAATTTTTTTTATGATTATGGATTATATCCATAAACTGTTCAATTTATGTTAAGTATTTTACAAGTTAAGAATTATTTATTGTGGTTCATAAACTAATATACTATATGCCATTGTTTAGAAATGGTTCCTGGTGGAAGGAATGGAAACCCTATCAATGTATGTAATCTATTTAGGTATTTCCTTCCTAATCAAGATAATTATAGCGGAGCTGGTGATGCAACGTGTGCTGATCAGTTTATCACCATACTAGGAAAACAGACACGGGTTAGGATTAATAAACATACCTATATGGAGCACCTTGATCCACAACGCAGAGAATCAATGTCAGATATCTTCATCAGAAAACAATCACCAATATTCAATGGGTCTACAAATCCATTTGTATCTAAACAATGAATAAGTTCCTTAGAGAAAATATTTCATGCTTTGGGGAGTAGCGAAAGGGAAAAAGTTGTCCTGGCAGTTTATCACCTCACCAGAGATGTAGATCAATAGTGGTCATTAATTCAAAACACAAAGGAGGATAAAGAAGTATCATTTACGTAATGGATGGAGTTTAAATAGATTTAGAAAAATACTTTCCGTCTGACCATCGAGTGGATAAGGAAAGGAAATTTCTGGGTCTGATACAAAAGGAAGATGAGAATGTCGCATTGTATGAAGCTAAAATTACAAGGTTAGCATGGCTTGCTAAAGATTATATATGTATCCCAAGAAGTAAAAATAATTTTTTCTTTGATGGGTTAAAACCATTTCTCCATCGATCATTAGTCTCATAATCCTTCTCATCGTATGAAGATATTGTATCATGTAATATCAATAATGAAATGGAATTCTCAAAGTCTTATGAATTTAAATCAAAGAAAGAGATGAAGAGATCTGTTGAACACTCTAGGAATGGAAATAAAAAAATAGGGAAGAAGGGAAAAGTTGAATTTCCACCCCATGATAATTGTAGAAGGAAGAACCATGGTGCCTATCTAAAAGAAAAAGGAGTGTGCAACAAATGTGGATAGAAAGGCCATCTTTCTAGTGATTGTAAGGGTAATAAAAAATCTACCAATGTTCAATGATATAATTATAAGGATATGGGATATTATGAAAATGAATTTCCTAAGAATCAGGGAAACTTACCTCAGATTAGGCCAAGGGATCAAGGCCAAGATTATGTGATCACTACTACTGAGGTTGAATCTCTGAAAGATGTGATGGCCAGTAATTTAATGGTTTCCTCAATTTTTTCCAATTCTGTATTGGATTCTTCATTATCGCATTGTTTCATATCTTCCCAGTTTTCTATAAAATTTATATATTTTCAATTTGATTTAAAAATTGAGTTGTCAGTCAAAACATTTAAGGGAAGTATCATTGCAACAATGTTTTGTGAATCAGTCCCCATTAATTCATATAAACAATATTTATCTACTGATATAATCATCATACCCATGATCTAACTTGATATAATACTTGTTATGGATTGGATTTCAAACCATGATGTAGAAATTTTTTATAAGAAGAAGGAGGTTATAATTCTCAATGATTATAAGGAGTGCCTTATATTTAGAGAAGAAACGTCACCATCTAATTCTTATCTAGATCCACCCGAGTAGCTCTACTAAATTCAAATCTGGTATAGGATGATAATGAAGTAATTATGGGTGAGGAAAAGAACGTTCGAATAGAGGACTCAGCTATTGTGAACAAATATATTGATGTGTTTCTAGAGGATTTACCTGGACATCCTCCAAAATGATAAATTGAGTTTTCCATTGATTAAATTCCTAGTTCAAGGCCCATATTGATGAACCCTTATATTATGGCCACTATAGAATTAGTGGACGTAAGGAAACAACTGAGTAATTGAGTAAAAAGGGATTTATTCACCCTTTTGTTTCTCTAAGGGGATCTCACGTCCTTTTTGTTAAGAAGATGGTTAGAACTAGGAGGTTCTGCATTGACTACAGAGAGATCATTGCTATTACAATAAAGAACAAGTATACACTACCTCGCATTGATGATTTATTCTTCCAACATCATGGAGATCAATATTTTTCAATGATTGACCTTAGATCTGGATATCATCAGTTGTGTGTGAAGAAGGAAGACATTCAAAAAATAGCATTTTGAACCAGGTATGGGCATTACGAGTTTACAGTAATGCCTATTGGATTGACTAATGCCCCCACTATCTTCTTGGAACTAATGAACAGATCTTTCAAGTAATATCTTGATAAATTAGTAGTGGTATTTATTGAAGATATCTTGTTATACTCCAAAAGTTACGAAGATCATAAAAATCACATACACATTATTCTGAAGACTCTTAGAAGAAATGAATTATATAGGAAGTTCAAAATGTGTGAATTCTAGATTTAAGAAATTTCTTTTCTTGGACATATTGTTTTTAAGGATGGAATCTCTAATGATCCTTCAAAGGACAAGTCAATCCATGAATGGACAGCACCGATGAGTATAGCTGAGGTATGCAGTTTTATTGGTTTAACAGGTTATTATTGACATTTCATCCAGATTTTTTCCATGTTGGCTAACCCATTAACCAATCTCACATGTAAAGGGGTTAAATTTTTTTGGACAAAAGAGTGTGAAGAATTTTCGGAATAACTGAAGAGAAGAATAGTTAATTATTCTATCTTGACTCTACCATTAGGGAATGATGGGTTTGTTATTTATATTGATGCTTCAAAGAAAGGACTTGGTTGTGACCTTATGAAAAATGATAGATTTATTTCATATTCATCACGATAGATAAAATTTCTTGTGCAAAACTGTCCCACTCATGATCTCGAGTTAGCAGCTATAATCTTTGCTCTGAAGATATGGAGACACTATCTCTATGGTAAAAAATCATAGATTTATTCAAATCCCAAGAGATTGAAGTATATTTTTTCACAGAAAGAACTCAACATGAGGCAAAGATGATGGATTAAAATACTAAAGGATTATGATTTCACAATACACTACCACCTGGGGATGGAAAATAATGTGGATGATGCTTTGAGTAAAAAGGACCATGGAGTTTTGAACATGATGAGAGTTGAAAGGGATCCTATTTTCATGGATCTAGTTATTAGGGATATGGGAATAATAATGGAAGGTGAAACATAAATACATTTTCAAATAGTTTCCAAAACATCTTTAATAGAATGGATAAAGTGTTCTCAGACAAACTATAACGAGTTTCAAAAAAAGTTTAAAGCTGTAAATGATGAGAGATTGAGTGACTTCGTATATGAAGATGGAAATCTGAAATTTGGGAAGATACTTTGTGTTCTCGATATACATGATCTAAAAGGGAATTTTTGGATGATGCTCATAGTTCCAATTTCCCTATACACCCAGGGAGCAGAAAGATGTATTATGATTTGAAGTAACATTTTTGGTGAGACAAAATAAAAGGAGAAATTGCTGATTTTCTATCAAGATGTATGGTTTTCCAACAAGTGAATGCAGGAATACAACATTCTAGAAGAGTAATGAAACCTCTTCTCATACCAGAGTGGAAAGGGGATGAAATTACGATGGAATTTTTCATGGGGCTACCAAAGACACCTAGAAAGAATGATGCAATATGGGTCATTGTTGATCGTCTTACCACGTCAACACATTTTCTTGTTATAAGAGAAGATTTGTCACTTGAACGTTTAGAAAGATTTTATATTAATGAAGTTGTAAGACTTCATGGAGTACCCATATCGATTGTTTCGGATCATAATACCATTTTACATCAAGATTCTAGAAAAGTCTTCAGAATTCCCAAGACATTGAACTTCATTTGAGCACTACCTACCACCCTCAAAGTGATGGACAATCAAAATGGACTATTCAAACCATTGAAGTCATTTTGAGATCTTTATCACTTGACTTTCAAGGTACGTGGTATCATTATTTTCATCTAGTATAATTTTACCATAATAATATCTTCCATTTAAGGATTGAGATGGCACCATATGAATCGTTATATGGAAAGAGATGTCTCACACCAACTTTTTGGAATGATGTTGGTGAAAGAAAACTCGTAGGCCCAAAACATGTTGAGGAAAAAATGGAAAAAGTGATGATTATCCAAATCCACATCAAAGTAGCTCCAGGTAGGCCGAAGAGCTATGCCGATAACCGATGGATGGATTTGGTATTTCAGGAAGGAGATCATGTTTTCTTGAAGGTATCACCATGGAAGATAGTGAAATGATTCAGTAAGAAGGGTAAATTATGTCCTAGGTACATTTGACCTTTCAAAATTCTTGAAAAAATTGGGGATTTAGCTTACCGTTTGGAAATGCCACCAAGCCTCTCCAATGTTCACGTTGTGTTCCACGTAAAACTGTTGAGAAAATACATGCCTTACACAACGCATGTACTCACATTGGAGAAAATTGAACTAGAACATCATTTTTCTTATTGTGAAGTCCCTGTCGAGATTCTTGATACAAGAGAAAATGTTTTGAGAAACCGATGACTCATCTGGTAAAAGTTCTATAGAGAAACCATAACATAGAAGATGTAATGTGGGAACCAAAGGAACTTATGATAAAGAACCAACCAAATCTTTTTGTGTGGAAGTATTCTTGAAATTTTGAGGATGAAATTATTTGAAGGAGGGAAGAATGTAACAACCCAAGCATCCACTATACGTTTCCCTTTGAATAATGCAATAACTTGCATTATATGCAACTTCGTGATTCTAACACACCGCGAACAATCAAACATTCCATTATTTATAGTAATACCCACTTTTTAAAATTTTATAAACTTTATTTTTAAAAATGGACTTCATTTTCGAATTTGGAATTTTGAAATTTGCTTAGGGTAAATTTTTGGTATTTTTCTGAAAACATTCAATTATTGATGAATTGTGAAAAGCACTGCATTATAGGTTAAAACATACTTTTTATTTAAAGAATTATTTATTTATTTAACTTTATTTTAGGTAAAAATAGATACATAATACCTATATAAGTTAAATGTAATTTATTGGAGTCGTTCTATAATAAGTTTAGATATATATAAATTTTATTCAACTTTTTACCGTCATTTACCCACCACCTAAGAGCTTGTGAAAATTTGAATAAAAGATAATTTTACCAATTTTGTTAGTTGAATTTCAAAAATCCAAGAGACACAGTAATATCTGTACGTAAAATGCGGTTCAATAAGAGGAAAATAATTTTTTGTGAATAGTAATTTTTCACTTTTATTTATAGTGGTTAAAAGTAAATAGGGTAATTGAAGGTAAAAATGTTATCATAATTACCCTAACACTTGTCCTAATTCTATTAGATATGTGTAACTCGACCAAAAACAACATTAGGAATATAATATGATCCCCTTTGGCGCACTAGGATTAGATTAAGACATATATTGTTATTTTATTTAATGAAGAGTTAAAAGAGTTAAATTCAATGTTTAATAACTAAACCATTTTTTATATAGGGTTACACACAATATAAATTTGACTGTAAATATTATTTAGAAATATAAAAATATTTCCTATATAATGGTATTTTATTTATTTTTGTTAGAAATTATATAATTTCATTTATTTATGACACAATGATTAGGTAGTAATTACCATATTAGTTAAAATATTAAAATAATTGATATTATAAATATCTAAATAAATGTAAATTGAGACCTATGATGAATTCCACTAACATTTTATGTTAATATTACATTTCAGTGTTGGTTAAATAAAATTTTAATCAATGTGATAATGTTTTAATGGATTTCAAAAAAATCAAATACTAAATAGTGTCAAAATTGACATAATTGAGTTTTTAAAACAAATACTATATTATTAATTGATATAATTTTAATTAATATCATATTTTAGTCCAATGTACTTACATAATGCTATATATATTAATAATATACTACTTTTAGTTTTTTTGGCAGTTTATAGTATGTTTATTAACCATATAATATAAAAATACAAAGAGACATGGTAAATGTCAAACAATTTAACTAAGAGTTAAATAAGAAATATAAGGTTAGTATGGTGATCTAAACATATATATAACCTATTTTTTGAGAATTTTAAACCCATCCCCGCCTTATCCTTTAAATGAATTATTTTTTATCTATTAGAAACCTAAATTGGTTTTGTTATAAAATAATTTTTCAAGATTTTCCAAAAGTGACCCTTACGTCACTTATAAAAGGGCACTTACCCTTTTCTTAATTTCACACCCCCAAAGACATTTTTCTCAGCCATCCCCTTCCCAAATATCATCCAAACATTCCTTCCTTAATACTAGAGGCCTTTTGTTGGTCATAAAGTCAAACTATGGATCCCTTTTGATCAAATCAAAAGGAAGAACCCGAAGAAGAGGAAAATATTTCATCACCTCTTTCAAGTTCTTTTCTTCTTCCACTTCCTCTTTCTTTTTTGTATCCATTCTAAAATATTAAATCCAATATCTTCTATATTAAGTGATGTTATTAAAACAATGTTACAACCATATTCATTATTCTATCCATCATATGAATGACAAAGTCACCATACGTGTGTGGGTACGACATACCGTCTCCACGTCATGGTGTAGTTTGTTATTCAAAAACATCATTATTTGGATGGGTATAATAATGAGTATAACTGATGTAAATAATAAGTATAACATGTTATTTATTATGTATATATTATTTACCATCCAATTACATATGATTTCACCATCAATATAATGATATTGTCGCTAATGTGTACGTACAGATTACCATCTCCACGGACGCAATGAGATTCATTTCCCCCATCGTAATCATTCAAGAATAATTTTCCTTTTATGATTAAAAATAATGGTTATAAATATAATATCATTCTTTATAATAATCAAAGACATCCTATCCCAAACCTACATGTCTTACATAACCAAGCATATAAAGGAAAATGAATCAGTTAACACCCGAAATGATGATACTACTAAAATATTATCAACGAAGAAATATTAGAGGATCATATATGATATAATATTTATTTATATAGTTATTTAATAATTTAATTACAAAATTTAACTATTATACCGGAGTTTAACATACCATCGACTAAGGATAAGTATGAGGTAAGGGTTAATTTCACAATCTCTTTATTATATGAGTTTGTTTTATGTAAATATCTATTAGGGCCTCTTTATAATCAACATCAATGTTTTCTTAAAAATATATTTCAAAACATTTTTAATATTAACTAGACTATGGTTTTAAGTCATTTATACCCTTATTTGACCTTATATGTTTTGAAAGTAATCTTTCCGTCATTTAACAAACAAGGTACTTTATGGCCTTTTTAACAAAAATAAAGTAAGAATGTTTTTTTAACTTATACAGTGGGTGCGGCTATTTTTCGCCATTATAATATCATTGAATCATCCCTTATAATCATATAAAAATATTTTCAAAATAAATGTTTTCTTTTATAATTATATGACTCTTAAATAGTTTCAACACTGAAAGTGTAATTTCTTTCAAATAGTTTTCATTTCATCTATGAAAACATCTTTGATGGATTTTAAACTTGTTTGAAGTTGATTTATTATGATACAAATATTCCATATTGTATTGAAGTCTTTGTGATATGTTTGAATATGGATGTGTTATTTTTATACCATTCATGGTTTATGGTTAATGGATTTACATTTCGTATGCTAGTTTTAATAAGAATGTTTATGTTATTTTCAACCTTTTCATATGAGGATTGCATTGGACTTAGTAAGTGACAGGAAGAGCCTGCTATATCTCCTCAGTGCATCAGTAGGTCTCATTAGACAATTAGATGTGGAATTGGTTGAGGCCTTTTCCATTTTGATATATGGTTTTAGCTGATGCCTTAATCATTTTTAGTTGCCTTGGCCAAGGCCTTGACAAAATGTTTCAGAATGCCCGTCATTATACATTCCCTCATTATGAAAATAATTATGTTGGTTCGTTTGGTTATTCGACTAGTAGAATACCCATGACTATGTTTTATTATGTAATTATTTACTTAGCTCATATTCCTTCCATAAAGTGTTTATGTTTATTATTTGTAAAGGCGTGTATTTTGAATTATTCATCATGCCTACTATTTATGTTATCTTCCCCTATATTGCTTACCCTTACTGAGAGTTTGAGCTCACTCCATTATTATTTATCATTTTCCCAAGATATGAAGAAGTTACTTATGAGTGACTTCCAGGAATAACCTAGGAGGCTTGGATGTTTCTAATGGAATAAATTAGTGTTTTATTTCTTTCCAAGATGTAATGTTGAACTTATGTATGTATCTTGTATCCAATAATACAAAACTGATCAGTCTTTCGAGACATTATTCATTGTATTATTCCATTGTTATGTAATAAAGCACCGACTCTAGGTAACGGGGATTAGGGCATTACAAAAGTAATTTAAATAGGGCCAAATTCATTACCACTACAAAGAGATCCGAAACATATCCAACCTAATGATAAAGATGGGGATTGTTGTCAATATACTATTGAAACACACCTCAGTCCATCTATCTCTCTAATATCTACATGGTCTTGGTCCCTATATGACACCTTAATTTTTTTTATCATTTTTGAAAGATGTGACACATGCTAGAAAAGACCATATAGGAGTTTATATATTAATACCTAGTAGGACACCCCAAAACAATAAATCATATAACAAAATAATAACATTCAGCTTTACATTGGTATATTTCTAAAACACATATAACAAGAATATCCATATATACTCAACAAATAAACACAGTCTCAAGGTAAAGTCAAAAATATGATTCTAGCCTAGGAATTCAGATCAAAGGTTACATAGAGAACTCTTTTAGGAGAACAGACTCCACAAGTCAGATAAAATTTATGGCATCCTTCCAAGAGGTAGTGCACATTGGGTATCACCATTAGAATTACATGTTGTAAGTCTGAAAAGATTTGATAGACAGATGAGTATCACTCCCAAGTGCATGGGTATACCAACAACTCAATTTTTATTAACCCATAAAGTTGAGGATTAGAACCCTCATAGTATTTCTCATGATAATACCAATAACACAACCTATAGATAGAAGATGAAAGTGGAACTCACTCTAGGCCTCATAGAGGTATTCCAACAACTCTGTACAAGATTTCCTACTGAAGGGATAAACATACTATGTGTAGGATGTGATTCCATACTAACCCTCTTAGAAAATGATATAGGGAATGTTACTTAAATGAAACTTGTACAAGATATGGAGGATAATCTCTCTAATCTTTATTTGAAGGAGTACACATTGTGTACTAGGAGTACATGTTGTGTCCCTATGGCAACATGTCCTAACCATGTAAATTTATTGTTACCATGTTTTTGTAAATGTGCATGGTGTGTTTATCCGTATGTAATTCTACTTGTTTCCTAGTACCCACCCCTACCTATTTATACCTCTTAAATCCTTATCTGTGTATGAGTACATGGTGTGCTTGTGGATGTGTTCTTCTACGTTGTGTTTGTGTACCATCCATGATACATGCCATTCCAAATAGGAAGTGTCACATGCAGTGTGAAAGGGTTACACACTATGTGATACTAAACATCACTGTGGAACCCTATCTTTCACATAGGTGTCCAACCCGAGATGTAACTCTGAAATACACACTATGTAGATCCAAAATTTCTATAATTCCATATTAAGAATCATGCATCTCTTCTAATAATATGGAAATAAATTTGATTGTTCCCCATTCCATAATCAATGTGGTTTATTCACTAGTCCTTTCAATTATTGAATCTTCAAAATTCAAATGTCAAATACATTTAGAAAGAAAAATTGAACGTTGTTCATCATCATGCACTAATGAAACAAAATCTGGTATCCAAACCATCTAATCCACTATCACATTCTTCATCACACCACTATCACATTGTGCTAAGCCCAAATTCATGATATTGACTATTTACACAATGAAATAGGTGTGTGAAGATCAATGCTAGAGATATTGTGGAACCACAGCCAAGGTATCCCCCAAGATGAATGAATAAATAGAAGATAAATACAAAAACCTCAACCACAATGAATTAACCTCTTCCAATTTTATTTTTGGCAATGATTCATTATTTTTTGAATGAAGAATTAAGAGATAATAGGTAATAAAAAATAAATTCTCCCAATTCTCGTATAATCATCCTGGCACCTGAAATATTCATGATCCATGAATCAATTCATCAGTTTATTTGTTTGAGTTTATCCTAGGAATCATAAAAAGAGAGGAGATCTAAATAATAAATTTTCTTACATTTTTTTTGGATCAATGTCTAATAAAGAATGATAATTTTTCATCATCATTGGAAACATATTCCAATTCCTTTTCACACTGATCGTGGAACCAAGATATGATTTTCATTCATCAATGTATCTTACTGCACGCTCTTCAAAAGTTCACATATGTTTAAATTTTTATGCAGTTGACCTTGAAAATCTTCCATAAACATGTTTAAAATAAAAAATAATGGGGTCGCTCTATCAGTGAATTAAATAAGATAATTTAATTAATTATTTTTTTCATTTTATTCCAGAAATAATTTTCACAAAGAACCTGCACTAACAATGGTTATATTGGACCTAAGGAGAAACATGAATTCTAAACTCAATTGTGCCCTTGGAATTTTTATCTGGACATCTGTTTGGATGATATTACACTTTTTCAATAAAAAATTTCTCATGTTCTATTTAATATATTTAATATATTCCAAAAATTTATTCTGGGAACATCGGGCCTTGTAATCCCACAATGTTTGAGCACCTAGTCCCACATGTAATCCATAACATATCCAAAAAAATACTTGTAAAATCAAAGTAAGTAAATTCTCCTCACATTGGGGATTTACGTCTAGAAAATCCAAAACAAGGAGCTACACCAAGAGATGTGGGTACTCAACATACATTTGAGCCTCCCACTCCCAAGTGATCTCTTAAAATATTCATGTACTGCCACTAGACATGCACTAAAATAATCAATTTCCCATCAAGAATACTTTCTTGTAAATCGTTGATCTCTACCATGCACTTAGAATGTTAAATCCATACATGATTTCTATATCACCTTAGCGGATAACTTTTGATGGTTCATGCACATACCACCTCAGCAGTGACATGTGGAATAAGTCATGTACCCAGTCTAACTACGGAGGTAGAGATAAAAGGTATTACACCTCAAAAACTTTATGAAGTATCCAAAAAATGAAAAAGAATCCTATAGATATACTCCCTCCCTGACCAAACCTCCATAATCTACATTGAGGTGAAACCATAAGAACACATTTTCTTACCCCTCAAACTCAAACTATCGTCATCGTAAAATGTTATAAACTATGTATAGTCCCCATCCACCACTAAATTATCTACTCCTCCTTGATAGTATTTCATACCAAATTTGTACCCATGAATTCAGACTCTCCTATGTGGGTCCAATAAATTGGATACCTATAGCTTTCCCATACAAGGCATTTAATGGTGTCATATCGATGGTGGAATTGTATCTATTATGGCATGAAGACTCCACCAGTGGTAGGAGATCCCCCCCATAAATATCCAATATCTATCATTGTATCTCGTAGAATTTCCTCTAGAACCTGAATAGTTCACTCAGTCTGGCCATCAGTTTGGGGGTGAAAACCATACTCAAATGCAATTGAGTCCCAAAATCCTCCTATAATCCCTTCCCAAAATGAGATATGAATCCGGAATCACGTTCATAAATGATAATTGATAGAACTCTATAGAGTTTAACAATTTGCTGCATGTATAGGCCTCCCAAACTCTCTACTGAACTATTCTCTTGAAGAGATAGTAAGGGGGAAAACATAGTGAGTTGGTCTATGATCACCCCGATGGAATCATGTCCCTTGGATGTTTTTCACAATATCATAATTAAGTCCTAGTATATCCCATCATACTTCTACTATGAAACCTCAATGTATTGAGCTAAAACCACTAAAATATTTCACTCATCCTTTACTTTCTTACACTTAAGGCATCAAGAT
Source organism: Viscum album (assembly GCA_963277665.1). NCBI lineage: Eukaryota > Viridiplantae > Streptophyta > Magnoliopsida > Santalales > Viscaceae > Viscum > Viscum album. The sequence goes on from OY728142.1 coordinate 402,844,443, forward strand.
GAAAAATCTACAACTCCCATATTCTTCCCTATCCACCAAAACTAACATTGAAGTTCATGTTACATCTTTTCTTTAGCAGGACATACCACCAAATTAGATGTATGAAACTTACTCATAACCTCCTCCTACATCATCACAAGTTCCATCATGATTACTTTAAAAAGAAGAGAAGGATTCCCCAACATTATAAAATCCATTAGATGCATTTTTATCAAATATCTAAGTATATATGGTCTCATAGTCAATTTTCCAATTTTTTTCCTCCCTGGATTGCTGCATACGTGGAGGGATAAAAACTATTGACTTGTGATAATTTTCTCTATCTACATTCTGAAAGTATTACTTTAATGGTCCCAACTACTCTAATTCCTTTCTTAGTATCTACAAACAAGATATCCTAGTGAGAGCATCTGCTACCATGTTCCCCTTCCCAGTAGTATAGAAACTTTTTGAAGTCATAATCATAGATTATCACTCAACGTAGCATCTATATAAAGATGAGATCACTATTATAGAATATATATACATGAGACTCTTATGTTCAGAATGAATGATATGTTTCTTTCCCATCAGGTAGTGTCGCAACATCTTAAACATGAAGACTACCACTGCTAACTCATGGTCATGGGTCACATAGTTCTACTCATGTGGTATTAAATATCATTAACTATAGGAAATAACCTCATTCCTCTACATGTGAACAAAACCAATCCTAGTTCCTAATTCATTTTAGAACACTATATACTCGACATCCTCTTCTAGTAATATCAAGATGGGAGTGCTCATAAATATTTTCCTCAACTCCTAAAAATCCTATTGGAACCTCTCTTTCAACAAAAAAGGATTCCCCTCTCTAGTAAAAGATATCATGGGTGCTGTTATCATGGAGAAATCATGTATAAATATTTTGTAACAGCCTTCCAACTGAAGGAATATCCACAGTGTTGTCTTTCTCATGGGTGGATCATAATCTCACACTACCTCAACCTTGTCCAGGTCCACTACCAAACCATCTGCAGAGGTAAAATGTCCAATAATTGGACCTCCTGATCTATAATTGGAACATTAACAGAATCACATAATGATGTTTCTCATATAGTAAATCTAGAACCATCCACAATTCTCTCTTGTGCTCCTCCTTATACATTTAGTACACAAGGATTTCATCGATTAAGACTACCATGAACTGGTCAAAAATGTGAAAAAGTTTTGGTTCATGAGTCCAATGAACACATATGAGGAATTTTTCAAGACAAATGGCATCATCAAGTACTCATATTGTCTATAAAAAAATAAATTTTATCTTCAGTATATCCTCATCCTATACTCACAATTGGTGATAGCATGATATGAGGGCAACCTTTGAGAACCATCATTCCCTTATCCACTAATGAAAAAGGGAATAAATTTTTTGATAGTGGATACATATTCTTCATTGAAACATATTTCAATCACTATTATTATAAAAAAATCCTCAAACTCCTATCCTCTATCCTAGAAAAGAAAACATGGGATGACTAAAGTAAAACACATTGTCTAATAAAGGCCTTCCTTTAAATTTTTTCCAATTTCACTCTTAACTCACGAAGTAATGTGGGACCCATTAAATATATTGGCTTGGATATCGAGGTCATACTGAGATGTACATTGATGCAGATGTATATCTCTCAGTGGGAAGATATTCTTCGAAACCCCATAGGAAATATGTTCTCATGCTTCATCGCCTTTTCATGGATTTATAAAAATAAAAATACCCACATCACCAAAGTTTATGATATCCAACTGATGAGTAATTAGTTTCACCCTCATTAATGAGTCCATACATCACATAATGTGTTCCCTTTTCACCCACACTTGAAATCTGATTCCATCACTACTGACACACCACATATTGTTCTTGAAATATTTAATTTGGGCATGAATTGTGAATAACCAGTCCATACCTAAGACAACATCATAATGCCACAATTATACTATAAATAGATCTCAATAGAAACTATCACATCTAATAGATACGTAAAACTATTATCAAAAGTGTTTGGTCACTATGTCATCTTAAATATGAGTCTCTATGTGAAAGGGTTGAGAAAAGGGATCAACCGGAATCTCTAAGTCTTGAACTAGATAGGTGGAAATAATGGAAATACAATGACCTGTGTCTATCAGTACAATAGCTAAGTTAGATGAGAAAAATATCATAACTTGTATCATTCCTAGATCCTCTAGTTCAAAAGCCTTTACTAGTTTCATATACCCCCACCCATGTCCTCTATCTTTTAAAGCATATTATTGACCAACTAGGGGCGGTATTGGTAACATGGACAAGTGCCAACCACCTTTGGTCTCTCTACCAACTCTTCTACTCCCTCACACACCATGTTAAACTATAAGATCATCTCACTGCCTCTTCCATGGAGGCCCATCCATTGTCTCCATGTTAGTAATATGGTGGGTTGAACAATTTAATGCAAGATGTCCCCATCCATAACATTAGTAGCATCGCCTCTCCTAGGCTGACTGGACCCGTCCAGTGATCCCTAAACCGTAGACCATTTATCTTGGGACCTACTCATAAATATTCTTTCACATCAAGTTATATGTGATTGTCATTGGATCCCTATTTTCAATGTCTCTACTCTTTTATTTCAACTTTCTGAAACCTAGGTCTTCATATGCTCATCTAATGAACTCTCAACTAACAAGGCTCACTCCCATACCTCAGTATAATTTAGAATGTCTAGAGGTATAACACTATCCTGTGTGTATCTACATATTCCTCACTCTATGTCATTATCCTAAAGGAACTAATCTCAAGCCATATCCATTGAGTAATTGGAAAGGTTGTTCAACCTTGATGAATTCTAATCTATTATTGGGATTCCCTTCTAGAGCTAAGAAATGTTTTGGATATGTACAACCCTAAATGTAGCTGTAAATAAATCCTCTCAGGAAATGTTCTCATATTATGACTGTGATAGTGTCAAATCATCATAAGACTGGGTCACCAAACCCTGCCACCATCCTACTGAGCCACAGAAAAGTATTCCCTCCACGACCACCATATGATTTGTTGGGGTCATGAATATATGAGAAACCCATGTCACTACCTCAAGACATTCCTCACCAGACTATGAGTTTGGCCTAGCTTGGAACTTGAGATGCCTTTATGGCTAAAACATGTGAATTTTTCTCACCCAATGCACTTCATCTGCTAGTATAGTAGGTAACATCTACTGCTCTACATGTAGTGTTATATCTAGTGCACCACATAGGGGTAACATTCTTGAAACTAGTCCTTATATCGATACCTCTTAACTAATGGGATAATTATAATTTTCTTGATTCTAAATCCTATTTTGTATGTGTTGTAGATGAATCTAGAAATAGATAATATATTCAAGGTATAATGAGTATATCTGGAGAGATAACTCATGAAGGACATGGAAACAAAAACCCTTAACTATATGATGCGTGTACCATTGTTTTCCATGCAACTTGTGTTATCATATACAGAGTTGAAAGGTAGCTGATCAGTGTCCTGGTGTATTGATATGTCACCCACCACACCCATAGTTGGATTTGTACCTAGAAATATGATCTATGTACACTTACCATTGTTTCCAAAAACATAACTGATAGGCTCTAGTCATAAGGTAGAAATGTCTGCTCTAATACCACATTTCTATGACATATCACAATAGGTCCCATGTTGCGACTCCCCATGCCTGCCTCCAATAGTCCATGGGCTGATGACTAGCTCCGAGTAGGAATATCACTAACATGGGAGGCCTTATCCTATGTATATATATGTGTACACATAAATCCAATCCCATATAATAGTGAAATGTAAAAACAACATAACAACCATCCATCAATACATCTAAATCCCACAACTAGAGTACACCAATAAGTAAAAGAAATTAAATAAGTCTAAATACAGTCCCACTAAAAAAATATAAAAACAATTCTAAACTAATGCTAAAATGGGGGTTCCTATTAAGATATTGTAGTAACACACCTCGGTCTGTCTGTAACACTAAGAACATTCTGGTCCTAGTCCATCTAGAACTCCATCGAAAGATTAATCATCCACACAAGAACAAACTCATGTAGGAAAATCGCATGAAGGGGTGAGTATAATAATACCATTTAGAAACCCCAGTACCCCAAATCATATTATAAAAAAATAACAATCAGATCTACATAGGTACATGCTTATAACATATATAAAAATAATGTGTAGATATATTCTTCAAAGGCAAGTGGTCTCAAGAAAAATTAACAACCATAATTCTATATTAGGATTATTTCTAAATGGTTCAACATATCACTCATTTTGGGGTACCCACTCCATTAGTCAAATAGAATTTATGGGGTCTATCTAAGAGGTAGTTCTTGTCAGGTCTTTACATTATAAGTATACGCTAGAAGTCTGAATAAATATGATATATTGATGATGTTCAATTAAAATTAAATGGGGGTATACCAACAGCTAAATTAGTATTAACCTTCCATGTAAATGATCTTCACCCATATAGTATTGGTCATGATGATACCAATTACTCCACCTATTGAAAGAATATGAAAGAGGATATCACTACAAGACTTGTGAAAGGATTCCAGCAACTCTATCCAAGAGGCCCCTACAATGGGATCACCATCGTATTTTTAGGTAGTGATTCCATACTAATCCTCAATGAAATGGAAATGATGAATTCACTGTGAAAAAACAATGTCCAATGTATATAAGAAAAAAGGATCCATGCCTTTTTGAAGGAGTAAACATCATGTACTAGGAGGAGACGGTGTGTCCCTTTTCCACTGGGTCTTGCCCAAGTAAATGGCTCATGTATGTGTCAATGTAAAAGTAAATAGAATATTTATTATTGTGAACTTATTCCTGTTTCCAAGTACATGGACCTACTCATGTACACCTGGACAAGTTGTATCCATGTAGGAGTACATGGCACGCTGATGGCCATGTACTTACTAGTCATGTATATGTACCCACTGAGGAACATGTCGAGCTAACCGGGAAGGGTTTCACATTGTTTTATATTTTCACGCACTGTGTGATATTTAAATTCGCCACTAAAACCCTAGAAACCACACAGAGGTACCACATGGTGTTTAACTTCGAATTACACGCTATGTAGATCAAAAATTTCTGTAATTCTATATCCATAATCATGGGTCTCCTTTTCCTCCCCAGCCATCAATCTGACAATGAATGATGCGAGAATAAATTTTTTTCATCGATCGGTCCTTGTATTCCTCAAATCAATGAAAATCATCCATCAAATCCATTTATAAAATTCATTCAAATGTTGTTCATAATCACATACTGAAGAAAACAAAAATAGGGTATCCAAACCATATGATCCTCTTCTCCTTCCGTCATCACTTAATTTTTACCTCTTACCAATCCCAGATCTATGATATTTAATTTTTGAGCCATAAAATAGGTGCATAATGATCGATTCAATGAATATTTTTGATCCTTGGGCTGTGGAATCACCCAGGATGAATAAAGAAATATGAGAAAAATGCAAAAACTGCAACCATATAAAATGAACCATAGAAAATTTTCATGTTGGACTTAATTATTTGTTTCTATATTGAAAAATGAATAGATAACATATAATTACATTGAAATTCTCCCAATTCCTTGATAATCTACCCTATAACCACAATACACACAATCCAAAAATCAATTTTTTAGTTGATTGGTTCATGTTCACCATAGGAATGTCATAATGGGAAGATATCCAAGTATACTTTTTCTCAACCTTGGTTTTGGATCAATCAATAAAGAAGAACGAGGATGCATCATCTATGTTGGTGATATCCTCCGATTTTTGTTTCACACTGATTGTGGAACCTTGATCCTGTTATCATTCCTCAATGGATCGTCCTCTATGCTCGCCAACAGATCTCCATTATTTATTGGGTTATGCATAAAACACTAAAATTTTTCCATATTCTTGTTTCAAAAGGAAAATCATTGGGCCTCTACATCAATAGATTAAATAAAACAATTTAATTATTTATTTAATTCATTTTACACCATTGAAGGATTTTTCATTAAGTCCAGGCATTGACCAAGTTTATGTCTCACCAAAGGTAAACCCCTCATTATGAACTCAAAGATGACCTCAGAGTTTTTATTTGGGCCTCTATTTAGATGTTATTTCACTTTTTTAGGAAAAAATCATGGACGTTCTATTAAATATATTTAATATATTTCCCAAAAATCTGGGCACGATGAGCCTCGGAATCGCACATCATCTCAGTGACTGGTCTGAAAAATAATCCATACAATATCCAAATATAATACATGTAAAATATGATTCATTACAAACATCATCAAACAATGTTTTCTCAAATTCCAAAAGTGTGTTCCAGATCTCTATGGTCTAGTGACAAACACTAGGATATAAAAATATTCACAATTTGGGAATGATTTCAAATAATAATAAACATGCAGTGGAAACATACCGATAATTATACATGGAAAGTCTATATTTTTAGATTCTATGTGTGTAAAATCAATATTTAAAATAATGTAATGATACAAAAAAGCTATAAACAACCATAATGTTCCTACTAATCTCACAAATATTAAACATCAAAAAAATTACCTCTCACAACCAATATAATAAAAAAAATCCAAACACATCGCATAGAATTCAAAATAAATAAAATAAACAACTTTTTGAATTGTTTGATATATTAAAATCCCAATAATATAATTAAACTTAAAAAAACCATCTCTATCGGACCCATGGTCAATCACTATATAACATACAAACCCCAACAAGACTATCTTGACAATAAACATGAAAAGATAATCTTGGGAACCTAAAAGGAAACATAATAAGTCTATACACATAAAATTATATGTATATAGGGTGTGAGAAAAATGGTCCCAGTAGGATCCCACTAATTTCATTGTGTTAATCCATTAAAATCACAATTCATCAATTCTTGTTTTAAAAATAATTAGAAAATTGGTTTTTCACATATAAACGTATCAAAATATGTATCATTCTATATTTAATTTCCTAAACCTCCACCCATTTTTAAAAAAATAGATGGACCATCCAATTAAAAGTGTCCAGTTTATAAAATGAAGGAAATATTATCTTAGCCTTAAAAGGAAAAACTCAACACTCTCCACTTATCAAAAAAAATTAAAAAAACACACTAATGATCCAAAACCATTTCATTTAGAAACACCCTTTAAAATCAACCCATAAAATTAATTTATAAGAATAAAAATGTCATAATAAAAATATATATAACAATAAATAAACATATAATTAATGAAACAAAGGTAAAAAAAATCCACAATCACACTAAACAGTGCCACATAATCTAATTGAACTAGGGGATAAAATGGAATAAGAGATGTGAGTCCCCATATAATATCCTCAAAACCACTAAGTATCAGGGAAAAATCACTAGTTCCTAAAGTTAGGAAACCGTAGATAATATTATAACCATATGTGATAAAATTTAAGTCTATGTAGCATTAAAATCAAAACCGATAAAAACTAGCTTACCCATATCGGCCTCATCAAGGGAACCCTCCAAGATAGGGTAGAGAATACAGATTGGGTAAACTAGTTAGTGTGTGAGTTGTCTAGTGTAGTACAAATATATACCTCTTCCTTAACCTAGGGTTCCAATTAAAGAATTAAAATATAGGTCAGTAGAAAATGTATCACATAATCAATACATCAATCCAACATAATTTCATAATAACAAATATCATCTCGCAACCAAATCCATTTAAATAAAAATCCCCTTCTTACATCATCCATATCACAAATAATATACAAAATCCCCCTCCAAATCCACAATACATATCCCTCAAAACAAAATAGAAATCTTAAATATGGTCACACATACATCATGAAAACTCATTATTACATTCCAACCATGCTTTTTGAATAACTTATTATGGATTCCGATAAACTTCACACCATTTTATATAATCATTTTAAAATTTCTTTTGAAACTAATGAAGTAAAATTTCACTAGAAATAAATTGAAAAATCAAAATTATTTTTTATTTAACAGATTTCAATGTATACAATACTATTTTTTTGGAGACCATAATTAAAAGCGCCCACATTCATCAATTCCAAGACAAAAACATGTTAAAATTCCTTTGATCATAAAAAGTTTAATTGAATAAACCATATAACAGTTTTTGAAAAACATTTAGTACTCAAACATGACTTTAAAAATAAGAAAAAAATTAAAACATCATTTTTACCATGTGTATTAATACTATAAGAAAATTTAAAAATACTCAATGGTTGTCATGTATAGATATAATTTTATAAAATAAGGAACTATGAAAAACTAAGCACTCAAAAAAATATCAATTAATCTAAACTTATAAAAACACCATTATTAAAAAAGATGAATAAATTCACCACTCATGAACCATCATTGGAAGAATCAAAAAAATCATGTTAATGCCATATATATTCCCAAGACACCCAAAATCAAATATTAGATCAAACAAAATCACAAATGTTGGAAAAAACCCCTAGGTTTTAGGGGGGAAGAAATAAACAAGTGGGAATTAGGGAAATGATGAGAAGAGGGAAATAACAAAAGTAAAATATTGATTTTCCTTGAAATACCAATTGAAATCAGTGGAAGAGAGATTCAAAATCATATAAGAAGAAAGGATATATTTCTTAGGGCTCCCCTCTTGTTCATAAACTTCCAATGGAAGAACAAAATACCCCATCTAAGGTTTAATTTCACAGTTTAAAATTTATAATTCTGTAAAAATAAAAGTATTCCCTAGAAATGTCTTTTCTTGATCAATCTCATCCTAACATGAGGGTACCTAAGTATAAGAAATCCTATATTAATCCCCATATATCAATCATGATGGTCTTCAATAAGAATCATGGGGTAACTATTTATGGACACATTAGGGTATGGTTCCTCGCATCATAGTCGTGACCTACTATAGCCAATAACTTCAACTCATCGGGACTTCATGAGCCCCAACAAAATAAAGGAGAACCCACAAAAAGCATAAATTCTCCAAAATCATCAATAAATAGAATAACAATAAAATAGGGGTGTATCATCCCCAATTAAAAGGTATATCTAAAGACCTTTTATCGAATTTATTTTTAAAAACCTCCTCAATCAGTTATGGTGGTGAAAAACTATTAATTAATGGGAGGGTAGTGATATTGTTTTTGTGGTTGTTCGATCCAAATATGGTCTACCATGTAGTAAGAGTATAGCATGTATCATACACATAGGTTTCTAGTTATGAACAAATGATGTGGGTTTTTGGTCATGTTGTTTTCATTTGAGGCATAGCATATGAATTCTACTCATTTTAGGTTGCAGGATTCTGAAGAAATGATAGTAGCTACATAACAAAAAAGATGTAGAGGAATATTTCATCAGAAATCGTACACTTGTAAAAAACTTTTTCTTTCATATAAAATAAAAAATAACCTAAAATTGTAATTTATAAAAATATTATAATGTTTTAATAGGGTTTTGTATTTTCTTTGGAGGGGTGAGTTGTGTCAAATCCCATGAAGGCTCATTTAGGTGTGAGTGTGTCATTTAATTTTTCCTTTCTAAACCCGCTAACTAATATAGAAATAAAATATAGGTTGAGAAAATATCTCTATTGAAATGTTTTTAATCATTTAAATGTATTCAGGTAAACATAAGGAGCACTGTTAGAGAGTTTTACCCAAAACTAACAAATATTTTCCCATAAAAACACATTACTCTTATTTTCAACTAATTTTCAGGATCCTTCACTCTACATATTGATGTTTGATGAATGGTAAAATAGATATAATTACCATTAGAACCCTAGGTTCTTCCATTATTAATTGAATTTTTATGTGTATCTAGTTCTTTCTGGTTAGTAGATGTTATCCCATGTCATGGTCATTTTCTTATTATTAATAAAAAGGTTAGCGGTATAAAGGGGATATCCTGGAAATATTTACAATAATGTATCCTAAAAATTATGGTTCCTCCGTAATGTTAATTAATCAAAATGTAAAACTACATAAATAATGGTCAATAGTGAGACAAATTAATCAATTATGAACTTTTTCATTACTATAAACTTTCCTTTGATCTGACATAGAAATATACACCTATTTTTAAACACAAATACCATCAATTTATTCTCATGAAATATTTTTTGAAATGTTTGGTAGATATATCTCCCATTATATAACTAAAAATATATTTTTATAAATTTATCAAAAAACCATAGTGTGAATTCTTATACGTTGTAATTTTTTTTCAACAACTATTGATTTTAAACAAATTGTTACAAACTCATAACTCCATAAAATAAAGACGTCATTTAATTATTTGATATAATTTATTTTTATGGAACCAAATTATTGTTTCACTCTAAAGATGATTTAAATTTTTTAAGAATATCCATCATATAAATTAGGGACATTATTAGTGAACCAGAATTTTTTAAAACATTAAGGTCATAGTTGACATACAAATGTTGTAGGTATACTTACAAAAAATTTGTTGTTCTAAAAAATTTTATCAACAATTATTGAGAAAACATGAAATTTTAGATGATACATTACTTTAACAAAAATATAGATTCCTTCCTCATGGACACCAACAAACTCTTCCTTTATTCTCTAGAAACCATGATAAAAACCATGGTTGTTTTCTCAGTCTCCATCATATGAAATTTTTATCATGAAGTGACCATGAAATGTTTAATGAAATTCCACAATGTAGTTTTACCCTTCCTTGAATTTCACTATTCATTTAAAACCTATGAAACTATAATCAAATATAAAAAATACAGTATATTTTTTATTATAAATACAACATGGAAAAAATTAAAAACTCCTAGATCATCTATTCAAGAAACTATTATATCCTATAATCTCAATGTGAGTGTTATCTAAACACCACATTTTCGGAGAGAGTGTCTTTTAAGGGAGAACCATATCCCTCTATGTGAACAAAATAACCACATTAAAAACACTTTTTATTCTTAAAAGTTCCTTTAATTTATCTTGGGGAATTTTAATATCACCCTTTATATTTGTTGAAAACATATGACCAATTGAAATTAAAAAATAAAGACATGGTAAAATAATAGACACAAAATAAAATTGAATTCCAAGATTTCCAAAAACTATTCTTTAATATATTATCACCTTTTATTTTAATAAATCAGGCCTCTCCTTTATATGAAGTATTTTATTTATGATTATATTTCCCATTTGGAAAAGATATTAACATTATACCCATTATTTAAATTCAATGGAAGGAATGAGGAAAAATAAAATAAAGTCAGAAAGATTTTTAGGTAGGATACACTCCCAAAAACCATCACTAGTGATTAAATTAAACCTTAATCAATGGATTCATAAATATATATATAATTTATTACTTTATTGTTGAGTACTCTAATTTTAGTTCTATACACTCCACTTTCTCTTGTTAAAAATTATAATTTTTTTCAATATGTTTTGACCAAAAATGTTTCACTGGATTCTTTGATCATTATATGACATATTCATTATGAAACCTAATAACTAAGGGACATTGATCATGCACAATCATATTATCATAAATTTATTTTATCCAAATAATTAAATTTTTATCTTACTATTTTATAACCTATTAAACTTATGTTATACTAAGAGTGAATGAATGTTTCTTCTTAGAGTGCTAAATAAAATATCATGTGTCAATAAATAATACTCACTTATAAGTTAATTACTAATCTCCAATGACATTTATTAAATATATATTGATAAATCCAAATTTTTTAAAAGATTTATATTTATTATACCTAAATTCATACTAATGATTTCCTTTGATATGATGTAATATTTTCAATATTACAATAAGAAGTTAACCATATGGATTTATTTAGAATCAGACACATAAATAAATAGTATACACAATTCCTAGTCTTAAAACTATAAAGTATAACAAATATCTAATCAATCATATTATAAAAACATATCCACATTCATTCCTTCATAATCTAAGTAAAATTTATTCCCTATTGAGATGGGTGTAGATAACTTCATTGTTTATTTCATTCTTAACCAAATGAATAACTCACATGTATATTTTTATTCAATTAATAACATATAATTTATTTTGTAAATTCTTTATATACCATGATAAATTTCATCTCTCTAGTCCTTAGAATTTCAAAGCGTTTCTTCACCAGTGTAGAAAATTCTTTATAATAATTCACTTGATTCCACATAAAAATATATTCAATAACATACACTATCAAGGTGAGTGAGTTAATTTCTTTTTCATAAAGGTAATTTTCGACTTAGAAACATTGAGTATGGTAATCATCATAGAACCATCCATCATAAAATTTAGGTTCTTTTATAAGCCAATAAATATATTTCTTCATATTAAAAACCCATTTTAAATTACATTCAATTATTAATCTAGTTGGTTATTTAATGATTACCTTCCCATAAATTTAACCATTCAAACATATTGTCTTTAGGTCTATTTTTAAAATATTTAAATTACCTTGAGAAAATATAGAAAGACATTTTTTTATTATTTCAGGATTTGAAAATTGAGAAAGTGTCTTGTTGAAATCAAATACCATAAATAGAGAATATATTCTTTATATTGTATTTAATATTTATAATTGGGTTTTTTTAAAGACTTGTATTTTACTATCATATTGTTCTCTAAAATATATAATTTATCTTTAAAGTATAATTATTTTACATTTTATTTAATTATTCATCCATGGAATCTATCCAATCATTATATTTTAAATCTTCAATAAAAGTTTTTATCTTCAACTTGATAAATTAATCTTTTGTGATTAGAATTCATCAATTTCCATTTAGTTTATAATAATTCATTATTTTCCCCAATGATGATTTTTGGCACCACATATTTACTGTGTATTGAAAAATTATATTCACTTTTCTTCATAGACTCTTTATCCCTAGATTTATTCTAATAAACTTATTTTTCATATATATTTGATCTGTTGATTGACATAATACAATATTGATTTGTATTTACTCTATAATACCATAAAATATCATCATCAAACAAAAACTATACTCATTAATTACTATTTTCTAACAACACAATAATAGAAAATTTATCTACAAAATTATTGATAATTACATTATAAAACTCATAACTCCTTTTATATGGTGTATAACTATGATAAATACCATAATAATCTCATTAATAAAACTTTATAAAATCTATTCAATTATTATTAATAAAAAAAGGTATAATAAGCACCTAAAACTATTCAATTTTATCTTATTTATATACCATAACTAATAAAGTATATTAAATTAATTTAGTCCAAAAAATTATTGATTTTAAAAAATGATGGATGGTGTGGTGGATTTTCTTCAAAAATGTTCTGAAGAACCATTCTTTAATAATATTTTTCTTTTCATGTCAATTCATCACATCTTTTTATCTAATTCTCTATTTTTATGGATTTTATAAATAACTATACACATGTATTATTCCATACTTCTTAAGATATTCATAAATCATCATATTTTTGTATTTGAATCCATTATCAAATATAAAACTAATATATAATTTATCTTGGTGGCATCCTTATATATTTATGGATCATTTGATTTACATGACATAAATGAAATATATTTAATATGAGAAAAATAATCATCAAAATTTATGAAATACGTATCTTCTCTGGTTTAGTATAGACATATAAGTCCCCACAAATAGAAATATATGATTTTAAGAGGCCTCATGGAATGGATCTCTATATATTTTTTACTTTTTTCTCTATCTTAATTTTATTAATCATTTAAATAGTTATTTATTTCCTAATTTAGATTTAGAATATTTCTCATTATTTGATTATATGTAAGTTTTATCTTATTATTTTGGAACAAATGGACAATTATTTGATTTCATATCTTATTCTCTCCATTCATTCATGAGTTGGAATAATTTTTCTCATCCCGGATTTAGAAAAATAATACCACTTTTCTCTTTCCCTCTGATGATAATAGTGTCATTTTCAATGTCATAATTAAGAATACTATTTTATAAAAAAAATTACTATTTTAATATTACTAGTATTCCTTAAATATAGCATTTTACTACAGAAAATTTAATCTATCATCTTTAAAAGTGATTTTATTCTCTTTAATTTGAGTTCTTCCTTATCTGTTGAAATTCATGGAGCTATCATTAAAAAATATTTCAAAACCTACAAAATAATACAAAATTTTTTTATAAAATATTATTTTTGTAATATTATAAAACAATCTATTATCTAATATCAAAACTAATATTTCTTCAAGGCTTTGAATGAAACCACAAAAACCATGGAACATTTTTTATCACTTCTTTTCATATAAGATTTAGAGGATACACTATGCTTCAACAACTCCAAAAAAATTATGGGATATCATTAGAAAATACTCCTTATTATTTAAAAATTATAATAGTCTCTTCAAGTGTTTAAATGATATTTTTTACTTTTATCAGTTACGTGGGCTGTTATAATGGTTTTTATATATTTTTCCATATTATCTCCACATTGATCCATTGACCTTTAATTTATTAGAGAAATACATATTATAAAATATTATTTAGGAATTTTAGACATACACTCAACATTGTTAACATCTATTATTAAATATAAGTATCCTCATAGGCTGAAATGGGAGTTATTCAATGTCAACTTATTTCCACTTAGCCAACTGTGTGAACTCTTAGATTTTTCATAAACTTATTATCAAAAACCAAGACTCCCTTATTACTATCATTTCACTAGGTATAGGCTTTAAAATATATATCCTTATATAACAAATTATTATTATTTTTAGCAAAAAAAATTAATATATAAATGTACTTTATATATTTTATTGGAAAACTAACTATTTTCCTTCATTTATATTTGTCACTACCTTCACATTATCAACTAACTTATGCATCAAAATTATATAGGTCCTACTTTTATAGATAGTATACAAATTTATTTATATTTTTGGATAACTTTTATTAATGATTTAGAATATTATACAATTACGTTTATATATTTTTAAAAATTTTACATAATTTTCATAAGATATTTTTAATTTCATGTATCTTTACTACAAGTGTGTAATCCTCTTTCATCGTCATAACAAAATGAGTGGTCATTAATTAATAATAATTTTTTTGAATGAATGATATTTTAGTTTTCAGTATTCTTTAATAAGTCTCCATCGTTATCTGTCTCTAGTTTGATGATAGTAGAATTAATGATTTTCTTCAATGATGCATTCATTTTAACAGGTTTTGTAGTATATTTAATATATAATTTCAACTACATAATCAAAACATATTCCTTATTTTTACCACTATATCGATATCTCTTTTAAAAAAAGATTAATTAGGATCACATTTATCTAATTATTTCTTTTCGTCCACATCACTTTCCTCATCACAAAAACAATTCTTAATTTTTTTTGTTTTACTTTTAGTATTCAATGTTATACCGATTATCTTCTAAAAATAAATAATATTATTACGCAAATTTTCAAATATAAAATCATAAAATAATTTATCCTCAATAAAATAAATCATCACATCAAATATATCCAAAAAGTTTCTCAATAATTTCATTATAAAGATTGAATCTATAAAACTTTATCTATAGACATGTATAAAACTAAAATTTATATTCCCCCTTGTAAAATATTTTCAACAAGTCCATCCTCATTCATCCTAATATATATTAATTTTTCATGAAAATATTGAATACAGGAAACTCAATCACCTTTTTATAACATTCATAAATACTATAATGATTATACTAAATATGATTAGTAGTTTTGGAACCCAACTCCTTTTTAGTTATATTTCTATGAGTGATGAACGGAATGTGTTGTGATCTATTTCAATTAACCAAATGTTTATTAATACATTTGGATATAAAAAATTATTATTTGAGGGATTTATATTAATTTTTAGTGATTTAAAATGTATATTATCACAAAGATATCAGGTATGGATTTATACTCTCCTTCTATAAAAGAAATACATTTTATGAATATGTGATATAATTATTTTAACAAAATCTATATACTCTATAAAAATACATTAATTTTATGTGATATAATCCATATCAAAAATATCTATAAATCCTCAAGAGTTAAATTGGGTCTTATATTAATTTATGTGTTCTAGTGAATATCTTATTCACTAAGAGGGGAAAATATATATATATAAAAACCTTTTCCCATAAAAACATATCTCTTGTTCTTAATTAGTGTTTAGGTTCCTCCAATTAAACATTTGGAGTTTAAGATTTTTTAAAATTGAATTAAATGGAACATTAAAACTTGGATTTTAGATGTTTACTAACTCTATGAGGGGCTATTACATAATGATCTATTGGTGGTATCTCATTTCACACAATCATTTTCATGTCATTAATAAATAATGTTAATAGAAAATATATAGCCATAAACACTTTATAATAATTTATCCTAATAATAAATTTTCCTCAAACACATTACATACTAAAAATATTTAATTTCATGAAGAATTATTAACAATTAAAATAATCAAGAAACTGTGATTTTTTTACTTCTTCTAGAATTTCCTTTGATCCACTATAATGTTTTTTACCTATTCTCCACACAAAAAATTATCCCTTTGCGTAAAATTAATACATTTGTATATTTTGTTAAACTACCCCTATAATTATCTAATGGAAGCTTTATTTTTATATAAATATCAAAAAAAAATAAGACCAGATTACTCGTAATCAAATTTTGTTCTTCTTATCCAACCATAAATACAAATCCCATAATTGAAAAATCATATATCTATAAAATCATGAGACTATTTCTTTATTTGATCACGTTTCTTTTAATATATCCATGATCAGATTTCTATATCATCACATTATAGTTTTTTCTTCATAATTCTAGTATTTAACTCATGTAAAAGGGGCTGAATCCTCATTTTAATTATTAAATCAGAGAAAAGACCACTTTTAACTGGGTAGAGGGAAACCCATTACATTGCCTGAAGGCCCAGAGGGCTTGTAGGCCATTACATAGCCCGTAGGCCCAAATATATGGCCCAATTCACATTCTGTGAATAGTAACCCACATGCAACGGTACCCGCATAGTACTACCTCCACTATAGTGTCCTTCCGCCACTACAATGTCCGCTAATGAACAGTGTCACCGCTTCTACAGTACCGCTACAGTTTTTCTACAGTACCTGCGCCCAATGGGTTTTGAACCCCCATTTTTCATGTAGGATTACAGTGTTCTCATCACTATTCCAGACCCCAACAACACATTTAACTCATGTAACATTATTGAAAACCCATCAAAATATCTCTATTGACCACAAACATAGTTCTTATAAAAATTATGTGATTTTATTTTCAAAAAAAAATTGGATCCTACACATTATTCGTCCAATTTTTATCCTTATATTGATAATATAAGACACCATATTATCATTACATTACTTATCATACATTCTATCAAATAATAGTGGTATGTTTAATTCTGAGTCTATATGTTTTTAACTACCATGTGAACATCCATTAGACATCTACACTAAAAATTTGTTATTAATTGGAAATTAAAAGATCCATGTGGATAAAAATGTTCTAAGAATATAAACATAAATAGAAGGTGAATTAATGATTTTGAAACTTTTAAAATAACCCCACAAAGTAAAATAATATTTTGATATAAGTAACTAAATCTAAAATCAGGAATAAATATTTTGTAATGAAAAATATATTTTTTTACGGAAAATTATATGGTAGAGCTAGAAAATGTAAATTAAGAAAATAAATTATAAATATTTAAATTTAATTGTTTTCTAAAATTGATCATGATAGTAAGAAAAAATTGGGAACACATAGACAAATTGGTATGGGATAAGAATATCAAACTCCCATTCTTAGCATCTAGTTAGATACAAAAAATTAGTATACCTATATATTATTCTCATTTAATCCAAATTGATAAGTTCATATTATCACTATATTTTAATGGTACAATGTTCATGTACTACCCACTCATAACAAGTACTTATGTCAAGAACTTAAACAATCAAAATATAAGATATAGGAAACTTAATATTGAAAATGAAAAAACATTTGTAATTTTTAATTGAAATGATAAGTAAGGTGATGTACAATGAAAAGAAAGAGAACAATATGTTATAAAAATATATTTTTCTTCAAATATATTAGAATGCAAATATATTACATATTTTATAATTAATTAATTTGAAATATTTCTTCTCAGATCAATTTATAGTAGTTAGAGTGTGATCTCTAATTTTGTTGTTTTTATTATATTTTTCCTTAACATTATCTATACATAAAATTGACTCTATCCGTATAGAATTATCAGAAATTTTAACTTACAATTATATTATTATCAAAATATATTTTCTTAAGACTAAAATAATAAGTTTTAGGGAACAACCACATCATTAATTGTTGGTTTGAATATATTTAATACTATGCACTAGTGGAACTATATTAGGTGTGAATTTTAGATTTTGAATTGGAATCAAAGAGATGATATTTTAGGTATATTCAATATACCAAAATAGTTTTCTAAGTGTATCAATGGGTGAAAACTTCTATATAATGTTATTATGTGTCAGGTAATTAAGAAGATAATTGTGAGTGATTACAAATTCTATTGGGTTCCTGGTAGGGTGCTTCTGGGTACCTAGTAGGGTTCCACTGGGTACGAGGTGTGATGACTAGTGGGATTATTCCACTAATATAGACACTAAAAGACCACCAATGTCATACCAAACATAAAGTGGGACATTATGTGGTTAGTGGATTAACACTAGGTACTCAGTGGTCCCTATATCCTTTTTTAATAGAGGTAAAAGGGGTTTCTCTTTTGGAAAAATAAGAACCCACTTCTGTGTTCTTCTCTATTAGGACACACATATGGGAGAGGTTTTTAATTCCACATTTCTCATCATAAACTTGGTATTCCCTCATTTTGGGTAGATATATTATCTTTCTTTATATATATTCAATATAGGATCCTCCTTCATCTTTCCCTTTCTTATCCTTTTAATTTACTATAGCTTTTATGCTAATGGAATTAGGGATATTAAAGTTTATGGGACTAGATCATGGTGAAATAATATCAATATCATGGATATATTATGTAATGTTCATAGAAAAGTTTTAGGTAGGGTTATTACCAACTATATTGTGTCATTAGACCTTATATATCTCGCCTTCTATGTTATATTGTGAAATATATAAGAACTTGAATTTTTTATGTAAGTTCATATTAATGTTTTGGTAAACCTCTTTGAATTGTTATTCTTTGGTCATTGCCAGGGTTTGGATTAGTTTTTTTATGGAAGGATGTATTTTGTGATGAAAATTGTATTGCTACTGAGGATTCTATGTCATGGATCAAGAACCTACACTATAAGAATTTTTCATGTGGTATAGAAACATAGTCTATAATGTAGAGAGCTCAATAGAGAAAGATAGGAGTCTCTACTTATTAAGGTATTATTGTGGTCATGTGGAATGTTATTTCATATCCTCTCCCAAGGATGTTGAAATCTATAGTTTCATTTGGTAGGATGTGTAGTAGTGGATTGAGGGTAGTTCTTCCAATATCGATGAAGTTGAGGTATAAGTGGTATGTTGCATTATAGCCTCCAATTTCAAACGGGTTCATGCATTGTGGTGGCCTTGGACACTAGATGGTATGTCCCTAGGTTTATAGGATCTACGATGTAGTATTCTACATGGATCTCATATAATCTCTGACCAATAGAGGTTGTTGCATGGTCCCTTAGGTTGTGTCATTTTATTCCATGTGCCATGTTGTTCTATGGTGTGGCTAAGAAAGATATGTCTAAGTATTTTTTTCCTTAGAATGATTATAAATACATGAACCCCCTACCTAACTTATTTTTCTATAAACCTCTCAAAGAAAGTCTTAGGAAGTTTACTATGATTTTTAAGTATTTTAAAGTTATTTTCCATCAAATTCAATCCCTACCTCCAATGGATTATTCAGTGGTGATCTGTTCCTTCCATTGGCGACCAATAAGAATCTGATTCAAACCAAAAGGTTGGTCGATTAGATATTGGGGTTCTGAGTATAGAATTTCAAGGTAAGACTACTATTTAATATTTACCTTATTATTTCATTGGTTTAATCCTGAATAACCACTGTTGAAATAACTCCATTACATTATAAAATGAAAGGGAGAAGAAACCAAATATTACCTTTGATATATTGAGATTGTTCATGTCTTCTTTTCTATTGAGGTAGGTGGCATAGAAAAAATCCCTTTTGTATATTTTATTTTCTTCTAGTATGAGAAAGAACTATATATACACAATCATGTTGTATATGTGAACAAAATTATTCATTAATTCACTTTCTAATGAGTTTTCCAGACATATACCTCCCACTCAATCCCATAGGGTCCATTGGCATTAAGGCTAGGCTTGCAACCACTAATGAACCCGGCCTACCCTTAGAATTATAATAAAATTGATGTTTTGATAATGTAAATTTTTCTATTAATGATGAATATTTTTTATTGGTCTAATATTATAAATTGGTATAATATGATAATTTTTGGGATCCCTAAAAATTGAACCAGATGTTCAAAAATGTCTATAATGGAATATAATTGGTTTGTCTTGTTTACATGATGATTAGTGGATATTCATATATTCATTTTAAATACTTTAGGGATAAATTAGTGAATGGAATGAAAAGTGTTTTAATTGATATAATAATTGGAAACCTAGATTTTCTGAGATTTTAATTTCTAGATAAAACATAATGAGGTTAATTGGATATTATGTTTTATGATGAAATTTCTAATATGCTGGAAATGTAGTTATGTGTTTTTTGTGCTTTGAAATGTTTCTTGAAATGAAAATAATGGTTATTGATTAATGAGGGTGGTATATACATGGAATTTTGAGATTTTTTTCTAGTATAATTTATTCTTGTTTTTTGGTTCTTGAGAGAAGCAGGAGTAATCCATGGGTGTAACATGCATGGTTACGTTCATGAAAGATGGTAAGATGCGTGGGGTTTGATACCTCCTAAGGGTAAGATACATGGGATATGAACCACATAAGGGTATTTTTTATAATAATTGGATGCCAGAGGGTTGTATTATTATATTCTAAGGGTTGGGACCATTATTTTAGGACTTGTTATGTGTGATTCATCCTCATAAAGATAATCTTTCACTGAACTTGAGGATCCATCTAGATATAAGAGGATACACCCCTAGATAGTGATACACAACATGATGTTAAATCGGGTTTGGATTGCCTTTGGTGTCATCTTAGAACTCAAGGTTCAATGATTGTATTTCATGTGCATTTTAAATTTATTTAATTAATACCCATGCTTGATTCTCCGTACTACATGAACTATATATTCATACTGGTTTTGTTTAGATCTAATGGTATTGACCTAATGAGTTGTACTCACACCCTGTATGGGCCGCCATTTGAGACATGAAAAGGCATCGTGGATATAACTATGAGAAATGGAATGAGACCTTATAATTGATTGTTTCATTCTATTTAGGTTGGAGTCTGGGGATAGGGACATCCTGGGGATCAAGATCAGGGCTTTTTAGTCTCTTATATTATCAGTTTTTATTTTATTCCTATGACATACAACACATAATTTACTTACATTTCATCATGACATTACATGATTTTATTATTATTTAATTAATGATAATTATTTTACTTTTCTATAGATCCATATTTTATTATTAAATTTGTTTCCACTATTTTCTTATAATATTTTATTATTTTTTCTATTTTAGAAACTATTTAGTAGAGGGTATAGTCACCCAACTATATTTTTTAAAGCCTCAATAATAGTATGTAGCCTCTGGCATACAGTGAGGTTTTCATGAGGCCATGTATCCAACCCACCTCTATCACATGAGGGAGTATTGGGTTAGAGCTATTAAAAATTGGTATTAATGAATCATGCTCATTTTTTATTGATTTACTATCGGGGAAATGTAAAAAGGATACTAGGATGTGGTGTGTCTTGGTAATGAGATCATTCATTGATGTATCTAACACATGTGTGGGGGAAAATATGAGTTCCTAGGAATGAGATTGGTATTCATGTTGTTTTCTAATTACGGTTGATGTTATTTTACCATGGGTGATTCACTTGTAGTGAAATGTTACTATTTAATTATATTTTTACTTATTGGCCGATATTGAATGATATGATTATACATGCATCATGATAGTTATATAGGGATATATATTGACATTCATTGTTCATTCGGGGGAAATATTTATTACATGTGACATATCTAGACATAAGTAATATTAAATAAAATACCAAGATATAAATAAAAATGGGATGAAAAATAATATGCTAGATTTATTCAGTTGTTTAGCCTAGTGTATAAGAACCATAATCCAGTTGATCCCTATCACATTAACCATTTATGTAACACCCCGAGATTTTATGAAAAAAAATATTATTTTTAATGTCTTGTGTTGTATGCTACACCAAAAGAAGCTTGCACAACACGCATCTTTGACTTGCCTTGTATTACACGCAATCGCAACCTTCCTCGGTAGCGTGTGTAGTACGCAATACTGAGTTTCACGAAACAACGATATGCTATTAAAATATTATTAAAACTAGCCGTTATGAATAGTAATAACCACTTTTTAAATTTTAGAAATTTTATCTCTCAAAATGGACTTCATTTTTGGATTCGGAGTATCGAATTTAGCCTAAGGTGAAATTTTGGTACTTTTCGGATAACTTTCATATTCAGATGAATAGTGAAAATTACAAAATTATAATTAAAAACAACTTTTTTAATCGAAATAATTACTAGTGATAAATTATTAATTTGAGTAGTTTTAAAGTATATTTAGAATATATTTTTACAATTTAATACAATGTTGGTCATTGGACGTAATTTCACATTTAAACCAGACATAAACAAGTGTCAATCTTTTGATAGATATTGTTTCTTAAAAACACGCTATTTGTTTTAACAGCGGGATTTAATTATAAAATTAATTAATGCAACTTCTATGTTATGAATTTGGTAAAATAAACTTCATTTTTGAATTCAGAATATGAAATATAGCTTAGGATGAAATTTTGGCATTTTTCTGAAAACCTTCAATTTTTGATGAATAGTGAAACTACTAAGTGGTAGTTAAAAAAAACTGAATTTTTCATAAAACTTAATTTTACCGCTTCTGTGAATGGAATTTCAAAAATCCGAGAGACACGGTTGATGTCAGTAAGTAAAATGTGGTTCAATGAGATGAAAATAATTTTTGGTGAATAGTAACTTTTTACTTTTATTTACCACGGTTAAAAGTAAATAGGGTAATTAAGGGTAAGAATGATATTAATATTACCCTAACACATGTCCTAATTCTATTGTACAAGTGTATCTCGACCAAAAACAACCTTAAGTGTAAAATATTATCATTTATGCCCACTTGGATTAGATTAGGACATTTATTATTATTTAATTCAAAGAAGAGTTAAAAGAGTTAAAATCAATGTTTATTTACTAAAACATTTTTAATATGGTGTTATACATAAGATAAATTCGATTGTAAATATTCATTAGAAAGCTAAAACGATTTCCTACATGATGGTAATTTATTTGTAATTTTTATACATCAAATAATATAATTTATTTATGACACAAAGATGATGCATTAATTATCTTATTAATGAAATATTGACATAATTGATAATATAAATACCAAAATAAATGTAATTTAAGACTTTTTATGAATTCCACTAATTTTCTAGGTTACTATGATATATTAGTGTTGATTTAATTAACTTGGTTCGAACATATAATTCTGTTATGACTTTCACAAAAATCATATATCAAATAGTGTCAAAATTGACACAAAATAGTTTTTAAATCAAATATTATATTATTAATTGTTATTTTATTCCTAAAAATATAAGGTTCGGCCAAATGACTTAGATACGGATATATATATTAATAATAAACAATTTGGGGTTTTTTTGGCATGTTATAGTAAGTGTATTAACCATATAGTGAAAGAAAACAAAAAGACATGGTAAAAGTTAAATTATTTAACTTAGAGTTAAATCTAATTGATAAGGTTAAAATAATACCCTAAACTTGTCTAAATCCTATTGGTTGATAGGATTTCGACCCTTCCCCACTTTAGCTTCGAAATAAGACCCTTTGGAACCATTATAAACCGATTTTGACTTTAATATAAAATAATATTTTGAGATATTCCTAAGGTTCCCCTCTCCTCCCTTATAAAAGGACACCTCCTCCCCCTCCTCCTCACACCAATTTGAGCACTCAAGCTCGGCCAAACCCTGCCAAAATCTCTTCTCCACTTCCCTAGAAACATCCTAGAGGTTCTGGTCTTCCTCAAAGACCAATTTTAGTGCCCTAAGAGGAGGTCTCAAAGAGGCGCTTCAAAGAAGAGGTAATTACCGTTACCAATTCTTTCATCTTTATTTCTTCTTCCACTTCTTATTATTAGGTTGTTTCATTATGAAGTAATAACATCAGTATCACTCATATACTGATATGTTATTATTAGTATGAAACAACCCTATTTCACCATCTATCCATCCTACGGAAAAAGAAATCACCGCGCGTGCGTACGTACGGAATACCGTCTCCACGCCGTGGTGTAATCTATTTTCCACCACCACCTTACATGGATGGGTATAATGGTGTAAAGAATAACTATACATAGTTATTAAAACATCATATTGATTCTGATATATTGTATAATTCACTCCAATTCAATTCAATATTTATAGAAATGATATCATTGCTCGTGCGTACGTACGGACTACCGTCTCCACGACGCGATGAGATTCATTCTCCATATTAACCATTTAAGAATGATTATAAAGTATATATAAGAAATAATAATGAAATATATGACATTATAAAGCTACTGGATTTATGTATATATATACATATGTATGTCATCTACTTACTTCCATTTCAAGACAATAAGGAAAGGAAAACAGCGTTCATGCGTACGTACGGACTACCGTCTCCATGAACGGTGTTTTTCATTTTATTTATCTACCTATTATATATATATATATATACTGAATATATATGATATATAAATCATATTTTATATTCTAAAAGTATGTAAATAATGATATAAGTAATAATGATGTCAAGAACAACAAGTCAAAACACCTACGATAAATGAAATGATTTTACCCAAAACGCTTCTTTAACATGGAATTTACAAAAGAACGGGTAATATAATGTCATAAGTGAACCATATATGATATCATAACAATGAATATGATTCTGGAATAAGTCAATAACATTATTTAAACCATTATACAGGAGCTTCGGACACGAACAAAGCAAATCGGACCTAAGGTAAGGGAAAATATCACAATCTCATTTTTATCCGAGATTGTTTATTCGTAAGTATTTACTGGGGTGTATTTTATCATCCAAATCCATGTTTCAGCAATATGTAATATTATTTACATCCACCTAAAATTGTTTAAATCCATTTTTACCCTTCGGTGAGTTTTTAGTAATATGTATGAAAGGAATCTTTTGTCGTTTTTCGTACGAGGTACTTTTTGACTTTTCCGACAAAAGTACGAAGAATGTTTTTTTTTTAACTTATACGGCACGAACGGATTTCTACTGTTTTATAAAGCCTTATTTTCATGAAGCTTCCTCTAAAAGATTTCATGACTATTTTCAATAAAATCTCTTTCTTTTAAAATTGCATGATGTTTTGTGAAAAGAAATTGATTTTGAAGAAGAAAGGATATTTTCCTCAAGAATTCAATTCAAGTGTTTTATCAAAATTATTTTCCATCTAAGATAATAAAGGGTTCTGTTTTTATCCCTATTATTAAATTGATTTGTTCATGTTGTGATGGAATTATTTTTATGAATTCCTTTATCTTATATGAATTGATTTATGATGTCATGATGTTTCAAGAATCCCATTTTTGTTACATGTGTTATGCGATGATGTATGTTTTCTGATTATGTGGCACACATAAGAAAGGATTCATTATAAGATGGGTGGGACCTATATCTCCCTCCAATGCATTGGGTAAAGATTTTATATCTCATGAGATAGACATGGCTGGAACGGAAGGTTATTTCGGTTCAGTGATACAGGACTGAAACGAGGAGTGAACTCGGTTCAGAAAGGGACTTTGTCCACTAAGATAGTCTTGGCAATGAGTCATGACTAACAAGAAATGATTTTCCATGATTATGTGTGCGTGCCACAAAGTTTCAAGTTTCATGTTATGATTATGGAGATCTCATTTTCACTTCTATGATTTATCCCATGTTATGATATTATGAGCTCTTTTGCAGGTTAAGATTTCCAAAAGCTATGTTCTTATGTATATGATGTGATTGATATTTCTTTTGTTTACCCTTACTGAGCATTTGAGCACACCCTTTTATGTTTTCTTTTCCCCAGGATATAAAGAAAGGTTTTTAGGTAAAAAAAAGGAAGATCTTTATGGGAGATATTGAAGATCTTTCACCACGATTAGAAGATTACGTTCCGAGTTTCCAAAGACACTAAACTATTACGATCCTTGTGTGTGTGTTTTCGTTATGTACTAAGTATTCTGCAAAAGTAATGTAATGTCCATGTACGTCAAGATACGGGTCTCTACAGTTGGTATCAGAGGAAAGGTTTAGTCAACCTTTGGAAACTAGGATGTGAGAACGTTAGTGAGATCCCAAGAGATATTTCTAAGGTATGTCTAGGGATGTCCCTAAAGTTAAGTATACGTATAGGTTATAGTCCTAGAATTGCGCTAACGATCTTAGAATTTAACCTAAGATGTTAGATATTGAGGGTGTTTTCCCTTTACTATGTTGTCTTCCCTAGCATGATTTCGCCTCTCACAAAATTCTTTTTGTGTTTTAGTTAATGGAGGGAACCAGAAGGAATTCGGTTAACATTGAATCCAATGGACAAATTGGTGACTATGAGCAACAAAATTGTGTAATACCTAGAGATAAAGATATTGTGATTATGCTGAATCAGTCATCGCGGTATATGATTAACAAGGTGAAATTTAGTGGTATGACTAATTCATCAAAGAAGAGGAAGATAAACTATTATGCATGTTCGCATGTTGAGGAGCATAAAGAAAGGAAGATTGAGATTTATAAAGAAGGGAAGAAGAACCTTGAGGAATACCTCAAATGGAGGGATCAATGTTATCTGTGTGGAGAAAAGGGTCATAGAGTGACAGATTGTTATGGAGTTCAATGTCTTATTTGTGGAGAACATGGGCATTACCCAACTCAATGCCCTGACCTAAAAAGTTACTTCTAAACCAAGGAAGGACTTACTCCAGGACAATCATTGAAGTGGATGGACAGAAGTGTGTATGTATTGGTATTCAAGAATAATGTTGTTGAGGTACTCTTATGGTGTACTGAAATATTTATGTTTTGGTCTATTGTGGTTTTCAATAATTTTATGGTACCGGTAACCATGAAAAGTGATTGAGACATTTTTGGTAAACAGATGATATGAGCATAATGAAGGGATAAGAAGATAATGAGATGTTTGATTGTATTCATGAGATCATGATTGATATAAAGACTAAGTGATATCATGGTTTGAGTATATAGAATTTTGAGGATTTTGGTATGTGGAAAGTGTTAACTTTTAACTACACTCATGTTTTCACTAAGGTATTCAAGAGAATACACGATTAAGGACTTTGAATGTTTGGAATGTGACCAACAAGACATATCTTATGATATGTGGGGATCAACGACAGTATTAAATCTCGGGTAATCGTTGTCACTATATTATGAGAGTGGACTGCAGTATTATGTATAAGCCTAAAGATTAGACTGGATTATGTTGGACATAAGTTAGTATTGTTTAAGGATAGAAGATTTTCGATATTATTGAAGGGATGTTATAGTAACGTAGTTTTAGAAAAAGGACAACCTGCAGGACGGGCGACAGCCCATCGCTTCAGACAAGGCTGTAGGAATCGAACCCACAACCGAAGTGCGACTGGCCTTTATCGCCTACCACTGGCCTACAGGAAGTCCCTGTTTAGTAGAAACTAGTTTTATTATATTAAGCAGTATGATATATGAAGTATAAGTCCATTTTAGGAACCATATATGATTAATCTCACATGATCTGCTAACACTTCACGAATAACAAATTCAACTTCATTTATTTAAGAGATGAAGTGGAAATTGTTCAAGGCACGAACAACAGTGAGATTGTACCAAAATAAAGTAAGTATTTATTCTAATTCAAATTTTCAACTTTAGGGAAATGATCTTGAAAACCAAAAATGTTGTCCTAGTGATCTTATACCTGATGAATCAGATGGTACCTTATATCATCACAAATCTATGGATTTGTGATTACTGGATTTTCCATAGCCATGTTCTCTACCACTCTCCATCAGAACATGATGGTTAGATTTCTCTTTCATATCCATATTTTCACCTATGTGGAAACCCAGTGATTAGTTTATTTGGGTAATCGTTACATTTCATACTTTAGTTTTTTAAGCCAAGTTTTGGTATTCCTTTTTACGATGTGGGTTTCTATTAAAGAAACTTTCGAATAGTAAACCATTTATAACCCCGACGAATTTCGAGGGCGAAATTCATTTTAAGGGGGGTAGAATGTAACACCCCGAGATTTTATGAAAAAAAATATTATTTTTAATGTCTTGTGTTGTATGCTACACCAAAAGAAGCTTGCACAACACGCATCTTTGACTTGCCTTGTATTACACGCAATCGCAACCTTCCTCGATAGCGTGTGTAGTACGCAATACTGAGTTTCACGAAACAACGATATGCTATTAAAATATTATTAAAACTAGCCGTTATGAATAGTAATAACCACTTTTTAAATTTTAGAAATTTTATCTCTCAAAATGGACTTCATTTTTGGATTCGGAGTATCGAATTTAGCCTAAGGTGAAATTTTGGTACTTTTCGGATAACTTTCATATTCAGATGAATAGTGAAAATTACTAAATTATAAATAAAACAACTTTTTTAATCAAAATAATTACTAGTGATAAATTATTAATTTGAGCAGTTTTAAAGTATATTTAGAATATATTTTTACAATTTAATACAATGTTGGTCATTGGACGTAATTTCACATTTAAACCAGACATAAACAAGTGTCAATCTTTTGATAGATATTGTTTCATAAAAACACGCTATTTGTTTTAACAGCGGGATTTAATTATAAAATTAATTAATGCAACTTCTATGTTATGAATTTGGTAAAATAAACTTCATTTTTGAATTCGGAATATGAAATATAGCTTAGGATGAAATTTTGGCATTTTTCTGAAAACCTTCAATTTTTGATGAATAGTGAAACTACTAAGTTGTTGTTAAAAAAAAAACTGAATTTTTCATAAAACTTAATTTTACCGCTTCTGTGAATGGAATTTCAAAAATCCGAGAGACACGGTTGATTTCAGTAAGTAAAATGTGGTTCAATGAGATGAAAATAATTTTTGGTGAATAGTAACTTTTTACTTTTATTTACCACGGTTAAAAGTAAATAGGGTAATTAAGGGTAAGAATGATATTAATATTACCGTAACACATGTCCTAATTCTATTGGACAAGTGTATCTCGACCAAAAACAACCTTAAGTGTAAAATATTATCATTTAGGCCCACTTGGATTAGATTAGGACATTTATTATTATTTAATTCAAAGAAGAGTTAAAAGAGTTAAAATCAAAGTTTATTTACTAAAACATTTTTAATATGGTGTTATAAATAAGATAAATTCGATTGTAAATATTCATTAGAAAGCTAAATCGATTTCCTACATGATGGTAATTTATTTGTAATTTTTAGACATCATATAATATAATTTATTTATGACACAAAGATGATGCAGTAATTATCTTATTAATGAAATATTGACATAATTGATAATATAAATACCAAAATAAATGTAATTTAAGACTTTTTAAGAATTCCACTAATTTTCTAGGTTACTATGATATATTAGTATTGATTTAATAAACATGGTTCGAACATATAATTCTGTTATGACTTTCACAAAAATCATATATCAAATAGTGTCAAAATTGACACAAAATAGTTTTTAAATCAAATATTATATTATTAATTGTTATTTTATTCCTAAAAATCTAAGGTTCGGCCAAATGACTTAGATAAGGATATATATATTAATAATAAACAATTTGGGGTTCGTTTGGCATGTTATAGTAAGTGTATTAACCATATAGTGAAAGAAAACAAAAAGACATGGTAAAAGTTAAATTATTTAACTTAGAGTTAAATCTAATTGATAAGGTTAAAATAATCTCCTAAACTTGTCTAAATCCTATTGGTTGATAGGATTTCGACCCTTCCCCACTTTATCTTCGAAATAAGACCCTTTGGAACCATTATAAACTGATTTTGACTTTAATATAAAATAATATTTTGAGATATTCCTAAGGTGCCCCTCTCCTCCCTTATAAAAGGACACCTCCTCCCCCACCTCCTCACACCAATTTGAGCACTCACGCTCGGCCAACCCCTGCCAAAATCTCTTCTCCACTTCCCTAGAAACATCCTAGAGGTTCTGGTCTTCCTCAAAGACCAATTTTAGTTCCCTAAGAGGAGGTCTCAAAGAGGCGCTTCAAAGAAGAGGTAATTACCGTTACCAATTCTTTCATCTTTATTTCTTCTTCCACTTCTTATTCATAGGTTGTTTCATTATGAAGTAATAACATCAGTATCACTCATATACTGATATGTTATTATAAGTATGAAACAACCCTATTTCACCATCTATCCATCCTACGGAAAAAGAAATCACCGCGCGTGCGTACGTACAGAATACCGTCTCCACGCCGTGGTGTAATCTATTTTCCACCACCACCTTACATGGATGGGTATAATGGTGTAAAGAATAACTATACATAGTTATTAAAACATCATATTGATTCTGATATATTGTATAATTCACTCCAATTCAATTCAATATTTATAGAAATGATATCATTGCTCGTGTGTACGTACGGACTACCGTCTCCACGACGCGATAAGATTCATTCTCCATATTAACCATTTAAGAATGATTATAAAGTATATATAAGAAATAATAATGAAATATATGACATTATAAAGCTACTGGATTTATGTATATATATACATATGTATTTCATCTACTTACTTCCATTTCAAGACAATAAGGAAAGGAAAACAGCGTTCATGCGTATGTACGGACTACCGTCTCCATGAACGGTGTTTTTCATTTTCTTTATCTACCTATTATATATATATATATATATACTGAATATATATGATATATAAATCATATTTTATATTCTGAAAGTATGTAAATAATGATATAAGTAATAATGATGTCAAGAACAACAAGTCAAAACACCTACGATAAATGAAATGATTTTACCCAAAACGCTTCTTTAACATGGAATTTACAAAAGAACGGGTAATATAATGTCATAAGTGAACCATATATGATATCATAACAATGAATATGATTCTGGAATAAGTCAATAACATTATTTAAACCATTATAAAGGAGCTTCGGACATGAACAAAGCAAATCGGACCTAAGGTAAGGGAAAATATCACAATCTCATTTTTATCCGAGATTGTTTATTCGTAAGTATTTACTGGGGTGTATTTTATCATCCAAATCCATGTTTCATCAATATGTAATATTATTTACATCCACCTAAAATTGTTTAAATCCATTTTTACCCTTCAGTAAGTTTTTAGTAATATGTATGAAAGGAATCTTTTGTCGTTTTTCGTACGAGGTACTTTTTGACTTTTCCGACAAAAGTACGAAGAATGTTTTTTTTTAACTTATACGGCACGAACGGATTTCTACTGTTTTATAAAGCCTTATTTTCATGAAGCTTCCTCTAAAAGATTTCATAACTATTTTCAATAAAATCTCTTTCTTTTAAAATTGCATGATGTTTTGTGAAAAGAAATTGATTTTGAAGAAGAAAGGATATTTTCCTCAAGAATTCAATTCAAGTGTTTTATCAAAATTATTTTCCATCTAAGATAATAAAGGGTTCTGTTTTTATCCCTATTATTAAATTGATTTGTTCATGTTGTGATGGAATTATTTTTATGAATTCCTTTATCTTATATGAATTGATTTATGATGTCATGATGTTTCAAGAATCCCATTTTTGTTACATGTGTTATGCGATGATGTATGTTTTATGATTATGTGGCACACATAAGAAAGGATTCATTATAAGATGGGTGGGACCTAGATCTCCCTCCAATGCATTGGGTAAAGATTTTATATCTCATGAGATAGACATGGCTGGAACGGAAGGTTATTTCGGTTCAGTGATACAGGACTGAAACGAGGAGTGAACTCAGTTCAGAAAGGGACTTTGTCCACTAAGATAGTCTTGGCAATGAGTCATGACTAACAAGAAATGATTTTCCATGATTATGTGTGCATGCCACAAAGTTTCAAGTTTCATGTTATGATTATGGGGATCTCATTTTCACTTCTATGATTTATCCCATGTTATGATATTATGAGCTCTTTTGCAGGTTAAGATTTCCAAAAGCTATGTTCTTATGTATATGATGTGATTGATATTTCTTTTGTTTACCCTTACTGAGCATTTGAGCTCACCCTTTTATGTTTTATTTTCCCCAGGATATAAAGAAAGGTTTTTAGGTAAAAAAAAGGAAGATCTTTATGGGAGATATTGAAGATCTTTCACCACGATTAGAAGATTACGTTCCGAGTTTCCAAAGACACTAAACTATTACGATCCTTGTGTGTGTGTTTTCGTTATGTACTAAGTATTCCGCAAAAGTAATGTAATTTCCATGTACGTCAAGAAACGGGTCTCTACAATTTATGGTTAAATTTTTTGTGTAACCCATTTTATAAGGATTGTGTTATCCTTTTTAGAGAAAATTCATACTCATCATCTTTAGATAATGTTTCCAGAGTGTAGAAATAAATACCCTCCAAATGTTGATAATTCAGAACTCTAGGAATATTGGGATAATTATATGCACAATCATCATCATGATAGTTTGTAGAGATCCATGAGATCCATGGATAGGGAAACTATTCACACTCAACCATCTATTTATGAGCCTGTGAGAGAGATAAAACTATTGTATCAACCTATGTTCACAATGAAATGAGGCCCACATATGGTTGAGTTCAGGACAAATCTAGCCTATATAATATTTAATAACCTTATGACACCCATAGATAGAAGACTGAATCTTGATTCTTACTTTCTTAGAGGACTAATCATAAATTAGTGGAAAATTTTTGAGTAAGGTGAGAAATAAGAGGAATTATCCTGGAATTAGTTAAAGGAAAAGTATCTTAGACACTTGTGTCCCAACTCAATAAGGGATAATAAGGATTGCAAGTTCATGCATCTGGTATAGAAGGGAATGTTGGTGGTGGAAAATGTTGTATGTTTCACTAACCTAGAATTATTTTCTTTGTATTTAGCTATTGATGAGGTCTCTAGGGTTATAAATTTCTAGGATTGGATATGCAGTGAGATAAAGTCACATATGAATGTGTTTATCTTTTGTAATCAAGCGGACATGATCAATATGTATCTCAACATGGAATAGAATCTAAGGGAGGAATTGAGTGGTGTATTGGATGTTTTATTAAGGTTATTATCAGCTCTTATTCTAGTACATACAAGCACCTCTTTGATAGTTATCACTAGAGAAGTGGAATTAATATTATAACTATAGACTATTGAAGTGATTTTCGTGTTTAATATATAGGAACATGCCCCCTTGGTGTCTTCACCCTGTAATAGAGTTTCATTCTTGTGGTAGGATGGGACATTTATATCTATTCAATATGGTTTTTCCACAATAGACCAATGATATGGGGTCAAGATAGGCACCTAAGTCCGGGAGTGACTTAACTACCCCTCAGCAGACTAGTAGTTGTAGTTTCACTAAGTGTTCAGGGTGAGGTAGGGAAAATCATAACCAAGCATAAGAGTGGTAGTTACAACCAGAAAGAATATCGAAGGGGATCCATACATGAACCTAGGGAAGAGGGATTGGTTAGCTATATGCTAAAAAAAATATACTCTACCGAGATTGGATAGAATACCTACTACTGTTAGATGTAACATTCTTATATCATATACCCTAGCCAATATTTTTTTGATATAGGTGGATTTCATTCCTTTCCATCATATCATTTTCAATGTTTTTTTGGAGTTTTTTATAGACATAGGACCATCAATACACCATTTTGAGTGCAGTCAGAGGATATCTAATGTTAAATTGTGTGTCACATTAATATTAGAGGTTTCTATTTCCTTTTCTAATTGTTTATAAAAAAATGAAAAAATAATAATTGATACATAGTATGGATTCTCTACTTCTATACCATGATCATATCGACTATTATCAGAGGGGAGTTACCTTTTTATCCCTATAATTGGGAAAATAAATCCACCATGATGAGTAAAATCATAAAGATGTTCTTGTATGACCAATTCTATAAATATTGGATTGTCTCATGAATCAAATAGAAAGCCTTATTATAGATGATTCTGAAATCTAGCACGACACTTTTCACCCAATTTTAAACAATTTTGAGGAAATATTTCGTGAGGAGTTCTCTAGAATAACACCCAAGAGGAAGATCTATTTCAGGATCCCGTTTATTCCAAGAGCTATTCCAATTTGTATCCCATCATATAGAATGAAATCAAATGTTCTTTTTGAGATGAATTTTTAGCTTTAAGATCTGGAAGAGAATGGATTTATACAAACCAGCGCATCTCCGTAAAAAACTACCATGATTTTGACAAAATAACATATGGGGTTTACACATATGTGTGAACAATCATAGATTAATCCCAAATATGGTCAAGAACCAGTATCTACTTCCATGAATGGATGATCTCTTAGATTAGCTAATAGGTTCCATCATCTTATCTAATATCGACTTGAGGTTAGGGTGCCATTAGTATAGAAATATACCATCTAACATACCTCAGACTTATTTTAGGATCATGAATAGATTATATGGGATTGTAGTGATTTGGATTATCCTTAATAATTCACAAGAGGTATTCATGTCTCTAATGAATTATATCTTCCATCCCTTATTGAATCAGTTTGTGGTAGTTTTCAATGATGAAATCATGGTTTACTCAAATTCTTTCGAAGATATCAGTTAACATATTGAAATCATCGCGATTATACTAATAAAACATCAAATTTCTTCTATACTTCATAAATGTAGTTTCTAGATTGATATAGTTTACTTATTGGGCCACGTTATCTTATAGGATGATGTTTTGCTGGACCCATATAAGGATTCAGTCCTTGTGTTTTGGGAATGAACCATGAATGTCTTTGAGGATATGAGACTTTTGGATTAAGTAGCCTATTATCAGTATTTCATCCAGGACTTCTCCCCTATTGAAGCACAAATTTTCTAGACGACCAAGAAAGGGGTGAAGTTTGATTAGTCAGATTCTTGTGAGAGTCATTATTAGGATCTAAAGATCGTTATAACCTCAACACCAATCCTTAATTTCCATAGGTTGGTAAAATTGATATATCATAACTATTAATCATCTAGATTCAGACTCAGATCAGTTCTTATATAGGTATACAAAGTGGTATATTATGGATACAAATAGATGAGGCCATATAATAGGAACAACCTAAGTCATGATCTATAGTTTTTTTATGGTACATACCCTGAGATGTTGGACACACTATATATTGGGTGAGATTTATGTAGTGTACACATACCGGAAGATCCTCAAGTATATCTTTTCTTAGGAAGTCGTAAACCTTCAACAGAGGAGGTGGTTCAAGTATTTATAGTGTTTTGACTTTATAATTAATTACACACATGGAAAAGGTGACATCATTGACAATTAATTGAACTAGAATACATAAATAGTGGTATTGTGGGAGTATTTTAATGTGTGTGGCTGATATATCTATTTTCAAACATGCATCTAGATGTTATGTAGTCTCATGGATGATTATCTCTGATTTCTACTTTTGTTTTATTTTTGATATTTTATTAGATCAGGAAAGAGATGTTATCTAATATAGAGTGCCTATATCTAAGGGAGTGTTTATATAGTAGGGATCCACCATCAAGACAGGATCTTTGTCAAGTCTGATGTACTTATTTTCTACTACCATGTATGTGTTCCAATGGTCTTATGTAAGAAGTTGGTGAGATAGTTTCATTCATCAATATGGAATATGCATTAGGGACTGAAAAATATTCATCGAGATCTATATATATAATATTGGGGATAGGGAATAAAAAATGATATAGAGTTATTCATGGAAATATGTTTCACTTTTCAATATGTGATGCTTTTTCATTTGGGGCATGTTGGGATATTTTAGCCTACACACATTCTTGATTGGAAGTGTGATGATGTCATAATTGACTTCATGATAGGAATACCTTGTAAAACCTACAAGAGTGATCTTGTTTGGGTGATCATGGATCTAATAAAGAAGGCATGAAACTTTTTTCTATCAGTGAGGCCTTCATCATTGATTATATGTGTATTCTCTTCATGTGAGTGATGGTTCAGGTTCATAGTTTTATAAGAAGTATTGTTCCATATCAAAGTCTTCATTTAATATCTTGGATATATAAGAGCCTTTAAAAGGATTTAGGATTTTAGGTTTTTTATATTCAACTGCTAATCCCAAGACTAATGGCTAATTGGAATTGATGATTAAGACACTAAAGGATATATTCTGAAGTTGTTTTCAATAATTTTATGGTTTCTGGGAGCTGAATTTGGCTCTCTTGGAGTTGAATTATAATAAAATCATACATGCATTAGTCCAAATGAATCATTTCAAGAATTTTTATGAAAGATAATAATGTTCTCTTATTTTTGGTTAGTGGAAAGTTATTTAAACTTCTTGGACAGTGTCTCATGCAGGAGATGACTTAGCAAGTTTATTTGATTGGGATGTGGTTGGTGGCCACATTTGTTTGAAAAAATATTATACTATCCATCTGAGATAACCTATGGATTCTATGGTTGGTCATTGTGTTTTCCTTCAAGTGTCACCTTGGTTTGGAAAATTTCATATCCATAATAAAGAAAAGCAAGAACCTAGGTTTTTTTTGTATTCAAGATATTGGAAAGTTATAGTCTAGTTAAATATTTTTAGTTCTTCCAAAAGTCTATAGAACCTCGCACAATGTTTTTCACATGTTAAAACATCGAATATATCATCTTAACCCTTTACATTGTATACAAATTCATGATTTTATTTCGATTTTGATGTGTCTTATGAGGAGAATCCAATCCATATCATAGACTGTAGTGAGATGAGTCTTCGGGGGAAACCGTACATCTAGTAAGAGTAAAGTAACAGAGTAGGTGTGTGAAAGAGAAGACAAAAGAGAGAGATACTAATATGTGGACATAGTACCTAGACTCATTCACTGATACACTATAGTGATCATTCGAGTATCTTGTGAATGATTTTTTTTATGATGGGGAGGTTGTAAGATCTCATATTTATTTAGGTACAACCCTATTAATGTTTTGGTGAAACTTTTTGAGCTATTTTTTTCTGTTTCATCCTTAGATTATATGGGTTGTTTTGGGAGAAATCAAGAAGATTTATCTCAAAAGTATACTAGTATAGGGGATTTTTTCATGGTGTCATAGGCTGCAGTATAATCATGGTTTTTATGGCATGGATTTTTAGGATATGGTGTTGGGATATCAAGTGGGATTTTAGTAGCTAATGCCTTTTGATGTGTACTTGTGGTGTGGTGGCACCATAGCATCTCCCACAGAATATAATCTCTATGACATGGAGAATCCGGCTATGGAGTAGTATCTTTATGGTTTCTCTTCCAATAGAGGGATGGCTACGATGAAAAGGGAACGCAAAATAATAACATCCCTTTGGAAATGGGGTTCCAATGACGTGGTGGCTTCGGTTATGACATAGTATATCCTCGGGTTTATAGAATCAATGGTATAGCTTCCTCCATGAATTTCAAAAATTATTTGACAATGGAGGGATGAGTAATGGCCCATTCTACCTTTTTATAGTATTACCAATTTTATTATGTTCTATGGCATGGCCTAGAAGGTTGTGTTGTGGTTCTCAGTTTTTTTAGAATTTATTTAAATACTTGAAACCCCACTAAACAAATGTTTCACCCACCTTTCCCACTTATTCCCATGGTTCCTTATAGAGCTTTTATAAGGATTTTCAATTAATTTTATTTGATATTAAACCCCAAACTTCTAGGTATCAATACGCCATGACCCAATCCTTCCAGCAGTGACATCTAAGCATATTATTTAAACTAAAATCATTGTCCATTGAATATTTGTGTTCCATGCTTAAATTTTGTTGGTGGAACTTCCATTTAATTTTTCCATTCTCATTTAATTGCTTTTATCATGGGGAACCATTGTTTATAGAATTCATTTTAATTATCAAAGTGAATGGAGAAGGAACCAATTGCAGCATTGGACATTGAGAGTTTTTTTCATCTTATCATCTTTTGAGGTGGGTGATCTAAAACAACTCCATTTTTCTATTTTATTTCCTTATTTTATGTTAATTAACTATGTTTGTTCCATTATTTCATGCATGTGACCTAAATAATTGGATAGTTCACTATCTAATGATTTTTTCATGCTTAGACATCCTAGTGGATCCCATTAGGTCCATTAGCATTGAGACTAGGCTTGTGACCACCCACGAGGATAGCCTACCATTGAAATCACAACTAAACATCTATTTTTATAATATTAATTTTGGATTAATAGTTTGATTTTTTTCTTTTATTAATATTATGAATTTTTATTACATATGAATTATAGAAATTTCTTAAAATAAAATCACATTGACTAACAAGGTTATATTTTAAAATAATTGGTTTGGAAAGATTACATGATGAGATGTGGATATATATAGATATTAGAAAGTTAAAGTATTTCAAGCTAAAATTTTGAATATAAAAAAAGTTTGTAATTGATATAATAATTGGGAACCTGAATTTGGGGAAATAAAATTGATATAAAAATGGTAATTGGGTGAAATGACCATTATGGTTTATGATGAAATTTCTTATATCATTGGAAATTGGTTATTTGTTTTTATCACTTGTCATTTTGTCTTGATATGACAATATTTTCGATTGATTCTAGAGGGTGGGATGTACATGTCTTATTTAGTTTTTTTCTATTATTATTTATTCTTGTGTTTGATAATTCAAAACCCTGAGTAATTCCTAAGCATATGTTTGACGGTTACATTCCTTCATGGGAGTAAGATGCACGGTGTTTGAGACAGGATATGCGAAAAAATCATTGAGTAAAAACTACTTCAGGAAAAGTAGGGTAATAAATGGATTCTTAGGGATGGTATTATTGTAGCCTAATGGAAGGTAAAATTCATTCATGAAACATTATTTGTGATTCATCCTTGGTAGGATAATATTTTTCTATCCCCAGTGAACCATCCTAATTTAAGAGGATACACCCGTAGATAGATATATTTTTTAGGGTCTTCAATCAGGTTTAGAAATCCACGAGTGTCAACTCATAACTCAATGTTCATTGATTTTATTTTATGTACAACATTAATTTTATGAAATAATTACCTCTTTTAATTTATTTTATTTCATTTACTATATAATTATACTTGTTTGTTTTAGACATGTTGTTGTTGTCCTACTAATTTATACTCACACACTATTCAGGCTTCCATTTAGTACATAGACATTCATTAAAAATATAGGCATGGACAAGGTCAAGGGACCTTTTTGTTGATTATTTAATTTTGGATAGGTTGGAGCTTGGAGACAGGACAGACATTGTGCTCCAGACTAAGGATTTTGGAGTCTCTTTCCTTTTTCAGTTATTTTTTTAATTGTATCACATAAAACATGGATTTTAGTAAAATTTAAGCCTAATATTACATTGTTAAATTATTATTGTATTACTGAGCCATATTTCAATCTAATATAGATTCCTGTTTGATTATTCATGTTTTTTCAGTTATTATCACAACTCTGTTATTATTTTTGATTTTATAGAAACTTTTTACCAAAGGGTATAGTCTCCCCACTATATTCCTAACACGCTCATTGAATGTTGGAAGCATATGGCATAAATGTATGTATACTTGAGGTCATTTTGCAAACCTAGCTTAGTTATATGAGGTATTACTAGACCGGGGGCATTACAAAATTATTCAAATTGAGAGTAAATTAATTAATGATTCAAGGTTATAATTTTGCAAATTTTCTCATATAAGGCTCAATTGTACATCAACATATTTTATACCCCATTACTAGTGGGTTTGATATTTTTTCCCCACTCAATGAGTTTTACCATTTTTATGAATATTCTAAAAAAATTTAAATTTAATTTCAATAGCTTATGTATTTATGGGATTTACTGATGTGGTTAGAGCTCATGGATTTGAGTACTAATAGTTTGATTTGATATTAATAATATATATCATGACTGGGATATGTGGCCTTTGATTAATGTGTTTATTGTTATTTGTGTCTTATATCATATTTCCCTCAAGTTATTTTATGATTGTGGGACTATTATTATTATAGTGAACATGATTGTATTATATGATGTCATTCTATAAATGGGGAATACTCTCATTATCCTATAGTAACCATAAGACCATATAGCTTACAAAATAGATGTTTAGTAGAACCTTGATCGAATGAGTGCCAACAGACCATATTCTGGATTGAGTGTAGCTTTGATTTTATGCACTAATTGGTTTTCTAAAATAAATTATTTTAGTTTTTAAAATATATTTTTAGATGAAAATCGCAGATTTAAAGGATTAATTTAAAATGGGATTTCAAGGGGGTTTCACATGATTTATGATATAACCATTGAGTGGATAAAATTTGTATGTAATTTCCATTCAAATTCTTGTGAAAATTGGTATTTGATTGTTATTTTAATGAATTATAAAGAAAAAGAGTTTTGATAAATGATTTTTTCTAATTAACCTGATAATCATTATGAATGGTTTTTAAAGTCATTTTTTTATTGTTTACTATCTCGTTTTTAATTGATTCTATATATGTTTTCTTATTTTTAATAGTAATGCATGATTACATATGAACTATATGTAAAACCTTACCCTATGTGTTGGTCTGGTTAGATTAGGATAAGATGAGTTGTGAATTACTCATTTAACATATGATCTTAGAAACCTTATAAATACTATTTGATATTCAAATAGAGTCCAATAATCTTATGTTATTGACTTCGTTGAGTGGGGTTATGGAAATTCACTATGATTTTATTATGTATTAACACATGGGTTACAGTTAGATATATAATGACCCTCTATCTTATGATGGAAATGTCTCATTGATTGAGTGAGGAGTTACATTATTCACCATCATCATTAAGATAAGGTTTGACGTTCTAAATGAGTGTTAAATCTCCTTAGTTAAATATAGGAGTTCCATTATTAGTTATTTTATGATTCCATGTGGGAGAAAATATCATTCTTATATCGATTAATTCCTAAGGATGAGTTTATTAAAATTTTACTAATGTTGTGATGATCTATTTTATTTCATGGGAATTGGGTGATGATCACAAAGGTTTGTATTTATTGTATTTTTTTATATTTTTAACTATATATCTTAGTGGATATGGGTGATGGATGAAGTATACATCCAATCAAGAATATGGATATGTTTCTCATATATTTTATGGGTAATGTGGAATGAAATTAACGGCTTCATAAATTAACATTGATGAAAAAGATGTTACTTAGTGAGTATCTCCTAAATTTAATGAATGTTGACATGATCTTATTGTGAATGGAATATATAGAACTTACTATACTCTATAAAATAGTTTAAAAATAATAGATAAGATGTAGTAAAAATGTATGTGGAACTAGTATTTAAATATCTAGAGTAGGTGATATTAAAAAGATAATAATAGGTTCAATGCATTGGAGAAAGTATTGTAGATAAATAAAGAATCCACCCCCATGTAAATTATCTTGAATGCTTCTAGAATCAATAAAGAAACATACATGGATAAATGTTTGATTAAAGGTAAAGTGTATAAAAATAAAATGGTAGTGAGCCTTATTTAAATACTCTATTAATGATTATTTATATACTTCATGTCCTTGGTAATGGTTTTTTAGACTTTTCATATGGTTTGATAATTTCCCAAAAGTGGTTTGAACTTATTGAGAGTTCCTTGAGGTGATTTGAAGACGTTTGGAGCTAAATTGAAGATTTCTATAATTTTTTGGATAATGATTTAAAATGTATTATCATTGAATATTTCATAAGGCTCTTGAATTTCATTAGACATTATGAGTTTACATGTTTTTTTAGAGTTAGACAAATATATAAATCTATAATTAATATGTTTTATAGTGATTTTATAAGACATTCCAACAAGACTATAATAATTATCTAGCATTCTTATGAATTTGTTTATTAATGATAAGACATCAATGTTATTGATAATGTATAACACCCCATAATTTACATATATTTATATTACATAAAAATTGAATAATATTCATTACAAAATATAATAAAACCAAGATATGACCTTACATGTATAATACCTTTATAAATTGGGAAACATAGAAAATTTGTTCATAATACATCTTCATTATCTCCCACTTATTTCATCAAAACAAGACCCCTTTTGACATATCTTATATAATACCCTTCATCATAACCTAGGGAAAAGAAAAATAAGAACGGGTGAGCTCAAATTCTAAGGGTAAAAAATGGAAATATCATTCATATCATAATCATAAGACATAAGAATATAACATTTGAAAATATTATCTTGTATATGAAAGATCATGATATGATTTCATGAGATAAATCATAAATGTTATTACGGATCGATGAACATAATCCAAAAAGTCCAAACATAATTTATGATGATTTATGGCATACACATAAGTATAAAAATCATTTCATATTAGTGAAGGCTCGTTTCCAAGACCATCATAGTGGAAAAAGTCCATTACTGAATTGAGTTCACTCCTTCTTACATCCATATATTATTGAATCACGATCATTTCTTGTTCCATCCATTTCTATCTCATGAGATATAAATAATTAACCAATTAATTGGAGGGATATATACGTCCCACAAATTTTAAAATTAAATAATTCAAACATGTTCCACAAAAACCATAAATCATTTATCATAGCATAACCGAAGGAATAAAAGTGAATTCTTAAACATCATTCCATC
This sequence comes from Viscum album, assembly GCA_963277665.1. NCBI lineage: Eukaryota > Viridiplantae > Streptophyta > Magnoliopsida > Santalales > Viscaceae > Viscum > Viscum album. The sequence continues at coordinate 402,887,867 of OY728142.1, forward strand.
GTAATCCATATAAAACAAATGGATTTCATGAATAACATTCCATCATAAACACAACAAAATCATTGTAATAATAGGGATATAAACATAAAACTTTTCAAATAATGTCATCTTAGATGAAAACTAATTTTGATATAACACTTGATATTAATTTTGGAGGGAAATATCCTTTCTTCATCAAAAAACAATTCTTTTCTAAATTTTTCATTCAATTTTAAAATAAAATTATTTATTTGATAATAAAATTTAAATTGGGGAATATTTATGTAAATAAGGTATCATAAATAAGTAAAAATATCTTAATTTTGTATATGTTTAAAAAAATGATCTTCGTACTTTTTCTGAAAAGTCTAAAGGATATCATATTTAATAACGAAAAAAATTAATTTCATGACATGAAATAAATATTCACCAAATAATTGAAATGAATTTTAAAAAAATTATAAGAATATAAATAATATTACATATTTAGGAAATATTGATGTGGAAGATAAATATATGCCATTAAATACTTACGTATAAATAATCTCAGATAATAATGAGATTGTGAAATTAGACCTTACCTTAGGTATGATATCTTTCATATCCATCTGAACCTACTACATACTGATTTAAATATTCAAATTTACTTATCCCAGAATCATATTCATTTTTATGATATTCTATATTACCAAATTATAATATGTTTTTCAGTAACATTTTATTATTAGTCGTTATTCCAATGTTAACTGCTTTATGTTCCTATTCATGTTTTTTCAAATAAGTTATTCTTATCAATCTTATTTCATAGTTATATAATTAAAATATTATATTAACATAATATATATATCTTATTTATTAATTATTTACATTTATATAATCATGCGTTAATGAAGATCGTGTAGAATGAATCAAATCGCATCGTGAAGACTGTAGTTTGTACGTACCTGCGAGTACCAATATCATTACCAAAATTGTTGAATGGTATTAAATTGGATGGTTTATAATATTTCATAATAAATATCATGTTATTATAAAAATATATTGTTATTAATTCCATCATTATTCTAATACATGTAAGGTGAAGATGAAAATAGATTACACCCTAGTGTAGAGACAGTAAATCGTACGTACGCAAACATGGTGATTTTGTTTTATGTAGGATGTATATAATGTAAAATATGGTTACTTAATAATTATAATAACATCTCACTAAATAAGGGATACTATATTTATTACTTTATAATTATAACACTCATTAATAGTATGTATAATAAGAAATAAGTTTGAAATTATTATTAGAATAGATTACTTATTCTTCGATGTGCTTCCTCTAAATCTCCTCTTAGAGCACTGGAATAGGTATTTAGAGATATCCAGAATCCTATAGAATGTATTTATGGATTTTGAAAAATAAAATTTTTAGGGTATGGAAGATATTTAAGGCAAAAATTAAAGTTAATTGGTAAGGAAGGAGGTGCCCTTCTATAATCGAGGTGGGGGCACTATTGGGATCTCAAAATATTTTAATTTATAATAAAAAAATTATTACCTAAACCCTCCAAAATTTCCAAATTTAGAATATCAGATGATATAGGGTAGTAATCTCATCAATTAATAAATTTTAGTCATGTTTTTATGTCAATTTAGAAATTATCATTTTAATTAACTCTTTTTTATTCTATTTAATTTTAATTAAGATAATAAATATTTCACTATTAAAAGAGTAAAATATTTACTGATTTGATGTAAATGAAAATTTAAATAATTTACTCAGAACATTTTAGATCATATCGTAATTATTATATATTTTTTAAAACTGTTTTATGAATTTTAAATAATGTAATGATCCAAATTTCCTCAGGACTTTCCTATGTGAAAATCTAGTGGTAGTAGTGTTTGTAGGGGTTATAGTGGATTGCTCTTTGAGTATGCGAGAAACTAGGTTCCAAAAAATGGTTTCATCAAAATGGAGGCTCCATTATGGTGGTACTAGTCACAGTGTCACCATCACGGTCACACCGTCAAGGTAACACTATTTACTATGGCACTGGTTACAGTGGCTCCATCATGGTGGTAGAATCACGGTTGCACCATTTATGGTGGAAGCATTACAATGTCTCACCAACAGTGTCACACACCCTCACCTAGTTTTCGTAGTTTTTCCAATTTCTCCCCCTGTACATTTTTCACTATTTAAAGTTAAACAATAAACTCACAGCTCTCTACTGATCTATCTCTACTATTTCTGAGGTTAATTATTAAATATCAATTAATTCAAAAATGTGAGACCGCCAAACTACGTGGTCAAACAATGATCCAACTTTAAAGTAATTTTAAACTGTCTCCCTGATTTTAGGATCACGCCTCTTCTTAATCTGAGATCATATCTTCCTTTATCCTTTTTATTTCTCATGGTGTGCCTTGTGACGTCCCCACAATAAGAGTGTACGCCTGTGCTCGATCCTTTCTCGATCATCCTTCATGGAGTTCTTCCTACAAGTCGTCCTATCCCATGATCTTGGCATAAGAAGGAACATTGATCCCTTGGTAAACAAGTAGGGACTTTATTTTTCATCTCTTTAATTGTATATCATGCGGGGAGGGCATATTAATGGTTCTTTCTAGGAAATGGCTGGATACTTTCCTTGAAACCTGAAATAAACAAGAATTTTATATATTATAAATATTACAAGTGAAAATAAAATAATGATCCGGGTTTGGTTTAATGTTGTTAACCTATTTTATTTGGTTATTGTTGATAATTTAATTGATTTGGTGGCTGTATTCTTTCTGAAAATCATGACAGTCAGGGGTATTTTCTTGCACACTGACAGTGTTTTATTTCATTGTGATGTTTTGATGTACAGATGTAACATGAAATATGATAAATCATGTACAATCGGTTTAATAAAGGGATGCCTCAGGATCAAACATGTACCGTTATCACCCCTATAATATTAAAGTGGAAATTAAAGAACTCATGCTAGTTAAATTTGAATACACTTGGTTTGATGGTTGTGGTTATATGTTGTGTGTTTTGGTTTGGGTTTTGTGGTCTTGGTATGTTTGGTGGTACAGAGGGTGTCTGTTGGTGTCCATGTCCAAGAGACCGATGTATTGTAGAGTGGATAAAGTTATAGGTATTGGGAAAGTCCTTTGTTGTGTTTTTCCTATTTTGAGACATCGATTAATTGTGGAATTGATGGAATTGAAGGAAGTAGAACTGCCTTTTTTGTGTTGTGACTATGGGGTGACGTTGGGAAGTGGGAATGTGGGATGGTGGTGAACTCTTTATGCAATGGGACTACATCTAGGATACATTTGGGAAGCAGGGCTACATGGTTGGGTCTTCATAAAAGTAATGGGATGTATCACTTTGAATAATGATAGTTGGAAGTAGTTGAATGGGGACGTGTAGTTGGACTGCAAGCCTAGTTTTGTGTTGTTATGTAGTGGGGCTGCTATTTGGTTTTTTTCATTTCATAGTATGGTTACAGTTGTTAGTTATTCAGTTGTGTTGGAATAATTTAAACTAAATCCAATTAAATGAAAAAATTTCAATTTAACAAAAAGGTGTTTGTGTTTATGCTTGGCAGTGGTTGTTGTATGGTTGTGCATATAGGGGCTGCAGCTAAAGCGGTGAAAGTGTGGGCTTGTTTTCTTTTCATGTGAACCTCGTAGGATTGGGATCAATGTTTGATTTCATATATATATATATATATATTAGTTCCTTGTGATTTCTAAACTCATCCCACCATTTTTATCACCAAGTGCTTAGCACCCCCATCTCATGGGGGTGGGTGTCTTTCCCAATATCTAAGTGTGAGGATGGATGGCTAGTTACTAACTTTCTTCTTCTCAACCTCTACAAGGATCTTGTAACTCATACATTCTTATTTAGGATGTACTGTCTTTCGGCTTACCATAGTCACATATTCTCCATGAAAAGGTTTTGTTATAAGTGGCTTAGGTGTTTGAGATAAAGGTATGTTTCCTAAATATCATTAGCAAGAGGCTCAGGTGTCTTCGAGCATGGTGTGTGGTTATTATGACATCGGTTTTGAGGTCCATGGTTATGTATGGATTGAGGCTCATGTGTGTGTGGGATGGTTGATAAAGTGGGATTACATGTAGTAAGAGTGGTAATGCCAAGACAGTGGATCGTTAGGAATGAGCAGTTAACTAGTGAGAAAGTGGTGTGGGGTACCCAATTGTTGATATGCTTATATATTTACTTTACCTAACTTGTGTTACTTTATTGAGTGTGCCTTGGTGAGGTTGGGATGGTTAGTATTCCTTTGTAGGTTCCAGAGGTTCTATTGTTTTCTCATAGGGGCATTAGTATGTTCCCTCACTTGTGAATGAGTAGCTTTAGTTTCCCTACTGAGTATACTTGTATTCTCACCCTACATATATAAAACTATTTTTAGGTTTCTAGGAGGACATTGAGGACCGTGATGGACTTTACTAGCTTGGGGGTCTGTATAGTTGTTGTTGTTGCTTTGTTTCTTTTCTTTTGGGGCATTATTTGGGAGTTTTTTCATGCCTTATATCAACTTAAATTTTAAACATGCATGTGGTAATGGATTATTGTATTTACTTTTACCATTAGTATTTAGTTTCTCTAGGATTTACCATCTTATATTTTGACATTGTTCTATAAAAAAGGTATTTCCATCAAAATGAAGTGGGATTATACACCCTTGGTGATAGTCACCACTTTGGGGCCTACTGAGGGCGGGACTCAGGTGTCATTATATCTCTTTCATCTTGAGGAAGGAAGGTCTGGGCACTTCTTCTTCCCTTCCCTCATCTTGAAGAAGGAAAGTCATGATAGAATTGTATCAAAGGTTATGGTTGAGAGATAGGATTGAGTTCGTTCTTAGGATCTATGAGGATTTCATGGGGTGGTTGGGAAATAGTGTTAGTAAATCATGGTGGGTGAAATAAGCCAAGGAAGACCAGCTAGGACACAAGATTTTAGGCTCCCTGTGATCTGATGCAAGGACTCTAAACTTAATAAATATCTAGGTGATGATATATTTATTATAGGGTAGAGACCATAAGAATGGAACATGCATCATAATGACTTGTGTTCTAGTCTATTTTGGGTGTTTGGGAAATTTAATTTTAATTAAACAATTAAAAAAGGGGATTTCTGCACTACCTGGGCTACAGAGTTTCTTGTTTTCTTCATTAACTATGGAACCTGGATGTCGTCTACGAATGGTACAAGAAATCAATTCCCAAAAGGATGATTTGTTTTATCTTCTAAGGGTCGATTGAGAGGAGAAGGATAACCAATGTAAGAAGATACCTCATTCATTTCAGTAGAACACTCTGGAAAAGTATGAGGGAAGCATCTCAGACATGGAGACGAATAGATGGATAGAGGAGCTGGTGATCACATTCAGCTTGATCTGTACTTTGACAAAGTATTTGGTGCCTCTGGTAGTCAGAGTGATGCGAAGAGCGGTGCGTTAGTGGTGAATGATTTACCACAGAGAGAAGAATTGGACTGATGTCCCATGGTCTAACGTTGTGAAATCGTTCCATGCTGAATTATATTCTTCCATGATGAAGGTTGATAAGAGGCTGGAGCTACTCTCCCTCTAGAAAGGGAGTATGTTGGTGAGGGAACTGGGGATCAAGTTTACGGATCTCCTTCATTTTAATTTGGATTCATTTCTGGATGAGTAGTTGCGAGAAAGACACATTGGGGAGGCACTACGACCTTCTCTTTAGTGTTTCGTCACTCCCTTTACTCTGTTGACACACCTAGAAGTTCAGAAGAATGATTAAGAAGTAGAAATAAATAACACATAAGGAGGTGTGCTGCAAGAGGGGGTCCAGCTGAGTTCATTGAAGGGGATAGTCATTAGCAGACGGTCTCCGACATCAGGGCCTTCAATGTTTTGGCCAGCTGGGAGTAGACATCAGCAGTTCCAGTTTCGATCTCCTGGTTCTGTACGTTTCCCCATAGGCTTAGAACCAAGGTTCTTTTTCTTGTTCAGTCGTGGGAATCGTCATAATCAATTTCCTATCAATGTAAAGTACAGTGGTAGTGGGAGAAGGATCATATTCATCCTCAATAGTACTAGTTTCTACCTGTGCCTTTCCAGTAGTAGGGGCAGTGAGCTCCCACTCCACAGAGAGTGGATGGTTCTAGAGGAGTAAGACCTCAACGCGCTCCTCAGGGACCTCCACCATGGAATGTTTTGGGAGGCGATCGATAGTTGAGGGGAAGAGGGGTTGAGCATGGGCAGTTTCACACCACAGAGGCAGTAGTTCAAGCAGGTCCAAAGGTTGTTCTAGGTCTGATTATCTAGTTTAGTACTCTTGCACGTGTCATGTTTGAATCAGGATATTTTCACTCCTTTGTTACACCCATTCTAGCACATGCTCTGGGTGTAGACATAGAGAGAATTTGCATGCCCCTATTTTTGATTTTTTCAGTTGGAGGTCAGACTATCTTATTTCATGATTGTCGAGGATGTAGACTAATGTTGGAGCAGCATTAGTCAATTGGGGGTCTTCTTATGCTGCAAATATAGCAAAACGATGTAATCCTAGGAATCAACTGGCTATTTTACATGCATACTATTATCTATTGGTTCTATATATGGGTCTTGTTCTCTGATATGGGTGGCTAGCGTGTAGCTTTCATTGGTGAGCAGAGTTTCTTGGAGGGAAGTCGGCGTAAAAAGCCCCTTATTTATTTTTTAGTCAAGACATTAGTAGAATCAGTAGACTTATAGACGGTGGATGCTCCATGGATTGTCAGTGAGATCCTGGATGTCTTCCTCGAAGAGGTTGTGACTCTACCCCCTTGACGTGATGTTGAGTATGGGATAGACTTACAACCTAGTTTTCATCCGATTTCGATGGATTCCAATTAGATGGTGCCTTCCGAGTTGTGAGATTTGGGGATTTATGTTGAATATATAATGAAGATGGGTTTTATATGGATAAGTGTGTCTCCATCGGGTGCTCTAGTATTGTTCATGAAGAAGGCATACAGTGATCTTAGGTTGTGCATAAACTACTAGAGACTAAATCTGGTGACGATCAAGAACTATCACCCCCTCCCGAGGATCAATGACCTTTTGGAAAAATTCAAGGGAGAAGGTTGGTTCTATATGATCGACCTGGGGTCTCGATATCACTAGTTGATGGTGATAGAGGGTGACATTCCAAAGACTATTTTTTGGTGCAGGTATGGGAACTTTGATTTCGTGGTCAAGTGGTTCAGCATTACGAATGCACAAGCTATGTTCATGGGAGTAATAAAATATATTTTATGTGAATATCTAGACTAGTTTGTGCTCGTTTTCATCGATGACATCCTAATCTACTCAAGATGATATGAGGATCATTTCAATCATCTTGGGATGGTTTTGGTTATCATTCGACAACAATAGCTTTACGGGAAGTTGTCCAAGTACATGTTATGGAAATGAGAGGTGCACTTCCTTGGACATGTGGTGCACATGTAGGGAATAGAATTAAACTCATAGAAGGTTGAAGAGGTTGTTTCATGGGAATCACCCAAAAATATGGCCGAGGTTAGTAGTTTCCTAGGTCTGTAAGGTTACTACCAAAGGTTTTCACTCGACTTATCTCAATATGTGGCTCCATTGATATCATTTAATAGGAGAGATCAGACCTTTGTGTGGAGTGAGCAGTGTGAGGAATATTTCAGCTACCTGAAGGGGAATCTAGTCAGTGCCCTAGTTCATAGGTTTCCAGAGTAAGGGGTCATTTTCTCGGTGTTTTTTTATGCTTTTGGGATAGAATTGGGATGTGTGCTGAGGCAGTAGTGAGGAGTAATCTCTTATGTGTTTGGGAAGTTACGTCCCCATGAACGTAACTATTCTAGTCCGGATCTGGAGCTTGCATCAGAAATTTTCTTACTAAAGTTTTGGCCCCAATACCTCATCAGATAATGCTTTGTGGTCTTCAAGGATCACAAGAAACTGAGTTATAAATTCTCCTAGTGAGACCTAAACTTGTTTCAGTGGAGGTGTATGGAGTTTCTTTAAGACTAAGACATTAGGATCTCCAACACCTTACGAAATGGGAATGTGGTGGTCGATGCCTTGGGTATGAATTCCAATAAGGATGTAGTTTGGGAGTCCAATGATTCATGAAAGGCAATGGAGGAGTTGGATGCTTTACATCTAGGCATGAGTGTGTATGATGGTAGAGGATTTCTATTTTATATGAAAGTTAATCTTTCCATGATAAAAAAGGTGGAGGACTCTCAGGGGGGAGACTCAAAGGCTAATGTGATGTGTGATCACATTAACAAGGGTGATGCTCCAGAGGGATGGTTAGAGGACAGTCAGAATTGGATGTTGTTCCAGGGGAAGTGGTTTTTCCTAGTGGAGATACACAAGGTAGTTCTTATTGAGCTCTATAGCTCACCCATGGTGGTACATCCTGGAGTCTCCAAGATGTACCGAGGATTGAGAGGTCATCTTTGGTGGCTCAGAGTGAATTCTTTAGTGGTGGAGTTTTTGGAAAGGTTCCTAGTGTGTCAGCAAGTGAAGGTTGTGCACCATGTTCCGAGAATAATTCTACAGCCCTTAGATGTTCCCGAGTGTAAGTGGGATGACATCTAAATGGATTTCATCCTTGGACTACCTAGGGATGAGGGAGACTATGATTTCATCTAGGTAGTGGTGGACCAATTGAACAAATATGATAACTTTTTAGTAGTTAAGGAGTCGAGCGTAGTATATGCCTTAGCACAGATATACATGGGTGAAGTGGTTCGAATACATCAAGTTCCAAGATCCATCATTTTGCAATGGGATACACACATTACTTCATGAATTTATAAATGATCATAGTATGATTTTGGCACCCATCTATGCCTCAGCAATGCATTCCACCCTTTGAAGGATGGGAAAACATATATGACACTCCAAACTCTAGAGGATATGTTATAAGCATGTGCTCTGTAATTAGGACTATCATGGGAATGACCTATCCTCCTTGTGGAGTTTTTCTACAATAATAGCTATCACTCTACCAATGGAATTTCACCATTCAAATCCTTGTATGGAAGACCATGTCATTCACCTGTGGGATTGATATAGGTTGGGGAGGTAGGTATTCATGGCCCATAAATGGAGCAATGCATGATAGAGAAGGTTCATCTTGTACATTAAAGGATAAAGGCAGCTTTGGACTGGTAGAAGTCATATATCAATCGTAGTAGGAGACCTTAGGAGCAAATGGTTGGGGACCATGTCTTCTTAGAGGTTTCCCATTGGTGTGGGAAGTGGAGGTTTGGTAGAGGGAGAAATCATTCTCCTAGGTTCATTCGACCCTTTTAACTGTGGGGATGAGTTGGTGAGGTGGCATATCATATGGTGTTTCCACCGTAGTTGGGGAGGATCCACAAAGTCCTCCATGTCTCTCATCTATGTCGGTATCTACATGATGACTCCCACATATTTTGCTGTGGAGAGATAGATGTTGAGGACAATTCGATATTCATGGAGTGGCTAGTGAGAATCAAGGATCATTTGGAGTAGGTGCATCATGTATGGACCATTCCTTTGGTTTGTGTGCTCTGGAGGCATGGTGGCCTCAAGGATAGTACTTGCGAGTGAGATGCATGTATGTGTTCCCAGTACCCAGAACTATTGTGATTTTTTCTCTTATGTATTTCTTTTATTCCTTTCTTGTGATGAATTCGTGACCGTGTTTTCTATGAGATGAGGGGTTTCCCTTTTTCATTGAATTTTTGTGAAAAGTCTTGATGTGTGGGAAGGGATAACCTGATCCCAAATCAAGATGCATTAATTGGGATGTGATTAAACCCTTGCAGGTTATTTAGTGCCACCCAATGTGGATAGTATCGTGATAGAGAAAGACGATCTCACTAATCCATGTGTCTGGACAATGTGACATTTGGTTTTTGTGTAATTTCGTAGGTTAGTGGATCCTTATTGACTAAAAAGTTGTTTAGGAGATACATGTCAAATAGGTGTTAATTTATTTTGAGGTTTCCCATCCACTCTTCAACATAGGGTAGTTTATCCCAGATAGGTAACTTATGAGGTTGTTGTTCAGTATCCTGCTCTTCTAGGATGGTTTTGAATTCTTGTGGAAGTGAATAGTTTGAGAGGTATCTGATGTAATTAAATGGATTTCCCAGTGCCTTTCCTTTGTGAAAATCAGTGGTCTTAGTATTCATGGGGGTTGTAGTAGCTTGCTTCGGGAGTTATCTAAAACATGGGTTCCACCAAATGGTCACACTATTATGGGGGCATCAGTTATGGTGGAACCATTAAGGTGGAACCAGTTGTGGTGGCACCATCTTGGTTGCACCATCACGGTCACACCATCACAGTCACATAGTTTATGCTGCCACCAATTATGGTGGCGCCATCACAGTCACACCGTTATGGTGTCTCACCAAATGGTGTCCCACCCCCTCACCCAGATTTCCGTGTTTTCTTATTTTTTCCCCAGTTACGTGTTTTTTTCTCTATTTAAAGTTAATCTACTAACCCATATCCATCCACAAGTCATCCTCCACCAATTTCTTGGAGAATTATAAAATCTTAATTAATTATATCATATGAAACAACAAAGTTGTGTGGTTGAACCATGATTTGACGTTCAAGTATTTTGAAATAGTATCCCAAATTTTCGGATCTCACCTCTTCTTAAGATGAGATCCTCTATTCTTTATTCCTTTTCATTTCTCGTGGTGCGTCTAGAGTCTTCCTCTCGACATTGAGTGCTTGATCATGACTGATATGTTCCCACTCTGACATCATGGAATTCTTCTTGCAAGTCACGTCATCCCTTGTTCATGGCACAAGAAGGATCTTCAATCACTTGATGAACAAGTAGGGAACCTCTTTTTATTCTCATTAATTTTGAATCATTCAATGTGGGTATATTAATTTCTCCTTTTAAGGAATAGTGGGTTAATATTATTGAAATGATATTTAAACAAGAATTTTATATAATCAAAAGATAATACCCATAAATAAAATAATTTCCAGGGGGTTGTTTGATGTTGGACATCTATTTTATCTTGTTATCATTGATTCTTTTATGGATGTTGTGGTTGTATGACCTCTAAAAATTAGGGTTTTTGGTGATCTTTTCTTATGCACTGTCTGTGTTCTAATTCATTTTGATGTTTTGATGTATAGATGTAACATGAAATCAGATTAATCATGTACACTCAGTTAAATAAAGGGATTCCCCAAGATGAAACATGTTCTGTGATCACCCCAGTTATATTAAAGTGTAAATTAAAGAACCCATGTCGGTTAAATTTTAATACACTTGGTTTTATTGTTGGGTTGTGTGTTGTGTATTCTGGTCTATGTTCTGTGGGCTTGGTTTGTGGGGTGTTAAAGGGGGGTGCGTTGGTGTCCCAGTCTAATAGATTTATTGATTACAGAATATATAAACTGTCAGTGGTGGGACTATCCTTTATTGTGTTCGTTTTTCGGTTTTTGAGAAAAATTGATTGTGTAATGGAGGGACTTATAGGAAGTAGAACTGCATTGGTTTTGATTTGACCATGGGGCGATATTGGGTAGTGGGACTACAGGATGGTTCTGAACTTGTTATTTAGTGAGACTACATCTTGGATTCATTTCGGCTATAGGGCTATAGGAATGGGTTGTGAGAGAAGGAATGTGCGGTATCACATTGAAGAATGATAGTAGGTAGTAGTTGAAACTAGATATGTAGTGGGACTAGATGTCTAGTTTTGTGTTATTGTGTTGTGGGACTATAGTTTAGTTTTGTTAGTTTCTTGGTATGGTTAAGTTTTTCAGTTTCCAGGTAGTGTCTAAAAAATTTAAAGTGAATCCCCTTAAATAAATAAATGGAAATTGAACAAACAGGTGGTTGGTTTTATGCTTGGTAGTGGTTGTTGTATGGTTGTGCATATAGGGGTAGTATCAAAATCAATGATGGTGTGGGCTTGTTGTCTGTTAGTGTGAAGCCAGTAGGTTGGGGCTAAGTGTTTGATTATACACACACACATATATATACATACATACATATATATATATGTATATATATATATTGTAGTTCCTTATGATTATTATACACCCCCACCCTTGTTGTGCACCATGTGCTGAGCACCCCAATCTCATGGGGTAGGGTGTATTTCCCAACATCCTAGTGGGAGGATGGATGGCTAGTTACTGACTTTATTACTCGCACCTTCTTCTTGGATCTTGTAGCTTAGGCATGCTCGGGTAGGCTGTAATGACATGAGGTCTACCATAGTCCTAGATTATTCAGGAAAAGGTTTTGTTTTTTGGACAAGGGGCTTAGGTGTTTTCAGGTTAGGTATGTTTTCCAAAGTATCTTTGGGATGAGGCCTATCTGTCTTCAGACGTGGTGTGTGGTTGTTGTTGCCCAGTTGTCTGCGAGCATGGTGTTGTGAGGTTTGAGGCCTAGGTTTGTGTGGGAAGGTTGCGGTAGTGGGACTATGTGTGGGAATAGTGGAAGCATCAAGACATTAGATCATTACGAATGAGAAGATAACCAGTGGGAAAGTTGTGGCGGTAGCCATATGTTGATGTTCTTATATATTTACTTTACTTGACTTTTGTTACTTTGGTGAGTGTTCCTTAGTGAGGTTGGGATGGTTATTATTCCTTGGTTGGTTCTTGAGGTTCTATTTTTTTCTCGTAAGGGCATTAGTATGTTTCCTCACTTGTGAAAAAAGAAGATTTAGTTTTCCTACTAAGTATACATGTATGCTCACTCTACATATATAAAACTGTTGTTAGGTTTCATGGATGACTTCGTGGACCATGCTATAATTTACTAGCTCGGGCAATGAGATAGTTGTTGTTACTGGTTATTTTATTTTATTTTTTGTACATTTCTTGGGAGTTTTTTCAAACCTTATATCTGATTAACTTTTGATCATGCATGTGATAATGGATTCTTGGATTTTATTTTAGCTTTAACCTTCAGTGTAGCTAAGATTTACCATCTTATCTCCCAATCTTGTTCTATAAAAGGGTTATTCCTTCCAAATTATGTGACATTCTATACCGTTGAAGCTAATCGCCAATCTGGGGACCACTAAAGGTGGGACTCGAGGGTCATTATCTCTCCTTCATCTTGAGGAAGGATGGTTAGGGCACTTTTACATCCATTCCAAATTCTTGAAGAAGGTGGGTCATGAAAAATAATTTAATAAAACCTTATTTTGATAATAAAACAGTAGTGTTAATTTTGACCCTATTCAATTCATTGAATTTAAAAAATATTAAGATAACCAGTTAACTTCGAACCAACTATTTTATTATATTAAGAAGAGGTCAAGGTAATATAGTTAATTAATTGTACATTTTAATTAACACCTATTATATTTATTTTAATATATTAAATAACATTTTACTAATATCTCCGTGAATTAAATAATTACAACATCACTTTTGTGTAATTATTTAGTATATATATATATATGGAATAAAAATTGAAAATATAATACAATGATGAATATAAATATAACAGATTTCAGAATAATATAATTGCTCTAATTTATCTTCTGGAAAGTCCAGATTTTAAAATGTTATACTTAATAAATAAAGAATATGACAACTTTAACATCACATTAAATAAAATAATATAAGTGTCACAATCTCTTACATAAGGCTCTATATGGTCACTAACTAGGCCCTTGGATGTTTAAGGTCGAGATATACTCAAAAAAAATTGTTTAGGGGATTGTTCATTTTTATTGTTATTAGAATTTTAATAAAAATAGTTTTATTGATTTCACGTTAATTAATTAATTTTTACATCCTCAAAGTATAAGTCTGTAAAGTGATTATTTATTTTATAAAAATTAAAAATAAATTACCATGATAAAGAAAACATTTTATATTTAAAATTAGTATATATAATAAAATTTATCTTCTATATAAATTAATTTAAAAAATTATATAGTTATTAAAATTTTAGTGAGACATATTAAACTTTTCGTTAAATAAAATAAATGAAATGTCCAAATCTCATCTGACTGGCATCCAAAGGACACCATTTCATCCAAAAGATGATTTATGAAAAACCCACTCATCCAATTACATTATGAAATGTGTTAAGGTATTTTCATAATAGTATTTCTACCCTTAATTACTTATTTTTCCTTTTTATCATATAAATAAAAATTATTGAAGTTACTATTCATAATGTCCAAAAAATAAAACCAATCTATTTACAGAATTTGAACACATTATTACCAAATATGGAATCTATTTTTCCAAACTAGAAACATAGTGGTTTCAGTAATTAATTTAAAATTAATCTCATTGTTAGAAAGATATAAATAGTTTTAAAAGTGAAAACATTGCAAAAGATTGAAATGTTTTCTCATTTGAATCCAATAAAAAATTAAAGAAAATGACTTAAATTATATTAAATGATAAAAAACATTATATTTATATATTAAAACTATTAAATAATATAACTTAACCATAAAAATTATTTCAATTTAAATAGTACTTTTTTATTAAATTTTTGCGTATTTTTACTATTCATCAAAATTTGAAAGTTATTAAAAATATATTCAAGTTTTACCCAATGAAAATTTTTATATAACTCTTCCATATAAAATGTTTATGTAGTAATATATAAATTATTAATGTGTAAAAAAATTAATTTCAAATGGGTTCTCCATTAAAAGGCGGAAAATTACACTTTTGAAAAATATATGTTTTTATACATCAAATAGAGTTTATTCAAACCCAAAAAAAAATATATATATTTGATAAAAAAATATTTTTAATTATATAACATATATATTTCATTAATTTCATTCAATAATAGTAATTAACCTAATTTATTATTATATATATATATATATATATATTTGATAAATATAATTTTTAAATAATTTGTTGCAAATTCATTCACCAATGATTTTCATAAGATAGTTATATTTATTCCCACTAACATAATGGCTAGGATAAAATGTTTATTTTAAACTATGGGAATATTATTGTTATTTTAAATTCATGATTAAGTGCATTGAAAAATATTGAAGAATTATAATTATTTAGAGAAAATATTTCATAAAAACATCTTGATGTTATATTTTACTCCCCTTAAACTGAATTTTTTCATTAAAATTATTCACTTGGATAATAAAAATAAGGATATATCTCCCTCATCATATCCTCAAGTTCCCACATAGGTTCCTCAAATTTTTTGTTCCTCTTCCAAACTCTAACCAAGAAAGTAATCTTGTTTCGCAGAACTTTTTAGCAACGATCCAGAATCTCTTTCGGTTGTTCTTCATAAGAAAGATCCTTCTCCAGTAGTAAAACATCTGAGTTTAGTATATGTGAAGGATCAGGTATTTAATTTCTCAGCAGATATACATGGAACACATCATGAACTTGAGACCGATTATGTAGAAGTGGAAATTGGTAAACTACCTTCCCAGAATGATTTAGAATTTTAAAAGGAACGTCATACCTTGTGCTCAGCTAGCCCTTATTTCTAAATCTCTTTACTCTATTCTAAAGAGGTATTCATAGAAACACTTTGTCACCCACTAAAAAATCTAGCTATTTTCATCAATTTTATGCATAAATGTTTTCTCTAATTTGAGCTACCCTTATGTGTTGTTGAATTGGTGTGACCTTTTTTGCCATTTCATCAACAAGATCAGGTCTTTATAACATTATTTCCCCAATTTTGTCCCAGAATGTTGGAGTTCTACACTTCTTCCCATATATGGATTCATATAGATCCATCTGTATAGAATAGTGAAAACTATTGTCGTATTAGAACTATAATTAAGGTATGTGTTGATCCCTAACACCTTTCAAATACATAGAGAAAGCTCTCAAAATGTCTTATATAGTTTCAATTGTTCTCTCATATTGACCACCTATCTGATTATGATAAACAGTGAAGAAACATAACACTTTATCCAGATCCTGTTGAAGGATTCACCAGAACATTGAGGTAAACCTCAAATCCCTACTAGATATAATAGAAATTGGTACTCCATTCAATATTTTATTTTCTATACAAATATCATTGCAGTATTATCAATAGATAAATCATCCAAAATAATAATGAAGTGTTCTAACTCTGTAAGGCGATAAACTATAACCGATATAGAATTATTTCATTTGGATGTTTTGGGAAGTTTGATTAAAAAGACCATAGTGATTTTTTCCAATTTTTATTCTGCTATGGGTAATGGTTATAACATTCTACTATAATTCTATCACTTAGCCATAACTTGCTGAAAACCCAAACATCAAGAAACATATTCAGAAATATATATTTTCAAACCATTCTGCCAGAAATACTATTTCATGTCCTTGTACATCTTTTTACTTCCATGATGTATAGAGAATGAATAATTATGACCCTTATCCAATACCTCATTCTATAGTTTTGGTATGGGAGGAATAAAAACTCAATTCCTGAACATTATTATTCATTATCAATAACGGCAGAATAGAGACTCATTTCTCAATTTCTTTTGTAGATCCACTTCTTCCTTCTATGGCTCATTAATCTTCAATTGTATATATGGTTGAACAGTCATTTGGAAAGGGTAATATTTCTCCCCTTCCTTTAAAATTTCAAGATTTATCCTTTGAGAATCCATAAATATTAGATCTCTTATGATCCTCATAATGGATATGATAGCATTCTCCTTTCGACTCAAATCAACTTCAAACTTGTTCGCTTTCCTAGGATGGTAATGTATTGAGTAGTCATAATATTTAATCAACTCCATCCATCTAACTCTAAGTTATGATTTGCGTAATTTTTCTCATGGATATTCAATTTCTATGAGGTGTAATCTATCACCATATCATTTTGCCTGAGGATGCAATCCCACCCATTTTTGGATGCATCACTATAGATCACAAAACTTTTTCTATCTTAGGTAAGTGTGAGAATAGGTATGCTGGTTAACCTTCTTTTGAGTAATTGGAAATTCTTGTCACATACATCCATCCACTTGAACAAAACTCCTTTCTGAGTCAACATGGGAAGTGGATTAGATAATCATGAAATATATTTCACAAATTGTAGATATTATCCATCCAAACCAAGAAATTATTGGATCTAAATTACCATTTTTGGTCTTGGTCAACGTGCAACAAATTCTGTTTTTACTGGATCCACAAATATCCCCTATTTTGAGATTATGTGTCCCAAAAATAAAACATTATGAACCCAAAATTCATACATGGTAAATTCTTCATAAAACCTCTCCATTCTCAGGGTCATATGAAAAAATCTCAATTGATCTTCATTTTATTCCTTTTTCTTCAAATAGAAAATAATATCATCAATAAAGACTACAAAAAACTGATCAACATAATCTATAAATACTCTATTCATTAGATCCATGAAGATATTGGGGGCATTAGTATGACTAAAAGGAATCACTATAAATTCATAGTTATAATACCATATACAAAAATTTTCCTTTTGTATATCCTCTTTATTAACCCTTAGTTGATGATATCATGAACAATGATCAATCTCAGATAAGTATTGATCCCCACATAGTTGGTCGAATAAGTCTTCAATGTGAGGAAGAAGATAATTTCTCTTCAGTGTGATCTTGTTATGTTCTTAATAATAAATTCAGAGTCTCGTTGATTTATCTATATTCATAACAAATATAATAGGTACATCCCAAGGTGATGCACTAGGGAATATGAATCCCTTATCAGTATTCTCTTAGAATAGCTTCTTCAATTCCTGCAACTCGATTGGGGCCTTTTAATAAGGTTTATTCGAAATTGGCATATCACCCTCTAGGAGTTCTATTGAAAACTCAACTTCACACTTTTGTGTAAGGCCAAAAAATTATTTCAGAAACACATTATCAAAATCCCATAAAATATGATTATTCTTAATCGTCAGTTTATCCACAATCATTTGAGATAAATAACCTTTATTTATTGGAATCAAAACCCATAATATGGAAGAAATTTATACAAAATGTTATATTAATCCATTAACCGATAGATGATCAAATATTGATCCAGAATATGAAATGTGACATCCCATCCTTGTAAATTGATATGAGGTTCATATAGAGAAATACAATCCATGACATGAATCACATAAAATTCCACTTTTGAAAGGATTGGAAGATTTTCAAGAAGTAGTATCACAAATACTTCAACTAGATAATAATTATAAACATTTGATGTGACCACTGTTCCATTATGAGTTGTCACAACTGACACAACATGTAATTGTTGAGGTAATATGGTGATATCCATACTAAATTCTCCCAAAATAAAAGAGTGCGTGGTTCTAGAATCAAATAAACCATTTTCTACTGTAAAGGGGATAATAATTGTACCATTCACCACATAATTATCATGCTCCACATCACCGATAGTGATCACATGTGGCTTTCCATTATCTTTAGACATACGAGTTTACTAACGTCGATCATCATCAATAACCCTTAGATTCCGTCATTGGCTTGAATAAAGCCCCATTTCTATGAACTTGTAACATTGAAGTGTCAGAGGTGCATTATGTGTGTCCTTTTCTCTATTCACATCATTAGACATATTTGTCCAATAACTTTGGCACTCAACTTCCCAATGACCTTCTTTCACATTTAAAACATTTACAATTTCCATTATGAAAATTGCCTCCATGTTTCCACAAATTGAGCATAAGAGAAAATTCATATTATTTTTAGTGTTGCCTTTTCATTTTCCCTTTAATTCAATTTTTTTCAGCTTGTAAAACCCATAGGACTAATGAGTTACTCCATTATTCATCTCATCCTAGAGATCATATCGAATGATTTATTTAAATCAATTGAATACCATTATCACTAATTTTATTTGGAGACTTGGTTTATTCCACTAAAGAATCGATCAATTTTACATTTAGTTTGGATAATAATTCTAGATCTATAGCTTGTAAGTCATGTAAAACATTCATCATAGGTACCAATAGATTTATCATCCTTTTCCTTAAGTTAAAGTAAATCATTATTCATCTTTTTTTAAATAATATATGGAATGTACTTATTGAAAAATAATTTCTTGTACTCGTCCAATTACATGGATTCAATTTCATCTATTTTCATTATATTCTTCATAAGGTTCCACCATTGATCAGATTAATGTTCTAAATTATATACTTATAATATGAAATTATCATGTTCTGTACATTAGGGAACTGAAAATATCTTTTAAGTAGTATTGTTCCATTGTTCAGCCACTAATGGATCATAAAACCCACTGAAATAAGGTGGATGCTCCGTGATGATGGACTCAATAGAATATTGTTCTCTCTAATATTTGTTTGGAATTCCTTCATGATTTATGGCTTAATAATGTTATGTGAGCATAGCTACAAGATTTTTCATTCCATCACCCATATCATTTGGTTTCTCAGGAGAAAATCATTTCATTTTCCATTGTATTCAGTATTAACATGGTTCCTTCGGGTTCCAACCATTGAAAAAATCCAAGAATAATAGTGTTAGTAACACTAATTATAATTGGAAACCCACATAATAAAAAATAAAACTTCAATTTAAGACACTTTAGGGTTTATCCTAGTTTTTTTCATGATAATTTATAAATCACTTGGATCGTAACCTATACTTTGACATATCCTTTAGTTTCTTACTAATATTTTCTCATCCTATTTACCAATGTTGAACTATAACATTCCCATAATAGCCAATATAAAGCCCCATAATTTACATAAATTTATATTAAATCAAAATTAATTTATATTCATTACAAAATATATCAAAATCATGAAAGGAATATATAGTTAGAGTGTATCTAGAAACTGTGAAACATACAGTACTGGTTCATGAGACATCATCATTGCCTCCAACTTATTTCATCAAAACTAGACCATTTTCTGACATATCCAATTTAATACCATTATTCATGACTTGTGCAAAAGAAAAACGTGGAAGGGTGAGCTCTAATTCTTAATAAGGGTAAACAAGAGATATATCAATCATATCATCATCATAATACATAAGAACATAACATTCGAAAAATATATCTTGCATATAAAAGATCGTGATATCATGCCATGGGATAAATAATAAAATTTAGTAAGAATCATTAACTTAATAAAAAACGTTATAAAATAAAAGAAGATAATTTTGGCGTATACATAATCCTAGAAAATCATTTCATATTAGTCCTGACTTATTTCCAAGAACATCGTAGCGTACAAAGTCTATCATGGAACCTAGATCACTCCTCATTCTCACCATGTATTACTGAACCGAGATCATTTCCTGTTCCATCCATGTCTATCTCATGATATATAAATCTTTACCCAATAAATTTTATGGGGATATAGGTCCCACTGATCTCATAATGAAATCATTCTTACACATTCCACAAAAACATAAATCATTCATCATAGCATAACCCAAGGAATAAAATTGGATTCTTAAACATCATTTCATCATAATCCTTATAAAAAATTGATTTCATAAATATAATTGCATCATAAACACAATAAAAAAATTAAATATTGGGAAAAGAAACATAACCCTATTTAAATAATTTCAACTTATATGGAAAATAATTTCGATAAAACTCTGGATATTAATTCCTAAGGGAAATATATTTTCTTCCTTAAACCCAATTTCTTTTCTCAAAATGCAACGTAATATTAAAAGAAAAATACTATTTGAAAATAAACATGAAATAGTTTAGAGGAATCTTCATGTAAATAAGGTGTTATGTAGACATAAAAATTCATTCATCCCATATATGTAAAAAAAATTCTCCTCATACTATTACTGAAAAAGTAAAAAGTACCATGTATCAAATAACGAAAAAATATTCCTCTCATAGAGTTTAATCAAAATTCACTAAATGGACAAATGGAATTTTAACACTTTTATAAGAATTGAAATAACATTACATATTTAGGAAACTTGGACGTGGATGAAAAATATACCCCAGTAAATACTTATGTATAAACAATCCCAGATAATAATGAAATTACAAAATTATCCCTTACATTAGGTCTGATATCCTTCGTATATATCTTAACCTCCTGTATAATGATTTAAATAACATAATTGACGTATTAAATAATCATATTAATTTTTTTGATATCATATATTATCATATTATCATCCATTTGTTAGTAATATTTCATTTTTACTCATTATTCAGATATTAACTAATTTTTGTTCTTATGCATGTTCGGTCGAATAAGTTCTAGTTATCCTTATTAGGTCATAATTATATCATTAAAAAATTATATTGACATAATATATTTCATATTTATTAATTATATACATTTAGATAATTATTCTTTAATTAATATCGTGTATAATGAATCGCATCGCATTATAGAGACGGTTGGTTGTATGTACGTATGAGCGATGATATCATTCCCATAATTTTTCAATGGTATTTAAGTTTATGGTGTATTATATTTCATAATCAATATATTATAATAATAATAATATATAGAAATTATTTCCATCATTATACCAATCCAAGTAATGTGAAGGTGAAAACTTATTACACCACAGCATGGAGATGGTAAGTTGTACATACGCATGCATTGTGATTTCATTTTCGGTAGGATGGATAGAAGGTGGAATATAGTGGTTTCAAAATTATATTGACATATAATTATATATTTTATACTATATTTTCTAATTTATAATGAAACAATTCATTAAGAGGATGTATATAAATAATGATGTTTGAAAGAATCTGCAGTGGAGATTACCTCTTCTTCTATGTGCTTCCTCTAAATCTCTGCTTAGAGAACAAGACATTGTCTTTGAAGAGGACCAAAACCAGTAGAATGTTACTAGGTAATATCTTTATGGGAAATTTTCTATTGATGGATGAGCATGAAGGCTCAATGTGATGTTAATAGACGAGGGAGGCTTTGCCCTTTAATAATTGAGGTGAGGGGCACTTTTGGGATCTCCATAAATGTTAATTTGTAATAAAATCATGCCCTTCCTAAAAAAACTCCAAAATGTACAAATTTCTAAGATGAGATGATATAGGATTTTAATATCCTCAAATAATAAATTTTAGAACAAAAATTATGTCAATTTAAACATTATCATTTTAATTAACACTTTGTTATTCTATTTCATTTTAATAATCATAAAAAATATTTCAACTTCAAAATAGAAAAATATTTACTTTTTGTATGTCAATTAGACAATAAAAAAGTACCGTATAATATTATAAAACATATCAAAATTATTTAATATTTTTTTAAATGTATTATTTATTCTAAATAATTTAACAAAACATTATTTTGATAAACAAACAATAGTGTCAATTTTGAAACTATTCGATTCGTCGATCATTAAAAATAATAATAAAATAATTTAACTTCAAACAAACTATTTTATTATATTCATAATTTGTAAAGGTAAAATAAAAAATTCACTGTACATATTAATTAACCAAAATTATATTTATTTTTAAATTTTTAATAACATTTATTTGATATCTCTATTAATAAAATAAATATTACATCACTTTTCTGTAATTATTTTTTAAACTTGTTTATGGACAAAAAATAAAACTAAAATATGATAATGAATATAAATATATTTTATTTCATAAGAATATAATTAGTATAATTTATCTTCTAGAAAATCAAACATTTAAAATGTTATACTTCCTAAATTATGAATGTGACAACGTTAACATCACATTGAAAAAAATATTAGTGTCATAATATCTTCAATAAGGCTCCAAATTGTCACTAACTCAACCCATGAATGTTTATGGTCGATCAATAATATACCAATAAGAGTTTTTCATGTTTTTGGGCCTTTTATGGATATTATAATTTTAATAAAAATTGTTTTATTGATTTGTCATCAATTAATTCATTTTTACATCATCAAAGTATAAGTTTTTAAGATAATTATATATTTTATAAAAATTAAAAAAAAATCAATGATAAAGAAAAAAAATTATATCTAAATTGATTATTTATAATAAAATTTATTTTCTCTATAATCTTTTATAAAAAATTATTTAGTTATTGAAATTTGAGTGAGACATATTTAACTTTTCATTAAATAAAATAAATTAAATGTCCTATTCCCATCCATGTGGCTCCCAAAGGACATAACTTCGACCCAAGGATGATTTATGTTGAAACAAACACATACAATGATATTAATAAAAGGTTTAGGGTAATTTTATAATATTTATATTACCCATAATGACATTTTTTACACTTTTACCATATTAATAAAAATTATCGAAGTTACTATACATAATGCCTTAAAATATAACAAATAGATTTACATAATTTGGACCAAATGATACCAAATATGTAATGAATTTTCTAAAAAAACATAACCTATAATTTTATTAATTAATTTAAAATTAAACTTATTCTCAGAAAGATATTTCCTGTTTTAAAAGTTAAAACTTTTCAAAATATTGAATTGTTTTTACATATGAATTAAATGTAAAATTAATTATTATGACATTAATTATATTGAATGATAAAACTATATTCTATTTAAAATTATAAACCACTCAATATTATAATTCAACCATATAATTTATTTTTATTAAAAAATTTGTTTTCAATTATAATTTAGGGTATTATTAATATTCTTTAAAATGTGAAAATTATCAAAAAAAAATATTAAAATTTCATCCAATTAAATTTTTATATCACTCATCCAATGAACATGTTTAGTATTTCCAATAAATATTATTAATATTTCAAAATATTAATTTAAAAAAGGTTCTCCATTTAAAGAAAAAAAAATTATTTTTGAAAAATATAGGTTTTTATACCACAAATAGGGTTTATTCATACCCTATAAAAAATATATTGGATGAATATAAAAAATATTTTATTAAGTATGTAACATATATATTTTATTACTTTCATTAAATAATAGTAGTTTACTAAATTTAATAAAAAATAAAAATATAAAATTAGTTTATATTTTTCTATAAATAATTAGCAGTGAATGAATTCAACATGTATTTTCATAATTTAGTTATATTTATACCTACTAACCTAACAGGTAGGTTAAAATGTTACTTAGGGAATCTCATGGTTCCTTTAAATTGATTATTTCATGAAACGAATGCTATTAATGAATTAATATTATTTAGACAAAAAAAATTTACAAAAACATCAGGGTGTTACATAATGAGAAGTTTATAATACTTTTTGAGTGATCTCATAAGACTTACTCACAATATAAGACTTTTTAAATCCATATAATACTCTTAATATAAATCACAAGACTCCATCAATTATTAGGTCTCACTTTATAGATATTTTTTAAGACTTTTAATTCAAGCTTCATAATTTCAATCATGTATGACTTTTGACTTCGCTAAAAATTCAATATTTTTAAGACTTTTAGTACTATTATAAGAAATAATCTATTTCGTAAGGCTTTATAGCTGATTAAGACATTTTTTAGACTTCTACAGAATGTGTTATAAAATTAATCATAAAAACACATAAGTCTTAACATATATATAAATTTGTGATTTTTTATGTTGATGGATTTCAAAAACTATATATTTTGAATAAAAATATTTCAATAAATGATTAAGTTGTTCCTCATTGATCTAAAAATCAATATTCTTTTTGAATCCATGATTAAAACATGTATTTGAAGAATAATGAGGGATAATATCATTATTTTTTTACCTATGATTCCAAAATTAAAAAATTTCAAAAAAAATATTTTTGATCAAAAGAGGAAAATAAATCTATTTATTCTTTTTTCAAACATCAATGATTTATAAATTAAAAAATTATTTCTGATTCAATACATGGAAAATAGATAATACAGGTAGTTTTCAAAAAATAATTTATATTTTTATCATCCTCTCATTTATTCACATATATTTTATAACACATAATGTTTTTTGAGTCTTCCACTAATCAGTTGTGGTTTTTTTATAGCGGTGGTCTCGGAAAACTAATGTTCAAGTCCGATTACTTATAGTTGTAAAACCACTACTAAAATGAATGTGGTGGTTTATTTTTTTCAAATAATTTTGAATAATATAAAAATGGTTAATCCTTACTCTAATAAATCCATAGTGGTTCAATTATTTTTTTTCTTCCTAAAATAGTAGATTTTATAACCAGTTCAATTATAATAAAGACAATTTAACATCATATAGAAGAGATATTCTCGTGAGTTGTGATGGTTAAACCATTTTTTATTATTAAAATAATTTGTTATATTGGCCTTCTGAATTTTCTACAATATAAAATATAAAACCTAGAAATATCCATAAAATATAGAATTCAATAATATTAGTAATCAAATAGGAAAACATAAAAACCATAATATTGGAATACATTATATCACAATATTTTTTAATCATGAAATATATTTTTTTTGATGAAAAAATATATATAAGTTGTAATTATGAATACAAGACATAAAAAATAAGAATACAACATCAAACCCAACTTCTCTAATATGGGATGGCTACACTTAAATAATATTTTCTCTTAATTTTCCTATCATCTATCGACCATCAGTGAATCTACTATCTACATTAAATGGAGTTTAGAGTATGAATTAATTTTAATAATATAGTTTATACTAATTTTATAAAAAATTATTATAATATTAATATATACATATTAAAATAAATGAAATAGATTTATTATAACTATATTTTATCAATCTATAGATGAAATGTCGATGGGGATGCTACCAGTCATGCCTTAGAATAGAGTACTAAATAACTGGACATACATTTGATAAAAATATTATTTATAAACTATACATATTTATTTTCACTTAATTTAAGTTATTTATCTAAAATATCATTCTATAAATTTATGTTAATATTTCTCTAATCATAATATGTGATGGGGAGTGGAAACACCTCAAATAATAATTGGAAAAATAACTACCAATATAAGACTCGACAACATCAATTGCCACCCCCAACATGTCAAATAGAGAACCTATTTTAAAATTATGCAACCTTGATACATCTTATATATTCATGTTCACTTATTTCATATTTTTATTTTAGTATGCACAAAAAATATATTATACAATTAATATAAAGATGTAATAAATTATTTTTCACATTATTAATTATATATCAATAATAGTCACCCTCTTATACCCTCATGATGGTTATTAGGGAATGATATGCTAAGTTGATGATCGCACTTCAGTTTCCCTACATGATCTCTATGAAATACTTTGAGCATACGGTGGTGCACCAAAAGTAGGTAGTATACCTAATGAATATATAAGCGTAAAAAAATGGAATCAACTGAAGGAAAGGAGAAAATGATAAAATTATAGTGCGTAATTTAAGCAGGTTGCAACATATCAAATTTTTCCTTTAACATCCAAGAATTTGTTGAATCTTAAATTTTATCCTTAACACATTTTCCTCTTATCATTCCTACATATATAAATAGTATAAAATAAGTTAAAACATGATATATGATATAAACCAAAAAAATTGTTTGAAAATATTGAACATAAATTACTTATATACAAGTATTCACAATAAATTAATAAAAGGTAAGTTATAATAGGTTTGAAATTAAAGTCAATTAATTCCCCATTAGCCTTATTATTATCATCATCCACCATTAAAAATATTTCATTATATTCATCCTCCCATTTAAGACAAATTGATTTCATATAATCTTGGGTATATTAATCAAACTCTTTTTGTTGTGGGGTTTCAAGGTCAGAAAATAATTTTTCAACTTCATCATTCATATTATACAAGTCTTTTAGTTTAACATGAACTACAACACTCCACCATTCATTAGATTTATCATCTACAAAATATAACATTTTATCTTGTGTATACAAAATATATGGATAATTTTCCTCATTATCTCATTAATTAATCAACTGATATAAGTTAAAATAATTAAATTAGAGAAAATATTTCTCTATAGTCTAATAAATATCAATCCACTTGATTTTGAATAAAAAAACTAAAAATTAACCAAAATAATTTAATTTAAAATTTTCAATTAGCTTTTGATAGTATCCTAATTCTATGAATTTTTTAAAAATTCCACTATTTTTTTCAAACCTTCTTCATGAAAATCATCGTGAAACTTAAATACATTCGTATTATATGCATTTAATCTCTTAGACTAATTCAAAGGTCATCATGAAAAATATTTCCATAATATAACATTACATATTAATTATCAACATTCATGATATAAATATATAAATATAAAATATTATTAGCTATATAAGACAATTCAATCAACATATTATAAATATTAAATTTATTATAATTTTACACTACATGAAAACCAATGAATAATGTTTTTGTTTAAAAATTATGTTATCTCTTTATATTTTTTTCAACACTAAAGTCATCACTTTTTTTATGTCTTAAATTATTTTTTTAATTTATCTATAATATCAATATTGAGTAGCACATATCTATGTGCTTATATTAAATTTCTTTATTCAATGATACTGATAATATTTTTCCAATATGATGAAGTAACATTTTAAAGTTGTCTGATTTGATATAGAATTTAAATTAATTTTTATTATAATCAACACATACTTCATGATTCAATTGTGAGTAAATATTATGTACATACCTCAAAAATGTAGTGATACTCTCTTCTTCTATATAATCTTCAGTGATAAAGCTTTATATTTATGCTTTGTGTCACATAAAAGAATTAAAATTTCCTAAATACATGATAAAAAAAGAAAGAAATCATAATAAACCCAATTTTTAATGATTTTGAAAATGTTAATATTGTAATCATAAAAAAGTAAGATGAAAATACCATACTATGATATATATATACCTAAATAATTTATGGACCCTCTAACTTTAACTTCCTCATTCAAATTCTTAGTTATATGAATCATCACAATGAAAAACAATGGGGGAAATAAAATAACCAAATGAAAATGTTTCATTATGAATAATTACAAAATTTTGATAACCTTAATGGGGTTTCAAATATTATCACAATGTTTTATGAATAATATAAAAAAACAAAATTACAATGGTTTTTTATTTATTAGGTCAAAAATATACTATTCCAAAGGTAAAAATTTCTCCATAAAAATATATGATTCGTGGATTTAAATTCCATTTATCTTATAACATTTCGTGTTAACATTTCTTGAAATGTTACTTGAATATTGATCAGGTAGTTTTACATTATTAATTCTTTGAAGGGAAACATATTTTAAATATTTTTCAAAGAAAAAACTGTTAAACTATAATTTTCATTATCATTTTCCCACAAATCAAACATTATATTCCTTAATCATCTATGATTTTAGGAACAAAAATAATCACATGTATTCTTTTTAATCAAGATAATGTCTAGAAAATGATATAAATTAGGAAGTTTGAAAAAAAATACATAGTTTCTTCCTTTATTAGTTACAGACTATATAAGATGATATTTAAACTCATTTCCTAGAATCCTCAAACTAATGGTATTTCCTAAATTTTTCATGAAAATTTGATAATTGTGAAATTATATTTAAATCTGATTATAATTTTTGTAGTGGCCTTAACTCATTTTTTCCATCGCATTGTGACTTTTTAAACTGGTATCTTTGGGATGAATCTAAGAATCATTGATGGAAAATGAAACACCACATTCTACTATATTATAGATTTTAGGATCAATGTAAATGTTACAAACTATAAATTCTTGTAAAATTTTAGTGTGCTATCAAAACATGTTTTCTAATCCAATTAAATCATTAATTTTCAACATTAGTGCAGCCTGTATTTTTAACATTTTATTATTGATGCATCATATGTATCTAAAAATTTCACCCATGTATTGTTCAATTATTATATAAGAGGTTGATGTTATACATGTATTAAATTTCCATGAAAATTATTTCCTAGAATGATCATCAACATAGTTAAATAAGTTTGTTACATACACATCCATAGTGGAAGATTTTTAGGGATCAAAATAATTGTTCATATTATATAAGTTGTACTATATTTTCCAAATTGATAAAATCCTGCCATAGTCAATCCCAAATTAAAATTCCTAGTATCAAAAGTGAAATTTGGATATAATTAATTGAATTACTTCAATGCTTGTGAATATATTGGAGGGCATATAAACCTAATTTTTTTGTTTTTCATAGTATGACACTTCATTTTCACTTCTATTTTTAAAGTCATGAACTATAATTTTATTTTTTATATGAATGGAAATAAATGTAAAACCTTCATATTTGTTTTATTCCTCCTTTTTCATATTTTTTTCATTCATAAATTTATCGTAATTCGTAAATTTTCATCTTGAAGTATGAAATTATTTACACTCTTCTCTATTTGAGTCTTCTCTCTGATAAAACATATAGTCATTAGTATATGTATGTATCTTTCTATGATTTATATCATGTTTCTCAACAACATTATTCATGTCATAAAAATATTGAGGTATGTTAACTTGAACATAATCATCTTCTAGAAACCCTAATATAATAGATATTTCAATATATTTAATTCCACATAGCACCTGATCTGGTACAACTTCGATTGAAAATCCAATTTTGTATATATATAATACATCCTTTAAACAAATACTATTTTATATCTTTAACTAATTTATAAAAATATTTTATTTCACATTTTACTTATCTCTTGAATTACTCTCTTTAAATTCAGAAAGATACTCCACTAATATGTTATTATCTTTATCATTTTGTGCTATGTAGAAAAAATTGTTAATTAGGCTTTCAAATTCCTTTTCCACTATCCAGATTGTATGAGGTTTGATCTAATGAAGATAACACACTAAACATTATACAATGTCTCATTACTCATGCCAAATCCATTTCATATATACAGTGTGAAACTATTTCAATATCAATTTCACATAAACATTATTCCAATTAAACTATCTTATGAAATTACATTTTGGGCATAGCTGATTTTTCTTCTATATATGGATTGATTTTAGAATGAAAAATCTAAAAAGGTCTCTAAGCCCTTAAAATATTTAGTTTTATTTTTTAGTATATTAATCCAAATTTTACCAATTTCTGTTCTATTGATTATTATATATAAAAAATATATTCCCCATTTGATAAATAAAATCATGTTAAAAAATAAAACATAATATTTATTGAATAAAAAACAATAATATATAAAAATATTAGCAATTTTGAAATTTAATTGAGAATAAATTATATAATACATGATAAATATAACAAATTGATATAATATATAATTTCAATTACATCCTACACCATGGAACCAAACTATATAATGTTTGATAACTGAAAATATTGAATTTAGAATATTGTGAGATTAAATGAATACTAAATCATCGATAAAAAATCAATAAGAATTACTTACTAATTAGATAATTAATTAAAAGGAACTAAATAATTTTTTTCTATGAATATATATTATGAGTATATATATTGTGTATATGTTTATATATGCTTAATATATAATAATAACATTTATAGGATCAATATATATATATTTGGTTTGTATATATATTTTGTATATATATGTATATGTTATGTACATATATATATAGATTATATACATAAATATATCAAATATATAAAAACACATATATAAATAGATATATTATGTGTATAAATAAAATATGATTCTGCTAAATTTCTTTCCCTTTACTACTACCAAATTCTTTTATTGTAGTTTCATTTTAATAGCATTCTGTCATGAAGAAAATTTTTCAAAACAATATTCCAATTGGAAACATTTAATTACACATATGTTTGGTTGAAGTTATAAAAATAGGAATTCTATACAAAGGGAGGTCTTCATCAATGGTTTTTAGAGGGGATTATGTCATTGGATGGTATTGGGCTGGATGTTGTTGTGGAAGAAAGAATATTTTCAGAGGGTTATCGAGAGGGGATGATGTCATTGGAGGGTAATCTAGAGGGGAGGACACGGCTGAGGTTAGTTTCATTGATATGTCTCCTTTGAGTCTCACAATGAGGGAGATTATGTGGGTAGGATGTGATACTTGAGAGATATTTGGATATTAGCGATTGAACCAAGAGGGGAGAAACAATTGTGTTGTGCATATTTTATGAGATATTAATTGTCGATAGTTCATAATAAACTACTACTAATAATTAATTAGTTGTGGATAAATATTAAATATTTCAATTAAATCAATAGAAATTGAATTTTTTTAATTTGTAGAGGTTTTATATAACTTCTAAGAGAAAAATTCCACCAATATAGAATTTGATTATAGTTATTTCAGGTCATTTATTTGAAGAGCAAGCTGTTATGAATTCTGAGTATGTACATATTACAAATTATTTTTAACTATGATCTTTATAATGTTCTAATGCAATATATTATGTATCCTTCCACAACTGCTACTCATTTATGATTTTAATATTGGTTTTTATATTGATTTAATGTGTATTTCAAGTTAAATATTCTTGAAATTAAAAAAAATAAAACTAGTTGGAATAAAAGATAATATATTTATATAGTTGATTGAAAATAAGAAAAATTAAAATAAATATTGTATTTATTGTATTTTACTGGAGAACATATTGAGAGAAAATTAATATTAGAGATTGTGGGAGACACACATGTACAAGCCATTGAAAAAAGTGAAATGGATATCTTGGAACAAAATTTTATTGAAAATTTTAGGTATTATAAAATATATAATATAAATTTTTTATGACTAATATATAAGAGTTTTAGATGATAGGGATCAAAAAATCACAATTGAGTGGGTGATTATGGAAGGAAAATAAAATGAGAACACTAAAGGGAGAAGAATAAAAACATGATGTAGTATTAGAGAAGATGAATTTTTGGGTATCAATGTTTAATAATTATGTGACCTAGTTCAAATAATTAGATCTATTTGAATCTAATGGAAGCAGTATAATATATTGTACCTAATATTTTATAAATAAGAATGAGAAGAAGATCCCTATATAAAAGAAGTTATTTTATATATTCATTGGAAATTGTATACCTTAATGTTTTAGTTAAGAGATTCCAAAAAAATATATTTATATGAGTTGAAATCATGGATATAAGTAGAGAACATGTTTTATGATACTATTATTAATGATAAAAAGTCTTATAAAAACTCATGAAGTATTACTATTCAATAGAATTATGAAATATTTAATAATTATCCAATTTTAAACATTATCTCCCAAATATTAAAATTAATAAATTCATCAATGTACTTTTATAATTACATCAAGGCACTCTCATCCTGCTAAAAACCATTGCAAACAAATTTTATAATTTTTCAACCCTTTCTGATCCTCTTTAGTACAATTCTTGAGGATAATGAACATCTAAATACTCCATTTTAGAAATTTTTTCAAAATATTCACATCTTATTAATGTGATCTTCATTTTAGTCATTATAAAACACACATCTATGTGTATTTCAACACTAATTCTATATTAATTCATATCACATACAGAGAGATAGTTTTATTATTTATTAGCCAACTTTTTCTAACACCATTTAGCTTTTGTAATCATTTTAATGTTAGTTATACAATCTATTTCATGGCTTTTTTAGTAGTCATTATCATCCTTAGTTTCATAACTCTGTAAAAATTTTAGATTTCATAATACATTTCATGATTTAATTTAACATTATGATTCTCACAATAATGGTCAGATTTACTAGATTCTCACAAATTTGTTTCTTCTCCATCATTTTTTATTTATTATGAAATCAAATTTACATTACATTACCCATAAAATATATGGTTGAAATCTTTATATTCTGGATTGGGTGGATACTTTCTCCATAATCCATCTTCATCACGAAATATATATTCAATCTTATTGAAAAAAAATACAACAAACAAAAAAAAATTCACTTCAACATCCTACTTTTTATTTTATTTTTTGATACCAATAAAAAGCTTTATTCTTAAATTTATGTCAATATTTTATTAGTAGTTCAATTTTCATCTCCCCCTTAAAGATAGTAAATAAAAATGAGTAAAACTTTTCTCTCCATTATTGATACCATGGGTGCAAGGGAAGGTCCTCCAAAGGAATTTTATTCTTCCCATTTCTATTCTTAAAAAAACTCTAACCCTGTGTATAAAAAAACAATGATTAATTTACTTAAAAAACATTTCCATATTTAAACCAAAATGTAATAAAATAAGTGAATTTCACTTCTTAATGGTTTTTCAAAATTTATTTTCAAGAAGTTTTAATAACCTACACACAACAATAATAGACACATAACAAAATTCCATGTCCAAGTTAATTCTTACCCTTTATTTTTCTAGATACTAACCCCCTTCATAATATGTTTAAAGATAAATTAAAATAGATTTAGAATATTGACAATAATATATCAACCTTCCTTTTTATAGGGGTTATCTATAATTCAGGTTTTTATCATCCAATGATTAATCTTTATAATATTTGTCTTCTAAACTCCTACCTTAATGGATTGATCAAATACTTATTTACCATTTCTGATTATTCATAATGAGTTTGTCTCCAAGCATTTTGATACTAGATTAGTTGTCTGATATCAATTTATATTTGATAATAATGAAAATATTCATCATGGTGGATTTATTTATTTAGATATATAGACATAAATTCATTCATTTTTTCTCCCATTTTGAGTTTCACCTTTAATTTCTATACTAAGAAGTACGAATAATTAGATATAGGAATAAGTTAAATTTCCATAATCTCATCAATGTGATCAGTAGAAAACTCACCTTATTCCTATATCATTCAATTCGTACTTATTGTAATTATAATTGAAGGTGAGGAATTAAATATAAGAACTAATGAAACCATGGAAACACTCATAATGATTTAATTAGTGTATAATATTCTTAGGTTCTCGACTAATTGTAGTGGGGTTATTAAACATCAGAGAGATATTGTTTTTCATTCCCACTTGGTTTGTGATTAGGGTACAAAATGAAACATATGATTATGTGAGAAGTATGTAATTTATTGAATGATTAGTGACATTATGTCCCAACATCATTTAGAAAGTTATCGATATTCTTAAAAAGTGTTTTACCTCTATATCTTATTATAGGGGTTCCCATTTTATTTCCCTTCATATTTAAATTCAGAGATAATACCAAATCTATTTATATTAATGAATAAGGTTGAGTCATATAGAGTATTGTTTGTTTTTAGATTATTTATTGTATAGGATGGGAATTAGGAGTAAGAGAATTTTATATTCCAAACATAGGGTTATTATTTAGAAATAGAGTTATTTCCATACTTAGTATTTTCTGTTAGAAGGAGAGTGGGTTTCCTCATTAGTGTTTTGGTCTATAAGTGGAGTGGGATACCCATTAGTGGTATTATCTTGGATGATAGCGTGTTCACTCCTTAGTATTATTGTTAAGGAGAAGAGTGGTTTTCCTCCTTATTGATGTTTTATTTAGGATAGTGTGAGAAGCACCAATTGGGTGTGTATCATATGAGGTAAATATATGTCATGATAGACAATATAAATGGAATACGAACCATGGTAGGTGAGATCTTGGAACACCTTTAGGTTTGATGTAATCTTCTATAGTGCGATTAATAATTTCATATTAGGTTGAATGCAATGATATATTTTTGAAAGTGATTGGGAGATTCAAACAGCTCCTTGAAATAATGAGATAGGTTATCCTTCTTGTCATGAACCATTACTATGGGGATTGTTCTATGACTCCACATGCCCACCTTTGGTTTTCTACGCACTAATGACTACCACTTAGTAGACATAACACTAACAAGGTAGTAATTTCCTATGTACATGTACACATGCACACATCTCCATGCCCACAAAATGTTGAAATGTAGAAACTACTAAGTAAACAATGCATTTGTGCCACTATATCCCACAACCAGATTACAGAATAATGAAAAGAAAAGTAAATAGAACCAAATAAAATCCCACCAAAAGAGGCCTATAACACATGTCCAACAAGAAAAAGGAACTAAGACTGCTGTCAGAAAGCTGCAGGAATACACCTCAGTTTGTCTAGTCGCACAAAGAGTCGTATGGTATTGGTCTTCCTAGGAATCCATCAAAAGGATGATCATCCTCACATGAATCAAAATGTTCAAGAAAATCTCATGTAGGGGTGGGTATAACAATACTCAGTAGGACACCCCAAATCAAAAGAGTAATACAACAAAGGATGTATTCATTCATCTCTACATAGGTATATGTCTACTGCACATATAACCATATATCTAGATATACATAACCAATACACACTTTCTAGATGTAAGTCACAAAAATTGTATACTATCACTAGGAATACAGCTCGAAGATTCCATGAAGAAATCATCCAGGAGAACACGCTCTGGTGTCTAATAGCACTGATGACATTCGTCTAAGAGGTACTACATATTTGGTCTTTCCAGGGTAAATATTTATTGATATATCTAAAGTGAGATATGATAAAATATTTGAGGATCACATCCAGGGTCATGGGGTTATAAATACAACTCAATCTCTATTAACCTTCTAAGTAAAGAATCGGAACCCACATAGATATGGTCATGTCGATAAAATGAACTCCACCTAGGGAATAAAGAAATAAAAAGAGGATCATGATTTGGGCCACTAATTGGATTCCAAAAACACGATCCATGTAGTCCTACTGACGTGATTGTGGTCATAGGAGTAGGAAATGATTCATAATAACCTTAAGGGAAACTGTAACGCCCCGACCCCAGTTACCCAGAGTTGGTGAATTATTACATAACATTGGAATGATCGCAAAATATCAAGTCCCAAAAGACCGATTAGTTTAGTATCCTTGGAATCACTTGATACATTCATCAATCTTACGTTACATCATAAAGTGAAAACTATAGAATCATCTTTCCCCCACACTCATATCCTCGTATATTATCCCTGAAGGTCATTCATAAAATACTTCTCCACATCCTAGGAAAAATAAAACATAGAAAGGGGTGAGCTCAAATGCCCAGTAAGGATAACAATATAGCGAAACATTTCATAAATAATCATAAACATTTAAGGAAATGTATAACTAAAACAAAAGCATTTTAAACATGAACTTCAGCGTGACATGGAAAAAAATGAAATAATGCCATTTACTTATTCACATTGACATTATAATAGTTGAATAATCACATGAAATATCAATAACAACATTCATAATGATGGAATTCATAATGCTAGACTATCATAACCACATAGTCAATGCCTTGTGCGAAGACTACAAATAAGATTTTTTCAAGGCCTTGTTCCAAGACACTGGTTTGTCTCGGGAGAACTACCGATGCATCGAGGAGCTATAGTGGGCTCCACCCATCACTTATTAATTCCAATGCATTCCTCGTATGAATAAGTTTAAACATAACATAAACATTTGTATTATAACTAGCATACAAAATGTCAATACTTTCTCCATAAACCACAAATGGTATAAAAATAACACATCCATAGTCAAACATATAACAAAACCTTTAATACAATATAGAGTTTTCTTATCATAATAAATAAACCTCAAATAAGCTTAACATCCTTCAAAGGATGTTGACAAAGATGAAATCAAAACTACTTGAGAGAAATATATCTTTTTTTGAAATCATTTAAAAGTAACATAATTATAAAAGAAAACATTTACATTGAAAATATTCTTATAAGGTTGTAAGGGAAGATTAGACGATTTTATAATGGCGGAAAATAGCAGCACCCGCCTTATAGGTTAATAAAAAGACATTCTTACCTTAATTTTTTCGAAAAAAATAAAAAGGACCTTGTTTGGAAAATGACAGAAAGATTCCTTTATAAACATCTTATAAAAAGTCAACAAGGGTATAAATGACTTAAATAAATAGTCTGTAAAATAGTAATAATGATTTTAAATACATTTTTATGAAACATGTATGTGTATGATAACGAGGTCCCAGTAGATTATTACGTATAAACAACCTCGGATAATGAAGAGATTGTAAAATAAACACATACCTTGTACTTTTCCTTAGTCAAGGGTAGGTTAACCTACTGTATAATAGTTAAATCATTGTTATTAAATTATACAATAATCATATATATAAATATGATATCATATATGATCTTTTAATATTGCTTTGTTAATAATATTTTAGTATTATCGTCGTTTCGGGTGTTAACTGATTCGTTTTCCTTTATATGCTTTGTAACATAAGCCGTGTTGGTAATGGATTGGTTGTATATTATTAATATACATAATGATATAATGTCCATAAAAATTACTTTTAATAATAAAATGAGAACTCATCTTTAATGGATATGATGGGGAAATTAATCTCATTGTGTTCATGGAGACGGTAATCCGTTCGTACGTACGAACGCTACTTCCATTTCATTTTTCATTTTAAAAGGAATTAAACCCAAATGATAAATAGTTATATTACTATTCCTTTATAATATAATATCTTATATATGTTACTTAAGTTCATTAACACCATCCTTTATACATTCCATGTATAGTATGAATGAGTCATATCACTTTGAGGGGGCGGTATTCCGCACTAACACAAATTAAATTATCGTATATATATACAACATGAAACAACTAATGGTATGATATAAAATGGAATTACAGAAGATTATATATAAAATAAATATCATTAATATCATATTTAATTATAGTTCCATCATAATTTCCACCATGAGTGGTGGTAGGAGATAATTGAACAATCATCGTTTCGTGAGGAGTTTGGTTTCCATCCATAGAAACATTATGTTCTTCACAAATTAGATGGAGTTGTGTGTAAGTGTAGTTAGAATAATTCTCATAACAATATCCTAGTATATTTATTATAATATTGTTGTTAAAAAAATAAAATAATAAGAAGAGTTTAGGGGTTGTAGAAGTAAAATAAAGGAAAAGAAGCTAAGAGAAATCGTTATCTTTAATTAGGGTAACTCCCTTTGGGTTGAAATAAAAAGGAATCTTGAAGTGCCTTATTCCTAAGTTAAAGCTTATAGGAGTAGTATAGGGATATAGGGAGCTTAATTGGGAAGAGTTTGGATGAACCAAAAGGCGTGAGAGGTGTGAGGAATTGGTTAGAAGTAATGTCCTTTTATAAGGTGGAGGAGGGGATCTTTAGGAAAAACTTAAAGTATTATTTTATAATAAACTCATATTCAGTTTCTAATGGCTCGAAAGTAGATTATTAAAATTGTATGGTGGGTATAGGTCTAAAAAAACTTAACCAATAGGTTTTAGATAGTTTTGGGTCAGTTTATTAACCTTATCTTTTTATTTTAACTCTTAGTTAATTAGTTTTACACTTACCATGTCACTTTGTATTTTTATATTATATAGTAAATAAACTTACTATATACATTTAAGAGACCCCCAAGTGGTCAATTAATGGTAAAAATATCTTTATATAAGTCGTTTTTCTAAACCATAGATTTTTAGGACTATAATATGAATTAATAATATAATATTTGTTTTAAAAACTCTTTTATGTCAATTTTGACACTATTTAATAATTGATTTTTTTAAGTCTTAAAAACATTATTAATTCGAACCAAATTCATTTAAGAAATATTATAATTTCATATTAACCAATAAAATTCATTTATGTCATCAAAAAATTAAAATTATATTTATTTTAACATTTATAATACCAATTATTTGATTCTTTCATTAATAAGGAAAATACTGCATCATTATTGTGTCATAAATAAATTTAATTATTCAATGTCTAAAAATTATAAATAAAATACCATTATGTAATAAATATTTTTATCTTACTAATTAATATTTATATTCTAAAATCCAACATATATAACCCTATGTAAAAGTTTTTTTTCTAAAAGATATATGCTTCTGCCATTTTTGAATTTACTTTAACTTAATTAATATAAAGTGTCATTATCACTTACAAGTGGCTCCATGGGGTCCCAAAATCGACCTAAAGATTCACATGGTCGTACATGTATCAACCAATAGGGTTAGGACAAGATTTAGGGTAATCTAGTATTATTATAATATTATTTTTTACCCTTATTTAACGGATTTACCCTTTAACCATGGTAAATAATATATTTACTAAATTAATTATTCAAAATGACTAAAAATAAAAGTTACCTATTTACACAATTTGGACCTCCTGATTCTAAATATGGAATCAATTTTTATAAATTCAAAAACATAAGTGGCAGAAATTAATTAAAAATTAATTCCCATTGTCGAAACAAAAAGCATGTTTTTAACAAATAATAACTATCAAAAGATTGACACTTTCTTATGTCCGATTTATATATGAAATCATGTACAATGACCAAAATTGGATTAAATGATAAAATATAATCTAATAATACTTTAAAATCACTCAAATTCATAATTTATCACTACTAATTATTTTTATTAAAAAAGTTGTTTTTAATTAAAATTTAGTAATTTTTGCTATTCATCAAAATATGAAAGTTCTCAGAAAAGTACTAAAATTTCACCCTAAGATAATTTCAATAATCTGAATCCAGAAATTAAGTCTATTTTACCAAATTAAAAACATAAAATTTTCATTTATTCATTTAATAATAATTCCCTCTATTAAAACAAAAGGCGTATTTTTAAGAAATAATAACTATCAAAAGTTTGACACTTGTTTATGTCCAATTTAAAAGTGAGATTACATACAATGACCATCATTGGATTAAATGGTAAAAATATAATCTATTTATAGTTCCACACCATTAAAATGTATAATTTATCAATATAAATTATTTTGATTAAAAAAGTTGTTTTCAGTTAAAATATAGTATTTTTCACTATTCACCCAAATATGAAAGTTATCAGAAAAACACTCAAAAAATTGAAACTAAATTTTTATGTCCCTATTCTAAATAAGAAGTTTATTTAGTCAAATTCAATATACGTATAAGTTTCAAATATTGGATTTATAAAGTCTTCTCCATTAAAAGGTGGTAAAATTGAATTTTTTGAAAAATACTTCTTTTATCTCAAAAAAAATTATTTGTTCTTAATTTATGTCTAAAAACTAATAATATGGATTATAAAATTATAAGGATTATATAATGTTTGAAATGTATTTAATACTATTTATAACTACCTTTGTAAATACCATGAAATTTCAAGGAAATTTTTTTCTTAATTTTCATAGGGATTTTACAAGCACACAGTTTCTGACGGTGCCTGATTCCGAGACCCGGTGTGCCCAGAATCAATTTCCGAAGTTTGTCTCGGGTACGTTTAGTGAATGAATGAGCGGGTTTTTCTAACATTGAACCGGTGCTTGGAATCTAATTCTGAGGGCACCGATGGAATCGCAGCGCCGATATTTTCTTAGAAATGCATTTTCTGGAGTTGCGTTTCCTCGGGTGTGGTTTTTAGTTTTTGGGGTTAAGTTAAGAAATAAAATTAAATGGTGCGACAACTTTATTTTATTTCACTTTAATCCACTTAAAATCACTTAAGATAAGTTAAGCGGATAAGGTGGAACCCAAAATATCCTACCCACTTGGTAGGATATTTGTGAGGTGGGGCCTGCATGAGCCCCACCATTTCTTTTCCTCTAAGAAACGCACCCGCGAAAACCCTTTTTAAATTAAAGTCAACCGGTGTGTTTTCTTAAATTCATAACGCCCCTTTTAATTGGTAAATTAAGTCGTTACCATTAATACACCGAATTAATGGTTTGTTTCTTAACTTGGTTTTTCATTTGTTGGTGTAAAAATAAAATAAGACCAACACATGTGGGTGGCTTGTTGAGAGGATTTGGAGAAACTCTAAGTTCTTCATCCTCCTTCGCAAAGAACGTGATGAACGTGAAAAACGCGAAGAACATGAAGAACGCTGAACCCTTGGAGATCGACGACACGATGCCGTGTACCGCGACGCTGATGATCCTCCTTCTGTGAAGTTTCTTCCGCGACGATCCTTCCCCACGAGAATCTTCGATCATCAACCCATTGAGGTAGGGGATTACGGATCTTTTAATTTCCTTTGTGGATTTTATCCTCAGCATGGGTTTGAAGGGTGTGATTAAATCTATGTGTTTTCTTTAACTCTCGGAGATCATCTACGCGACGCCGTGTACCGTGATGACGTGATGCCATTTCTGCGACATAACGATCCTCTTCTTCCGCGATGGTCAATTCCGCGAAGAAATCACGTTCGACAACTGCGACGAGGTAGGGGTTTGTTTCATTTAAATCGTTGTAATTTATACCTGTGTTGTATGATTAAACTTTTGTTGTGAAATATTTAAAACCGCTAACGCGGTGGGTGCGGAACAATGAACAAGTCCGAACCCACCGCCCCTTTCGTTCTTGGTGTGCAATACGGCGGACGTCGACAAAACTAACCGAACGGGCGATGTGATGTCCTCGCAGTGAAGGACGGACCCCGAGAGGGCCTTTGGCGAAGACGGTGTGAATTTTCGAACACCGAAACTCATCCAGTGGTCCGCAGACCAACCCGCCGGCGCACCCCACCGGCACGGCGGCGCTGGCAGCGAAAAGCGGCGGCGCCCGTCGCGCCGCCATGGAGAACCACCACAGCTCATGCCACGGTGGCGGGCCGGCCGTCCCGCGACTGCGCTGGACCGGCGAAGGACGGGACGAGGAAGCCAGCTGCGTCCGCTGGCAAGGGCGGCCCCACGCGGGGCCGCGACTCCATCACATGGGGGCAGCACGCCCCCCGCTCCGCTCTGCCGTAACAGGACGAGCCAACCCGCCTGACGACCGGGTCGCGCCCACGCCGGCCGGGTCGGACCCGGGCTTGGGTCGGGTCACCCGGTTCGGGCCGACCCAGGGGGGTTGGGCCGGGTCGGTCCGGGCCCAGACCCCCTGTTTTCGGACTTCTTCGGTCTTTTGCCCATATCTTGGGGTACGGACCTCCGTTGGACGCACTGTCAGTGCCGATGCGATCCTTGGATTGAGACGGTCGTTTCGTTATATCGCATCCAAGGTTTCGAAGTACTTTGGGTTCGGCCGGGTTAGATCGTACATGAAACCAACCGGGCCCTCAGAGCGGAAATGCTCCTAACTTGATCACCGGACGTCCGATTGACATGCCGTTGACATTGTTGGATTCCTCTAAGTGAGATGGATCCTTTGGATTACTCCACCTGAGGTTTGAACGCGGGTGGAGTACGGTCGGGTAGGTTTTGCCTTAAAACCCAACTGGGCCCCTAGAACGAAAAAAAGAAAATAACTCACAGACCGGCCGTCCGATTGACGCGCCGTCTGTCTCATTGAATTCCTCTTGATTAGATGGAACTTTTGGCATACTTCACCAGAGATTTGGATACAGTTGGATAGTGTCCGGGTTGGATTGCACCTGAAATCCAACCGGGCCCCTGGAACGGAAAAGCGGATAACTTTCAGACTGGACGTCCATTTGACGAACCGTCAGCGGCGTTGGTGATCACGTTGAGAAACGGTCCCTATGAGTATACCCTATGTGAGTTCGGGATACAGTTGAGATACATCTGGGTTGGTTCGTACACAAAACCAACCGGGCCCCTGAGACGAAAAGGCTAATAACTCACAGACCGGGCGTCTGATTGACGCGCCGTCTATTGTGTTGAGACCCCTATGATGAGGCGGTCCATTGAGATACTTCTTCATGGAACTTTTGATACTTTTAGTATCGACCAGTATCTCGTGGAGCGGAACCTCCCGGAGACGATCGTGCAGAGTACGGAGACCGTGTAGCCGGATGAGACCTGACGACTGCTTGACCGATCAACTCGGTGTGTTTCGGATAGCCTAGTGGGGAGCGCTTGGTTGTAGCGGCAGACCCACAGCGGAGGAGCGCTTGGTTGTAGCGGAAGACCCACGGTACTAAACAGAATGAGTACCTCTGGAGGCTATGAAGGGGAGCACTTGGTTGTAGCGGCAGGCCCACAGCGGAGGAGCGCTTGGTTGTAGCGGCAGACCCGCGGTACTCCACAGAAGGAGTACCTCCTGAGGCTATGAGGGGGAGCGCTTGGTTCTAGCGGCAGATCCATGGTGGGAAGCGCTTGGTTGTAGCAGCAGTCCCACAGTACTTGACAGGAGGAGTACCTCAGCAGTCTTAGATTAGTGAGTAGTACCTCGGAGTCGTGATAGGACCACTGTGCACTCGAGAGACGGGGCTCTTCAGTAGTTACAGTTTCGATAATGAAAATCTTGGTTTGATCTGAGTCTAAGACCTTTGTGCTTATCTCATGATTGAGATGGGTTACTTGATAACTTAGGTATATGTATGGGCATATACCTAGGCAGTGGTTATCCGTTGATTTTCATAATCTTGTGTTTCCTCATGATTGAGATGAGTTACTTGATAACTGGGGTATAAGTATGAGCTTATACCTAAGTAGATGTTATCTGTTGAGATCTTCTTTGTGGTTATCCTTGTTGGTTTTAGTGAGACCTTGAAGGTCTTGGGGTCCCTATTGAGTATCGTTATACTCACCCCTGCACGGGCTATGCCTGCACCTCGTTGTGTTGGTTGCAGATGACGGGAAGTGCTGACGGAGGCCGAGTGTTGGAGGGCTGGACGGTACCTGGAGGTGGACCGCCCAATGAGTCATTATCCGGAGGTGGACTTCACAGCGAGACGACACTCGGAGGGGTTGATGAGCGAGAGAATTGAGGAGCTGCGCTATTTGTGCCTACCCTTCAGGTAGGATCCTTGGTGGATGATCAAGGAGCTGCGACATCTGTACCTACCCTTCAGGTAGGATCCGAGGAGGACATCCCAGGAGCCGCTTCCGTTCTTCCAGCTATTGTATTTTTCTGTTGTACTTTTGTTCAGTTGTAGTTGTACTTTCAGTTGGGTTTGTATTCTGGCCCATTTACTTTTCGTCACTACTCTTTGTACTTAGTGTATTACTTCTGCTTGTACTCTGTGGTGTTTTTTTACTTTTATGAAGGAAATGCCTTCCCAGTTATCGGTATTTACGCCTTTGGTGCTAGTATCCATCCCCTGGCCTATGGAAGGCGGGATTGGGGTAGTCACGGCATGGGCCCTGAGGACGGGTCATGACAAATTGGTATCAGAGAATTCAGTTCTACCGCAGAACTTATAACTCTGATATTTCCTTTCTATGAAGCAATAGTTTTAAGGGTACCGAGTGTGGTCTTCAGTTCAGGGAGTCCATTGTTGGTGCGGGCGGCAGACGTATCCATACCCCAGGACCCTGGAAACTAATTTCCGACTTTGTGCACGAAAACACTGATTGCGTGTGTGTTTCCAGAAGTTTTATTTAAATATCATCTCAAACCAGGTAATCTCACCAGGTATAATCGTTTGACCATGTCACGATGTTTCTTTCAGGATGCCTTTTCACGGAAGACTAGCTAGAGCCCATAGGGATGTGCGTACTGACAGCCTTCCGAGAGACGAGGCTTCGGTACAGGGGCCTCTTGCAGTTGAGGCACCATTGAAGGCACCAATGGTACTACCATACGTTGGGCCACCGATGCCACCAGCCCCAGTAGTAG
Source organism: Viscum album (assembly GCA_963277665.1). Taxonomy (NCBI): domain Eukaryota; kingdom Viridiplantae; phylum Streptophyta; class Magnoliopsida; order Santalales; family Viscaceae; genus Viscum; species Viscum album. Next base: position 402,932,333 of record OY728142.1, read on the forward strand.
GCAATGCACGCCACTTGAGCACGCTGCACAAGTTCCAGCGCCAAAGGCCCCCCAGGTTCTAGGGAGAGATGGACTCACAGGCGGCTGAGGATTGGCTAGAGGCTATGGTGAGAGTCTTCAGGCTAGTGGGGACGCATGCATACTTCATGGTGATCTTTGCTGCCATCTTTCTTCAGGAAGCAGCAGGCAGGTGGTGGAGCCACTTGTTCCAGTTTTGCGACGGGATGGCCTTCACATGGGAAGACTTCGAGGCCTTCTTCAGGGTGGAGTTTGTGCCAGAAGCTCTACACCCCGAGCGTGTACAAGAGCTTATGCCTTTGCTGTAGGGTTTTCAATCAGTAGTTGGGTAATCTGTGGGTAGTAGAAAGATGATGCAGAGGTCCAAGAGGAGCAGAGCCAGTCGTACATGGAGCAAGAAGTGTTATGAATGTGGTAGGAAGGGTCACCTGGCACGTGACTGTCCGATTCCTCGTACAGTTGATCTGCAGGCTTTGGAGGAGCCACTGAGGCAGAAGCAACGCCGGGTGCTTGAGAAACAACAAAGCAGTGGACAGGAGAGGAACTAGTGGATACGTCCCTTGTACTTCTAGTTCCATGTTGCTGTTGTTTTCGTTTCTTTATACTATGAGCTGCAATAATAAAAATACACTTATCTTTGTTTTCCTTCCATTCCATTTTTTGGTTGATACTGAGTGGTCCTGGTTAAGACTGTTGAATTGACCCTCACATTTGAGATTTCTACTGGAGGAGAACCAGTGACCTCACACTGATGTCGACAGTGTGACTCGACCCTTAGAGGCGAGAGTGACAGTTGGATCTCTTGGTAGTTACGTCGAGTCCTTACGACGTCATCCATGGCATGAATGCACCATTCATGTCAGGATTGACTGTATTAGGAAAAGGGTGTGGTTCATTGAGGGGATGAGACCGAGTTTCTCTTTTCGGCAATGGAGAAATTTTAGCGGCTCTTTCAGATTGTAGGCAAAGAAGGTGCAGATCATCCAGGAGCGGATGAAGACTGCACAGTACAGCATGAAACAGGAAACCGGCGCCAGTCTTAGAGACTCGGGCGTGTTAAATCATTCCATAAGAGTATGATTAAAGGAGAGATGATTCTGCAAAGCAGCAGACATGGAGGTAGAGCTAGGAGAGCATCATGAGGTGGTGTACGTTTTAACATACTACAACCACCCACCTTAGTTGTCACCGCCAGGCTCAGGGAGCTGGAGGGAAGGGGAAGAGATTAGCTGCTTGCGGTCAGGGAGAGTGACCCAATGGCTCTAATAAGGATTCAATGGATAGACATTATTTACTACTAGATGTTGTAGTAACAGACGTTGATACGAATCATTCCTTCCTCCCACGAATCTGGTCCCAGACCTAGAGTTTCTGGTAAGCTGTAGACTTGACACTCACTTCTGGAGATACCTTGGGAGAAGACTCGATAATCACACTTACGCCGACAGTGGGGTCATAACCTCGAGGTGAGAGTTTCTATTGGAATATCGGGTGGCAACGTCGAGGCCTTATGACGTTGGTTTGAGTATGGACTGGGCAATCACAGTTAATACAAAAATTGACGATATTAGGAAAAAAGGTTGTGGTTTAACTACGATGTCGGAATGGGTTTTCCTTGGTCAGCGAAAAGGAAACCCCAGGCAGCACAGGATAAACTCATGCACAAGAGGTTGTGACCGATCACTCTTTAGTCGGTCAAACTTACCCTCGTGGCAGTAGTCGTTTTTATTTACAGTTCTAAACAGGAATTGGTGACCTCTAGAGTTCGAGGATGATGATCACATCCTTATACGGGTCTCACCTCGACGACGATTATGGAGATGTGGCCAAGGCGGAAAGTTATCTCCGAGGATCAGTGGACCATTCCTAGGTCCTTAGCTGGGTATGTGGGATGGTTTACCGCTTGACCCATCCACCTGAGTTGCACCAGGTGCATGACGACTTCCACGAATCTCAACTGAGTAGATACATGCTCGACCCTTCACATATCATCGACCATAGGGAGTTGGACGATGGAGATAGGGTGACTTTCACGGAGGTTCCAGTGGGGATCAAGTATCGACAGGAGTGGGTTCTACGAGGATGGTCGATTCCTCGGGTGCGTGTTCACTGGTAGTACGGGAACCTCCAGGTGATCACATGGGAGCAGAAGGCTCAGATGCATGATCAGTACCACATTTGTATCCCTAGTTTGTGTTAAAGCTTTACGGGGGCGTAAAGCCCTGAGGTGGGAGTTATGTAAAGACCCAGAAATTTCATGGAAATTTTTTCTTAATTTTCTTTGGAATTTTACAAGAACGTAGTTTCTGACGGCGCCTGATTCTGAGGCCCGTTGTTCCTAGAATCAATTTCTGAAGTTTGGCTCGGGTACGTTCAGTGAACGAACGAGCGGGTTTTTCAAACTTTGAGCCGCTGCTCGGAATCGAATTTTGAGGGTACCGATGGAATCGCAGTGCTAGTATTTGGTTAGAAACGCCTTTTCCGGAGTTGCGTTTTCTCGGGTGTGGTTTTTAGTTTTTGGGGTTAATTTAAGAAATAAAATAAAGTGGTGCGACAACTTTATTTTATTTCACTTTAAGCCACATAATGCCACTTAAGATAAGTTAGGCGGATAGGGTGGAACCCAAAATATCCTACCCACATGGTAGGATATTTGTGAGTTGGGGCCCACATAAGCCCCACCGTTTCTTTTCCATTAAGTAACGCACCCGTGAAAACGCTTTTTAAATGAAAGTCAACCGGTGCGTTTTCTTAAATTCGTAACGCCCCTTTCAATTGGGTAGTTAAGTCGTTACCATTAATTCACTGAATTAATGGTTCGTTTCTTATCTTTTTTTTTCGTTTGTTGGCATAAGAATAAAATAAGACCAACCCATGTGGATGGATTGTTGAGAGGATTTGGATAAACTCTAAGTTCTTCATCCTCCTTCGCGAAGAACGCGAAAAACGCGAAAAAACGTGAAGAACATGAAGAACGTCGAACCCTCGGAGATCGACGACGTGGCACCGTGTACCGCGACACCAACGATCCTCCTTCCGCAAAGTTTCTTCCATGACGATCCTTCCCCACGACAATCTTCGATCATCAACCGATTGAGGTAGGGGATTACAGATCATTCAATTTCCTTTGTTGATTTTATCCTCAGCATGGGTTTAATGGGTGCGATTAAATCTATGTGTTTTCTTTAACTCTTGAAGATCGTCTACTCGACGCCGTGTACCGTGATGACGCGATGCCCCTGCCGTGACACGACGATACTCTTCTTCCACGACGGTCAATTCCGCGAAGAACTCACGTTTGACGACTACGACGAGGTAGGGGTTTGTTTCGTTTAAATATTTTTGATTTATACCCATGGCATATGATTAAACTTTTGTTGTGAAATATTTAAAACTGCTAACACGGTGGGTGCGGACCAATGAACAAGTCTGAACCCACCGCCTCTTTCGTTCTTGGTGTGCAATACGGCGGACGTCGACAAAACTAGCCGCACTGGCGGTTTGAGGTCCTCGCAAGGAAGGACGGACCCCGGGAGGGCCTTTGGCGAAGACGGCGTGAATTTCTGACCACCGGAACTCGTCCGGTGGTCCGCAGAGCCACCCGCCGGCACGCCCCGCCGGCACGGCGGCGTCGCCCGGCGCGCCGCCGTGGAGAACCGCCACGGCTGAAGCTGCAGCGGCGGGCCGGTCGTCCCGCAACCGCGCGGGACCGGCGAAGGACAGGACCCGGTAGCCAGCTGCGTCTGCTGGCAAGGGCGGCCCCACGCGGGGCCGCGGCTCCATGACACGGGGGTTGCACGCCTCCCGCTCCTTTCGGCCATAACCGGCCGAGCCGACCCGCCTGACGACTGGGCCGCGCCCGCGCCGGTCGGGCCGGGTTGCACAGAGGTTGGGCTGGGCTACCCAGGCCGCACCGCTCCGCGTCGGCCGTGTCGGACCCGGACCCGGGTCGGGTCGACCCGGTTCGGGCCGACCCAGGGGGGTTGGGCCGGGTCGGTCCGGGCCCAGACCCACCGTTTTCGGACTTCTTCGGTCTTTTGCCCATATATTGGGTTACAGACCTCTGTTTGACGCACCGTTAGCGCCGATGCTATCCTTGGATCGAGACGGTCATTTCGGTATTTCACACTCAAGGTTTCGGAGTACTTTGGGTTCGGCCGGGTTGGTTCGTACCTGAAACCAATTGGGCCCTCGGAGCGGAAACACTCATAACTTGAGCTCCGGATGTCCGATTGACATGATGTCTACTTTGTTGGATTCCTCTAAGTGAGATGGATCTTTTGGATTACTCATCCCGAGGTTTGGATGCAGGTGGAGTACGGTCGGGTTGGTTTTGCCTTAAAACCCAACCGGGCCCCTAGAACGAAAAAAGCCAATAACTCACAGACCGGGCGTCCGATTGACGCGCCGTCTGTCTCGTTGAATTCCTCTTGATGAGATGGAACTTTTTGCATACTATTCTAGAGATTTGGATGCAGTTGGATAGTGTCCAGGTTGGTTTGCACCCGAAATCCAACCGGGCCCCTAAAACGGAAAAGCTGATAACTTTTAGACCGGACGTCCATTTGACAAACCGTCAGCGACGTTGGTGATCACGTTGGGAAACGGTCCCTATGAGTATACCCTATGTGAGTTATGGATATATTTGAGATACGACCGGGTTGGTTCGCACAAGAAACCAACCGGGCCCCTAAGACGAAAAGGCTAATAACTCACAGATCTGGCGTCCGATTGATGCGTCGTCTGTTGTGTTGAGACCCGTATGACGAGGCGGTCCATTGAGATACTTCTTTGTGAAACTTGTGATACTTGTAGTATTGACCAGTATCTCATGGAGAGGAACCTCCTGGAGACGAGCGTGCGGAGTACGGAGACCGTGTAGCCGGCTGAGACCTGACGACTGCTTCACCGATAGACTCTGTGTGTTTCGGATAGCCCAGTGGAGAGCGATTGGTTGTAGCGGCAGACCCATGGCCGAGGAGCGCTTGGTTATAGCGGCAGACCCGCGGTACTCAACAGAAGGAGTACCTCTGGAGGCAATGAGGGGGAGCGCTTGGTTGTAATGGTAGACCCACGGCCGATGAGTGCTTGGTTGTAGCGGCAGACCCGCGGTACTCAACAGAAGAGTACCTCTTGAGGCTATGAGGGGGAGCGTTTGGTTGTAGCAGCAGACCCATGGTGGGAAGCGCTTGGTTGTAGCAGCAGGACCACAGTACTCAACAGGAGGAGTACCTCAGCAGTCTTAGATTAGTAAGCAGTACCTCGGAGTCGTGACAGGGCCACTGTGCACTCCAGAGATGGGGCTCTTCAGCAGTTACAGTTTCGATAATGGAAATCATGGTTTGAGCTGAGTCTAAGACCTTTGTGCTTACCTCATGATTGAGATGGGTTACTTGATAACTTAGGTATATGTACGGGCATATACCTGGGAAGTGGTTATCCGTTGATTTTCATAATCTTGTGTTTCCTCATGATTGAGATGAGTTACTTGATAACTTGTGTATAAGAATGAGATTATACCTAAATAGAGGTTATCTGTTGGGATCTTCTTTGTGGTTGTCCTTGTTTGTTTTAGTGAGACCTTGAGGGTCTTGGGGTCCCTACTAAGTATCATTATACTCACCCATGCATGGGCTATGCCCGCACCTCGTTGTGTTGGTTGCAGATGACGGGAAGTGCTGACGGAGGCCGATTGTTAGAGGACTGGACGGTACCCGGAGGTGGACTACCTGATGAGTCAGTATCCGGGGGTGGACTTCACAGTGAGATGACACTCGGAGGGGGTTGACGAGCGAGAGCATTGAGGAGCTGCACTATCTGTGCCTACCCTTCAGGTAGGATCCGTGGTGGATGATCCAGGAGTTGCACCATCTGTACCTGCCCTTCAGGTAAGATCCGAGGAGGACGTCCCAGGAGTCGCTTCCATTCTTCTAGGTGTTGCCTTTTTCTATTGTACTTTTTTTTAGTTGTAGTTGTACTTTCAGTTGGGTTTGTATTCTGGCCCATTTACTTTTCAGTACTTCTCTTTGTACTTAGTGTTTTACTTCCGCTTGTACTCTGTGGTGTTTTGTTTACTTTTATGAAGGCAATTCCTTCCCAGTTATTGGGATTTACGCCTTTGGTTCTAGTCGCTAACCCCTGGCCTATGGAAGGTAGGCTTGGGGTAGTCAAGGCATGGGCCCTGAGGACGGGTCGTGATAGCTTTTGAATGGCTTGTTTGGTAAGTCATGGTGCGCTAGAACTCGGTGTTGCGTGTAGGGAATGTTATTGAATTACTTTGAAGAAATAACATACTATGAAATCATGGGGTGTTGCATTCTTCCCTCCTTCAATAAATTGCATCCTCAAAATTTGAAATTATTTTTCGAAAATTAAAGTTTGAAAATAGAAAATACCTTTGGGAAAACCCACATCGAAAATTAGGTTAATAAAATTTAGTCTTAATAAGAGGAAAAGGGAAATAAAAGGGTCACCACAAAATTATGATCTCGATTAGGAGATCATTAGTTGCAATTAGAGATATATAATTGGAAGAAAAACTTAAATATTTATAGGTAGTGATTGAGGTCATCAATCACAAACAATGTAAAATTGAGGGCCTTAAATTCATCAATCTATACTGATTTATAATACCATCAGTTCCACAAAACATATGGTATTAGGATAAAACATTTTTTGTTTTATGATCCCTTCACTAAAGTATAAGAATTAATTTCTTCATTTAATACGAGTAGAATAAAAATATATACTTGACAAGTAGAGTCCCATCCTTTAATTAAGTTCTACCACAAACTCATCATTCACTCTAAAAGATAATGGAACTTAAAAATAATATTCTATTTATCCTATTCACAAAGGGTTCAAAAAATAAATTTTTAATTCATCTCGAAGAACCATTGAAAAAACTACATTATTCAATCCAGGACATCAGGTGGGTCAGTGGTAGGTGATACACCCTTGTTGCCCTTCGGTTGTGGGTTCAAGTCTCGCGGCCTTGCCGGACGCGACAGGTTGTCGCTCGACCTCCGGGTTGTCCTTTTATGGCAATCCAAAAATAATCTCAAACTATAATTATCCAAAATAATTCTATCCAAACTCACAGTACAAAATTTATAAGGTAGGTAAAACAATGAAGATCCTTTTTTCCACGTAATAGCATGTGAACACCATCATCATTTATTCTTTTAAAACACTAAAACATCCTGAAATACCATAAAACTTTATTCATTACATTCATGCTCCCTTATTATTTATAGAATATGGGATATAATCCTTCTATCCAAAAATGTTGTAAACTCTAACAATAATGGAATATACAAATCATTAATCAGTTTCAAGGTAGTCAAAATATCCAATATAATTTATCCAAATCAATCATGTATTATTCCAAAATCACTACCTCGGTATCAGAACCATATTATGGTTTATCTTCCTCCCAACCATATATTTTCCAAAAATTTAACCTGCTATTGAGTCACTTTTCTTTGTTCCACACAATCTCAAGTTTTTAATGAAATATTACTACAATACAATCCTTATATACAACATAATTATTATAACCAGTACATTGTTGATACAACACTCAAATGAAATAATTCTCTAATAACAACATAAGAAATCTAATCATTCCTCCTCATCTGTGGTAGTATCATAACTTGATTATTATCCAACTACATCATTTGGGGCATACTTTAATGATTTGGAAATTGGTTCGTGTAGTGTACCAACACTTTGAAGATAAAGCATTGTACATTTGAATCCTTTTTCTTACCCTTGCAGTTACGTACATGGTGTCCTTTTTCTCCACACTTATAAAAAACTCCCTTTCCTTTCAGGCAAGTTCCAGGGTGTTTCTTCCCACATTTATCACATATGAGAAAATTCTTCTTTTCCCTCTTCCCTTTATCCATCTTTCTCTCTTCAATCCTTTTCTTCTCTTTCTTCCCTTCAAAGCCATAGGACTCGAAGAATTTTTTACTTATCTTATTAATGCATGATACTATTTCTTTATGTGTTGAGAATACATGGAAGACTATTTACCTTCTAAATGTTGGCATAATACCGTGATATATATGATCCATCTTACTCTTTGGATCATACGTATTGCTGGAGTTCACATTCCTTCTATTGGGCACTATTTTTATACAATAGCATAATTTAGGTCAGTTTATGAATTGCAATGAATAATTCCAAACTTCTAAAATACCTAACGTAAATTGAATAGTTTAATGATATAATCCTTAATCATAAAAATGTTTTCTTTGAGTATATTTATACTGATAAGCCCTTAATAATGGTTTGTAAAGAAAATGAGAATTATCCTATGCATACCCCCAGGAGTGTCGTAACCAAGAGTTCAGCAAGGCCCGTTGTCCTGCACCAGTTCCCATTCGAGTCTTGCTCAAATTGGTGTTTTCAAGTTTTACCCCTAGGTACTTCTATGCCAGAGCTGCCTCTACCTGCTCATATCCAGACAAGGATGTATTTCTCAGAAAACTCACATAATCTTTACAATACCAAAATTCTAGGAATTTCTTCTATACTAATCCTCAAAGTCCATCTTAGGTCTATGTGCTCTAATTAGTGTTTATCTAAATCTAACTTCCATGGATTGTACTAAACTTCCTCTGATACCAACTATAACGCCCCGACACTGGTTAACCAGAGTCGGTGCACTATTACATAACATTTGCATGATCACAAAAGATCATGTCCCGAAGGACCGATTAGTTTAGTAGCCCTGGAATCACTAGATACATTCATCGTCCTTACATTAGATCACAAAGTGAAAACTACAACAACATCTTGTCTCCACACTCATATCCCCTTATACTATCCATGCGGGTCATTAATAAAATAATTCTTCACATCCTGGAAAAAATAAAACATAGAAAGGGGTGATCTCAAATGCCCAGTAAGGATAACAATATAGCGGAAACTTTCATAAATAAGCATAAACATTTAAGGCAATGTATAACTAAAACAAAAGCCTTTTAAACTTGAAATTCAGCATAATATGGAAAAAATAAAATGAAATAATCCAATTTTCTTATTCACACAGACATTCAACTAGTAGAATAATCAAATTTAATATCAATCACCACTTTCATAATGATGTAATGCATAATTCCAGACTATCATAGCCACATATTCAAGGCCTTATGCCAAGACTACTAATAAGATTTTGTCAAGGCCTTGTCCCAAGAGACTAGTTTATCTCATCAGACCTACCGATGCATTGAGGAGCTATAGCAGGCTCCACCTATCACTTATTAAGTCCAATTCATTCCTCATATGAATAGGTTTAAACATAACATAAACATTCGTATTAAAACTAGTATACAAAATGACAACACTTTCTCCATAAACCATGAATGGTATAAAAATAACACATCCACAGTCAAACATATAACAAAACCTTTAATACAATATGGATGTTTTGTATTGTAATAAATAAACTTCTAATAATCTTAAAATCCATCAAAGGATGTTGACATAGATTAAATCAAAACTATTTGAGAGAAATATCTCTTTTTTTAAACATTTAAAAGGCATATAATTATAAAAGAAAACATTTACTTTGAAAATATTCTTATAATCTTTTAAGGGAATCTTTAATTATTTTATAATGGCAGAAAATAGCTGCACCCAGCGTATAAGTTATAAAAAATCCATTCTTACCTTAATTTTGTCGAAAAGGTTAAAAAGGACCTTGTTTGGAAAACGACATAAAGATTTCATTATAAACGTCTTATAAAAAGTTAAAAAGGGTATAAATGACTTTAACCCATAGTCTGTAAAATATTAAGAATGATTTGAGATAAATTTTTATGAAACATGGATGTTGATTATAAAGAGGTCCCAGTTGATAATTATGTATAAACAACCTCGGATAATGAAGAGATTGTGAAATAAACCATTACCTTGTACTTTTCCTTGGTCGAGGGTAGGTTAAACTCTTGTATAATAGTTAAATCATTGTTATTAAATTATACAAGAATTGTATATGTAAATATGATATCATATATGATCTTTTAATATTGTTGTGTTAATAATATTTTAGTATTATCGTCCTTTCGGGTGTTAACTGATTCGTTTTCCTTTATATAATTTCATACGTAAGTCGTGTTAGTTATGGATAGCTTGTATCTTATTCATATACATGATGATATCAAGTCTTTAAACATTACATTTAGTCTTAAAATGGGAATTATTCTTTAATGGATATGATGGGGAAATTAATCTCATCGTGTTCGTGGAGACGATAATCCGTACGTACATATGAACCCTACTTCCATTTCATTTTTCATTTTAAAAGGAATAAAAACAAAATGATACATAGGTATATTATTATTCAATTATAATATAATATCTTATATATGTTACTTAAGTTCATTAACACCATCTTTTATACATTCCATGTACGGTACGAACGAGTCATATCACTTTGAGAGGGCGGTAGTCCGCACTTCCTCAAATGAAATTATCGTATATATATACAACATGAAATGAATAATGGTTTGATATAAAATAGAATTACAGTAGCTTATATATAAAATAAATATCATAAATATCATATTTAGTTATAGCGTCATCATAATGGCCACCATGAGAGGTGGTAGGAGATAATTGAACAATCGTCGTTTTGTGAGGCATTTGGTTGCCATCCATAGAAACATTATGTTCTTCACCCATTAGAGGGAGGTGTGTGTATGTGTAGTTCGAATACATATCATAACAATATCCTAGTATATTTAGTATATGGGTGTTCCTACAAAATAAAATTATAAGAAGATTTTATTTGTCGGAGAAATAAAATAAAATAAAATAAGCTAAGAGAAATCGTTACCTTTAATTTGGGTAACTCCCTTTGGTTTGAACCAAAATGGACTCTTGAAGTTTCTTCTGCCTAAAGTAAGGCTTCTAGGAGGAGGATAGGGATGTAGGGAGATTAATTTATTAGATTTTGGAAAATCGAAAAGGATTGACAGGTGTAAGGAATTTGTTATAAGTGGTGTTCTTTTATAATGGGGTGGAGGGGCTCTTTCGAAAAAACATAAAGTATTATTTTATAATAAAATCATATTCAGTTTCTAATGGCTCCAAAGTAGATTATTAAAAGTCTAAGGTGGTAATAGGTCGAAAAAAACTTATCTAATTGGTTTTATACAGGTTTGGGTCACTTTATTAGCCTTATATTTTTGTTTTAACTCTTAGTTAATTAGTTTGACACTTACCATGTCACTTTGTATTTTTATATTATATAGTAAATAAACATACTATATACTACCCAGAGACCCCCAAGTGGTCCATTAATGATAAAACTATCATTATATAATTACTCTTGCTGAACCTTATATGTTTAGGAATATAATATTAATTAATAATATAATATTTTTAAAAACAAATATTTTATGTCAATTTTGACACAACATAATAATTGATTTTTGTCAAAGTCTTAACAACTTTATTAATTCAAACCAAATTCCTTTAATAAATCCTATAATGTAATATTAACCAATAAAATTCATGTATGTCATCAAAACATTAAAATTAAATTTATTTAAACATTTATTATACCAATTATTTGATTCTTCCATTAATAAGGAAAATACTGCATCATTATTGTGTCAAAAATAAATTTAATTATTCAATCTCTAAAAATTATAAATAAAATACCATTATGTAAGAAATATTTTTTTATTACTAATTAATATTTATAGTCGAAAATACAACATATATAACCCTATGTAAAAAATTTTTGCTAAAAGATATATTCTTATGTCATTTTTGCATTTACTTTAACATAATTAATATAAAGTGTCATTATCACTTACAAGTGGCTCCATGGGGTCCCAAAAACGACCCAAAGATTCACATGGTCGTACATATATCAACCAATAGTGTTAAGACACGTTTTAGGGTAATTTAGTATTATTATAATATTAGTGTTTACCCATATTTACCGGATTTACCCTTTAACCATGGTAAATAAAATATTTACTAAATTATTAAAAATGTCTAAAAATAAAAGTTGCCTATTTACACAATTTAGACCTCCTGATTCTAAATATGGAATTAATTTTTCTAAATTCTTACACATAAGTGGCAGAAATTAATTAAAAATTAATTCCCGTTGTTGAAACAAAAAGCGTGTTTTTAACAAATAATAACTATCAAAAGATTGACACTTTCTTATGTTCGGTTTAAATATGAAATTATGTCCAATGACCAAAATTGGATTAAATGATAAAATTATAATCTAATTATTCTTTAAAATCACTCAAATTTATAATTTTTCACTATTAATTATTTTGATTTTAAAAGTTGTTTTTAATTAAAATTTTGTAATTTTCACAATTCATCAAAATATGAAAGTTATTAGAAAAGTACTAAAATTTCACCACAAGATAATTTTGATATTACAAATCAAAAAATCAATTATATTTTACGAAATTCAAAACATAAAAGTTTTATTTATTAATTTAAAATTAATTCCCGCTATTAAAACCAAAAGGCGTATTTTTATGAAATAATTAGTATCAAAGGTTTGACACTTGTTTATGTCCAAACTCAAAGTGAAATTACATAAAATTACCATAATTGGATAAATGGTAAAAATATAATCTATTTATACTTCCATACCATTAAAATTTATAATTTAACAATATAATTTATTTTGATTAAAAAAGTTGTTTTCAGTTAAAATATAGTATTTTTCACTATTCACCCAAATATGAAAGTTATTAGAAAAACTCCAAAACATTGTTGAAACTAAAATCTTATGACCCAATTCTAAATAATAAGTTTATTTTTTCAAATTAAATATATATTATATTCAAATATTGGATTTATAAAGGCTTCTCCATTAAAAGGCGGTAAAATTGCATTTTTTGAAAAATACATCTTTATCTGAATTAAATGTATTTGTTCTTACATTATGTCTAAGAAACTCATAATATGGATTCCAAAATTATAAGGATTGTATAATGTTCAAAATTTAGTTAATACTATAAATAACTACTTTTGAACGGCTTGTTTGGTAAGTCATGGTGCGCTAGAACTTGGTGTTGCGTGTAGTGAAAGTTATTGAATTACTTTGAAGAAATAACATTCTATGAAATATTGGGGTGTTACAGAAACAATAAAGGGAACAATCCTTAACAACACCTTTCCAAGATATGGAGGACAATAGATCCATTCTATGTCAGAAGGGGTATAGTGAGTGTAGTAGGGTCACATGTTGTGTCCCTTGACACCTGGTACTGCTAGTGCACAACATAATGTGTCATTTCGAACCATGTAATGTAAAAGAGGGGTACACTGGTCATGTACTCTGGTCATGTTCCAGTACAAAACATTAGCTAGTGTGTCTCTTCTCATGTATCAATATGCAGGGTAGTCCATGTAACATATACAGGTCAAGCCATGTGGGGGATTATATCCCTTTTAGGAAACTTGTGTACTCCTCCCCGTGTTTGTGTACCTCCCAGTGTACATGTTGAGTCATTCAACTAGAGAAACATGCCATATATTAGGGACTACATGACTCGAGTATTGGGTTTTCCAAAAACTCATCTTCTTCCAACAATTAACCTCATAAGATCATCCTGATCCAATTATGGTGGTCTTTTCACCATTAAAATTTTGATCCAAAAACGTTTAATCATCATAACACATGATCAATGGGATTTGGCCCTTCAATCGACTCAGAAAATGAAATTTTAGGAAATATTTTTTATCACTAAAAAATGATGATTTGGAACTCACCATGGTTTTATATGCTATCGTTCCCATCGTCGCACCACTGAAAAGTTGTCTAGATGCTAGATCTATAGTTTCAGATTGTATCACCAAGAATTGTAGGTATAATGATCAATTTTTTATAATGGAATCAAAGCCAGAGAATAACAAAGAACGTGCAAAAAATAATGTTATAATTATTGGAGAAAATTACAGAAAATCAAAAGGGATGAACATCGATTGCTGTTCCTATCAATATTGGGTTTTCACCGTTAGAATGATAAATGAATATAAAAAAATTTCAAGAGTGAACTATCTATATATTCCACAAATATGATCGATTCTTGGGCTATTCTATTAATGGGTTAGTCCCCATTTGTCATAATATTTCAAGAATGGGAAATAAAATAAAAATAACACATCCTACCTTGATTTTTATAGTTCACTGATGAAGAATAGTCACTGCATCATTGTCATTGCTGACATCCATCAAGGTCATTTTATGTCAATCGTCGATCTATGGTTTGTCATCATTTGTTGGAAATATCCTAAAGAGGTTCTCTCTCCAACGTCTCCAGTTAATTTCAGGGTCATGAGAATAAGGCTAGATCTCTGATGAAGGTTTTATTAACATATAAACCACCTCGAAGTGTTAAAAACTGAATTAGAACAATTTATTAAGTTAATTTTATTAGTTTTGCGCATGTAATGTAATTTTTATAGATTACCTAGGACAACCATGGTGAGGTTACTCCTAGGGTAATGCTATCATTCTAAACTGAATGGTTCATTCAGATTTCTGATCTGAGCACCTATTGGGTAGTTATACCACTTTTTCCGGAAACCACTTGGACAAGAAATACAATATTTTGAAATTTTTCAAAAAAAACATCCTTGCACCTTGGGCCTGGAAATCACACATCATCTCTGTGCTATTCTCAAAATCAATCAATATAATATTTAAAAATTGTACACAGAAAATATGAGTCATTAAATATTACCCTCCTTGGGGATTTATGCCTCTAAATGTCAAAATAGTGGATACTCAAAAAGATGAGGATATTGAGCATGAATATGTGCCTCCTGTTCCTATCTGATCTCTTAGAGATTCTCGTTCTGCAATTGGACTCCCAGCAAGGGAATATATTTCCCATGAAGGATCCTCTGTTAAAGATCCTCGATTTCTACTAGGTACTCAGAAAACGTTTCTACATACTTTATGTCTATCTCATCCTAGTCGATGACATGTGACGGGTCATTCATGTACCTCATCATCTACAACTTGTGGAAGACATTGTGTATGTGATCTAGTTCTAGGGGTAGAGATAATTGGTATTCCACCTTGCCAACTCTACATAGTATATGGAAAGGGAAGATAAACCACATAGATAACCTTCCATGCCATCCAAGTCTATATAATCCATGTCCAGGTGAGAGCCATAGGAACACATGGTCTCTTTACTTGAAATCCAAAGGCCTATGTATCCTGTCAGCATAAAATTTATGATGGATCTATGCATTCTTCATCCTATCCTTGATGATCTACATATTCTCTGTAGTATCTCACATAAACTCTAGGAAAATTATTCTTGACTCTATGGGTCAGTAAAGAAAATTGGTGACCAATAGGGTTTCTCATACAAATCCTTGAATAATCTCAAACCAATGGGGTAATTGAATCTATTGTTTTATGAAAAATCAACTAGTGGCAGGTGAACCTCCCAACAATAGTCAAAGATTAACATGCAAGCCTACATCATGTCCTGTGTAACTCGAATGGTCTGCCCCATCAGTCTCTCCGTTTTTGGGTGAAATGTTGTGTTAAAGCATTACTAGGTCCCAAATGACTACAGTAATCACCTCAATAAATGTGGTGTAAAGAGAGAATCAGGATTTGAAACAATCATTGATGGTACTCCATGGTGTCGAACTATATCTTGAATGTTGAGGATTCCCAAGAACTCTACTGAGCATTTCTATCAGATAGCTAGATTGTGGGATGACTTGGTGGGTCATTCAATGATCAACCAAATGGAGTTTTTCCCCAGGATGTATGTGGTAAACTTGTCATGATGTCCACTGATATCCCATCCCACTTCCATTCGGGCACCGTTAAATATTGAGCTAAATTGCTGGAACCTAGTGTTAAGCCTTCACTTTCTAAAAAGTAATTAATCGAGAAACAAACAATTCAAATCCATTATTCAACCCAGGACACAAAAACATTTTTCGGAGGTCCTCGTACATCTTTTCCACACCTGGAAATACCACCAAACGGGATATATGAAACTTCTTCAAAACCTCCTCTCTCAATGTCACTAATATAATTTTGAATACTGTTAAAAGAATGGCATTCTCCCCACCATTTGAATATCCATCATAAGCATTTCCAATGGATATCTAAACACATAGATTCTTATAGCCAGTATCCCCATGTTATGTCTCCTCGACTCATTGTAAGAGTGCAAGGGTAAAAACCATCGACTGGAGGTAAGCTTCTCCATATCCATCCACTAATTATGACTACAACAAGTCCAGCTGCTCTAACTCCTCAATCAACAACTACAAACTATAACTCTTGGCTAGAGAATCTGATACCATGTTCCCCTTTCTACGATTATAGGATATATCGAAGTCATAATCATTGAGGAACTCTAGTCATAGCCACTATCTCAAGTTGATATCCATCAGAGGGAATATATAATTAAGAATAGTATCACTGGATCATATGATAAACCACTCACCCATTAGGTATTATCACCACATATTCAATGTGGAGACTACCACTGCTAACTCAAGATCATGGTTCATGTAGTTCATCTCACATGATCTTTAATTGGTGTGAACCATAAGAAATCACCACTTTACCTTGAATCAGGATTCAACAAATCCTACTTCCTAATGTATCAAAAAATAATGTGCACTCGACACTTCCCTTCTATAATCTCAAAATCAGAGTGCTTGTCAATCTCTTCCTCTGTAGATGAATGACTTGCTAGAACTTTTATTCCCACAGAAAGGGATTCCCCTTTTGATTCAAAGCTATCATAGGTGATAATATCCTGGAAAAAGAAGGTATGAATCTCTATTAATATCTATATATCCCATTTAATATCTTCTCTTTTGTCATGCTCTTGGGTGGATCCTATGATAACAGTTCCTCGACCATTGTTGGGTCCACTACTGCTCCTTCTACTGAGATAATGTTTCCCACAAAGTGGACTACCTAAACCAAAACTGAAACATTGAGAGATTTATATTAATTTA
The DNA here is from genome assembly GCA_963277665.1 of Viscum album. Lineage (NCBI taxonomy): Eukaryota > Viridiplantae > Streptophyta > Magnoliopsida > Santalales > Viscaceae > Viscum > Viscum album. The sequence goes on from OY728142.1 coordinate 402,949,361, forward strand.
GTGATCTCATATAACATCGAAAAGTATCCTTAACTATCTAATGTTATCCTCCTCAGAATCTGAGTATATAAGGATATCATCGATGAAGACTGCCATGAACTGGTCGAAGTAAAGCATCAGGACCCTATAAACTAGTAATCTGTTTGTCCTATGACTGCACCCTCATCTTGAGAATCTATATGGGACCCATACAATATGATGGTACATATATCAGTGCCATCCTAGTGTGTAAATCAATGCATAAGTCTATCTCTAGATGGGAAGGTAACCTTAAACATCTTCAGGAAATACATTCACAAACATTACTACTACTATTAGAAACTAGAAACTCATGACATCCACTACACCAAATCTCAAGCTAGCTAAATGATAATTAATAGATAGTACCCTCCTATGCATGAGTCCATCATGTGATTCATGGGATTCATTTTCACCGACAAAGGAAAACCACATACCATCATTGTAGACATACCTTACCCTTTACCTAAAATGGTCAATCTATGCATGGATTGTAGATAACTAATACATACCAAGAATTATGTCATAAAGCCTCAGCACTTCCACCAAGAAGTTCCAACTGAAACTCTCTCCTCAAAGAGTCAGGTCACAATGTCATTATAGTTGTGGGATCAATGAGTCTTCTAATGTTATTGTATCTAAGAGTAAGGTTAGATTCAATGGTCCAAATTGAATTTCTAGGTCTCATACAAGATATTTGGTGACAATGTAATGACTAGAAAATGTGTATATTAGTATGGTAGATAAATTATAAATGACACATATCATACATAGAATCATTCCTAGAGCCCCTAGGTCATAATCCTTGACCGCATACTATTTTCCCCACCCCTATCCTCCAACTCTTTAAGCATGGCACAGAACACCTAGGGTGGTGGTGGTAACAGGTCAAAAAATCAACCACCTCATTCTACCCTCTCAGATCCTCTGCCATGTCCTCCACCATATGGATCTTCCTTCTCTTTTCATTATCTCTACCTTGGTGGTACATCCACAATCTCTCTATCAACATCACGATTGGTTAGGAAATCTTGAGTGAGATGTACCTTGCCATTGCATAAATTGAACTGCCTCCCTCTAGGATGACTACACATTCCTTGTGATCCCAAAATTGTAGATCCATTATCATGGGACCTCCTCCTGAAATTTCTCCCACGTCCAAGTCCATAAGACTAATTTTATCTCCCTAATACTAAGGTCTCCACTTATTCTTGTCCACTCTCGACTGCCACCGGCTATATATGCTCATGGAAGAAGATTTCATCCACAAAATCCCACTCAATCACCCCACCATATGTAGGAATGCATTGAGTGATAAAACTAACATGAATGTCTTTATGTTGACCTATCTCAATGGTTTGAGCTATGAAGTATTCATCTCAAACAACATCCATCGAGTTCCATGAGAGCTTGGTAAACCTCAATGAATAATCATCTACTAATATGCAACACTATTGCAGTTGGGGAACCATCTAAATACACACATCTCTCTACATAACTTTTGATAACTCCTCTATAAAAAGGAGTTAAAACTCAATTCATGAATGATTCGCCTCTTTATAAGCCTATATTTCCAACGTCCACCATTGTCTAGTTGATATATATATATATATATATATATATAAGGATCGCCGCCAGGACCACCATCTGATCTACTAATGTCCAAAATAGATAGAAAACATAGTTCACCACCTCAAACGAGTCCTCGACCACCCATGGATTGATATTTCCACAGATTCTGAGGGGTTTGTTCCACTAAAACTTGTGAAGCATGCTCAACATGCACTCCTCATGAGCTAGTATTGTGGGTACCGCATTCTATTCTATAGGTGGTGGTATGGCTGGTGCAACACCTGGAAGTAACATCTTGGGAACTAGTCCTTATATCGAAGCCTCATTACTAAGGGGTTCATCTTATTGATAAAGATGTTGAATCCTAGACAGTATTTATCAAGGAGGCATCATATAATGAAACAAGATGTACCTCTATCAATTAGTATATCTGGATAACTAGCTTAAGAAGGGAGTAGAAACCCCAAACCATTCATATATGATGCATTTTCAATTATATTCCATACAACTAGTGTTCTCATGTATCGAGTTGAAAAGAAGGTTATCAGAGTCCTTGTGTATGGATACATTGGCCACTACACCAACACTAGAGTCCTTAGCCATAAATTCAATCAAAAATCACTTAACATTGTTTCTCCAAACCAATCTCATAGACTCCTGATACTAAGGTAGAACTAACCACCTCGAATAACACTCTATCATGAACCTCTTAGCGGGTTCCACTTCATGATTCCTTAATCTCACCTCCAATATTCTAGGGGCTAGTGACTAGCACCATGTAGGTATATCACTAACATGGGAGGAATTTCCTATGTACTTGTATGCCCGCACGTCTCTCCAATCCCACATAATGCTAAAATTTAAAAACCTCTAAGTAAACAATGAATGGATACCACTATATCCTACAACTAGAGTATGACAGAAAGGAAATAAATGTAAACATTTCCAAATATAATCCCTCCCTAAGAAGTCTATAACACAAGTCCAACCTGTTGGAAAAATGTTTTGGGACTTCTGTCTCAAATCATTAAGAACACACCTTAGTCTTTCTATTCTCACAAAGCGTCATCTAGTCATGGTCTGACTAAGAATCGGTCAAAAGGTTGATCATCAGCACAATATAAGATAGGTGTCAGAAAATCTCTAGAATGGGTAAGTATAAAAATTCTCAGTAGGGTACACTGAAACCATAAATTAATACAACAAAGAAAAGATGTAGGGATTTATACAAAAGTATAAGTATAGAGCACATATAACAAGAATATATTGATATAATCAACCAAGACACATATCCTAGAGTTAAGTCACATCAATTGTATATCAGTACTAGAAATTATGATCGATGATTTCACAAATCACTCATCAGAGAGAACACGCTTTTGAGTTTGATTGCACTTATGAAATTCATCTGAGAGGTACTGGTCATCAGTTCTTTCCATGAGAAAGATATGTTGATAGGTCTGAATAGAGATATGATACAATGTAATGGGATCATATCTAGGGCCATTGAGTGATACCAACAACTCAATCTAGATTAACCCAATATGATGAGGATTAGAGCCTATATAGTGATGGTCACATCGATACTAAGAACTCTACCAAGGGAATGAATAAATGAATAAGGATCTCGTATTTGGCCTCTTAGGGGATTCCAAAAACTCTTAATATAAAGTATTTTTAAAGGGATTGTAGTCCTAGAAGTATGAAACGATTCATACCATCCATTATGGAAATAATTAATTGAATGAACCTTAATAAAACTTTTCCAGATATGCAGGATAAAAGATAAAATCCATATAGGAAGGGGAACACAGTGTGTAGTAGGGTCATATGTCATGTCCCTTGACCTTGAGAACTATAAATGTACAACGATTTGTGTCATTACAAACAATTTCATATGGAAGTGTGGTAAACGGTGTATAGAAAGGTTACACACCATGTCCTTACATCAGATTTCCACCTGTGTACTCTGGTCATGTGTCGGTACCCAGTGCTAGCCCATGTGTCGCTACCCATGTACCAATACATGGGGTAGTCCATGTAACCTGTCCAGGTCAAGCCGTGTGGGGGAGTACATTTCTTGTAGGCAACATGTGTACTCCACCATGTTTCCTTTTACCTCCCAGGGTAGAAGTTGAGTCCTTAAATTAGGGACACGTGTCATGTAGTAGGGACTACATGCCAGGTGTATCAGTTTTTCTTGAAACTCATATTCTTCCTCTCGCTTGCTCTGCCTATCATATGGATATCGATCTGGTGGTCTATTCACCTTAAAACATTAGATCCAATATTCTTTCATCATCCTAACACCGAATCAATGGGATTTGGGAATTAAATTGGGTTAGAAAATAAAATCATATACATTCATCATTATCACAGAAGAATGCAGATTCACCACTCGCCATTGTATAACCCACTTTGGTGCCCCCCATCAAACCTCTTCAATGTCATCCTAATGTCAGATTTATGGTTTCAGATTACTACACATATAATCGAAGGCACAAATATCGATTGTCCAAAAAGGATTAAAGTCTAGGGAAGAACGAATAATGTGAAATGAATAATGCAAGAATCATGGGAGAAATAAACAAAACATTGCGAGAGACCAAAAACGATCAATGTTCCTACTGATCCTAGTTCATCCAAATTAGAAAAGTAAAAAAAATCCAATCAATTCCCAAGAATCAACTATTGATAAATCCCGCAAATTACCCATCCGAAAAATACAATCAATCCACAGGATAATATATTCATTGATTAGTCCGCGATCATCATAGGATTTGAAGAATAGTAAAGAAAATAAAAATAACGGATCCAACCATTATTTAGATCATTTTCTGATGAAAAACGATTATCGTGTCATCATCATTGGTGAGATTTTTCCAGATCAATGTGTGTCGACCATCGATCTGAGGTTTCATCATTCTTCATTAGAAGGATTCAATATGGGACGTCTCTAGATAATTATAGGGTTATGAGGTTAACCCTGGATCTCTAAAAAATGTTTTATTAATGGATTGAACACATATCTATGTAAAAAAATAAATTAAAATCTTTTTATTAAAATCTTTTTATTCATTGTGTGCTCACGATAACATTTTCACAAACATCCTGCATCGACCAATGTTAGTTCATGCCTATGGAAAAGCAGTCATTATGAACTCAATAGTACCCTTGGTTTCTGAAATCGGCACCCATTTATAATTTATTCCATTTTTTAGGATAATATCCAACACATGCTATTTAATATTTTAAAAAATTTCAATCATTTGTTCTAGGAACACCAAGCCTTGGAATCACACGCAATATCAATACTTATTCTCAAAACCAACACATATAATATTTAAAAATAATACCCAAAAAATATGATCCATTACAACTCTTTAAGGATCCACCAATTTTAAGACCATGACCATGTAACATGCTTGTTAATTGTGATGTTGATATATTACTCTCAAAACCAATGTGTAACTTCAATTTTTTAGGATCATGCAGTGAGATCCAACCCCTATGTTAATTTTTTGATATGTACGATTGTGTATAAGGGGTTATATGAGTAATCTTACAGAAATATATAATTATAACAAGTTACATGAGATTGGTAATAATGTTATATATGAAATAAGATATTTCATATAGATTTTTTTAATGAAATAACTTGTTTTGACCTAACATTTCACCCCAACTGGCTTTCCAAAAGGCTCAAAACAAATTATGGATCCCCATGGGGTGGTGAATACAACCTAAGAATCATTTGATACAACTTGGGAATGATTTATCCATCAAATCAATGTTAATAACACAGTATATAATTATAGAAAATTATGTCATGGATTTTCCTTGTATTGGGAATACATACAAATACAAATAATTAAATGTAAATAAATAAGAGAAACGAATGAGTCAGACCCAACAATAATGATTTAATACATTCTATAAATAAATAAAATCTAAGTCACACAAAATATAAACATCATCCATGAATAATATATTATAGGATACTACCAAACAATACTAGAATATAATAAAATAAAGGATAAATTCGTTGATACACTGATGTACAAAAATAATATGACAAACTGTACCACAAACACCTCCACGAGACCAGGAATACTATCCATATCCCATCTCACCCTCATAATACCAATGAATGATAAATATTATATAATATAACCTCAAATAAATATATTATAATAGGAACTGCATACACCCATATAGTAGTGTGTATGCAGGATTTGAGAGAAATAGCTAGTGGGATCTCACGAAAGAGTCTATACAATTCCTTTAATAAAAAATTTCAGGATTAATAGTTTTAAATACAAAAAATAAAATAGGTGTTTTCTATTTTATAAATCTATAATGAATAAAAATCATGCATCTTTAATATAATGAATAACTCTTTTCATTTCCCAAACCTCGTGAATGTGAAATCTTCTTTAAAACCAAAAAACAAACCATTACAATATTATGAAACTATGTAAAAATTTATTTTAAAATATATTTAACACCAATCAGAAAAATTGAACCAAACATTCCATTTTTATTTAAAAACAATTCTTTAAAAATAACCTTTAAAACCATTTCAAAAATACACCCACCAATATAATGTGGAGACACAATAAAAAAGACGCCACAGGATTGAAGACCAAATTAAAAATAAACAATAATATAATGGGTGATAAAAAAATATTAATAAGGGAATATAATAATATTGGAATAGAAAAACCCTATATATAACCACTTATCAAATAAAAATCATCATAGACTACAATAATAGGAAATAATGTGAGATGAACTAGAACTAGAGACATAATCCCTAGGATTCTAACAACTCAATATTTCTATACATAAATATCTCATATTTTTATATGAATCTTCATTATATTTCACAAATAAATTATCAAGGACCATAATGGATTAGTGTATTTTGAGACTATGTTCACAATCATCTTATTTAAGGAATGATATTCAACATCTCATAAAATATATATTTTCCATATTTACTCTTCATAAACCTTTCTTACGTAAAATATTTATTCATAACTTGGGAAATAGAATCATATGAAAGAGTGAGATCAAATTATTAGTAAGGATAAACATACGACATAAAGTTCTATGATCTTATGAAATTATAAGATAGGCATAATAGTATGATATCATGAACATAACTTGAAATGTTTATACCCAACCTGTTATGGATCATAAACTTGAGTCATGGAATAACGCATTATCATTCTAAAATATCTGATTTATAAGAGTGAAATAATCATAATTCATGAACCATAATCTAATGTCATAAAATTGTGGCACCATCATAGGTATAAAAATCATTTCATTTGTGAAGATTAACTTCGAATACCATCAAACATAGTGGATTAGGCCTCATCACCTATTCCCTATTGGGGATCAATCCCATCATCCTATTTCTCATTCTGGTTCTATCTTGTCAACTTTATTCTCATTATTATCTCCCTAAATATATTATTTTACCTAATTCATTGGAAGGAGATATAGGTCATGTCCATCACATAATGATAATCATACATATGTGTTCCATAATATCATAAAACATTCAACATATCATAACCCATGAAATGAAATGGTTCTCATAAAACATTTTATCTTAACATAACCCATGGAAAACAAACGAGTTTCCCAAAAATATTTTCATTATAAACATAAAATATCAAGTGAAACAACAAACATGGTACCATTGGATCTTCTCCCTAATAAATGTGATGTAACATTAAAAAATGTCATCTAATATAGAAAATAATTTTGATTGTAAAATCCTTTGGAACTTTTCTTGAGGAAGATAACCTTTCTCTAAAAATCACCATTTTAATGTTAGAAATTTAGAAAATATTATGAAAATCCATTACATTGAAAATAACCGTGAAAACTCATAATGGAAGCATAATAAAAAATAATGGTCATAAATATGATAAATTCCTATAATTTCTTGTTTTATCCATTTAATTATTCAAAATATATCTAGTAAAATTATTAACAGTGAGTTACTAACACGACACAATATTTCATGGCCCGTTGATCCCATAATTGATATTTTGATAATATTGATTTTATTAATATCATTTTCTTGTAGTTTTCTTGAAAAAGTGGAATAACTCTCCAATGGAGTCTCATATTAGAAATCTGAGGCCACTTTTGAGTTCATAATTTGGGTTTTACCCTAATAATTACATAACCTTTGTCAATGTTGAGCATTTGTGAAAAATATATTGTAATATTTTTGAATTCGTTTGTTGAGGAAACAAAATATTTTCAGGTATGGTGAGACAAGAATTGTTATTTTATAAATGGTAATTATAATAATATCAACTGCATGTTTTTTTAAAAAAATTAGAATATCCCTTCAATGGAGTCTCGGATTTGAAATCTAATGTCACTATTGAGTTTAAAATGTGGGTTTTACCCTAGGTATGATATAACCTTTTTTGACGTCAGGCATTTTTGAAAAAAAATCATAGTTTCTAATAATAAATAAATAAATTTATCTATTTATTTTATGATATTTTCCACATCTACCTAAAAACCCCAATAAATATATGCTTATAATACATCATAATTTTAGTCACAGAACCTAGATATTTTGAGAGGATACCATGGAGAGACATTGGAAGATGATAATAGATCAGGAGATCGAATCCATACCCAATGGATCATTTATGCCAATGGTGTTCATGGATGTTACCAACAACAAAAACACATGATCGTTCTTTATTATTGATCAACCCAAACTATAGGTAGGATTTTCTATTTATATGGATTTATTCCCCTTCAATTATCCCTTGATGAATGCGAATCAACCCCTCTAAAAGGGTGATTCGTTGGTCAATCATGCTTTCTGGTATGTGAATATTTTTTATTTGTTTTGGGGAAATTTTTTGTTTCATTATAATTTCTCTCCCATAATTATTCTAATTAATGTAGATGAATGCCAACCCAAACATGGATGACTTTTAATCCTCTTTGTTGTTTTTTGGATTTCACCTTCATCACTTTTGATATTCATTTTAGAAATTTCCTTGGTCTATGGTTCAAAAAATACCCATTATTTGATCATTTCATGACCATTATTTAGCGTAATGGACCAATATAATAGGTATAAATTGTAATTGAGCATACCATTAATTTTTTACAATGCCAGATGATTAATTTTGGTAGATCTTACTAGCACATAGGTTTCTCATTCCCCTGTTTGGAATGCGACGATAGCATGGGTGATGGTGGTATTTTTCCAAATCAGTAGATGTGGTTAGAATCATGAAAATTTTGATGGTGATATTTTTCAGCCCCTAGATCGACATTTCCTAGTGATATTGATAATGGTGGTGGAAGATTCTGGGAACTCATTAAGGGAGCTATATTTTTCTAGAAAACATGTGTTACATGGCATTTAATTGATCTAGGGTTTTCATTGAAGAGATAAAGATCACATATCAGGTGGTACCTACCGCATTCCATGTGACCCTGGATGGTGGATTTTCATGTATCATATAGGAAAAAAATCATTGTTCATGTATCCCACAATTGGTGTACAACAAAAGTACTACAATTAATATAAGGGGTCCAAATACATACCTGTCTAGGGTCATCACACATGGATTATTATTGGATAGCAGGTTTGGGGTAATTACACATGGATTGTTTCTAGATAGTCGGGACCTAGTGGGTAGGATCATGATAGATTGGTATCAATGAAATGTTCTACCTAAGGACCAAAGTATATATTATTCTCAATCTATGATATTTGTTTTAGATTTATAGGAATAGTGTTAAAGTGTTTTGAGCTTGCCTTTCAGACCATGGTGTTTAGAGTTGGTGTGGCAATTGATGTATCCATTCACCATGGATCTGTAACATGATTGTTTACCTGGTACATGTAAAAATTAATCACATGGAAAACATTGTTAGTTTCATCATATAAAAATGGGTTTTAGATTCCATGTACTTCATTATTCAGCTCCACATATATGCTCATTAACTTTAGTGCGTCTTATTTATTTCCCGATGCCTCTATGAAGAAAGAATTCTAGGATTCCACTACATGATCTTGATGATGACCTTCTGAGTGATAGGGATTCAATGCAGGGGCCTTTATATGAGGTGGTGCCTCCATATGGTTTCCAATTATTCCACTACCCATTGAGAAATAATTTTCACCGGAAGTACTAGCTAAGGATAAATGTATGATGAGTCTACTACAATAGTTTTAGAGAAAGAAAAATGCACAGAATATGGGTGATCTAGTCCCACAAGTTGTTAAGGAATAAATAGAGGAATTCACCATAGTTTTCCTCCTTATGAAAAGGCATGCAGATCAGATAGTGGTCCTTGCAAATAGTCTTCTTTAAAGATCTATTGGTGACGGTGGATTTTGGTGATGCAGTATCCTGATGAAGAAACTCTAGATTAAATATAATTTTATCATCTCTTTAGGGATTATTTTTATTTATCCACATTGAAATCATTATGCATCCAGGAGATTCTACATTTCCAGTCGGGCAATTTGACTGTGGTGGGGTATTGGTGATGTTTATTGATCTATTATGGTAGTCCCAAGATATAGTGTAACATATGTTCTTGAAACTATTGATCTTTGATCAAGGATTACACCAACATATCTAGTATTCAATGATATATCATTGAATTCCATTCTATAATAGAGTTTTTGAGTATGATTTAGTAGTGGGGAGTTTCCCAAAAAAGCAGAAACTGATTGCAGGTGATTGTAGTGGGCACACAGTAGTATAGACCACAACAGCAGGTAGATGATAGTAGTCACAGGGATCAGGGTGTTCCGGACACTACATTATATGATCCTAGGATAGAAAATTATTGGTTTATAGATCATAGGGTGGTTCGATTCAATCGAGGGAGATGAGTTGCATCTCATTCGATGGTTGGGGACATCTCACTTGGGATTGTCCGGCCAATCATACAACTAATAGGGATATGGTCAAGGGACAACCCAAAAGAGAAAGAGATAATAGAAGATAGGTATACAGGATGAATGATGTGGTAGAGGATGGAACGAGAAGTAATATGTGGCACTAGTTTTGAACTATTTCTACCACTACCCCCAAGTAGTCCACACCAGGCACTGGGAGCGGGTGGTTAGGGGAGCGGATAGTTAAAGGAAATAGAGAATGAAAACCCTGAGGCTCTAGATATGATATGAGGTATGATATATAACTTCTCTAATGTAGTTGTAGTATGTATAGACATAGGTTCTAGAAAATCATTAATTTTTGAATATCTAGTTTGAGTCTTGGAGATTCTGGTTAGGACCTTGTCTCCACACTTACACTCAGACACTCTAATAAGAGGTGACTCAGCAATCACACATTTATACCAATGGGGATACCTGAAACATAGGGGAAAGGGATAGTTATGGTATATAATTATCGTAATCATATTCCCATTCTAAAATCATCTTAGGCATGGACTATCTGTCTACATTTTATTCCTAGATAGACTGCATCAGGCATAGGATGTGTGTTTCCCTAATAATGGATTGATTTTTTCTTTCTTATGATAGAAGGAAATCCAAGATGACTAAGATGGGAACATACATAAAAGAGTGTGGTTGATTACTTTTCTATTAGAAATCTTTAATCTTGGAGAATTGGCTTCTATGGGATACCTGTTTCTTATTGTGGTGGAGGAATAGAGGGACATATTTTCGAAGGACATGTCAGGATTACCTCCCCACTAATAGTTAGACATATGCATTGAATTACACACTCGGAATGCCCTAATATATATTCCATGGTATTGTATGGAACCTAAAGATAATTAATATTTGTTGGTGTAGTATGAGGTCTTATAGAGGAAGGTCATTATGAGACCCAGGGTTTTTCAAGTATCCCCAGTGTTGTTCTCCAAGAAGGTCGGTGGGAGATTGAGGTTGGGTGTGGATTATTAGTTCCTGAACCAAGTGACTATAAAGGATATAAATGTACAACTAAGGATGGATGACCTCTTCAATTAGTTGAGTGGGGGTGAGGTTTCTCAGAGATTGACCTCATATTAGGCTATCATTAGTTGCGATTATCGGATGAGGATGTACTGAATAAGAAATTATGATGTCTATAAAGTCATTATGAGTTCTTGGTGATTACTTTTAGTGTGACGAACACCCCAATAGTGTCCATGGGACTCATGAACTAGATCTTTTTCCTTTCTTAAACCAGATTTTGGTTTTCTTCATCGATGATATCCTAGCGTGCATGGTATCTAAGGAGGTTTATGTGAGGAATTTGAGCATGGTTCTTGTAACACTCTGAGTGCACTAACATTATAGAAATCTCTTCACGTGTTATTTTTGTATTTATGAGGTCCACTTTTTGGGATATTTTATATCAGTTAATTGTGTAACATTAGACATTGTGAATGCTGAGGTAGTGTTATCTTTGGAGCCACAAAATATCATGATGTAGGGGTCGGGATTCTTTGGGTATGCAGGATACTACAAGATATTTGTGTCCAATTTCTCTAGGATATCCACACAATTAATTAATTTGACCCAAAAGGGGAAACATTTCATGTGGGTAGTGAGTTTCTTATATACCTTTCATGATTTTAGGTAGAGGATGATGGTTTCCCATCATCTTGAGATTTCCAATAGAGGGAGTAAGTAGTGTTCCATGATTACTAAAGGACTAGAAATTGTTTTGTACTAATATTGTGGTAGGATTTGATTGCCTATGGGTCTTGGTAGTTGATACCACTAGAGAAAAACTTGGCAGCCCATGGTCTTGAGTCGGTAATGTTAGTCTTCTGCAAAAATATGTGGATTCATTACCTTATGAATTAGAGTTTAATTTTCAATTTTGATCATTTGATTCTTAGGTATATATTATCTCATAAGGATATTAATCTGATATAGATGTGATTGAAAGAGTTCCTCCAACAATATGAATTTGAGATAGTCTATACTCTTAGGAAGTGGAACATTGTAGAATATTCTCTCAATAGGAGATCTTACTCACAATTGATGACTGAGGCTTCAAGGTAGTTAGCATTGTAATAGTTTTCCTTAGTGGAAAAGGATATTGAATCATATCTATAGTGGAAGTTTATTATCCCACCACTCCTATAGTGTGTTAAAGAAGCTCATCATTGAGATATCGATAGTGAAAACAAATATACTGAGCTATATACTAAATATGATGATGGTAGATTTTGAAGGTTGGGAGAACATTATTTTTTTTAGAGGAAGGAAGTTGGTATCAATGATGTTATGGGGGGAGGTGATGAGGTATATTAACACATCCCCTTTTAAGTAAATCCATTTGTGTAAATGATATACCATAACCTATAACTTTAGTTTTGGTGGTCAGGTATAAAGAACAATGTAGTGAATATTGTCTCTCAATGCCTCACATATCGGCGAGTGAAGGTGGATCACTATGTTTTCGTTGGTTTATATCAACCCTTTGAGGTTTAAGAGTAGAAGTTCGTTGGGACATCTATGGAATTTGGGATGAGGTTACCACATATTTCTAATGAACAAAATTTCATCTAGACCATCATAGACCGGATCACCATGTCCACCCACATCTTAGAAATCCAATAGTATATTTTAGTATAGATCTTGGGGATCTATTATATACAGGATATATCCTGAATCCATTGAGTTATTTAGATGATCACTTTATACTGATATGGTAAATTCACATCATGATGGTGGATAATATTATGGGATTCATTTAGGAATCTGTTGCATTTTAGCATGGAATTACATCCCTAGATTGACACCTAGACTGAGAACACTATTTATATAATGGGGGATATGTCACAGGCTTGAATGTTCTACTTGTGTTGTATTTGGGAGGATCACCGACACTAGGTGGAGTTTTTTAACAAAAAAAATACCATTTAACCATCAGTATGAAACTATTCAAGTCCTTGTATGGGTGGCACTCTAGGTCACCACTATATTGGATAGATCTAGGTGATTCAATACTCAGCTTCCAAGAGTGGGTTCAAGATACCATAGAGAATGTATAGATCATCTAAAAGAAGATGGGGACTACACGCATTCATCTGAGGTCCTATGTGGACCGATTACATAGGCCTTTGGAGCTTAAATAGAGAGACCATGTGTTTCAAAAAGTCTCACCTCAGTGGGGGTTGTATAGATTTGGCCAAGAAAAAAATATATCTTCAAGATTCATTGGCCATTTCCATATAATAAACAAATTTAATGAGGGGGCATGCCTCTTTTCACTACCACTGTAGTTATACATGGTATATGAAGTCTTCAGTGTGTCGTAGCTAATGAAGTATGTGCATGACATGTCACATGTCATTGACTGTGGTGAACTAGAAAACGAGAATAAAGACAACATTGGGGATTACCCAGTGGAGATCAAGGATTTTAAGTAGAATATCCTATGTGGGAAAGTGATTTCCTTAGTGCATGTATGTTGGCTACATGAGAATCCTTAGAAGGAAACCTGGGAGAGGGAGACCGAGATTCAAAGTCAGTACCAACATCTTTTTTAGTATTGTTTTTTCTCTTTTTTAATAATAGATCCCTATGTTTTGGAGAATTTAATGTCTAATTTTTAATTGAATTTATTTTAAATATATCTGCCAATATTTTTTGAGCCATGAACTGAGATGGTGTGAGAATACATGACTCGGTGAGCCCGAGATTGATATTTCAGAAATATTAATTATATTAATATCACACTTATACATTTTTTATAAATATTAAATGGAGTATAAAATTGTAAATATAAGGACACTTTTGAGTTTAGAATGTTGTTTTTACCCTAAATGTGATAAAATATTTATCAGTGTTGGGTGTTTGCGAAAAAAAATCACAGGTGCAAATAATAAATAAATAAATGTATTTATATATTTTATTATGGTTGATGAAGTGATATGGAAACCCCTTTGAATATAAGATTATGAAACAATAATAAGGTTATATGTATAACCCTAAGACTTTGAGAGGAGTCCATTGAGAGACGTTAACCATTAAAAACATGTTGGGAGATAAAATCATTACACAGCAGATCGTCTACGCCAACAGAGTTCATGGATCTCACCAACAACAGTAATAAAAGACTCTTCATTTTCATTGACTGGTCCAAAATCGTGTTACGATGTTTGGTTTATGTTTATTTATTCTTCGTGGATTATCCCAGGATGAATCTGAATCATCCCCACCAAATGGTGATTATCAGGTTGATCATGCTTGCTGGTTGAGGATTATTTCTTCTTAGGATGGGGGAAATATTTTGATTGATTATTATTACTCTTCATTCATAACTCTAACAAAAATGAATCAAATAAAAACTGAAATATAGATGAAGTTTTTTACCCTTTGTTTTTTATAGATTTATCCCCCATCACATAATACATTCATCACGGGTAATTTCATTGTCCTTTGGTTCAACGAATACCCAATATTTAATCATTGTGTGACCATTCCTAGGTGAAACATATTAATATAATGGGTGATAATTGTGATCAAGGCTACAATCACAGATCACTAATATTGGAATAGACGTAGATTGGATTCGATTGGAGGTTATTAGTTCCCTAGTTTGGCATGGCACAACGGTATTAAATATTGAGGTATTATTCACTATTAGTGGATGGGGATGGAATTTGATGAATGTTGATGGTGACAACTATCTAATTCTGGGATCCTTATTTCACACAGAAATCAATAGGGTGGGAGGAAAATACCCAAAAGGGTTAAAAGAAAGTCATGTTTTTCTAGAAAACTTTTGTTACACCACATGTAATACGAAATTACACATCTTTTGAGGGCCTAACTATGGTAATTGGGTTTCAATAAAATAGAAAATTATCACATGTGGTGTGTTCCCAACCACATTCCATGTGACCCAAGATTGATAATTTTCATGTATCCCAGAGGATATTAAGGTACATTTTGAGTACAAAGGCTAATTTGTACCCTCAAAAATGGAAAAATAAACCGGATGATTCTTGTACTTAGACATGGCCAGTTGTTTAAAAAAATGGAATGAGGTACATATAAATGAGTAGAGTAACATGGAAATGGAAATGGGTATGTCTATATTTAGTAGTACACATTATCTAGATCCTAAAAGTGGATTTTAATCCATTATCTCTTCAGTATAAATGAAGATCAATTGAGTGTGATACCTTAGTCCATTCCATTAAGGGTGTAGTAAAGCATTACATCACTAGAAAAATATTAAGTTCCCCTTAAGGTGTTTATTATTGTATGGTGTTTTATGAAACCCCATGTGGGACCACAATGGAACCCTCTATCATTCCTAGGTGTGGTTCATTGTGTAACACCCCAAGCTTCCACGGTACGCTTCTCTTGGAATAATAGAGCAACGTGTGTTGTACACAACCTTCAGTTCTAACACACCACGACCAATAAAAGTAGATGTTATGAATAGTAATACCTACTTTTTGAAATTTTTTAAATTTTATCTTTCAAAATGGCCTACATTTTTGGATTCATAATATCAAAATTAGCCTATGTTGAATTTTTGGTATTTTTCTGAGAACTACCAATTTTTTGTAGTGAGAAATACTTAAAAATAACTTTTTTAATCAAAATAATTTATAGTGATAAATTATACTATTGAGTGGTTATAAAGTATAATTAGAATATATTTTTACCATTTTATACAATGGTGTTCATTAGAATTAATTTCACTTTGAAATTGGACATAAACAATTGTCAATCTTTTGATATATATTGTTTCTTAAAAACATGCTATTTGTTTTGACAACGGGAATTAATTATAAAATTAATTAATGCAACATATATGTTTTGAATTTTGTAAAATAGAAATCCTTTTTTAATTTGGAATATCAATTATAGCTTAGGGAGAAATTTTGGCATTGTTTTGAAAAACATCAATTTTTGATGAATAGTGAAACCACTAAGTGGTAGTTAAAAAACTGATTTTTCCTTTTAATGAATCATTACCACATCTGTGATTTGATTTTCAAAAACCCGAAATACATGGTTTTCATTAGGAAGTAAAATTTGGTTCAATGGGATTAAAATAATTTTTTGGTGAGTAGTAACTTTTAATTTTAATTAATCGCGATTAAAGGTAATTAGTGAAATTTAAGGTAAAATGATATTATGAAAATATGAAAAAACCATTACACTCATCCTACCACTATTTTATGAGTCATGGCCGACCACGAATATCCATGGGTCAACTTGGGGACCCCATGGAGCCACTTGGGTAAGAAAATGACATTAATAACTTTTTATTTAAAGTAAAAATTAAATTGTCACAAACAAGTCTTGTTTTTCTAAAACAATTATTACATATGGTTATATAAGTTAAAATTTAGAATATAAATATTCATTGGAAAGAAAAAATTATTTCCTACATCATGATATTTTATATATAATTTTTAGACCTTATATAAATTAAAATTTTTATGACACCATGATGATGCAGCGATTACCTAATTTATTAACGATTTAAATAAAATGAAAAGATAATGTAAAATATAAGACTTAAAGTTATCAAAAACCTATTGTATGGGTATATTTCGAACCCTTATCACCTTATCCTAGAAATATATAATTTTGGGACCTTTTAAATCCGAAAATAACTTCATAATAATGTAACATTTCATTACTTTCCAAGAGTGCCCCTTCTCTCCTCTTATAAAAGGCCCCCACCTCTACCACCTTATTCACACCATAAAGCCTTTTGGATTGGACAACCTCTGCCCTAATATTCTATCAACTTCCCTCTATTACTCCTAGAAGCCTCAATTTGGGCAGAAGTCGTCCCAAGGAAGCCTTTGGCTCAAATCAAAAAGAGTTACCCGATTTAAAGGTAATGTCTTCACTTATTCTCTTTGGTTTTATTTTGCTTCTACAACCCTTAAACTCTTTTTATTCATTTATTTTGTAACAACACCTGTATATTAAATATAATATGATGTTTTTATGATATTTATTCGAGCTAAACTTATACACACCTCCATCTAATGGTTAAAGAACATACTATTTCTGTGGATGGTGAATTACTGCCTCACGAAATGATGATTATTCTATCTTCTCCTACCACCTCTCATGGTGGACATTATGATGGAACTATATTTATTTATGATATATATTATATTTATTTCTTCTCTATGCTTCTTTATTTTACATTTAAAAAATACCATTATGCTTTGAATGTTGTAAAAATGCGATAATTTCATTTGAGGAAGTGTGGACTACCGCCCCCGCAAGTGATTTGACTCGTTCATGCAATACATGGAATGTATAAAGAATGAAATTAATGAACTTATGTTACCTATATAACATATATGTTATACTGTAATTATAATATATATATATATATATATATATCTCATTTAGAATTAATTCCATTAAATACGAAATAGAAATGAAAGTAGCGTTCATGTGTACGTACGGCTTACCGTCTCCATGAATGGTGCATTTCATTTCTTATCTCTAAATATTATGTAATATTATAAATGCATGTATATACTGGATATATATGATATATATGATGTCTAAATCATGAATATAATTCTGGATATAATGGATATTTCACCACATGAAAAACTTGTAATTATAAGAAGTTATTTTTGACTCAAGTACCAATGATTGACAAAACGACCATTGTAGTCTTGGCATGAGTCCTTAGCTACGTGGTTATGATAGTCTGGAATTATAAATTCCATCATTATGAAAGTGGTTATTGATATTTCATGTGGTTATTCGACCAGTATAATATCCATGTGAATATGTAAATGACATTATCTCATTTTAATTTTTCCATATCATGATTAATTTCATGTTTAAAAGGCTTTTGTTTTAGTTATACATTGACTTAAATGTTTTTGTTTATTTATGAAATCTTCCGCTATATTGTTATCCTTACTGAGCATCTGAGCTCACCCCTTTCAATGTTTTAATTTTTCTGGGATGTGATGAAGTATATTATGAATGACCTGTAAGGATAGTGTGAGGGGATATGAAGACAAGATGTGTTTTTAGTTTTGTTTTACTTTATGATGTAATATAAGACTTATGAATGTATCTAGTGTTTCCAAGACTACTAAACTAATCAGTTTTTTGAGACTTGATCTTTTTTTTATCATACTAATGTTACGCAATAATGCACCGATTCTGGGTAGCTGGGGTTGGGGTGTTACAGTTGGTATCAGAGGCAGTTTAGTACTAACCTTGGAAGATATATTTAGATAAACTCTGATTAGAGCACATAGACCTACGATAGACTTTGAGGATTAGTATAGAAGAACTTCCTTGAATTTTGGTATTATAGAGAATTTGTGAGTTTTCCGAGAAATACATCCCTATCTAGATACGAGCAGGTAGCGGTGGCTCTGGCACAGATGTACCTAGAGGTAAAACCCAAAAACACCGCTTTGAGCTAGACTCGAACGGAAACTGGTGCATGACAATGGGCCTTGCTTCACTCTTGGATTCAACACTCCTGGGGGATATGCTTAGTATAATTCTCATTTTCTTTAAAAAACATTATAAAGGATCTATGAGTATATACTTTCTCAAAGAAAAAATTTGTATGATTAAAGACTATATTCATAAACCGTTCAATTTATGTTAAGTGTTTTACAAGTATGGAATTTTGTATTTTGATTCATAAACTGATCTAGTTTTTGCCATTGTTTAGAAATGGCGCCTAGTGGAATGAATGGAAACCGTATAAATGCACGCACTCCATGTAGCTATTTCCCTCCTGCTCAAGATAATTATTGTGGAGCAGGAGATACCACTGGTGCTGATCAACTTATCACCATACTAGGACAAATCACTCAGGTTATGAATAATAACTTTACTCGTATGGAGCACCCTGATCCTCAATGTGGAGGATCAATGTTAGATCGCTTCATGAGGCCACAACCACCAACATTTAATGGGGGTACAATCCATTAGTAGATGAGCAATGGATAAACTCTTTAAAGAAAATATTCCATGCCTTGGGGAGTAGCGAAAGGGAGAAAGTTTTCATGGCAGTTTATCGCCTCACTGGAGATGCCAATCAATGGTGGTCGCGAATTCAAAACACAAAAGAAGATGATGAAGTATCAAATATGGAATGGAGGGAGTTCAATGTGCTTTTCTTAGAAAAATACTTCCCTCGTGACCATCGAGCAGATATGGAAAGCCAATTTCTGAGTCTAAGACAAAAGGAGGATGAGAATGTCACAAAGTATGAGGATAACTTTACAAGATTATCCAGGCATGCTGCAGATTATATATGTAACCCAAGAAGTAAGATTGACTGTTCTTTGATGGGTTAAAACCATTTCTCCGTCGATATTTTGTATCATAATCTTTCTCAACGTATGAAGATATTGTCTCATGTGATATCAAGATAGAAAAGGAATTCTCTAAGTCTTATGACAATAAAGTAAAGAAAGAGAATAAGAGAATGGTGGAACAATAGATAGATAAAGGGAAAACTGGAAAGAATGATTTTCCATTATGCGATAATTATGGGAAGAATCACCCTGGTACATGCCTAAAAGTAATGGGATATTGTTACAAATGTGGATAAAAAGGTCACCAGGCTCGTGATTGCAAGGGAAAGAAAGAGGATATCAATGTTGAATGCTACAATTGTAGGGAAATGGGGCATTATGCAAATGAATGTCCTATGCGTCAGGGAAACTTACCTTAGAAAAGTCCAAGGGATCATGGAAAATCTTATGTTGTTACTGCAGTTGATGTGGAATAATTAATGTATTGGTTCTTCTAGACCCAAGGATTATATTTTGGTTATAAGAATAATGTGATATATATAAGGATTGTACTACAGTACTTGTTGTTTTCATTAAGGTTTTAATATGATGAAGGTAATCATATTTTTAAAATGTGACAATATGAGAAACTTTACTTTATTTGGGGAATCTGATGTTACAGTTGATTTTAGAATTTAGAGACCTTTTAGAGAATTTCTGGACAGATGTATTTTGGATAACTATAAAGGATGGAATGGATTAAGTTGAACTTTGGATAGTATTGTTTAAGGTTAAAACATTTCTGAAGATTATTTTTGGAATATTATAATACTATAGTTTTAGGAAAAGGACAACCTGCAGGTTGGGGGATAGCCTGTCACGTCGGACAAAGCTGTAAGAATCAACCCCACAACGATAGTGCGACAGGCCTTTATTACCTACCACTAGCCTACAGGTTGTCCCTGGATATTACAAAATAGTTTTCCTAATCTAAATTGTATGTGTTAATATTTGGAACCTTATAAGATTAGGATAAATAAAATATTTTTGAGTTCTATTATCTTTTTGAGTGAAATGTGGGTTTGTGGTAAAAATTTATTAAAGAATGAAAGTCTACATGACAAGTAAGTATATTTCCTTACATTCTTAGTAAATCTCTTTAAATAATTCCTCAACATTATGAAATGTAACTTAAAACAAAAACATTATCAGTTAACTTTTCCTACTGGGGAATCAATGATCGTTTAACTAATCACAAGTTTGATATTTTCTTGTATTTAACTTTCTCCTAATCCTATTTTCTAAAACTCTCCATCAGACCTTGATGGTTTGTTTTTCCTCCATATCCATATTTTCATAGAATCCTAGTATGGGCTATCTCAGATGACCTTTGTACTTCTCTTTCTTTCTTTTAAAGTTATATTTTTATTAACCTTATTTCTGATGTGGGTTTTCCACAAAGGTATTTTCAATTTTCAACATTTTATATTCAATGAAAAATTTCAAATTGTGAGAACACAATTTATTGAAGGAGGGGAGAATGTAACACCCTGAGCTTCCATGGTACGCTTCTCTTTGAATAATAGAGTAGTGTGTGATGTACGTAACCTCGAGTTCTAACACACCACGACCAATCATAGTAGTAGTTATGAATAGTAATACCTACTTTTTGAAATTTTATAAATTTTATCTTTCAAAATGGACTTCATTTTTTGATTCGTAATATCAAAATTAGCCTATGTTTAATTTTTTATATTTTTCTGAGAACTTCTAATTTTTTGTAGTGAAAAATACTTAAAAATAAATTTTTTAATCAAAATAATTTATAGTGATAAATTATATTATTTAGTGGTTTTAAAGTATAATTAGAATATATTTTTACCATTTTATCCAATGGTGTTCATTAGAATTAAATTCACTTTGAAATTAGACATAAACAATTGTCAATCTTTTGATCTATATTGTTTCTTAAAAACACGCTATTTGTTGTGACAGCGGGAATTAATTATAAAATTAATTAATGAAACTTATATGATTGTAATTTTGTAAAATAGTCATAATTTTTTAATTCAGAATATCAATTATATCTTAGGGTGAAATTTTGGCATTATTCTGAAAAACATTAATTTTTGATGAATAGTGAAACCATTAAGTGGTAATTAAAAACTGATTTTTTGTTTAAATGAAACATTACCACTTCTGTGATTTGATTTTTAAAAATATGACATACATGGTTGTCATTAGAAGTAGAATCCGGTTCAATGGGGTTAAAATAATTTTTTGGTGAATAGTATCTTTTAAGTTTAACTAATCACGATTAAAGGTAATTAGAGAAATTTAAGGTAAAAATGATATTATAAAAATATGAAAATACCTTTACACTTGTCCTACCCTTATTTTATGAGTCATGGACGACCAAGACAATCCATGGTTCAAATTGGGGACCCTATTGAGCCACTTGGGTAAGACAATTACATTAATAACTTTTTATTTAAAGTAAAAATAAAATTGTCACAAACATGTGTTGTTTTACTAAAACAATTATTACATGGGGTTATATAAGTTAAAATTTCAACTATAAATATTCATTGGAAAGATAAAAAGATTTCCTACATCATGATAATTTTTTATATTGTTTTTAGA
This sequence comes from Viscum album, assembly GCA_963277665.1. NCBI lineage: Eukaryota > Viridiplantae > Streptophyta > Magnoliopsida > Santalales > Viscaceae > Viscum > Viscum album. The sequence continues at coordinate 402,971,858 of OY728142.1, forward strand.
AATTAAATAAATTAAAAATTTTATGACACCATGATGATGCAGCGATTACCTCATTAATTAACGATTTAAATAAAATGAAAAGATAATGTAAAATATAAGACTTACACTTGTCAAAAACCTGTTGTATGGGTGTTTTTAGAACCCTTATCACCTTATCCTCGAAATATATAATTGTGGGACCTTTGAAATCCGAAAATCACTTCATAATAATGTAACATTTCATTACTTTCCAAGAGTGCCCTCCTCTCCTCTTATAAAAGGCCCCCACCTCTACCACCTTATTCAAACTTTCAAGACATTTGACTCAGTGAAACTCTGACCAAATAATCTCTAAACTTCCCTCTATTACTCTTAGAAGCCTCAATTTGGGCAGAAGTCTTCCCAAGGAAGCCTTTGGCTCAAATCAAAAATATTTACCCGATATAAAGGTAATGTCTTCACTTATTCTCTTTTGTTTTATTTTACTTCTCGAACCCCTTAAACTCTTTTTATTCCTTTATTTTGTAAAAACACCAATATCTTAAATATACTAGGATGTTTTTATGATAATTATTAGAGCAACACTTACACACACCTTCGTCTAATGGTTAAAGAACATACTGTTTTCGTGGATGGCGAATTCCTGCCTCACGAAATGATGATTGTTCTATCTTCTCCTACCACCTCTCATGGTGGCCATTATGATGGAACTATATTTATTTATGATATATATTATATTTATTTCCTCTCTACGCTTCTATATTTTACATTTAAAACATACCATTATGTTTTTCATGTTGTGAAAATGCGATAATTTCATTTGAAGAAGTGTGGACTACCGCCCCCTCAAATGATGTGACTCGTTCATGCAATACATGGAATGTATAAAGAATGAAATTAATGAACTTATGTGAACTATATTACATATATGTTATACAGTAATTATAATATATATATTTATCTCTCATTTATTTTTAATTCTATTAAATACGAAATAGAAATTAAAGTAGCATTCATGCGTACGTACGGTTTACCGTCTCCATAAACGGTGCATTTCATTTCTTATCTCTAAATATTATGTAATATTATAAATGCAGGTATATACTGGATATATATAATATATATGATGTCTAAATCATTAATATAATTCCGGATATAATGGATATTTTACCACATGAACAACTTGTAATTATAATAAGTTATTCTTGACTCAAGTACCAGAGATCGACAAAACGACCATTATTAACTTAAATAATTACATAATGTTCATAACATGGTAATAAGTTATATAAAAGGAATAATGAACTTGAAAAAGGTTCTTAAGAAAGTAGAAATTAACTCTAGTTTGTTATCCAGGAGGTTAAAGAATGATCGATTCAAGTCGGACATGAGGTAAGGGAACTTCTTAACCCAATTTTCGTTCTTTGGGTTAACCTCCTACTTTAAAATTATGTCATGATATTATTTTGTCATATCTTGTATTTGTACTTTCATTGTGTGTACTTATAGTGAATACACATAATAGATCAATTTTATTTAAAAAAAATTATCTTTGTATGGTACTTCGTCTCAATCTCCTTTCATTGAGGCATATTTTTTTTATACACAACTTTCTTTTATACGGTGTATGGACCCCTTTGACTTATACGTTTATTCAAAAGAAATATTTTTTTTATGAAGAATTTTACTAAAAGGAAAAAAGGGAATATTTTTTTACGTATGCGGAGACAACGACTTCTCTGCCGCCGTGACCATTATTTGAGTTTCGGCTTCCTCTACAACCCATAACATTTTTTAAATTATTTAAAAAAAGAGAGATATATTTCTCTCAAATATATGAAAATCTAGTGAAAATGTATACTTATTTAACACAATCTTAAATTTTTTTTCATGAAACCTGACTCTTGAGTGTGGTAGACAGGAAGGGATTGGGCGTGGACCCATCATGGCTTGTAATTAGTCGAGCAGTCTTAGAATTAGTTATTTTGTTTTCAGAAGCTTTCATAATGTTTTCTGAAAAACACTAGAGTATATTTGAGCAATTATAAACGTAATTATATTCTAAAATAAATTGCATCGATAGGTATCATGAGACAAACTAGTGGCTTGGCATGAGGCCTTGACAAAATCTTATTTGTAGTCTTGGCACGAGGCCTTGGCTACGTGGTTATGATAGTCTGGCATTATGCATTCCATCATTATGAAAGTGGTTATTGATATTGCATGTGATTATTAGACCACTAGAATATCCATGTGAATAAGTAAATGGCATTATCTCATTTTTTTCCATATTATGTTTAAGTTCAAGTTTAAAAGGCTTTTTTTAGTTATACATTGCCTTCAATGTTTTTGTTTATTTATGAAAGATTCTGCTATATTGTTATCCTTACTGAGCATCTGAGCTCACCCATTTCAATGATTTAATTTTTCCAGGATGTGATGAAGTATTTTATGAATGACCTACATAGATAGTATGGGGGGATATAAAGACAAGATGTTTTTTAAGTTTTGTTTTACTTTATGATGTAATGTAAGACTTATGAATGTATCTAGTGTTTCCAAGACTACTAAACTAATCGGTCTTTCGAGACTTGATCTTTTGTGATCATGCCAATGTTACACAATAATGCACCGACTCTGGGTAGCTGGGGTTGGGGTGTTACACGTTGTATCAGCATGACCACCATGCTTAAGGAATAAATCTCCTATCTAGAAGGAAGATCCAATAGTGTATTTGGTGACACTAGTAGCCTAGGGTTTGATCCACTTCCTGGATGAAAAGATCCTCTAATATCTAATGGGTAATTCTTATGATGTCCCTAATGATCATGATCGCTTGGTTGAGCATCAATAGTGATAGCATGGATTATAGAGTGGATTCTCCCAAAACAAGCGTTAACATGAAGAATCAAGAAAAATAATATGGGTAAATGTATTGGTTGAGACTACATGAGAATAGTTGTTTGTTATGAGTATATTTGGATGTCTATTTCTCTTATATTTTTTTAAATATCTTTTGTTGAGCTGATTACTCTTGATGCATTATGCTATGTTATTTCAGGGTATCCTACTAGATATTGTTATACTCGCCCCTATAAGATGTTTAAAGAAATGTTTCATGTAATATGTACATGATAAAACCTTTTATGTAGTCCTAGGAGAACTAATAGATAATTGAACATAGGTTGTCCAAGAAAGACCAAGGTGTATATCGATATTTCATTTAACAGTTGTCCCCTCCTTTTGAGCAGGTTGGTCTCATTTCCAATTTTTGTATGGGCATTTAGTTGGCCACGTTAATCACTCTTAATACTTATATTTGACTCTAATTAAAGGGATGATAAATTAATTCATTGGTTTCAGGGGTTTTACATTTAAACATTGAATGGGATTTGAAATGTGTGTGTTGGTATAGGTACTTAGGCTAATGCCTCCCATGTGTGGTATATGCCTACTCAACACTATCACCAACTCCTCGCTTATTGGATTTGGGAATATGATGGTGAAAACTAGATTATATATAACCATGAGGGGCCTCCTGGTTCATGTCATGATAATTTTGTTCTTACATTTCATGTCAAAATAAATATTCCTTTCACATTTTTGGTATAATCCAAACGGGACTTGTTAAGAAAACTATAAAAATATCCCTTTTAAAAACATTATAAAAATAAAATATGGGTAATAATGTATTTAATAAATCCTTTGGTAATATTAAAATAATTTTTATGAATGAAATATAAAACATTAATATGGATGAAAATGTGATTTCACCCGAAGAGAGGAATAAAGATAGTTTTTCATTGAAACAATCTTTTGGAATCATTAATCATTTATGAGAGGAAAATTAATGGAAAATATATACTCTATAAAAAACATATGATAATAAAATAAATTAATTTCATTAGAGTTATGTCATAATATTTTGTCATTAGAAACTTAATCATAAAAAATCTCGAAAAATAATGAGATTGTAACCTAAAAACATTACCATATTTATATGTTTTCAATCGAAATTCAAATCAAAGAATAAAATCAGTAAAAACGTTAAATATCATTAAAATATTGATATTTATTTCATAAATTTAGAAGTATATAAATATAAACCTCATAAAATAAGATAGGTTTATAACATAACTTATGTCCCAAAGGAGGCAATTGAATAAAAAATCCATTACATTAAATATCAACTTCATTCGTACACATTCAAACCACCTATATAATAATTTTATACTTATTATATAGATATTTAAATAAAATAATCATATGTATCATACCATATTATATTTTCTTGTGATCTTTTATTACATGTTTATTAATAATTTCTTGATAAAATTATGTTTCATGTAATAAGTGCTTCATTTTTTATATAGGATTTTATTTGGTATCTCTTGTACTTAAATTTTTAACATAGTTCAATAATATAAATATTTTTAACCACGATATAGATATCATATATTTTCATTATATATATATATTTATATTATTCCATTAATGTTATAGATCAAAAATTAATTACACTTTTCATAGATACGTTAGGTCGTACGTAAGCATAAATGGTGTTTCCATTTTTTTTCAATGGATAAAAAAAAGAATGTTAAATAATATATTACATTTATATAACCCTTTTTGGTCACATATATTACTTATATTACTTAAAATTGTCCATATTACATTTCATTTAATGTGTTAACAAATCACATCACTTCATGAGGATGTAGTCCGCCATACACACATGTGACGTTATCGTATTCTCAAAGAATGGAAATTAAGAAGATATATAGGATATTATATTAAAAGAAATATAATTATTTCATAAATATCATATAATTATGTTAAATCCATCATTATATCCTAAATTTATATGTTTTTATAGAAAACAAACTATATCAGTTTGTGAGCCAGTAGTCCATCGTACATGCGGTCGACGATTTTGTTTCACACTTGGTGGAAGAGGAGATGTATGTATGTCATTAAATTAAAATGATAATAAATAATCATATATCATTTAAATATTATATAATATATTTAGTTTTCAATATTATACATAGGATTTGTAAGAATAAATAAAACTGAAATACCAGATAAATAATTTTACCTCTTTTTCAGAGAACCTCTTTAGGTTTAAACCTAAATCCTTCCTAGGATGGTTTCCAAATTAAAATAATTCCTATGGGATATTTATATGTATGTAAGAAAGATATTTGGGTTTTTATTGGAAAATTAAAATTTGGAAGTGCAAAGTGGATAGCAGAGGTGGTAGCCTTTTATTAGTGATGGAGAAGGCACATGAGAAATTTTTTAAAAGAATAACATATTACCACTTTTTTCACCTGAAAGAAGGATCCAAAATTAAAAATTATCAAAAAATATTGGTTATAAAGTCAAAAATATGTCAATAAAATTGGTCTTTAAATGTATATAGGTCATTTTACAAATTTTATTTTTTTAACCCCTTGGTAATCCCGTTTTAACATTAACCGCGTTAAATAATATTTATAATTTTTACTATTTATTTGGGCCAAAAATTAAGTTGAACTAATTATATAATATAAATTATTATGATTCAGAATATGGGAACCATTTTTTTTTAAATTTCATTCAAAAAAACTTCAAATTTTAATTTTATAATTAAACACCCCATATGCAATGAAATAGTGGTTTTCCCAATAAGAAATTTTCATAAGTAGAGAATGTTTTTTATAAACAGTCAATATGAAATTTATTTCGATGACCTAAATTGGATTAAGAAATATATAGTTTAATAAGTTTTATTTTTTAACCATATTAAAATAAAATATAACTTGTATATTGATTATATGTAAAGGCAGTTTTTAATAAAAATTTGTATTTTTTTTCTATTCATCAAAAAATTAGTATTTTCAGAAAATAATCAAAAATTCACTAAAAGTAAATTTTTAAATATAGATTTAAAAATGAGATTTATTTTTAAAAATAAATTTTCTTAATTTTTCAAAAATAAATTTTATTATTTATTCACAATGAGAAATAAAAATTATTTTTAAAAAAATGAATTTTCAAAGCCCAAAGACTTTACTAAAAATTAATTACTTATTTATAAATAAAATTTCATTTTATAAAACCATTATACATAATTTTTATTAAAAATATTCATATTCACATTTAAAAATTTATTTTTTATGTTATAATGGTCATGTATATATAATAATATTAATAGTTTTTTGTGGTTCATTAGAACTTGGTGTATGGTGTAATGTAATCTAACAATGAAATAAAATAAATTTGATAAAATATATATTACCTAAAATATAAGGGTGTTAAAGTATACCCCTCTTAAGATGAATTTTCCCTTCATAATTTCATCACTTTGGTACAAAAAAATGTTGGTACTTATGCCATGTTTCATCCTCAGGTACCTATAAAGAATCCTCATACATGTGGTTTCGCCACAAAATTTTGACTAGGTGAGCGGTCTTGTTTCGTAGATCATTATCTACATGATTTAGAATCTCAACCATTTATTCCTAATAAGAAATATCATTATCTAAACATATAATTCTTGAGATAATTTCATCTTATTTATCATGTATTTACTTTATCCAAATAGATATATGAAACATATCACGAACTTAAGAGAGGTTTGGTGGAAGTTCCAAGCGATAAGCTACGATCTCGAAATGATTACTAATTTTAAAGGGATGTATATACCTTGTTATTATTTTCCCCTTATTAAAAAAATTCATTAACTTATTTAATTTATAAATTCTTATAAATATCCTACCACTAAATTAAAATTCTTGATCATACAAGAGACTTTTAGAAAAACTTCTCTGCTGACCTTATGCAACCCTTATGAGTTGTTGAATAGCTCTAATTTTCTATTCAATTTCCACATAAAACTCTGGTTTAAATATATTTATTTCTAAAAATATATCCTATTACATAATATTTATACACTAATTTCTTTAAATGACTACATAAAGATCTATCTAAACGCTTTAGTAAAATCTACTATTGTAGAAAAACTCAACTAGAAGAAGGTATTGATCCCCACCACATTTGAAATTCATATAACAACATAAAGGCATATACTATAGAGTTGAATTTTCCTCTAATAATGTCCATTTTTCTAAGGATGATACACAACATTGAAGCTTAGCTCAGTATCCTAAACATGCTAAATATTTCACTATTACTTCAAGGTAAACCATAGATCCCAATCAGATATAATAGGATTTTTTACTCCATGAAACCTTGCCAAATCATTAAAATATATCCTAAAAATATTATCAAAATATAAATATTCTCTAGTATATATTAATTGTGATAAATGTTTAAGGAGATTGACTACATCCCATATAACATTATTCCCATTTGATTTTTTTAGAATTCAATGACAAAACCCACAGTGATTTTTTTTCCATTTTCATTCTTGTGTGGATAATAGTCATAGAATCCCATTAAAAAATTATCTTTCCACCTTAAATTGATAAAATACCAATCATTAATATACATACTAAGTAATATATTTCTTAATTTTGCCCCACCGAATCTATTCTTCCCCATAGGAAAGTGGTAGTTGATATTTTTTTTTGCCCTATAAGTATGGGTTCAAGCCTCATGTCCCTGCAAGATGTGACAAGTTTCCTCTTGGCATGAATGTTATCTTTTTCAATAACTGTATTAATATAATTCCTAAAATGTATATAAATACCTCATCATGAAAGATAAAATAAAATCTAAGGTTTTTTAATATCTTTAATTTTATTTCTACAAAATGTAAAGTCATTCTTCATAAAATAATTTTTTAACTATAAAATATATAACATTGAAGGGATATATTTCAAATAATGTACCCCAAAAAATACATAACCTTGATAAAATCTAAACACATAAAACCTTGAAAGTTGTATCTAAGAAATTTGAACTTATGATCAATATTAAACTCATAAATCCATGATTGTTTTCATAAATCCTAAGTTAATCTTACATGGATACATATAATCTTCCAAAATATAATTCACCCCTTATTCTTTAAATAAGATCATATCTTATAAAAAAAAATTCTATTCAAATCTTTGGTTTTTCCTTGAAACTATAAAATATCAAATGTTATTTCATTATTCCAAAATCCGTGTAGGGGGGATAATCAATGCGTATAATCACATCTCGTTCCACTAAAGGATGAAAAAATGACTTTCTTGGGTCTTATTAATATAAAATTAAACATGAAATTATCAATTAAGGATTGGAGTATATGTGTTCACTATTATCAGGATTTAATTCATCTGTTATTATTGCATAATTTTTCTTTGTTTCCTATTTCTTTATAGATTTTTTCATCCTTTAGTATTCATTATCCGTTAGATTGGGGAATTTATTCTTTTAATTAAAAAATTCCTTCCACTTGTAGTACATGAGTGTGGGTGCTTAATTCTTTGGATATTTCTCTCTATTTAGATTATTACATAACTTATTCCCATCACTTTATCATTCAAGCAATCAATAGCCTTATTTTCCATAACTAAAATATATATAGGTCCCCTTATGATAATTTCCTCTATGTTTCTTTCCACACAATGAGAATAAATAAAATATCTTATTATTTTCTCCAAGTCTTTTATAGTTTACATTGGATTGATTTTTTATTTTTTTTCAAACCCATGTGATTTATGGGTAACTCCAATGGAAATTCCCAACTTGATAACACAAATAATGAATTATTCATAGATATTGACATATCATTTGGATAATTCCCTTTGGATTCAATGTTTTAATTATTTATGGAATCAATCAACATTACTTGTAGGTTTGTTATAATAACACAAACTTAACTTTAATGTCTTGTAAAATTCACCTCATAAGTACTAATATATTCAAAAAACTTTTTCTTTAACTCAATGAATTCCTTCTCCATTTTCATGCGATGAAAATGAGGAAATTACATTTTGAAAAATTATTTTTTTGAACTCATCCCATTCAATTTATTCAATTTCATCTTGTTTACTCATATTCTTGATAAGAGTTACCAATTGACTTTCCTCACGTACCAAAGGATAATGATCCAAAATGAATTTTTCAAGCTCCAAAAAGTGTATAATTATAGTGACCTAGGCTTACCATAAATTAATATTACATATTTTTAGATGAATATTCAATACATTACATAGAAACATGCCTAAGGACCATAATAGTTTAGTGACATTGGAAACATGGAAACATAATCTTTTGACTTCTTGAAAGATCTTCAATGTATCCCATAAATATATTCCCCTTTAGTACTCCTACTTAAAACCATTATTTATTACTGGGGTAAATGAACCATAATAAAGGGTTAGATTAAATTCTCAGCAATGGTAAATAAAGGAGATATGTAAGAATAACATGAACACAAGGGTATGAGAACATGAACATAATAATTGAAAAATTTACCCTACATATTGTAGATCCTAATATAGAGTTATGGAATTAGGTTGGGATGTTTATAAGACATGATTAATTAGATAAAAATATAGAATAAACAATGAGAATATAACATTATAATAATACATAGATTTTCAGAATAAATGTATGCATAAAAAATCTAATGTCAAGGCTCTATACCAATACATAGATAACATGTTAGGTATGGAAAAATTACATGTGTACATTATTTGGTCATGGTATGACCTCCATTTTACCCTCTTGTTTCGATATTGGGATAACCCCTCATGCACCCTCTTATTAAAGGATTGGTATGACCTCCTGTATACCCTATTATTTCAGGTTTTGGCCAACCACTCATGTACCCTTTGAGCTCATAGAACATTAATCATTACCGAACACATTAGAGGGAGATATAGGTCACACCCATCACATAATGAAAAACAATTTATGTATCCCAAAAGATCATAAATAATTTACCATATCATAACCCATGAAATGAAATAGGTATCATAAACATTTTATTAGATCTTAACTGGTGGAAAAGATACAGGTTATTTAATCATTTTATCATAGAATTGCCTGTGAAAATAGGCAGGTTTCACAAGCATTTTATCATGGTATAACATGTGGAAGAGAAATAGGTTTCATAAAAAACATGTAATCTTAAACATAAACCATTAAATTAAATAATAATAATGGTTTCCTTGAATCACATCTATAGTAAATCATAAAATATAACAAATGGTTTTATCTTATATGAAGAAGGATTTTTAAATATCACTTGGAGCATTTCTTAAGGAAAATAAATATTCTTGGAAAGTCATTTTTCTATGACATAAAACATTTAAAACTTATTTTCATTAAAGCCCAATTTTAAAACCTATGAAGTAAGATTTAAAATTTATTTAAAACATTTCTTGTTTAAAATTTTCCTTTCTGTTTTGAAAAACTGTTTTAAAATATTAAAACATTTTAAAAAAAAATTTCCTCATAAAATATCCTTGAAAACATCTAATGAAAGGTTTAAAACCCATTTTAAATAGATTATAAAAAATAAAATATTTTTCAAAATTATACTACATGAAAATTACACTAAAATAATATTTAAAAACCTTCTTGAAAAATTTTTATAAATCGTGATCTTTGAGTAAAAAACAATTTGAACGAAAAGAGAAATAAAGATGGATTTTCTTAAAACACTATTAATTATATTTTGCACTAGACAGTGGAAAATGGTACCATTACCTGATGATATCATAGATAATAATAATATAAGAATTAATGAGAATTATATATAGATTTATTATAATATTTCACCAATGGAAGCATAATAAAAAACAATTCCAATAAACTATGAGATTGTAGAAATAAACACATACCACTTTGGTTACATTGAATAAAAATATAAATGAAATAACAACATTACAAGAAGCATAAATTATCATGAAAAGAATAATATTTACAATATAAAATTAAAAAAGGGTAGTAAACACACCTTCTAAAATAATATATGTATATAACATTATACGTATCTCAAATAGGGAAAATTGGGACAAAATTCAATTACCGATTTGGAAACATTTGAACCATAAACACAATGAAAAAGACATCACAAAATGGATATGTAAATACCAATTAAAATTAGGAGAATAATCATGAAATATATTTATGGGAATTATAATACACCACATAGGAGAAAGAGGTGGTGAATATAGCATGTGTCTCACAAAAGTAAAAAGTGAGATGAAAATTCATTACCATAAGTTTTGAAAAACATAATTAAAGTTAAAAACTCATATATAATAAATATAATCTTATTATAAAAATTTCACAGAACCATATTCATATATATATATATATATATATATTACCATGTATTATTTTGTTATGATTTTATATTACCCATTAATTAAGAGTTCCATGTTAAAGTTACATTGTGGGTAATAACTGCTTTTTTGTATGTGTTTTGACTTGTAATCTTTGGTCCCATTAATTTTATCATGATTTTCCCATTTAGAGAATTTAAAACATGATATAAATATCCTATATATAAATTACTTTCTATTAAAAATAATCTATAAAAGATATAAATTGAAAATTTAATACACTATTCATGCAAATGGTAGGTTGTATGTACGTATGAACACTGTTTCCATTTTCTTGTCGTATCAAAATAAAGGAAAGTAAATGATATATATACATATAATATTTAATTTAGAAATATTATTTCATATATTTCACATATTTCTATTATACGTATCCTTAATACATTCCATGTAAAGCGTGAATGAATCATATCACTTCGTGATGTGGTAGTCTGCCGTACACATGAACAACATGATCGTATTCTCAAAAAATAGAAAGCCTAAAGTTATATGTTTTATAATAATTAAATAAGAATAAATAAATCATAATTCTATTATTTAAATGTCATGTAAAACATTATTTCCCACCTTACTAGGTGATAATGAAAAAATGAATGACATCGGTTAGCGAGACGGTAATCTACCATACACACGAACAATGATTTTAAATCCCATTTGATGGAAGTGTTTGTTATTTTAGGATATAAATTTAATATTACAAGGTATAAGTATATTTAATATAATCATGTTATTAAACAAGAATTATTTAAAAATAATTTTTGGTGATTTAATAATAAATAAAACAAAAACATTTGTTGGTGAACATTACCTCTTCTTTAGGTATCTCATTTTGGTTTTCACCAAATGGACTTCCTTGGATAGATTTTTGAAAACATTTAGGATTATTTTACTGATTTAGGGAATTTTTTAAGTTATTTTGGTATATTTTGGTTTAGAAAAATAGCATGAGAGGAGTGAAGAAGTGGGAGAGTGAGTCCTCTTTTATTACTGAGGATGATTGCATTCTTGTAAATACCCCAAAGTATTCACTATTGGAATGTCAGAATTAACTCAATTTTTTGAAAAACTGATAAATAAATGATTTGAGGGTTTATATAGTATATAAACACGTCCTACACAAATTTATAAACATGTTTTATATATTTGGTTCATAACTCTTTAGTTTTATTATTTTACCATATTTATTTTTCATTATGGGAATTAATTTTATAAACTAAGAAATTTATACATTAGAACTAAATTAAACTGATAATTATTATAGAAATTATACCCACTGATTATAAAATATTATAATTAATTTTTTTAATAAAAATACCTTATAATATGGAAATTAACTTTAACAGAAGCCTACGTGACATGCAAAAAACACTCCTTTAACCATAACTGTGCTAAGAATGTTTTTAATATTTAGGTGTTAATGTGTTAATAATAAAATATTAATTGGCCCATGAATGGATAATATTATAAATTTCCTAATATATAATATTCACTTGTAAAAATATAGTATTTTATGTAATTTTGAATCATTTAATAAAACTTCATTTAATATAAAATAATATTAACGTCGATTTTTACAATATTTATTTAATTCGAATTTAAAAATATCAAGAAAATAATGGAAATAAAATTTATTAATTTAAAACCTTTTTAACATGAAATATTCATCCAAAAATTAATGGTAGATAATTATTCATTCAATTTATGTCACTTTTGATATTTTTATTATTATTTATTTTAGTTAATTAATAACTAAATAACTACATTGTCGGGGTTTCATAAGTATTTAATGTAATTAATTAATCACTAAAAAAATAAAATGAAATATAATGATAGAAATAACACATTTATATTTATAAAAATTATACGTATCCAAACATATGTTATAATTGTTTCAATCCAAGAGCTTTATAAAAATTAAAATTATGAAAAAAATCATTTTCATATTTTCATTAATTAACATATTATGTGGGTAACATTCATTGAATATTATCACAATAACTCATAAAAATATATTATTATGTCAAAATGTTCTACATATGTTTCATAAAATGGTTGTTGGACGTGTTTTTAGGTCATTTTTTTCTTAATTTTAAATTTTAACCACATAGTAAACTCATTTTTCTCGTAATAGTCATAATTAATTTTAATTGTTTTCACTAATAACATTGGTTAAAAGATAATTTAGCCTTATTAGATATTATAACATATGATTATTTACAAATTTAACCCATTTTTTAAAACTAAATCAACATAAACGAAAAAATTAATTTAAAATTAATCCCACATATGTGACGAGAAAGTGAGTTTTTTAAAGTGAAAAGGATAAAAAATTTGAAGTGTTTTTACATCCAATTTAAATGTATAATTGATTAAAATTACCAAAATTGGAATATATTATTTATTATTGAATTAATTATACTTTAAAATCAATTAAAAATATTTTTTATCATTATTAATTACTTGAACGAAAAGGATGCTTTCATTTAAAATTCAATATTTATCACTATTTATCAAAAAATAAAAAATCTTATAAATATACCAAAAAATGCCCTAAGATAATTCTAATATTATGATTTCAAAAATTAAGTGTATTTTTTAATAAAAATTCTATAAACATCGTAAATTTTATTTTCAATTTATTAGCGTTATGCATGATCAAACAATATTTTAGAACAGTTACTACTTAAAGAAAACAATTTTTTCTTTTAAATTATTATAATTTTATTGATAATTAATCGATAAAAAATAAACATTAGAAAACTATGAATTTTCATAAGTTAGTTAATACTATTCATTCCCTCTATTCTAATGGCTTGTTGAATACTATTATATTAAATAATTATATGTTGTACTTTGGTAAAATTCGGTCTTGTGTGTAATGAAAGTTGTCCAAGAAAATCGTTATTTTGTGTAACACAAGGAAAAAATATTGTTGTGTATACTTTAAGATAAACTCAGTGTTGTGTATAGAGAAAGATTAATTTTTTTCATATAGATCAATCTTAACTTGGCGTATTGTGCAATGCATTTCTTCAAAGAATTTATATTTGTTAGACAAAAAATCACTAAAACACATGGTGTTACCTTATACTCCCCCTTAAAATTAATTTCTCAATAAATATTTATATGGTTCATCAATTTAGTAATACATATATGTTCCTAACATATAAACCATCATCTTTAAAATAAATATTAAAACTTAGTTTAAAATGGGAAAGTTAGAAATATAATAGATATCCAAAGTAAGTCATAACTCGGTTTCCACATATGATAACATAGATGGGAAATGAAAATTTTGGTATGGAAAAAAAGAATAAAAAACTATAGAGTGATCAAGATCGCTGATCAAAAGAAATTGGGTGATCTAAAGAAATTTAACCATTACAAAACCATATATCTGTGATGATCTGTCGGACTACATGATTTATAATAAATGACGGTACTAGGAGAACATTTTTTATTCAAGAGCATGTTCTTATAGTTGAGTAATATTTTCACAAAAAATATATAATTACATGATTTAGTTTCATTTCATATTCACAATCTCACGCTTTGGTTGTGCCTTGATGAATTTTTACATCTTATTTTAATCCAATAAATAAGTTGACTTTTTTCATTTAAACACAAATGTATCTTAACATATATAAATAGGATGATATGTCATTCCATTATTCTTTAATTATCATCAAAGAAAAATGGTTAGCATATGTTTTTCAATATGCAAAAATCCTCATATAGAGATATAGTAAATTAATCTCTAAAAACTCGTTAGAATATTATCTTAAAACATTTCATCGATGATTTACAATAAGACCCTTTCAATAATTTAAAATCTAAAACATTTTAAATAAGGACCAAAAAATTCTCAAAATCCTTTTAACATTGATCCCCCATATATCATATAGAAGATCTCAGTTTCCACATATCAATCATGTGAATACCTTCATCATGTATTCTCTTGAAACATGGTAATAATATAAATTACCATAAAACTTATTGGAATCATACATGATTCCTCATTCATTATACTAATTATTGGATATGTTTCTTAAATCAAAAAATTATGTAAACTTCATCAATGATAACACAAACCACATTTTCAATTAATCATTTATCTGTTATGTGGTAATAAATATAATTAAATTTACCTTCTACATGCCAATTATTTAGTTATCCTTATTAAAGATAATTTTCTTAGCATTTAGAACATATTAAGGGGTTTCTTTCGATAATCAAAATATCACATTTCCATTAAATCACATTTCTAGTCCATCATCATCATTCATCATATTCATTATAACCCTTAAAGAATAACTTATACTAAATACGATTTATATTTCACAATTCATAATACTAGAGTCTAAATACATAAACACATATATTATTCCACCTTATCCTTAAGACATTAACTAGTCTACCACATCTTAATTAATAATACTTCTTTCGTTTTATATTCCATTTGTAGTCTCCTAATCGCTAGTAGTATGACCTTTAATCACATAACCTTACTGAATCCATTCATGATCTCTACACTTACGAAATAAATTTTCATATTTCCCTTAGTTTCTACATTTAAATAATTAAACATTAGATTATATATTAGGATGACAATTATTCTCCTATATTAGGATAGAAAAATTTATATTTTCCCTTTACAATTACATTCTTTGTGTCCTTATTTTCCATAGTAAAAACATCTTCTTATCTCTTTGATACATTCCATAGTGTACTTCTTCAAAAATTATTGAAATATTAGAACCAGAATCTTATTTCTTGGATGGTATCCACCACACTAACTCCCAACAAACTCTTTCTATATATTATTTGGAAATTTTGATATTTGGTGAAAGGTACACATTTTTAATCATGTTCCCTAAAAACTGATTTGGCATAATAACAACATCATTTTCTCCAGTCATCTCCCCGATTGGATTCTAAACAATAAATTATCCATTAATTTTAATGTTAAACCAATTTCTTGTGATTCTCTCTATTAACTAGAACCATAAAGCATAGTGTGAGTAATGTTAACAATAATGTAAAACCACATAATCATAGACATCACTCATAGGATGTCTAAATCATGAGACATAATTTTTAATTTGTGACACCATTGTTTAATACAATGTTATTCATAGTCATTATCTATTTAAATCCCCATGTATGGTTTATAATGAGTTTGTGAATTTCTAAATCATTTCACATAGAAGTGTCAAACTAGGTGTGCAGCAAGGTTCGTTTTGATGGACCGGTTTCCAATCAAGTCTAGCTTAATAAGTTTTTTTTGGGGTTTGTTACCCCTAGTTACATTTTCCCATATCCATATCCACTTGTAGTATCTATAAATGGATGTGTTTCTATAAAAACACTCACTCTATACACTACCAAAATTCCAAGAACTTCTTCTAAAGTATGACTCATTCTTAGTCTTATCATTAGATACATCTCCAGACAAATCTTTATAAAAATACATAGTGATCTCACTAATGTGATCTCATCCTATTTTTCCAAGGTTAACTAAACATTTCCTTTGATACCAACTATAACAACCCGTGCTTAACATACATTGATATGAAATATTTTTATATGAACATTAAATACATTACACAAACATGTTCACTTAGACCGTAATAGTTTATTTCCTTTGTAAACATGGAAACATAATCATCAAACATGGTGAAGGATATTCAATGTCACTTATAATGATATTCCCCTTTAGTACTCCTACTTAAAACCATTATTCAAAACATGGGGAAATAAAACATCATAAAGGGTGAGAAATGATACTTAGTAAGGGTAAATAAAGGAGATACATAATCATAACATGAACAGAAGGATATGAGAATGTGATCATAATACTTGAAATCCATACATTTCATATCAAATATCAAAATATTGAGTTGGGGAATTATGTTATTCAGTTCATAATATATGAATCATTAGATAATCAAAGATAATTAACCATAAAGAAATAAAATTGGTATAAGAAAAATATTTTTGTGAATGCACTTGTGATTATAAAATCTTATTTCATGGTTACGAATCAAGATATTCATAACATGTTAGCCTTTGGATAATCACCCTCACAAAGGCTTCAATATTGGGATGGCATCCCTTGTACCCTCTATATTTTGGATATGGATAACCTCTTTTGTACCCTCTTTTTGTGGTATTGGGATTAACTATCTTGTACCCTCAATTTTTAGGCTTTTGTTGACCACCCATGTACCCTTTGAGCTCATTTAAAACTTATCATTAACCAGTTCATTGGAAGAATATTTAAGTCCCACCTATCACATAATTAAAACCATAATTATGTGGTACACAAAATTATAAAAAATTATTCATATCATAACCCATAAAATGAAATGATAATAATAAATAGTTAACCATACCATAACTCGTGGAAAAGATACTGGTTTCGTAATTATTTCTTCATAGAATAACTGGTGAAAATAATAATGTTTCATATGAATTTTATCATGGTATAACCCATGGAAGAGAAATAGGTTACATAAATCAAATTTCATATAAAATATAAACCATTCAAAAAATAATAATAATGGTGTTGTAGGATCATATCCCCAGTAAATCATAAACTATAACAAAGTATTTCATCTTAAATTAAAAAGGATTCTGGAAGACCACATGGAGCATTTCGTAAAGATAATAACCTTTTGTTGAAAATAATTTCATTGTAAATAAAAAATTGTAAAAAACTTTTTCTTTAAAACACAAATAAAAAAATTAAGTATTCTTTAAAAATAATCTAAAAAATATCTTGAGTAAAATATCCTTTTGCCTTTGAAAAATGATTTTAAAATCAAATAAATATTTTGAAAACATTTTCCTTTGAAAAAAAACATTTAAACTAATATTTAAAAAGTCTGTTAAACACTTTTTTAGTAATAAAAAAATAATATATTATTCCATTAAAATTTTATTAAAGGTTAAATGAAAACATTTTTCGATAACGTTTTTCAAAATCATGTTTTCTGAGAAAAACATATTTCCGACAAAAAGAAAAATAAGGTCATATTTTCATAAAAACACATTCGGAATTATATTAAGTAAAAAAGAGCGGGAAATCGTACCATTACATTAATATATTATGGATAATAATATGAGCAGAAAAATCATTAGAATTACTGATATATGAATCAAAATATTTAATCAATGGAAGTATAATCATAAACAATCCTGAAAAATGATGGGATTATAGAAATAAAATCTTACGACTATGGTAACTTTGATTCAAAATCCCCAAGAAATATTAACATTAAATGAAGTATAAAATACCTTTAAAACAGTTATATTAATCATATAAAATGTTAAATTGGAATTACATACACCTTGTAAATGAATATATGTTCGTAACAAAACATGTGTCTCTAAGAAGGCAAATTGAGACAAAATTCTTTTACCAGTTTGGTAACTTTGGAAATGTAAACCCCATTAAATATATAACTTAAATTGGATATGTAAAAACCAATAAATTTTATTATAATAATAATAAAATAGATTAATTAAAATTATATAAACCATATAAGAGAAATAGGTGGTCAATATAGCATGTGATTCTCAAAAGTAAAGAGTGAGACAAAATCCCTTACCTAATGTATTGACTTCCTTGATTAATGTTCAAACCTCATCTACATTAATTATAATGTTATTATAAATATACCATAGAACCATATTCATATATATCATACCATATATTATTTTATTATGACTTTATATTACCCATTCATTAATAATTTCATGTTAAAGATACATTTTGGGTATTAACCACTTTGTTTTTCATATATGTTTTCACTTGTTATTTTATCCTCTTACTTTGATAATGATATAATAACATAAATAATGTAATACATGATATAAATATCATAAATATTCATTATATATGTATATAAAATAATAAATTAATGCGATAAATGAGAAATGAAATACACCATTCATGGAGATAGTGGGTCGTACGTGTGCATGAACATTGTTTTCATTTTCATTTCATATTGAAAAAATAAAAGTAAATGATATATATATATTATTAATGTAGAATTATTTTTTTATATATTTCACATATATCTATTAAACAAATGATTAATACATTCCATGTAAAGCGTGAATGAATCACAACGCTTTGGGAGGTGGTAGTCCATTGTATACACAAATGACGTTATCATATTCTCACAAAATAGAAATCATGAAGTTATAAATTATAAAATAATTCAAGATAAATAAATAATTAATTTTTTTCATAAATATCATACATAAAAAGCATTTATATCGTTATTCCAAACCATATGAGGTGGTAATAGATAAATAGATGACATTTGTCCATGAGTCGATAGTCCATCGTAGACAAGAATGATGATTTTGTAGCCCATTTGATGTAAGTGTGTGTTATTGTAGGTCATAACCATAAGTAAATAACTATAGGTATTTTTAATGTTCATATATTATTATATTATCTAGATATAAAAATACTTTTAGGGATTTCGTGCAGAAATAAAAAAATGTATGTTGGTGAACGTTACCTCTTCTTCCGGTATCTCCTTTTGGTTTTAACCAAAGGACATCTATAGGTGGATGTATGAAAAGGATATGCCTTTAAGATTACGGAAATTAAGTTTCAAATTTATTTGGGTAGGGTTTTTTCTATCCAAATGGATTGATAGATGTGAAAAGGGGGTATAGTGATTCACTTTTTATAGTTAATAAGGAGTGGAATTCATGTAAATTCTCAAAAGTATTCAGTATTTGGAGATCAAGCTTACCTAATGATTCATAAAAACTTATTATTAATGGTTTTGAGAGATTATATTATCTATACACACCTCTGACTCACATTTATAAAAATTCTACTTGACACTTAAGTTTCTTTATTTTACCATTTTTGTTTTTCATTATGGTAACAAAACTTTTAACCTAGGTAAATCATCCATTCAAAATAAATTAAAGAAAATATTATTTGAAAATTTAGTCCCAGTTGTTATAAAATATTATTTATAATTTATAAAATAAAAAATCCCATATGCGCTTGGAATTAACTTTAAAATAAGCGTAAGTAACACACAAAAACACTACTTTAACCCTAGTCGTAGTAACAATGTATTTATAATTTAGGAGACAATGTGTTCATTATAAAAGAAAAATCGGTACACTAATGGACCATATTTTAGATTTATTAACATTTAATATTCACTTTTCATGTGATTGGATGTTAGTAATTTTACTTCATTTAATTAAATAACATTTTTTAAAAAATAACATTAATGTCAATTCTGATATTATATAATTAATTTGAATTTGAAAATATCAAAAAAATAATGGAATTTTTATTAATTAAGTTAAAATTAGTTTTAAATGATATATTAATCTAAAAATTTAATTTACCACAATACTTCATTAAATTTACTTCTCTTTTATTATTTTTATTATCATTTATTTTATTTTATTATTAACTAAATAATTACTTCATTGGTGTTTCATAACAATTTAAATTAATTACTTCATTTATAAAAATTTAAAATAAATTATAATGATAGAAACAACTAATTATTTTTTAAAAAGTATATACATAACAAAATATATGTTATATTTCTCTAATCCAAACGCTTTATAGAAATTAAAACTAAGAAAATAATTTTTTATGGATTTTTCTTTACATAACATATTATTTAGGTCAAATTCATCAAATAATGTCCTCATAACTCAAAAAAAAACATATAATAATGTCAAAAGGGTCTATATATTTCCATTAAATTGGTTTTGGACAAGTTTGTAGGTCATTGTTACCTTTAGGATTAAATCTTAATCCCCTGGTAAACTTGTTTTTATCTTAATCACTATGATAAATTTTAACTATTTTCACTCATCACATTGGTAAAAAACTAAGTTGTACTTATTAGACATTATAAATTGTGATTTTAACAAATATCAAATCCATTTTTCTAAATTAAATCCAAATAAATAGAAAAAATTAACTGAAAATAAATTCCACAAACATGATGAAAATACTAGTTTTTTAAATTAAAACTTTTCAAATGTTTGAAATGTTTTTATATCTAATTACAATGTGAAATTGACTCTAGTGAACTAGATTAGATTATTTTATGTCTCATTGAACTAATTTTAATTTAAAATCATCTGAAAATACTATTTAAAAATATAAATTACTAAAACTAAAAGTTATTTTTCATTTATAATTCTGTATTTTTCATTATTCATCAAAAAATATAACTTCCTTGAAAAATACTAAAAAAATCACCCTAAGATAATTTTTATATTCTAACTTAAAAAATAAATTTTATTTTGTAAAATAAATTTTCTAATAGCGCTAAAATTTAATTTCAAATTATGTTCTCTAAGAATGATCAGACCAAATTTTAAAAAAGAAGTTTTCTTCCGAAAAATATCCTTCTTATTTTAAATTATTCTTAATTTATTTATAATAAATAAATAAATAATCATCATTTAAAATTTATGTATTTTCATAAGTTATTTAATTCTATTTATTTTTTCCAATCAAAATTCTATGTGATAACAATTATACTAAACAATAGTATATTATGGTTTGGAAAAACTCAGTCTTACGTGTAACACAAACTATCAAAGAAACATTGTATAGTGTGTAACACTAGCCAAATTTAGTGTTCTTTTTTCTGAAAGTTAAATTAATTGTTTCATATAGTGAAATCATAACTTAATTTTTTCTATATATCATTGTAAACATGGTGTATCACGTAATAAAGGCCATCAATTAATTTTAATTTATTAAAAACCCATCATAAAAAATAGAGGTTTTATAAGAATGAAAACAGTCTTTTTAGTGGTAGTAAAAAAAATCTCAACAACTAGTGGATTTGTTGAACCACTAAAATTAGGTGTATGTTTATTCATAAAAGAATCAACATAAAATTGTTCCCTCATTTTCTATTTTGGGAGTTTATTATGATTCATATCTTGAGAAAATTGTGTGAGCCAAACAATGAGATTTTACATTCCATATTCCATAACATTTGGTTACATGAGATAAAATTCAATTCATTTTTAGTATAATTCATCATTACGAGTTTTCTTTCTGGCTGGAGCCATTAAATAAAACCAAAAATAAATTTGTAAGAAACAGTGATCATAATCATGAATAATCATTTATCGTATTTCAAAATAATGATTCCTTCCTTTCAATATATGAAAACTTATGTTTAACATAGGTCCTTCATGATCATAATCAATTAAAATAATTCATAATAGTTCATAAAGAGTTAGTTAATTTAAAAAGAATATACCCTGCTAGTGTCAAACCTGGTGCCAGTAAGGCCCATTGTCATGTTCCAGGTAATGCTTGAGTCACACCCAATGTTCCTTTATCAATGTTTTTATCCCTAGGTATATCTATTCTAGATCCTCATCCACTTATAATACCTTATAGGGATTTTATTTCATGGAAACTACTCACTCTACCCTTCACCGATATTACTGGATATTTTCTTATAATTATAATTATCCTTATATTTATCCACCGAAATATCCCTATGGATATCACTATTATTTTCTCATATAAGTTTTTAAAGGTTAAAAAAACATCTTCTTGTACAAAATATAACAACCTAGTATTTTCATACTTAAATATAATAAATTTACAGATGAATATTCAATACCCTTCAAAAATATATTCCCAAGGATCATAATGGTTTAGTTTCTTCAAGAACATGGTATGAAATCTCCGTATTTAATGAAATATCTTGAACATATCCCAAAAATATATTCCTAGTGTGTACTCTTCATAAACATAACCTACTGAAAACCATTCGTCATAACCTAGGGACAAGGAAACATAAGAAAGGGTGAGCTTATATACTCAGTTTGGGTAAACATGGGGTATATCATTCAAGGATCATTTGAAATCATAAGATCAGTATAAGGGTTACAGATAGTGATCATAACATATAATGTTCATACCCAACCTATCATGGATCATAAACCTAGCCCATGGAATAGAGCATTATCATTCCAAAATACTTGATTTGTAAGAGTGTGAAGTAATCATAATTCATGAATCATAAGCTCATTTAATAAAATTGTGGCACCAATAGAGGTATATAAACCATTTAATTTGTCAATGTTTACAACTAAGACCATCAAAAAATTGGATTAGGTCTCATCTCTTATTTCCCATTGTGGATCAAGTCCATCAACCTATTTCCCATTATGGATCAAGTATATTGACTTCTTTCCTATTGTTATATCTTGAGATATAAAGCTTTAACCAATTAAGTGGATGGATATATAGGTCTCACCAATCACATAATTAAAATTATATGGATCTGTGTCACATGATCATAAATAATTCTTCATATCTCAACCCATGAAAATAAATGGGCTTCATAAAACATTTAATCATAAAATAACCCATGGAGAAGAAATGGGTTTCCTAAAAAAATTTTCCTCATCAACATTAAATATACAGAAAAAGATTAAATATGGTATAATTAGACTATATACCTAGTAATGATTAAGTAACATCAAAGTATGTCATCAAAGAGAGAAAATTATTTTGATACTAAATCACCTAGAACATTTCTTGAGTAAAATAGAATTTCTTTAAAAATATCCATTTTAATGATATAAATTCATAAATAAATATGGAAATAATATTAATTGAAAATAAGAATAAAAAAATATACAGTTTTATTTAAGTAAAATAATAATCATGATGGTGTGGAATGTTGTTCATGTTGTGGATATTGAAATAATGATTCTGTTCACATATTTAGAAAAAGTTAAATGGGCCTTTTTAGGAAAACAACATAAAGATTACTTTTAAAACACTCTATAAAAATTTATAAATGGGTGATAAGGTATTTAATTATTCCAATGGATATTTTTAAGAAAAAATTGAATACATTTTAAAAACAATGATATGGAAGAAAAAAATTTCGACTGAAGAGACAAATATTGATAATTTTTCTTAAAAAAACTTCCTATATCTTTATTATTTTAATTAATGGAAGTTAATAGAAAAAAATGTATCCTCAATAAATAACTTGTTGATAAGATAATACATGAGTTTATTTATATGTGGTTCATAATACAACATCATCATAAACTTAATTATAAACAATCCCGATAAATAATGATATTATGACATAGAACCTTAACCACTTTGGTAACTTTTTAATCATAAGATCCATAAAGAATTAAATTAGATTAAAATGAAAATATCAGGAAAATAATTAAATTAATTATATAACATGTAAGTGGGGAAGTATATACACCTCATAAAAAATGATACATGCATAATATAACTTATATTCAAATTAAATAAATTTGACCCCATAAAAATCCCTTACCATAAGTATCAAATTCCATTTAAAACATTCAATCCTATTGTATAATAAATAGAGGTTTATTATAAATATATTAAATAACCAAATTATTTTTGTAATACTATATTTTATTTAGATATGACCTTTCATTAATTGTTTATTAACAATTTCTTGTTAAATTAGGTTTCAGGCAATAGTTGCTTCAATTTCCAGGTATGTTTTTGTTTGGTATCTTCAGTCCTTAAATTTTGACCGTCTATCCATAATATAAATAATTTTAACCATGATAAAAATATCAAATTTATTTATTATATAAATCTTTATTTTAATCCATTAATTTTATATGTAGAGAATGAATTACACTATTCATTGAGATGGTAGGGAATACGTGCGCGTGAACCCTATATCAATTTTCTCAAGGGATGAAATTAAAAAAGGTAAATAATACTTTAAATATCCAGAATAATTTTTATTTCATATATATATATATATATCATATATTATAATTAAACCTATCCTTATTACCTTCCATGTAATGTGTGAATGAATTACATCACTTCGTAGGGCGATATTCAACTATAAGGATGAGTGATGTTATCATATTCCCATGAAATAGAATATATGAAGTTATAAATGATATTATAATTAACTAAGTATAATTATGTCATTAATATTATTTAAATATGTTAAATCCCTAATTATATCCATCCAGGGTAGGTTTTTGAAGTAAAGAAGACTATATGAGTTCATAAGGAGGTAGTCTCCCGTAAACATGATCAACGGTACCATTTCACACTTCATGGAAGAATAAATGGATGTTAGTAATTATATTGAAATAATAACATATAATAATTTTGTATATACTTATTTTTTTATATAATCATGGGTATTGATTATTTTAAGGAGGTGGAATGCGAAATAACAAAACACAATTTTAAGAATTTTACCTCTTCTTTGGAGAACCTATTTAGGTTTACACCAAAAGTATTCTTGTGGGGGGTCACCAATCAAAATAAGGAATTTAAGAGGTGTAAGGGAAAATTAGGGAAGATTTTTGTTCAGTTATATGAAAAAAATGTTTTTTTATATCTTAAGATGATAGGAGATGGGTGGACTTTTGTAATTGGGGGGGAGGACACACTTGGAATATTTCAAAAGAATAAAGTCTACTCAATTTTTTCACAGTACAAAATGATCCAAAATAGGTAATTCTAAAACATTATAGGTGATAAGGTAAAAATATTTCTATTAACTTGTTTTTGGATAAGTATGTAGGTAATTTCACCCATGTTTTTTTGTTTAACCCTGTTATAAGCTTGTTTTAAACTTATCCATGGTAATTAATTTTTACTATTATTACTATTCAATGAACAAAAAAAATAATATAAACTTATTATATAATTTAAGTTATTATGATTCCAAATAAAGAATACATTTTTATAAATCTCATTAAAATAATTAGAATATTTTAATTTAATGTTAAACGTAGATGCGATGAAAAATTGGTTTTCCAAAGATAAACTTTCCATAAGTTGAAAACTATTAATATAAAAATTCAATGTGAAATTGATTAAAATGTAATAAATTGTTTTAATAAGTATATATAAATGAATTAATTATACTTTTAAACCAAATTATAATAAAATGAAGCTTGAAAATACTTTAAATTAAAACCTACTTTTTTATAAAAATCTTTGTTTTTTACTATTCATTAAAAATATAATCATTATAGAAAATTCTATAAAAATCACTCAAAGATAATTTTGAGATTTAGATTTTAAAAATTATTTTTCTTAATGAGTTTTCTAAAAGTTATAAAATTTAATTTTATTATTTTTTCACCAAAATAAATACAAATCATTTTTTAAGAAAAAAGGTATTTTTAAAGCACATAATTAACTTATTAAAAATTTAGTAATTATTTATAAATATATTTTAATTAAATAAAACTTATATAATTAATTTAAAAAATATTTTTTTATTAAAACCCAAAATTTAATGGATATGTTATGATGGCCACTTTTAAATAATAATATTACTTGTATATCAAAATTTATTAGAACATGGTGTTTCTTGTAACACATGCTACTAAAGAAATAAAATTTATTCAAAAATATATATATTTTTATAAAAACTAGAGGTGTTACAAAGAAACACTACAATAAGATATTTATTCTAGTATTCTCATTAAACATTTCTTGAGATAAACTTCCCTATGAGTCTAAAACTACCCTGGTCACAACCAACTTGGTGTTCTTGTTACCCAATTATCACTCTAGTAATAACACAACATAGCTTTATTTTTTACTTATCCCAATCTCTATTCAATTACCTAGTAATTACATGTGAAAACTATCAAGTTTGTAAGTAAGTTATTGAGATTATTTCATAAATAAACACAATAATATCCTACACCTCTCTTCTAAAATCCTTGCATTGAATAGACAGTTCTCACAACATACATCCATCACAAGATGATAAAGAAACCATCCTGGAAAAAACAAAAAGGTAACTAAATAAGTGTCTCATGAGCTATGAACCATTTTTACTTTAGTGCCCCAAATGGGATTTTACATGAAAACTAACCCTAGAAGTTGATTACTTTCCCCCTTATTAATATCCAACCACTATAATTTAAAGATTCAAAAGTACCCACAAATTTTAAAACTAAATAATTATTTTAAAACATGGTGGATTACTTTAAACAAATAAGGCCTTGGGTGTAAATTATTACAAAACCCATCATTGTAATTCTCATAAACAATTATAATTATTTTTGGCACATAAAAACCTTTCAATTTTCTATTAACACATGAAATTTATATGAAAAACCGTTATAACGAGACAGAAATTCATATGAAATCAGTTATATTTTCATTCAAATAATAAAATATAATTCTAATTTAATAAAAATTAATTTCTAATTATCATTCACTCATTGAGTTTCACAATAAAGGGATAATAAAAAAACACCTACCTTAAACTAGGTTGGATCAAGCTGTAACATGTAATCTTCCGTGGAGAACACCAAAACATGAAAGGAACCTCCCTTTATGAACCCAAATAACTAAAGCCCACGGTTTGAATCAAACTGAAACTATAAACCCCCAAGAAAAATATTCTAGGGTTCCTTGAATAAATAGAAAACTAGGATAAATTAAAAATATAAGATAGAATATAATAAATTAGTAGAGTGTCACACACCAGTACATTTCTGTCCGGTATGTCTTAACCTTTATTTGGGTTTTCCTATTTTATTGGATGCGTAATTCCAAGATGGAATTGGGAGGATATATTCAATGGTCAAGTTAGTGATTTGTTGGAATTTTTAGCATAAAATATATATATTTTTGTATTCTTTTGGGGATGTAAATGTCGTGTAATGTAGTTACACAATGTGTAATCATCACCTGAAAGATGTCAGGAAATGGGTAGGCATCAATAAATGTTACACATCGTGTAAATGTTAAGGATTGTTTTTTTATATAATGGTTTTTGGTTTTTTGGTGTATCTGAGTTTCATGGAATACATGATGTGTAATGGGGTTGCACATCGTGTAATTGTCTTGAATTTGGGTTTTAGGGTTCTTTATGGGTGTTTTCGCATTTCATTTGTTTCACCCCTCATCCCTCTCAATCCAAAGATCTTCCTAGGTGATTACATCCCATCTGAATAACTTTATTCAGTGATTGATCACTATTGTATTTGGATTTTATATCTCAAGGTATGTTATACTCTTAGTTCTTATTTGGTTTTGGTTGATACTATTGTATGGATACACAATTTTTATTGGATAGTGTTTTCTATCGATCCTTTACATTTTATTGTCAAGCATCTTTTTTCTAAGATCATTCTCTTCATTTCTGGTCATAATTGTCGAATGAAACAAGGTTTTTACCTTATTGAGGTTATTGCTTCTTTAAAATGGTTTAATTTATGTAATTTCTTGTTGTTGGTGATAAATTCGTTTGTGTTTTTCATTAAATTGAAGTGACAATTGGTTTCAAATTATTTCTTCAAAAGGAAAATGTTTTCAAAATGGGGTTTTATTTGGAAATGAATTTTCTTAATTTGGAAATAATTTTTCAATTCAAAAGTGGAATATATTTTATTTAAAATTTATAAAATTATGATCATGGTTTTGAAAAATTAATAGACTATTTCACATTGGGAACCTTCGGTGCATCAGGAAAGAGACACATGTTTCCATAGTGTGTGTTACACCACCTGGAGTTAATCATTTGTGATATCAACTAGTTGGACTCGATATCTATTGGATCCAATGTGTGCCTATTTAGGCTTCTGTGTGTCATGTACGTAGTGTCCCATAGGATAGAGCCTAATATGTTTGGGTTTTTTTTAATCAAGGGTCCCTCCGCCAAATGGCCAAGGCATTTATTCATAAAAATAAAAATATTACAAGAGGCGAAAATGTGATATTTTATTACAATCATCCCTATAAAAAGGGAGAAAGCCTGAGATAGGGTATCAGACCAGGTAATAGTTTTGAAACACTAATGTTTGCAAGACCATCTACAACCTTGTTCACCTCTCAAAAGACATATGTAACAATGAAGTTGAGATTTGAAAGGGTCTCTATCCATTGCATCCACTTTTCTATGAGCCTCCAAGAGATAAGCATTTCACCATTTTGGATGGCCTTCATAATGGTAGAAGAGTCACTCCCTATCCAGATATTAGTCCAACCTTTAATTTTCCCAAATGAGGAAGCATGTATGATTCCAAGAATCTCAGACTCAAGATAACTTGTCATTCCACAAGAACCATAGAAAAATCCTTTAACAATGTCATCAGGATCCCTATAAACCGCACCAAAACCCGAAAGACCAGGATTAAGTTTAGAAGTGACATACGTATTGACTTTAATCCAATAAGGGAATGGAGGGATCCATAACAACTCAATAGTACCCAAAGTAGGTCTGAAATTTCCTTTAAACCCCAAATTTTTCAGAATCTTTATGTCATGAATGCGGTTGTAACATTCACCCAAACAAATATCGGACATGTCCCTTATAGCCTCAAAAATTTGAATCATGGAATGATTCAATAATCAGCTCTTCCCATTATACAAAGTAGCATTTTGAAGCTGCCAAATAGTGTATAGCACTTAAACAAAAGCCACATAGAGGAGAGCCCGAACCTGAGGTGAGATTTTGATAACTGAACTGTAATAGAGAAGGGCATGCAGTCCTAAAAATCTGATGCCATCTTGAACAATGGCACCCAAAACCTACTTCCAAATTTCTGATGCCATTGAACAAGATAGGAAGATATGATCTGCATCCTCCTACTATTGATGGCACATAACACACCTAGAACATAGTAGCAAACAAAACATTTGGAAGACCTAATTAGTGGGTAATCTGTTATAAACTAGCCTCCTGGTAAGTGTTAGATGAGAAGTCCTAATCTAAATTTTATTGAAGATATACAACCATTTATAATAATAAGTAAGTCCCTTTTTGGCATGATATTAAAATAAATTTCTAGTCAAAATACCATTTCTAGCTGGATAAAAAGCTAAGAAATTAGGGAAAGGGATAAAATTGTAATTATCAATAAGATCATGTAGTTCACATGATAAAATTTCTAGAGAATTATCCAAAAAATCCTTGATAGAGACCTGCTCCCCTGAGCCCAGTGCAATAGGCTGAAAATCATCAAATAGAATATCACATGTCCAATTATCAAGACAAACCTTAATATTGGAGTTTCTATTCACAATCTATCTAGAGCAGGCCATAACATTCTGGAAAGATGATTTAACTACTGGCCAGAGGGAGGTGACAATGAAATCATTGTTTCCTAGCATCAAATTATTAGCAAATAAATATTTATGTAAAGCCATTGATTTTGAATTATTGTGGATGATATTCCAGGATAATAAGGCTTGAAGGGATTCATTAAAGAGAGTAATATTTTTATTCCCATGACACTAGAGTGAAGAGGTCTACAATAGACCTTCCAAGGAACAGTGACTAACTTCATCTCCTGGATGTTACCACTCTAGGTAAAATTATTGATGGATGTGTTCAGGCATTTGAGAAGACCACTAGATATTATTTTTATCTGTTTTTGATTAATAGTCTATTTTGAGATAAAATGTAAAAATTGGTTATTTATGTAATTTTTACAGATTTTTATCAAATGGGTATTTTAAAAATAACATTTCTATTATAAGTACAATTGATGTGATTATTTTTTTTAGGATTTCTTGTTTTATTTTCTTCAACTTTTTCTATTGGGACAAGAGCTGATTCGAACATATATAATCTCAAACAAATCATTGAAGTTAGAGAATCTTACGGACGACCATTGTGGACCCCACTACTATAACTGGAGTAAAACTCATCCTACACACCTCAAATTGAAGAGATTATACTTTTAATAGAACTAGGACTCATATACCTTTTCTATAAATAAATCCCAATGATTTTCTCATTATTCAGGTTACCATTTTACAAAATACATTAAAAAATATTCCTAAAATCCTCATATATAAAAATTCAGAGTCAATATTAATTCCTTGACATCCTCTAGGAGCATCCAATTAACGTAAAATTTGTATGACTAATAAGAAATTATATTTCAAACATATAATTATAAGGGACCTTGGGATCATTTGAAAATATGGTATAAAAATAAGAGTTATGTTTCAGGATATAGATTCTGGAGGTGAAGCTAATTCACCATTTTCTTTTCTTCTTTTCTTTTTATTTTTATCTTTTTTTTACTTCTATTTTATTTTCAATGTAATTTTATTTTAGTTAATTTTATATTAATTTTAATTAATTAATTATTTTTATTTTTGTGACTTCTTCCACAACCCCCCCCCCCCCCACTCTTCTCATCTTTTCTTTTCATCTATTTCTTTCACATTTCACCCATTTCTTCTCCATTGTAATCTCTAATACTCATGATCATGAGGAACTAACCTGAGGAATATCTTGGGGGAGTAATCCAGTGCTTGAACCGAAGACCATTTTTTCTACTTTGATTTAATCATAATGATAATTTATAGTGGCTATAATCCTCATTTTTGTTGTCTAATGTTTAACTTCATGATCTGCAACTATTTTCCCTCAATTTAGGAGGTGGATGGTGGGTGCTCTTAGCGATCACTAAGTACACTTTTCATTCATAATTTGGTTAGATTTAGGTGTGCACACATATTATAGAGTATATTCATAAATAATATTTGGATTTTTTTCAATGAAGGTGATCCATAAAAATTATCTCATGAGAACTTCATTTCTTCTCTAATTCTATTCTGTTTAGCATTTCATGGTAATTTAGAATTGAATGTTAGTTTTTTCTTATTTTTTTATATCATTTATTTTCATATTTTCAATTTATTTCATAAAACATAAAAAACCAAAAAAACTATGTTCTTAGTAGAATTAGATTAAATAGGTGAGAAAACTAAGAAAGCTCCTCAAGAAAGATGACCTTGGTCATCCTCTATGTTGCACTTGAAAATTATAGAAATTTTCTTTTTCCATGACCTATGATAGGTGTCCATCAAAACTGGCATTGTTTCCAAGGATCCAATAAAAAAATTTACTTATCTTTATCTATTTTCATGTTATATATATTTTAATTGTTCTTTGAAATAACAAAAAAATCAAAAAAACCCAAGATTTATCTAAACTAGAATTATTCTACATGGAGCGATTACTCCCTTCTGAAATATCAAGAACAAGAAGTTGAATATTGTTATCTAAATTAATAGGTGTAAAGGATGAAGAATACTCTATATTACTTGGGTAGAAAAATGGAAGGATCGTTTGACTATGCTCGGGTATTAATGGAGCAACCCAACCATGAGTCAGTGCAATAACCTAAGGTTGTGGTAGAAGAAATTTCACCACTCATCATTGAAATTGAAGAACCAAATGTGGTAAATGTGGTGGTAACTGATGATTAATTCATCATCATTAAACCATTTATGTGAGAGGTAGATGAAGAAGACATCCCTACTAAGCTACATGTGAGAGATCAAAAAGAAATGGATGATTTCTAGAATGAATGTGAAGAACTACTTGATCTTACCAAAACATACAATGAATAATAGAAAACACCATTAAAGTAAGATACCACTAAAGTGGTGGAATGTGAATTAAATTGGTAGCTTTTCAGCTTGCTTGGTCTACCCATTGATGATCAACTCCAAGAGGCACATTCCATTGAAGAAGATATTCAAGCCAACCACCTACGGGAGATGATACATTCCCAAACTCACAATCATTTAATTTTATTAAAACTAATTTGAATATTACCCCCATCTATTTTTAATTTTACAAATCAAATGACTCTTATTATTACTTGGAGTATGAGAAGAAAAATTAAATTTCACCTGCTGAGTAACATCTAGAGCTCCCCAAAGAAATTAAACATTTATTGGAAGGATTACAAGAAGAGACCCTATTTTTTTATAAACAATAAGAGACCCAAGTTGTCTACATTAAAAGAAAATATTGTGAAATTAATACTTCATGTTTAAATTTTTAATGTCCCTTTGACTATTCATTTAATACACCACATCTAGAGAAACCACTTTATTTTGATGAAAATGTAAAACATGTGGCAATAAAGGAGGAGTAGGATTGATACTTCATCGTACCCCCACCATGAATGTTATTTCACATTGCAAAGGGGTAAGCTCTGGTGTACTCTATACATATACATCTACCCAATAGAGAAGAAGAAGTTGATGCTCTGAAAATCCACATGTGGTGGTCCATGTCAAAGAATCACAAACCACCACCAGACATCGGATAATAGCTGTTATTTTCTTCTTTAGGTAGTAAAATTCAAGGCCCTCTTAGGGGGATTATACCAAAATTTATCTTTACTTTATTTCTTTGAATTTACATTTAAATTTCAATATTATGAAGTATTTCATCATGCATCAAACTCCCTCTTATATTTTTGAACATAAATGAAATGATCCTTAAGCTTAATTGAGTAGTTTTATATTGTTGTATCATGGGGACCCAAGGAATTCCCAAATATCCTAATAGGTAAGAGGACTAATGTTAATTTTGAAAGAGAGTTCACTTTTCATTTTTAACTTTTAAACTCCTTACATTTTGTTCCAAATCATGATTTGAGTTTAAACCTGGAAATTGGAGAACCACACTTGCATTAATGCTTGACTCAACTTATCTGGGATACATTAGTTTCATAGATAAGTTGTGATTCCATGTTTTATATTTAAATGTCAATGAAATTGAATGAGTAATATGTATAATTTAATGTTTAAAGTGAATAATTGATATTAAAATGAGGACTCGTTATTTAAGGGAAGTAGTTGATTCATATAAATGATATTCCTTACAATTTATCATGAATTGAATTTAAAAAATTCATGTGAATTAATTTTCTATTATTGTTAATTCCATGAGTGATTTTCCCAAATCGTATTTCTTATTAATTAGAGTATTTCAAGACCAAGTAATTCCAATTTATTCAATTGCATATTTCATGACTGATCTGGAGATATGACATTATCCATAACCTGTATTAAAACTTGTCAAAGATACCTCTATGAAAAATCACATTTAAAATGATTGAGGGATCTTTTGAAAAACAATATATACATAAAATATCACATCTACATCAATCCTTCTTTATCCCATAGATACCATGAATGGCCTTTATAGTGATGATCCATGTTTCAATCCATTTTTATCCATTACAATCCTACACTTAGTATTTCAATAACATTTTAAAGTCAAAGTATGGTGTAAATGGAATAATGGGGGAAGAAATATTATAAATTTTAAGGAAGAAGTCTGGTTTTATCTTTTGGGAAATGATAAATTTCATTTGATTCATTCATTGTACTCTTTTTTATTTTTCACCTATTGAATAAAAAAATAAAAAAATGAGAAAAATTGGTTGTGATTTGGGGAAACCATAAATCACCATTACTATACTTATGGTTTTGATAATACATGCATAGGGGGTAGATGTGAGGTTTATTATAATCATAAATTTCAAAAAAATAAAAAAAATGAAAAGATTTTTTGAAAAAAATATTCAAGAGGGTGTCAAAATAAGTCATTATGCTTTACTATGATCATGACGTTTCTTTTATTTTTTTGGAAGTTACAGTTTCTACTTTAAAGGCGATAAATTCACTACATTATTATTTTTTATATCATGTATTTTACTTAAGAGATAAACCTACTCCTAGAACCTTAATTTTTCTAATCATCAAATCCTACCAACCTTAAACCTCATAATCATTTCAACCTTCGTTGAAATTCCGCATGATTTTATATACCCATTGACTTTAAAAAGTAGATAAATTAGTTCCTCTACAATCCTATGGATAAGGAGAATGTTCTCATTATATGAGAATAACTTTACTTTTTCATTATCATGACATATCATAGAAAATATTCAAAAGTTATGTAAATCATGATTTAGCATGTTTAATAATAAACAATTGAGGTGAATGAATTAATAAAAGGGAAAGTTCCATTAATTTTCAAAGTGGAAAAATAAAATGCATGATATTATTGTTTATTTAAAAAATAGGGAATTAAATTTATATTTTTTGTGTAATTTTTAAATTTTTATTTTACTTTTAAGTTTTTTTGATTTTATTGTTTTTAAATTTGAATATTGGTAACATTGGTTTCCTCTGATTTCCATGTTGAGATTTTATACTTGAGGAAAAGCATGTTTTATGTGTGTGAGAATTGATAAATCCAATATTTTTTCCCTTTTTATTTTTATTATAATTATTTAGGTCATCATAATTTATCAATTTGAGATTATTTGCATCTATTTTAGATTAATGGGGTGTTTTGAGCTAAAATGTAAATATTGGTTAATTCTATAATTTTGATATATTTTTATCACAAGGGTTTATTGTGAATAATGTTTATAATATGAATAAAATTGATGTTATTATATTCTATTAGAATATACTGATTTATTTTATTCAAATTTATATTCTGGGATAATGGTTGATTCAAACATCTAGTGGCTCGAAAAAATCACTGAAGTTGGATAACCTTCTAGGAAGATACTCTAGATCCCACCTCTATAACTAAAGAAGAACTCAGTCCGTACACCTCAAATTGATGACATTCCAACTATAATAGAACGAAGACTCATATATGCGTTCTACAAATTAATCCAAAGGATTTTTTCATCCATTTTAGTGGTTATTTAATGAAATAAATTGAAGAAATATTCCTAGAATCCTCAATAGAAAATTTCATAGTCAATAAAAATTCCCTAAAATCCCCTATGTGCATCCAATTAGTTTTAAATTTTTTATGTCCAAAAATAAATTCAATTTAAAACACCCTATAATAAAGGACCTTTGTATCATTTGAACATATGGTGTGACAAATAGAAGCCAAATATTGAGAGATTGATTCTAGAGGGGATGTTACTGCATCCTTTTCTTTTATTTATTTCTATTTATTTTTATTATTTTTTAATTTATTTTACTTTAAAAGTAATTTTAATTTAGTTTATTTTATATAAAACATAATTCATTCATGGTTTTATTTTTTTTTCTTCTTCCACAAAGCCCCTCTTTTCTTCTTTTCTTTTCATCTCTTTCATTCTCATTCCACCTCATTCTTCTTCATTGTGAACTCTATTACTCGTGATCCTGATTAACTTGTTAAAGTAATATCCCAAGAGATTAATCTAGTTCTTGAACTCGAGGGTGTGTTTTTTTCTACTTTTATTTATTTATTATGATATTTCATAGTGGGTGTAATCTTTAATGTAGCCGTCTAATGTTTAACTTCATGATATGAAACCATTTTCCGTCGATTAAGGAGGTGGATAGAGGGTGTTCTTGGATATTTCTAAGTACACTTTTCATTCATAACTAGGGTAGATTGTGTTGTGCACACATATGATGGAGTGTTTTCACTATGTATATTTGAAGCTGGTAAATGAAGGTGCTCTTTGAAAATTCTCTCGGGAGAACATCCTCCCTTTTCTAATTTTATTCTGTTTAGCATTGCATGGTAATTTATAATTGAATGTTAGTTTCATATTATATTTTCATTTCATTTATTTTATTAAATTCAATTTTTTTATAAAACATAAAAAACCAAAATAATTAGTTCTTTGGTGAATTAAATTAAGTAGGTCAGTAAAATGAGAAATATCCTCAAGAAAGAGGGCCCTGGTCAGCCTATGTGATGCTCTAGGAAAATATAGAAATTTTCTTTTGACATTCCTTATGAGAGGCATGAATCCATCATATTTCAAGATCAAGGATATGATATTATTTTATGGAAACCAAAGAAAGAAAACGATTAAATGATTCATAATTGGTTTGTAATTATAAAATATTTTTTGAAAATATTCAGTTTTAAAATCTAGATTTGTTTCATTCATGATATTAGACCTTGTATAGAAATTATGCTAGTATTATACTGGGCATTAGATCACACCCAGATTATTCATTTGAAATTTTGCAGATGTTTTTTTAGGATTCTGTTAAAAGGAAAAGAATCATGTAGTATGGTTGATTCTCTTGTAATTGTTTCTTTCTATATGGGTTTTCCTAGAGGTGGTTGTTGTTCATGTGGGGACCTGAAGTACATTTTATTTATCCTGATTTCTAGTATTTTATGTCTTCTGTGGTATCTCATATGTTTCTATATCATACACTTGTTATATGTCTTTTTTTCTTATATATAGGGTTGGGTTTTGTTATCCAGTTTAATCCATATCATATTATGGGCTAGTTCAGGTGTCTTGTATAGTTGACCTTGCTTGGTTTATTATAATTTGGTATCAAAAGAGATTATAAACAATAAGTTTGTTAGAAATTCATGAGTTTTTTTCTATGTCTTGGGTTAGTCATAGTTATAACCATCAGAATTTGGATAGATGGTGATGTAAAGAGGCCTAGCTAGCTCACTTCTATGATTGAAACTGAGTTACCGTGGCTGGTAATGGTCTTTTACCAAGATTGAGACTTGGATTATGAGGTCATTTGAATAAACTTTTTGGGAAAATTGTTTTTGTTAACCTGATAATTTGTGTAGTACGTTTTGCATTTATATTTTTTTGTTTTCTTTAAATTCATAATGTTTTAAATATTTTTTTATTGATAGTAGAGGTTTATCCTGTGATTTTATAATTTTCTCAAGAATAGTATGTTTTTTCTCTTATTAAGAAATTCATCTTAGAAGATATCATAAAAATTTGAGATAGGAATCTATGAGGTACATTCTGTAGGCCAATCCTCTAATGGAATATACTTTGTTAGAATATTTTATCTAAATTTTTCAGACTATGGGTCAAGTAGGTGACAAGAACCTAGAATTTGTATTAAATCATGGCTCATAATTTACTAAGTTGCATCCACCCATCTTTCACGGTGATAAATGACCCAGGTAATAATAGGCATGGATTGAGAAGATAGAGAGGATGTTCAACATCTTAATGACCCCTAAATACTCTAAGGTGGGATTTTCCACCTATATGCTTGGTGGTCCATAAAGTATATGGTGGGACTCTATTGTGCATGTTAAGTTGCACGAGGATCTTACATGTTCTTCTTTTCATAAAAAATTTAACCAGAATTTTTATCATGATACATTGCATGAGGAAAATGTCTTAGAGATTTTGACCTTAGAACATAGGGAGTTTATCATTTTGGATTATCCTACATGTTTTGCTGAGTTGGAGCATCTAGCATCAGAGCTTATCACTAATCAGTACCTGAAGTATTAAACGTTTTATTTAGGACTGAGGCCTGATATTTGGTCAATGATTATACTCTTGTTCCTTCAAACCTTTATAGAGGTGGGTGAAAAACATCATTAGCTGAGATAGACATAGCTAGGATGACACATTTGGATGAAGATTTAGATGGTTTAGTGGAAATCTAGGGTGTACTTTTGTCTAGAAAAGTAAGTGTAAGAGTGGTAATTTTTTCTCAGGACTAGTCTCAATGTTGATGATTGGGAAACAATAGGTTGTCTGCTAATAGTGAGGAAATTGAGGTAATACCAACCGTAAATGTGTGGAGAATCTTAAGCCTTATCATCATTGTGGACAATCTGGACATCTATAACCCCTTTGTAAACAAATATCTCAGGGAAGTTGGGAAATATCCACTCTTTCAAAGGGTTTGTAGGTTCGTGAAGGTACATTCAAGGGTGGTGGTTTTAATCCTCAGGCCATGGGATATATTCATGTGGCTAAGACCAGAAAACAATATGTTGTGGAGTATATTCTATAGGAATATGAAGAAGGACCAGTTATTGTTAGAGGCATATTGTTTATCTCATCTTCTATGGTGGTATCTTGGGGAAATCTGAAACCTTGTTCAGACATCTTTCCCAAAGGTGTGGAAAGGCCCAAAAAATGAAATAAGTTATGAAATCAGGAAGAACATGTCAACTAACTTTGATGATATTGACATGTTAGACTTGGTTATCATTATAGATTGGTATATTGGTGTTAAGGAATAGATAATTTTTCATCTTCCTCAAGTTCAGTTCTTGTCTTCTTATAGATTCAGTCATTATTTCTAGGGTGAGAGGGACTCTATATCTGGAATGGTAGGGTATATTGTTCCATAGGTTAGGGTAATATTTTTCTAGTTGATAGATATTTTATTGATACAGTTGACCCTTTCCTGGTTTTTGGACTTACTAAAGTTATGTATGATTACCCTGGGGTCTTTTTGAATGATTTTTATAGATTTCATCCATTGAGAGAGGTTGATATTATAATTGACGAGCTCCATGGTTTGATTCCCATGTATATAACATTTTACTATATAGAACCTTCTGAGTTTGTGTAACTTAAGGTCAAGGTTGAGGACCTAGGGGCTAAAGTATTTATTTTTCCTAGTGTGTTGTTGTGGGATTTTTCTATCCAATTTTCTAAGAAGGCAGAAGGGATCCTTTTACTTTTTATTGACTATCCAAAGTTGAATTGTGTGATCATTAAGAATATGTATCATTTATCAAGGATTGATGATCTTATTTCTCAACACAGAGGGGCTCATTGCTTTTCTATTATTTAAATCTATTTAGGGTATCCCCATTTGAGAGTTTGAGAAGTGAATATACCTAAAACAACATTTAAGAATAGATATGAGTATTTTGAGTTTTTGGTTATGCCATTTAGTCTCACCCATTCTCATGTGGTTTTAATGGCTTTTATTAACTGAGACCACCATTGGTTATTGGACTCTTTTTTCATTGTGCTCATGGATGATTTTTTTACTCTAATTCATTAGAGGAGAATATAGACAATTTGGATATCATTCTTCCAACCATGAAAGAAAAACATCTATATGGTAATCTTTCTAAGTCTGTTTTTTTGATCTAAGACATAATGTTTTCAGGGAATGTGATATTCGAGAGTGGAATCTCTATAGATCATGAAAAGTCATATGAAATTATGTCTTGGGAGTCTCCTAGAAATGTGTTTGAGATCTAGAGCTTCTTGGTTTTAGATGGTTATTATAGGTGGTTTTATCAGGACTTCTCCAAGATCGCTTATTTTATGACAACATTAACTTGTAAGGTTGTAATGTTTGAATGGAATAAAATGTGTAAGAGATATTTTGAGGAGCTAAAGGTGAGGTTTACATCAGCACCAATTTTGATTCTTTTAAAATATGGGTCAGATTATGATGTTTTCTACGATGCTTCTAGTATGATTTTGGGATGTTTCGTGATGTAGGGGAAACAAGTTACAGCATATAGATCTTACTATGTAATGCCTCATGAGAATAACTACCTTACACCTAATATTCATTTGGATATTTTTATTCATGCACTCAAAATGTGGTGTCACTATCTCTTTAAGGAGTTTTTTATGGTGTATTTTGATCATAAGATCCTGAAATATATTTTTATTTAGAGGGATATGAATTTTTGATAGAGAAATTTGGTAGGTAATATTAATAATTTTAATTTTTATATTTATTATACCCATGGGAAAGGAAATGTGGCTACTGATAAATTGAGCATAAAATTACCTGACACAAGCCCTAAAGGAATCAGTTTAGTAGTAGTCTCTAATGAGTTTTTTTGTTGAAATATGATTATAAGAATAAGAGGATGGTAGATAAGAGTTCATGTCTTCTATGAAAGATAAATCATATTTTGATGAGTGAGTTCAGCTCGATCAATTTATATAAACTGAGTTCCACTACTTTTGTGGAAGCCTTTTTGGTGGGGAGACCACATGTGACTAGTCTTGGTGTCCCATTAGAGATTTGTGGTTTCGTATCAGGTTATTTGTTCATTTTTCCTTGAGATATGATTTTTTGAATAGTGGCCAACATTATTGTTGTTCCATGCACCCTATAGATAGCAATATGTATTATAACTTGAGGTGTCAGTATTGGTGTCAAGGGATCAGATGGTTGATATATGATTTGGTTCTCGGTGCCTTGTCAGAGAATTAAAGTGGATCACTGGATACCTATAGTGTTGTCAAAACCCTTTCCCATTTCTGTATAGAAGTGGGATGAGATTTCCATGGGTTCCATCATAGTTTTTCCATAGACTCTTAGTGGGAAGGATGCAATTTTGGGGATCATTGATCAAATCACAAAATCAGTGCATTTCTAATGTATCCTTGAGCTGATGAAAGTAGAATATCTTGGGGAATTATATGTCCTAAAGATTGTTAGACATCATGGGGTTCCCTATGCAGTTATTTTTAACAGGGATATGAGTTTCAAATTCAGGTTCTCTGAAGGATTCTAGGAGGTGATGGGTTCCCAGATTAAATTAATCCGAACATACATCTATAGATTTATGGACATATAGATAGGGTTATCCCAGTTCTAAAGGATATGATCTGGGGTTGTTTTCTTGATAATAAAGGATCTTGGGAAAAGAATTTTCCATTTTTTCAGTTTGACTATAAC
The DNA here is from genome assembly GCA_963277665.1 of Viscum album. Lineage (NCBI taxonomy): Eukaryota > Viridiplantae > Streptophyta > Magnoliopsida > Santalales > Viscaceae > Viscum > Viscum album. The sequence goes on from OY728142.1 coordinate 403,013,381, forward strand.
AAAATTTATCAGGATTTGATAAAGATGGTGTCCTTCGAAGCTTTGTATGGGAGGCAATATTGATCTCCCTTTTACTGGGAAGAGTTGGCAGAGCAGACCTTTTTTAGACTGAGTGTTGTTCAAGGGATGATGGAGTTAGTGTAGTTGATCCAGAGGCATTTAATCATGGCACATAATCATTATAAATCATATTCATATAGTCGGCATTGGATGGTATAGTTTGACGTTTGTGATCAATAATTTCTCATAGTTTCACCTCTCTTAGAACAATATTGTTTAGGAAAGTAGGTTAAGTTGGCACTAAAGTTTTTGGGACCCTTTGAGATCATTAATCACTAAGGAGGGCGGCTTATTGGTTACACATGTCATATATGTTTACATATATCCACAATGGTTTTCTTGTTTCCTAGATGATGAGGTATGTACCAGGTCCTTCCCATGAGATTATATGCGAGGATGTTAATCTTGATCCTAATTACACTTTGGTTGAGAAGCCAGTTCAGGTATGGATCATCCAGATAAGGCATTGTGTGGTAAAGGAATCCCCCTCGTATGGGTAATGTGTCAGTATGGATAGGGTATCCATTAGATATGGGAGTGGGAGCCGCTAATAAGGCAATAGTGCCTCCCCCCCTTTTGAGTATTAAAGATATTGAGGGATTTATTGAGGCCTAAAGAGTTTATCATTGGGAGATTATAACACCCCATTACCATTCTTTCATGTATGTTTTAACATTTTTTGGGTTTTCCTTTTTCTTTGGTTTAGTAATGATGAGAATGAATTTAGAGGATACCTGTAATGGTGAAGTCATGGATTTGTTAGAATTTTTAGCAAAAAACCTATTTTTTTACAGTCTTCTAGGAATTTAAATGACATGTAATGGGGTTACATGATGTGTAATCATCACCTAGATGATGTTGTGAAATGGGTACACATCATTAAATTTATACAACATGTATATATTACACATTGTGTAATTATTAAAGATTATTTTTTATATAAATGTGTTGGGTTTATCAGTGTATCTGGGTTTTGTGGAATACAAAAATGTCAGGGGGTTATACATCATGTAATAGTCACAAATTTGGGTTTTAGGGTTCTTCATGTCTGAGTTCACAGTTCATTCAATGCATCCCCCATCCCATTAAACCTATACATCATTATATAAGTTTTTTGGTGATTCCCTCCCATCTAGATTTCTTTGTTCGGGGATTGATCACTATTATGATTTGATTTCTCCTCTTCGAGTATGTAATACTCTTTTTCATTAGTTATGGTTGAAACTATGGTTTGGATGTGTATTTGTGATCAGGTACATTTTTTATCGATCATTTTCAGTTTCTTGGCATGCCTAATTTTTCAAAGTTCATTTGTAGAAACACTAACTCTGGTATCCCATAGTTGGATACAGATTTGTGATTAGATACTTCTTTTTATTGATCATTTTCAGTTTCTTGGCATACCTAAATTTGGATATTCTTTTGTAGCACCACTAACCCCACTATCCCATAGATAATGGTCATTTTATTACAATTCCATAGATACAAGAGATCATATCACTAATGATATATTAGTTTAGTATTCTTAAAGAAATAGATACACACATGGTATATTTATTACATTGGTAATTAATCATAGAACATAAAAAAGGAAATTAAAATTCATCCACGACACTTATTCAATGATTTAGTCTTTGGAACCTATAGAAGGGAAAAGGAAAAGGGGTGATCTCAAACACTCAATAAGGGTTATTTCAATCAATAATAAGTGAAAAAAATTAAATAATGCATAATGGAAATGTAAATAATAATAAAAATGCATGACATCAATAAACAGAGAATGTAAATGCATCCATATATTTTTTTCAGAGTGAAAATATAATGGAAAGTAAAAACTGATTATAGAATAATGAAAATGCATAGTCATTGTAAGCCAAGTATATTTCACATGAACCATTATACCATCAAGGAGTTTTAATATTGTAGTTAGAAACCCATCTGATTATGATTTGAGACAAACATGAAGGGTTTATCACAAATTGTTTTGTCTCATGATACAAGTCAATAAATCAAGGTGATATAGTGGGTCTCACCCATCTCTATAAGTTAAATTGTTTCTTTAAAGATAGATTCAATTAAAGAATAATATGACTTATCCAAATATCAATATTGAGTAGGTGATACATATTTATCAATGTTTATCCAATTAAAACAACGTTCAAAGAAAACACCATATGTAAAAATGGTACATGGATAAAGAAATAATATTATTTATCATGAAATAAATATGGATACATAATGAAATCATTAATTAATGATGATCTCAAATAAATTTCAAGTACACATACTCCACAAAAATAGGAATAAGTGGACAATAGGTCACAAAAAGGTAATATCATAATGGTACCCATGAAAGGATAGATTTAAATAATACATGGATATTAAGAAGTGAAGATAAGCATAGATAATTATAATTCAAGTCCAACTAAAGTGAAAAAATTTAAAAATGTTTTTAATAAACTTTATAAAAGATCCTCTTTAGGGTGGTTTAACGGAAAATAATATAGAGACTTTAAAACAGAAATTGAATAATTGTTTCTATAATACTATAATTGAAAAAATATAGTTTCTCATGATAAAATGATAGATTTTAGAAAAATATTGGTCGCCTAAAAAATGTAATGGATGGTACTTGAAAATGGGTATAAAATAGAAAAGTTTTTTTAATCGGACTTTTTTATAATGAGGAATTGAAAATAGATCCTTATAAAATAGGTATTTTCCAATAAAAGATATATTAATTGAGCTAGGTTTAAATTTTCGGAACATAGATTCCAAGTTTAGGAGTATTATATAATAATAATTAAGAATTTCATTGGGGTAAATAGAGAGAAAGTGTAACCCGAATGAATAATGGATGTTCTGGGAGAATCTGTTACCTTATACTTGAATGTGTTCTGTACATGCACTTAATGTCAAGGATAACAAAATTATATTCATTAAAAAATTAATTCCAAACCAATAAATCTTGTATTTAATTTAATATATTTTTATTAAGTTCATTTAATCTTATTTTGATGAGTTATAATATTCAATTTTTTTCATTCGAGAGTGTTTGTTTCCTTGGTTTTCATGATTGGTTCCCTTGTATATATGTATATAAGATCATGTAAAACGGTAAATGATCCTCCAGGATATAAATTATATTCCATTTATATATGATTAAATGGTCTTATATATCATTTTTTCATATATTAGGATTATTAATTGAATAAAATGATGATGATGAACATTAAATTATTTTGGAGAACGTTCGATTATAAAAAAATAGTATTATTTTTTTATTTATATTATGAATATATAATGGTTAATGAATATGTAATAAGTTGTATTATACATTTTAAAATCTGTATTAACCATTATAATTTTTTATGATCATTCTTGTAGGTGGTAATGGAAATTGAATACAAATTGTTTTTTATGGCAATAAATCGACAGATCACGGATGATGTTTTTATTTTTAGAATAAAAGGGATAGGATAAGGGGTTTGATGATGAATATTACATTATCTTAATGAAATTATTTTAAATATAAGATAATGGAGTTATAATTCATTTTTGTATAGAGGAGGTAAAGAAAGGATCTTAAAATAAAATAAAATAAAAGAAAATTAAAAGAATGGAAGGGTGTTTTACCTCATTAATTCCTCTCCTTGAAAACCTAATTATGGATCTTTGAAATGGTATTTTTGGGTGAGTCCAGAAAGACCATAACTTGTGGGAGAAGTTTTATAGAGGTATTGAAAATAAATTGGACAACTTTCAAGGCTTTGGTAATGTGATTAGTAGAGGTGTTGAGGGGTGGTATTTATAGTGGAAGAGAAGCATTTGTTTATTATTTTATTCAATGGATTATTATTTTGGCTCAAGATATTGAATAGTTTTGATTCCCATTACTAAAAACGTTAAATATAAGGGGAGTTATAGATTATTGTTCCTACATAACAAATTAATCAATAAATATTGTAATTAAATTATAATGTAAATACACTGCAACTTATCATATTTTAGTATTCACCAAAAATTCATCTACATTAGAAAAATCTCAAAAATTCACCCGAACCATTTTCTTGAAAAAATTAATATTTAATTAAAATCATAATTTATTCAAAAAATACAAATTTTTAAATGCTAATTGATTTTATAACACTTTGAAAAATTAATTAAGGCCTCATAAAATTATATTATAGTAATATGACAAAAATTGCCAATTTATAAATCTATTTTATGAAATAAAATATAATTTTAAATCATTATATTAATTAAATAATTATAAATAAACATTTGCCTTTTAGAAAAAAATACCAACACTAAATTTATCATTTTTTAAAACTATTATTTACTTATACTATGATATAATTATATCATAATTTCATTTATAAGGTGAATTAATTTTATTTATAAATTCTTAAGTAATTTTAATATTCTATTGGTCACATTACAATTCCTAATGGTGATATTACTATTCCAAATGGTCTCGTTAATATAGTATATCATTGTTCGTTTAAGCTCAAAGTTGTGTGCAACATATGAAATCAAATTAATAGAATTTATTTAATAAGATACAAATCATAAAATATTGGAGTGTTATATTTTTCTATCCTTTGAAGAAAAATTCTCAAACAAATTCAAGAATATATACTTCTAATTAGATTAGGGTATTTCTTCTTCATGGCATCCTCAGGTTTCCATGTTGTTCCTTCAATTTTATGGTTTCTCCAAAGAACATTTACTAGTTTTTAGGTCCACAAGGCTGAATACCCTGAGAGGGGGGTGAATCAGGGTATGAAAAATTTAAAATTAAAGAATGTTCTGATCTTGTTTCGCTATTAAGCCAAAAACTCTTATCTCTCTTTCCTGTTGCACAATATAAGCAGAAAGTAAAGCATGCACAGGACACAAAAATATTTACTTGGTTCACCCTCACTAGGCTACGTCCAAGGAGCATACATTGACAATGTGCCGATGTATCAAATCCACTAAAATCACACTATTTTTTACAAGGATTGGGATAGATCACTTCTAGTCCCAGGCTCACTACCTTTACGAAGTTTAGGGTTAGATCACTTCTTTCCCAAGGGTCACTCCTTGTTTCTCTCTCTCTGGCTCACTGCCGGTGGAGAGGATCACCTTCTTCCTCCTCATTTTCTCACTGCTCTGGAAAGGATCCACTCACAGTTTATAGACCTATAAGTCTCTTCATTATCACTAATGAATACATACTCTGTTGTATGTGGATGATCTGTTGAATTCCATCTTTCACCCGTAGATGAATTTCACATTGCACCGAAGGTATCTGGCAATCTTCCAACTTCCACGCAGCCCTAAATCACTGCTAGAAATCAACCTTAGTTGGCGCCCTTCTCTAAGCTGTCGTGAAAGTCTCGATGTGCAAGTCAACACTAGCGTGCAGGTCCACCTCAACTACCTGCATGACACAAGCCTCTGCTCCTCCAAACTTGTGTGACATAACTCCTTTTATTCCCAAACCAATATTGGCACGCAACTAACACCTGTTGCGCAACTTATAATTGCGCAACACACCACCACTTTCATGACCACCACACCTACATGACGGGAGATCTGATTTTCTCTAAGTGTTGAACTCGTGTGAAAATGAGGAGGGGTGGTCCTGTATTTATAGGCATTTGGACACCCTACGTGATAGCGCGCAAGTCTACCCTCGACGAGCAAGTCTCGACGCGCAGGTCTCTTCCCCTGCAAGTCACTCGCGCGACCCACTTCTAAACTTGGGAACCCTTATCCCTTTTCCATATTTTCTTGTTCTTATCTTGAAAAACAACAGGTGTGCAAGTTTCCAATTTTCATAGGCACTAGCGTGCAAGTCCTTTCTCGGTGCGCAAGTCACCTGCGCGACCAACCCAATACTTATGCGACCCTTATCCCTTTTCCATATTTTGATGACCTGGTCTTGAAAAACATATGGCATGCATATTTCCAAGCCTTCAAGTACACGGAACGCATGTCCCTTGGCCAAAAACAACTTTTCATCATTTTTCTATTTTCAGGCTCAAAAATTTGGAAAACACTGGAAAATGGCGCCACCTTGTATCTGTTCTTTTTATACAGCCTCCAGATCATCCATTCTATTGTCGACGTTCTTGAATCAAACATGGATATTCGACCACAGCTCTTGAACTCAAAATTCCACCATGAAATCCCCTTTGTCAACAAATCTGTATGACATGGTTTTCTTTGTCAACAATCACAGCACACTTGTCCACTTTGTCAACAATCACAATCACCTCAAAAATTCTTCAATGATACTTTGAGTGGTTTTTTTCAACACTAGTCATGTCATTTTATTTCTCAATACTTCCTCTCTTATGTTAAGAATTTAAATAGGATCTTCAAAGTAAGACAAATAAGGTTCTAGTTCTATTTATTGATAGGTGAGTACATGTGTTGGGTATATCATGTACATCTTTAACAAAGATATGTGGAACACCTCATGAAATTTGGATATACATTAGTAAATTTCTAATAATTAAGCTACTACTTTAATTATTTTGTGAATTTTGGATGGACTAATATACCTAGGGCTTAGTTTCCCTTTCTTATGGAACCATCTGACACACTTCCCTGAAGATACATTGAGAAAGACCTAATCTCCAACTTGGAATTCTTAGTCATTTACCATGTTGTCTGTATAACTATTTTTCCAACTTTGAGTTTCTCTAATATGACCCTAAATATACTTTTTTAATTGTGCCTTCTATAAGTTTTGGACCTATAATTTTCCTCTCACCAACTTCATCCCAACAAGTTTGAGTTCGAAATCTCTTTCAATATATTGATTCATATGGTGCCATTTGAATACTATAATGGGAACTATTATTGTAGAAATTTCCATAAATGGTAAATATTCATCCCACATACCATTAAAATCATGTTATCATGATCTTAACATGTCTTCAAATGTTTGAAAATTCATTTTAGACTATCTGTTGGTTTGAGGGTGATAAGAAGTACTCATACGATGCATAGTTTCCAAAGCCTTTATAGAATCTTCTAGAATTTTTCGGTGAAACATGGATCTTAATCAAACATAATAAATAGAGGTTCCCCAAGAATTATTATAACTTCATTATTGTAGAGTATTTCTCAGAAATCCATTGAAAAATCGTCTCTTATATCGAGGAAATGTGCAGATTTGTTAAGTCGATCATCAATTACCCATATTGAATCATTCTTTCTTGGTTCCTTGGGTAATCTGGTGATGAATTCAATAGTAATTTCATCCTTCATACACATAAGAATAGTTTTAGGTTTCATGTATCCTCTAGGATATTGTCTATCATTATTCCTTTAGTGATAAACTAGACACCTTAACACATAGTCAATAATTTCCTACATCATATTATCCCACAAAAAATTTTAGTTCATATATATGTACATTATGGTACTACTATGGTGTATAATGAAATGTATGGTATGAGAATCATCTAATTGTTCCCTTTTTATCTTCTATATTGATGGAACACATAACCCCCTTCCAAATTTCAAATCTCCATCCTCAAACACGAAGCCTTCAAATATTCTATCCATGATGGATTTAATGTTCCTCTAAAAATTCTCATCATCATATTGAGATATTTTAATCTTCTCTATTAAAGATGGTTTCAGAAAAACTGAAAATGAGTGATGTTTCCTCTTCTATAGCAATTCCTGTATCCACCTTTACTAAATCTATGAACATAGGATCTTTCTCAATCCTAATTTTGGTTATAATTCCATGATCATTCTTGGTTAATTAATCTACTACCTTATTTTCTTTTCCTATGTGGTAGTTTATTGAGAATAATAATCTTTGAGTAACTTGAGCCATCACCTTTGCCTCATGTCGATTTCTTTCTATGTAAAGATGTATTTCAAACATTTTAAATTGTATATATCTCACATCTTTCACCTAAAAGATAGTGTCTCCATATCATCACAGAAAATATTAGGTTTTCCAACCCAAGATCATGAGTTGGATAATTTTGTTCATGTGGTATCAATAGACTTGATTTATATATACTAACATTATCATTTTTTCATAAGGATACTACCCAATACATTCTTTGATTCATCATTATAAATCCCAACCCCATAATTTCCTAATAGAAGAGTCAGAATTAGATAATTTTCCAATCATAAACTCAATTCTTTAAAACAATCTATACATTACTTTTTCCGAATGAACATAACCCCCTTATAGGTGATATTTTTCATAGAGTTAGTCAATCAGGAAAAATTCAAAACAAAATGTTGATTATAACCTGATAAACCAATAAAACTATATAACTCGGTTATGTTTGTTAGTGTAGTCCATTCATGTATTTCATTTATCTTTAAAATATCAACTGATATTCTATCCTTTGAAACAATATGGGTAATAAAATAAAAATTTTCAATCTAGAATTCACCATTTTTAAACATCCTATATAACTCTTTTCTTCTAAGAGTCTCTAGAAAAATCTGCATGTGTTTGTCATGGTTCTCATATATATTAGAGTACAACAAGATATCATCAATAAATACAACAAAAAATTATCAAGATACTAATTTAATACTTTGATCTCTATATCAATGAAAACAGAGGGTGAATTATTCAGTCCAAATATCATTACTGTAAACTTGTAATGTTCATACCTTATATGAAATGATGTATTTGTAATATATTTCTTCTTTACACCCAATCGATTATATCCATAAGGAAGTTAAATCTTCAAAAAATATTGATCTCTGTAAATTTGATCAAATAAACCATCAATATGAGGTAGAGGATAATTTTTCCATATTTTCATAGCATTTATTTCATTACAGTGAATGTACATCCTCTAGGAACAATCTTTCTTCATAAAAAAATAGTAGGGGCTCCCCATGGTGAAACACTAAGAAGAATGAATCTCTAATTACTTAAATACACTATTTTTTTTAATCTACACAAATTCCATAGTTTCTGTTATATAAGGAGTCTTTGATATTGGTCTTCTATCAGGGATAAGGTCAATGGTAAACTCAGCTTCACGCTCTGGGAGGTGTCCAGGTAATTTATTTGGAAATACATCAATGTATTCCTATAAAATTGGAACATTAAGAATTTTAATATTACATGCCTTTCATATATATGATTTTTTCTCTTCTTCCCAAATAATTTCAGTCATTAGAGATATTTTATGTGGATCTACCTAAGAATCAAATGATGTAGTTTCTTCTCTGAAGATAATGGATATTACATCTTCCTTACAAATCATAATTTCCTTCTTCATAGATTAAATTCTTATATAATATTTTGGAATCTTATCCATACTGAGTATTATATAAATTTTAACCATAGCTATGATGATAAGGTTAGAAAATAAAATATGTTTATATGACATAATGGGAATTGTCTGACACATTTTTATTTCAAAGAGACGTACCTTATGAGTTTGGACTAAAAATTCCCTTATTAAATTGTAAAGGAATTATATAATTTTCATATAAAATTGGGTAGATATAAAAGAATTCAATGATCCATAATCAAATAAAGAATTTGGTAAATTTAATGATAGGATTAATGTACATTCCACCATATCATTGGGTACTTCTACTTTAGCTATGGTCATCATATAATATTATGTGTCTCCCCTTAGCCTCTTCTATGGGAAATTCCCATGATGCTTGGGATATTGATTTGAATAATGCCCCATTTCATTACATTTGAATCATTGAATATCATTGATTTGTTTATTCCCCTTTCATTAATTTTCTTGATGAAACTTTTCTCTACACTTATAACAAACTCTCATGCCTTTCAATCATTTCTCAAGACGATCCTTTCCATAATTTTCAGATAATGGAAATTTTTTCATTCCCTTATTCTTATTAGATTATTCACCTTTTCTAAGGATATCATAAGTCCTATTCTACTCTTTATTCCCGTTAAAGAAGTAAGATCTAGAAAATTCCCTATCTATTTTGATGGAACTTAATAATATTTCATCATATGATGAAAATTTTTGGGAATACAGCTCCCATTGAAGACATATATTATGAGCTTCAATGAAATGATCAATCTTGTATTCTGAATCGTGTATATAATCTATAGCATACATGAATAGTCTTTTTAAGGTATCCTCATACTTTGAAATACTCTCTTTCTTCCATTTCATTAAGCTGAGGACTTTTCACGTCATTTCAGTTCATCTTACATGATAGATATATTTTTAAAAGAATGTTTATCTAACAGTTCTCCATTAAATGTATTCTATTTAATCTTCTTAGTATTCCAGATTAATGATCACCCTTGATCGTCATCTTCCTTGAGACAATATATTTTCAGTACTACCTTTTCATTTCCATTACATTCCAATGCCATATATATATTTTCAAGGGACTTGATACACTATTCAGATACTACTAGATAAGTATTCCCTGTAAAATATGGGGGCTTCTACCACATGAAACTATCCAACATAGGTGTAGTATGGTTATTCATCATAACTTATGTAATCTATCCTAATATGGTCATGATCTGATTATCTCCAACACTAACTTTGTTTAATTTTTCATAAGGAAAATTCCAACATTGTCTATGGAGATTTATTCCTTTCCTTCCAATAGGTTCCATCAAGAAATAATGCCACACACTAAGTTATCTCATAATCATCATGAGTATTGAGCTTAAAAAATTTCTATAAGGAGATATTATAAATCTAATGATTATTTAACATCTTGTTCCCACAATTTTTACTAATACTTATATGATACCAACTACAAAAAACATGACCCCAGTACACCAATATCGGTGGTCATTTTTTAAAAATTACATAGATACAAGAGACCACATCACCAAGGATTGATTAGTTATGTAGTCTGGAAGAACTTGATATGTACATGGTACATTTATTACATTGTTAATAATAAATAAAACATATAGAAAGAAAATAAAATTCTACCTCGACACTTATTCAAATATTTCATCTTCCTAAGATGGGGATGGAAGGAAAATGAAATTGGTAAGATCAATCACTCAGTAAGGATTACATGAATCAATAGTATTTTAAAAAATGTTAATATGGATAATGGAAATGTAAATGACTAAAAAACACATGCCACTAATAATCTAAGAATGTAAAAGCATCCATAAATTTTTTCAGTGAAAACCTCATGGAATGTAATAATTTAATATTGAATGAATAAAATTATTAATCATTGTATGTCATGTATCTAAAACATCACCCATTATACCATCAAGATGGTTTAAGTATGTGGGTAGAAAACCATCTCATTCTACTTTGAAACAAACACAAAGTGTCTATCACAAACTCTTTTTTCTCATGATACCTATCGATGCATCATAGGGAAATATTGGGGCACGCTAGTAAATTTAAGTCCAGTGAATTATTTATTCATATATTCAATTCAAGAATAATATGACTTATCAAAATATCCATACTGAGTAGAGGGTACAAATTCATCATTATATTCCCAATTAAAACAACATTGAAATAAAACACCATATGTAAAAATGGTACATTGTTATGGAAATATTATCATCTCTAATGTAAGAAATATGGATACTTAATTAAATATTTAATTAATGATGATCAAAATTGAAATGGAAGTATATATACACCACAAAAAAGTAATAAGAGGTGAATAAGGCATAACCAAAGGGAATAACATAATGGTGTTCATGAAACTATGGATTTAAATAATACTTGTACATTTATAAGAGAAAATATGAATAGATAATGATAAATGAATTCCAACTAAAGTGAAAACATGTAAAGAAATTAAGAAACATTAGAAAAAACCTCTTCAATGAGGTTTAAGGGAAAATAATATAGAGACATTAAAAAGAAAATTTAATAATTTTTTATATAAAACCAAAAAACTAAAAAAGATAGTTTTTAATAATAAAATTATTAACTTTAGAATAATATCTATAGATTAAAATATATTATGGTAGTACTTCAAAATGGGTAAGAAAATGATAAGTTCTGTTTAATCATGCTTGTTTATTATATGGAATTGAAAATGGATCCTTATAAAACATGCATTTCCCCTTAAAAAATATTACTTGATCTAAGTTAATAAATTTGTAATAAAACACATAATTTATGAGGATTATATAATAATAATTAAGACTTAAATTATTCTAAATATAGATAAAGTGTAACCTGAATGAAAAATAGATATTCGGAGAGAATCACTTACCTTATTTCTGAAAGTGTTCTACACCTGCACTTAATGTCATATATAGTAAAATTACATTCATTGATAATTTATTTCATAAACTATTCAACATGTATTTTATTTATTATAATTTTATTAAATTGTTTTATTCTCCTTTAGATGATTTATATGATTCAATATTTTCATTTGAGACTGTTTATTTCCTTGGTTTTCATGATTGGTTCACTTGTATACATGTAAATAAGATCGTGTAAAATAGAAAATAATTATCTATAATTGACATTATAGGTAATCTATAAAAGATTAAATGGTCTTATATATAATTTTTTCATATATGAGGATTATTCATTAGAAAAAATGTTGATGATCAGTGTTAGTTTATTATTATGGTGAATTTTCGATTATCACAATGTAGTTTTTATTTTAACTTAATATTATGTATATATTCTTGTTATTGAATACTTAATAAGTTGCAAAAGAAATTTTTAAAAACAATTAACCATTATAATTTTTTTATTACCATCTTTGAAGGTGGTAATGAAAACATAATTTTCATCATTTATGATGGTGGTAAATCGACACATCATGAACATTGTTTTCATTTTTAGAATAAAAGTGAGATGAGAAGGGGTTTGGTGATGAATATAACATTAACATAGAAAACATTATATTACATATAAGATACTGGAGTTATCATTCATGTTTGGATTGAGGTGGTAAGTAATGAATAAAAAAATAAAATACACTGAATGATAATTAAAAGAACAAAAGGTGATTTTACCTCATGGATTCCTCTCCTCATAAACCTTCTTAAGGAACATTGAAATGTTATTTTGTTGAGACCAGAAAGACCAGAATGTGGGATATGGGTTTTGGATAGGTATTGTCCATAAATTGTAAAATATTTAAGGATTTTTTTATTTTAGGAGGTGAGGTGGTGATGGGTGGCATTTATAGTAGATGATAGGGGTGTTTTTTTAGTTTATTCATTGGTTTATTATTTCGGTAGAAGACTATAAACTTTTTTGATTCCCATGAATAAATAAACTAAATAGATATGGAGATTTTAATATTTTGGTGATTAAATCATCAATGACTCAAGAAATGGTTTATTTAACTTATAATGCATACATACCACAAATTACCATATTTTACTATTTCTAAAAAATTCAACTATTTTAAAAAAATCCAAAAAAATCACCATAACCATTTTTCAATGTGTTGAATTCAAAAATGGACTAAATTTTTTTAAAATATTATCTAAATTTGATAGTTTAATTTTTTAATTAAAATAGACAATTATTTGAAAAAATACAAATTTAAAAATTATAACTAATTTTAGAACACATTGAAAAATTAATTAAGGTCTCATGAAATTATCCTATAGTCATACGACAGTAATATAAAAATTTTTGAATCTATTTTCTGAAATTATAATTTATTTTAATCATTATATTAAATATAAAATTATATATAAACATTTACCATTTACAAAAAATACCAACACATATTTAACATTTTTATATCATTTATTTACTTATACTATGAAATTATTATAGAATGATTTCTTTTATGAGATTCATATATTTTATTTATAATTTTATAAGTAACCTTTTTATTCTATTGGTCACATTACTATTCCTAATTGTCACATTACTATTCCTAATAGTAACATTACTATCGTATATCACTTTTTAAATCTCGATGTTGTGTGAAATGTAATACATTGAATCAGTTTGATTTATTTAAGTAGATATATACCATAAAATCTTGGTCTTTTATACCATTATATTGGTTTTTTCTCAACGTTGTTGAAATAAACTACATTTCTACTAAGTTGAGGTAGGTGTTTCTATACAATGGGTTAATTTAATGGGTTGTATGCTTTTCATGATAAGTTATTTTTGGTTGTTCATTTATTTGAAATGATATATAGTTTCATGTTATTTATTGGAGATGAAAATGTTTTCAAAAAGGGTATTTTATTTGAAAATGGTTTTTCTTGATTTAAAAATGGGTTTTCAAACTCCAAAGCAGATTGGATTTACTTTGAAAATGTTTTATGAAATTGTGATCAGGGTTTTGAATCTGTATTTGAAAATTTCACATTGGGAACCTATGGTGTATTGGTAAATTTCTACAGGTATCCTTAGTATGTGTTGAAACACTAGGATGTAACCTTTATTGATATCATATAGTAGGACTCAGTATCTATTAGATCCAATGTATTGATGTTTTGTCGTGTGAGTGTCTAATAAGTAGTTTCCCATAGTCTAGAGTCCAATATGCGAGGTTATCTTTAATTTATGGTTATTTATCTCATGATTTCATTTTTCATGTGTTTTTTACATATTTCTTTATAAATGACGTTGTATCACATCGGTTCCCATGATAGGTTGTTTCATGGATATGTTTTTACCTGTGTAAATATTGATGCATTGATATGATTTCCTATTTTTATAACATATACTTTTCGTATTTATATATTCATAATATGAAATTATTTTATGAAAACCAATGGAAAAATGTGTAAATTTTTTATAAATGGTTTGGATTTATAAAAAATAATTGTAAAACTATTTTTAGATATAATTACTGAATTATTGATTTTAGAACTTTTAAATATAATGTGGTGGTATCCTACTGGTATTTGGCTTGCATCCAACTTGTTCCTTTAGGATTTTTTAGATTTTGTTTTTTAGGATTCAGGTAAAGGGAAGAGTATCATATAGTAACTTGGTTTCTCTTGTTATTGTTTTTTTTTATATAGGTTGTCCTGGAGATGATTTTTTATCATGTGAGGATTGGAATTGCTTTCTATTTTATCCTATTTGGCTTGGATTCTATGTATGATTTGGTATCTCAACTATTTTAGTGTCGTACCTGCGATTTACATCTTTTTTTCTTATATTCATGGCTATTTTTTATTATCCTTTTTTACCCTTATCATGTGATGGGTCAGTTCAGGTTTCATGTCTAGTTGACATGGGTTGGTTCATTATATATAGGGTAGAGATTAACTTTTGAAAAACATGTAAAACATATAGGATGATCCAAATATTAAATTATGTGAAGGGAGAGAACTCCATTTTCACCAATAATGGTTTTCTAATCCTGAGGGTGAGGGGTGGAAAAATAGAACCTAAAATCAAGATAGTGGAAACAGGGAATTAAATAAAATAAAAATATAGGTTTCTAATTGGGTTTCTATACATGGTTTTTTCACAGTTTTTGGCCATAATGTTTAGAAAATTTTGGAGCAACCATGTGGTTTTCATCAGACAAGCACTAAACACCCACACAGTTTAGCCACATGGTTACTTTTAACCATGTTCCAACATTGTAAGTCACCCTATAGAAAACAATTGGTTGTATAGCTTCTTTGAAAACCTTACATGGATTAGATAATTGTACACTAATAATGAAAAAACATGTTTTCAAGACGAGAGCACAGGTTGTATGGTCACATCATGGTTTCTACTAAACATTCTCTAACCATGAAACATCCAAAATATCACAAAATTGTACTATTTTCATTTATTTATTTTATTTATTTATTGATATTTATTGATTATCATTATTTTTTAGACTAAATCTATAAAATATTTGAATTTTTTATGTTTTCAGTAGTTTTAAATGGTTTGAGTTAGGTTACAATAAATTTTTTATAAACCATGCATATGTTTCAATAATTTAACAATGTAATTTTGCATAATTTACACATGGTTTCCTAAGTTTTATAGCCAATCCATGTAGGTTATTACATGCTTTTACGTACGGTATAGGTGGTTGGACTATGGTTTGGTAAACCATATGTCCAAACCATATAACATACCCATTTTTTAATTTTAAAATTTATATTAAACCCATTATTTTTTTAACCCCCTGATTATCCAATAAAAACATATATTTTAATTACATTTTAATGGTATTAAATTTTCATTTTTTATCTTATGGGCCTTAGTTAGTGCATTTTCATTATGAACATCCATTCTCTTCATTTGTGCACTTCTTGCCTAATATACACCAATTTAGGCCCAATGAGTCATATGATTATAAGGAATGTAATTATAAATTTTTTTTAATTTGATATTTTGGTAACTTTATCTACACTTAAATGTGAACATTTTTCATTCAGGGATCAACGGAGAATTCATGGAAGAAGATGGGGATATTTTGTAATGAAAGGAAGCAATTCTGGAGAAGGCAGATTGGACATCAGCCCACTGACTAGGATGTGGGGCCCAACATACAGGCCCAATTAATCCCACATTTAGTGGGACGATAGAAGACATTTACAAGAACAAATCCCTCTTCAAGAGTTAATTCTAATTCGGCCTCCATGTTGGTCATTTAGGCGGCCCAAGTTAGAGATAAAAGTCTGGGCCAAATTCGGCGGCCCAGAAAAACAGTATACTAATTTTATCATATCTCGGAATCCACAACTCCAAATGGGACCAAATTTTACATGCGGTTATAAAACATCCTGAGCTCCGTTGTCTTCGTCTATGGACCACCCTGAGTCGGACTTCTAGATGGTCTTCCAGATGAGTCGGTTTGGTGAAGGAAAGCTGGCTGCCACCTCGGGTCAAATGTGGAAAAGTTCAAATTCCACAAGCTTTCCACCACCTATGGCCTACCAAAATTAATTGAGATGCTTTTTACTATTGGAGGCTCGACCCAAGGCTCCCAAAATTCCTATTTAAGGCAGTGGTGGTGAAGGAGTTGAAGATCTTGGATGCTTTGTTCAATTGTAATGTTATGCTTCATTTTTGTTGCCTCAATTTTGTCGTTCACATGTAAGTTGTTCAATTCACTTTAGTTTCTTAATAAAAGTTCTTCTTCTACTCTTATTATGTTGTTCTTAATATCTCTTTGATACCGTTGGATCAAGGTGTGAATTTATTCACACCAACCCTTGTGAAATTATTCACACAACGGTGGAGTGATCATTTTATTTTTGTTGTTTTCTTTACTTCTCCATTTCCTCCCTCATGAGTCTACTTTCTGCTTCCATTGAAACCATGGGATCAATGGAGGGCTAACCCAATTATGGGTTGATCCAAGGGAGTAGCAAGGGTCTGGATTGGATGTTATTTATCACCTAATTAATGTATAATCACTTCTTTAATTGGGATTTTTATTTGATGATTTTTAAACTCCATCGTCCTTGTTGAATTTAAGGCCACACACTTCAAGTACTAATACAATCCTTTACCTTGAAGTGCTCAAAACATTGATCCTTCAAGTGTATAGGTGATTAGTATTAGAGGGTGTAGGAATTAAACCAGTAAGTGATGATGTTGTTTTATCTCCTTAAATGAACCCATCTCAAATTTAAGAAATTGAAATCATTAAAAAGAAAATACTTCCAATCCACCCTGAGCGATAACCTAGGATCAACTCATTCTTTTAAATTGAATCCACTTAAATCTATTAGATATCTTTAAAACCCATCCAAAATCAATCCAAGTTGGTCACTTAATAGCCAAAAATCCATCCATTAGGTTGTGAATCATAGGTATCTTCTTAGGTCTCTGTGGAATCGACAACCCAAGTTACACTACAAGGACCATTCTACCCATCTTCTCTTGGGTAAATTTGGGCGTGAACCAAATTTTGGCGCCATTTCCGGGGACCAATTAATTACCTTAGATCCAAAAAAAACCTTCTTTCCTCACCTCCATTCTTCTACTCTCACCCAAGATCTCTTATCTTTTCCCTTTCTCGCTTTTTTTTGGCGCATGTCCGCCTACACCCGCGATTTCTCAAACAGACTAGTTAGGGTGGAAAGTCCTAGGATAGAGGAGTCAAGTGCACCTAAGGGATTGTTTAAATCAGATTCAAATATTCTTGAAACCCCAAAGTCAGAACATGAAACAATTCCAATGGAGGTTCATACACAAAATCAAATTGTAAACCCTGGGGGGAATCAAATGGGAAACCAAAACCAAGAAGCTCCAAACATAGGGAATGTAGTTGATCAAACCATGAACGACTAACTCACTCCAGCTTGGACCAATGCCCCCTCATGCATTAGACACAATTCCATAGGAGACACCAACTACATATTCAAACCCCATGTCCTAAACCACCTTCCAACCTTTCATGGGATGGATTCAGAAATGCCATACCTTCATGTCAAAGAGTTCAACAACATTGTTGAAACCATGTGTCCCCCACATCAACTAGAATCCGCTAAGATGAGGCTCTTTCCTTTTTCATTAAAGGATCGAGCTAAAAATTGGATAAACAACTTGAGACGTGCATCAATCCACTCTTGGGACCAACTGCAAAGAGAATTCTACAAAAAATACTTCCCTCATCACAAAACAATTGCACATAAAAAGAGCATCCAAAACTTTTTTGAAAAAGAGGGAGAGTCATTTTATGAAACATGGGAGAGGTTCAAAGAAACCCTAAACATGGTTCCACACCTTGGGTTTTCCATACCTGAACAAGTGAGAATTTTCTATGAAGGGTTGGGTCCGGGTAATAAGCAATTCATTGACATGATGTGTAATGGAACTTTTAAAAACAAGGCCCCAAATGATGCTTACGAGTATCTGGAAAGTCTGGCTGAACAAAACCAAACTTGGGGAACTTCACCTTATTCTGAAAATCCACAAAGAACCACTAGAATTCATACACTTAGAGAAGAGGAAAGCCTTAGGGGTAAACTCGCAGCACTCTCTAGGAAGGTTAAAGAGGTAGACCTTAGGAAAGTCCATGAAATCCAAAATGTAGACCTTGTTTGCACAATTTGTGACAAACATGACCATAAAACAGACAACTGCCCAACCATTCCATCCATCAAGGATGTTCTTCTAGGAGGACCCCCAGCGGAATTCAATGCCCTAAAATTTCAAAATCCCCAATACCAAAACACCTTCAATCCAAGGTACAATGACCACCCAGGCTTCCGATGGAAGGATAACCAACAACATAGCCAACCCCAAGGGAAAAATCCTTACCCTCAACAGAACTACCAAACCTATAACCAGTTCCAAACCCAACCTATCCAATACCAACAGCCACCGGTCCATTTTCAACAAACCATCCCACCTCCAAAATATCCCCCTAGGATAAACCAACCTACTCAAGCACCAACCCAAACTGTTCCACAAAGCCTACTAGAACAACTGTGCAAACAAATGGAGAGGATGAACTCAGAAGTATCTTCCCTAAAACAAGAACTTAAAACCATCAAAACAGGAAAGGCACCCATGCCTACTCAGGCGGTGCCATCCTCAACTTCCAGGGGAGAGTCAAGTTGTGCTCAAACAACTCATGAACAACTAAAGGCTGTGACTGTTTTAAGAAGTGGGAAATCAATTGAGAAACCTGAACAACTAATGCAGAACCCACCTGAAGATTCAAACTTGGATGAAAATTCAAATGAACCATAAGATCAAACTGAGGAAACTGATAACAATGTGAAAGAAACAACTCTTCAACAAACAACCCCACAACCTGCACCATTTCCCCAACGCATGAGGGGGAAAACCAAGCCTGAACTGAGTGAAACGTTGAGGGAAATATTTTCACAAGTCAAGTTGAACATACCCCTTCTCGATGCAATCCAAACCATACCTGCCTACTCAAAGTACCTTAAGGACTTTTTCACTTTTAAAAGAAAATTTTCACATAAAATTCAAGTCCTTTTGGCTGCTAATGTGAGTACCACCATTCAAGGGGCAATTCCTCCTAAGTTGAAAGGCCCAGGTTGCCCTTACATCAATGTTGAACTATGAGAAAGCAAAGTTGTCAAAGCCTTGTGTGACCTAGGTGCTAGTGTCAATCTCATCCCATATGATGTGTACTGCCAGTTAGGCCTAGAAGAACTCCAACCCACATCTGTCACACTTCAACTTGCTGATCGTAGCATTAGGGTTACAAAGGGGATTTTAAAGGATGTTCTGGTAAAGGTTGAAAACTTTATCTACCCTGCTGACTTCATTTTCCTTGAAAACCATCCAAACATAGGAAATAAGGAACAAACCCCAATCATCCTTGGCCGTCCTTTTCTTTCAAAAATCAACTCTGTTATCCGAGTCTAAAATGGGAACATGACCATCACCATTGGGAACATGAGTCTAGACTTGAACATCTACAATGCAAGATCACAAATAGGGGATGAAGAGGACATTCATGAAGTAAACATGATAGGAAGAATTGATAATGAATCCATGGAACATCAAGGAATATTTGATGAATGTTTAAGTCAAGATGAGATTGATTTCCTTTGTTCATATGAAGGAAGTTTATCTCCTTGGATTGAATCATTTTCAAATTTCTCTTATGATGAATTCTTAGGTCCAACAATTAGTGAAACCTTTCAAGAAACCAATTTCATGGAGACCAATCAAACTTCTTTCCCTAAATCTGATCAAGCCAATATAGTAGCTGAATCTTCTACATGTGGGGAATCAATCATATCTGAAACTCTAAAAAAAGAAACTGAACTTGATCCAATGTCCCAATCTTCAGCTGAAATTCTGAACCAACCTGATCTTGAATTGAAGGAACTTCCTGCTACACTCAAGTATGCTTTCCTAGGGGACAATCAAACACATCCTATTGTCATTTATTCTTCTATTGAAGACAATCATGAGAGGATGATTCTAGATGTCCTTAGGAAACATGAGAAAGCCATTGGTTGGACCCTGTCTGATATTCCTGGGATTAGCCCACTTATCGGGACTCATAGGATTGTTCTGGAATCTGATTCAAAGCCATGTCGTCAACTTCAATGGTGACTCAATCCTAATCTCATGGAGGTAGTAAGGAAAGAACTTATGAAATTGTTGAAAGCTGGTATCATATATCTCATAGATGAGAGTGAATGGGTGAGCCCAATCCAAGTGGTTCCAAAAAAGGCTGGAATCACAGTGATAACCAATGAGGATGGAGAGATTCTTCCAACAAGGTTGAGTAGTGGATGGAGGGTCTGCATTGACTATAGGAAACTAAACTCATTCACCAAGAAGGACCATTTCCCCTTACCATTCATTGACCAAGTCCTTGAGAGAGTGGCAGGTCATACCTTCTACTGTTTCTTAGATGGGTACTCAGGGTACAATCAAATTGAGGTATCCCTAGAGGATCAAGGGAAGACTACATTCACATGTCCTTTCGGTACCTTTTCCTTCAAACGCATGCCCTTCGGGTTATGCAATGCCCCTGGAACCTTCCAGCGGTGCATGATGGGAATCTTCTCAGACATGGAAGGGGATTCACTTGAGGTCTTCATGGATGACTTCTCTATGTTTGGGGATACTTTTGAGGGATGTCTGCAGAATGTGGAGAGAGTCTTGTCAAGATGTGTAGAAAAAAATCTGGTCCTAAACTGGGAAAAATGCCATTTCATGGTTAAAGAGGGACTTGTTCTAGGCTATCTGGTCTTGAGTAGTGGGATTGACGTTGATAAAGCAAAGGTTGACATCATTCGTCACCTTCCATCACCCAAAACTGTCAAGGAAGTGAGGTCTTTCTTAGGACATGCTGGTTTCTATAGAAGATTCATCAAGGACTTTAGTTCAATATTCTGTCCCCTTTGTGCTCTCTTAGTAAAGGATGCTCCATTTGTTTGGACAGAAAGCTGTGAGGGTTCATTCTCAACCCTCAAATCCTCTCTCACCTCTCCTCCCATTATGAAATCTCCAAATTGGAACCTTCCTTTTGAACTGATGTGTGATTCAAGTGACTTTGCTGTTGGAGATGTGTTAGGACAACGTTGTGATAAAACTCCTTATGTCACTGCTTATGCAAGAAAATCCTTAAATGATGCCCAAATCAACTACACAACCACTAAAAAGGATTTACTTTCTATTGTGTTTTCCTTAGAGAAGTTTAGGTCCTACCTCTTAGGATCACCCATCACTGTGTTCACTGATCATTCTGTACTAAAATACCTCTTCCAAAAACAAGATGCTAAGGCTAGACTAATTAGGTGGGTCCTTCTCTTACAAGAATTTGACCTCACAATCAAGGATAAAAATGGAGTTGAAAATGTTGTAGCTGATCACCTCTCTAGGATGGAATTCAATGACAACTCAAATCACCTTTCTGTGTCTGCTTCGTTTCCTGATGAACACCTATACTCTGTGAGTGACTGCCCTTGGTATGCTGACATAGAAAATTTCTTAGTGACAGGAGTCATTACAAAATTTTTAGGGACTCAAGCTCGAAGGAAATTCCTTTCTGATGTTAGACACTATGTGTTTGATGATCCATACCTCTATAAGTTCTGCCCTGATCAAGTCATTAGGAGGTGTGTTCCAGAATCTGAACAAGAGTCCATCCTTAAATTCTGTCACAGTGAGGCATGTAGAGGTCACTTTTCCTCTAAGAAAACATCTGCTAAGATCCTTCAATGTCGTCTTTTCTGGCCCACCCTCTCAAGGGACTCCTACACATTTTGTCAATGTTGTCCTAGGTGTCAACAAGTAGGGTCCATAACAAAAAGGAATCAAATGCCACTCACTCCCATCTTAGTGGTTGAAATATTTGACTGTTGGGGAATTGACTTCATGGGTCCCTTCCCAAACTCTCGGGGATACCTCTACATACTCTTAGCTGTTGATTATGTCTCAAAATGGGTTGAGGCCATTCCCATTATGTCCAATGATCATCAAGTTGTGATTCGATTTCTAAAAGAGAACATATTTTCAAGATTTGGAATTCCTATGCTATAATCAGTGATCGAGGAACCCATTTCTGCAACCACCAATTCTCTTCACTCATGTCTAAGTATGGTATTTCTCATAAAGTGTCCACTGCATACCATCCCCAAACCAATGGTCAAGCTGAGTTAGCGAATAGGGAGATTAAGCAAATTCTTGAAAAAACTGTCAACCCCTCTAGGAAAGATTGGTCTGAGAAACTCTTAGATTCTCTTTGGGCCTATAGAACCGCATATAAAACCATTTTAGGAATGTCCCCATATAGGTTGTTTTATGGTAAAGAATTCCATTTTCTAGTGGAGATTGAACATAAGGCATTTTGGGCAATTAAGAAAATGGATTATGATCTCTCATTAGCCAGAACAAAAAGGAAATTAGATCTCAATGAACTGGAGGAACTAAGGATGGAGGCTTATGAAAATTCAAGGATTAATAAAGATAGAGTTCAAGCCTAACAATCAAGGAATATCAAGGTCAAACATTTTGAACCAGGAAAACTTGTGCTCTTGTATAGTTCAAAACTTCATTTACATCCAGGAAAGTTAAGGTCTAGATGGTCAGGACCTTTCATAGTGCATCATGTATTCCCCCACGGGGCAGTAGAGATTCAAGATCCCACAAGTGGTTACATTTTCAGGGTCAATGGTCAAAGGTTAAAACCATTCATTGAATCATTCAATAAACAGGAAATAGAGGTTGAGTTAACTGAGCCAACCTATGAACAAGGAACAAATTAATAGATTTAGGGTCCATGTCGGGATAATGACGTTAAACAAAGCGCCGAATGGGAGGCAACCCATGGTTTTCAAGTTTCCAATAATTTCGTTTTTTTAATAAACTTTATATTTTAAATAGGGTTAATGAGACATTTTTATATTTTGAAAAAAAAAATAATAAACTGTTGACCTCTTCTTCTATAATGAGTATGGATGGGTATGAAAGAGGAGCACCATATTCATTCGTGTCACGTGGTGTGATCCTTGAGTAATACCTTACCAAGAAATTTAAAAAGAAGACAATGTATCATCAGTTTATTTTGTTTTATTTTTATTATTTTATCGGTTAAGATAAAAATAAAATAATAATAATAAAAAAAGTCCACGCCATAGGCTGTGGGGAAAACCCCGTCACAACCGGCGAAGCCGCGGGGACTCGAACCTGGGACCGAAGGGAGACAGGGGCGTGCGCTTACCACTGACTTGCGGCTTCTTGTGCTTCCTTATTCTATAATTTTTATATATATTCTTATATTTTACTTCCTTTATTATATAAATATATATATATATATATATTGTTTGTTTTTGTTTGTTTTGTTTGTTTTGTTTTTCCTTTTTCCACTAGGGAACTTTGCAAGCGACATGGATATCAAAGGAATAAATTCGAGCGGTAAGAACTTCAAACTTCAACCACCAGGTGACTTCATTCCATGATCCTCATATTTCAATTTCCTTATTGAACTCCCCTTTTTATTCCTCTAACCCATTCTAAATTTTGTTTTTATGAAACTAGGGACAGTTTCATTCTAAGTTGGGGGGTGTGGAAACAAAATGTTTGTTTAAAAAAAACAATGATAACAAAAAGAAGTAAAATTAATTTATCATTCATATAATAACATATTTGCTCACATAAAAACTACATATCAAATAATTATTATTTCCTTGACTCTTAATTTAAATAATGATTAAGTTTAAAAGCATAGATTTTGGAAAGTGTGGCTGTCCAATGTGATATTTCATCGTTTATATTTTCATCCAAATAAAAAAAATGCCACAATGCATGTCCTCTAGACTGTGGGGTACTAATTTGAATTTTTGGGGTCCCATAATAAATAGCATAGGCTGGTTTTATTTTTATGAATAATATGAGTATCCAAAAAAAACTAAAAAAAATTATTAAAAAAAATTTGTGTGTAGAGCAATGGATTGATAAAATGCGAGGCTTTCGGCACTTGGGGATCGTGACTCCAGAGTTGTCTAGCCCTGAGTTTTTCAATATAACTCTATTTATGGTAATATGACTTTTTTTTATTAAGTTAACTCGAGACGATGCCCGAGTATGTGGGCTTCACTTGGTTCCCTAAGGCCTTTGAGTCTGGGAGTCATCGGCAAAGTCTTGCTACATGGGTTAATTTGATTAACTGCAATCTCAATTACTATGGCAATATTGCAAAAAAAATCAAAAAAAAATGAAGAATACTCATATTAGGATTAAATGTGATTCCACCTAGCGCTTCCATGATTTCCCCCTTGAATGAAAATGAACCCCCATATCTATTGTGATACACAACACATCATTACACCTAATTGAGTTGGATAAAGTATGATGATGGATTTGATCAAAGGAATGGTCTTTGGATTGGGATATTCTTTTAAATTCATCTTGTTTTAAATTATCTTGATATGTTATAAAAATATATTTGTGTGCAGTTTACATTGTGAGCACTGTTTGTTATAATGTGTTTAAAGAAAGGAATTCCAATTAAATCATTGAATTATTTTCTCGGGACTAGAAAATCTCAAGTTGGGGGGTGGGATTATCCAATAAAAACGTATATTTTAATTACATTTTAATGGTATTAAATGTTCATTTTTGATCTTATGGTCCTGAGTTAGTGCATTTTCATTATGAACATCCATTCTCATCATTTGTGCACTTCATGCCTAATATACACCAGTTTAGGCCCAATGAGTCATCTGATTCTAAGGAATGTAATTATCAATTTTTTTTAATTTGATATTTTGGGAACTTTATCTACACTTAAATTTGAACATTTTTCATTCAGGGATCAACGGAGAATTCATGGAAGAAGATGGGGATATTTTGTAATGAAAGGAAGCAATTCTAGAGAAAGCAGATTGGACATCAGCCCACTGATTAGGCTGTGGGGCCCAACATACTATCCCAATTAATCCAAAATATCGTGGGCTGATAGAAGACATGTATCAGAACAAATCACTATTCAGGAGTTAATGCTAATTAGGCCTCCATGTTGGTCATTTAGGCGGCCCAACCTAGAGATAAAATTCTGGGCCAGATTCTGTGGACCAGAAAAATAGTCTACTAATTTTATCATATCTCAGAATTAACCACTCCAAATGGGACCACATTTTACATGCGGTTAGAAGCCATCCGGAGATCCATTTGCTTCTCATATGTCCCACCCTGATTCTGACTTCTAGAAGGTCTTCTAGACGAGTCTGTTTGGTGAAGGAAAGCTGGCTGCCACCTCGGGTCAAATGTGGAAAAGTTCAAATTCCACAAGCTTTCCACCACCTATGGCCTACCAAAATTAATTGAGATGCTTTTTACTGTTGGAGGCTCGACCCAAGGCTCCCAAAATGCCTATTTAAGGCAGTGGTGGTGAAGGAGTTGAAGATCTTGTATGCTTTGTTCAATTGTAATGTTATGCTGCATTTTTGTTGCCTTAATTTTATCGTTCACATGTATGTTGTTCAATTCACTTTAGTTTCTTAATAAAAGTTCTTCTTCTACTCTTATTCTTTTGTTCTTAATATCTCTTTGATACTGTTGGATCATGGTGTGAATTTATTCACACCAATCCTTGTGAAATTATTCACACAACGGTGGAGTGATCATTTTATTTTTGTTGTTTTCTTTACATCTCCATTTCCTCCCTCATGAGTCTACTTTCCGCTTCCATTGAAACCATGGGATCAATGGAGGGCTAACCCACTTATGGGTTGATCCAAGGGAGTAGAAAGGGGATGGATTGGATGTTATTTATCACCTAATTAATGTATAATCACTTCTTTAATTTGGATTTTTATTTGATGATTTTTAAACTCCATCGTCCTTGTTGAATTTAAGGCCACACACTTCAAGTACTAATACGATCCTTTACCTTGAAGTGCTCAAAACTTTGATCCTTCAATTGTATAGGTGATTAGTATTAGAGGGTGTAGTCATTAAACCAGTAAGTGATGATGTTGTTTTATCTCCTTAAATGAACCCATCTCAAATTTAAGAAATTGAAATCATTAAAAAGAAAATACGTCCAATCCACCCCGAGCGATAACCTAGGATCAACTCATTATTTTAAATTGAATACACTTAAATCTATTAGATATCTTTAAAACCCATCCAAAATCAATCCAAGTTGGACACTTCATATCCAAAAATCCATCCCTTAGGTTGTGTATCTTAGGTATCTTCTTAGGTCTCTGTGGAATCGACAACCCAAGCTACACTACAAGGACCGTTATACCCTTCTTCTCTTGGGTAAATTTGGGCATGAACCACCCCCACTCACCCTCACCTTCACCCCTCTCATCCAATAAACCCAATGCCCTTATAGAGAACCCCCACCAAACTCTTGTGGAACCCCCTCCTCCTTAGACCATATATCATGTAATCCACTCATTTTGATTTCGTTTTCAATCACCTCAATTTATAGTTTCTTTTAATTTTTCTAAAACTTTTCCATATCCCCCACCCCTATCCCTTTCTTTCATGTTGTATATTTTCATAGGAAAAAACCTAGGTGGGGTTTTGGTTTGATTTTCTTACGGATTTATTTTAGTTCGTAAATCATCTTTCTATGGTTTCCTCTTGGTCTTATGATGTTCAATTAACTTTTGGAGGTGAGGTTGGACCATATTTATTAAATGTAGTGAGTCCATGGTAGGTTTTTTCCATTATTATCTCATTAATTATAGAACCTTTTATATGTCTCAGATATTTTAAAAAAATTGATACCAAATAATATTATTATTGATTTTTATGGAATTTATAAGGGTAGAGATAAATTTAAAATCTATATTCAATAAAATTGAATGGTATTTATATTTTAAAAAATTATTTAATCTATTTATTTTTAATAGTACACACATTGTGATTGAAAAATTTCTCGAATAGACCTTAAGAAGTAATTGTGTGATTTGGAATGTTTTTTTGGTCTTTGAAGTGAATTCTCAACTAGATCTCTAGTTTTACATGAAATTATAGGTTATATATGAATAGCCAAAAATTGATTTTTTTAAAACAAAAATTTCAATAAAAGTGTGAGCCTTGAAAATGAATTTGTCATTCTTGGTGGTTATAGACATATACATGTGTAAACATATATATATATATATATATATTCATATGTTAATATATAAATCTGTGAAATGAGAGAGATATATATATGTTTCAATGTGTGTCTGTAACTATATATGGGCGTAAAAATATAGGGAAGCTTTGGGAATTTAAATTTGATACTAAAACCTAGTTTTCAAACATTTTTTTAAACAAATTTCCAAATAAAATTCTATGTTCCCAGTATGAATGATTTATATTTCTTATTACTTTTTATAAATTATTTTCGAAAAAATTATGCATCATATGTTTTACAATTAGTGTTTTGATATATTAATTTCATTATATGATAGCTCGAAATGAATAATTTATTTTATACCATGTTTATTTTTAACTTTTTCTCTTAGATATTATGAGAAAAAATAGATTAAAGAGGCATGAGTTCTTTTTTTAAATGGAACAGTCTATGATGTTAAATGAAAGTCCCTTATTTATGAAATTTGAAATTTGTGAAATCAAAATTGAATGTGGGGACCCTAGTATCTAATGGTGAATGACTAGTTTTATGTATTTATTTTGTTCAAACCACATTACTAACTAAATGAAATCTATATTATTTTCATGGTGTTGTTGGATGGCTGAAGTTGCATCACTGGCCTAAGGGGTATACTCCTTAGTGAGTGAATTGGGTTGTGTGTCTTTAGAGAGATGGACCCATACATCTAGGAAAAGGCATAACCTCCTTAGTGGTTTGTTCACACACTTGGATTGACCATTAGCACAAAAGTTGATATAAAGACCTAGGGTTCCCACTGACCTAGGATGAAGGATCTCCCATGGTGCATATTTTTGGAATGACTACATTTATAGAATTTTTACTTCGTTAAAAAATTATAAACCATGTTGCTTATTTTATCATTCTTTTATTTGAAAGGATTCACTAAAATTTATCTAAATATCTTTCAATGTGTGTGTGTTTAAAAATGTTTTAGAATTGGTTTTTCAAAAGTATATTTAAAAAGGTGGATTTAAAAGTGATGTTTTGTAATGGTGTCTTAGTCGAGGTAGGTGTTTATAAAGGTATTGTTTTAATTTAAATAAATAAACTGATTTTCATTAAATGTTAACTAATGTAACATTGTTTTTTTTAAATTGAGGTACATAGGCCTCATTATTGATTCAAAAGAAGGTAGCAAGATACAGAGGAATCAAAAACAGTGATAAAGGACAGAAAGAACACCTTTAGGCCATTTTAGACCGAGTGTTCATATTGTGATGCGGGGAGCATCCACCCTACCCACGAGGATGCTGACATCTTCTGCCAATTTTGGCCCATGTCCATGGTCCCCCTCCATCATCCAAAAATTCCACATCGTCAGTATCCTCCATCTCATCCAATACACTTACATGAATATCGCTTCAAACCTCTTCCTCGCTACAACCTGACATAATTAGCTCAAAGAAATACTAGTACATACCTTTACAAGAATTTTGTCTTTCATGCTTTGAGCTTTTTCATTCTCAGCAGACTTCAAGACTGAAGTCCTATTGACAATCCATTCTGGGCACCCATCCCCCTTTTGATTGATAGTTTGCAGGAGAGTTTTATTGATGATACTATCAACTGTGAGAATGTTATTAGTGGAAGTTGGGTACTTGCCTGTGCATTAGAGAGGAGTAGCAGATTTTGGAAAATCCAGCCTGTACTTACTCGATCTAGGTTAGAGGTCTTCTACCCTCTGATCGGGTTTGTTAGTGGAAGGATGATTTGTGATTGTCTGCTAGATAGATGCAGCATCTTGAGAGCCAGAAGGGACCTACCTGCACTTACCAAGTCCCGAATTCTGAGGGTCTTCCATTCCCAATTCAGATGTCTCTTTCACGGGGTTCATCTCTTTATCCATAGGGGTCAATGAAGATCTTTTAACCACAAAGTGAGTCCTTAAATGTCCCAAACCATCGAGGGTTGATGGTGAAGTCGCTACTTCTTTTGAATCCATTATTCTTGGAGGATTCAAGTCGTCTCCAAAAGCATTGAATGATTTAGAATCCAATTTGCTACAATTTAGAATAGGACCATGTTTAATTATGTGCTGAGGAGCATAACAGACCTTTTTGGATAAATCCCCTTCTAATTTCATCTTCCCCTTATGACTAGAAGAAACCAAATTCTTCTCTTTCCATCATTTGACGTCCACCTCATTTTGAGTAGAAATTTCTTTGTATTCTTGGCTATCTGTTGATTCATCACCCTCATCATCATCCATGATGTCTTTAGTCAAGGCATCCTTGAATGAAAAACCAGTGCGAAGACCGTCCTCTGCTATATCAGCCCAAGACACCTTGGATTTATTAACTTCCAGAACTGGTGGAACCGGTCTATTGGTTCTTTCATACAAGTCTATGGGAAAATTCATGTCATCTATACAACCGTTATTTATAGAAAATTTCAAAATAGGTGCACTGATTTCTTGAGCAGTTCCTAAGTTCACATGTGAACTAGCATGCCCATTGATAGGAATAGGATTATTGGAAACAGGAACCTAAACTACATCAACAGTTTTAGCATGCTATATTTTTTTATTTACTAGACCTTCTACAACTCTAGGAGTCGTGGCCTTTTCTTTGATAGTTTGGACATAGTAGATCACTTCTACAATTATCCCTTGAGTGGCCAATTATATGGAAAGTATCACAAAAGGGAGGGCTTCTTCCCAAATTCAATTCTGAGAGTTATATCATTCTTGGGTGTGGATAGGACAAATTTTTCAATTAGTGTTGAGCTTAGATCAACTACAATTAAAATACTAGCATAGTGACCGTAGATGACTGACTAAGTGGCGGTATCCATCCTTATGAGGGTTCTTATTGCAAAAGAAATATCTTATAGAATTTCTGGGTTCCATAAAAGCCAATTTAATCCATGTACTTTGATCCAGATTGGTGCACAAGTTTATTTAAAATCGTTGAAGTTAATTCGTAGGTTCCATTCATGAAAACACATAATACCCAGTTGATGGTTAATTGATCAAGAACTCCACGCTCTGTTTTTCAAATCCGTAGATGGGAAAAGAATATGGAAGAAACCCCTCCCAACAGAAATGCATTTGAAATTAGAAACCCCCCAAATGCTAGCAAGACTATCAACTAGGTCTATCACCTTCCAAGGCTTCATTCCTTTCGATAATGAGTTATGAGAGATGAACGAAAACTTACATATTTCGATCCTTTGTAAAACAACGCCATCTAAAGCTGCAACATGAGAAGTCACCCGTTTCTGAACTATCCTTTTTGAATCCCTAGGTTTAATGGAGACGAAAAATCTACTTGAGAAACCAGAAAATGAATAGATACTCTTTACCTCTTCTCGATCCTTTGGATTCTTCAATGTAGACAAGAATTTTTTACCATGATTCGAGGTATGTGAGTACAGATTTGAACTCCTCGGGTGATCGAAGGAGCCGCCATTTATGATATTCACCGTAGAAACCCTCTCCTTTTAATCCATCCTCTCTAACATTTCCATAACTAATGTAACATTTTGTTTTCTGAAATATTTAATGAAACCCCTAATATATAATTTATTTTAGAGTATCTTTAAAAGGGATCTTTTTTAATGGTTAAGCATGTGGAAAGGCAAGTGGTGAATAAGCATACTTTTTAATTGAATTCCTATATTTATATCTCAATTTCATGATATGTCTCATCTTATGACATATTCTAGTGTGTATATTATCTCTGGTTTGGATGGTCACCCATGGAATCACATCGAGGAAAGTATATAGATTTATTTTATTGGGTTTTCATATAGAATTATCCAAATGAACCTTTCCTACTTTATTTAATTTAATTGGTGGTGAAATTTATATGTGGGGTAATGGATGTTAATGTTATGTTTGTTATTTGTGATGTAGTTGGATGAGAGATGAGAAAATGTTTTTATTAATATCAATTTTATTCAACTTTCTAATTTCTATTTATTCGTTTTGGAATGGTCATCAAACTAATGGATGGGTCATGCTAAATTTTTAGTAGAATTTTTTATATTTATATAATTTACATAATAGTGGAAATAATTCCCAATAGCTCATATTTTATGACTTTGGTTCTTTTTTCTAATCCAAGGACATCGAAAACATGCCTCAGGTATGTAGCAGGCTATCATGAGCATCTGAAAAAAAGGAATTCTAGGGTTGGTTAATCACACAAAAAAATTATAAAAAATTACTAAATGGTAAAAAACTCCCCTAAACTATTATGAAATAAATAATAGACCAAAATTAAGTAAAATTATTAATTAGAGTTAAATTAGGGTGTCATATGGGCCCTATTATTTATTTACCCCATTTTATTTAATATATGATTATTATTAAGATGATGATTGTCTCTTTAGACCCTTTTTGACTACCATTATTATTTATGTTATCATTTACTAGTTTTTATGGTGTTTTATCCCTATTTGATTTCTCATTGTTATATTTATTGATACCATCATTAGTCTTCATTCATAACTCTAACAAAAATGAATCAAATAAAAACTTAAATATAGATGAGGTTTTTTACCCTTTTTTTAATAGATTTATCCCCCATCACATAATACATTCATCACGGTTAATTTCATTGTCCTTTGGTTCAACGAATACCCAATATTTAATCATTGTGTGACCATTCCTAGGTGAGACATATTAATATAATGGGTGATAATTGTGATCAAGGCTACAATCAGGGATCACTAATAGTGGAATAGATGTAGATTGGATTCGATTGGAGGTTCTTAGTTCCCTAGTTTATCATGGCACAACGGTATTAAATATTGAGGTATTATTCACTATTAGTGGATGGGGATGGAATTTGATGAATTTTGATGGTGACAACTATCTAATTCTGAGATCTTTATTTCACACGGAATTCAATAGGGTGGGAGGAAAATACCCAAAAGGGTTAAAATAAAGTCATGTTTTTCTAGAAAAATTTTGTTAAACCACATGTAATACGAAATTACACATCTTTTGAGGGCCTAACTATGGTAATTGGGTTTCAATAAAATAGAAAATGATCACATGTGGTGCGGTCCCAACCACATTCCATGTGACCCTAAATTGATAATTTTCATGTATCCCAGAGGATATGAAGGTACATTTTGAGTAAAAAGGCTAAGTTGTACACTCAAAAATGGCAAAAATAAACCGGATGATTCTTGTACTTAGACATGGCCAGTTGTTTAAAAAAATGGAATGAGGTACATATAAATGAGTAGAGTAACATGGAAATGGAAATGGGTAGGTCTATATTTAGTAGTACACATTATATAGATCCTAAAAGTGGATTTTACTCCATTATCTCTTCAGTATAAATGAAGATCAGTTGAGTATGAAACCTTAGTCCATTCCATTAAGGGTGTAGTAAAGCATTACATCACTAGAAAAATATTTAGTTCCCCTTAAGGTGTTTATTATTGTATGGTGTTTTATGAAACCCCATGTGGGACCACAGTGGAACCCTCTATCATTCCTAGGTGTGGTTCATTGTGTAACACCCCAAGCTTCCACGGTACGCTTCTCTTTGAATAATAGAGCAACGTGTGTTGTACGCAACCTTGAGTTCTAACACACCGCGACCAATCAAAGTAGCAGTTATGAATAGTAATACCTAATTTTTTAAATTTTATAAATTTTATCTTTCAAAATGGCCTACATTTTTGGATTAGTAATATCAAAATTAGCCTATGTTGAATTTTTGGTATTTTTCTGAGAACTTCCATTTTTTGTAGTGATAAATACTTAAAAATAACTTTTTTAATAAAAAAATTTATAGTGATAAATTATACTATTGAGTGGTTTTAAAGTATAATTAGAATATATTTTTACCATTTTATACAATGGTGTTCATTAGAATCAATTTCACTTTGAAATTGGACTTAAACAATTGTCAATCTTTTGATATATATTGTTTCTTAAAAACCAGCTATTTGTTTTGACAACGGGAATTAATTATAAAATTAATTAATGCAACATATATGTTTCGAATTTTGTAAAATAGACATCATTTTTTAATTTGGAATATCAATTATATCTTATGGTGAAACTTTGGTATTGTTCTGAAAAACATCAATTTTTAATGAATAGTGAAACCACTAAGTGGTAGTTAAAAAACTGATTTTTCCTTTTTATGAATCATTACCACATCTGTGATTTGATTTTCAAAAACCCTAAATACATGGTTTTCATTAGGAATTAAAATTTGGTTCAATGTGATTAAAATAATTTTTTGGTGAGTAGTAACTTTTAAGTTTAATTAATCGTGATTAAAGTTAATTAGTGAAATTTAAGGTAAAAATGATATTATAAAAATATGAAAATACCATTACACTCATCCTACCACTATTTTATGAGTCATGGCCGACCAAGAATATCCATGGGTCAACTTGGGGACCCCATGGAGCCAATTGGGTAAGAAAATGACATTAATAACTTTTTATTTAAAGTAAAAATAAAATTGTCACAAACATGTGTTGTTTTTCTAAAACAATTATTACATATGGTTATATAAGTTAAAATTTAGAATATAAATATTCATTGGAAAGAAAAAATGATTTCCTACATCATGATATTTTATATATAATTTTTAGACATTATATAAATTAAAATTTTTGTGACACCATGATGATGCAGTGATTACCTCATTAATTAACGATTTAAATAAAATTAAAAGATAATGTAAAATATAAGACTTACACTTGTCAAAAACATATTGTATGGGTATATTTCGAACCCTTATCACCTTATACTATAAATATATAATTTGGGGACCATTTAAATCCGAAAAGAACTTCATAATAATGTAACATTTCATTACATTCCAAGAGTGCCCCTCCTCTCCTCTTATAAAAGGCCCCCACCTCTACCACCTTATTCACACCATAAAGCCATTTGGATTGGCCAAAATCTTCCCTAATATTCTCTCAACTTCCCTCTCTTACTCCTAGAAGCCTAAATTTGGGCAGAAGTCTTCCCAAGGAAGCTGTTGGCTCAAATCAAAAAGAGTTGCCCGATTTAAAGGTAATGTCTTCACTTATTCTCTTTTGTTTTATTTTTCTTCTACAACCCTTAAACTCTTTTTATTACTTTATTTTGTAACAAAACCTGTATATTAAATATAATATGATGTTTTTATGATATTTATTTGAGCTACACTTATACACACCCCCATCTAATGGTTAAAGAACATACTATTTCCGTGGATGGCGAATTACTGCCACACGAAACGATGATTATTCTATCTTCTCCTAACACCTCTCATTGTGGACATTATGATGGAACTATATTTGTTTATGATATATATTATATTTATTTTATCTCTACGCTTCTTTATTTTACATTTAAAACATACCTTTATGCTTTGGATGTTGTAAAAATGCGATAATTTCATTTGAGGAAGTGTGGACTACCGCCCCCTCAAGTGATTTGACTCGTTCATGCAATACATGGAATGTATAAAGAATGAAATTAATGAACTTATCTGACCTATATAACATATATGTTATACTGTAATTATAATATATATATTTATATATATATTTCTCTCATTTATAATTAATTCCATTAAATACGAAATAGAAATGAAAGTAGCGTTCATGTGTACATACGGCTTACCGTCTCCATGAACGGTGCATTTCATTTCTTATCTCTAAATATTATGTAATAATATAAATGCATGTATATACTGGATATATATGATATATATGATGTCTAAATCATGAATATAATTCTGGATATAATGGATATTTCACCACATGAACAACTTGTAATTATAAGAAGTTATTTTTGACTCAAGTACCAAAGATTGACAAAACGACCGTTGTAGTCTTGGCATGAGGCCTTAGATACGTGGTTATGATAGTATGGAATTATAAATTCCATCATTATGAATGTGGTTATTTATATTTCATGTGTTTATTCGTCCAGTAGAATATCCATGTGAATAAGTAAATGACATTATCTCATTTTAATTTTTCCATATTATGATTAATTTGAAGTTTAAAAGGCTTCTGTTTTAGTTATACATTGCCTTAAATGTTTTTGTTTATTTATGAAATCTTCCGCTATATTGTTATCCTTACTGAGCATCTAAGCTCACCCCTTTCAATGTTTTAATTTTTCCGGGATGTGATGAAGTATATTATGAATGACCTGTAGGGATAGTGTGAGGGGATATGAAGACAGGATGTGTTTTTAGTTTTGTTTTACTTTATGATGTAATGTAAGACTTATGAATGTATCTAGTGTTCCCAAGACTACTAAACTAATCGGTTTTTCGAGACTTGATCTTTTTTTATCATGACAATGTTACGCAGTAATGCACCGATTCTGGGTAGCTGGGGTCGGGGCGTTACAGTTGGTATCAGAGGCAGTTTAGTACTAACCTTGGAAGATATATTTAGATAAACTCTGATTAGAGCACATAGCCCTAAGATAGGTTTTGAGGATTAG
Source organism: Viscum album (assembly GCA_963277665.1). Classification (NCBI taxonomy): domain Eukaryota; kingdom Viridiplantae; phylum Streptophyta; class Magnoliopsida; order Santalales; family Viscaceae; genus Viscum; species Viscum album. The sequence continues at coordinate 403,049,841 of OY728142.1, forward strand.
TATAGAAGAACTTCCTAGAATTTTGGTATTATAGAGATTTTGTGAGTTTTCCGAGAAATACATCCCTGTCTGGATACGAGCAGGTAAAGGCGGCTCTGGCACAGATGTACCTAGGGTTAAAACCCAAAAACACCGCTTTGAGCTAGACTCAAACGAGAACTGGTGCATGACAATGGGCCTTGCTTCACTCTTGGATTCAACACTCCTGGGGGATATGCTTAGTATAATTCTCATTTTCTTTACAAACCTTTATAAAGGATCTATGAGTATATACTTTCTCTAAGAAAACATTTTTATGATTAAGGACTATATCCATAAACCGTTCAATATATGTTATGTGTTTTACAAGTACGGAATTTGGTATTTTGATTCATAAACTGATCTAGTTTTTGCCAATGTTTCGAAATGGTGCCTAGTGGAATTAATGGAAACTGTATCAATGCACGCACTCCATATAGCGATTGCCCTCCTGCTCAAGATAATTATTGTGGAGCAGGAGATACCACTGGTGCTGATCAACTTATCACCATACTAGGACAACTCACTCAGGTTATGAATAATAACTTTACTCGTATGGAGCACCCTGATCCGCAATGTGGAGGATCAATGTTAGATCGCTTCATGAGGCCACAACCACCAACATTTAATGGGGCTACAAATCCATTAGTAGATGAGCAATGGATAAACTCTTTAGAGAAAATATTCCATGCCATGGGGAGTAGCGAAAGGGAGAATGTTTTCATGGCAGTTTATCACCTCACTGGAGATGCCGATCAATGGTGGTCGCTGATTCAAAACACAAAGGAAGATGATGAAGTATCAAATATGGAATGGAGGGAGTTCAAAGTGCTTTTCTTAGAAAAATACTTCCCTCGTGACCATCGAGCAGATATGGAAAGGCAATTTCTGAGTCTGAGACAAAAGGAGGATGAGAATGTCACAAAGTATGAGGCTAACTTTACAAGGTTAGTGAGGCATGCTGCAGATTATATATGTAACCCAAGAAGTAAGATTGACTGTTTCTTTGATGGGTTAAAACCATTTCTCCATCGATCTTTTTTATCACAATCTTTCTCAACGTAGGAAGATATTGTCTCATGTGCTATCAAGACAGAAAAGGAATTCTCTAAGTCTTTTGACAATAAAGTAAAGCAAGAGAATAAGAGAATGGTGGAACAATATATAGATAAAGGGAAAAAGGGAATGAATGATTTTACATTATGAGATAATTGTGGGAAGAATCACCCTGGTACATGCCTAAAAGGAATGGGAGTTTGTTACAGATGTGGATAAAAAGGTCACCAGGCTTGTGAATGTAAGGGAAAGAAAGAGGATATCAATGTTGAATGCTACAATTATAGGGAAATGGGGCATTATTCAAATGAATGTCCTATGCGTCAGGGAAACATACCTTAGAAAAGGCCAAGGGATCAAGGAAAATCTTATGTTGTTACTGCAGTTGATGTGGAATAATTAATGTATTGGTTCTTTTGAACTCAAGGATTATATTCTGGTCATAAGAATAATGTGATATATATAAGGATTGTACTGTAGTACTTGTTATTTTCATTAAGGTTTTAATATGATAAAGGTAATCATATTTTTAGTATGTGACAATAAGATAAACTTTACTTTAATTGGGGAATCTGATGTTACAGTTGATTTTGGAATTTAGAGACCTTTTAGAGAAAGTCTGGAAAGATGTATTTTGGATAACTATAAAGGATGGAATGGATTAAGTTGAACTTTGGATAGAATTTTTTAAGGTTAAAACATTTCTGAAGATTTTTTTGGAATATTATAATACTATAGTTTTAGGAAAAGGACAACCATCGGGTTGGGGGATAGCCTGTCACGTCAGACAAAGCTGTAGAAATCGACCCCACAATCATAGTGCGATAGGCCTTTATTACCTACCACTAGCCTACAGGTTGTCCCTGGTTATTACAAAATAGTTTTCCTAATCTAAATTGTATGTGTTAATATTTGGAACCTTATAATATTAGGATAAATAAAATATTTTTGAGTTCTATTATCTTTTTGAGTGAAATATGGGTTTGTGGTAAAAATTTATTAAAGAATGAAAGTCTACATGACAAGTAAGTATATTTCCTTACGTTCTTAGTAAATCTCTTTAATTAATACCTCAACATTATGAAAGGTAACTTAAAACAAAAATGTTTTCAGTTAACTTTTCCTACTGGGGAATCAATGATCGTTTAACTAATCACAAGTTTGATATTTTATTGTAGTTAACTTTCTCCTAATCCTATTTTATACAACTCTCCATCAGACCTTGATGGTTTTTTTCCTCCATATCCATATTTTCATATAATCCTAGTATGGTCTATCTCAGATGACCTTTGTACTTCTCTTTCTTTTTTTTAATGTTATATTTTTATTAACCTTATTTCTGATGTGGGTTTTCCACAAAGGTATTTTCAATTTTCAACCTTTTATATTCAATGAAAAATTTCAAATTGTGAGAACGCAATTTATTGGAGGAGGGGAGAAAGTAACACCCCGAGCTTCCATGGTACGCTTCTCTTTGAATAATAGAGCAGCGTGTGATGTACGTAACCTCGAGTTCTAACACACCGCGACCAATCAAAGTAGTAGTTATGAATAGAAATACCTACTTTTTAAAATTTTATAAATTTTATCTTTCAAAATGGACTTCATTTTTTGATTCTTAATATCAAAATTAGCCTATGTTTAATCTTTTATATTTTTCTGAGAACTTCTAATTTTTTGTAGTGAAAAATACTTAAAAATAACTTTTATAATAAAAATAATTTATAGTGATAAATTATATTATTTAGTGGTTTTAAAGTATAATTAGAATATATTTTTACCATTTTATCCAATGGTGTTCATTATAATTAAATTCACTTTGAAATTAGACATAAACAATTGTCAATCTTTTGATATATATTGTTTCTTAAAAACACGCTATTTGTTGTGAAAGCGGGAATTAATTATAAAATTAATTAATGATACTTATATGATTGTAATTTTGTAAAATAGATATAATTTTTTAATTCAGAATATCAATTATATCTTAGGGTGAAATTTTTGCATTGTTCTGTAAAACATTAATTTTTAATGAATAGTGAAACCACTAAGTGGTAGTTAAAAACGGATTTTTCGTTTAAATGCAACATTACCACTTCTGTGATTTGATTTTCAAAAATCCGACATACATGGTTGTCATTAGAAGTAAAATGTGGTTGTCAGCATGACCACCATGCTTAAGGAAAAAATATTCTATCTAGAAGGAAGATCCAATAGTGTATTTGGTGACACTAGTAGCCTAGGGTTTGATCCACTTCCTGGATGAAAAGATCCTCTAATATCTAATGGGTAATTATTATGATGTCCCTAATGATCATGACCGCTTGGTTGAGCATCAATAGTGATAACATGGCTTATAGAGTGGATTCTGCCAAAACAAGAGTTAATATGAAGAATCAAGAAAAATAAAATGGGTAAATGTATTGGTTGAGACTACTTGAGACTAGTTGTTTGTTATGAGTATATTTGGATGTCTATTTCTCTTGTATTTTATAAATATCTTTTGTTGAGCTGATTACTCTGGATGCTTTAAGCTATGTTATTTCAGGGTATCCTACTAGATATTTTTATACTCACCCCTATAAGATGTTTAAATAAATTTTTCATGTAATATGTACGTGATAAAACCTTTTATGTAGTCCTAGGAGAACTAAAAGATAATTGAACATAGGTTGGGGAAGAAAGACCAAGGTGTATATCGATATTTCATTTAACAGTTGTCCCCTCCTTTTGAGCAGGTTGGTCTCATTTCCAATTTTTGTATGGGCATTTAGTTGGCCACGTTAATCACTCTTAATAATTATATTTGACTCTAATTAAAGGGATGATAAATTAATTCATTGGTTTTAGGGGTTTTACATTTAAACATTTAATGGGATTTGAAATGTGTGTGTTGGTATAGGTACTTAGGCTAATGCCTCCCATGTGTGGTATATGCCTACTCAACACTATCACCAACTCCTCGCTTATTGGATTTGGGAATATGATGGTGAAAAATAGATTATATCTAACCATGAGGGGCCTCATGGTTCATGTCATGATAATTCATTCTTACATTTCATGTCAAAATAAAAATTCCTTTCACATTTTTTGTATAATCCCAACGGGACTTGTTAAGAAAACTATAAAAATATCCCTTTTAAAAAAATTATAAAAATAAAATATGGGTAATAATGTATTTAATAAATCCTTTGGTAATATTAAAATAATTTTTATGAATGATTTATAAAACATTGATATGGATGAAAATGTGATTTCACCCGAAGAGAGGAATAAAGGTAGTTTTTCATTAAAACAATCTTTTGGAATCATTAATCATTTATGAGAGGAAAATTAAAGGAAAGTATATACTCTATAAAAAACATATGATAATAGAATAAATTAATTTCATTAGAGTTATGTAATAATATTTTGTCATTAGAAACTTAATCATAAAAAATCTCGATAAACAATGAGATTGTAACATAAAAACATTACCATATTTATATGTTTTCAATCGAAATTCAAATCAAAGAATAAAATCTGTAAAAACGTTAAATGTCATGAAAATATTGATATTTATTTCATAAATTTAGAAGTATATAAATATAAACCTCATAAAATAAGATAGGTTCATAACATAACTTATGTCCCAAAGGAGGCAATTTAATAAAAAATCCATTACATTAAATATCAACTTCATTCGTACACATTCAAACCACCTATATAATAATTGTATACTTATTATATAGATATTTAAATAAAATAATCATATGTATCATACCATATTATATTTTCTTGTGAACTTTTATTACATTTTTATTAATAATTTCTTGATAAAATTATGATTCATGTAATAAGTGCTTCATTTTTTATATAGGATTTTATTTGGTATCTCTTGTACTTAAAATTTTAACATAGTTCAATAATATAAATATTTTTAACCACGATATAGATATCATATATTTTCATTATATATATATATTTATATTATTCCATTAATGTTATAGATCAAAAATTAATTACACTTTTCATAGATACGTTAGGTCATACGTAAGCATGAACGGTGTTTCCATTTTTTTCAATGGATAAAAAAAAGAATGTTAAATAATATATTACATTTATATAACCCTTTTTGGTCACATATATTACTTATATTACTTAAAATTGTCCATATTACATTTCATTTAATGTCTTAACAAATCACATCACTTCATGAGGTTGTAGTCCGACATACACACATGTGACGTTATCGTATTCTCAAAGAATGGAAACTAAGAAGATATATAGGATATTATATTAAAAGAAATATAATTATTCTATAAATATCATATAATTATGTTAAATCCATTATTATATTCTAAATTTATATGTTTTTATAGAAAACAAACTATATCAGTTCGTGAGCCAGTAGTCCGTCGTACACGCGGTCAACGATTTTGTTTCACACTTAGTGGAAGAGGAGATGTATGTATGTCATTAAATTAAAAAGATAATAAATAATCATATATCATATAAATATTATATAATATATTTAGTTTTTAATATTATACATAGGATTTGTAAGAATAAATAAAACCGAAATACCAGATAAATAATTTTACCTCTTTTTCAGAGAACCTCTTTAGGTTTAAACCTAAATCCTTCCTAGGATGGTTTCCAAATTAAAATGATTCCTATGGGATATTTATATTTAAGTAGGAAAGATATTTGGGTTTTTATTGGCCAAATAAAATTTGGAAGTGCAAAGTGGAGAGCAGAGGTGGTAGCCTTTTATTAGTGATGGAGAAGGCACATAAGAAATTTTTTAAAAGAATAACATATTACCACTTTTTTCACCTGAAAGAAGGATCCAAAATGAAAAATTATCAAAAAATATAGGTTATAAAGTCAAAAATATTTCAATAAAATTGGTCTTTAAAATTATATAGGTCATTTTACAAATTTTAATTTTTTAACCCCTTGGTAATCCCGTTTTAACCTTAACCGCGTTAAATAATATTTATAATTTTTACTATTTATTCGGGCCAAAAATTAAGTTGAACTAATTATATAATAAAAATTATTATGATTCAGAATATGGGAACCATTGTTTTTTAAATTTCATTCAAAAAAACTTCAAATTTTAATTTTATAATTAATCACCCCATATGCAATGAAAAAGTGGTTTTCCCAATAAGAAATTTTCATAAGTAGATAATGTTTTTTATAAAAAGTCAATATGAAATCTAATTCGATGACCAAAATTGGATTAATAAATATATAGTTTAACAAGTTTTATTTTTTAACCATATTAAAATAAAATATAACTTGTATATTCATTATATGTAAAGGCAGTTTTTAATAAAAATTTGTATTTTTTCTATTCATCAAAAAATTAGTATTTTCATAAAATAATCATAAATTCACTACAAGTAAATTTTTAAATATAGATTTAAAAATGAGATTTATTTTTAAAAATAAATTTTCTTAATTTTTCAAAAATTAATTTTATTATTTATTCACAAAGAGAAATAAAAATCATTTTTTAAAAAAAATGAATTTTCAAAGCCCAAAGACTTACTAAAAATTAAGTAATTATTTATAAATAAAATTTCATTTTATAAAACCATTATACATAATTTTTATTAAAAATATTCATATTCACACTTAAAAATTTATGTTCTATATTATAATGGTCAAGTATATATAATAATATTAATAGTTTTTTGTGGTTCATTAGAACTTGGTGTATGGTGTAATGTAATCTAACAATGAAATAAAATATATTTGATAAAATATATATTACCTAAAATATAATGGTGTTACAGTATACCCCTCTTAAGATGAGTTTTACCTTCATAATTTCATCACTTTGGTACAAACAAATGTTGGTACTTATGCCATGTTTCATCCTCAGGTACCTATAAAGAATCCTCATACCTGTGGTTTCACCATAAAATTTTGACTAGGTGAGTGGTCTTGTTTCGTAGATCATTATCTCCATGATTTAGAATCTCCACCATTTATTCCTAATAAGAAATATCGTTATCTAAACATATAATTCTTGAGATAATTTCATCTTATTTATCATTATTTACTTTATCCAAATAGATATATGAAACATATCATGAACCAAAGAGAGGTTTGGTGGAAGTTCCAAGCGATAAGATACGATCTCGAAATGATTACTAATTTTAAAGGGATGTATATACCTTGTTATTATTTTCCCCTTATAAAAAAATTTCATTAACTTATTTAATTTATAAATTCTTATAAATATCCTACCACTAAATTAAAATTCATGATCATACTAGAGACTTTTAGAAAAACTTCTCTGCTGACCTTATGCAACCCTTATGAGTTGTTGAATAGCTCTAATTTTCTATTCCATTTCCACATACAACTCTGGTTTAAATATATTTATTTCTAAAAATATATCCTATTACATAATATTTATACACTAATTTCTTTAAATGACTACATAAAGATCTATCTAAACGCTTTAGTAAAATCTACTACTGTAGAAAAACTCAACTAGAAGAAGGTATTGATCCTCACCACATTTGAAATTCATATAACAACATAAAGGCATATACTATAGAGTTGAATTTTCCTCTAATAATGTCCATTTTTCTAAGGATGATACACAACGTTGAAGCTTAGCTCAGTATCCTAAACATGCTAAATATTTCACTAAAACTTCAAGGTAAACCATAGATCCCAATCAGATATAATAGGATTTTTTACTCCATGAAACCTTGCCAAATCATTAAAATATATCCTAAAAATATTATCAAAAAATAAATATTCTCCAGTAGATATTAATTGTGATAAATTTTTAAGGATATTGACTACATCCCATATAACATTGTTCCCATTTGATTTTTTTAGAAGCCAATGACAAAACCCACAGTGAATTTTTTCCATTTTCATTCTGGTGTGGATAATAGTCATAGAATCCCATTAAAAAATTATCTTTCCACCTTAAATTGATAAAATACCAATAATTAATATACATACTAAGTAATATATATCTTAATTTTGCCCCGCTGAATCTATTCTTCCCCATAGGAAAGTGGTAGTTGATATTTTTTATTGCCCTATGAGTATGGGTTCAAGCCTCATGTCCCTGCAAGATGTGACAAGTTGCCTCTTGGCATGAATGTTATCTTTTTCAATAACTGTATTAATATAATTCCTAAAATGTATATAAATACCTCATCATGAAAGATAAAATAAAATCTAAGGTTTTTTAATATCTTTAATTTTATTTCTACAAAATGTAAAGTAATTCTTCATAAAATAATTTTTTAACTATAAAATATATAAAATTGAAGGGATATATTTCAAATAATGTACCCCAAAAAATCCATAACCTTGATAAAATCTAAACACATAAAACCTTGAAAGTGGTATCTAAGAAATTTGAACTTATGATCAATCTTAAACTCATAAATCCATGATTGTTTTCATAACTCCTAAGTTAATCTTACATGGATACATATAATCTTCTAAAATATAATTCACCCCTTATTCTTTAAATAAGATCATATCTTATAAAAAACATTTCTATTCAAATCTTTGGTTTTTCCTTGAAACTATAAAATATCAAATGTGATTTCATTATTCCAAAATCCATGTAGGGGGGGGATAATCAATGCGTATAATCACATCTTGTTCCACTAAAGGATGAAAAAATGATTTTCTTAGGTCTTATTCATATAAATTTAAACATGAAATTATCAATTAAGGATTGGAGTATATGTGTTCACTATTATCAGGATTTACTTCATCTGTTATTATTGCATAATTTTTCCTTGTTTCCTATTTCTTTATAGATTTTTTCATCCTTTAGTCTTTATTATCCATTAGATTGGGGAATTTATTCTTGTAATTAAAAAATTCCTTCCACTTGTAGTACATGAGTGTGGGTGCTTAATTCTTTCGATATTTCTCTCTATGTTTCTTCTTTTCTTTTTATTTTTATCCTTTTTTTACTTCTATTTTATTTTCAATTTAATTTTAATTTAGTTAATTTTATATTAAATTTAATTAATTAATTATTTTTATTTTTGTGACTTCTTCCACACCCCCCCCCACTCTTGTCATATTTTCATTTCATCTATTTCTTTCACATTTCACCCATTTCTTATCCATTGTAATCTCTAATACTCATGATCATGAGAAACTAACCTGAGGAATATCTTGGGGGAGTAATCCAGTGCTTGAACCAAAGGCCATTTTTTCTACTTTGATTTAATCATAATGATAATTTATAGTGGTTATAATCCTCATTTTGGTTGTCTAATGTTTAACTTCTTGATCTGCAACTATTTTCCCTCAATTTAGGAGGTGGATGGTGGGTGTTCTTAGCGATCACTAAGTACACTTTTCATTCATAATTTGGTTAGATTGAGGTGTGCACACATATTATGGAGTATATTCATAAATAATATTTGGATGTTTTTCAATGAAGGTGATCCATAAAAATTATCTCATGAGAACTTCATTTCTTCTCTAATTCTATTCTGTTTAGCATTTTATGGTAATTTAGAATTGAATGTTAGTTTTGTCTTATTTTTTTTATATAATTTATTTTCATATTTTCAATTTATTTCATATAACATAAAAAACCAAAAAAAATAATTTCATAGTAGATTTAGATTAAATAGGTGAGCAAACTGAGAAAGCTCCTCAAGAAAGATGACCTTGGTCATCCTCTATGCTACACTTGAAAAATATAGAAATTTTCTTTTTCCATGCCCTATGATAGGTGTCCGTCAAAACTAGCATTGTTTCTAAGGATCCAATAAAAAATTTTACTTATCTTTATCTATTTTCTTGTTATATATATTTTAATTGTTCTTTGAAATAACAAAAAATCAAAAAAAAACCCAAGATGTATCTAAACTAGAATTATTCTACATGGAGCGATTACTCCCGTCTGAAATATCAAGAACTAGAAGTTGAATATTGTTATCTAAATTAATAGGTGTAAAGGATGAAGAATATTCTATAGGACTTGGGTAGAAAAATGGAAGGATCATTTGACTATGCTCGGGTATTAATGGAGAAACCTAACCATGAGTCAGTGCAATAACCTAAGGTTGTGGTAGAAGAAATTTCACCACTCATAATTGAAATTGAATAACCAAATGAGGTAAATGTGGTGGTAACTAATGATTAATTCATCATCATTAAACCATTTATATGAGAGGTAGATGAAGAAGACATCCCTACTAAGCTACATGTGAGAGATCAAAAAGAAATGGATGACTTCTAGAATGAATGTGAAGAACTACTTGATCTTACCAAAACATACAATGAATAATAGAAAACACCATTAAAGTAAGATACCACTAAAGTGGTGGAATTTGAATTAAATTGGTAGCTTCTCAGCTTTCTTGGTCTACCCATTGACGATCAACTCCAAGAGGCACATTCCATCGAAGAAGATATTCAAGCCAACCACATACGGGAGATGATACATTCCCAAACTCACAATCATTTAATTTTATTAAAACTAATTTTAATATTACCCCCATCTATTTTTAGTTTTCTAAATCAGATGAATCTTATTATTACTTGGAGTATGAGAAGAAAAATTAAATTTCACCTGCTGAGTAACATCTGGAGCTCCCCAAATAAATTAAACATTTACTGGAAGGATTACAAGAAGAGACCCTATTTTTTTTTAAACAATAAGAGACACAAGTTATCTACATTAAAATAAAATATTGTGAAATTAATACTTCATGTTTAATTTTTTAATCTCCCTTTGACTATTCATTTAATACACCACATCTAGAGAAACCACTGTATTTTGATGAAAATGTAAAACATGTGGCAATAAAGGAGGAGTAGGATCGATACTTCATCGTACCCCCACCATGAATGTTATTTCACATTGCAAAGGGGTAATCTCTAGTGTACTCTATACATATACATCTACTCAATAGAGAAGAAGAAGTTGATGCTCTGAAAATTCTCATGTGGTGGTCCATGTCAAAGAATCACAAACCACCACCAGACATCAGATAATAGCTGTTATTTTCCTCTTTAGGTAGTAAAATTCAAGGCCCTCTTATGGGGATTATACCAAAATTTATCTTTACTTTATTTCGAGGAATTTAGATTTCAATTTCAATATTATGAAGTATTTCATCATGCATCCCACTCCCTCTTATATTTTTGAACATAAATGAAATGATCCTTAAGCTTAATTGAGTAGTTTTATATTGTTGTATCATGGTGACCCAAGGAATTCCCAAATATCCTAATAGGTATGAGGACTAATGTTAATTTTGAATGAGAGTTCACTTTTCATTTTTAACTTTCAAACTCCTTACATTTTTTCCCAAATCATGATTTGAGTTTGAACCTGGAAATTGCAGAACCACACTTGCATTAATGCTTGACTCAACTTATCTGGGATACATTAGTTTCATAGATATGTTGTGATGCCATGTTTTATATTTAAATGTCAATGAAATTGAATGAGTAAAATGTAAAATTTAATGTTTAAAGTGAATAATTGATATTAAAATGAGGACTCGTTATTTGAGGGAAGTAGTTGATTCATATAAATGATATTCCCTACCATTTTTCATGCATTGAATTTAATAAATTCATGTGAATTAATTTTCTATTATTGTAAATTCCATGAGTGATTTTCCCAAATCGTATTTCTTATTAATTTGAGTATTTCAAGACCATGTAATTCCAATTTATTCAATTGCATATTTCTTGACTGATCTGGTGATATGATGTAACACCCCCAGATTTTATGAAAAATATTATTTTAATTTCATTAATGTCTTGTGTTGTATTGTACACCAAGATTACCTTGCGCTATACGCAACACCGTATTAGCTTGTAGTATACGCAACACTATTCTTGGACTGTGTTACACACAATTTTGATAATAGTTATTCTTCGCAAGACTGAGTATATATATATATATATATTAAATGTATAAATGAAATATGGTTGGATTCTATTATACGAAACAACGAAGGATTCTTTCACAACACGCAACACTGACTTGGCTTGCATTACACGCAATCGCGACCTTCCTCGATAGCGTGTGTTATACGCAATACCGGGTTTTAATAAACAATGATATATTATTATAATATTATCATGAACTAGCCGTTATGAATAGTATTAACTAAATTTTTAATTTTATAACATTATTATTCATGTTACACATTTTCTAGAACATGGTATAAGAACAAAATAAATTTTTCGTGTAAAATAAGTATTTTTCAAAAAATGCAGTTTTGCCGCCTTTTGATGGCGCACCCACTTTAAATCTAGTTTTTGACATGTTTATATGTTCAATTTGACAAAATAAAATTCTTCTTTTGAATCAGGATGTAAAAATTTACATTAGATAATGTTTTGATATTTTTCCGATAACTTTCATATTTTAATGAATAGTAAAAACACGCTAGATTTTAATTAAAAACAACTTTTTTCATCATAATATCTTTTGTGGTTAAATTATAATATTGAATGGTTTTAAAGTATAAATAGAATATATTTTTACCATTTAATATAATGTATGTCATTAGCATTGATTTTACCTTGAATTCGTAGGTTAAATCAATTCAATCTTTTGCAATGTTTTAAACAAAAACCTGTTTTCTTTCAACAACAGGATTAATTTTAATTTAATTTCTTCATCTTTTGTGTATTGGATTTGGAAAAATGGATTCCATATTCGGAATCAGTGGGTCCAAATTATGTTAATATGCTACTTTTTATTTTTGGGCATTGTGAATAGTAACTACGGTAAATTTTATTTACTATAGTTAAAGGTAAATCGGGTAATTAAGGGTAAATATAAGATTATAAAATTACCCTAACACTTGGAAAAATCCTATTGGATGGCTAAAAGTAGACCCATATAACCTAAGGGTCGGATTATATTCATTTTATGAACTTTTTCCCCTGAAAATAATTTAATTATTATTAAAACCAAAGAATGTGACAACATGTCACTTTCTTAAATCTTATAAGTATAATAATTTTAACTTAGTGATAAACATCATAAAACTTCAAACATGAATAGTCTCCAAAAATCTAACAAAATTATCTACATCTTGAGAATTTATTTATAATTTTTTGGGATTAAATAATTATCATTAATTGTGACACAATAGTGATGGAGAAATTATTTATCTAGTGAAAAATCAAGAATATAGTTTTTATTAAACTAATAGTGACCGTAAAAGGCACAAAAACCTGACCCAAAACTTATTGGTCATGTAAATGGAAACTATAATCATCCAATGGTCGAATATTTGACCATTTGGAGTCTTATACAAGCAATTATGACACTTATATTATTTTATTTTAAATGATGCCAAAGTTGTCACCTTCATAATTTAATAAATATAACAATTTAAATATTGTGATTTTAAGATGATAAATTCGAGTAAAAGTATTATTGTGAAAGGTGATATATTTATCTTCATCATAGGATTTTATTTTAAATTTTTATGCAACAAATACGTATATTAAATAATTATACAAAAATGATGTAGTAATTATTTTATTAAGAGATAAACCAAATAAATGGTTTTAAAAATAATAAAATAAATATTATATGAACTATTTAATGTGATACACTAATTTTATAGATACATATGACCATTTATTAATATATTGAAGCTTTTATTTCAAACATATCTTCTGTATATATTTTATTTAAATTCAAATAAATGAATAGTGTCAGAATTGACACTATTGTTATTTTACAAGAATAACATATTATAAAATTGTTTAAAAATCACAAAAATATTTAAAAATTATAAATTATAAATTTATATGGTTTATAATGTTATAAAGTAAACAATTATGGAAAATTCACAACAAATAAGTAATTATTTGTTATAATTTAAAATTTAGAATTTTATTACCACAAATAAACTTAAATAGATTAAATAAGGATAAATCAAAATGATAAGGTTTAAAATAAGATTAAAACATGTCTAAATTTGATTTTTTGAGTAGCTTACAACCCTATCTCATCTAATATTCGAATATGAGTCATTTTTGGATGTTTTTAAGTGGGTTTAGATTTATTATAAATTAATATTTTTAAGAATTCCAAAGGTGCCCCTCTCCTCCTTTATAAAAGGGCACCTCCTACCTCTCTTCCTCACACAACTTTGAGCCTTCAAGATCTGCCAAACCCTACCAAATTCTCTTCTCCACTTCCCTAGAAACATACTAGAGGTTCTGGTCTTCCTCAAATACCAATTTTAGTGCCCTAAGAGGAGGTCTCAAAAAGGCGCTTCAATGAAGAGGTAATTTTCGTTACCGATTCTGTCACCTTTATTTCTTCTTCCACTTCTTCTTCTTAGGTTGTTTCATTATGAAGTAATAACATCCGTATAACTCATATACTGATATTTTATTATAAGTATGAAACAATCCTATTTCACCATCTATCCATCCTACGGAAAACGAAATCACCGCGCGTGCGTACGTACGGAATACCGTCTCCACGCCGTGGTGTAATATATTTTCCCACCAACACCTTACATGGATGGGTATTATGGTGTAAAGAATAACTATACATAGTTATTATAACATCATAATGATTCTGATATATTTTATCATCCACTCCAATTCAATTCAATAATTATGGAAATGATATCATCGCTCATGCGTACGTACGGACTACCGTCTCCATGACGCGATGAGATTCATTCTCCATGTTAACCATTTAAGAATGATTATAAAGTATATATAAGCAATAATAATGAAATATATGACATTATAAAGCTTCAGGACTTATGTGTATATATATTTATGTCATCTACTTAATTCCACTCAATTCAATAAGGAAACGAAAACAGCGTTCATGCGTACGTACGGCCTACCGTCTCCATGAACGGTGTATTTCTTTCCATTTATCGATCCATTATATATATGTATATTCTGAATATATATTATATATAAATAATGTTTTATATTCAATAATTAAGTAATAATAATCTAAGTAATCATATGAATAATTACAAGTTAAAACACGAACGACAAATGAGACGATTTTACCCAAAACGCTACTTTAACATGAATTTAAAAAAGAACGGGTAATATAAAGTCATAAGTGAACCATATATGATATAATGACAATGAATATGATTCTGTAATAAGTCAATGACATTATTTAAATCATTATACAGGAGGTTCGGACACTTACGAAGCAAATCGGACCTAAGGTAAGGGAATATATCACAATCTCATTTTATCCGAGATTGTTTTTACTTTGGTAATTACTGGGGTGTATTTTATCATCCACATCCATGTTCCCTCAATATGTCATATTATTTCCATCCTTATACAATAGTTTATATCCAATTTTACCCTTCGGTAAGTTTTTTGTAAAAGATATGAAAGGAATCTTTTGTCGTTTTTCGTACGAGGTACTTTTTGACTTTTCCGACAAAAGTATGAACAATGTTTTTTTAACTTATACGGCATGAATGGATTTGTGAAACAATATTTCCAAGAAGCTTCCTTTACAAGTTTTCAGGTTTATTTTTAATCAAATTCTTTTATTTTAAAGTTTTATGTCATGTTAAGAAAGGAAAGATGTTTTTAAAGAAGAAAGGATATTTTCCTCAAGAATTCATTTCAAGTGTTTTTTTCAAAATTATTTTCCATCTAAGATGAAGTTATTTGATATGTATTTTTCAAGTAAAATGTCTCTATGATTTAAATGGTTTCAATTTTCTTATGATGAAATGATAT
Organism: Viscum album; assembly: GCA_963277665.1. Lineage (NCBI taxonomy): Eukaryota > Viridiplantae > Streptophyta > Magnoliopsida > Santalales > Viscaceae > Viscum > Viscum album. Next base: position 403,065,645 of record OY728142.1, read on the forward strand.
CAATTGTTTATGGATTATGATGGCATGATTTTTAAGAATCCCATTTTATTACATGGGTTATGCAATGATGTATGATTTATGATTTTGTGGCACACATAAGAATGGTATCATTATGAGATGGGTGGGACCTATATCTCCCTCCAATGCATTGGGTAAATATTTATATCTCATGAGATTGACATGGCTGGAACGGTAGGTTATACCAGTTCAGTGAAACAGGACTGAAACGAGGGTGACTCGGTTCAGAAAGGGACTTTGTCCACTAAGATAGTCTTGGCAATGAGTCTTGACTAACAAGAAATGATTCTCTATGATTATGTGTGTATGCCATAATGTTTCATGTTTTATGTTATGATTATTGTGATTACATTTCACTGTCATGATTTATCCCATGTTATGAAATTATGCTCTCTTTTGCAGGTTAAGATTTTCAAAATGTTATGTTCTTATGATGTGATTGATATTTCTTTTGTTTACCCTTACTGAGCATTTTAGATCACCCTTTTATGTTTTCTTTTCCCCAGGATATAAAGAAAGGTTTTAGGTATATAAAAAATAAGATCTTTATGGGAGATGTTGAAGATCTTTTAACAGGATTAGAAGATTATATTCCGGGTTTCCAAAGACACTAAACTATTACGATCCTTGTGTGTGTTTTTGTTATGTACTAAGTATTCCGCAAATGTAATGTAATGTCAATGTAAATCAAGCTTCAGGTCTCTACAGTTGGTATCAGAGGAAAGGTTTAGTCAACCTTTGGAAACTAGGATGCGAAAACATTAGTGAGATCCCTAGAGATATTTCTAAGGTATGTCTAAGTCTAGGGATGTCCATAAGGATAAGTATACGTATAGGTTATAGTACTAGAATTACGCTAACGATCATAGAATTTAACCTAAGAAGTTAGGTATTGAGGATACTCCCCCTTTATAATGTTGTTTTCCCTAGCATGATTTTTGCCTCTCACACTATTCTTTTTGGGTTTTAGAAAATGGCTGGAAATAAGACGATTCACGATAATGGAGGATATGATGGACAATGGAATGATATTCTTCATGGGAAACCAAATGAAATAGGATTTGGCAGTCCAAACATCATTATTATTCCGAATCAGAAATCTCATAATATGATCAATAAAGTAAAATTTGGTAAGTTTCTTGACTCGGCTAATAAGAGAAAGATGGAGTTTCATGATGATCATAGAGGAAAGAAAGTTCAATTTCCCCTATGTAAATCATGTGGGAAGAGGCATCAAGGAGAATGTTTCAAAGGAACTGGAAGATTCTTTGGGTGTGGAAAAGAAGGACACAAAGCCAGTAAGTGCAATGGAAAAGTTTCAATTAACACCATGGATGAGGATAATGGTATTCCTACGACATCAACAATGGTTAAATGTTTTAAATGTGGAATGTATGGGCATTATGCAAACCAATGCCCTAAGGGAATGTCTCATGAAGAGAATCTGTATGGTCGTATGGGTAGTATTTTTGTTGATGATGATGAAGAGACTACAAATGATATGTGAGATGAAAGAATTGTTGAAGCTCGGTCAATGGTTTAAGAAGGTAGTGGAATGATTACATGTTTATCAAGTGTAATGTTGTACTATAGAATTAAAATACATCTAAGGATTGTTACACTATTGTCTTTCCTTATGTTTTGAAAGTTTATGATGAATGGTATGAGTAACAATGAAAGGTTATTCAGATATTTTTTGGAAATAAGATGATATGCGCATAATGAAGGGAAAACGAGAAAACGAAATGTTTAATAGTATTCATGAGCTCATGATTGATATAAGGACTAAGTGATATCATGGTTTGAGTATATAGAATTTTGAGGATTTTGGTATGTGGAATGTGTTAACTTTTAACTGCATTCATGTTTTCACTAAGGTTCAATGGGTATTCATTCTTCAAGAGAATTCATGATTAAGGTATTCACATGTTTGAAATTTGACCAGCAAGATATATCTTATGATATATGGGGGATAAATGATGGCATTCACGTGATTGTTCTGTGACATTTCAAGTAATCATTTTCTTTATACAATGAGCTTGGACTGAAGTATTTTAGATAAGCCTAAAGATTAGAATGGATTATGTTGACCATAAGTTAGTATTGTTTAAGGATAAAACTTTTTTTATATATTATTCATGTGATGTTATAGTAATGTAGTTTTAGAAAAAGGACAACCTGCAGGACGGGCGACAGCCCATCGCATTGGAAAAGGCTGTGGGGAATCGAACCCCCAACCGAAGTGCGACTGGCCTTTATCGCCTACAACTGGCCTACAGGAAGTCCCTGGTTAGTAGAAACTAATTTTATTTTATTAAGAGTTATGATATATGAAGTATAAGTTCATTTTTGGAATCGTATACGATTAACCTCACAAAAGACAGACTTATGAATATTTGATAACTATTTCTAACCTTTTGTTTGAAACAGATGGAATGACCCATCATTCTATCACATGATCTTTTAACACTTCATTTCATTAAGAGATGAAGTGGAAATTGTTCAAAGCAGGAACAACAGTGAGATTGTACCAAAATCAAGTAAGTATTTCTTCTAATTCAAAATTTTCAACTTTAGGGAAATGATATTGAAAACCAAAAATGTTGTCCTAGTGATCTTATATCCGATGAATCAGATGGTACCCTAGATCATCACAAATTTATGGCTTTGTAATTGTTGGCTTTTTCATAGCCATGTCCTCTACCACTCTCCATCAGAACATGACGGTTAGATTTCTCTTCCATGTCCATATTTTCACCTATGTTCTCCTATGTGGATACCCAGTGATTAGTTAACTTGGGTAACCATTACGTTTTATACTTTAATTTTTAAAGATATGTTTCGGTATTCCTTTTTACGATGTGGGTTTCTATCAAAGAAACTTTAAAATAGTAAACCATTTATAACCCCGACAAATTTCGAGGGCGAATTTCATTTTAAGGTGGGTAGAATGTAACACCCCGAGATTTTATGAAAAATATTGTTTTAATTTCATTAATGTCTTGTGTTTTATTCTACACCAAGATTACCTTGCGCTATATGCAACACCGTATTAGCATGTAGTATACGCAACACTATTCTTGGACCGTGTTACACACAATTTTGATAATAGTTATTCTTCGCAACATTGAGTATATATATATATATATATATTAAATGTATAAATGAAATATGGTTGGATTCTGTTATATGAAACAACAAAGGATTCTTTCACAACATGCAACACTGACTTGGCTTGCATTACACGCAATCGCGACCTTCCTCGATAGCGTGTGTTTTACGCAATACCGGGTTTTAATAAACAATGATATATTATTATAATATTTTCATGAACTAGCCGTTATGAATAGTATTAACTAAAATTTTAATTTTATAACATTATTATTCATCTTACACATTTTCTAGAACATGGTATAAGAACAAAATAAATTTTTCGGGTAAAATAAGTTTTTTTCAAAAAAAGCAGTTTTTCGACCTTTTGATGGAGCACCCACATTAAATCTAGTTTTTGACATGTTTATATGTTCAATTTGACAAAATAAAATTCTTAATTGGAATCAGGATGTAAAAATTTACATTAGATAAAGTTTTGATATTTTTCTGATAACTTTCATATTTTAATGAATAGTAAAAACACGCTATATTTTAATTAAAAACAACTTTTTTCATCATAATATCGTATGTGGTTAAATTATAATATTTAATGGTGTTAAAGTATAAATAGAATATATTTTTACCATTTAATATAATTTATGTCATTATCATTGATTTTACCTTGAATTCGTAGGTTAAATCAATTCAATCTTTTGCAATGTTTTAAACAAAAACCCGTTTTCTTTCAACAATGAGATTAATTTTAATTTAATTTCTGCATATTTTGTGTATTGAATTTGGAAAAATGGATTCCATATTCGGAATCAGTGGTTCCAAATTATGTTAATAAGCTACTTTTTATTTTTGGGCATTGTGAATAGTAACTACGGTAAATTTTATTTACTATAGTTAAAGGTAAATCGGGTAATTAAGGGTAAATATAAGATTATAAAATTACCCTAACACTTGAAAAAATCCTATTGGATGGCTAAAAGTAGACCCATATAACCTAAGGGTCGGATTAGATTCATTTTAAGAACTTTTTTCCCTGAAAATAATTTAATTATAATTAAAACCAAAGAATGTGACAACATGTCACTTTCTTAAATCTTATAAGTATAATAATTTTAACGTAGTGATAAACATCATAAAACTTAGAACATGAATAGTCTCCATAAATATAACTAAATTATCTACATCATGATAATTTATTTAGAATTTTTTGGGATAAAATAATTATCATTAATTGTGACACAATAGTGATGCAGAAATTATTTATCTTGTGAAAAATCAAGAATATAGTTTTTATTAAACTAATAGTGACCATAAAAGGCACAAAAACCTGACCCAAAACTTATTGGTCATGTAAATGGAAACTATAATCATCCAGTGGTCGAATATTTGACCATTTGGAGTCTTATACATGCAATTATGACACTTATATTATTTTCTTTTAAATAGTGCCAAAGTTGTCACCTTCATAATTTAATAAATTTAACAATTTAAATATTGTGATTTTAAGATGATAAATTCGAGTAAAAGTATTATTGTGAAATTTAATATATTTATCTTCATCATAGGATTTTATTTTAAATTTTTATGCAACAAATAAGTATATTAAATAATTATACAAAAATGATGTAGTAATTATGTTATTAAGAGATAAACCAAATAAATGGTTTTAAAAATAATAAAATTAATATTATCTGAACTATTTAATGTGATCCACTAATTTTATAGATACATATAACCTTTTATTAATATATTAAATCTTTTATTTCGAACATATCTTCTGTATATATTTTATTTAAATTCAAATAAATGAATAGTGTCAAAATTGACACTATTGTTATTTTACAAAAATAACATATTATAAAATTGTTTAAAAATCACAAAAATATATGAAAATTATAAATTTATATTTATATGGTGTATAATGTTATAAAGTAAACATGTATGGAAAATTAACAAAAAATAAGTAATTATTTGTTATAATTTAAAATTTATAATTTTATTACCACAAATAAACTTAAATAGATTAAATAAGGATAAATCAAAATGATAAGGTTTAAAATAAGATCCAAACATGTCTAAATTTTATTGGTTGACGAGATTACAACCCTATATCATCTAATATTCGAATATGAGTCATTTTTTGAGGTTTTTAAGTGGGGTTAGATTTATTATAAATTAATATTTTTAAGAATTCCAAAGGTTCCCCTCTCCTCCCTTATAAAAGGGCACCTCCTCCCTCTCTTCCTCACACAACTTTGTGCCTTAAAGCTCGGCCAACCCCTGCCAAATTCTCTTCTCCACTTCCCTAGAAACATCCTAGAGGTTTTGGTCTTCCTCAAAGACCAATTTTAGTGCCCTAAGAGGAGGTCTCAAAAAGGCGCTTCAAAGAAGAGGTAATTTTCGTTACCGATTCTTTCACCTTTATTTCTTCTTCCACTTATTCTTCTTAGGTTTTTTTATTATGAAGTAATATCATCAGTATCACTCATATACTGATATGTTATTATAAGTATGAAACAATCCTATTTCACCATCTATCCATCCTACGGAAAACGAAATCACCGCGCGTGCGTACGTACGGAATACCGTCTCCACGCCGTGGTGTAATATGTTTTTCCACCAACACCTTAATGGATGGGTATTATGGTGTAAATAATAACTACACATAGTTATTATAAAATCATAATGATTCTGATATATTGTATCATCCACTCCACTCCAATTCAATAATTATGGAAATGATATCATCGCTCGTGCGTACGTACGGACTACCGTCTCCACGATGCGATGAGATTCATTCTCCATGTTAACCATTTAAGAATGATTATAAAGTATATATAAGAAATAATAATGAAATATATTAAATTATAAAGATACTGGATTTATGTGTATTTATATGTATGTCATCTACTTAATTCCACTCAATTCAATAAGGAAACGAAAATAACGTTCATGCGTACGTACGGCCTACCATCTCCATGAACAGTGTATTTCATTCCATTTATCGATCCATTATATATATGTATATTCTGAATATATATTATATAGAAATAATGTTTTATATTCTATAATTAAGTAATAATAATCTAAGTAATCATATGAATAATTACAAGTTAAAACACGAACGACAAATGAGATGATTTTACCCAAAACGCTACTTTAACATGCATTTACAAAAGAACGGGTAATATAAAGTCATAAGTGAACCATATATGATATAATAACAATTAATATGATTCTTTAATAAGTCAATGACATTATTTAAATCATTATAAAGGAGGTCCGGACACCTACGAAGCAAATCAGACCTAAGGTAAGGGAATATATCACAATCTCATTTTATCCGAGACTGTTTTTACTTTGGTAATTACTGGGGTGTATTTTATCATCCACATCCATGTTCCCTCAATATTTAATATTATTTCAATCCTTCTACAATAGTTTATATCCAATTTTACCCTTCAGTAAGTTTTTTGTAAAAGATATGAAAGGAATCTTTTGTCGTTTTTCGTACGAGGTACTTTTTGACTTTTCCGACAAAAGTATGAAGAATGTTTTTTCTAACTTATACGGCATGAATGGATTTGTAAAACATTATTTCCAAGAAGCTTCCTTTACATGTTTTCAAGTTTATTTTTAATCAAATTCTTTTTGTTTAAAGTTTTATGACATGTTAAGAAAGGAAAAATGTTTTTAATGAAGAAAGGATATTTTCCTCAAAAATTCATTTCAAGTGTTTTTTTTTCAAAACTATTTTCCATCTAAGATGAAGTTATTTGATATGTATGTTTCAAGTAAAATGTCTCTATGATTTAAATGGTTTCAATTTTCTTATGATGAAATGATATCAATTGTTTATGGATTATGATGGCATGATGTTTAAGAATCCCATTTTATTACATGGGTTATGCAATGATGTATGATTTATGATTTTGTGGCACACATAATAATGGTATAATTATGAGATGGGTGGGACCTATATCTCCCTACAATGCATTGGGTAAAGATTTATATCTCATGAGATTTACATGGCTGGAACGGTAGGTTATACCGGTTCAGTGAAACAGGACTGAAACAAGGGTGACTCGGTTCAGAAAGGGACTTTGTCCACTAAGATAGTCTTGGCAATGAGTCTTGACTAACAAGAAATGATTCTCTATTATTATGTGTGTATTCTATAATGTTTCATATTTTAAGTTATGATTATTATGATTTCATTTCACTGCCATGATTTATCCCATGTTATGAAATTATGCCCTCTTTTGCAGGTTAAGATTTTCAAAATGTTATGTTCTTGTGATGTGATTGATATTTCTTTTATTTACCCTTACTAAGCATTTGAGCTCACCCTTTTATGTTTTCTTTTCCTCATGATATAAATAAAGGTTTTAGGTATAAAAAAAGAAGATCTTTATGGGAGATGTTGAAGATCTTTCAACAGGATTAGAAGATTATATTCCGAGTTTCCAAAGACACTAAACTATTACGATCCTTGTGTGTGTGTTTTTGTTATGTACTAGGTATTCCTCAAATGTAATGTAATGTCAATGTACATCAAGGTTCGGGTCTCTACATATGACATTATCCATAACCTGTATTAAAACTTTTCAAAGATACCTCTATGAAAAATCACATTTAAAATGATTGAGGGATCTTTTGAAAAACCATATATACATAAAATATCACATCTACATCAATCCTTCTTTAGCCCATAGATACCATGAATGGCTTTTATAGTGATGATCCATGTTTCAATCCATTTTTATCCATTACAATCCTACACTTGGTATTTCAATAACATTTTAAAGTCAAAGTATGGTGTAAATGGAATAATGGGGGAAGAAAATTATAAATTTTAAGGAAGAAGTCTGGTTTTATCTTTTGGGAAATGATAAATGTCATTTGATTCATTCATTGTACTGTTTTTTATTTTTCACCTACTGAATAAAAAAATTAAAAAATGAGAAAAATTGGTTGTGATTTGGGGAAACCATAAATCACCATTACTATACTTATGGTTTTGATAATACATGCATAGGGGGTAGATGTGAGGTTTATTATAATCATAAATTTCAAAAAAATAAAAAAAATGAAAAGATTTTTTGAAAAAAATATTCGAGAGGGTGTCAAAATAAGTCATTATGCTTTGATATGATCATGACCTTTCTTTTATTTTTTTGGAAGTTACAGTTTCTACTTTAAAGGCGATAAATTCACTACATTATTATTTTTTATATCATGTATTTTACTTAAGAGATAACCCTACTCCTAGAACCTTAATTTTTCTAAGCATCAAATCCTACCAACCTTAAACCTCAGAATCATTTCAACCTTTGTTGAAATTCCGCATGATTTTATATACCCTTTGACTTTACAAAGTAGATAAATTAGTTCCTCTACAATCCTATGGATAAGGAGAATGTTCTCATTATATGAGAATAACTTTACTTTGTCATTATCATGACATATCATAGAAAATATTCAAAAGTTATGTAAATCATGATTTAGCATGTTTAATAATAAACAATTGAGGTGAATGAATTAATAAAAGGGAAAGTTCCATTAATTTTCAAAGTGGAAAAATAAAATGCATGATATTATTGTTTATTTGAAAAATGGGGAATTAAATTTATATTTTTTTTGGAAGTTTTAAATTTTTATTTTACTTTTAAGTTTTTTTGATTTTATTGTTTTTAAATTTGAATATTGGTAACATTGGTTTCCTATGATTTCCATGTTGATATTTTATGTTTGAGGAAAAGCATGTTCTATGTGTGGGAGAATTGATAAATCCAATATTTTTTTCCTTTTTATTTTTATTATAATTATTTAGGTCATCATAATTTATCAATTTGAGATTATTTGCATCTATTTTAGATTAATGGGGTGTTTTGAGCTAAAATGTAAATATTGGTTAATTCTATAATTTTGATATATTTTTATCACAAGGGTTTATTGTGAATAATTTTTATAATATGAATAAAATTGATGTTATTATATTCTATTAGAATCTAGTGATTTATTTTATTCAAATTTATATTCTGGGATAATGGTTGATTCAAACATCTAGGGGCTCGAAAAAATTATTGAAGTTGGATAACCTTCTGGGAAGATACTCTAGATCCCACCTCTATAACTAAAGAAGAACTCAGTCCGTATACCTCCAATTGATGACATTCCAACTATAATAGAACGAAGACTCATATATGCGTTCTACAAATTAATCGAAAGGATTTTTTTCATCCATTTTAGTGGTTATTTAATGAAATAAATTGAAGAAATATTCCTAGAATCCTCAATAGAAAATTTTATAGTCAATAAAAATTCCCTAAAATCCCCTATTTGCATCCAATTAGTTTTAGATTTTTTATGTCCAAAAATAAATTCAATTTAAAACACCCTATAATAAAGGACCTTTGTATCATTTGAACATATGGTGTGACAAACAGGAGCCAAATTTCGAGAGATTGATTCTAGAGGGGATGTTACTGCATCCTTTTCTTTTATTTATTTCTGTTTATTTTTATTATTTTTTAATTTATTTTACTTTAAAAGTAATTTTAATTTAGTTAATTTTATATAAAACATAATTCATTCATGGTTTTTATTTTTGTTTCTTCTTCCACAAAGCCCCTCTTTTCTTCTTTTCTTTTCATCTCTTTCTTTCTCATTCCACCTCATTCTTCTTCATTGTGAACTCTATTACTCGTGATCATGAGTAACTTGTTAAAGGAATATCCCAAGAGAGTAATCTAGTTCTTGAACTCAAGGGTGTGTTTTTTTCTACTTTTATTTATTTATTATGATAATTCATAGTGGGTGTAATCTTCAATGTAGCCGTCTAATGTTTAACTTCAGGATATGAAACCATTTTCCGTCGATTAAGGAGGCGGATAGAGGGTGTTCTTGGATATTGCTAAGTACACTTTTCATTCATAACTAGGGTAGATTGTGTTGTGCACACATATGATTGAGTGTTTTCACTGTGTATATTTGAAGCTGGTAAATGAAGGTGCTCTTTGAAAATTCTCTCGGGAGAACATCCTCCCTTCTCTAATTTTATTCTGTTTAGCATTGCATGGTAATTTATAATTGAATGTTAGTTTCATATTATATTTTCATTTCATTTATTTTATTAAATTCAAATTTTTTATAAAACATAAAAACCCAAAATAATTAGTTCTGTGGTGAATTAAATTAAGTAGGTCAGTAAACTGAGAAATATCCTCAAGAAAGAGGGCCCTGGTCAGCCTCTGTGATGCACTAGGAAAATATACAAATTTTCTTTTGACATTCCTTATGAGAGGCATGGATCCATAATATTTTAAGAACAAGGATATGAAATGATTTTATGGAAACCAAAGAAAGAAAAAGATTAAATGATTCATAATTGGTTTGTAATTATAAAATATTTTTTGAAAATATTCAGTTTTAAAATCTAGATTTGTTTCATTCATGATATTAGACCTTGTATAGAAATTATGCTAGTATTCTACTGGGCATTAGATCACACCCTGATTATTCATTTGAAATTTTTCAGATGTTTTTTTAGGATTCTGTTAAAAGGAAAAGAATCATGTAGTATGATTGATTCTCTTGTAATTGTTTCTTTCTATATGGGTTTTCCTAGAGGTGTTTGTTGTTCATGTGGGGACCTGAAGTACATTCTTCTTTATCCTGATTTCTAGTATTTTATGTCTTCTGTGGTATCTCATATGTTTCTATATCATACACTAGTTATAAGGATTTTTTTCTTATATATAGGGTTGGGTTTTGTTATCCAGTTTAATCCATATCATATTATGAGCTAGTTCAGGTGTCTTGTATAGTTGACCTTTCTTGGTTAATTATAATTTGGTATCAAAGGAGATTATAAACAATAAGTTTGTTAGAAATTCATTAGTTTGGTTCTATGTCTTGGGTTAGTCATAGTTATAACCATCAGAATTTGGATAGTTGGTGATGTAAAGAGGCCTATCTAGCTCACTTCTATGATTGAAACTGAGTTACCATGGCTGGTAATGGTCTTTTACCAAGATTGAGACTTGGATTATGAGGTCATTTGAATAAACTTTTTGGGAATATTGTTTTTGTTAACCTAATAATTTGTGTAGTACGTTTTGCATTTATATTTTTTGGTTTTCTTTAAATTCATAATGTTTTAAAAATTTTTTTATTGATAGTAGAGGTTTATCCTGTGATTTTATAATTTTCTCAAGAATAGTATGTTTTGTCTCTTATTAAGAAATTCCTCTCAGAAGATATCATAAAAATTTGAGATATAAATCTATGAGGTACATTCTGTAGGCCAATCCTCTAATGGAATATACTTTTTTAGAATATTTTATCTAAATTTTTCAGACTATGGGTCATGTAGGTGACAAGAACCTAGAATTTGTATTAAATCATGGCTCATAATTTACTAAGTTGCATCCACCCATCTTTCACGGTGATAAATGACCCAGGTAATAATAGGCATGGATTGAGAAGATAGATAGGATCTTCAACATCTTAATGACCCCTAAATACTCTAAGGTGGGCTTTTCCACCTATATGCTTAGTGGTCCATAAAGTATATGGTGGGACTCTATTGTGCAAGTTAAGTTGCACGAGGATCTTACATGTTCTTGTTTTCATAAAAAAATTTACCAGAATTTTTATCATGATACATTGCATGAGAAAAATGTCTTGGAGATTTTGACCTTAGAACATAGGGAGTTTATCATTCTGGATTATCCTACATGTTTTGCTGAGTTTGAGCATCTAGCATCAGAGCTTATCACTAATCAGTACCTGAAGTATTAAAGGTTTTATTTAGGACTGAGGTCTGATATTTGGTCAATGTTTATACTCTTGTTCCTTCCAACCTTTATAGAGGTGGTTGAAAAACATCAATAGCTGAGATAGACATAGCCAGGATGACACGTTTGGATGAAGATTTAGATGGTTTAGTGGAAATCTAGGGTGTACTTCTGGCTAGAAAAGTAAGTGTAAGAGTTTTAATTTTTTCTCAGGACTAGTCTCAATGTTGATGATTGGGAAACAATAGGTTGTCTGCTACTAGTGAGGAAACTGAGGTAATACCAACCCTAAATGTGTGGAGAATCTTAAGCCTTATCATCATTGTGGACAATCTGGACATCTATAACCCTTTTGTAAACAGATATCTCAGGGAAGTTGGGAAATATCCACTCTTTCAAAGGGTTTGTAGGTTCGTGAAGGTACATTCAAGGTTGGTGGTTTTAATCCTCAGGCCATGGGATATATTCATGTGGATAAGACCAGAAAAAAATATGCAGTGGAGTATATTCTAGAGGAATATGAAGAAGGACCAGTTATTGTTAGAGGCATATTGTTTATCTCATCTTCTATGGTGGTATCTTGGGGAAATCTAAAACCTTGTTCAGACCTCTTTCCCAAAGGTGTGGAAAGACCCAAAAAATGAAATAAGTTGCGAAATCAAGAAGAACATGTCAACTAACTTTGATGATATTGACATGTTAGACTTGGTTATCATTATAGATTGGTATATTGGTGTTAAGGAATAGATAATTGTTCATATTCCTCATGTTCAGTTCTTTTCTTCTTATAGAGTCAGTCATTATTTCTAGGGTGAGAGGGACTCTATATCTGGAATGGTAGGGTATATTGTTCTGTAGGTTAGGGTAATATTTTTCTAGTTGATAGATATTTTATTGATACAGTTGACCCTTTCCTGGTTTTTGGACTTACTAAAGTTATGTATGATTACCCTGGGGTCTTTTTGAATGATTTTTATAGATTTCGTCCATTGAGAGAGGTTGAGATTATAATTGACGAGATCCATGGTATGATTCCCATGTATATAACATTTTACTATATAGAACCTTTTGAGTTTGTGTAACTTAAGGTCAAGGTTGAGGACCTTGAGGCTAAAGTATTTATTTTTCCTAGTGTGTTGTTGGGGGATTTTTCTATCCAATTTTCTAAGAAGGCAGAAGGGATCCTTTACTTTTATTGACTATCCAAAGATGAATTGTGTGATCATTAAGAATATGTATCATTTATCAAGGATTGATGATCTTATTTCTCAACACAGAGGGGCTCATTACTTTTCTATTATTTAAATCTATTTAGGGTATCCCCGTTTTAGAGTTTGAAAAGTGAATATGCCTAAAACAACATTTAACAATAGATATGAGTATTTTGAGTTTTTGGTTATGCCATTTAGTCTCACCCATTCTCATGTGGTGTTAATGGCTTTTATTAACTGAGACCACCATTGGTTATTGGACTCTTTTTTCATTGTGTTCATGGATGATTTTCTTACTCTAATTCATTAGAGGAGAATATAGACAATTTGGATATCATTCTTCCAACCATGAAAGAATAACATCTATATGGTAATATTTCCAAGTGTGTTTTTTGATCTAAGACATAATTTTTTCAGGGAATGTGATATTCGAGAGTGGAATCTCTATAGATCATGAAAAGTCATATGAAATTATGTCTTGGGAGTCTCCTAGAAATGTGTTTGAGATCTAGAGCTTCTTGGTTTTAGATGGTTATTATAGGTTGTTTTATCAGGACTTCTACAAGATCGCTTATTTTATGACAAAATTAACTTGTAAGGTTGTAATGTTTGAATGGAAGAAAATGTTTAAGAGATATTTTGAGGAGCTAAAGGTGAGGTTTACATCAGCACCAATTTTGATTCTTTTAAAATATGGGTCAGATTATGATGTTTTCTATGATGCTTCTGGTATGATTTTGGGATGTTTCATGATGTAGGGGAAACAAGTTACAGCTTATAGGTCTTACTATGTAATCCCTCATGAGAATAACTACCTTACACCTAATATTCATTTGGATATTTTTATGCATGCACTCAAAATGTGGTGTCACTATCTCTTTAAGGAGTAGTTTATGGTGTATTTTGATCATAAGATCCTGAAATATATTTTTATTTCGAGGGATATGAATTTTTGATAGAGAAATTAGGTAGAGAATATTAATACTTTTCATTTTGATATTTATTATACCCATGGGAAAGGAAATGTGGCTACTGATAAATTGAGCATAAAATTACCTGACACAAGCTTTAAAGGAATTAGTTTAAGAGTGGTCTCTAATGAGTTTCTTTGTTGAAATGTGATTATAAGAATAAGAGGATGGTGGATAAGAGTTCATGCCTTCTATGAAAGATAACTCATATTTTGATGAGTGAGTTCATCTCGATCAATTTATATAAACTGAGTTCCACTACTTTTGAGGAAGCCTTTTTGGTTGGGAGACCACATGTGACTAGTCTTGGTGTCCCATTAGAGATTTGTGGTTTCGTATCAGGTTATTTGTTCATATTTCCTTGAGATATGATTTTTTGAATAGTGGCCAACATTATTGTTGTTCCATGCACCCTATAGATAGCAATATGTATTATAACTTGAGGTGTCAGTATTGGTGTCAAGGGATCAGATGGTTGATATATGATTTGGTTCTCGGTGCCTTGTTAGAGAATTAAGGTGGATCACTGGATACCTATAGTGTTTTCAAAACCATTGCCCATTTCTGTATAGAAGTGGGATGAGATTTCCAGGGATTCCATCATAGTTTTTTCATAGACTCCTAGTGGGAAGGATGCAATTTTGGAGATCATTGATCAAATCACAAAATCAGTGCATTTCTAATTTATCCAGGAGCTGATGAAAGTAGAATATCTTGGGGAATTATATGTCCTAGAGATTGTTAGACATCATGGGGTTCCCTATGTAGTTATTTTTAATAGGGATCTGAGTTTCAAATTTAGGTTCTCTAAAGGATTCTAGGAGGTGATGGGTTCCCAGATTAAATTAATCCGAACATACATCTATAGATTTATGGACATATAGATAGAGTTATCCCAGTTCTAAAGGATATGATCTAGGGTTGTTTTCTTGATATTAAAGGATCTTGGGAAAAGAATTTTCCATTGTTTCAGTTTGACTATAAAAAAATTTATCAGGATTTGATAAAGATAGTGTCCTTTGAAGCTTTGTATGGGAGGCCATATTGATCTCCCTTTTACATGGAAGATTTGGCAGAGCAGACCTTTTTTAGACTGAGTGTTGTTCAAGGGATGATGGAGTTAGTGTAGTTGATCCAGAGGCATTTAATCATGGCACATAGTCATTATAAATCATATGCATATAGTCGGCATTGGATGGTATAGTTTGAGGTTTGTGATCAATAATTTCTCATAGTTTCACCTCTCTTAGAACAATATTGTTTGGGAAAGTAGGTTAAGTTGGCACTAAAGTTGTTGGGACCCTTTAAGATCATTAAATGACTAAGGAGGGTGGCTTATTGGTTACACATGTTCTATATGTTTACATATATCCACAATGTTTTTCTTGTTTCCTAGTTGATGAGGTATGTACCAGGTCCTTCCCATGAGATTATATGGGAGGATGTTAATCTTGAGCCTAATTACACTTTGGTTGAGAAGCCAGTTCAGGTATGGATCATCCAGATAAGGCATTGTGTGGTAAGGGAATCCCCCTAGTATGGGTAATGTGTCAGTATGGATAGGGTATCCATTAGATATGGGAGTGGGAGCCGCTAATAAGGCAACAGTGCCCCCCCTTTTGAGTATTAAAGATATTGAGGGATTTATTGAGGCCTAAAGAGTTTATCATTGGGAGATTATAACACCCCATTACCATTCTTTCATGTATGTTTTAACATTTTTTGGGTTTTCCTTTTTCTTTCATTTAGTAATGATGAGAATGAATTTAGAGGATACCTGTAATGGTGAAGTCATGGATTTGTTAGAATTTTTAGCAAAAAACCTATTTTTTTACAGTCTTCTAGGAATTTAAATGACATGTAATGGGGTTACATGATGTGTAATCATCACCTAGAAGATGTTGTGAAATGGGTACACATCATTAAATTTATACAACATGTATATATTACACATTGTGTAATTATTAAAGATTATTTTTTATAGAAATGCGTTGTGTTTATCAGTGTATCTCGGTTTTGTGGAATACAAAAATGTCAGGGGGTTATACATCATGTAATAGTCACAAATTTGGGTTTTAGGGTTCTTCATGTCTGAGTTCACAGTTCATTCAATGCATCCCCCATCCCATTAAACCTATAAATCATTATATAAGTTTTTTGGTGATTCCCTCCCATCTGGATTTCTTTGTTCGGGCATTGATCACTATTATGATTTGATTTCTCCTCTTCGAGTATGTAATACTCTTTTTCATTAGTTATGGTTGCAACTATGGTTTGGATATGTATTTGTGATCAGGTACATTTTTTATCGATCATTTTCAATTTCTTGGGATGCCTAATTTTTCAAAGTTCATTTGTAGCAACAATAACTCTGGTATCCCATAGTTGGATACAGATTTGTGATTAGATACTTCTTTTTATTGATCATTTTCAGTTTCTTGGCATACCTAATTTTTGGATATTCTATTGTAGCACCACTAACCCCACTATCCCATAGATAATGGTCATTTTATTACAATGTCATAGATACAAGAGATCATATCACTAATGATAGATTAGTTTAGTATTATTAAAGAAATAGATACATACATGGTATATTTATTAAATTGGTAATTAATCATAGAACATAAAAAAGGAAATTAAAATTCTTCCACGACACTTATTCAATGATTTAGTCTTTGGAAACTATAGAAGGGAAAAGGAAAAGGGGTGATCTCAAACACTCAATAAGGGTTATGTTAATCAATAATAAGTGAAAAAAATTAAATAATGCATAATGGAAATGTAAATAATAGAAAAAATGGATGAAATTAATAAACAGAGAATGTAAATGCATCCATATATTTTTTTCATAGTGAAAATGTAATGGAAAGTATGAAGTGATTATAGAATAAAGAAAATGAATAGTCATTGTAAGCCAAGCATATTTCACATGAACCATTATACCATCAAGGCGGTTTAATATTGTAGGTAGAAACCCATCTGATTATGATTTGAGACAAACATGAAGGGTTTATCACAAATTGTTTTGTCTCATGATACAAGTCAATGAATCAAGGTGATATAGTGGGTCTCACCCATCTCGACAAGTTGAATTGTTTCTTTATAGATAGATTCAATTAAAAAATAATATGACTTATCAAAATATCAATATTGACTAGGTGATACATATTCATCAATGTTTATCAAATTAAAACAACTTTCAAAGAAAACACCATATGTAAAAATGGTACATGGATAAAGAAATAATATTATTTATCATGAAATAAATATGGATACATAATGAAATCATTAATTAATGATGATCTCAAATAAATTTCAAGTATACATACTCCACAAAAATAAGAATAAGTGGAGAATAGGGAACAAAAAAAGTTAATATCATAATGGTGCCCATGAAAGGATAGATTTAAATAATACATGGATATTAAGAAGTGAAGATAAGCATAGATAATGATAAATCAAGTCCAACTAAAGTGAAAAAATTTAAAAATGTTTTTAATAAACTTTATAAAAGATCCTCTTTAGGGTGGTTTAACGGAAAATAATAAAGAGACTTTAAAATAGAAATTGAATAATTGTTTCTATAATAATATAATTGAAAAAATATAGTTTCTCGTGATAAAATGATAGATTTTAGAAAAATATTGGTCGCCTAAAAAATGTAATGGATGGTACTTGAAAATGGGTATAAAATTGAAAAGTTTTTTTAATCGGACTTTTTTATAATGAGGAATTGAAAATAGATCCTTATAAAACAGGTATTTTCCAATAAAAGATAGAATAATTGAGCTAGGTTTAAATTTTCGGAACATAGATTCCAAATTTAGGAGTATTACATAATAATAATTAAGAATTTCATTGGGGTAAATAGAGAGAAAGTGTAACCCGAATGAATAATGGATGTTCTGGGAGAATCTGTTACCTTATACTTGAATGTGTTCTGTACATGCACTTAATGTCAAGGATAACGAAATTATATTCATTAAAAAATTAATTCCAAACCTATAAATCTTGTATTTAATTTAATATATTTTTATTAAGTTCATTTAATCTTATTTTGATGAGTTATAATATTCAATTTTTTTCATTCGAGAGTGTTTGTTTCCTTGGTTTTCATGATTGGTTCCCTTGTATATATGTATATAAGATCATGTAAAATGGTAAATTATCCTCCAGGATATAAATTATATTCCATTTATATAAGATTAAATGGTCTTATATATCATTTATTCATATATTAGGATGATTAATTGAATAAAATGCTGATGAAGAACATTAAATTATTTTGGAGAACGTTCGATTATCAAAAAATAGTATTATTTTTTTATTTATATTATGATTATATAATGGTTAATGAATATGTAATAAGTTGTATTATACATTTTAAAATCTGTATTAACCATTATAATTGTTTTATGATCATTCTTGTAGGTGGTAATGGAAATTGAATACAAATTGTTTTTTATGGAAGTAAATCGACACATCACGGATGATGTTTTTATTTTTAGAATAAAAGGGATAGGATAAGGGGTTTGATGATGAACATTACATTATCTTAATGAAATTATTTTAAATATAAGATAATGGAGTTATAATTCATTTTTGGATAGAGGAGGTAAAGAAAGGATCTTAAAATAAAATAAAATAAAACAAAATTAAAAGAATGGAAGGGTGTTTTACCTCATTTATTCCTCTCCTTGAAAACCTAATTATGGATCTTTGAAATGGTATTTTGGGTGAGGCCATAAAGACCATAACTTGTGGGAGAAGTTTTATAGAGGTATTGGAAATAAATTGGACAACTTTTAAGGCTTTGGTAATGTTATTAGTAAAGGTGTTGAGGGGTGGTATTTATAGTGGAAGAGAAGCATTTGTTTATTATTTTATTCAATGGATTATTATTTTGGCTCAAGATAATGAATAGTTTTGATTCCCATTACTAAAAACGTTAAATATAAGGGGAGTTATATATTATTATTCCTACATAACAAATTAATCAATAAATATTGTAATTAACTTATAATGTAAATACACTGCAACTTATCATATTTTAGTATTCACCAAAAATTCATCTATATTAGAAAAATCTCAAAAATTCACCCGAACAATTTTCATGAAAAAATTAATATTTAATTAAAATCATCATTTATTCAAAAAATACAAATTTTTAAATGCTAATTGATTTTATAACACTTTGAAAATTTAATTAAGGCCTCATAAAATTATATTATAGTAATATGACAAAAATGCCAATTTATAAATCTATTTTATGAAATAAAATATAATTTTAAATCATTATATTAATTAAATAATTATAAATAAACATTTACCATTTAGAAAAAAAATACCAACACTAAATTTATCATTTTTTAAAACTATTATTTACTTATACTATGATATAATTATATCATAATTTCATTTATAAGGTGCATTAATTTTATTTATAAATTCCTAAGTAATTTTAATATTCTATTGGTAACATTACTATTCCTAATGGTGATATTACTATTCCAAATGGTCTCGTTAATATAGTATATCATTGTTCGTTTAAGCTCAAAGTTGTGTGCAACATATGAAATCAAATGAATAGAATTTATTTAATAAGATACAAATCATAAAATATTGGAGTGTTATATTTTTCTATCCTTTGAAGAAAAATTCTCAAACAAGTTCAAGAATATTTACTTCTAAATAGATTAGGGTATTTATTCTTCATAGAATCCTCAGGTTTCCATGTTGTTCCATCAATTTTATGGTTTCTCCAAAGAACATTTACTATTTTTTAGGTCCACAAGGCTGAATACCCTGAGAGGGGGGTGAATCCGGGTATGAAAAATTTAAAATTAAAGAATGTTCTGATCTTGTTTCGCTATTAAGCCAAACACTCATCTCTCTCTTTCCTGTTGCACAATATAAGAAGAAAGTAAAACATGCACAGGACACAACAATATTTACTTGGTTCACCCTCACTAGGCTACGTCCAAGCAGCATACATCGACAATGTGCTGATGTACCAAATCCACTAAAAGCACACTGTTGTTTACAAGGTTTGGGATAGATCACTTCTAATCCCAGGCTCACTACCTTTACAATGTTTAGGGTTAGCTCACTGCTTTCCCAAGGGTCACTCCTTGTTTCTCTCTCTCTGGATCACTGCCGGTAGAAACGATCACCTTCTTCCTCTTTCTTTTCTCACTGCTCTGGAAAGGATCCACTCACAGTTTATAGACCTATAGGTCTCTTCATTATCACTAATGAATATATACTCTGTTGTATGTGGATGATCTGTTGAATTCCAACTTTCACCCATAGATGAATTTCACATTGCACCGAAGGTATCAGGAAATCTTCCACCTTCCACGCAGCCCTAAATCACTGCTGGAAATCAACCTTACTTGGCACCCTTCTCTAAGCTATCGTGCAAGTCTCGACGCGCAAGTCAACACTAGCTTGCAGGTCCACCTCAACTACCTGCATGACACAAGCCTCTTCTCCTCCAAACTTGTGCGACACAACTCCTTTTATTCCCAAACCAATATTGGCACGCAACTAACACCGGTTGCGTAACTTATACTTGCGCGACACACCACCACTTGCATGACCACCACACCTACGCGACGGGAGATATGATTTTCTCTAAGTGCTGAACTCGTGTGAAAATGAGGAGGGGTGGTCCTGTATTTATAGGCATTTAGACACCCTACGCGACAGCGCGCAAGTCTACCCTCAACGAGCAAGTCTCGACGCGCATGTCTCTTCCCCTGTAAGTCACTTGCACGACCCACTTCTAAACTTGGGAACCCTCATCCCTTTTCCATATTTTCTTGTTCTTATCTTGAAAAACAACAGGTGTGAAAGTTTCCAATTTTCATAGGCACTGGCGCGCAAGTCCTTTCTCGACGCGCAAGTCACCTGCGCGACCAACCCAATACTTGTGCGACCCTTATCCCTTTGCCATATTTTGATGATCTGGTCTTGAAAAACATATGGCATGCATGTTTCCAAGCCTTCAAGTACACAGAATGTAAGTCCCTTGGCCAAAAACCACTTTTCTCCATTTTTCTATTTTCAGGCTCAAAAATTTGGAAAACACTGGAAAATGGCGCCACCTTGTATCTGTTCTTTTTATACAGCCTCCAGATCATCCATTCCATTGTCGACATTCTCGAATCAAACATGGATATTTGACCACAGCTCTTGAACTCAAAATTCCACCATGAAATCCCCTTTGTCAACAAATTTGTATGACATGGTTTTCTTTTCCAACAATCACAGCACACTTGTCCACTTTGTCAACAATCACAATCACCTCAAAAATTATTCAATGATACTTTGAGTGGTTTTTTTTCAACACTAGTCAAGTCATTTTATTTCTCAATACTTCCTCTCTTATGTTAACAATTTAAATAGGATCTTCTAAGTAAGACAAATCCGGTTCTAGTTCTATTTATTCTTAGGTGAGTACATGGGTTGGGTATAGCATGTACTTCTTTAACAAAGATATGTGGAACACCTCATGAAATTTGGATATACATTAGGAAATTTCTAATAAGTAAGCTACTACTTTAATTATTTTGTGAATTTTGGATGGTCTAATATACCTCGGGCTTAGTTTCCCTTTCTTATGGAACCATCTGACACACTTCCCTGAAGATACATTGAGAATGACCTAATCTCCAACTTGGAATTCTTAGTCATTTACCATGTTGTCTGTATAACTATTTTTCCTACTTTGAGTTTCTCTAATATGAGCCTGAATAGACTTTTTTTTAATTGTGCCTTCTATAAGTTTTGGACCTATAATTTTCCTCTCACCAACTTCATCCCAACAAGTTTGAGTTCGAAATATCTTTCAATATATTGATTCATATGGTGCCATTTGAATACTATAATGGAAACTATTATTGTATAAATTTCCATAAACGGTAAATATTGATCCCACATACCATTAAAATCAAGTTATCATGATCTTAACATGTATTCAAATGTTTGAAAATTCCTTTTAGACTATCTTTTGGTTTAAGGGTGATAAAAAGTACTCATACGATGCATAGTTTCGAAAGCCTTTATAGAATCTTCTAGAATTTTTAGGTGAAACATGGATCTTAATCAAACATAATAAATAGAGGTTCCCCAAGAATTATTATAACTTCATTATTGTAGAGTATTTCTCGGAAATCCATTAAAAATCCTCTCTTATAGAGAGGAAATGTGCAGATTTGTTAAGTCGATCATCAATTACCAATATTGAATCATTCTTTCTTGGTTCCTTGGGTAATCTGGTGATGAATTCAATACTAATTTCATCTTTCATACACATAAGAATAGTTTTAGGTTCCATGTATCCTCTAGGATATTGTCTATCATTATTCCCTTAGTGATAAACTAGACACCTTGACACATAGTCAATAATTTCCTACATCATATTATCCCACAAAAAAATTTACTTCATATATATGTACATCATGGTACTACTATGGTGTATAATGAAATGTATGGTATGAGAATCATCTAATTGTTCCCTTTTTATCTTCTATATTGATGGAACACATAACCCCCTTCCAAATTTCAAATCTCCATCCTCAAACACGAAGCCTTAAAATATTCTTTCCATGATGGCTTTAATGTTCCTCTAAAAACTCTCATCATCATATTGAGATATTTTAATCTTCTCTATTAAATATGGTTTCAGAAAAACTGAAAATGAGTGATGTTTCCTCTTCTATAGCAATTAATGTATCCACCTTTACTAAATCTATGAACATAGGATCTTTCTCAATCTTAATTTGGGTTATAATTCCATGATCATTCTTGGTTTATTAATCTACTACCTTATTTTCTTTTCCTATGTGGTAGTTTATTGAGAATCATAATCTTTGAGTAACTCGAGCCATCACCTTTTCCTCATGTCGATTTCTTTCTATGTAAAGATATATTTCAAACACTTTTAAATTGTATATATCTCACATCTTTCACCTAAAAGATAGTGTCTCCATATCATCACAGAAAATATTAGGGTTTCCAACCCAAGATCATGATTTGGATAATTTTGTTCATGTGGTATCAATAGACTTGATTCATATATACTAACATTATCATTTTTTCATAAAGATACAACCCAATACATTCTTCGATTCATCATTGTAAATCCCAACCCCATAATTTCCTAATAGAAGAGTCAGAATTAGAGAATTTTCCAATCATAAACTCAATTCTTCAAAACAATCTATACATTACTTTTTCCGAATGAACTTAACCCCCTTATAGGTGATCTTTTTCATAGAGTTAGTCAATCCGGAAAAATTCAAAACAAAATGTTGATAATAACCTGATAAACCAATAAAACTATATAACTCGGTTATTTTTGTTAGTGTAGTCCATTCATGTATTTCATTTATCTTTAAAATATCAACTTAAATTCTATCCTTTGAGACAATATGGGTAATAAACTAAAAAGTTTCAATCTAGAATTCACCATTTTTAAACATCCTATATAACTCTTTTCTTCTAAGAGTCTCTAGAAAAATCTGCATGTGTTTGTCATGGTTCTCATATATATTAGAGTACACCAAGATATAATCAGTAAATACAACAAACAATTATCAAGATACTAATTTAATACTTTGATCTTTATATCAATGAAAATAGAGGGTGAATTATTCAGTTCAAATTTCATTACTGTAAACTTGTAATGTTCATACCTTATATGAAATGATGTATTTGGAATATATTTCTTCTTTACACCCAATCGATTATATCCATAAGGAAGTTAAATCTTCAAAAAATATTTATCTCTGTAAATTTGATCAAATAAACCATCAATATGAGGTAGAGGATAATTTTTCTATATTTTAATATCATTTATTTCATTATAGTCAATGTACATCCTCTAGGAACAATCTTTCTTCATTAAAAAAATAGTAGGGGCTCCCAATGGTGAAACACTAAGAAGAATGAATCTCTAATTACTCAAATACACTATTTTTTTTAATATACACAAATTCCATAGTTTCTGTTATATAAGGAGTCTTTGATATTGGTCTTCTATCAGGGATTAAGTCAATGGTAAACTCAGCTTCACGCTCTGGGAGGTGTCCAGGTAATTTATTTGGAAATACATCAATGTATTCCTATAAAATTGGAACATTAAGAATTTTAATATTACATGCCTTTAATATATATGATGTTTTCTCTTCTTCCCAAATAATTTCATTCATTAGAGATATTGTATGTGGATCTAGATAAGAATAAAATGATGTAGTTTCTTCTCTGAAGATAATGGATATTACAACTTCCTCACAAATCATAATTTCCTTCTTCATAGATTAAATTCTTATATAATATTTTGGAATCCTATCCATACTGAGTATTATATAAATTTTAACCATAGCTATGATGATAAGGTTAGAAAATAAAATATGTTTATATGACATAATGGGAATTGTCTAACATGTTTATATTTCAAAGAGACGTCCCTTATGAGTTTGGACTAAAAATTCCCTTATTAAATTTTAAAGGAATTATATAATTTTCATATAAAATTGGGTAGATATAAAAGAATTCAATGATCCATAATCAAATAAAGAATTTGGTAAATTTAATGATAGGATTAATGTACATTCCACCATATCATTGGGTACTTATACTTTAGCTATGGTCATCATATAATATTATATATCTCACCTTATCCTCTTCTATGGGAAATTCCCATGATGCTTGGGATATTGATTTGAATAATGCCCCCATTGCATTACATTTGAATCATTGAATATCATTGATTTGTTTATTCCCCTTTCATTAATTTTCTTGATGAAACATTTCTCTACACTTATAACAAAATCCCATGCCTTTCAATCATTTCTCAAGACGATCCTTTACATAATTTTCACATAATGGAAATTTTTTCATTCCCTTATTCTTATTAGATTATTCACCTTTTCTAAGGTTATCATAAGACCTATTCTACTCTTTATTTCCGTTAAAGAAGTAAGATCTAGAAAATTCCCTATCTATTTTGATGGAACTTAATTCTATTTCATCATATGATGAAAATGTTTGGGAATTCAGTTCCCATTGAAGACATATATTATGAACTTCAATGAAATGATCAATCTTGTATTCTGAATCGTGTATATAATCTATAGCATACATGAATAGTCTTTTTAAGGTATCCTCATACTTTGCAATACTCTCTTTCGTCCATTTCTTTAAGCTAAGGACTTTTCACATCATTTCAATTCATCGTACATGATAGATATATTTTTAAAAGAATGTTTATCTAACAGTTCTCCATTAAATGTATTCTATTTAATCTTCTTAGTATTCCGGATTAATGATCACCCTTGATCGTCATCTCACTTGAGACAATATATTTTCAGTACTACCTTTTCATTTCCATTACATTTCAATGCCATATATATATTTTCAAGGGACATGATACACTATTCAGATACTACTAGATAAGTAGTCCCAGTAAAATATGGGGGCTTCTACCACATGAAACTATCCAACATAGGTGTAGTATGGTTATTCATCATAACTTATGTAATCTATCCGAATATGGTCAGGATCTGATCATCTCCAACACTAACTTTGTTTAATTTTTCATAAGGAAAATTCCAACATTGTCTATGGAGATTTATTCCTTTCCTTCCAATAGGTTCCATCAAGAAATAATGCCACACACTAAGTTATCTCATAATCATCATGAGTACTGAGCTTAAAAAATTTCTATAAGGAGATATTATAAATCTAATGATTATTTAACATCTAGTTACCAAAATTTTTACTAATACTTATATGATACCAACTACAAAAAACATGACCCCAGTACCCCAATATCAGTGGTCATTTTTTAAAAATTACATAGATACAAGAGACCACATCACCAAGGATTGATTAGTTATGTAGTTTGGAAGAACTTGATATGTACATGGTACATTTATTACATTGGTAATAATAAATAAAACATATAGAAAGAAAATAAAATTCTACCTCGACACTTATTCAAATATTTCATCTTCCTAAGATGGGGATGGAAGGAAAATGAAATTGGTAAGCTCAATCACTCAGTAAGGGTTAAATGAATCAATAATAATTTAAAAAATGTTAATAAGGATAATGGAAATGTAAATAACTGAAAAACACATGCCACTAATAATCTAAGAATGTAAAAGCATCCATAAATTTTTTCAGTGAAAACCTCATGGAATGTAATAATTTAATATTGAATGAATAAAATTATTAATCATGGTATGTCATGTATCTGAAACATCACCCATTATACCATCAAGATGGTTTAAGTATGTGGGTAGAAAACCATCTCATTCTGCTTTGAAACAAACACAAAGTGTCTATCACAAACTCTTTTTTCTCATGATACCTATTGATGCATCATAGGGAAATATTGGGGCACGCTAGTAAATTTAAGTCTAGTGAATTATTTATTCATGTATTCAATTCAAGAATAATATGACTTATCAAAATATCCATACTGAGTAGAGGGTACAAATTCATCATTATATCCCCAATTAAAACAAAATTGAAATAAAACACCATATGTAAAAATGGTACAGTGTTATGGAAATATTAACATCTCTGATGTAAGAAATATGGATACTTAATTAAATATTAAATTAATGATGATCAAAAATGAAATGGAAGTATATATACACCACACAAAAGTAATAAGAGGTGAATAAGGCATTACCAAAGGGAATAACATAATGGTGTTCATGAAATTATGGATTTAAATAATACTTGTACATTTATAAGAGAAAATATGCATAGATCATGATAAATGAATTCCAACTAAAGTGAAAACATGTAAAGAAATTAAGAAACATTAGAAAAAACCTCTTCAATGAGGTTTAAGGGAAAATAATATAGAGACATTTAAAATAAAATTTTATAATTTTTTATATAAAACCAAAAAACTAAAAAAGATAGTTTTTAATTATAAAATTATTAACTTTAGAATAATATCTATAGATTAAAATATATTATGGTAGTACTTCAAAATGGGTAAGAAAATGATAAGTTCTCTTTAATCATGCTTGTTTATTATATGGAATTGAAAATGGATCCTTATAAAACATGCATTTCCCCTTAAAAGAAATATTAATTGATCTAAGTTAATAAATTTGTAATAAAACACATAATTTATGAGGATTAAATAATAATAATTAATACTTAAATTATTCAAAATATAGATAAAGGGTAACCTGAATGAAAAATAGGTGTTCGGAGAGAATCACTTACCTTTTTTTTTGAAAGTGTTCTACACCCGCACTTAATGTCATATATAGTAAAATTACATTAATTAATAATTTAATTCATAACCTATTCAACATGTATTTTATTTATTATAATTTTATTAACTTCTTTTATTCTCCTTTAGATGATTTATAAGATTCAATATTTTCATTTGAGACTGTTTATTTCCTTGGTTTTCATGATTGGTTCACTTGTATACATCTAAATAAGATCGTGTAAAATAGAAAATAATTATCTATAATTGAAATTATAGGTCATCTACAAAAGATTAAATGGTCTTATATATAATTTTTTCATATATGAGGATTATTCATTAGAAAAAATGTTGATGATCAGTGTTAGTTTATTATTATGGTGAATTTTCGATTATCACAATGTAGTTTTTATTTTAACTTAATATTATGTATATATTCTTGTTCTTGAATACTTAATAAGTTGTAAAATAAATTTTTAAAAATAATTAACCATTTAATTGTTTTATTACCATATTTGAAGGTGGTAATGAAAACATAATTTTCATCATTTATGGTGGTGGTAAATCGACACATCACGAACATTGTTTTCTTTTTTAGAATAAAAGTGAGATGAGAAGGGGTTTTGTAACACCCCGACCCTAGCTACCCAGAGTCGGTGCATTACTTCGTAACATTGGCATGATCACAAAAGATCAAGTCTCGAAAGTCCGATTAGTTTAGTAGCCTTGGAAACACTAGATACATTCATAAGTCTTACATTACATCATAAAGTGAAAAACTAATAACAAAGTGTTCATAGTCCACACTCATATCCTCTTCTGACTATCCCTGCAGGTCATTCATAAAATACTTCTTCACATCCTGGAAAATATTAAAACATTGAAATGGGTGAGCTCATATGCTCAGTAAGGATAACAATATTGCGGAAGCTTTCATAAATAAACATAAAAATTTAAGGCAATGTATAACTAAAACAAAAGCCTTTTAAACTTGAACATCAAAATAATATGGCAAAAGTAAAATGAGATAATGCCATTCACTTCTTCACATGGATATTCTACTGGTCAAATAATCACATGCAATATCAATAACCACTTTCATAATGATGGAATGCATAATGCCAGACTATCATAACCACGTAGTCAAGGCCTCGTGCCAAGACCACAAATAAGATTTTGTCAAGGCCTCGTGCCAAGACACTATTTTGTCTCATGAGACCTGTCGATGCATCAAGGAGCTATAGTGGGCTCCACCCGTCACTTATTAAGTCCATTGCATTCTTCATATGAATAGGTTTAAACTTATCATAAACCATAACATAATCGTATCACATAAAACATGCATAAAGGAAACAAAACATTTCCGCATTTCAATCACAAGATATCAATACAACACATTGATATAATAAAAATGCTTTCAAAACCATTTTCAATACCAAAATAAAAGAAAGTTTAAACTTTGTATTTATTTTTCATTAAAAAAATGATGGATTGTAGAGGAAGCCGAAACTCAAATAATGGTCACGGCGGCGGAGAAGTCATTGTCGCCGCATAAGTACAGAAAGAAAAACATTCCCTTTTTTTCGTTTAGTAAAACGCTTCGTATGAAAAAGATTCCTTTTGAATAAACGTAAAAGTCAAAGGGGTTTATACACCATATAAAAGAAAGTTGTGTATAAAACCAAATATGCCTCAATGAGAGGGGATTCGGACGAAGTCCTTAAAAAGATCATTTTTAAATAAAATATATCTATTATGTGTATTCACTATATTTACACATAAAGAAAGTATAAATACAATATACGACATAATAATATCATGACATAATTTGAAAGTAGGAGATTAACCCAAAGAATAGAAATTGGGTTAAGAAGTTCCCTTACAAATAAAATAGATATATTATGTGTATTCACTATAGATACACATAAATAAAGTACAAATACAAGATAGGACATAATAATATCATGACGTAATTTGAAAGTAGGAGATTAACCCAAAGAATAGAAGTTGGGTTAAGAAGTTCTCTTACCTTGTGTCCGACTTGACTCAACCGTTCTTTAACATCATGAATAATAAACTATAGTTAATATCTACCTTATTAAGAACCATTTCCAATTTCATTATCCTTTTTATATCACTTATTACAATGTTATGAACATTATGTAATTATTTAAGTTAATAACGGTCGTTTTGTCGATCTTTGGTTACTTGAGTCAACAATAAACTTCTTATAATTACAAGTTGTTCATGTGGTAGAATATCCATTATATCCAGAATTATATTAATGATTTAGATGTCATATATATCATATATATACAGTATATACATTCATTCATAATGTCACGTAACATTTAGAGGTAAGAAATGAAATGCACCGTTCATGGAGACGGTAAGCCGTACGTACGCATGAACGCTACTTTCATTTATATTTCGTATTTAATGGAATGAAATAATAATGATATAAATTTATAATATAATTACATTATGATATAGTGTATAATACCATTTACTCCATCCTTTATACATCCCACATATGGCATTAACGATTCAAATCACTTTGAGGGGGCGGTAGTCCGCACTTCCTAAAATGAAATTATCGCGTTTTACCCATAATGGAAATCATAAAGTATGCCATAAATGAGAAATACAGAAGCATAAGTAATACATAAACATATTATATATCATATATAAAAATAGTGATATCTTAATGGCCACCTTTGAAGGTGTTATATGAGTGTTGAACAATCATCGTTTCGTGAGGCAGAAATTCACCATCCACAGAAACCGTATGTTCTTTAACCATTATATGTAGGTGTGTGTAAGTGTAGCTAGAATACTTCTTATAAAAACATCCTAGTATATTGAGGATACTGGTGTTGTTACAAAAGAAATGAATAAAAAGAGTTTAGGGGGTTGTAGAAGAAAAATAAAACAAAACAACATTAGAAATGACATTACCTCAAAATCGGGTAACTCTTTTTGATTTGAGCCAAAGGCTTCCTTGGGAAGAGTTCTACCCAAAGTGAGGCTTCTAGGAGTAAGATGGGGAATTTGGGAGAGTATTTGGGCAAAGTTTGGCCGAGCCAAATGGCTTGATGGTGTGAATAATGTGGGAGAGGTGGGGGCCTTTTATAAGTGGAGAGGAGGGGCACTTTTTGAAAGATTGAAATGTTACATTATTTCACAATGCTTTTCGGATTCTAAAGGTCCCATACTTATATAATTCGAGGATAAGGTGATAAGGTTTCGAAATCTCCTCATCCAATAGGCTTTGGACAAGTGTAAGACTTGGATTTTGCATTATCTTCTCATTTTATTTAAATCGTTAAATAATGAGGTCATCACTGCATCATTATGATGTCATAAATAATTTAATTTATTTAATGTCTAAAAATTATAAAAAAATTACTATGATGTAGTAATTCTTTTTCTCTTTCCAATGACTATTTATAATCAAAAATATGACTTGTATAACCCTACTTAAAAATTGTTTTAGTAAAACATATCATGTTTGTGTCAATTTTACTTTTCCATTAAATAAAAATATATTATTGTCATTTTCCAACTAAAGTGGCTCCATGGGGTCCCCAAGTTGGCCCATGGCTTGTCTTGGTCGTCCATGACTCACCCAATAGTTGTAGGACAAGTTTCATGGTGTTTTCACATTCTTATAATATCATTTTTACCTTAAACTACACTAATTACCACTAATCGTGATTAAAAACTTAATAAGTTACTATTCACCAAAAAATTATTTTTATCCCATTGAACCACATTTTACTTCTTAATGACAACCATGTATGTCGGAGTTTTGAAAATCAAATCACAGAATTGGTAATATTTCATTTAAACGAAAAATCGGTTATTTAACTACCACTTAGTGGTTTCACTATTCATCAAAAATTGATGTTTTTCAGAACAATGCCAAAATTTCACCCTAAGCTATAATTGATATTCCGAATTCAAAAATGATGTCTATTTTACAGAATTCCAAAAATATAAGTTGCATTAATTAATTTTATAATTAATTCCCGCTGTCACAACAAATAGCGTGTTTTAAGAAACAATTTATATCAAAAGATTGGCAAATGTTTATATCCAATTTCAATGTTAAATTAATTGTAATGACCACCATTGGATAAAATGGTAAAAATATATTCTAATTATACTTTAAAACCACTAAATAGTATAATTTATCACTATAAATTATTTTGATTAAAAAAGTTGTTTTAAGTAATTTTCAATATTCATAAAAAATTGGAAGTTCTCGGAAAATTACAAAAAATTCAACTTTGGATAATTTCGATATTACAAATACAAAAATGAAGTCCATTTTGAAATATAAAATTTCTATAATTTTAAAAAGTGGTTATTACTATTCATAACGGCTACTTTGATTAGTTACAGTGTGTTAGAACTCGATGTTGCGCACAATGTAAGCTATTACATTATTGAATTAGAAGTGTATCATGGATGCTACGGGTGTTAAATTCTCCCCTCCTTCAATAAATTGTGTCCTCGCAATTTGAAATTTTTCTTTGTAAATAAAAGGTTGAAAAGAGAAATTACCTATGAGGAAAACCCACATCGGAAATAAGATTGATAAAATTTAGCCTTAATAAGAGGGGAAGGGAAATGAAAAAGTCACCACCCAATTATGATCTTGATTAGGAGAACATTGGTGGCAATTAAAGACATATGATTGGAGGAAAAACGTAAATATTTGTAGGGAGTGATTGAGGTCATCAATCACAATCAACTGTCAAATTGAGGGCCTCAAAGACATCAATCTATGTTGATTTAAAATATCATCAGTTCAACAAGACATAAGGTATTAGGATAACACATTTTTTTGTTTTAATATCCCTTTACTAAAGTTTAAGAATTAATTTATTCATTGAATAATAGATAGGTATATATATATTTATGCTTGACAATTAGAGTTTCAACCTTCAACTCATCTTTCACTCAAAAGGATAATAGAACTCAAAAATATTATACTTATCCTAATTGTATAAGCTTCCAAATGTTAACACATACCATTTAGATTAGTAAAATTATTTTTTAATAACCAGGGACTTCCTGTAGGCTAGTGGTAGGAAATAAAGGCATGTCGCACTATGGTTGTGGGTTCGATTCCTGCAGCTTTGTCCGACGCGTCAGGTTATGCCCCACCCTGCAGGTTGTGCTTTTCCTAAAACTATAGTATTATAATATTCCAAAAATAATCTTCATAAAATTTTTTTAACCTTAAACAATACTGTCCAAAGATCAACTTAATCCATTCCAACCTTTATAGTTATCCAAAATACTTCTGTCCAACTCACAGTCCAAATTTTATATGGAAGGTAAACATAATGAAGATCCTTTTTTCCGTGTAACAACATGTGAATACCTTCATCATGTATTCTTTTTAAACATACTGAATTACCATGATCCCTTATTCCTTATAGAATACTAGATATACTCCTTCTATCCAAAAATGTATACAAATCATCAATCAGTTTCAAGGAAGTTAAGAATATCCAATATAATTTATCCAAATCAATCACGTCTTATTCCAAAATCACTATCTCGGTATCAGAACCATATTATGGTTTATCTTTCTCTCATCCATATATTTTCCAAAAATTTAACCTACTATGGAGTCACTTTTCTTGGTTCCACACAATCTCAAGTCCTTAATGAAATAGTACTGCAGTACAATCCTTATATACTCCATAATTATTATAACCAGTACATCATTGATACAACACTCAAATTACAAAATTCTTTAATAACAACATAAGAACTCTAATCATTACTCCTCATCTGTGGTAGTATCATAACTTGATTATTATCCAATAACATCATTTGGGGCATACACTGATGATTTGGACATTGGTTTGCGTAGTGTCCCTAATCCTTGCAGAAGAAGCATTGTACATTTGAAACCATTTTCTTACCCTTGCAGTCACGCACTTTGTGTCCTTTTTCTCTACACTTATAACAAACTCCCATTCCCTTTAGGCAAGTTCCATGATGTTTTTTCCCACAATTACCACATATTGGAAAATTCTTCTTTCCCCTCATCCCTTTATCCATCATTCTCTCTTCCATCCCTTTCGTATCTTGCTTCGCTTCAAAGCCATAGGACTCAGAGAATTATTTACTTATCTTATTAACACATGATACTATTTCTTCATATGTTGAGAAAACATGGGAGACTATTTCCCTTCGAAATGTTGGCTTAATACCGTGAAAGATACGATCCTTATTACTCTTTGGATCATACGTATTCCTGGAGTTCACATTCCTTCTACTAGGCGCCATTTCTATACAATGACATAAACTAGGTTAGTTTATGAATTATAATGAATAATTCCAAACTTTTAAAATAATTAATGTAAATTGAACGGTTTATGGATATAATCCATAATCATAAGAATGTTTTCTTTGAAGAAGTATATACTCATAAACCCTACATAATGGTTTGTAACGAAAATGAGAATTATCCTAAGCAAATCCCCCGGGAGTGTCGTAACCAAGAGTGCAGCAAGGCCCGTTGTTGTGCACCAGTTCCAGTTTGAGTCTAGCACAAAGCGGTGTTTTAGGGTTTTACCCCTAGGTACATCTGTGCCAGAGCCGCCTCTACCTGCTCATATCCAGACAGGGATGTATTGCTCGGAAAACTCACAACATCTCTACAATACCAAAATTCCAGCAAGTTCTTCTATACTAATCCTCAAAGT
The DNA here is from genome assembly GCA_963277665.1 of Viscum album. Classification (NCBI taxonomy): domain Eukaryota; kingdom Viridiplantae; phylum Streptophyta; class Magnoliopsida; order Santalales; family Viscaceae; genus Viscum; species Viscum album. The sequence goes on from OY728142.1 coordinate 403,099,737, forward strand.
CTATCTTTGGGCTATGTGCTCTAATCAGAGTTTATCTAAATCTAGCTTCCAAGGTTATTACTAAACTGCCTCTGATACCAACTGTAATGCCCCGACCCCAGCTACCCAGAGTCGGTGCATTACTTCTTAACATTGGCATGATCACAAAAGATCAAGTCTCGAAAGTCTGATTAGTTTAGTAGCCTTGGAAACACTAGATACATTCATAAGTCTTACATTACATCATAAAGTGAAAAACTAATAACAAAGTGTTCATAGTCCACACTCATATCCTCTTCTGACTATCCCTGCAGGTCATTCATAAAATACTTCTTCACATCCTGGAAAATATTAAAACATTGAAAGGGGTGAGCTCAGATGCTCAGTAAGGATAACAATATTGCGGAAGCTTTCATAAATAAACATAAAAATTTAAGGCAATGTATAACTAAAACAAAAGCCTTTTAAACTTGAACATCAACATAATATGGCAAAAGTAAAATGAGATAATTCCATTCACTTCTTCACATGGATATTCTACTGGTCTAATAATCACATGAAATATCAATAACCACTTTCATAATGATGGAATGCATAATGCCAGACTATCATAACCACGTAGTCAAGGCCTCGTGCTAAGACCACAAATAAGATTTTGTCAAGGCCTTGTGCCAAGACACTAGTTTGTCTCATGAGACCTGCCGATGCATCGAGGAGCTATAGCGGGCTCCACCCATCACTTATTAAGTCCAATGCATTCCTCATATGAATAGGTTTAAACATATCATAAACCATAACATAATCGTATCACATAAAACATGCATAAAGGAAACATAACATTTCCACATTTCAATCACAAGATATCAATACAACACATTGATATAATAAAAATTCTTTCAAAACCATTTTCAATACCAAAATAAAAGAAAGTTAACACTTTGTATTTATTTTTCATTAAAAAAATGATGGCTTGTAGAGGAAGCCGAAACTCAAATAATGGTCACGGCGGCGGAGAAGTCGTTGTTGCCGCATAAGTACAGAAAGAAAAACATTCCCTTTTTGTCGTTTAGTAAAACACTTCGTATGAAAAAGATTCCTTTTGAATAAACGTAAAAGTCAAAGGGGTTTATACCCCATATAAAAGAAAGTTGTGTATAAAACCAAATATGCCTCAATGAGAGGGGATTGGGACGAAGTCCTTAAAAAGATCATTTTTAAATAAAATATATCTATTATGTGTATTCACTATATTTACACATAAAGAAAGTATAAATACAATATATGACATAATAATATCATGACATAATTTGAAAGTAGGAGATTAACCCAAAGAATAGAAATTGGGTTAAGAAGTTCCCTTACAAATAAAATAGATATATTATGTGTATTCACTATAGATACACATAATGAAAGTACAAATACAAGATAGGACATAATAATATCATGACGTAATTTGAAAGTAGGAGATTAACCCAAAGAATTGAAGTTGGGTTAAGAAGTTCCCTTACCTTGTGTCCGACTTGACTCAACCGTTCTTTAACCTCCTGAATAATAAAATAGAGTTAATATCTACCTTATTAAGAACCATTTACAATTTAATTATCCTTTTTATATCACTTATTACAATGTTATGAACATTATGTAATTATTTAAGTTAATAACGGTCGTTTTGTCGATCTTTGGTAACTTGAGTCAACAATAAACTTCTTATAATTACAAGTTGTTCATGTGGTAGAATATCTATTATATCCAGAATTATATTAATGATTTAGATGTCATATATATCATATATATACAGTATATACATTCATTCATAATGTCACATAACATTTAGAGGTAAGAAATGAAATGCACCGTTCATGGAGACGGTAAGCCGTACGTACGGATGAACGCTACTTTCATTTCTATTTCGTATTTAATGGAATGAAATCATAATGATATAAATTTATAATATAATTACAGTATAATATAGCGTATAATACCATTTACTCCATCCTTTATACATCCAACATATGGCATTAACGATTCAAATCACTTTGAGGGGGCGGTAGTCCGCACTTCCTAAAATGAAATTATCGCGTTTTACCCATAAAGGAAATCATAAAGTATGCCATAAATGAGAAATACAGAAGCATAAGTAAAACATAAACATATTATATATCATATATAAAAATAGTTACATCTTAATGGCCACCTTTGAAGGTGTTATATGAGTGTTGAACAATCATCGTTTCGTGAGGCAGAAATTCGCCATCCACAGAAACCGTATGTTCTTTAACCATTAGATGTAGGTGTGTGTAAGTGTATCTCGAATACTTCTTATAAAAACATCCTAGTATATTGAGGATACTGGTGTTGTTACAAAATAAATGAATAAAAAGAGTTTAGGGGGTTGTAGAAGAAAAATAAAACAAAACAACATTAGAAAAGACATTACCTCAAAATCGGTTAACTCTTTTTGATTTGAGCCAAAGGCATCCTTGGGAAGAGTTCTACCCAAAGTGAGGCTTCTAGGAGTAATATGGGGAAGTTGGGAGAGTATTTGGGCAGAGGTTGGCCGAGCCAAATGGCTTGATGGTGTGAATAATGTGGGAGAGGTGGGGGCCTTTTATAAGTGGAGAGGAGGGGCACTTTTGGAAAGATTGAAATGTTACATTATTTCACAATGCTTTTCGGATTCTAAAGGTCCCACACTTATATAATTCGAGGCTAAGGTGATAAGGTTTCGAAATCTCCTAATCCAATAGGCTATGGACAAGTGTAAGACTTGTATTTTTCATTATCTTCTCATTTTATTTAAATCGTTAAATAATGAGGTCATCACTGCATCATTATGATGTCATAAATAATTTAATTTATTTAATGTCTAAAAATTATAAAAAAATTACTATGATGTAGTAATTCTTTTTATCTTTCCAATGACTATTTATAATCAAAAATATGACTTGTATAACCCTACATAAAAATTGTTTTAGTAAAACATATCATGTTTGTGTCAATTTTACTTTTCCATTAAATAAAAATATATTATTGTCATTTTCCAACTAAAGTGGCTCCATGGGGTCCCCAAGTTGGCCCATGGCTTGTCTTGGTTGGCCATGACTCACCCAATAGTTGTAGGACAAGTGTCATGGTGTTTTCACATTCTTATAATATCATTTTTACCTTAAACTACACTAATTACCACTAATCGCGATTAAAAACTTAATAAGTTACTATTCACCAAAAAATTATTTTTATCCCATTGAACCACATTTTACTTCTTAATGACAACCATGTATGTCGGATTTTTGAAAATCAAATCACAGAAGTGGTAATATTTCATTTAAACGAAAAATCAGTTATTTAACTACCACTTAGTGGTTTCACTATTCATCAAAAATTGAAGTTTTTCAGAACAATGCCAAAATTTCACCCTAAGCTATAATTGATATTCCAAATTCAAAAATGATGTCTATTTTACAAAATTCCAAAAATATAAGTTGAATTAATTAATTTTATATATATTTCCCGCTGTCACAACAAATAGCATGTTTTAAGAAACAATTTATATCAAAAGATTGGCATTTGTTTATATCCAATTTCAATGTTAAATTAATTGTAATGACCACCATTGGATAAAATGGTAAAAATATATTATAATTATACTTTAAAACCACTAAATAGTATAATTTATCACTATAAATTATTTTTATTAAAAAAGTTGTTTTAAGTAATTTTCAATATTCATAAAAAATTGGAAGTTCTCAGAAAATTACAAAAAATTCAACTTTGGATAGTTTCGATATTACGAATACAAAAATAAAGTCCATTTTGAAATATAAAATTTCTATAATTTTAAAAAGTGGTTATTACTATTCATAACGGCTACTTTGATTAGTTACAGTGTGTTAGAACTCGATGTTGCGCACAATGCAAGCTATTACATTATTGAATTAGAAGTGTATCATGGAAGCTCGGGGTGTTACAGGTTTGGTGACGAATATAACATTAACATAGTAACATTATAGTACATATAAGATACTGGAGTTATCATTCATGTTTGGATTGAGGTGGTAATTAAATGATAATAAAATAAAATACATTGAATGATATTTAAAAGAACAAAAGGTGATTTTACCTCATGGATTCCTCTCCTCATAAACCTTCTTATGGAACATTGAAATGGTATTTTGTTGAGACCAGAAAGACCAGAATGTGGGATATGGGTTTTGGATAGGTATTGGCCATAAATTGTACAAGATTTAAGGATTTTTTTATTTTAGGAGAAGAGGTGGTGATGGGTGGCATTTATAGTAGATGATAGGGGTGTTTTTTATTAGTTTATTCATTAGTTTATTATTTCGGTAGAAGACTATAAACTTTTTTGATTCCCATGAATAAATAAACTAAATAGATATGGATATTTTAATATTTTGGTGATTAAATCATCTATGACTCAAGAAATGGTTTATTTAACTTATAATGCATACATACCATAAATTACGATATTTTACTATTTCTAAAAAATTCAACTATTATAAAAAAAACCAAAATATTCACCATAACCATTTTTCAATGTGTTGAATTCAAAAATGGACTGCATTTTTTTAAAATATTATCTAAATTTGATAGTTTAATTTTTTAATTAAAATAAACAATTATTTGAAAAATTTCAAATTTAAAAATTATAACTAATTTTATAACAATTTGAAAAATTAATTAAGGTCTCATGAAATTATCCTATAATCATACGATAGTAATATAAAAAAATTTGAATCTATTTTATGAAATTATAATTTATTTTAATCATTATATTAAATATACAATTATATATAAACATTTACCTTTTACAAAAAATACCAACACATATTTAACATTTTTATATAATTTATTTACTTATACTATTAAATTATTTTAGAATCATTTCTTTTATGAGATTCATAGATTTTATTTATAATTTTATAAGTAACCTTTTTATTCTATTGGTCACATTACTATTCCTAATTGTCACGTTACTATTCCTAACAGTAACATTACTATAGTATATCACTTTTTAAAGCTTGATGTTGTGTGAAATGTAATATATTGAATCAGTTTGATTTATTTAGGTAGATATATACCATAAAATCTTGGTCTTTTATACCATTATATTGGTTTTTTCTCAACGTTGTTGAAATAAACTACATTTCTACTAAGTTGAGGTAGGTGTTTCTATACAATGGGTTAATTTAATGGGTTGTATACTTTTCATGATAAGTTATTTTTGGTTGTTCATTTATTTGAAATGATATGTAGTTTCATGTTATTTATTGGAGATGAAAATTTTTTCAAAAAGGGGATTTTATTTGAAAATGGATTTTCTTGATTTAAAAATGGGTTTTCAAACTCCAAAGCATATTGGATTTACTTTGAAAATGTTTTATGAAATTGTGATCAGGGTTTTGAATCTGTATTGGAAAATTTCACATTGGGAACCTATGGTGTATTGGTAAATTTGTACAGGTATCCTTAGTATGTGTTGAAACACTAGGATGTAACCTTTAGTGATATCATCTAGTAGGACTCAGTATCTATTAGATATAATTTATTGATGTTTTTTCGTGTGAGTGTCTAATAAGTAGTTTCCCATAGTCTAGAGTCCAATATGCGAGGTTATCATTAATTTATGGTTATTTATCTCATTATTTCTTTTATCATGTGTTTTTTACATAATTCTTTATAAATGAGGTTGTATCACATCGGTTCCCATGATAGGTTGTTTCATGGATATGTTTTTACCTGTGTAAATATTGATGCATTGATATGATTTCCTATTTTTATAACATATACTTTTCGTATTTATATATTCATAATATGAAATTATTTTATGAAAACCTATCGAAAAATGGGTAAATTGTTTATAAATGGTTTGGATTTATAAAAAATCATTATAAAACTATTTTTAGATATAATTACTGCATTATTGATATTAGAACTTTTAAATATAATGTGGTGGTATCCTACTGGTATTTGGCTTGCATCCAACTTTTTCCTTTAGGAGTTTTTAGATGTTGTTTTTTAGGATTCAGGTAAAGCGAAGAGTATCATATAGTAATTTGGTTTCTCTTGTTATTTTTTCTTTTGATATAGGTTGTCCTGGAGATGATTTATGATCATGTGAGTACTGGAATTGCTTTCTATTTTAGCCTATTTGGCATTGATTCTATGTATCATTTGGTATCTCATCTATTTTAGTGTCGTACCTGCGGTTTACATCTTTTTTTCTTATATTCATGGCTATTTTTTATTATCCTTTTTTACCCTTATCATGTGATGGGTCAGTTCAGGTTGCATGTCTAGTTGACTTGGGTTGGTTCATTATAGATAGGGTAGAGATTAACTTTTGAAAAACATGTAAAACATATAGGATGATCCAAATATTAAATTATGTGAAGGGAGAGAACTCCCTTTTCACCAAGAATGGTTTTTTAATCGTGAGGGTGAGGGGTGGAAAAATAGAACATAAAATCAAGATAGTGGAAATAGGGAATTAAATAAAATAAAAATATAGGTTTCTAATTGGGTTTCTATACATGGTTTTTTCATAGTTTTTGGCCATAATGTTTAGAAAATTTTGAAGCAACCATGTGGTTTTCATCAGAGAAGCACTAAGCACCCACACAATTTAGCCACATGGTTACTTTTAACCATGTTCCAACATTGTAAGTCACCCTATAGAAAACAATTGGTAGTATAGATTCCTTGAAAACCTTACATGGATTAGATAATTGTACACTAATAATGAAAAAACATGTTTTCAAGACGAGAGAATAGGTTGTATGGTCACATCATGGTTTCTACTAAACATTCTCTAACCATGAAACATCCAAAATATCACAAAATTGTACTATTTTCATTTAATTATTTTATTTATTTATTGATATTTATTGATTATCATTAGTTTTTAGACTAAATCTATAAAATATTTGAATTTTTTATGTTTTCAGTAGTTTTAAATGGTTTGAGTTAGGTTACAATAAATTTTTTATAAACCATGCATATGTTTCAATAATTTAATAATGTAATTTTGCATAATTTACACATGGTTTCCTAAGTTTTATAGCCAATCCATGTAGGTTATCACATGCTTTCAGTATGGTATAGGTGGTTGGACTATGGTTTGGTAAACCATATGGCCAAACCATATAACATACCCATTTTTTAATTTTAAAATTTCTATTACACCCCTTATTTTTTTAACCCCCACGCACCCTCACCTTCACCCCTCTCATCCAAGAAACCCAATGCCCTCATAGAGAACCCCCACCAAACTCTTGTGGAACCCCCTCCTCCTTAGACCATATATCATGTAATCCACTAATTTTGATTTCATTTTCAATCACCTCAATTTATAGTTTCTTTTAATTTTTCTCAATATTTCCATATCCCCCACCCCCTCTCCCTTTCTTTCATGTTGTATATTTTCATAGGAAAAAACCTAGGTGGAGTTTTGGTTTGATTTTCTTACGGATTTATTTTAGTTGGTAAATCATCTTTCTATGGTTTCCTCTTGGTCTTATGATGTTCAATTAACTTTTGGAGGTGAGGTTGGACCATATTTATTAAATGTAGTGAGTCCATGGTAGGTTTTTTCCATCATTATCTCATTAATTATAGAACCTTTTATATGTCTCATATATCTTAAAAAAATTGATACCAAATAATATTATTATTGATTTTTATGGAATTTATAAGGGTAGAGATAAATTTAAAATCTATATTCAATAAAAGTGAATGGTATTTATATTTTAAACAATTATTTAATCTATTTATTTTTAATAGTACACACATTGTGATTGAAAAATTTCTCGAATAGACCTTAAGAAGTAATTGTGTGATTTGGAATGTTTTTTTTGGTCTTCGAAGTGAATTCTCAACTAGATCTCAAGTTTTACATGAAATTATAGGTTATATATGAATAGCCAAAAATTGATTTTTTTTAAAACAAATATTTCAATAAAAGTGTGAGTCTTGAAAATAAATTTGACATTCTTAGTGGTTATAGACATATACATGGGTAAACATATATATATATATATTCATATGTTAATATATAAATCTGTGAAATGAGAGAGATATATATATGTTTCAATGTGTGTCTGTAACTATATATGGGCGTAACAATATAGGTAATATTTGGGAATTTAAATTTGATACTAAAACCTAGTTTTCAAACATTTTTTTAAACAAATTTCCAAATAAAATTCTATATTCCCAGTATGAATGATTTATATTTCTTATTACTTTTTATAAATTATGTTTGATAAAATTATGCATCATATGTTTTACAATTAGTGTTTTGATATATTAAATTCATTATATGATAGCTCGAAATGAATAATTTATTTTATACCATGTTTTTTTGTAACTTTTTCTCTTAGATATTATGAGAAAAAATGGATTAAAGAGGCATGAGTTCTTTTGTTAAATGGAATAGTCTATGATGTTAAATGAAAGTCCCTTATTATTGAAATTTGAAATATGTGAAATCAAAATTGAATGTGGGGACCCTAGTATCTAATGGTGAATGACTAGTTTTATGTATTTATTTTGTTCAAACCACATTACTAACTAAATGAAATCTATATTATTTTCATGGTGTTGTTGGATGGCTGAAGTTGCATCACTGGCCTAAGGGGTATACTCCTTAGTGAGTGAATTGGGTTGTGTGTCTTTAGATAGATGGACCCATACATCTAGGAAAAGGCATAACCTCCTTAGTGGTTTTTTCACACACTTGGATTGACCATTAGCAGAAAAGTTGATATAAGGACCTAGGGTTCCCACTGACCTAGGAAGAAGGATCTCCCATGGTGCATATTTTTGGAATGACTACATTTATAGAATTTTTACTTCATTAAAAAATTATAAACCATGTTGCTTATTTTATCATTCTTTTATTTGAAAGGATTCACAAAAATTTATCTAAATATCTTTCAATGTGTGTGTGTTTAAAAATGTTTTAGAATTGGTTTTTCAAAAGTATATTTAAAAAGGTGGATTTAAAAGTGATGTTTGGTAATGGTTTCTTAGTCAAGGTAGGTGTTTATAAAGTTATTGTTTTAATTTGAAGAAATAAACTGATTTTCATTAAATGTTAACTAATGTAACATTGTTTTTTCTAAATTGAGGTACATAGGCCTCATTATTGAATCAAAAGAAGGTAGCAAGATACAGAGGAATCAAAAACAGTGATAAAGGACAGAAAGAACACCTTTAGGACATTTTAGACCGAGTGTTCATATTGTGATGCGGGGAGAATCCACCCTACCCACGAGGATGCTGACATCTTCTGCCAATTTTGGCCCATGTCCATGGTCCCCCTCCATCATCCTGAAATTCCACATCGTCAGTATCCTCCATCTCATCCAATACACTTACATGAATATCGCTTCGAACCTCTTCCTCGCTACAACTTGACATAATTAGCTCAAAAAAATACTAGTACATACCTTTACAAGAAGTTTGTCTTTCATGCTTCGAGATTTTTCATTCTCAGCAGACTTCAAGACTGAAGTCCTATTGACAATCCATTCTGGGCACCCATCCCCCTTTTGATTGATAGTTTGCAGGACAGTTTTTTTGATGATCCTCTCAACTGTCAGAATGGCATCAGTGGAAGTTGGGTACTTGCCTGTGCACTAGACAGGAGTAGCAGATTTTGGAAAATCCAGCCTGCTCTTGCTCGATCTTGGTTAGAGGTCTTCTACCCTCCGATCAGGTTTGTTAGTGGTAGGATGATTTGAGATTGTCTACTAGATAGATGTAGCATCTTGAGAGCCAAAAGGGACCTACCTGCACTTACCAAGTCCTGAATTCTGAGGGTCTTCCATTCTCAATGCAGATGTCTCTTTCACGGGGGGCATCTTTTTATCCAGAGGGGTCAATCAAGATCTTTTAACCACAAAGTGAGTCCTTAAATTTCCCAAAGCATCGGGGGTTGATGGTGATGTCGCTACTTCTTTTGAATCCATTATTCTTGGAGGATTCAAGTCGTCTCCAAAAGAATTTAATGATTTAGAAGCCACTTTTCTACAATTTAGAACAGGACCATGTTTAATTATGTGCTGAGGAGCTTAACAGACCTTTTTGGATAAATACCCTTCTAATTTTGTCTTCCCCTTATGACTAGAAGATACCAAATTCTTCTCTTTCCATCATTTTACGTCCACCTCATTTTGAGTAGAAATTTCTTTGTATTCTTGGCTATCAGTTGATTCATCACCCTCATCATCATCCATGGTGTCTTTATTCAAGGAATCCTTGAATGAAAAACCAGTGCGAAGACCGTGCTCTGCTATATCAGCCCAAGACACCTTGGATTTATCAACTTCCAGAACTGGTGGAACCAGTCTATTGGTTCTTTCATACAAGTCTATGGGAAAATTCATGTCATCTATATAACCGTTATTTAGAGAAAATTTCAAAATAGGTGCACTACTTTCTTGAGCAGTTCCTAAGTTCACATGTGAACTAGCATGCCCATTGATAGGAATAGGATTATTGGAAACAAGAACCTAAACTACATCAACAGTTTTAGCATGCTATATTTTTTTATTTACCATACCTTCTACAACTCTGGGAGTCATGGCCTTTTCTTTGACAGTTTGGACATAGTATATCACTTCTACAATTATCCCTTGAGTGGCCAATTATATGGAAAGTATCACAAAAGGGAGGGCTTCTTCTCAAATTCAATTCTGAGAGTTATATAATTCTTGGGTGTGGATAGGACAAATTTTTCAATTAGTGTTGAGCTTAGATCAACTACAATTAAAATACTAGCATAGTGACCGTAGCTGACCAACTAAGTGGCGGTATCCATCCTTATGAGGGTTCTTATTGAAAAAGCAATATCTTACAGAATTTCTGGGTTCCATAAAAGCCAATTTAATCCATGTACTTTGATCCATATTGGTACAAAAGTTTATTTAAAATCGTTGAAGTTAATTCATAGGTTCCATTCATGAAAACACATAATACCCAGTTGATGGTTAATTGATCCAGAACTCCACGCTCTGTTTTTCAAATCCGTAGATGGGAAAAGAATATGGAAGAAACCCCTCCCAACAAAAATGAATTTGAAATCAGAAACCCCCCAAATTCTAGCAAGACTATCAACTAGGTCTATCACCTTCCAAGGCTTCATTCCTTTCGATAATGATATATGAGAGATGAATGAAAACTTACATATTTCGATCCTTTGTAAAACAACGCCATCTGAAGCTGCAACATGAGAAGTCACCCCTTTCCGAACTATCCTTTGTGAAGCCCTAGGTTTAATGGAGACGAAAAATCCACTTGAGAAACTAGAAAATGAAGAGAGACTCTTTACCTCTTCTCGATCCTTTGGATTCTTCAATGTAGACAAGAATTTTTGACCATGATTCGAGGTATGTGAGTACAGATTTGAACTCCTCGGGTGATCGAAGGAGCCGCCATTTCTGATATTCACCGTAGAAACCCTCTCCTTTTAATCTATCCTCTCTAACATTTCCCTAACTAATGTAACATTTTGTTTTCTGAAATATTTAATGAATCCCCTAATATACAATTTATTTTAGAGTATCTTTAAAAGGGATCTTTTTTAATGGTTAAGCATGTGGAAAGGTGAGTGGTGAATAAGCATACTTTTTAATTGAATTCCAATATTTATATCTCAATTTCTTGATATGTCCCATCTTATGACATATTCTAGTGTGCATATTATCTCTGGTTTGGATGGTCACCCATGGATTCACATCGAGGAAAGTATATTGATTTATTTTATTGGGTTTTCATATTAAATTATCCAAATGAACCTTTCCTACTTTATTTAATTTAATTGGTGGTGAAATTTATATGTGGAGTAATGGATGTTAATGTTATGTTTGTTATTTGTGATGTAGTTGGATGCGAGATGAGCAAATGTTTTTATTAATATCAATTTTATTCAACTTTCTAATTTCTATTTATTCATTTTTGAATGGTCATCGAACTAATGGATGGGTCATGCTAAATTTTTAGTAGAATTTTTTATATTTATATAATTTACGTAATAGTGGAAATAATTCCCAATAGCTCATATTTTATGACTTTGGTTCTTTTTTCTACTCCAAGGACATCGAAAACACACCTCAGGTATATAGCAGGCTATCATGAGCATCTGAAAAAAAGGAATTCTAGGGTTGGTTAATCACACAAAAACATTATAAAAAAGTACTAAATGGTACAAAACACCCCTAAACAATTATGGAATATATAATAGACCTAAATTAAGTAAAATTATTTATTAGAGTTAAATTAGGGTGCCATATGGGCCCTATTATTTATTTACCCCATTTTATTTAATATATGATTATTATTAAGATGATGATTGTCTCTTTAGACCCTTTTTTACTACCATTATTATTTTTGTTATCATTTACTAGTTTTTATGGTGTTTGATCCCTATTTGATTTCTCATTGTTATATTTATTGATACCATCATTATTTCACAAAAAAAAATATTGGTTTTAATCATTGGAGGTCAATGAGATAACTAATGGGTCAAATGTTACATCATTTAGTGATTAATTTTAGATTTAGGGTGACACCTAGTGGATATATCATCTGTTGATATGACATTAATTATGTGTATATATAATTGGTACATGAGTGTATATGAGTCTTTGGTTAAAGTAAGGTAGAACCTGGACAAAGTTAACTAGTACTAGTAGTCCTCATAGTGTCTGAAATCTACTTCACCATGATGAAAGTCATGTATGACTGAATTTTTTGAGAATCCATGAGTTATATTTCTTAGTTTATTCTGTTTATAAAATTAAAAACGTTCACGTGACTAGTGTAAAAAATAAAATTTTAATTGGAGTTTAACATTGATTATTTGAAAAACTAAATTTAAAAGGTTTTGATATGGGTTTCTTATATAATCATTGATAAATCCCTTTTACATTGGGTTTTAACATCATTTTATATATTAACCAAAATTAAAACCCATGGAGAAAGTATTTTAACAATGGTTATAATAATAAAGTGTGTTAAAACCATGATGTCATAAGGTTTTTGACCTTTGTAATTCATATACCTATTGTTTTTTATTCCCTGGAATAGAAATCCCATCTAATTTGGAGTTCCATGTGGCATCAAATGTGAACCCATATAATACAAAGGCTACTAAAGAGTGGAAAAGCCCTAATCCAAAAAATGGGGGGATTATGCCCTGAAATCATAATGTATAAAAAATTGAACATAACCAAGAATTATAGATATCCATATATTTTATAGTGTAAATAATTAATAATCATAATGCTATATCAAAATGGAATGCGACCAAACAAACACATGTCATACAAAAAATGATGATCCCCACTACGCCGATATTGCATAAAAATAAACTAAGAAAATAAAATGAATAGTTCGGCCCTACTACCATCCATGGGCCTAAAAAATATCAGTCTTCAAATACCATTGAACTACTCCAACATAATCCATTGAATTCCTTATACTAAACCGGAAAATTGATCTCTAAGTTCTATATATAAAATGGAGATCTCATTCAGGGTATGGGAAATACATCACAACAAGTTCTCATGAAGTGACCCTAGTATATTTCATCATATATATATATATAATGAATAAAAAACCCATTTTATAAAAGTTCCATATACATCATGTGATAACTACGACACCATAATTCCATATCTGTCGGGTCACCATGTTCTAACTCAGCCACCAGCGTACCTAGAAGTGCCTTCTCTGGAAAAATTATAACATTCTTTTAGCACCCCAAACATTTTATGGTATGTTTCTCCTAAATAAATTCTAGTTATATCCTATATTTCATTAATCACTGAGCCTATATAGATCAAAACAATGTTACTAATAGGAGATAGCCATAACCTAGCCATAAAACTTAAATTTGTTAGCTCTGTGATTTGAATTTTCAAAATCTAACATACACGGTTGTGATCAACATGACAATTAGAGTATGATAGAATTAAATTAAACTTTGGTGAATAGTATCCTACCCTTATGAATAGTAACCTACCCTTATGAATAGTAACATACCATTAGGAATAGAAATATATCTATTATGAATGTAATCCATGCTCTTGAATGTGTAAATTAATTTAGGCACCTTAAAAATGAAGATGAATATTTTAAGTGTTTATATTTTTCGGTTAGATAATAATTTTAATTAAATATTTAATAAATCATATATAAATAATTATTTCTGAAAATGAACTTCATTTTTGGATTCTACGCATTGAAAAATGGTTAGAGTTATTTTTTGGGATTTTTCTGAAATACTTAAATTTTTATGAACAGTAAAATGCGAAAATTTACATTAAATGCTAAATACCACATTTATTGAGTCATTGATGATGATATGCTGATTTAAACCCAATTGTTTTGATGTCACATGCATTTATTATTGTTCTTGGTCATGTAATACTCACTATTGGTTGTCTTGAGAGGAAATAATAAATTAATGATTATAATATTAAGAAAACTTATCTCCCTCCACTATATAAACCACCCATCACCCCCTCTTCCTCCCACACCACTCAAGCTTCAAGCCTTGCCTAAATCCGGAAAAATTATCTTCCCAATCCCTCTCCCCACGTCCATGAATTTCTTGTCTCTCAAAAATGGAAAAAAATGCCTTAAAGAGATTTTCCAGGAGGAGTACTCAAGCGGTGAACCTTTCTTCTCTTTTCTTTCAATTTCTTTTACAAAGTTCCATTCTTTTGTTATCCCTTCTCGCCTCCCATAATAAAAATTCCCTAATAATTCTAGTACTTCACACATTCTGGATTTTTATTATTCTAATATAATATCTCATCATAATCTCTCTTTTCCCTCCTTTTATACAATAAATGCATACATCGTCCAAGATGTGTAAATTTATCACACTCAAGGAAGATGGGTTTTCAATTTGCATTAATGTTTTCAATAATGGTCATGAAACCTTTAAAATGGTAAAACCAGATCATAATATATTTATTTTATCTTTATTAATGTTTCAGAATCATTACATGTTCATAATAAGGAATAATAACACAAAACAAGTTTATTGTGCACAAAACCTCCAAGCCAAATCCAAGCATTTATTTCTAACTCATCAAATGAATCATCCTCATGGTATATAACCAGATTAATTATAAGATAATTTATATCTATTTAATGTCACTATTAATTTATATTAACAATTCTGGATGTCTATCCATATTTCAAACAAACATCCATTCATGAATACAATTAAAGGGATAATGAAAACCAAAGAGGAAAATGCTACCAAAACAATAAAATTGAATCTATTAAACCATAAAAAAGGCCATTAATAAACCCAATAAATTCATAACATATCAATTAAATGTTGATGAGGTTCTGTAATTATTAATTAATTAAGCTAAATTTGATTATTCAGGTCATTAAGAACAATCAAGAACACCTTCGAGCATATAGTAATAGATCTTCTCTCTCACTTTTGTTCAATAATCTCCTCTATTTTGTGCCCTTTTATTTTTAATTCCTAAATATGGGGTATTTTTTTTAACCTCCCCAATAATTCCCTTGTGAAATATAAATAATGGAATACCCCTTTACCTCTCATTAAGCCCTCGCAATAACACTCGTCACCATGCTGAAATGTTTGTAAGGGGTTTCTCGTCTCACTTTCATTTCTATGAGATTTTCATTGTTTGGAAATTATTTCTTGTATGTGGTATATGTGTACTGACATTTGATATATAATAAAATTATTATATTTATATCTATGTTACTCAATGATGTATTTGAGGGTTATTATTTTCTGGTCATATGATTTGACTGATTACATTGTGGTAAGAAACTTAGTCTCAACTACTATTTTGTTGTGATTAACTTTGTATTGTGAACCTAATAATACTTATGTGGTGTACCTACTTCCCATTTGAGATCACATTTCATATGAAATTATATTTATATTAAATATCCATAATCTCATATCATGGATATGTTTTTTTTCTAAACTGTATACCATTTTACATACGGTGTTTATTTGCAAAGTTATTTGATTTATGGAAATATTGATGGATCTGTTCACTCTACTCTATACGGAAATTGAAAATGAATATTGCTCTTGTATTGAATCAATGTATAAAGAATTATTTTTACATGAAGCAGTAGGTGGGGCCTGTTATATCCCCTCGATGCATCGGTAGGTATCATGAGACAAATCAGTTGGTGATAAACCCTTCGAGTTTGTTTCCAAAAATCAGGCAGGTTTCTACCCATAGAACAAAACCATTTTAAGGTATTATGGTTTCATTTTCTAGATATATGACATCCAAATAATAATAATTTTCTTAATTCGTTATCAGTTTTTACTATCCATGAGGTTTTCACTATTAAAAAATCTATGGATGCAGTTTCATTCTTAGTTTATTAATGGCGTGGGTTTTTCATCTATTCACCATGTCATATTGATTATGTCATATTGATTATGATTCACTTATTATTTTATTCATTCAACCGATTTTTTTTACCCTTACCGAGTGTTTTATCTCACTAATTTCATTGTTTACTTTCAACAGGTGACAATGAGGAGATCATTTATTGAGTTCTTTTGGATGCAGTTTTTAGTTTTCGTTATGTATTGTATTTTGTAAACTTCTCCAATGTAATTTAATTAACATATATGTATCTTGAATATTCAAGACTATTAAAATGATTATTCCTTAGGTATTTTCATTCCATCTAACCATGCTAATATAATAAGTAGTTCACCAGCTCCCGTCTAGAGGGGTCAGGGCATTACAGTTAGTATCAGAGGAGGTTTAGTAGCAAACATGGAAACTAGATTAGAAAATGTATATTTGGAACAAATACCTAAGGTAGTATTTTATGATGAATGTATAGGAACATCCTAGAATAATGGTATATAATAGATTATGTGAAACATTCTAGAAAATACATTCATGTTTGGATACGAGCAGGTAGAGGTGGCTCTGCCTCAGATGTACATAGGTATGAAAGCTTCGACAAAGAGTTTCAGACTTGACCTAGGGTATCCTGGTGCACGACAATGGGCCTTGCTGCATGGTTGTTTATGAAACTCTCGAGGGATATTCTTAGGATATTTCATGTTTTCTTTGCAAGACATTATGAAGGATTGAAATGTAAATTATTCCTCAAAGAAACCATTTTTCTGATTATGGGATTAGCCATGCGTAGGATCTCAATTTATGCTAATCATTTTCTTAAGTTAAGATTATACATTATGAACCATACCCTAATATAGTGTGTGACATTATGTAGAAATGGCGTCTAACAGAAGAAGGGGAACCAATACTCGTGGTCAAGGTAGGGATATCCCTACTGAGCAAGTCAACACAGTCAATTTTGTAGCAGATCAGATCCTGAACATAATGGGACAACATACTCAGGTTGTAACAAATAACCATTCCCCAACTATGTTCTATCATTTGATATGGAAGAAGCCCCAATTTTTTAGCGGGACTACTAATCCAGGGGTTTTTAAGCAATGGATCAACTCCCTTTAAAACATATTCATGGAATTAAGATTCAATGAAAATGAAAAGGTAGTACTGGCAGTATATTGTCTCAAGGGAGATGCTGATCAATGGTGGTACATGATTCATAATACCATGGAGGACAAAGAAATAGAAGATATGGAATGGAGTACTTCTAAGGAAATATTCTTCGAAAAATATTTCCCCCGTGAGCAATGAACCGAAATGAAAAGGAAATTCATTGGGTTAAAGAAAAGGGAAGAAGACAGTGTTGCAGAGTATGAGGATACCATCTCAAAGCTAGATAGGTATGTCATATATTACGTATGTGAATCAGTTGAGAAGATTTATCATTATTTTGAAGGTCTTAAGACAATTCTTCAAAGGGCACTAGCTTCTCGTACATTTTCATCATATGATGAAATTATATCAAGTCCCATCAAAACAGAGAAGGGATTTTCTTGATCAATTTTTTTCAAGGGATACCAAAAGAAAAATCTGTAATCTAATAAAAAAGGGAAAGGTAAAGTAGCAAATAAGAACAAGGGAATGAATAAATTCCTATTATATGAGAACTGTGGAATGAATCATCTCATTAAATTCTTGAAAGACATGGGAGTCTACTATGAGTGTGGAGAAAAGGGTTGTCTATCTCATGAATGAAAGGGGAAGAAACAATTTGATTATGTTCAATTCTATAACTCTAGAGAGAGGGGACACTATGGAAATGAGTGTCCTATGAACCAAGTAAATATACCTCAGAAAAATCTAAGAAAGAAAGTAAGAGCTTATGTGATTACAACCGCGGAAGTTGAAGTTCCTAATGATGTGGTGGCAGGTACATTAATTGTTTCCTCAAACCTGGCCAACACATTATTCGATTCTTGATCATCACATTCATTTATATCTTTCCATTTTTCACAAAAATTAGGGAAGTACAATTTGATTTAATAAATGAGTTATCAGTAAAAACTTATAGGGGATTCATCATTACAACAAAGGCATGTCGACTTGTCCCCATTGTGACACTAAAATGTTCTTTAGTTGATATCCTTATAATCATACCAATGACTAAATTTAATATAATTCTCAGTATGTATTGTCTTTCAAATTATGATGTGAAGATATATTTCAAGAAAAATGAAGTTACAATTTTTAAAAATGGTGTAGAATCTCTTATTTTAGTACAGAGATCTCACAATCTAATTCTTATCTAGACCCACCCCCAGTAGATCTATTAAATACAATTCTTGGAGAGAAAGAGAACCCAATATCTATGGGTGAGGAAGAAAATATTCAAACTGAAGATGTGAACATAGTGCAAGAATACATTGATGTATTTCTAGAGGATTTACATGGACATCCTCCAGAGTGGGAAGTTAAGTTCTCTATTGATTTAATTCTTGGTTCAAGACCTCTATCAAAGACTTCCTATAGAATGGCCATCGTGGAATTAGTGGAGCTAAATAAACAACTAGAGGAATTGATTGAAAAAGGATTTATTTGACCTAATGTTTCTCCATGGGGAGCCCTTGTCCTCTTTGTTGAGAAGAAATATGGATCCCTGAGGCTATCCATTGATTACATGGAAATAAATGCTATTATGATAAATAATATGTATCCTCTAATCTAGATGGATGATTTATTAGACCAACTTCTTGGAGATCAATACTTTTTGAAGATCGACCTTTGATCTGGATATCTTCAGCTACGTGTGAAGAAGGAAGATATTCTTAAGATAGTATTTCGAACCAGGTATGGGAGTTACAAGTTTACAGTGATTCCTTTTGGACTGACAAATTGACCCTCTATTTTCATGGATTTAATTAATAAATTTTTCAAGGAATATCTTGATAACTTTTTTGTGGTATTCATTGATGATATCCTGGTATAATCAAAAAGCTATGAAGACCATAAAAATCACTTACAGATTATTCTGAAAGCTATTAGAAGAGACAAATTGTATGGGAAGTTTAGAAAGTTCAAATTCTGGATTCAATTAGTTTCTTTCTTAGGACTTATTGTCTCTAAGGATGGAATCCTATTTGATCCGGCAAAGACAAAGGCAATCCAAGAAGATCCCATGCCAACCAAAAAAATTGAGGTATGCAGTTTTATTAGTTTAACATGATACTATTGGCATTTCTTTCAGAATTTTTCTTGAATGGCTAACCCACTAACCAAGTACACATATAATGGAGTTTACGTTTTTGTGGACAAAATAATGTACCGAATACTTTGAGGAATTAAAATGAAGATTGGTCAATGCTCCAATTTTTACTCTTCCATTTAGAATTGATGGATTTGTAATATACAACGATGCATCAAAGAATGGATTGGGTTACTTCCTAATGAAAATTGATAGAGTTATTGATTATGCATCAAGATAGTTGAAGACTCATGAGACAATTTATCCAACTCATGATCTTGAGTTAGCTGCCGTAATCTTTGCTATGAAAATATAAATACATTATCTCTACAGAGAAAGATGTGAGATTTATACAGACCACAAGAGTTTGAAATACATTTTCACATAGAAAGAACTCAACATAAGGCAAATGAGATGGCTCGAGTTGCTCAAATATTACGATTGTTCAATACAATACCACCCAGGAAAGGCAAATAATGTGGCAGATGCATTAAGAAGGAAAGATCATGGACTTCTAACTCAAATGAGGATTGATAGAGATCCTTTGTTCATGGATCTACTAAAGTTGGATATAGGGATTTTTAAGGAAGGGGAAACATATTTCCTCTTTCAAATGATCACTAAACCATATTTACAAGAGAAGATAAAAATATCTCAATCTAATGATGAGAAGCTATAAAAGAGAATTAATGTTTTCAGGGATGGAAGATTGGAAGACTTCATGTATGAGGAAGGACTTCTGAAATTTGGGAATAGGTTATGTGTTCCATCTGTACCTGAGCTAAAAAGGGAACTTTTAGATGACACTCATAGCTCAAATTTCTCTATACACCTGGTTAGCATAAAGATGTATAGAGATATGAAGGAACATTTTTGGTTGGATAACATGAAGGGGGAAATTGCTGACTACGTGTCAAGGTGTCTAGTTTTTCAACAAGTGAAGGCATAGACACAAAATCCCAAAGGAGTAATGCAACCTCTACCTATTATTATGTGGAATTGGGATAAAATTATGATCTATTTTTTTCACTGGACTACCGAGGACACCAATAAGGAATGATGCAATATGGGTAATTTTTGATCGTCTCACAAAATCAGCACATTTCATTCCAATAAGAGAGGATTTACCACTTGAGCACCTATAATGACATTATATTAATGAATTTGTAAGACTTGTTGGTGAAACTAAATCGATTGTGTCCGATTGAGATCCCTGGTTTATATCAAAATTCTGGAAAAGTCTCCAAAAGGCTTTGAATACAGAGCTTCATATGAGTACTGTTTATCACCCTCAAACTAACGGATATTCTGAAAGAACTATTCAAACTCTAGATGACATGCTGAGATCATGCTCTCTTGACTTTCAAGTTATGTGGGATCAATACATTCTTTTGGTGGAATTTTCATACATCAATAGTTTCCATTCTAGTATTAAAATGGCTCCATATGAAGCATTAAATGGAAAGAGATGTCAAACTCCAACTTGTTGGGATAAAGTTGGAGAGAGAAAACTTATAGGATTAGAACTTATTGAAGAGTCCATGGAAAAGGTGAAGATAATCCAAGACCATATAAAATCATACCAAAGTAGGCAGAAATGTTATGCTAACAATTGGAGAAAGGATTTGGAATTCCAAGTGGGAGATCATGTCTTTCTAAAAGTATCTCCATGGAATGGTGTCTTAAAGTTTGATAAAAAAAGGGAAACATAGCCCTATGTACATCAAACCATTTGAAATTATGGAAGGAATCATAGTTGTATCTTACTGTTTATAAATGCCGCCAAGTCTCTCCAAGGTTCATGATGTGTTCCATGTGTTATTGCTGATGAAGTACATGTCAGACCCAATGCATGTACTCGCATATGAAGAAATAGAACTGGAACATGATTTATCATATTGTGAAGAGCCTATTGGGTTTCTTAACACAAGGGAGTAAGTATTGAGAAATATGAAAACTCTTTTAGTAATGGTTCTTTGAAAAAACTAAAATATAAAGGAAGCAACATGGGAACCTGAGGACGTTATAAAGAAGATCCACACACATCTTTTTGCTGAGCTTTATAGATGAAAAATTTTGAGGATGGAATTTCTGAAGGAGGGAATAATGTGGAACCCCAAACATTTTTTGGTATGTTTCTCCTAAATACATTCTATTTATAGCATATATTTCATGGATAACTGGGCCACTATGGAACAAAACCTGGTTACTTATATGAGATAGCCATAACCTAGCCAAGAAACTTAAATTTTTCATCTTTGTGATTTGAATTCTAAAAATCTAACATACACCGTTGTGATCAAGATGATAATTAGAGTCTGATAGAATTAACTTAATTTTTAGGGAATAGTAAACTACCCTTATGAATAGTAACCTACCCTTATGAATAGTAACTTATCCTTATGAATAGTAATATGACTCTTATGAATGGCATCCATTCCCTGGAATGTATAAATGAATCTAGGGACCTTAAAAATGAAGATTAATATTATAAGTGTTTATATTTTTCTATTAGATAAAAATTTTAATTAACTATTTAATTAATCTTGTATAAAAAATTAGTTTTGAAAAAATGGACTTTATTTTTGGATTCTTCATGTCGAAACATGGTTAGGGTGAATTTTCTGGATTTTTCTGAAATACCTAAATTTTTTATGAATAGTACAATGCGAAAATTTATGATAAATGCTAAATAAGGTATTTATTGAGTCATTGACGATGATCTACTGATATAAGCCCAATTGGTTCGAAGTTACATGCATATATTACTATTCTTGGTCATGGAATACTCACTATTGGTTCTCTTGAATGAAATAATAAATTAATGATTATAATGTTAAGAAAACTTCCCTCCCCTCCACTATATAAACCACCCCTCACCCCCTCTTCCCCTCACACCACTCAAGCTTCAAGACATGCCTAAATTCTTCCAAATACTCTACCCAAACCCTCTCCACACGTTCAAGACTTTCTGGTATCACTAAAAATCAAAAAACAAAGGCCTTAAGATGATTCTCAAGGAGGAGTACTCAAGAGGGGAACCTTCCCTCTCTTTTCATTCAATTTCTTTTACAAAGTTCCATTATTTCGTTCTCCCTTCTCACCTCCCCTCATCCAAATTACATGATAATTACATTACCTTGCATGCACTGGATTTTCATTTTTCTAATGGAATATTTCATCATAATCTCTCTTTTCCCTTCCTTTTATACAATAAATGCAAACACCGTCTGAGATGTGTAAGTTTATCACACTCAATGAAGAAGGGTTATCAATTTTCATTACTATTTTCAATACTAGTCATGAAACCATTTCAATGGTTGAACCAGGTCATTATATATTTATTTTATCTTCATTAATGTTCTTTAATCTTTACACGTTCATAATATGGAATAATAATACAAAACAAGTTTATTGTGCACAAAACCGCCAAGCCAAATCCAAGCGTTTATTTTTAACTCATTGAATGATCCATCCTCATGGTATATAACAAGAATCAATATAAGATCATTTAAATCTATTTAATTTCACAAATAATGTATATTAACAATTCTGAATTTTTGACCATATTTCAAACAAACATCCATTCATGAATACAAGTAAACGGATCATAAAAACCAAAGAGGAAAATGCAACCAAAACCCTAAAATTGAATATATTGAACCATAAAAAAGGAAATTAATGAACATAATATGGTCATAACATATCAATTACATGTTTATTAGGTTCTTTACATATTAGTTAATGAAGAAAAATTTTATTATTCGGGTCATTAAGAACAATCTAGAACACCTTCGAGCATATGGTAAGGGATCCTCTCTCTCACTTTTATTCAAGAATATCCCCTATCTTGTGCCCTTTTATTTTTAATTCCTAAGGATGGGGTATGTTTTTGCACCTCCCCAATACTACCCTTGTGACATGTAAATATCATAATACCCCTTTACCTCTCATTAAGCCTTTTCAATAACCCTTGTTACCATGCTGAAATGTTTGTAAGGTGTTTCTCATCTTACTTTCATTTCTGTGATATTTTCATTGTTCGCCACTTATTTCCTGTATATGGTATATGTGTACTACCATTTTATATATAATAACATTATTATCTTTATATTCATGTTATTAAATGATCCATTTTAGGGTTATTAAGTTCTTTTCGTTTGATTTGACTGATTACATTGTGGTAAGAGACTTTGTCTCAACTACAATTTTGTTATGACTAACTTTGTATTGTGCACCTAATAATACTTATGTGGAGTAACTAATGCCCATTTATGATCAATTTTTATTTGAAACTATATTTATAATAAATATCCAAAATCTGATATCATGGATATGTTTTTTTCTAAACTGTATACCATTTTACATACGGTGATTATTTGGAATGTTTTTTTTAATTATAGAAATACTGATGAATCTGTATACTCAACTCTATAAGGATATTGGAAAGGAATATTTCTCTTGTATTTAATCAATTTATAAAAGAATTATTTGGACATGTAGTGGAGGGTTGGGCCTGATATAT
The DNA here is from genome assembly GCA_963277665.1 of Viscum album. Taxonomy (NCBI): domain Eukaryota; kingdom Viridiplantae; phylum Streptophyta; class Magnoliopsida; order Santalales; family Viscaceae; genus Viscum; species Viscum album. Next base: position 403,123,909 of record OY728142.1, read on the forward strand.
CCCCTTGATGCATCAGTAGGTCTCATGAGACAAATCAGTTGGTGACAAACCCTTCAAGTTTGTTTCCAAAAATCAGAAGGGTTTCAACCCATATAACTAAAACTTTTTTATGGTATTATGGTTTCATGTGTGAGATACATGATGTCCAAATGGTAAGCATTTTCTTTATTCATTATTAGTGATTACTATCCATGAGGTTTTCCCTATGAAAAAATCTATGGATGCAGTTTCATTCTCAGTTTATTAATGGCGTGAGTTTTTCATCTGTTCTCCATGCCATATTAATTATGTCAGATTGATTATGATTCACTTATTATTTCATTCATGCTTCTTATATTTTTAACCCTTACTGATCATTTAATCTCACCCTTTTCATTGTTTACTTTCAATATGTGACAAAGAGGAGATAATTTATTAAGTTCTTCTGGATGCAGTTTTTAGTTTACATTATATATTGTATTTTGTAAACTTCTCCAATGTAATTTGAGTAACATCTATGTATCTAGTTTCTTCGAGACTAATAAACTGATCATTACATCAGGATTTTCATTCTTCCTAAACAAGCCAGTATAACAAGTAGTGCACTGGTTCCAAAAAAGAGGGGTTGGGGTGTTACAGTTGGTATCAGATGAGGTTTAGTAGCAAACGTGGAAACCAGAATACAAAACGTAGATTAGGAACAAATCCCTAAGGTAGTATTTTCAGATGAGCGTGAAATAACTTCCAAAAATTTTGGTAAGGAATAGATTATGTGAATCTTTCTAGAAAATACATCCTTGTCTGGATATGATTAGGTAGAGGTGGCTCTGGCCCAGATGTACAAGGTGTGAAATCTTCAACAAGGAGTTTTGGGCTTGACCCAGGGTATCCTGGTACATGAAAATGGGCCTTTTTCACAATTGGTTATAACATTCGATGGTGATATTCTTAGGATAATTCATTTTTTCTTTACAATCCATTATGAAGGACTAAAATGTAAATTATTCATAAAAGAAAACATTTTTCTGATTTTGGGATTAGCCATGCGTATGATCTTAATTTATGCTAAGTATTTTGTTAAGTTAAGATTATACATTATGAATCATACCATAATCTAGTGCGTGCCATTAATTGGAAATAGAGTCTAACGGATGAAGGGGAACCAATACTCGTGGGCTAGGTAGGGATCTCTCCACTGAGCAAGTCAACATAGTGAATGTTGGAGAACATCATATCGTGACCATATTTGGACAACATACTCAAGTTGTAATGAATAACCATTCCACACCTGTGTTGGATCGTTTCATGCAGAAGAAGCCCCCATCTTTCAGCAGGATTACTAATCTAGTGGTTTATGATGAATGGATCAAGTCCCTTGAAAAGATATTGATGGAATTAAGATGCAATGAAAATGAAAAGGTTGTACTGGTAGTATATTGTATAAAGGGAGATGATGATAAATGGTGTTATTTGATTTAGAATACCACGGAGAAAGAAGAAACAGAAGAAATGGAATGGATGACTTTTAAGGAAATATTCTTCAAAAAATATTTCCGTCATGAGCAACAAACAAAAATGAAGAGGAAATTCCTTATCTTAAAGTAAAGAGAAGAAGACAGTGTTGGAAAGTATGGGGCTACCTTCACAAGGCTAGCCAGGTATGTTGTAGATTATGTACGTGACTTGGCAGATAATGTTGATCATTTCTCTGATGTTCTTATGACAAGTCTTCGAAGGGCACTATCTTCTCAAACATTTTCATCATATGATGAAATTGTATCAAGTTCCACCAAAATAGAGAAGGGATTTGCTAGATCATATTTTTTCGGGGGAAACCAAGATAAAAAGCGATACTCTGATGACAAACGGAATGGTGAGGTACCAACAAAGAATAATGGAATGAAGAAATTTCCATTATGTGTGAACGGTAGAAAGAATCACCTTGGGAAATGATTGAAAGGAATGGGAGTTTGTTATGAGTGAGTAAAAAAAGGTCATCTATCACATGAATGCAATGTGAAGAAACAATTTGAATATGTTCAATGAAAAAACTGTAGAGAGAGGGGAAACTATGAAAATGAGTGTCTTAAGTGCCAAAGAAACATGCCTCAGAAAAAGAAAAGAGAGCTAGGGAGAGCATATGCAATTACAACTGCGGAAGTTGAAGTTCCTAATGATGTGGTGGCAGGTACTTTAGTTGTTTAATCGAACATTCCAACACTATATTCAATTATGGATCATCACATTCATTTATATCTTCCCATTTTTTCACAAAAATTAGACATGTCCAATTTGATTTAATAAAGGATTTATCAGTCAAAACTCCTAGGGAATGCATCATTGCAACAAAGGCATGTTGACTTGTCCCCCTCATGACACAAAAATGTGCTTCAATTGCTAACCTTATCGTTATACCAATGACTGAATTTGAAATATTTCTTGTTATTAATTGGCTTTAAAATAATGATGTGAAGACATATTACAAGAAAAAGGAAGTAACAATTTTTGAAAATGGTGTAGAATCTCTTATCATTAGAGTAGAGACCTTGTCATCTAATTCTTATCTAGACCCACCCCCAGTAGCTCTGTTAAATACAATTCTTGGAGAGGAAGAGAACCCAATATATATGGGTGAGGAAGTAAATATTCAAATTGAAGATGTGAACATAGTGCAAGAATACATTGATTTCTTTCTAGAGGATTTACCTGGACATCCTCCAGAGCAGGAAGTTGAGTCCTTTATTGATTTAATTCTTGGTTCAATACTTAAATCAAAGACTCCCAATAGAATGGACACCATGGCATTATTGTAGATAAAGATGCAACTAGACTAATTTATTAAAAAGGGATTTATTTGACCTAGTTTTTCTCCAAGGTGAGCACTTATAATATTTTTCCAGAAGAAATATGGATCCATGAGGCTATGCATTGACTACAGAAAAATAAATGCTATTACGATAAAGAATAAGTATCCTCTAACCCAAACTGATGATTTATTTGATCAACTTCATGGAGCTCAATACTTTTCGAAGATCGAACTTTGATCCGGATATCATCAGTTATGTGTGAATAAGGAAGATATTCCTAAGACAGCATTTCGAACCCAGTATGGGAATTACGAGTTTATAGTGATGCCATTTGGACTGAGAAATGGACCCTCTATTTTCAAGGATTTAATGAATAGATTTTTCAAGGAATATATTGATAAAATTATTGTGGTATTCATCGATGGTATTGTGGTATACTAAAAAAGCTCTGAAGACCATGAGAATCACTTTCGGATTATTCTGAAAACTCTTAAAAGAAACAAATTATATGGGATGTTTAAGAAGTTCGAATTCTGGCTTCAATCAGTTTATTTCTTAGGAAATATTGTCTCTAAGGATGGAATCCTATTTGACCTACAACAACAAAGGCAATCCAATAATGGCCCACTCCAACAAACATAAATGAGGTACGTAGTTTTTTTGGTTTAGCAGGTTACTATCGACGTTTTGTTCCAAATTTTTCCTGACTGGCTAACCTTCAAACCAAGCTCACATGTAAAGGAGTTATGTTTGTGTGGAAAAAATAATGCACAAAATGATTTGAGGAATTGAAAAGAAAATTGGTCAATGATACAATTTTGACTCTTCCATCTGGAAGTTATGGATTTGTAATTTACTGTGATGCATCAAAGAATTGATTGGGTTGTGTCCTAATGAAAAATGATAGATTTATCACTTATGCATCAAGACAGTTGAAGAAACATGAGAAAAATTTCCCAACTATTGATCTTGAGTTATCAGTCATAATATTTGCTCTTAAAATATGGATACATTATCTCTATATAGAATGATGTGAGATTTATATGGACCACAATAGTTTGAAATACATTTTCACATAGAAAGAACTCAATATGAGGAAAAAGTGATGGCTCGAGTTACTCAAATATTATGATTGTTAAATACACAACCACCCAGGAAAGGAAAATAAGGTGGAATATGCGTTACTCAAGCAAGATAATGGACTTCTTACTCAAATGAGTATTGAGGGAGATTAAAAATTCATGGATCTACTAAAAATGGATATGGTGTTTTTTTAAGGAAGGGGAAACATCTTTCCTCTTTCAAATGACATCTAAACTATCTTTACTAGAGAAGATAAAAATATCTCAATCTAATGATGAGAATCTGTAGAAGAAAATTAATGCTGTCAAGGATGGGATATTGGTAGACTTTATGTATGGGGATGAAGTTTGGAAATTTGGGAAGAGGTTACGTGTTCTATTATTACCTGAGCTAAAAAGGGAACTATAAGATGACACCCATAGCTCAAATTGGTCTATACACTTGGGTAGCATAAAGATGTATAGAGATCTGAATAAACATTTTTGTTGGGATAATATGAAGTGGGAAATTGCTGACTACATGTCAATGTGTCTAGTTTTTCAACAAGTGATGGCAGAGAGAAAACGTCCAAAAGGAGTGATGCAACCTCTACCTATTCTTATGTGGAAGTGGGATAACATTATAATGTATTTTTTCACCAGACTACCGAGGACACATAGAAGGAATGATGCAATATGGGTAATTGTTGATCGTCTCACAAAATCAGCACATTTCCTTCTGATAAGAGAGGATTTACCACTTGAGTGCCTGGAAAGACTTTATATTAATGAAGTTGTAAGAATTCATGGTGCACCTCTATCGATTGTGTCTGATTGAGATCCATGGTTTACATCAAAATTCTAGAAAAGTATCCAAAAGGCTTCGAATACTGAGCTTCGTATGAGTACTCTTTATCACCCTCAAACTAACAGACAGTCTAAAAGAACTATTCAAACTCTGGAAGACAAGATAAGAACATGCTCTCTTGACTTTCATGTTATGTGGGATCAATATTTTCTTTTACTGGAATTTGAATACAACAATATTTTTAATTCTATCATTCAAATGGCTCCATATGAAGCATTATACAGAAAGAGATTTCGAACTCCAACTTGTTGGGATGAAGTTGGTGAGAGAAAACTTATAGGCAGAGAACTTATTGAAGTGTCCATGGAAAATGTGAAGACAATTTAATCCCATATAAAAGTAGCCCAAATTAGGCAGAAGAGTTATTCTAACAACTAGAGAAATTATTTGTAATTCCAAGTGGGAGATCATGTCTTTCTGAAAGTATCTCCATAGAATGGTGTCTTAAGGATTGGTAAGAAAGGGAAACTGAGCCCCAGGTACATCAGACCATTGGAAATTTTAGAAAGAATTGGAGATGTATCCTAATGTTTAGAAATTCCACTATGTCTCTCCAAAGTCCATGATGTGTTCAATGTGTAACTGTTGAAGAAGTGAATGCCATACCCAATGCATGTACTCACATATGAAAAAATAATACTGGAACCTAATTTATCATATTGTGATGTTCCTATCGAGATTCTTGAAACAAGGGAGCAGATATTGAGAAATCAGAAAACTCATTTAGAAAAGGTTCTTTGGAAGAAAACAAATATAGAGAAATAAACCTGGAAACTTGAGGATGTTATAAAGAAGAACCACCCATGTCTTTTTGGTGGTCTTTATAAATGAAAAATCTCGAGGATGAATTTTCTGAAGGAGGGAATAATGTAGCACCCAAAAAATTTTATAGTATGTTTATCCTAAATACATTCTAGTTATAGCCAATATTTCATGAATCACTAAGCCTTTATGGAACAAAACATGGTTACTTATAAGATATATCCATAACCTAGCCATAAAAACTAAATTTTGTACCTCTATGATTTGAATTTTCAAAATCTAACATACATGGTTGTGATCAAGATGATCATTAGAGTCTGATAGAATTAACATAATTTTCAGTGAATAGTAACCTACACTTATGAATAGTAACCTACCATTATGAATAGAAACTTACCCTTATTAATATCAATATGACTCTTATGAATGGAATCCATGCCTTTGAATGTATAAATGAATTTAGTCACCTTAAAAATGAAGATGAATATTTTAAGTGTTTATATTTTTCAAATAGATAATTATTTAAATTAGATATTTATTTATTAATATATAGAAAATTATTTTTCAAAAATGGACTTCATTTTTTGATTCTACATGTCAAAAAATGGTTAGGGTGAATTTTTGGGATTTTTCTAAAATACTTAAATTTTTTGATGAATAGTAAAATGTGATAATTTACGATAACTGCTAAATAAGGAATTTATTGAATCATTGATAATGATCTTATGATGTTAACCTAATTGTTTGGAGTCACACGCATATATTACTGTTCTGGGGCACGGAATACTCACTAATGGTTGTCTTGAGAAAAAATAATAAATTAATGATTATAATATTAAGAAAACTTCTCTCCCATCCACTATATAAACCACCCCTCACCCCCTCTTCCTCCCACACCACTCAAGCTTCAATCCTTTCCTAAATTCTGACAAATACTTTTCCCAATCCCTCTCCCCACGTCCAAGACTTTTTTTTTCTCACCAAAAGTCCAAAAGCAAAGGCCTTAAAGAGATTCTAAAGGAGGAGTACTCAAGATGTGAACCTTCCTTCTCTTTTCATTCAGTTTCTTTTACTAAGTACCATTATATTGTTCTCCCTTCACAACACACCTCATCAAAATTCCATGATAATTATAGTACCTTTAATTTACTGGATTTTCATTGTGCTAAAGGAATATTTCATGATAATCTTTCGTTTTCCCCTCTTTTTATAAAATAAATGCAAACACAGTCTAAGATGTATAAATTTATCACACTCAAGGAAGACGGGTTTTCAATTTGCATTAATATTTTCAATAATGGTCATGAAACATTTTCAATGGTTGAACCATGTAATAATATATTTATTTTATTTTGATTAATTTTCCAGAATCTTTACACATTCATAATATGGAATAATAATACAAAACAAGTTTATTCTCCACAAAACCACCAAGCCAAATCCAAGCGTTTATTTTTAACTCATCAAATGATTCATACTAATGGTATATAACCAGAATCATTATAAGATCATTTATATCTATTTAATATCTCTAGTTATGTATATTAACTATTCTGTATGTTTAACCATATTTCAAATAAACATCCATTCATGAATACAAGTAAACAAATCTTGAATACCAAAGAGGAAAATGCTACTAAAACATTAAAATTGAATCTTTTAAACCATTAAAAACTCCATTATTGAACCTAATAAGTTCATGACATATCAATTTCTTGTTTATGAGGTTCTGGAATTGTTAATTAATGAATCTAAATTTGATTATTCTGGTTTTTTTGAACAATCAAGAACACCTTCAAGCATAAGGTAAGGGATCCCCTCTCTCACTTTTGTTCAAGAATCTCCCCTATGTTGTGCCATTTTATTTTTAATTCATAATTATGGGGTATGCTTTCACACCTCCCCCATACTTCCCTTGTGACATATAAATAATGTAATACCCCTTTACCTCTCATTAATCCCTTGCAATAACACTTGTTACCATGTCGAAATGTTTGTAAGGGGATTCTCATCTCACCTTAATTTATGTGAGATTTTCATTGTTCACCACTTATTTCTTGTATGTGGTATATGTGTACTACCATTTGATATATAATAACATGATTCGATTTATATCCATGTTATTCAATGATCCATTTGAGGGTTATTAAGTTCTGGTCATATGATTCGACAAATGACATTATGCTAAGAGACTTTGTCTCAACTACTATTTTGTTGTGACTAACTTTGTATTGTTCACCTAATAATCCTTTTGTGGTGTACCTAATCCCCATTTGATATAACTTTTTAATTTAAATTATATTTTATTTAAATATCCATAATCTCATATCATGTAAATGTTTGTTGTCTAAACCGTATACAATTTTACATACGTTGTTTATTTGGAAAGTTATTTTAATTATAGAAATATTGATGAATCCATATACTCTACTCTATAAAGATATTGAAAAGGCATTTTTCTATTATATTGAATCAATTTATAAAGAATTATTTGGACATGCAGTGGCGTTTGGGGCTGGCAATAGCCCCTCGATGCATCGGTAGGTCTCATGAGACAAATCAGTTGGCAGCAAAACCTTCGAGTTTGTTTCCATAAATTAGACGGGTTTCTTCCCATAGAAATAAACCATTTTTAAAGTATTATGATTTCATGTTCCCGATACATGACGTCCAAATAATAATAATTTCCTTTATTCATTATTGAATATTAATATCCATGATGTTTTCACTATGACACAATCTATAGATGCCGTTTCATTCTCATATTATTATTGGTGTGAGTTTTTCAACTAATCACCATGCCATATTGATTATGTCATATTGATTATGATTCACTTATTATTATATTCAAGATTCCACTATTTGTAACCCTTACTGAGAATTTTATCTCACCCCTTTCATTGTTTACTTTCAACACATGACAAAGAGGAGATCGTCTATTGAGTTCTTATAGATGCAGTTTTTAGTTTTCATTATGTATTGTATTTTGTAAACTTCTCCAATGTAATTTGACTAACATATTTATACCTAGTTTCTTCAAGACTACTAAACTGATCATTCCTTATGGATTTTTGTTCCTTCTAACCATTCCAATATTACTAGTAGTGCACCGGCTCCAGTCTAGAGGGGTCAGGGTGTTACAATTCTACCTCGTTTCCTCTTCTAATGTTATCATTCACAATTCTAATCCCATACCCAAAGACTTGTGGTAGGAAATTTTACAAACCTTAACCCGCTACCTGAAAGAAAAGGGAATGATCATACATCAACATCTTTATGCACTTTCTTATGACATATGGCATATTCCACCAGTTATTCATTGTATTCTTCATTGACCCATACCCTCAAAGAGGTCCACTACTACAACCCAATTATCTCTTGGAAAGATCTAATATTCATGCCTCCCATCACAACCTAACCTTATGGTGGTCCTTGACTCAAGCCTTCTTAGAAAATGGTCAAATATTCACATCTCAAATCATACCATGACATGTCACCTCATGGGAAATCCACTACCATAACTCAAGACTCTCAAGGAATGGTCCAATACTCTATCCCAATCCTCCATAATAATGTTCCCCTGATAATTCATCAACTCGTGTCTTTTTACTTAGTGTGTTCCTTACTCAAGGACAATACCCTTTCCACAACCACTACCTTATCACCCATGCTATGACTGAGATAAATTTACAATGGGACTCCATCTCACTCATGGTATTCCTTCTTTCCATCTCAATCAGAGAAAGGATATCCCTTGAGATCTACTCCCCCACCAGTATATGTCTGTTATCACAATTCACATCACACACAATTAACATACATAGTAATTTCAACCTATCACAAAACTAAATAGTTGATCCTAGAGTTCTAGTTCCTCGATACTTATCACTTCACATTTTACATTTCTTGCCTCACCCATCAGGTAATCCATAGGGTCCTTCAATCTCATCCTAGTCTTTTTTCATAACTACCATCTCATGCATGTCACCCAACCATGACACGAATGTTCATGGGCTCCTCTAACCTAGACCAAAATACTTGGTCCACATCTCCATTTAGCGTCCACAACAATCCAGGTCCCACTTTCCATGGACTATCCCAATCCATAATGTTTTAACCCCTTGTAAACCTTGCACAAATTCCTCATGAAACTCCTATAATCCACACTCAATTATCATCTCATATCTCCTAAGAGAGATCCATTAACCTGTCACATAGAGGAAACCCCTCTCTAAAATACCTTTTCATCTCTTGAAGGCCTCAATATTCCCACAGAGCATACCATGTTTAATACCATCTCCAGAAGTGTTTCACTCTTTATGCATGATTTGTATGGTCTTATCACCCATCATCACTATGATGATGTCTCTCATACCTTCCCAACTAGCCCTAGTGAACTCATTTAAGGCTAACCACCTCTAGTCTCATATATCAAGACCCTCCCATGGCCACATACCATCTTATGCAACATCATCACCCTTTGGTTTCATATCATTCAAGTGATCTAAATCCTTCAAATTTCTCAAGATATCTTATCACAAGCATATAGCTTGAATTCCAACCTATCACCCCTGCCCAAGGTTTTCTTGGTCCCTATTCATATACCCAATCCCATATTATATTCATAGAAGAAAGAAATTATACATATCAAAAATATAATCCTTTATTAAAGTGACTATCTACCTATAAAATTTAGTTACTACCCAATACAACATCTTTACAGCCTTATCTAAGCCCGTCCAAACCTTGACCAAGATCAGTCAACCACCAAATCTCGTTTCTCAGACCGTATACCATAAATAATTAATTAAAAAATATAATTAATAATATAATTTTAAATAAAATGGAATGTCTACTGAAAAAAAACATTACAAATAATAGTTGCACTTAAACCTCAACAAACTACCCACAGAAGGTTCGTGACACACCCCTAGAAAAATCCTAGCTAAATCCCCATCACAAAACACTTTTTCAATCACTATTTTTCTCAATTTAGGGAAACCCCTAAATAAATTAACTTAGTGACATAGATTTAACAGAAAAAAATTATTGTAAATGTTCAGACAACTTATAGATTCTTCCCCTAGAAACTAAACAAGAAATATCCATCCTCTTTAGTTGATTCCACCATGCACCAGTGGATGTGATACCAAAACCTTTTCTAGTTTGCACCAAATCTGTAAAAAATAAAGGAATATAAAAACAAGAAGGAAGAATAAGAGTTAACATTCTAGAATCCCCTTCAGAACCCAAAAAACAAACCCCAAATAAAGGAGGAACAAACATGAGGAAGATGAATGAAAATCTAGATCAAATGGCCTCCTCCTTACCCATAAACCACCAAAATCACAAATACCCTATGACTAGAAAAGTTAGAAGTTCCCCTTGACAAAAAATCCACTTGGGTGTGATTTTCTCTCTGAGTATAGGTTTTAAATCATGAATCCCCCCCAATAATATCATCGCCCAACCCCCACATTATGACCTGAAATCATTGAGGCAGAGTGATCCTCCTTCCACCAAACCTTATTCATGGCATGAACCCATGTTCCCAGAATAAATGGCTATACAGAGTTACCATACCATCTATGTAAAGGTAACCTTCATGGAATTAATTCCCTATTCAAGGAATGAACCACCCTATATAAATTTTCTCCACATCTAGATAGTATCTTTCAAGGAATAATCCCGTTTTTCATAGAATGAACAACTTCAACTACTTAATTTTAGTAGTAGGGTCACCTTGAACATTCTCTAATGATTTATTGAGCAACTAAAAAACTAACTGATCCATGTACCTTGTCCAAAAACACAATTTATGGTTTTATAAACCCAGATAATCCAAATTTGAGTTTGGGTTTTAAAAATGAATCCCTCTTTAGATTGAAAATTTAAATTCCCTTAGGAATTCACAAACTACAACAATGTTGGATGTTAGAAACTTTTTGTCATGTTGCTTATTATCCTCGATAATCATATGGTAGTCCTCTAGCCCTATCTTCTGACTACCTATATCCTCAATTAACCACCCAATAGTTGTGTTCTATCTCTTAATGACTAGATTTATTCTACTATTTATCTCCAATCACTAATCCCATATAAAATATCATTTATCTCCAAAATATCTAATGAAATCACTAAATCACCTCAACCGTATACTGAAAAAAAATTCAAGATGTGTTTCCAACATCATTATGTATAATTCCACACAAACCCAGATTTCATACCTCATATATCTACCTTCTTCTAAAAATGATTGTTCATAGAAACTATCCCTCCACCAAATACCTGATCACATCTGCCATACCCCCATAGGAATAAAAATATTGTTAAATACCTGCAATGATGTATGAACCTAACTATTAGTGTAATTACAATGTTTGATCACTAACCCCCCCCCCCCCCATAAACCTCCATGTTATCAACTTGAGAACCAATGAACCTCTAATCTAACTCACTCTGAGAATGTACCAAACCCACCCTGAGCCTGATGCCAATGCATTGGATCCAACAAGTACCATATCTGAATCCTTAATATATAATTTACCAATTAACCAGATAAAATTAGATCATTCTAAACACGGGTATCGCAATGACACATCAAACATCCACCAACCTATCTCACCACCTCTATGACCATTCCAACACTAGGGTCATTCACCCATGAATGACACAATGCTCCCCACCATAGGCATATCATTATCATCACCTCACTACCAAAAAAACTTATTTATGGGGTCCATGTTATGTTTTCTAACACATGTCACAAATAAAATCTTTCATCACACTCATATCAAATTGGCTACAACAAGAACCATCCTCTAATGGTGTATTACCCACTATATGTCTTTCCTTACACCACTCCCCTAGAAATAACCCAAATTGGTCCCAATATTAAGTCCCCATGATAACACTAGTGTTAAGGCCAAAAACCCTAGGCCATAATTCATGTTCATGTCTCACACCCCAAACTATCATCACATAACTACCTTGGTATATTCAAACCCATAGGGTTCTTAATAGACCCACAAACAACCCTTTCACCTATCTGAAGATCATTTTTTCACCATGCACCTTCAATGTGTGTTTGTCCATGAATGTTAAGACTTCTTTCCATAAAATCTATGCCAACACTCACTCTCCTCATTAGGTAGAGTGATCCACTGGGAACCCTCTCATGCATTCTCTCTCATGATCCAAATTGATCACACCTAAACTCAATGGCTATATGATTTCATCCAACCTGACTACACAACCTAACTGAAACTCCTACAATTCATGCCTCAAATAACATAAGATAATGTGCTTAATTTTGTGATTATACCACACACACGTTTCAATCACACCCAACAGCCTAATTCAGCTCACCCATTCTAAGTTTAACCACATGATCACCCATCACATGGGAATTGTTCCATTCCACAAGTGTCTAACCAAGCTCCCCCCCCCCCACACTAATAGATACTAGAATCGACTCCATGAGAACCTACCATGTTCAACATCACATCATAAGTCATATAACTTGTACCTTATTGAAACCATATCAGGGCACTTAAATAACTACCATGTCCAGTTAAGTATAATTCTAGTAAGAAACTATATGGGAAAACATTATATAGGTTTTTGTTGATACTTTAAGTAACAAAACCTATATCTTTAAGGAAATCCTTTCTTATCCATGTATCATTACTTATTCAATAGATTCTTATTCCAAAACAAACATGTATCTATAATTGAGGAATCAAATTCCTACACTAACCCACTAAGGATATTCATACATCCTTTGATGAAGAGACTATATTTCCATCACATGATAAAATACTACACTAGGATCCACGTTAACAATCATCTAAATAAACCATTTTTGGTTTATCATAGTATAATTTTAGTAAATGTTATATAGGAAAACGTCAAAATGTTATTTTTGAAACATTAAACAATTGAACCTTATTTTCGGAAAATTAAATTAAATATAGACATGTGTAAGTCATGTGAATCCTACCTGCGAAATATGATGCATAGGTAGTATTCTTTTCCATTGTTCCAAGATCCAAAACCGTAAATAACAACATTGGAAAACCCATAATATTAAAAGAAATACCTCATCCATAACTTCTTAAACTAATAACAGCAATCCTACACCCTTGGTAGCCAAGATTTTTGACCAAAATGGTTTTCATGAATAGACAATTTGAGGTCCATTGAATTCTCTGAAAACAATCCTATCCCACATGTTTACCATCTCCTAGAATCATAAAACAAAAAAAAAATATTTGATACCATTTTGTGACACCCCATCCCAGAAGCCCCATATAAGGAGGAGTGTCACATGGCCACAAGCATTCTTCCCTCATATGTTATATGTTCCTAAATAGTGGAGAGATCTTAATCTATATAATGGGGATACTATTTCCTTCAATAAAATTACAATAAAAATAATAAAAACCCAAGAATCATACACAAACATAAAAATCTGTACACATAATAAATTAACATGATGTTATGTCAAAATATAAAACCTTCATAAAGACCCATGTATATAAAAACTATCTAGATCACCCATTGGACTGATACCATATACAAAATATTAGAAAGAACCAAAATAGAAATGTCAAACATACTATCATACTTGTCCCCCAAACATACCAGATTCCAAACACCATCAAGATTCTCTAGAATAATTCATTTCATTCCCTATCTTCAACTTGAAAGAAAACATAAGGTCCCCCTACACATTGGGGTTCCCATGTAGGATGGGATAAAAAAAATCTCAGCTGGGTCTCACTATGTTTTCCATTTATACACAATCATATACCTATATACATTAAAAATATAAAATTTCCAATGTGATCACTAATAGGGGAGGGGATAGTCAATAATCTTTTTTTCTAATTATTTATTTCTTATGAAACAACCATCAACCCTTGTTAAATATTTATAAATTTTTTGAAAAAAAAAGAATCCAAACACAACCATAGGAACACAATTATGTACAAGGTTCACTACCCAAAAACTATATCAATCCCTTGGCTTGGTTGGGATATAGTCCATTACCACAAAATACACTTGAAAATAATCCTTTTATATGGTTACAAAAATTATGAAATATCCTTACACGTTCATTTCACTTTAATAAGAAAAATCACGTTCTTTTCAAATAGGTAAAATATATAATAAGGATTTCATAATAACATTAGACGCCTTCACCAACATTCTCATAAACTTATTATTATGTTTCTTTTAAAAACATCACATTTTTTTGTTTTGAAAAAAAATCATCATCTTTCACTTTCTTACCTAGAAGAAAATAATAAATTTCTTTCTGGAATTTTGTATTAAAACATTATCCATTCATAGTTCAAACTTTTTCACCATACATTTTTTCAGTTCAGAATGATCATCTTCTAATAACTTCCTTTCAATTTTTTTCATCTGATTCAACCTATTTTAAATTTTTTTTGGTGAAAAATTAGTTCATATAATACTTTTTATTATAACACATCTAATGAAAATTAACTTCTTTATATTCTTCTTCAACAAAGATATACCTTGGATGGAAGCTTTCCTGCTTGAATTCTGGCTTTATAAGTTTGTTTGATATCGCTATCTAAAACCAATTCTCCATTAATTCAATGGTTTAATGCAATAACTATACACCCTAAACTTTTTTAATTTCATATTATTTATATATAAATGACTTAAAAAACACTGGATTCCCTATTTACATTCCCACATAATAAAAACATGAAATTCAAATCCCCTGCTTAGTATATTTTTCAAATTCAAAAATTCATGCCTTCCTTCAAACAAAGAATGAATCACAGATATATTTCTCATGATATTTTTAACATTATATGGTCATAAAAAATCATCAAATTTAATAAAATTATGAATCTTTTATAATGAACATCATAACACAAAAAAACATCTAGAAAATTATGATTTGGGATTTTTGTCTGAAATGTTTTTCTGAAATATTAATCTGTAATGTTTTTTTCAAATTTTCATATGAAATTTTTATTTATTTCATCATAAAATATTCATAAAAAATATTATACCAAAATTTGATCTTTTTTCAAAAAGAAATTTTTTATTAAATGTTCATTGGAAATTTTGACTTTGTTCATCTAAAAATGTTCATCCTAAATTTTCATCCCATTTCCAAATTATTCCTCTGAAAATTTACATTCTGTTTCCATACATTATAAACTTTCCTCTTTCCACTAGAATTCACAGATACCTAAAAAAATCATAGTACCATAACTTCCAATCCTCATAAACATTATAATAAAATTTCCTTAAAAAACGTTTGACTATGTACATTCAAACAAATTTTTCCATCATTATTATGAATGAATTTACTATTAGATTTTTTATCATGTGATGTTGGAATAATTTAGAATAGAAAAGAATCATCAGATTTTATTTACACTTCCTTCTATGTCTGGTAACATTCTACTCATAATATTCATAAAGAAACACCATCGGGTCTTTTTCACCTCACATTATTAAGAACATTTCGTGAAATATTTTTCAATATCTTAAAGAAAGTCCATTTGAAATTTTTTACTATCTTAAGGAAGGTTATTATAAGATTCTTTACAAAATTAAAGAATGTTCTCCCAATCCTCTTCATTTTCATAAGGAATATTACTCTAAAAATTTTTATATCTAAAAGAATGTAGATCTGATCTTTTAACTGTGTTTAGTAATGTTGACCCTATCCTTTTCAAGTTATTAAAGAAATTTCATCCAATGTTTTCCACCAACTTAATAAAATTATATCTAATTTTTCACTTTAATAAGAAAATTTTATCTGTACTTTTTCACCATCTTAAGAAAAGCTCATCTAATATTTTTCCCTATCTCATTTCAATTTTTATGAAACTTTTCAAAGTGATGTGATTAGTGTTAGGGAAATAAAAGACAACCATTTCCATAAAACCTTCTTTATAAAAAACAATCTAACAATACTTCTTCAAAACAAAAACCAACATCCAAAAAACCCCTTCATCCAACACGGTCCCAACAATATTCTCTTTTATATTTGTTCATCAACCAAGAAACATAAATCACTAAAACTATGTAACACAATCTATGGATTTCTTATCCAACAATTATAATCCTACATTAGTGAAATAGATGTAGGAAAAAATAAACATTGAATAGAAAAAACATGGTGTCCATAGGCAATTACTTAAGAAACATATTCTTAAACACTTCCCTAAACCTAACACTTTCAAAAAAAATTAACCTCATCCATGAAGAACGATATTTGTTGCACCAACTTTGGAAAAATGTTAAAATAGTTAAAACATGATGAAATAATATCTTACCACTTTTAAGAACTCCCCCTAAAAATATGCCTTCCTTAAATAGATAATCCCAAACCAATGGATAAATTTGTATAAATTGTTCTCAAATTTGACTACACTATCCAGAGACAATATGGAGAGGGGGTAGAAATTAAATACCTTAACCTTCAATAGAGGTAGGTTGTACAACCATGTTCAACCTGAGTTTATAAAATGTATCCTTCTGCAATGTTTTTTGGATATATTAGCAACTTTTTCCATTATAGGAAAAAACGTTTTCTTCAGTTCATTCTTCTTCACATGCTCATTGATGAAGTGAAGTTTGATATCAATATAATTTAAACAAAAATTTTACCCTAAATTGTTATTTTGATTTATTTAACTTTGATTATAACAACCTATAAGAAGGGGTAACTTCACTTCTACTAAAAAATAATCCAAGTCAAACTTTATACACATAAGTTATGTTGTAGATTGAGTGTTAGAAACATACATAGCTTCATCCATATCAAGAGTTATATAATTTTTCTTATTTATGCCAACTTCTTTAACATTCCCCCATAAGATACTCTAACATATGTGGATATCTAATTTTCAACACTTCATTTCCAATCTGTATATTCATAATCAAACAAATCAATCTTTCTTGAGTAATTATATTTTATAATAAAATCAATTATGTCTTTGATAAATATATTAATTGTTTTTCTTTCCCTGAGATGTGACTCTTTTGGAACATTATTATACCAAGAAAATAAAGAAATATTATACAAATTTATTGGTCTTGAATCAGTTAAATATAAAAAACTTCTTGAAAAATTCTTAAACATATTATCATCCACCTTATTTCCCAATCCATATTTAAACAACATCATTCCCAATTAAATTTATGTGGAAACGATATTTGAATATTTCATTACAAACTTATTTATAAGCTATTTAGTATAATTATCTTGATATAAGAAAATATATTTCTTCCTTTCATGATTTGTAAGACAAGAAAATATTTCATTTCTCCCAACATGGTCATTTCAAAAAAACATTTTCATCTCTTCAAAAAACTTATCAAAATTTTATTTATCACTTACATTAATTATTATATTATCTATATAAAAGATCCCAAATATAGATATCTCTTTATTTTTGTTGAAGATGATATTACTATCAACTATTCCATTATTGAAGTTTATCTTCCTTAATAAAGTATCAAATCTGGAATAGAAAGCTCTCAAATCTTCCTTGAAATTATAAAAATCATTTCTCAACATATATACTTAACATTCATCTTTAACAGTCATGAAGCCATGGATTTTTTTAATATAAAATTCGTCATCTATATCTTCATTAATAAAATATGACTTTAAAACCATCTAAACCATATTATAACTTTGTTGAGCAGTGATAACAAGAACGTTTCTAATAGTTTTTAATCTTTCGACTTCGGAAAAAGCCTCATCAAAATCAATGACATTAATTTTTTAGTATCCTTTATAAACTAGTCATTATTTATTTATCATCACTTCACCATCTTAATTTAACTTATTTCTAAACACCCACTTTGTTCTAATCACATTTTTTTTTGGGTTTTGGTATAAGTTACCATGTATCATTCTTATAAATCTGATAAAACCCTTCATTCATAGCATCAATCCACTCTCGATATTTCCTATCTTCATAAATATCTTTTGTCTCAACATATTAATCTAAAGATGTATGTAAAATAGATATTAAAACTCTTTTGGTTTGATTTTTTTTTAATCTCCAATGATGTTATGAACTGACACCTATTTCCTCATACTAGGATGTGATATATGAATTTGTTCTTCATCACTTAATATAGATGAGTCTGAATCCCCAACTTGTGCAGCATCAACATTTTTATTTTCTTTAAAATTATTTACATATTCCACTATTGTGACCACCTCATTTCATAATATTTTATAAATTCATTGGTTTGTAAAAATTTCAAATCATATTTTTTAGAAAAATTTACATATATATAATAAAATATATTTACTATATTTTTTTTATTAAAAAATATATATCCTTTATCATTAAGAGCGTATCTAATAAAGATTCCATCAACACATCTCTGATCAAAAATAGCCTGATTGTCACCATTTAATTTTATAATACAATGACTTACGAATATCATTAATTTATTAAAACCTAGAGTTTAATTGTAAACATTTTCATAATAATTCATATTAGAGTTTGGTATATAGAAACATAGATTATTAATAAAAAATAATACACGGATAGCCTTCCTTTAAGAAAATGAGAAGCAACATGTTTGACCAACATTGTTCACGCTATCTCCACAAAACATATGTTTCTTCTTTCTGAAGAACCATTTTTTGTGGTGTGTATAGTGTACTAATCACATGCAGAATTCCATTTTTGTCAATTTATTCTCTAAACTCCTCATTTTTATATTTTCCACCATTATCTATTCATAAATTCTTCACAGAATATTCACACTATTTTTCTTCTCTTATCCTTAAACTCTAAACCATTTTATGATCCTCTGATTTAGGTTTTGGAATAATAATACATGTAATGCGAGTGAAATCATAAATGAAATAAATAATTCCCTATCTCGGTGTATTAATCATTTACTCAATGGACCATAGATATCAGAGTGAATCACCTCCATGGAAAATGTTGAACATATGTCAGAATTCTTATAAAATGAGTTTTTTATCTTCCCTTTCTATAAAATAGAACAACGCCAATATAGTATTCCTATAATATTAGGAATATCAATAATACTATCTCTATTTGTTTACTTTCTCATATTCATCTACCACAGTTTCTCCAACCACTTATTCCATAGATGATTTTCTTCAATTATGCTAAGATAAAAAGAATATTATAAACAACCATCCTTAAATAAATTTCCCATAGTTCATTTACATTTCATTACAAATTTACCACATATAACTCACTTTATTGGAAAACCATATTTTCAGAAAATAACTTTTGTACTTCATAAAAAATTTATAAAGAACTTAACAACTTCTGTTTCATCCCATTAATAAAGAAGGCTCTTTTGGATTTCAAATTGTTTTCCTCGTTAACGGTAGATCAAACACCATTAACTATAAGTGACTCATCATTTCCAAAAGTAATTATACCTTACTTATAATCATTCACACTCTTCAATAGATTTAAATATTATTTATTTTATAGAGATCTCCTACAATACAAAATTTGGGGTCATTATCCTTTTGTAGATTTGAGAGAAGTTTCAACAAATAAGTCTGTTTCTTTTCCTTTCTTCTGACATGTCTCTTCATATTTAATTTATGAACATTGTTATGTCAGTATCACAAAAATACATACTTTTGTATGGTGTCTAGGTTGATCACATATATCAAAAATGGTTTCCAAAGGGTTTATTATATTTATAATATTCACTCCAACTTTATTGTTATGACACATTTTAGTTGTTTGACTCTCCCTCAAACATGTCCTCCAGATTTTTCTAGGTTCACTATAATGTTGGTGTTTAAACCAACACATATAGTACATATTATTAAATCCTACACAATTCTAGTAGTAACCATATATTGAGTATCTATATCTATATCATGCATATTGTTCATATATTTGTTTCTACTTTTCATCAACTTTGTTACCTTTCACATAGATATTTCATTGCACACCAAAGTATTTGGGACATTTTGATATTTTTTTATTAACCTTAATGGAATCAAATATAGTATCAACTTTTGGTTCATATTTCATAATCCTAAAAATATATAGTTTTTGAACTCCACTTGTGTTATATACATACACCATTTTCTTAACATAAATTACCGTATGAGTTTCTCAATTATTCTTATCAGCATTGGAAGATAAATTTTGTTGATCCTTCCTAGGTTTTCTCTTCTTATAACATTCACCAACTTCTATAACATTATTTTAGAAATATTTAACTACTTGTTCAGATTTTATAAGTTTTTATAGAACACATTCTAACTCTCCCTTATTTACCTAAAACTTTTATACATTATCAATATTGATATTTATCTCTTCATCAAGTGCCTTCCTAAGAAAATCAATCTCTTCAAATAATTTATATTTTTTCAATAATTTTTTTAATTATTTATTGATAGATTATCTTTCTTCAACTACATGGTCTCCCATTAAATTATTACAATATTTCAAAGAGATTATTTCAATACACTTTTAGCATAAACTCTATCCAATTCTCTTCTCCTTTAGAACTACTTCTTTCATAACTTGTGAACTTTTCATAATTCAATTTTTCAATAAATATTTTTTAGTAGCTTTATCATTGATATTTTTAGAATCTTCTAAATTATTGCAATCATAGCCACCAATAGAAGAAAAATATCTCCTTTTATATTTATAAAACATTATATCATTTCTCTTCAAATAAGATTGTGATTTTTTTGCATTTTTTATAACGTTTTTTGTTGACTTTTTGTCTTCATCATTACTTTCTTAATCTTCCATTCTTCGTAGTAAATTTGAAGAAAAGTGACCAATAGCTCTATAGCCAAAACATTTAAGTGGTAACTTTCATTTGGGTTTTCCTACTCCCCTATTCACATTTTTAGAAATCAATGACATATGTTAATCATAAAATTTACTAACGATTCCTTTTTTGGTGTCAGTAACTTTTTCTTCTTTGACAACATTCATAGATTTTCATATCTTGGTAGATTTGAATGAATTTTCACAATTAATATATTATTTACACATTATAAATTTATATCTTATAATTTAATACACGGTAATAGTACTATAAAGATCAACTAGAGGTAGAGTTATAGAATCTCTATATTACAATGATGAAACATTATCATCAAACCTTTCAGGATGAATTCATAAGATATTTTCAGCTATGGTTGAATTTTTTAATTTCTCAGAAATATATATTGTGGTTCTTATAATGTCATTCTACCTTATAAATAAGTCACCTACAAATTCCTTATCACCCATTTTGAGATATTCATACTTCAAACTTCGTATATGTAACTTGGATTTTCTAACTTTCATATTTTATTTATATATCTTCTTCAACTTATCCCAAATTAATTTAATAGTTCCAAATCATTTAACACTATGAAACACACTTTCAAAGAGTTGGGATAGGAAAATTATTCTAGATCACTCATTATTAATGTAATTTTTTATATTAACAGTTGTTAGATGAACATTATCGGCATAAGGATGGAAAAAATCTATTACAGCTTCAAGAACATCATAACCAAGTCACATAATATATGGAAACATTCTATCTTTCTAGATATGATAGTTATTGCAATCAGAAACTGGAATCCCCTTATTGTTCAGAAAATTCTAAAAATCCATAGCAACATCTCTTTTCTTCCAACTTACGTAAAGATTTAATGAAGGTAACCTTCCCTTAGATTCTAATTGAAAGGACCGATGTGATCACTAATAGGGGGAGGGTTAAATTATTGGTTTTTTACTACATTTTTTCTTTCTTATGAAACAACCATCTCCTTAGATTAAAGATTTATAACATTTATAAAAATAATCATCCAAAAAACCACAAGAACCATAGTATTTATAAGGTTAATTACTCAATATGAGTAGCTAGTCCTTGTAATAGTTTTAAAACAATATAATACCACACAATCCACCAGGAATCAATCATTTTATGTAGCCACTGTATATTTGGAATATCCTTATACTTTCATGGAACCATTATCAAAAATAATAGTTCATGTTCTTTTTACATAGATAAAAGATGTAACAAGGATTTTATAACAACTTTAGAAATAGTCACCTATAGGATAAAAATGTTTTTACTGTGCTTCTTGGACAAACATCACTTTTTCCCGCCTTGAAAAATCACTTCTCCTTATTTCAATTTCTTACTGAACTATTTGTCTGATCTTTATTCTTGGAATTTGTTGTGAAAACACAATTTTTTCTCATTTCATCTATTTTATCTTCCTTTTTTGTTTAACCATAATGTTTGTTTGGTTAAAAATTCCTTACATATTTGTTTTTCAAATTCCACATGTTATAAACGTTTTTCCAATGAAAGAAAAATTTCATCTATTTCTTTTAATTGTAACACATATGATCAAAAAAGGCTTCTTATTTTTCTTCTTCAACCAAGATATTTCTTAGTTTGAAACTTTTTTTCGTGAATTTTGTCTCTAAAAGTTCATCTTGTATCTAAATTCGAGACCAATTCTCTAGGACATTAACATTTTCATGCATGAATAGTACACCACATACATTGTACTTACATCCTATATAAATATTCATGACATAGAGAAAATATGATATTCTAAATATAAATTACCTATTAATGAAAAAACTTAATACAAATCTCTCATATAGTAGAATTTTCAAATTCAAACATTCACAACCTTCATTCAGACTTAGAATGAATCAGTGATCTTCCTCCCATGATGCTTGTAGATTTAAACAACCAATACATTATTTTGAATTTTGATATATTCATGAATAATTCACAAAGAACTTCACTTAAATAAAATATATCTGGAAAATATGGGTTTGCAAAGTACTTCCAAATAATCATCCAAAATGTTTGTCTGAAATGATTATCTAAAATATTCATGTGAAGTTTTTTCTTTTTTCATTTAAAAATATTTTTCCAAAATGTTCCTCAGAATTTGTTAAATTTTTCGACAAAAAAATTTGATTCTAAATGTTCTTTTACTTATTATTTTGTTCATCCAAGAATGTTTATTCTTTTCCCTTTCTTCAAATTTTTTTCCTATCCACTAGAATTCTAAACTATCTATTACTAAATTTGTTCTACCACAGCTTCCAAACATTTTAAACTTTCTTAAAACATTACTTATCCAAAAATATATCCAAATTTGTATAACCAAACAAATTTATCCCCTTTTCTACTAAACACATGGATCATTATGTTTTGTAAAACATTATGTTTGAAAATTTCAGAATAGAAATGTATCATTAGATTTTATTTTCACCATCTTCTACATCCAGTAACATTCTTGTCAGAATATTCCTAAGGAATCTTTAACCCATAATTTTTTAGTTCACTTAATTAAGAATATTAGATAATATTCACTAACTTGAGGGAAGTTCATTCAATCTTTTTCACTATTTTTATAAAATTTCATCCAATGTTTTTCACTATCTTAAGGAAAGTTTGTCCAATCTTTTCACTATATTAAGGAATGTTTATCAGATCTTTTTAATTTCTTTAAGAAATATCACCCATGGTTTTTCACTGTTTTATGGAAAAAAAATTTCAATTTTTCCATTATCTTAATGAATGTTCATGTGATATTTTTCACTTTATTAATGAATGTTTGTCTGGTATATTTCATCTAATTAAGAGACGTTCATCCAATATTTTTCACATTGTTAAACAATTTCTATCTGATATTTTCTACATTAATAAGAAAATTGTGTCTGATATTTTTCAATATCTTGTTTTCTTTGTTATAAAAAATTAAAAAGTGATTTGGTTTTTTTAAAGATAGTAAATTTCATCAATTTCCACCAATCATTTTTTTAAAAAAAATATCACCAAACTTCTTAAAAATAACATTCAGCATCCTAAAAAACACCTTCATCTAACTGCATCCCAGAAAAAAAATTAAATGTGTCCCAAAAGTGCCTTGGACATCATATATTAACTTGGACATGAGAACTCCCTATGTTTTGGGTAATCATGTACTGATAAGTCTACCACATCACATGACCATACATTCTTCTATTTCATTCCATCATTCCACCTTATCACCTCATCTTATTTCATTTTACCTCGTTCCTAGAACATTTTAGAAAACATAATATAGGGTTTTTTCTAAAAAATTACCCATGATTAAAGGGAACAAGGAACGTACATATATCCACATCTTTATAGACAACCATTTCAATCAAATTAGGGTGTATTAGAATTTCCTTATTTCCTTACAGGACCCAACAACTTGTATTGGCCCCCTACCATGGTCAAATCCTCTCTAAGAAAGGCTAAACAACTATTTATTGCATCACAACTTGACCCCCCCCCCAACACCCCCACCCTTTTTTTACTAGACTAAAGATAAATCATGAAAAAATATAATATCAACATCCCAAATCATTCCTTGATCCAACCCCTCAATATCAATCCACTTATATGACCCTTAATTCTTATTGAAAGGTCCACTACCACAACCAAAGACTCAGTATATAAGTTATCCTGATCATCTATCAACCCATGACTTCCCAATCAAGATTTGGTTAGTGAGTCTTTATCACTAAATTATAAGTCCCCTTTCACAACCACTACCTTATCAATCAATATATGGACTAAATTCATTCACACTAAGAATCTATCTCACTCATAGAATTCCTTCTAGATATCTCACTCATAAAAAGTATAGGGATCGGGATCCAATCCCCCACTAGTATTTGTTTCCTATCACAAGAATAAGCATACACAAGTAGAATAATTAAGGTATATAACTTTTAATATAGTTTAATAGCTAAACCTAGGAATCTAGTATCTCTAGACATAGCCCCTCACATTGAACACATCTCTCTCCACAAATTAGTTCATACAATAACTCCTCAAAGAATGTATTAGTATTTTCTCATCACTAAAATATCAATATATTCACCCCATGGTGACACCATATCCTTTAGTATCCTATAACCTGTACAAAAAGTCTTATCTCATATCCTTTTTTAGGCCCCACATCACTCGTGGTATCACTACCTTGGGACCATTCCATGTCATTGCACTCTAAACCAATTTTAATCCTCATGCTAAGTCCTCAAGTTATTTTAATGACCTATAATTGGATCTCATCTCACATATCTTATGGGAGATACCCTAGCCTTCCACTGGGTGGAATCTTCTCTCTAACATACCTTGTCTCGTCTCAAAGGAATCATCCTACCCATAGTTCATTCCCATTTTCACTAGGTTAAAGCCTTTTTTACCTTCCCAAATAGTCCTATATAACTCATACTAGTCTACCCACACCATATCTCACACCTCAAGACCCATTCAAGACCTCATATCAACTCAAATAATACTCTCTCCCCTTAGAAACATAGTCTTAGGGTGATCTAAAGCACTTAAAGTGATCAAGAGCTCTTATCCCAAGAATAGGTAGTCAAACACATTCTTATCTCCCTGACATAAGGTCCTCTCAATCTATATATTTCTACCTAATCCTGTGTATTATTCATTCATGAAAGTATTGATACACCATAGGGATATGATCTTGTATTAAATGGACCACCTACCTCCAAAACAGAGTTACCACCCAACCAAATCTGTGCACCACCTCATCCATGTTCATCTACTAATATTGTACGATCATATGGACACCCAATATCCTATATCATTACATAAAATATAAATAAATTATTATAACCATTTATAATTTTTTATTTAATTTAAAACAAATAGGAATATCCAATGGAGAAATCAATGGTATCTCTGTCACACTGAAACATCGACTAACCTCTCGTATAATTTCTTTAGCACACCATGGAACAATACTAGCCAAAATATATCTGAAGTGATAATTGATCAACCACCAATATCATCTAATTTCGGAAAAAAACCTAAATAAAATCACTAAGTGGAATACTTTAAATGGAATAATGAGTGATTCCCTATATACATCATCTCATGTCTTATAGCTACCTCTAATTAAATACCCCATTTTCCTAGGATGATTCCACCACGAGTTAGTGTAATTAACACCAAATCCTAGCCTATTTCTATCCAATTTAGTAAGAAACAAATTTAAATCAAAATTAAATATAACAATATGAGAGACTCAATGAAATAACTACTAGAATGAATACAAATGCACCTCTCTGGAAGGGGTATCAAATGGGAGTAAGATGAGTAAGAGTGATAGCCAAAATAACCTCCTACGAACCCACAAACCCCTTAAATTGTGTATTCCCCCAACCCAAGAAAAATATAATACTTCCCCCAATGAAAAAAACCTAGTAATGATTCATTATGTTAATAGGGGTTATACACTTTGTATCCATATGCCCAAATAATTCCATTTCCTAAACCCTCATTCACGGACATAAATTTTAAAGGCATAGGGATCGTACCTCAAATAAACCTTATTCATGGTGTGAAACACAATCCATAATGTTCCTCCTCCTTTAGTTTTCCAACTTCATGAAATTTATCTTTAGTTCATTGTGTAAACTGCTTCAGCTAATAAATTTCAGCACCCGGGTGACCCTATCCTTTTTCCAATGCCCACCTGAGCACTTGAAAAATCAATAGAGCCTCATTTATCATCTAAAAAACAACATTTATTTAAATCCAAACATTTTTAATCTCAATATTAAACCCAGTTCTAAAAAAAACCCACACAATATAAAAAATAATAATTCACTTAGGAATTAATGGATTGTAATAGCATGGGTCATTATAACATTAAAAGTTAAATTTCACATTCTGTGGAACTGATATTTTAATATTTTTTATAGCATTATATTTATTTCTAAATTACCAGCTATAATTTTTTACTTCATTGGAAAATATTTTCAAGAACCATATATAACATTTAATTCACCCACTTTCTATATTTTCAATATATTCCACTTCGATCAATATCATTGTAACACTCTCATATTGATGAAATTAACTTCTTTATTGTTTATTTTGATCTATAGAATGATTGGGTTTAGCATTTTTATGTTTTTAAATTGTTTTGTAACATTTCGGAGAGTTTTATTAGGGTTAATCTTTTAAACATAGTGAGTGGAAACCATGTGGCCTTATAATGCTCTTAAATTAATGGGGGGGGGGATTTTTGGGTAAGCACATGATTGGTGCACAATATGGAAAAACTGTGTGGCAACCATGAGACTTGATAAATTTTTATGCAGTAATAATTATAAAGGTTGGAATAAAGTTTTCTAAACCATGTATCATAAATATGAGACGAAATTAATTAAATCCAAATATTATATTATTAACTTGAAACCTCACTGATAACCTTCATTCTTACTCCATTATCTTAGGCTCTCAAACATCATCCCTCCTCTAGATGATTTTGGTTATCTTTTCCCTTAGAAATCCTAATTATGGAAAATCATCATGAGTTATATAACAGCCCATACTTAACATACATTGTTATTACTTCATAATTGAATCATACTTATTACAACATATAACAAAACCATGATAGGACCATATAGGTATAGTGTATTTAGAAAATGGGAAACATAAACAACTGGTTCATAAATCCTCTACATTGTCTCCCCCTTATTTCATCATATCTAGAGTGCCTTTTGGAATATCCTACTTAATACCCTTCTTCCTGACCTGGGGAAAAGAAAACATACAAAATATTGAGCTCAAATGCTCATTAAGGGTAAACAAAGGAAATATCAATCATATCATATTAATAAGAACATAAAATTTTGAACATATTAACCGGAAAAAAGATCATAATATCATGAAATGGGATAACTAATATTAGTGAAATGTAATACCAACAATCATATCATAAAACATGAAACTTTGTGGCATACACACATAATCATAGAAAATCATTTCATATTAGTTCAGACTCATTTCCAAGACCATCATAGTGGACAAAGTCCATTTCTGAACTGAGTTCACTCCTCGTTCTAGTCCTATATCACGGAATCGGATTAACTTGTCATTCTAGCCATGTCTATCTCATGAGATATAAATCATTACCCAATGAATTGGAGGGAGGTATAGGTCCCACCCATCTCATAACAAAACAATACTTTTGTGTGCCACAAAATCATAAATCATATATCATAACATAACCCATGTAATAAAAATGGGATTCCTAAACGTCATTCCATCATAACATAATACATATAAGATAAAAGGACTTCATAAAAATAATTCCATCATAACATAATCAAATCAATGTAAAAATAGGGATAGAAATAGAACCCTATATTATCTTAGATGGAAAATAATTTTGATAAAACACTTGAACTCAATTCTTGAGGAAAATATCCTTTCTACTTCAAAAACATTTTTCCTTTCTTAACGTGCCATACAATTTTAAACTAAAAGAAGTTAATTAAAAATATATTTGAAAACTTGTAAATTAAGATTCATGTAAATAATGTTCTATGAAATCATAAAAATCCATGCATTCCGTATAAGTTAAAAAACCATTCTTCTCGTACTCTGGCCGGAAAAGTGAAAATGTATCTCATACTGAAAACGAAAAAAGATTCCTTTCATTTATTTTACTAAAAATTTACCAATAGGTAAATTTGGATTTAAAAAATTGTAGGATGATAGAAATAATATTACATATTGAGGAAACATGGATTTGGATGATAAATATTCCCCAGTAAATTCTAAAGTATAAACAATCTCGAATAAAAATGAGATAGTGATATTTTCCCTTACCATAGGTCTAATATGCCTTGTACATGTCCAAACCTCCTGTATAATGATTTAAATAATGTTATTGACTTATTCTAGAATCATATTCATTGTTATGATATTATATATGTTCATATTATTATCTTCTTATTAGTAATATTTCATTGCTACTTGTTATTCGGGTGTTCATTGCTTTACGTTATTAAGCGTGTTTGGTCGAATAAATTCTTATTCCTCTTTTTAAGTTATAGATATATCATTTAAAGAATGTTAGTAGTATAATATATGTCATATTTATTCATTCAGTTCATTTATATAATCATTTTTTAGTGAAGATCATGTAGAACGAATCACATCGCATCGTGGAGACGGTAAGTCGTACATACGCACGTGCGACGATATCGTTCCCATAATTATTGAATGGTATTGGAGTGGAGGATAGAATATATCAGAATTATTATCATGTTATATTAATCATATATAGTTATTATTTACACCATTATACTCAACCAAGTATGGTGGTGGTGGAAAACAGATTACACCACAGCATGGAGACAGTATTCTGTATGTACGCACGCGTGGTGATTTCATTTTCCATAGGATAGATAGAAGGTGAAATAGGTTTGTTTAATATTTAAAATAACATATCATTATATTAGTGATACTTATTTTATTACTTTATAATTAAACTAATAAAGAAGAGGAAGTAGAAGAATAAATAAATTTGAAAGGATCAGTAAAGGATATTACCTCTTCTTCGACACGCCTCTTCTAAACCTCCTTTTAGGGAACTAAAGTTGGTTTTGAAGAATACCAAGACCTATAGTATGTTTCCAGGGAAGTGGAAAAGGTAAATTGGTAGGGTTTGGCTGAGCTTGAAGGATCAAAATTGTGTGAGGAGGAGAGGGAGGAGGTGCCCTTTTATAAGGGAGGAGAGGGGCACCTTTGGAATTATAAGAAATATTAATTTATAATAAATTCCAACCCCACTTAAAAACCTACAAAAATAACTCAATTATAAGATGAGATGATATAGTGTTGTAATCTCATCAAACAATAAAATTTAGACATGTTGTGATGTTATTTTAAACCTTATCAAATTTATTTATCCTTATTTAATCTATTTAATTTTATTTGTGGTAATAATATTCTAAATTTTTAATTGTTATAAATAATTACTTATGTGTTGTTAATTGTCCACAATTGGATAATTTATGAAATTTTAGACCATATAAATTTAAATTTATAATTTTGAAAATTTTTTTTTAAACAATTTTATAATATTTTATTTTTATAAAATAACAATAGTGTCAATTTTGACAGTATTCATTTATTTGAATTTAAATAAAATCTACAAAGATGATATATTCAATCCAAAATATTTAATAGATTCCTAGAATGTCATATTCCTCTAGAAAATTCATGGATCACATTAAATTGTTCATATAATATTTATTTTAATATTTTCAAAACCATTTATTTGATATTTCAATTAAAATAATTTCAACATCACTATTGTGTCATCATTAATGATAATTATTTAATCCCTAAAACTTTTAAATAAATTCACATGATATAGATAATGTTAATATATTTTTCTAGACTATTCATGTTCCATGTTTTAAAAAAATTATCACTAAATTAAAATTTTTATACTTATAAGATATAAGAGAGTGACATGTTGTCATTTTCTTTGGTTTTAATTATAATTATATCATAATCATGGTCAATAGTCCATGAATAAAATATATTATGACCCTTAGGTGATATGGGTCTACTTTTATTCATCCAATATAATTTTTTCAGGTGTCAGGGTAATTTTAAAATCTTGTTTTTACCCTTAATTACCTGATTTACCTTTAACTATAGTAAATAAAAATTACCGTCATTACTATTCATAATGTCAAAAAAATAAAAGTAACCTATTAACATAATTTGGAACCACTGAATCCAAATATGGAATTCATTTTTAAAAATTAAAATCACAGAAGTTTCAGTAATTAAATTAAAATTAATCCCATTGTTAATAAAACATGTTTTAAAAGTTAAAACATCGTCAAATATTGGAATGTTTTTACCTATGAATTCAAAGTAAAAATAATGGTAATGACATGAATTATATTAAATGGTAAAAATATATTCTATTTATTATTTAAAACAATTTACTATTATAATTTAACAATATAAATTATCTCGATGAAAAAAGTTGTTTTTAAGTAAAATTTAGCATGTTTTTACTATTCTTCAAAATAAGAACGTTGTTCAAAAAATATAAAACCTTTATCCAATTTAATTTTTTTTATCATGATTCAAAAGTAGAATTTTATTTTGTAAAATTGAACTTATAAACTTGTAAAAATTATATTTAAAATTGGTGCGCCATCAAAAGGTGGTAAAACTGCATTTTTTGAAAAGTACTTCTTTTATCTGAAAAATTGATTTTGTTTTCATATCTCATTCTAGAAAATGTGTACTATGAATTATAATGTTATAAAATTAAAAATTTAGTTAATAACATTCATAAAGGCTTGTTCATAATATTATAATAACATATCATTGTTTAGTGAAACTCGGTATTGCGTACAACGCAAGCTATCGAGGAAGGTTGCTCTTGCGTGTAACACAAGAAAAGCCAATGTTTTGTGTAGTGAAATATTCACTTAGTGTTGCGTATAAAAAAAATATTAAATAATATTATTTCTCATAAAATATTAGGGTGTTACATTCTACCCACCTTAAAAAGAATTTCTCCCACAAAATTCTCGCTTCGTAACAAACAGATGAGGATACCTATCCCTCATCATATCCTCAAATTACCATGTCACTTTTTATAATTAGTGGTTCCTCCCTAAAACTTTAACCAAAAGAGTGGTCTTGTTTTGCAGACCTTTTTCACTACGATCTAGAATCTCTATCGGCTGTTCTTTATAATAATGATCTTGCTCCAGCGGTACAACTTCTGAGCTTAGTACATGTGAAGGATCAGGTTTGTACTTTCTTAGGAGAGATACATGGAACACATCATGAAATTGAGAGAGGTTTGGTGGAAGCTCCAATCGGTAAGCTACCATCCCAACACGATCCAGTATTTCAAAAGGACTAATATACCTGGGGCTCAGCTTTCCATTCTTTCCAAATCTCATTACTCTCTTCCAAGGAGATATTCATAAGAACACTTTATCACCCACTTCAAACTCTAGGTCCTTTATTCAGTTGTCGGAATAAATTTTTTGTCGACTCTGAGCTGTTCTTTTGTATTGTTGAATAGATCTTACCTTTTCTGTCATTTCATCAACTATATCAGGTCCTAGTAGCTTTGTTTCCCCAACTTCATCCCAGCAAGTTGGATTTCATCATTTCTTTCCATAGATATCTTTATAAGGATCCATCTGAATACTGGAGTGAAAGCTATTATTATATGAAAATTCCACCAAAGGTAGGTGTTGATCCCAACCTCCTTTGAAATCCAGATAGAAATATCTCAAAAGTCCTTCCAAGGTATTAATTGTCCTCTCAAACTGACGGTCTGTCTGTGGATGATAAGCAGTTCTGAAACTCATCTATGTATCTAGATTATGCTGAATACATTGCCAAAACATCAAGGTAAACCTCATATCCCGATCATATATTATAGAAAGGGGAACTCCATGAAATCTTACCACTTTCTTTACATATATCCTGGCAAGCTGATCAGTAGAGAAATCCTCTCTAATAGCAATGAAGTGTGCTGGCTTCGTAAGATGATCAACTATAACCCAGATAGCATTATTGCCTTCGGATGTCTTAGGAAGTCCAGTGACAAAGTCCATAGTGATGTTTTCCCGTTTCCATTCTGGTATGGGTAATAGTTGTAACATCCCCTTAGACATATGTCTCTCATCTTTAACTTTCTGACAAACCAAGAATCGAGAGACATATTCAGTAACCTCTCTTTTCATGCCATCCAACCAGAAGTACTTCTTCGGGTCCCTATACATCTTTGTGCTATCAGGGTGAATAGAGAATGAAGAACTTTTTTCTTCATACAATATTTCCTTCTTTTAATTCTGGGATGGGAGGAACACAAACCCGATTCCGAAACCTTATTATTTCATCATAATCAATGTGGAATTCAGGAACATTTCTTACCTTCTTTTGTAACTCTACATCTTCTTTCTGTGCCTCTTTAATCTTCACATGTATAGATGGTTGAACATTCATTTGAGAAAGATAAGATTTTCCCCCTTCCATTATAATTCCATGATCCATCCTTTGTAAATCCATAAATATTGGATCTTTTGTAATCCTCATCATGGATAATCTTGCCTGGTCATGTCAACTTAATGCATCTTCCACTTTGTTTGTTTTCTGAGGGTGGTAACGAATTGATCAGTCGTAATCCTTAATCATCTCCAACCATCTTCTTTGGTTCATATTCAGCTCCTTTTGTGTGAAAATATACTTTAAACTTTTATGATCAGTATAAATATAACACCTTTCACCATAAAGATAATCCCTCCAAATCATTAATGCAAAGATTACTGCAGCTAACTCCAAATCATGAGTTGGGTAATTTTTCTCATGGATTTTCAACTATCGTGAGGAATAATCTATCACCATATCGTTTTTCATGAGAACACACCCCAATACCTTCTTGGATTCACCACTGTAGATCACAAACCTTTCTACACTATAAGGCAGTGTGGGCACAGGTGCACTGGATAACCTTCTTTTTAACTCCTTGATATTCTCTTCACACTCCTCCGTCCAAACAAACATAACTCCTTTTCGAGTCACCCTAGTCAGTGGATTAGATAATCATGAAAAATCATTCGCAAAACGTTGATAATATCCATCCAAACCAATAATACATTGGATCTCAGTTACTGTTATTGGCCTCGACCATATTTCGATAACCTCTTTTTTGCTGGATCCACAGATATCCCCTCTTTTGAGATTATGTGACCCAAAAATGATACTTTTTGAAGCCAAAATTGAAACTTGGTTAATTTGGCAAAAAGATTCACCTTTATTAAGGTCTTTAATACAATTCTCAAGTGATCTTCATGTTCTTATTTTCTCTTTGAATAGACAAGAATATCATCTATAAAGACTACCACAAACTGATCAAGATAGTCTCTAAATACACTATTCATTATATCCATGAAGATAGAAGGGGAATTAGTAAGACCAAATGGAATCACTATAAATTCATAGTGTCCATACCTTGTACGAAAAGCCTTATTTGGTATATCCTCCCTTTTGACCCTTAATTGATGACACCCTGAATGAAGATCAATCTTGGAAAAGTATTGAGCTTCACGTAATTGGTCAAATAAGTAATTAATATGTGGGAGAGGATATTTGTTCTTGATAGTGATTTTGTTATGTTCTTGATAATAAATGCAGAGTCTCATTGATCCATCTTTATTTTTAATAAATAGAATAGGTTCTCCCCAAGGTGATGCACTAGGGCGTATGAATCCCTTATCAAGATTATCTTGGAGTTCCTACTTCAATTCATGCAACTCAATTGGGGCCATTCTATGAGGTGTCTTTGAAATGGAAATAGCACTCGGTATGAGTTATATTAAAAACTCAACTTCACGATTTGGTGGAAGACCTGGAAATTCCTCTGGAAATACATCATCAAACACTCGTACAATGGGTGTATTCTTATTCGTGTGTTTATCTCCAACCATTTGAGATAAATTACCTTCATTTATTGGAATCAAGACCCATAAGATGGAAGAAATTTCCACTGGAACGTTATATTCATCCTTACATCGATAGATGATCATAGATTGATCAGGAATATAAAATGTGACTTCCCTTCTTTGGAAATCGATATGAGCTCCACATAAGGAAATCCAATACATGCCAAGAATCACATCAAATTCCACTATAGGAAGTATCAAAATATTTTCAGGAAGCACTTTCCCACAAACATCAATTGGAGAAGAATTATAAACTTTTTATGCAACCATTTTTTCATTAGGATTTGTCACAGCTAATTCAACAGCTAATTGTTGAGGTAGTACGGCGATACACAAAGAAAATTCTTCAGAAATAAAAGGGTAGGTGGATCCAGAATCGAATAAAACATTTTCTACTTTAGAGTGGATGGTAAGTATACCTTTCACCACTTCGTTATCGTACTCCACATCGCCGATAGAAATTGCATGTGACTTTCCATTGCCTTTTTCATTAAGAGTTTGTTGACGTCGATCATCATCAACCACCCTTGGATTAGGGCACTGATTAGCATAATGCCCCATTTCCTTGCACTTGTATCATTGAAGTGTAAGAGGTTCATTCTATGTAGACTTTTCTTTATTCGCATATCTAGACATATTTTTCCCATCACTACGGAATTAAAATGAACAATAACCTTCTTTTCCACATTTAAAACATTTACTTGTCCCTTTAAGACAATTCCATCCATGTTTCATTCCACACTTTGAGAATAAGGGAAAACTCATCTTCTTTTCAGTGTGGTCTTTATATTTCCCTTTGAATTCCATTTTCCTCATCCTATCAACCCCATATGACTGATGGGTTACTCTAATATACATCTCAACCTTGAGAGAACATATCACAATTTCCTCGTAGCTATTGAAGTCCATTCTAGCTAATGCCCTTCAAAGACATGGTTTTAAGCCCCTAAAGAATTTATCGATCTTACTCTCAGGTTGGATAATAATCCTAGAAGCATACCTTACAAGCCTTGTAAAATTTTCTTCATAAGTACCAACTGATTCATCATCCTTTTTCTTTAGTTCAAGAAACTCTTTCCCCATCTATGTTCGAATAATATGAGGGAAGTACTTATTGAAAAATAAGTTCTTGAACTCATCCCATTCCATGGACTCAATTTCATCTCTTTGCCTCATATTCTTGATAATATTCCACCATTGATCAGCTTCACCTTCCAAATGATATATTGAAAAGATAATTTTATCATGTTCAAAACTTTGAAGAACTGAAAATATCTTTTCAGGGGTATTGATCCATTGTTCATCCACTAATGGATCAGTAGACCCGCTGAATGATGGTGCACGTTCCCTCATGAAAGATTCAAAAAATATTACTGCTTACTTTGCTCATTTGGAAGTCCTGTATGATTCATAGCTTGAGAAAGTTGTGTGATCATGGATACAAGATTTTTCCTTCCAACTCCTATAACGTTTGGTTGCTCTGGGGGATAATCATTGCATTTCCTGTCACATTCAGCATTAACACGGTTCCTTCGGGTTCCAGCCATTGACTAAAACCAATAAGCATAGTGTGAGAAACACTAATCATAATAGGAAAACCACATAATCAAGAATAAAATTTCACACTTTAGGTCATATCATAGTTTATTCATGGATAGTTTTAAACACTAATATTGTGTTTTATGATTAGAAATATCCTTATAGTTTTTACTAAGGCTCTCACATACTAGTTTTCAAAAGCTGGCTATACCTTTCCTCTGATACCAACTATAATGACCCGTACTTAACATACATTTTTATTACTTCAGAATTGAAGCATACTTATTACAAAAAATAACAAAACCATTATAGGACTATATAGGTATAGTGTCTTTAGAAACTAGGAAACATAAACAACTAGTTCATAAATCTTCTACATCGTCTCTCACTTATTTCATCATATCTAGAGTCCCTTTTGGAATATCTTACTTCATACCCTTTATCCTGACTTGGGGAAAAGAAAACATACAAAAGGTTGAGGTTAATTTCTCAGTATGGGTAAACAAAGGAAATATCAATCATATCATATTCAAAAGATAATAACATTTTGAAAATCTTAACATGTAAAAGAGATCATAATATCATGACATGGGATAAATCATAGTAGTGAAATGTAATACCAACAATCATGTCATGAAACATGAATCTTTTTGGCATACACACATAATTATAGAAAATAATTTCATATTAGTCAAGACTCATTGCCAAGACCATCATAGGGGACAAAGTCCATTTCTGAACCGAGTTCCCTCCTCGTTCTAGTCCTGTATCACTGAACCAGATTAACTTGTCATTCCAGCCATGTCTATCTCAAGAGATATAAATCTTTACCCAATGAATTGGAGGGAGATATAGGTCCCACCCATCTCATAATGAAACCATTCTTATGTGTTCCACAAAATCATAAATCATATATCATAGCACAACCCATGTAATAAAAATGGGATTCTTAAACTTCATGCCATCATAACATAATCCATAAAAGATAAAAGGACATCATAAAAATAATTCCATCATAACATAATCAATTAAATTTCAAAATATGGATATAAACAGAGCCCTATATTATCTTAGATGGAAAATAATTTTGATAAAACACTTGAACTCCATTCTTGAGGAAAATATCTTTTCTACTTCAAAAACATTTTTCCTTTCTTAATATGTAATAAAATTCTAAACTAAAATAAGTTTATTAAAAATAAACTTGAAAACTTGTAATGGAAGCTTCATGTAAATAATTTTCTATTAAATCATAAAAATCCATTCATTCCATATAAGTTAAAAAACATTCTTCTCGTACATTGGCCTGAAAATTCAAAAAGTATCTCATACTGAAAATAGGAAAATATTCCTTTCATTTCTTTTACTAACAATTAACCAATAGGTAAAATTGGATTTATAAAATTCTAGGAGGATAGAAATAATATTACATATTGATGAAACATGGATTTTGATGATAAATATTCCCCAGTAAATTTTGAAGTATAAACAATCTTGGATAAAAATGAGATTGTTAGATTTTCTCTAACCTGAGGTCTGATATGCTTTGTACGTGTCTGAAACTCTTGTAAAATGATTTAAATAATGTCATTGAATTATTCCAGAATTATATTCATTTTTATAATATCATATATGGTCATATTCTTAGATTCTTATTTGTAATATTTCATTGCTACTTGTTATTCGGGTGTTCATTGCTTGATGTTCTTATTTGTGTTTTGTCGAATAAATTATTATTCCTCTTTTTAGGTTATAAATACATCATTTATAGAATTTTAGTAGTATAATATATGTCACATTTATTCACTCAATTCATTTATATAATCATGGTTTAGTGAAGATCATGTAGAATGAATCACATCGCATCATGGAGACGGTAAGTCATACGTACGCACAAGTGACGGTATCATTCCCATAATTATTAAATAGTCTGGGAGTGGATGATATAATTTCCCAGAATTAGTATAATTATATAATAATCGTATATAGTTATTCTTTACACCATTATACCCATCCATGTATGGTGGTGGTGGAAAACAGATTACACCACTGCGTGGAGACAGTATTCCGTACATACGCACGCGTGGTGATTTCATTTTCCATAGGATGGATAGATGGCAAAGTAGGTTTGTTTCATATTTATAATAACATATAAGTATATGAGTGATACTTATGTTATTAGTTTATAATGAAACCAATAAATAAGAAGAAGTAGAAGAAGAAATAAATTTGAAAGGATCGGTAAAGGATATTACCTCTTCTTTGACGTGCCTCATCTAACCCTCCTTTTAGGGCACTAAAGTATGTCTTTGAAGAAGAGAATGACCTCTAGTATGTATCTAGGGAAGTGGATAAGGTAAATTGGTAGGGTTTGGCTGAGCTTAAAGGCTAAAAATTGTTGGAGGATGAGTGGGAGGAGGTTTCCTTTTATAAGGGAGGAGAGGGGAACCTTTGGAATTATAAGAAATATTAATTTATAATAAATTCCAACCCCACATAAAAACCTCCAAAAATGGCTCAATTCGAATATGAGATGAGATAGGTTTGTAATATAATCAACCAATAAAATTTAGACATGTTGTGAATTTATTTTAAACCTTATAAAATTGATTTATCCTTATTTAATCTATTTAATTTTATTTGTGACAATAATATTCTAAATTTTAAATTGTTAAAAATAATTACTTATGTGCTTTAAATTTTCCACAATTGGATAATTTATGAAATTTTAGACCATATAAATTTAGATTTACAATTTTTAAATATTTTTTTGTTTTTTAAACAATTTTATAATATTTTATTTTAATAAAATAACAATATTGTTAATTTTACACTATTCAATTATTTGAATTTAAATAAAATCTACACTGAGGATATATTTGAACCAAAATATTTAATAGAATCCTAAAATTTCATATTCCTCTATAAAATTAGTGTATCAAATTAAATTGTTCATATAATATTTTTTTTAATATTTTTAAATCCATTTATTTGATATTTCAATTAAAATAATTTCAACATCACTATTGTGACATCATTATTGATAATTATTTAATCCCTAAAAATTTTAAATAAATTATTATGATGTGGATAATTTTATTATATTTTTGGATACAATTCATGTTCGATGTTTTATGAAGTTCATCACTAAATTAAAATTATTATACTTATAAGATATAAGAGAGTGACATGTTGTCACTTTCTTTGGTTTTAATTATAATTATATAATTTTTATGGTCAATAGTCAATGAAACGAATCTATTCCTACCCTTAGGTGATATGGGTCAACTTTTATTCATCCAATAGAATTTTGGCAGGTGTTAGGATAATTTTATAATCTTATTTTTACCATTAATTACCTAATTTACCTTTAACTGTAGTAAATAAAATTACCATAGTTACTATTCATAATGTAAATAAAATAAAAGTAAACTATTAACATAATTTGGACCCACTAAATCCAAATATGGAATCTATTTTCAAAAATTGAAAGCACAGAAGTTTTAGAAATTAATTTAAAATTAATCTCGTTGTTAAGAAAACAAGTTTTAAAAGCTAAAACATTATCAAAGATTGAAATGTTTTTACATATGAGTTCAATGTAAAAATAATGTTAATGACATGAATTATATTAAAAGGTAAAAATATATTCTATTTATTATTTAAGAAAATTTACTATTATAATTTACCCATAAAAATTATCTCGATGAAAAAAGTTGTTTTTAAGTAAAATTTGGCGTGTTTTTACTATTCATCAAAATAAGAACATTGTTAGAAAAATATCAAAACCTTATCCAATGTAAATATTTATATAATGATTCAAAATAAAATTTTTATTTTGAAAAATTTAACTTATAAACTTGTCAAAAATAATATTTAAAATGGGTGCGCCATCAAAAGGCGGTAAAAGTGCATTTTTTAAAGAATACATCTTCTATACGAAAAATTGATTTTGTTTTCATATCTCATTCTAGAAAATTTGTAAGATGAATTATAATGTTATAAAATTAAAAATTATGTTAATACTATTCATAACGGCTACTTCAAAATATTATAATAATATATCTTTGTTTAGTGAAACTTAGTATTGCGTACAATGCAAGCTATCGAGGAAGGTTGCTCTAGCATGTAACGTAATCCAACCCAATTTTGTGTGTAGTGAAAGATTCTCTTGGTGTTGAGTATATCATAAGACATTAAAAAAATTATTTCTCATAAAATATCAGGGTGTTACAAGTTAGATATAAGGAATTTAAGTTCAGAACAATGTTTATCATTCTTCCTCAAGATCCCCTTATTTTTTTGTCAAAAGTAAGTCTAGACCAGGGCTATCATGCCCATATATAGTGTTTGGATCTTTATTTTCCAATGGATTAGTAATTCAATGATGTAAATGAAGTATGAACCCATATCTACCAATAAGTTTGTGTGATTCTTCAAGAACATAAACTATTTGAGGTGGATGGCTTCTCTCTCTGCCCATATTCTCCTAGAACATTAATCCTTGGAATTATAAATTAAATTACTGTTCCTTTTAATTACAAACCTTTTTTAATCTATTTTTAGAAAATTAATTTTGGGTCTCATGTATTTAAATTGGAAATAATTTTTGATTCCCACAATGTGTTTGATTAATTCTAGAAATAAAATTTGTTTTCATTATGAAATGTTTAGTTGGAGAATTTGAAATAGGCATAGTTGGAATGAGTCCATGTTTCATATACAAGGGGACTTGTTGGTTTAAACTGCGTCACTAATGTCAAGGGGAGACATTATTTCATAGAAAATTTTTAGATTGAAATTATAAGGATGGGTTTTCTGCTCATGGTTTAGGAATATTCTAAGGAAGGATGAATTCATGGGTGTGTGACTTCTTGAATGGGTATTCCTTATAGAAATTATTCTTTACACTAGTTTTTTAAACAATGTTTTATAAAAACTTCTTGAAATTATTTCTTTTTATATTTATATAAAACAATTTTCTAAATTTTTTCTTGTTCTAGTGACATCTAAGGGAATTATTGAGGATTTCGTACTATGTCAATATACTCACCCCTGAATATGTACCTTCTTTCATATATAGATTTTATTTATCAAGATACAATTAAGGGGAAAATCCCAAACTTCTCTAGTGGGTCATATTGATGTTACAGTCATGAATGATGGGAGATGGATCTTAGGATTTGGTTGATTTTTTGTGTCTAGTGTAGTGACACCTTGGTACCGTAATTATCTTTGTATTTGGACATTGTGGTTTCTTATTCTGTTTCCTCTTCAATTACTAATCTGATATTGTTATGTTAATTTGCATGCTGATTTTTATTAATTATCTTTCATGACTCATATAGTGTATTGTCATTACTTGAAGTAATATCATTTATAAGTAGTATATGTGTGTAAGGAAAAATTGTCCCACAAAATTTTATAATGCCCTTGGAATTTATTTACAGCCCTATTGTCCAAGGGAACATCACCTAAATTTAATAGAACCTTGGATTTTCCT
The DNA here is from genome assembly GCA_963277665.1 of Viscum album. NCBI lineage: Eukaryota > Viridiplantae > Streptophyta > Magnoliopsida > Santalales > Viscaceae > Viscum > Viscum album. Next base: position 403,165,812 of record OY728142.1, read on the forward strand.
AGGATAATGGTTTGGGGTTAGAATATTATAATCTCTATTCAATCACTTCTCTATTCAATGATTGAACCACTGTATTTATCATTATTCTCTCATCATTTAGTTTTTCAGTTATTATTTTTCTTTACCAATATACTTTTAAAAGATTTGTTTTTTTAATGAAGAAGGATTCATATGATTGAGTAGATAAGATAAATATTCCACATGAGATTTAGCAGCTAAAGTTATAAAATTAATTAACAACCACATTTCTTGATATATCATTTGTTGTTTCGTAAATATAAAATTAATATCAACAAATGACATTTAATTTTAAAGGACACCACTTTGAGCAGAGAGATTTAGTTGAATATTTTTGTTTAGTTTTCTTTTTTTAGTCTGGTTTATATAATTCTTTTGTTCATGAATCTCATATTTTCTTCCAATAAAGTAATATACATCCCAATATATAAAAAACAAATAACAATAAAACACTATTAACTTCATTTATTTTGATAAAATAAATTAAAAATAGATTATAACATTATTTTTAATTAATGAAATTAGTGACATTAAACATCAGTTATCAAAGTAATCAGTGTAAAAAATACTCAAAGCCATGATTTTGACATCATTTATCAAAATAATCAATGTTTAATGTCACAATTTTTTATCAAAATAATGCTTTTATCATTAGTTTATATAACTATTATTAAAAACTACACTTCCAATATTGGAAGAATTTACATCAGATAAAAATCCAATGTTAAAACATAGAAAAAATGATTTTTAAAGTATTTTTATACTTGTTCATGAATAAAATTTATTACTAGCAGTCAATGAGTTAAGGAGAGAGAAGGATTACTACTATATCATTGGACTCTCCATATAAATGCATGCACGACATAGGTTTAAATGTGTCTGGTAAAACATCATGTTTTACCTTAGGTTTTGGTATCAACTTATTGCTAAATATATAGCTCACGATGAGCTATTCCATGGAGGTTGAGTATTTGGAGGGTCATTTTTAATGAGAAGGGTCAAAGACCATTGTATTTTTTTCTTAATTTAAACTATATATCTATCAACTTAGACAAAAACTTATACATTTATTTAGGATTTTTGTTATATATCTATAATTCTGTAATTTTTTTAATTAATTGTTTACCCTATTATTTTATTTTATAAATATTACTATGAGATTCCACTTCTATATCTCTATTTTTTCAATAATATTCATGTTTTTTATAATGGAAGGTTCATGTGGAATTTTTATTAGACCTACGAATGACCCTTGTGGTTTTTAATGGTGTAGTGTCTCTATGATCTGTTCAATCCCTTTCCACTAATTAGAGTCAAAAAGAGTATAGTGGGGTAGGTTTAATGTCTTCTGATGCTTTGGATAAAGAACTATTCAGGTAGGACAATACAAGGATTCTGCAACTTAAATTTTGGAAAAGAACATGTATTCAGTAGGTTATACTCTATTTAAGTATACAATTATTTCAGAAAATTTATATTTTATCTTACATTTATCAATCAATTTATTTGTACATACTATATATCATCCTTCATTTTTTTTCATTAACCGATGAATTTTTGAATCCTTTCTTCTATTTTAAAATTAATGATTATAATGAATGGAAAATAGATAAATTGATCTATATGGAAATATATAATTTTTATTAAATCATGTATAGTTTATATATTTCATTGAATTATGTACTCTATGAAAATATTTAATATTATTTTGAAAAATATTATTAACAAGTATTTATGTGTATTTTATTTATAAAACCCAAGTATTTTTTGGTTTTAATCTTTTAAATATCCTGACAAGATTATTTAAATGTTCATCAATCTAGGGATGATATATTCTATTCTATTTTACATATATACATATATCATTCTATATTCCCTTCTATGATCATGGTATAAATATCATATCCGATTCTAAAATAATTTTAATCCACAATCCCTATTATTTCACTATCTATCACACTATCTAAAACTAACCTCTTTAGTTCATTAAATTAGTGGTATTGTCCCATAGGACTCTCATAGTACCTTAGTTTCTTTCACAATAGACCAAAAAATATTGAATCTTTCAGTAACATGTCTGTTTAATGAATTTTCTCACAAACCAACACATGTTTTTTTCAGTGTGTTTTTTCTTCACTCACACAAACCATGGGATAATTTCTTATAGGATCACCAATGTTGAGTTTAGTCTTGGAAAAGAGTGCATAAATTTATAGTTTCTGTTAGTTGGGATCCAAAAACTAAATTCAGACCTCATTTAAATGGGTTCTGTCAATTAAATTTTTTTTAGGAGTGTTAGAAAATTCAGCTTCAAAGCACAATATCCCTATTGTAGACCATACACATACAACCTATGTCGTTTTTATATACTTATAATTGGGTATTATAATTGATGACATTTTATTACATCAATTCCACTTTGGTCCATGAATCTAATTATGTGGACCAATGACTTTCTTATAATACCTTTATTTCATTAATATTAAATCATAAATTAATACCTTTTGGGACACTTATCTATAAAACTATCCCTATAGTTCAACATATATTTTTTAGTGTGTGTTCTCCGCACTCACACACACCCTAGTAAAATTTCCAAGGATTTCATCAATCTTGAAATTACTTTAGACCAAGTATATATAACCATATAGTTTATACCATTTAGGATCCTCAATATAAATGTATATCATTTTTATATAGGTAGTACCAATTAGTATTTTTTTAAGTGTTTCTTTTTTTAAGGATGATACACTTCCTAACCTCATACTGTGTTGTATCAATTTAGAAAATATACACTACTTTAACCTTTAAGTATTTGAAAAAAAATTATTTCAAAATTATCTCCAAATGATATCTAATTGGTTTAATTTTTCAATTATAGATTGAATTTATTTTGACATAAAATTCAATCAAAATAATCTCTTCACACTTCTAAATAGACCAAAAAAAATTATGGATCTTATCTATGATTTCTATGTTTTGATTTTTTTGAAATATCTTTGTTATATCCTTCTAAAAGTCTTTAATAAACATTCATTAAAATAGCACAACAAGAATTTAAAATATATAAAATATTTTTAATTTAATGATCCAATGATTTTGGATAGATTGTCTCATAATAACTCTATAAAAAACTCTTTTATCTATTCATTTATTAGACATGATATTTTGTTAAAAATTCTACAAGAAACTCATCTTTATATGAATTATCGAGAAAAGAATGTGATAATAATTATTTAAACCCTCTAAATATATCTCTCAGTCAATATTTTATTTTTAAAGATCTATTTTTAACATTGGTCATTCAATTTTAATTCATTTTTTCACCAATTTTAGAAAATTATAATTTAAATATTAATACACAAACTCAAACTATATTTAATTTTAGAATGATATGAAATAATAAAATTTAAAAAATAATGAAAAACATTATATTATTACAAAATCAACTACTAGAAGTCTGGTACCCCTCACTAGACTTCTAGTGACTCTCATATTGTCACCAAAATTATTTTGAGTCCCACCATATTTTTAGTTGGTTATATTGGGTATTTTTTATCTACCATCTCACATTCAGAAATCTAGTTAGGTGTATTATCTTTTTTATCCCAAAAAAATTATGTTGGACTCTCTAGACACGTTTAATCATCTCTACACGACCTCAAAATTTATTATCACTTTTTTCCACTCTATGAATATAGTTTATGAACACTATATGTATTTTCTAATCTAAAAATAAATTTAAATTATTCATTCTATGCATTTTTTATATTTCTAATAAATATTTAACACATAAAACAATGTCTCTATTCATTCATCTTCATATCATGTAAATCTGAAGTAACTCGAGAGTTCCTATAAAAAAACTTTCAAAAAAAAACATGACATTATATCATAATTAAAATTCATGCTTCATATAAAATATTGTCATAAAAGTTGAATCTCTATAGCTTAATCACATAGACAGGTTCTTGATACCTCTTCATATTCAAAAGTTATATTATTATGAAAACTATATTCCTTGGTGATTAAACATTATCGTGATTATAGAGTATTTTCTTCCCCATATCCATTGATTTTACTTCTATAATTTTATTTTTAATTATAATATTCTATTCATTTTCTTCTTGTTCCATCTTTAATTATCATTGGATAAAGTAGGAATTCAACATTGTTACTTTTATTATATTGATATTATTTTTTTTCAGGATTCTTATTAAACATAGTAGAAACTCCTAGAAATATTTTTTCTTCATAAATTTAAATAATAAATACAATAAAATAAATTCCTATGATATTTAATTTCCCTATTAATATCTTTTTTTGAAATATAATAATTATAAATACCATTACCCTTTGTGAAGAATATTGAAACAAACTAAAAATTGTTAGAGACACAATAAATTAAAATCCCTCTACAATTAATGTATGTTTTGATAAACAATTTAAAATTATCACTTTCATCATTTATTTGAATTTTTAATTTATGAAATTATCTCCCCCTTTGTAAATATAATAAAATTGAATATAGAAATAAGGCCATGTGGACTAATATCACATCATCATTGATATATTATAGGCTAAAAAGTAATCTTCTTCCTAACATTATCTCCAAGAATATCAAAGATGGTTTCATCATAACGTGGTCAATATAAAGAATTATGATAATTTTATGAAAGAAAAAAAATATTATTAACGATTAATATAATTCACTACATGTGTTTAGATTTTATCCCCCTTTAAAAACCTCTTCTCTTCTTTTTATTGGTTTAGGATACTGTAATTCCAAGGATATGTTGTTAAATGCACCACAACTCTAACAAAATAATTAAATATTCAAATTATTCACTAGATATATTTTTTCTACTATATGTGTATTATTCCCAAATCTATTTTATTCCTCTAATAAATTCTATAATTAAATGAAAAGTTTTTAAACACCTTTTTGGATACTATGTACCATCCAAAAACCCTTCAAAAGTTTTTCTCAGTACATGGGAGCCGATATTTTAATTTCAAAACATTATATTAAAAAATATAAATTAGGAAAAATATGAATAAATATAAATTTCTTCATAGTTTTACCCTTATTACTCACTCTATTGGTTTGATTAAATATCCCAGTATTCTCTTCACTTTAAGTTTGTTAGCAGAAATCTTATCCTTTTAAAGAGACAATTCGGTGTATCTTGTTAACCCTATAATACTTTGGACCAATATTATTTTAAAATGTGAATCTTCTCAAAAACACATGAACATTTTCCTTTACTTAGATAACAATTTTATCTTTTTTTAACTCATTTCTTCTTGAGATTTATTTTCTCAATGACATCCATCTTATCGGAATCATGCTCACACATGAAGATATTTAATTCATGGATCTAAAAAATCATGATTAAGCATTCAATAGATACAAGAATGATTTTATTTATGGTATAAGGCCTTGGAAATTTAGTCACTCTTCAATTATTAGTAAACCTTTTAACATTCTCTCTTCAACTTTGGAAATCATTGAAGATTCTATGTCACTATCAAGATCATCTTGTAGATACTGATTAATATTGTATTAAGAATCAATATATTAGCTACATTATTTATGATTCTTAATATGATAAACTATTGAAAATTTAAATCATAGATATTCATTGAAAGTATCCCTTTATCAATCAATAATTAGAGAAATAAGAAATTTTTGAAACAATTAATTTCTATTTAAAAAAATTAATTTAACATTTTAAATTTATTACATTCGTGTAAGGGTTATAAAAATATATATTTACATGATTTTTTCATCTCACCATCCTACTTTTCATATAGAATTTATCATTTTTAAATATATTCCCCAATGATTTATTATTTAAGAATCATTATTTCATCATTTAATTATAACATTGACATCAATTTAGGGATTTATTTCCCTCCTTCTTGTCTAAGTTTTTATTCATCGTGAAAGCCTCTTTAATATTCATAAATTTAATTTACTTCATGTAATTATATATAATATTCTCTAAAAATAATTATTTTCACCTTAGAATCAACAATGTACTCTTTAATTTCTAATTTCAAAATTACTCATTGGATTTTTCTTTAAGTTATAATCATCTTATTCATGTTTCTAAAGGTAATAATTGATTACATAACTACCATATATTATGTCTATGAGGTAGATTAACTAAAATAAGGATAGGTTCAATCATTAAATAACCATTTTTTGTTTCTTAAATTTTTATAAAACATATTTACTATATATTATATCATTGAAACCAATTAAGTTAAATAGTGTTCCTTCTTTTTATTTCTCTAATAATCACACTCATATTCAAGAATAGAAATAAATAAAACAAAAACAAGAGAAATTTTACAAGTTTTACTATAAATACTATATTTGATCTTTGGTTTTATCTAGATTCTATCAAACATTACAAAAATATATTATTTTTTATCTAGAAAACTATAAAAGGATTGATATAGTCTTAATTATTTGACAAAAACACTCTTAGTAATCTGATTGAAATTATAGTATATCTTTTATTATATATAAATTATGTGGTTAAATATATATGATAAAGAGACATCAATTAATCTCTTACAAAACTTATGGAGTTATTCCTTCAGATCACTTGATTCATTGAAGCATAATCTATATGAACTAGGTCATCCAATCTTTACATTAAATTTTTAGATTTATAAAATTACACATATTTTTTAGTCAATAATATAATACCCACTCTCTCATAATCATCCCTATATTATATGTAATATTTACACATATAATTTTTTTTATAACATTAATTTTAATAAAAAACTCAATTCCAATATTCATTTTATATCCACAATTATTAAAAAATACATATGAATATTCTCTCACGTTTATCCCAATTAATTCACTTTAATATATCATGATCCTTATCCTTTTCAAATTCAATATGATAAATTCATTAAAATACAAAAAAAATATTATTTAAGATACCATCAAAATTTTACCCTTAATTATTTATTAATTGGTTTTCAATTATCTCATGTTGAATCCAATAATATGTCATCTCATTAATGGAACTTCAAATCTTGGTTTATGATCTATTTGAAAGTCCTATTAGATTTCCTTAAAGATATATAATGTGTTAATCAATAATTTAAAATTTCCAAACATGACCCTCTCAGAATATCCATTTTTAATAATCAATCATAAGCTTGGGTCATTTGAATTGAATTTTTCATCTGAGATAACGAGAATTAAAAGATAAATAAATCCATTATAATCTCATTTTATTCCACAATGAGATATAATTATAATTTGTTTAAAATTTAGTATAAAAACATGATATAATATTTGATCTTTTATTGTAAGTTGTGAACATGTCATCATTCTTCTAGTGACACCCATGTACTTACTAGAACTAAGATGATTCTCACTAGAATTTTGGTGGGTTCTTCTAGGAATTATACCTTTCCATTGAACATCTACTTAAGAAAATTGTAATTTTCAAAAAAAATAGAATTTTGGTTATAATTAAACTCTTTTAATAATATTCAAAATTATTCCAAATATATTCCCACATTTCCATAATTATTTTAATACCATTAAATAATATCTACTAGAAAAATAGTGTACGGACATTGACCGGTCTACTTTAATGTTTTTCTTCTTTTTCCTATATTTATGATATTTCCATTCCCCATTAGACTTCCTTTGGTTTTCTTTATCATCATCAACTATATATATGTTATTTATTTCTTCTCTTAGAATAAGAAGGTATATTAAAATAACTATATATCACTTCATTAACATTGAAATAATATATAAACACTATACATTTTAAGAAAATTGAGAATTTTCATCGGAATTCCTTCACTAAATATTCATATGTTCTTCCAAGATCGTTATCATCCTCATTCTAATTATCACCATGAAATATATCTAAATAATAATCACACACTAATCTAGTCGTAATCTCTTTATACCCACCATAAGGACACCAACATGAATGAAATAATTTAGCTACTCCTCTTTTAGTATATCCCACCCCTAAATCCCATGAGTACCCTCATATAAACTATTGAGGTGTTAAGCACCTATTGTAAAAAAATACTAAAGAATTATAGTTGAGACCATTAAATTATAAATAAAACATGTCTTTATGGACCTCATACTTATTAGTTAATCTTGATCTATCAAACTTATCATCCAATGGAAGATCATTATCCATATATCTCTTCTTTCATTTCTTTTTACCTTAATTTCTTGAAAATGTGTTATTTCTTATCACTATAAAGAACATTAAATTCTTTCCCAAACTAGATAGAATCAAAAACCATATTCTCTTCTTAAGACCCACTATTTTTATTTCCCTCAGAAAACTATTTTTATAAGTTAGATCATAAACCTTGAATTATGTTATAAACTAAAATTTTAGGGAACTTGAAAAAACAAGTAGATCACCGAATATCTGAAAGGGAATTATGCTAATCCTACTTTATACAAAATCTATAGATGGGATATCTAATAGCATAATATGAAATATATTCTTCTCTAAATTGTCCATATTGATCAATTAATCTAGTTGTTTCCACATCTACATAATAAAATGGGTTGAATTTGGATAAAATAGTTTCATTAATATCCCTATTTTTTATAGAATCCATTTTATCTTCTTTATATTCAACGGTAGAGACTATTAAAATAATATATTAAATACTTTTAGAATCATATAAACATCCATTATTTACTAGGATTGGGTTTATCAACATATAAATTCCCTTCTCAAAAGCCTCACTGTCATTTGGTATAGAAAACATTTCAACCTTAATGTGAAAAAAAATTAATCGATTCCCCTGTCTAAATCATTGATTGTAACATTCCACTTGAGACACAAATAAAATATAATTTCTATAATAGTACTGATGTGTAAATTTAATCCAAATGAATACTAAATGGGGGTTTATAAGATCAATTTCAATATAGATTTATTCCATTACATGATGTATTATCTTTTCAGTATGATTTTTCTGGTGGAGAAATAAACCAATATAATTCCTTAACATTTTTTGAATAGATATATTCACAAAATGGAATCATAATCCCTATATATATTACTTATACTTCCAAATAATAATTATCCTTGTGAGTATGAAAATTATATAGGCATCGAAAATGAATAAATCAAAGTGGCTTAAAGATTATAGAAGAACAAGCCCAATCCATTGGGAATTTTTCTTCATCATACTACTAAATCTATATGTGTTATGAATCTAGAATCCATATAATAGCTATAATATTTAAGCCACACCCTGTAATGACATGAGAAAAAATCACAAAATAAAAAAAATTGAATCATTAAATCAATGAGAAATATTACGAACCTGAATCCATATCAAACTCTCAAGGAGAGATATCAACAAATATCATTCGATCAAGGATTTTAATGGTTTTTGGTCTGAGTTAATTTTGTTAAAAATAAGTGATAAACTTAATGTTATATCATATATTTATATTAATGGAATTTAATTTTATTAATATTGTTTGTTGTTTTTGTAATAAATATATAAATTACTTTATTTTTTGTTGCGTTTTAAAGGACTATATAACATTTATGCAAAGAATTGAATAACAATAGAAGCTAAAGTATATGAATATCAAGCATGATTAATGAAGCTACACATTATATAAATGAATAATCCAGAAAATGTATAACTTACACTAAAACGTTACCCCTATGATTTTTGTCATTATTTAAATGATGAATATCACATGAAAGGGAGTCAATCGACATCCCTCCTCTGGAGGTTTTATGGGTTCTGTGTAATCACTCTTTATTGGAGTGGGACCCTTCCACCATCCATTTAATGATAGTTCCTCACGGTTTAGAAGAGGGATATTAGAGATATGGGAAGTATAAATTTAGAAAAGGCATAGGAAATATTTCACACACACCTACTGTCACATAGTAAATTCCCTATTATAAATTCATTGAGGACCCTCCTTGAGTGAACATGCATTAACTCATATATTTTGACTTAATTAATGCATTTATTGTATCCCTATATGGTGTCATGTTTTGATTCTTATTCCTCTTGTGGAATAATTAATTTATGATATCATAGATATAGGAGATTCAAGTTGTAACTATTTAAACCTATACTACCATAGAAAAATCATATCTTTTATCAATGAATCATACCAGAATATTCCTTAGAAATATTGTTACTACTGTCATAAAATATGAATAACCAAGGAATCTTTTATATGATATCCACATATCATAAAATAAAAAATACCCTAATTACTTACAACAATAGTTATTCCTTTTGTATTTTGTAATCTGTGATATATCATAACATACACTATAATACTTATAGATTTGAGGAGTATTCCAATCAATCTCCCACGTGCACTAAAATCTAAAATAATTGCATGACATTTCACCTTAACTTGTGATGTGATATCCAAAAATCCTTTTTTATATCATAAAAAACACTTTTCCATATCTAAAATTGACTTCACTATGTATGATATTATATAAAATACCATGTGAATACCCTTATGAAACTCATTTTTATTAACTCTAAAACACAATTAAAGAATCTCTCTTTGTCAAACTCAATCCTCATTTACTCAAAAAAAATGTTACCCCAAGGGAATTTATAGCATAGACAACAACAATCAATCAATAAAACCATAAATAAAAGTTAATAGTATACACTAAAAAATCATCAGTGATACTCATGCTATAAATAAATTTGGCTTGATCTCCATCAAACACTTGAATATCTATACTTATGTCCATTAGTTGTATCATACACAAGAATGAATTCACATATTATCCCTTTGTTCAAGTAATCTAGTGACTATGGGACATGGAATATGTAAATACCATATATCATATTCATACATTCTCAATTCTCATAGTATAGATACACCAGGTTAATGAATATGTCACATATCATTCACCATTATATATGATCCCATTACAAGTCCCTCACCTTAATAGATAATTACATCATGTATACTATCTAAGTGTATTCGTAAAATTCCTTAATCTATATCAATTGAGGTACCATATATCATACTTTTTATATGATATGAAAAATATCATATTAGTTGAGAAACAACCAATGAAATGACAAACATAATTAAGCACCCCCTGATTTGTGTGTTTGTGGAATTGTTTTCTGTTTGGTTGATTTGTGTATCTTTGGATTGTTGGTTTGTTTTTTGTGAAGATTTGATCCCCAATATAGGGTTCAATTCATCTAATTATTCTTAAGGGACATCTTTAGAAAAGGTGTATTGGAGGGTGTTTTTACTAGTCATTACTTCTAGAATTGGATGTTCGAGAGGGTATGACGTTCGTCATCAGTTTCGTGCTCGTGCATTCGTACATGGGGATTCAAGACAGAAATAATGAGAATGTGAATGCTCAACTTAATGATGATGATGAGGGGTTGGAAACCTTATTTTTATAATAATTGGATTTTTTTTGTATTTGGTCATTGGATTGTGGGTCTTTAATGTTTTTATGTCTTGAAGTATTTTGAGTTCTCCATTATCCCTTAAAAGGGGGGTCTATCTTAATAATAAAAAATTTATTTTCAATAAAAATAATCATGTAGTAGGGACTTAAACTATGATCCAATAACCCCTAATATAATAAATACATAGAGTATAACTCTCCATATGGTATAATTTTTAGATCATCAAGCATGAAAAATCCATTTTGTGCCTCATGAGCATATTCCATATCTCAATATATGAATCATACACATGTTAACCTTTAAATTTCATCAAAAACTATAATATATCATGATGACCATCAGTTATGTATAACTCAAATTAATATTTTTTTATTTCAATTATCATTAAACACACACACACACATATATATATATATATTTTCCAATGTGAAACCATAATAAAGTGTTTATTTCTTTTTATATGAGATGATACATTTTATATTTGTAAAATATATTAAAAATACTTAACAAATCCATACATAAGAAACTGTATTCTATACCATATATGATAGAATACTAGGTCATACTTATATTCGTGGAACATTCAAGGGTTTTGTTAAACTCATTAAATCTCTATATAATTACCGACACATCTCTATGTTCCTTACTCATTCAACCCACCCACTAAACTCTTTAGTTAGTAACATCTATTATTGTGGAATGTTTTAATAAATTTGATATTTTGGAATCGTATTTTTAATGTAAAAATCCATGAATATATTCAAACTTCTTAAATCCATAACAACCAATGTTATGACGTTAATAAATTTCATTTCCTACATCGAAATTTTTATAGGTACATTATGATATTTCTTGAAACTCATTCCATAAATGTTTTCCATTAAAATATTTGGCCTACTAATAAAAATATTTTCATTATATCTTTTTCAACAAATCCCAAACTCTTTTAGGATAATGTTCCATTCACATTGCTATGATAGATAAATTTAATTCTTTACATTTTTCTATAATTCCATAACCAAAACACTTTTAGGATATAAATTGATAATCCCCTTCAATTTTTATTAAAATAATGTTTTATTTTTTATTTTTTATTTTTTAATAACTATGAGTTCAAACATACTCCAATTAGCCTCTGAGATAAAATATTCTGTTAATAATATCCTGCTAAGATATAAAACTCCTTTGTTCTTATGAAATAAATCTTATTTTATTTTAGTAGGAATATTTAACAACTAAATTATTTTTTATATATCTTATTAGATATTTTAAGAGTTTGGAATAATTTCATAAAATGAATATTATTCCTTAATATATGCCACTAATGGTTGGTGGGATCATATCTCATATATTTCAATAAATATCCAAATATACTCATTTATCCTAGGTAAAGAATTGTTATCCTTATATTATTCTAAAAAAATGTTATAGGAATTGATAAATCATAAACCATATTTGTTAATTACTTCATATTTTTTATAAAAACACTTTACTAACAAATAATTCCTTTTATCATAAATACTATAAAACATCTCTATTACCTTTGTTTTTTCAAAAACCATGGCTATATACCCCACCTATAACCCTGGATTTTGTAAAGATATGGCTATTAGTCATTATTCATTGGATATATCCACATATTTATAGAACTATGTATATTGGTGTGGTATATAGCCACATGACTCTTGAACTATGGCTATAGAATTCCTTGGAAAAAACTCATGTGGTACATTGGCAAGAAAACTTATAACCAGAGTTTTTTATAAACCATGGCTATAGGTAATTATTAAATTATTAGAGCCATAGTGTTTTGAACCCATTGAAATAGACCATACTTATAGCCAAAATTTCAAAGTAATTGTGGCTATAGTGTCTCCATGTAATGGTTATATCTACGGTTTTATGAAACCCTGCTTATGGACCATACCTATAGCCATGGTGTCAAATAACTATAGAGATAGGGTCCCCATGTATTTTTTATAGCCATAGTTTAATGAAAACATGGATATAGAGCATACCTAGAGCCATGGTTTTAATTAAAACATGGATAATGGTTCCCTATATATTGAATATAGAGACGGTTTCATAGAACTATGGCTATAGGGTTCTTAATTAAGCGTAGGAAAAAAATATTTCCATGGAAAAGGGGTGGGAAAAACTATTTCCACAGTTTTACACCTATAGCCACAGTTTATAAAAATGTATATAGTATTATATTTATATATATATATATGAATCAATAACCTTTGATATAATAGTTTTTAAGAGCCTGTATGTAGGTAAAGGAGGTGCAAGGTTCGAATCTAGGCAGTGTCATTTTAAATATCCATAGCTAAGGTTTGAAGAACTGTGGCGATAGATTCTATTTTCACGGTGGAAAATTATGGTAATAACCATTCTAACTATGGATATATCCATTTCCATTATTGAAAACATAGAGGGATATTTTCAAGGTTTAATAAACAATGGATATAACTTATATTTTCATGGTAGAAAATTGTGACAATAACCCTTGAAATCGTGGATTTATCCCTTTTCCATGGTGGTGGGTTATTTCCCCAGATTATAAAACCATGGGTATAGATGTTATTTACTTAGTGAAAAAATGTTGGAATATGCCTTGAAATAATGACTATATATTTTACTTATATCCACACTAATAGGATACACGACCAACTAGAACCATGGATATAGTCTATAGCCACGGTTTTTATTCCTATAGCCACGGTTTTTTACTGTAGATATAGTTTAATGTTATAGTTGTGTCATATAAGAGAAATTTGATAAATATACACATCCTTTACATAGATCCATCTTATAAACTCCTTTATATTTAAGTATTTAATATATATATATATATATAATTTGTTTCATCACATGTAATTAAACAACAAGATCTATCCATTCTTTCCTTGATCTTAAACTCCTATACTTTTATAACACTTGTAAAGTTTAACATGAGTATCATATGCCCTTGAAAACTGAATAATTTATTTCTATAACACTACCACCCGACATGGAAATTCCATATATTTTTAAAAATAACATTGGGTATCTAGGTAATTTTAATCATATAGAATTGTTATCCATCCCTTTTTTCTTTTACTAGTTTTGATGACCCTTAATTTCTACCAGAAGATTCATTTTATTTAATTTGTAACTAAATTTTATTCTTATATATTGAAATTTTAACCAAACATACTATCTATATTGAATTAGAGACGTCACATCACAAGAATAATTCAACTATCCTAACACTTTGAGAATATATGGTAAACTCTTTGTGAACTCATTCACATTTTCATGGAATTTCTACTGATAAAGAGAATGAATTCTATAACTGAGTTTTACTTTAAATATATTCATAGTCTCATCAAGTCATAAACATACCCAATCATACAGATTTTATGATATGATGCTAGAGTTATTTATTTTGGTATGAATCAAATTCCTTTTAAACCTCAATTTAATTGTCTTATACATATCATAGGAATATATATTCACCTATTGAATAAATTTAATAGTTGGTTTCTCATGAAGGGTTTACTTTGACACATACAATTTCACTTACTTAAGAACTTTTCTTAAGTAATTCATCTTAAGAGTTTATTATATTCATATTCTCCTTGAAAATATTAATCTCAATGTTATGTTTTTATTATGATGATTGAATTTACTTATATCAAAATATTTTTTTCAAATGGAAGTCATGTTGTATATATTTTTATCAAAGAATTTTAACTAAAGTATCCCAACTAAAATGATAAAAGAATTTAAATCCATAATATATATTAGTATCCCAAGATCCACATTTCCCTAAGCAATGGGACTAATATAGTGTTCATTTCACCGCATAGTTTTTTAGGTATGGATTTATCTTAATAAAATCATATAGGATTCTTCGATAGTTGAGTGGAAAACCCATTTCCCAAATCCACATGTTGATTTTCTTAACTCTATCCTTCTAGTATCATAATAATTATGGTTTCTCGCATAAATACAACCTAAATTACAATCCAATTAAAAGAAACTTAAAAATTGGGGTTACCTTATTACATTCTATAATTACCCAACATACTCATGGGGCACCCAGTTATGGAAGGAAACTACCTATATGGATGATCGAGGTCTTTGAAAGTGATACATTAAAAGGAATCTAACAATTAGTATTTTGGATGAGATTTAACTCTCACTATATTTTCATATTTTATTCTTTTAAATGTATGAATGATTCAATTTATTTCGTTTTATAATCCAAATCCATCCACCAAATCAATATATTCAAAGAGTACTGATGTGTGTCACTTTATACACCACATATCTTGTGTTACAAACCTAAATTAAAAGCCAGCCATATTTCTATACATATAAATTATTACTATGATTATGTTATATGTAAATATTTCATGTAACATTTTATAATTATATAAAATCAAAATTATATACATTATTAATCCCAAATCCAGGGATATTCAACCCACACATTTCTAAAACATGGCATAAGACTCTGGGCTAGTGGGAATTCTGAACAAAAGTCCCTCTATCTAGGGAAAATGCATTTAAGAGATATATAAATTCCATAAAAACTCAAACAATATATATATATAAATCATAATTAACTACTTAACTTAATCTCATAACTCAATACAAGACAAAGTCATGATAGAAGTAAACTAAATCACCTATCATACCTAGAATGTAACTCATTAAATGCATGTATGATCTTCTATATATGCCGTATAAAAAATTAAATTAAAGAATACGTACATTAATAACATAAATTTTTTTTTACTATTAATAAATCTTCAAATAACTTTTAAATAAATGAACAATTCACATATTTAAATATAAGATAAAAAATTTATGAATAGTTAAATTACAGAAGATGATTATAAACACTATACAAATTAGCTATTCATTTTAGACATTCTATAATATTAAATATAAACACACTATATTCATTTCCTTATATGAACTCTTTTATATTATCCATTATATTAAATTTTAATTTAAATATATTATATAAAATGATAAAGGAACATTTTATACTTCAAGTCTATTATGTAAACATTTTACATAATCTAAATATCATGTATTTAAATATATTTAAACCTTGATAAAATTAGTAAATACTATATATTTCTATGTGGTTTAAATAATTTCACAAAGAATTCCTTAATTATAATTATTTAAATTAAGTCTTTCATAAAATTTGTAACATCAGAATAAATTATTTTCTATTTATTCTTAATTATTATAATTTATAAAAAATATAAATTATAATTAAAATATCCATATAAATAAATTATTAATAAATTTTAATTCATTCCATGTGATTCAAAATCTATTTCAATATTAACATTTAATATTATAGAATATTTATGAATAAATGTTTTATAAGCATTTGATTTTTAAATTATATACAATTTATAATTAATTAAATTTTTTAAAATTAATAATATCCCAAGATAACTTTTTTTACAATTTATAAGAAATTATTAAAATATAAAATCTAATTCATAATAATTTTTAATAAAACCCCATTTTTCTCACTAAATTATATTTAACAATTTCAAAGGAATCATAAACTGTGATTGATATATCATAAAACATAAAAATTTATGTTTTATCATTATTATTTTATGAATGATAATGTTATCACTTCTTATGATAAGAAGTTTTCACTTTGATAAACAAGGTATAACAGACAAGCATGGAGTAACCAATACCTAAGATTCACCCATATGGAAAAGGTATTGACCCTTACATATGTAGTAACCCATACATAAGTGTATTTTAATTTTTTGGAAAAGGTACTTGACCTTACATATGGGCATTTTTATTTGACGATATATGATATATCATTATTATGAAATGATTCCATGTTTTCACGCAGCCTATATTTCAGCCATGGCCTATGATACCACCAATATAGTAGCTTATGAAACAAAATAAAATTATGAGTTTGAATGTTTCATACTCTATTATACACACCAATTGTACCTTGTATCTTGGTAAATACACATTATTTTATCTTATAAGGTAATTTAAAATAGATCCAAATCACATTATGATATCCAATATAATAATATTAGGATATTAATTAAGATAATGTTATCTCATAACATTATATTAGTCATAGTTATATATTTTTAGAATGACTTCATGAATCAAAATCATGGAAAGTAATTGATACAACTTATATTATTTGAATAAATATATTACATTTATTCTAAGAAGTAGAAAAAAATTAGAAACCCAAATCTGGGAGAACCATTATTGATAAACAAAATCATGCATACTATATATAAGGAAACATGAAAATTTGTACCTTATGTTTTTTATCTATAGTTATGATCTTTGTATCTATATTTATAGTGTAGATCACATTAGAGGTAGTCTGATGAAATCCCACCTTCAAAGGTATACATGAGTTATTCTGAATCACTCATTATATATGTGAGACTCTTCCACCCTCCATGTAATGCATGTGCCTCATGGTACAAAGAGGTTAGGAGATAATAAATTTGGGAATGATCAATTAATTTAAGGCTTGGCAAAGCTTTCACATACATTTCATGTCATGCTAAATTCCCCTTTATAAATCCCTTTATGGTTATCCTCAAGTGAACATGCATTAACTCATATATTGTCAGTTAATGCGTATAATGGCTATAGCCCTCACAATGTAAACTTTCTTGTCTGTTTTTTCTTATGAAATAGTTCATTTATGATATTATGTGTGTAGAAAATTTTATTTTTAACAATTTAAAACTCAACTGCCTTAGATGAATCCTTTCTGTGCTAAATGAATCATACCATTGGATTAATTGGCACTATGATTCTTCCATTTTAAAACTATGACTAACCAAGGTAACCTATATATGATATCCTATTATAATAAAATATAATATACCTTAATGAATTATAATAATAATTATTCCATGTGTATTTCATACTCTACAACATTCAACATCATATCATACAATTCATATTCTTTTATGACATATTCCTCTTAATTTTAAACCAATGTGAATAAATTATGATTTATTTTATGGAATTTTTATATTATTATGCTATTAATATGGTATTACTATGTAATAAAAGATATATGAATATTTGAAAATTATTTTTTATTTCCTTTTATAATTTATTGTTCACAAAATAAAAAGATAACATGAAGACAAAATGTACTAATTAAATTAATATGAGGAAATATTGTGAATGTCATAATATATTTGGATAAGTATTAAGTTAAAAATCAAAGACTGGATTGTACAGTAGGAACAAAGTGGTATGTGCTTCTATTAATTAAAAATAATTTTATTAGATGGTTAAGGGGGTAAATAAAAAAAATTGCTTAACAAGGTCTTAGAATAACAAGACTTGTTAATTAGAAAATTTGGCCATAATTTTTTTTATTCAAATTATTTTAGTTCTTTAATGGTGTGTTTATAGGATCACAATTAGTAATAAATTTGGGAGAATAAGATTCATGTATTTCTATGTAATATGGGAACAATAAAATATATGTAATTTTTTAAAATTAGGTTTAAATGTTATATTTTCTTTGATTAATGACAAAATAAATTGATAATTAAGAAAATTGAATCATAACCAAAATTAGAATTAATAGTTTTATATGTTCATATATAAATTAATGTTAATATATTTTTTATTACAAATAATTTTAGATTTCATAAAAATTCATTAATTCTATCTACTTTTACAGAAAAAATTTATTTTTAAGAATATACTAAAAATATATTTTTAAAATAATTTTCATGTTACTATCATATTATTTTTTAATAAGTTTATTCTTTTAAAATTTATTATTGTTCATGAACTGAATGAACACCAATTGAAGCCTCAAGGAATCTTGAAACCAAGAATGCATTATCAATCCTAATAAAATTAAATCATTTAAAAAACATGCAGTCAGGCCATTGCAATGATGAAGGGAAAAATATAGTAATATAAAAGTAGTATAAAATAAGTAGAGAGAAATTATAGGGTGTACAATTTCAATATTACATTAACATAATGTCACCTATATATATAGGGTATATATAGGTTCTAAATGATTATCTATATTAATACCCATCTCCCATATAAAATCCAATTGTTGGAATACCAATAGTTATAGAAAATAAAGGTTTTACCATATAAAGGGGTTATTTGGGAAATTATGATATATAATATTATTTGGTTAATGAAATACACATAATAATAATTCATAACACTCCCCATTAGATTCCATTATTTCATGGAATATAATATAAACTTCACATAAAAACCTTGTTTGAAAAAATGATTGAAACCAATGTAACTAAATTCTAGGTCATACTACCTCTTTAAAACCCTCATTGGGAAAACCCATAGGGAAAACATTTGAGGAAGGGAAAAAAGATAGAAATATTCCAAAATCCACACCAAATAAATGTATAGAGCATATAGACTTCTAATATAAATGTTATAAATCAATTTATTAAAAAAATAGTTGGAAATGAATTTATAAATAAATATAAACGATTATCATAATATCTCATTTTCTCGATATAAATATTTCCATTCATTTGATGTTAATAAGGGGAAAATGATTTCGGTGGGATATGTGTTATTATGTAGACATTGATATACCCACTCCTCAGTTGTTCTATACAAGAAGCATTATTATCATATAATGTGGTTGGACTATCATTAATCAAATCTTATCAACAATTATTTCAAATATGATAAATATCTGATCCCATCCAAACAAATTCACGAATTGCTTCATGAATCACAATCAACTAAGTATAATTAGAGGGGTTTATAAAAATGTTTCTTTATATAACTTCATGAAATATAAGTTCCACCACATGAGAATAAACACACATTTAGAGTTATAGATTTATATGGATAAAAAGTAACCAATATTGGTATAACCACCCATTTATTATTCCAAAATATTAAAATAGTACAATCCTCCATAAATAGATCCATATAGGTATCATAATTTTTTTTATACTGTTATAATTTTGACATGTAAGATAAGAACTATAACATGATAATAAAGTCATATAAAATGATATATCTAGCATTTTATTTTTTACAAGGTAAATAAGTGATCTTATAGAACTAACATATTTTACTATAAAACCAAGAATATCTTCATTGTCCTCTCATGATCTAAAAGAATATTTATTTAGGTCAAGAGAATATAACACCATTAGTGTACTTCCTATATATTACTTTTCCAAATAAATCATTTTTAAGACATTTTCATAATATCAATATTAATGAAAAAATCCGCCATTTAGATGTTTAATTTTTAATCCATGGTAGAATAATGTTTTTCCAAAGTCCTTAATTTCAAATTATTTCTTTAAATATTCTAATTCTTTGGAAATATTTTTGTGGTTCCTAATAATATTTAAATTTTCATCATATACAATAATAATGAAAAATATATAATCAATACCCTTAATAAAGAAAATTGAAAAAAGTGGGTCATTTTTATAACCCCATTTCATAGAATGTTCACTTAGAAGGTTGCATGACATTCACCATGAGATAATTAATCAATATAATGATTTATTCAACTTAACATAACAGTGTTATAAAGATTTAAAATATAGTCTTTAATATTTCTATTATTTTCATAAAAAAAGTAATTATCAATATTTCTGTAGGGATATGAAGTCGGAATATACATCATGAATAAATTTAGATTCTCATATATAAAAAACATCATAAGATATCAAAAGGTTATACCATCTACTATAGGAGATTATGCTTCATCATAATCAGTCCCAATTCATTTTGAGAATACATGAAACTTTAATCGTGCTTTATATCTCACAAATTCATTATTTTCATTTATTCTTCTAAAAAATACTCAATTATAACTAATAGGTTTAATCCCATCCGAGTTTTTCACAATTAACCAAAAAAAAACTCATGTTTAGAAAGTGAGTCTAAATTATATTTTATTATACCATTATATTTATCCTAATCATTTCTACTGTGGAATTCATCAAACATTTTAAGTACTTAATCCTCATCAATTATATCAAGAAATATGTTTTATGAAAATGTTTCAACAAAAATTTTATCAGCTCACTTATAACATATTTTAGTCATAGTAAAATGAATAAAAATTTCCTCTTGATCATAATCATTTACATGTGGTATTTTTTTGCAGAATTTTATGATCAAAAAAATTCATTACCTTTGAGTTCTTTTATTTCTTCAACCAACATGGACTTTTTCCATTTCCTTTGATAAGGATATTTATCATTTGAACCAAGTGATCTTCCATACTTATTGAGAGGATTGGAAACATCACTAATTTCTCAATTATTTTGTGTTTTAGGGATATCAATCCTATCTACAACATTTGAAGTGTATGTGTATGAATTTTCAACCTATTTTGAATCATTTAATACATCAATAAATTGGTTTTCTATATTTTTAAAATTAAATTTCATTTTAACTTCTAGTTCAATCATATTTATAAAAGATAAATATATAATAATTAAGTTCTTTTCTATTATATTTCTTTTTTATGTCGGTTTGTTTCCCCTTTTAATATTGGAAATTATTTTTTATCATAATGAAAATTGAAAAAAAAAATCTTTTGTAAATAAGTCTCAAATAAATTTCTCAAGATACCTTATAATTGAGGGATATTTCAATCCAATGTCAATCCATGGTCTTCTATGGGGTCCCATTTTTTATTTTGGGGGTGATACTAGCACATATAAATCATAACCAAATATTCTAAAATATGAAATATTTGGCTAATGGCCATAATCTCATTTTAAACAAGAATATTTATGATAACTTGATGATATTATATAAATAAAAACTATATTATGTAAAAAACATGTAACCATATCAAACTAGGAAAATATTTTTCATGAGAATTGGTCTAGAAATAATTTGTAACCACTCTTTAAATGATTCATCTATACTATTATGTGTGTGAATATAAGGTAAGTGATCCTCAAAACTTATTTAATAAACATGAAACAATTATTAAAAACATGATATGAGTATTCCCTAGAATTATCAAGTAGAATATTATTGATTGAATAGTCTAAAAAATTTTATTAGCATTGTGATTTGGGAAATAAACATTGAAAATTCAAAGTTCTGAGTTGATAAGAAGAACATATGGGACCATATTTTTGATGAATCAATAAATAACATAAAACATAAAAATAGTAAAAATGGGGGATGAACTGGACCACAAGTGTGTTTGTGAATTCATTATAAAAATTTAAGGTATTCTATCTTAATTTCCCATGGTTATGGACTTATAATCAAATTTAATTGATAAAAAATCATTCCATGAGAAATTTTTAGGTGTAAGTACAGTTTTATAAACTAATATATGAATATTATTATATTTAATTATTTTTATAATCATTATTAATATTGTATGACCAAAATAATTTGTTCATACATTAAATATGTTATGTTCAATAATATTATGTTTTGCCATTTTTGATTTGATTATACATATATTACATAGTATAATTTTGAAGGATATATTAACATTTTCCCACAAATCAACTTATTCTCATAGTTAATTATTTTTATGTAAAAGTATTTATCATGTCATTTATCTATAGTGTTGATGTGATATCGATTTTCAAAAATATATTTAAATCTAAATAATTTTTTAAAGATTTTAATAAAACATAATTAATTAAAATCTATGTACCACCATATAAGAATATTTTTTCTATTTTTAATCCCTTTATTATTTTTTCATTATTGATTAATATACATACCTGAGTACTTCCCATTTTAATTTTGATAAATTTTTTCCTGAATTTAAGAATTATGTGTTGAATGGAACTGTAAACACATTAAATATCTTCATCAGGGTGATTTATCTTCATAAATTGATTTATAAAATCCATTTTTATTAAAAAGAAAATAAGACTTACACAATAAAAATAATATAAATGAAAAAAATACATACTATAATTATTGAAAAAAAAAATTACAAGTAAAAAAGTATATATCCATCATGAGTATTTAAACATTGTTCATATTCATAAAACCATTAGGGTTTACAAAATGATCAAAGATATTAAAATTCATGATATCATAATCATACTTATTTTCCATGTTAGGAAATTTTTCTTTGAGTATCTTTTATTTATCCATTAATGGTTCATTGAAAACACCAAAAAAATGCTTCTATATAAGATGGGTTGTGACCAGTTTCCCTTTATACAACACTAATAATTTTCTTTCATCGTTATTTATTTTATTCTATAATAGTTGTTCATTATTTCACCACTTATGATGGTTCCCATTACACATATAATTTTGTGTAAGGCCACTACCAATAAATTATTCACCTCATCCTTAACTATTTCAATTAATTCTATGTCATTTATTATTAGAAGCCACATTTGATTTAGAAAATAGAGATACACTAGTTGTTAATGACTCTTGATTCCTTATTTAGGGTTAATTGTTTTGTTGCACAATAAGTTGTAAATAGAGTAATTCTGCATATTTTATAAAAAAATTCTCAATATAATTTTTTTAAAATATTTTTTGAGGAATAAGTGGTTGAAATTTGTTTTCTAACATATGAGAGTTTAGAAATATTTTCTTCATAGAAGGTAAATTGTGATGAAAATACTCTTTGATTTTTTTACATAACACTAGAGGTTTTCTCACCATCATTTACTCATTCTTTAAATACCCATGGATATTATTAAAAGGATAAATAAAGGATTGATCATGGTCTTGAGTATAAACTTTATTTCTATTTCGGGTTATCTTATCAAGTCCATTTACATTTAAATTCATATATGTATCCAAAAATACTATACAGTATTTCTTTCCTTAAATTTCAATTGGTATAAAACCATGAATCACAATATTCACCATTAGAAATATAAATTACCACTTTATTAATAACCACTTTGATAAAATTAAACTAATTCTAATAATATGTTGAGAAACTAATTAAATTTACATTAAAACAATAAGGGATTTAGAATCCTGAAATGCATGATTCATTGTATGAAAATAGATTTTTTGATTAAATGTGGAGTATAATATTTGTAATGATAATATACATGGAGATAGAGTAATATAAAATATGTAAAAAATTAAGTAGATAAAATGTTTGGAGGACCCAGAGTTTTATGTTCCATTAATATAGTGACATATATATATATGGTATATTGAGGTTGTAATAAATGGTTTAGATCAATATCTATCTCCCATATCAAATCCAATGGTTAGAATACCTATGATTAGAGAAAATTATAGGTCATCCTTGTGAAGGGGTTTATTGGTAAATGAGGAGAAATAATAATATTAAGATAATGACGTCCACATAACAATAATTCTTAACAATTATAATATTTAAATGAAAAAATAAATAAATTTTTACAATGATAAATATTGAATATGTATATATTCTAGAAATATTATTCATTGTTTTGAAATTTGCAACATAATTTCATAACCAAGCTCTAAATGCACTTTTTTAATATGTAATATTTGAACTTATTTAAAAAATATATTATTTAAAATATAAAAAAAATATAATAATTAAAACTGTAATGTAATATGTTTTGGTACTGATAATAAAAAAATGTTAAAAATTAAATTAATTGTTGTTTTATTTTAAAAAACTATAGTATTTTCTCAGTTTTTTCTATAAAAAAATAAAATTTTTTTATAAAAAATATACTAAAATATAATTTGGTTTATAAAAAAGGATTTTCATAACACATACTTTTATTAACATTTTGAAATTTCATATTATTCTTTATTTAATTACTTAATTTTTTAATTTTACATTTAATTTTATTTTTTAATTGATAAAGAAATTTTATTATAATAACAACGTGATTTTTTATAAGAGAATTTATTGAATTTAGAGGTACAATGCTGATTTGAACTCAAATTATTTTAAAAATGAGGTGTAATTATTTTTGGATTTTACATTTAATTCTGTTTCTAATAGAGGAATATTACAAAGAAATTATTATGAAAATATAAAAAGGACATGGTTATCCCATGAAAATGTAAGTTATAATATTAAAAAAATGGTTTTAAAACTAACTATCAAATTTGGTTTCATAATAGAGAAAAAGGACAAGTGCATAACTGTTTATGGTTTTTCTAATACTGGGATAGATTTTCTCCTTACATTTTTAATTGATTTATTATCTGATGATGAAATTATTCTTTGAAATTATTACATGATACCAAATATTATTTATATGTTTGAATTTTCATCTACTATAACTCTTGCATGCCTTAAATATTAATGTTTTTTTGGAAGAAAAATAAGAATTTGAATACGTGAAAACATGGAAATATATCAAGATTATATCCTAAAAATGAAACCAAATCTCATGAACCAAAGAATATATGTGTCACTTTTCTTTGAATATGATACTTTAAAAACTTTTCATGTTCAGTTAAACTAAATAAAATATATCATATAGCTTGAAGATAAGTAAAATATGAGATGGGATGGTTAAAATTAATGGTAAGAGAGTTAATTTTGTACATGTATTAAATATAGGTAATGATTTAATTTAAGTGGATAATATACTTACCTTTTAAATTATACTAATTAAATATGTGTCTCCTAATATCATATAATTGTTTTTGGGACCCAAAAAATTGGTGTTCACTTTTCTATGAAGATTGTGATCTTTATGTGGATTGAAAAGAAATATATGAGTGACTTTCACCAAAAATGGATTTTGTCTCCATGTGATATATGACTTATCATTCATCTAAGAGTATTTATCCTTCAAAAATTTTACCCAATATAGTGGCATGGTTATGAGGAAATCCTATTATGAGTAGGCCATATATTCCATCCCTTATAGAATCAAATTTATTAAAAAAATTAAATGCATTTTTAGAGATTACATGGACCTTTTTGGTCTTTAAAACACTTTATAGAAGTGAAAACTATATCCTAGGAAATATAAAATTTCATGTGATTCTATTTTCTATATTTTAGAACCAAAAAAAGTACCTACAAAAATATTTTTTATTATTTGAAGTTTTGAATCATTTTAGCTGATGAAGAAAATTTTGGAAAAGTACACATAACTATGGATCCTCTTTACCTGGGTTACATGAACCATGGTCCCCCTTAAATATGTTTCATGACTATGGATACCCCTTTAGTTATTATTGTGGTCATAGATCCTCTTTTTATAGGTTATACGATTCTACAATGTAAGGGATCGAGAAACCGCATCATCAAGATATTGAAACCCACAATCCATCTATGAACTTTGAAACCCTCTAGATTTGACTATATATTCATGAATAATTCAATAATTTAAAATATATATAAATTTAAGAGATAAATTTGATTCTTATAATGCCTCAATTATTCATTAAGAACTTTTGTATCATTCCCATTCTCTATGAATTATGTCCATGGGAGAAGCCTTAGCTTCAAATTTGTGATTCTCCCACCACCATCCCTCTCTTTCATAACATACAAAACATATGGATACCTAATAGTAAACCCCAGTGTTGAGGCTAACCAAAACCTCCCAATCATGGATTAATAGAGGTGATGTGTGCACTGAACAACCCCTTTTAGATCATTGATAAATAATTCATCTGAGGAATTCATCCAATGATAAGGACTTATGAAATCTCACATCCAAAGATGATTCACAAATAATATTTTATCCATGTCAGTTCTATATATGGTCATGCATCATTACAATTTTATTATATATCTATGCATGTTTATCGGTTTCATCCATGTCTACACCTCTAATAGGGAAAAATTTGTGATCGTGATTCCCTCATCGGATACATCTTTGATCATTTATCCCAAATAATAATTTTCACATTTTTAATTCCTACTGACCATATATCTATGTTGGACAACATCTATGAATTTATACACCTAATTACAAGACTACTTTATCAAAATACTATTTAAATCCTATAAGTTTCTAATGAGATTTCACATCCATTTGATAAAGGAGACTCAAACACCTGTAAAAGTTATACCCATTGACCCTATACTTACTCTCATTACACCTCGAGGGGAAATCGATTCCACATCCCATTGATAATAGGGATCCATTTAGTTGAGGTTCATAGAATTCCTTATTTTTAAAGTTTCTTCTCACTTTCCCAAGCTACTTACTAGACATAATCTCAACTTTTCTCCCACAATTAGGGATTTCCCATGTCGCGACCCAATTTTTTTTAAATGATTCTTTATTTTATTTTATTGGTTGGGTCCCTTAAATAGAGTAAAATAGTAAATTTACCTTATTTATTTTCCTCTTAAAAGAATTAATGGTTTATTTTAACTTGAAAGAATATATTTACCTATTGGATGAATGTTGGTAAAATTATAAGTAGGTGGAATTATTTGTAATTTTTAATATTTATTAAATAAATATTTATTTATTTCATTAGTTCAAGATCAGAATATATCTTTGGAGAACTGTATTTCAATATTAATGCCTTCAAAAAAAATATAATTATATTTTATAAGGTTTTCATGAGATTGGTTTATTTAATTTTATTATTCCATAATTTGGAAAATAAATAATCTGTTAAACATATATTTTTTATATGTGCATTTGAAAATGTTTAATATCACGTAAATAGAGTTATGAATCAAAATCTAATATTTTCATTGTTTCTACAATATTAGTATTTTACTAGGAGAGGTATAATGTTCAGGTAAATTTTTTACACCCAGGAACCAAGAATGTTTTCCCTTCAAACTAAATATAAATATATATTTATTTTATTTTTTTTAATATTGATGAGGTGGTGAGGAGTCACAATGACATGTAAAATGATTATCCCTGTGGTGATGATGATGCAGTTAGATTTGTTTTTGCAGAATTATATAACCTTATAATTTTTACTTGTCAAAAACATAATGGGAGGTATTAATTCATTTCAAAAAGGGAAATTAACTCATATAAGTTTAGAAAATAACTCTTACCTTTCTCTAATTCTATATTATTTCATTGGAAAAAAGGAATGGTTGATATTCAATCTTAATTAGTGAAATCTCCTAGAGAGTAAAATTCATCATTTCTTCTTCATTAATAATTAATGTATTTGTGTTCTTGGTTCCCTTCGTAATTGTAGAAACAAAGATAATTAAAGAACCTAAAATTATGATTATGATTCATCAATTTTACATAAACATAGTTATCTTTTCTAAGAACCTCATTCCTTATTTATGTGGGGTGATTTTATCCATATATCCTCATGATGGAATGACCCAAAATTAAATGGGGAATAATCGATTAATAATGTAAATTATTCAGAAGTTTATTTATTAAAAAAATATTAATTTTAAATTATTCATGAAGTATTAACAAAAAAATATCCTAAGGTCATTTTTTGGGAGAAATTTTGATTTACTGGTATTCATTTAGCAATCATTTGGGCAGAGATTTAAGGAATAATTTTTATTTATTTTTCCAAAAAACAATTCCAATTATAATTTATATACATAAGAACATGTTTATGTGTGGAAAATATTAATAATTGTAGATTATAAAATGAATAAAATCTAAATAAAATCATTCTTTTTCACTTAAGGTAATGCATTGAAAATTATTATTTTTTCCCAAGATTATTCATTATGGGACTCCAATAATTTAATGATTTTTATATCATGGAAAGGAATTGATTTTTAAATTAAAATGGGTTAAATAATTTAAATATATATTGTTTTATCAACACATGTTGAAAATAATATTTTTACCTCAATTATATTTCTTCAACGATAATGTTATCTTTTTTCCATTTCATTTCTTTCATGGGGAAGAAATGGGGATGAAGTCTCAAGGTTTGTTAATAATTGATATTACAATAATGACCCTTGAATTACTTGTATAACATGGTTAGTTATCATTAGATATTATTAAATTTATTATTTATCATCAATTAATTATTTATTTGATAAATAATTTCTTTTTGAAATAAAACTTATGTAGAGTTTTCTCAAACCATTGATAAACTTTTTCCACCATTAATGGAAGTTTTAATGTTGTCCCATTCTCATTTACTTCGATGAACCTAAGCATGGGCTTGTTCATGGGAGGTCAGTTTGTCCAAAAACTTCCATCTTCTCAATTACTATTCTTTTATTCTTCATGATATATTTTATTTGTGGTTTTTCAGTGCTAAAATGGAGGAAAGGTGGTGAATCATAAGACTATGCACATAGAAACAATGGCAATATGGGTTTAAAGTTTTTTACAATGAATGGATAAATAAATATGTTGTAATAGTGAAATAATATCAATATATTTTTGATATTTTTAAAAACTTATTTTTTTTTGGGAGAAACAATAGGTAGTGGGTGAGATTTTTTAAGAATTTATATAGTTAGGTACTCCCAATGTGTTGAGGCATAGTCCATTATGTATGGGGTTTACATACTCCCCCAGTAAATTAAAAATGATAAGGTATTTACCATATATGACATATAGAGTGATGTTATCTTCATATATTGGGGAAGGTTCCTCCATTAGTGGATTCAGTACTCCCTCATAGGTTATGTCAGGATCCTCCATCAGTAGTGTCAATACTACATCATATTTCTAGGCTTAATCCTTCAAAAGTTTCAAAAAATCCCTCATTAAATATACACATAGCTCTTATAGGTTCAGTTCCATGGTAAATTTTTAGAGATTTATCTTCTAAGTTAAATAAGACTAGAATAATAGGATTCATGGGGCTTAAAAAATTATCTTAAATATACCTTTCGGATACTAGTATCATTTTGATCCTTTGTGATTTCATTCTGGTTATGACTTATAATCGTACTATTGACATTAGGTAGTGAAGGGTTTGTTTCACCCTATGTGTAATATTCCAGGTAAGTAATGAATAATAGATATTTTTATCTATTTCTATTTATTAATTAGATAGTGTATTAAGAGGTTTAAAATGAGAATAAATCTGATCTTAATCATGGAATACACTAATATTTTTAAAAGATTGTTTTACTGCCTTTTGATGGAAAACCATTTTTCAATCAAACTTTTGACAATTTTATAAGCTCTATTTTTCAAAATAAACTTATTCTTTATTATTGGGACATTGAAATTTTCTTTGGATAAATTTTTGGTATTTTTATGAAAATGTTCATTTTTTAATGAATAGTGAAAAAATACTGCATTTTACATCAAAACTATTTTTTAATCTAATTTAATTATATGTTTAGATTATCTTTTTAATTGGTTTTAAATTTTAAATATAATATATTTGTACCATGTAATACAATTGTGGTCATTGGGGTTAATTTCACTTTGTAATTGGGCATAAACAAGTCCCAAACTTTTCATAGATATTGTTTCAAAAAAACCCGCTATTTGTTTTGACAAAGGGAATTATTTTTTAAATTAATTATTTCAATTTCTGTGTTTGGAATTTGGTAAAATGGATTACATGTTTTGAATCAGAAGTTCCAAATTATTTAATCAACACTCTGTTGTTTTTGGACATTATGAATAGTAACGCCAGTAGTTATCTTTAATTATCTTGATTAATTAGTAATCCGATAGTTAAGGATAATAAAATAATATCATAATAATAAAAAATGACCCCAACATGTGTACTAATTCTACTGGTTGTATCATGGACTACCATGGTATGCCTTGTCCCAATCTTGGGGACCCCATGGAATCACTTTTGTGTGATAATGACTTTTTATCTTTTTATTTTTAAAGAAAGTTAAATATAACAAAGAATGTATCACTTGAGTAAAACATTTTTAATTTTTCCTACATAATAGATCTATTAGACTATAAATAGTAATTGGAAAGATAACAAGATTTCATACATCATAGTATTTTTTTTAATTTTTAGACATTAAATAAATTAAATTATTTATGAAATCATAATGATGCAGTGATTACCTCATTAATGAACGATTTAAATAAAATGAAAAGATAATGTAATATCTAGGACTTACACTTGTTAAATACCTATTTTATGAGTAT
Source organism: Viscum album (assembly GCA_963277665.1). Taxonomy (NCBI): domain Eukaryota; kingdom Viridiplantae; phylum Streptophyta; class Magnoliopsida; order Santalales; family Viscaceae; genus Viscum; species Viscum album. The sequence continues at coordinate 403,197,308 of OY728142.1, forward strand.
ATTTCGAACCCTTATCACATTATCCTATAAATATATCAATGTGGAACCTTTAAAATCCTAATATCATTTTAATATAAAGTTACATTTTATAACATTCCAAGAGTGCCCCTCCTCTCCTCTTATAAAAGGCCCCCACCTCTACCTCTTTACACACACTTCTCAACCCATTGGCTCGGCCAAGATCTGATCACTTTATCTCTACACATCCCTCTTTTCATCCTAGAAGCCTTACCTTAGGCATAAATCTCTTCAAAAAACCCTTTTGGTTCTAACCAAGAAGAGTTACCAAATTTAAAGGTAAAGAATTCTCTAATGTTCTTTTGTTTTATTTTGCTTCTCCAACCCCCTAAAATCTTTTTATTAATTTATTTTGTAAGAACACAATTATTTTCAATATACTATAAGAATTTTTCTAGCTACACTTACACACACTTATATCTAATGGTTAAAGAACATACTGTTTCCGTGGATGGCGAATTTCTACCTCACGAAACAATGATTATTCAATATTCTTATAAATCCTTTAATGGTGGCCATTAAGATGTCACTATATTTATATATGATATATAATATGTTTATGTTTTCCTTAATCTTCTTCATTTTTCATTTATGGAATACCTTTATGGCTTCCATTATGAGTGAACACGATATCTTCATTTTAGGAATTACGGACGACCGCCCCCTCAAAGTTATTTGATTCGTTAATGCCATATATGGGACGTATAAAGGATGGAGTTAATGATATTATATATGATATTATACATTAATTATAATATACCTTTATGTCCTTATTATTCCATTCCCTTAAATATGAAATAGAAATGAAAGTAGTGTTCATGCGTACGTACGGCTTACCGGCTCCATGAACGGTGCATTTCATTTCTTACCTCTAAATGTTATGTAATATTATAAATTCATACATATACTGGATATATATGATATATATTATATCTAAATCATGAATATAATTCTAGATATAATGGATATTTTACCACATGAACAACTTGTAATTACAAGAAGTTTATATTTGACTCAAGTGCCAAGGGTCGACAAAACGACCATTAGTAAAATAATTACATAGTGTTCATGACATGGTAATAAGTGATATAAAAGGAATAATGAACTTGAAAAAGTTTCTTAAGAAAGTATAAATTAACTCAGGTTTATTATTCAGGATGTTAAAGAATAATTGAGTCAAGTCGGACCCGAGGTAAGGGACATCGTCTCAATATCCTTTCATTGAGGCATATTTTGTTTTATACACAACTTTCTTTTATATGGTGAATAAACCCCTTTGACTTTTACATCTATTCAAAAGGAATCTTTTTTATATGAAGTGTTTTACTAAATGAAAATGAATGTTTTTTTGTCATATGTATGCGGCCACAATGACTTCTCCGCCGTCGTGACCATTATTTGAGTTTAGGTTTCCTCTACAAGCCATAACTTTTTTTTTAAATGAAAAATAAATACCATGTTTTACTTTTCTTTTATTTTGGTATTGAAAATGGTTTTCATAATTTTTTTATATCAATTTATTGTATTGATATCTTGTGATTGGAATGTGTAAATGTTATGTTTTCTTTTTGCATGTTTTATGTGATACGATTATGTTATGTTTCTTGGGCATTGTTATGAAGACAGGTGGTTCCGTGATAATCTAAGGGTGGGTGAGCCCGATATAGCTCTCAAATTCATTGGGTAATGCGATGGGGTTAAACATTAAGGTTTCTCTGAAGAGATTTAGGGAATATACTGTGATGGGTATTCCAAACGTAACCATGAGGATTACTCCCTATGTAAGAATGTTATGAATTCCTCAAGTTACCTTTATGTCTTATGATTTCTATGATTTATTCATGATTTGATGAGGTATGTTAAAATGATTATGTTTTATGAGTAAAGTATGATTTCATACATGGACTAATGTTTTCATTTCGTACTTTTATATACCATATTGAGCTTTTTATGCTCATCCCATGTTTTTGAAATGTTTTTCACAGGTCAAGGTAAAGGTAAATGATGTGATGATAGTGTCAAGGAAGTGTCAAGAAAGAATCCATGTTTTTTTTTAAAATGTTTCCGTTGATGGGGAAAATGAGTACTATATTTTATGTAAGCACTTTGTTTAAATGTGGAATATAATGCATGATTTGTCATCTAATTCTCTAAAACTCTAATCCTGAAAAGATCCTCAACGTGTATTCTTGAAATAACTCAAGATTAAGTAATGTTTAAGGCTGGGGCCTTATAGTTGGTATCAAAGGTCAGTTTAGATAAATTTAGGAGTTAGAATTCTATTAAATGATAATCCGAAATATTTTTTTTATGGTTAAATTGAAATGATATAGAATTTGAAGATTAACATGTTTCTTCGTCTAGGACATGATTGTTCAGAATGGTTTTCTATAGAGGAAACAGGGAAGCAGTGCGAGGAAGGCATACAGAAGGAAATGACCTTCTGAATCAGCATACTGAGATGGTCAGAATTGGAACTAAACAGTTTGTTGAAGTAATGGCGCAGTTGAATCCTGTGATAAATAGAGGTGGTATCCATGCACGAGATCAGCCAGATCAACCGTAGAGGAACATGTTAGTGGTGGAACATTTCATGACGCAACATCCCCCATCATTCAAAGGATCATATGAACCTATGCTAGCTGAAGGGTGGATTAAAGCACTGGATAAGATTTTCTATGTCATGGGGTGTTCAGACAATCAAAAGGTTAGTCTTTCAATTTACCGTTTGGAGGGTGAAGCAGATCAGGGGTGGTCGATGGTTAAAAATATCAGGGATGCTGATGAGATTGATGCTCTCGACTGGGATGAATTCAAAGGTATGTTTCTTGGGAAGTATTTTTCTAAGGCTGTTCAAATTAGGATGTAAAAACAATTCTTGGAATTGAGGCAAGAGGATGACTCAGTGGATTCTTATGAAGAGAGGTTCACTCGATTGGCAAGGTATGCTCTAAATTTTATCCGAGACCTTGATAGTAAAATCAATCATTTTTACTCAAGATTAAATCCAAAATATCAAAGGGCACTAGCTTCTCGTGAGTTCAAAAGTTATGAAAAGCTTGTTCGATGTGCTGAGAAGGTGGAAATGGAGTTTTCCAATGATCAAGTGTTCTATAACAACCAACATAAGAAGATACTGAGGTGGTAGGAGAATGGGAAGAATTCATCAAAAAGGTCTGATGGTAAGAAAACTAAGTTTCCAGTTTGTGATAAATGGTGTAATAGACTTGCTGGGGAATGTATTCTGAATTCTAGAAAGTGCTACTGATGTGGTAAGATAGGACATAAGGCTTGTGATTTCCCTGAAAAACATCAGGGTGATGGTAAGACCAAATTTTATTTACAGTTAGTGAAATGTATTAAGTGCAATGATATGGGTCACTATGCAAACGAGTGTCTGAAAAAGAGATCGAGTGATAGGAAGAAGTTAGACTACAAGCAGAAAGGGGTGGTGAAATCCTTTGCAAATACTTCAGCAGATGTTGGGCCATCAAATGAGGTGGTATCAGGTACTTCGTTTTTTTTTTCAGATTATGCCAGTGTGTTGTTTGATTCATGGTCTACACATTCTTTCATCTCTGAAAACTTTTCTAGTAAAATGGGAATACCATATCAATAAATAACTCCTGAACTTGTGGTAAAAACACCTGGGGGAAATGTTCAGGCAAAAAGAATTTATAAGAATCTTCTTATCCTTATCCGTAGAAAGAACCTACTTGCAAACCTTATTGTTTTACCTCTAGTAGAATTTGATGTTATCCTGGGTATGGATTGGCTCTCTATTTACCATGCTATGATTGACTGTAGAACTAAAGAAGTTTATTTTCAGAAAGACTTTCAGTTTGTGTACTAGAATGAACTCTTACTGTTGATAACATATCAAGAGGCTGAGAAACTTGTAAAAGATGGAAATTAATGTTACCTTGCACATATTGTTGAAAACAAGGCAACTGTTCAGATTAATGATGTGCCAGTGGTAAATGAGTATCCTGATGTTTTTCCTGATGAGTTTCCTGGAATAATACCAGATCAGGAAGTTCATTTTACTGTTGACTTAGTTCCTGATGCTAATCCAATTTCAAAACCCCCTTATCGAATGGCTCAAATTGAACTTTTATAGTTGAAGGAGCAATTGCAAGATTTATTAGAGAAAGGTTTCATTCGACCTAGCACACCACCATGGTGCGCCCCTGTTTTATTTGTTAAAAAGAAAGATGGATAAATGAGACTTTACATTGATTATAGAGCCTTGAATAACATCACTATTAAGAAAAAATATCCTATGTCTCATATCGATGAATTGTTTGATTAGCTCTAGGGAGCTCAGTATTTTTCAAAGATTGAACTGAGATCGGGGTACCATCAGTTTAAGGTAAAAGAAGCAGATATTATGAAGACCGCGTTTCATACAAGATATGGCCATTATAAATTTGTAGTTATGCCTTTTGGGATAACCATTGCACCTGCTATATTCATGGACCTTATGAATATAATTTTCCATGAGTTCTTGGATAAGTTTGTGGCTGTTTTCATTGATGATATTTTGGTGTTTTCTAAAAGTAAATATGAGCATGAAAGACATTTAAGGGATATTTTTCAAAACATAAAAGAAAATAAATTGTATGGGAAATTCATAAAGTGTGAGTTTTGGTTGCAACAAATTTCTTTCCTTGGTCAAATTGTTTCTAAAGATGGGATAACTATTGATCCTGCAAAAAAATGTTTGGAAGAATGGCCAAGACCAACAAATGTAACCGAGATTCATAGTTTTCATGGTTTGGCAGGCTATTACCGAAGATTTGTTAGAAAGTTTTCCCTGTTATCTACTCCAATGACTAAGCTAACTCGGAAGGGTGATTAGTTTATCTGGACAAATGAATGTGGTGATTGTTTTCAGGAACTGAAAAGAAGATTGCTAAATGCTCCAGTTTTGGCACTACCTTCCAGGAATGGAGAGTTTTTTATCTACATTGATTCTTCACTGAAAGGACATGGTTGTGTCCTAATGCAGAATGATCAGGTAATTTCTTACGCTTCACGTCAGTTGAGAACTCATGAGGTAAATTACCCTACACATGATTTATAATTAGATGTTATTGTTTACACTTTAAAATTTTGGAGGCATCATTTGTAAGGAGTAAAGTGTGAAATATATACCGATCACAAAAGATTAAAGTATATATTCACTCAAAAAGAATTGAACATGAGACAGAGGAGATGGCTGGAATTAATCCAGGATTATGATTGTACAATTCATTAGCATCCGGGAAAATAAAATAAAGTGGCTGATTCTTTGAGTCGAAAAAGTAATGCCTCATTAACAATGTTGTGTTTAGAATGTGATAATTTGGTTAATAATTTGATGAAATATGGCATAGAAGCTGTTGGTGTAGGATGTCCTTATATTTTGTTTCAGGTTTTAGTGAAATCTTCTCTATTAGATAGAATTTAGCAAGCACGGAAGAAAGACAGTGAGTTCCAAAAAATGTAGAGCTGGTTCAAAAAGGTAAGTTTCCTGAATTCAACATTGATAATGATTGTCTTTTGAGATTTGGGAAGAGATTGTGTGTGCCTTGTGATTCACAGTTAAAGAGAGAGTTGTTATGTGAATCTCATAGTTCTCCGTTTTCAGTTCATCCAAAAAGTATTAAGATTTATAGAGATCTTTGGTAGTATTACTCGTGGCACAGAATTAAAAGATACATTGCTGATTTTACTGTGAAGTGTTTGACTTGTCCACAGGTTAAAGCAGAGCAGCAGTTACCGAAAGGGATACATCAGCCTTTACCAGTGCCAGAGTGGAAATGGTAGAATATATCCATGGACTTTGTTGTGGGATTTCCAAAGGCACCTCGAGGTAATAATGCAATCTGGGTTATTATTGATCGCTTGACTAAATCTGCTCATTTCCTTGCTATATGAGATAACTTTTCCCTAGATCAACTTTCCCATTTGTATCTTAAAGAGATAGTCAGGTTACATGGAGTTCCTCTCTCCATTGTATCTGATCGTGATCCCAAATTCACTTCTATCTTTTGGAAAGGCCTTCAGAAGTCGTTGGGTACAGAATTAAATTTTAGTACAGCTTTTCATCCTCAATCAAATGGGCAGTCAGAACGAACAATTCAGACTTTGGAGGATATTCTACATTCTTTTTTGATTGATTATCAGGGAATTTGGTACCAACATCTTTCTTTGGTTGAGTTTTCTTATAATAAGAGTTTTCATTCCAGTATACAGATGGCACCATTTGAGGCATTGTATGGGAAGTAGTGTCGAACTCCAACTTTCTGGGATGAAGTGGGTGAAATGAAGTTGATGGGACCGAAATTGGTAGAAGAGTTGGTAGAAAAAGTTCATCTGATACAGAGACACATGAGAATAGCTCAGAGAAGGCAAAATAGTTATGTTGGAAATAGGAGGAAGGATCTCTCTTTTGAGGTAGGTGATCATGTTTTTCTCAAAGTTTCACCATGTAAAAGTGTGATGTGATTTAATAAGAAAGGAAAGTTGAGTCCAAGGTTCATTAGACCATATGAAATTTTGGAGAGAGTAGGATCAGTTGCATACCGAGTGGATTTACCTCTGAGTTTATCTCAGGTACACAATGTTTTTCATGTTTCAATGTTAAGGAAGCACATGCCAGATCCATCTCATGTTTTGAGTCCAGAGGTAGTTCAGATGGAAGAGAATCTATCATATGAGGAACAACTGGTCCAGATTCATGACCACAAGGAGCAATTGTTGAGGAATAAGGTGATTCACCATGTAAAGGTTTTGTGTAAATACCACATGAGTGAAGAGGCAACATGGGAATCTGAAAATTCCATGAGGGATAAATACCCCCACTTATTCAATAAGTAAATAAATTGCGGGGACACAATTTTCTAAAGGGGGGAAGGATGTAACATTCCAAGTAAGTAATTAATAATAGATATTCTTATCTATGTCTATTTATGAATTAGATAATGTTTTAAGAGGTTTAAAATGAGAATAAATCTGATCCTAATCATGCAATACACTAATATTTTTAAAAGATTGTTTTACTGCCTTTTGATGGAAAACCATTTTTAAATCAAACTTTTGAAAAAAAAATTAATCTATATTTGTCAAAATAAACATATTATTTATTATTGGGACATTTAAATTTACTATGGATAAATTTTTGGTGTTTTTCAGACAATGTTCATTTTTTAATGAATAGTGAAAAAATACTGCATTTTACATCAAAACAGTTTTTTCATCTAATTTATTTATATGGTTATATTATCTTTTTAAATGGTTTTAATGTGTAAATATAATATATTTTTACCATGTGATAAAATTTTGGTCATTTGTATTAATTTCATTTTGTAATTGGACATAAACAAGTGCCAAACTTTTCATAGATATTGTTTCAAAAAAACCCGCTATTTGTTTTGACACAGGGAATTATTATTTAAATTAATTATTGCAGTTTCTGTGTTTGGAATTTGGTAAAATGGATTACATATTTGCAATCAAAAGGTCCAAATTATGTAATAAAGACTCTTTTGTTTTTGGACATTATGAATAGTAACAACGGTAATTATCTTTAATTATCTTGATTAATTAGTAATCGGGTAGTTAAAGATAATAAAATAATATCATAATAATAAAAAATGACCCCAAAATGTGTCCTAATGCTACTTTTTGTGTCATGGACGACCATGGGATGCCTTGTGCCAAACTTGGGGACCCCATGGAATCACTTTTGGGTGATAATGTCTTTTTATCTTTTTATTTTTAAAGAAAGTTAAATATAACAAAGAATGTATCACCTGAGTAAAAAATTTGTAATTTTGCATAAATAAATGATCTATTGGACTATAAATAGTCATTGGAAAGCTAAAAATATTTTTTACATCATAGTATTTTTTTTATAATTTTTATACATTAAATAAATTAAATTATTTCTGACATCATGATGATGTAGTGATTACCTCATTAATGAACGATTTAAATAAAATGAAAAGATAATGTAAACTCTAAGATATAAACTTGTCAAATACCTATTGTATGAGTATATTTAGGAACCTTATCACCTTATCCTCGAGATATATCAATGTGGTACCTTTAAAATCTAAAACTCATTTTAATATAAAGTAACATTTTATAACTTTCTAAGAGTGCCCCTCCTCTCCTCTAATAAAAGGCCCCCACCTATACCTCTTTAAACACGCTTCTCAAGCCATTGGCTCATCCACGCTCTTCTCATTTTATCTCTCCACATCCCTCTATTCATTTTATAAGCCTTACCTTAGGCAGAAATCTCTTTAAGAAACCCTTTTGGTTTTAAACAAGAGGAGTTGCCCGATTTAAAGGTAAAGACTTCTCTAATGTTCTTTTGTTTTATTTTGCTTCTCCAACCCCCAAAACACTTTTTATTCATATATTTTGAAAAAACACCATTATTTTCAATTTAATAGGATGTTGTTATAAGAATTATTTGAGATACACTTACACACACCTACATCTAATGGTTAAATAACATACTATTTCCGTGGATAATGAATTTCTGCCTCACAAAACGATGATTGTTCAATATTATTATAACACATTAAAAGGTGGATATTAAGATGTCACTATTTTTATATATGATATATGATATGTTTATTTTTTCCTTAAGCTTTTGTATTTTTCATTTATGGCATACCTTTATGGCTTCCATTATGGGTAAACGCAATATCTTCATTTTAGGAACTGTGGACTGTCGTGCCCTCAAAGTGATTTGATTCGTTAATGCCATATGTGGGATGTATAAAGGATGGAGTTAGTGATATTATATATGATATTATACTAGAATTATAATATACCTTTATCTCATTATGATTCCATTCCATTAAATAAGAAAAAAAATGAAAGTAGCGTTCATGCGTACATACGGCTTACCATCTCCATGAACGGTGCATTTCATTTCTTACCTCTAAAAGTTATGTAACATTATAAATGCATACATATACTGGATATATATATGATATATATGATATCTAAATCATGAATATAATTCTGGATATAATGGATATTTTACCACATGAACAACTTGTAATTACAAGAAGTTTATTTTTGACTCAAGTGCCAAGGGTCGACAAAATGACCATTATTTAAATAATTACATAATGTTCACGACATGGTAATAAGTGATAAAAAATGAATAATGAATTTGAAAAAGGTTATTAATCAAGAATAAATTGACTCAAGTTTATTATTTATGACATTAAAGAATGATCGAGTCAATTCAGACCCGAGGTAAGGGACATCGTCTCAATCTCCTTTCATTGAGGCATATTTTGTTTTATACAAAACTTTCTTTTATACGGTGAATAAACCACTTTGACTTTTACATCTATTCAAAAAGAATTTTTTTTATACTAAGAGTTTTACTAAATAACAAAAAGAATGTTTTTTGTCGTGCGTATGTGGTGACAACGACTTCTCTGTCGCCATGACCATTATTTGAGTTTTGACTTCCTCTTCAAGCCATAACTTTTTTTAAAATGAAAAATAAATACCATGTTTTACTTTTATTTTATTTTGGTATTTAAAATGGTTTTCATAATGTTTTTATATCAACGTGTTGTATTGATATCTTTTGATTGGAATGTGTAAATATTATGTTTCCTTTATGAATGTTTTATGTGATACGATTATGTTATGGTTCTTGGGAATTGTTATGAAGATGGGTGGTTCCATGATAAACTAAGGGCAGGTGAGCCCGATATAGCTCTCCAATGCATTGGGTAACGCGAAAGGGTTAAATGTTAATGTTTCTCCGAAGAGATTTAGGTAGTATACTATGATGGGTATTCCAAACGTAACCATGAGGGTTACTTCCTACGTAAGAATTTTATGAATGCCTCAAGTTACATTTATGTATTATGATTTCTATGATTTATTCATGATTTGATGAGGTATGTTAAAATTTTTATGTTTTATGAGTAATGTATGATTTCATACAAGGACTAATGTTTTCATTTCGTACTTTTATATCCCTTACTGAGCTTTTTATGCTCATCCCAAGTTTTTGAAATGTTTTTCACAGGTCAAGGGAAAGGTACATGATGTGATGATAGTGTCAAGGAAGTATCATGAAAGAATCAATGTTTTATTTTAAATATGTTTCCGTTGATGGAAAAAATGAGTACTATCGTTTATGTAACCACTTTGTTTAAATGTGGAATGTAATGCATGATTTATGATCTAATTATCTAAAACTCTAAACCTGAATAGATCCTCAACGTGTATTATTGAAAAAACTCATGATTAATTAATGTTTAAGGTTGGGGACTTATACTATGTATCATTGGTTGCTAATATTATAATATGTTTCACGTATCTAATCAATAGATATTGGTTTTCACATCATATTGATTTCATTACATTAGAGTATTTTGGGTTCCATTGGAATAAATTCTATTTTGTATTGATATAGGGTTTGAGATAATTGATTATTTTAATATTTACTTTTATTTCTATGGAATATTAATGGGTTTATTTATACTCACCCCTGCAGATGATTCATTCCCACACTTTTCTTCTATAAAGATGTTTCACAGTTTTAATATGACATTAGAGAAGATAGAGATAGTTGGGTTAGTGAATCAATTACACTATAGAAAATGATAGTTCGTTATAGAGATAGTTGAAAATGGGAATAATTCCAAGATAACTTGTAGTGAGGATATGTTATCTCATTCCAAAAATTCACTCGTACATGATGGTTGTTGTATTTAGCATATATATTTTTCATTTCTGGTTTTTCCCTCTATGGAATTATACATGAAAAAAATATATCATGATCATATTATAAATTGTTTATTTGTTATATATATTTATTATTATTACTGATTTTTTTGTCATATATTGGTGATGAATTCATGTTAAGGAGAATTATAGGTTTATTATTCACATTTATGTTAGGTCTTCTTAGTGTTAGCCTTCATCCCCTGACCAATTAGAGGTGGTAATTCGGTGGTACAATTGGCTTACCACTAACATAGGATGGGTCTCCGTGGGTTGGGTTATGTTCGAATGGTATCAAAGTAATTCAAGTCTTAGGTATAGAGTTTAGAGTTTGTTTACTAATGAGTTTTGGTTTGTGAATATAACAATGAATTTAATGGGTCTTGAGTTAATCTATCCAATAAAGGAGAGATATGTTGGTGTATCTACTAATGTATCCTTTTTCTAGGACCCTAAAAACTTTTTAATTGTCCATGAACTCTAACGAATAATTTTCAAGGAATTAGTAATTTAGTCCATGAATCTTATAATAAAACTTCATGGTGTTCATTTTCCTCCATTATTCATCTCATCAAAATATGTTATGAGAATTGTGGGTCCCTCTTATATAGTTTAGGATGATACCCACATATAATCAACTCTTATTTAAGGAAAATGTTATAATGTACCCATGATAGATCTCAAGTCTCTCAACATTGGTCAATAGGGAAATGAGACATCAAATCATGATTGATTTTATAGTATCATTATCCTATATACAATTTATATATTTCCACTTATATATACTTAGTATAAAATTCATTATAGAGTGGATTGTAGTTACCATTTGGATAAATGTAACTATCTATAGTTTGAATGTGCTATGTGTGCTTTATTGTTTTGGGTTAAGTGATATGTCATATATAATATGTGAACTCCATTAATATATATATCCCGAAGATATGAAGTGATCATATTCGTCAGATGGTATAGGATTTGATAGATTTTGAATGTTACACTACCTATCTGGTTTTTGTATCTTTTTACTAAATAGAAATTCTATTTTTACTAACATTTCATGATATAGAGAATAATTATTTTATTATTATCTGAATTGATAATTTTACTTTATTGCCACTTTTTTTAGATTCTACTTGGTTTTTTAGATATCACTTATTTATCCCAATTTAAAATTTATTTTCATGAGATTGGTAATATAAATAGGTCATTAGATGTGAGTTTAGAGATTAAGGTTATACCTCTCCAGTCTCCGTTGTATATAATAGAGAAAAAATATTTTTTAAATTTTAATTCACCTTGGATCTCGGATTAGGATAGTGATATCCAATGGAAATCCAATTCATTTTTTTAATGAATCTCCATGGTGATCGAATATTTGAGATTAGGTGATTCTCATTATAATGGTCTAAAATATTTCTAGAAAGAAGTGTTCCTGGGGAACTGGTGATGTGAATAGAGATACACATGGAAAATATTTAGGCCATCTCTATCTGCCATATTCAGGTAATCCCCATCAGATCCAAAGTATTAATGGTTAGATTTTGGTTGTTTTTATGTATTGGATAACTCAGATTAGGCCTTACCCAACATGGGAAGTTGAATAATTCGTTTTTTCTTCAAATTCACTCATGCTCAAAAATATTGGATTGATCAATTTTCACATTCCAGTGTTATTCTTTGCAGGCTTGATGATTCTAGAAGTGCTCTTAGCTAGACCCTTATGGATAGAGACTATTATTGGTGGTAGATATTATTTTTCCACTACTACTAAAAGTTTGAATTTTTATTCTAGTGATGTATAGTGTTTTAAGGATTGTATTTTATTGACCATAAATTGGTGATATTATAATTTGATCTATATTATGTTTTCTAGTGTTGTTACCCATATTTGTTGTAAAAATCTATACCATTATCTTGGATGATATCCCATGGTTTCCATCATCAAGTATTTGATTCATGTATAATCAAGTTCCCAAGTTTGTACCAATATTTTTTCTTGGTTATTAGATATCCTATCTTAGCTCAAGGAAATGATGTGTATTTGGAGGAAATATTGAAGGAAGGTATTCATTGGGAACTATGTGACCTTCACAACCAGTGGTTTATAGAGATTAAGCTAAGGTATAGTTGGAAACATATCTAGTCTTTTGAGAATTTCACACTACGAGTAGCACTTGAGGTATATTTGGACATTATAAAACCCAAATAATGTCATTGGAGGTAATGAATTTCATGTAGTAAAGGTATCACCAATGGATTATATTTAGTGTCTTTCATTATTTCCACCTTCGTTTGAACTATAACTGAAGGTAATAATATCATTCATTTAGGGGATTTTTTTACCTACTTCAATAACACCAATGGTGTGACAAACCCTCGTGGCTATAATGGAAGAGGTGATCTAATAGGAATAGCTATGAAGTGGTAGTAAATTCCCATAACTATAGTTTCTTGGATTATTAGATTTTGGTGTGATCTGATATGATAGCCACTGTGGTTATATTTTTTATAGAAGAGGTTTTATGTCTTTTACCATTTATAATGGTCCTCATATCACTATGAATATGAGAGACCCTATACAGTATATTTGAGTAAGGGATCATTTAAAATATGGTATTTGTGAATATTTCTACTGATGTATTCCCTAATGGGTGGGAGTACACCATATTTCGTTAGGAATTCAATAGTTATGTATCATGAAGAATCATCTTAAGAAGTTATGAGTAGTTGATAACAATGTTTACCAAGGGGTTATTGGACCGTGGAGGTTGTAGATAATTGGTATTAATTTTTTATCTATTTTAGTAATAAAATAAAAGTATATTTCTTTGAGGTTGGTGGTTGTGGTCCCCCAAGATGGGCATGTGTCATTTTAGGTTTTATAGCTGATAGAATGTGGTTATTCTAATGGTCAAGACCATATACTTAAGATTTTTTTTCAAATAGGTTTGTTGAAGAGCTTCAATTATATTCCATTAATCTTTTAGTTGGTTGATTTTATGTATTTTTATACAATTCTATAACTTTTACATAGATCTATCATAACACTACCAGAAAACTTGCAACAGTGGATGTGATCTAGTGGTTTTCCCATTTCTCATTAAAGGTGGGAACTATGAAGCTTTCTTATCTAGTGCCATTAATTATGTGTAATGGTATAGGATTTTTGAGCCTATAATTTATTGTGTGTCTAGTGTTTTAGGTGTCGGTAGAATGTTGGGAGGAGGAAGGAGTGGAGTGATGTTGAAATGTTAGGTGTATAGGGTTGATTGTACTATAGAGAGTTATTTTGCACTATTTATGGTTGATTTGTGGCATGGAGTGATCAGCAGTGGTGTGAAGCCTGGGAATCTATGTTTTGGTAGTTCTTAAAAATTTAGTATTTCTTAAACATAGGGGGTAGTATGTGGAATGTAGTATTAGAGAGGTGATTTTTCGTTTTTCTTTTGATTTTGGGGTCACAGTCTTGTAAAGATAAGCTATGGTGTGTCCTTCCTATTTAGATTTTGAATTTTATAGTGTGGACATTCCCATGTTTCATGGTCTTTTCCTAATTTTATTGGATCTATATCATGGAATGCACTTTTTTTTAGATATGGTTTTGACTGGACCCATTAATTCATGGTCCCTATCATTACATTGTATTTTTTTTGTGCTAACACATTTGTGTTGTGGTGTAGAACCTTACACTGTGATGTTATGTTTTCTATTACTACCTAAAAATTATTGAACCCCATAAACATCATCATTATTAAAAAATATATATTGATCCTTGGGAGATACAAGTGCATCCCTAGGAGGTCTTTTAAACCCCTTTCATTGGATTTCATCCTCATCTTGGGAGATCAATCCATAGTGAATCTAGGTGAGTTCACCCATCTTTTGTCTTTATATTTATCTTGTCTCTTCACCTGGAGAGGGATATTGTAAAGGGAATAGATTGTTTTAGTGATTATTTGGCTATATAATGATGTGGGATGGTACTTTCTTGGGTATTTACATTCTATCGGTATGATTTTAGTATTTTGGGAACCACTTCTTGAATTATTTCTTATGTAGTGGGTTAGAAAATGACAATCAGGGTAGGGGATCATATTTTTATCCTTATTTTAGGGCATATGTAATATTAGGATGAATTTTTTTCCTTTTGGGTGAATGATAGGAGTTTTCCTCATGAATCAAATAAACCTAATTAAAATTAAATTGAATGGAAAGTGGAGATGAAAATCTGGTTTAATTGTATTTATGATTTTTTTCTATGTTTCTGTATTGATTGTTTTCGATTTTGAAATGTTCTTACTATTGTTATTTTTTTCTAAAATATATTTCTGGAAATCACCTCACATTATAATGTTAAATCCTTTAAATATTGAAATTGAAAAATCTTTGTGTAAAAAAATAATCAGTGATTTCCTCCTTGCTTGAGAATTTGATTTCATGTGATGTTTTTTATGGTAGATAGAAATATAGGTGAGTTTCCTTACTATGTTTAGCATGGGGTTGTGGTGATGATGTGTGGTATGAAAATTCAAGGGTTTATTCTGGGTAAGTTGACAACATTATGTGTTGGAATGATATTTTTCTTATAGTTATATAATTATTAAGATAGTAAATTATAATAAATGAAGTTGGGTTGGGTAAAATGCTTTGTGGATGGAATTAAATGACCTTATTTTTTATAAATATAGTAATATAATAAATTAATATGTAATGTTTTGGTAAATAATGTGGTTAAATGGGTACTATGAAATTGAAGTGTGGTTATATGTTTGGTAAGTGGGACTGGATAGCTGGTTGGTATTATGGTAATGATGCTGATGGGTTATAGTGTTGAGGAATAGTTTTTGCTACTTGGGTGGTTTTGGTTTTTTAGGCCCCTTGGTTGGGCTTTTGTGTAACAAAAATACATTTTATTTCCCATTTTATTTCTATATAAACCCTATGAGTCTTGTGTCTACACGAATGACCAAAGGGTTTGGTTTTTTAGTGTTTTCTCTAAGCATCCAATTTAGTGATGAAGAATAGCTGGCTACTACCTCATCTAATCTATATCATCTAGGAGGGGTTTTTGCACACTAGATAAAATGTCTAGAAGATATAGTAAACTTGGGTTAATTATTGATGAGAGGATAAGTCGGATTTTAGTGGGGTTAATTCATGTTAGGATAAGGTCACAATATTTATTCCCTTCACATTCATGATTCCTTACTATTCTAGTTTATGGTAGTAGTTATGGTAAAATTAAATTGGGATGGCTTTCATTCTATTTGAGATATTAGGATTTCTCGATATGATTAGGCTTGTGATAGAATAATGGTGATACTTACTAGAGGGATGGGATCACTATGACATACAACATTAGAGTGTAAGAGAGGAAAATTATTGGGGAAGCGGTATAGGGTTCCCCTTTTCAATATTCTTCTTCTTATATAATTAAAAATGGATGTTTTAATTAGTTACTGAGCCTTGATGAGATTGGGAACTATCTTTCCAATGCGTGATTGATAATTTTGTTGTTTCTTCATAAGGTCGTTAGTATTCTCTTCCCAAATTTTCACAAAAATTTTCGGGTATGATCCCATTGAGTATATAAGTTATTCTCACCATGAAATATATATATATATATATAAACTATTTTTTATGTTATTTTGAAGGAGTTAGAGAACAAGATATAAATTTCTAGCTTGGATCTTGGAGCTGTCGAGTTTTTATCATAGGATTATCTTTTGGTACTTTACCTGGAGGATTTTATTTGTATTTGTAAGATATTACATTCATTATGGTATATTAGTGGGTTTTTTCATTTCTTTGTGTTAAGGATTTTTTTTATAGATAATTTGTTATCTCTCAATCATAATTTTCTATTGATGATAATGCCTCCCAAGTGTTTATCTTTCTTTATACCCATGACACTATTCACCAACACGAGGCTTATTGGAATTAGGAAGACAAACAAATATTTTAATACACTTTTTTATTATGTTTAATTTGGTTTACATACACCATTTTGAATATTTATTTTTAATCATCAGATGTTTTTTTTCTTCTATGAATAAATTTGAATTTTATAGAAAAATGGTTTTAAACATGGTGTTCTTCATGGTTCATTAATATTAATATTTAATAAAATAATAATTTGATGAGAAGTTTCTTTATAATAGTAATAGATTAAAAATAATTTTATTTAATTATATAATAATCATGTATCTAGTTTTGATCTTTAAATTGTACAAATAATGTTGATCTCAAAGTTGTTTGATGATAAAGACCATTGTCTGCATTATAGCGTAGATATCCCAAAATAGGGGATAGTCCTAAATTTGAGGAGGGTTTTTAGCATGGTGATCCATAATATAGGTATGGTTACCATCATAAATATCTAAAATGTTATTATAGTTACCAACATAGTGATCTTGGACATGTGAAATGTTTCCAAAGTGAAGATCCCCAACATTGGGGTAGTCACCAACATGTGGATTGTTACCTATGTGAGTTCTTAAATGTGGGGATGGTTGTTAATGTGAGGAAAATTTTCTTTTTCTAGAAAATTATAATTATTTTCTTATTGAAATATTTAGATGTTATCATCTCTATTGGAACCTCAGAACACAAAATTTTGCTGGGCTGTGATGATGAGGATGATGTTAACTAAGATGAAGATGGAAGAATAATTAAGTTCAAGATGTGGAGTTCCATGTGGCTATTTTAATAGTAAAAAAAGTAACATGTTGTAAAGAACATTCTAAAGGGGATAATTCACAATAACTACATGCTTTTAAAATTAAAAACATTCGGGAGAAGATATTTCATGACATAATAGCTTAGGGGTGAGGGTTTTGAACCACATGTTATAAGGATTTAATGATTTTCCAAGATATTCAGAATTTATTGAATCATGATTTTAACTGGATTCTTTAGAGATATGTAGTATAAATTGGTCTTCTATAAATTTTTATGGTATCAGTGAAAATAGTAGGATGAAACTTGATTAGAGGAGTGTGACTTGATGAGTTCTGTTGTAGCTTTATTTTTTTAATTATCCGTTCTTCTAGTTTTACTATTTATACCAAACCTATATTCATTCTAATTAATTATGAAATGTTGGGGTGAAATGTTTAATTGATTAGATAAGCGAATTTGGATCAATTTTAATGTTTTAGTCTTAGAGTTTCAATGTAGTGATATATTTCATATTAATCAATTTAAATATTTGGTAATAGATTTTAATTTAAAATGCATTTTTTTGATGTAACACTACCTGTTATTTATTATCGTGTTCAATGATCCATAATATCCCTCTTATTGGTTTTAGATCGTATTCATTGAAATGGTATATCCTATGTGTTAATGTATTAAGTGATTTATGACACATGAGGAAGGGTAAGTGGCTACTCCTAGATTACTTAGGAAAAACAAGACCTGATTGGGTATTGCCTAAGTAAATTGGGGGTGATCACAACATCATTTTCTCATATAAGGAGGTTATAAAAAAAATTATTTTTCAGGATAGCCTCACCATTATCATTCAACCAAGGATGAAAAGTACAAGTGGTTATAGAACATGTCACTTATCAATTATAAGAAGAAAATCTCTACATTTGGAGACCACGGTGGCATTACTATTGGAAGGATAACCCTAACCCAGTCACTTTTCTCTAATTGTCTATTTTTAATATTTTTTCATACTCTACTTATTTTAAAATCAACATACCAATTTTAAAACTAAAAATGTGACAAAAATATTTATTTTACCTCTCTCTGGATACATCCTAGAGTAACCACTACTAATACATTAGTTGATTTTTCAAGTTCCAAAATCATTGTAGGATCACTATAATTGGGAGGGGGAATCATGAAGAGTCCAAGTAAATGAATTTGTTGTTTGTTTCAATAACATTAGATTATAAAAAGCTGATGAGTGTTACTATAATAATTTTTGGGGTGGACTTATGTTTTGTGACATGTGTCGGTTATGTTTAGATAACATATTGTTTACACCATTTCAGTTTTTTTTGTGGAGTAATTTGAATTCTTGGACATGGTCTTTATGGTTTTACACTATAAAAAATTATGACCAGCTACTAACTAACCAACTAAGGAATCCAGGTGCACCATTTCTCAGGTGGGAACTATGATCAACCTAGGCATAGTTGGTCAGTATAGTGTTTAGGGGTGTGCATAGAAGTGCATACACTCAGGCATATGGAACCAACGAAGAGACATTATGTGGTGTGGAACGGTAGTAGAGGCAAAGCAGGGTTCTGGTGTCACGACTCGTCCCCTAGGGCCCGTTCCATGACTACCCCATGCCCACCATCCATAGGCCAGGGGCTGGAGACTATCACCGGAAGGGCATATCCATTTAAACGGGAAGGCATTTTCTTTAAACTTGCAAACACATTGTCCAAGAACACAATAGGAAGCAAACCATTAAATAAAATTATATTTTAAAATTTTGAGTACTATAAGTAAAGTGGGCATGAATAAAAGCCCATCTAAGAAAATACAACTACCATAGAGAGACAACTCATGTGTTCATCCACCAAGGATTCTACCAGAAGGGTAGGTACAGCTCATGATTTGTAGTCACTGTCTCATGTCACGTCAAATAGTCCACCTCTAAACTCCATCCAGTCTAGGATCCCTTAGCCTCAATCAATGTTGTCTATCATCTACACAAGACAGATAAAGTTTCAGGCATAGCCCGTATAGGGTGATTATAATATTACCTAGTAGGGATCCTGAGACCCCTGAAGGTCTCCCAGATTTCCACAAGGAAAAACCACAATGAAAGACCTCAATCATGAAGCACAAGAAGTCATCAAATCCACTTAGGTATATTCCCATACATATACCTAAGTTATCAAAATTTACTCATCTCATACATGAGGAATCTTAAGGCTCCAACTTTTAATCCATTTTCACAACTGATCCACGAGGGGAGAATACAAAAAAGGTAACATCATGAAGGTAACACCACGAAGGTAAAATTACCACAAAGGTAAAGACTCAGATCACACCAGGTATAACATAAGTACATAATTACAAATCATTAGACATATCACTGGATTATATTATTTGGTTGAGAGCCTCTACTACTAACCCACACAGGATCGGTAGATATTGTCCGACATAGGATCGGTGATACTTAGTCCACTAAGGATCGGTGATACCTAACCCACAAAGGATATATAGATGCTATCCCACATAGAATAAATGTTCTTTCATCATGTTACAGCCAGCCACTAGATTCATGTACTAAGCATGCTTGATTCTGGGAGGATTTACTCTTTAAGTCATCAACCGTCCATTATCCTCCACAAATTTCCAAGAAGAAGTATCTCAAAGGACCTCCATGTCGTAAGGGTTCCAAAAAGACAGATAGCACGTTAATATAATTCTCAGTCTATGACTTATAACCATTTTAGTACCAAGGGTCAGATTGGATTCAGGTTTTATTAAACCCTGACGTACTCCAACTATCACTAAAATTATATTGGAGTATAGAAAAATAACTTTCTCACTCCAAGGATCCCAGCTCCATAGGAGGTTCGTCAAACGAATGTTTGATTCACAAGTTATGTCCCTTTAAGTGAAACTGGGTCTGGTGGGTTGTGGGTTCAGTCGGGCTCAGTCAGACTGACCCAGCCCGACCAGGCCCGGGTCTGACCCAACTAGGCGGGGTCATGCTGGGCTCCACCCGCTAGGTTGTGGTTCGGCCTAACCCGCAGGGTGGAGTGGCCTAGCCCGCAAGGGGGCGGCTAGGCCCAAGGAGGGAACAACCCACTAGACTCGGGCGGCCCAGATCACAGAGGAGGCATCCCGCTGGACTCGCTTGTCTAGGCCCACGGAGGGAGCGGCACACTGGGCTCATGCGGCCTAGCCCATGGAGGGTGCGTCCTGCTGGATCTACGAGGCCCCCAGGCCAAGCACTGTCGGCTGGAGGAGCTACCCACTAAATCGGGGCTCGCTCTAGATAGAACAGGGGGAGTGGCCCCCCAGTCATCCTGAATAGCTTAGGCCATTCGGTTTGGGTGGCAGTGCTACCTGGATTCTCTGTGGGACCTGTAGAGAGAGGGTCTATGTTGTTGCGGCATTGGAGTCGCGACCACCCTCTATGGTGGCGTGTCATTGCATGCCGCTCTGCCTCCTGCGACTCGCTGGTACCGGCCACTCCTTGCGTCCTCCAAGGCTAAAGAGCCGCATACACTATCTCTGGTGGCACGCTGTTGCTCACCGCTCCACTTTCAATGACAGGCTCAAGTCATCCTCCGTTGTCACTTTTCGCGGCTAGGGGCATAGCTACAGTCGCGGTCTTCTCCGCCAGCAGCGCACGATGACCGCCTCCATATCCTCCACGGTTGTCCATTTCTGGTCATCGGTGCTACCATGCCTGTGCCATGCTGGCGGTCTTCCTCATGTCACTGGTTGATCTCCGGTGGCCCGTTTTTTCATTTGAAGGTTCCAACGGCCTCCCTGGGACACAATCTTCGACACTGGACACTCCGTTCTGGGTTCCATCCCAACCAAATAAAAAGTCAGTGAATGACGCATAGATCAACAAAGTAGAGGAGGGTCTAGTCCTTGTTCTTTTGGCCTATGCCATCCATGTTAGCTTGGAAACATGAGGGGAGAATAAGATTTAACAAATCTTTTAAAACTAAACCAAATAAAAACCTTACCTCATGATCGTTGGAGAATGTATGTATTTGAGGAAGAGTCAGTGTTCTTCATTCCTGCAACAAACCTCCAACGACGCCACTCAATCTCTATTCTTTAGTTCTTCTTTGGTGAAGGGATTCGTTCTTTGTCAGGAATCCTCCCAAGATTAGGCCTTTTCCAATGATTTTCCAAAACCCCGCGTTCGATTTTAACTCTCTAACATGTGACTAAGAGGTTCATTAATTGGTATAATTAATTAACCTCATTAATCACACGAAGGGTGGTTACACAGTCACTGTGTAACAGGGAATTTAATGTCTTTCATTAAATGCATGGCCACCCCTATGGTCTCCACCATCAAAAATTAAAAGTGAGTTGGAAGGATATTTTAAAAATAAAATAAAATATATTTTATTTTATTTATTTTTCCCTGATAAACGCAAAAACAACTTTCCTCCTTGACCAACTATGGTCGAGGTTAAACCTCCCTCAAGTGAATCTCGGAACTGCAAGTTCAATGGTTCCCTTATATTTCAATTCCAAGCACTGGTTCAAAATTTTGGATTTCTGGCTCACATGTTTACTGAATATACCTTAAAGAAAGTTTATAAATTCATTATAGGCACACCAGGCCTTAGAATCATATGCTGTCAATTTTCACAGACTCTTAATAATTCCATATAATTAAAACAATTCATGGAAAATCTTTGTATTTACACTCTTCCCACCTTAGGGATATTCTTACATAAAATTCACAACATAGACTAAAGAAATAAATGGTGGTACTGAGCATGAATCTAAGACTCCCACTCTCTTGTGCTCTCCTAGAGGTTATTTTTCGGCCAGTGAACATGAAACAGAGGTATCAATTGTCCACGAAGGACCCACTCCTATCGATCCTCAATCTCCACTGGAACCTCCATAAATTTCACCCCATCATTAATGTCCAACTCTCCCTAGTCGATAACATGTGATAGATCATTCATGTACTTCCTCGTCTGCGACATGTGAAAGACGCCATGCACTCGATGCATCTATGGGGGGAGGTCTATGTGATACGCCACCTCGCCAACTCTCCTCAGAACCTGAATGGGCCTTATGAACCTCAGAGATAACTTGTTTTTCCAATTAAATCTCTACAAACCTCTTCAACGTGATACTCGTAAGAAGACATGGTCTCTCTCCTAAAACTTCAATGGTCTTTGTCTCCTATTAGCATAAGAATTATGCTTGCTCTATTTTTTCTTCATCTACTCCTGAATGATCTGCACCTTCTCAGTGGTAGCCCATACTAACTCTGGACCCATATGTGATGACTCCCCTAGGTCGGTCCAACATAGAGCTGATCCACAAGGTCGACCATACAAGGCCTCAAATGGTGCCATACCAATGAGGGATTGATATTTGTTTTTGTATGTGAACTTCACCAAGGGCAAGTGATCCTCCCTACTATAGCCAAAATATAGGACGTAAGCATGAAGCATTTCCTACAATGTCTAAATGGTTTGTTATCTCTGGCCATCCATCTGAGGATGAAAGGTGGTGCTCAAACGTAGATGAGTCCCAAACACCTCCTAAAATCCCATCCAAAATCTAGAAGTAAAACGTGTGTCATGATTATAGATGATCATCAATGGAACCCAATGAAGCATTACAATCTATTGTACATAAAGGCATTCCAATCCCTCTTTTGATCCTTTCTCTCGGATGGGTAGGAATTGGGCCGACATGGTGAGCCAGTCTACGATCATTCAGATGGAATCATCTCCCCTAGACGTACGTGGAAGCCCTATCACAAAGTCTATGGAGATACCATCCCACTTCCACTCTGGAACCTCTAGTGGCTGTACTAAGCCAGCTAGAACCTGATGCTCGACATTCACATGCTGAAAAGTGAGTCATCATGAAAAAACTTTTCCATTGCCTTCTTCATCCCCGACCACCAGTGCTGAAGCTAGAGGTCCCGGTACATCTTCTCTACACTAGAATGTACCTCTATAAGGGATGTATAGAACTCCCTCAACACCTTCTCCCGTAGCACCACTGGTAACACGGTTTGTCCTCTAAAGAGGATGACGTTCTCCCCACCATCATAAAGGCCATTAGGTGTCTGTCCTGAGGATATATGGGCATGTCGAGCCTCATAGTCAATTTCCCCAAGATTTGCCTCCAGAACTCTCTAAAACAGTTGGGGAGTGGTAGTAGTAGACTAGAGGTAAGGTGCTCCATCTCTATCCTCAATGGATTTCTACAACATGGATAGCTACTATGTCACCTCACTTAGTAGATGTAAACCATACATCTTGCTGAGTGCATCTACCACTACGTTCCCCTTCCCAAGAGTGTAGACTATCTCAAAG
The DNA here is from genome assembly GCA_963277665.1 of Viscum album. Classification (NCBI taxonomy): domain Eukaryota; kingdom Viridiplantae; phylum Streptophyta; class Magnoliopsida; order Santalales; family Viscaceae; genus Viscum; species Viscum album. The sequence continues at coordinate 403,221,109 of OY728142.1, forward strand.
TCATAGTCTTAGAAGAACTCTATCCATTGTCGTTGTCTCAGGTTCTGGTCCTTCTGTAAGAAAATATACCTAAGACTATGGTGATCAGAGTAAATAGTAAATTATTCACCCATAAAGTAGTGTCACCACATCTTCAAGGAGAAAACTACTGCTACTAGATCCAGGTCATTGGTAGCGTTGTTCTGCTCATGTTGTCTCAGTTTTCATGAACCATAAGCGATCACTGCTCACTCCTGCATCAGGACACATTCAAGTCTGGTTCCTGATGTGTCGCAGTAGACTACATAACCTGCACCTTCATATGGAAACCTCAAGATGGGGGAACTTTTCAGTATCTACCTTAGCTCATAAAAACTCTAATGGAATCTATTCGTCCACGTGAAGGGTTGTCCCTTCTTCATCAATGCTGAAAAAGGTGCCACAACTATGGAGAAGTTAGGTATGAATCTCCAGTTGTACCCAGCCATCCCTATGAAACTTCACACCTCGGTCAAACTCCTCGATGGCTCTCAAGTAAGCACAGCCTCTATCATTTCTAGATCCACTGTGACTCTAGCCTCTGAGATAACATGTCCCAATTAGTGGACCTTCTGTATCCAGAACTGGAACTTTGAGATCTTACCATAAAGCTGGTGCTCTTTGAGTGTATCCCGTACTATTGGAATATGATAGGAATGCTCCTCCTCCATTGTTGAGTGTAACAAGATGTCATCGATGAATACAACCCAAAATAGATCAAGGTATGGATAAAAGATCCTGTTCAGAAGTCCCATGAACACTTCAAGGGTGTTGGTCATGCCGAATGGCCTCACCAAGAACACATAGTGGCCATACCGACATCTAAAGGTCGTCTTCTTCACATCCTCATCTTATACCCTGAGCTGATAATAGCCTGATCTGAGTTTCATCTTCGAAAACCAATGAGCTCTCTTCAGCTGATCAAAAAGATCATCAGTCCATGGAAGTGGATACTTGTTCTTCAAATTCACCTAGTTCAGGTGCCGATTGTCCACATGGAGTCTCAAACTCCCATTTTCCTTCTTGGAAAACAAAATCAGGGATGCCCATGGAGAAACACTGGGCCTTATGAACCCCTCCTTCTCAAAGTCCTCCAACTATACCCGTAACTCATGATGCTCCGCGAAAGCCATCTGATATTCTGGTGTAGATATCCATGTTTTTTCGGGGTACATATAGATGTAAAATTCCACCTATCTGCGAGGAGGTAGTCCCAGAACATCATCAGGAAATACATCAGCATACTGGTCCAGCACTATAGGATAGCTCAGACTCTCTACATAAACTATTCTGAGGGTAAGGCTAGCCAACTAGTGAGTGATCGGCTCTACCCTCCTCCATCAAATATTATCCTATGCTGCAAAGGTTTCCTTCTTGATGATGAAGGAAAACATGTTCCCATCCTCATGGATGCACTGCACTTTGCACCAAATGCAGTCAATCTAAGCATGGACTATAGATAACCATTCAATACCCAAGATGACGTTGTATGGCCTCGATGCTGCTACTAGAAGATCCAAGCTGAAGATCTATCCTCCTAGAGTAAGATCACATTGTCGGCACTAGTGTGTAATCATAAAATCCCTCTTATGGGAGTCTCTAGCTATAATGATCGATCCGATGCCTCCACCAAAATCTCTGAGCTCTGAACGAGGGTTGTGGCAATAAATTAGTCACTAGGACCTATTTCTATAAGTACTATAGATATGGTGGAGTAGTCACAAATAATACCTCAAATCATATCTAGAGCATTTTGGTCGTAGGCCTCAGCTGCCTAGAGCTAAGATTGTCTCTTTCCACCTACTTTATATGGTTAGGGTGGACCACCTAGAGGTGGTGGCAGTAGAACATTGAATCGTCACCTGCTATATGTTGCATGACCAGATCCTTTGCCACATCCTCCTGCTACCTGCGGACCTCCCTGATCGAATCTCTGCCTCTACCTCGGTAGTCCCCCGACCATCTAGTGGTCGTCCATACAGTGGGCCAGGCAGTCGCGAGCCATGTGACCCTGCCCACCACACGATTAGAACTGTCTGCTCCCCATTTGTTCTCCTCTCTCTTATGAGCCCCACACCACTGACCTTGTATCCCGAGGTCATCCACTAGAAGATCTGGCCTACTTGGTCCCCCACATCATCCATATAATACCTGCTAGGGAAAACACTGATACCTGATGTTCGGTGGTGGCTCTCGCTGTCGGTGTCTTCTCAACTAGGAAGCTCTCCACCAAAAGTGATCTCTCTAGCACCCCATCCTATGTCGGAATACTGATCGATATCATCGATGCTCTGATCTCCCATTGGTAAACCTGCTCGAAGTTCAAGGCCCCAAAGAAAGGGTCGTGTACCATGTAAGTGGAGTAGCAGGAGTGATCAGTGAACCTCGTCCAGTACTAGGCCATGGTCATGTTGCCCTGCTGTAAGTGCATAAGCTCCTATATAGGCACTGAACATAGAGTCTTTAGGAAGATCTCCTCCCTAAAAAGGCCCTTGAAGTCCGCCCAGTTGAGGGTCGCCTCGTCGTGTATCTAGAGTATCAGACACCACTATCTCCAAGCTGCTCCCTAGAAGAGACTGGAATCTAGGATCACAATTAGATCAGTCAGTGTCCCAACTAAGTGAAAAACTCTAGACATAGCCTCCAATGAGTCCTCAACAGCCTACGGATCTGTCTCACCTTAGAACCTTGGAGGCCTCTGATGTTAGAACTCGTGCAGCATGCTTAGTCGGCGTGCACTATCTGTTAGTTGGGTTGGTGTTAATGGATACCCAATGGATAGTGGTATTGTTGGTACCCCATCTGATGCTACTATCGCTGAAAGAGGGCGATGAACCAAACCCTCATTGCTTGGTGGGCTGTCATCACAAACTCTCACTATAACCTTGGCGGGTTGTCTACATGGGGGCATCCTAAAAGAAAAAAGATTCACCACGATCAATAAGTTATACTTATTGAGCTTACTCAAAAAGGTCATAAGAAAAACTAATCAAACACACACATAATCAGTGTTTTCGTGCACTGAGTCAGAAATCAGAATTCAGGGTCCTGGTGTATGGATACATCGGCCACCGCACCAACACTGGATTCCCCAAACTAAAAAACACACTCATAACACTTAACATTATTGCCACATTGAAAAGATCAGTGTCCTAGTTCTTCTATAGAATTGACTCCTCTGATACAACTTTGTCACGACCCATCCCCCGGGGCCCATGTCGTGACTACCCCAAGCCCGCCTTCCATAGGACAAGGGCTGGGGACTTCCACTGGAAAGGCATATCCCTTTAAATGGGAAGGAATTTCCTTTAAACCTAAAAACACACAGTCCTAGCACACATCTTGAAGCAACTAAAAAAGTAAAACAACATAGTAACAATGTGAATACTATAATTAAAGGGGGTCAGAATATAATCCCAACTAATAAAGTACAACTATAATGGAGAGAGAGATCTTATGTTCATTCTCCAAGGATCCTACATGAAGGGTAAGTACATCTCATGATCAGTAGTCACTACAACACATCATGTCAACTGGTCCACCTATGAGCTCTATCATATCCTAACTCCCTCAGCCTCAATCAATGTTGTTTGTCATCTGCACAAGAACAGAAATATGCGGGTGTAGCCTAGGAATGGGTGAGTATAACAATACTCATTAGGGACCTCGATACCCCTAAAGGTCTTCTAGAGTTCCACAAGGAAAACCCACATATCTACATCCCAATCACAAAGCACGAGTAATCATCAAATCTACTTATGTATATGCTCATACATATACCTAAAATATCAAAATATACTTGTCTCACACATGAGGAATCATAAGGCTCCAACTTTTAAAGCCTTTTTTACAATTGATCCACGAGTGGAGAATAAGACAAAGGTAACACCACTAATGTAAATGTACGACAACGGAAAATATTCATCTCACACTAGTTATAACTTAAGTATAGAAGTAAAAATGATTAGACATATCATTAGATCATCTTATACTATTGAGATCATCTGCTGTTAACCCACATAGGATCAGTAGATACTGACCCACATAGTATCAGTGAGTTTTGACCCACTCAAGATTACTGAGTGATGACCCACAAAGGATCGATATATTATGATCTACATAGGACTGATGTTCTTTCATCACGTTATATCTTACCACTAGATTCCCACACTAAGAACGCTTGATTATCAGAGGATCCGCACCTCAAGCCATCGATCATACCTCAACCGCCACAAAGTTCCCCAAATAAGTATCTCAAAGGACTGTCATGTCATAAGGGTTCCAATGTGACAAACGGCGCGTCAATCAAACGCTCGGTCTGTGACTTATAAGCGATTTAGTATTGATGGACCAGTTGGATTTGAGTTCGATCCAACCCATCCATACTCCAACTCTCTCCTAAATTCATGTGGAATATACCAAAAGGACCATCTTGCTCCAAGGATCTCAACTCCGTAAATGGTTCGTCAGACATATGCTCGGTTCACATGTTATAGACCTTTTAAAAAAACTAGGCCTGGTTTGGTCTGTGTTCGATCTGACCTGACCTGACCCTTCTGGCCTGGCCCGTGGTGGGCTCTGCCCCCGGGGTCGTGGTCTGGCCTGACCCGTAGGGGGAATGGCCTATCCTGCAAGAGGGTGCACCCAGCCAACATGGGGTGTGGCCCAGCCCACGGAGGGCGTGGCCCGCTGGACTCCTACGGTGGGGCTCGTGGAGGGTGCGGCCCACTGAACTCATGTGGCCCGGCCCACGGAGGGCATGTTCCACTAGGCTCGTGTGGCCTGGCTTGCTGAGTGTGCGGCCCGCTGGGTCCGCGTGGCCCGCTAGCCTAGCGCAGCTAGCTGGAGGCACGACCCGCTGGAACGGGGTGCGCCTCGGTTGCCAAGGGGGGAGTAGCCCCCCAGTCTTCCCAAATGGATAAGGTTGTTCGGTTCATGTTGCGGCACCACACAGCGCCACCTGGTTTCACTGTGGGAGCCACATGGAGTGGGTCCCTTATACCACAATGTCAGATCACTAACCACCCTCTCCGGCGGCGCACCTTTGCACGCCGCTCCGCCTCCTGTAGTCGGCCGGTGACAGCCACTCCTTGCATCCACTGTGACTAAAGAGCCACAAACCCCCTCTTTGGTGGCACACTGTTGCATGCCGCTCTACCTTCTACGGTCGACCCGAGCCAGTTGTGGTCTTCCCCAGCTATGACTATGGCTGTCGGCTTCTCTGCTGGTGGCGTGCAATGGTGCACCGCCCTCTCCTCCGTGGCTGGCCGTTGATGGCCCCCACCGTTACCTGCCGACAATGGTATCCAATGTTGTCGTGCCAGTGCCACATCGGTAGTCTTATGTGGGTCACCGGGTGTGCTCCGACGGCCCATTTTTTCATTGAATGATACCAACGGCCTTCCCGGGACAGCCTCTTCGCTACTTTACCCTCTGTTCCGGGTTCTTCCCAACCCAAATAAAAAGTCTGCGAAGAACGCATAGATCAAAAAAGTATCATAGGGTCAGAGCATTGTTCATTTGGCTTTCACCCTCTTTGTTAGCTTGATAAAATGATGGAAGAATAATATTCAACAATTCTTTTAAAACTAAACCAAATTAAAACCCTACTGTAAGATCATTGGAGAACATCCGTGTTTGAGGAAGAGTCGGTGTTCATCGTTCCCGCAACAATCCCCCAACGACGTCACTCAATCATCGTTCATCAGTTCTTCTTTGGTGAGGGGATTCGTTCTTCGTCAAGAATCCTCCAAAGATCAATCCATTGCCAAAAATTTTCCAAAACCCGACGTTAGATATTTACTCTCTAACATGTGATTAAGAGGATAATTAATTGGTGTAATTAATGAGCCTCATTAATCACATGAAGTATGGTTACACAAAAATTATGTAACTAGTCATTTAATGTCCTTCATTAAATTCCCGACCACCCCTGTGGTCCCCAATATAAAAACTTAAAAGTTAGGTGGACTAATGTTTTAAAAATAAAATAAAATATATTTTATTTTATTTATTCATCCATGATAAAGACAAAAACAACATTCCTCCTCAACCCACTACAGTCGAGGTTAAACCTCCCTTAAGTGAATCTCAGCGTTGCGAATTCAACGGTGCCCTCATATCTCAATTCTGAGCACCAGTTCAAAAGTTAGGATTTCCCCCTCGCATGTTTACTGAACATACCTTAATGAAAGTTTAGAAATTCATTCCGGTCACACCGGACCTCGGAATCAAACACCATCATTTTTTGTAGACTCATAATAATTCCATATAAATAAAAAAAATATTACATGGAAAATTTGGGTCTCTACATCCAGATTGATGTGGTGTGATCCAGATTAGTGAGAATTTAGTAACCATTTCTGTTAGGATATTGATGTGCCTTATATTATAAAGTAGTGAAGAAAATCCTTCAGTTTTGATGTGGGATCATTTTTAGTGGGTATTGTAGCTCCATTTTTAAGAACATAGAAATATAATTAGTCATATGATGAGTTTAATCTACACTACTGGATTGAATCCATGCGTCATCTCCTCTAGAGATCCATAGGAGGACTTCAGTTAATTTAGTATTTTCATGGAGTGGCCTTCAATGATCTAGTTAAAGTATTTTGATCACTAGTTGAATATTGTTATGATCCTAACATGATCAAAACCTCATGAATATTTGTTTTCATGTTTAAACAAAGATGAAACAATGGATGTGTATTGTGTTTTAAAATGGTTTTCTAATGATGTGGATTTCCTTGATTATGAAGCATCAGTTAAGACATTTTGTGCTTGAATTGAGGTAGTGTGCAATCATTGAGTCGGTGAGGTTTTCAAAAAAATATCTCAGACAAGATCATTTTTTATTGGTGATATTATCTGACATAAAAGATCATTTTTTGAGAACAAACAGAACTGACAGATAGCTCTTATTCTATAATATGATCCCATGAGTTTGAGTTGTGTGATCACATGGAGACTTGAGTTTCCATGAACCAGTTTTCTATATGACAAAGAAGAACCTAATAAAACTATTTTTACATAAAGAATAAAGAATCATAGAAATTGATATGAATCATATCTTTGAGGAATTTTTCTAAAGAGCTGATCCAAAAAGAAAATAGGATATCACTCTAGATCACAAAGGATAAGTAAAGTTATTTGGGCCTTCATTAAGTGTGTAACACTCTAAAAGGTGATATCGATGAAATGAGTTTCTAGGGAGCACTAAGAGATTTCACAAAAATAGTTCTTGTATCTCTTTTGGTTTCTGCGAAGTATACTAGGAACTAGGAGATGGTGTTATCTGCATTTTATTTCACAAGGAAGTTAATAAGTAAGTGACATAGTGTACTGGATAGTGTGTTTTCATGAAGGATTTGAACAAGAAAGAAGAAATAGTATCATGCATGATTTATTTCTGAGAAAGAGGATGTGCATTATATGAGTTTCTTTCTATGAAGATGCGTATGTAAATATACTTACTTTGAGAAACAAATAATGTATGTGTGTAGTATGTGTGAAAATAATAAAAAAGGCAGTGTAAAAATCATTCACCCTAATTTATATCTAAATATATATGCATATAATAACATGAATACATAAGAATTAAGTGAGGTGTGTGAATATTGAATAGATAATTTTAATGTGGGGTCAAGCATGCATAAATTCATATGTACAAACCTTGAAAAGGTTATGAAGTGTATTATACACATGTATGAAGTTTTTATAAATACACATGAAATATACATTTCATATTTAATGTGTAGTGATTTGAGATAGAATTTGTAGTATTATTTCAAAATATTTTTGTATCCAAGTTTGTCAGTGTTCTCTGAGGACAATTCTTCCGAAGAATAAGGAACTTCCAACCCAGTCTTGTACTAAGGAAGATGACCTTCTATAGGTGATCAGAATTACTTGATAAATACATTCATCTATGAAAATTTTATTGAATTGTACACGAGATAGTGTAATATAGAAATTTCATGGAATAATATCAAGAGATCATACTGTAGTGGATAAAAACTTCTAAGGAGGAAGAAGGATCTTCTGATTGGGGGTCTAACCATTTTTTGATGAGACTCTAGATACTGGTTGTCTAACTAGTCTAATGGTTGGGGTTTCTAACCAACCAAGGTAGAATAGTTGGATTGTTATGGGGTATAACCACAATCAATTGGAGGATCAATTACTAGGGTTCAATTACTAAGGTGTATAACCAGTTGTATTATGAACCATTGTAATTGATAAAAAGATTACGGTAGAAATTCCAAGTTGGGGGGTATAACCAACATGGAAAGAATGTATTTATTAGTATCGAACCTTATAAAAATATTCTTTGTTGTGTAACATTTACTTTCTTTATTTCATACATGATCCACTCATCTTAAAATGTCAAAAGGTTTGAATTAAAATGTTTAAAATAATTCAGTAGAACATGTCAAACTTAATTCACCCCCCCCCCCCCACAGTGTGACTACATCATCTTTAGACAATTCAATTTGTATTGGAGAAAATGCCTCCTCTAGTAGGATCTACTTTACTTTTCCATTATTTTCTCAGAAGCATATGACTTGTAGATTTGAGATTGAAGAAAATTGAGAAGAGATTGAAAAATAAAATCATATCTCTACTCCTAATGTTAGAAATTTTGATGTTTCATTCATGATTCAGAAAAACATAATGAAAATATTGGCAAAGAAACTGAAGAAGAATTCAATTATAAATAATTATCAATTGCTAACTGAAGGAACTCATAGTAGTAATTGTTTTGTGAAATCAGTTGGTTATAATTCTGGTGAACTAAGTTCAAGTTGTGATGAAGATTGTATTAATACTGAAATTATGAAAAATATGAATAAAGTACCCCCAAAAATTGATAAAACAAATTGTGTGTGTGCGGATAGTGTGTGAGAAAATAATTTAAAAGTTGTCGGAGAATGCATGATACCTAATTCATATATAAATATATACTTATTTATATAATCACTTGCATACATAAGAATTAATTGAGGTTTTTGAAGCCTGGAAGGACAAGTTTAATGTAGTGAATGCATAATTAAATTAATATGTACAAAAATTATAAGGACATATAGTGTATTATACACATGTATGAAGTTTGAAGAATTATCCATTCAATATATTTTTAATATTTAGTGTGTAGTGATTTGAAACTGAATTCATAGTATTATTTTAGAAAAAAAAATTAACTGAGTTTTTCATTGTTTGGTGCAGTTGGGTCTTTAGATGAAGAAAGAATTGCACAATTAGTGTTGTTCTGAGGAATCTGACCATCTATAGGTAATCAGAAATATTTGAGCAATACCAACATCAATGAAAAGATTATTGGATTGTACACAAGCTAGTGTGGTCTAGAAATATCATGGAGTAAGATTAAGTGATCATCCTATCATTGGATCAGAACATCTAAACAGGAAGAGGGATCTTGTGACTGGTGGGTCTAAACATTTTTGGAAAAGGCTCTAGGAACTATGGGGTCTAACCAGTCAAATGGTTGTGGTGTCTATCCAATAGATGAATAATAGTATTATTTCTAGGAGATATTACCATAATCAACTAGAGTATTCACTACAAGGGTGAATAACTCATTACTTCAAGAACCATTGTAATTTATAAATAAATATTATAGGGTAAAATCCATTTTGTGGGTCTAACCAACATGGTAAGAATGTAGATCTTTTACTGAGCCTTTTAAAAATATTATTTTATGTGTTAAATTTAATTTTCACATTTCATGCATGATCCACTTATCTTAACAGATTCTAGAGGTTTTAACTAAAAGGTGTAAAAACATTCCATTGAGAAGGTTAGACCTGATTCCCCCCCCCCCATCTCAGTGTGACTGCACATTCCTTGGACACTTTAAATCGGTGATCAATTTCATTTTATAAATTGTTCTCCTAATAATCTAACATATAAAACATGTTAGAGTTATGATCCACTGAAATATATATATCCCAAACTCACATTATATACATTAATATAAAGGGAAAGCATAGTAAAATATATTTAAAAGGTATAGTAAAAATTACTACTCCTTTTTCTGTGGAAATCCCCTCTAACATGGATTATTTTAATAGATTCTTTCAAGATTAAAAATTCATAGGTAAAAAATGGTTCTAAACCAAAATAGATGTTTCTCCAACTAAATATGGTTTTGAATCCCAACATGAACTATTATTGTATTGTTGGTTATACCCCTAGCTATCATTATTATATCCATATTATATAAGAATGTTTATACCCTCATCCATAATTTGTTTCATCAACTTTTTCAACCCCCAGATATAATATCTACCTTCACATTTTTTATCAATTATAGAAGGATCTTATTCTATAAATGTTCTTTGTCAAAAATAAAGTTAGACCACCTTCACATGTGTTCGATCTTAAAGATATTCAAAAAATATTTTACAATTATTTTGGCCTTAGAAATTCCTCTTAATCTTAGGAAGACCTATATAAATTCAATCTCATCTTCTAGAACATTTTCCAGAAATGTAACTTAGAAAAAAATCTGGTATGCCCTCTATACATTCCACCTCATTGTAGTGAAAATCGTTTTGATGGAACATGGTCTGATACTCCTCCTTAATACATTTATCTTTATTAACTGAAGTAAAAACTCTGTAAAAAACTCTTAATCCTCTACTACTTTGAATGATAGTACTTAGTCTGATGCACCCCCTTATATTTATAATAGAACATGGTTTGATTAACCTTGTTCTAATTCTTCTACTTCAACCAAGTAGAACCTTGGTTGGATAACAATTGCACAAATACTTTTTCACTTACACTCCTCCTTATGTTGGAACAATGTTCCACACCCTCAAGAAAATATTTGTATCCCTTTATATAGGAATTATTTGAGGAGAAAAGGAGGGAACCCAAAAGTAGTTTACTTCTCACTTAAAATTCAACTTTTAGACTTTTTGCTAAGATAAATTACATTGGATTCTTCTCAAAACCTCTATAGAATTCAAGATAATTCTTATCATTCTTTCTAGAACATTTGAGGTGTTAAAAACATCATCAAAACATCCTTAACATAATTAGATAAACAAATGATGAATGCACATCTTAGTAACATCACATTTTTAAGAACATTAGAAAAATTATATAAATCTATTTAGGACTCCATTTAGAATGGGTGTATATTGTATGATGTACAATACATCCTCTATATGATGGTAGAGTTTTATAATTTTCCATATGATGGAATCACAACCCAATTCTCTCCCTAATATATATTCTATTGATTCTACACTTCTAGAAATCTTTTATCGTATGGGGTTACATGTCTCTAATAGATAAAAATCAATTTCATATATAAATTTGTATGCCTTTATCTTCCAAGAGAACCATCATATTTCTCCATTTTATGGAATAAAAATTTACCGTCTGATTTCATTGAAATAATCTATTCATTAGATCTTTCTAATTTATATCTGATGTACCTTAATGGAATGAAACTACATAGATTTCTCCATCCATTGAACTAAACTAGTTTCTTTTATATGTTAGAATTGAAAAGATATCCATCATCTAGTAAATATTTCAAATTTTTACCTCAGACATTATACAAGATCTAAGACATTATACTTCATATATATTTCAACACAAACTCTCCAACTCTAACTTTGTTCAAACTATTTATCAAGAAACATCCTTAGACACTTTCTAATTCACTCATTCCATTGGTTTATTAACTTCTCACACAAATAACATTTTCCCCTTATTAATTTATTCACACATAGTTATCTATATAATAAAATTATATTTGGTCTGTCTAGTAACATTATATAGTCTCAACCCTTATATTCTTATGTCTTCATAGATCAACATCCACATACATCCACATCTTCAAACTTTTACATAAAATATAAGTTTGATAAAATTATAAAATTTATACCAAGAAATTTTCTCTATTAAATTTTTAAAACCTATCCATATGTTAAAATTGACAAGATATTTACATCCAATAATCCTTGTTACAAACTCAAACAAACTTAGCTAGATCACAAAAAATTTTATGATGTTTAGTAATATGAAAGATCAGCATAACATCTTTTATCTTTGATAAGGAAACTTTCTTATACACTATAAGGAAGGTTTATTAAATGTTTCTATCAGTATATATTATATAAAACTTTGACATCTTTCTTTAGAAACATTCTCAATGAGAAAATGAAATATTGACCAAAAATGATACCAAACACAATTTTAAATAATAATGTTGATCCTAAAATAAATAAATAAAATTTAATGTAATAAAATTAACTTTATAAACAAGTTTGGTGTAATTTATTATTAGATACTTGAGTGAAACTCCTAGTGTTCACTTCAATCCTAGAGAGATGGATGGAAAGCCCAACCAAACCCTCTAAAAGCTTTGTGAAATATATTTTTCACATTAAAAAATACAAATGTATAATATTGAAATGAAAAATGAATTTCAATTAAACATTTGACTAATATAATTTATTTCCCAAGTTTCATGAAAATTCCAGAAAATACCATAATAAGAACCTAAAAGAATTCACTCATGTCATATCAACTCTAAAACCCTAAAGAGTAGCTAAGAAGTAAGTGAAATGGATATAAAACCTTAAACAATGTGAATTCCATGATTGGTATAATCTTAAACAGTACTTCATGCAATGATTTTTTCATTCCCCTATAAGTATTCAAATAAGAAAAGAGATATATTTATATTCCACTAAAAATAATCTGAATATATTCTATATTACCATTAGGATAGAATTATGTATTCATGTTCTGAATTCCCCCATATTGTTATGGAAGAGAATTTTTTCCCTATGTTCTACCAAGTGTTTCATGAAAATGATATGAATCTATTGGATTCCTCATATAGAAGATATTTGATACAAAAATAACCATTATAATCAAATGGACTTATTGAGAATATTGTATAGAACTCACAAAAAATCAGCGTAGGAGGAATTCATGAGGTAAGAACTTTTGAAACAAAGCCTTTACTACAAACTAAATGTGAAGAGATATAAAATTTAGTGAGAGAGATATCCCTGAAGTAATTTAGGGAACAAAAAATACATATTGTTTTTCATTTATGCATGTTGGAAAATAGTTTCACTGGAAAGTGTATTGAAGTATAGGGTATAAATAGTTGGGCAGAAGCTTTATATCCAAGTAACTTCCAACAAAACCAATGATGATGAGGGAATGAACCAGTCTGGTATGGGTTTCGAAATCAATATAACCCAGCCAGAACCCCTATAAAAACTAGTACGTAAACTATACCCCATTATAGAAAAAATAATTTCTATACCCACCCCATTCTAGAAGTCTTATAAACAAACTTATAACACACCCACTTAATAATAACCCCCTATTTTAAAAGAAAATAAGACTTATAAAAAAACACATTCATATCAGTATCCTAAAAATTTAAATAGCTACAATCAAAGGTTAAAAGTATTAAATAAAAAATTGATAGCCTAATAACACAATTCAGCATTATGGTGGAGCTTCTATCTAAAAATATAGGGAAACTATGATCCCATGTAGTCCCAAATCCTAAGTAAAATGTGATTATGATAATAAAAATAAGGGGAAATGATATTCAACAACTTGATCCTAATAAAACGAAACCAAAACTTGAGGAAAATAATGATAAATTTTTTTAATAGATTTCAGAAAATAAACACAGCCAAGAAGAATTAAATAATAAGGAAGAAATAAGGAATGTATGGTGCATAAAAAACTATATGTACCAATTAAAATGTAATAATGGGAAAACATATACATTCCACTTCCATTCACATCCTAGATTATTTAATTAGAAAATATTGTAGAATAATAACTATAATGGGAGATTCTATAAACCTTTTAGAAATTTGAAATTAATATACCCCTTATAGAATCCATAAAAAATCCCAAATTATTCCAAATTTCTTAATGAACATTATACCAAAATGGTAATTATTTGTGCAATTAAAAGGATTTTTTTGGGAAGAAGTGTTTTATATCTTATCACACAACAATTTCTCCACAATTTTTAAGATACAAATACATTCTTTATTCCATTTACTATTAGACCTCTTACTTTTCTCATTGATTTATGTGATTTAGAAACTTCTATAAATGTTATTTCTCACTCTTTGTATGGATCATTTCAAATGGGATATTTGAATCCCACATGAGTGGTGGACGGATTGAAAATAGATCCACTATTTTTTACATGGGAGTTTTAGAATATGTGTTAAAATGATTTAAAGTCTTGATATTCCCAAATATCTTCTATGTGATTAACATGGATGAATATAGATCATCAATTGACACTCTCTTCATATTAAGAAGATAATTCTTAAAAACTTCAAATATAATAATCAATATAAATTAAGGAATACTCACCATGGAGTTTGGAGACAATACTTTCCACATTAATATTTTAAAATCAACAAGTCATCCTTCATATTATTTTTCACTTTTTAGACTCTCTCAGTTTGAAGATACAAAATCTATAAAATATTTGGTTATTTTTTAGATATTTTTATCATTGGAAAGGTAATAGTTTATTTAAAATACCATAGGAGAAAATTCTAACTTTAATTCTAAATATTCTAGAAATTTTGTTTTCAAATTAGAAGAACTGATAACCATATAGTTTTCTGATGATTTAGTTCATTTTTTTCTAGAAGGAAAGGATAATATGTTACCTAGTGTGTGGTAAATTCAATCCATAAAAGTGAAGAACCTAAATTTAATTTCAACTATTGAACAACCCCTAAATATGGAATTAACATTTTTTACCATTAATTTAAAATATTTATATCTTAGGGAAGGATAAAAACATCCAGTAATAATATCTAATAGTCTATCTATAACCCATGAAAAACATTTATAGGAATTTGGAGAGGAAATTTCCAATAAATATGGTCGATCATATGTGATATTCTAATAATAATCCCAAAAAATATGTTCATGTAGAATTATTCTTAATGGAGATTCCCTACCAGTCTGGTAGCCCCAAATAAGGATTAACCCCAAAATAATGCAAGTAGTAAAAAAGGAAATGGATTAGTTTCTAGAAGAAGATATAATTTACCTCATTTATGGCTCATAATGAGTCATCCCCATCCATGTAGTTACTAAGAAAACCAAGCTAACCATTGCATGGAATGAGTAAAATGAATTTATTCTTAGGAGAATTAAAAGAGATTGATATTTTTTATTAATTATAGAATGATAAATCAAGGCATAAGGAAATATCACTATCCAATTACCTTCATTGACTAATTTATGGAATGTTTGGATGAAATAATTCATTACTATTTCTTATATGTATTTTCCAAACATTTTTAAATTACTATTTATCCATAAGACAAAGAAAATAACACCTTCATGTTTCCTTTAAAAAAATTCCTATAATAGGATTTCATTCAGGTTGTGAAATTCCCCAAGTACATTTCAAAGATATATGGTAAGTTTCTTTTCAAATCACATTAAAGACTACCTAAAGGTATTCCTAGATCACTTCACTTTTACTGGTAATTATTTTAATTGTTTTTAAAAATATATATGAAAAAAGTATTGAGAAAATGAATTGAGAAAACTACTATTTTGAAATTTGAAAAGTTACATTTCATATTTGAGAGAGGAATAATCAAAGGTAACATTAATTAAAAAATGCATTGAGGTATAGAAATCTAAAACTAAAGTAATAAATTATTTTCCCTTTCCAACTTGTGTTATAGATGTTAGATCTTTCCTTATCCATGTAGGTTTCTACAAACTATTCATAGTGTATTTTAGTAACATTATTTTCCCTCTTTATAGGATACATTTATTAGAAGATGAATTTAATTTTAATGTTTAATTCAAGGAAAACATTCATGAAATTTGGAGAAGATTAGTAACCTCACCAATTATACAACCACCAAATTGGGAATATCTATTCTAACTTCTATGTGAAGCTTCGACATAAGATTCCAAATTATTTATTTATGAAATAATTTAGGGAAACCCAAAATCCATTGTTTATGCAATAAGAAATCCAATTTTTTTCCAGATCAAATACACAAACACTGTAATATATTTCTTTTTAGTTGTTTTTTCGTTATATATGTTCATATAAAATTTTCTTGGAACTAAAGTCACTATATTTTATAACTATACAAAAATTAGATGCTTGATGAAAAAGAAAAATAAAAATATCTAATTGGTAAGATGGATTCAAAATCAACAATAATTAAACATAGAGATTAAATATATAATAAGAGATTAAAATGAAGTGGTTGGTTTTCTATGAAAACTACTCAACTCTACTGAAGCATAAATTCATAACCAAAAACCATTAAATGAACACAATCTAAGAGAACAAATCTATGTATTAGACTGGTAAGTACCATGGTATATAGAAATATTAAATTATTTTTAACTTCAAAGGCAACGTATCATATTAACTCCCACAAAAAAACTCAAATATGAATCTAGAATATTCCTAAAGGTCCAATCCTTTGGAAAATTTTCAAGGACCAATAAATAATGATATGTTTTCCTACTAATTATATTGAATCTATTTTTTAGTTTTGTAACAATGTATCCTATGGTAGACCCTCTATACCCTAGATAACTACATTAAAAAAAATATGGTATTTATTAGCCCTCTCAATTCATAGATTCAAAATAATAATGCAAGAAGTGTGAAAAAGTCCATTCTTCTCAAAATATTTCAAAATATAGAAAATTATTAAAAAACTATTATTGTTTTGGAAATTTTTGAAGTATGTGGAATATAAATTATGAGGTATTTTCCCATTACATTTTGAAATTATCATACTCTTCTTATTGTGTATTTTGTTTCAAAATGGGTGGAATCCAAAGGCGTAAAAACTAATGATGGTAAAGTTATGTGTGATTTTTATGAGTAACATATTTTATTGTTTTAGAATACCAAGATCCATCATCAGTGATCATGGGACACACTTTTATAATAAAAAAATTCAGGACATACTAAGGAATTTTGGACTATATAATAAGATATATATAACATACCATCCCCAAAAAAAATTTGAAACTGAAGTTTCAAACAAGTAATTAAAAGGTATTCTGGAAAATATAGAAAACCTCAATGGAAAGTACTAGATATAAAGGTTTAAGAAAATCTTGTGGGCATAAAAAGAATTTAAAAAACACCAATAGGAATTATCATATTGATTTTAATATTTAGAAATAGCTTCCACTTACCTACTAATTTGGAGTAAAAAAATATATTGGGTTGCAATGAAATTAATTTGTACTAATATAGAACTAAAATTGGAGAAAATTATAACTATAAGGGAAGAAAGAAATAAGAATAAGGGATTTTTAAAATTATAGAATCTATAAAGAAATGGAATGAGTGTCCCATGACAAGATTATACACCCTAAAACACTCCATCGTGGACACCATGTGTTTCTCTACAAATACAGACTCAATCAAATTGCAAGTAGTTTTCGTTCAAGAAGGGAAGGTCATTTATAATCACTCATGTTTACCCTTTTGGTGTTGTGTAGATTATAATGTATGGATAAGATACCGCATTCATTATTAATGGGAAACTATTAAAAAAGTGTCATGTGAATCTACCATAAGAACTAGTGGAGGATCTCACACTCCTCTAATTGGTATATCAATGAAAACCTTCCATGTTATACCTCTCCTTAACACTTGACTACATGATATGATTCTACTCAAAATCAACATAGATTGTTGATCTATTTTAAATCATTTAGTACACTTAATAATTTAATTGTTGGGAGGGAACGTTTTATTTTATGACCTTTAGTTAAGAAATTCTTTCTATTTTTTTTAAATTTTTTTCTGTTTCTTTTAATTTTTAGTTAATTTTTTGAAAAACATGTGATTTTAATATGAATAACCTTGAGAAATAATGAATATATTACACGGTTTAGAAACTTATTTTACCCATTTAATCACTTTATATTAGTTCTGATATGTGATTATTTAAAAATTCTAAATAAATGAAATTCAGTAAACCCTAGAAAACATTTTAATTTCATTCCATGACATATTGTCCAACATCTTATTTATCCTACCTATAAGGCCTATAAACCAATTTTGATATATTATTTACAATTCCCTATTTATTAAGTGAACCAATACCTACTTTAATAACCAAAACATTTGGAGTGATCTAATCAAAACCATAGAGCATTTGAGTATTTTATTATATATATAACTCAGGCACTTTTTTATTTTTATTCTGTTTTATTCAATTAAACATTATTTACAAGAATGTATTTAAATTTAATCCTTTTAGTTATTATCAGTTTTGAAAGGATTTTTTTTGTATCCACATTGCAAGACTAGTACCCATATAAACCTTGATCTATAATCTCTTTCATGATCTAAGTTGAATTCTTGCGTGGGAAAAAAAATAAAATGAGATGGAAAACCTATTTGTTGATGTTTTTTGAATTTAAAGAAGTAATTACTTCAACTTTTGTGATACAATTTTAGGATAAAAACATGATATAAAGAGATGAAAAATGTTATTGATTTTATTTAGTTCTATACATCAAGATCCACCACTATTTGACGTAAAATATTCCCTCTCTTTCCTTAAAAATATTTTGAAGAGTAATCCATATAAAAAAAGATAAAATAATTTTATTGGTAAATAAGAAAGAAAGTGATGATGATAATTTGAATACTTTATATTATAGAGGATAGCTTGTGAAACGGGATTAAAAATGTCTCACGCCTACCTAATGCCTCTCCCTACCTTCAAGAGAAGAACCAATGTAAAAAAGGTTTGAAAAAACATGCTTGAGGAAACAGGGATAAGAATGTTAATTGTTACCATACTGATGAAATGCATGAAATGTCTATATAGAATTTAAAGAAACTAAGATATTTTTTTAATTTAGAGTAAGGGAGGAATCTATACATGGACTAAACTATAAATAAAGCATTGAGATTAATATTAGATCCCAACCCCCACATTCAACCTGAAAAGTTTTATAATTGAATCCAACTCACCTTTAATCCTTAGATACATTTTAACTTGTTCTTAAAGATCTCATGATGTGTATAGGTTCTTGAATCATTGTGTATATATATTTAAATTTTTCAAGCCTATGGTGACACTTGTATTAACATGGAATAATAAAAAATCATTCATGAAAATAATATTGAATAATGAGTGTACAAATACTAGTAAGGTAGGTATAAGTGTGTATGAGATGATGATTAAAGTGTGGATTAACTAAATGAACATGATGAGGAAAATGGAATGAATATATTTTATGAAGAATTATAGGGTGAGTACCACAGTTTTTTAAAAATAATCTACATTGGATGGTATTTAAATCATATTTCACAAATCATTTAAATTCACTTGTCCAAAGTCCAAGGTTTAAGTGTGAGGGAATTGATGAACCCCTATTTTGATAAACTTTTTCTTAATTTTTAATGTTATTACGTCCATTATTTTAAATATTTACGTGAAAGAATCACATGTTATTGGTTCTATGAATAAATTAAAAGTTTTTTATGAAATGGTTTTAAACATTTTGATCTTAATAGTTTATTTATTTTCATATTTTTTTATAATTTTTATTCTATTCAAAAAAAATTAAAAATAATTTAATTTTAAACATAAATAATAATGCTTCCATTTTTTGTATTTAAATTGTAAAGTTAATTTCAATATTTAAGTCATTTGATGATAAATACCATTGTAAACATTCTAATGTAGAGATCCTGAATGTGGGTATAATCTCGAAGATGAGGATGGTTACCAACATGGAGTTCCCAAAAATGAGGATGGTAACCAATGTGAAGATCTTAAACATAAGTATGTTTACCGATGTAGAGATCTTGAACATGGAGATATTTACTAATTTATAGATATCAAACAGGGTGATAGTCACCAATGTGGGGATGGTTTCCAAAGTTTTGTTATCAAATATGGGGATGTTCTACAATGTGAGAATCATTTAACATTTATAGAAAAGTATAATTATTATCTGAATAGAAGACTGAGGCTCTATATTCACTATAGAAACTTCTCAACACAATATTTTTGTGAACCATGATGATAAGGATGATGTAAAATAATATCAAGATGAAATTATAAGGAATTTTATGTAGTTGAGGTATGTGTGGATCTTTCAATATTAAATAATTACAATGAAGATAAGAACATTTTATAAGGTAGAATTTACATGCACTATATGCACATCCAAATTAAAAACTCTTGGGAGAAGATATCACTCAATCCCATTCCTTTTATAAATAAATATATTTTGAACCACAATTTATAAGTGTTTAAAGATATTCCATGATCTTCATAATTAATTGAAGTATGATTTTAATAGGAATAAATAGACACAAATGGGAGAAAGCAGGTTCTTAAAAATTTACTTGGGATCGGTGACAAAAGAAGGATGAAACATGGCTAGACTGGTGAAAATTTATGAAATTATATTACTAATTTATTTTATAATTTCTCTTTTTTTAGTCTCAAAATGTCTTCCACTGCACTATTCATTCTCATTGTTTCTGAAATGGAGGGTTGAAACTTCTAGGTAATTAGAGAAGGGAAGGGTACCTGTTGTAATGATTGTGTAACATCTCATACTCTAAAAACCTAGAGCCGGCAGTTATATTACCTTATCAGTACAAATTTCCAGAGTTAAAAAAGGATAAAACATTTTATTGGTCTTAGAAGACCATATAAAAACATATAATAGATTTTAAAACATAATATAAATTATTAATATATTTTTATCACATGATTATCACTGTCATTGTTTAATAAAAAATTATTCATAGTCCACCATTAGGTTTCCTATGGAAATCAAAATAAATAAGGGAGAGCTCAATTTCTCAGTAAAAAGTAGCATAATATAGATATTTACATAACCTAAAAATGTAAAAGGTGATATAGAGAAAATAAATGAATTACATGAAGCCATAATAAATTAAAATGGAGGTCATACTAAATCACTGAAAATAAAAATAAACATAAATAAAAATAATATTTGATCTTATATTGATGGAATTAATAATATCGATCATAAAAACATATTTTCAAGGCTTTATTCAAAAACCCATTCCAATCATGTTAAGTGGAATACACCAAAACCTAACATTTTTTTTCTAATGAGACCTATCAATCCCTTAAGATGTAATATAATTTCAGGCCCTAGCAATCCCCTAAATATATCCAATGCATTCATTGTATGAGTTATCAATACCTTTTATACCATTATCTAAGGAACCTCTTTCTTAATAAAACTTATATATATATATATTGAGGGATATATAAATCAAATACTTCCCCATTCAATAAAATAATTTGGATGTCAATGATAACATCCCTTAATCAACTTTGAATTCATGGGGTATCATCTAGGAAACAAGTAGTACCATTATCAATGGAATATATGGGTAAGGTGAACCTTAATGTTTTGGGTTATACTTCGAATATATTAATTATGTTAAATAGTTTTTATTGGTAGGATACCAATTAAATAGTATGAAATATCCTCCATCATGATTTAGTAAGTGTGTGTGTAAATATTCCAAAGCATATCCCAAGAGAGATCCCTTCTAGCTGTGTTTTCATACGACCACTCTTCTTGTATCAGGGTGATGATCGAGATAATAATAAACCGACCAATATTAGGGTTATTACCCCTAGGTGAATATATACCACAACTATATCCACTTTCTAGTATCTATAGAAAAAAATTATTTTCTAGGATATTACACACACATTTACTTTACCAAAACAGAGGATAGTTTTTCCACCATCTAAAAGGTAAAAATTGAATAAAAATAATATGAGAGAGGGATAAAAATATATAATTATGAATCCCTTAAATTTCATGAGTAATAAAGATAAAACTATACCATGTAAATATATACACAATATAAAATAAAATAGATGGTGATTATAACATGAGTCCCAAAGAATGAAAATTCAGACAGAAAAATCCCACTAAAGGATTGGGTAGAAATTAAATCATTAAATATTGAATGATATGGATTAAAATTAATTTTATAATGTAATTAATAAATTCATTTCATGATTAAACATCCCAAATAGGTAATTTTTACATTACGTAAATGAAACTAGGTGCATAATACAAAATATGTCTGAAAAATAGGAATTTTTTATAGAAACACCTTACCTCTTGTCCTAAAGTATATGAAAATACATTAACCTCATATATCATAAACATAGATATATTAATATTTTAATTTATAACCTTAATCAAATCCTTTTTCTTTTATACACTTCATAAATAGTCATTCTCTATGAGAATTCTTAAAATTTTACTCATGAGTGTTTATAGTTTTGATTGCTTGTACTAGTTTCATAATAGAAATGTTAATGTTAAATATTATTCCAAATTAAATTATTAATAGGTCATTAAAATTACTTATAGGTATTATTTATAATAATTTATGATGTATATAATTATTTTCATGAGTAATTTATACCATATCCTTATTGATGATATCGATAATAAACATGTTTTGGTGATTTTTGATAAATAGAGGGTATTTCCTTAATTGATAAATTAGATATTGAAATAATCTCCATAAAAATAATTATTTAAACATTTATATCATATTATACTAGTAAATAATTTTTCATAGTCATCCATGATATAAATGCATAGTATTGTTCAAGTATGTGTTTAAACAGACCTAAACATGAACATACTCTAATTTAATGGTCGATTATTAGTTGGTTTTGTTGTAGTATAATTATAGCAAAAGCATAATAATATTATTTAGTGTTTATTAGTGATATATATTCTAGTTTTAAGGAATTATAATGATATGTAATGTATATAAAAATAATATAATATTTTAATAAAAGATTATATTTTTAGCATGCTTATTTTAAATGATTAAATTAATGATGATCATTTTTTATCATATCTTTATTATATTCTCTAATTTTATGTAACAAAGAATTAATGATATAATAAATATCATATTTATCCTTTAATATCATCCTTATATCAAAATTTTTAAAGAGATGAAGGAAAACAAAACATGTTATGTTGTAGTGATGATAGTCTGCACAACGCATAAAAAACAGTTTCATTTTTATTAATGGATGGGGTATATGAATATATTATCATAATACCATTAATATATTAGTATTATAGTATATAAATTTTAATAATATAATTATTCTAGTGTGGATAGAATAAATTTGAAAGAACATAATCAACAAGAAACTTAAGTTCTCGAGAAATTGAATTTTCCTTGGAGGTCTTCTTGAATTTGAAGGGATGAGTCTAACTATGAGTGAACAGGGGATTATGTTTGTGGGGTATGGTTATGTAGAGTTAAAAATGTTTTATTTTAAATTATAAATTACAATTTTACGTTGATCTTTAAGTAGAGAATATGTTACTATTTTATAAGTGAAGTGAGTAACCCTTTGATTTTCCGTAATGTAAGGTTACTATTCAATAGTAAAAAGTACAAAAATGGAAAAAGATTTCAAGGAATCATGTATTGGTAGATCCAAATATCTACCATTAAATTAAAGGATTATTTTTTAAATTTTTTAGGACTATTTCACTAGGTTAAACTTAATTTAACTCTTTTACATTTAGCAAGACAATTAATTTTTAACCTTAGAAATTATTTTTAATAAGAAAGGTTAATATTACCCTCCTTACCTTATTTTATACTTATAATTTTAAATTTAAATATAATTTTATTAAATAAAATTTTTAAATGTGTCAAAATTTAATTTTAAAATAAATACAATTAATCTCTTAAAAACAGATTTTAGAGAAATAATATTTTTAATATTTAGTTTTATATATAAGATAAAATTATCATGGATAATAATTTAAATGATATAAATTAATTTATTATAAAAATAATTTCTATTATGAGGGTTAAGGCAATCTAAAATTGAATCTCCCTTAAAAAACATTGTTTAATGAGAAAAATAGAAAGTTGTTTTTTAAGTAATATTTTAATTAATTTTAAAAACATTGGTAATATGATTTATAAATTAAACAAATATTCTAAAAATGAATATTTTGTGATTTAAATTCATATTTACTTACTGAAAATGTTTTTCTAAACTTCTATTTCATTCTTATATAATGTTAATGTAATAAAATCATGTTTTGTAAAAACTGTATTTTATGAAAAAAAACAACATGTTGAGTAAAAGTTAAAAAAATAATACAAAGAAAATTTCAATATGAAAAATTCAAAAATGAAGTTATTTTGATCAATTTATAAGTATTAAATAAATTAAAGAATAATGTCTCTTTAAAGGGACAGATGTGTGATAGTTTATGATATAGTGTTTTCCTACTGTAAAAGAGTCTCAGGTGTTACAGCTTGAGTCTTAGAGTTTCAATGTTGTGTTATATTTCTTGTTAATCAATTTAAATATTATGTAGCAGGTTTTAATTTTTAATGTGGATGTGTTTGATTTAATTATGACTATTATTTATTTCCACTACTCGAAAACATGAATTTAACAGCACTGGAATTATTCAGCACTATAAAAAAGCACTGATAAATGGAATCTTCATCAGCGCTAAAAAATCGTTGATAAATTTAACCCTTTATCAGTAATTTTTTTTGAACTGATAATGTTTCCCTTTATGAGTGATATATTTTTAGCACTAATAAGGGGTACCCTTTATGATTACTTTATTTTTAGTGGGGATAAAGGGTACCCTTTATCAGCGCTATATTTTTAGTGTTCATAAAGGAATCCTTTATCAAGACATTTTTATCACTAATAAATGTCTGAATAAATAAAATCAAATAAGTAAATAAATAAAAAAAATATTTTATTAAAAACAATATTAAAAAAGTTACTAATTACATAATTATTGATAAGATTGATAAAATTGATTATACTATATATATATTATAAATACTAATAAACAGTTTTTATTAAATGTACAGATATATTCAAAATGAAAATTAAACAAGTTAAAATTAAAAATAGTTAATTGAGAAAAATATTAAACATTTTATTTATTAGATGATTATTGAAAATATTTAAAAATAGTATATATTAAATATATAGATATAAATTAATATATATAAATCTGATTTATATAATACAAATTATTATGTATACTTTACATTAAATAGTAATGTATTTATTGAATAATGGATAATAATTAAAAATTAATATGACATAAAAATACTGACTAATTGCATCAAGTAATGGACATAATTGAATATCAATTTATTTTTAAATTTATAACATAGATCAAACGTATTATATTGATTTTAAATGTATGTGATTAAGGCATTTATATATATATATATCCATAGACACAAATATTTTCTTTAGAATTTAATAAATTTATATTATTTATTATATATATATATATAAGATTTTTTAATGCTTCCAACATATATTCATCTTTATTTCAATATATATCAATTTTTTAATGATTTATTTGATCAAACCTATCTAAATTTCCGATATATTATACTCATTTTTAATAAATCAATTTAACTCATTTTCAACATGGATGAACCAATGATTAAATGTTCATTAAAAAGGTAAATAATACACTTTCAAAGAAATATTATGAAATAAATATATTTATAAATGTATATTTAGTGTTTTTATACATTTAAAATTATAAATAAATAAAAAATATTTTTTAAAGGAGTATTTATATAATTAAAACTAATTATTTATAAAATTATAATAACTTTATTTAAATAATGAATATATTTACTCTGATTTATACATAAATATAATTATATAAATATATATAATGATATAAATGTTATTATTTTTAAAATTATATAAATAATTATGAATAAATAATTATATATTCATATAATTATAAATTTATTATTTTATAAAAAGTATTATTATAAGTATTATAATTATATATAATAATTATACTTTTTTTAATAGTATTTTTTAAGTATTATAATTATTTTTCAATGCATTTTTTTGTGCTAATAAATATTCATTTTACCAGTGATTATTAACTTAGCATTAAAAAATGTATATTTATCAACTTTTTTCATACTAATAAATGTTTCACGATCTATGTTAAGAACCCTAACCATCGCAAGACAATTAGTGATATCTAAAGCTCTATGAAGATGTGACCTGCTACCGGTGCTCCTTGTTGTCAAATCCAAGCTCAAATCTAGGATAAAATGAATTCTCCAGCTATTCTATGGCTCGAATCAAAGTCTCGAGTTATTCAAGGGATGAACACAACAACGGCTCGAACAAAATCTAGGTTTTTCTATATCTCTAATTTCCCTTGGTTATCCACTTAACCTTCTCATCTCATATCCATGTATCCCAAAAATTATAGTTCCACTATCCAATAATAAAACAACCCAAAATTCATTTTTTTAGAAATATTGAAGTATCTTATTCATTGATATCATGTAGGTCTCCTTGGGAAAACATTAGTATTGTGAGACAGGAAATATGTAAAACCCAATGTTGGTTCATGTGGTTGTGAGGTATAACAGGCTCTCAATACCTATATTCTATGACATATACCTCCATTCAATCATCAACTTTTGAAAAATTCATCCGTATAGAGGTCATTGTTGTCATTGGTTTTTAATATTTCATTACAAATCACTTGGATGATGAAATATCATACATCATTGGGTTTTTATATTATGTCATGCAATAATTCGAATTGATAGGTTTGAGTGAGGAGAAATATAAATATAGGGTTATCCCCTTCTATTTGAAGGTTAATTCTAGAAGTTGTTTCCTAAAAATGAATGATGAAATTTCTAACCCATGGGAAAAACTATATAATGATTTTTTCATGAAATTTTTTTCTAGGCTAATGAGCATTGAAATATTGTGTAAAATTAATTGATTTATTTAGGTTGACTATGAAATATTTCATGAGGATGGATAGATTTAGGGGTCACTTATGAAATGAAATAGTCAAATGATTCTCATGAATCTGTAAAATTAGATGAGAAAAAATATTTTATATGTTTGATTGGTTATCTTATTTAATTAACTACTTCTTGAAAAAAATATAATGTTTTAATTTTTTAATTTTAAAATATTTCAATTTGAATTTAATTAATATTACATAAATGATATAAAAAGAAATATCAAAGAGGTTTAAGGTTCTATAATCCTAGGACTATATTATGTAGGAAAAAATGATTTTGAGATAAAATGTAATTAACAATTTTATTTCAGTTATTGAAATATAGTCATAAAATATACAATTGGAATGAGCTATTTTTTAGTCAAGTCCTCAGAATCATGGTGTTTTATGAAACAAAGTACTATTTCATTACATGGTGTAGAAGAAAAGTACATTGTTGATAGAA
This sequence comes from Viscum album, assembly GCA_963277665.1. Taxonomy (NCBI): domain Eukaryota; kingdom Viridiplantae; phylum Streptophyta; class Magnoliopsida; order Santalales; family Viscaceae; genus Viscum; species Viscum album. The sequence goes on from OY728142.1 coordinate 403,248,497, forward strand.
TTTATTCTTTTCAATCCTTTAGGATTGATCAAAATTATTCTAAATTTGATATTTTCTTTGAAAAGTAACTTACTTTATGAGAAAAGTTTTCTATTATTTTAATTTTAATGAATATTTTAAATTATTCAAGAATAAATATTTTACCATTATATTTAACGAATTTTGATAAAATAAAATACTAACATTTATTGATGTAAATTTAATAAAAAAGTTTTAATAGAATCTATTTTTTTGAAATAAAAAATATTTTTCACGGATAAAATAATTACACATTTATAATCCCACTTCAAGTCAACATTATTAGTTTATATTTAATAAATTAATGATAGGATATATTAACTACAGATTCTAAATTATATTGAATTTTATGGTTTACAAACATAAACTTAAATCCATTTTTCTGTCATTTTAGTGGTAATATGTTTCCCCACAGATGTGACAATCTCAATTGCATGACATAAAAAATGTTTCATTAAAATACATTACCATAACCTTTTACGTTATGATTTTAATAGAATTAGGAAAAATTAACATAAAAACTCATATATTTTTAAACTAATGGACAATTTTGGAACAATATATTCAACAACTTGATCCATAAGAATCCTCCATTATTATTATTCAAATCAAGATCCTCATGTAACATAGTTCTTATTTGAATCAAGCTCTCCATGCATAGATTTGATCCAATTATCATCCTTTTCATCCTATCTAAATGGTTTAGGATCTTCTTTGGGGGAAAATGTGGTTTTTGGTAGAGTCTTACTCCTTCATGTTTCCACTGAAACATTCTAATCGCCAATGAAAATTAATTCATTGATTTCATCCTATCTTGTATTTCTTGAATTTGATAAAAATATAGCCATCTTTGAAATTATAACCCACTCATTAATAATTATTAAAAATTACTTCATTTCTTTTATCAAACATGTAATAGACACTCTATATATTTTAATTTAATCCATCTAAAAACATATCACTATTTTACATTTCATTTTGGTTCCACCCTTATGAATCTATGATTATCATCCATATTATTCTCAAAAATGTTAGGCAGTCACCTTTGATAATGAATATTTTATGTGTATTTATTTATTTATTGTACAAAGTAAATATTTTATGAACCCAATAGGATATGTTTACTTAATCATGAATGATTTAAATCTATAATCGAATGTATCTTATTTTCTCCCCATCCTCCTCACTCATTGATTGATTGTTTGGATAGATCTATTTGTGTTTTGTTATCATCATTCTTGATTTACCATTGGCATATCCCTGCAGTCAATAGTGTTCTCACATTAAAATCATTATCCATATAATTAATGTATTGTTTCATAATTTTGTTTAATTTATTTCTTTTCATTATTACCCATATAATAATTGTTTTCTTATACAAGTAGATTATTTTGTTTAAGTTGGGGTAGTTTATTTAAAGATGTTCATGCTTATAAGGGATTGGACTTCAATACTACAACTAAGATAATGACAATAAATAAATGTTTCAAGAATGAATAAAACCATCTGGAAAATGTGGATTCCTACTACATATTTAATTAATTTTTTCATCATTTTATATATTATTTGTAATTTCATTAACATATCCTTTTTAACTAATACATGTTTAGTTTTTTTCATAGATCTTTTGGGAATTCATATTTATCTTTCAACTATGTACAATAAACCACAAAATAGATAAAATGATACTTTTTACTATTATTACCATGTTTTCCATTTTCATTGCCTTTTTTTATCGACCTACCAATACTTTATATTGATTTTATGTTATTATCTGAAAAACCTTTCTCTGTTTTAAGTCTTTTCTCTTCTGACTCTCAATAATGAGAAAGGTTTTTCATCTAAGAACATCGAGTCAATATGCATTATTGGAAGTTGTACATATAAATACAATGGAAACTTGGTAACATTGGAATTTAAAAGTGTTTTGAGACTTTGGATCATGTAGTAATTAGTCAAATCTCAATCTGATGCAGGGTGTGATAGGTATGACTCAAAGTGTTTCTTTTTATTTAAAATTGACATTAATTTTTGTACAAAGTAAAATTGGCATACTCAAAACTGAGAAAACATATTTTTATTGTTTTGATACATTAGGGAAATAATTAATATGTCATTTTAGATGTTTATGAATTTTTATCACCTCAATTTAATTCATGGTGTGACTGTTATGACGCAATGTATCAATTATCGGTTTGAAATAGACAATTTATTTCTAAACAATTTCACTCATTGAAAACAAATAAAATGTGCTCAAATTTTCATGATATTTTTTTAAATTAATTTATAAGGAGTTTTTGAAGTATAGGAATCAGTCTCACATCAAACTGATACATCATGTGATCATTATAGTTCAAAGTGTTTATTTCCCATTTAAAATGACATTTTAGTAAAAAAAAAGTGATATACTCAAAACCGAGAAAACAAATTCACATTGTTTTTATAAATTAATAAAATGAATAATATGAAATTTGAGATATGTATGAATCATATTTACCTCAATTTGACAAATGGAGTAACCAGTATGACTCCAAGTGAGTTTTTTTATTTAAAATGACATCAATTTTAAGAAAAAGGAAAGCTGACCTACTCAAAACTGAGAAAAAAAATTCATATTATTTTTAAACATTAGTAAAATGATCCATAAGTTATTTTAGGTTTTTAGAAATTGTTATTACATCAATATGATGCATATTTTGTCCGATATTACTCCAAGTGCATCTTTTTATTGAAAAATGACATCAATTTTTAATAAAATTGACAATTGGCCTACTCAAAACTAAGAAAACAAATTAATATTGTGTTTATAATTTATGAAAATAATCTATAAGTAATTAGAGATGTTTAGGAATTAGCTGTACCACAATCCAACAAATGGTGTGACCATAATGACTCCAAGTGTGTCTTTTTATTTAAAAATGGAATCAATTTTAATAAAAAGGACAACTAATCAAATCAAAACTATAAAAATGAATTCATATTGTTTTGAAAATTTAGTAGAAAAATTCATAACAAATTTGAGGCATGTAAGAATCAATTTTACCTCAATATGATGCACAGTGTTTCCAGTATGACTCCAAGTGCATCTTTTTATTTAAAAGCGACATCAATTTTGATAAAAAGGTCAACCGGGCTACTCAAAACTGAGGAAACATAGTCATATTATTTTGATACTTTATTGAAATGATCTATAGGTCATTTTTTACAAATAGGAATTATCCACACCTCAATATGATGCAGAATGTGCTCAGTATGACTCAATGTGTTTGTTATTAATTTAAAATCGACAATTTAGTTAAAAAAATGTCACTTATAGAAAACCTAAAAAACATACTCATATTTTATATAATTTAGGAAATTGATTTATAATTAATTTTTGATTTTTATGAATTATTCTCACATAAAGTTGATATAGGATGTTATCTATATGGGTCAAATTTAGTTTTTCCAGTTTAAAATGACATTTTATTAAAAAAGACAAGTGACATACTCAAAACCAAGTAAACATATTTGTGTTTTTTTGATTATTTATGAAAATGATACATAAGACATTTGGTATGTGTAATAATTATCCACACCTCAATCTGACACATGGTGTGACCGGTATGACTCCAAGTATAATTTTTTTAAAAAATTGACATCAATTTTAGTAAAAAAGACAATTCATCTACTCAAAACTAAAAAAATGAATTTGGATTATTTTGATACATTAAGAAAATGATCCATAGGACATTTTTGATGTGTAGAGGTCAAACACACCTCAATATGATACATGATGTCTCTATTCTGACTTAATCTGTCCATTATTAGTTTAAAATAAATATTTTTGTTCAAAACGTGTCACTCACTCAAAACCGAGAAAACACGCTTGGGTTGTCTTTATAATTTGTGAAAATAATTAATCTGTCATTTATGACATATATAAATAATTATCACATCAAATAGATACATGATATTTCCAGTATTATTCAAAGCGTGTGTTTCTATTTTAAAATGAAATTTTAGTAAAAAAGACCAGTGATGTACTCAAAACCAAGAAAACACATTCAAAATTTTTTGATATTTTAAGAAAAAAATCTATATGTAATTTCAGACATGTAAGAATCATATTCACCTAAATCTAATTCACAGTGTGAATGATATGAATTCAAGTTCATTTTTTCAATATATAAGTATAATTTTAGTTTATAATGTGTATCAAATCGCCAAAACTGAGAACACAAACCTAGATTGTTTTATCTTCATTTAAATTCTATATTAGTACTTGATTTTTTTATTTCATGGTATTTTTGGTGTTGTGGTGTGCTTTTAAAGCATACTGCACTGGTGCTATAGTGTGTTGTAATATCCCATTACAGTATTCCCTTTTATCAGCACTTATAAAGGCACTAATAATGGGATACTTTATCAGCAATTCTAAAAGAACTGATAAATATTCCTTTATTCGTTTCTTTTTAAGAGTTGATAAAGATTTTATTTTTCATTTATTATGAAATTGATAATAAAGAATACCATTATTGTATCTTCTATAAGTGTTTATAAAAGAATCTAGATTTTAATCTTACACTAGTAGTCAGCACTTCTCTAGTACTGATAGAGGCTATTTATAGCACTGTAAAATTCCAATTTCGTAATAGTGTTCCTTAGTTTAAGATCTGTCATCTCCCCCTTCCTCATTTTAGATCATATTCATTAAAATGGTTTTTTCTATGAAGTGAACTGTTAAGTGGTTACTCACACATTAAGAAAGGTATGTGTATTTTTTTAATTATTTAGTAATAAAAATACCCAATTGGGTGTTTCTTATGTAAAGTGAGGGTGATAACTACATCACATTCACACATAGGATGAAGGGTAGACTAAAACAAAGGATTTTGTTGTGATATTCTCACCATTATCATTCAATCATTGGTGAAAATGGGGAATTAATTATTAAAACTCTCAATTTAAAATTAATAAAAAGTAAATCTCAATAATTAAAGACTTGGATAACCTTAAAATTGGAAACTTGAACCTAACCAGATCACTTTTTTCCATTATCTATCATCAAATATTTGTTTCATACTATTTTTCTTTCAAAATCCACAATAAAAATATTTCCTAACTAGAAAGGTGAAAAATAGTTTTAGTGAACTCCTCTGTAGAGAAAACCTATGGTTGACACTGCTAATAAATTAATCTGTAAAATAAATTAGCACATTGAACCCCTCGCAATAACGTTTTTTCAAGGCGCTTGGGGTAATTATCTCTATTTTTTCATTATCATCCCTAGAGGGGTGCCATTAGATGGAGGGGGATATTATATATTTTTATTAGAGATTACTTTGAGGGATATGATAGGGTTTGGGGTTATTCATTGTGAGTATTTCATTATCTTTGTAGGAAAATGGTTTTAGTGAACATATTGTGTGATGTAAGTAAAGTAGATTGGATAGGAAAAAGGATTTTAGGGCCCCTTGTGATCCCATACAAGGACCTTATGATTACCTCATGTTCTATGTAATGTTAATTTAGTATCTAGGTAGAGATATAAAAATGGTAAATGCATCATACTATTTTCATATTTGATTTCATGGGGTAAATTTAAAAATTGAAGTGAATTTAATTAAATCAAATTAATATTTTGAACTATCAGGTTTAGGAACTCCTAATTTCCCTTTCAGTTATGGCTTCTAAACATCATTTGTGTGGTACAGTCTAGTGAGGTTTCATAATATGGCCTAGTTGACTACTAAAGGGTTAATACAGCTAAAGAGGATGAGTTGTGTTATAGGACATTACATGCCATTTAGTAGAAAGATCTTACAAAGTGTGAGGTTAGAATCTCTAATTGGATATGGAACACTAGTCAATAAAGGTTGAGAACACCTTAGGTTTGAATAATACATTGTATGAGTGTTGGGTTCCTCTAACATTCAGTTAGATGATCAGTGCAATGTATCAGTAATGGATGTTGTGTTTCAGGGAGCTAAAAGAGGTAGATGGTTCATGATATTATTTCAAAAACGAGTTATGGGTGGAATTTCTATCATAGAAGATAAATGAAGCAAAGAAGAATAAGATATTTTTTCTTTTGTATTGTATTATTACTATGAAAAATATTAAAATTAGTTATAAGGGCCTTTTAATTTCACCCCTGGTTTTTTTCGATGAGTTGTATGTGTGTAGTGTTTAGAAGAATTTCTCAACCCATAAATTCAATATGCAGTTAATTTGTTTAAATTTTATGATGTATTTGGAGGATAAAAAGAAGGTAGAGGTGATTGATTGTATTCACTCACAATGATGGCAATTGTAAGAGGGTACTATCTGGGTTCTTCAAATATTGAAGTAGTTAGTAGAAGATCTCATATGCTATGACCTTTTAGTTTTCAACCAGTGTGGAGTCAGCCTCAGTAATTTTATTTTCAATTTTGTAGGTCCATTAGCTCATATTATTTCCCTAGGGGATCTAGAATGGTGTTCTATGTCTATGGGGACCATGTTCATCACCAGTATCAGAACATAGTGGTCATTAGAGACCAGTATAGTGTAAGTGATTAGGCTCATCATTGGCCTCAACATCGATTGACAATGATGCCATATCAGCCATAAGGTAAGAAAGATTATACTCTACTGAGAGGATATGGGTTTGGTTGGGACCAACCTCAGGATGTTCCCCATCATCAATGACCCCAAACTGAGTATATTCTTGAAGGTGTTCGAAAACAGTGGGGAAAAGGAGATGGGCGTGGAAAGTTTCATGCCATAGAGATATCATCACCAGATAGTCCAGATATTGTTAGAGGTATGATTATATTATCATCCACCATTGTATATATATTTTTTGATTTAGGAGCCGAAAACACTTTTATTTAAACAACCTTATATTATCAAATAGATTGAACATAGATATTCTCCCATGCCCCTAGTGTTGAATTTGTTAATCAGAGGTTATACTTACTTGTTTAATGTGTTCTAGGGGTATAGACAGATGATGGGGAAACATAAACCATGTAGATATTTCTTTTGACTATTGATACAACCATATTATTTCATCCATATATTGGATTTTTGGTATCCAATATGTGATGTTTTTGGTTTATTTCATATGACAGCCTCATTATCTGATGAGGATGGTGAGTATGAATTTTTTTTCGATGAATGGGTTTTTCATATATGGAGTGGGTGGGTGGATCACCCTTTTTTCCTTGATGGAATAATTATTAGAGAATTTAGTTGGTACTGACACAATGGAGACTACCAGAGTTATCAAGTAATTTGTAGATTTCTTTCCCAAGGAGGATGTAACACTACCCCCCCCCCCCCCCCGACCTGACATCAAGTATAGGATATAATTATAGTTTAGTGTATCTCTTATTTCAAGGGATCCTTTTCAGAATGAACATTTTCAGTTGCAGGTTTGAGAATTCAGAAAAATGATCTGCTAAAAAAATGTCATCAAGACCATGAGTGTATGAACTCACAATGTTGGATATCGTAATGGGGGAAGATATCATGAAGACTGCCTTCTGGTGTAGATATGGGCACTTTGATTTAATATTCATTCCATTTTGAATCATGAACACATGATTAATGTTCATGGGACTTATGAAATTTTTATTTCATGAGTTCCTTGACCATTTTTTATCTTTTTTCATCAATTCCATTCTTATATACTTGGGTTATGAGGAGTATCATATCATGCATCTAAGGATCATTTTATAGATTCACCAACACCACCAACTCTATAGGGAAATCTTTTAATTGAATGTTCTAGACATTGTAGGTACATTTATTTGGACAAGTGGTGTCTCAAAAGTTGGTTGAAGTGGATACATCAAAAGTTGAGGTGGTTAATTCTTAGGAGGCACCAAAACTTTTGGTCAAGGTTTTCAACTTTCTTTATCTTATATGCTATTATCATAGTTTTCTATCTGGATTTTCTTATATCATAGCCTCATTGATAGTTATGACCATGAAATAACATGATTTTGTTTAGATTAATTAGTGTCCAATAGATGAAAAAATCCTGAAAGGGAACTTAGTCAGTGCCCTAGTTCTCTAGTTTCCTAAGAAGGGGTGATGTTCAAGGTATTCCATGACACTTACCATTTGTGTTTAGGATTATTCCAAATGAAATAGAAGGTGATGATATCCTAGAGTTTAACATAGTTATATCCCCATGAGCATACCTATTCATGGGTGATTCACTGAGTAGGAACTCACAAAAGGTTATTTTTTATCATTCTTGTTAAGCTTAAAGGGTGACGGGGGATATGGAATCCACGCACCTAGATGTAGGGGTGGTCAATGTTGGATGTTTCTTGTTCTATATAATAGTGAAATATTCTTTTACATAGTAATTGGAGGAGTCCCAGTGGGGATTACCAAAGGTGGGAGGGAAGTAGGATCATTTTTTTCTAGTTAATACTCCGGAATAATGGTTAAAGGATGCCCAACACTAGTTGTTGTTTATGGGAAGGATGTTATCTAAATAGATATTCATGAGAGGGTCTATTATTATTTTCAAAACTCGCATTTATTTGTGAACCATGGAGTATCCAAGATGTACTATAGTGTGAGGTTTCAGTTTTGGTGGCCTGGGTTAAAATGGGTAGTTATGAAGTTTAGGTAATGTTGTCTAGTCTTCCAATAGGTGAAGGTATAACGTCATGTTCTAGGGGGTTTTCTAGAACCTTTTATATCCTTAAGTTGAAGTGGGAAGATACCTCAATGGATTTAGTTATAGTATTACTCCATGAATGGGAAGGATGTGATTCTTTATATGTAATCATGGATCATTTGATGAAGTCGGATCAATTCTTAAAAAAAATAAGGGATTCGGGCACCATGGATGTTTTGGTAATAAGTGATATAAATGATATTGGGAGGCTACATGGAGTTCAAAACACAATCATCTAACACAAGGAAAGTTTTTTTACCTTTTGAGTACATATACATGATTTTAGAACATAGTTATTCCTTATCATTATTTTCAAACCTCAGATAGACCGATATATAGAGCAGAACATCCAGATGATGAAGTATATGTTGTAGGAATTCATCTTATACTTTGATAGATCCTGAGTGTAGAAATTTCAATTTTTTTGTTTTTTCTATGAAATTTCCATTTTTTCAGTTTTGTGGAGGCATAGCGACCTTAAGGAAAGAATCTAGGAATGTGATTCACAAATACATGAAAAACAACCCATGTTTATTTAACTTTTTCATTATATAATAAAGTTGAACTATGTTGTTTTACAAGAATTGTTTCTTTCCTTTTTTCCCTATAGCATTTCTTTAATGGAGCTGTTCTACTAGAGTGGTATTTCCTATTGAAATGTCAGTGGTTCAGTGGTTGTCATCCATAATTGTTTTTTGGTTCTCATTCTCATGGAAGATAATAATTTAAAAGGGTTATTATATAATGGTATAGAACTTCTAGGCCCATTAATTTGTGTATTTCAAGTGTTGGAGGATTCTAAAGAAGGATTATAGGAGAAAGGAGGGGAGTGAGGCTGAAATTTCATTCGGAGAGGGGTGATTACAGTATGGAGGATTATTTTTCATCATAGAAAGTAGCTTTACAACATGGATAGATTTTTTTGTGGTGTGGATATCTAGGAAGTTGAGTTTTGTTGGTTCTTCTATTTCAGTATCATTATTGTGTTTGGGGGTAAGTTGTGTCCTAGAGTCTTAATATTGTGAGTTTTAGTGGTTCTACAAATTTTGATGTCATTATTCCAAATATATGGTTGGTGGACTGAAATTCCTCTCAATCTTTGTAATTTTATGGTGTGGAGATTCATATAAATCATTTTAATTCTCCTAGTTTTTAGGATCTATTGAGTGGAACACTCAATGTTTCTCATACATGGTTTTGAAAAGCCTAATTGTGGCATGGTCCCTTCTTTTATGCAATATTTTTTTCTTATGTCAGCACATTTACGCTTCGGTCTAGGTCCTTACACTATGATATTATGTTTTCCAGTTATGCCTATAAATTTCTAAACCCCCTATAACCCAATAATTCTTCCACCTTTTAGCCTAGTCCTTGGTATATAAAAGTGTGTCCATAGGAGGTATTGTATCCCCCTTTCATTAGATTTCAACCCCATTTTTGAGAGATTAATCCTCAGTGATTCTAGGTGAGTTCCCCCTTCTTTATTTTTTGTTCTTCTATTGGTTATTCACTCGTATAAGTATTATATAAAGGGTATGGTCATATTTATTGATTATTTTATTTTATAATTATAGGATATGTGTTCTAGGATGTTCATATTACCTCAATTTTTTTGGGACCAAGTTAGATGAAGAAGGATGTAAGAAGAGTTTTTTCTTCAAGAGTATTGTCTTTTGTTGTCCAAAAGGATAAATAAATTATCTTTATAAAAGACTTGATAAATATGATGATTATTTGCTAATTTTTATTTCCCCAATATCATAAGTTTTTTGGAGAACTTGTGATTCAATAATTATGAAGGAAAGGGGGAGTAAAGGTTCTTCCAATTGTATTCAAGTTTGATTGGAAAGAAAGATATTGCTGGAAGATATGAAAGTTACAATAATTTCCTTGGATAATCTTATGATGCTAAAAAAGATCGATCAAAGGTTAAAGAATAATTATAGGCAATTTTTGTTATAAAAATAGATGACTAAAAATCAGTATGGTTGGAGTTTTTTTAAATAGGTGTTTAAGGTGGTGTTGTTTCCAATTGTTTTCCAAATTTTTGGGCATCAAAATATAGAGTTTTTTTATAAGGAATGATTTTCAAAAAGGATATCATAATTATCAGGATTTGAATGAAATTTCATAGACCTCATATGAAGTATGTGGAATGGTGAAGTAAAATTGGCCAATGAATGATTTTGTATCGCAGCGTTAAGTGGATCATGGAACATGACACGTAGACTATATAGGGAAAATGGTTCGCGGTAGGATCACAGTTTATGGTAGTATTATTTTTTGGGAATTCCATCATTTTCAGCTAAGAGATGGTGATCTGTCTGCACATGGAATTGACCACTGTGAAGGAAGAAAGGCGCTATGTAGACTATAGAGGGGTAAATGGTTCGCAGAATGAGAACATTCTACTATGAAGGTCATACCACATTGGAAATTTGGGTAAATCATAAAGAGAAATTTATGGAATTATTTTCCTATATAAAGTTTCATAATCCCTTCATTAAGGATGAGTGAATTTTATATGAAGTGATTATTTCTATGGGAAGAATTTAGACAATTCTGAAGTTGTTCTTGGAGAAGAATTCAGTGAAAGAGTAGAGTTTTCATAGGACAGTTTTCTGTTAAGTAGTAGAGTTTGTGGAGGACAGTTTTCTACAAATTAGATAGTTCGTGGGGACATTTTTCATAATATGTTTTCAGGGATCTATATCCCACAAAGAAAAAAAATAAACACATGAGAAAGATGGTTGGTGAGGAATTTTCCATCCCCAGAGAACAGATTGTTTGTAGAATAAGAGGTGGTCCGAAAAGAACTCGTTTCTTGTGGTGAAACATAGTTTGTAGATAAAACAAGCAGTTCATGGAGCACTTGAAGAAATTATTACTAGATTTTTGGTAGTAAGATAAATAGTTGTTTTTAAAAATCATATTTGTGGAAGTGGATCAAGAAGCACCATAAAATTGTATTGCGTAATTTTGTTCTAGAATAAGAATGTGCCCTATTAGATTGTTTTCATAGTGATACATGAGTTTATAGTCACATCCTACCCATTATATTCAACATAAAAGGATTATTTTATAGTGTATTATGTGGTATTGGATTGTTTCTAAACCATACCAAGTATATATCTACTCTTGTTGAGTAGTGAATCTTATAAATTCTTATGCTCATGTGGATGTGTGGTTGAATTATATTCAGTAGGGAAATAATTATTCAATAGGAGGTGAATGTTTTTTCATATGTAATGAAACATAAAAGAAAAATATATCACTGATTCTCCCCCTCCCCCTCTCAATGATACTTGAATACTAACCATGCACCTTCAATTGGTATCAGAGAAACTAGTTCTGTTCATTTATTCTTTGCTAAATTTTTCAAGAGAAGTTGTGATGGAAAATCTAAATTGCATGAATAGAAAGGGGATTACAATATTTTTTGTAAAGAATTATCATATCTAGAAAGATAGAATGATTCTTTATCTTATGTATCTCAGGTATGATGTTCTTGAAGCTACAATAGATGGATTTCCCCTATTAATTACCAGGTTCCTCTTACAACTTTCTATAATAAGAACCATGAGAATGATGGAAGGGTAAAAAAATTATTTACTCTCATCACATTATAAAAGTGATTTTTAATAGTGAAAGGTGTTTCCATAGGTAATGGTATCTTGGATAAAATAAAAAACATTTATGAAGGAAATAAAAAATTGAAAAATGATAAACTAAAAATCCAGAGGCTAAAGTGTGGAGATTTGAAAATTGTTGAGTTTTAATTTTATTGTGACATCTTTACCCGGGTAAATGACATTTTCATCACTATCATATGTCTTGGTGAAAAGTTAGAGGATTCTATAGTTGTTTAGAAAATATTAATAATTATACTCAGCATGTTTGATGAAAACTTTATTTCATTGGAATATAGAGACCCTGAAATATTATCTTCGGATGGTTTTCATAGCACTCTCATCACTTGTGAAATGAGAAGGGAGAAAACTAAAAAAATTAAAACTAAATATGATAGAGAAATTTATTTCAAGTCAACTAAGAAATAAAATTCTAAGAAGGTTTTATAGAAATATGTTGTTGTTATCTCTGCGTCCAAAAATTAGGTATGCACAAATCTTGATGATATTTTATCCATGATTTTAAAAATGTGAGAATAGGTACAGGAAAATACAAAGGAAAACTTCCCTTGAAATGTTTTGAATGTGGATCCATTGGTCACTTTGTAGCTAATTTCCATCAAATAATGAAATATGAAAATAGTGATGAAGATGAAATTAGGAAAAGAAGTTTGTGTAAGAAATAGAGTGATAAAGATGAATATTATTCCATAGTGAAGGATAAAATGTTCTTCAAATCCAAAATAAGAATAATTTTTTCAAAAGATGAAGAAGAAGATGATATTGATGTTGAAATCAATAAATCTTTTTCTGAAAAATATGATGAGAATATATTTATTTCAACAACAAATAATGATGATTTCAGGAGTAGTAGTTCTGAAGAAGAAGGAACTCAACTGGAATCTCATATAAATGAAGAGTTTAAAGTATTTATATAAAATATTAGAATGCATGAGAAGGAAACCAGGAATCTTATAAATGAAAATTTCTCATTAAACAATCAAGAATGATTTCTAAATGAGAAAGTAAAGCTATTAAAATAAATTTTTGAGTTGATGAATTCTATTTAAAAATAAAAGAATCATAATGAACATGTAGAAGTTAAGATGAAGTAAAAAATAAGAGGAGTTAGAACTTATCCAACAAAAACATTCTAAATATGAATAGAGGGATATAGGTTTAAAAAATCCATATTATAAGTTAATAGAAGTTCTATTAAGTATGAAACTAAGAAGTATCAAAAAAAATTACCTTAAATGGTTGAGAAGAACGTTGGAGTTAGTTCTCATAATAATAATTATAGGAATGTTATGTTTTTGGTCAAAGATAACAATGTTGAAAAATCATTAGTTTCTAAAAAACATGAGACCAAAAAAATTTCTATTACTTTTGGTTCTGAAAAATCATGAAATAAATCTTATTTAAAGAATAATGTTTTATTTTAGAATATAACGGTTTGTGATCAATAAAGTTATGTTAATAAGGTTGCGGAGAAACATACACACAACATCGGTCAATCCAAAAAAATTAAAGTCAAGTACTCTTTATAAGGATAATTCTGGTATTTTGGTGGATTCTCGAATATGAAAAATTTTTGTTGGTTCAACCACCAACATCACAACTACTACATATTATATGGAAGGAAAGGTTTGAGGGGGATTTAATCCTCTCAAAAGGATAAGTCTTAGAAGGAAATTGAGATGAAACTTGAGATGGTTGGTGTAAAGGTAGAGAATAGGTTCCAACCAATGGAAACTATTTGTGAAATATGTGAATAGCCTGGACATCTTTCTAAGGGTTGTCTTATTTTTCTACTAGAAAAACAAAATCTCATTAACAATTCTGAGAAGTTGGAGGTGAAGAAAGTAAAGGAATAATAAATAACTCTTGTAGTTGAAACTAATTTTAATGTTATAAAAGGAGAAATAATTTGGATTCTTGATAGTGGGTGTTATTCTCGTATGAAAGGAGGTTTAAATTTTTTGATGAATGTGAAATAATTCAAAAATGTAATTGTGAAATTTATAAATGATGAATCTATGAGAATTAAAGTCGTTGGATCATCCATTATCGAAAAATAAAAGATTAAATATAAGAAAACATTATTTATTGATGGTTTAAAACACAACCTATTGAGTGTTTCAAAATATTGTGATGAGGGTAACAAAGTTATCTTCAGAAAATATAGTTTTTGTTTTTTAAGTGAAGAAGATGAAAAGATAGTTTCAAGAGGCTAACATAAAAAAGAAAACTTGTTCCAAGTTTGTGAAATACAATACTCTTGTTTCTTGGGTATGGGGGAAGAAAATAAAGTATGGCATAAAGGTTGGGAAGAATGTGTAAAAGAATGATGAGAAAGTTATCAAAGTGTGATAGTGTTTGAGATATTTTTGATATGTCCGGAATAAGAGATTGGTGTTTCGCTATTTTTCAAACAGGAAGGACTAAAAATTATATGTATAAAAAAGTTAATGTTTGTTTTAAATGACCCCTAGAACTTATTCATTATGATATTATTGGAGCAATGATAAAACAATATACAAATTGAGATAAGTACTTTATCACATTCATTTATTACTTTACTCGCATGAATTCTGTTATGTACATGAAACATAAGTGAGATGCTCTAAAAATGTTTAATAGTATTAGGAGAAAAGTAGAGAAGAATCTGAGTATTCAATGAATAAGTTGTTAACTCATAATGGTGTTGAGTATAAGAATAACGAATTTGAAAATTATCTTGAGAATCATGGAATTTAGAATGAGTTCAACTCACCATACAAACCTCAACAAAATGGGGTTACTGAATTAAAGAGTAGAAGAATAGTTGAAATAGGGAGAACTATGTTACTTGAACATGGCCTTTCTCTTTACTATTGGAGGCAATCCATGAGTACTTTTATGTATATTCAAAACCAATGTTTCTATAGAACAAGTTCAGATATGAATTCATGTGAAATGTTTTATGTAAAAACTCCATGTTTGAAACACTTAATAGTTTTTGGGAGTTCATTCACCATAAAGAAGAAAGTTGGAATCCTTACAAAGTTTGAGAAAAGAGGTTAAGATGGAATTTTCCTTGGATTTTCTCTGGAAGAAAGAGGATATAGATGTTTTAACAAAGTTAGAGGAATAATTTTTTATTCTAGTGATGTGAAAGTTGATTAAAATAATAAGAGGGTAAAATAGACTTACAGTGATATGGAAATTGAGAGGGATAAGGAAATTTTTTTAAAAAATTCAAATAATGCTTCCAATAATGGTAATCCAACTCAAAATTGAGAATCATACTCATATATTTCAAGTGATTATGAGGAAAATCAAATAACTAATCCTAGGATGAAGAATAAAGTGGAGGATCATAATATTATTAGTGATCAATATCATAAGGTTCAAAAAAGAAGAATTTCAAAATTTGTTACACACTCTTCTTTGTATTGAAAAGTCAATCCGAATAATGTGAATGAATCATTTGAGCATCCATAATGGGTTTGGGCCATTAATTAAGACCTTGATCAGATAGAAAATAATGATTCTTGGGAACTCATACCTAAGCTGGATAATAAAAATGTTATTGGTACAAAATGTATTTTTTGAAACAAACTAAATAAAGAAGGCGAAGTGATGATGAAAAATTCAAGATTAGTGTGCAAAGGTTACTCACAAATTTAAGTTGTTAATTTTGATGAGAGTTTTGTGTTGATGGTAAGGTTAGAAAAAATCAGAATATTTATTTCTATTGTTTCACAATAAAGCTACAAAATATTCCAAATTGATGTAAAGTCAGTATTTCTAAATGGGAATCTTGATGAGGAAGTTTAAATTGAAAAACCATGTTTCTTTGTTGTTGTAAAAGATGAAAGTAATGTATACAGGTTGAAAAAAATCCTTGTATAGGCTAAAACAAGATCCAAGGGCATGGTACTCTAAGTTGGATACTTACTTAAGGATGTGAGTTTTAAGAAATGAAGAGTTGATAGAAATATTTATATCCAATAAATTTAGTAGTTCTCTCTCATTGAAATTGTTTATATTAATGACATTATATTTGTTAGAAAGATGAATGATCTTGTGAAAGATTTTCTGGAAAGATGATTATTTTTTATATGTCCATATTGAGAGAAATGAAATAATTTCTTGGGTAACAAATTTTAACAAAGAAGAGTCACATTTTCCTTTATTGAAAAAATTATGCTAAGGAACATCTTAACATGTTTATCTTGGAAATTTTGAAACAATTTTACACACCAATTTTAGTGGGAACCAAGTTGTATAATGATTTTGAAGGCAAAGAAGTTGATCAGAATAAGTTTCGAAATCTTATTGGAAGTTTTTTGTATCTGACTACATCAAGACCTAATATTTTTTATGTTGTTATATTACGTGTAGGATTTTAGAGTGCTCCTAAATAATAACATTGGATCTCTGGAAAAATATTTCTTAGATACATCAAAGACAGAAAAAATTTTGGTATCAGATATGATACCTCAGAATGTATTGAAATAATTGGGTATTCAGATATTGATTGGGAAGGAAATTTTTATGATAGTAGATCTACATCATGTTAAGTTTTCTTTCTAGGGAAAATTTTTGTTATTTAGAATAAAAATAAAGATAATTTAGTAACTCTTAGAATAGATGAATCTGTGTATGTTTCTTCCACTCAATATGCTACCCAAATTATGTGGATTAAATCTTAGTTATAAGGATTACTTGTTAGATTAAAGTTACCCTTTCTCTTGGTATGTGATAATCAATGTGAAATAAATCATACAAGAAATCTGGTCTAAAATTATCAATCAAAACATATTGACATAAAGTACCACTTTATAAAAGGGAAAGTGGAGAAGAATGAATTGATGCTGGAGTATATTCCTACAACAGAACAAGTTGTTGAAATATTCAAAAAAACATTACCAAAGGAACAATTTAAAAAATTTAGGTTGAACATGGGTGTCCAACCTCTCTCTCGTCTTGGTTGAGGTATTTTTTTTTGTCCCCTCACTCATATTCCCTTTGTACAGTGTTGAAAAGGAGAAACTTATTTATTAAATCAATCCTTATGGATGAATTCATAAAGAGGGATTTGTGGGTAAGTTTTGAATCTATAATATAATTGTGTAAACTATTATAGCTATTTTTTTGAGTGGTTTTAGGAAACAAATTATTTTTGTATGAAAGTTGAATAGGTTTCATAGTCACTACTTACAGATAGTGTGGTTTTTTCTGCCAATAATTCTTATTTCCTACAATCAGTTAGCTCATGTAGGATTATAATTATTAATAATTAATCCTTATATTGAGTCTAAAAAATTTAGTGATTTATGAATATTGTGTGACAACAAAATGAAAAGTGGGAGATTTTTTGGACCAATTTTGATGAAGAAGGATGTAAGAAGAGTTTTTTTTCAAGAGTGTTTTCTTTTTTTGTCAAAAAGGATAAATCAATTCACATTATAAAATAGATTCTAAATATGAAAATCATTTATTGATTTTTATTTTAAAAACATCATATTTTTTTGGGTTACTTTTGATTCAATCCATATAAAGGAAAGGTATGAAAAGTTTCTGCTAATTGTATTCAAGTTAGATTGAAAAGAAAGATGTTGTTGGAAGATAGAAAAGATATAATATATTCCTTATAATATATGAAGATTCAAAATTTGATTGATTAAATGTTAAAAAATAATGTTAGATAAGGTTTTTGATAAAAAAATGATTTCTAATAGGTATGGTTGGAGTTTAGATTGTCGAAGAAGGTGTTTAATGTTTCATTGTTTCCTATTGTTTTCCTAATTTTTGTGCCTTAAAATTGGGAGTTTGGTTTTAGAAATGGAATTATTTTTTCAAAGGAGCTCACAGTTCATGGACCATGAAGGAAAGTTCATAGACTAAATATGTGGCGCATAGAACAATGAAAGAAAATTGGAAAATGAAGGATTTCACGTAGCAGTGTTTTGTGGACCATGGTGCATGGTATGCGGAACGCATAGGGAAAATGGTTCATGAGAGGATCACAGTTCATAAGAGGATTTTTATTCATGAGAAGGTAGTTGTTTCTATCTAAGAGGCAATGATACTTTTTTGGATCGAATCGGCCACCATGAAGAAAGAAAGGTTCTACACAGACCGTAGAGGTAAAAATGGTTCACGGAAGGAACATAGTTCACGATGAAGATTATACCAAATTTAAAATTTGTGTAAATCAGATTAGTGGGATTTATGGATATATTTTCCTAAATAAAGGATCCTAATCCATTAATTAAGGATGATCAAATTTCATAATAATTGATCATCACTTCGAAAAGAATTTGGAGAAGTCTGATGTTATTTGTAGTGAATATTTCTGTGAAGGAGTATAGTTCACAGAGAATAGTTTTTCGTGAAGGAGTAGAGTTTTAGGAGGATAGTTTTCTATGAAATAAAGAGTTAATAGGAAAAATTCATGGTTTAATTTTGATGGGCTCTATATACCACAATGGGAAAAAGGAAACTTGTATGAAAGGTAGCCCATGAGGCATCATCCATCTATTGAGTAGAGATGGTTCATGGAAGAAGATGTGGTCTATAAAGCACTCGTGTCATGCAGAGACAATTAGTACATGGAAGGTACAAGAAGTTCATGGAGGAATTATGATAGTTCACTTAGGACTATAGGATGTTCTTTCTATCTTCAAAGTAAGAAATAGAAGAATTTTTTTGAAAGATCATTTTTTTTAGAAGTGGATCAAGAAGCCCAACAACATTATATTTCATCATTTTGTGAAAAATAAGAAAAGTAACTATCGGATTGTTTTCATAGTGCTACATGAGTGTAAGGGAACATCTTACTCATTTTATTTGACATAAAAGGATTTTTTTTATAATAGATTGTATGGTATTGGATTGTTTCCAAACCATTCCAAGGAGGTAGCTACTTTTTTTAGTAGTAAACCTTTTAAATTCTTCTGTTTTGGTGGATGTGTGGTTGAATTGTGTTCAGCAGGGAGATAAATATTTAATGGGAGGTGAAGGTTTTTTAATAAGTAAGGAAACATAAAATAAAAATATATCATTAATTCACCCCTCCCCCTATCAATAATACTTGAATCCTGACTAAGAAACTTCAAATGTGACTCCCACTGTTTTGGTATATCTTCTATATTTTAGCCTTGTATACCGAGTTAGAAAGTGACAATCAAGGAAGGGGATTCAAGTTCTCTCTTTATTTTTTTTCCCGTTTCGCTGAATAGTATGAGTTTTCATAATGAATATAATATACAATATTCATATGAAAATAAATTGAAAATGGATATATTGCATGTGATTTACTTATTTTTATGATATTTTTTTTCAACATATGCATGTCGATTGTTGGTGTTTAAATTATTTAATTTTTTTCTATTTTATTAAATATAATTATGGTAATCATCTAACATGAAAATGGTTAATCCCATATAGATGGTAATTTAAATGTCTATGTATAAATAATTAATTTTTTTGTTTTTACCTTTTCTTTTGAAGTTTATTTGATTTTGTAATGACAGAAACATTTATAAAAGAATTTACCTTTTGAATGAATAAATTCTATTTTTTGTAATATAGTTATAGAAAATAATTACACTAATTTTGTTGTTTTCGACTGATATAGATTTCTAGATTTAAAATACCATTAATCATATTAAGTTTTCATAATATAGACATTGTACAATGACCATTAAGGGAATTGTATATCAATGGATATGAAAATTCAAATTAACATAGATGGAAGAGTGGATGTCCTCGACCAATAGGATTATACCCTATAAAGACCATCTATAAGAGATTACAAGGGAGATGGAATCAAAAGTATTTTCTCCTAACCAAACACAAGTAGAGATTCATCAACTAAAGCTTGAGTAAAATCATTTATGGATGATGTTTGACATTATTGAGATCACGGACCAAACCATATTTTTCGAACCATCATAAGAAATCACCATCATCATACATCGTACCCTTATTGAATACATGAGTCCAATAGGGGTAATTTATCAAGTAACTAGTAATATGAATTTTTATATTTTATTTTTTATAAAATAATGATTATATTTATAAATTTTTTATTATTAATTTATAGTTAATTAAATAATGAGTTTGATAAAAAAATATTGGGATACAAAGGAATCGTAATGGTATTTTTGAAAAATAAATAGTCTCAATTAATTCACTCTTTTGATGTGTTTAATAATTTTTTAAATAAATTTTAATTTAATAAATGATTTTTATTAGATAATAATTATTTAAGAATAAATGATAACTTTAATGTCCAGGTTTCGAGTGCTTCCCAAAGGTGTCCCGTACCTGGTTGGTCACATGGCCTCAAGCTCATTTCCCCAAATGCTAGATGTTGCTGACTAGCAGCAGGGGTCTTTAGTGTGATAGTGGAGAAACTATGCTATCATTGGTAGAGTAATGCAGTAGAATAACAATAATATACAATAGTGGAAGCAGTAATAACATACAATAAGTAAACAGCATATGACTGAAAGTAAATAAAAAACTAGAGCACATATATAAATGATGTGTGTCACATATGTCTAGGAAATCATCCAAATATTTCACAATGCAGGATATAAAATACTAAACCAAAGTATAATGAAAACAAATAAACTCCAATATTATCACAAGCCTCATCGTGGTCCCATTCTCTGTATCTCTACAAAAATCAAGTACCTCAAGTATAAGGATGCTTTCCCTTATCTATACCTACAATAATATATTATGTTTGGGCCCAAAAACATGACCCAAATAGGGTGTGAGACGAATCCAAGTAGGAAACCACCCAAATATATGTGCCTAACTATTATTGAATATATATATATAGCAGGGAATATGAAAAATTAAGTAATAAACATGGAAGTACTCAAAAGTATACAATCCTATAGTTTTAACTACGTTCATTCACATTTATTAATTATTAAACCAATCATTCACAAGATATTATCTGGGAATGTTCTCACAGCCTAACCCCTCTGTTCAACTTATCATTTAACAATAAAGATATAACGACCCCCTGGGATAGCTCACTAAGTCTAACCCCATTGGTCTCATGCAAACTAAGACTTGCTAAGGAAGCACTCACCATCAATTCCACCTATGGTATTTTAACGATAAACTACAGACTCTCTGATGAAGCACTCAACATAAATTCCTCATGTGGTATCATAACGGTATATTATAGACACTCTGAGGGAGAACTCAACATCAATCCCCACTATGGTCTCACAATATGAAAAGTATGACAAACACTCTGGGGAAGCCCTCGACTTGAATTCACCCTGTGGTCTCACTACACCATGTTCCCACAACCATTTGTAATATAATCATGCAAAAATGATATCCAGCAGCCAAAGTAATCTCAACTAATACAAGGTTAAGCAACTACAATTTATATAACAAGCATGACATATAATATCAACTCCACCCTAACAACACTAGGCTTGGAAACAAAATAGCCTAACATGTAGTTCAAGACCCAACGACCAAAGTCAAGAAAACATGGGAAAACATATCCATAAGAAAGTTAATAAACATTATTCATAATCAAGAACCCTTACTCAAATAATCAAACCATAGTAGGCATCAACAAGGTTAAAATCCAAAACACTCAATACCCTAAACTAGGGTATTCATCACTTTTTGAAAATATAATCCAAATACATCTACAGAAAAGGAACAAACCACTTACCTCGACATTGTATGAATGATATTGCTGAACCTTAGCCTTTGAATTGACCTAGAACATCGTAGATCTACAAAATCATCCAAAATGTTCAAACTTGAATAACTCATGGAAGATGAGAATTAAAGAGGAGAGGCTCTAGAATAATGAATAACTCACTAAGGTGATTCCAATGCAATCGATGGTGTTTGATTTAAAGAAAGAATGGCAGGTCGGTGGCTCAGAGAAGAGTCAGTTATTTCCATCACTCCTGGATGAGAAGAGGCTAAAAGAAGTCATTTCTTTGAATGAGACATTAACCCAATCCAATTTAACAAATAAAATAAAATGTAAATGGCATGAACTATTATTGAACACACCATGTGTTCTCCTCAATCATCCCCCGACATTAGCGGTCTTCCATATAACCTCACATGGACATGTTTTAGCCGTTACATGCCTAAGGCGCAGTTGTATGTGGTAACAAGGTACATGGTGTTTACTCTTATGTTCATGGCGTGTACTCTTAGAATTTTCCAAAACACACTTTTCCCAAAAAATACTAAAAAACAAGATCCATACCTAAAAAGAAGATCTGGTTTCTTACAGACTTTCCCCTGTAAAAAAATTCATCCTCAAATTTCCCTATGAAGGTGGAAAAAAAGAATCTTCAAACAGCTCTATCCACTATGATCTCACATTAGTCTCCATCTCCCAAGTCTCATCATGTACTAGTCTGTGTTTCCATATCACCCATACCATAGGAACAGACTGGCCATGAAGAACCTTCACGCTTTGATCGAAAATCTAGATAGGATGCTCCTCGAATGTTGTTTTCACCTCAAAATCAACCTCCTTGGGTTGAAAAACATGATACGGGTCTGAGAAGTAGCGTTGTAGCTGATAAATGTGGAAGATTTCATGCATAGCCTAGTACCTGTGAGTTAACTACAAATGATAGGCAACTGCTCTGACTCTCTTCAAAATCTGAAATGTCCTGACGTATCTCAGTGAAAGTTTTCCATATCTCTTAATCCTCTTGGGTCTCAACCTCACTGTTACATATAGGAAAACTGGATTTCTAACCTTGAACTCCAGAGGTAATTTTCTCCTTTTAGCATAAGACTTCTACCATGACGGTGTAGTAGCCATCTTCTTTTGAATCAACTCTACCTACTATATGGTTTCCTAGACAAGACGAGGTCCTAGAATAGATACCTCTCCTACATCTAGCCAACACAGGGGGTGATCAGCATGTCCTACCATACAAATCCTCATAAGTTTCCATCTCAATATTGTCCTGAAAACTATTATTGTAAGAAAAATTCACCAGAGGTATGTGCTTATCCCAAGAACTTCCAATATATAGGACACATGCTCGAAGCATGTTCTCTAGCACATGAATTTTACGCTTGAAGTGGACATTTTTTTGGGGATGGTAAGTAGTACTCAGATGTACCTATGTACCCAAATCCCTCTATAGTCCCTACCAGACCTGAGAAGTAAAATGGGAATCCATGTCTGAAACAATTGAGTGCGAAACCCCATGAAAATGTATAATCTCTCAGATGTAAAACATTTACATCTCACCAACGCTAAAGTTCTCCTTAATCAGTAAGAAGTACGCAAACTTCATGAGTCTGTCATTGACAACCCGAACTACATCATTCCCTCAAGTAGATATTGGTAACCCTATCATGAAGTCTATCATGAAATCGTTCCACTTCCACTCAGAAATGGGTAACTGCTACAAAATCCCTACTAGTCGCCGATGCTCCGCCTTCACCTACTGACAGGTGGAACAATGCATCAAAAAACCAGCAACATATCTCTTCATACTGGGCCACCAATAATGGAAGTGTAGATCTTGATACATCTTGGTGACACCAAGATGAACTACCCAAACTGAGGAATGAAAATCCTACAAAATATCCTCATGTATGTCTGCTGACACCCACACACGCCCATGAAAACTCAAGATCTCATCCTCATCTATGGTCCATCCAGGAATAGGGTCCTATCCTGACACACTCTCCCATAGAACTAGGCGTTAAAAATTTGACGGATTCCCCATTCGAACTCGATCAAGTGGAGTAGATATAACATCTATAGAAGAAATAAATGTCTACCCTTTTCTATCATGCACCTCTAAATGCATCTCATAGAACAGAGCCATTAGCTTCCACTCACTACTGGCCTCCTGAGCTGCCTGTATCTGAGTCCTCCTACTCAAAGAATCAGTCAATGTATTTCATTTCACAGGTGTGTAAGAAAGATCAAATTCAAAAGACTAATGGGACTCAGCCCACCTTCACTATATCAGATTTAGGTCACACTGGTTAAAGATATACTTGAGACTTTGTGTTCGGTGTACACCAAAAAATTCTATCTAAAAAGGTAATGTCTCCAACAATTCAAGGTATGAAAAACTGCATCCAACTCAAGATCGTGGATCGAGTAATTCCTCTCATGTGGTCTTAACTACCGAGACATATACGCAATGACTCCTTTCCCATACATAAGTACTGCTCCTTGAACAATTCCTGATGCATCATAGTAAAAAGTATAACTCTTCTCAAAACTAAAAAAACTAATATCACTGATAAAGTCAACCTTACTTTCAGCTCTTGGAAGGCTGAATCGCAAGAATCTGTCCACAGGTACTTCAAACCCTTCTTTTCCAGGCCAATAAATGGGGATGATAAGTGTGAAAAGTCATGTATAAAACGTTTGTAGTAACCATCCATCCCTAAAAAACTCTGCACCTCAAATAAGTTCTTTGTTTTCTCCTATATAACTACTTACATCACTTTATCTAGTCTACTGAAACTCATGTCTCTAAGATAACATGACCAAAGAAGTGAATCAAGTCCATCCAAAAGGGGCATTTTGATATCTTAGTATATAACTGATTCTCTCTTAGTGTACTCAAAATGATCTGAAGATGGGTTGCATGGTAGTGTCGAGTGTGAGAGTACACCAAGATATATTTCATGAAAAACACCATAAATGATTCCATGTAAGGATGTAATACTCGGTTCATCAGTTCCATAAAACCTACAGGCATGTTCATGAGACTGAACATCCTAACCTCATACTCGTGTAGACCATACCTACTATGAAATGTTGTAAGTGGTATACCTGATGGTCTAACATGAAACTGATGACAAAAATATCTCAATTCATTATTTTAGAACACATAGGCTCCTCAAATATGATCAATGAGATCATCAATCCTCAGTAGGGGATATTGGTTCTTGACTGTCAATTGTTTCAGTTTCCAATAATCCACACAAAGTCTAAAAGTACCATCTTCCTTCATCGCAAACTTGACAAGCGAACCCCAAGGAGAAGTACTAGGTCGAATAAAACCCTTTTCCTTCATCTCCTATAACTTCTTATTGAGCTCTTGTAACTCTGTTGTAGCCATCCTATAAGGATAAATAGACATCGGTGCCGCTCCTAGCACAAGCTCAATAGAAAATTCCACCTCTCGCTTCGGAGGAAGACCAGAAAATTCTTCTGGAAAGACATCCCTGAAACGATTTACGATTGGATTAAAGTCCATCTATGAAGTCCCCTAGTAATCTAGATACAATCTAGAAATCTGGGATGTAACTCCTCTCAACCCATGATGCTCAGGTCCTGATCTTCTCACCTAGACAACCCATTCACCCTTATGTAGAAACGATCTGCACTCTGGTGATGTGAAACTCACTCTATGGTGATAGAAATCAACAAAATCTTGGAAGGTAGTTAACCATTCCATTATGAGAATGATTTCATAGCCCGCCCTCTCTAAAACATAAATGCCCATAAGAAGAGACACTCACTAACCTCAAGGGGCACTCCTTGAACTAACATACACTGGCCATCATTAGTCCCAACGGAGTGTCTAGTGTAATAACATACTCAAAAGAAAATACAGAGAGCCCAAGGCTCACCACAATAGCAATAGATATGAATCTATGGGAATCCCTTATATTGAAAAAAGTAAAAGCTAAAACTGAGGAAACCAAAATCCTACCTCTAACCATAGAGGGGATGAGATCCTGATCTGACTAGGTCTACTCTAGCGCAAAAATCCTGACCCATTTCATGGTCCTATAAAGTTTTCTGTGATCCCTAAGTTGATCAATCTTGCAGGTGTCGAAATCCTTGTGTCTGACCATTGCAGCCACAACCTCCACCTTGACCTAAATGGCCAGAAAAAATCCAGTTCTCTAATTGATGAGAAACAGGTGGTCATGCTCCAGGATGTGGAGTCATAGCAGAACCCCTATCACTAGCTACTGGTGAGAAAAACTGACAGAAATGCTGAAGATGACCCATCTTTCCATAAGATCGGCACTCAACTGGGTCTCTCAGGAAATGTGGCCTCGTATACCCACTCTTCCTGCACAAGTAGCATAACACATGGCTACCTAAAAGAGTGTCTCACCTACTTGGATCTCCACACGTAGACTCTTGATGGCACTTCATACTATCAATCAGAAGGGTACCAACT
Organism: Viscum album; assembly: GCA_963277665.1. Taxonomy (NCBI): domain Eukaryota; kingdom Viridiplantae; phylum Streptophyta; class Magnoliopsida; order Santalales; family Viscaceae; genus Viscum; species Viscum album. The sequence goes on from OY728142.1 coordinate 403,274,998, forward strand.
TTGGATGTCAATCCTCCTGGGCTCACTGCTCCAGAATCCCTCAGGTTGTGATCGATGATCAACTATTGGTTGATTATAGAAGATATAGAAGTCAACCTGAAGATGTTAAATTGAGATTGGATGTCCTTCCTGAGACCATCCTCAAACTTCCCCGCCTGAAATTACTCATCACCCCCTATAATGGGTTTGAGGCGCTAAAGCTCTATGAAGTGAGAAGAAAACTCCATGACTGAGAGAGTACCATGCTCAAAGATTATGAACTCTTGGGCTCGTTCAGCCCTCAAATTATCTGGGAAAAAGAAGTCATAGAAAGTACACTGGAACTCATCCCAATCCGTAACCAACTAGTATCCCACCTATGATATCGCATCCCACCATCTCTTGGTGGAATCCCGAAGTATGTACATATCATTCTTCACCCACCTCTCTAGAGTCATTTTGAGATGATCGAAGATAGATAGCATGGCTTCTAACCATGACTCTACAACCTGAGGCCATCCATCCCTTGAGAAAGTAGGAGGATGATACTACTGAAAAACTAGCATCAAATCTACCACAGATGGGGTAGGATGCGATGCTCCCTAGAAGGTCTGCATAAACCTCATGAAGCCATCTCAGAACTATGCATCGACACCTTTATCCTGAATGATAGCTGGTGCCCAGAAACATATGATGGGAGTATATTTGGGTAGTCCTTGATCTACCATGTCTAGTGTCTAATCATTTCCCTTTATCTGGTGTACAACTAGAGGTCATCTAAGTGGCATGACTCTGGAAGATCAAGAGCACACCTTTGATCACGATTAACAAGGACTGAAACATAGAAGTTCAATGAGGAACAGGAGAAGGAAAACAATCATGTTTTTCAAAATCAAAGTACATGGCATGTTTAACATGTACATGGCATGTTACCTTAGGATTTTAACATGGCATGTACCTATGCCAGACCTAGTCATATAACACCCCTATATACGGTGTGTTCTTTTTGAGACACGGTGTGTACTTGAATCATTTTCCCCTACCCGAGTTCCTCTATATGGCTAAGCCACATGGTTCCCATAGGGAATAATTACACAACATGTTTACTCCAGACACGGCGTATACGTGAAGGTTTTCAACGACCCATGTCATTAGTCACACGCCCGGATACATGGTCTCTTCAACATGATGTGTTCACCCCAGAAACAGTGTGTACTACTTAAGTCTTAACCACCCATGTCATTAGTCGCATGGATGGATACACGGTCCATACAACATGGCGTGTACTCCAAGTACACAGTGTGTTTCAAAAAACGTTTCCCATCCATGTGTCTCAACCCACATATCTAGTCACATGGTTAAGGACTACACAACATGTACATACTGTACAGGGCATGTACTTAAGAAAAGTTTTTCCTTCCCGAACAGAAGGATAAATGGCATGTATTCATCATTACACACCGTGTATTCTGGTTTTTTTTACAGTAAGCCTTAGAAACTACTTCGAAACCCAATATAAACATTGAAACAAAAAATAAGGTTCCAAATTACAATATGTGGGGGCTCATACTCCCCTCGAATCAAATCTTAACATCATATTCGTGTATATCACAAGGTATAACAGTGAAATCAATCACATGATCCACCAAATTCTGATCCATGAAGGCCCATAACACCTTAGGGAAAAAAGTTTGGTATTCATTCAAAAGAAGATTTTACATATTACCAATACCCTATCAAATAGTACGTATTATATCAAGGCATTTATCCCAACAGCATGCATATCCAATAGAACATCTATCACAACAACATGAAATCAGGAATGCACCCTAAATTGAATAATAAGAATGCATAACATGTGATCCCTAGCAGGTGCCTACATGATTAATGAGATGGAATACCCTAATCTCATCAGGTTTCAATATATTTTCAACCTCAATGATATCAACAATAACAACACAAAACATGTGAATCAACCAATGGTGAAATTGAATCAACTGTAATAATTGAAAAACCAAAAAAATTGCAATATTCTAGGCATATTGTCTTTTCCCTTTACAAAGCTTAGCTAATCCCAGGAATAGATTATTACCAACTACCTATTCCTTCGGATTCCTATCTATAGGAACCAAACAGTAAGTCAAAGAAGTAAAAAACTTCTTTAGAAACCAATTTGTTATGTCCAGGTTTCAGGTGCCGCCCAAAGGTGCCTCGTACCAGGTTGGTGACATGGCCTCAAGCGCATGTCCCCAAATGCCAGAGGCATCTGACTAGTAGTGAGAGCCTTGGGTGTGATAGTAGGGAAACTATACCGTCATTAGCAAAGTAACATAGCATAATAACTACAATATACAACAATTAAAGAAGTAATACCATACAATAAGTAAACAGTATGAGACTGAAAGTAAATAAACAACTAGAGAACAGATATAAATGATGCATGTCATATATGTCTAGAAAAGTTGCTAAACATGTCACAATGATGGAAATACAATACAAAACCAAACTACAAAGAAAACAAAAAAACTCTAGCTGCATAACAAGCCTCATCTCGGTCTTGTGCTCTCCATCTCCACAATAATCAAGTACGTAATGTAGATGGATGATTTCCTATATATATACCTGCAATAATATATTCTATTTTGACCCAAAATCATGACCCATACAGGGTGTGAGACGAATCCATGTAGGCAACCACCCAAATATCAGTGCCTAACTATAAGTGAATATATATATAGTTGGAAATATGCAAAATGATGTAATAAATAAGGAAGTAATCAAAAGTAAACAATTGTACAATTTTAGCAACATTCATTTACATTTATCAATTATTCAACCAATCATTCACAAGAAACCCTCTAGGAAAATTCTCATAACCTAACACCTCTGGTTCAATATATCATTTAAAAATAACGATATAATAACCCCCTGGGATAGCTCACACATTCAAACCCCTTTGGTATCATGCAAACAAAGACTCTCTGAGGAAGCACCAACCATCAATTCCTCTTGTTGTCTTTTAACGATAAACTAGAGATGCTCTAAGGAAGAACTCGATGTCAATTTCCCTGATGGTCTCATAATGGTAAACTATATACACTCTGAGGTAGGACTCAACATCAATCCCACCCCCATGGTCGCGTTATGTGAAATGTATAACAAATACTCTAGGTAAGCCTTCAATGTCAATTCCCCCTATGGTCTCACCACACCAGGTTCCCATAGCACTCTATAATATAATCGTGCACAAACAATATCCAGCAGACAAAGTAATATCAACTACTACAGAACTAAGAAACTACAATTCATATAACAAGAATGACATATAATATCAACTTCATCCTAACAGCACAAGGCATGGAAACAAAATAGCCTAATAGGCATTTCTAGACCCAATTTCAAAAATCAAGAAAACATTGGAAAACACATCCATAAGCCTATTAATACACCTTATTCATAATCAAGATTCCTTACTAAAATAGGAAAATCATTTCAGGAATCAATAAGCTTAAAATCTAAAACATGAAAACTAGGGTATTCGGTACTTTGTGTAAGTATAATCCAAAGACAACTAAAAAAAGGCACAAACCACCTACCTTGATGTTGTACGATCGATATAGTTGAAACTTAGCCTTTTAATTGACCAATAATGTCATATATATATAAAAATCACCTAAATGTTCAACCTTGAACAACTCGTGAAAGAGGAGAAATAAGGAGAAGAGGCTCTAGAATAAGGAAGAACTCACGGAGGTGATTCCAATGCAATTGACGGTGTTTGATTCGGAGAACGAATTGTGGGTCGGTGGCTCAGAGAATATTCAGAGATTCTCATCGCTCCTGGGCGAGACGGGGCTAGAAGAAGACAATTCTATGAATGAGACACAACCCCTGTCTGATTAAACAAATAAAAGAAAAATTACACTGCGTGTACTATTAATGAACATGCCATGTATTCACCTCAATCTTCCCCAAACATTAGCAGTCTACCACAACACCCCACAAGGGCATGTTTCAGGCATTACACTCCCAAGAAGTAGTCTTACGCTGTAACAGGGTATATGACATGTACTCCTAAGTACACAGTGTGTACTCCTAGAATTTCTAAAAAATCATTTTTCTTTAAAACAACTGAAAACAATATCGATACCTGAGAATATGATCTGGGTTCTTATGATAACATAATTTAATTAATTCCAATGTAATTTTGATAAGTTTAAGAAAGCGTTTAATATCATAAAAAACTAGTCTTTTCCAAATAAGTATAGTTTTTTATTTAAAAGTGAAAATTAAAAGATTCATAAAATTATTTCGATAAAATAAATATTTTTTTTAAATCAGCATGTTAAAATTATTCAAATGTGAATTTTTCATAATTTTTCTATGACAACCATTTTTTTGTAAAAATTAAATATGATATAAATATGTAGTATGTATTATGGAAACATAATAGCCAAAAGTGATGTAATATATACAATAAATGGAATAAATGATCAAAAAAATATTTTACCATTAAAATAATGAATCTTTGAATTTATTTGATTAATTTTATAAACCCATAATGAATCCACCAAAACCTATATTATATTTTAATGTTTTAAAATCAATTCTGGGTAAACATGACTCACTTCCACATCACTAAGGGAATTATTTTAAATAGTTCTATTATTAGGATTATAAAATATTTAAAACCACTCTTACTTGGTTGAAAACATTTGAAATCTATGGGGATTTTTTTGGTTTTGAATATTCTTTCATAGAGAGTCCAAAACCTTTGTTTATAAATTAATAAAAAATCATCCTCTCTTTTGATATAAATAACCACGCATGCTCTCACTCCTTTTCACTCAAAACCCATTTGGAATGAATTTATTCTCCCTATACCACTCAAAATATCTCCCAAGGAGTTCTTAATCTCTTAATGAGCTCCTCTAAGCTTTTATAAGTGCCCCTTAAAGTTAGTAGATCCCTCTCTCTATCTCTCTTTCCATTCCAGCACCTTCTTGGCATTTTTCCATTTAAATATAAATTTATTATGTTATAATATATTAATAAATATCCATTTAAAATCCATTTTATGTGTTATGAATTATTGATAATTTTTTCCTCTCATTATAACCTTTATCTAAGTCATTATTATGTCGAAGTATGGGATTCTCTCCTCCTCTATATTAAAGCACTTTCTTTGTAGTGTTCCATTTGATTTCAAATTATCCATGTTGGAATGTGTTTTCACACATAAATTTTATATTATATATGATTTCACATAATTATATACCACATTTAACTCTTATTAAACCCTTCAATTAATTTTTAAAATACACTCGTAATGTTGCTGAATTTATCCTTTAATTTCACATTACAAACATTTGTGTTGTTAATACCTATCCACATTTCTGCTCATGGGTATTCACCTGGAGGTACATTGTAGAGGCCCGAATCTTTATGTACATGAACATTACATTACTTTTGCGGAATACTTAGTACATAACAAAAATAGACCCACAAGGATCGTAATATTTTAGTGTCTTTGGAAACTTGGAACGTAATCCTCTAATCGTGGTGAAAGATCTTCAACATCTCCCATTAAGATCTTCCCTTTTTTGTTTTCTTACCTAAAACATTTCTTTATATCCTGGGGAAAAGAAAACATAAAAAGGGGTGAGCTCAAATGCTTAGTAAGGGTAATCATGGATAAAATAAAACACTCCATATACATTTGAACTTAAAAACATGAACATAATGTTTAAACATCAAAATCTTGAGCAATGTCATAAAACATGGAAGTACGTAAGGCATAGATCATAAATAAACATAAAAATGATAAAATAGCATGGGAATAAAACATGTAATTGTGGAAACCATTAAGAACATGATATTATTTCCATATTATCAAAGGCATTGCTTCCAAGACCATCTTAGTGGACAAAGTCCCTTTTTGAATCGAGCTTACTCCTCGTTCTAGTCCTGTATTACTGAACCGGTTTAACTTGTCGTTCCATCCATGTTTATCTCATGAGATATAAAATCTTTACCCAATTCATTGGAGGGAGATATAGGTCCCACCCATCTCATAATTAAATAATTCTTACTTGTGCCACAAAATAAACATACATCATTCATAATAACCCAACAAATAAAATGGGTTTCATAAACATCATCCCATCATCACATAATCCATATAAAAGAAATGGATATCATTTCATAATCAGAAAAGTGAAACCATGTAAATCATAGAGTCATTATACATGAAACATACACATATGAAATAATTTCATCTTAGATGGAAAATGGTTTTGATAAAACACTTGAAATGAATTCTTGAAGAAAATATCCTTTCTTATTCAAAATCATTTTCTTTTCACAAAATGTCATGAAATTTTATAAGAATAGGATTTTTTTTAAAATATTCATGAAATATTTTTGAGGAAGATTCCTGAAAATAAGGTTTTATAAAACCGTAAAAATCCATTCATGCCGTATAAGTTAAAAATAACATTCTCCTCGTACTTTTGTCAGAAAAGTCAAAAAAGTACCTCGTAACGTAAATAAAAGAAAGATTACATACATACCATGTAGTAAAAGTAAAAAATGGGTAAAAAGGACGTTAAAAATACATGAAAACACTTTTATAAAACATGAAAATGATAGAAATATCCCCAGTAAATACTTACGAATAAGCAATATCGGATAAAAATGAGATTTGCAAAATTATCCCTTACCTTAGGTCCGATATGCTTCGTACGTATCCGAACCTCCTGTATAATGATTTAAATAATGTCATTGACTTATTAAAGAATCATAATAATTGTTATTATATCATATATTGTTCACTTATGACTTTATATTACCCATTCTTTTGTAAATTAATGTTAAAGTAGCAATTTGGGTAAAATCATCTTATTTATCGTACGTGTTTGGACTTGTTGTTCTTGATGTTATTATTACTTATATCATGATTTACATACTTCCAAAATGTAAATCATGATTTATATATCATAAAAATTCATTATATATCCAGAATATACAATAATTTATAATAGTACATAACATATGGAGGTAAGAAATGAAACGCACCGTTCATGGAGACGGTAAGCCGTACGTACGCATAAACGCTACTTTCATTTAAATTTCTTATTTTAATGGAATTAAACCATAATTATACATAGTTATATTATAATTCCATTATAATATCATATATAATATCATTAACCACATCCTTTATACTTCCCACATAAGGTATTAATGAATCACATCACTTTGAGGGGGCGGTAGTCCGCACTTCCTCAAATGAGATTATCATATTTACCGACTATGGAAACCGTAAAGGCTTGATATAATTGGGAATTAAATAAGAATAAGGAAATCATAAACATAATATATATTATATGTAAATATTTTTCCATCATAAGGGCCACCATGAGAGGCTGTAGGAGAAAATCGAACAATCATCGTTTCGTGAGGCTTTAGTTTTCCATCATAGAAACATTATGTTCTTCATCCATTTGATGGAGGTGTGTGTAAGTGTAGTTAGAATCCTTCTCATAAAAACATCCTAGTATTTTTATTATACTATTTTTGTCACAAAATAAAGGATTAAAAATATTTTAGGGGTTGGAGAAGTAGAATAAAACAAAACAACTAAAGAGAAACTGTTACCTTTAATTTTGGTAACTTCCTTTGGTTTGAACCAAAAAGACTTCTTGGAGCGTATTATGCCTAATTTAAGGCTTCAAGGTGGAGGATATGGATGTAGGGAGATTATTTGGGCAGAGTTTGGACGATCCAAAAGGCTTGATAGGTGTTAGGAATTGCATAGAAGTGGTCTTCTTTTATAAGGGAATGGAGGGGCTCTTTAGGAAAGTGTGAAAACATTATTTTATTATAAACATATATTCGGTTTCAAGAGGTCCAAAACACATTAATATTGAAGATAAGATGACTAATATTCTAAATAAAATAATCCAATAGGAATTGGATAGGTTTTGGATGATATTTTAATCATTTTAATCTTATTTATTTAAATCATTTATTAATGAGGTAAATACTGCATCATTTTTGTGTCATAAATAATTTAATTTATCTGATGTCTAAAAATTCTAAAAAAATTACCAACATGTAGGTAATATTTTTATCTTTCGAATTAATATTTATAGTCCAAAATATATGTTATATATCCCCTTATAAAAATTAATTACTAAACAATTTTAGTTAATTCCAATTTTGTCTTTACATTAAATTAATTAATCTAATGTGTCATTGTCATTCATAAGTAGCTCCATGTGGTCCCGAAATTGACCCAAGGATTCCCATGGTCGGCCACTACTCATCAAATAAGGTTAGGACAAGTTTCAAGGTAATTTTTAATTATTATAATATTATTTTAACCTTGAATTACCCTATTTATCTTTAACCGTAGTAAATAAAAATTACCGTAGTTACTATTCATAATATCAAAAAAATAAAAGTAAACTATTAACATAATTTGGACCCACTGATTCCAAATATGGAATCCATTTTTCAAAAATTAAAAACACAGAAGTTGCAGTAATTAATTTAAAATTAATCACGTTGTTAAGCAAATGGGTTTTAAAAGTTAAAACATTGCCAAAGATTGAATTTATTTAACCAACGAATTCAATGTAAAATCAAGGATAATGACATACATTATACAAATGGTAAAAATATATTCTATTTATACTTTAAAACCATTCAATATTATTATTTAACCACATAATTTATTACGATGAAAAAATTTGTTTTTAATTAAAATATAGCGTGTTTTTACTATTCATTAAAATATGAAAGTTATCAGAATAATATGAAAAATTTATCCAAGGTAAAATTTTATATCCTGATTCCAAATAATAATTTTACTTTGTAAAATTGAACTTATAAACATGTTAAAAACTATATTTAAAGTGGGTGCACCATCAAAAGGCGGCAAAACTGCATTTTTTTTAAAAATACTTATTTTACACGAAAATTTTATTTTGTACTTATAAAATGTTCTAGAAAATTTTTAAGATGAATAATAATGTTATCAAATTCAAAATTTAGTTAATACTATTCATAACGGCTAGTTCATAATAATATTATAAAAATATATCATTGTTTAGTAAAACCCGGTATTGCGTACAACACACGCTATCGAGGAAGGTCGCGATAGCGTGTAATGCAAGCCAAGTCAGGGTTGCATGTTGTGCAAGAATCCTTCATTGTTTCTTATAACAAAATCCAACCATATTTCATTTATACATTGAATATATATATATATACACACACACAATTTTGCGTAGAATGACTATTATAAAACGAACATGAAATTGTGTGTAACACGATCCAATAATAGCGTTGCGTATACTGAAAGCTAATACGGTGTTGCCTATAGTACAAGCTAAACTTAGTGTGTTGTATAATAGAAGACATAAATGAAGTTAAAATAATATTTTTCATAAAATCTCGGGGTGTTACATTCTACCCCCCTTAAAATTAATTTCGCCCTTGAAATTCATCGGGGTTACAAATCGTTTATTACTCGAAGGTTTCTTTAATAGAAAACCACATTGTAAAAAGGAATACCAAAACTTGGCTTTAAAAGATAAAGTATGAAACGTAATGGTCACCCAAATTAACTGATCACTGGGTTTCCACATATGATAACTTAGTTGAAAATATGGATATGGAAGAGAAATCTAACCATTATGTTCTGATGGAGAGTGGTAGAGAACATGGATTTGAAAAAGCCAACAATCACAAGGCCATAAATTTGTGATGATCTAGGGTACCTTCTGATTCATCAGATATAAGGGCACTAGAAAAACATTTTTTGTTTTCAAGAGCATTTCCCTAAAGTTGAAGAATTTGAATTAGAATAAATACTTACTTTATTTTGGTACAATCTCACTGTTGTTCATGCTTTGAACAATTTCCACTTCATCTCTTAAAGAAATGAAGTTGAATTTGTTATTCGTGAAGTGTTAACAGATCATGTGATAGAATGATGTGTCATTCCATCTGTTTCAAACAAAAGGTTAGAAAATGTTATCAAATATACATAAGTCCATCTATGTTGAGGTTAATCGTATATGATTCCAAAAATGATCTTATACATCATATATCATACTTCTTAATAAAATAAAACCAGTTTCTACTAACCAGGGACTTCCTGTAGGCTAGTGGTAGGTGATAAATTCCAGTCACACTTCGGTTGTGGGTTCGATTCCCATAGCCTTGTCCGATGCGATGGGTTGTCGCCCGTCCTGCAGGTTGTCCTTTTTCTAAAACTACATTACTATAACATCCCATCAATAATATCGAAAAAAGTTCTATCCTTAAATAATATTCACTTATGTCCAACATAATCCATTCCAATCTTTAGGCTTATCCATAATACTGCAGTCCACTCTCATAATATAGTGAAAACGATTACCAGAGATTTCATATAACAAGCATGTTAATACCATCGTTGATCCCCATATATCATAAGATATGTCTTGTTGGTCTCATTCCAAACATTCGAAGGCCTTAATAATGTATTCTCTTGAAAAATGAATACCCATTGAATCTTAGTGAAAACATGATTGTTGCCAAAAGTTAACTCTTTCCACATACCAAAACCCCAAAATTATATATACTCAAACCATGATATAACTATTTCCTTATATCAGTCATGAGCTCACGAATACTGTCAAACATTTCATTTTCTCTTTATCCCTTCATTATGTGCATATCATCCCTTCTTCCAAAAATATCTCAATCACTTTCCATGGTTACTGGTACCATAAAATTATTGAAAACCACAATAGACCAATACATAAATATTCCAATATTCCATGATACTATATACAACATTATTTTGGAATCCCATTACATAAACACTTAATCATTCCACCACATCGTTGTCATATTCAACATCGCCAATGATGATTGCATGTGACTTCCCTCTGTCCTTTGCCTTAAGCGGTTGCTCATGTCGATCATCATTAACCCTTGGATTAGGGCATGGATTAGCATAATGCCCCATTTCATTGCACTTGAAGCATTGAAGTGTTGGTGGTGTTCTCTCTACAGTCTTTTCTTTATTCACATCATTAGCAACCCTTTTCCCATTACTTCGATACTCAGCTTCTTGATGACCTTCTTTTCCACACTTAAAACATTTTATAGTACCTTTTAGGCAATCTCCACCATGCTTCTTTCCACACTTTGAGCATAATGAAACATTCATCTTCTTTTCACCATTGTTCTGAGATTTCTCCTTGAACTCCATCTTTCGTTTCTTGTCAAAACCATGAGATGGATATGTTACACCAACTTCCAGTTCTACCTTGATAGCACAACTCACAATTTCTTCATAGCTACTGAAGTCTCTTATAGCTAATTCCCTTAGAAGACTTGGTTTTAAGCCACTGAAAAATCGATCAACTTTACTTTCAGGTTGGATGATAAAGCCAGATGCATACCTTGCAAGCCTTGTAAAATTCTCTTCGTATATACCAACAAATTCATTATCCTTCTGCTTAAGCTCAAGAAACTCCTTCTCCATCTTTGTTCGAAGAATACGAGGGAAGTACTTATTGAAAAATAAGTTCTTAAACTCGTCCCATTCCATGGACTCAATTTCATCTCTTGGCCTCGTATTCCTGATAAGATTCCACCATTAATCAGCTTCACCTTCCAGATGATATACTGCTAAGATGACTTTATCATGTTCAGAACATTGAAGAACTGAAAATATCTTTTCAGTGGTACTGATCCATTGTTCAGCAACAAGTGGATCAGAAGACCCACTGAAAGAAGGTGGACGTTGCCTCATGAAATACTCAATTGAATATTGTTCCCTTCTCAGCTAATTTGGAAGTCCAGAATGATTCATAGCTTGTGTAAGTATAGTAATAAGATTTTTCACTCCATCTCCCATAACATTTGTTTGTTTAGGAGGACAATCATTGCATCGTCCATTACATTGATCAACACGGTTTCTTCGGGTTCCAGCCATCGTCTAAAACCCAAAAATAATAGTGTGAGAGGCAAAATCATGCTAGGAAAACAACATAATAAAGGGGGAGTACCTTCAATATCTAACATCTTAGGTTTAATCTAATATTGTTACCATAATTCTAGGACTATAACCTATACTTATACTTAACCTTAGGTACATCCCTAGACATACCTTAGAAATATCTCTAGGGATCTCACTAAAGTTCTCTCATCCTAGTTTCCAAAGGTTGACTAAACCTTTCCTCTGATACCAATTGTAGAGTCCCAAAGCTTGAAGTACATGAACATTACATTACTTTTTCAGAATACTTAGTACATAACAAAAATAGACACACAAGAATTTTAATAGTTTAGTGTCTTTGAAAACATGGAATGTAATCTTCTAATCGTGGTGAAAGATCTTCAACATCTCCCATTAAGATCTTCCCTTTTTTGTTTTCTTACATAAAACATTTCTTTATATCCTGGGGAAAAGAAAACATAAAAAGGGGAGAGCTCAAATGCTCATTAAGGGTAAGCATGGATAAAATAAAACATGCCATATACATTTGAACTTAAAAACATGAACATAATGTTTAAACATCAATAGCTTGAGCAATGTCATAAAACATGGAAGTACGTAAGGCATAGATCATAAAAAACATTAAGAATGATAAAATAGCATGGGAATAAAACATGTAATTGTGGCAACCATTAAGCACATGATATGATTTCCATAGTATCCAAGACATTGTTTCCAAGACCATCTTAGTGGACAAAGTCCCTTACTGAATCGAGTTCACTCTTCGTTCCGGTCCTGTATTACTGAACCGGTTTAACTTACCGTTCCAGCCATGTCTATCTCATGAGATATAAAATCTTTACCCAATTCATTGGAACGAGATATAGGTCCCACCCATCTCATAATGAAATCATTCTTACTTGTGCCACAAAATAAACATACATCATTCATAATAACCCAACAAATAAAATGGGTTTCATAAACATCATCCCATCATCACATAATCCATATAAAAGAAATGGATATCATTTCATAATCATAAAAGTGAAACCATGTAAATCATAGAGACATTATACATGAAACATACACATATGAAATAATTCCATCTTAGATGGAAAATGGTTTTGATAAAACTCTTGAAATGAATTCTTGAGAAAAATATCCTTTCTTATTAAAAATATTTTTCTTTTCACAAAATGTCATGAATTTTATAAGAATAGGATTTTGTTTAAAATAGTCATGAAATATTTTGGAGTAACCTTCATGAAAATAAGGTTTTATAAAACCGTAAAAATCCATTCACGCCGTATAAGTTAAAAATAACATTCTCCTCGTACTTTTGTCGGAAAAGTCAAAAAAGTGCCTCGTAACATAAATAAAAGAAAGATTCCATACATACCATGTAGTAAAAGTCAAAATGGGTAAAAAGGACATTAATCATAAATGAAAACAATTTTATAAAACATCGACATGATAGAAATATCCCCAGTAAATACTTACGAATAAGCAATCTTGGATAAAAATGAGATTTGCAAAATTATCCCTTACCTTAGGTCTGATATGCTTCGTACGTATCTAAACCTCCTGTATAATGATTTAAATAATGTCATTGACATATTATATAATCATATTCATTGTTATGATATCATATATGGTTCACTTATGACTTTATATTACCCATTCTTTTGTAAATTAATGTTAAAGTAGCGTTTTGGGTAAAATCATTTTATTTATTGTACGTGTTTGGACTTATTGTTCTTGATGTTATTATTACTTCTATCATGATTTACATAATTCCAAAATTTAAATCATGATTTATATATCATATAAATTCATTCTATATCCAGAATATACAAGCATTTATAATAGTACATAACATATGGAGGTAAGAAATGAAACGCATCGTTCATGGAGACGGTAAGCCGTACGTATGCATGAACGCTACATTCATTTCTATTTCTTATTTTAATGGAATTAAAACATAATGATACATAGGTATATAATAATTCTGGTATAATATCATATATAATATCATTAATCACATCCTTTATACATCCAACATAAGGTATTAACGAATCACATCACTTTGAGGGGGCGGTAGTCTACACTTCCTCAAATGAGATTATCGTATTTACCGACTATGGAAACTGTAAAGGCTTGATATAATTGGAAAGTAAATAAGCATAAGGAAATCATAAACATAATATATATTATATATAAATATTGTTCCATCATAATGGCCACCATGAGAGGAGGTAGGTGAAAATCGAACAATCATTGTTTCGTGAGGGGTTAGTTTTCCATCACAGAAACATTATGTTCTTCATCCATTAGATGGAGGTGTGTGTAAGTGTAGTTCGAATACTTCTCATAAAAACATCCTAGTATTTTGATGATACTGTTTTTGTCCCAAAATAAAGGATTAAAAATATTTTAGGGGTTGGATAAGTAGAATAAAAGAAAACAACTTAAGAGAAACGGTTACCTTTAATTTTGGTAACTTCTTTTGGTTTGAACCAAAAGGACTTCTTGGTGAGTCTTCTACCTAATGTAAGGCTTCAAGGGGGAGGAAAGGGATGTATGGAGCTTATTTGGGAAGATTTTGGACGAGCCAAAAGGCTTGAGTGGTGTGAGGAATTGCATAGAAGTGGTCTCCTTTTATAAGGGAGTGGAGGGGCTCTTTAGTAAAGTGTGAAAACATTATTTTATTATAAACTTATATTCGGTTTAAAGAGGTCCAAAACACATTAATGTAGAAGATAAAATGACTCATATTCTAAATAAAATCATCCAATAGTAATTGGACTGGTTTTGGATGATATTTTAATCATTTTAATCTTATTTATTTAAATCATTTATTAATGAGGTAAATACTACATCATTATTGTGTCATAAATAATTTAATTTATCTGATGTCTAAAAATTATAAAACAAATACCAACATGTAGGTAATATTTTTATCTTTCTAATGAATATTTATAGTCCAAAATATAATTTATACCACCCCTTATAAAAATTAATTACTAAATGATTTTTGTTAATTCCAATTTTGTCTTTACATTAAATTAATTAATCTAATGTGTCATTGTCTTTCATAAGTGGCTCCATGGGGTCCCAAAATCTACCCAAGGATTCCCATGGTCGTACAATACTCATCCAATAAGGTTAGGACAATTTTCAAAGTAATTTTTTATTATTATAATATTCTTTTAACCTTGAATTACCCTATTTACCTTTAACCGTAGTAAAAAAAATTACCGTAGTTACTATTCATAATATCAAAAAAATAAAAGTAACCTATTCACATAATTTGGACCCACTGATTCCAAATATGGAATCAATTGTTCAAAAATTCAAAACACAGAAGTTGCAGTAATTAATTTAAAATTAATCCCGTTGTTAAGCAAATGGGTTTTAAAAGTTAAAACATTGCCAAAGATTGAATTTATTTAACCTACGAATTCAATGTAAAATCAAGGTTAATGACATATATTATATTAAATGGTAAAAATATATTCTATTTATACTTTAAAACCATTCAATATTATTATTTAACCAAATAATTTATTATGATGAAAAAAATTGTTTTTAATTAAAATATAGCGTGTTTTTACTATTCATTAAAATATGAAAGTTATCAGAATAATATGAAAAATTTATCAAAGGTAAAATTTTATATCCTGATTCCAAATAATAATTCTATTTTGTAAAATTGAACTTATAAAAATGTCAAAAACTAGAATTAAATTTGGTGCGCCATCAAAAGGTGGCAAAACTGCATTTTTTTGAAAAATACTTATTTTACCCGAAAAATTTATTTTGTTCTTATAAAATGTTCTAGAAAATTTGTAAGATGAATAATAATGTTATAAAATTCAAAATTTAGTTAATACTATTCATAATGGCTAGTTCATAATAATATTATAATAATATATCGTTGTTTAGTAAAACCCAATATTGTGTACAACACACGCTATCGAGGAAGGTCGTGATTGCGTGTAATGCAAGCCAAGTTAGGGTTGCGTATTGTGCAAGAATCCTTTGTTGTTTCGTATAACATAATCCAACCATGTTTCATTTATACATTTAATATATATATATATACACTCAATGTTTCGTAGAATGACTATTATAAAATGAACATGAAATTGTGTGTAACACGATCCAAGAATAGCGTTGCGTATACTGAAAGCTAATACGGTGTTGCGTATATAACAAGATAAACTTGGTGTGCTGTATAATAGAATACATCAATGAAATTAAAATAATATTTTTCATAAAATCCCGGGGTGTTACGTACATATCCTTCACTAATTTGGGGCATACATGTTTTTTAAAAACACTCTACAATCATGGTATTAATATTGATGAAAGTAGTCCTAATTTTGTATGATCTATTTGGCACTAAATTCATTTAATTGATATGAAAGCGATGAGTGGGATATAAATTATATATCCCTCCAATGGATTGAGTAATGTTATTATTTCGTGATATACCATATATGGTTTATGGTAGTTTATCCTAACACAACTATTTTAGGTCATTTCAATGTTTATCCTTTACTTATGCTTATAATGTCATGTTTTATATTATTGATTCATTCCTATCTTGCCTTAAACTCAAAAGGTTCATAAGCGAGTCAGTCTCACTCCTACCAATTTTTATTAGAAATGTAAATGCAAAGACAGAACATCAAAAGGGAGGATTACAAAGCCTAGTGAAAGACTTGCCGCATGCCTTAGCCTCAACAAAGGGCACACAATAATCAATAGACAGAAAAGACCATTCCGAGCCGGACTCCACAGTAGCCTTCTTTGATAACGCATCAGCAACCTGATTAGCCTCTCTATAAGCATGTGTTACATCAAGAATAACATCATCAAGAAGTCGTAGACACCATATTTTGATGTTCATGCTTTTTATTATCATCCTTTTTATGTCACCATGATATGAATCTTTACGATCATTTTTTTCTTTCATTATAATATCATTTTATTATTCCCATACCGGGATTTATAGCTCACCCTTTTCATATATACATCCTTGGGTTATCTCATGTAGTGTTAGAAGATGGGTGTAATTTTCATAGCATGTTATTAAGTTTTAAATATTTTTTTGTTTTTATATTTCAAGTTATTATGTTATGTATATAATTACCCAAAGACACTAGTCTTTATTATCTTAAAGAATTATATTAAGTGTATCATTATGTAATAAATAATGAATTAAAGTCTATAAAATATATGGGTTATCATAGTTTTTATTAGAGAAATGTCTAGTTATTTTTGGGGATTTGGATTATAAAACCTCCATAAAATCATTAAGGATAAGAATAAACCTAGTAAAACATCAGTTCATTTTGGTAAAGTATAGAGTAAGAAGTTTTCAAGGAACAAAATATATGTATGGATATTATAAGTGGATGCGGCTCTTGCATAGTTTTACCTAGGGGTAATAAACATGAAAAGGGTGTATTGGGAATTGACTCAATTTTAACCGGGTTCATGGAAAATAGGCTTCGTTTCAAACATGGTTTAACACTTCCTAGGGATATGATTTTTCAAATTCACAAGATCCTTATAATCCATCATGAAGGGAACAAAAATTACCATAAAATTTTATGTTTTGAAATAGTTCCTGGATAACATAGATTGAATCCTAGAAATTCATAGGTTAAGGAAATTATATCATTTCTGAGTTATCCATTAAATTTTCATAGTTTATATTTTATGTGTTTGATATATTTGTGATAATCATCCCTAATTTTTCATTTATTTTAGTTGATGTCTAGAAATTGGTGGAAACAGGTAAAAAATGTTATTAGAAATTCCCAAATGGAATGCCCAGTCTAATGGGTATATGAGTTAAGAACTTCATGGAAATACATACTCAATTAAATCAAGTATTAAAAAAATAATCAGGTGGAAAATCCACATCCCCTTAAGAAGGATAAAGTTTCAATTGATTCCTTTATGTGACAACGGCCTCTTACTTTGATTGGATATTTTGATCATAGAATCACGGAACAATGTATCCACTCCATTTAAAAATAACATATCCATCCTTTATTGCTTTAATAAAGATAATATTTTTCTTTATATTTATCAAATGGATAGATAAATTGGTCAATGGTGTAAATTTATTAAAAAACAAATCTTGAGAAATATTTCTAAGTGATGGATTTGAAATAATCCCATTAAAATGGTTTTTAATAAAAAAATCCTCAAAATATATAAATTAAAATAGAGATTTATTTTCCTATCATAAATTAAAAGGATGATGAATTAATTAGAGGATATGATAGGAACTCTTCAAGTCTTTCATGATATTCCTCTAGCTATTTCACTGACCCCAAAATTAATCTTGTCCACTTTTTTGGTTGGCCAAATCCATGTCTATGAAAATATTTGGAAATTCAAGACTTTGATATCTGTGAGAAAAAAATTTCATGCTTCATCAAGGTTAAAATGGATATAACTTAATCCCATGGGTCTCATAGATCAAGATTTGTGAATTAGAGAATGGATTTTAAATATAGTGGTGTGATATAAAAATATCATAGTGGAAAGAAATTCCAACACCTGACTTGTCAAAAGTGTGGGAAGAAGCATCCTGAAAATTACCTGAAGGGGACAAAGAAATGGCTTATGTGTAAGAAGGAAGGCTTCCTAGATAGTAAATTACAATATAATAAATCTACCAATATTATGGAAGAGTTTAATGCTCTAGTCAAACCTCATATTATTATATAGTGTTTCAACTAAAAGAAAAAAATATACTATGTTCATCAATGTACTAATCCAAGGGTTTTCGATAAAAACCAATGATAATAACCTCCAAGTCCTAGAGAGAAAGGGAATGCTTATTCTAGTACAACTAATAGGGTGGATCCTTAAAATTGTGTGGTGATGGGTTTACTATTTATTTATTCATGAATAGAGAACGTACTATTTAATTTTAGTTCTAAACATTCTTTCATATCATAAAAGTTTACTATAACTATTTAATTAACCCCTCAAAACATAAAAGTGGATCAATTTTTTATAATGTAAAATGGGGAAATTATTTACTCTAAAGTATATAACTTCCCCAATGTTAATATTTTTGGGTTTAACTTTCAAAAAAAACATTGTGATACTCCCTTTATTATAATTCAATTTGATTCTAGGTATCGGTTGACTCTCCCTATATAGAGAAAACATAATTGTTGATATAAGGAAATCACCCTTTGTATTGTGAATTTATCTATGATTCTATACAAGTGTATGGTAGATAATGAATCTCATTTTTAATCTTTATCTCAATAATATATATTATTTCCTTATAAGGAAGTGTATCTAGATCAAATGAGTGAGAATAAATAAATGATCATCTTTATTGACATTCCCATTATAGAGGAATAAGTTGATGTGATTCCCCAAGAATTACCTAGTCTTCCTCCCATCTATAAGTTTGTGTTCTTAATCCATATTATACCTAGATCTTTTCAAATATTGAAGACTCTATATAGAATGTCAATTTTTAAACATCAATATCTAAAGAATCAACTATAGGAGAATTTGGATAAAGGTTTTATATGCCCAAGTACTTCACCATGTGGTGCATCAGTTATTTTCCCAAGAAGAATAATGGATAAACACACGTAATTATTTATTATCATTAGTTCAAAAATATCATGGTAATAAAAAAGTATCATCTACCACTAATTGATGACTTTCTCGATTAGCTATGTGGATACCATTACATCTCTATATTGAATATTTGATCGGGATATTATCAAGTAAAAGTGAAGAATGAGGATATCCACAATATTTATTCTTATATAAGGTAGAGGAATTATGATTTTATTGTAATTATATTTGGACTCATATATTCTCTATTTATCTTCATGGACATAATGAATATGTTATATAGGGATTACTATAGTAAATTTCTGTCAGTCTTTATAGACGATATTCTCATCTACTCTAAAAGAATGGAGGAACATGAGAAGAATTTTAATGTTGTAATAAATACCTTATAGAAGGAAAATTTGTATTTGAATTAAAATAAATGTGAGTTTTAGATAGAGAAACTAAAAATAATAGGTCATTTTATCATTATTAAAGTGATATCCATGGACCCTTCAAAAAATAAAAAAAAATTGAAGGATGGGACAGACCAAACTCTATACTAGAGATCTATAGTTTTGTGGATTAGCTGGGTACTATAATCGATTTGTGAGAAACATATCATTATTTTCAAGACCACAAACCAAGATAACTTAGAAGGGATTGAAGTTTCTCTTGAGTGATTAATGTGAGGATAACTTTAAAGAGTAAAATAAAAGGATAATTGATACACCTGTACTCATATTACCTACCATTAGGGAAGGATTTTTATCTATAGTGATGTATCAAAAAAGGTATTGGGTTGTTTACAAAAAATAATAAACTTATAGCCAATGCATCATACTAATTAAATATAAATGAGTATAACTACCCAACGTGTGGTCTAGAAATTTTTATAGTGATCTTCACATTGAATATTTGGACGCATTATCTCTTTGGGGATATGTGTGACATATATATGGATTCTAGAATCCTTAAGTATTTTTTCACACAAAATGAGTTTAATATTTTCTAATTAATGTGGTTAGAGTTAATCAAGTATTATTATTTTTTAATCCATTACCATCATTGGAAAGAGAGAAAAGTGGTAGATGCTCTGATTAGAAAGGATCCTAAAATCCTATGGATAATGAGGATTAATAGGGATCCAGCCTAATTAGACATGAAAAGGATATAAATTGGAATAATACATTGTTATTCATCCTTTCTTTATCAAATAACTTCTCAAAAATCAAATCTTGATAGGATCAAAGAGGCCCAAAAAATAATCAGGTGCTATAGAAAATGGTAGAAAATATTTTAGAGTTCATTTTTTTTAATGATGGAGTTTTATGTTATGGAATCTCGATATGTTTCCCATAAAAACTATAAATGAATAAGGAAATTTTGGATTATGTACATAGCTTATCCTTGTATATTGATCTATGAATCAGTGTGATTTATATAGATTTGATTCAAAACTTTTGCTAGGATAACATAAAGAGAGATATTGTATAATTTCTATATTGATGTATGGTATGGTAACAATTTTAGGTTGAATGAAATATGTCTAAGTATATGATGAAACAATTTTTCATACAATTATGGAAATGGGAAAAATAACCATGGATTCATCATAGGACTCCGCAAGATGTCTAAATGAAATAAATCCATCTAGTTTTTGATCAATCTCCTTATAAAGTCATTGCATTTCACTATTATAAAGAGATATTTCTCTCTAGACTAGATAATCATGATATAGATAAATGAGTTAGGAATAATTCAAGGACTTCCACTCTCTATTGTATATGATCGATATTTTAGGTTTACCTCAAGGTTATGGAGAATCCATCAACAAGAACAGGATATAGAGATGAGTTGCACTATAACTAATCACCCATATAAAAATATCCAGTCTGAGAGAACCACTAAAACTTCAGAGGATATATTTAGATAATATTTAATGGATTTATAATGATTTTGGTATCAACACATTCCCCTAGTAGAGTTCTAATATAACTGAATTTTACATTCTCGCATTCTAAAGGAACCTTATGAGGATATATATACAGAGATGATTTGAACTCCAACATGATGGGATGAATTTGAAGAGTGGAAAATTATGGGACCTGATATAATATAAGATATTATGGATAATCTTCAAACCATTTAGTAGAATACAAATTTTTTTCAAATTCAATAGAAAAAATATGCATAAAATCTTAAAAAACCTTGAGTTTGAGGTTAGAAATAATTTGTTCTTTTTTATATAACCATGGGATAAATACATGATGTTGGGGAATAAAAGGAATATTATTAATAGATAGATCATCCCCTTTGATATCATTTATCTCCTTAGAGTTTTGGCTTATTGACTGTCACTCCCACATAACCTGTCTCAAGTACATGATGTGTTTAGTGTATCCCTCTTGAGGAAGTATATACTATACCCATCACATGTAATGAATCTAGAGGTTTTACCATTATATAAACATAATTAATATGAGAAGTAGACGGTGGACATCATAGATTATATATATAGAGTTTTGTAAAACAAAAAAACTCATCTGGTCAAAGTGATGTGGGGGAACCATAAGTTTGAGGAAGAAATATGGGAACGTGAAGAGGTGATGAAACTGAAGTACCTTGATTTGATTTAGTGTATGAAATGAAATTTCAAGGGTGATATTTTTGAGTGGAGGAATAATTTAATGACTCAAACATTTATGAATGAAATTCCCTTCTCAATGAATAAATGCTTTATTATGTAATATAGTTATATAAAAAACATGAACTGCTTTGTTTATTTTGGACCTATATAGCATGTTGGATTAAAAAGTCCATTAAGTATATAATACATTACTAATATACCATTTATACAGTGACTATTAAGATTAGTATATATCAATGGTTATGATAAAGTCCAATTAACACAGATAGAAGAAGTGATGGCCTCAACCAGTAGGATCATACCCTATAAAGCTTTTGTATCAGAGATTCAAGGGTGATGGAATCGCTGGTATTTTCCCTTAACTAATCTCAATCCATGATTCAATATCCAAATCTCAAGCATAAAATTTAATAGTATAATTTCATACTTATCGATATCACATCCATGACCATGTTCATCAATCCTCCATAAGAAAGCACCACCATCACACACCTTACAATTAGGGTGTACACAAATGTAATAAGTATTTATATATCAAAACACTAGTAATATGAATTCTTGAATTTTATTTTTCATAAAATAATGATTATATTTATCCCAATTTTATTATTAATTTATAAATAATTTTATAATGAGTTTTATAAAAATTATATTTTCATACGAAGAAATTATAATTGTATTTTTGGAAAATATATAGTCTCCAATAAAACACTATTTGGATAAATTCAATAATTTTTTAAATATATGTTATTTTCATAAAATATTCTTATTAGGTAATAATTATTAAAATATAAATTATAATATAATTTAATAAAGTCCAATGTAATTTTTATAAGGGATAGAATGTGGTTAATATCATTAAAAACTATTATTTTCCAGTTAATATGTATTTTTATTTAAAAGTGACAATTCCCATATTTTGAAAATTATTTTGATAAGACAATTTTTTTTGAAATAATCACATATAAATTATCTAATGGTGAATTGTTCATAATTTTCTGAGAGATTAAAACTTTTGGGTAAAAATTTAATACTTTGTGATTATATGGAATGTATTATGACATCATAACAGCCAAAAAGTGATGTAATAAATAATAAAAATAAAATTCATTACCCAAAATAGATTTAACCTTTAAAATTATGTATTTATGAAGTTATTTTATTAATTTTTTAAACCCTTAATGAATCCTTGAAAATCAATATTATATTTTAAGGTTTTAAAATTAGTTTTTTATAAACATAAATGATTTCCACATCACCAAGTGTATTATTTTAAGGATTTTGGTTCATGTAATTATAAAATATTAAAAGAATAATTTTTTAGAAAATATGGGAAAACACCATGGTAAGGTCTATGTTTTTTTATTATTTTATCATATAGAGTCCAAACCCTATGTTTAGAAATTAATAAAGAATCCCCCTCTCTTTTTCTATAACTACCCATCCATACTCTCACTTTTATTCATTAAATACACAGTGATCATGAATTTTTTATCCATATCCCTCTATAGATAACTCTCAATGTGTTATCAATCTCTTAATAATTTCCACCCATGATTTTTGAATCGCCCCCTCAAGGTATAGGATCTCTCTCTCTCTATTATAGAATCTTCTTGGTATTTAGCCTTTTCAATCTCAATTGACTGTGTTTTAATATGTTTATAAATAAAAATATAAATTAATTTAATTTTTTATGTATTTGATATCATTTATCAACTCTAACTATATCCTTCATCTAAGATATTACTATATTGAAGTATGAGATTCTATCTTCCACCTATTTATTCAAGCTCATTTATTGAATTGTCCCATTTTATTTCTAGTTTTCCATATTGTAATGTGTTTTTACACATAACAATTACTATAAATATTATATAAAATTAATTAGAGACCACTTTTCACTATTATTAAACCCT
This sequence comes from Viscum album, assembly GCA_963277665.1. Taxonomy (NCBI): domain Eukaryota; kingdom Viridiplantae; phylum Streptophyta; class Magnoliopsida; order Santalales; family Viscaceae; genus Viscum; species Viscum album. Next base: position 403,299,158 of record OY728142.1, read on the forward strand.
TACATGAATCTTTATGTACAATCATTATGCTATTCAATTCGTCCTGTGATTTTTCATGCCAACCATTTGAGTAGTGAATACCCATCCCCATTTCAACTAAAGGGTATTCACCTAAATGTATCTATAATTAATTTATAGGTTTCATAAATTTATTTAATCCACTCTCCTTAATCATGGGATTAAAAGTTTTAAAATTTATCATTATTTTGTATGATCTATGTGTCACATAAATGCATGTACATGATACGAAAGTGATAGGTGTGGTTGAAATTATATGTCCCTCCAATACATTATATAATGTTTTTATCTCATTAGATACCATGAATGGTGCATGGGAGTTTATCATAATAACAATATGAAATTTTTTCTCAGTGATTATCCTTGAATTATTCTTATAGTATCATGTTTTATGTTGTTTCAAAATTCTTATATTGCCATGATTTTATCATCTTATATAATGATTTGATGTTCATGTTATGTTTATCATTCCTTTTATGTCACCTTTATATGCCTCTTGACTGACATGTATTACTTTTATCATATTATTCATTTATTATTCCCATAATTTTACTTTGGGATTACTATTTTCTTACGTACGTCCTCAGGTTATCCTGTGCAGTTTTAGATGAGTGGTGGAATTTTAAGGGAAAGTTAAGAAGTTTTAAAATAATTTTATTGTTTACTTGCTTCAAATTGTTATGTTATATATCTAAATACTAAAATACATAAGGATTAATGATCTTATGGTGTTATATTAAGTTTATCATTATGTAATAAATAATGAATTAAGGTTTATAAAAGATACAGGTTTTCATTGATATGATGATTTGTGTGGTGGATGGAATTATGGGTTTGGTTTCTTGCTGAATTTTACATTGGTTTTTTTATGATGTGTGATGTGGAAAGTGCATGTTTTATGTGTGGTAAGTCTATGGAATTGTGTGTTGTCTTGGTAATCAAGAGGTAGATATAGAATCTTGTACTGGTAAATTTTGGTAAATGAAATTGGGTTGGGTTAAATGGTTTAGAGGAAATAATTAAATGAAAAACCAATCATTAAATATGGAAAGATGATAAATGATTATGTAAATGGTTGGTAACAGATTTTTTTAATTGATAACTGTGAAAATAATGTGTGTTCATGTGTTTGGTAAGTGGGACTATATGGGTGGTTATTATTATGTAAGTGTTGTTGATGTATGATAGTGGTAATTAAAAGTTTTTGGTTGTTAGGTGGTTTTTATTTTGAGGATCCCTTGGCTGGGTTTGTTTCTAACCATTAGAGATTCTATTTTCCATTTTATTTCTTTATTAATTCCACTTGATTCATATTTTTACACAAAATATTAATGTTTTGGGTTCTAGGTGTTTCCCCAAAACACCTTGGTTGGTGAGGAAGGATGGTGTTCTACACCATATTTCCCACTCCCTCTTCCATTAGAGGTTGTAATGCATGGTATGTGATTTCTTGTGAAAATAGAACACTTGAGTTAATGATTAATGAGAGGATGAGGTGGATATTTGTGGGATTCGTTCGTGGTAGTAGGAGGGCATAATTTTTTTTATTCATGTTCACAATACCTTACTGTTTTGGTTTATGGAAGCGGTTATAGGATGATGAGGTTGTGATGGTTGTAGCCTCGATTGAGATTTGGGGCTTTCCCATTATGATGAGGTATGTGATGGAATGAGTTTAATAGATATTGAATGGTTGTGAGATACAGAATGTACGATGTTGGGGTGTGAGAGACAAAAATCAATGGGAAAGTGGTGTAGAAAATTTTTTTGATATAATTATTTTTATATTATTATACATGGATGCATTATTTGTTGAGTGATCCATGGTGAGGTAGGGAACTAGTTGACTTATAGGTGCTTATTTTTTATTTTTATATTCAATAGGGTATTAGTATGCTCTTTCCACATTTTAATGAGATCCCTTGGGTGTGATTCTACGAGGTATATATGTTATAATCACCTTGGCATATATATAAACTATTTGTTAGGTCATCACATGGGATTTGGAGACCGACCTGAACATTTATTTCTTTTATCTTCAATCTATCATTTTTTTATCATAGTATTTTTTTTCTAGTACTTCAAAAATTATATTTATATTCATATGATATTATATGCATTATGAGATATTTATGGCTTTTTCCTTTTCTTTATATTATATTTTTTTGGTGGTTTACATCTTATCTCCCAACCCTACATTTCTATTTACAGAAATGTATCCCATATGTGTGACTTTTAGTATACACATGGTGCCAGTCTCCAACCTAGGGCCTATTTTAGGTGTGAATCAAGGTCATTATCTATCTTCCTATATTTTTATCCTAGGAGGGGTAACTTTTTTGGGAGTTAGTCAAGAAATTATTATCCTTTATAAGGATTATATTTTAGGTTTCTTTCTCACTTCATGATATGCAGATAGATGACCCATGGTTAGAATGATCATCAATGTGGAATTTTAGAAAAATTTGGGTGACATGAGATTGTGATATTAGATAAGGCAGTGCTAGGATAAGATTGATTTGGATGATTCATGTGTAGATGGGAAGTGTGTTTCCCTAAGTAATTTTGATCTAGGTCTACTCAAGGCATGGACCACCAAGGGTGGATTGTGTGTGTGATGGTTGTTTGTATTCTTTGTGAGGTTATTTATAGATATTTCGATTAATAGAACATGTTATTTTCTTTTTGAGGTTGAGAAGGTGTTAATGTATGGATAATATAGAGACCTAGATTTTTTATAAGTGGAACTTAATTTATTTTTATATTTCTTGTGTTGTACCCTTTAAAGAGTGTAAAACTATAAATTTACCCTAGTGGTTGGCCTCATAATGTAACATCCCAACTCAGATTCCATTTAACAGTGCCCTGATCTAGTGGGTCACATGGCCTCAAGTGTGCCTCCCCATACGCCAGAGGCTTCTGACAAGGAGCAAGGTCCAATGGTGTGTCTATGGGGAGACTATACCCTCATGTAAGAGCATAACATAGCAGTATAAACATATCAATCAATAGAAGAATCATATCCATAATTGAACAACTGAAAAAAAAAATTTATCATCCATATAACAGATGTAATAAAAATGAAAACCCAAAGCAAGTATCATATATAAAAAATGATTTATTTCATGTCTCTATACAAAATTTTTGGAAATACATGGAAATACAAAACTAGTATAATACATGTATCAAAATAAAAAAAGACCCAAAATAACTATCTTTAGATAGAAACATGAGCCTATATCAGTCATGTGCTCCCCCGTTCCTATGCATAATCAATCAAGTATCATAAAGCGGAAAATTTTCCTAGTACCTAACTACATCCATGAAGTCTATCCAGGTACACAATAGAGGCCCAAATAGAGTGTGATATAGCACTAATTAGGCTACCACCAATGGTGTATATAACATGTTCAGTCTATGTATATATGAATAAGTAGTGTGAAATATATATAACATGAATATGATGGGTAAAAAATAAGTGCTGAAATCCATTCCATCAATCTATAATTAAACACACATAAAAATATTAAACTATAATCAAGCCACCATAACCATGGGATAACTATAAATCATGGTAATATTTCCACATTGGCCAATGTCGTGTAATCTAGTTTCAGAATCCAAGGGTTAGATCCAAGGTAAAAATATCAATGTATCTTCATCATACTAGGCCTAAATAGTATGGATCAAAGGTATAAATGATTAAGTCATCCCCTCGAGTCCTTGGATCATCTTCATAGAAACGTGGTAACGACTTGGGAGAAACCCAATGAGCATGTACACAAAGCATGTCTAAGGAAACCCAAGAAATCTCAATCCAATGAGTTTCAATTTATGCGGAATTCAATGTAAACTAGATCCATGGAGTATAAATTTCTATGGAATCCTCATGTATCGGAATCCTAAGAGTTGAAATTTTTAAGGCATCTATTTCCAGAATTAGGATCTATAGAGAATAAATGTCCATGGATTACAATGGAATCGGGATACTTGGAGGAGAAATATTCTTGGAATCCACTACCATTATCAATTCATCATCTCATTTCATAACATGTTTCATTAAAATTTACATACCATGAGTTGATCTAACCCATTCCACATATTCCATAAAATCTATTTAATTGTTTAAATCATTTTATAACTTGTCATAATATGTCAAGGAGTTATAACCATTCTCTTATTATAACATTTAGTTATTACTTAATTCAATAAGGCTAACACTAAATGGGAAAGCTCACATACACCTAATGAGTTGGTATAACAAGTGGAAGATACAATAACACACCTCATGGGTGTTCTAGGTTAGGGATAACAACTTTAAGCCATATAAAGGTACTAGTAGGAAACTTAAATAAATAAAAAACAATTTAATCAGGGCACTCAAATAATTTTTGGGGGAACACCAGATGTTCCGGTATGAGGCACAATCGAAATATGGTATAAACAACAAACAATAGGGGAAAGTTATATAACACATATAATATACCCATGGTAGAACACTCATCTATTATTGGCCTATGATTCAGTCTAGATCAGACAAAAATAAAGAATATAGGAAAACCTTGGATATAGTAAAAATTATTTTGCAATAAAATAACCCTACTGATACAAAGAAAAATAAATAAATGCATAATATAATGAAATAAATCACTGGTTTGGATCCAACAAGATTAGAAATGTTTGAATCAGATTCTGAATGGATAATCTGGAGCAAAGCCTAAATTTTTCAGGAGAAGAGAGATCAACGGGAGGAGGAATCCACTAGAGAATAAAAAAGAAGAGGAGGATTTAAACATAAAATGAAACAGGGGTAAAATAGTCATTTCACCATTAAAATATTGGTTTCACGGTTTGTTTGCATGGTTAGCCAAACAATGCACCAACCATGAACCCCTCACTACCTTAATAGGGAACCTAAAAGATTCATGTTCATGGTTTGGGAAACTATGTGCAAACTGTGTTTCACACCTCTTCTAAAAACTATAGAGCTTACTACATGGACATGTGGCCCTAGGTTCACAACTAGGGAAAATTTTGAGCCCTTTTTTTCTTTTTGTCCAACCCTGCTTGGTTAGTAGTAACCATTCATCTTGGGCTACATTGTTTTGATAAAACATAAAACCCAGCTTTTTTCTCCAAAATTTAGGCCTAGGCTTAGAAAAAATTCTAGACACCCCCAAAACTCACATGATCACATTAGGAACTCACAGTAGGTCAAAATCAAAGAGTTAAATTAAAATTTCAATATATTTACCTCTAGGAAATCCTTAAGTCATACAATTTTTTCCCTTTTAAAGAATTCATCCCCAAATTACCCTTCCAAGGGTGGACAAGAATTGTCTGACAAAAAATCCAGAAACTGAGCACATATGTCGGTCTCCCTCTCTAAAATATCATCTTGTAAATGCACATGATTCCATAGCACCCTTACTAGAGGAACTGAATGACCACAGGGAACCTTCATGCTAAAATAAATAAAATGTATAGGACTCTCCTAGAAGGTCACATCAACCTCCAACTCAGCTTCATTAGGCTGAAGAATATGAACTGGGTTTAAGTGATAATGATGCAGTTGAGATACATGGAATATGTCATTCATTGCTTAGTACCTATAAGGTAAATGAAACCAATAGTCAACCAGCTTGACCCTCTCTCGAATCTGAAATGGTCAGATATATTGTGGTGAAATCTTACATTTTCTCTTAATCTATCTATTTCCTAGCCATTAAGAGATACAAAAAATAACCAATCACCAACCTCAAACTCTTGAGGTAGTTGATGGAAATATTAGTATTATTTCTATCTATACTATGAAATATCCATCCACTTTTTGATCAACTGAAACTGCTCTAAATTCTCCTACATGATACGCGGTCTAAGCAGTGCTGCCTCTCCTACCATTAACTAGCGCAGAGGTGATCGACATGAACTACCATAAAAAATCCTCATAATTCACTGTCTCTATATTCACCTGATAGATATTTTTGTAGGTGAATTAAACTATGGGTAAATGCCTCTCCCTAGAACCTCCAAAATCAAGGATTCATGTTCTAACCATGTCCTCTAGAACCTGTATTGCATGCTCTGACTGGACATATGTCTGAGGGTGGTATGTCATGAACGGAAGCTCCTATTTATTCAACTTCTTATACAAGATTTTCTAAAACTATGGTGTAAACAAAGAATCCATATCTAATACCAAGTTATGAGGAACCTCATGAAGATACACAATCTCACAGATATAAAATCTCCTAAGACAATATACTGAAAAGGTCTCCCTGATCATCAAGAACTAGGATACCTTCATGATCATGTCCATAACAACCCACACACCATCACTACCTCAAGGTGACTTCGATAGCCAAGTCAAAAAATCCATCAAAAAATCATCCCATTTCTACCTAGTAATAGGTAAATTTTATAAGAGTCTATTTCGCCTCTAGTTTTTCTCCTTCACTTATTGATAGGTGTAACGCCTTCTGAAAAAATCATCTACATCATGTTTCGTCCCTTGCCACCAATATTGGTGGTGTAAATATAGATACATATTGGTGGTTCCAAGATTTACTACCCAAGATGAGGCATGAAAATCCCACAATAACTCCACAAATATGTCTGCTAGAACCCAAACATGATTATGTATATGAAAAATATCATCCTCTCTAATGATCCAACTAGGAGGCAGGGCCCCACCTACCACTCTATCCTATAGGACTAGGCCCTTAACATTATATATTTGTCATATCCTCACTCTATCCAAAAGAATGTAACTCAATAACAAGTATGAGAGAAAATTATGCATATGACTATTATGCACATCCATGTGAATCTCTAAAAACAAGTCCATATGCTTCTACTCATTAGTGACCTCTTGAACTGCACGTATCTGGCTTATCCTGCTTAGTGAATCTGAAACTATATTACCATTTTTGGTAACATAGTTAATCTTGAATTCAAAAGATTGTAGGTAATCAACCCAACTTCATTTTCTAAGGTTAAAGTCACATTGTGTAAATATGTACCTGAGGATTTTGTGTTCTATGTACACCAATAAATGTTATTCTAGTAAATAATACCTCTAATGGAGTAGGGAAAGAATAAAAGAAGTTAACTCGAGATCATGAATCGGGTAATTCAACTCCTGTGTTCTCAACTGAATAGACCTATACACCATGACTCACTCCTCCTAAATCATAACTACTCATATCCCAATACCTGATGCATCACAATATATTTTCTAGCTTCTGACCAGCTATGGAAGAATCAGGACTGGCACTGAAGTCAATCACCCTTTCATCTCTAGAAAGGCTATCTCATGGGTATCTAACCACACAAAATTGACACCCATATTAGTCATTCCCATAATAGTTGATTCTATGTGTCATAATTCATGAATTAAATTCTTGTAATATCAAGATAGCCCCATGAAACTCTTTTTGACAAATATTTTTTTGGGATTCTCCTAAGAAACTACAACTCTCACCTTCTCTAAGTTAACTAATAATCCAATCTATAAGATAATATGACCTAGGAAGTGAATATTATCCATCCAAAAGTTTCACTTTGTGATATTAACATACAACTAATTCTCTCTTAGTGTATCCAAAATGGTCTCAATATGTTTGGAATGTTCCTATTGATTATGAGAATACATGAAGATATAATCCATTAATACAACCATAAATGAATCAAGATAAGGATGTAAAATTCAGTTAATTAGTGCCATGAAAACTACTGGCTCATTCATGATACTTAATGGAATATCGAGATACTCATATAGAATATACCTACTATGAAAATACATACAAGTTTTGTATAAAGGTCGAACACATACTCGGTGATATCTTAACCCCAAATCAATCTTCGGGAACACCTAAGCTCCTCATACCTGGTTGATGAAATCATCTATATACAGAAAGGGATATAGGTTCTTAACAATAAACTAGTTCAATTTTTGATAATCCACATGCAGCCTAAGGTTTCTATTCTCCTTTTTCACAAAAAAGGACCAGGGAAACCCACATTGAAGTACTAGGTCATATAAACCCCTTTGCTTCCATGTCCTCTAGATACCTCTTCAGCTCCAAGAACCTAGTAGTAGTCATCATATATGGAGCAATGGATATTTATGTCATTCATTGCACTATATTGATGGAAGAATCTACCTATATCTTAAGAGTTATTCAAGAAAATTAATCTGGAAAACATCCCTAAAATGATCATCCACTAGAGAGAAGTCCACTGGATACAATCCTTGATTATCTGGATACAAAATTTCATTCTAGTCTATCATTCTACCTAGCCCAAGATGCTTCGGTCCATCTCTACCTACCTGAACATCCCATTATTCCTTATGAATAAAAACCCCACTATATGGTGATGTAAAGGTTAACCTTATGTGATATTAGTTGACATGGGAATGATAAGAAACTATCCAATCCATCTCAAGTATGACATCAAATAACCTCATCTTGAGGATGAATAGATACCATATTATGTGACACCCACCAACCCCAAGGGGGAAACTCTCTGCAATAGCATAAACCCTCTTTTCTAATCCCCAATGGAGTATCCAAATTCATAAGACCATAAAAAAATTGAACAACAAACTCATGTCTCTCCTCAATAGGTACAGATATGATGTTTTGTGAAGAACCTCAATTAAAAATATAAGATAATAGATTAGAAGTAACTAAGAACATGCCTCTCACCATAGATAGCATAAAACTCTGCTCCTCAGGTATAGGCTGTACTGAATATATCTGGCTTGAACCACAGACCTGCAAAATGACCTCACTACCTGAAGCTAGCCCACTCTACTATTACAGTAAAACTGGTGCTCTACTATCTCTTCCATGACCACCACCTCATCCTGAATGATCAGTAGTAATCCCTCTCTTATCCTAACACGAATCTATGAAACCCAGTACTAAACCAAGAGTCAGTGTCGACCCCCTTATAATGACTACTAGAGGAATGGTTCTGTAAAAATGTTGTAGATAACCTATCCTTATATAAGCTTGACACTCAAATGGGTCTCTATCTCACTAACTCATCATGTGTCCTCATCTCCCACACTAATGATAGGATACATAGATACTAGAACATGCACTTTGGATGGTATTCCCTTCATGAGAAGCCTCAAAATGGTTTTTCATACCACCTAATATTGAACCACTATGTCAAGAGGATAAACTATCCTTCTCTATTCCCCTAGCTTTCCTCGGGTTCTGTTCATTAATAGGCACTTGATTTTCCATCTTAGATATCATAGTAAACTGAAACACATTAACCTATGACTGTACATAATTATTAAGACCTTACTCTAAGTGTATCTCCCTAGATAGATCATCAGTAATATGTACCAACATAAAGCATTGAAGAACTATAAAGGGAGGTGAAAAATCTATAATGTTCATTGTTCCTTGCTCCAGATACATAATCTCATGGACCCTTTCATCTCTCAGGGTCTCAAGAAATAAGTAATCATAAAAAAATTATAAATCCATCTAACCCATATCTTGAAGCCTATCATCTTGGCTCAAAAAATTCCACCAGTGCTTAACTACTCCCCAAATAATATATGTCATGGGCTTCACTCTCCTCATACAAGGTCGTAGGATCGAAATATGATGTAGATTCTCAATATACAAGAGGGGGGTGAATTATATCCTATAAAATTCCTCTGGAACTTTTAAAGTTGATATAAAACTATCAATTGTTTAAAATAGTTGAACAAGGTAAATTCAAAAGACCTCTTAGTTCTACAAACTTACTAGATTCTAGAAATATGGTTTTGGAAATGAAACTTAAGAAAATTTTACAAGGAAAAATATTCTTCCTTAAATCATATAGAATCATACTAATCAGAGTATAATAGTAAAAGAAAGTATAAATAGTTATACTTTGCTTATTAATCAAAATGCAGTGGAAAATAAAGTTGAAACAATACATGTAACAAGTATGAAATCTTTTAACCCAATGAGTAGGGAATCTAACAACCTTGGATAAAGGTCCCTTGATTTATACTTTCATGAAAGTCTGTCTTACCCACACCAGGGTAAGACCTCTATAGGAATATCGGTGTCTGCCTTGATATCCATGCAAGCCCTCGAACTTCAAGGTAGTTGGCACCTTTGTCTTCCTTATCAAGGAAGTCCTCGAGCTTTAAGGTAGTCGAAACCTCTGTCTTCCTATCCCCAGAAGACGTTGATTGTACACAATAACAATCGGTGTCGCACGAAGCAATCTGAACAAGATGTTTAGTATGCACAAAGCATGAGAGTCTCTCTCTCTAGAAATCACTTCAACAGCATGTAATCTCTAGAGTCGTAGAACAATCATCAAAGTAATGATCTCATTCAAATGGGCTCATATTTATAGGCACATGTCCAACGGTCATCTCCCTTCTCCAATGGTCATATTTTTCCTTGAATTTCGGAGGGACTTGTACACGTATCACTCAAACAACGGTTGGTTAGAAACAGAATGTATGACATCATTTTATAACTATAACAACAGTAAGTAAAATAATGTTTCTCAACCAAATTAATTTTTTATATTCAAACAAAAAATAAAGTTCAGAGTCTAAGGAAAAATAAAGTTTGAATTCTAAGTGGAAAACATTCAGAGTCGATATTATATGGATATTCGGATTCTATTTTTCAAGGAATTTAGAATCAAAATTATATATAATTCGGAGTCTGAATTATAAGGAATTAAAAGTTTGAATTCTCTGGAATTCGGAGTCTGGATTCTTTGGAATTTGGAGTCTGAATTCTAAAGAATTTGGAGTCTGAATTCTAAGGAATTCGGTGTCTGAATTATAATGGATTTGGAATCTGAATTATAAGGAATTTGGAATCTAAATTGAAAGGAATACGATACCTAAATTCTAAGGAATTCAGAACCAGAATTCTAAAGAGTTCGGAGTCTTAATTATAAGGAATTCAGAGTCTAAATTCTACAGAATTTGGAATCTGAATTCTACAGAATTCAGAGTTTGAATTATAAGGAATTAAGAGTATGATTTCTAAGGAATCCATAGTCTGAATTATTAGGAATTCGAAGTCTGAATTTCATAAAATTTGGAGTCTGAATTTTAGATAATTCGGAGTCTGAATTTTGGAGAATTTGGAGTCTGAATTTCATAGAATTTGGAGTCTAAATTTCAGAGAATTGGGAGTCTGAATTTCCAGGAATTTGGAGTCTGAATTTCAGAAAATTCGGAGTCTAGATTTCTGAGAATTCAGAGTCTGAATTCGGATCCTAAAAACAAAATAATCTATATCTAAATATTTATAGAATTTCTAGGGTTTATATGTGAAACCAAATTTTACGCTTAGGAAAAATAATATTTAGATTTAGAGAAACTAAAAATAATAACAATGAAAAACAGTTAATGATAAATTTTCCTTCGGGATGGAAACTTTTCCTTATTAAGAAAAATCATAGGGAAAATGAAATTTTCCTTAATATAGGGTGTTTGTGATTTTTAAAACATGAAGGAATGGAAAAGTCATAAGGAAATATTATTGACTCAACAATCTCCCCCTTTTTGGAAAGCACAAACCTCCTTACTTAATAAAATATAAGGACTTTGAAATTTTATGGCATGGAAAAAAATGTATCCCCTTTTACTTATGGATTTTTTTGAATACGAATAACTCCCCCTTAGGCTTTGGAAACCCTAAGGATAATATTCTTGATTTTTTGAAAGAGATTTTAAATTTTCTTGCATAGGAAAATCTTTTTGATAAATACTCCCCCTTGGATGAACTCCCCCTTACTTACGGAAATTTCTTCTTTATTTAGTATTCTTTTTGACATTCCTTTCTCCCCCTTTGTGATTTTCAAAAAGGAAAAAAGGGAATGGAAAATAAAATATGGTACCTAAAATATTAGTACTAAACAAACAAAAATATGAAGTGCAACAAGAATTTCATTATTATTGAAAGAATTTGTACAATAGGAGAATACAACAAAAGATTGGATTTGGAAAATATTATCCTTCCTTCTCCTTCAGTATCAGATTCTTCACTATGGTTTTCAACTTCTTGAGCTTCATGTGATCCTATTCTTCACGCTTGAACAACTGATCACGATCTTCTGTTTTGTTCTCTAAGGCTTTAATTTTCTCTTCCTGAGCCTTAAGAGATTCTACCTGGGCCTTTAAAACTTCTTCTTGTTTGGAAAGCTTCTCTTTAATCTCAATTCTGAGATCTATTTTGCTCTTCCTAATATGAGAAACTAAATAAAATTTTTCATAGAGATCTTCCACTTCTTTCTTTTGAGTATTTTCTTCAAGAGATAGATTTTCGTCAAAAGAATTAGTAAGATATTTGATATTCACATCTTCGGTGTCAATAGAATCCTTGACACTATCATGAAATTCATCAAAGATTCTCAATTATTCTTTTGTATTCTTTAACCATCTTTTCATCTTCTTGCAAGATCTTTTATGATCCTCGTAACCAATGAGAAAGGTCTTGAAGTCTGCCTCGAGACTGACACATTTATCCATCACCATGGATACTGAATCCAATTTTTGATTTAACGTATGCAGAAGCATATGAAATCTTGAGTCTATACTAGGGAATATTGGAATAGTCCCAACAAGCTTCTTCAAAGACTAAACAACAAATTCATGGACAAGAGAAGATGATTCTGAATCTGAGACATTGGTTAGTGAAGATTCTTTGTCAATACCAGTAGCCTTCCTTTTTTATGAAAGAACCCACTTATTTCTTCTTTACCATAGATTTTATAGGTGTATTACCACCAAATGTTTTCCCTTCTCATCCTTCGGAATGATTTCTTCATGATTAGGAGATTCATGTTCACTATCTGATAACTGAACAATTTTATCTTTATTAACTTTTTCCTTCTCAGCTCCTACCTCAACATCCCCTGGGTGAATGAAATCATGATTAATACATTTATTTTTAGAAAACTTATTCACTTCTTCCTCACCCTTATCATCTTTTCTTGGGGTAGCAAGTTTTTATGAATCATCTTCAGAAGTTCGGATTGATAACTTCTCATAAGGACTCTCCTTCTAATGATAATTTTCTACTTGATTTATCATATCTTCGATATCACTACTCCCTTCTTCTTATTCTTTATCCACTTCTTCTTCTTGCACTATTTATTCTACTAGATCTTGTTCTGGAATCAATAACTTCTTTCCTGGAGTCTCTGGTAATGGTTCAATCAAAAAATATTCTGGTGTCGGAAATTTTTTAGAGGATTTTTCAGTAGGATCCAAACTAAAACTAGGCTCCCCTACTTTCTTGTTCTTTTTGTAATCTCTCCATTTAGTAGCCACATCATCAGTATACATCCTTTGATTCATAGGTTTTTGGGGTGCAGATTGAGTTTCCTTTTCCATGGGTGTTTATTATTTTCCTTATGGTTCCTTCACTATCCTCTTCCATCCATCCTTTTTAGACGTTTCAGCCACCTCCTATTTCATTAAAAGAGCTTCAACTTCTTTTTCAGATAGATCATAAGATTCTCTGGATCAACTATTAATGCCAATATTCATCCTCCTTAGATTATCATCACTTAAAATAATCACCTTGCAATTTCTCAGATTAGAACTACAAGGAATCATGAAAGACTGAAGACAAAGAAAAATAATTTTTGAAAGAATGGTTTGATACATGGTAATCTGATACTTCAGATTTCCATTCTTTATATTCTTTATCATAACCAATATTTTCTTAACTAGGTTTATCTTTCTTAGGATCACTTGGAAATCTAGAATATAAATATCACTTTTCTTTGGGTTATCCTTGTCCCCTTTTCTCGGAATGAGAAAACTTTGAACCCATAGCTGAAGAATCTGAATATTTTTTGAGAGATAAATATTTTTTAGAGTCTTTACCTCTGAAAGACCAAGACAATCTAGAGCATTTTCCTTGTCAAAAGATCTTATTACATCATGTAGCTTGTGTGAGAAAAACTCTGCTTCTCCCTCATAAGAAATTCCTATAAATTTGCTTCCATGTTATAAGAAAGAGAGTATGTCTTTCCATAGCTCTTGATAGAAAATTTATCACTTCCTCCTTCATTGAAAAAACTAACTATCTCACAGAACTCAACTATCAATTCTAGATACACCAGATCTTGTGCTCTTGGTTTTGATATACATACATTATCCCAACTATTCAGTTTGATATTCATAGAAATATTTTAATCATACATGGAATAAAACTTCAAATTGACTAACCTTTCTTGGTAGATCTTCCACTTGGATATTTCCTTAACAATTGATATTTCTTTATGAGGAGAAGCTTGTTTAGACATTCGGAACTAAGGAAGTCCTAAAAAATTCATAACGGTCTTACGTACGAAGGGAAGAGATTCAATACGCAAGAGATTGGGGTTCGATGTGGGACGCCCATTGGGGTTCCTTTATATAGGCAATTGAGGCGACGGTTCAGCTTCCCTGATTTATCCAACAGTTAAAAGCTTCTTGAGAAGATCTGATGGTTGAGATAATAGCTGAAGAAGGATTTTTATAGATTCTGATATTTTCAGGTTTTTAAGAAAAACATTCAGATTTAAGGAAAAGTGAATCTAAAAAAGTTAAAACAAAAATAAAATACAAACAAGTAAAAGAATATTACGAAAATATAGGAAAGGAAACATACCTTTCAGATTTCTAGGATGATTATTTGTAATGAGGAAAAAATCTTTTTGAATAACTTCATATTCCAAAATTTTGATTAAGAAAAAATATAACTACAAAAATTTTGACTAAGAAAATTTTGACTATAAAAATTTTGAGTATGAAAATTTTGACTAAAAAAATTTTGATTATGAAAATTTTGAGTACAAAAATTTTGACTACGAAAATTTTGATTATGAAAATTTTAACTACAAAAATTTTGGTTAACAAGAAAATGTACTCCCCCTATGAAAAGGAGTTTCTTATTGTAAGGAGATAGGTTTCAAAAATAAGTTAATATGGAAGATTAACTTGTGGTTATCATTCCTAACTTCTGTTTAATGTATTCAAATCTATCAGATGGTAAAGATTTTGTGAAAATATCAGTAATTTTATCTTGCATTCCGATTAATTTTAGAATGATATCTCCTTTTTTTGTGTGATCCCTAAGAAAGTGGTTCTTAATATCTATGTGTTTTTCATGAGAGGTATATGTAGGGTTTTTACTTATGGAAATGGCACTAGTATAATCACACAATATTTTTGTTTTAGTAAAACTCATACCATAGTCTGTGAGTGTGTGTTGCATCCACAACACATAAGAACAACAACTTCTAGCTACTATATATTAAGCTTCAGCAGTGGAAAGTGCTACAGAGTGTTTCTTTTTGCATGACCAAGAAACTAATGAATCTCCTAATAAATGAAAATTTTTAGATTTACTTTTCCTATATATTCTACGTCCACCAATGTTAGCATCTGAAAAACTTTTTAAAACAAAATCATTTCCATAAGTATAAAAGAGTCCTAAGTCTATGGTTTCCTTTAAGTAGTAAAAAATCTTTTTCCTCGCCTTTAAATGACATTCCTTAGGATTGGATTGATATCTTTCACATAAGAATACCGAAAACATTAAGTCTGGATGACTAGTTGTCAAGTAAAGTAGACTTCCTATCATACCTCTAAAAGATTTTTGATATACTAGTTTCCCAACTTCATCAAGATCAAGTGAATTTGAGGTACCAATGGGAGTAATAATAATCTTAGTGTTTTCATATCCATACTTTTTAAGAGGATATTTAATATAATTATTTTGGGATATATAGATTCTTTCTGGTTTTTGTGAAACATTAAAACCAAAGTAAAATTTTAACTCATCCATCATACTCATTTCAAACTCATATTTCATTAGATCAGCAAAAGAATCAGTTTAAGATTGCTGAGTTGAATCAAATATAATGTCATCAACATAAATTTGAACAATCAAAACATTTTTCTTATATTTATTTATTAAAAGGGATGGATCATCACTTCCCTTAACATAATTATTTTGAAGAAAAAAACCTGTAAGTCTATCATACCAGGATCTTGGGGATTGATTAATTCTATATAAAGATTTGGTAAGTTTAAAAACATGTTCAGGATTTTTTGTATCTTCAAAACCAGGAGGTTGTTCAACAAAAAATTCCTCTTGAACATAACCATTAAGGAAATCATATTTAACTTCCATTTTAAAATGTTTTAAATTAAAGAATGTTGTAAAGGCAAGTAGAATATGAATAGATTCAAGTCTAGCTACAGGAGCATAGGATTATTCATAGTCTATTCCTTATTGTTGATTATATCCTTTAGCAACCAACCTGGATTTATTTCTTACTATGATTCCATTTTTATCACACTTATTTCTGAAGACCCATTTTACTCCAATAACTGAAGTTTCCTTAGATATTTCAACCAAGGTCCATAATTTATTCATTTTGCATTCATTTAGCTCATCTTACATATCTTTTTTCCAATCATCATCACCTAAAGCTTCATCAGTGATTTTTGGATCTAATTTAGAAAGGAATGCTAGATGTTGTACTTCATTTCTTAAAGATCTTCTAGTTCTTATAGGTTGATTTACATCACCAATGATACTATCACTGGGATGATTCTTAATGATCAACTGATTTGGGTTTTTTAAAACTTATTCATCAATATATGGTAGGAATTATTCTAGGGTAAATGCTTCAAAAACATTTTCTTGAACATTTTTCTTATCAAAAAAATCTTCTATAAAGGGATGATAATCAGTTTCTAAAAACACAACCACAGATGTTGGTTGAGGTTGTTTAAAAACAAAAGGATTAGTTTCATCAAATTTGACATGTATATTTTATTCAATAGTACAAGTATTTTTTTTTGAAAACTTTATAAGCCTTAGAGGTTTTGTAGTAGCCTAAAAAATTCCTTCATCATATTTTGGTGCGAATTTTTATAGATTATATTTAGTATTCAGAATGAATACCTTCATACCAAAAACCGTGAAGTATGAAAGTCTAGGTTTTCTACCATTTCATAACTCATAAAAAGTTTTATTAAGAAAAGTTCTAATTAAAACATGATTTATAGTACAACAAGCAGTACTTATAGCTTCAGCCCAAAAAAAATTGGCTATCTAATATTCACTCAACATGGTTCTTATTATCTCTTGAAGAATTATGTTTCTTCTTTCAAAAACACCATTTTGTTGAGGAGTTCTTGGTGCTTAAAAGTTATGAGTAATTATTTTTCTAATACAAAAAGTTTCAAAATTATAATTTTGAAATTCTTCTCCATGATCACTATGAATAATTATCAATGAAAGGATTTTCTCATTTTTAACTTGGGATCTAAAACTTTTGAAATAAGAAAAAGCTTTATATTTATTTTCAAGAAAATAGACCCATGTAAATCTAGTGTAATCATAAACTAAGACAAATACATAATATTTTACTCCAATGCTTCTAGTTTGTGTTGGACCAAAAAGATACATATGCACCAACTGTAATGCATCAGTGGTTGAGACTTCACCGACTGATTTAAAACTTGATTTATGTTACTTTCCATATTGACAAGGATCAAAAAGTTTTGAATAATAAAATCTAAGCTCCAATAGATCCTTACCTATTCTTTTCATAGAGATTTTTCATAGGTTCCTAAGGTTATAGTGTCTTAATCTTATATTCCATAACCCAGAATGATCTCCCATTACACTAAGACAAGGTAGGTCTTGGCTCCTAAGGTATTCTAAGTTTAGTGTGTATACATTCTCTTGCCTATGAGAAGAAAGAATAAACTCTTCCTTGGAATTGTGTACTAAACACTTTTCCTTCCTAAAATTCATAAGGTTACCTTCATCACATAATTGAATTATGCTAATAAGGTTGTCCATATGACCCTTAACAAATAAAACATTTGAAAAAAAAATCCAAGAAGAACAATATTACCTATACCGATAATTTCTCCCTGGGAATTATCTCTAAAAGTTACTTTTCCACCTTTCATCTTGATTAAATTTTCAAAGAAGATTTTGTTACCAGTAATATTCTATGAAAATCCACTATCCATGTACCATGTATTGTTGTTGGTACTATATTTACTTTCCTGAAAACAAGACTATTAGACTTTTGAAACCCAAACTTTCTTGGATCCAAAAACATCCGAAAGCAAAATTTTAAGAATCCATATTTTCTTTGAAAAATAATATTTATAAAAACCTAAAGATTGAGTTTTGTTCAAGGAGAAATTTTTTGCCCAATGTCCACCACACTGACACTTAGTGCAGAATGGAGCACTTTGAGGAACATAATAATTGTTACTAAAAACATTTTTGAATGAGTATAACCAAATCCAGAATTATTCCTTAGAGGTCGAATTGGGGAATACATCTTATCAAAATTTTCCTTACCAAAGGTAAATTTTTACAAACACTTCAACAAGGAAAATATTTTTGACTTTAGCTTAATAACTAAGTTTTTATCCTCAAAAACTTTATTTTTAGCACTAGATTTAGTCTAGAAAACATTTTTCTTAGAAATTACTTTTTTGAGATCCTTAGAAAGTTTATCCTTATCAGAATTAACATCCTCAAGGGTTTTTGAAATAAATTAAAAATCAGGGGTTTTCTTATCAAGATCTTTATAAAGATATGATATTTCCTTAGTAAGAATAGAAATCCAACAATTTTTCTTATCAAGATTTTTCTTGACTTTAGAATTTTCATTCTCAAGGAGCTTAGCAAACCTAGACACTTCTTCATAAGTAGGTAAAGTATTATCTTCATCAGAAGAATATTCTTTATTCAAGGATTCATAATATTTACTATCACTATAATTATCATTCAAGGATACATTTATTATGGATTCAACATTGTGTACCTTTTCCATTAAACAATGATTTTCAATAGGTTGCTTGGCAAGTAAACCAAGATTCTTCTGACAAGAAGATTCGAACTCTGATGATTCTTCATAAGAGTTACCACCACTGGCACTTGGTGTCATTGGATTTCAAAACATTCATAGATTTAGCTTTGTATTACTTCTTTCTATTCCTCTCAGAATGATTTTCCTTTCTATCTTTTACCTTAAGCATAGGACAATCTGGCCTTATATTCCCTTCTCTCTAGCATTCATTGCAAGTGACTTCAGATTCTTTATTTTCATTTCTTTCTTTCTTATTTTATCTATACTGAATGTATTTATTCCCAACTATCTTGTTCATCCTTTGAGCAAGATTAGCTAGTTCATTATCAGAATGTTCACATTCACTTGATTCAGATTAAATAGTCTGTTCTTAGATTTATATCTTGTAACTGTCTTAGGAGTCTTCGCTTTCATATGATTTGAAGTAGTTGTAAAAGCAACACTTCCATTTCCATTCTTCTTATTATTTAGATCATCATATCTTTTAAATCTTGTCTCGTGTTGAAGAAGAGTTTCAAAAAGCTCAACGAGAGTAATCTATGAGAATATCCTATTCTCATCAATAGTTGTTCTCTTTGAATAACACTCATTAGGAATGATATCTATAATCTTGTCCACAAGTGCTTCATCATATAATCCTTTTTCACCCATAGATTGTAAACTGTTAAAAATAGTCATGAATCTTTGTTGTACCTTGAACACTGGTTCTGTATAAGGAAATAGAAATCCATGATATTCTTCTATAATCATAGCTCTTATAGTTTCTATAACTTTGGAAGTTCTAAAATGAGTAACCTTCAATTTATTACAAATACAATTTGTAGCTTCACAAGAAGAAATATGGCTATATATATTCCTGTTCATGAAACACAACAAAGTATTGTATACCTTATAGTTAAGTGGATATTCTAAATTTTCGTGATTAGTAAATGTTCTGACTTCCTTATCATGAATCTTGTAATCTCCATTAAGAATTACAATGTTTTCCACTCCAGTGTTAATGAAAAAAGTCTTCATACGATCTCTCTAATATTCATAGTCATTCCCATCAAATATAGGTGGTCTAGTAGGATTAAGATTGTCAATCAAACCAACATTCATTCCTGCCATCTAAAAGAAAATATATTTCCACAAAAACATGTTAGTAGTAAAAGTTAGTAAACGAGGATAAAAATCCTAAGAAAGGAAAATATAGAACAATGAAAACTTGAGAAAGAATACTTATATGTGAATATAAGTATTTCATAGACCTTCTCTGATACTAATTGCAGGATCTAAATATGATGTAGATTCTCAATATACAAGAGGGGGTGAATTATATACTTTAAAATTCTTTTGGAACTTTTAAATTTGATATAAAACTTTCAATTGTTGAATAAATTTAAACAAGGAAAATTCACAATACCTTTTAGTTATACAAACTTGATAGATTCCAAAAATATGGTTCCAGAAATGAAACTTAATAAAAGTTTACAAGGAAAAATATTATACCTTAAAGAATATAAAATCTTACTAATCAGAGTATTCAAGTACAAGAAAGTATAAGATAGTTATACTTTCCTTATTAATAAAAATTCAATGGAAAATAAACATGAAACAATACAAGTAACAAGTATGAAATCTTTTAACCCAAAGATTAAGGTATCCAAAAACCTAGGATAAAGGACCCTTGATTTATAATTTCAAGAAAGTATGTCTTACCCACACTAGGGTAATCCTTCGATAGGAATATCGGAGTATATCTTTATATCCCTACAAGACCTATAACTTCAAGGTAGTTGGAACCTCTGTCTTTATTATCAAGAAAGTCCTCAAGAACTAATTTTGTCGGTACCTCTGTCTTCCTATCCCTGGAAGCCCTTGATTGTACCCAACAACAATCAGAGTCCCATGAAGCAATCTGAACAAGATGTTCAGTATGAACAATGAATGAGAATCTCTCTCTCTAAAAATCACTTCAGTAGCATGTAATCTCTAGAGTCATAGAACATTCATCAAAGTTCTGAGTTCATTCAAATGAGCTCTTATTTATAGGCACATCTCCAATGGTCATATTTTTCTTTGAATTTCAGAGGGACCTGCATAGGTGTGACTCAACCAATGGTTGGTTAGAAACAGAATGCACAACATCATTTTATAGCTATAACAACATTAAGTAAAATAAGGTTTCTCAACCAAATTCATTTTTCGAAGTCTAAGGGAAAATAAAGTTCTGAGTCTAATTAAAAATAAAGTTCTAAGTCTATGTGGAAAAAATTCAGAGTCTATATTACTTGGATATCCAGATTTTGTTTTAAAAAATAATTCAGAATCCGAATTCTATAGACTTTAGAGTCTAAATTATAAGGAATTTGGAGTCTGAATTCTATGGAATTCGGAGTCTAAATTCTCAGGAATTCAGAGTTTGAATTATAAGGAATTTATAGTGTGAATTATATGGGATTCGGAGTGTGAATCATAAGGGATTAGGACACAGAATTCTAAGGAATTTGGAACATGAATTCTAAGGAATTTGGAACCTGAATTCTAAGGATTTCAGAACCGGAATTCTAAGAAGTTCGGAGCCTAAATTCTAAGGAGTTCAAAGCCTGAATTCTAAGGAGTTCAGAGCCTAAATTCTAAGGAATTCAGAGCCTGAATTATAATCAATTCAGAGCCTGAATTATAAGGATTTCGGAGTCTGAATTCTATGGAATTTGAAGTCTGAATTCTAAGTAATTAGGAGTATAAATTCTAAGGAATTTAGAGTTTTAATTATAATGAATTCAGAGTCTAGATTCTAAGGAATTCAGAGTTTGAATTTTAGAGAATTTAGAGTCTAAATTTCATAGAATTCAGAATCCCAATTTCAGAAAATTTGGAGTCTTAATTTTAGGGAATTCAGAGTCTGAATTTCATAGAATTTGGAGTCTGTATTTCAGAGAATTCGGAGTTTGAATTTCAGAAAATTCAGAGTCTGAATTTCAGAGAATTTTGAGTCTGAATTCGGATCCTGAAAATAAAATACTCTATATCTAAGTATTTATTTAATTCCAAGTTTTTAGATGTGAAGCCAAATTTTACACTTAGGAATAAAAAGAGTCAGATTTAGAGGAACTTAAAATAAGAACAATGAAGAATAGGTAAGGATAAATTTTCTTTGGGGAAGGAAACTTTTCCTTATTCAGAAAAAAATTAGGGAAAACAAAATTTGCCATAATATAGGATGTTTGTGATTTTAGAAACATGAAGGAATGGAAAAGGCATAAAGAAACCTTATTAACTCAACAAAGGTGTATCCAAATGCTAAAATATATAAAGAACTATCTCAATATATAGTTTAGCAGCCTATATACCACCATCTCCCAATAGCGTTGGAGAATTATACTGCTTGAACACATGCTTCTGTTATACCATAGATGGGGCAAGCTGCATGGATCCCTGAATAGTTTGCATAAAGCATAAGAAACCCTATGAGAACTGGACATCAGGACTCGTATCTAGTACAACCATTGGTGCCACAACTAGCACTACTTGAGATCCTACTAGTGGCTCATGTCCCACAACCTATATATCATGGTCATCAGAACCCTCTTGGTGCACAACTGTAGATCTTCATGGTGAAATATATATACAATTACAAACAAACACCTCAAAAAAGAATTCAGTAACAACGCAATCATATATAAAAACATAAGACAATTTAAATCCTTCCTATAAAAAAGTCACACCCTTTTTCATGTTCCTAAATCCAGAAATGAGTAATATGAACAACCATAAAAAATATTGGAGACACTACCTACTACCCACTATAAATTTGGGTCTAGTTCAAGATCACTATTTCATAGCATAGGTTCCAATATAAATTTAATGGAAACCTTTCCATTTAAAATTTCAATTTCATTTTAATTATTAGTTATAGTACAATTTTATTTAAATGGTTGAACTAAATAGATCACCTCTTTTAATCTATAAGGGCACATATACATTATAAATTGAAATGTATCATCCATTCAATCCCAACCATAACATGTTCTATTCCATGTGACCAATGTTCCATTTCTCAACATATCATAATGGACTGGTTAGGGTGTTTTCTATAACCTGTGTAAAAAACATTTTTTAGGTTATGACAGTCACTCTATATACCAATCATTTTTCTCAATCCAATATAAAAATCCTTAACTAATTATCAATTATATATTGTAATTTACACAAAATAAACTTCATGGAGTCAATAAATTCGTCCTATATAGTATGGTATATACATGGAATTTGAATCCTGTATGGTGCCTAAAATGATACATGATATGTTATGCCCTCATCTCAACATGCCAAGAAAAAAATTCAAACCTCAATCATATCAATAATAACATCACATGGAATGTGTATCACCCAATGGTGGAATCAAATCAACTGTAATAGGAAAAAACATAGAACAAAAATTCCACATTCCATGAAATTTGGATTTTTTTGTACATGGGTTATAGACTTTTAGGCATGGCTCATTCCCAAATTCTACTTCATTCCTAATCTCCTATCTATTTTGTCAAAATATTAAGGAATAAAAAAAGGAAAATTATTTGATACCACTTTGTAACATCTCAACCCAATTTCCACTTAACAGGGGCCCAAATTAGTGGGTGACATAGACTCAAGCGCACCTCCCCGCATTCCATAATCTTATGACTAAAAGTGAGTTCCTTGAGTGTGTATGTGGGGAGGCTATGACTATTGGATTTGGTGTCCTAGAACAAACTATTTGTACTTTGATTACACGAATATTTAATTTATTTAAATATTAAACATCTTATTATATATTTTTCATTGTTCGACATGACTATAAAGTAATAATTTCCTAGATTATTGGTCTCATTAATAAGGTCATAGAAGTTCCTCACTATGATGATTACGTTGAACTACTATGAAAATATTCTTAAATATAGTTCTGTTGTTAGATGAAATACTATTATGGGATATATAGTATACAGACCATCAGGTGCAAGTACTCATAAGAATAAGATACTTCTTCTCATGAAGGTCTCACTTGGTAATTTCTAAGATGGGAGATTGTGGGAACAGACCCACCAGTAGGAACTATTAATGTTTTGGTGTCATCATATATTCCTATATATGAGCGTGTGTAATGGTCCTTAGACTTTAATATTATCATTAATTCATTTCACAACTCCCTCACTTTTATTTACTGAAAAAAAACTATCATGTCATATGTTGGAGGGAAGTAGGGTACATTGGTTGCATTATGAATGATATGTTATTAATGGATAAGTCGAGGGAGGATTTTTCCCTTACATTTATGGAAGTTAATATCTTAGTCCTTTGATTGAAATATAACTGTCATCCTAAATTCCATGCCCATCGTGTAATGATGAGTTTATTTTAGGTAGTCAAATAATAACATATCAAGCATATAGGTTGATGACACTATCCTGGAACCTAATTGATGAGATATTGTGATAAAGGGATTATATTACACAGTGAGCATTCATATATGGTTGTCATCACTAAAACTTTTAGTTATTTATCTTGAATACCTTGACCCATTTCTAGACCGTAATCATCGACTTTAGGAAAACCTGCCTAATGCCAATGGGAAAGAATCCTAGAGGGTCACACACAAAGTGTTTCCGGTGGTAAAAATTAAATTCTATTTTAATTTAATTAATGGAATAAATATTAATCTCAATACTGGTGAATATTTTTATTTTAGTTTAAATGATCTTATAAATTAAATAAATATTTCTTCATCAGATTGTGAATAAAATATATTAATTTCTTTTCTTGAACATTAAATAAATATTTATTTACTATTTTTTTTAAAATGTTTATTTAAGAGAATAAAAAAATTATTTGGGTTCCCAATAAATGGAATTGGAGTTTTAATGGACAAAGACCATTTCCATT
Source organism: Viscum album (assembly GCA_963277665.1). Classification (NCBI taxonomy): domain Eukaryota; kingdom Viridiplantae; phylum Streptophyta; class Magnoliopsida; order Santalales; family Viscaceae; genus Viscum; species Viscum album. Next base: position 403,323,980 of record OY728142.1, read on the forward strand.
GATAAATTAATTATTTACAAGTTGTTAAAAAATGTGTATCAAATTGGCATAAGAAATAATAATAATACTGTTATCATTATGTGGCACGAGATTTCATTTATGGTTTCATTTTGCGCAATTTGGCACACCATAAATAATGGGTATGTTATTGTTATTATGTAGCATGGGTTTTCTCTAATAATTATAATTTCATTTAATAGTTTTTTAGAAATTAAATATTGTAACAGAAACCCTATGTCAATTAATAGGTAGGTACGTCAATTGTTTCAAACCCTAGTAAATTGAGAATTCTTGAGCCAAAAAGTTTCTCTCTTGACTCCTCTCATATCTCCCTCTCAATAATGAGATAATTTCTTCAATACTGAAGAACGAGCGATCAAGAATGATTGGCGCAAGACATTCACTTCGCCGTGCTAGCACCAGGAAAATGAATGGCATTGTTCAGAGACCATTGGAACACAAGTGGATCACCGCAAGAGGGATTCTACTATAGATCCCCACAAGCATAATGAATTAAATATAGAGGGTTCATTCTAGACGATCAGCGATCATCAAAGAAGAATATAGCTAATACCCAGGTATTTAAATTCATTAGAAATTAATAAATTAATTTTAAACATGATTTTCAAGATCCTCTCACCTGGATCTAGATTTTTTCTTCTCTTTGTATAAATATTTTATTTCAATCTCTGGATACTGGCATTCATCATCTTATAGATCCTGTATTGTTCATTGATTACGAAAAAAGAAAAGTTATTCCCCTCCAATCACCACACTTTTGTTGCGTCCAAATCCTTTAATGACCTTATTCTATACTATAACACAGTGGTGTAAACATATTAATAAATAGTGGAATCATATCCACAAATGAACAATGGAAAAAAGAATAAAAATCCATATAACATCATTAATAATAATTCAATCCCAAAGAAAATATCATATATATAACATTACGGATGTCATGTCATTATAAAAAATGTTAGGAAATACATGGAAATAGATGACTATTACAATAAATATGTCAAAATAAAAAATACACAAAAGAACTATCTTCAGATAGAATAAAATTCCTAGCTCAGTTATGTGCTCCCCTACTTCTATGCATAATTAATCAAGCACTCTAAAGTGTATGCTTACCTCAATCTCTACCTACATCCAAGAAGTATATATGAGCACCCAATGGTGCCCTGAATTGGTTGTGACATAACACTCAGTAGGACACCACCAATGGTGTCTATAACATGTAAAGTTTGTATAGATAAGCCTAAGAAGTGTTCAATATATATAAGAGGAAATATAAAGGTAAAATAGAAGTGATAATATCCAGTCCATTAATCTATAATCAAAAACACCTAATAAGTTTCAACTATAATGTATCCACTGTGATAATGGGATAATTTTAAATTATCATAAAACTTCCACATCATCCTATGACAAGTAATCCAGTTCCATACCCCAAGGTCCGGATCCAAGGTAAAAATACAAAGTTTTCCTCATTGTGTCAAGCCAACATGGGTAGGATCCACGGTATAAACGACCAAGGAATACCCTTAATTCATAGGCTAATCTCTTTAGAAAATCGATAAGGACTTGGGAGGATCCCAAGGAGCATTCCCACAGAGCATGTCCAAGGCATTCCATGAAATTTGGATCCAAGGAGTAGAAATGTCCTTGGAATTCATTGTAGACTGGATTGATGGAGTAGAAATTTCCATGGAATCTTATGGAATCAAGACCCTAAAAGTAGAAAAGTTCAAGGCATCCACTACCATAATCAGGAACGGTGGAGTGGAAATGTCCAAGGAATCCAATGGAATTAGGCTCCTAAGAGTAGAAATTTCTTTGGACTTCACTACCATTATCAATCCATAATCTCATTTCATAACCCATTTCATTATCAATTACATACCATGAGTTCATCCAACCCATTCAACATATTCCATAAAATCCATTTAATCATTTTAAATATTTTTATAAAATTTCATTACAAGGTAAAGAGGAAGAACCCTTCTCTTATTCAATCCTTTAATTCTCACTTACTTCAATAAGGTTTCCACTAAATGTGAAAGTTTACACCCACCTAGTTGGGTTTTATAATAGGTGGAAGATACAATAACACACATCACGGTTGGTCTGAGTTGGGTCTAATAACCTACAAATATATGAAGGTACAAGTGAAAAACATAAAAAGTCCCAAACAATTTAATAATTTCACTCAGTTAATTTTATGGGAAATTTTAGATGGTATGGAATGAGACACAATGGAAACAGGGTATATAAAACACCAAAAATTTAGGGAAATATATATACCACATATTTTGTACTAATGGAAGAAAAATAATTTAGTATCAGCCATTGATTCAACCTAGATTTGAAGAAAAATGAAGAACAATTGAAAACCCCAAAAATAAGGAAAATTATCTTGAACCAAAATAACTTCATTGATACAAATACAATCAATAAAATGTATAAGATGAATGAATAATTCACCAGTATGGACCCAACCAGATGAACGGTGTCTAAATGAGAGTCTGGACAGAGAATTAGGATCTAAGAATATATTTCTCTTGAAGAGGGATCTCAATAAGAGGAGTAAGTTATTGGAGAAAAGAAAATAAGATGAGAGTTTAAACATAAAATTAGATTGGGGAAATGATCATTTCCCCTTTATAATCTAGGTTTCATAGTTTTCTAATTGTTTGGTCAAACTATGCGCCAGCCATGCACCCCTCAAGGAATCAACAAGGAACATTCATGGTTCATGTGAATAGTTTTGGAAATCATGCACAAACTTTATTTCACACCTATGATAAAAATTGTATATCATCCCACATGATCGTACAGTCCTAGGTGTCCAGTTAGTTCTGGAAAATAGTGGTCCCTTTCCTTCGCTTTCTCTAACCCGGCACGGTTAGTAGTAACTTTGTGAATTTGGAGTCATGGTTTCTATAAACCATGAAAAATATCTTTTTCTCCAAAATATGGGCTATGGACTTTGAACAATCCAAGGAAACACCCTGAAACTCATGTGATCTCATTAAGAACTCGCATTAGGTCAAAATCAAATAGTAAAACCAAAATTAAAATGTTACATACCTCAAAAAACACCAGGATCTTACATTGAAAAAATAATAATGATTCCATTGAACTCTGAATGTGGTATTTACCCTTGGGTTTAATTTTGGTGAAATTGTCAGTAGGTAGATATCATTGGGATATTAAAGAATTATTTAATGAATATATATTTATCTCATGATTGAGGGAGTAGAATCTATCTATGGTGACCTTGATTTTAGTATTAATTGCTTATAAAATCATTAAAATATTTCCAGAGGTGGATTCAATGTTGGTTCATTTAATTTTATCACTGGGGGATTTTAAAAATAAATAATATATTAAATATATTTATTTTCAGTTACAAACATGGAAAATTTTAATATCTATTAAATAGTATTCCAAAAAAATTTCTAAATCCATGGTTAACTATGAAATATGGGTAATTTTCTATGATTTGTATAATTTTCATAGTTAGTGTTTAAACCCTAGATCTGAGAATTTGCACTAATTAAATTGAATAAAAATCAATTATTATTTTTTCTAAACAATGATGACGTGATGACGTGACATGATGAAAAATAAAATGATTTTTCATATATTTATGATGTGGTGGTTAGATATTTTATATGGATAATTCTTGAACCATTTATTTTTTACAAGACAATGCCATAATTGGAGGCTTTAATTCCTATTAAATATGGGAAATTAATTAAGGGTAGTACTAGCAATAACTCTCCAATTTCTCTATTTATTTTTCTACATCAATATGAAAAAGGTACTAGAAAGAATTCAATATCCATTTATTGAAATTCCTAGATAGAAAAATTCACTATTTCTTGTGACATCTCACCTTTTTATTACATAACTTTTCATTACATTTTACAAATAGAGGATCTTTAAAGTTTAGATGTCAGGACCCATCCCCTTGGGCTTGTGTCGTGACTAACCCATGCCCGCCTTCCATAGGCCAGGGGCTGGCGACTAGCACCGAAGGTGTATTCCCTAAATTAGGAAGGCATTGCCTTTATAACCTGTAAACTCACGCAACCAAGTACACAGCAAGATATGAACATGAGTAAACTGAATAGTAAAAATAGTGTGTATAGTAAGAAAAATGGGCCAGAATACAAACCCAACTGGAAAGTAAAAGAAAAATTAAATGTACAATTAAACTAAAACAGATCCTATGAACACCCGCCAAGGATCCTACCTGAAGGGTAGGTATAACTCTCATACAGTCGTCTCGGTGGTATGCCTCATCCAATGTCCACCTCTGAGCTACTTCAAATCATTGTACCCTCTTCCTCCATCAGTGATGTCTATCATTTTCACCAAAAACAATAAGTTACAGGTGTAGCCCATGCAGGCGTGAGTATAACGATACTCATTAGGGACCCCGAGACCCTCAAAGGTCTCACAAAATCCAAAAAGGATAAACTAAAAAGCATGAATGCAACTGAAAACCCTACTCAGGTATATGCCCATAAATATACCTAAGTTATCAAGTATATTCATCTCATTCATGAGGAAACACAATACCCAACTCATTAGCCCAATACTCAATTGTTCCACGAAGGAAATAATACTATGAAGGTAATACCACAAAGGTAACTACCACAAAGGTAAAGCCACATAGAAGAATACCACAAAGGTATCACCCTAAAGGTAAGTACCACAAAGGTATGCCACATAGAAGAATACCAAAAAGGTATCACCATGAAGGTAAGGACTCAACTCACAACATGTATAAATTAGGTACAGTAGTAAATGTGATTATATGTAACTACTAAATCAACTTACTCTGTTAAGAGGCAGACCCACAAAGGATCCAAAATCATCAGACCTACAAAGGATCCTAGTACAGCAGACCAATGTAGGATCCTATAGTAGTCCCACATGGATTCTTAGTGCGGATCCAAGTGAGACTCTCGAACACAGACACATGTAGGGTCCCAAATCACAGACCCCCCATACAATCCCAAAGTACAAACCCACATAGTATACCAAATAATAGACCCATATAGGATCCTTTTCTCATGTTACATCCAGCTACAGGGTTCCCACACTAAGCTCGCTTGATTCTGAGAGGGTCCTCTCTTCAAGCCATAGGTAGAATAATCCAACTGTCATGAAGTCCCATGAAAAAGTATCCCAATGTACCTCCACATAAAAGGGGTCTCAATGCAATAGACGGTGCGTTAATTGGACGCCTGGTCTGTAAGTTATTAGGCTTTTAGTCCTAAGAGCCCAGTTGGATTCTTGTTCAATCCAACCCGGCCATACCCCAACTTTATCTAAAAACTCTAGTGGGGTATACCAAAAGGACCGTCTCGATCCATGATTTCTGACGTCGTAGATTGTTCGTCAAACAGATGCTCGTAGCTCAAGATATGGATGAAAGAGAAAAAAGGGTCAAAAAAGGTCTGGGTCCGGTCCGACCCCGCCTGGGCTGACCCAACCCCGTTTCGGTCGATCCAGACTGACCCAAGTCTGGACCTGGGTCGCACCCAGCCCGCGGGATCCAACCTAGCATGCTGGCTCCGGCCTGGCCCACCGACGCAGTTCGCTAGGGAGGACCGCTCGGCTCCCCGTCTGGCTGGATGGCCAGCCTTCCCTGCGTGGGACGGTTGCGCGCCGCACCATCACCAGTGGTCGGCATCGAGCTGGCCATGCCTCACCTTTCCGTCGTGGTATAAGTCCACAGCTCTTCTCCGTCAGGCGGTGTGGTCGCGCGCCGCTGCCCCTTCATGTGGTTGACCGTTGTTTTCCGCCGCCCATGCTCCGTTGCGGCTCTTCTCTGGCAGCACGGTCATGCCGCCACCTTCATCACGGCCAACCGGAGTGCCGACCGCCGGTCCTGAGTCCCACCGGTGCCAGTCGCCAACACCAGTCTCTGTCCTCCTCCATCGCGAAGAACGCATCATACACCATAAATATTTGTAGAGGGGTCGGTCCATGTTCGTTTCGCCCGCGCCCTCCATGTTAGAATGGTACCAAGAAGCAGTATTATTCTTGAATCAAGGGGGTCGAAAAGAATGGGGTAAGGGGGTATAAATCAACAACAAACCCTACCTCGAAGGTTCTGTTGGAGATTGTCCACGGTTGAAGACAGATTGGTGTTTTTCGATCCCAGATCAAGCCACCTCCAATGATGTCACTTATTTGATGATCCTCCATTCTTCAGTTCCTCCTTGATGAGAACTGATCTTCCTCAAGAGGCTCCTCCAAGAACATACATTTCCAACAATTTCCCCCCACAATAAAGTGTGGATCCAACATAAATCAAAATAGGTTTCTTCAATTAATTTACATTGGAACAATTGTATAATGGATCAATTAATTAAATAGAGAGTTTTAATAGTTAGTTATTTGATGTTGGGAGTTTTTCCCCATTTTTAGAGGGCATCAGGTGGTCCCCACAACCATGAATTCAAAAATGGGGGGTTTTCTAACTCAGGTGGTCCCCACCACCAAGCATCCAAATGGGAGGTTAAAATAAAATAAAAGTTGTTCTTTTATTTTATTACTATTTCCACAAAAAACATGAAAACTAAATTTCACCCTCAACTAATTGTGGTTGAGGTAAAGGTCTCCTTAAGCGAATATTGGCATTATGAGTTCAATGGTGTCCTCAGATTTCAATTCTGAGCACCGGTTTAAAAGTTACAAAAACCCACACGTACATTTACTAAACATACCCAAAAAAAGTTTTGGAATTCTTTCTAGGCACACCAGATCTCGGAATCATGTTCCATCAATTTTCACTAACTTTTAATATTCACATATGACTAAAAAAATTACATGGAAAAATCTGTGTCTTACATTAGTGTCTTGTAAATATAGTAAATAATACATGAAAACATGAAAACACTCTTCTAAACCACGTGAAAGGTTTCTTAATTTTTTTCATCCTATGTAAAATAACTCCAAATCATACCCTGGGGACATACATCAACGGAAAGGGTGATCATAAAGGCCAGAAAGGGAAAACAAGCGAAACAGTTTACATGTGTATGTGAGACATATCAAAACTCACATGACGAATTTCATAAATTCCTAATAAAGAGAAATATAATATCAATAAGAACATGAATCATAACTTTAAAATGTGGCTAAAACATTCAACTCATACATTCATAAGAATATCACCAAGATCCATCCCCAAGGTGTCATAAAAATTAACAAGGTTATTCACCAAGGTATCGTAAAACATGACATATCTATATAATAATTTTCTTACTCAATTAAGTGTTGATCTATCATGGTGCAGCCTAATATTTATTATTTTCATATTATCCACATATATCATAATTAAACATTTCATAAATAACCCATATAGAATAAAATAAATGTGTTTCATATCAAAATCATTGTGTTTTAAAACCTGCTTAAAAACACTATCATTATGTCATTTATAAACCAAATAAAGGGAATGAGGGTGTTATGTATTTAAATTACTGAATAAAATAAATAATTTTTATTCCTTGATTAGTACCCCTATAAATTAAAGACTTTTTGGTATTCACATAAATAAAATAAAAGAATTTCTTGATCAAAAGAGAGATATTTGGAGACGAAAATTTTGCAACATAACTAGTATGAAACAAGGTTTTATAAAACAATAAAAAGATAAGATATAGGTTTATAAAATTCATAAAATAATGAAAATAAATTATTGTTATATATAAAAATTTAAATAAGAATATTTTATGGAAATTTGAAATACATACCACATAAAATAGAACTTGAAAGGAAAAGAGAAGATGAAACATTCCTTAACATGAAGAGTAACTTCTAAAACTCTAAGATCAGGACCTTGGGGGATTAAGGAAACCATGGGAGGACTCCTTGGGATGTAAAACTATCATTAATTCTTGTTGGATGAAATTTTAATGAAATAAAATGAAGTATTGGGTGGGTATTTATAGAAAAAGTGTGGGAGTTTTTTATTAATTTCTAAGGACACCTCAGTAGTGGTATTTGCAAAACCATGGGCTTGTCCATGGTATTGGACACTTGGGAAGCCTCATATAATATTTTAATTCTAGATATTCAAACATAATCTTAAATTAAATATTATATAATTATGATGTCAATAAACACACTGAACACTCAAAACTATATTTTTACTAATAACTGAAAAACAAAATATTTTATAAAAATATCATAAATTCACTATAACCTAATATAGAACTTATGAATTAAAAAATAGAATTAATTTTCTCAGAATTAATATCAAAATATTATGAATTTAACTTTTAACTCAAAAAAATACTTAATTACTAAAAATAATAGCAGACAGAAAATGCTTAGTAAACTTCATAGTTCACTTTTGGACACTTGAAAAAAATAAAATTATTATATCGTTTTTAAAAAAAAAAGGGTGTTCTAAATCACTATTTAATTATAATAAACATTATTAGTATAACATTACTTTAATATAATAATTTAAATCTCTTTAAAAAGTAAAATTTTTAACCGAAAAATCAATTTATCAAATTCCATTAAAATTTTAAAAGAAAACTATTCTTAAAATGGAAATGATGAAATAGAAATATTTATTTAAACAAATGTATTTCATTTTATGTAACTAAGGAATTGACACATAACCCCTTAAAACACTCATGTACGACCTAAGTATGAGGTGTGCGATGGTGATGGACTCTTGGGTTTGCTCGGATAACATCACCTGAGTGGTAATCTCCACTAACTTGAACTTCTCCTATAAGTGATTTTTCTCAAACTTAACATGTTGAAGATCATATGGGCCTTGGTATAAGGAAAATACTAGTGACACTAACTCCTTCCCAACCTCTGAAAAATGGGATTTGTGTGGCCAGATTCTACTGGTTGGGGCCATCAATTCTTCGTTCTGCATTAATTAACCATTATCATTTATATTTATAAATGATAATCATAACCTTATGAGTATAGTTTCTGATAGTCATATTGACCAACAGTTAAAATTGAACAACATTCATATAACATTCATAACTCGATGGTTATATTAAAATATACTTAATTAATTTTTAATGATACATAGTTATGTTGTGTAATAATATAACACATATTTTCAGGAAACAAATATCATTTAAAAAGTCCTGGTTATTACATTTCCTCTCCTTGAATAGTGGAAATAGTTCTTGTTATTGGTGTCTTCATGATCATGGTGACAATTAAAATTAAGGAATATAACATTATCATCAATCATTACTAATGATCCATCAATGTAGGATTATTTTTTAAGAACTTCAAGCCTCATTTTTTGGTGTGATTCAATCCCCCTCTCCTCATGATCAAATCGCATAAAATTCAATGAAAAAGAAAATGAGTAAATATTTTTAATTATTTAAAATATAATTAATTATTTAACTAATAGAGGAAATTTATTTATGGATTATTAATAAGTAAAATCTCTTGAGTTTTTTGTTGGGAAAAAATTTTATTTATATGTTTTCTTTTGATAATGGTTTTGGTTGTAGTTTAAGGAAAATTATTTTTCCTTTAACAAATCAGTATTTATAATAAAATTTCACCTATGATTAATATTTTTATGTGTGGTACAAATTAATACTTGGAAATTAGGAAAGAAAAAATATTTAAATAAAATTATTACTTTCATCCTAGAGATGAGAAATATAAATTATAATTTTTTACCCAAAAAATATTTTTTTTGTCACTCTACTCATTTCAAAAAATTTATATCATGTACAAATGATTTTTTTAATGTAAATTGATTAAAGAATTTGAATATATATCAATTTTTCAACACATGAGAAAAATAATATTTTTACTTCAATTATGTTTCTTCTCTGACCATGTTAGCTTATTTTCGTTTTTTTAATTTCTGTCATGGGATGAACATAAGGAAAATTACTCAATGCTTGTAATGAATTTTTATTATAAGAATAATCCTTGAATTTTTTATCTAATTTGTTTTGTTCTTATAGAAATAAATTGAAGTTATAGTTTATCTTAAATTGAGTAATCATTTGATAAATAAATTCTTCTTGAAGTAAAACTTAATAACAATATTCTTACACTATTGAGAAACTTTGTCCAATATAAATTGAAATTTTATTCTTTCCCAATATCATATTATTCAATAAACCCAAACCTGATCCAGTTCTTGGGTATTTCTCTATGCCACTAACCACCACCTTCTCTACTATTATTCTTTTTTTCTTCAAGATTGATCTTAGTATCCATTTTTTAAATTCACAATTGAAGAAAATCAAAGAATCACATGTATGTGTGCATAAAAGAAACAAGGAAATGGGTTTTGGTTATAGTTTGATGAAAGGATAGATGATTATTAATGAATGAAAATGGATTCCTAAAAGACACCATGTTGAGGTTTGTGGTTAAGTTTAGAGGGGACGTTTTTGGATGAAAATGGAGTAATAGTTAGAGACAATAGTGGTAGAATAATTCATAGAAAGAAAAATAAGTTTGAGTGTTCTAGAAATTTTATGACTATATGGTGTGTAGTCTCATGTAATACGTTGTGTACAATATCGGTTTCCAATTTCCATTTTAAATAAAAGTATTGTGGAATGTTTCCCCAAGATATTCACTATTTGAATAAATGTTTAACCTTGATTTTTCAGATATGGAATTTTTTAAATCACATTTCATGTGAATCTAGGTTACACATCATGTCAAGTCAGACTAAGTGTCTCTACATGTACTCCACATACACACCAATCCTATATAGCTAGACCCACACATCATATACAACACACATACATTCCATTTAACCTGGTATATATAACAATGAATAAAATTTCCTTATTCATTTATTATATTATTCCATGTGAATTATAGGTAGAGTATTATATGTATACACCATGTATAGATAGTTATACATTATAAACTTCAAAAAATGTTTTGTAGTCTATTTAAGGATAAATCAGAATTCCTTTGGTGTATATACAACTATATTATGTAGCCCTTATATATATATTTTTTACCCTTCTAGGAATGCTATGTTTGTGTATTTCTCGCAAGTTGATTTATGGTAGGGCATGATTAGACTTGCTCAAGATCCCTGCACACCACATGCCCGACTGGAAACACCATGTATTTTTTTCATTTATATTATTCTTCATGATTCATCACCCTAATGATAGTTCGGGATGTAACATTATTTTATTATAATTATCTTATCACATAGATCATGATAGTATGATTCCCTTAGCCACTAAAAGTTGACCATGATGTGGTTTGGACAGTTTAAAGATTTTATCTCTATAGTAGAGACAATAAGAAGTGGGTGAGATTTATGGAGAAGATATGGAGTTAGGTAGTACCCCACGTGTCAAGGTAATTTCTTCCACATATAAAATTATGTACTTACCTGAATACATATACCTTACAGGGAATAGTTCCCCATATGAAAGATAGATTTTATATACTCCCCCATATGTCAGATAAGGGTTCTACATCAGTGGAGTCAGTACTCCCTCATATGTTAGGGAGGGTTCCTCCAATGGTGGAGTAATTACACCCTTGTATATCAATGTGTGGTCCTCTACATGGGTTAGGAACTCCCTAAATTTATACACACTACTCTTCAGCTTTATGGCCTTAGAATTTTTTTTATTAGACAATCCTCTTTTTAACTAGGTTGAGATGTAACCCTTACAGGGCCAAGAGGCTCAATATACATGGGTCGGAGTCCTAGAGGTATAATATAAAAGATTAAAAGTTTGAAACACCGCCCCCCCCCCCTCCAACACCCCATAAAATTTATATGATAATATCATCATAATTTATGTAGTTGGTCTTCTCCACCCCTATTCATAGGTGCAGGTGGCTTTTCTAGTGGCTTGATTCCTTGTCCGACATTATCCTCATTCATATTCTACACCAGTGACTACCACTGGTCTATCTCAATCTTTTGGGTTTAGGGTAATCCTAAATCACGCTACACTAATTGGATGTACTAGATACCTATTGGCCTAAAATACCTTAGTTTATTAAAGGCCCAGTGACACATAAGCTTAAATAAATGACATGGAAGCTAAATTAGTTGAATAGGATTACTTTTATAGTACACTACTATATTAGTTGTTATATTACTTCACTACTATAGTGCTATAATACTATTATAGTACCATGTAAATCCTTGAACATATACATTTGATCTCATGTTTTTTCATATCATATTAATGGGTGTCTTATAAGTTATGTAATATTAGAATATCGCGAGTCATGGGACTTAGGAAGTATCATCTTGTAGAATCCTTTAGGATAAAAGATTCATTTTTATCCTTTGTGGTTTCCTTCTATTTAAATCTTATACACATCCTATAAACATTGAGTTTTATGGGTATTATACTACCCTAGGATTCATTGGTTTCTTGTGTGATATGATCCATTATGGAGCTTATTTATGAATATTGGTTTTTTGAATTTCCTATTTTTTTTCTTGAAATTATAGAATATCTTGGGCTCTTTGGATTCCATTAGTTATTCTATGATCTTGGGTTTGATATGACTTGTTATTTTATATTTATTTATTTTTTGTTCTATTGGGTATTTTTATACTCACCCCTAAATGGATTTCATGCCCACACAAGTTTGGTCTATGTAAATGTTTCATAGATTGGAGGTAACATTGGTTGATATAGAGATAGTGGGGTTATAGGAGTTATTCGTAATAGCTGATGATGGTTCATGTTAGAGAAAATTGGATATTGATTATGTTCTAGGAGACCCTATAGTTAGGAGGTTCCATATCATATCTAGAGTAAGTGGTACCTTCTGATTCTAGTATTCATTATATTTGTTTCCCATTATTATTATTTTTCCATTAAAGAATTTTACCAGGACTTGAGGTCTCATTCACGCATTGTTATAAGATAAGGACTCCCATGTATGTTATGTGTTCTTGGTGGTAGTCTCCATCCCATGGCCTTTTTAGGTTGTATTTTGGTTGTACACTCAACATACCAAAGACCCAAGTGGGGTCCAGGTGGTTTGAGACATATCATATCATGTTTCTATTCATCATTCCTTCTATATTGTTACCAATTTATAAGAAGTAATTACATATGGGATAGCATTATAGAGTAATGTTCTATGTAACTTTTATAATTTTTCAAAATAACTAGAGAAATAAAGTCATATGACATGGTGTAATCCCACACCCTACCTTAAAATAACTCATCCCTTAGTTCAAACCATAATTAATCATTCATGCACAAGTCTCACACCACCATTGATAGGAACTCGATCGTAGTATTCCGTACTCCATGAATTTAAACTAGTAAAAAATGGTCCAAGTCATGACCTTAAAATGTAATTCATGATGATACTTATTGCATAACATTAAAAGGAATGAAACTAGTTATTTTTTTTAGACCTTTAAAGGCCCCACTATGGTTCTTAACACAATACCTTAAACGATAAGAAGTATCTAGTTAAGTAGAAAAAACTATGTATGTCTTGATTACCTTCATAGGGATACGTAGTAAGCCCATCTCATGGGCCTAGTCATTAATTAAATATAAATTCTATCTACTTATACCCTTAATTATTCCTGAGAAACATTAAACCTTAGTTTAACCTATAATCCTTCTTAGACTTTACAAAAATACAGTATACCCTCAAATCCTCCGAGGATACCTAAAATCCCAGCACAGCCTTTAAGGCTTCCTAAACATCATGAAACTCCATCATACCCTTAATTCATATTAGGGGTCCTAAAACTCCATTGTATCCTTTAATCCTTCCTTAATGGCATAAAATTTTAGTGTTCCCATAAGTCCCTCTAGCTGACCATAATCCTCAACACAACCCTTAAGCCTTCATAAACAGCATAAAACTCTAACATACCTTTAAATATTCCCAAGGACCATAAATATTAGCATAACCTTTATGCCCTATTAAATGTAATGAAACTCTATCATATCTTTAAGTCCTATATAGAGACACTAAACCAATGTGTAACCTTTACACCTTTTTAGATAGAACAAAACATATGTTTACCCTTAAGTCCTCTATAGAGACCTTAAACCCCCACTTACCCATTGAGCCTTCCATGACTGGATGAATTTATAGTATACCCTTAAGTCCTATTTGGGTATATTAAACCCCAATTCAACCTTTAAGAATTCATGGATTATGTGAAACTCTATAATACCCTTAAGTCCTCTTGGGGGACCTTAAACATCGATGTAACCTTTAATCCTTCCTAGAAAGAACAAAACATAGGAATATTTTATATGTATTTGGGGGTTACCTTAAACCCAATCATAACCTTTAATCCTTCCTAGATTTCATGAAACTCCATTATACCATTATGTCCTCTCATGGGACCTTAAACCCTATCATAACCTTTAAGACTTTATAGAAACCAAAAAACTCTTGTATTTCTTTAAGACTTCTTATGATACCTTAAATACCTATATAACCCTTAATAATTCATTGAAAATATGAAACTCTAGTATAACCTCTAATACCTTACCCAATGTATTTAACTATGAAAATATCTTTTTCATGCCTACATGGATGGTATAACATTCTTGAGTGCTTTTATTACTACATTAGGCTACAAATTGATCACCAATATCATGTTACATTCATGAGATACCCCATATATTGAATGTATTAAATTTAAGAAGTGTATATCCAAATGAATGAAAGATATAAAAATATCTCTTTCATAGACATTTTTCTTATTATAGTGGAAAGGGATGTATAATAATGTGGTATTGTTGCTATGATGGATTTTACGAACAAATGCTTAAATCTATATGGGAGCCTTGAACCATAAAACAATATCCTTAGTGATATGAATCTACATCCCATCCACTTGGTTTTGGTGTGTGATATTTTAATTATTGTTAATTAATTATAATGAACACCCTCTTTTGTAAAGTGGATTTATGTTAAATCGAAAGTCAAAACACTAGAAAAAAGTTTTAAATTGGTTTGAATAATGTGGAATACAATTGTAAAGCAATATCCATCAATGGATTTAATTTTTTATAAATAGTTATTAAGACAACATTACAACACAACGTGATGGTGTAATATGGAGTGGAATAAAACCTTTTTATTCCAGTGTATTAGACATGAAAACTTAATCTAAAAAAATATTCTATTTTAGAGTTATCAAGAAAATATTTATATTGTATTATTATACATAATATCATGTTATTATGATGAAATTTAAGTGTTTTAGTTCGTATAAACAATAGTCAATGTATATAGATATGTTTGGATTCAATGTGATTGACATGAACAATCATCTTTTTATCAATGGTCCTGACATTCTAGAATCCTAGGAAAAACAAGTATAATATATAAAAGAACATTTAAAACCAAAATTAATTATTATTATTGATGTTATACAAAGAGATATTTATAATGAAGGAATAGATGAAATATATATTTTGGATGAAC
The DNA here is from genome assembly GCA_963277665.1 of Viscum album. NCBI lineage: Eukaryota > Viridiplantae > Streptophyta > Magnoliopsida > Santalales > Viscaceae > Viscum > Viscum album. Next base: position 403,339,451 of record OY728142.1, read on the forward strand.
CCATTGATATAAACTCAATTATTGTATATAATAACATAATGACTTAATGTCTGGAAAAAGTGTGAACCACAAATTATTTTAGATAATTTATGAAATTAACATATGGTATTTATTTATTTATTTCCTAAAATATTTGGATTATAAGATGTTACTTCATTATTTATTACCTATATATATGTAACAAACTTATTTATTGTTGATTATAACTAAATACATGTACTTTCAGAGAAAAAAATAATGTTCCAAAAGTTAAAATTGACAATTAAATATAATATCAAGGAATATAAAACTATTTCATATAACATATATAAATTGAATTACTTATTTTAAAATTACAATTCACTAATCAATTTGTTTAACATTTTATCTCATGTAGTCAGTGTATTTTAATTTTTTGAATATTTGTAATTTTTTAACATTTTTTATTAGAATTATCAAGTGACTATGAAATAATAAAATGATATACACAAGAAATACACAACAAAATAGTGTGGTGAAATATTTGGAGTGAATCCAATGATCATTTTTTTGAGTATTGAATTTCAATTTTATTTATACATGTACACTACAAATATGAAATTTATTTTACCTTTAAATGTTTATTAGGTATATTCATCAAGGAGATTTCATTATTTTTTTTGGATGTGAAGAGTACTATGAAGTATAAGAGTACAATATAGACTCATTTTCATAATATCTATATCCCCTTATTTTAAATTTCATCCTCATAATGTATCTTTTCAATCTCCAGGAATTTGTGATGATGCCCAATCCTTTTCATTATCATTTTCCACCTATAACCATGTATGAGAGAATTAATAGTATTTTTATCCCTATTTATTATTTATACCAACTATCTATTTTTGATGATATTTTTCCTTTATTACTGCCTCAACCATATTGACATCTACCATCTTTTGAACAAGATGTTCAATCAGTTTTCATCCCTCAACTACTTCAACATATATCCTTTAATGTGTTGAGTAGTTTTATTATTTTTATATAGCCTCTGACATTATATTATGCTTCCATTATACCTAGTTTTAAGATAGATGCTCATAGGGCTATATATTACCATGCATCAGGTACATGTTAATAATGTAATCAAGAAAATATAAGAAAATTTTACATAAATTTATTTTTTTATTAATTGTTTTCCCTTAAGTATTTAGTTCTCATAAAAGATATTAAAGTCATATAAATATTCATGATTCATTAAATAGACATACTATAATTACCTATAAATTTGTGTATTGGTGGAAGGGAAGGAATATTGGGATCCGATTTATTTGATGTGATGGTGAATCTAAAACATTGAATTTGGATAAAATGGTGGTTTGAATACATTAAAAATATTTAATTGGATAGTCTAGAGGTTAAAATATGGGTAGAAAAAACTAAATCATGTTTATGGGTGTTTAATGATTAAGTGGGGTTTGGAAGGTACTTGTAATAACCATCGGTTACCCATTCCATCACCTTTAGGTACTTGATAGAGAAGCTGGTAGAGTTTTCCCACAATATTAGTAATATAACAAGTCCAAATCTAATTGGTACTTTAATACTGACGGATAAGTTAATTATTAATTGAATATGTAGAGTAAAATGGTTAATCAAAAAAGTGTCAAATGAAACTTTTTCCTATTTTGATGGAATCCTAAAATTAATCAAAATATATAATTGAATTCAAGATGTGGGTTTTTTTGTGTGGGAGTTTGGGAATTTTCCATAGCGTAGAAATTTTTTTAAGGAATATTTTTTGAGTAAAAATATTATTATTACTATTATTTTATTATTTTTATTTTTATTTTTATTTTTAGTATTATTATTAATTATTAAAAATTCATAATTATCTATGGTGTATCTATAATCCCCATTGCAGAGACTATATTAACACCCAACCTTATCTCTCGATCTCCCAAGAGAGGAGGATGGTTGTTAGAGGGACTTGGATAGTGAATCAAAGAAAAATTAGACAAGTGGTATTGTTCTTTAGATTTTGACAGCAATTATTCAATTTTATGACTTTAAACCTCTCTTTTCTGGATGATTTTATTAATAAATGAATCTTATCATGAAAATTTACTATGTTAAGCTATAAATAAAAATAATAAAAATAGAATTTGGATTGTCATAATCCAATGGATGGATTTTAACCAATCCTATAAATAATTTTGACTCTTCTAAACCTCTCTCTATATTTTGGTGGCACTGATGATTATTTCACATATGTTAATCTATTTTTATCAATGAATACGATTCTATAGAATTTATTTAAATTGGAATTTGATTTTTAGAGTTTTTTTAGAGAAAATATTTTAGGTCTTTGATAATTATTATATTTAAATTAATATATAATGAATTGGCATCCAATCATTATATCATTGTGTAAATATTGAAGTAAGACCCCAAAGGGATAAACATTCAATTAATATAATGAATGTATTGAATATTATCTTTGAAGGAAATTTCTTAATTTACCCATTTCTCTATAGAATTCGAGGGTCTTAATGATTGATTCACATGATGCCTTTAATGTTTTTGGGATCTTAATGATTAGATGAAGCTATAGTGAATATTTAGAGACAAAAAAAGGACTTCATCTCTCCAGAAACCATTGTGGGTAGTGGTGAGATATGGCCTCAAGTGGAAAAACCACCACAATTCGATATCTCATTAGATGTCTGTGAGTGTACAACATTATCCCTCTCCACTGGGTATAGGAATAACTTCAAGTGTCATGGACTAGATCATGTCTAACCATTAGATCAAAATGACCAAGTATCCTTGATTCTTCCATGTCATCCATACCTAGGGGCGATACAGCATCAAAGAAAAAGACACATAGATATATGATCAACTCAATTAGACTATATCCCTTATAACCATGTCCAGCATATTGAATACCGCTCAACTTGATTGGAGATGGGTAATCCCAACTATTCAATCGATGATTGGATGAAAAATATATATCATGAAGTAGAATTGTGTTATGGTGCATGGGGGTTCCACATGACTCCCTTAGTTTTCTAAAACATCATAGGGCACATGGGGGTATAATCCTAGATAAACATGGAATTGAAAATTATTTGGACTCTTCTCAACACCTCAAATATATTTTCATACTATTTAGACACATTTAGAGATTCTAGATTAATCCATTTTGGTAAAATTATATTAAATGAAATATTATATATGTGTATCAAAGGTTAGTTAGTATCAGTATCCAAGAAAATACACCTTCATATGTAATTACAGTCATATAGTGTACTTTGGATTGTTTTGGTGATCACTTACCAGACATATTATTAATTTGGATAAGGATTAAATAGTTTTATTTACCTTCTTTTATTTGAATCAATAGACACGCTAGATAATTAATTCAAATTAATATGGAAAATTATAAAGAAAATAAAAACTCAAATAGTGTATCAATTTACCTATGATGAGGTTGTGGGTAATACAAATCAAATAATGATATACTATGGTAGATGTAATTTATAGATTATGGTATTAATTAGTGACCACTCGATACTAACCCACTGGTGATATAGATATGGATAGTGACATCTAATCTTGTACTCTTTCCCCTAATACACTAGTTCAGAGTTAGACATGATCATATTGATAGAGAATAATATTTAATAAATATTATTTTTTTGAGATTAGTTACCTCTCACAAAATTTATTATACTATTTCTCTCCCATAGCTCTAGGATCTAGGTGGACAGTGATGAGACAATTTCTATCTCTCCTTTTCCATAGTATTGGGCTTGGTAGAACCAAATATACATATGCATCATTGTATATGTATTTTTCCTTTATCATGTAGATATATAGTTACAACCTTTGAGATGTGTGTTTCCTTCAACATCTAGATATTTATAATGATATAACTTTGAAATTATGTATTTTCTCCAGTATCCCAATTGGTTTATCTAGTGTGAAATTTTGAATGGGAAAACCTCAATGAGATATGGGAGATAATGCTTATATTTTCAAGAAATTATTTCTTTATGTTGATACCATCAACATATAGGATAAATTATATCCAAAATCAAGGATATAGTGGAATATAAATATAGATTAATATCTAGGAATATACTTTTTGATGAGAGGGATACTATATTGATCTACAAGAGCCTGGTGACTATTTAGTAGGATATAGTCTATAGGATCCCCTCCTGTATTTATACTATGATAAATATAATATCATGTGTGTTTGTCAAGAATCATGAAATATTATTATTTAGGGAATGTAACTAAAGATAACTAAGGGTATCCAAAATGGTAATCAATCATTTCCATATGATTGATGAAGATAATGTTTTTTTTTGTCATCTGCAAATTATATATTGTTTTTTTCATGCGTAGCTTCTTACTATTTATGGGTCATTTTACTACTTAAGAAAACTCTGAAATTATTATTAATCACCCTTGCATATTCACCTGTTCTCTTACTCTTGTGTCTATGCATACCCAAGGGATTTCTTTCTAGGTTCTTTGGAGTAGTAATATTATAAAGTTTTTGAGAGTTCTATTATATTCTTAATGATTTTAGGTATTGTTATATCTTTTATTTATGTAATTTTAGGGTATGACTTATTATAAAGGTATTCCTATAAGTTTTGTTTATATTTCATTACTATTGTACCATATTTCATATCCTTTGGATGTTTTATATTATGCATTGTTCTAGTTTCTTTCCTTGGGAAAGGTGAAGTATTGTTTATTTGAGGTAATTCCTCCCATAGTTGTTCTGATACCATAGTGATTTTCACTAGTTTTTGACCTAGTAGAGGTAAGTTTTAGTAGTACACTTAATAATAACCAAATATATGAAATATAAGTATCAGTGTGTGGGATATAGATTATATTATTGACATTGTTAGGACTTGTCGGGGTAACATTAATGAACTGAACTAAAAGGATATCCATTCATCTATCGACAATAAAGGACCTGTAAAATGATATGGTTATAAATATAATCTTTAGTGTTGATCTTATTGATAACTAAATATCAAGAACCTTTAGCTAAATAAATAATTGGTATGTGTAGAATATATGCTTACATGATATAGAATTCTATTATTATTTACATTATTCATTCTATGTATTTTAGTACATGTGTTTTTGAAAGATAGTAAATTATACATCATATTTTTTTATCTTAGTAAAAATTAAATGTAAAACATCTTATTTCAAATACTTTTAAGCTGGAAAATTCTACCACATAGAATAAGGGCCATCCTTTGGGAGATGAAGTTTGTGTATTTGGCCTCAGTAGAAGTGATAATGGAGAGAATTGATAAACCCATCGCATTAGAGGATCTGAGGAAGGAGGGGAAATATAGGGAACCTAGGGTACTTTAGTAGGGTTATAAAAGTGTCAAGATTTTGGTCGATAATGTTAGTGTAAGGAATATAGCACTCAATAAATTTCAAAGGCATGTGATTTTGAGGTTTTAGGGTAGGGATTCTGATGGAGTTGTTGAGTATTGGATAAGAGAGTTGGAAATATATTTTCAACTACTGTTTTCTCCACCACAGTAGTGGGATGTCACTATTAAATAGTGGGTCATTGTATGATAATATCACAATGAAGACAACTATATGTGGTAAGAGTTATGTGATCTTCAGCAGTGGGAGTTCTTATCAATGACATTACTAACTGAGCAACATCATGAGCTTTCAATAGCTCCCTGTGAATATTTCTCAGTCATAGAATTTATTTACTAGTTCATGCTCTTAATTTGGTATTTTCCCATCATTATAGATAATGAATAACTAAGTTATAGACAATATAAATATTCCATTTGACTAAATATTTAGTGCTAGTTTGTAGTCAAATGCCTACATACCTATACCATGCTTATAGATAGTGTGGTAATAGTTGAGAGGCTACTACATAAGATATAAAGACTTAAAAGTATTGGTTAAATAGATTATGTTTATATATGAAGTAAATATACATCTTGTGTCTAGGTTATATAGAATTCTTCATGTTTGGGATGGAATGGATAGATATCAAGTTCTCGGCCTCATTTGTGACCCTATCCTAGTGTATCCCATTTTTTGGAACAAGATGTACTCATTCTCTATGAAAGAAAATATTGATTCATGTTCAATGGTTCTAATGATGAGGAAGGGTCATAAAAGGGATGATTGTTGGACAAAAAATCCATGTTTACAGATGTCTATGGTGGTATATGTTCTCTAGATGTAGGATCTGTAGTTGGGACCCCATCCTCGGACAGTAGGTACAGTAGGAGGAAGGCATGTCCTTGGGTATGATCATGTTAGAAGGGGGAAATCTAGTGATCCTTATATACCTATAACACTATGTGTAAATTTTAAATGATTAGGTAGGCCATAAGAATGAGGAGATGCTAGGTAAGTCAAGCGAGCTAGATCTTGGGCAGATCATGGGAAATTATACACATCTTTGGTAGTTGATGCTAAAAATACAATTGGAGAAGAATTGGTTTTAGGTATAATTAATATCATTTCTATTTTATCTTATGTTATAATAGATATAGGTGCTACCTGGAATTTTATTACAATGATTCCCATAAGAGAACACAACCACTCCATGTCAAGACCATATAGACCTCTAACTCTATCGACCGTTGTTAGAGAGTATTCTATCTTGATAAAGGTTTAAAGAGATTGTATTTTAGTCCTTGGTAATGATATGAAAAAATGGTACCTTATAATCAAAGAGATTAAATCATGTGATTTCATCCCTAGAATTTATTGGTTAGTGTTTGTTCAAGATGGCTTAAATTTTTTCCAACCATGATTCACTTATACCAATTGAATTGGAACATAGCTAGTTCATACTGGGTATAGATATAATTTATTCAACATTATACATTAGGTGATATATATTATCACCACTAATTTCGTAACAAAATTATAATTTATTAAATATTTCTCTTTAAATCAATTTTATTTTATTGATATCTTGAATTACACGTAGCACTGAGTTTAAATGAATTATCATATAAAATTATAATATTATTATTTAATTTTATAGTTATTTCTTAGATGTTATATTTTAGAGTATGAATAATACTAACTAATTTACAAAAAAAATTACACTTGTATAAAATTAATTCACTGGTTATTAATTGGTGATAAATTAAAATAAAAGTATTTTAAGGCAACTAGAGTTGTTTTTTCAGAAAAACAATTCTTATATGGACAATGTGGTTTTATCTTAATAAATTAAATTTATCCTTATTTATAATTTATTTTAATTAAATCTATCTATTATATATTCAATCAAATTTTTAAAAAATCATATAATATTTTTATTGGGCCTGAAATAATAATAAATCTAGATTTATACTTACAAATTCATTTTTCTAAAAACGGTTTTTATTTCATTTTTCGTATTTATTTTAAAAAAAAATTCCCACTTATATAAATTAAATATTTTAAAATATATTTTATATTATAAATTAGTATAGTTAATATAATTTAATAAGGAATAGTCTATGTAACATCCCAGGTAAATAATGAATAAAACATTTTCATATTTATTATTATTTATGAATTAAATATTAATTTTACTTTAAAGGAGTTGCTATGTTCGATAGCGTACCTGATACGCAACAAAGAGTTTCTTTGAAATCTTACATTGCACACTAGTAATAAAATAATATTATTTTAAATGGTAGTTAACACGTAGTCGTTATATTGGTGGGAATGAATAGAAATAACTAAAATATGATTATATATGTTTTTTTAAATGATTCTACATTTATCCAATAAAAGATAAAGCCTTAAAATATGAAAAGAATTCAATTTTAGGCATATATACTCTATCATTCACAAAAGGTCGACTTATCGCCTTTTGAAGGTGAACCGTCTATAAATATAGTTTTGGTCACTATTATACATTCTATTGGACCAAATAAAATTCTTCTTTAGAATCGGGACATCAAAATTTACTTTGTGTAAATTTTTGGTATTTTTCCGATAAAGTTCATTTTTTAATGAATAGTGAAAAATGTTGGATTTTAATTCAAAACCTCTTTTTAATCTAATATATTTATATGATTAGATTATATTTTGAGTTGGTTTTAAAGTTCAATTAGAATATATTTTTACTATTTAATCTAATAGTGATCGTTGGAATTAATTTCACTTTGAAATCGGACTTGAACTAGTGTCAATCTTTTGATACTTTTTGTTTAAAAAAACACTATATTTGTTTTGATAGCGGGAATTAATTATTAAATTAATTAATGCAACTTATATGTTTTGAATTTTTTAATATAGACATCATTTTTTATTTCAGAATATCAAAAATAGCTTAGGGTGAATTTTTGTATTTTTCTAAAAAACATCAATTTTTGAGGAATAGTGAAACCACTAAGTGGTACTTAAAAAATTGATTTTTCATTTAAATGAAATTTTACCACCTTTGTGTTTTGAATTTAAAAAATCCTACATACATGGTTGTCATTAAGAAGTAAAATGTGGTTCAATGGGATTAAAATAATATTTTTGGTGAATAGTAACTTTTAGGTTTTTAATCGCGATTAGAGGTAATTAGTGTAATTTGAGATAACAATAATGTTTTAATAATATGAAATGAACTTGACACATGTACTACCCTTATTGGATGTGTCATGGCCGACCAGGAAAATCCATGGGTCAACTTGGGGACCCCATGGAGCCACATTGGTAGGAAAATGACATTAATATCTTTTTATTTAATGTTAAAGTAAAAATGTCACAAACATGAGTTGTTTTACTAAACTAATTTTTAAATGGGGTTATAAACGTCAGATTTTTTACTATAAATATTCATTATAAATCTAAACAAAATTTCCTACATCATGATATTTTTTTATAATTTTTAGACATTAAATAAATTAAATTATTTATGACACCATGATGATGCAGCGATTACCTCATTATTTAACGATTTAAATAAAATGAAAAGATAATGTAAAATCTGAGACCTAAACTTGTCAAAAACCTATTTAATGGGTATATTTCGAACCATTATCACCTTATCCTTGAATTATATCAATTTGGGACCTTTTAAATCCGAAACGCATTTTAAAATAAAGTAACTTCTTTACTTTCCAAGAGTGCCCCTCCTCTCCTCTTATAAAAGGCCCCCACCTCTACCTCCTTACCCACACTTCCAAAGCCTTTTCATCGGCCAACCCCTGCCCATTTTGTCTATCCTCATCCCTCTCTTACTCCTTCAAGCCTCACTTTGGGCATAAGTCTTCCTAAGGAAGCCTTTGTGCTCAAATCAAAAAGAGTTACCCGTTTTAAAGGTAGTGTTTTCTCTTGTGTTCTTTTGTTTTATTTTGCTTCTCCAACCCCCTAAACTCTTTTTATTTATTTCTTTTGTAACAACACCAGTATCCTAAATATACTAGGATGTTTTTATAAGAAGGATTCTAGCTACACTTACACACACCTTCATCTAATGGTTAAAGAACATACTGTTTCTGTGGATGGAGAATTTCTGCCTCCCGAAACGATGATTGTTCAACACTCATATAACACCTTCAAAGGAGGCCATTAAGATGTCACTATATTTATATATGATATATAATATGTTTATTTTTTCCTTAATCTTCTGTATTTTTCATTTATGGAATAACTTTATGGCTTCCATTATCGGTATAGGTGATATCTTCATTTTAGGAAGTGCAGACTACCGCCCCCTCAAAGTGATTTGACTCATTAATGCCATATGCGGGATGTATAAAGGATGGATTTAAAGTTATTATATATGATGTTATACTGTAATTATAATATACGTTTATATCATTATTATTTCTTTCCATTAAAGTATGAGGTAGAAATGAAAGTAGAGTTCATGCGTATGTACGGCTTACCGTCTCCATGAACGGTGCATTTCATTTCTTACCTCTAAATGATTATGTAATAATATAAATACATGTATATTCTGGATATATAAGATATATAAGATTTCCAAATCATGAATATCATTCTGGATATAATGAACCTTTGACCACACGAACAACATGTAATTGTAAGAAGTCCACTTTCGACTTAGAACCAAGTATCGACAAAACAAACATTATTAACTTAAATGATTTTATAATGTTTATAACATGGTAATAAGTGATATAAAAGTAATAATTATCTTGAAAAAGGTTCTTAAGCAAGTAGAAATTAACTCAAGTTTATTATTCAGGACGTTAAAGAACGATCGAGTCAAGTCAAACCCGAGGTAAGGGACTTTGTCTCAATCTCCTTTCATTGAGGGATATTTCGTTTTATACACAACTTTATTTTATACGGTGTATAAACCCCTTTTACTTTTACTTTTATACAAAAGGAATCTTTTTCTATGAAGCATTTTACTAAACGACAAAAAGGAATTTTTCTTTTAACGTACGCGGTGACAACGACCTTTTCCACCGCCGTGAGTATTATTTGGTCTTTGGCTTCCTCAACAAGCCGTAATGTTTTTTTAAAATTAAATAAATATCATATATTGTTTTATGTATTTTGGTATTGAAAAGGGTTCTTTTATAATGGATTTTTTATGTCAATATATTTAAGTAATATATTGTGATCAAAGTGTGGAAATGTTTTATTTCCATTATATTTTTTTATGTCTTATGATTTTATAATGTTACTTGGATATTTGACGGGTGGTTACGTGATAAACCATATGAAGGGTGGTGCCGTGAATACCAGGACGGGTGGTTACGTTATAACCTCTAATTCATTGGGTATGGAATATGGTTGTATGGCTATTCCATTAAGTGATATGTGTGGAAGTCGACCGTACGGTTATTCCATTTAAGTATGTTTATGTCCCAAGTTACCTTTATATGTTATGTGATCTTTATATTGGTTTTATGGTAATATTTTGGTTACAAAAGGGTAAGTAATGATCTTTTATTCAGTGAAGAGTTTCTACTACTTCATAAAGATGAAAAGTATTACTTTGATAAAGTATATGTGATTTACTTGTTGTTTTGAAAAACTAACAGTTTTCATTCATTGTGTATCCCTTACTGAGCTTTTTATGCTCACCCCAAGTTTTTTTGAAATGTTTTTCATAGGAATTAATGTGGAATAGGGTCAAGGATGGGATCAAGGGAAAGTTATGCTATATAAAACATGGAACTAGACATGTTTTTTTATGATTTTTTATTCTATGGAAACTTAGTAGAAGTGTCTACTTTCTAAATCTTTTGAGATGTAATAGTTATGTCCTAATTCTCTAAAACTATAAACCTGAAAAGATACTCAATGTGAATTATTCATTTAATTCAATATTAAGTAATGTTAAAGGTCGGGGCCTTATAGTTGGTATCAGAGGTCGGTTTAGACAACTTTAGGAGTTAGAAAAGTGTTAAATTATAAATTAATTTATGGTATGATTGAAATGATATAGAATTTACGGATTACCATGTTACTTCACCTAAGATATTTATGTGTTCAGATTGGTTTTCCACAGAGGAAACAAAGCAACTATGTTGGGACGACATTAGGAGTAAGACAACCTTCCAAATCAACAACCTGAGATGGTCGGAATTGGAACTGAAAAGTTTGTTTCAGTGATGGCATAGTTGACTCAGGCTATAAATGGTGGTGGTATCCATGCATGAGATCAGCCAGATCAACCGTAGAGTAACATGTCAGTGGTGGAACATTTCATGAGGCAACATCCCCCATCATTCAGAGGATCATCTGACCCTATGCTAGCTGAAGGGTAGATTAAAGCACTGGAGAAGATTTTTGATGTCATGGGGTGTTCATAACATCAAAAGGTTAGTCTTGCTGTTTACCGTTTTGAAGGTGAAGCTGATCAGTGGTGGTTGATGGTGAAAAATATCAGGCATAGTGATGAGATTGATGATCTTCACTGGGATGAATTCAAAGGTATGTTTCTTGAGAAATATTTTCCTAAGGTGGTTTTTCTTAGGATGGAAAAACAATTTCTATAATTGAGGCAGGAGGATGACTCAGTGGATGCTTATGAAGCAAAGTTCACTCGACTGGCAAAGTATGCTCCAAACATTGTAGGAGATCTTGATAGTAAAATAAACCATTTTTACTCATGGTTAAAGCCAAAGTATCAAAATGGTTTAGCTTCCCGTGAGTTCAAAAGTTATGAAAAACTTTTTCGATGTGCGGAGAAGGTGGAAATGGAGTTTGCCGATGATAAGGTGTTCTTTGAAAAACAACAGAATAAGAGGTCCAGTTGCCAGGAAAAGGGGAATAATTCATCAAATAAGCAAGGAGGTAAGAAAACCAAATATCCATCCTGTGATAAGTGTGGTAAAATTCATCTTGTAGAATGTTTATCCAAGTCGGGAAAGTGCTTTTGGTGTGGTAAGTTTGGTCATATTGCTCGTAACTGTAAGGAAGATGATCAGGCAGGCAATGAAAAGCCATCAGTAAGATGTTTTAAGTGTAATGAAATGGGTCATTATGTAAATGAGTGTATAACAAAAAACTCAACTGAGGGAATGAAGCCAGACTACAAGCAGAAAGGGGTGGTGAAATCCTTTGAAACTACTTCAGCAGATGTTGGGTCATCGAATGAAGTAGTATCAGGTACACTGTTTGTTTGATCAGATTATGCCAATGTGTTGTTTGATTTTGGGTCTACACATTCATTCATTTCTGAGAAGTTTTCTAGTAAATTTGAAATTTCATCTCAAGATATGAATCCTGAACTTATGGTAAAAACACCCGGAGGAAACATTGAGACAAAAATAAATTATAAGAACCTTCATATCCTTGTGTGCGGAAAGAATCTATTAGAAAACCTTATTGTTTTGCCTCTAGTAGAGTTTGATGTTATTTTGGGAATGGATTGGCTTTCTGTTTATCATGCTAAGATTGACTGTAGAGCTAAAATTGTTTCTTTTAAGAAAGATTTTCAGTTTGTGTACAAGAATGAACCCTTGATTTTGATAACATATCAGTAAGTTGAGAAACTAGTAAAAGATGGAAATGAATATTACCTTCCACATATTGTTGAAAATAAAGGAACTGTTCAGATTAATGATGTGCCTGTGGTAAATGAGTATCTTGATGTTTTTCCTGATTAGTTTCCTAGTATTATTCATGATCGGGAAGTTGAATTTACCGTTGACTTAGTTCCTGATTCTAATCCAATTACAAAACCCCCTTATCGAATGGATCAATTTGAACTTTTAGAGTTAAAGAAGCAATTGCAGGAATTATTAGATAAAGGTTTCATTCGACCTAGAACATCACCATGGGGTGCTCCTGTCTTGTTTGTTAAAAAGAAAGATGGTTCAATGAGACTTTTCATTGATTATAGAGCCTTGAATAATATCACTGTTAAGAACAAGTATCATTTGACTCATATCTATGATTTGTTTGATCAGCTCCAGGGAGCTCAGTATTTTTCGAAGATTGACTTGAGGTCGGGGTACCATCAGTTGAAATTAAAAGAAGAATACGTTACGAAGACTACATTCCATACTAGATATGGCCATTATGAATTTGTAGTTATGCCTTTCGGGTTAACCAATGCACCTACTGTATTCATGGACCTTATGAATAGAATTTTCCATGAGTTCTTGGATAAGTTTGTGGTTGTTTTCATTGATGAAATTTTGGTTTTTTCTAAAAGTAAAGAGGAGCATGAAAGTCATTTCAGGGTTATCTTAAAAACCTTAAAAGAAAAGAAAATGTATGGAAAATTCAGCAAGTGTGAGTTTTGGTTAAAAAAAATATCTTTCCTTGGTCACATTGTTTCAAAAAAAGGCATAACTGTTGATCCTGCTAAAACAAAAGTTGTTGAAGAATGGACAAGACCCACAAATGTAACCGAGATACGTAGTTTACTTGGTTTGGCAGGTTACTACCGAAGGTTTGTTGAAAATTTTTCATGGTTATCTAGTCCAATGAATAAGCTAACTCGGAAGGGTGTTAAGTTTATCTGGACAAAAGAATGTAATGATTGTTTTCAGGAGTTAAAAAGAAGATTGGTGAATGCTCCAGTTTTGGCACTTCCTTCCAGGAATGGTTAGTTTGTTATATACAGTGATGCTTCGTTGAAGGGACTTGGTTGTGTCCTTATGCAGAATTATCAGGTAATTGCATATGCTTCACGTCGGTTGAAATATCATGAGGTAAATTACCCTACACATGATTTGAAATTAGCTACTGTTGTTTTTGCTCTAAAAATTTGGAGGCATCATTTGTATGGAGTAAAGTTTAAAATATATACCGATCACAAAAGTTTAAATTATATATTCACTCAAAAATAATTGAACATGAGACAGAGGAGATGGCTAGAATTAATCGAGGATTATGATTGTACAATTCACTACCATCTGGGAAACGCAAATAAAGTAGATGATGCTTTGAGTCGAAAAAGTAATGCTTCATTAACCATGCTATGTTTGGAACGAGATCCTTTGGTTTTTGATTTTATGAACATTGGCATGGAAGTTGTTTGTGCAGGAAGTTCTTCTGTTTTGTTTCAGGTATCTGTGAAATATTCCCTATTAAATAGAATTAAGCAAGCACAGAAGCAAGACAATGAGTTTCATAAAAAGGTAGAGCTAGTTCAGAAGGGTAATTTTCCTGAATTCAACATTGATAATGATTGTGTTTTGAGGTTTGGGAAGAGATTATGTTTGCCTTGTGATTCACAGTTGAAGAATGAGTTGTTATGTGAGGCTCATAGTTCCCCGTTTTCAGTTCATCCCGGAAGTACTAAGATGTACAGAGATCTGCGGGAGTATTACTGGTGGGATGGAATGAAAAGGGATATTGCTGATTTTACTGTGAAGTATTTGACGTGTCAGTAGGTTAAAGCAGAGCGGCAGTTACTGAAAGGGATGCATCAGCCTTTACTAGTGCCAGAGTGGAAATGCTAAAATAGATCCATGGACTTTGTTGTGGGATTACCGAAGACATCTAGAGGTAATAATGCAATCTGGGTTATTGTTGATCGATTGACTAAATCTGCTCATTTCCTTCCTATTCGAGATACCTTATCTCTAGATCAACATTCTCAATTGTATCTTAAAGAGATAGTCAAGTTGCATGGAGTTCCCCTCTCCATTGTATCTGATCATGATCCCGGGTTTACTTCTAACTTTTGGAAGGGCCTTCAGAAGTCGTTGGGTACTGAATTAAATTTTAGTACATCTTTTCATCCTCAATCAGATGGGCAGTCAGAATGAACAATTCAGACTTTGGAGGATATGCTACGTGCTTGTTCTATGGATTATCAGGGAAGTTGGGACCAATATCTTTCTTTGGTTGAGTTTTCATATAATAATAGTTTTCATTCTAGTATACAGATGGCTCCATTTGAGGAATTAAATGGGAAGTGGTGTCGAACCCCATCTTTTTGGGATGAAGTGGGTGAAAGGAAGCTGATGGGACCAGAATTGGTAAAAGAGATGGCAGAAAAAGTTCAATTGATTCAGAAACACATGAAAACAGCTCAGAGCAGACAGAAGGGTTATGCGGATAACCGGAGGAAGGATCTATCTTTCGAGGTAGGTGACCATGTTTTTCTCAATGTTTCACCATGGAAAAGTTTGATGTGATTTGGTAAGAAAGAAAAGTTGAGTCCAAGGATCATTGGACCATATGAAATTCTGAAGAAAGTTGAATCAGTTTCTTACCAAGTGGCTTTACCTCCGAGTTTATCTCAGGTACACAATGTTTTTCATGTTTTGATGTTGAGAAAATATATGCCAAATCCATCTCAGGTTTTGATCCCAGAGGTAGTTCAGTAGGAAGAGAATCTCTCTTATGAAGAAAAACCAGTCCAGATTCTTGACCGAAGAGAGAAAGTGTTGTGAAATAAGGTAATTCACCAGGTAAAGGTTTTGTGGAAAAACCATATGGTTGATGAGGCAACACGGGAATCTGAAAATGCTATAAGGGATAAATACCCCCACTTATCTTGATAAGTGAATAGAATTACGAGGATGAAATTCCTAAAAGGGGGGAAGGAAGTAACATCCCAAGTAAATAATGTATAAAACATTTTCATATTTATTTATATTTACGAATTAAATATTAATTTTACCATAAAGGGGTTTCTATGTTCGATAGCGTACCCGATACGCAATAAAGAGTTTCTTTGAAATCTTACGTTGCACACTAGTAATAAAATAATATTATTTTAAATGGTTGTTAACGCGTAGCTGTTATATTGGCGGGAATGAATAGAAAAAACTAAAATATAATTATATATGTTTTTTAAATGTTTCTACATTTATCCAATAAAAGATAAAGTCTTAAAATACGAAAAGAATTCAATTTTAGGCATATATACTCTAACATTAACAAAAGGTCGACTTATCGCCTTTTGAAGGAAAACTATCTATAAATATAGTTTTGGTCACTATTATACATTCTATTGGACCAAATAAAATTCTTATTGAGAATCAGGACATTAAAATTTACTTTGTGTAAATTTTTGGTATTTTTCCGGTAAAGTTCATTTTTTAATGAATAGTGAAAAATGTTGGATTTTAATTCAAAACCTCTTTTTAATCTAATATATTTATATGATTATATTATCTTTTTAAATGGTTTTAAAGTTAAATTAGAATATACTTTTACCATTTTATCCAATAGTGGTCGTTGTAATTAATTTCACTTTGAAATCGGACTTGAACTGGTGTCAATCTTTTGATACTTTGTGTTTCAAAAAAACACGATATTTGTTTTGACAGCGGGAATTAATTATTAAATTAATTAATGAAACTTATATGTTTTGAATTTTTTAAAATAGACATCATTTTTGATTTCAGAATATCAAATATAGCTTAGGGTGAATTTTTGGTATTTTTCTGAAAAACTTCAATTTTTGATGAATAGTGAAACCACTAAGTGGTACTTAAAAAATTGATTTTTCATTTAAATGAAATTTTACCACCTTTTTGCTTTGAATTTCAAAAATACAAAATACATGGTTGTCATTAATAAGTAAAATTTGGTTTAATGGGATTAAAATAATTTTTTGGTGAATAGTAACTTTTAAGTTTTTAATCGCGATTAGAGATAATTAGTGTAATTTAAGATAAAAAAATGTTTTAATAATATGAAATGAACTTGACACATGTCCTACCCTTATTTTATGTGTCATGTCCGACCAAGAAAATCCATGGGTCAACATGGGGACCCCATGGAGCCACATTGGTAGGAAAATGACATTAATATCTTTTTATTAAATGTTAAAGTAAAAATGTCACAAACATGAGTTGTTTTACTAAAACGATTTTTAAATTGAGTTATAAAAGTCATATTTTTTACTATAAATATTCATCAGAAAGATAAAATCATTTCCTACATCATTATATTTTTTTTATAATTTTTATATATTAAATAAATTAAATTATTTCTGACACCATGATGATGCAGCGATTACCTCATTATTTAATGATTTAAATAAAATGAAAAAATAATGTAAAATCTAATACCTACACTTGTCAAACACATATTTTATGGGTATATTTCTAACCCTTATCACCTTATCCTAGAATTATATCAATGTGGGACCTTTTAAATCCGAAACTCATTTTAAAATAAAGTAACATTTCTTTACTTTCCAAGAGTGCCCCTCCCCTCCTCTTATAAAAGGCCCCCACCTCTACCTCCTTACCCACACTTCCAAAGCCTTTGGCTCATCCAACCCCTGCCCATTTTGTCTCTCCAAATACCTCTCTTACTCCTTGCAGACTCACTTTGGGCAGAAGTCTTCCCAAGGAAGCCTTTGAGCTCAAATCAAAATGAGTTACCCGTTTTAAAGGTAGTGTTTTCTCTTGTGTTCTTTTGTTTTATTTTGCTTCTCCAACCCCCTAAACTCTTTTTATTTATTTATTTTGTAACAAAAACAGTATCCTCAATATACTAGGATGTTTTTATAATAATGATTAGAGCTACACTTACACACACCTTCATCTAATGGTTAAAGAACATACAGTTTCTGTGGATGGCGAATTTCTGCCTCCCGAAACGATGATTGTTCAACACTCATATAACACCTTCAAAGGTGGCCATTAAGATGTCACTATATTTATATATGATATATAATATGTTTATTTTTTCCTTAAGCTTATGTATTTTTCATTTATGGCATACCTTTATGGCTTTCATTATGGGTATACGCGATATCTTCATTTTAGGAAGTGCAGACTACCACCCCCTCAAAGTGATTTGATTCGTTAATGCCATATGTGGGACGTATAAAGGATGTATTTAAGGTTATTATATATTATGTTATACTGGAATTATAATATACCTTTATATCATTATTATTTCTTTTCATTAAAGTATGAGATAGAAATGAAAGTAGCGTTCATGCGTACGTACGGCTTACAGTCTCTATGAACGGTGCATTTCATTTCTTACCTCTAAATGATTATATAATAATATAAATACATGTATATGCTGGATATATATGATATATAGTATATCCAAATCATGAATATCATTATGGACATAATGAACCTTTGACCACACGAACAACATGTAATTGTAAGAAGTCCACTTTCGACTTAAGAACCAAGTATCGACAAAACAAACATTATTAACTTAAATGATTATATAATGTTTATAACATGGTAATAAGTGATATCAAAGTAATAATGAACGTGAAAAATTTTCATAAGCAAATATAAATTAACTCATGTTTATTATTCAGGACGTTAAAGAACGATTGAGTCAAGTCGGACCCGAGGTAAGGGACTTCGTCTCAATCTCCTTTTTCATTGAGGCATATTTCATTTTATACACAGCTTTCTTTTATGAGGTGTATAAACCCCTTTTACTTTTAGTTTTATACAAAAGGAATCTTTTTCTATGAAGAATTTTACTAAACGACAAAAAGGAATGTTTGTTTTAACGTATGTAGTGACAACGACCTTTTCCGCCACCGCGACTATTATTTGGTCTTTGGCTTCCTCAAAAAGTCGTAATGTTTTTTTTAATTAAATAAATACCATATAATGTTTTATATATTTTGGTATTGAAAAGGGTTTTTTTATAATGGATTTGTTATGTCAATATATTTAAGTGATATATTGTGATCACAGTGTGGAAATTTTTTCTTTCCATTATATTTTTTTTATGTCTTATGATTTTATAATGGCACTTGGACATTTGATGGGTGGTTATGTGATAAACCATATGAAGGGTGGTGCCATGAAAACCAGGATGGGTGGTTACGTTATAACCTCCAATGCATTGGGTATGGAAGTCAGTCGTATGGCTATTCCATTAAGTGATATGTGTGGAAGTCGACCATATGGTTATTCTATTTAAGTATGTTTATGCCCCAAGTTACCTTTATATGTTATGTGATCTTTATATGGGTTTTATGGTAATCTTTTGGTTACAAAAAGGGTAAGTAATGATCTTTTATTCAGTGAAGAGTTTTTACTACTTCATAAAGGTGAAAATTATTACTTTGATAAAGTATACATGGTTTACTTGTTGTTTTGAAAAACTAACAGTTTTCATTCATTGTGTGTCCCTTACTGAGCTTTTTCTGCTCACCCCAAGTTTTTTTGAAATGTTTTTCACAGGACTTAATGTGTAATAGGGTCAAGGATGGATCAAGGGAAAGTCATGCTATATAAAACATGGAACTAGACATGTTTTTTTAAGAGTTTTTATTCTATGGAAACTTAGTAGAAGTGTCTAATTTGTAAATATTTTGAGATGTAATAATTATGTCCTAATTCTCTAAAACTCTAAACCTGAAAATATCCTCAATGTGAATTATTCATTTAATTCAATATTAAGTAATGTTTAAGTTCGGGGCCTTATAGTCTATTAGTGGTTGTAATGAATTATATAAATAGTAAAAATGTGTTTCCATGGTTAGGGTTAAAAGGGGATTATAGGGGTTAACCTATGATATAAGGTTTAAAATATCAAAAAAAAACTTGATTAAATTTTATTGGTAGATTTTATTTATACTGTTTACTTCCTAAATACAAATATTTGTCATGTTGGTTCCACTTCACTTGAGTAAGACATTTTTATATTTTAATATTTGGTAAAATTTAAAGTGTGCCCTCTTGGTCCATTATAAAAATATACCACCCCTCCCCTCTTCCTTACACTTAATGATCATTCTAGAACATCCAATCACTACCATAATAAATTCTCAAAATCCATCCCCATGTCTTAGAGTTTTGGGATTTATCATAATAAAATCTTTTCAATGATTAAGTTGTAATTCAAATGATTTTTCTCAATAAAGAGATATAACACTTAAATGATTACATTAAATTGAATTTATTCTTCTAAATATTTTAAATATATGTTATAAATTCTAAAATAATGAATTAATTATACAAAATAAGCCTAATATTTATTATAATGGTTGATCATCCATTTTACATCTCCTTTTCATCAAATGGGAAATGAAAGTATCACAGGTGCATACATGTATGCTATCGTGGATTAATTCAGGATAAGGATAAAGTTTTATGATGTTGAAGGAGATTATTCCATGTTTTTAGGTGGTCAAGAAACTTAGATGGTTCAGAGGCATTCCCATCCCATTTCTTTCTTTGTTGACAAGTTAATGTTGAGTTTATCATAGCTTCATTTGGAATTTTTTTCCAGTCTTGTGGAAGAGTACCCTAAGGTCTTTCCTAAAGATGCTTTGGAACTACTCCATCATATATTAAGTTTGGTATAGATATATAGTCAATTTATTCTCCAATTTTTATGTCTCTATATAGGATATTTCCTTCTAAGTTATGAGTGATATGGATACATATTTATGATCTCTTACAACAAGGTTTTATCTAATTGAGCATGCCACCATGAGGTACTTTGGTTTGATTTTGATCGAAGGATATTGGTATTATTCATATATATATTGATCATCATCATTTGAATCAAGTGATAGTGAATGATCGATACCCTCTTCCACAGATGTATTATTTATTCAATCAGCTGAAAGTAGCTAGTTGGTTCTTAAATATCTATATATGGTTAGCATATCATCATATGCAGGTGAAGGAAATAGAGATTCCAAAGACTGATTTCTAATGTCTTTATGGGCATTATGATTTTTTTAAATTAAATTTAGTGTGATGATTACTCCAACAATACTCATGGGACAGATCAATGTAGTTTTTTTGAGATTTTATGGACTAGTTCATAGTTATGTTTATCGATAAAATCCATGTGTACTTCATGTTTGAGGAGCCTGAAGAGTATCTAAAATCTGTTTTGGGAGTTCTTCATCATCAATAGTTATTCATGAAGTTGTCAAATTTTGATTTCTAGTCTCATGATGTTTGTTTGGTGGGGAATTTTTTATCCAAAAAAGGATTAGTCATGGCTTCATCAAAGATCATTGTGGTATTTTCTTAGGCAGTGACAAAGAATGTTGTAGAGGTTCAGAGTTTCCTTGGTGTTTTAGACTATTATATGAGGTTCATACCCAACTTATCTAAGATTGAAATTCCTATGACATCCTTGAATAGAAAGGATTATGCATTCTTATATACTGACTAGTTCTAGAATACTTTTGAGTTATATGTGGTCATTCCTTTGATGAATGGTTGGAGGTTGATGAAGACCAAGTGTTGTTTCAGATGAGGATTTTCATTCCATAAGTGATGCATGATTTGGTTCTCTATGAGTTAAATATCTTTCCCTTAGTAGTGAATCTTATCATGATAAATATGTATTATGATTTTATAGGTCATTTTTTGTGTCCCAGGTTGAGGAGTTCAGTTGTAGAGTTTGTATTCTGATGTTTAGTCTTCCAAAAGGTGTAGGTTGAACACCATCTACCCAGTGGGTTTCTATGTCTATTAGATTTTCCTCAGCGGTAGTTTTTTGAAATTTCAATGGGATTTGACATTGTTCTACCCAAATAAAAGATAAATTTTAATGTTATATAGGTAATGGGGGAATATTTAATAAAGTTAGGTTACTTCTTAGAAATCTAGGATTTGGTCTTAGTGAGGTTTTGTCATGTAAATACCTGGAGGAGGTGGTGAGGACTCATGGAGTATTGAGGATGATCATCTCTGATTTTGAACCTCATTTAACATCTTGTGCTTGGATGGTTCATTAACATAATTTTGTATCTAATTTGTTCCTCAATACTTATTTGCATATGTAGTTGGATGGTCATATAAAGTGGACTATACGGACTCTTAAAGACATGATTCACACTTATGTCATGACCTTTAGAGGTTTCTGGGAAAGGTACCTACCTTTATTTAGGTTTCCTTACAACAATTTTTTTCACTATACCATTGGTATGGTACTGTTTGAATCATTATATGTATGGTCTTCCCATTCTCTGTTATGCTGGACTTGGGTTGGAGAGATATAAATTATCTGGATGGAACTAGTTTAGATCATGACATAAGTGATTCAGGTGATTTGAAAGTGGGTGAAGGTTTTTCAAGATCATTATAAGTCATATCTTTATCAAGGGAAGAATAATTTATAGTTTGATGTTGAAGATCACATATTTTTTATAGTGACTCCTCATCAAGGGAAATTAATATTTGATCTTCGGAGTAATATGTCTCTCTAGTTTTTTGGCCCTTCAATGTAATTTTTCAGGTTAGATCTATGTATATCAATTGAAAATCCCCCATGTATGAGACCAAATCCTAATGTACTTCATGTATCATAGATTTTCTACTATCTTCATAATGATTTTCATGTCATCAATTGAGATGAGATTGACATTGAGGATGATGCGACCTTTGAGGAGTGGCCTATTGAGATCCAAGACCATCCAGAGAGGGTGTTATGTGGGAATTATATTACCTAGGTTCATGTAATATGTAAATATGGTGGTTATAGGATAGAACATGTGAATATGAGTTGCATATGTGTGCATAATACCTTGAGTTGTTTGATTCTTAATTATTCTCTAATGTAATGATGTTTTGATGATGTTAAACTTTATCTAGCTTATGAGATATTTCTATCTTCCTCAATGTCTCTCTTATCACCATTCCCTTTTTGAGATGTATCTCACCCTCAATAGTATTTTATAGTTTTCCTCCTTGTCCCTTAAAGTGAGACGATTGCACTAATGTGATGTCAACATTCTTTAGAGGTTTCATGTGGGGTGGTCTTTTGAAGGAGACTTCATCCTTACCTTCTCTTTGGGTTTGGTTTTAATTATCATAGTGGTAATTTCTATAGATATATTTGATGTAATGGCTTGGAATATTCTAGATCATTCTTTTGTATGTTTTTAAAGTTGGGGGTTCTTGGGGAAATAATTCAGTTGGTTTGATAGAGGTCATGAGATAAAGTCTAGATATAGGAGTAATTCATAATGTGAAATGTTTTTCAATACATAAGGGAGTAGTTCACAACCATAATGGATACTTGTGGCCAAATAAAAGGTTATCTATAGTGTTTCATTTATAATGTGTACCCTCAATTCATGGTGTGAATAGATGAGGGGTTAGGTTTTGTGAATCTATCCCTATCAATTCATATAGTGATCATCTGTTTCTTAGTGTGAATTGGTCCCATATTTATATTATCAAATTAATGTGTTTTTGGTGAACCTTAGACTCAATCTATTCATGATATAAAATAAACATTCACATCATAAATTCACATCTAAAAGAATACCTATAAATCCTATTTCCCAATCGAATTATCTGAAAATCATCTAAATTATTCTAACCCCCAAAAATCAAGAGGTTAACTTTTAGGTTGTTTTGAATCCTTTTTTATTTGGATTCATTCCCAGCTTCAAGTGATTGGTATGTAGTTATTTGAGGTGAGTTTTCCCTCTTTCTCTATGGATTCTTCTCTGTTCGGTTTTTTAACCCATTCTATATTTTAAATCTATGGATGTTTATCCCCTTAATTCCTTATGTGTTTCTTTTGATTATTTATTTCATGTTCAGGTTGTGACATTCTTAAGTGTTATATGTATTCCTCATGAGATAAGTGACCAAATATCTTTTCTTTTTGTTCTTTACTTGTTCAAAGACCATTAAAAACATTAAGATAGGCGATTCATCGATTATTTTGTTTTTTTGTTGAAATTTTGGGGTTTATATAATTAGGTAAATTTATAATTAATATTCCTTATGATTAAACTAGAATTAAAATATAAATTTTTGGTTTTGGGTTGTAGCGATCACATGTGTCTATGTTATATTGATGGGTTGCCTCTTGATTTTCTAAGTTGTGTGATTTCCTTTATTAGGGTTGTGATTTAGAATGTTTGTTGTGTTTTTGGAAATTAGAAAAGGAATATAAATATGTTAATGATTAGTAACAAATAAATTTTTATTTTATTTTTTGTTTAGTTGCTATCGGTGTTCCAAGCATGGCCCAATTCAGTTTTCTCATGTGAAGACAGATACTAGTTTTCTGTCTCTTCAACAATGATGAAGTTTAGTGTTGGAAATGGAAATTTCAATGGAGAAGTTACTGGTTTGAAATTTTTATTTATTTTTTCTTCCTAAAATCCATTGGTGAAGATATTTTGGCTTTATTTCTGTGAGATCTGGATCTATTTGATTATTGTTTGGTGAAGATGTTGATTTGTGTATCTAGTTTTGGTGATTTTTTTCTGGTTTTGGTGAAAACCATAAGCTTATTTTACAATGGTAACGAGATGATAATGATGATGATGATAGAGAATTGATAAGGTAAGAGATAGTGTGTTTGATGATGTGGTCTTGATGGATCATCCCTTGATGTAGAAGGTGTCTTGAGGATCAGGATATCACAAACTGAGGAGTTTTGGTGGCACTTTGATTGGGGTTTGATTTAAAAAATTTGATCAAGGCCCTGGTTGATGACTCTTTTGAATTTTGAATTTGAATTATTCATGTTTTTGTACTTTAATTTTAAAATTAGTGATTACCACCCAAACTTTAGTGGATTTTAAAAAATAAAAAAATGGATTTGAGTAATGATAGATGGATAAATGTTAAAGAGTCATGTTTAATTGTTAAATTTCTTACTTATAATTGATGGAAATTAAATTTATTATTGAAGCATGTTTAAATAATTTATATTTATTGATATTTTATGACTTAGGTATCATGTGGTTATAACCTATTTTAAATCAATTGGTCAATTAAAAATTGAAATGAAATAGTTATTTTCTAATATAATCATTTGGGGTTGAGCGAACCTATTTTATTATGAAGGTTGAATGCCTTGGTTCGCAGGCCTATATTCAATGTTAACTATTTTTTGTTTTCTTACTACCTTGTTTGTTTTCTCCAGATGATAATCCTTTCTATGTGTCATGATGTGATCCTTGGATGGCTGGTGGTTTTGAAATAAATGGGAAGAAGTGCATGAGGTTGTGGTAGTAGTTGGTGTTAGTGATGATAGTATGGATGGTGATCTGCATAGTGTTGTAGGTAGTGGACCTGGGACTGAAGGAGCATGTTGAATATGGGATTCCACATGTATAAAGAAAATGAATATGGTATGATTTTATGTTAATGAATGTTTTTATTTTGGGGCCCAATGGCTAGGTTTCTTATTTTTGTATTCCTTTCCCCACTTCCTAATGCAGTTATATGTGCTTGGTCTATGAATCTTTTTTGTATATTAGGATGAGCCCAAGAGTACCTAGAATTATGGAATGGTTATGAATATTAAATGATTTAACCCATGGGGTTGGGATTTTGATGGTTAAATTAGAAAAAAAATTGTAATTATGAATATGGAATGTTTTGTATAAAGAAATAATAGATTTTCTTGTATGCTTATTGGTTTCCTAGTCCTCAGTGGTGGCGGTCAGGTTTCCTCATATGTGATAGCTATATTCATGATTAAGGCTGGGTAGTTTCCCTTAGTGTGGTTTTTATCTATATATATTATTTATGTTATGTGATTTCATACGCTACCCCACTCATGTTGATAGAGAGATCGACACCTAGTAGACTCTATAGGGTCTTTTCCCCAATATCCAAGTTAGCAAGGACAAATTCATGATTTCACCCACACCCTAAAATCTTATCTTACTTGTATTAAGTTCTATAATTCATGAAGGTTACCTTTATATATATATTTAAAGAGGTTTCTATTGTCTTATGGTTAGTTCAAACACATGTATCTCTAGATATAGTATCCTAAGGATTATTATTAGAACACGATATATGTATTATGATGGATTGATGTGTATTTCATGGTGTATGGGTTATAGTGGATCTTGAAACTACTAATCTACTATCTAGGGATAAGGATGTTGATGATGAGGTTATGTGATTCATGATTTGTTGGTTATTATATATTTTCTTTTGACTCCTTTTTTATTAAAGAGAGATAGATCAGAACGTGCGATGTTGGGGTGAGAACAGAAAACCATTTGGGAATTGGTAGTAGGGTACCATCAATTTTATATTATATTGGATATTATAGTATTAATTGTATGTGATACTTGGTAAGAGTATCATGGTTAGGATGGAAACTTAGCATATTTTACTAGGTGGTGAGTTAGTCTTATTGTTTATTTACTTGGCTTTAGCATATTTTCAATACATTTTCATGAGAGGCTCTAATGATGATCCTACTAAGTATACCTATTAAGCTCACCCTAATATCTATAAAGTATTTTTCAGGTAAATAGAAGCTAGTTGGTGAATGAGATGGACTACACTAGCTCATAGATTTATTTAGGAGTTTTTTGAGCTTTGATGTAACTTATGTTGTTTTCTTTTGGTACCTGTAGTTTCCTTTTGTAGTTATTCTACTTGTATGAAATTATATGCATGTATTGGGATATTTTATATATTATGAGTACATGTTGTTTTGTGGTCTTATATTATCTCTCATTCTTCAAAATCATAGATTGAAATTCCTCCCATTTGTATGTATGATATACCCTCGACACTAGCCGCCAACCTATGGCATGTTGGAGGTAAGATTCAAGAATCATTATCTCTCTTCGTTCATTATCATCCCAAGAGGGGACCCTTTGGAGGGAGGTTTTCATGATATAAATGAACATTTTTATTGAAGTATAAATCTTTTTGGAGATGTAACAGTAAAGAAATAACATCCTGAATAGTTAGCCACAGACTCAAGATAATCAATATCAAAGTCATCAAACATTGTTCCATATTATTAATTCATCTTCCCCACATAATTGATTAAACCTAGTGGAGGATGTTGTTAAAAATGGGATTTGTGTCCTAGTGGAATATTTCCTGATAAATGGTCCTTGGATTTCTAGGTTTATCAAAGCTATGAAGAATTCACTGAACAACAATAGATAATCGATCTTTACCAAGAGACAAGGATTTCATAATTCATAATGTATCAAAAGGTAACTAACCTTTAAAAATTAATCTATAAATGATGTTTAGGCGCTAACACTTTTCACCAGCTTCATGGTAAGGTAGGGATCATCTTGTGGGATATCGACAAACTAAGAGAAATCCCAATCTTTATGGGGAATATAAATAGTTCCTCCCCATATTTAATTTTTTGGAGGATGTAGAGAAAACTTATACCCTGGTGGGGGACTTGCTAATCACGGAGGAGAACATATATGGAAGAGAACTCCAACCTCATCTGGTCATCCTTTTTGGAGAATGGGTGGATATATTTCTATATCCCATGGTGTTAAGGTTAAAAGTTAGGAATATGAGGATATTTCATTCCCAATGGTCCTAGAATATTGAAGGTTCATGATAGGACACCCAAGAAGTAGGATGGTATACCACATGGGGATTTTAAATAAAACCGAACATGATATCAAACTTCTAACTGGTGGGGTTTTTGGACATGTTCTTGAGTGGATGGTTTTTAAAAATTGGGTATGCTTGCCTAGGTTTTAGGGTAGGTACCCTAGTTATGGTGATAATATTATCATAGGGGTAATCAATTAACATTTCTATGCGTGTCCTTTCCAGGTTCTATTATATTTTTGGCCACATATAATGAGGAAATAACCTATAACATATCAATATCCCATTACAATTATTATAAGTCTTAGTGAAAGAATAATTTGTGTCTTACAAGTCGCAGAACATTACATCCATTCCTCACTCTACATTTCTCACCAGACTACTCAATATTTTTTGTGTTCATCCAATATCTCTAAGTTCTAATCAGTTCATTGATATACTAAATAATCAATCCTTCTTCATTGTCATTTATTATAATGCAACCTTTGGGATGGTTATTGATAGTAGAGGCAACACTCTTAATGATCAGTCATTCATTGATTATTTCAAGGATGTTTTTTGGTAGATTAAATTGATGAGATAACCATTTGTGATATTTATACACCATACAAGTCTTCACACTAGTTCAAGTTTCTACAAATAGTTTTTATATTTCCTTTCATTTGAGTATAGAATGAATGAAACCCTTCAATAATTTTCTAATTTTGGCTAGTTATGGTGTGTGAGGATATAAATAAAAAAAATATATTATCAACTATATATGATCCAACTAATTTTTTCTGGGGTTATACCCAAGCATGGATAGAGTGTTACCAAAATGGTGTGTTAGGGTGGCTGGTCCAACAGGTGAGTAGACTATTTACTTCTCAAATTACACTACCTGATATTATTTTAGAAAAAATACTCGAACTAGAGGCCCCCCTAGAAAATATCCTCATTCAACATGTTGAATTCCAACATTCATTTCCTCTTTATACTGAAGGATGTGTAAACCTAATAAAGATAGTTGAAATTTTTGGTTAGATAATGAGCATCGATTCAATCATGCCAATGGTAAGTGGTCGATTGGAGGAGGATTATTTTGTCAAGTTAATCCCTAAAACTATCAAAGGAGTGGATGATGAAGACTCTACCCCACCCATATAACCAACTAGACTAAATATTTTAATGATAAATCTAATCCTTGACTATATACATATAGAAGCAAGTGACATGAGTCTGAATCCTTAACATGATGCTCAAAATACGGTAGTGAGAAAGTGGTCCAGGTGCCAATTCCATGAAATCGTCACTAAAACATGACTATAAGAGATAAGTAATAAGTCCAATAGCCTTGAACAACTCTTATATGGTTTAGTGTGGTATTCATTAACTATGGAATATTCCATAAACTTATTCAACAAACTTTATTCATTCAAGAGTGAATTTTGGTTCAATAAAGTGACCTCCATACCTTCAAACGCAAAAACAATCAAGTATAATCTATAGAATAGAATTACAATAAGTTAAATTGAAAAATAAGTGAATAATCATAGTTTTTTTCCAAAGTGGCCACTCAAAATGTATAAATATAATAATGCAAGGCTCACACAACAAAAATGAATGTGTATTAGTCATAAGTGGAAGTCTAAATCGAGACTGCCAAGTGGAAGAATCAAGAACCAGTTATATTAATCAAATGTACATGAAAATAAGTCAAGTGATTAGATATATATAAATCATTTGATTCTTTACATTATATATTATCTTATTTAAAACATTTTTCCAACCCGATCTTATTATAGCTCACTTTTTCAGTTTTCTCATTAATATCTAATCATGGGAAATCTCTAACTCACAAATGTTCCTCCCTCGTTTTATTAATAAATGTAAAAAATTTCTTGAGTCATTTTAAAATTATCAATCCCCCATGTTTCTTTGATTATCATTATTTTATAATATGTGAAACTAAAAAAGAGCAATATCATGATAACTGATTCCTTTTGAACATTGTATAGATATAGATTAGGTAAATCATAGTTCTAAAATAATTTATTCAGTGATGAAATGTATGCATCATTTCATAATCTTTGAACCATGGAAAATTGAATGGATATAGGTGGGATAGATATTATGGAACATAAATATCACCATAATTTAGGGAATGTCTATGAAATAAAGAATGGTAAATTTTTATTTCCTCCTGAACTGGTTCTCTCAGAATTATATAGGTAGTTCAGATATTGTGGCACATGTTCTATCACCATAATCCAATGTTAATCCATTTGGTTGACTTTATCCAAAAAAAATCATAGAAAAATATATGTGTTCTGGATATGGAGTCGTATTCACTATCACCACAATCTAAGGTAAGTTTATTTTGATATGAGAAAGTTGAGTGACTCTGTATAATGAAAATTCTGAACGTGTGTTTTGAATGAGGGTTTCAATGATAAAAATGACTCATGTGTCCTAAAATTACACTTTTTCATTTCACACAAATCTTTGAAATCAATATATGCAAGGAATTCAAGGGAGTACTATTTTTATCCTAAGTCGATGAACCTAGAAAGTATAGCTCGACTTTTTCTATGTTTGAAAATTTTTCCCCATGAGATTTCTATAATTTATTTTTACCCTAAATGCCACCTAATATAATGATGGATATAGGATTTACTCAAAGGAACTCAACTTTGGATCATGCTTATCTTCATGGGTTTTCAAAAAATAAGTTTTTTACCTTTTCCTATTTTTAAAAAAATACTAAATATTTTTCCAAGGCTATATAAGGTGTCTCCTAATGAGCAGAGACATGATTTTTTTAGGTATCCCTTTACTAATTTTCAACTTGGTGAGTGTTATCTCTATTTACTTATGCATTTTAAGGTAATGAAAGGTGGAATTATGAGGGATAATATTTATGGCCATACAGCTTTGAAAAAAAGGTAGATGAAGCTTAAGGTCATACATTCTTGATTATTGGGTGAGATGATCTATATTGAAAAGGGGGTGTAGTATACCTGACATGAATGGAGAGCCCAATGTTAATCTTAGACATCTCCAAGAATAATACATTCATTTTAAGTTCATGATTTTTGGACCAAGAGTTTCTAGGGTCTAATGTTATAAGGATCACTGCTGAAAAAACCACAACAAGCAATGGTCTCCTTTATCATCTCAAGATACAAGTGCTAATAAAGGGAGGTCTTTATCACTGCTAAATAAAAGCACTGATAAAGGGGGATTTTTATTACAATTTTTTTTAAGTGATGATTAAGGTCACCCTATCAGTGCTTGTTTTTAAGCATTATAAATGTCACCCTTTATTAGTGATATTTATTTAGTATTGATAAAGGTTGGTCTTTATCGGCACTTTTATCTAGCATTGATGAAGGATTTTCCCACACAGCAGTCTCACATTGAACTTCTTGTTTGTCATTGTCGCGCTTAGTAAGCTTAGGTACCCCACTAACACAACGTTCAATGGCAGTGGGCAATTAACACCAGCATACACATCTAAACACATGGACCACACCTATCAGGTCAACCCGACCCACCAGCCCCACAGCTCGGCCCGGCCCACCTACCCCCTATCTGGCCTATCCATGGCCCACCTACACCCCCCCCCCCCCCATTCAGGCCTATAAACAACCTTGTCCGGACCTGCCCACCCTGCCTACCTGCTAGGCAATTTTTTATGTACTCCAATAAAATAATACTAGTATTAGAAATACGAAAAAATGAAATGATTAAACAAATGAAAATTAAAAATGAATAAATTTTAAAAATATTAAAAAAATATTAATTAAATAAATATCAATAAATTTAATTTATATATATATATATATATTATAAATATTAGTAAATAATATATATTAAATATAAATATAAAATGGATAAATTTAAATGATTAAAGAAATTAAAATTAAAAGTGAGTAAATTAGAAAATATTAAAAAATATTAATTAAATAATTATTAATAAAAATGAATAAACTTAATATACCTATATATAAATTTTAAATATTAATAAATATTATATATTAAATATAGATATATAAAATGAAGAAATTATAATAATTAAACAAAAAAATAAAATATGAATGAAATACAAAATTATTAAAAAATTATTAATGAAACAATTATTAACAAAAATGAATAAATTTAATATATATATTAATTATAAATAGTAATAAATAATATATATTAAATATAAATATAAACAATAAATAAAATATAATAATTATACACGGCTCAGTCGACCTTCTCATGTGCACCTATACACAGCTCGACCTACCTTCCCTTGATGGCCTATACATGTCGCACAATTATTTATAAACTCTAATAAATATAAAAAATATAAGTATTACCAATATTAAATAAATTGAGATAAATAAACAAATAAAAATTAAAAATGAAGTAATTAAAAAATATTAAAATTTAATATATATATATATATATATATATATTATAAATGTTAGTAATTAGTATATATTAAATATAGATATATAAAATGAATAAATTGTAGCAATTAAACAAAATAAAAAATAAAAATTAGTAAATTAAATAAAATATTTAAAAATTATTAATTAATTAATTATTAATAGAAAATCAATTCAATGTTCATAGATATACATTATAAATATTAATAAATAGTATATATTAAATGTAGATATATAAAATGAATAAATTGTAATAATTAAATTAAAGAACAATGAATAAATTAAAAAAATATCAAAAATATTATTAATGAAATAGTTATTAATTAAAATGAATAAATTTTATATATATACAAATTATAAAAATTAAAAAATAAGATATATTAATATAAATATATAAAATACATATAATGTAATAATTATACATGGCCAAACTCACCTTCCCATGATGGTTTGTACATGCCCCTCAATTTTTTATACTATAATAAATATAAAAATAAGAAATAAAAGTATAAAAAATATTTAAAAAAATAAATAATTAAACAAATATAATTCAAAAATAAACAAAAATATTAATTAAATAATAATTAATAAATTTAATATAAATATATATTAAAAATATTAATAAATAGTATATATTAAATATAGTTATATAAAATAAATAAATTAAAATAATTAAACAAATAAAAAATAAAAATGAGTTAATTTAAAAAATAATAATTAAAAAATTTATAAATGAGATATTTATTAATAAAAATGAATAAATTTAATATATATATATATATAAACTCTAAATATTAATAAATAGTATATATTAAATATAGATATATAAAATTGATAAATTGTAAAAATTAAAGAGAAATAAAAATGAATAAATTAAAAAGTTATTTAAAAAATTATCAATGAAACAATTATAAATAAAACTGATTAAATTTAATATATATATATATATATTAATTATAAATATTAATATATATATATATATCTATTAAATATAAATATATTAAATTAATAAAATTTAACAATTATATGTGTCCCATCCCACCTTCCCATGTGGGTATACACATGGCTCGGCCCAACTTCCCATATTGGCCTATACATGCCCCTTAATTTTTTAAATACTCCAATAAAAATAAAAATAATACAAGTACTGAAAATATTAAATAATTAAACCAATAAAAATTTTTAAATGAAAAAATTTAAAAAAATATTAAAAATTTTATTAATTAAATAATTATTAATAATTTTAATATATGTATATATATATATATATTTATTTATTTATTTATATATTTATTTAAATTATAATTTTTAATAAATATATATATATATATATTAAATATATATATATAATGAATAATTTATAACAATTATACAATTAAAAATTTAAAAAATTATAAAATTTATTAATTTAGTAATTAACAAAAATAAATAAATTTAATAAACAAATATATATAATATAAATATTAATAAATAGTTTATATTAAACATATATATATAGTGAACATATTATAATAATTAAAAAAAATTAAAATGAATAATATAAAAAATTATTAAAAAATTATTAATAAAAATTAATATATATATATATATATATATTAATTATTAAATTTCACTATTTTTTAGAATTTAGGCATTAATTAACATTATATATCCATTAATAGTGATAAAAATATATTTGTAAATAAATATTTATAAATATTATTTTTATAAAAGTATATTTACAGTACCATTAAAATTATATATTTATAACCATAAATAAAAAAATATAATTTTTTAAAAAGGTATTTATATAATTATAAATAATTAATTATATATTTAAATAATTATAACATTATAATAAATATATTTAAATAAGGAATAGATTTAATATATTTTATATTTATATTAATATTAATATTTTTTATTATATATATAATTATATAAATATATATAATGACACGTGCCTAATGATGTAGGCATGACGCAGGCAGGATGATGCACGCATAACGCTGCATTGGACCTTTGGGCCATGTTCATGGGCCACCTAGCCTTGGACCTTCAGTATCTGTAATGGGTCTCCCTCTACCCAAATAGAAATAATTCTTTACTTTCATAATAAAAAGGGGCTTCAAACCCAACTATTTTAAAACGAATTATGAAATTATAATAAATATATTTAAATAATGAATAAATTTAATAAATTTATTTTTATTTTTATATATATATTAAATATATATATATATATATATATAATGATATAAATATATTTATAATTATAAACAAAAATTTAGAAATATATTAATTTATAAA
Organism: Viscum album; assembly: GCA_963277665.1. Classification (NCBI taxonomy): domain Eukaryota; kingdom Viridiplantae; phylum Streptophyta; class Magnoliopsida; order Santalales; family Viscaceae; genus Viscum; species Viscum album. The sequence continues at coordinate 403,373,811 of OY728142.1, forward strand.
TATATTTACAAATTTATTTATTTATAATTATAATTATACATACATATAAATAATTATATTTATGAATATATATTTACAATTATTTTAATATATTTATAATTATATAAATTTATATTTATTTATTTATAAGTATATACATTTAATTTTTTTTATTTATATTATTTATATTATCAAATTTAATTACATATGTCTTTATTTGCGCTAAAAAAAAGCATATATAAAGGGGTCTTTTATCAATTATTATTATTTTAACATTGATAAAACTCTTATTTATCTTCACTTTTTTAGAAGCGCTGATAAAACTCTCTTCAATCTTCTAAAACGAACCCTAATCGAACCAATTTTTATCACGTCGTTCAAGCTCTCACAGAATTCCAATTGTGTTGGCGCTCCCCATCATCTTTCTCTTAGATGAATCAAGACTCTCAAATCCTAAGGAATGTTATTATTTCACTCCTCTCTCATTTATCAGATTCTTTATACTCTCCTTGAACTGCATTGATCACCACCTTTGATTTTAAGACTTGTCACTCAAGTTTAGGGTATCTACTCCTTCTCCTTAATTTTACCCTCCATCCATTTTCTTCTTTCTCATCACTCATTACATAACACTATTACCTGAACCCTAGTTGGGTTTAGGTTCTAAATTTTTAATATCTTGATTTGTAGGGTATCCAAGTTCTATTTAAGATCCTGGTATCTTCGTTTTTTATAGACTTTCTTCATCTATGCATGTTCCTTATGGGCGATTACAAGTTTCCACCTTTTTTCATATCATGCCTTGGATTCTTGAATTTTCCATCACATATTTCTTTAATAATTATGTGAATTTTTTGAGTAATAGTTAGTGTTACATAGAAACTTAAAAGGTAAAAAAAATTAAATGAGGTTTTCATGTTTTGAAATTAAATCCAATTTAAATTTGGTGGAATGTTTTTTATATATCTGAATAATTGAATAAATATTTTCCTTTAGTGATTTTAAATATTTGAAATGGGGTTAGGATACATTGTGATTTAGTAAAATGTTTTGTTTTATGGTTGATGTGTGATTTAATTTTGTATTTTTATCTTATAAAAATGCTATAGATTTTCTTTAATGGGGTTCCTTCTCTAGTTATCAATAATTTAAAACTTTTACCTTTCATGTGAATTTTTATGATGCTTCAAATTAGTTTAAATTCAATGAAATATCATATGGTTTTAAATTTTATTTTGGAAAACAAATTAAATTTTGAAAATGTGTTAAATAAATGGGGATTTTAAATGTTTATTCCAAATGAATGTTCCAAAGGCTCATTTGGTACTTTCAAAATAGAGTTATGAATTATATCATTTTAAAAAAAATCAAACAGGGAATTATCAAAAATTTCAATTTTAATTTATTGTAGAGACCCATTTGGAACTTTTATTAAAAAACATTATATTTCATTAAACCATTTTTGTGTTTTAGTATTTTTAAATGTGCTTGGATTGGGATAAGTTGGTATCTATAAATTTCATTTTGGAAACAAGTGGTTTTAAATAGAATAAATTGAAACCTATTTCATTATTGTTGCTTGATTATATTTCATAAATGTCATTATATGCTCTAAATTCATTGGATGATTTTCATTCATATTTATAACAGGATATATGTCAATTTAAATATCATTGAACAATAGCATAATAAATGATTAAAAATTTAGCTATAATAGCAGCCTAATTAGTGAGGGTTTGATACTTCATTTTAAAATTTTTGTATATCATTTATATTTATATTTTAATTAATTGGTTTTAATGGGTTTTGTGTAGGTAATTAGTAATAATTTTATGGTTTATCTCTAATTTTATTGGTTTCATGGTATTTTTCTACTTTTATTTAAAGTATATTTAATGGAATAAAGAATTTATATCATTTCAAAAAAATATTGTAATTAATTTTATTTGATTTTATTTAATTTGGTTTTTAGGGATATATAGATTGAAAGTATTCATTTTGAATAAATTTTTTTAGTTTAAAAATGTTTATTGGAATGAATAAACAATTTTTTTCATTTTATTTATTATAATGAAGAATTTTTAATTCTAACAATTTGGTAAGGTTCTTTATGATGGTGTTCTAAAAAAAATTAGTATTATTTAGTTTCAATGAGTTTTAGTTTTATGGATGATGGTTTTATTTAGTGATTTGTTTTAGAATATAGGACTTATAATTAAGAAATATATCTTGAAAAATCTTACTAAATAAGTTTTGGGTATAATCTAAAGTTTTGTTGATGTTTGTAACTTACTTCAAGAACATTTAATTCATAATATTTCTATTCATGTGTTTTGAACCTATTATAACTAATTTTTTATGTGATTCACATGTTTTTTCCATTAAATATTTATAAGTTCTTGATTAATATATATTTATAATTTTCATGTATATATCTAAATTTTATGATTTACATGTATAGTGAATTAAAAAACTGTTGCTTTTTATTATAAAGGATACTTAAATTATTTATTAAATGATTCTTATTATGTAATGAAATGTTTGAAATAAATATTTAAAGTTGGTTTTTGATTGAGTTAAATTATAAATTAGATTTTTAAAGTGAGGAAAATTAATTATTATTGAGTAAAGTCTCATTAATGTATATTAAACTGGTAATTATTTTCATATATACATAAATTTTTATTAAATGGGATATTTTAATGTGTTGTGTAGTGTTTATAAATTAAATTTATTCTTGTATTTCTTATTTGAGATGTTTTATTCAGAATAAAAAATTAAGGCTTTTGAAGCTGAAAATTTCTTTGTTTTTTTGGTTTCAAAGGTTTTATTGGAAATAAATGAGAATCATTATATTTTTAGAAACAAGTGTCACTGATCTTGGCCCATTTTAGGTGTAATGTCTTGTTTGGGTGAGTATATATTTTAAAAAACTAATTTTTTTTATATTATAATTTTAAACACCATTTATTTTGGGTTAATATAATTGTGTTGTGGTTTTTTTCTTATATTAAAATGGTTTTGATTCATTATTAAATTTTTTCCCTTTTTAATGATTTATATTAGGTATGATTAAGCTTTGAGTTAGAATGTTTTTGTGTTATTAAATTTATTATGGAATTTATTATATTAAATTAGTTGCATGATGTTTGAGGGGTTTAAATTGGTTCAAGTTTCATATGGATTTAAAAATGATAATTCAGGTTTAGACCATGTGTTATATGCTTAGATAATCATATTGGGTATGGTTTTGATTGATTTTTCTTATAAATTAAAAAATGGTATATTTAGATATTGAATTTCCCTTAAATTGATGATGTTCTATGAAGAAACAAGTTGTCAAATGAGTAAAACTCATTGAAAATTGTTTTGAGAAGATAAATCACACCTTAATAAGTGGCTTTTAGTGTGTAAAGTGTCTCAAGAAAGTTTAAATTTAGAATTATGAAATACAGGAATCAACAGGGTATTTATTATAGATGTGTGGTTAACTAAAAACATTGCACGGTTAGTTTACCTTATTTATTTTTATTAACACGTGTACACAATATTATTATTATTTTGATCTATTATGTATCATTAGGAATGGTTTGAGTATGACCCATAAAAATTTATAATTTAAAAAAAAATATCTTGAACTAATACATGATTAGAAGATAGTGGAATAATTTTATAATGTTTATTATAATTTCCTTTAACCATACATGGGGTATATATTTTATTAAGAATTATTATACTCTTTTGGATATACCTAAGAATGTTTTGACTACTAGATGTGGGATGTAGCTTATAGTGATATGTGTCATTGTTAGAGGTGGAATCATATTGATTTTTATCTCAATGATGTGAAATACATGCTTGCTGAATTTTTTGGAATGTTCATTGATAGAAAGAATTAGTGGTGTTTTTAAGGAAATTGAATAGAGGTTTTGGATAATGTAGGTTATGTGAAATATATATAAAATTAATAACACAACTATTTTTCAAATAGTGATTCTTCAATGGGTTATTATTGAAATATATTTTTTTGTTTTCCTATAATACATTGTATAGAATAATCTTTATAAAAGGAGAGTAACACTGAATCCAACTTCACTTATATCATCAATAAAATTTTCATCCATTTTCTTCATGAAATTGGAATCTCCATGACCCTGTGTCAAAATTTGGTGATTACTTGACCTTGTATGTTCCTAAGAAAGATATTTTTTTATAAAAAGTTAGAAAACTAGTTCATAATTAAATGATAAGAGAGAACAAGAATTAAAAAGGGAAGTCTTTCGTCCAATAATAAAAAAACTTTTTACCAAAATATTTTTTACGAACTTTTTCCCACACAACATCGAATTGAAAACATGTACCAATAGCCATATGTTTACCTTATGTTTTTTCTATTCATGTCACCCTTGTGTAAAATGATAACTTATTAGGAATCATAACTGATAACATTCTAATGCTGGGTTCCCCTTATTAGAATTATCTGTAACTTTATCCTTTGATTGTGAATATATTATGTGTATTTATATATTTTTTAAAAAAATAATATTTTATAAACCTAATATAATTAATATGAATTGCAATTGGATGCACACTAATTTTATGAAAAAATAGTATTAATATTGAGATAAATTTTTCATCAATATTGCAATAGAGCATGCATACGACCCTTCTCAAATCCTTTTTCCATGTTTATGTTATTTTTATTCAATAAAAAATAGTCTGTAAGAGTTAGAAGAACATTTTATTTTTTATAAAATAGATAAAAGTTATAAATTTTGGACTAAACATTGCGAAAAACTAAATGTGCAAACTGATTAGGTTGATACTATGTTTTATGGATCATTTCATATGAATACCAGTGTAAATGATTAGTGATATCATATGGAAGAAATGAAAATGGAAATTTAAGACATCCTTCATAATTTTCCAAAGTTGTTTGAAAAGTTAAATAGATATTCTAAGAGATTATTGTATATTGGTTTTATTAAATACACAACATTTTCATTGAATTGAAGTTATATAATTTTAAAGATGGTAGTGAATGGAGTGACTCTAGCTTTACAGAACTACTTAGTCTCATGAATGATATGGTACCAGAATTAAATGAACTGCATTTTCAAATATATGATTCCAAATTAATTCTATGATCAATGGAAATTATCACTAAAAATTTAAATTTTTTTCCAAATGATTGAATATTATTTTATAATGACCATGAATCACTCATAAAATTCTCTAAGGGTGGCAAAAATCGATAAAAGAAAGATGAATCAAGTCCTTTAAAATTTGTATGGTACTTTCCTATCATTCCATGGTTTAGAAGACTATATGGTGATCAAGAAACTGTGAGATAATTGACATGTAATGCAAATACAAGAACTAACTATGGGAAGCTACATCATCTAGCAGACTCTCCTTAATGGAATAAAATTTATTATGTGTATCCTAAATTTGTAAATGAGATGAGAAACTTCTATCATTTTTTATCTAGATATGGAATAAATAATTTTGGTGTACCATGTTTTACTCACAATAGATGTCCAGTTATGATAGTAAATTATAATTTTCTACCATGTTTATTTATGAAGAGAAAATATATTATGTTTTCTCTGTTTATATCTAGACTAAAAAAATATGGTAATAATATTAATTTCAATTTGGATCCATTTATCAAAGATCTTATCTTTATGTGGGATACAATTTTTATAATGTATGATACTGATAGAAGTAAATAATTCACAATAAGGTGTATTTTTTATGGGATTATAAATGAATTTCCTTCTTATGGAAAATTTTCAGGCTATAGCAATAAAGGAATGTTGGGGTGTCCCATTTCTGAATAATTAACACACTTAGTTCGACTCAAACATTCCTTGAATACTGACCTTGGAAACATAAATAATGATCTTGGACGATAGCATTCGAAGGTGATACTGAACAAGGTACAAAACTATATCCACTAATGGGTGATCATCTTTTTAATAAATTAAAATATATTGAAACTATTTCTAGTAAACCATTTTCATAAAACATTAAAAAAATTAGGTTTGAAAAAGTATCAATTTTCTTTGAATTTATGTACTATAATTTTTTGCGTGTCATACATTTTATTGATGTCATTCATGTAGGAAAAAATTTATTTTATAGTGTTATTGTAATTTTACTAAATGTTCATAGAAAACAAAATATCGAATCAAGGCTAGGTTAGATTTTATTTACATGTGGATAAGGGAAGAGTTGGAACTAGGGAACGGTAAAATTTGGACCTTTCTTATCCCAGTAGCTTACACTCTATTCAAACAAGAAAAAATGTATTTCATAATTTTCCTTAATGGTATATAAGTTCTAAATTTTCATTCATAAAATATGAACAATGTTATTTCAATGAATAATTTGAATTCACAGGGACTAAAATCACATGAATTCCATGTTTTGATGCAAGATTTGATACTCATCGATTTATCTTTCATTCTTCAAAAAAATGTATGAAATATAATAACCAGAATCTTCTTCTTTTTCAAATCCATATGCAGTAAATTTATAGACCTGGAAAAATTTCCAATCATGAATCATGAGGTTGTTAACATATTATGGGACTTAGAGATGTTCTTCCCACCATCATTATTTGATATAATGGTACACCTAATGGTTATCTTGCTTAGAGAGGATCAATTGTGTAGTCCTATCCAGTACATATAGATGTACCCCATAGAAAGGTATATGAATATTTTTGAACGGGTGTGTTATGAATCGTATTCAGGTAGAAATTGTATTGTAGAATGATAAAAGTTTTAAGAGTATATTGAATTCTATACTAATTACGTATCTGGTGTTTTTTTCATCAGTGTCCCAAAGTCTCAACATAATGTACTCTTTAATAGAGAATGTATTTCTAGAATATATATTACAATTACCATCATATATTGGAAGAATGGTCACCTTTAAATTTTATATAATAGTGAATATTTTGATCCATACGTTGAATCCCAAAACGAAATTCCTCGAAATTTTAATCCATTAAGGGGTGAATTATGGATATTAAATACATATAAAAAACAGTTTATAGGATGGTTCTAAGATAATATTTTTAAGTATTTTTCTAAAAATATAAATTCAATTATTGTATGACTTCGATGGGTAGCTAGGGGACCAAATGAAAATATTATATATTACACTAGTTTTGTAATTAATGGTTATATGTTCTAAACAAAATAATAGGATAATAGAATTATGATGCAAAATAGTAGAGTTATGCTTGTGTAGGAAGTGATGCACATATCTAGATCCAAGGATATAATTATAATTTATATGAATATTTCATATTTAGGTATCATAAAACAAATATACGAGTTGTATTATACAACATTTCAAGTTTCAATTTTCCATTGAAAAAGGGTTGACAACAAGAGTGAAATAAAATTTGATAAATGGTATTTGTGAAGGTGAATTTTAGTGTGTAAGGGTAAAGGATGATTTGTTAATTATAGAATCACAAGAACTATAATTTTTTTATGTCTTAGATGTAGTAAACAAGAATTGGTCAATTTTCCTTCTAGAAATTAGAACAACTGTATGGTCAGATGAAAATTCAATCAAGGGTGACCCTTTCATTGTGAGACCACAAGGATTTCATGGGGGTTAAAATGTACAAAATGTATTGTATTTTAGAGGGTACCAAAAAGAGGGGATTTGGATCCTTGATAGAGGATCAAAATCCCTTCAAACTTTAAAAAAAGAAAGAGTTTTCAATGAGAAGTTTAAAATATTTTTTAATATGATATTCTTTTTTTCATAATATTATATGTTTTATAGTATATAAACATAATGTAAATTAATTTTTTAACTACTCATTCAGATAATGAATTATACACATGATAATGTTACAAATATCAGAGAAGAATAGGTAGTTGATTCTAAAAATGCAGAATCATTAGGGGACTAACAACATGTATATGAAAAAGAAAAGAATATCGTAGCATCACTATGTTGAATAAAATTAATAAGGCAATAAAAAAGGGTATGAAATTTAAGGTTTCAAGGAATCAACATGACCAACATATTGACGCCAACAATTCAATATTCATTAGTTGTGTTAGGCTCACAATGAGAATGAATGTGATAACTAATATAGATTTGTGGATCCATTTCTATCCTATAATGAAGGAAACACTTTGGGAAGATTTTAAGGCAATGTAATTATATAATTTCTCTATTTTACCAAAAAATATATATATTGAAAAATTGATTTAATTATTTTATCCCTTGTAGAGGTCATTTATTTTAGATGATTTCATAAGAAATATTTCTTAATGGACACTAGACAAGACTATAGAGGCTTCTAGAATTTTCTTACCAAGTTTTATCTTATTGATTCTGTGGAGAAATTAAATCCCAACCACCCAGTTACTTATGCACAAATTATCATGTAGAAAACATAGAATTCTTTCATTGGATGTTGTGATGATAAAAATTTCAACTAAATTATAGTTGATAATATATTATTTGAAATTATTTATTTTATACAATTTCATTCAAAATTATTAATTTAAAAAATAGATTATGATTTTTGAAAATAAATAAAGTTTATTGGAACCAATTTACCCCAATCGAAAAGAGAGGATAGGGTACACTTCACTCTAGAAGAAAATTGTATGTATTTTAAATCAAAAATAAAAATTTTATATGATATGAAACAATATATATCCATTTTTTATATGAATATTGATGATTCAAAATCAAAAATACACTTCCATCCCACACCATGTTCTATTGAAGGATGCTCGTGTAAATAAAGAGGGTAAACTAGTTGATGAAAATAGAAAAGAAGTATGGAAAACATGTGTAAGTATGGAATAGTAGTAATTTATTATGATTTATGAAAGTATTACATATTTGTATATATGTGTGTTTTTTGTGTGTTTATATGTTTTTTATACGATTTAGACATAAGAATCAGTAGTGACTATACCAAAAGAAAAACTATTTTATGTAGCTTTGAATTGGTAGGAACAATATGGATGCATTAAATGTATAGGTTTTTAAGTGTCAACTTGAAAATATTTCAAGAAGATGAATCAAAATAAGATAAATATTAGTTTATGAAAGGATTATAGAAAAAAATATATGTTTTTTAAGATATTATCATTTGGTCTTGTTTGGGAGATGAATATTTATGAAAGGATCAAAGGGAATCAGCAAAGGATCAAATATCAGCACATAAACAGCCAAATTCCCTCTCTATCTTTGAGGCTATTCATTCCCTTAAAACACATATCATACCCAATTTAATCAATTTTTTCATTACTATTTGTTCTAAATGTGAATAAAATAACTTCAAATAACTTTATATTACTGAAATATTTTAGGGTAAAGTTGTATGTGAATTTTATCTATCAAAACCCATGCATTGCCTTATTTTGAAGGGTATGGTGTATAATATATTGGGAGGCATTCTAAAAAAACTCCCAAAAGATCACATGAGAGTGTGGATTAAAGTAACTTAAGAGCTAAGTTCTATGTTTCTTATTACACTTGATGATTTAGATATTACAGAGGTCAATGATGCTATTGTAAATTCCATATCATGTTTGTCTAATCTTATATTGATACATGTGGAATGTCATTTACAAATTATTTCAAATAAAAAATCTGTAATAGTTGATGTAAAAAAAGTTTTAATGTAAGGAATGTTATTACATAAAGATAAAATGTTGGGGAAATGGAAGGTCGGATCAACACAATCTAGCGAATCATCCAAGAAAACAAAAATTCCTTCTAGGATTACCTTTTCACTACTAGTTCTACTACATCATTTATTATCATTGAAACTTTATGAAGACACCAAAATCAAATATAGAGATGTTTCCTAGATTCCCTATGAAGAAGAAATATTTGGAATTGTCATTATACCCACAGTTGGTATCAAAAGTATAAATGAGACTCTCAAGTTAAATGGTTGGGAGTCCCAGTTTTGAATATGTTCATAAGGTACATTTTCATAATACGCATGTCCAAAAAATGATCTAATATGTTCCTTAAAGTTAATGATTATTCATATTTTCAATAAGAATTTATATTACTATAATATAAATAGAAAACTATACAAATAATTATTTGGATTCATTAATCCTTGTATTGTTTCAATGGATGAAATTACTTTGGAGATGAAAGAAATTGATAAGAAAAAAGATGAGATAAATAAGGAATTTGAGAATAAAATAACATACAATAGACTCTTTTTGATTCCTATAATACATGAGTACAACTCTACAATCTAATCATATAAATATATTTTTATTTTTTTCATTACTTGTTTGTTTAGGAAGAACTATAAGTTGATCGAAATCAATTTAGATACCCCAAACATTAATTTTTTTTTATCCAATACATGGATTTAATTCAAAATAAGCACACATGATGTGTATTGTAAATTTTTAATTCAATTCAATCCAAATTTTATAGATAAACTTTTCATTATATATTTTAGTTTGAGTTTTACCAAGAATTAATTTATGATAGGGAAATCAGTAATAGTAAATCATGGTATAAGGTTGTTGAATGAAAATAAGAAGCCTATGGATTACTTCAAATGAAAATATATTAAGGTATATATAGAAATATTTAACTATCAAATCATATATCAAAATAATTTACTTATTTTTTTCAATGTTTCTCTAGTGTCTGAAGAAAGATAACAATAATGATTTTGGATATTATGTTTGTAAATTTATGAAAGATGTCATATACCATAAAAAGATTAGCATTTCTGAACAATTAATTTGCAAAGGCAATTATAATTTAATTAAATACATTTCTTAATATTATTTTTTATATTTTCTTAGTACGTCCAAGATTTACAACAATCTACGTACTCAAACGAAGAAGTAAATTTGTTAAGATATGAGTGGGAAGCGTACATGGTGTCGAAATGTTTTATGACATCAAGTTTAGGTGATTACCAACTATGTTTGTGATCAAGTATGGGATATCACCTTAGAAATATATTTTGGGTGTGAAGCATTAGTATCTGAAGTCTTATATATTATTTTTTCATTTTTTATTAAGGGGAAGTATAATAATGGAAATCAATTTGTTTATAATTGATTGAGAATAATACAAAGTTTTATAATGTATAAAGAAATTGTGAAAAAGTGACTTCCTACAAATTATGTAGTTAATTTTATCATCATTTTTCAAACTTTTTTATTTAAATTCTTTATCATTTTTATTTGATACTTATTTTATTAATTTTACAAATTATTTAAAAACACGAGTCACATGCTCAAAACCAAGAAAACCAAATTATATTATTTTGAAATTTTAGGAAAGTGATCCATAATTCATGTTTTATGTGTAGGAATTGACTCAAAATCAATATGGCTCATGATGTGGTCGGTATGACTCGAAGTATATGTTTTCAATACAAAAGTATCATTTTAGTTTGAAACAAGTTCCATATAACCAAAAATGAGAAAACAATCTTGGACTATTTTCAAACATTATGTAAATGATCAATAATTTATATGTGAAATATAGTAATTAACCCCACACCAATCTGACACATGATGTGGTCGATATGACCCTAAGTACATGTTTTCAATTTAAAATCTTCATTTTAGTTTAAAACACACGTCACATAGCCAAAACTGAGAAAATGAGCTTTAATTGTTTTAAACATTAAGAAAACAATAATTAATTCGTTTTTCACATGTAGGAATGGACTTTACATAAATATAACACCTGATGTTTTCATTATGACTCAAATTACTTGTTTTCAATGCAAAAGATAATTTTGGTTTAAAACACAAATCAAATATCTAAAACTGAGAAAATGAGCTTGGATTGTTATCAAAATTTTTGAAAATAGTCCATAATTCATTTGGGGCATGTAAAAATTGACAACACATAAATTTAATACCTGATGTGATCAATTTGACTCAAATTTTTTGTTTTTAATAGAATGGTTCCATTTTAGTTTAAAAAACAAGTGACATTTCCAAAACCAAGAAAAAATATTGATTTTTTTTAAATGTATATAAATGACCCATAATTCATTTTTCATGTGTAGTTATTGACCTTAGGCCAATATAACACACGATGTGATCTATATGACTAAAAATTAATGTTTTTAAAATAAAAGTATCATTTTAGTTTAAAATACATCGCATATCCAAAACCAAGAAAACTATATGAATTTTATTTCAAAAATTAGGATAATGGTCATTAATTCATATGTGACCTGTAGGAATCGAGCACACATCAATCCAACACCCTATATGGTCAGAATGACTCAAAGTGAATGTTTTAAATACAAAAGTCTCATTTTAGATTAAAACATGCATCAAATAGCCCGAACCAAGAAAATGATCTAGGATTTTTTCAAGCATTTGGAAAACGATTCGTAATTCATTTGTGATTTATATGAATCTACTCACATCAATCTAAGACATAATATGATTGATATGACTCAATGTTCATGTTTTCAATAGAAATGTTCCATTTTAATTTCAGACATGTGTCACATCACTAAAATTGAGAAAACAAGCTCATATTATTTTCAAACATTAGGAAAAGGATTCATATTTCATTTATCATGTGTAGAAATTGACTGTAATCCAATTCAACACAAGATGTGGTCGATATGGCTCAAAATACATGATTTCAATATAAAAGTGTCATGTTATTTAAAATGTATCATATAGATAAAATCGAGAAAATGATATCATATTTATTTCAAACATTATGAAAATGGTGCATAATACATTTGTGACCTGTAAGAATTGACCACACATAAATCTGAAACCTGGTGTGGTTGATATGGCCTGAAGTTCATTTTTTCAATACTCAAGTGTCATTTTATATTAAAACATGCATCAAATAACCAAAACCAAGTAAACAAGATTGTATTGGTTTCAAACTATATGAAAATGGTGTATAATTCATTTTTGATATGTAATAATTGATCACACATCAATCCAACCAAAAATGTGACCAATGTGACTCAAAGTGTGTATTTTAAATAGAAAGGAGGAAGTTTAGTTTAAAACTTGTGTCACATAACAAAAACTGAGAAAACATGTAATGTCCCTTGTTTTTTGGACCAGATGGAATTTTATGAAGGAACGTGACTTTTCAGTTTGGTGGATGGAATAAATTGTAAACCATGATTTAGAATGAAATTCCCAGAGTTGGAATACTCAAATGTATTCTTTTATCCTTTTTAAGGCCTGAGAGGTTTATTAGAAGTTCTGATGAGTTTAGGAACTGTTGGGATATAAAAACTCAAAATTGTGAGAAGCTATTGAGGGTGCATGGTTTATCTAAAACCATGCAGCCCACCAGAGGAAATAGTGTGGCCTATTTAGATGGTTTGAGGGTGTTTGGTGGTTTTTTAACCATGTTCACCAAGACACAGGTCCATGTGGTTGCTCTTGGTTCCTTGATAAAGGGTAAATTCATGTTTTAGGCATAGTTTTCCAAACCGTCCATAGGAACCATGCAAACCCCCTTAGTAGGCAGTATCCCACTCAAAGTTGGTGCACGGTTTGGTCAACCATATAGCCAAACCTTTTTTCTCGTTTAAAGTGGTGAAGTCCCCATTTTTTCCCTCCAACCTTGTAATTATTTTTTCTCCTCTAGACCTAATACATGTAGTGCCTTTCCCCCTTATGTGGTACTTTTCCTTCTCTCTTCCTAGGCAAGGAGAGATCTCTTCCATATAGTGTCAGATTCAACCACTGTCAGTCTCATTAGATGTGTACCGGTAATACTTTTGTCTCTCTTGATCATTTCATTGTTTTCCTCTCTATACCATGTGCTATATTTATGTTATTTAATTCTCCCAATTTTTAGAGTGTTTTTTCATTTCTTCGATTTATCTCAAAATGACTCGATTCAAGCCTCAATATAGGATGAGTGAATTGTCCTTGGTATAATATAGGTGGTTTCGTTATTTTACCTCAAAGTGTATTTTTATTTTATCATGCACCATTATTTAATGCTTTATACTACCTATAATCACCTCTATAATATTAAATTAATTAAATTAAATGTACTTCTCTTGCATAATGGGACACTAGATACCTACAAATCATTTCTATTCGGTGTTTACTTTGAAATTGAGACACCCCTATGGGTGTTCCTTATAGTATTACGTGCCTTATTATTTGGAAATGAGTTTAATTATTATTAAGGGTGTATGATTTTACTTTAAATAAATGTACTGCATATGAATTTATTTAAGGAAAATTATTGTCCATGAGTTATGAACTTGTGTTTAAGTTGTAGCTAGAGTCTCTTCAATAAAATTAATTTTCCACCTTTATTAAAGTTCCATGGTTTTAATTAATTATTAAATGATATAAGATTTTTATAGCTAAACTAAACTTAATATCAATTTGATATAGATACAAGGGTCTTGAACTATGCGAGGCTTGTATGGCCTCATCATTCTTTGTAATTAGAATTTGAAAATTAATTGTAAATATACTGAGAGAAATAATTGGAATTCCTTTTATGGGATCAAAAGATATTTTCCCTACCTTCATATAAGTGATACTAGTTACCTAGGGGATACATTGTAGATATGATCAATGACTAAATGGTTATACCAGGAAACAAATGATACTTGATCCCCTATTTGAGATACTATGTATGGGGTCAGAGGTTTTATTGTCTTTACATCATACTAGGAGTGATACTTGGGATTCCATTTATGTGTCACATTGGAAAGTCTCTTATGGCATTCAGTGTTTATTCTACTCCATATATGATACTTGGGTTCCTGTATATGGTTCAACTTAGACAGACCCAAGATGCCAATTATTTAAATTATAGAGATGTCTTATGTATAAACTCAAATAATTCTAATTTATTAAATTGAAGGACACATCCACCAATCCAAGTCACATTCTTAGGATTGGTCCAAATCTTGATACCTTATTTATGATGAAAAATTGTCACACTCTTTTATATTAGTAAAATTTGACTTCTAATTGAAGATATCGGCTTAGGCTGAAGCAGGTAGTGTCAGTTGGGTATCCATGAGGAACCTAGTCCAAATAATAAATTTATTTATTGACTTACATTTCTTATTATTGGAACACTACACATTTTAAATTCACAGACTGAATTATTCTTTAGAAATTTTTGGTGGTGTCCTACTAAGTATATCTTACACCATGTTCAGGCTTCCATTACACTAGGGTATCAAAAAACCTCATATTTTCATATTTAGGATCATGGATTGTGTTATATGCTATTAGGATTGTTCATGGGAGTTAGAATCAGATGATTGAACTAGAGCTCAGGATGATCATGGAGACATCCTTGGAGATTTTCATTATTTTTGTTATACTGTATTGTATCACATTATATATGATTACTACTTTGTTTATTTTATCATCACATAGACATGCATGTGTTATTGTAAATTTGGAACTGTCCATTTCTAATTATTTTCATCTGTTACTATTATTCTTTCACTACTCTGTATTTTATGTTTACTACTTCCATTCTTGATTGATATATTATTACTATCATCATTATACCACTATGGTACTATGAATATGAGGGTATAGTCTTCCCACCATACCATCCTTAGACCCTCGATTCTATTCGATATCCTCTAGCATATAGGAAGGCATGCTTGAGGTCATGTGGTGATAATTTTGTCTACTAGTTTTATAGTTAGTCTAGTAGAGATGTTACAAAGTGTTATCAGAGTTGTTTCCTTTCCTTGTATTACTATTTGTGCTAGTAGATAGGGGAATAGGTATTTATTGTAACTTAGTAAATAACTATGTCTAGGAGTGATCAACCCACACATGGAAAAATGTCCAAGAGGCTTGGGATGAGTTTGTAGTTTATGTTGTTCATTATTACAGTTTATTATGATTTCACCATGAGTGATTAGTGTGAATTTTGTTTGATCGTTAATTTATGATATTTAATGTAATTACTCATGGCCCAAAATATAAAGAAAGTATCATTAAAATCATCATTATAAGAACATAGAGATTCACATTCCATGCATATTTCATTCTATGTAGGTTACATTACTTGACTTCCTAATAACAAAGAAATGTGTGCCTTGTATGTTTATTATCATGTCTTTTATATACCATGATAGTTATTTTTGTAAAACACTCAGTTTTATACCTGCTTATGTATTTCATTAGGATTGTTTTCTTATGTTCCAATAGTCTATGATTTACTTATCCTAACTTAATTTATAACATATTTTAGTAATTATTATTCCAAGATGCATGATTATTTAGAATGTCTACTTACATACCATTATTAGGTAATTGTTTTAATTTTTTATGAATTTACCTCTTTTCACAACAAACATTGTTATAATTTTAATATACAATTAGTTATTAAAGTGTTAGTGTCATCCTAAGAGGTGATTTCCTGCATATATTAGTGGTGTCACCTTAACTATCAAAGAATGACATTTTTGATCCATGAACCATTGGTTACATGGGATGAAACATACTAGTTTCTATTAAATGGGATCCAGTTTTCAATTTAGAAAGTGTATGGGAACTTTCTAAATTGGGAAATAGTAACCCATATAATTGAACCATCATTTTGAGATTAATATACCATGAAACCATTTTTTAAATATAAAATATATTAAACCTTAAATTTTACATAAATTGGTTACTTGTGGGACTTTTACATGACTCGACCCAAGTAGGTCGTTATGTATGAGTTATAGTTATGAGATAGACCTTAATCAACCTATGTAGGTTGGTCATGGTGCTGAATTTTAATCAGATGAACCCAATAAGGGTGTTTTATAATTTTAATGATTAAAAAGATTTGGGTTTCATTTAGATGAAGCCATAATAGATTAACATGAACCTCATAGGTTTCCTTTATTTTGTTATTTCATTGTACTTAACACCATGAGGGTTTTTTTTGTAATATAGGGGTGGTTATTTAAAGTGTCTGTAGCTGCTTATATGGTGTTAAATATAAACTTATTGTGGAATATTACTTTACTAGTCCTCTATTTATTTAATAAAATACATGTTATCTTCTTTTGAGTTGTATATATATGGGGAACTAGTTAATTAAAATGCCAATTACAACCTAAAGTATGTTTTCCTTTATATATTAGACTTTCAATTTGACATAACAAAGCTAATTATAAAATCTTATGAATAAATAAATGAGGATTAAAATTAAATTTATAAGATAAACTGCCAAATTATTATAGGATGTTAGTTAAATAAATAAATCTTACAAGAATGTTTGATAAAACTTTCCTATGTGCCTTTTGGAATTATCTAAATAAATGTTCTAAGTATATTTTTCTTTATAACTAGTATATTATTTTAAAAATTTATCCTTTGAAATATTAAAGATCAAATTTAAATAAATGAATCGCCTCAGATAAAACCTTAAATTGGTGTTCTTATATTCAACCCTCTGTTCAAGGTAGTTTAAATCTTTCTTTGAGATTTCTATATAATAGGAACATGAGTGTTTCCCATAGGCCTCTATAACATTTAATAGTTTGTATTGGACCTAAAGAATAGGTGGTATATCCTAGTGATCTTTTTTGTGTAACTATAGTTTTAAGATTTAACATTTCATACTTCTTTAAAGGGATATCTTATTGTAGGTAGAACCCCTTTCTCAATGCTTGTGAGAAGTTTTAGAGAAAAGGTTTCATTTGGGTGTCGTTTATCCTATGTAGGACTATTAGTTTCTTAAACAAAATCATTTTCTTGATGGGTGGATGTTTAGTAATTTGACCCATTTTATGAGTGTGATCATCATGTAATTCTCAGTTTTAGTGGGATAGACATTCCTTGGGAATTTTCGGCCACTTATTAGGTCATGCGACCCGTCCCCTTCTTGTTCAGTAATGGATGACTCGGTACATCATAAACTGAATTATAGTCATATGGGAAAATATTAATATGGGATAAATCTTTTTACATACCATTGGATATTGGATTCATAGATCCATAAGCCTGTGGATAGTGTCAAATTATATGCCATTGTGAAAATGAATCTGGTGGTAGAATGTGTTGATACATGTGGTACCCATCGAGTTGATAAATGATATAGTGAATCATATGTGTTTGGTGGTAATTTATAAATACTTGAGCTATCATACTATGTTCATGGGTTGTCTTTATAGTAGAGTGACCTGATAATTAGAGGAAATCTGACTAATCCTAGTGATTTGTATGATGTTGTAAAAAGGGATCTGGTATTTTAACATGTTGGTCGATTGGTTTTTTCTTTTATTCCTAATATTATGGTGCATTTGGATGTAACTCAGAAGGATTTTTACATGTACATCTATGGTAAATATGTTTTATTTCACTTTTATGAGGATGGTTTCCTTGTATTTTCCAGTTATCACTTGGAAGAAAATGTGTTATCCATCTCTTGTACCTATGGTTAGTAGTGGATGGAGTGTGACTTAGGATGAGTTCCCTTTTTTAATAAATTACTACTAGGAAGATCCTAATTTAGGGAGAGTCACATTAAACTTTTTCAGTGGGTCCTCCCAATATGAGGGGGTACAATAGTGAAGGGCCATTTGGGAATGGTTAGAATTACTTTAGATTCCCTTTTCTATATATGCAACCTTTTTAAATACTATTAGTAAGGGATGGACTCTGTAGGTTGTGCTTGAGAAATCATAGGATGTCTCGGTTGAAAAAGGAATGATGATTGGTTAATGATGATGTGTCAGTAGTGTAGTTAAGCTTTTTCAAAAAAAAAGTCTACCAATAATGGTTTTGATGCTCCTATTTTTAGTAGTTGGGTATGGTTGGTTGGAAACTATATCGATCAATTCATATGTGATATGATCAAAGTGTCTCTGGTCTACCTGTTAATTCATAATATCATCTTGGTGTACTCTTATATTTGATACGATCATTACATCTATCTTTATATCATTCAGGATACACTGAGAGAGCGTCAGTTATACACTAAGATAAAAAATTTAAAATGCTATTTTGTTTTGATAAAAGAAATCCATGTGAGTTATGCTTATTCAGCCTGGTAAGTTAATAGGTGTGGTTACCTTGGGTGATACTTGAGTTCTTGGGTAGAAATTCCTTGAATGGAATCAAGGAAACTATCCATTTCACTTTGAATTTATCGATAGTCTGATGCCTATTTTGGCTTAGTCAGTGTTCATGATATGTGGATTTTTCAGCTATGTACTGACATCTCACTTGTAAACATCCGAGTATGGACTACCTTGGATGATCTCCTTGGACTCTTGTTGATGATTTCAAGGTTACCCTAGCCTTTAGTTATACTTGGTGGTTTTATTTAAAGGGTGAAAATCTAAAGGTGTTGCATCGGGTGTACACCCATGTCTGTGCTGAGGTACGAAATCTAAAATAAACATTGGTCTTGAGACGTCACTATAATTAAGGTATGGGCTTTAATGGAAATTCAAAAAGTAAACTCAAGGTTCCTTGGAGGAAGGTTATGTTTTTTAGGTTGTGTTCAATTGGTTTTCTAAGATGATCATTTTGATAATTTTCATTAAGAAGTGACTCAACATACTTCCTCTAGTTTCATTTAATGTGGTCGGTGAGGAACTATTTCAGGAACACCATTAGGTTGAGATGGGTGTGATGTAAATGTTGATTGAGCCTTTTAAGGATAGATCTAGAAACTGTTTAAACTTGTTCCATCTAATTTTGACCTTTTAAATTTAGTGGGTACCATTCCATGTTCTGTTGTAGTTGGGTTTCCAAGTTGAGAAAAAAATCACAATAGGAGAATCGTTAGAATGATTAGTCCTTTCTTTGGTAGGGAAATCCTATGGTGAATATATTGTGGTTGTTAAATGATATAAATTATGTTGTGGGGAAACTGAGGTCAAGTAATTAAAAATATGATGAAGTAATCATTTTTCCAGTTTGACGGGAATGGGTAAGTGTCATCTCAATAGTTTAGTTTTGAATATGAGCATTGTCTTGAGTTTTAAAGGCTTATTTGGTGTACTCTTAAATTGATTTCAAAGGTGTGTTGGTCATTTAGAAATGAAACATGACGGTTTAAAAAAACATTACAACATGAGTAGTTCAAGTGATGTTTTCATCATTTCCCCATGTATTATCAGGAATGAAAATTTTTAAATTGGGGATATTTTAGTGTCTTGTGTTTTTTTGGACTAGATGAAATTTTCAGAAGGAACTTTACTTTTTAGTTTGGTGATGATAATAATTATAAACAAATATTTGAAATGAAATTATGAGAGTTGGAAAACTAATTTTTTTTGTTTTTAGAATTTGTTTAATCCATAAGATGTGCCACGAAATTTCCAATGTGTTTCATAAGTGTTAGGCTCTAAAAACTCAAAATAGGTTGATGTTTTTTAGGGTGAAAAGTTTTTTCTGAAATTGTGCATCCCACTAGAGGAAACCATGTGTCATGTTTAAAGGGAATGAGGGTGTATCATGGTTTTTTCTAACTTTGTGCACCAATATTAACAACCATATGGTTGTTTTAGGTTTATTGAGACAGGGAAATGCATGGTTTATGCATGGTTTCCCAAACTGGGAATATGAACCATGTGACCCCCCTTGTAGGAAGTAGCCCACACATGGTTGGAACACAGTTTGGCCAACCATGTGGCCAAAATGTGTTCCTCATTTAAAGGGTTGAAATCCCCATTTTCCCCTTCTATGCTTTTAATGCATTTTCCTTCTCTCCTCTCCCATGCGTGTTGCACCTGTCCCACTTCAATGGAGAGTTTCCTTCCATCCTCCTTGGCATGGAGAGATCACTTCCATAAGTGTCATATTTTACCATCATCGGTCTCATTAGATTCATATAGGTAATCCATTAATTACACTTTCTGTTTTCTTTCCTTTACTCATCATCCCCTACACTATCTTCATGCGAGCTAATTCACCCTATTTCAAGGCGTTTTTTCATTTTTATGATTTCTATCAATCTAACTCAATTCAAACCTCAATATAGGATGAGTGAACCATCCTTGGCATTAGTTAGTTGGTCTAGTTATTATCCTTCAATGTCCAGTTTAATTTTATCATGATTCATTTTTCTATGTGTCTTACATCCCATCATCACCTCCATATTATTAAATTAATTAAATTAAATGTATTTATCATGCATAATGGGACCCTATCTATCTATAAAACATTTCTATTGGAAATTTACTCTAACATTGATCCACCCCTATGAGTGTTCATTCCTTAAACGATTAAGATCCTTTTAATTTTGTAATGATAATAATTATTATTACGTGTGTATAAAATTGCATGAAATAAATGTATTATATATGAAGTGATCTATGGAAAATGATTTTCCATGAGTTATACTCTTGTGTTTAAGACATATCTTGATTGGCTTGAGTAAAATGAATTGTCCACCTTTATTAAAGTGTTTTTTTATTAACGCCTTATTAAATGATATAAGCTAATGATAGTTAAACTTTCCTTAATATCATATCAAAAGTGATATAAGGGTCCTAACTTAAGGGTGACTTGAAAGGGATCATTGTACTTTATAATTATAATTTTTAAATGAATTGTAAATACACTAGGAGTAATACTTGGAATCCCTTGGATGGGCTCTCCACATATTTTTTTTACCTCTATATGAGCAATAATAGTACCCTATGGGAGACATCATGGATGGTATTAGTGGTTATATGGTTGTAACAATCCCCGAGTGACACTTGGTCCCCTATGAGAGATATTAGGAACTATATTAGAGGTTTTATTGTCTTCACATCATGTCGGGAGTGATACTTGGGATTTCATTTATGAGTCTCCTTAGACGGACTCTTCCAACATTGAGAATTTATTATGCTTGTAGTGCGATAATTGGGTTATTTGATATGGTTTAACATGGATGGGACTAGGATACAAATTTAAATTATAGAGATGTGTTCTATATAAACTCCAATAATGATAATTTATTCAATTTATGGGTGTTTCTGCCAAAACAAACTATATGCTAGGGCTCAATTTAAATCTTGATACCTTATTTATAATGACCCATTATTACACTCTTTTATATATGTACAGGTCAACGTCTAATCAAATATATCTGGATTAGGTTGAAGAATGTAGTTTTAGTCAGGTATCCATGAGGAACTCAGTCTAAAGTATTTATTTATTTATTTCCTTGTATTTATTATTAATGAAATTATACTCATTTTATATTCACATATTGTATAATACTTCATACATCATTGGTGTTGTCCTACTGAGTATATATCACACCCTATTTAGGCCTCCATTGCACTAGGGTACCAAAATAGACCTTCGGTTTACAGGTTCCGAATAATAGACTATGTTGTGTTCTATTATGCTTGGTTATTGGTGTTAAGAGCATAAAACTAAGCTGAAACTCAAGATGATCATAGATATAGCCTTGAGAATTTTGTTTATTTCTGTTATACTATATTTTATTACTTGTTTTATGGTTACTTCTTTTTTTATTTTATCTTCACATGGACATGCATGCATCGTTTTATATTTGACGTTGTCTATTTCATATCATTTTATTCAGTTTCTATTATTATTTCATTGGTTTATCTTTTATGTTTACTGCTTTTGTTTTTGGTTGATATATTATTATTATTATTATCATTATACTACTTTGTTACTCTAGTCATGAGGGTATAGTCTCCCCAAAATACCATCATCAGAACCTCACTTCTAGATGGAATCCCCTAGCATACGAGGAGGCATACTTGAGCCAATGTGGTGATCGGTCCAACTACTGGTTTTATAGTCAGTTGAGTCGAAACATTACAAAAAAAAGCATAGATTATTTTTAAAATTTAGTAAAATGATCCATAATTTATTTTTCGCATGTATGAATTTATTATTCTTCAATCTCACACATTATGTGGTTTATATGACTATAAGTACATTATTATGATATAAAACATTCATTTTAGTGTAAAACACATCCCATATACAAAACCTTAAAAATGAGCTCATATTGTTTTAAAAAATTTGTACAATGTCCCATAAATCATTTTTGACCTATAGGAATCAAACACATGTCAATTTGACATCTTATGTGGTTGGTATGTGACGCACGCATGTCGTAGGGTGTGGCAAAAACAATTTAATTTTCCTAGTGCAGCATAGAAGATGACCAGGGTCGTCTTACTTGAGGATCTTTCTCAATCATTTAATTACTTAATATAATTTAACTAAACTACTTCTTTTTTGTGTTTTTATATTATCTAGTAATGGAAAACAATTAAAATAAAATAAAAGATAAAACTAACATGCAAGGACAAAATGCAATTAATTGAGAAAGAACTTTGCCTTTATGGGCTGGTTTGTGGGTTTCATCATTCTCCTTGTTGGTATTTAAATTAAGTTTGATAATTCAATTATGAGTTCTCAATCATGAATTACTAATCTTTTATTTTTTGGTGTGAAATCTTGAGTGCATTTTGCAATCGTAACTTCACCTCCTCCTATAATCATGGTTGATGGCACACCTCGATCGAGAGTGTGTCATATTCCAAGACCTGGCTCCATCGTATGCCATTTCAACAACTGAATTGATCAACTCCATCGTATGAAGATCTTGTATCTAGTATAAGTGAGGAGAAATATTTAATAAAAGAATAGAAATGAGTTTGAGATCAGTGTCGTGGTGGACGATCGCCACACCCGTGCACATCACTCTTGCTCATCACAAACATAATAAAAATTGGAATTTAAGCACAGAATAAATGAAATGTTCACATACCTCCCATGAGCCAAGTCTTGGGTTAACACCTCATATTTGAGGGTAAGAGGTCATGGTGGATAATATGAGAAGAATAAAAGAAGAAAAGAAGGAGAAAAGAAGAAGAAGACAACATGGTGGATGGGTGGACACAAAAATGATGCATGAATTTTATTAGAATTCTAAATTACAACTGAAAACAAAAACAAAAATAATGAAAAATAAATTAAATGGGGAAGATTTTTGTCCGGCCTCCCTCGATGGTGATCTCCACCTTGGTTCCTTGAAGGAATGGATGGAGAATGGGATGCTTTGGGAAGGAGGTGAAGGCCTCCTTTTATAGGCAGAATTCGACCCCTGAACATTTTCGCATTGTAAACCCCATAAATGACAACTTCACGTGTTCTACCCTTCATGAATGTTGTTCATAAATCCCTTTTACATTTCTCCTCAACATTTAAGCTAATTTGGAAATTGGATGGAGGAGTTATGAATTTTTCATTCTCGGTTTCTATTTCTGGACGAAGCTTCCAGGAAGGTTCCTCCAAAATTATGTCATTCAATGGCCTTCTTAATGACCTCCAACATCCCCCAAATTTATTTTAAAGACGTTCCTATCTGTCCTAGTAGTATCCCAGGTAAAAAAACATCATTTATATCTATGTAGGCCGAGATGGGGTTCCGTTACGGTGGGTGGTTCCACGTTGTCCGCCTGGAAAAATGTCCTACTTCAATGAATGTTTAGACCCTTTAGATGGACGAATCAGCTCCTGGTAAAGAATAAAAAGTTGGAGGAAATAAAATTATGATTCTAAAAAAAATTTAATCAAAAAATTTTTAAATATAATTTTAATGAAATGACCAAAATAACCTTGACGTAAAAATCTGTTTAAAATCCAGAATTAGGCGTTTTTCACATTTGGGCTCAAAATAACACTAAAACCTAAAAAAATGACAATTACCTATCCAATAACACTTTTGTGGGATTATAAAAAATTATTTACAGTATAAAATATATGAAAATGTGAGCTTAATCACTCCCCCACACTTAAACATTGCACTCTTGGGCAATCATCTTACATCCAAATCAATTTCCACACAATAATTAAAAATGAGAAAATATCAATGATCTTATCCAAAATAGAATTATATCATGTATCATATATGAAAAACAAATCATATCCCATTTTCATTTCAATCATTAAAATTTGTTCAACCTCATAAATCAATCCATGTCCCAATCACAACCTACCTCACATTGAATTTTATGTCACTCTTCACTCAAGAGAAATTGAATCTAAAGTTATAATCATACTTGAAAATCACATGTATCACCATAGGTTTGTGAAAATTATCATTTCTCCACAGTGTGAAACATGAAAATGGATTTAATCATGAGGGCTTTAATTAAAGGTTCAAATGATTCTGTGTCTTAGGGTTGGTGGGAAAATGATTGAAAACATTACATGCTAGAAAGAGGAGGTTGGACTTTTAATTACAATGCATGATTAAATCAAGGGAAAACATAGGTAATTACTCTCTCAATCCCACTTGAAAATGTGAAATAAACTTCACCACCCCCTTTTATGACATGGTACATGAGCCAAGAAGTGATTATAATGAATGATATCATCTATGTTCTTCCTTTTTTTCAAAGCTCCAGAAAGGCACAACTTTATTTTCTTTTTCTTTTTTTTCATGGAGGATGAGCTGAAAATTAAATACAATGAATGAATGAAAATTCATGCCCTTGATTTTTGAGAGGGACATGAGTGATAACAAAATGTAAAATAAGGAATTCAAACTCATCTCCATTTTTTCTTTTTTTTAAGGAGAAATGGATGAAACAAATAAAGATGAATGAAATGACGACACATGCCCAATTATCTTATTATATACAGCCCAAAATACTGACACACACCTCACATCACCAATAAATGATACACATCCCAATGAACGCACACGAAAGGCCCTTCCATCACACTCAAACTTGAAATATCCATGAAAAAATACTAAAAGTGCGGGTAGGTAAGGAAAAATTGGCTTGTAATGTGGCTTAAACCTATAATGAAATTCATGGAATCTAAGGTCTTACAAAGGATAAATGTTAAGGTCAGTCTCAAGATAAAATTTGGCTAGCCAAAGAGATTCCTCAATCATTTTAAATACATTCCATGAAATACAAATCTTTGAAATAGAATTATTCAAAAATTCTGGTTCTCACACAAAATTCAAGTTTCCCTCAAGAAAGTGTGGGTATTGGGAAGAATATGTAGAAGTGGTTTAGAATACCTCATAGGATTGCGAAAATATTTTGAGTCAGTGTTTCATGGGCATGGATTTCAAAAATTAGTCAAACTCATTAAAATGCTTGAAAATCAATTTCAAGGGAAAAGAATTCATATCAATAATCATTTAAAATCCATTATTTCAAAAATCATTTCAACTCTTTCAAAATCAATTGAAGTGTGAAAAGTGAAAAGAATATTCATTAAAGCTCAAAATATGTTTTGGACCAAAAAATGAAAGGATTTTAAATGATAATAGTAAAAAGTTAACTCCCTTTTGAAATAATGATTCAGTCATCTTCCTCTAATTCCTGGGGCTTCCTTCTGGCTTCATGATCCTACAAAAGAGAAATTACTCAATTAATCACAAGGATCATTTCATTTAAGCTCAAAATTAAATGAGATAGGGGGCTACATACTAGACTATTTCCTAATACTGAATTTGAAAATTAAATTACTAGAAAGCATGTAAAGATAAATCTTGGTATGATCCCCCAAGTGGGCCCTGGTATCTTTTACTCCCTCTAGAAGGCAGTACCATCTTTTATCCATAATCTGTTGGTGGATGAAGATTATTTGATTTAAACCACCACATGTGGCTCTTCCCAGCTTTATGTTCTTTGTTCTTGTTTAGGAGGACTCCATAGATAGAGTATACCAGATCCGCCGCCTTCACAATTTGGTATATCTTTCATGGTAGGTGTAGGATGAAGTACAGAACCTCCTCCTCTTTTGTTGCTACTTGTGCAACCATCTTGTCTTCCAGTGCTAACTTCATGGGGGCTTCGACCTCCTGTATTATTTCCTTAGCCTCAGCAACATGGATCTCTTTATGATTGGGCTCCTCCAGTAGATATTCCATGACTTACGGGATCTCCAGGTGTTCATCAACAGGTGAATCTTCTTTTGTCTCTTTATCCTCCAGGGCATAATAGGAGTCATTTGATTCTTAAAATTCAAAACAATTGGGAGTTATACTCAAATTAGTTTCAACAAAATTAAAATAATTTGAGTTCAATAATGTATCATCTCCCTGAGTTGGTTCAGCTTGAATCTCTTCTTTATTTGAAAGTGCCTCTTGGAGTTAATTATCGCTGGATGGAGGTAGGTAGTCATGCTCCTCCACCTCGAGTTTGGATTCAACTTCATGGATTTATTCAGTGAAATTAGGGAAGACCTGTGGAAATTTCTTCTTAACATTGATTCTTTTACTGTCACTTTTGATTTTATCATCCATGGATATCAAATCTTCAAGTGAGATCCATGTTGCAAGTCCTCTTTCCTTCTATTTGAACCTTATCATTAGAGCATCGGCCTTTCGTTGGAGGGCCTCCTCAGTGTAGTCGTTTTCTTCCTCCTACACCTATGAGTAGTTATTCCATGAATAATAATTGTAATTTGAATGCATCACGGAAAAATAATTTTTTTGGATTTTTTTTTAAAAAATAATGAAAACTATCTAAAATTTCAAAATAGAAAAAGTAAATTAAACAACTGATTAGCTCCCCAGAAACGGCGCCAGTTTTGGCACACGCCTATCGTAGGGCATGGCAAAAGCTATTTAATTTTCCTAGTGCAGCATAGAAGGTGACCAGGGTCATCTCACTTGAAGAGCTTCCTCAATCGTTTACTTACTTAATCTAATTTAACTAAAATAATTTTTTTTGGTGTTTTTATATTATCTAGTAATGGAAAACAATTAAATTAAAATAAAATATAAAACTAACATGCAAGGAAAAAATGCAATTAATTGAGAAAGAACTTGGCCTTTATGGGTTGGTTTGTGGGTTTCATCATTCTCCTTGTTGGTATTTAAATTAAGTTTGATAATTCAATTATGAGATCTCATTCATGAATTAATATTCTTTTATTTGTTGGTCTGAAATCTTGAATGCATTTTGCAATCTTAACTTCACCTCCTCCTATAATCAAGGTTGATGGCACACCTCGATCGAGAGTGTGTCATCTTCCAAGACCTGGCTCTATCGTATTCCATTCCAACCACTGAATGGCTCAAATCCATCGTATAAAGATCTTGTATCCAGTAGAAGGGAGTGAAAATATTTAATAAAAGAGTATAAATGAGTTTGAGATCAGTGTCGTGGTGTACAATCACCACACCCGTGTACATCACTCTTTCTCATCACAAACATAATAAAAATTGGAATTTAAGCATAGAATAAATGAAATTTACACATACCTCCCTCGGGACAAGTCTTAGGTTAACCCCTCATATTTGAGGGTAAGAGGTCATGGTGGATAATATGAGAAGAACAAAAGTAGAAAAGAAGGAGAAAAGATGAAGAAGAAAACATGGTGGATGGGTGGACACAAAAATGATGAATGAATTTTATTAGAAATCTAAATTACAACTGAAATCTAAAATAGAAATAAAGAAAAGAAATTAAATGGGGAATATTTTTGGATGGCCTCCCTCGGTGGAGATCTCCACCTTTGTGCCTTAAAGGAATTGATGGAGAATGGGATGCTTTGGGAAGGAGGTGAAGTCCTCCTTTTATAGGTAGAATTCGAACCCCGAACGTTTTCACATTGTAGACCCCATAAATGACCTATTCACATGTTCCACCCTTCATTAATTTTGTGCATAAGTCTCTTTTACATTTCTCCTCAAAATTTCAGCTAATTTGGAAACCAGATGGAGGCGTTATGAATTTTTCATTCTCGGTTTTTGTTTTTGGACGAAGCTTCCAGGAAGGTTCCTCCAACAGTATGTCGTTCAATGGCCTCCTTAATGACCTCCAACATCCCCCAAATTTATTTTAAATACGTACCTATCTGTCCTCGTGGTATCTCAGGTGGAAACACATCATTTAGATTTGTGTAGGCCGAGATGGGGTTCCGTTATGGTGGTTGGGTCCACGCTGTCTGCCCAGAAAAATGTCCAACTTCAATGAATTTTTAGACCCTTTATATGGTCGAACCAGCTCCTGGTCTAGAAGACAAAGTTGAAGGAAATAAAATTAGGATTCTAAAAAAATTTGAATCGGAAAATTTGGAAATTTAATTTTAATGAAATGACCAAAATACCCTTGACGTAAAAATCTGTCTAAAATCTAGATTTAGGTGTTTTTCACATTTGGGCTCAAAATAACACTAAAACCTAAAAAAATGACAATTACCCATCCAATAACACTTTTGTGGGATTATAAACAATGATTTATAGTATAAAATATATGAAAATGTGAGGTTCATCAGTATGACTCCAAGTCCATGTTTTCAATACAAAGGTTTAATTTTAGTTTAAAACATGCATCAAATAGCCAAAAATGGGGAAATGAGCTCAATTATTTTTTAAACATTATAATAATGGTTCATAATTCATTTCTTATGTGTAATAATTGATTACACATCAATCTTACACGTGATGTGACCAATATAGCTCAAACTGTGTGTTTTCAATAGAATAGTTCCATTTTAGTTTAATATGTTTGTCACATCACCAAAACCAATAAATAGAACTCGAATAAATTTCAAACACTGTGAAACTGATCTATAATTCATTTTCCATGTGTAGGAATTAACTTCACATGAATCTGACATACGATGTGGTCTATATGAGTTAAAGTGCATGTTTTCAATATAAAATTACCATTTTAGTTTAAAACACACATAAAATAACCAAATCTGAGAAAATGGTATTGGATTATTTTTAAACATTAAGAAAATGATCCATATTCATTTTTGACATGAAGGAATAAACCACACATCAATCAAACACCATATTTAGTTTGTATGACTTGAAGTATGTGTTTCTATTTGCAAAAGTATCTTTAGTTTGAAACACACATCAAATAGCTGAAACTGAGAAAACGATCTCGGATTATTTTCAAACTTTTCGAAAAATATCCATAATTAATTTTTGATTTGTAAGAATTAACCAAACATCAATCCAAAACATGATGTGGTTTATATGACTCAAATAGTTTGTTTTAAATAGAAAGGTTCCATTTTAGTTTAAAATGCATGTCACATAATCAAAACCAAACAAAAAAAGATTATATTTTTTTCAAAATTTAGAAAACAATCTATAATTCATTTTTGATATGTAGGAATTGATTGTATAAAAATATAACACATGATGTTCATGATATAACTAGAAGTACATGCTTTCAATATAAAACTATCATTTTAGTTTAAAACTCATCATATATCCAAAACTAAGAAAATTAGATTAGATTATTTTAAAACATTATGAAAATTGTCCATAATTAATTTTTAACCTATATAAATTGGCCACATGTCAATTTGACACCTGATGTGGTTGATATGACTCAAAGTGCATGTTTTTAATACAAAAGTTTCATTTTAGTTTAAAACATGAACCAACTATCTAAAACCAATCAAACATGATCGTATTATTTTCATAATTTATAAAAAGGTCCAAAATTCATTCTTTATGTGTAATAATTGACCTCACATGAATTCGACACATGATGTGACTATTATGACTCAAAGTGCATGTTTTCAATAGAAAGGTGTCGTTTTAATTTAAAATATGTGTTATGTTTTTAAAACCAATAAAAAATTATAGGATTATTTTAAAACATTAGGAATGTGATCCATAATTAATTTTTCACATGCATGAATTGATTGTATGCCAATACAACACACTATGTGGTCGATATGACTCAAAGTATGAGCTTTCAATATAAAATAGTAATTTTAGTTTAAACACATCACATATCCAAAACTAAGAAAACGAGATCAAATTATTTTCAAACATTATGAAAGTTTTCCCTAATTCATTTTTTCTTGTAGTAATTGTCCACACATTAATCATACACCCAATGTGGTTAGAATGACTAGAAGTGGGTGTTTTCAATATAAAAGTGTCAGTTTAGTTTCAAACACACATCAAATAGCCAAGACCAAGCAAACAAGCTTATATTATTTTCAAAATTTAGTAAAATGGTCCATGATTTATTTTTAATGTGTAATAACTGACCACAAATCAATCTGAAATATGATGTGACCAATATGATTCAAAGTTCTTTTTTCCAATATAAAGGTTCCATTTTAGTTTAGAATGTGTGTCACATCACCCAAACTGAGAAAATAGCTTGGATTGTTTTCAAACATTAGGGAAATGATACATAATTCATTTTTTAGGTGTAGGAATTTACAACACATCAATTTAAAATAAGATTTGGTCAATATGACTCAAAATTCATTTTTCCAATAAAAAATTGACATTTTAGTTTAAAACAAACATTAAATAATCAAAACTGAGCAAATGAGATCGGATTACTTTTGAAAAATTAGGAAAATAGTCTATAATTCATTTTTTATATGTACTAATTTTCTTCCCATAAAATGGCACATGATGTGAAATATATGACTCAAAGTGTGTGTTTTTAATATAAAGGTGTTGTTTTAGTTTAAAATATACGTCACTTGCCAAAATTGAGAAAACAAGCTCAGATTATTTTTAAATTTTAATAAAATGATCTATAATTCATTTGTGACATATAGAAATTGACCACACATAAACCGAAAACACAATGTTCTCATTATTAATTAAATTTCATGTTATCAATTTATAAGTTCCATATTAATTTAAAATGCACATCACATCACCAAAACCCATAAAAAGAACTCAAATGTTTTTCTCATCATTTAATCAGTTATTACTTAATTAATTTCCTTATCATTTTTATCTTATATTTATTTAGTTTATTTTTACAGATATAATTCTTGAATAAGAATAAAAAACAGTGTGATAGTTGAAGGTTTGTTCTCAAAAATAAATTCCTCTTGAATTGGATCCCAACCATAGTAAGTTTTTTATCACAATATATGTTATGCAATTCAATAGTAACTACTTTTTATAATAAAATGAAATGGTGTGACGTTTAGGAATCAACCGCAAGACAATCTGATACACGGTGTGCCTCCTATGACTCAATGTATATGTTTTTAGTTCAAAATTGACACTTTTTGTTTAATTTATTTTTTAAAGTATTAGTAACATAATTTTTTCTTATACAGGTGAATTATTTTCCTCAAGATGGGCTGGTTTGTTCTATAACTAATAGCATGATTGGGGGTCAGGGCCATAGAAAAGGGAGCATTGATGTTTTGAATTTCTATGATATTTTGTACATACTCATGTAATATTACAAACCAATTTTTGAAATATATATATAATATAGTTTTTTTATTTTATTTATGTTGTAAAGTTTATTTCAATTTAATTTTTTATTTTGTCTAATATTTTTACTTGTATTTTATCTTGTATTTTATGGTTATACTGTTGTAGTCTGCTATAATTTTAATAGTGCATTATAGTAATATGACCCTTTATCAATGCAAGTAATATCATTGATACAGTGACCCTTTATAAGTTTTAGAAAAAGAGATGATAAAGGGATCCTTTATCAACACTATTAAAATAACTGATAAAGAGATCCTTTATGAGAGCTAAACTAGCATTGATAAAGTACCACCTTTATCATTGGTATTTTTAGCATTGATAAACAGAACCTTTATCAATTCTAAATAAAACCACTAATAAAAGAGGTTATTTATCATTTCTTAAAAAATCACTGATAAAGTTTTCCCTTATCGGTGACTTTTTAATACTAAATTTTTTTCCCTTTATCAGTGCTTTTTTGGGGATGATAAAGTCCTATTACTTTTAATTGTGCTATGATTTTCATCATTTTTTATACTGAAAAAGAAATATTTTAGTTTTTTTAAAGGCCATATATATAGTATTTTTATTTAACCAAAATATAAAATTATCTGTATAGAAATGGAAAGGTATACCTAATGAGAATTTAAAGCCTGATTTCTGAAAAAACAATATTAGGAATAGTTACAGGTAGTTTAAATGCCTAGTTGGTAGAATAAAAAGGCTAATCCAATATACATAGTAAAAAGTGCTATATAAACTCAACATTAATGGGTATCCAATAACTGTAATAATAATCCTTGAGGTTTGGTTCATGTATTTTAATGTAAGGGTGCTTAGACCAATCATGTAGGGTGTGATGTGACAACCCAAATGGGGTTCAAGTGTGAGGAGTGCCCTAAAACAATTGAAAAAATATATTTAAAATGATCTAAATAATAACCCAAGGTATTTGAGTATGAAATTTATTTAATGAAACATTCATTTCATCAATGACATTTGGCCAAATTTTAATGATGGGTTATATGGTAGTGTTACTGAGGGTGCATGGGGGTAGATGACTGTTTCCTAAGGATGAAAACAATCCTTTGTCTATAAATATGAATATGAAGCACAAATATTTTTACTAATAAAATTTTACCTTTTGATATTGAATACACTCATTAGAAATAAACATGAAATACTTATGATTATTCAAACACCTAAGGCATGATGTGTGGTTTTTGGGAAGATAGTATTAAAAAATTGATTTCAACACTCCAGTCCAAAACTAACCAAGGTTGGGATCTTATAGGATAATGAAGGGGAGAAAGGGGAGATGATTATTTTTATTTGGGTCCTAAATATATGATTCATACATCACTATGTATCCTAAAATAATAGGAATAAATCCCAATATAGTTTTTGAAAAATGCAATTTTTATTTTGGTTTAAATTTAAAACTAGAAGTAAGACTCATACTGATACCCAATACATGAGATCTAGGTATTATTATATGTCATCTCAATGTATTGTTATTATAAATCACCTAACATAAGGATTAATTTCCACACTCTATTACAAATTATATGAAAGCGAATTTCATGGTTTTGTTCTAGGAGGGTGTGGTCTGGGTGGAGAAGTTTGATCAGAAGGATTTTAGATTCTAGAAGATGTAGATAGACAATTTTATACTTATTAAGGATCTTGATCTTTTATTTATGGTTACTAATATATAATCAATGAAGAATTAGGAATAGGAAATATAGAATAAGGAGTCACTTGTGAAAACCTGGATTTCACTAGCCTTGAATGTGGACTTTAACATTTGTGAGGTGAAGACATCTTTAGAACCTGTTAATAATTTTATTAATATGTGATAATCCAATCATAATGAGCAAATTATTATTTTTATGGAGGTTGTTCTACATGAAAATTTTAGAAGAAAATATCATGATTGATCACACT
This sequence comes from Viscum album, assembly GCA_963277665.1. Lineage (NCBI taxonomy): Eukaryota > Viridiplantae > Streptophyta > Magnoliopsida > Santalales > Viscaceae > Viscum > Viscum album. The sequence continues at coordinate 403,407,903 of OY728142.1, forward strand.
AATGAATTTAACATCGTTCGTAGCCTGTTGGAATCAGTGAAGGTGAGTTCAGGGATCTAGAGTGGTATTTTTTATTACTCAAATCAATCTCTCGGGATCATGAGTAGTAATTTTCACAGGAGTGATTAACTCAAGTGGTAAGATATACTTAGTGTTCTTAGACATTAGGAATCTAATTCTGAATGAGAAGATTCATCATAATAATATACAAACATCTACTGAAAAAAAATGAAGGATAAGTTTGAGTCTTAGTAGGTTGGTGGAATGTGACCCCATGTGATAGAATTTTTGGAAGAAATGCTATTTTAAAAAAGATAGTAGTGAATTAACAGATTATTTAGGATACTACACTTTTGAAAGTGAATATAAAAACCCCTATCAAAAGATACAAGTGGTCTTCTACTGAGTGTTTCTAGTTCACTTAATTATTCAATTATATAATCGGGATCTTCATTTAACTCTATATCCTTAATAAGAAGTATAAGTAATTATACTTGATGAAGATACAATTAGGTGTATCTTATGAATAGTGGTTCCCAAAATATTGTGGTAAAGGGTGATATTTCATTATAAATAGAAAACAGAGGCTTGAAATAATTTTAAATAATGAGACATATATTGTGGTTAAGGAAAAACATGACCTCGGTAGGATAATTAGATGATATAAGTTTTGATAAAAACCTTAAGGGTGGATCATGTAATGTCACAAGAATTTCTATCATGGTGACTAAAGGATTGAATTATGAAATATTGTATATAATGATATCTTTATAAGGTGAAATATATACAAGAAAAATAACTTCCTAAAATTTACAGAGTGAATGTTTCAGTCACATAAGTGAGAAAGGGATAAAAATTCTTGTTGTTAAAGGAGTGCTAAATATCTAAATCATGGAGTATGGAAAATTTTAATAATTAATCCTTGTAAATTATAAGAAGGTTTCATTCCAAAAAAAGGTAATTTTGTTAAGTAAAAATGGTTTGAAATTATCCATATAGATGTATGGGGTCTAGTTCAAGTTCATTATCACAGAGGCCCATTGTACCATGTCACCTTTATTGATGATGGGATAAGGAATGTGTGGGTGTTCCTTCTAAAAAAAATTTAATTACTTAAAACCATCATCTGAGGTAATTCACTGGTGGAAAATAATATCAAAATAAACCTGAAATGTTTGAGGTTCAACAATGGTTAGGAGTATAAAAGAATAGAGTTCTAGAGTCTTTGCTAATTAAAAGGCATATGGTTTGAGTAGACTATACTGGGAACTCTAGAATAAATTATAGTCATGAAGAGTATTAATCAAACATTATTTTAAATGGATAGAATCATGAGGATTCATACTGGTTTTACAAAGTAGTTTTGGGTAAAAGTTGTGAGTCTTGATGCCTATTTGTTGAACATGAGCCTAGCATCTCTTTTGGGGTAAGAAATATCATAAGAATATTAGTATGGAAGGAGGATTGAAATGTATCACCTAAAATATTTAGTTCACTCAAATATTTCCATGTTAATTCCAATAAAAAGTTTAATATAGAGGCTAAGTCTCAAGTATATTACTTTATAGGATATTCTAATGAATAATTTGGATTCTAGATATAGAATAAAAACTCTAGGTATATTGTAAGAAGTTGTAATATAATATTCAATGATGTTATCTAGTGGAAATATCAAGTGAAATAAAAATTTATTTATGATAAAAAAGTTTTATCACAATATTAGGTTTGACTGAATAGAATTCCATATGTTACATATACTCTAGAGAATTTAAAGAATATATCATTTCTGAGAAAACAATACTATCTTGAAGAAGATATGAGTGATAGTAAAGTTCTATTGGTATTTACAACGATAAAATTACTAGAAATTTTAGATATTTTGGAAAATTAGAGAAGATTTATGGAATTTGAAGTTCCTAAAGTAGTGGTTTTGGAAGAAGTGGATCCATAGGGGTAGTTAAGGAGGTATACCAAGATTTAGAACCAAGTATAGAGATATGTAAGTGATCTGCATTATTTTATTCTCATAAGTGATGGAGAGTCTTTGATCTTGGGAGATTCTAGAAGTTTAAAAAGACTCAAGTGAGCAGGATTTAGGTATTGGGGATAAAATGGATTCATTACATGTGTCTAGAACATGAGAGCTAATAGAATATTCTACTAGGAAAAGTGTTAATCATAATAAGTGGGTTTATTAGTTGAAGTAAAAAGTGTATGGTAGATGATGTTAAAATTCATGGATTTTCATGATGGGTTTTCAATAAATAGAAGGTATATTTTTTTTTCAAGATCTTTTCTCCTATTGTAAAACTTATTACTATTCAGATTGTGCTCATAATGGTTTCAATAGAAGGTATGCTTCTGAATAATTTATATGGAAAGATCAAATTCATTCACAAATACTTGGATAAAGAAATTTAAATGGATCTATCAAAAGTTTTTGTGGATAAAAATAACTTAAATATTATTTTAAGATTAATCTGACCCTTTACAGGTTGAATTAAATACCAAGGTAGTTGAATAGGGAGACAAAAGTCCATTCGGAGTAATGTTGATTAATTTTTTTACTAAAAGATGTTTGATTATGATAGATTAATCATCTTAATTATATATATTGATAACATTAATATTTTCAATATATTAAAGGAAATAATTGATGAACTGAAAGATGAATTGTTCAGAATTTTTTGGATAAAGGATTTGGGTTTATAAAAATAGATTTTGGGGACATAGATCATAAGGGACATAAGTTCTAAAACTCTATTCCTAACTCAGTCTGACTTTATCTGAAAGGTGATGGATATTTTTTGGGATTATTGAGGGAAATTCGATAAACACAACATTAGATAGAAATTTCAAGTTGATTAAATAGAATTAACTATGAATAGAATTTGAGGCTAAGTGCATCAAAAAGGTTTATTATCCATCATTGGTCAGAAACCAAATTTGTAACATGGTGTTTACATGGATAGACATTATATAAGAAATGGTAGTGGTTATAATATTCATGATAAATCCTGAAATAGGTAACTAGGATGTGGTAAATTGGATCCTTCATTATCACAAAGTTTTGAAAGGTATGAACCTTTTCTTTGGGATAGGTGAATCACTATAAGGGTTTTCATATTCAGACATTAGGGGAGATGTAGATACTCTGAGGAGTAACATGTGCTAGTTTTTCACTTTTAGAGAGATATATAAGAGTTTGATGTTGAAAATTTAATTGGTAGAAGAAATTTCAACAATAGAAATAGTGTATGTTTCATTAATGGAGTATGGGAGTGATTTGATCTTGTTTATGGGGTTTATTGTTGATTTTAGAATAATGAAGGATAATGGGGTTCATTTTGGTGATTCATAAATTGAAATTAACCTATTAAACAATCTTATGTTTCATTCTAGTTAAAATAATATTCAATTAAAATATCACTTAATCTATAAGTTATTAGAGAACAAATTATTGGATATATAAAAGATGGATGTATTTCAAAATCTAGTAAATATTATAACTAAGGATGTATTCTAGGTTGTGTTGAGGTAGTCTTACACCTCGATCAGGCTAAGACGACTAAAACCATGTTGATGGAACCATGTGACTATAAATAAATATTTAAGAAGGGAAGTGGTTTGCAAATAATGATGGGGAACTTCGTGGTGAGGCCTAGAAAATGATTCTCAAGTTGGATATTGTTATTTTTGGATGTGTAAAAACATTTTACAACTAAGATATTAGAACTAATGTAACAAATCATCCCATGATTACACCTAAATCAGAACCCAACCAAGATTTCCACTCACCTGAGGGGAATCCCTAATCCCCTAGGGCTGACAGAAAGAGTCATGGGTATTGAACATAACTATTGGGAATGGTTTCACCCATAAGAACCCAAATAAAGATATCAAAACAAGGACTAAACATAAGAATAAAATATAAATAAAATATATAAATAAAAATTTATATGATGATTTTAAAATATTATATGAGTTGAAACTAAAACAAAACTAGATGTTAGGTGAGGCCAAAACCCAACATGAACCACCAACTCTGTGGGACTCTTAAGTCACTACCATGAAATAAATGTCCATTTTCTTCCTGAGGAAAGGGCGAGTAAACAAAACTAAAATCTATAACCTAATTACCCTATATAAGACATAAATAATATTTACCCAAAAATTTGAGTATATAGGGTGTGATCCAAAGGCTAATAGGGTACCACTATGAGTCTGTTCCATTCCATTTAAAAAAGAAACCAATTACACTAGTTTGAAAATAAATAAATAAAAATAGTTTTTCATTTCATTTTCATGGATTAAAAACAAATTAGACAAAACACACTGATTCAAAGACTCTTACCTTTGAAAACCTAAAACTAAACCTTTATTTTCCCATTTAAAATACACTTTTGAAAATAACACTTTTCCCTAAATTTAAAACAAAAGAATACCCACATCGTATAAATAAGAGGCAAGGAAAATCATATACCACAATGATCCACCATAAACAACCAATGCTTCAATTAGGCATAAATGAAAATATAAGAAACTCACATGCTAAATAATCTAAAAAAATTCATAAAACTCAATACATATCTTGAGGAAACATATTAGGGACTAATTCGACATTACATGATGTATATAGGAAGAACCCCTAGCCTGTAGGACTTACAGTCCAATATTCATCACTCAAATCACTCTTAGCTGGCCTCATCAGAGAAACATCCCTTATATAGATGAAACTCAACTAATTTTTTCTATCCAGGAAAAAATCTCATCTATAAAAACACTATCCCTAGATTTCTTACTTAGTATTTGAAGCTTTCTCATGCAATAAATAAAGGAGGTAAGACACTTTCAAGGAAAATGTCATCTCATGGAAAAAAATTACCAAATTCTAACATCACAATCACATCCTTAATACCCCAACACCCATCTTAACATGACACCCATCCATTAAGAACAATCATTAATCACAATTCAATTGTAACACCTAAGCTTCAACTATAGTAATCTTTTCTTTCTAGAGAAACAATATCAAAAATTGCTTTGCTTTATTAGGGAATCTTATTTAAAAGTAAATTATCTGACATTATAAATTTAATTTAATGAAATTAATTAAATTTTTTAATTTATTATGTCAAAATTATCCTAGGGTTAATTTTTGAGATTTTTTTAAAATAGTTGATTTTTGGGTGAATTGTGAAAATATTAATTTTAAAAAAACTATCACTTTTATGACATTATAATGTCATAATAATAACTTAAAATATTAAAAAACCTTTTTAGAAACAAAATATATATTAAATAATTCATATAATTTATATAAAAATAGAATGTTGAACTTAGAAATATATTCTTAACCTTTTTTAAATATTAATAATTTTTTTAATCAAATAAAAACTATTTTTAGTTATTCTCTTTTAATCAAGTATTTATGAGGTTTTTTTGGTTAATTTTTAATGTAGAATAAGCCTCCTTTTATTTAACATAATCCAATTAATTCAATTTTAATCAATATTATACTTTATTTCTTTATAAAAATATTCTTATACTTAAAATAATCAGTTTTCTAAAAATGATTTTCCATTATTTTTTGTACACTTATATTAATATTAATTTTTTACATTTATAAAATTTTTATATTTTAAAATGAATTCCGTATTTTTAATAAAAATAATTAATTTTATTAAAAAAATTGACTTATGTTTTTATCATAATGAATAGTAAAAATTTGTTACCACATTTAGGGTTAAAATGGGTTTACCGAGGGGTTAAGGTAAGAGATAAGGGTAAAAATGACTCTTAAACATTTATAAATATTATGGTTTAAAGATATTTAGGCCTTATATTATATTAAATTTTAATTCATATCCATTTTCTCCACTTTCCCTAGAAAATGACTTTATATTATTTAAATATTTTATGTAATTTCGTTTGTATCCCTCCACTTATTTATAACATGGCACCTATTATACTCCATTATTCACATAATTTGAAAACTTTTTATTAGGAAATACCAACCCAAAACATTTATATATTCATTCCTTTAATTCTTGAGCCTCCTTTCTTCTCCTAAGATCATTCTAAAAAGGCATAAGGTGTAAACCAAATGAGGTCTCTCAAAGAAGAGGTAATCATTCTTACTCACTCCTTAAAAGTTTATTTCTTCTTCTATGTATAAAAATATATTATAAACACCCTAATATAATTACTATAGTACCATAAATATAATTATATTTTATTATTAATATGGTATAACCATTTTCTCTCTCCTTTCCATCCTATGGACATGAGAACATTGCTCATGCATACATATGGATTATTGTCTCCACATTGTGGTGTAATTTGTTTTTCATCACCACTTTACAAGGATGATTATAAATATATAAATATTAAATATGTCACGACCCGTCCCCCAGGGCCCGTTTCGTAACTACCCCAAGCCCGCCTTCCAAAGCCCAGGGGTTGGCGACTAGCGCCAAAGGCTTAAATCCCAAAATTTTGAAGGCATTTCCTTTATAACTACAAACAAAGACAACCAGAGAACAATTGTAAGAAAACTCTAAGTAAAAACGAAATACAGAAGAAGTGATGGAAAGTAAAAGGGCCAAAAATACAAGCCCAATAGTAAAGTACAAAGAAAGGACAAAGAGGTACAACTAAAAAGACAAACAGCTGGAAGGTGTCGAGCCGCTCCTGGATCGTCCACCACAGATCCTACCTGAAGGGTAGGTACAGATAGCCTCCTCAGTGCTCCAAGTCTATCAATATCTTCCAGGTCCCGACTCATCATGAGGTCCACCTCCAGGTACCGTCCAGTCCTCATACACTCTGCCTCGGGAAGCGCTATCTGTCATCTGCATTCAACACAACGAGGTGCGGGCATAGCCCGTGCAGGGGTGAGTATAATGATACTCAGTAGAGACCCCAAGACCCTCAAGGTCTCACAAATCCACAAAGGATAAACCATAGTAGAAATATACAATCACGAAATATCAACCAACCCTACTTAGGTATATGCCCATACATATACCTAAGTTATCAATCACAGTCCGGCTCCAACTCTTGAGCCCAAGCACAAACCATACCACAAAGGAAGTAAGTCAATCACCATGTTGATAATGGTTGAAAGACATGACTCAGCTCACAAAAATATAAAACTCATAAAGAGGGGTAGAGATGATTATATTTAGCCTCTGAATCATCTCCTCTGTCGAACCCACGTAGGATCCTGGAACAATATCAGCGTTGTCGAACCCATGTAGGATCCTGGAACAATATCAGCATTGTCGAACCCACGTAGGATCTTGGAACAATATCAGTGCTGTCGAACCCATGTAGGATCCTAGAATAGAAGTCCTCATTGTCGAACCCATTTAGGGTTCTGGTACACTAGTTCTCGCTGTCAAACCCACATAGGATCCTCGTACAGAAGTTGTCACTGTCGAACCCCCGTAGGATTCCAGTACAGTTGTTATCGTTGTCGAACCCACGTAGGATCCTGGTACAGAAGTCACTACTGTCGAACCCACAGAGGATCCTGATACAGAAGTCGTCACTGTCAAACCCACGTAGGATTCTGGTACAGTATTCATCGCTGTCAAACCCACGTAGGATCCTGGTACAGAAGTCGTCATCTCAGATGCAGCCAGCCCTAGGGTTCCCACACACAGCACGCTCGATTCCGGGAGGGTCCGATCCTCGAGCCAAGTGTTGAAACATCAACTATCAAGAAGTAATGATTTTATGTATCTAGTAGTTCTGTCTCATCATAAGGAGCCCAACGTGATAGACGGTGCATCAATCAGATGCCTGATCGGAGAGTTATTGGCATTTCCGCTCCAAGGGGCCGGTTAGATTTTGGGTACAACCCAACCCGGCCATACTCCAACCTCATCTAAATCCTACGTGGAGTGTGAAAAAAGAATATTCTCATCAAAAGGAATCCAATTTAGTTGACGGAACGTCAATCGGACATCCGATCCTTAAGTTATAAGTGCTTCTACTTCGAGGGCCCGGTTGGTTTCGGGTTCGAACCAACCTGGTTGTACCCAAACTTCGTCAAAACCTTGATTGTAATATACCGAAACGACTGTCACGGTCCAAGGAATCCTACACAGCTGATGGTGCATCGATCGGAGGTCCATAGCTCAAGTTATGGGTGAAAATGAAAAAAAGTGGTCTGAAGAGGGGGGTTTGGGTCTTGTCTGACCCGGCCCAAACTACCTTGGGTTGGCCCAAACCAGGTCGACCTGACCCGAATCAAGGTCTGGCTCGGTAGGGCGTGGCCCGGCCTGGCAGGCATGGCCCAACCTGGAGGCTGCGTCCTGGCCCGCACGAGGGTGGTTCGGTTTGGTAGGGTGTGGCCCGACCCGGCGGCTACGGCCCAGCCCACGCGAGGGCGGTCCAACCCATGCGTCAGGCGGCCTGGCTGGCAGAGTGCATTACGCGCCAAGAACGGAGTGCGGGGGGATCCCCCCAGTGTCTTGTAACGGTGGCACCAACTGGCACTGCCCGGCCTCCCTGGAACCCGCACGCGGGTTCTGCTCCACCACCGCCACCAGGCAGCCGGCTAGTGTTAGCTGCTACCTCTGGTCGCTAGCACCGCTGCGCTCTCCCGTGGGCCACCAAAGTCGTTCATGTGGTCCGTTTTGCCTCTCGTCTGCGCCAACGGCCTCCTCGGGTCCTGCTCTTTACTGTGATGGCATCAAATCAGGGTTTCCCTTCCATTCACCCATCTCCCATCAAACCACGCATTAAGAACGAATTGGTGGAGGGTCCAGACTTGTTCGTTAGCCCTTTCCCTCCACATTAGAGGCTCAAATAGTATTCTATCTTATAATTGATCCATAAAAAACCCCATCTTAATCTCTAACCCATCCCGCAATCAACATATGTTCTACGTATTGACATGTTCGTGGGTTCGATCCGCTATTTTTGTTTTTATCCAAGGGAAAAGGAAAACTTAAAATAAAGGAATTCAACCTCGATTTCAATGTTCGTTTGACGATGTCGCAGGAAGAGAATTCAAAGATGACATTGTACATTGTGCCCGTCACACGCCACTGATTCTGGGCTCGAGCATCTTCCTCATTCTATGTTGGAGGGGACGTCGTTCTTCGTTGGAGGAAGGCGTTCTTCGTCGAGAAGATATTATTACCCCAAGAGTTCCTCCCAATCCTCCCAACGCAAACCAAAAATTATGCCAACTCCCACCATAATAATATATCACATATTATTATGTTGGCATAATCAATTCAAAATTCAAACACACAAATCAATTAATTAAAACATTAATTAAATGTGTTGTCACCTTAAAGGAGGAGAAAGATGGAGAGTTCAACCAAAATAAATGAAGGGTGGTGGCTTTATTTAAGACAAGGGGAGTTAAAAGGTTAGGTGATCATGTGGGCCCCACCACACAATATCCTCCCATGGGAGGTTATGTGGGGGTGGGACCCACCTCCAACTTCCCATTGGATAAAACAACCACAACCCAAATACTTAAACCACCTTCAAATAGAAATGTGTTACACACACATTTTTATTTAATTTTTAATTTTTTTAATTAGAAACCCCAATTTATAACTTCCATTCATGTTAAAATGCAACTGTGGTAAAGGCCTCCTTAAGTGAATACCGGCACTGCGAGTTCAACGGTTCCCTCATATTTCAATTCCGAGCACCGGTTCAAAAGATATAAAATCCCGACATACGTTCACTGAACGTACCCGAACAAAACATCAGAAATTGATTCTGGGCACACTGGGCCTCAGAATCAGGTTCCATCAGAAACTGCGGACTCGTAAAATTCCAAATAACTTAAGAAGATATATTTTTTGAAATTTCTGGGTCTTTACATTACCCCCACCTGAGGGATTTTCATATCCGTAAAGCTATAACACACACTAGGAAACAAATGGGGGGTACTGAGCACGCATCTGAGCCCCCCCCCCCCCCCTCCCATGTGATCTCCTAGAGGTTCCTGTTCTGCCAGCGAACGCGCATCAAAGGAATCAACCATCCACACAGGACCTACTCCTATTGATCTTCAATATCCACTAGAACCTCCAAGAAATTCACCCTATCATCAATGTCCAGATCTCCGTGGTCGATAATGTGGGACGGATCGTACACTTATCCCCTCAGCTGAGATACATGGAAGACATCGTGCACATGGTGCAACTGAGATGGAAGGGCCAAGTGGTAAGCCACCTCGCCTACCCTACTGAGGACCTGAAAAAGTCTGATGAATCGTGGAGATAACTTACCGCCTCAGCTAAATCTCCGTAGATCTCGTCAAGGTGAAACCCATAGATAGACGTGGTCTCCATCCTCAAATTCTAGATATCTCTGTCTCCTATCAGCATATGACTTTGGTCTGCTCTGCACAGTCTTTATCCTCTCCTGGATGACCTGAACCTCCTCCGTGGTAGCTCAAACCATCTCTGGTCAGTAGTTAGTTGGCCAACATGGTAAGTCGGTCGACGATCGCCCAAATCCCGTCATGTCCCCTGGACGTATGTGGAAGACCCGTCATGAAGTCCATGGATATCCCATCCCTCCTCCACTTTGGGACCTATAAAGGATAAAACAAGCCTGTTTTTACCTGATGCTCCACCTTCACTTGCTGACAAGTGAGGCATCGAGAGACAAACTATGTTATTTCCTTCTTCATACCTGGCCACCAGTGTTGTCATCAAAGGTCCTAGTACATCTTTAACACTACTGGATGTACCGCTAAAGGGGATGTGTGGAACTCCAGTAACACTTCCTCCTCAAGTGTAACTAGTACCATGGTACGTCCTCTATAAGGAATGACATTCCCCCCACCTTCAAAATATCCTTCGGGTGCCTCTCCTAAGGATATCTAAGCACGTCGTGTCTCACAGTCAGCATCCCCATGTTGTGCCTCCCTAACTCACTGAAGGAGTGGAGGAGTGACTGTGAGAGACTGCAGAAAGGCAGCTCCATCTCTATCCACAAAGTATATTTGCAATGCGGCTATCTGCTCTGTTTCCTCTCTTTGCAAATAAATTCCTTATCTTCTGTTGAGAGCATCTTCTACAACATTCCCCTTCCCAAGAGTATAGTCTATCACGAAGCCATAGTCTTAGAAGAACTCGAGTCATCGTCGTTGTCTCAGGTTCAGGTCCCACTGAGAGAAGATATAACTGAGACTCTGGTGGTCAGAGTAGACTGTAAAGCATTCACCCAACAAACTATGGGTGAGACTAACCAATTTAAAAGAACTCGTATACACCCTTCTTCGCCTATGTCCTACAAGAGCTGCTAAGATTTCTCCTTTGCCGAAAAGAGAAATCGGGTCTCATCCCCTTGATGAACCTTGTCCATTTCATAATATAGTCTATCCTAACATGAATGGTACTAATTCATGCCATGGACGACATCGTAAGGCCTCGACGCTACTACCAAAAGATTAAACTGTTACTCTCGCCACCAAGGGTTCAGTCACACTGTCGGCATCAGTGTGTGGTCATTGGGTCTCCTCTAGAAGGAATCTCGAATGTGAGGGTCAAGTCAATGGTTTTTATCTGAAATAAGTTAGTATTATCCACACAAAAGGTAGGAAAAAAACATCACAAGGACAAGTGCCTTTTATTACTGAATCTCAAAGTACATAGACACAAATCAACCACAAAAAAAGACATCAACGAAGCTAGAAGCTTCATGAACAAAGGACTCTATGCCTGGAACTAGTCATGCTTCTATCCACCTCCTCCCAGAGCACTATGGTCATAGACCTCAGCTGCCTGAAGCTAAGATGTCCCATGTCCACATGTTCCCTGTGGTTACGGTGGACCTCCTGGTGGTGGTGGTGGTAGGGCCTCGAAACTTCATCCACCACCTACTGCTCGTCCAGCTCCTCTACCACATCTGCATGCTCCTAGTGGACCACCACTTTCAAACCTATGCCTCTGCCTGGGAGGTCCATCTACTGCCTGCTGCTCATATGCAGGGCAGGTCGGGCAGTCTCGAGCCATGTGACCCTGCCCGCCGCTTGCATAGCATTGTCTGCTCCTCGTATGGGTAGCTCTGTCTCGTGTGCCCCACACAACCGAACCTGAGTTGTGCAGTTGACCACCTGTGGGTCTGTTCCTCTTAGACCCCTATGTCATTTGTCTACTGCATGATACAGAAGACTCTGGTGCGTGTCGACTAGTGGTGGGTCTCACTGATGGACACTGCTCATCAAGGAAACTCTCCACTAGGAGGGCTATCTCCGATACCCCCGTCTGCGTCGGGATGTTGAGGGAGATCATTGAATCCCTGATCTCATGCCTGAGTCCCTACTCAAAGGTCCAGGCCCTGAATAATGGGTCATGTACCATATCCATGGAGTAGCGCGAGAGGTCGGGGAACCTCGCTAAGTACTGAACTACTGTCATGCTACCCTGATGCAGATGAAGTAACACCTGAATCCGCACCACATGTAGGGTGGCTGGTACAAACTCTACCTAAAATAGGCTCTCGAAGTCTGTCCAGAATAGTGATGCCTCATCATTCACCAGGAGAATCAGGCTCCACCATCTACATGTTGCTGCCTGCAGGTGACTCGCGGAAAGGATCACCATAAGGTTGGCTGGGGTCTCTACCAATATTAAAACTCTCACAACATCCTCCATCAAATCCTCAGCTTCTTGTGGATCTATCTCTCCCCGGAACCTGGGTGGTCTCTATAATTAGAAATTGTGCAATGTACTCAGGCGGCGTGCACTCTCTACTGCTTGAGCTGGTGGTATCGGTGGCCCAGCGGGTAGTGGTACCACTGGTAGCTCTACTGTGATGGGACCCTGCACCGAGGCCTCGTCGCTTGGTGGGATATCATCAACTAGAAAACTCGGAACCCTAGATGGTTGCCTTCATGGGTCCATCCTGAAAAGAAACATGTGTTCCATGGTTAAAACAGTATACTAGTGAGATGACACAAAGTAATCACGAAGAAAATTTTTTCAAAGGAAACACACATGCAATCAATGTTTTCATGCACTGGGTTGGAGATCAGAAGTCAGAGTCCTAGTGTATCGATACGTTGGTCATCGCACCAATACCGGTTTCCCTAAACTGATAACCACACCCAAAACACATAACATTATTTCTGTTAAAATAATTAGAGTCTAAGTTATGTGGTAGAACCTACTCCTCTAATACCAATTTTTCACAACCCGTCCCCTAGGGCCCATGTCATAACTACCCCAAGCTCTCCTTCCATAGGACAGGGGCTGGCGACTAGCACCAAAGACGTAAATCCCTAAACTGGGAAGGAATTGCCTTTATAACTACAAACAAACACAACCAGAGAACAAGCAGAATTAAACACTAAGTAAAAACTGAATATAGAAGAAGTGATGGAAAGTACAAGGGCCAGAAATACAAGACCAACAGTAAAGTACAAGGAAAGGACAAACAGGTACAACTAAAAAGACAAACGACTGGAAGGTTCCTAGAAGCTCATGGATCATCCACCACAGATCCTACCTAAAGGGTAGGTACAGATAGCCTCCTTAGTGCTCGACGTCTGTCTGTCTCTTCCAGGTCCCGACTCGTCATGAGGTCCACCTCCAGGTACCGTCCAGTCATCATACACTCCATCTCGGTCAGCGATGTCTGTCGTCTGCATTCAACACAACAAGTTGTGGGCATAGCCCATGCAGGGGTGAGTATAACGATACTCAGTAGGGATCCCGAGACCCTCAAGGTCTCACAAATCCACAAAGGATAAGCCACAGTAGAAAAATACAATCATGAAATATCAACCAACCCTACTTAGGTATGTGCCCATACATATACCTAAGTTATCAATCACAGTCCGTCTCCAACTCTTGAGCCCAAGCACAAACCATACCGAAATGAAGTAAGTCAACCACCACATTGATAATGGTTGAAAGAAATGACTCAACTCACATAGGTATAAAACTCATGAAGAGGGTATATATTATTAGATGTGGCCTCTGAATCATCTCCTCTTTCGAACCCATGTAGGATCCTGGAACAATTTCAGTGTTGTCGAACCCACGTAGGATCCTTGAAAAATATCAGCGCTATCGAACACACTTAGGATCCTGGAAGAGAATTCATCACTGTCGAACCCACGTAGGATTTTGGTATAGTAGTTATCGCTATCAAACCCATGTAGGATCTTGGTACAAAAGGCGTCACTTTCAAACCCACGTAGGATTCTGGTACAATAGTTATTGTTGTCGAACCCACGTAGGATCCGGGTATAGAAGTCACTACTATCGAACCCACGGAGGATCCCAGTACAGAGGTGATCACTGTCGAACCCACGTAGGATTCCGATATAGTAGTCATCACTGTCTAACCCATGTAGGATCCTGGTACAGAAGTCGTCAACTCAGATGCAGCCAGCCCTAAGGTTCCCGCACACAGCACGCTCGATTCCGAGAGGGTCCCCTCCTCGAGCCAAATGTTTATACATAAACTATCACTAAGTCCTGAGTTGATGTATCCAGTAGTTCCATCTCATCATAAGGAACCCAACCTGATAGACGGTGCGTCAATCAGATGCTCGGTCTGAGAGTTATTGGCATTTCCGCTCCAAGGGGCCGGTTGGATTTTGGGTACAACCGAACCTGGCCATACTCCAACTTCATATGAATCCTGTGTAGATTATTCCAAAAGAGCCGCCTCATCAAAAGTAATCCAACATAGTTGATGGCATGCCAATTGGACGTCTGTTACTCAAGTTAAAAGCATTTTTTCTCGGAGGGCCCGGTTGGTTTCGGGTTCGAACCAACCCTGCTATACCCAAACTTCGCCAAAACCATGAGTTTAGTATATTGAAACGACTGTCTTGATTCAAGGAATCCTACATATCTTACGGTTCATCGATCAGAGATCTGTATCACAAGTTATGGGTGAAAAACCCAAAAGTGGTCCGAAGAGGGGGGTCTGGGTCCGGTCCGACCAGGCCCAACCCGCCCTGGCTCAGCACGAACCAGTTCGACCCGACCCGGATCTAGGTCCAGCTCGGTGGGCGTGGCCCGGCCCGGCGGCTGCAACCCGGACCGCGCGAGGGTGTCTCGGACCACGTGGCAGGCGGCCCGGCCCGGTGGCTGCGGCCCGAGCCGCGTGAGGGAAGCCCGGCCCACACGACAGGCGGCCCACCCCACACGGCTTGCTGCGGCTCGGCCTGGCTGGCCGAGCACATTACGCACCAGGCACGGAGCGGGGGGGTGTCCTGTAATGGCGGCGACATCTGGTGGCACCCGGCCTCCCCGGAACCCGCACGCGGGTTCCGCTCCACCGCCGCGGCCGGTGTCGTGGTGACCTTTCGCCGGCAGCACGTGGGGGGCGCCGCCACCACCAGGCTGCCTGAGGGTGCCAGCCGCCGCCTCCAGTCACTGGCACTGTCGCGCTCTTCCGCGGGCCACCGGAGTCATTCCGGTGGTCCGTTTTGCCTCTCGTCTGCTCCTACGGCCTCCTCGGTCCTGCTCTTTACTGCGACAGCCTCAAATCAGGGTTTCCCTTTCGTTCACCCATCACCCATCAAACCATGCATCAAGAACGAATTGGCGGAGGGTCCAGACTTTTTTGTTTGCCTGTTCCCTCTGCATTAGAGGCTCAAAAAGTATTCCAGCTTATAATTGAACCAGAAACAAACCCCATCTTAATCTCTAACCCATCCCGCAATCAACATCCGTTCTGCGGATCAACATGTTTGGGGGATCGATCCGCGGTTTTTGGTTTTATCCAAGGGAAAAGGAAAACTTAAAAGAAATGAATTCAACCTCTAATTCAAAATCCAACCTCCATTTCAATGTTCACTTGACGGTGTCGCGGGAAGAGAATTCAAAGATGACGTTGTATGTTGTTCCCGTCACACGCCGCTGATCCCAAGCTCGAGTGTCTTCCTCGTTCTACGTCAGAGGGGACGTTGTTCTTCGTTGGAGGAAGGCATTCTTCGTCGAGAAGATATTATTCCTCCAATAGTTCCTCCCAATCCTCCCAACCCAAGCCAAAAAGTATGCCAACTACCACTATAATAATATATCACATATTATTAGGTTGGCATAATCAATTCAAAATTCAAACACACAAATCAATTAATTAAAACATTAATAAAATTTGTTGGCACCTTAAAGGAGGATGAATATGGAGAGTTCACCCAAAATAAATGAAGGGTGGTGGCTTTATTAAAGACAAGGGGAGTTAAAGGGTTAGGTGCTCATGTGGGCCCCACCACACAATATCCTCCAATTGGAGGTTATGTGGGGGTGGGCCCCACCTCCAACTTCCCATTGGAGAAAAAAACCACCACCCAAATACTTTAACCACCTTCAAATAAAAATTTTTAACACGCATATTTTTATTTAATCTTTAATTTTTTTAATTAGAAATTCCAATTTATAACTTCCATTAACGTTCAAACGCAACTACGGTAAAGGCCTCCTTAAGTGAATACCGACATTGCGAGTTCAACGATGCCCTCAGATTTCAATTCCGAGCACCGTTTAAAAAGATATAAAATCCCTCGCGTATGTTCATTGAACGTACCCGAAAAAAACTTCATAAATTGATTCCGGGCACACCGGGCCTCGAAATCAGGTGCCGTCAGAAAATGCAAACTTGTAAAATTATAAAGAATTTAAGAAGAAATTTTCCTTGAAATTTCCAGGTCTTTACATAATATATATTATATTTATAAAATTATTATGATTCTATAAATATAATATATATTTTAAATTTTTACCCTTTCACCCGCTAAAGAAAGATAACATCGCATGTGCATATGTGTGGACTACCACCTCCATTAAATAATATGATTCATTTATCATTTATTACATTCATGGATGAATCTAAATATGTATATAGTTTATATATTTTATATTTATATCATTATTTATATTCTGTAGATGATTTAAGCATGATCAATATGCATGGACCATAACTGCTGAATCAAAACATATATGAAAAATGAAGTAGTTAATACATGAAATGACAATGATAATGAAATATTATTAATAAAAAGGTGATAAGATGTTATAATAAAAAATTGTATAGTATTATAATTATTAATATGATTCTAGTATAGAATTATAATAAATTTAAATTTATTGTGTAGGATGTTAAAAACATTTATGAAGTAAGTGGAACATGAGGTAAGGGTTTATCCCATAATATTATCCTTATTTAGAATTGTTTATCTTTATGTTTATATTAGAATAATTATATGATATTTCTATTCTAAACCATATATATTTTCTTATCGTATGGTTATTTATTTTATTTAAAATTTTTCCTTCCATTTTTCTTTCACTAGGTATTTAAAAGTCTGAAAGATTTTTTTAAGAAAAACTAACCTTGTTTTTCTATTCGATCTGGAATATTTTTATTCCATCCCCATATTTTATTTAATATTTTTTCAATAATATTTTATATATTCTCAAATTATTTATTGAATCTTTTTTTAACCATTTTTTATTTTTTGTAAAAAAAGTAATCTTGTTGTAATTTTTAAATGAGGTACTTTTACTACCGGTGTGAATGAAATCTTTGTTTTAATGTTTACCTCACTAATGGATTTTCCCATTATCATGAATATTATTTTACATGAATAATAAATTAAAATTTTACATGGTTATTTTAAAATAAAATTTGTTTCCTAATATTCAAGAAATTTTTAGATTTTGAATAAGTTGTTTCAAAATGAATAGGGTTTTTTTCTAAAGAACTGTTCTAGTGATATTTTGAAAGTATTTTCATCTAATCCAAAATCCTTTTATGGATTTTATGACATAATAGGGATGTAATATAATGATACCATCCACTATATTACTCTTGATGAATTATGGTCATAAAATTCTATTTATTGACTAGGTAAAGTATTAATATTTTGTATGGTAGTTTTGCAATAAGAATGTATATGTTTATTAGGTATTGAATTGTTATTAATTTACGTCATATGATGAATGTATTGGACATAGTAAGTTATGATAAGGGGCCTTTATATCCATTTTAAACATTGGTAGGTCTCATGAGACAAACTAGTTTTGTTATTTGGCATACACCTTAACTATTTATGTATGATGTCATGGAATGAGTCTTTGATGGAGGGATTATGATTTTCAGTATTATGTATTCTATCATTATAAAACTAGTTTTTATATCCATGTGATTATTTATGTTCTTATACTGTCCATGGATTTAGTCCCCTTTTATGATATTATTTATATGGTATATTTTATTATTGTTTATCACTTTCATATTATTCATGATTTATTTATCTTATAATATCTTTTTTGGTCCACTTTCCCTCACAGGGAATCCGACCTCACCCATTATTATGGTTTCCTCTCCCTGAGTTACCAAGAATGGATTTATGAATGATTTTAGGATATAATAGAATTAATGATAATTTTTTCAGCAAAATATTAATATATATATTTCATTTTTTCAAATGTAATGTGAGAATCATGTGTGTATCTAGTCTCCCAAAACTACTAAACTATTCGATCATTCGGGATGTGATACCATGTATCATGTTCTAATGTAGTAAAATAACCATCAGATTTATTTTATAAGATATAGGGTGTAATAGTTGGTATAAATGTAAGTTTATTATAAGCCTTAGTAACTAGATTTAGGATAACATATATTAGAGAACATAACCTTATGAAAAACTCTGAGGATAAGTCTAAGTATAAGATAATATTATAAAGTTTTTTTAAAGTATATATTTTGTGGCTTTCATTGAAAATACATCCATGTCTTGATAATATAAATTGTATGTGGTTGTTTCATATATACACCTAGGGGAACAACTTTGAAAGGGTGAGATTTGGTATTAAATCAATCTCACTAGTGCATGATTAGTGGGCCTAAGACTACACACATAACTAGATACTCTTAGTAGATAACCTTTGTTTGATTCATGAAAGAGCGCTGTCGTGGGCGCCCTCAAATTATTAATGTGATTTTGGGGTACTTAGGTGCAGTAGAGTGGCTGACCAAGGTCGTCTCTCAAAGGAGAAAGAAGATTTAAAACAACTTTTTAAAGGTATTCTAAAAATAAAATAAAATATAATAAAAACACTATTTGAAAGGATGGGGGTTGGTTATAGTTTATGAATCTAGAAGAATTTATCTGGAAGAAGATTGTATTTTTTTTGTTTTTAGTTTTGAAATGAAGTTCGATTAAAATGACATAACAAAAAGATGTTTTTTTTTAGAAAATATTTTAAAAGGCGTTATCGATCTAACTCTACATCTTCATTCACTTATTAATCATTAAAATTTAAATCAATATCCACTTAATTATTATCCCCTAATTTGTTATCCCTAGAACCCTACGAGAGTTAACTTAACCACAAAGATGAAATTACTTAAACCCTAGGCTAGCTTCATAACACGCAATCGCAACACCCTGCTTTGAATGTTGTTATAAGGTTAGATTATGGTCAGTGGTTAATTAGATAACACATCCATTATGGAAATGAGGATGAATTGTGTTTAGGGATTATATTTTAACTCTACAAATTTATCCCGTATGGTCTTGTATTACCAATTAATATCTCGCTCTCACAATTTACACAATTTCCGACCTCACATGTTTTTTGTTAATTGGTCAATTGCTTGCTTAGTTTCTTAAAATTTAAAAACACAATTCATGGATCATATTAATTGAATTACAGTATCTCAATGATTCAATATAATTAAATGAAGAAATAAAGAGGTCAATCGATTACTAAAAAGAACTACTCTTCTATGGGCGGTGTAGACATCGTGGAGACGTTTTGAATAAGCAAAGGATTGAAAGGGTATAACCCAATCATGTCTCCACTATCGATTCCAACCCAATTAAGAAGATTAATAGAAGAAGAAAAGCTAAGAACATAGAAGATAATTTGAAGAAAATTTCAAGAAACAAATATGAAATAAAAGAAATACAAAGAAGAGGTGGGAGAGGAGAGCCTTTTTGGAAGTGAGGTTTGCACAAAGGCTTACTTCTTCCAAGAGTTATGAGGGGCTCCCAAGAGACACCCTTTTGGACACACCTTCCCAAATCCTCGAAAAGACCACCAAAAGAGTTAAAACCCCTTTTAAAAAGAGTTTGTGAGGGCTAGGGTTACATAACTTTTTAAGTGTGAAATGAAAAACTCGGCCAAATATTTTATTCAAAGTTTCACCACCTATTTGACCTCCAAAACTCGTGAATTGACCGGACTTCCAGAAGGATGATTTGTGAAAAATCATGTTCCCGATCTTTCCTCAACATTTGGGCTCAATCCAAGCCCGGATGAAGAATATATGGCCCAAATACAGAACCCATGTCCATTCTACCGAGTCCAGCCCACTATTGTCTTAATGGCCCATTTACTCCATCCAAATGCACTTATTAGCTCTAGTGTCTTGAATAAAAGTTGTATAAACTTAAGTGAGGAACACTTTTACAAAATATTAAGTTCAAATATTAAATATTAAATTACTTATTTTCAAAATACTACAGTGCATTTTAAAAGGTTAAAACTGGAATTTTCATCAAATTTTCAAATGAATGATCTAATCCCAAATATTTCATAAATTAATATATTTAGCTCAATCTGGGGAAATTATATCATTTATTATAAATAAAATATTCAACAAAAAAAAAATTTATCAACTTCCCCACACTTACCATTTTGCACTCCTAGGAAAAACCTCATAATAAGTAAACATCAATATCAAATCAAAACAAATTTTAAAACACATATCATTGAGATCAAACAATTACACACCAAGAAACAAAATATATCATGCCTCATAAAAAACAATTATTTCAAGTTATTAATTTATATCATTCAATATATTTCCACTTTATTTATCCTCCCATGCACAAAATACTTACCTCGATTGAATTTTCTCTTATCACACAAATGCCAATTTTTTTGCAATGTCTTCTCATCCAAACTCATACAAGGGTCACCATAGGCTTGATAAATTCCTACATCTTCACCTGATGTGATTCAAAGACATATGTTTATCATGAGGACTTTTTAGGGTTGTTCTTTGGCTTTCGGTTGGTAGGATTTAGATGTTAAAAATTATGAGGCTGAATAAGGAGGGCTTGACTCTTTTTGAAGAAAAATTGAATTAATCTAATTTTCACTTAAATATGGACTCCTCATTAATCCCCATAGTATCACTTCAACTCCATCATCATGAAAAGTCATGAAAATTTTACACCATTCATCATTTCAGCATCAAAAATTTCAATCTTCTCAAACATGATTTTCTTGAAAGCTCCAGATAGGCACAGCTTTCCACCTCAATTAGAAGCTCCAGAAAAGGTAGAGCTTCACTTGTCATGAAAGCTCCAGAAAAGGCACAGATTTCAATATAATGACTTTCTTCAACAGTAAACACATCTCTTAAGAATTTAATTTTCCACCCAAAGTATCACAGAATGTGGTAGCACAGCACAACATAGCTTCCCCCACACTTAAGCTCAACTGGATTATGCAATTTCACTTCAATAGTTGGTTGGATAGGGAAAATTGGCTTGCAATGTGGATAACCTAACAGGTTGTGCATGGATTCTAAGGGATAAAAAAATTAAATGTTCAAAGTAGGCCATTATAAAAAAAAGATTCTTTGAAGTAGGGGCTTTAATACCAAACAAATGCTTTAATCATTTAAACATAAGTACCTCAAACCCTCAAGTTTTGACAGGAATAAATCAAATTCTGGTTAAATCAAGCATGGTTTGGTTCTCTCAAGAAGTGAGGTGAATGTAAATAATATGAAAATAATGGTTTAGAAGCCTCACAAGAAAGTGATTTCAAATATAAAGAGAGTGAGATGTGGCATGGGATTCAAAATTCGGCGTACTTTCCATGAAATTACTAAATATTTGAACTTGAAACAAAGTTATTTCAACATTCATTTAAGCTTAGTTTCAAGGGATAAATTTTTTCACTCATTTATATGCATTTCAAAATTGTGATTAGAATCATTTTAGCTCAAAAATTTCAAAAACACAAAGAAAATTGAAAAATAAACACAAAAAATTTGAAAAACACACAATTTTTTTGGTTTTTTTTTAAACAGGAAAACAATTGAAATTACTAAACTAAAAGGTTCCCTCCCCCACACTTAAAATATTGCATTTTCTTCAATTGTTTCAATCATTTATATGCATTTAAAAATTTTGATGAGAATCATTTCAGCTCAAAAATTTCAAAAACACAAAGAAAATTGAAAAATAAACACACAAAATTTTAAAAACACATAATTTTTTTGGTTTTTTTAAAACAGGGAAACAATTGAAATTACTAAACTAAAAGGTTCCCTCCCCCACACTTAAAATATTTCATTGTCCTCAATGTGAACCCATGAGATGATATATGCACATGAAATGCAGAATTTTTAAATAGGACAAATAATATAAAAGTGAAAGGGTTAGGAACAGCCTGATGTGCTCAAGTGATGATGGGGTCATGCAGTGTGATAAAATCCACTGCATTAGTAGGAAGACCCTCAATGTATCTCTTAAACGTTTCCCATTGACTGTAAAGCTACTTCCAGTGTCCTCTTGTGTGATCTCCACTGCACCATAAGGAAAAACATTAGTCACAGCATAAGGACCTAACCATCTGGAACGCAACTTACCAGGCATCAGCTTGAGTCGTGAACTATAGAGAAGGACTTTCTCTCCAACATGAAACTCCATTTGTTGGATCATTTTTTCATTATATGCTTTTGATCTTTCCTTATAGAGCCTTGAGTTCTCATATGATGACATTCAAATCTCATCAAGCTCTTGAATTTGCAACTTCCTTTGAATTCCAGCTTGGGCCAAATCCATGTTGCATTTATTTATAGCCCAATATGCCCGATGCTCAACTTCCATTGGGAGATGACATGCTTTCCCAAAAACAATTTGAAATTGGTACATACTAATGGGTGTCTTGTATGTTTTCCTATAATCACACAATGCATCATCCAAGCACTTGCTCCAATCCTTCCTATTTGGCTGCATGGTTTTCTCTAATATTTGTTTCATCTCACGATTTGAAACCCCAGCCTGGCCATTTGTTTGGGGGTGTTATGGTGTTGATGTTTTGTTTGTCACCCCATACTTCCAAAGGAGGGAAGCAAAATTCCTATTGCAAAAGTGTGTCCCTTGGTCACTAATGATGGCCTTTGGTACTCCAAACCTAAAGAAAATTTGAGTCTTGACAAAATCCACTACAACATGAGAATTGTCTGTCCTGGTGGTCTTGGCCTCCACCCATTTACTCACATAATCAACAGCAAACAAAATATACAAAAATCAAAATGAACTAGGAAAAGGACCCATAAAGTCAATTCCCCATACATCAAAAATCTCACAGAATAGTATGGGTTGTTGGGGCATCTCATGTCTCCAAGAAATTTTCCCAGTGTGTTGGAAACAAAAGCATGACTTACAAAACACATGGGCATCATGGAACAAGCTAGGCCAATATAATCCAGAGTCCAAAACCTTCCTAGCTATCCGTTGGGGTCCAAAGTGTCCACCACAAGCAAGTGTATGATAGAAATGAAAAACAGACTCAAACTCATGATCGGGAACACATCTCCTAATGACTTGGTCACTACACATGCGCCAGAGGTATGGATCTTCCCACACATAATACCTAGACTCACACTTTAATTTTTGGACTTAATGATTCTTCAAATTTTCTAGGATTTCAGAGGAAACAATGCAATTAACTAAATCAGCATACCAAGGATGCGTACCTGAGATGGTATAGAGATGCTCATCGAGGAAAGTGTCCTGAAGTGGTACCTGGTCCAAGGTGTCATCCTCTAGTGTGTGAGGAAGCCTAATCTTGTGGTCTTCCACTAAATTCTCTGATCCCTTCTTTTCCTTTATCTCAATATCAAATTCTTGAAGAAGGAGCATCCAACGGATAAGTCGTGGCTTTGCATCTCGCTTCTTTAGGAGGTACCTCAATAATGCATGGTCAGAAAAAACAACTACTTTAGAGCCTAATAAATATGAACGGAATTTATCTAAAGAAAATATGACAGCAAGAAACTCCTTTTTGGTGGTTGTGTAATTTGATTGGGCTGAATCTTGTGTCCTCGATGCATAGGCGATCACATATGAACGTCCCTCCACCCCCTGAGATAAGACATCTCCAACTGCGAAGTTGGAGGCGTCAGACATAAGCTTAAAAGGAATCTCCCACCGTGGGGGTTGTATGATCGGTGGAGTGTTCAGACACTTCTTTAGCTCATCCAATGATACCCTTCACAAATCATCAAAATTGAAGTCAATATATTTTTGAAGCAATCGAGATAAGGGTAGAGCGATCTTACTAAAATCTCTGATGAAGCATCGATAAAATCCAGAATGTCCAAGGAATGATCGAACATCACGCACACATGTAGGATATGGAAGGGATGAAATAATGTCTACCTTAGATTTATCAACTTCAATTCCATGTTGTGAGACTATATGACCTAATATAATTCCCTTTTCGACCATGAAATGGCATTTTTCAAAATTTAAGACCAGATTCTTCTCAATACAACGATGCAACACATCACCCAAACTAGAGAGACATTCATAAAATGAGGATCCATATACTGTAAAATCATCCATAAATACCTCCATTCAGGTCTCAATGAAATCTGATAAAATACTCACCATGCATCTCTGGAAGGTACCTGGGGCATTGCAAAGTCCAAATGGAATCCTTTGGTAAGAAAAGGTACCAAATGGGTAGGAGAATGTTGTCTTCTCCTAGTCCTCTGCTGCAATGGGAACCTAAAAATAGCCATAGAAACCATCCAATAAGTAATAATGTGTCCTACATGCAAGTCTCTCAAGCATCTGATCAATGAATGGAAGTGGGAAATGGTCCTTACGAGTGGATTGATTTAGTTTCCTATAATCAATACACACTCTCCAACTATTTTTCACCCTCATTGGAACTAACTCATATTTCTCATTTTTAACAATAGTAACACCACTCTTCTTAGGCATAACCCGAATAGGACTTACCCACTGAGAATCTGAAATCAGATAGATTATAACTGCCTCGAGCAATTTTTCAACCTCTTTTTTAACAACCTCCAGAAGGATTGGATTGAGTCTCCTTTGTGGTTGCCTCACCGGTTTAGCCCCATCCTCAAAAATAATCCTATGTATGCAAATGGAGGGGCTAATACCTGATATGTCAGCCAAGGTCCACCTGATTTCCTTGATGTTCTCCCTCAAAATATTCAAAAAAAATTCTTCATGTTCAAAAGG
Organism: Viscum album; assembly: GCA_963277665.1. NCBI lineage: Eukaryota > Viridiplantae > Streptophyta > Magnoliopsida > Santalales > Viscaceae > Viscum > Viscum album. The sequence goes on from OY728142.1 coordinate 403,433,167, forward strand.
GAGATTGTTAGCGATGATAACAAGTAATTTGTCACCACTTAAAAAGTATGAGTATTCTAGATTTGGTGGCAATGGATTGAGTTCCAGTGTAGGGGGGTGGTGTATGGATGGAAACATAGAAGGGACTGAAATATGTGCACAAAGAGCATCATTATCAGAATAGAAATAATCACAATCAGAGAATAAAGAATCAAATCCATCAGCATACTCAACAGCCATGTCATAATTAGAGTTCACATGATCAAAATCAGAATATGATTTTATTACAAAATCAAATCTTATAGAGTCTTGTTCTTTTGAAACGGGTGTGGAAGTACTCTTAGTCATCATACTAGAACCAATACTCATAATCTCCCTAAGCATAGGAAAATCAAATTCCATGGTGTTTTTACTTGGTGGTTCAAAATGGGAGATAACAAATGCAGAATGATCCTCTAAGGGGTACTTCATGGAGTCCATAACATTAAATATCACAACTTCATCTCCAAACTCCATGGAAAGTGTACCCTCATTGACATTTATGATAGTTTTTTCAGTTTTGAGGAAGGTTCTACCTAATATTATGGGAGCATGAGAACATACCTGATCGTCCTCCATGTTAAGCATGTAGAAATCTGCTGGGAAGATCATGTCTATTACCCGGACAGGCACATCCTCAAGGACTCATGCTGGATATATTGTAGCTCTATTTTCCAACTGCACCACTACTCTTGTTGGCTTCAACTCACTAACCAGCAAGGAAAGAATACATAGTGTGGCATCACATTTATGGAAGCTCCCAAATCAAAAAGAGCATCAGAGAAGTGAAACTCCCCTATGCTACATGGGATGGTGAATGTCCTGGGATCATTGAAATTTGTTGGCATTGCTAGAGTTGGTGTAATGAGTGCTGAGACATTCCTTCCAAGGTTGATCCTCTCATTTCCCTTGAGCCCTCCTCTATTGGTGCAGAGTTATTTTAAGAATTTGGCATACCTTGGGATTTTCTTAATGGAATCAAGTAGAGGAATGTTGATTTCCACACGCTTGAATGTGTCCAAAACCTCCTTTTGCATTGCTTCTTCAGCCATTTTTTGGTTTGAACAACCCTGTTTGGAAAAGGAAGGGGTTTAGGAGGAACATCATCAATATTTTTCTTACCTTTATCTTTCTCATTGGATTTCTCATCAGTTGGTATGGAATGCGGCTTCTCTAGAGTTGAGGTGAATCCCGGTGGAATGGTAGGTACAGATGTATCGTTCATTTTCTTCCCACTTCTCAATGTGATGGCACTAACATTCCCCTTTGGATTTGGAGTGGGTTGGGAAGGTAGATTTCTAGAATTCTTACTCACAAGTTCATGGAGGGCGGTGGCAATCTGGCTCATTTGAGTCTTCCACTCTCTCATCTCCAAACCTTGACTCGTTAGCTTATTCTTTTGATTAAGAACAATTTGTTTCAAAATATCATCAGTGTTAGAGTCTACCTTTTGTTCGAGATTCCCTTGGTACTGACTCTTTGATGTTTGTGCTTCGAATCTCCTTTGGGGTTATTGGAAACCATGTTGGTAAGGTGGAAGCTTCTGGAAGTTTGGTTGAAAAGGGGGCATTTTTGTTGTCCAGAGCCATACCTCATGTCTGACTGATCTTTCCACCCTTGGTTATATGTTGGAGCAAATGAATCAAACTTCTTTTGGGGATATGGTTGTTGTTTCTACTGAAATGGTCTCCCTGGGAATACTACTGTGCAATCCTCTGTCTCTTGTAGTTGTGGGCAATAGTCAGTTGGGTGGCTTGTCTCAGTGAAAATGTCACAAGGCCTTGAAGGAGGGGGTTAGGATGTCTTTTGATCCAATGAAATCTGCCTCACCATAGGGGTCAATTCTTCCAACTTGGTATCAATCAAATTACTTTCAAGAGAAGAAGGACTTACCTGATGTACTCCCCTAACATGTGGTGTACCTCAATTGCCAAATTGTTGGGAGTTTTGTGCCATCTTGTCGATCAATGCACGTGCGGATACTAGTATCTTTTCCACCAATGCCCCTCTTGCTGCAGCATCTACCATGCTTCTCTCCATAGGTTTGAGTCCTTCATAGAAGTATTGGATGAGTAGTTTCTCACTCATTTGGTGATGTGGGCATCTTGCACACAACTTATTTAATTGCTCCCAGTACTCATACATTGACCCCCCTTGTGCTTGATCGATCCCCGAGATCTTCTTACGAATAGAAGTGGTCCTTGATCTGGAAAAAATCTCTCCAAGAAAAGACATTTCAAATCATTCCAACATGTTACATCTTCATGTTGTAAATAGTACATCCAATCCTTTGCAGCTTCATCAAGTGAGAATGGGAATGATCTTAATTTGATTTGATCTTCAGAAACATTTCTTGGTTTTAAGGTTGAGAAAACCACATTAAATTCCTTAAGATGTTTGTTGGGATCCTCACCAGATAATCCATGAAACTTTGGAAGAAGGTGAATTAATATAGATTTTAACTCAAAGTCTGATTCGAGATTCGGGTATGCAATACAAGTTGGTTGATAGTTAATATCATGTGCAGCCAATTCTCGAATGGTTCTATTAAGTTCATTTCCATTATTTCTAGACATTGGTTCCTCTTTTATGTTTGAAATTTAATTTCTTCCAATTTCAATGTTTCCAGAAGAGAGGAATTCACCAACTAGTTGAATATTGAAACTTCCCGTAGACTGAGAATGTCTGATTCGAGCCCTAAGGCTACGTTCAATCTCAGGGTCAAGATCTAAGAGATCTTTGGGATTAGTTCATGTCATAAATCAAATAAAAATGAAAAGAAAGTGAGTGGACCATAGTAAAATAAAAATGAAAAGTTGAGTTGATGGTCCAAAAAGAAAAGAAGAGGATGAAAAAATGAAAACTTGAGAAAGGGTAAAGATGAAAGAGAGAGGTGAAGAAAATAATAAAATGAAAAATAAAAGAAATACCTCTAAATGGTTGAATAAATTACTTGAATCCCTGGAAATGGCTCCAATTTTAAAGAGTGTTGTCATGGGAGCCCTTAAATGATTAATGTGATTTTGGGGTACTTAGGTGCAGCAGAGTGGCTGACCAAGGTCGTCTCTCAAAGGAGGAAGAAGATTTCAAAAAACTTTTTAAAGGTATTCTAAAAATAAAATAAAAGAGAATAAAAACACTATTTGAAAGGATGGGGGTTTTTTATAGTTTATGAATCTAGAAGAAGTTTGTTGGAATAAGATTGTATTTTTTTTGTTTTTAGTTTTGAAATGAAGTTCGATTAAAATGACATAACAAAAAATGTTTTTTAGAAAATATTTTAAAAGGAATTATCGATCTAAATATACCTCTTAATTCACTTATTAATCATTATCATTTAAATAAATATTCACTTATTTATGATCCCCTAATTTGTTATCCCTTGAACCCTATGAGAGTTAACTTAACCACAAAGATGAAATTACTTAAACCCTAGGCTAGCTTCGGAACACGCAATCGCAGCACCCTGCTTTGATTGTTGTTCTAAGGTTAGCTTATGGTCAGTGGTTAATTAGAGCACATATCCATTCTGGAAACGATGATAAATTGTGTTTAGGGATTATATTTTAACTCTACAAATTTATCCCATATGGTCTTGTATTACTGATTAAGATCGCGCTCTCACAATTTACACAATTCCCGACCTCGTGTGTTTTGTGTTAATTGTTCAATTTTTTGCTTAGTTTCTTACAATTTAAAAACACAATTCATGGATCATATTAATTTAATTACATTAGCTCAATGATTCAAAATAATTAAATGAAGAAGGATAGTGGTCGATCGATTACTAAAAATAACTACTCTTCCATGGGCGGTGTAGTCATCGTGGAGACGTTTTGCATAAGCAAAGTATTGAAAGGGTAGAACCCAATATTTTCTCCACTCTTGATTCCAACCCAATTAAGAAGATTATGAGAAGAAGAAAAGGGAAGAACACAGAAGATTATTTTAAGAAAAATTCAAGAAACAAACATGAAATAAAATAAATATAAAGAAGAGGTGGGAGAGGAGAGCCTTTTTGGAAGAGAGGTTTTCACAAAGGCTTACTTCTTCCAATAGTTGTGAGGGGCTCCCAAGAGACACCCTTTCGTCCACACCTTCCCAAATCCACGAACATCCCTCCCAAATAGTTCAAACCCCCTTTAAATAGCGTCTGTGAGGGTTAGGATTACATAACTTTTTAAGTGTGAAATGAAAAACTCGGCCAAATATTTTATTCCATGTTTCACCGCCTAGTTGACCTCCAAAACGCGTGAATTGACCGGCCTTCCAGAAGGACGATTTGTTCCAAATCATGTCCCCGAGCTTTCCTAAAACTTTGGGCTCAATCCAAGCCCGTATGAAGATGATATGGACCAAATATAGAACTCATGTCCATTCTGCCGAGTCTAGCCCACCTTTGTCTTAATGGACCATTTACTCCATTCAAATGCACTTATTCGCTCTAGTGTGCTGAATAAAATTTGTATAAAATTAAGTTAGGAACACTGTGGAAATATATTAAGTTCAAATAATAAATATTAAAATACTTATCTTCAAAATACTATAGTTCATTTTAAAAGGTTAAAACAGGAATTTTCATCAAATTTTCAAATGAATGATCTAATCCCAAATATTTCATAAATGAATATATTTAGCACAATTTGGGGAAATTATATCATTTATTATCAATAAAATATTCTAAAAAATAGTGTTTTATCAATTCACATACTCTTTATGAACCATTATGAAATATTTGAAATTATTTTTATTATTTGAAGATATTATTAAAGGTATTAATCTTATTATTTTTTGATTATCTCTACATAAATTTTCAATTTATGTTGAGCATTAAACCAGATTTAGAGTTATTTACTATGATTTAAAATTCATATTGTTATGAGATAATTCAGTATATTCCATTTTTTAGAAATGGATCCTAGTGGTAGGAATATAAACCATATCAATTCATGTAATATATATAGGTATTTCCTTCCTGGTAAAGGAAATTAAGTTTATGTTGGAGCTGAATCTATATATTAACAAATTATAACTATATTGGGGTACCTTACTAGGGTTATGTCCAATAACCTCGCATGTATGGAGAAGATGATTGATATAACAACCCTATTCTTTTTATAACATTCATACATGTGTTAATGAAATAAAATTAAACTTAACACAACCTAAAAGATCAAGATGTCTAGTGTATTGGGAAATTAGGAACATTACATAAAAACTTAAAAAATGAAATAAAACATCATTATTGAAAACTTCCTTTACATGACCAAAACATTCCTACATACTTAACATTACATGGGATAACCTAAGGACATACATAAGGAAGGGGTGATCTATAAATCCCAATAATGGAGTGAACAAGGAATAACATTAAGATAAAAATACATATTAGGAAAGGCATATCAGTGAGGAATAACGGGACATGAATCATAAAGCATGATACAACATAATATTTATAACATGGAAATATGGAAACAACTTAAAACACTACATCATAGGTCAAGGATAAACTTCCAAGACATCATAGTGGAAAAATTACCCTGAATTAATTAGGTAAACCCCTTTCCCAACATTACGTATCATGATACTAAAAATTACCCAATGAATTGGGGTGATATATAATTCTAGGTACACCTGTCACTTTCATTTCGTTATCATGCTTAAGTGTTCCATATAGATCATAAAACATGGATTCATTCATAATCATAATTTATTCCATTATTAAGTTATGTGTAATACATACATTTAAGTCCCCAATAAAAATTTATATGTGCATAAAAGTGAACACACTTTATAGGGAATGGGTAAGGTATACACTACCCAATTATTTTGGAATGGAAATTCACAGTGCAATTTCAACAGCCTAACGGTGTGACATAAAAATTAATAAAAAGGGTTGATGAGAGAGAAAGGGGTATCTAATCATATATATATGAAATTTACAGTAATAGGGTCATATAAATACATGTCCCAACCTAAGTAATTTTGAAAAATAAGGTGTAAAATAATAAATAAACTTGAATAAATAGGAGAAATGGAATAACTATTGCGAAATTTCGGCATGGTAACAGGTGTACATAGAAGGGATTAATTAGAGATAAAGGGTATCTAATAATTCAAAAATAATAAGCGTAGTATGGGGAAGTTTATATAACATACCCCATTATTTGTAAATGAAAATAAATGGGTATAACAATATAAGGAAACTTGGATAAAAATGAGAATGGTTGAACCCTTACTTGAGTGTGTGACTTCAAAAGATTGAAGAGGGGATTCTTGAGAGCTTGGGGTGCCTTGGAAAGATTATAGAGAGGTTATTATAGATTAAAGACATTCTACATGGACTTTTGAGTAAATATAAGTGGGATATTGGGTAGGTTTATATAGGAAATGAGAGGGTAATTTTTTAATATTTCACAAACTTAGGTTTTGGATTCTATATAATTAAATATTCAAAACCAAAAACATTACCTTGGTTTTTCCCATGGTTTTCTTCAAAGAGGAGTGGAAAAAATTATTTTATAAGGCCAAGGCTGAAAGATATTAAAATATTATCATTGACTATATATAGTTGATTCACATTATTAAATAAATTAATTTAAAATCATAAAATATATTATACATTTTGGACGATTCACTAAGGCTTTATAAAATAAGTAAAATAAATATAAAATCACAATATTTTAAATCTAAAATACATAGTTGGATATATATATATATATACCTTTTATAGTGTTTATTGCGTCACTTTTGGGTCATAATGATGTCATAAAACTCCCTGTATATTTATATGGTATTTAATTTTTAACCAAAAATTCAATCGTCTTAGAAAATTATGAAAAATTCACCATTGGATAATTTATAAATCCTTGTACTAAAAATAATATTCTTTTATCTAAATAATTTTCTAAATATATGAATTGTCACTTTTAAAATAAAAACTGACCTTTATTGAATGGTTTTGAAAAAAAACAGTTTTCAAACCTTAATAAATATTACCTTTGTATTCATAAAAATTATATGATTATTAATATTTAATAAAATTAATTTAATGAAAATATTTTATTAAAATATTATTTATTTCAAAAATTCATTAATTCTCCAAAATATATTTCTTATTGGAATTTGAATATTATCCAAAGATACTATTTTTGCTTTACAGATCATCTACGAAATAATAATAATAGAATGAATGTATATTCATTATTCTATACAAAAAAATGTACATAAACAAAAATCTTGGGTCTTGATACATATCCCTTTATTACACAAACATACTCCCTAAGAGTAAGGTGTTTGATGTTGGGGCTTTCATGGGGTTGTTCAGTGAACATGGTTTGTGCCATGATCTCAATGAGCTTGAACTTCTCTCATAAATGGTATTGATCATGCTTAAGTTATTCAATATTGGCTTAGGCTTGGTCTAAGTCAATGCCTAGAAATTCTATCTCCCTTGAAATCTCTGATAAATGGGCCTCATAGGGAATGATCCTACTAGTTGATGTCATCACCTCTTTTGTATGTGTCGAAAGGATTTGTTAAAACCCTGTATTTCTACTAGTCATGTCATAACTTTTCAATAGCTATATTATCAACAGTAATGATACTTAATGATGATTTAAATCCAATGGGATATAATAAAACAAATTTAGTGCATGTTTTTTCTCTATCCATTTTTCAAATTAAGACATTTTATTAAATGAAAAGGGAAATTTCACTTATAACAGTTAGGGTCATTACAATCTTCCCTCCTTAAAAAATTTTTCCCCTGAAATTTTCATTTCAAACATTAAAATAGATGAGGGTAACTCTGTTTCATCACCTCCTCCAGTTCCTATGTTTCATCTTCAAATTTGTGATTTCTCTACAACACTTTGACCATGTGAGTTTTCTTATTTCATATAACTTTGTCTCTATGGTCTAAGATCTTCACTAGCTTCACCTCATAAGAGAGGTCATTCTCCAATTGTACCACCTCCAGATTGAGTACATGAGAGGGGTGTGGTATTTACTTTATCAAGAGAGATACATGGAATACATCATTTACTTGAGATAGGTTTGGTGGGAGTGTTAGTCGGTAGGCTACCACTCTGATGTGATCAAGGATCTCAAAAGGTATGATGTACCTTGGACTAATCTTTCCCTTCATCCCAAATAAAATTACTCTATTTCATAGAGATATGAGGAGGAATACCATGTCTCTGACATCAAACTCTAGGTCTTTTCTATGATTGTCAGCATATATTTTCTGTCGACTCTAAGAAGACTTGATGTGATGTTGAATGGTCTTAACATTCTCCATCATTTACTTGGCCATTTTAGGACCTAGAATTTTACTTTTACAAACTTCATCCTAGAATGCAAGTGTTCAACAACTCTTCCCATAAAGGGCTTCATAAAAAATACATTTGGATTCTTGAGTGTAAACTGTTGTTATAAGAGAACTCAACTAGAGGAAGATATTTGTCCCATTCTCCTTTTAAGTCCATTAAGTATTCTCTCAACATGTCCTTAAGTGTCTGGATAGTCTGCCCAGATTAGCCATCAGTTTGAGGGTGACAGGTTATGCTGAATTCTAACTCAGTATTCATAGCATGTTGGTGACTCTTCCTGGACATAGAGGTGAATATTGGATCTTGATCAGATACAATCAGTAATTGTACACCATGTGTCCTCACCAATTATTTGATGTATATCCGTGAAAGATGATCGAATGAGAAATCCTATTGAATCACAATGAAATGTGCAGTCTTTGTAAGACAATCCACCACAACCCAGATAGTATTATTTCCTCTTGATTTCTTAGGAAGCTTGGTGATAATGTCTATAGTGATGTTTTTTCATTTCCATGTTGGTATGGGTAATGGTTTCATCATCCCCTTAGATTTCTTCCTCTCCACCTTCAATTGCTGACATACGAGACATATTGATGTATATTTTGTGATATCCTTCTTCATATTGTCCCCCCCAATAGTGTTCTTGGATATCTCGATACTTCTTTGTGCTTCCATGATGGATAGAAAAGGTTTATCTATGTGCATAATATAATATCTACTTATTTAACTCATGATTTTATGGTATACATAGTTTTGACCTAAATCTTACAACACCTTCTTCATTAACATTGAACTCCCATGATTTTCATTTTCCAATAGTTTCCACTTTCTTCTGAATCCCCACATCATCTCTTTGATCATACTTTAACCTCTATAGAAGAGATGGTTGATAAATCATTTGTGAAAGGATTGATGATGTTCCTTCCTTTATGATTCCCATGTACATCCTCCTCAAATCTAAGCAGATCATATCCTTCTCAATTCTCATCAATGAAAGAGTTTCTGGATCCTTTATACCTAGGGAATCTGCCACATTATCCTCTTTCCTCAGATTGTATTGAATTGAGAAGTCATAGTCTATGATTAGCTCTAACCATCATAGTTGGTGCATATTCAACTCATTCTGTGTGAATATATACTTGAGATCATTTTGATCGATGTATATTTCACACTTCTCCCCAAAGAAGTAATGTCACAAAATTTTCAAAGAGAAGATCACTGCAGCCAACTCCAGATCATGTGTTGGATAGTTATTCTCATGAAAATTCAACTTCTTTTAAGCATAGGTAATGAATTTGTCATTTTGCATCAACACACAGCTCATGCCCTTCATTGAAGCATCATTGAATACCATGAAATGCTCTCTATTTGTGGGTAGTGTGAGCACGGGCACAGTGATAAGCCTCTTTTTCAACTCCTTGAAGCTCTCTTTTCATTCATCATTCCATGAAAACTTGAATCCCTTTCGAGTTATCTTGTCTAGATGGTTTGACAATCGTGAGAAATTTTACACAAATTGAGTATAATACCCAGCTAATCCATGGAAACAATGGATATATGCCACAGATGTTAGACTCATACATCCTTCAATTGCCTCAGTCCATAGATATTCGATTATTTGTGATCATATGGCTTAAGAAAGGATTCCTTCAACCAGAACTCCCATTTTTTGTACTTGAAATAAATATTTTCTTTTTTCAAGGTCTTTATCATGGTACTTAAATTCTCCTCATTCTCCTTCTTACTTTTTGAGTATATTAGAATATCATCAATAAATATTACCATAGTTGTTTTGAGGTAATATCTAAAGACTCTATTAATCATGTCCATAAATATTGATAGATCATTAGTGAGTATTAATGGAATCACTATGATCTCATAATGCCCATACATTGTATGAAAATCAGTCTTGGGGATATCTTCCTTCTTCACCCTTACATGGTAATATCCCAACCACATATCCACCTTGGAGAAGTATTTTTCTCCACGTATCTGATCAAAAAAGTAATCAATTCATGGAAAAGAATAATTTTTCTTTATCATGATTTTATTGATCTCATAATAATCAATGCAAAGGAATATTGACCCATTCATCTTCTTGACGAAGAGGACAGGTTCACCCCATGGTGCAGCACTCAGGTATATAAAACCTTTATCCAAACTCTACTTTAGTTGATTATTTATCTCCTCAAGTTCCACAACAGATATTCTATATAGAGTCTTGGATATTTGAAATAACCCATGTATAATATCAATAGACAATTCAACTTCTCTACTAGGAGGAAGACCAAGAAATTCATTAGGAAACACATCAGTGAATTCCCTCACAATAGCCATGTCCTCAAGGATGGATCTTTCCTTAGACATGGTCATATGATTAATATACAAATTCTCATATGGAATTAATATACATGATTAGAATGATGGTGCTAAATAAGATTCCTCCTCCTCCTTGCAATTGTATAGAATCGGGGGTTGATTTTCTATATGGAGAGTGATTTTCCTCTCATGGAAATTTATGTTGGCTCTATATAGGGAAATCCAATACATTCCAAGAATCGCATCATATTCTACCAAGGGAAGTATGATAAGGTTCTCAAGGAAGTTCAATCCACAAATTGTGATAGGGGGATTTATATACATGGGATACTGTAATTTCTTCATTTACTATTTTCACCGACATCTATACTTCCATTCTTTGTGGTGGTGTTTTGATTGTTCTACTAAACATTCATGATATAGAAAAATGTGTAGAACTAGAATTAAAATTATGTTCTCTATTATTGTATTAATAACAAGAATACCTCTCACCATTTCATTTTCGGGAGTCACTTCAACAGTAGTGATGGAAAAATCTCACCCTTGCTGCCTTGGATGTTTTTGGTTGCCTCCAAAAACACTTGGCTTAGTGCATTGGTTTGATAAATTCCCTAGTTACTTATAGTTTTAGAATTGAACAATGTGATGAGGGTTTACTAGATCATTCCTTTCCTCCATCACAATAGTGGGTTTCTCTTACTAGAAATCATGAGCTAGGTTCCCTTCCATCCCAAGCCTAAAGAATTTCCTAATCCCCTTTAAGAAATTTATAGGGTGCTTCTTTCTTTACCTTTGGTAAGTGGGGTGTTGAAATTTCTTGGCACCATTAGATCTCTCTATTGGACTTCCAAGATTTTATTCTACCTTTCGCTTCTTATCCTTGTGATACCCCTGATATTCATTATTCTCCATTTTGACTTTGGGGGCACATCGTACAATTTCCTCATAGCTATCAAAGTCAGGTATCACCATGGTTGTCCATAGGCTAGGTTTTATCCCACTAAATATGCTGTCAACCTTGCATTTGGGGGTAACGATAAATATAGAGGCATATTGTGAAAGTCTTGTGATGTTTTCCTCATATGATAAGATGTATTCGTCATTTTTTTATTGAGGGAAAGGAATTATATTTCTATATTAAGTTAGAGGGTGTGAGGAAAATATTTATTGAAAAACATTTTCTGGAAATCCTTCCATCCCATCACCTCGATCTCTTACTCAGGCTTCCAATTTTTTATCAATGTCAACCATTGATCAGCTTCACCCTCTATAAAATTTGCTGCTAGAAGAACCTTATCTTGTTAATATCATTGAAGGATGGAGAATATCTTCTCAATGGATTTGATCCATTTTTTGGCAATTTAGGGATCAAATGATCTGTTGAAATTAGGATTCCTTTGGCTCATGAAGCACTCGATTGCGACTTGTTCTTTCTTGGGGGGGGGGTTCCTCTTGATATAGGTTTATATTCAAAACTTGAGTTAAATGAGATAGTATCTTGACAAAGTTTTCATTTTATGCTCTCATCGAATTGGGAATCTCATTAGGGCAGTCATTACATTGATATGTGTATTAGTTGTTAGCCTGATTCCACCTATTACCAGCCATTGTAATGAATAAAAGGAAAATTAGGGGTAATTATTTTAAACTATTACACACTTAAAGGGGAATCCAATTACATTAAATGGATAACTTGTAAATTACATTTATTTCCTTAACTGATGAATTTATAGGCTTTAATATATGTTATCAATGATCTTTCCAAATATATATTCTTATTGTATTTTTTTATTCCATTAATAATGGTTCATACTAAGATTATGAATTTATCAAAAAAATATCCCATGGGAGTGTCAAACTAGGAGTGCAGCAATGCCCATTTTCATGCACCAGTTCTCGTTCGAGTCTAGCTCAAAGTGGTGTTTTCGGGTTTTACCACTAGATACATCTATGACAAAGCCACATCAATTTGTTCATATCTATATAGGGGTATATTTTCTTGATAAAATACTTAATCTATACTCACCATGATTTAGGGATATTTTTTCTTATACATAATCTTATCCCTAAGTCTTTCACTAGTTTTTTTTAATCCTAATAACAAAAATAACTAAACTTTCCTCTGACACCAACTATAACAACCATGTTATTTTTATTAAATTCATACATGACTTAATGAAATAAAATTACACTTAATAAAACCCAAAATATTGAGAAGTCTAGTGTCCTATGAAATTAGTAACATTACATAACAACTTAAAACATGAAATTCAACATCATTATTGTAAACTTTGTTTACATGACCCCAACATTCCTTCGTACTTAACATTTCATGGGATAACCTGAGGACATACATAAGAAAGGGGTGAGCTATAAAGCACAGCAATAGAGTAAACATGGAATAATTTGAAGATAATAATACATGTTAATAAAGTAATATTAGTGAGGCATAAAGGAATATGAACCATAAAGCAAGATATAACATGATCATCATAACATAGAAATGTGGCAACAACTTAAAACAATGCATCATAGGTCAAGGATAAAATTCCAAGACAAAATAGTGGAAAAAGTAACATAAAGGAATCAGGTAAAACCCTTTACCAACATGACATGTCAGGATACTAAACATTACTCAATGCATTGGAGCGCTATATAATTTTGGTCGCACCTATCACTTTCATTTCATTCTCATTCTTAAGTGTGCCGCATAGATCATAAAACATGGATTCATTCATCATCATAATTTATTAAATGATAAATGGGTGTGGAATAGATACATTTAAGTCCTTAATAAAAAGTTATATGTTCATAAAATGGAACAACCTTGGTTGGTAATGGGTACGGTATTCACTACACAATTGTTTTGGAATGGAAATTTGCGCTGTAATTTTGGTAGTCTAATGGCGCGACATAAAAAATCATAAAAAGGGTTGATGATAAAAAAAATGAGGTCTCTAATCATATATACAGGAAATTTAAAGTAATTTTTTTATATAAATACATGTACCAACATAATTAATTTGGAAATATAAGGTGTAACATAATAAATAAACTTGAAGAAATATGAGAAATAGAATAACTCTTACGAAATTTTGGCATGGTAACAGGTGTACGTGGGAGGGATTAATGAGATATAAAGTGGTATATAATCATTCAACCATAATAAGGGAATTATGGGGAAGGTTATAAAACATACTGCGTCATTTTTAAATGAAAATAAAAGGGTGTAAGAATATAAGGAAACTTCGATAAAAATTAGAATGGAAGGAACCCTTACTTGAGTGTGTGAATTCAAAAGGTTGAAGAGGGGCTTATTGAGAGAATGGGGAACCTTGGGAGGATTTTATAAAGGGGAGGACATAAAATGGAAGTTCTAAAATAATTTTTTAGGGAAAATAAGTGGGATCTTGTGTGGTTTTATATAGGACATGGGAGGGGAAGTCTTTAATATTTCACAAACTTAGGTTTTGGAATCTATAAAATTAAATATTCAAAACCACAAACCCTACCATGGTTTTCCAATATATTTTTACAAAGTGGAGTGGAAAAAATTATTTTGTAAGTCTAAGGGATGAAGATATTAAAATATTATCCTTTCTTATTTGGACGTGAGTCACATTATTAAAGAATTGAATTTAAAATCATAAAATATATTATACATTTTTTAGGATTAACTGAGGCTTTATATAATAATTCAAACAAACATAAAATCATATTATTTTAAAGGTAAAGTATATATTTTTCTTAATAACCCTTTTATTGAATTTATAACATCACTATTGGGCCATTATGATGTCATAAAACACCCAATATATTTATATGCTATTTAATTTTTACACAAAAATAATACTATCTCAAAAAATTATAAAAAATTCACTATTGCATAATTTTGATATCATGGTTCCAAAAATAATATTCATTTTATCTAAATAATTTTCTAAATATGTAAATTTAAACTTTTAAAATTAAAATCGATATTTATTAAATGGTTTTGAAAAAAAAAATTCAAACCCAAATAAAGATTACCTTTGACTTCATGAAAATTATATGATAATTTACATTTATTAAATTAATTTAAAATTAATATTTTTTTAAAATATTGTTTATTTAAAAAAATCTATTAACTCCCCAAAATAGATTTCTTAATTTAATTTTGATATTAACGAAAGATATTATTTGTGCTTTAAAATCATTTACAAAGTAAAAATAATAGAAAATGAAAGTATATTCATTATTATATACAAAAATAATTTAAAGAACCATAATTATAGGGTCTTGATACATATCTCTTTTTTACTCCAGCATATTCCCTAAGAGTAAGTTGTGTGATGGTGGGGCTTCCATGGGGTCGTTCGGTGAACATGGTTTGGGACATGATCTCGATAATATTGAACTTCTCCCGTAAATGGTTTTGATCATGCTTAAGTTGTTGGATCTCAAAATGGTATTGGCATAGAGAAAATCCTATAAATGTTATCTCCCTTGAAATCTCCAATAAATGGGATTCATAGGGAATGATCCTACTGGTTGAGGCCATCACCTCTTTTGTCTATGTTGAAAGTATTTGTTAAAACCCTATATTTATTCTAGTCATGTGATACCTTTTAAATGGATATATTATCAATGGTAATGATACATAACAGTCATTTAAATCCAATTGGATGTATTAAAACAAATGTTGTGCATATTTTTTCTATATCCATTTTTTAAAATAAGACATTTAATTAAATCAAAAGAGAAATTTCACTTATAACAGTTTTGTTCGTTACAATTGATCCCAAACATGGTGAAACAATGTTGGACTACTTCAGGTGACTAAAACTTAATTATTCAATAGGAAAACTAATGAATTAGTAGTAGAGAAATCGAATAATTCCATAGAGAAGATATTTCTCACTTTGAGAAGTAATGAAAGACATAAAGTTATCATGGTATTTTATCATATTAAAGAAGGCATTGATCGATAGTGGTCATTGATCTAGAATAATAAGGAGTCATAATAAATAAATAGTATAGTTTGGAAGAATTTCAAGGTGATATTATTCAATAAATACTTTCCTTATGAGAAATTATCTGATATAGAGAGGTAATTCCTCAATCTAAGTAAAAACAATGGAGAAAATATTTTTTGAGTATGAAGTTAACTTTTTAAAGATAGAAACTCATGTTGTAGATTATTTACATAATCCATGGAGTAATATTGGTCATTTATTTTATGGGTTAAATCCTTGACATTACATTACATTATTCTCTCAGAAACATTTAGTATATAAAGATACATTATATAGTTCCATCAAGATAGAGAGATAATTCTCAAAGTATTAATTTTTTCAAGGAAAATAAGAAAAGAAGTAGGGCAGTTGAACACTCTAGGAAATAAAATATGAAAAAAGGGAAGAAGGAAAGGTTGTAATTTCAAAATTATAATAATTTTTTAAAGGAACACCCTAGAACATGATTGATGGAAATGATAGTTTTCTTAAATTGTAGAGAGAAAGGCCATCATTCTCAAGATTTCAATGGAAAAAAAAAGAATCTAAAAAATTTTCAATGCTTGAACTATAAGGAGATAGGTAACTATTAGAATGAATTCCCCAAGAACCAAAGTATTTTCCTGGAAAATTATATTGGAGAAAGAACAAGATTATATGATTACTACAACTGAGGTTGAAATTACTAATAATATAGTGGCAGGTATGTTGATTTTAGACTCAAATTTAGAAAATAATTTATATAATTATGGATAATCACACTCTTTTATATATTCAATGTATGTAAATAAAATAATGTATTTCTTTATAACCTTAAGAAGAGAGTTTTTAGTTAGGACTCATAGTGGAAATCTTACTACAACAAAGATATGTCATTTAGATCCCATTATGAAACATAGATATACCTTATTTGTAAAATTTATTATTATACATATGGTTGGATTTAAGATAATCCTTTTTATAGATTTGATTTCAAATTATAATGAAAAAATATATTTTCAAGAGAAGGATATTACAATTTGTGAAGGAGATATAGAATCTCTTATCTTTATAGGGGATACTAAGTCATATGAATTATGTCTAAATACACCTCCAATAGCTATTCTCAATGAAATACTTGGAGAAAAATATCATACACAACCTATTAGTGAGAAATGTATCCTTATAAAAGAGGATGTAACTATTGTACCTGAATACATTGATGTGTTTCTTAAATAACTACATGGACACCCACCTAAGCATTCAGTTGAGTTTTCTTTTGATCCCATCCATAATGAAAAACCTATATCCAAGAATCCTTATAGTATGGCCATAATGGGATTGGTGGAATTAAAGAAAAAACTACAGGATTTGTGTGATAATGGGATTTATACACTCTAGTGTTTCACCATGGGGAGCCCTTGATCTTTTTGTTATGAAGAAAGATGGGTCTATAAGGTTGTATGTAACAACCTAAAAATTCCTTCTATTATTAATAAAATAATTTTTTATAATGTTTTTTTATTAATTTTCATAATGGAATTAAATATAAATACAATTATAAAAATAATATAATATATCAAGTAATAATACATATTAATACAGTTAAGGCTAGTAAATAGATATAAAAACCAAAGAATAACGACCACACAATGGTATAATTTATAGTATTTGACACTTATAGGATGAATACACCTTCCATAAAAAATGTTAAAATAAACAAAAAGAAATTTTAGGATTATAATTAACGTTATCAAAATAATTGTAAAAACATTTTGAAATGAAGTACTAAAAGTTGTTGTTTGGTGCTACATATATAATGTAATTGGAAATGTGGTCATTATGATATGATTTTTAAATTACTATTTTAGGACCATTAATCAATAATGACCATTGGGAGTTATTACCAATGGTAATGTGTCCATTAAAAAGTGGCCATTGAGATTGTTTTATGTTAAGTTTAATGATAAGATTTAATTTATACGGAAGGGAGAAATGATGTCATCAGCTAGTGGGATTATGCCTTTTGGAGCCCATTTGTTAGAACATGGGAGAAAGGTTGTGCAACTAGGGTTCACCTGTGAACAATCCCCACCATATCTCCAACAAGTGAGGCTTGAATAAAATCAAATGTGGGATAATTTCAAGTTAGTGGGGATCGCCACTAGGTCAATGTTAGTTAATCCACCCAATGAAACTACAACCATCACACACTTTACCCTAGGGAATATGATGGGGTAATAAGGGGTTATAAATCTATAAATTGGCATCAAAAAGTGAAATTTATTTAAATAAATTAAAATTTTATTTCTTTAATTATGTATTCATTTTTATTTTATTTAGTAAAATACCCATGAATATAAGAAGAATTTGAAAAATAAAGTTTTGAAAACAAATAAAACATAATTTTATTTTCATAAAATACATACAATTTTATAATTTTGGAATTATAAATAAATTTAATTTCCATAAAAAATATTTATTTAAATATAATTAATCATAAAATTTTTTAATTTTCTGGAAAATTTTATAGCCGTCATAAAATTAACTATGTTGTAAAAACTTTTATTATTTCAATAAATAATGATTTTATATTTATAAGTTAAAATTATTATATTTATAGAATTATTATTATAAAATAAACAATATATTCATAATTATCACATCGAAATTAGTTTTGGCTGGAATTTTGAGAATTTTCAAAAATACTTTATTGTTTGGTGAATAGTAAAAATACAATTTTGTGTTTTTTGGTGTGTTTTATGAATTCATAAATTTTTAATAATGATGTAATAATTGATAAATCTAAATCCATGGCCATAAATATATTATTCTATTAATAATATTTATTTTTATATATTTTAATAAATTTACAAACATATAAATGACTTTCCAAATTCAAAATAGGCACTTAAGATCTTAAAAACTATATTTTGTGGAAAATTTATTTTTCCATGGCTGAAGTAATATTAAAAAATTTATTTCGGTTCTACTGCATTAAATCTTTATAAAACATGACTTAAATTTCTAAAACCATTAACAAAAATCATGGGTAAGAAAATGGTTTTGTTTTTTCCACAACCAAGAATTCTAAGGCCTATATTTAGGCATTATTAAACAATTACACATCTTTTACTATAGAACCCCACCCATTCCCCCCATTTTCCTCCACTCTAAATCCTATAAAAACTAAATTCTTTTAATTTATCCACTATGATGTCCCTCTAAGGTGTCTCTAGTTTCCTAAGGTTTCCCTCACCAAGTTTTAGGAAGTTGTTTCCCAATATAAGGGAACTCTCCTCTTCTTATTTTCCATTAAAGTAACTCTTCTTTGGTATTCCATATAAATATTTAATTTCCTATTTTAATACACTTTTATTTATCCCATTAAATCCGAAATAGTGTTTTATCAATGAGAGACCTTATTTACCTCTCATTATACCCTTTCTCTAATCCACATTGTATATTGTCATGCTACCTACTTCATTTATTGAATTTCTCTCTCTTACATGAAAAAATATAATATTTTGAATAAATAAACCCATTACTTATTAATAGGTAATCACCAATTTGTAAATATAATTCATTTATTGAGGATTTACATGTATGAAATCCACATTCCTTTTTTGGGTTAAAAATTATTTAATTTTCAAGTTTTTAAGAACTTATGAACTCAATAATTTTATATAAAACATGTTAATTATTCTTATCATATTATTCATGAAATGGTTTATTATGATTGATGTGAATCCCATAAATTAAGACATATAAAGATTGAACCCATATATCACTCTAATATAATGGGTAAAGAATTAGTCTCTTGAGATGACATGTTTTATGATACCTTGGTGAATAACCATGGAAATTATGTTCTAAGATACCTTGGTGATAAACCTTATTAATATGAATATGAATGTATCATTTTTATATTTTATCAACATTTCCATATTACGTATGAAGTAATTATGACTATTCTATTATTTTATACCTCATGTTTTGTAATGACCCGAAATTTCGAATAATTTTTGTTTCCTAATTTTGTGTGTTATTTTATTTTATACTCAACAAAAATATATTCTATAATTAACGAAGTGAGTATAATTAAATGAGACTATTGGATTTCGACTATTATATGACCATTGGTCAATATGACCATTGAAACTAAACTCTTAACATTACAATTGTTGTTTATAAATACAAGTGATCTTGTTTAATTAATACATAAAGAAGACTTGATGGTCTCATCCAGTAGACTCGGGTCGTTCGAAGCCCATCTCGTGGAACTTGGTAGGATGGTATCACCACTAGGATTTTCTTTGGACCAAGCCCAAGCCAAACTTCATCATGTGAAGCTGGAACCGAATCACCTATGGGAGAAGTTAAAGCTGATAGAGGTCGCTACTCGGGCTATGTTGGGCAAGCCACCCCAAGATTTTATCAGCTTATCACACCTTACACTTAGGTCCTATCATAGTTTTACAAGGGGCTATGTAACGAGACCTTAGATGCTTTGTCTAATCCTTTGAAATAAATAAATTGTTTTTTCAAATTATGGTAAAGTTTGTGATTTTCAAATATCCGGATAAATATAGGATGTATATTATTGATGAATTTTGAAAAAAAATGGATATTTTAAAATATTTATGTAAACCTTAAATAATTAATAATGTGTAATGATTTTCAAAAAATGGTCTTCTACAGTTGTGTTCAGTAAGAAATTTAGATTCTAATAAGATCAACTTAATTTTTGGTTAATAGTAAATTATGAATAGTAATTTTGAGCTTATGAATAGTAATGTGACCAAATTGAATAGTAAACTCACTTAATAACGTATTAATATAATTTAGGCACCTTGATTAGATAATGTGATTCAATAAAATAAATGAATAACTATTTCAAAAATTATTAGTTAAGTATTAGTTTCCTTTTGGATAAATAGTGTTTTTATTTAAAAATTAAATTAAAAAAATTTAGAAAATTATTTTCATAAAATGGAGTTCATTTTTTATTTCAGAGTATCGATATTTGGTTAAGGTGAATTTTTTGGGATATTTCTGAAATAGTTGAATTATCAGTGAATTGTGTTCTTATTTAAAAATTAAATTAAAAATATTTAGAAAATTATTTTCATAAAATTATGTTCAGTTTTGAATTCAGAGGATTGATATTTGGTTAAGGTGAATTTTTTGGATTTTTCTGAAACAGTTGAATTTTCGGTGAATAGTAAAAATTACCGTTTTGAGTTTCGGGTGTTTAATGACATCATTAAATATGTAATAAGTATGTAATCATTCTGGTCCACTTATGAATAGTAATATATGCTATTAGTTGTCCCAATTGTCCAATACCATGGGAAAATACCATGGGCAAGCCCATGGTTTTTCCAATTCCACCGATGAGGTGTCCCTTTGAAATTAATGACTTGTTCTCTAACTTCTTCTATAACTACCAAGACATTACCTCATTCATTTTATTTCCAAATCCTAAACTACAAAGTTCTGGTCTCTTTACCTCCCTAGGAGTCTTCCCAAGGTTCCCTCAAGCCTCCCAATTTCTCAAACTTCAAGCTTTCGA
Organism: Viscum album; assembly: GCA_963277665.1. Classification (NCBI taxonomy): domain Eukaryota; kingdom Viridiplantae; phylum Streptophyta; class Magnoliopsida; order Santalales; family Viscaceae; genus Viscum; species Viscum album. The sequence continues at coordinate 403,454,388 of OY728142.1, forward strand.
AGTTACTATTCAAGGTAAGGGAATCTTTCACCCTCCTCTTTTAATCCATGACTTCCTTTATGTTGTATCTTCTAGTTTCTATATATTTATGTTGAGGGTATGTTATTATATGTTCTCATTACTGTCCATGTTATATAGTCATTGTACTGCAGAAATTTCGCCTCAAAATTTCTATCTCTTTCTCTCCAAAAATTCTCTTATTTTATTTATGTAAATACCCAGACCTATTTCATTTCATTGGGTGTTCATAAATATATAAAGTTGATATATTTTATTCTTTAATTGACATACATATAACCCTCACTCCCTTTCCATGGGTTATAAATGAAATAATGATCTTATTTTTAAGAACTTTTCAAACGTCACGATCTTGAAATGAAACCCATTTCTTTTATTCACCATGGGTTATTTATGAAATGTTTGATTATGATATATGTGTCTCACATGAAAGAAAACACATATTAAGGGTTCACCTTGATAGCACTCCAATTCATTGGGTAAAGAATTAATCTCTATAGATGACAAGTTTCATGATACCTTGGTGAATAACCTTGGTAATTTTTATGACACCTCGGGGACAAACCTTGGTGATATGTCCATGAATGTCTAAATAAAATTTTGTAGCCACATATTCAAGTTTTGATTCATTTTCTTGTTATTATGATATTCCTATTTTCCCATTTCTTATGTCTTCATATTTTTCATCACGTTCTTATTGATTTCACAAGTAAACTGATTCCCTTGTTTACCCCTTACTGGGCCTTCTGCTCACCCATTCCTTTGATGTATGTCTCCAAGATATGAGATGAAGTAATTGTACATAGTATTAACCTATGATGAATCCTTACAAGTGGTTGAGAAGAATATTTTATTTTGTTTTCATGTATTATGTTCCTGATCTCTAAGACACTATAATTTAAAGATCCTCTGTTTGTAAAATGTAATGAAAAGTTTATGTTATAAAAAAGAGGGATGCCATAGTTGGTATCAAAGGATAGTTTAGTTATTTATGGAAATTTGGATATGAAAACTTTAGGAAGAACCCTGTAGAAAATTTTTAATATAGGAAAACTTACTGGTATTTTGGTGAGTATTTATTAAGTGGTTTATCAAACAAATACATCCATGTCTGGATACGAGCAGGTAGAGGTAGCTCTGGCACCGATGTACATAGGGGTAAAACCCAAAAACACCACTTTGAGCTAGAATCGAATGGGAACTGGTGCACGATAACAGGTCTTTCTACACTCTTGGTTATGACACTCTCAGAGGAAATTTTTGGTTAATCGCAAGCTTTTAATGAATCATTATGATGTAAATATAGATAAATGTAATTGTTTAAGCATGAAGTTTTAAGAAATAAAATCCTTTATAGTTAAAAGATTTTGAAATGAAATATTTTTCTCACTAAGTTTTTATTATTTTAGAAAATGGCAGGAAATAGGAGGAACCGTACAAATGGTGACCGCAATGGACCACACACTGACGGCCCTCCGATGGAAGATGGAATGGAAACATTCATGTGAATGATGAACCAACTGACTCAAGTTATAGGAAATAACTTGAGTCAAGATGAGATACTGATCTCACCACGAAGAGAACAACATTTTATTGAGTCCTTTATGCATCAACGACCACCAACATTTAGTGGATCGACTGACCCATTGATTGCTGAGCAGTGGATCCGATCCATCAAGATGATCTTTTCTGTGCTCTGTTGTTCAGAGAAAGAGAAGGTCACCCTGGCTATCTATCGCTTAGAATGAGAAGCTAATTAGTGGTGGGAACTAATTAAAAACACAAGGAAAAGAGTGTAAGTTGAAGCTATGGAGTGGGAAAAGTTCATAAGGATATTTTCCAGTAAATATTTCCCTCGTTCGATGAGAACAAGAATGGAAGAGTTTCTCTAGCTGAAGTAGAAGGAGAATGAATCGGTGGGAAGCTATGTGATGAAATTCACAAGGCTTTCATGTTATACATCTATGTTTGTCATGGATCCAAATGGTAAGGTTGATATATTCTTCAGTGGACTGAGACCTCATCTGTGGAAGAATCTAGCCAACTGAGACTATGACAGCTATGAGGAGATCGTGCGGAGTGTGATGAAAGTCGAGCTGGAGTTTGGTGAGACGCAGTGGTCTCATAAATAAAATGACAATAAGAGATCGATGGAGCCCAGCTTAGGGAGGACCTTTGATCAAGGAAGAGGAGGAAAGAAAGTAGAACATTCCATGTGTAATAAATTTGGGAATAAGCATTCAGGGAATTGCCTACTCGAGAGCAGGAAATGCTAAAAGTGTGGAAGAGATGGCCATATTGTGAGGAATTTTTTTAGTGAGTTAAAACCTCAACTTCCAAACACTAATGATAAGGGGAAGATGGTGAAGGCCCTGCCTGATTTCCAGTGTTTTAAGTGTGGAAAACTTGGGCACTTTTCCAATCACTGTCTAAATCTAAGGGTATTAGAGGGGAACCCCCATCAGCCTTAGAAAAGGCCAAGGGAGCAAGGCTGTTCTTTTTCTATCACGATATCTGAAGTAGAAGCTCTAAATGATGTGGTAGCAGGTACTCTTGTTGTCCTATCAAAGCTAGAAAGTACTTTGTTTGATTCTGGTTCTAAGCATTCCTTTATTTCCTCCAAGTTTACAAAGAATTTAGGATCAACCCCCAATTTGCTAAAAGTAGAGTTATCAGTCAAGACTCTTAGTGGGATTATCCAAGCATCATCAGTGTTTAGAAACTCTAGTATTTACTTTTGTGGGAACAATATTATCATAAATCTATTAGTCATTCCCATGCTGGAATTCAACCTTATACTAGGGATGGACTGGCTCTCAAAGTATAATGCTAAGATCAAATACAGAAGCAAGGAAATCTCAGTAGTCTTGAATGGAAAACCTATAGTTATCTTCTATGGAGAGATATCTCAACCTGATATTTTTCTAGAAGAACCCCCTATATCCTTCTTTATGGAGTTAATCAGTGAAGAAGAAGAAGGATATGAGAGTTTAAGAATAGAAAATGTTCCCATCATCCAATAATGCGTTGACGTATTTCCTAAGGAGTTACATGGGCCTCCCCCTGAAAGAGAGGTAGATTTCTCCATTGAACTCATACTAGGATCTCATCCAATATCAAAGACCCCCTATAGGATGGAAAATTTAGAGCTCTAAGAATTAAAGAAACAACTCCAAGATCTTCTGGAGAAGGGGTTTATCCGACCGAGTGTGTCTCCATGGGGACCACCAGTTCTTTTTATGAAGAAGAAGGATGGATCGATGTGGTTTTGCATTGATTATAGAGAACTGAATGAGATCACAGTGAAGAACAAATACCCTCTTCCAAGAATTTATGACTTATTTGTCCAACTTTATGGGGCTCAATTCTTCTCTATGATTGATCTTCGATCTGGTTATCCTCAATTGTGGTTGAAGAAAGAATATATTCCAAAAACTACCTTCCAATAAAGATATGGGAATTATGAGTTTGTTTTTATGCCCATCGGACTAACTAATGCACCTAATATTTTTATGGATATATTGGATATAGACTTTAAGGACTACCTTGATAACCTTTTGGTAGTTTTTATTGATGATATTCTGATATATTCTAAAAGTCGTGAGGAGCATGAAGATCATCTAAGGGTTATTTTAAAAAATCTTTGGAAGGAGAGGATTTTTGGAAAGTTTAGAAAATGTCAATCCTGGTTACAGCAGGCACTGTAGTATGTATTGTAGCAGTACTGTAGAAGGCACTGTATCAGGCACTATTTGGTACTATAGTAGCCAAACAATTCATCTGATTTGGGATTTCAGGCCACCGGTTTGGGCCTACGAGTCTCAGGGCCTTCAGGCCATCAATGGCCTTCAGGCCACAGGGCCTTCGGACCATTGAAGACCATGAAGTAGCCCATCTCACACAAAGCAGGCCCCAGATGAGGATCAGAGAACCAGTAGCTTTCACCAGAAGTAGGGCTAACCGGATTGGAAGAATGGGAGGGTATAGCAAATTACTATCAGGACCAGGCACCGTGCAGCTTTGTACAGGGAAATACTAGATGATCAGCAATACAGGTGTGGAGCTAAATGCAATCAATGATGCAGAAGCTGGGGAGGGGCAGTTCTAGTGGGCTGGTCCTACAGGTCATGTATTGGGCATGGTATTCCTCTGGGCCTTCAGTTCATGTATTACGGGTCATGTCGGGCCTTGTGCCTTGGGCCTACGGGTCATGTACGGGTTCCCCTTCAACCATTAAAAGGGGGATTATCTATAATAAAAATAAAAAGAAGGCCTTCAAGCCATTTGGGGGGGATATTATATGAGGTTTTTGAAAAACTTTTCACAACTTTCTAATCCATTAACCAAGTTTACTCGAAAGGGGTTCAAGTTCTTCTGGAAAAAGGAGTGTGAGGAAAGTTTCCAAGAGCTGAAGAAGAGATTGGTTACTACACTAGTGTTAACTCTTCCCTCAAGTGGAGAAGGATTAATTATTTTTAGCGATGAATCTATCAAAGGGCTTGGGTACGTCCTCATGAAAAATGACAAAGTCATTGCTTATGCATCTCAATAATTAAAGAATCATGAGCAGAACTATCTTACACATGATATGGAGCTGGATGCATTCGTTTTTTTATCTAGAGATATGGAGGAACTATCTTTATGGGGATAAATGTGATATATACACATACCATCAAAGTTTGAAGTATATTTTCACACAAAATTAATTGAACATGATACAAAGAAGATGGTTGGAGCTTCTTAAAAATTATGATTGTTCAATTAATTAGCATCCCGAAAGAGTAAACAAAGTTTCTGATGCATTAAGCAAGAAAGACCCAGTTGTTCTTTCCATGATGAAGATTCAAAAAGATCCTTTGATCAATGACCTAGTAAAGTTGTACAAGGGAATTATAAGGTGAGGAACATCATCAACCCTAACCCAAATGATTTCTCAACCATCATTACTAGAGAAGATCAATAAATCTTATAAATAAGATCCTTTATTACAGAAGAAGTTTGAAGCTGTGAAGGATGGGAAGTTTCTTGATTTCAATATCGATCAAGAAGGTGTACAGAAATTTCATTCAAGACTATGTATTACATCTATTATAGAAATAAATATGGAGTTGATGGATGAATACCATAGTTCTACTTTCTCTGTACATCTTGGAAGCACAAAAATGTATAGGGACCTTCGTGATCTTTTTTGGTGGGATAATATAAAAAAGGGAGATTGCTGACTACACTTCAAGGTGCCTGCTATGTCAGCAAGTGAAGGGAGAGCGACAACTTCCTAAAGGGGTATTGCAACCAATACCCGTACCAGCATTGAAGTGGGACAATATCACTATGGACTTCATCACTGGTCTCTTGAGAACTTCCAAAGGAAACAATGCATTATGGGTTATTGTGGACCGTCTCACCAAGACTGCCCATTTTATCTCCATTTAGGAAGATTTATATCTTGATCAAATTGCCAGGATTTACATGAAGGAAGTGGTAACGTTTCATGGAGTTCCACTTTATATCATATCTGATCATTATCCAAGGTTCACATTGAAATTCTGTAGAATTCTTCAACATGATCTAAGCACTAAATTGAATTTCAATACGGCCTACCACCCCCAAACGGATGGCCAATATAAAAGGACTATTCAAACACTAAAGGGCATACTAAGAACATGCTCAATGGAATTTAAAGGTGGATGAAATCGACATCTCCTATTAGTTGAGTTCTCTTAAAACAATAGCTTACACTCGAGCCTTCAAATGGCACCCTATGAATCTCTATATGGGAAGCAATGTAGAACTTATACATGTTGTCATGAAGATGGTGAGAGAAAGCTTCTTGGGCATGATCTTGTGCAAGAGATGACAGAAAAAGTCCATGCCATCCAACAACACATTAAGGCTGCTCAAAGTCGGCAAAAGAGCTACGTCGACAACCATCTAAGGGACTTGGAGTTTGATGTTAGTGATAAGGTATTTCTTCGAATTTCACCTTGGAAGAGATTCATGAGGTTTGAGAAGAAAGGGAAGCTCAGCCTGAGGTACATTGTCCCCTATGAAATCCTTGATTGCATAGGAGCAGTGGCCTATCGGCTTGCACTTCCTCCAAATCTAGCACAAGTTCATGATGTCTTACATGTATCCCTCTTGAGGAAGTATATACCTAACCCTTCGCATGTACTAAACCCAGAGGTGGTACAACTAGAACATGACCTCTCTTATGAGGAGCTTTTGGTGGAGATCTTGGATCGTAGAGATAAGGTTCTACGCAATAATACTACCCACCTTTTCAAGGTGCTATGGAGAAACCACAAATGCAAAGAAGCCATGTGAGAACCAGAGAAGTCTATGAGGAGGAAGTACCCACACCTTTTTCTTTTCTAAGGGTACGAGTTAAAATTTCAGGGACAAAATTTCTTAAGGGGTGAAGAATTTAACGACCAGAAATTTTGAATAATTTTTGTTTCCTAATTTTGTGTGTTATTTTATTTTATACTTAACAAAACTATATTTTTTAATTAATGAAATGAGTATAATTAAATGAGACTATTGGGTTTCGACTGTTATATGATCGTTGGTCAATATGACTGTTGGAAACTAAACTCTTAACATTACAATTATTGTTTATAAATACAAGTGATCTTGGTTAATTAATATAGAAAGAAGATTTGATGGCCTCATCCAGTAGACTCGGGTTGTTCGAAGCCCATCTGACGGAACTTGAGAAGAAGGTAGCACCACTGGGCTTTGCTCTAGATCAATCCCAAGCCGAACTTTATCATTTGAAGCTTGAACAGAATTGCCTATGAAAGAAGTTCAAGCTGATAGATGTCACTACTTTGGAAATGTTGGCCGAGCCGCCCCAAGATTCTGTCACCTTAACACACCTTACACTTTGGTCCTATGCTGGTGTTATAAGGGGCTATGTAACGACACCTTAGCTGCTCTGTTCAATCCTTTGAAATAAAAAAATTATTTTTTCATATTATGGTGAAGTTTTTTATTTTCAAATATCTAGATAAATATAGGATGTATATTATTGATGAATTTTGAAAAAAGGGATATTTTAAAATATTTATGTACACCATAAATAATTAATAATGTGTAATGATTTTCAAAAAAAAATTCTTCTACAGTTTGGTTCAGTAAGAAATTTAGAGACTAATAAGATTAACATAATTTTTTTGTGAATAGTAAATTATGAATAGGAATTTAATGCTCATGAATAGTAATGTGACCAAATGGAATAGTAAACTCACTTAATAAAGTATTAATATAATTTAGGTACCTTGATTAGGTAATGTGATTTAATAAAATAAGTGAATAACTGTTTCAAAAATTATTAGTTAAGTATTAGTTTTCTTTATAATAAATAGTGTTTTTACTTTATAATTAAATTAAAAATATTTAGAAAATTAATTTCATAAAATGGAGTTCATTTTTGAATTCAGAGAATCAATATTTGGTTAAGGTGAATTTTTTTGATTTTTCTGAAACAATTGAATTTTCGGTGAATAGTTTTTTATTTAAAAAATAAATTAAAATTATTTATAAAATTATTTTCATAAAATGGAGTTTATTTTTAAATTCAGAGCATCAATATTTGGTTAATGTTAATTTTTGGGATTTTTCTGAAACAGTTGAATTTTCGGTGAATAGTAAAAATTGCAGTTTTGAGTTTCAGGTGTTTAATGACGTCGTTAATGATGTAATAAGTATGTAATAATTCTGGTTGACTTATTAATAGTAATATATTCTATGAGGTGTCCCAATTGGCCAATACCATGGGAAAATACCATGGGAAATCCCATTGTTTTTCCAATACCACCGATGAGGTGTCCCTTGGCAATTAATGATTTGTTCCCTCACTTCTCCTATAAATACCAAGCCATTCCCTCATTCATTTCATTTCCAAATCCTCCCCAATGAAGTTATGGTCTCTTTAACTCCCAAAAAGTCCTCCCAATGTTCCCTCAATCCTCCCAAGTTCCCAACCTTTAAGCTTTCGAAGTTACTCTTCAATGTAAGGGAATCTTTCACCCTCCTCTTTTAAGCCATGACTTCCTTTATGTTGTGTCTTCTAATTTCATTCTCTTTATGTTGAGGGTATGTTCTTATATTTTTTCATTACTGTCCATTTCATGTATAATTTTTGAGAGACCCTTTCAGCTCTCTTCAATTTGTTTTCTGAATTTTTAATAGATGTTGTTAGGCTGCCGAATTTCTCGTAAAAGAAATCGCATATTCTCTCTTCTTTCATGTTTCTTTTTCATGTGGTATGTAATTAAAACATCCATACCATAATATTATTCTATAACCATACTATATTATTAATTATTTATGAGTGGGTGACCTTTGTACCCTCTCCTTTCAATGTTTTCTAAAACCATGTTATATAGCCGTTGTGCTGCAGATTTTTCACCTCGAAATTTCAATCTCTTTCTCTCCAGAAATTATCTTGTTTTATTTATGTGAATACCTAGACCTATTTCATTTCTTTGGGTGTTCATAAATATAAAAATATGATATATTTTATTCTGGAATTTACACACATATAACCCTCACTCCCTTTCCATGGGCTATAAATGATATAATGATCTTATTTTTAAGAACTTTTAAAACATCACGATCTTGAAATGAAACCCAATTCCTTTATTCTCCATGATTTATTTATGAAACGTTTGATTATTATCTATGTGGATCACATAAAAGTAAATACATATTAAGGGTGCGCCCTAATAGCACTCCAATACATTGGGTAAATAATTAATCTCTAGAGATGACAAGTTTCAAGATACCTTGGTGAATAACCTTGTTAATTTTTATGACAACTCGAGGATAAACCTTGGTGATATGTTTATAAATGTGTAAATGAAATGTTGTAGCCACATATTCAAGTTATTATTCATTTTATTTTTATTATTATATTCCTTTTTTCCATTGATCATGTCTTCATATTTTTCATCAAGTTCTTATTGATATCACTAGTAAACTGATTCCCTTGTTTACCCCTTACTAGGCCTTCTGATCACCCTTTCCTTTGATGTATGTCTTCAGGATATGATATGCAGTAATTGTACATAGGATGAACCTATTATGAAGCCTTAAAAGTGGTTCAGAAGAATGTCTTATGTTTTTTTCATGTATTATGTTCCTAATTTCCAAGACACTAGACTTTAAAGATCCTCTGTTTGTAAAATGTAATGAAAAGTTTATGTAATAAAAAGGTGGGATTCCATATGTTTTATCCATGATGACTATTCATGTTCTATTTCTTTTATTTATCCCATGCTAGGATTTATGTTAGCTATTTTAAATTGATGTATATCCCAAGAAATTTCTTGTAGTGAGGTTCGCTTGGATAGAATAAAAAAGGAATCTGCCAAAAGGATTAAATGATTTTTTTATTTATGTTTTCCTTATGAAATTCAAGTATTTTGTACTCAGTTTCTAGGAAATTATATCTCAAAGGATCCTGTGAAGTTATTAAGGAAATATTTTTTTAAGTAATTATGTTAAAATTCATATATTTTAAATGTGGGATATCATAGGTGGTATCAAAGGAAAGGTTTACTTATTTATGGAAACTAGGAATAGAAAATTTAAGTAAACCCCTAGGGATAAGTCTAAATATAGGAAAACATCCTAAAATTTTGGTGAAGCATAAACTAATAGGTTTCCAAGCGATGAAATTCCTATCTATATACTACAAGTAGATATGGATTTAGAATTTTTATACCTAGGGATAATAACCCTAAAAAGGGAACATTGGGTATTAACTTGATTATCACCAAGTTCATAATAAAGGGGGATTACTACACACCTGATTGGACACTCATAGGAGATTTGATTTGGTTAAACACATGCATTTTACAAAACATTATGAAAGATATTTAGATAATGTAAACTTTTTATTAAGATTGAATTATATCATACTAGAAGCATTATATTAGAAAAATTTAGGATTAATATTTCTTTTATAATTTCTATTATGAGATTCCCAATAGTAATTGACTTCTCACTTCGGTTTTCCTCTTACAAGGATTGATGATTTGTTCAACAAACTTCATAAGGGTCAATTCTTCTATATGATTGATCTCTGATTGGGGTCTCATTAGTTGAAGGTAAATAAAGAAGATATCTTAAATACTTCCTTCTGAACTATATATGGGAATTATAATTTTTTTTATTTCATTTATTTGATTAATTATCAAGCTATATTTATGTATTTGATGAATAGAATTTTTAGGGACTACCTTGATAAATTTTTGGTTGTCTTTATTTATGATATTCTGATATATTCTTGTTGTTCGGAGTAGAGTACTCAAGAGGAGGGTGAATTGAGTATCAATAAAAATTTCTGTTAAAAATTTTACTTAAAAAGATTCCCCAATAAAAATAAATACATTCCAATTAATCAAGGTAATACAGTTATAATAGGTTTAATGCTCAAATAACTTCTCATGGGATTGATTAATTCTCTATAATATCAATGTGATTTATTGATACAAACTTTTGAAGCTATTCAAATATGTAAAAATAGTTATAACTTCTATCCAAGACTAACTATCAAAGTAAATCTTGTTTTCTAAAATATGTAGTAAATTATAGAAGAACTAAATTGAAAGACACAGAGGATAAAACATGTGGTTCAGTCTCAAGCTGAGACTTAATCCACTCCACTCAGTGATCACCTACCACCAAGTAGTTTATATTTATAAACTTGATCCACATATTGGATCGGGATAAACAAAAGTACACAGGAATGTCCAGTTCACATGACTTCTTCCACTGTTCTTCATGGGAATAAGCTACAAAGTCAAACAATGACTTATTCCAAACTTATTCATGGGAGTAAAAATATGTAAGAATATATGAGAGGAATGATATCTTATATCCTTCAGTTTAATACAGAATACAGTGTTTGTTTTAATATAGACACACCACACACTCCTTGAAAGCTAAAAATAGTACACAATAGAAAAAAAATGATGAGAAATTATTATAAATGCGCTGAGTGTTTCTCTATGTAGCTCTAGACTTGTAGGTTGAAGCAGATACAAATAACAAGTCCTCTTGTAAAAATAGAGTATCGCAAGTCTGTTGCTCTAGTTTCCAGTTTGATGAAGTTATCTATATAGATCGTGTTCTTCTTTGAGTTGGTACTACGAAGATGTTTGAGGCTCTGATCTTCAGTAGTTCAGCCTTTAGGAATTGAGAGTGCTTCATGTGATCTTCAGTACTATATTTTTGCATGCATGATTTCACTTTTCCACTACTCACTTCTTCATAATCTTAAGCCATTCTTATCTTCCTTTTAATTAGGGGTGTACATGTTGAAGCCAATAGGATGCATGTATTCTACACCTTGTACCCCGTACCTTGTACTATCAGGTGACATGTCTATAAAGAAACAATAATGATGTCTATGGAATTTTATAACTTGAATATTACCGTTATAAATTAAATTGAAAACAACAAAAAAATATTAAAGAACGATGTCACAATTTTTCTTGAAATGGTGTCACTTGAAATCAGTATCTTCTCTTTTTCCTTTAATTGGTGAGATAGTTACGGTGCCATAGATACATTGACATCTGGAACCGGTAGCATAGATACGGTTTTAGGATCACGATGTCTCTGGTAGCAGTGTCAAGTCCCTTGTAAAAACTGAGAACGGTGCTTGAGTTGTGGTGTCAGGAGTACGGTGTATGGGTTACAATGTCTGGGTCACGGTGTCTGGGTCATGGTGTCTAGGTCACGGTGTCTGGGTCATGGTGTCTGGGACTTTTCCAAAATCTAGAACCAGTGTCATACTTATAGTTTCTCAGACTTATTCAAATATCTGTAAATAGTCTGAAGCAGTAATATTCACAAAATGTATTAAACTTAATTTTTAGTATAATAAAACATAATAAAACAAGATTAAGTATCACGGTGTCTGGGTCATGGTGTCTGGGACTTTTCCAAAATCTAGAACCAGTGTCATACTTATAGTTTCTCAGACTTATTCAAATATCTGTAAATATTCTTAAGCAGTAATATTCACAAAATGTATTAAACTTAATTTTTAGTATAATAAAACATAATAAAACAAGATTAAGTATAACTTGTGAGATTCTAAATTAGAACCAAGAAGCATGGAATCATAAAAATACCAACAAACTTCAAACATGACTTAAACATGATTAGCATAATTTTCATTATTTTCATGATTTTTGAGCATTAAAACGTGATCAAAAAATAGGAGTCCAACAATATCCCCCTTTTGATGATCACAAGTCACGGCATGTATGAACTATTAAAAGGTGAATAAATCATTTCTTATTTCTCCCCCTTTTGTGATTATCAAAAAGAAAATAAGAAGAACAAAATAATAATTGAATAATTGTAAGGCTAAACTCAAACAGCAATAAGGAATATTCCATTGAAAAATAAGATAGAATATAGTAGAGACGTAGGACAAAAAGGCAAAATAGGGAACTTTCCTATCAAATATATATCCTTCACTTCTCTTTAGAGGCAGTAGAATTCTCTTTTCCCTTGGTAGAATCAGTATGAGGAGCCACAAAAGTAGAAGAGGAGGTGGTAGCTGAGAGAGATCCAATGGTGAGTAAAGGAAGAGTCACGCCTTCAAAAATAGAAGGTGTAAGAGTGGGTTTGGTCAAATATTGAGGCAAGAATTACTCAATAATAACAGGACTGATTTGGATCAGAGCCTGAGAGACAAACATGGTATCATGAGAAAAAGAAGCAATGAAGAAGAGGTGGAACCATGCCTCAAGGGAGCAGTTGTAGGATTCACTATACTAGTGCTTTGAATGTGGAGATAGGGCTTCAGAAAATTGATGAAATCATTAATGAAATCATATCCATATTTCATAGCCTTTTCAAAATCATATTTATTCTCAATAAACATCTCCAAGGTAGGTGTGAACTCTTTCAATTTCTACACTTGGTCCTTAAATTCTTGAGTCACAAGAGGAATTTTCAAATTCTCGATAAGATACTTGAAATGACTTGTAAATTGATGCTTTGTATAAATCCTTTTGAATTATAAATCCACCTTCTTTTTAATCTCATCATAGGCTGTATAATCTTCATTAGAGCAAAGTCAAACCATTTCATGGACATGTTCACTGTTTTGAACAATTTTAGAGAGGCTTTCTTAAAAATATGGTCTTTTCAGCGATTTAATCTCTTCTATAGAAACCTTTCTTAGAACTACACATTCTAAAAAATAGTGATGATTGAGTAATCATGGACGTGGAGAAAGGATCCTATATGGTTTCAGATAGTGTATGAAGACTCATTAAAATAGTTTTAATAGAGTCATTGATGATACCAGGCAATGCATCAATTGAGGATGCCAATTTTCAAATTTCTTATGCCATCTTGTCATTTTTTGCTATTATTTTCTCAATAGCAGAGACTATATTTGGTCGGATCAATCTTGTAACCTTTTTGGATATATTTTTATCATCTTTTGTGCTGAATTGAGCAACAGGGGGTTCAGTAGTTTCAAACTCTTTCTTCAATTTCCCCACCAAATACTTTAAAGATTTCACTTCCTCACTTAACTATCTATTTCCAATTCTTACTTCTTGAATTTCACGCAACATATGAGGTTGAGTTTTCCAAATAATTTTTTTCCAAAAGAATACAGGAATATTTTTTCACTTAGACAAGCTATTGGAAGAGTTTAATCTTTTAAAAGCTTCTCAAAACCAACTAACATATTTTCACCAAACATCTTTAAGTCCTCATGGTTTATAGAGCTTGGAGATTCTTGTGAAATATTTGGTTTAGAAACCACAATATCTTTGGGCTCCTTAGCAGGTATTATTCCTCGTAAAGAAAAATATTTCAATTAAAAAGTTGTTGTATGATCTATTCTGCTCATTGAGGCCACTTGAGATTCTGAGACATCAAAATAGCTAGTTAATTTATACACATTTTCTATTGGACTTGTCTCAATAGAGCTTTGTACTTGATTACTTTCCAGAATGGGGTTTTTCTCCCCCTTAATTTGTGCATTAGCTCTAAGATTGAGAGACCCAGTATATTTCTCTATTTGTAGGCTTGCATCAATGTCAGGATCACCCATCTCTATTCTATCTTGCCAAAAGGTTTGGTACATTCTTTCTCCAGTTGACAGGATTAATTCTGGCTCTGCTTTTTTTTCAGATCTTTCAACATCTGTAGGAACTTTCTCAATAATAGGTTCTCCTAGATGTTCCTCAGGAACATGTTGCACTTCCAAACCAGCATCAGGTCCTTCTTTAACAACAAAGCCTTCATAAACTATTTCTTCACCAACTTGTTGTTCATCAACTTTTTGTTAATCAACTTTTTTATCATCAAATTGATGATCATCAACTTGTTGTTCAGGTAAGAAACTATCCTCTTCTAAGACAATTATATCTATAGATGCAACTTCTGCATCCTATGCTTCATGACTTGAGTATTCCGCCAACTCATCATATTCTAGGCCTAGGTCATGATTTTCCTTTGGCCTTGAGGGATTTTTAATTGGATTGAAATTTTCATACAGCCTTTCATTGTCCTCCATCCAAAACGTTTTCCAAGGATTCCAGTTTATCATCATCCTTATAATTGTATCCTTTGAGATACAAACCTCATAACCTTTAATGACTTCTTCATTTGGACCAACTACTCCTTTCGCAGACAGCATTGCAGGGATTAATCTTGAATAGAACAAAAAGGTATACTTCAAAGTTGTCTTGATCAATTCACAAATGTGAAGTGTAATATACTTATATAGATTAATATTGTTCCAATTTTCCATAATATGTATCAAGAATACATCTTGATACTTAAGAGTAGCAAAATTCCATTTCCTTGCAATAATAAGATTCTTGATAATCTTATATAGCAACCTTTTCTCACCATCTAACTCATTGGAAATTTACCTTATTTTCTTATTATTTCTAGTTAGACTTTCCAAATATTCTTCAAAGATGAACATATCACTGGGATGTGGAGTTTACCATGGGTAATCCTCACATATTACTTCATGAGGTATCCTTAGGCATCCATCCCACAACCTCAATGAGAAAGTACACCTTTGACCATTAATCTATCTTCTTACAATAAATTCATCTTTAGTATCAAATGAAAACTAGACATACTAATAAAACTAAGAAACAATTTTTGGATAAATGGGTTGTTTTTCCTTAGTAAACCAATCCAACCATCCTTGTTCAGTCAGAACTTTCAAGAGCAGTGACTTACTTGACAGTAGCCACTTCGTACATAACTCCTTTTTAGGCACAAATATTCTTTTTACAAGACCATGACTTAGTGGTCCTTCAGGTTCTACTCACGGTAACTTCCGTTCTTTATTTTAAGACCTTCGCTTCTTAAGAGTTCACAAAAAGGGTTTCTTCATTCTTGGCATAAAATTTTCTGGTTCAATAAGGATAAAGAGTTGAAGGAGATTAGGATATTTTAAAGGTAGGGGCTTCAGTTTTGAGAGAGGAAAGCTTGAGTGAAGAGAGAAGTGAAAAATAATGGGTTTTTTATCATTTAGGAATTCCAAACTTCATAAAAAATCACAAAAAAAGAACAATAAAATAATCAACATAGTAATATGGGAAATAAAATTAAAAAAATAGAAAATTGATTCATTACAGTGAGACCGGAAAAGGTTGTCATGATGTTATCCTTACGGTGTGACAAAAAATAGTGTGACCGTAATGTTGAGACAGAAAGTGTAAAATAGTGAATTGTGAAACCATGAAAGTGAAATAGTAATTCCAAAGTCATCACATGTGAGGCTGTAAAAGTAAAACAATAAGTGTGAGACATTAACTTGTGAAACCGTGAAAGTGAAACAATAAGTTCAAGATAGTAATCCTTTCACTTAAAACTTATCATCCCAAATTCATGTATGATGTAATTTATCCTTTCATAATTTAATGGTTTAGTAAATATATCTTCAAGCTAATATTCAATTCCAATGAATTCTAATGTGATATCACCTTTTTGATAATGGTCCCTCAAAAAGTGATGTCTTACATCAATATGTTTTTTCTTGGAGTGTGAAATAGGATTCTTGGAAATGTTAATAGCACTTGTATTGTCACAATTTATAGTTACATGTCTGAATTGATATCCATAGTCTAGTAATGTTTGTTTCATCCAAAAAATATGGGCACAACAACTACAATCAACTATGTATTCAGCTTCGGCAGTAGATAATGCAACATAGTTTTATTTCTTACTACACCATGACACTAGATACTTTCCTAAAATGTGACATTTTCTAGAGGTGGTTTTTCTATCTAACTTACAATCACCAAAATCAGCATTAGAATAGCTAACTAACTCAATTGATTATCCTCTAGGATAGAGCAGTCCTAGATTGGGTGTATATTTGAGGTATTTTATAATCCTTTTAACAGCATTAAAATGAGACTCTTTAGGGTTTTCTTTAAAGTGAGTGCACATACATACACTAAACATAATATCATTTCATCTAGTAGTTAAGTAGAGTAAGCTTCCAATCATTACTCTGTAAGTGGTTTGATCAACATATTTTCCATCATCATCATGATCTAACTTACAAGTAGTACTCATTACTATATCACTACTTTTAGTGTTTCCCAATCCAAAACTTTTTAGAATATCTTTAGTATATTTTCTTTTATTTAAAATAATACCATCTTTTATTTTGGAATATTTGAAATGACAGAAAAAATATTAGTTCACCCCTTAAAATCATTTCAAATTAATTTTTCATTATTTTAAAAAACTCAATACATAAAGAATTTTTTGAAGATCAAAAAATAATATTGTCTACATAAATTTAAACTACTAAAACATCATTGTAAATTCATTTTATAAAAATATTAGGATCAGCTATACCTTTTGTAAAACTATTGAAAATAAGAAAAGTATTTAATCTATCATACCAAGCTCTTAGATCTTGTTTTAAACCATAAAAATCTATTCATAATTTAAAAACATGATTTGGAAGGTCAGGATTTGTGAAACCAGGGGGTTGTTCAACAAAACAATCTGCAGCTATATACGCATTTAAGAATTCACTCTTGACATCCATTTGATATAGTTTGAAATTTAGATGTGATGCATATGCAAGTAAGATTATAATGGCTTCAAGTCTAGTTTCTGGTGAAAAGGTCTCCTCATATTCAATTCCTTCTTATTGACTATAGACTGTGAAACCAGTCTAGCTTTT
This sequence comes from Viscum album, assembly GCA_963277665.1. NCBI lineage: Eukaryota > Viridiplantae > Streptophyta > Magnoliopsida > Santalales > Viscaceae > Viscum > Viscum album. The sequence continues at coordinate 403,471,621 of OY728142.1, forward strand.
TTTCTAACTATGTTATCATCTTAATATACTTTATTTTTAATCACCCACTTAGTGCCTATGGTAAAAATTTCTTGAGGTCTATCAACAAGTTTCTAAACTTTTTTCATTTCAAACTGATTAAGCTCTTCTTGCATATCCATCACCCAAAATTCATCATTGGTAGCATCATTGATATTTTTAGGTTCAAGTTGTGAAAAAAAAATATTGATGTTCAACCTGATTTCTAAGAGAATCTCTAGTCTGTATTCCTCTATCTAGATCTCCAACTACAGCATCTAAGGGATTGTTCTTAAGGGTTCAAGTTGGTATTGGGAAGGTAGGGATAGTTACACTTGGTTTTGGTTCATTATGGATTGAATCTGGAAAATTTTCAGAATTGTAAGTTTTCATAGATTCCTTTATAGGATGGTTAGAGTATTTAGCATTATTGTCTAGATTTGAAATATTATTCACAAGATTCTTTAGAGTGGTCTTAGGATCATGTGCATCTATCTCATAAAACTTGACATGGATAGATTCATCCACACATTTAGTTCTTTTGTTAAAAACTCTATAGGATTTACTATAGATTGAATATCCTAAAAAGATTCCTTCATCACTCCTGGATGAAAATTTTTCAAGATTGTCCTTGGTATTAAAGATATAAAATTTTCAACCAATGACTTCGAAGTAGTTTACTTTGGTTTTTCTATTATTCTACAATTTATATGGAGTTCTTTTAATAATAGGTCTAATCATCACTCTATTAATAATATAGCATGTTGTATTTATAGATTTAGGAAAAAAATAAATAGATAATTCATATTCACTAAGCATGGGTATATAAATTTCTTGAAATGTCTTATTTATTCTTTCTACAAATCCATTTTTTGAGGTGTTCTAGGGGCAGAGAAATTATGACTATAGACATTTTGTGAGAAAAATGATTCAAACTCATGATTTTAAAACTCATGGCCATGGTCACTTCTATGAAATTTAATTTTAAGTCCACTAATATTTTTTACAGTTTTAGCATTCTTGGTGAAATGAAATAAGGATCACTTTTGTGAGCTAAGAAGAAAGTCCAAGTATACATATAAATTCATCTACAGAAACATAAACATAGTTCTTCCCATTTAAACTCGAAACTCTAGATGGTCCAAAAAAATCCATGTGAACCAACTCGAGAGGTTGAGAAGTTGAGAATTCTTTCTTTGGTTTGAAGGAAATTTTTTGTTTTTTTTCTTTTGAAAAGTATTACACACTTTATCATTTGAAAACCCTAGTTTGGGTAGATCATTGACTAAACTTTTTCTAGTTATCTTTCTAAGGGAGTGAATATTGAAGTTTCCTAGTCTTCTATGCCAAATCTAAGACTCTGTGAAATAAACTTAAACATGAAGCATTTTGAGAAACTAGAGAATAAAAGTTAACAAAATATACATTTTCATTTATTAATATAGAAAATACTATTTTATTTTTAGAATTAAAAACATTAAAAGAATTACTTTCAAATTTAACATGAAATCCATCATCACATAGTTGTAAAATTCTAAGAAAATTATATTTTAGATCAATAACAAAAAAGTAATTTAGAAATTAAAACTGAGTTAGAGTTACTGATTTGACCTAGGACAATGATTTTTTCCTTTATCATTATCACCAAAAGTGACATTCCCACCATCAATCTTTATTTGGCTCTTGAAACATGAATAGTCTCTGATCATGCATATTGAACACCCATTTTCCATGTACCAAAAATTTCTACAGGGGCACTTCAAACAATTTTCCTACAAAAAAGTCAATTAAAAACAGACTTTGGTACCCATATATGTTTGGGTCCAGTAATATTAGTAACTAGCGCTTTAGGAACCCACATATTCCTCATAGGTTTCCTATAATCATTATGTAATGTATTTGATAAATAAACTTTTTCTGGTCTAGAAAGACTCAAAAAAGTAGAGAATGTATCATAATTTGAACTAGCCGAATGTTTTCTAGAACTAGGAACAAAGCTGTATGTTCTCGATTTAGAAACAAAATTGGTTTTTCCAAAATTTATTTTACTAGGTTGATAGCCAATACAAGTAGTGTATTTAGCAGCAATTGTTTTACATGGAATTTGTACCAAGATATATTTACCATTGGTAAACCATTCAAGGTCCTTTCTCAATTTCTTATTAGATAGCTTTAATTCATTGTTTTCTTTGAGTAATTGAACATTTTTCTCTCTTTCCATAACAAGTTTAGATTTAACAGTTGAGGAAAGATCATATTGTCTCTTTAAATAATTTTATTTATCTTTTAGTTCACTACATGTCTCTTCAAGAATATTTGAATTCTCAAAAATTTCTTCTTTAGACATATTTTCACAATCACTTTCATCTCCAGAATAATAGGAATTTTTTACAGGATATTCCAGGGTTACCTCGGATGTGTTCATCATGAAACCCATATTGGCTTTGTTAGCCTATTCATCATGTGAAGACTTTGAGTCACTTAAAATTTCATAATAATCACTTCAATTTGCTTTCATTTCCTTTTTATAATTTCTATCTTTGTCCTCGTATTTCTTTTTATACTTCAGCTTGGGACATTTTTCCTTTACATGTCCCTTTTGCTTACATTCATAACATACTATATAAGGCCCCAGCGTTAAACATTACAAAATCTTGAATTAAGTTAATAATTAACTATTATGATATTTTTAGGTTTAGATATCTATATAATTAGGTCATAACTTATACATAACAACTTTAATATTACATTTATACACTTCTAATCATTATCCATTTTTTCATAAAAAAGAAACATGTTTAGTTACATGTTTTAAACAACATGACTTTTCCTTGATCCCATCCTAGCCCTATTTCACTTTATTTCCTATGAAAATAATTTCAAAAACTTAAGATGAGCATAAAGGCTCAGTAAGGGATACATAATGAAGGAAAACTATTATATTTAAAAACAACATCTAAACCATGAATACCTTATCATAAAGTAATACTTTTCACCCTTAGAGAATTAGGAAAAACACTTCACTGAATATAATCTCATTGCTTACTCTTTTTCGTAACCAAAAGATTACCATAAAACTAATAAAAAGAAACATATAGGATATAAAGGTAACCTAGGACATAAACATAATTAAATGGAATAATCATATAGTTAACTTCCACACATGTCACTAAATGGAAAAGCTGTACGGCCGACTTCCATACCCAATATATTGGAATTTATAATGTAACCACCCATCATTGGTTTATCATGGAACCATCAATCATTTGGTTTATCACGTAACCACCCATCAAATGTCCAATTACCATTACGTAACCATCACACATAAAAGATTGAAAATATCAACATTTCAATCATAAAATTCCATTTACCATCATAAGAAATAATTTCCTAATATTGAAATAATCAATCCATTTCAAAAACCAATTTCAATAAAAAACCCCAAAAAGGGAATAAGGGATTTCTTTTCATTTAAAAAACATTAAGGCTTATAGAGGAATCCAAATAATAATTACAGCTGAGAAGAGGTCATTGTCACCACAAACGTTAAAAAAATATTTTTTTCATTTAGTAAAATGATTAGTAGAAAAAATATTCCCATTGAATGAAAGTAAAAGTCAATGGGGTTTATTATACATCTTGTAAAAGAAAGAGGTGTATATTAACAAAACATTCCCTAATGGAATAAAATTGAGATGAAGTCCCTTACCTCATGTCCGACTTGGATCATTTATTCTTTAATCTCCTGAATAATAAACATAATTTAATTTTTACTTCATTGAGAACCTTTTTCAAGTTTATTATTCATTTTATATCATTTATTACCACGTTATAAAAATTATATAATTATTCAAGTTAATATTGGTTGTTTTGTCAATATTGGGTACTTGATTCAAAAATGAACTTGTTATAATTACAAATTTTCCATGTGTTACAAATTCCCTTATCTCCATAATATAATTCTTATATGTCATATATATCCAGTATATATTTATTTATAATATTCCATAACATTTGGATATAATAACTGAAACACATCGTTCATGGAGACAGTATGTCATACGTATGCATGAACGCTACTTTCATTTCTATTTCATATTTAAAGGAATGAAAACATAAATGATACATAGGTATATTATAATTATATTATAATATCATATGATATATAAGTTACATAATTTCATTGATTCCATAATTTATATGTTCCATTTATGGCATGAATGAGTCATATCACTTTGAGGGGGCGGTAGTCCGCACTTCCTCAAATGAAATTATTGTATTTATACAAAATGAAAGGCATAAAGGTATATTCTACATGATAATTACATAAACATAGTGAAAAAATAAATATCATATATATCATATATATTTATAGTGGCATCATAATGGCCACCATAAGAGGTTCTAGGAGAATATTGAGCAATCATCGTTTCGTGAGTAAGTAGTTCTTCATCCATAGAAACAGTATCTTTTATACCCATTAGACGGAGGTGTGTGTAAGTTTAGTTCGAATACATCTCATAAAAACAACCTAGTATATTTAAGATACTGGTTTTGTAATAAAATAATTTAATAAAAATATTTTAGGGGGTTGGAGAAGGAAAATAAAAGAAATAATCTTGAGAGAATACATTACCACAAATCGGGTAACTCCTTTTGATTTAAGCTAAAAGGCCTTCCTTAATTTTCTTATGCCCAATTTAAGGCATCTAGGAGGAAGGAAGGGATTCTAGGAACTTATTTGGGAAGAGGTTGGATGATACAAGTGGTATTGAGAGGTGTGATTAAGGGTTATAGATGGTGTCCTTTTATAAGAGGGAGGAGGGGCACTTTAGGAAAGTTTGAAAATATTATTTTATTATTAATTGAATTTCAATTTATAATAATACCAAAGTAATATATTAAGAATATCATATGAGTATGGGTTAAAAAAATCTCATCCAATGGGATTAGACAAGTTTTGGTAACAAAACTAACCTTATATTTTATCTTTAACCCTTAGTAAACTTATTTAACTTTTACAATGTCTTCTGGTATATTCATAATATATGGTAACCATAATTACTTTAAAATTCCAAGAGATCCCAAAATTGATATTTAATGAAAATTTTAACATCATATATGTCATTTGGACGAATCTTAAATTTTTTAAGTCCTATTATATCATTTAATAAAATATTAATTGATTTAAAAACTTATTTATGTCATTTTTTATACTATTCATTTCATGAATTTGTACAAAAATACATAACAACTTGATTCATTCAAAAAACTACATTAATTAAAATATAAAAAGTTATAATGATCCAAAAAAATCGTGGATGGCATAAAAAGTGTCAAAATAAAATTATTTTAATATTTATAATCTCATTTATTTAAATCTGTCATTAATAGGGTAATCACTACATCACCATTTTATCATAAATAAATTTATTTATTTGATGTAAATAAATTATAAATAAAATACCATGATGTAGGAAATATGTTTATCTTTCTAATGACTATTTAAAGTCAAAATATTTCTTATATAACCCCATATAAAAAATTAGTAAAAGATATATGTTTAGGTTATATTTTCCTAAAATTCAAATTAAAATTAATTAAATGTCATTTTCACACATAAGTGGATCCATGGTGTCCTAAAATAGACCCAAGGATTCCTATGGTCCGAAATATATCTTTTAATAGGGTTATAAGATGGTTTAGGGTAATTTAATATTATTATAATATTATTTTTTTACCCTTCTTTACTGGATTTACCATTTAACAATGGTAAATAAAATATTTACTGAAGTTACTATTCATAATGTCTAAAAATAAAAGTTACCTATTTACATAATTTGGGCCTCTTGATTCCAATTATGGAATCCATTTTTACAAATTTAAATCACATAAGTTGTAAAAATTAATTTAAAATTAATTCGCGTTGTCAAAACAAAAAAGTGTGTTTTTAAGAAGTAAGAACTACCAAAATATTGACAAGTGTTTATGTCCAATTTCAAAGTGACATTACATAAAATGACCAAAATTGGATTAAATAATAAAAATATAATCCAATTAAAGTTTAAAACTAATTAAAATTACAATCTAATTATATAAATAAATTATATTAAAAGGCAGTTTTGAATTAAAATGCAGTATTTTTCACTATTCATTGAAAAAATGAACTTTGGTAGAAAAATATCAAAATTTCATCCAAAGTAAATTTTTATGTTAATATTCTAAATAAGAAGTTTATTTTTTCAATTAAAACATATAAAGGTGTCAAAACTAGATTTAAAAAGGGTTCACCATCAAAAGGTGGTAAAACTGCATTTTTAGAAAAATACTTCTTTTATCCGAAAAAAATGAATTTATTCTTATATCATATCTAGAAAACATATCAGATGAATTTAAAATATTACACTTAATATATATCATATATTTTTTATTAAATAAAAATCCATAAATAGTGTATAAAAACACAATTATACTCTTTTAAATAGGTTTTCATAAGAACACATCCATTATATTCAAATTTTTTTATTTCTATTTGTAATTAATTTGGTAATAAACGAGTCATCATTTAAACATTTGTAAACCATATTTCAAAATTAATTTGATACTATTAATTCCTTCCATTCCAATGGCTAGGTGTTAACTACCATTTAAAAAAAATATTATTGTATTATTTTTCAGTATAACTCAATGTTGTGTGCAATGTAAGATTTCAGAGAAGCCTGTAGTTGCGTGTCAAGTACGCAATCAGAAAAAGAATCCCCTTTAACTTAAAATTAATATCTTATTTATAAGTATTAATAGAAATAAAAAAGTAATATTCTATAAATAACTGTAACATTACATCCTTCCCCACTTTTGGAAATTACATCCTCGCAATTTTAATATTAGGCTCAGAAACTTCATTGAAAGTCCCACATTGGAAAAAGAGTTAATTAAACTATCACATTAAAAGAAATAAAGAGAAGTATAAAGGTCACTTGAGATAACACATACTAGGATTCCATGAAAACATGGATATGATAGAGAAAACTAACCATCAAGTTCTAATAGAACATTATAGAAAACATAACTAGGAGAAAGTTAAACACCAGAAAACCACAAACTTATAATAGGTCAAACGGTATTTGATTCTCCATTAGAAACGTAAATGGACAAAAAAAATTTGTTTTAAGTTATTTTTCATAAAGTTTAGAAATTTATTTATGATATTTACTAGGAATATAATGAGATATACTTACTTTTCAAGTAGAGTTTCATCCTTTAATAAATTTCTACCACAAACTCATCTTTTCTCCAAGCGATGAGTATTCAAGATTACTTGGTCATTTCAAAAGTGCTAGAATAAACTTATAGAGAATAACCTAATCCAAAAAAGATTAACTATATATTTCCCATATCTTTAGACATTAACCAAAACCAAAATGGTTAGTATGAGATCAGATAATCCTCCAAAATGATAATCCTTTATAAAAATAAAGACTACTCTTAACCTCCAAAATTGAACAAACAATACTCAAAGTTCAAACAAGACCATTCGATATGAAATTTTCCTTAAATTTTTTCAAAATAATATAACTAATATTGATACCCAAAATTTATAAGGATTTGATCACATAGTCTTCCATGATAAATCTTAATAGTTATCTCCAAATAACATTGTCCTCTCTTAAAGTATCATACTGAAAAGTAATTAACCTAATCCCATATTCTCTATGATATGTTAATCATTTCCATAAATAACCTGAAAAGTCATATGTCCACAATAAAACATAGATTCTTCCAAAATAATATTTCAACTATTACTCCACAAATTAAATCCCGTAGTATTTTATTTTCCTTTGGCATATAGTATTTCCAAAAGAGAGAACGTCCTCAAAAATAAAATTTATCAATTAATCACTAAATCATTTTCCTATACTACGGATATCCATTTGATCAAACTTTTGTTACAAAATCAACTTATTCTTGATTCATAAAATCATTTAACTAAAAATAATTATTTATACTAACCAGGGACTTCATGTAGGCCAATATTTCATTTCATATTTAAGTGTTAATTATTTTCATAAGATTAAGGATAATTTTTCAAGATGTAAGGAAAGAGATATTTCATAACCTTCTTATCCCTCCCTGACGATTTGATCATCACTATTATGGAAAAATCTTGTTTGAATGATTTTGATAGCTTCTTGAGTATTAAAATCACCTGCAATAAATTGTTTGAGCTATCCAACACCTTCTATTTCCTTAATCTATCAACCTCTCTATATATCCATTGTTCTAGTTTTTATCCAAACAACCTATTTTCCCATAACCCTACAATAGTTTCCATATGATAATAACCCACTTGGTTATATGGGATGCTTTACCTATACCTAGATAACACCCTAACCTCTAAATTTATCTAAATTGTCCTTTAATACCAGCTATAAGGCCCCGGCCTTAAACATTACATAATCTTGAATTAACTTAACAATTAAAATTGTGGATCTTCTTAGGTTTATATCTTTAGATAATTAGGACATAACATATACATAAAAAATTTAATATTATGTGTTTACACTTCTACACAGTATTCATTTTTTTCATAAAATAAAAAAAATTAAAAAACATGTTTAGTTCCATGTTTTAAATAGTATGACTTTTCCTTGATCCCATACTTGATCCTATTCTACTTTAAGTCCTATGAAAAACATTTCAAAAACTTGGAATGAGCATAAAAATATCGGTAAGGGATACATAAATAAGGAAAAATTTTAGTTTTCAAAACATTTAAACCATGAATACTTTATCATAAAGTAACACTTTTCACTATTAGAGAAGTAGGAAAAACACTTCACTGAATATAAGATCATTTCTTACCCTTTTTTTAACCAAAATATTACCATAAAACCCATAGAAAGCAACATATATCATATAAAGGTAACTTGGTATATAAACATACTTAAATGGAATAACTATACAGTCGACTTCCACACATATCACTAAATGGAATAGCTATATGGCTAACTTCCATACCCAATGAATTGGAGGTTATAACGTAACCCCCCATCCTTGGTTTATCATGGAACCTCTCGTCATTTAGTTTATCATGTAACTACCCATAAAATGACTATGTACCCTTAAAAAATCATCACACATAAAATATTTCAAATATCAACATTTCAATAATAAATTTTCATTTTAAATCACAAGAAATAATTTCAAGATATTGAAATAATAAATCCCTTTCAAAAAACATTTTCAATACGAAAACACCTGAAAAGGGAATAAGAGATTTCTTTTCCTTTTAAAAACATTAAGGCTTATAGAGGAAGCCAAATAACGATTACGACGATGGAGAGGTCATTGTCGCTGCAAAAGTTAAAAACATTCCATTTTTTGTTTAGTAAAATGATTAGTAGAAAAAATGATTCTCTTTCAATGAAAGTAAAAGTTAAAGGAGTTTATTATACAATGTGTAAAAGAAAGAGGTATATTATCAAAAAATTCCCCAGTGAAACGAGATTGAGACGAAGTCCCTTACCTCATGTCTGACTTTACTCGTTCATTATTTAATTTTTTGAATAATAAAATTCACATAATTTCTAACTTCTTCAAAATATTTTTAAATTTTATTATTCCTTTTATATCACTTATTACCACGTTATAAAAATTAAATAATTATTAAAGTTAATATTGGTCATTTTGTCAATATTCGGTACTTGAGTTGAAAATGAACTTATTATAATTACAAATGGTCCATGTGGTCAAAATTCCATTATCCCTAGAATATAATTAATATATATCATATATATCCAGTATTTATATATTTATAATATTCCATAACATTTGGATATAAGAAATGAAATACACTGTTTATGGAGATGGTAAGCTGTACATACGCATGAACCCTACTTTCATTTCTATTTCATATTTAAAGGAATGAAAACTTAAATGATACATAGGTATATTATAATTATAGTATAATATCATATGATACATAAGTTACATAAGTTCATTGATTTCATACTTTATACATTCCTTGTATGTCATGAACGAGTCACATCACTTTGATGGGGCGGTAGTTCGCACTTCCTCAAATGAAATTATTGTATTTATACATCATCAAAAAAGTAAAGGTATATTATAAATGAGAATTAAAAAAGAATATAGATAAAATAGATATCATATATATCATATATAAATATAGTTCCATCATAATGTTCACCATAAGAGGTTGTGGGAGAATATTTAACAATCATCGTTTCGTGAGGCAGTAGTTCGCCATCCACAGAAACAGTATGTTATATACCCATTAGACAAAAGAGTGTGTAATTGTAGTTAAAATCATTCTTATAACAACAACCTAGTATATTGAAGATGATGGTTTTTTTATAAAATAATTTAATAAAGATAGTTTATGGGGTTGGAGAAGTAAAATAAAAGAAAGAATCCTGAGAGAATACATTACCACAAATAGGGTAACTCATTTTGATTTAAGCTAAATGGCCTTCTTTAATTTCCTTCTGCCCAATTTAAGGATTCTAGGAAGAATAGAGGAATTTTGGAAGATTATTTGTGTAGATTATGGACTATAAAAGGGGGATTGAGAGGTCTGAGTAAGGTTTAGAGGTTGTGTCCTTTTTTAAGAGGGAGGAGGGGCACTTTAGGAAATTTGAATGTATTATTTTATTATTAATTATTTTTAGAATTATAATAATAAAAAAGTAATTAATTTAAAATATCATATGAGGATGGGTCAAAATCATCTCATCCGATGGGTTTTAGACAAGTTTATGTCACAAAAGTAACCTTATATATTAGCTTTAACCCTTAGTAAACCTATTTAACTTTTACCATGTCTTATTGATTATTCATAATATATGGTTTCCATAGTTACTATAAAATGCCAAGATAACCAAAAATGGACCATTAATGAAATTTTTAAAATCATATATGTAATTTTTCTGAATATTAGATCTTCTAAAACCATTATATCATTTAGTAAAATATTAATTGATTTAAAAACTCATTTATGTCAATTTTTATACTATTCATATCAAGGCTTTTTAAAAATCCATAAAAAATTGATTAATTAAAATAAACTCAATTAATTAAAATATATCAAGTCATAATAATCCATAAAATTCTTGGATGGCCTAAAAAGCTTCAAAATAAATTTATTTTAATATTTATAATCCCATTCAATTAAATATTTCATTAATATGGTAATCACTACATCACCATTGTGTCATAAATAAATTTATTTATTTTATGTCTATAAATTATAAATAAAATACTGTGATATAGGAAATATTTCTATCTTTCTAATTTCTATTTATAGTCAAAATTATAACTTATATAACCCTGTATAAAAAAAATTTACTAAAAGTTACATGTTTAGGTTCTATTTTCCTTAACATTAAATTAAAAGTAATTAAATGTCATATTCACACACAAGTGGCTCCATGGGGTCATAAAATCAACCAAAGGATTAAAATGGTCAGAAATATCTCATAAAATAGGGTTAGTACATGTGTTAGTGTAATTTAATATTATTATAATATAATTTTTTACCCTTGTTTACTGGATTTACCCGTTAACAATGGTAAATAAAATATTTAATGAAGTTACTCTTCATAATGTCTAAAAATAAAAGTTACCTATTTACACAATTTTTAAATCCTGATTCAAAATATGGAATATGTTTTTAAAAATTTTAAACAAAGAAATTGAAAAAATTAATTTAAAATTAATTCCAATTGTCCAAACCAAAAAGCGTGTTTTTAAGAAGTAAGAACTACCAAAATATTGACATGTGTTTATGTCCAATTTCAAATTAAAATTACTTAAAATGAAAAACATTAGATTAAATGATAAAAATATAATCCAATTATACTTTAAAACTAATTATAATTATAATCTAACTCTATAAATAATTTAGATCAAAAGGCAGTTTTGAATTAAAATGCATTATTTTTCACAATTAGTTGAAAAAATGAAATTTAGTAGACAAATACCAAAATTTCATTAAAATTAAATTTTTATGTTCTTATTATAAATAAGAAGTTTATTTTTTTCAAATAAAACATATAAAGGTGTCAAGAACTACATTTAAAAATGGTTCACCATTAAAAGGTAGTAAAAAATTCATTTTTAGAAAAATAGTTTTTTATCCAAAAAAATTAATTTATTATTTTATCGTATCTAGAAAAAAAAAATATAAGTTGAATTTAAAACATTACATTGAATATATATCATATATTTTTCATTAAATAAAATCCATAAATAGTGATATGAAAACACAATTATTCTCTTTTAAATAGTTTTTCATAAAAACATATCCATTATATTCAATTGGTTTTTATTTCCATTTCTAATAAATTTGGTAATAAAAGAATCATAATTTAAACATATGTAAACCATATTTAAAAATTAAGTTGATGATTTTCATTCCCTCTATTATAACATCTAGGCGTTAACTACTATTTAAAATAATAATAATATTATTGTATTATTTTTTAATATAACTCAATGTTGTGAGTAATGTAAGATTTCCGAGAAGCCCATTTTTGTGTGTCGAGTACACTATCAGAAAAAGTGACCCCATTAACATAAAATTAATATCTAATTCATACGTATTAATATAAATCAAAAATTAATATTCTATAAATACCTGGTTCGTTACATCCTTCCCCCATTTTGGAAATTACGTCCTCGCAATTTTAAAATTGGGCTTATAAACTTCATTGAATATCCCACATTGGAAAAAGATTCAATAAAACTATCCATTTAAAATAAATAAAGAGAAGTATAATGGTCACATGAGATAACACATACTATAATTCCTTGAAAACATGGATATGGAAGAGATAATGAACCATCATGTTCTGATGGAGAATGATATAAAACATGTCTAGGAGAAAGTTAACAACCAGAAAACCAAAAACTTGGGATATGCTAAATGGTCTTTGATTCCCCATTAGGAAAAGTAAATGGAAATTTTTTTTCTATTTTAAGTTATTTTTCATAAAGTTAAGGAATTTATTTTTGATATTGACTAAGAATATAATGATATATACTTACCTTTCATGTAGAGTTTCATCCTTTAATAAATTTCTTCCACAAACTCATCTTTTCTCCAAACGATGAGTATTCAAGATGACTTGGTCCCATCAAAAGCGCTAGAATAAACTTATAGAGAATAAAATAATCCAAATAAATGAACTATATATTTCCCCTATCTTTAGACAATAACCAAAACCAAAATTGTTAGTACGAGATCAGATTATCCCCAAAAAGGATAATCCTTTATAAAAATAAATACACTCTTAATCTCCAAAATTGAACAAAAAATACCCAAAGTTCAAAAAAGACCATTCGATACGCAATTTTCCTTAAAATTCTTCAAAATAATCCAAATAAGATTGAAACCCAAAATTCCTAAGGATTTGATCACATAGTCTTCCATTATAAATCTTAACATTTATTTCAAAATAACATTGACCACTCTTAAAGACTGATACTGAAAAGTAATTAACCTAATCACATATTCTCTATTATAGGTTAATCATTTCCATAAATAACCCAAATAGACATATATCCATAATAAAACATAGATTCTTCTTAAATAATATTTCAACTATTACTCCACAAATTAAATCCCATTGTATTTTATTTTCCTTGGGTATATAGTGTTCCCAAAAGAGAGAATGTCCACCAAAATAGCATTTATCACTTAATAAATAAATCATTTTCCTATACTAAGGGTATCCATTTGATAAAACTTAACTTTAAAAATAAACTTATTCTTGATTCATAAAATCATTTAACTAAAAATAATTAGCCATGCTAACTAGGTACTTCATGTAGGCCAATGGTAGGTGATGCGCCCTTGTCGCACTTCGGTTGTGGGTTCAATTCCTGTAGCCTTGGAGGAGACGATGGGTTGTCACCCATCCTATGGGTTGTCCTTTTTCTAAAACCATATCATTCTTATAAAATTCTCAAAAATAAGATAATTTCATCAAAAATTACCAAAACCCTCTTTATCCTCAAAGGTTATGTAATACCTTTCATTTTTCATCCCAAAATGAAATAACCCTTAATCACCTCAAAAAAAAGATCATATAAACCCCTAAGGTTATCCATTATGCCCACATAAGAAAAGTTAATTCTTCCATGAAGAACATTTTCACATATCAAACATCAGGGTTACACATAGTAGAAAAAGTCATCCTAAAGTAATCCCATCATCAAAAGATCATTAATACATTTAAACATTTCATCTTCCTAAAACCTACCATAACTCTTGAATCCCTTATATGTAGACTTATTACTCATTTAGTTCTCTACATAATCCATTAACAATGTATTTTCACCTTATTTTTTAATATATAATTCTTACAGATAGAGTATCCTCATCATTTATAAATATTAATCCAAAGATGCTTCATTATTTACGGATAATAAAATAAAGCATACCATGAATCCAAATATCATGATCTTCATGATGTCCCCTTTCTCTGTCGGCTTGTTTTCATACTTTCCAAAAGTAAATGATATCTCCAATTTTGTAATTTCACTTTTTGATATAATTGAAAAGCTTGAGATCTTGAAATCGTATGAAAAAGATACCAAGACCCATAAAATTGTTTTAGAAATGAGTAGGTGTTGGATAGCTCAATCAAATTCTTGTAAGTGATATGAATACTCAAGAAGCTGTCAAAATCATTTGAATAGGATTTTTTCATAATAGTGATGATCAAATCATCTGGGAGGGATAAGAAGGTTGTACAATATCTCTTCCCTTTCATCTTGAAAAATGATCCTTAATCTGCTGAAAATAATCAATACTTAAACATGAAACAAAATATTATAATTTTTAAAAAAAGAATCATCTATAGGTTAAAGATAACATAAAAACTTTTATATTACTCTAATCCATAAAACTCCTTATATCTCAATTGATCATGTTTTTATCCAAACAACCTATTTTACCATAACCCTAAAAAAGTTTCCAAGTGATAATAACCCTCTTGGTTAAATGGGATCCTTTACCTACACCTAGATAACACTCTAACCTCTAAATTTATCTAAACTGACCTCGGATACCAACTATAAGGCCCCAGCTTTAAACATTACATAATCTTAAATTATGTTAATAATTCACATTGAGGATATTTTCAAGTTTAGAGCTTTAAAGAATTAGGTCATAACATATATATAACAACATGAATATTACATTTATACACTTCTACTCAGTATCCATTTTTTCATAAAATAAAAACTCTAAAAAAAGAAACATGTTACTTACATGTTTTAAACAGAATGACTTTTCCTTAATCTCATCCTTGACATTATTCCACTTTAAGTCCTGTGAAAAACATTTCAAAAACTTGGGATGAGTATAAAAAGCTCAGTAAGGCATACATAAAGAAGGAAAAGTGTTATTTTTGAAAACAACATGTTGACCATAAATACTTTATCATAAAGTAATAACTTTCACCCTTAGAGAATTAGAAAAAAAATCTTCACTAAATATAAGCTCATTGCTTACCGTTTTTTGTAACCCAAAGATTACCATAAAACCCATAGAAAGAAACATATTTCATTTAAAGGTAACTTGGTACATAAACATACTTAAATAGAATAACCATACAGTTGACTTCCACACATATCATTAAATGTAATATTCATAGGACCGACTACCATACCCAATGCATTGGAGGTTATAACATAACCACTCGTCCTTGGTTTATCATGGAACCACCTGTCATTTTCTTTATCATGTAACCACCCGTCAAATTTCCAAGTACCATTACATAATCATCGCACATAAAATATTGAAAATATCAACATTTCAATAATAGAAATTCATTTGGAATCACAAGAAATAATTTCAAGATATTGAAATAATCAATCAATTTCAAAAACCATTTTCAATACGAAAACACCCAAAAAGAGAATAATGTATTTCTTTTACTTTTAAAAATATTATGGATTATAGAGGAATCCAAATAATGATTATAGGGGCGGAGAGGTCATTGTCACCGAAAATGTTAAAAAATCTTTTTTAGTTTAATAAAATTCTTAGTAAAAAAAAGATTCCATTTGAATGAAATTAAAAGTCAAAGGGGTTTATTATACACCATGTAAAATAAGGAGGTGTATATTATCAAAACATTCCCCAATGAAATGAGATTGAGATGAATTTCTTTACCTCATGTCTGAATTCACTCATTCATTATTTAATTTCCAAAATAATAAATTTAAGTTAATTTTTACTTTCTTTAGACCCTTTTTCAAGTTTATTATTCCTTTTATATCACTTATTACCAAGTTATAAAAATTACATAATTATTTAAGTTAATATCAGTCGTTTTGTCGATATTGGGTACTTGAGTCAAAAATTAACTTATTATAATTACAAATTGTTCATGTGGTCAAAAGTTCATTATCTTCATAATATAATTAATATATATCATATATATCCATTATTTATGTATTTATAATATTCCATAACATTTGGAGATAAGAAATGAAATACATTGTTCATGGAGACGGTAAGTCGTACGTACGCATGAATGCTACTTTCATTTCTATTTCATATTTAAAGGAATGAAAACTTAAATGATACATAGGTATAATATAATTAAATTATAATATAATATTATATATATGTTTCATAAGTTCATTTATTATATCCTTTATATGTTCTATTTATGGCATGAATGAGTTAAATCACTTTGAGGGGGCGGTAGTCTGCACTTCCTCAAATGAAATTATCATATTTATACATCATGAAAAGAATAAAGGTATATTATAAATGAGAATTATGGAAGCATAGAGAAAAAATAAATATCATATATATAATATATAATAACATTTCCATCATAATGGATATCGTAAGAGGTGGTAGGAGAAGATTGAACAATCTTTGTTTTGTGAGGTAGTAGTTCACCATCCACAGAAAAAATATGTTCATTAGATGAAAGTGTGTGTAAGTGTAGTTATAATACATATCATAAAAAAACCTAGTATATTTAAGATACTGGTGTTGTTATAAAATAATTGAATAAAAAGATTTTAGGGGGTTGGTGAATTAAAATAAAAGAAAGAATCTTGAGAGAAGACATTACCTCAAATCGGGTAAATCCTTTTGATTTAAGCTAAAATGACTTCTTTAATTTCATTATGCCCAATGTAAGGATTATATTAGGAATGTAGTTATTTGGGAAGCTTATTTTGGCATATTTTGGACATTCCAAGGGGGATTGAGAGGTGTGAGTAAGGGTTAGAGGTGATGTCCTTTTATAAGAGGGAGGAGGGGCACTTTAGAAAAGTTTGAAAGTATTATTTTATTATTAATTTATTTTTGAATTATAATAATACCAAAGTGATATATTTAAACTATATTATGATTATGGGTCTAAATCCTATCATAAAATAGGTTTTAGACAAGTTTATCTCACACAATTAACATTATATTTTAGCTTTAACCCTCAGTAAACTTATTTAACTTTTACCATGTCTTCTTGTATATTCATACTATTTGGTTACCATAGTAACTATAAAATTCCAATAAACCAAAAAATGGATCATTAATGACATTTTTAACATCATATATTTCATTTGGGAGAATATTATATTTTTTAGGACTATTATATCATATAATAAAATATTAATTGATTTAAAAACTCATTTATGTCAATTTTCATACTATTCATATCATGACTTTCAAAAATCCATAAAAACTTGATTAATTCAAAAAAACATAATTAATTAAAATATAAAAATTCATAATAATCTATAAAATTCGTGGATGGTATAAAAAGTTTCAAAATAAATTTATCTTAATATTTATAATCTCGTTAATTTAAATCTTTCGTTAATAAGGTAATCACTACATCTCCATTGTATCTTAAATTAATTAATTTATTTGATTTATATAAATTTTAAATAAAATACCATGATTTAGAATGTATTTTTATATTTTTAATGATTATTTATAGTAAAAAATATAACTTATATAACCCCCTATAATTTTTTTTAAAAGAAACATGTTTAAGTTATATTTTCCTAAACTATAAATTAAAAGTAATTAAATGTCATTTTCACATACAAGTGGCTCCATGGGGTCCTAAAATCAACCCAGGGATGAAAATGATCAGAAATATCTCATAAAATAGGGTTAGTAAATGTTTTAGGGTAGTTTAATATTATTATAATATTATTTGTTTACCCTTGTTTACTGGATTTACCCTTTAATAATGGTAAATAAAATATCTACTGAAGTAACTATTCATAATGTCTAAAAATAAAAGTTACATATTTACATAATTTGGACCTCTTGATTAAAAATATGGAATCCATTTTTACAAATTCAAAACACAGAATTTGAAAAAATTAATTTGAAATTAATTCATGTTGTCAAAACCAAAAAGAGTGTTTTTAAGAAGAAAGAACTATCAAAAGATTGACATGAGTTTATGTCCAATTTCAATATAAAATTACATGAAACGAAAAAAAATGGATTAAATAATAAAAATATAATCCAATTACACTTTAAAAGTAATTAAAAGTAAAATCTAACTATATAAATAAATTATATTAAAAGGCAGTTTTGATTTAAAATGCAGTATTTTTCACTATTCATTGGAAAAATGAATTTTAGCAGAAAAATACCAAACTTTCATCCAAAGTAAAATTTTAGGTTCCATTTCTAAATAATAATTTTTTTTCATATAAAACATATAAAGGTGTCAAAATTATATTTAAAAATGGTTCACCATCAAAAGGCGATAATACTGCATTTTTAGAAAAATACATCTTTTATCTGAAAAAAGTAATTTATTCTTATATCATATATATAAAAAATATAAAATTAATTTAGAACATTAAATTGAATATATATAATATATTTTTAATTAAATAAAAATCCAAAAATATTTATATGAAAACAAAATTATTCTCTTTTAAATAGGTTTTCCTAAAAACACATCCATTATATTCAATTGGTTATTATTTCCATTTCTAATAAATCTGGTAATCAATGAATCATAATTTAAACATGTGTAAACCATATTTTAAAATTCATTTGATAATATTCATTTCTTTAATTCCAATGGCTTGGCATTAACTACTATTGAAAATGATATTATTATTATTGGATTATTTTTCAGTATAACTCAATGTTGTGTGAAATGTAAGATTTCGGAGAAGCAAGTTGTTGCATGTCGAGTACGCTATCAGAAAGAGCAACCCCTTTAACTTAAAACTAATATCTTATTCATAGATATTAATAGAAATAAAAATTTAATATTCTATAAATTCATGGGTCGTTACATCCTTCCCCCCTTTTGGAAATTGCGTCCTCACAATTTTAAAAATTGGTCTCATAAACTTCATTGAAATTCCCACATTAGATACGAGTTAGTAAAATTGTCACTTTAAAAGAAACAATTAGAGGTATAAAGGTAAATTGAGATAACACATACTAGTATTCCATAAAAACATTGATATGGAAGAGAAATCTAACAATCAATTTCTGATGGAGAGTGATAGAAAACATGAACAAGAGAAAGTTAACCACCAGAAAACTACAAACTTGTGATAGGTTAAACGGTCTTTTATTCCCCATTAGGAAAAGTAAATGGACAATGTTTTTCTGTTTTAAGTTCTTTTTCATAAATTTCAGGAATTTATTTTTTATATTGACTAATAACATAATGATATATACTTACTTTTCAAGTAAAGTTTCATCCTTTAATAAATTTCTACCACAAACTCGTCTTTTCTCCAAACGATGAGTATTAAAGATGACTTGGTCACATCAAAAGCACTATAATCAACATCTAGAGAATCACATAATCCACAAAACATGAACTATCTATTTCCCCCATATTTAGACATTAACCAAAACCAAAATGGTTTGCATGAGATCATATAATCCCCAAAAAGTATAATCCTTTATAAAAAGAAATACTACTCTTAATCTCCATATTGAACAAACAATACCCAAAGTTCCAAATAGACCACTCGATACACAATTTTCCTTAAATTTCTTCAAAATAATCCAACTAATATTGAAACCCTAAATTCCTAAGGATTTGATCACATAGTCTTCTACAATAAATCTTAACATTTTCTCCAAATAACATCGACCACTCTTAAAGTCTCATACTAAAAAGTAATTAACCTAATCGCATATTCTCTATGATAGGGTAATCATTTCCATAAATAACCCAAATACCCATATGTCCACAACAAAACATATATTATTCCAAAATAATATTTCAACTATTACCCCACAAATTAAATCCTATAGTATTTTATTTTCCATAGGTATATAGTGTTCCCAAAAGAGAGAACTTCCTCAAAAATAACATTTATCACTTAATCACCAAATCATTTTCCTATAATAAGGATATAAATTTGATAAAACATAAGTTTAAAAATAAAATTATTCTTGATTCATAAAATCATTTAACTAAAAATAATTATTCATACTAACTAGGGACATCACATAGGCCAGTGGTAGGCGATGCACACTTGTCGCCCTTCGGTTGTGGGTTCGATTCTTGTGGCCTTGCCAGATATGACAGGTTGTCACCCATCCTATGGGTTTTCCATTTTCAAAAACCATATCATTCTTATAACATTCTCAAAAATAATATAATTTCCCCAAAACTTAACATAACCTACTTTATCCTCAAAGGCTAATATCTTTCATTTTGCATCCCAAAATTTAATAACCATTAATCACCTCAAAACAAATGATCATATAAACCCCAAAGGTTATCCATTATGTCCACACAAGAAAAGTTCATTCTTGTAGAGACCTGGATCTTGACTTACATGGACATTACATTACTTTTGCAGAATACTTAATACATTAAAAACAGACGCACAAGGACCGTAATAGTTTAGTGTCTTTGGAAACTCAGAACGTAATCTTCTAATCGTGGTGAAAGATCTTCAACATCTCCCATAAAGATCTTACCCTTTTGGTTTTCTTACCTAAAACATTTCTTTAAATCCTAGGGAAAAGAAAACAAATAAAGGGTGAGCTCAAATGCTCAGTAAGGGTAAGCATGGATAAAATAAAACAAATCATATACATTTGAACTTAAAAACATGAACATAATGTTTAAACATCAAAATATTGGGCAATGACATAAAAAATGGAAGTACATAAGGCATATATCATAAAGAAAAATTAATCATGATAAAATATCATGGTAATAAAACATGTGATTGTGGCAACCATTAAGCACATGATATGATTTCCATGGTAGCCAAGGCATTGCTGCCAAGACCATCATAGTGGACAAAGTCCCTTTCTGAATCGAGTTCACTCCTCGTTCCAGTCCAGTATTACTGAACCAGAATAACTTACCATTCCATCCATGTCTATCTCATGAGATATAAATCTTTACCCAATGCATTGGAGGGAGATATAGGTCCCACCCATCTCATAATGAAATCATTCTTTCGTGTGCCACAAAATCATAAATCATACATCATAGCATAACCCATGTAATAGAATGGGATTCTTAAACAGCATTCCATCATAACATAATCCATATCATAAGAAGAATCAAACCATGTAAATAATTGAGACATTATACTTGAAACATAAAATTATTAAATAATGTCATTTTAGATGGAAAATAGTTTTGATAAAACACTTGAAATGAATTCTTGAGGAAAATATCCTTTCTTATTCAAAATAATTTTCTTTTTAAAAAATGCCATGCAATTTTAAATAAAAGGGTTTTGTTGAAAATAATCATGAAATCTTGTATACGAATATTCCTGAAAATGAGGCATTATGAAACCGTAAAAATCCATTCACGCCGTATAAGTTAAAAACAACATTCTCCTCATACGTTTGTCGGAAAAGTCAAAAAGTTCCTCGTGTGGTAAAAAAAAGTAAGATTCCTTTCATGACATGGGGTGAAATTAAAAATGGTTAAAAAGGCCATTAAACATACATGAAAACATTTTTAGAAAATAGGGACATGGATGATAACAAAAACCCCAGTAAATACTTACGAATAAACAATCTTGGATAAGAGAGAGATTGGAATAGTTATCCCTTACCTTACGTCTGATATGCTTCGTATGTATCTGAACCTCCAGTATAATGATTTAAATAATGTAATTTACTTATTAAATAATCATATTCATTGTTATTATATCATATATGGTTCACTTATGACTTTATATTACCTGTTCTTTTGTAAATTCCATGTTAAAGCAGCATTTTGGGTAAAATCATTTCATTTGTCGTACGTGTTTCGACTTGTTGTTCTTGATATTATTACTTATATACTGATTTAAATAATTCCATAATGTAAAAAATGATTTATATATAATATATATTCAGCATATACATATATATATATGATAGATCGATAAATGGAATGAAATACACCGTTCATGGGGATGGTAGGTCGTACGTACGCATGAACGCTGTTTTCGTTTCCTTATTGAATTGAATGGAATTAAGTAGATGACATACATATATATATATATATATAAAAATCCAGTATCATTATTATGTCATATATTTCATTATTATTCATTATATATACTTTATAATCATTCATGAAGGGTTAACATGGAGAATGAATCTCATCGCGTCGTGGAGACGGTAGTCCGTACGTACGCACGAGCGATGATATTATTCTCATGATCGTGGAATTTTATTGAAGTGTATGTATAATATTTCAGAATCAATATCACTTTAAAATAATCATATATAGCTATCCTTTACACCATTATACTCATCCAAGTAAGGTGGTGGTGGAAAACTGATTACACCACGGCGTGGAGACGGTATTCCGTACGTACGCACGCGCGGTGATTTCATTTTTCGTAGGATGTATAGAAGGTAAAATATGGTTGTTTTATATTTATAATAACATATCAGTATATTAGTGATACTTATTTTATTACTTCATAATGAAACAACAAAATAAGAAGAAGTAGAAGAAGAAATAAGTTTGCAAGAATTGGTAAGGGATATTACCTATTCTTCGACACGCCTCTTTGAAACCTCCTCTTAGGGAACTAAGATTGGTCTTTGAATAATACCAAGACCTATATGATGTTTATAGGTAAGTTGAGAAGAGAAATTGGCAGGGTTTTTCTGAGCTTTAAAGCTCAAAGTGGTGTGAGGAGGAGAGGGAGGAGGTGCCCTTTTATAAGGGAGGAGAGGGGCACCTTTGGAAAAAATTAAAATATTATTTTATAATAAAGTAATATTCGGTTTTTAATAGCTCCAAATTGATTTATTTCAAATATATGGTGATGATGGGACGAAATACTCTCAACCAATAGATTTTATATAGGTTTGGGTCATTATATTAACCTTATCTTTTAATTTTAACTCTTAGTTAATTAGATTGACATTTACCATGTCACTTTATATTTTTATATTATATAGTTAATAAACTTTCCATATACATCCAAGACACTCCCAAGTGTTCCCTCAATGATACACCTATAATTATATAAGTATCTTGGTCGAAACTTAAATTTTTATGAATATAATAACAATTAATATTATAATATTTGTTTTAAAAACTATTTTATGTCAATTTTGAAATTATTTGGTAATTGATTTTTGTGAAAATCATAACAGCTTGATTAGTTCGAAAAAAGTTAATTAAATCAATAATAACATGTCATATTAACCTATAAAATTAGTTTAATTCATAAAAAGTCTCAAATTACATTTATTTGTGTATTTATAACATCAATTTTGTTAATATTTCATTAATAAGGTAATTATTGCATCATCATTGTGTCATAAATAAATTAACTTATTTAAGGTCTAAAAATTATAAATAAATTATCATTAGGTAGGAAATAATTTTATATTTCTAATGAATATTTATAGTCGAATTTATCTTATGTATAACCCAATATTAAAAATGATTTTGTTATTAAACTTTGATTTTAACTATTTTAACACTTCTTTAAATAAATAAATAATAAATGTCCTAATCTAATCCAAGTGGACCTAAATGGTCATATTTTATTCCTAAGGTTGTTTTTGGTCGAATTACACTTATCCAATATAATTAGGACATGTTTTAGGGTAATAATAATATCATTTTTACCCTTAGTTACCCTATTTACTTTTAACCGTGGTAAATAAAAGTAAAAAGTTACTATTCATCAAAAATTATTTTCATCTCATTAAACCATATTTTAGTACTTGATATTAACTGTTTCTCTTGAATTTTTGAAATTCCATTCACAAAAGCGGTAAAATTAAGTTTTATGTAAGTTTACAAAAAGTTCCTAGGAGGTAGGTAAAAGATTGTGAAATGTTCAATAAAATTTTTATATATCGAAAATTATTATAAAATGACTCCAATGAATTACATTGAACTTATATAGGTATTATGTATTAATTTTGACCTAAAATAAATTTAAATAAAATAAATAATTATTTAAATAAAAAGTCGGTTTTTCAATAGTAACCTAGTGTTTTCACTATTCATCAAAAATCGAAAGTTTTCAGAAAAATGGCAAAAATTCACCCTAGGATAATTTCAATATTCCAAATCCAAAAATGAAGTCCATTTTGAAAAATAAAATTTATAAAATTTCAAAAAATTGGGTATTACTATTCATAACGGCTAGTTTATATAATATTTTAATAACATATTGTTGTTTAGTGAAACTCGATATTGCCTACAACACACGTTATCGTGGAAGGTTGTGATTGTATGTAAAGCAATCCAAGTCAGGGATGCATGTAGTGAAAGCTCTTTTTGGTGTTGTGTATAACATAATCAAAACTTATTTCATTTATACATTAAAAAAATCTATACTTAATGTTGCGTAGAATAATTTCCACAAAACAAACTTGAAATTGTGTGTAACATGAGCCAAGAATAGTGTTGTGTATACTGTAAGCTTATACGGTGTTTCGTATAGTACAATCTAAACTTGGTGTAGTGTATAATAGAAGACATCAATGAAATTAAAAGAATATTTTTTATAAAATCTTGGGGTGTTACATTCTACCCCCCTTAAAATGAATTTCGCCCTCGAAATTCGTCGGGGTTATAAATGGTTTACTACTTGAAATATTATTTCATAGAAACCCACATCGTAAAAAGGAATAAAAAAACTTGACTTTAAAAACTAAAGTATGAAACATAACGGTTACCCAAATTAACTAATCACTGGGTTTCCACATAGGAGAACATAGGTGAAACTATGGATATGGAAGAAAAATCTAACTAACATGTTCTGATGGAGAGTGGTAGAGGACATGGCTATGAAAAATCCAACAATCACAAAGCTATAAATTTGTGATGATCTAAGGTACCATCTGATTCATTAGGTATGAGGGTTCTAGGACAACATTTTTAGTTTTCAAGATCATTTCCCTAATGTTGAAGAATTGTTGAATTAAAAGAAATACTTACATAATTTTGATACAATCTCACCGTTGTTCATGCCTTGAACAATTTCCACTTCATCTCTTAAAGAAATGAAGTTGAATTTGTCATTTGTGAGGTTCTAGTAGATCATGCGATAGAATGATAGGTCATTTCATCTGTTTCTATTGCAAAAAGATTATCACAATTTATTAAATACACATAAGTCCATCTATGCTGAGATTAATCGTATGTGGTTGCTAAAATGGACTTATACTTAATCTATCATACCGCTTAATAAAATAAAACTAGTTTCTACCAACCAGGGACTTCTTGTAGGCCAGTGGTAGGCGATAAAGGCATGTCGCACTTTGGTTGTGGGTTCGATTCCCGCATCTTTGTCCGACGCGGCGGGTTATCGCCCATCCTGCAGGTTGTCCTTTTTCTAAAATTACATCATTATGACATTCCATCAATAATATCGAAAAAAGTTATAGCCTTAAACAATACTAACTTGTATCCAACATAATCCATTCCAATATTTAGGCTTATCCAAAATACATATTTCCAATCTCATAGTATAAATAAAACGATTACTTGAAAGGTCACATAACAAGCACGTCAATACCATCATTTATCCCCCATATATCATACGATATATCTTGTTGGTCACATTCCAAACATGTGAATACCTTAATCAAGTATTCTCTTGAAAAATGAATACCCATTGAACCTTAGTGAAAACATGAATTCTGTCAAAAGTTAATTCTTTCCACATACCAAAAATCCCAATAATTCTATATACTCAAACCATGATATCACTTAGTCCTTATATCAATCATGAGCTCATTAATACTATCAAAGATATTATTTTCTCCTTATCCATTCATTATGCGCATATCATCTTCTTTCCAAAAATATCTAAATAACCTTTCATGGTTACCAGTATCATTCAACATATACCTTCAAATACTTTAGGAAAAATAATAGTGTAACAATCCTTAGAAGATACTTTATTCCGTAGTACCATACATTATTCTTGATAAGCATACAATCATTCCACTAACTTCTTAAACCACTGACTGAGCTTCATCATTTCTTTCATCTCATATATCATTTTTAGTATCTTCATCATCATCCACATAAATACTACCCATATGACCATGCTGATTCTTTTCATGAGATTTTCCCTTAGGGAATTGGTTTTCATAATGCCCATACACTCCACATTTAAAACATCTAATAATTGTTGATGTTGTAGCAATACCATTATCCTTCTCCATGGTGTTAACTGAACCTTTTCCTTTAGACTTAATGGATTTGTTTCCTTCTTTTCTGCACCCAAAGCATCTCCCATTTCCTTTAAAACATTCTCCTTGATGCCTCTTCCCACATGATTTACATGAGAGAAATTGAACTTTCTTTCCTCTATGATCATCATGAAACTCCATCTTTCTCTTATTATCAAATTCAGGAAACATACAAAAGTTGAGATTATTGATCATATTATGAGATAGCTGATTAGGAATAATAATGATATGTGGACCTCCATATCCAATTCCATTTTCTTTCTCATGAAGAATATCATTCCATTGTCCATCATATCCTCCATTATCGTGAATCTTCCCGTTTCCAGCCATTTTCTAAAACCCAAAAATAATAGTGTGAGAGGTCAAAATCATAATCAAGGGGGATTACCTTCAATATCTAACATCTTAGGTTAAATTATAAGATCGTTACCATAATTCTAGGACTATAACCTATACTTATACTTAACCTTAGGGACATCCCTAGACATACCTTAGAAATATCTCTAGGGATCTCACTAAAGTTTTGCATCCTAGTTTCCAAAGGTTAACTAAAACTTTCCTCTGATACCAACTGTAGAGACCCGAATCATGATTTACATGGACATTACATTACTTTTGCGGAATACTTAATACATGACAAAAACAGATGCACAAGGACTGTAATAGTTTAGTGTCTTTGGAAACATGGAACGTAATATTCTAATCGTGGTGAAAGATCTTCAACATCTCCCATAAAGATCTTCCACTTTTGGTTTTCTTACCTAAAACCTGTCTTTAAATCCTGGGGAAAATAAAACATATAAAGGGTGAGGTCAAATGCTCAGTAAGGGTAAGCATGGATAAAATAAAACAAATCTTATACATTTGAACTTAAAAACATGAACATAATTTTTAAACATCACAATCTTGGACAATGACATAAAACATGGCAGTGTATAAGGCATAGATCATAAAGAAACATTAATCATGATAAAATAGCATGGGAATAAAACATCTGATTTTGGAAACCATTAATCACATGATATGATTTCCATAGTAGCCAAGTCATTGCTTCCAAGACCATCTTAGTGGACCAAGTCCCTTTCTGAATCGAGTTCACTCCTCATTCCAGTCCTATATTACAGAACCGGATTAACTTACCGTTCCAGCCATGTCTATCTCATGAGATATAAATCTTTACCCAATGCATTGGAGGGCGATATAGGTCCCACCCATCCCATAATGAAATAATTCTTTCATGTGCCACAAAATCATAAATCATACATCATAGCATAACCCATGTAATAGAATGAGATTCTTAAAAATCATTCCATCATAACATAATCCATATCATAAGAAGAATAAAACAATGTAAATAATTGAGACATTATACTTGAAACAAAAACATATTAAATAATGTCATTTTAGATGGAAAATAGTTTTGATAAAACACTTGAAATGAATTCTTGAGGAAAATATCCTTTCTTATTCAAAATCATTTTATTTTCACAAAATGTCATGCAATTTTAAAAGAAAAGGGTTTTGTTGAAAATAATCATGCAATATTGTAGAGGAATATTCATGAAAATGATGCGTTATGAAACCGTAAAAATCCATTCACTCCGTATAAGTTAAAAACAACATTCTCCTCGTAATTTTTTCGGAAAAGTCAAAAAGTTCCTCTTGTGGTAAACAAAAGTAATATTCCTTTCAAAACATGTGGTAAAATTAAAAAATGGTTAAAAGGCCATTAAACATACATGAAAACATTTTTTGAAAACAGGGACATGGATGATAACAAAAACCCCAGTAAATACTTACGAATAAACAATCTCGGATAAGAGAGAGATTGGAATAGTTATCCCTTACCTTACGTCCAATATGTTTTGTATATATCTGAACCTTCTGTATAATGATTTAAATAATTTCATTTACTCATTAAATAATCATATTCATTGTTATGATATCATATATGGTTCACTTATGACTTTATATTACCTGTTCTTTTGTAAATTCCATGTTAAAGCAGCATTTTGGGTAAAATCGTTTCATTTGTCGTACGTGTTTCGACTTGTTGTTATTGATATTATTACTTATATACTGATTTACATAATTCCATAATGTAAAAAATTATTTATATATAATATATATTCAGCATATACATATATATATGATAGATCGATAAATGGAATGAAATACACTGTTCATGGAGACGGTAGGTCGTACGTACGCATCAACGCTATTTTTGTTTCCCTATTTAATTGAATGGAATCAATTAGATGACATACATATATATATATATACATAAATCCAGTATCATTATTATGTTATATATTTCATTATTATTCATTATATATACTTTATAATCATTCATGAAGGGTTAACATGGAGAATGAATCTCATCGCGTCGTGGAGATGGTAGTCCGTACGTACGCACGAGCGATGATATCATTCTCATGATCGTGGAATTTTATTGAAGTGTATGTATAATATTTCAGAATCAATATCACTTTAAAATAATCATATTTAGTTATTATTTACATCATTATAATCATCTAAGTAAGGTGGTGGTGGAAAACAGATTACACCACGGTGTGGAGACGGTATTCCGTACATACGCATGCGCGGTGATTTCATTTTCCGTAGGATGGATAGAAAGTGAAATAGGGTTGTTTTATATTTATAATAAAATATCAGTATATGAGTGATACTGACTTTATCACTTCATAATGAAACAACTAAATAAGAATAAGTAGAAGAAGAAATAAATTTGAAAGAATTGGTAACGGATATTACCTATTTTTCGACACGCCTCTTTGAAACCTCCTCTTAGGGCACTAAGATTGGTCTTTGAAGAATACCAGGACCTATATGATGTTTATAGGGAAGTGGAGAAGAGAAATTGGCAGGGTTTGGCCGAGATTTAAGGCTCAAAGTGGTGTGAGGAGGAGAGGGAGGAGGTGCCCTTTTATAAGGGAGGAGAGGGGCAACTTTGGAAAAACTTAAAATATTATTTTATAATAAAGTAATATTCGGTTTTTAATAGCTCCAAATTGATTTATTTCAAAGATAAGGTGGGTATGGGTCGAAATACTCTCAACCAATAGATTTTATATAGTTTTGGGTCATTATATTAACAGTATCTTTTAATTTTAACTCTTAGTTAATTAGATTGACGTTTACCATGTCACTTTATATTTTTATATTATATAGTTAATAAACATTCCATATACATCCAAGAGATCCCCAAGTGGTCTATTAGTGATACACCTATAATTATATAAGTATCTTGGTCGAACCTTAGATTTTTATGAATATAATAACAATTAATAATATAATATTTGTTTTAAAAACTATTTTATGTCAATTTTGACACTATTTGGTAATTGATTTTTGTGAAAATCATAACAGCATGATTAGTTCGAAAAAAGTTAATTAAATCAATAATAACATGTCATATTAACCTATAAAATTAGTTTAATTCATAAAAAGTCTCGGATTGAATTTATTTGTGTATTTATAACATCAATTATGTTAATATTTCATTAATAAGGTAATTATTGCATCATCATTGTGTCATAAATAAATTAACTTATTTAAGGTCTAAAAATTATAAATAAAATATCATTAGGTAGAAAATTTTTTTATATTTCTAATTAATATTTATAGTCTAATTTATCTTATGTATATCCCTATATTAAAAATTATTTCGTTATTAAACTTTGATTTTTACTATTTTAACACTTCTTTAAATAAATTAATAATAAATGTCCTAATCTAATCCAAGTGGACCTAAATGGTCATATTTTATTCCTAAGGTTGTTTTTGGTCGAATTACACTTATCCAATATAATTAGGACATGTGTTAGGGTAATAATAATATCATTTTTACCCTTAATTATCCTATTTACTTTTAATCGTGGTAAATAAAAGTAAAAAGTTACTATTCACCGAAAATTATTTTCATCTCATTAAACCACATTTTAGTACTTGATATTAAGCGTGTCTCTCGAATTTTCGAAATTACATTCACAAAATCGGTAAAATTAAGTTTTATGTAATTTTGCAAAAAGTTCCTAGGAGGTAGGTAAAAGACAGTGAAAAGTTCAATGAAATTTTTATATATCGAAAATTATTATAAAATGACTCCAATGAATTACATTGAAATTATATAGGTATTATGTATTAATTTTGACCTAAAATAAATTTAAATAAAATAAATAATAATTTAATAAAAAGTCGGTTTTTAAATAGTAACCTAGTGTTTTCACTATTCATCAAAAATTGAAAGTTTTCAGAAAAATGCCAAAAATTCACCCTAAGATAATTTCGATATTCCGAATCCAAAAACGAAGTCCATTTTGAAAAATAAAATTTATAAAATTTCAAAAAAGTGGGTATTACTATTCATAACGGCTAGTTTATATAATATTTTAATAACATATAGTTGTTTAGTGAAACTCGATATTGTGTACAACACACGTTATCGTGGAAGGTAGCGATTGCGTGTAAAGCAATCCAAGTCAGAGATGCGTGTAGTGCAAGCTCCTTTTGGTGTTTCATATAACATAATCAAAACTTATTTCATTTATACATTAAAAAAATCTATACTTAATGTTGTGTAGAATAATTTCCACAAAACAAACTTGAAATTGTGTGTAACGTGAGCCAAGAATAGTGTTGCGTATACTGTACGCTTATATGGTGTTGCTTATAGTACAAGCTAAACTTGGTGTAGTGTATAATAGAATACATCAATGAAATTAAAAGAATATTTTTTATAAAATCTTGGGGTGTTACATTCTACCCCCCTTAAAATGAATTTCGCCCTCAAAATTCATCGGGGTTATTAATGGTTTACTAATTGAAAGTTTATTTCATAGGAACCCACATCGTAAAAAGGAATAACAAAACTTGACTTTAAAAACTAAAGTATGAAACGTAATGGTTACCCAAATTAACTAATCACTGGGTTTCCACATAGGAGAACATAGGTGAAAATATGGATATGGAAGAAAAATCTAACTAACATGTTCTGATAGAGAGTGGTAGAGGACATGGCTATGAAAAATCCAACAATCACAAAGCCATAAAATTGTGATGATCTAAGTTTCCATCTGATTCATTGGGTATGAGGGTTCTAGGAAACCATTTTTAGTTTTCAAGATCATTTCCCTAATGTTGAAGAATTGTTGAATTAAAAGAAATACTTAGATGATTTTGGTACAATCTCACCGTTGTTCGTGCCTTGAACAATTTCCACTTCATCTCTTAAAGAAATAAAGTTGAATTTGTCATTTTTGAAGTGCTAGCAGATCATGCGATAGAATGATAGGTCATTCCATCTGTTTCTATCGCAAAAAGATTGTCACAATTTATTAAATACACATAAGTCCATCTATGCTGAGATTAATCGTATGTGGTTGCTAAAATGGACTTATACTTAATCTATCATACCGCTTAATAAAATAATACTAGTTTCTACCAACCAGGGACTTCCTGTAGGCCAGTGGTAGGCGATAAAGGCATGTCGCACTTTGGTTGTGGGTTCGATTCCCGCATCTTTGTCCGACGCGATGGGTTATCGCCCATCCTGCAGGTTGTCCTTTTTCTAAAATTACATCATTATGACATTCCATCAATAATATCAAAAAAAGTTCTAGCCTTAAACAATACTAACTTGTGTCCAACATAATCCATTCCAATATTTAGGCTTATCCAAAATACATATGTCCAATATCATAGTATAAAGAAAATGATTACTTGAAAGGTCACATAAAAAGCACGTCAATACCATCATTTATCCCCCATATATCATACGATATATCTTGTTGGTCACATTCCAAACATGTGAATACCTCAATCATGTATTCTCTTGAAAAATGAATACCCATTGAACCTTAGTGAAAACATGAATGTTGTCAAAAGTTAATTCTTTCCACATACCAAAAATCCCAAGAATTCTATATACTCAAACCATGATATCACTTAGTCCTTATATCAATCATGAGCTCATTAATACTATCAAACATATTATTTTCTCCTTATCCATTCATTATGTTCATATCATCTTCTTTCCAAAAATATCTAAATAACCTTTCATGGTTACCAGTACCATTCAACATATACTTTCAAATACTTTAGGAAAAATAATAGTGTAACAATCCTTAGATGATTCCTTATTCTATAGTACCATACATTATTCTTGATAAGCATACAATCATTCCACTAACTTCTTAAACCACTAATTGAGCTTCATCATTTCTTTCATCTCATATATCATTTTTAGTCTCTTCATCATCGTCCCCATAAATACTACCCATATGACCATGCCGATTCTCTTCATGAGATTTTCCCTTAGGGAATTTGTTTGCATAATGCCCATACATTCCACATTTAAAACATCTAATCATTGTTGATATCGTAGCAATACCATTATCCTTCTACATGGTGTTAACTGAACCTTTTCCTTTGGACTTACTGGATTTTTGTCCTTCTTTTCTGCACCCAAAGAATCTCCCATTTCTTTTAAAACATTCTCCTTGATGCCTCTTCCCACATGATTTACGTGAGAGAAATTGGACTTTCTTTCCTCTATGGTCATCATGAAACTCCATATTTCTCTTATTATCAAAGTCGGGAAACACACAAAAGTTGAGATTATTGATCATATTATAAGATAGCTGATTAGGCATAATAATGATATGTGGACCTCCATATCCAATTTCATTTTCTTTCTTATGAAAAATATCATTCCATTGTCCATCATATCCTCCATTATCGTGAATCTTCCCATTTCCAGCCATTTTCTAAAACCCAAAAAGAATAGTGTGAGAGGCCAAAATCATAATCAAGGGGGATTACCTTAAATATCTAACATCTTATGTTAAATTCTAAGATCATTTCCATAATTCTAGGACTATAACCTATAATTATACTTAACCATAGGGACATCCCTAGACATACCTTAGAAATATCTCTAGGGGTCTCACTAAAGTTTTTGCATCCTAATTTCCAAAGGTTAACTAAACCTTTCCTCTGATACCAACTATAGAGACCCGAATCTTTACGTATATGTACATTACATTAATTTTGTAGAATACTTAATACATGACAAAAACAGACGCACAAGGACTGTAATAGTTTAGTGTCTTTGGAAACTCGGAACGTAATCTTCTAATCGTTGTGAAAGATCTTCACCATCTCCCATAAAGATCTTCCCCTTTTGGTTTTCTTACCTAAAACCTTTCTTTAAATCCTAGGGAAAAGAAAACATATAAAGGGTAAGCTCAAATTCTCAGTAAGGGTAAGAATGGATAAAATAAAACAAATCATATACATTTGAACTTAAAAACATGAACATAATTTGTAAACATCACAATCTTGTACCATGATATAAAACATGGCAGTATATAAGGAATAGATCATAAAGAAACATTAATCATGATAAAATATCATGGGAATAAAACATCTGATTTTGGAAACCATTAAGCGCATGATATGATTTTCATAGTAGCCAAGGCATTGTTGTCAAGACCATCTTAGTGGACCAAGTCCCTTTCTGAATCAAGTTCACTCCTCATTCCAGTCCTGTATTACTAAACCAGATTAACTTATCGTTCCATCCATGTCTATCTCATGAGATATAAATCTTTACCCAATTCATTGGAGGGAGATATAGGTCCCATCCATCTCATAATGAAATCATTCTTTCGTGTGCCACAAAATCATAAATCATACATCATAGCATAACCCATGTAATAGAATGGGATTCTTAAACATCATTCCATCATAACATAATCCATATCATAAGAAGAATAAAACCATGTAAATAATTGAGACATTATACTTGAAACAAAAACATATTAAATAATGTCATTTTAGATGGAAAATAGTTTTGATAAAACACTTGAAATGAATTCTTGAGGAAAATATCCTTTCTTATTCAAAATCATTTTATTTTCACAAAATGTCATGAAATTTTAAAAGAAAATGGTTTTGTTGAAAATAATCATGCAATATTGTATAGGAATCTTCATGAAAAAGAGGCGTTATGAAACCGTAAAAATCCATTCATTCCGTATAAGTTAAAAACAACATTCTCCTTGTACTTTTATCGGAAAAGTCAAAAAGTTCCTCGTGTGGTAAAAAAAGTAAAATTTCTTTCAAAACATGTGGTAAAATTAAAAAATGGTTAAAAGGCCATTAAACATACATGAAAACATTTTTAGAAAATAGGGACATGGATGATAATAAAAACCCCAGTAAATACTTACGAATAAACAATCTCGGATAAGAGAGAGATTGGAATAGTTATCCCTTACCTTACGTCCGATATGTTTCGTATGTATCCTAACCTCTTGTATAATGATTTAAATAATGTCATTGACTTATTAAAGAATTATATTCATTGTTATGATATCATATATGGTTCACTTATGACTTTATATTACCCGTTCTTTTGTAAATTCCATGTTAAAACAGCAATTTGGGTAAAATCGTTTCATTTATCGTATGTGTTTCGACTTGTTGTTCTTGATATTATTACTTATATACTGATTTACATAATTACATAATGTAAAAAATGACTTATATATAATATATTTTCATCATATACATATATATATATGATATATCGATAAATGGAATGAAATACACCGTTCATGGAGACGGTAGGCCGTACGTACGCATGAACACTGTTTTCATTTCCTTATTCAATTGAATGGAATTAAGTAGAAGACTTACATATATATATTCATAAATCATGTATCATTATTATGTCATATATTTCATTATTATTCATTATATATACTTTATAATCATTCATGAATGGTTAACATGGAGAATGAATCTCATCGCGTCGTGGAGACGGTAGTCCGTACGTACGCACGAGCGATGATATCATTCTCATGATCGTGGAATTGTATTTAAGTGTATATATAATATTTCATAATCAATATCACTTTACAATAATAATATATAGTTGTTCTTTAAACCATTATACCCATCCAAGTAAGGTGGTGGTGGAAAACAGATTACACCACGGCGTGGAGACAGTATTCCGTACGTACGCATGCGCAGTGATTTCATTTTCCGTAGGATGGATGGAAGGTGAAATAGGGTTTTTTCATATTTATAATAACATATAAGTATATTAGTGATACTGTTGTTATTACTTCATAATTAAACAACTGAATAAGAAGAAGTAGAAGAAGAAATAAATTTGAAAGAATTGGTAACGGATATTACCTCTTCTTCGACACGCCTCTTTGAAACCTCCTCTTATGGAACTAATATTGGTCTTTGAAGAATACCAGGACCTCTAGGATTTTTCTAGGGAAGTGGAGAATAGATATTGGTAGGGGTTGGCCGATTTTGAAGGCTCAAAGTGGTGTGAGGAGGAGAGGGAGGAGGTGCCCTTTTATAAGGGAGGAGAGAGGCACCTTTGGAAAAACTTAAAATATTATTTTATAATAAAGTCATATTCGGGTTTTAATAGCTCTAAATTGATTTATTTCAAAGATAAGGTTGGGATGGGTCTAAATAATCTCAACCAATAGATTTTAGACAGGTTTGGGTCATTATATTAAACTTATCTTTTAGTTTTAATTCTTAGTTAATTAGATTGACATTTACCATGTCACTTTGTATTTTTATATTATATAGTTAATAAACATACCATATACATCCAAGCGACCCCAAAGTGGTCCATTAATGACACACCTATCATGATATAAGTATCTTGGACGAACATTAGTTTTTTAGGAATATAATAACAATTAATAATATAATATTTGTTTTAAAAACTATTTTAGGCCAATTTTGACAATATTTGGTAATTGATTTTTGTAAAGATCATAACAGCATGATTAGTTCAAAAAAAGTTAATTAAATCAATACTAACATTTCATATTAACCTATAAAATTATTTGAATTCATAAAAAGTCTCAAATTGCATTTATTTGTGTATTTATAACATCAATTATGTTAATCTTTCATTAATAAGGTAATTACTACATCATCATTGTGTCATAAATAAATTAACTTATTTAATGTCTAAAAATTATAAATAAAATACCATTAGGTAGAAAATATGTTTATATTTCTTGAATATATCTTATGTATAACCCTATATTAAAAATGATTTCGTTATTAAACTTTGATTTTAACTATTTTAACCCTTCTTTAAATAAATTAATAATAAATGTGTTAATCTAATCCAAGTGGACTTAAATGGTCATAATTTATTCCTAAGGTTGTTTCTGGTCGAATTACACTTATCCAATAGAATTAGGACATGTGTTAGGGTAATAATAATATCATT
Source organism: Viscum album (assembly GCA_963277665.1). NCBI lineage: Eukaryota > Viridiplantae > Streptophyta > Magnoliopsida > Santalales > Viscaceae > Viscum > Viscum album. Next base: position 403,508,622 of record OY728142.1, read on the forward strand.
TTTACCCTTAATTACCCTATTTACTTTTAACCGTGGTAAATAAAAGTAAAAAGTTACTATTCACCAAAAATTATTTTCATCTCATTGAACCAAATTTTAGTCCTTGATATTAACCGTGTCTCTCGGATTTTCGAAATTCTATTCACAGAAGCAGTAAAATTAAGTTTTATGTAAGTTTTCAAAAAGCTCCTAGGAGGTAGGTAAAAGACGGTGAAAAGTTTAATAAAATTTTTATATATCAAAAATTATTATAAAATGACTCCAATGAATTACATTGAACTTATATAGGTATTATGTATCAATTTTGACCTAAAATAAATTTAAATAAAATAAATAATTATTTAAATAAAAAATCGGTTTTTAAATAGTAACCCAGAGTTTTCACTATTCATCAAAAATTGAAAGTTTTCAGAAAAATACCAAAAATTCACCCTAGGATAATTTCAATATTCCGAATCCAAAAATGAAGTCCATTTTGAAAAATAAAATTTATAAAATTTCAAAAAGTGGGTATTATTATTCATAACGGCTAGTTTATATAATATTTTAATACCAAATCGTTGTTTAGTGAAACTCGATATTGTGTACAACACACGTTGTTGTGGAAGGTCACGATTGCATGTAAAGCAAGCCAAGTCAGGGATGCGTGTAGTGAAAGATCCTTTTGGGGTTTCATATAACATAATCAAAACTTATTTCATTTATACGTTAAACAAAATCTATACTTAATGTTGCGTAGAATAATTTCCACAAAACGAACTTGAAATTGTGTGTAACATGAGCCAAGAATAGTGTTGTGTATACTGTAAGCTAATATGGTGTTGCGTATAGTACAAGATAAACTTGGTGTAGTGTATAATAGAATACATCAATGAAATTAAAAGAATTTTTTTATAAAATCTCGGGGTGTTACAATTCTTCCTTGAATAAAATTTTCACATATCAAAAATCTGGGTTACACATTTAGAAAATTTATTCCCAAAGTAATCACAACATCAAAAGAGCATTAATACTTTTAAAATTTTCATCATCCTACAACCTACCATAAATCTTGAATCCCTTATACGTAGACTTCTTACTCATTCAACGCTCTGCATAATACATTCAATATGCATTTCCATTTTATTTCTTAATACACCATTCCTACACATAGAATATCCTCATAATTTATAAATATTAATCCAAATATTCTTCATTATTTATGAATAAGGAGATAAATCATACCTTGAATCCAGATATCATGATCTTCAGGATGTCCCCTTTCTCTTTCGGCATGTTGTCATACGTTCAAAAAGTAAACATCAGATCCACTTCTATAATTTCAATTTTTGATAGAATTATAAAAGTTGGGATCTTGAAATCATATGAAAAAGATACCATTACCCATAAAATTGTTTTAAAAATGAGTAGGTGTTAGATAGTTCAAACAATTTCTTACAGGTGATTTGAATACTCAAGAAGTTTTCAAAATCATTCAAATAGGATTTTTCCATAATAGTGATGATCAAATTTTTGAGGAGGGATAATAAGGTTATGCAAGAACTCTTTCCTTCCATCTTGACAAATGATCCTTAATCTGCTAAAAATAATCAACACTTAAACATGAAACAAAATATTATAATTTAAAAAAAATCATTTATAGGTTAAAGATAACATAAAAACTTTTATATTAATCTAATATATCAACCTATTTATATCTCTATTGTTCATGTTTTTATCCAAACAACCTATTTTACCATAAACCTCCAAAAGTTTCCTTATAATAATAACCCTCTTGGTTATATGGGATCCTTTACCTACACCCAGATAATACCCTAACCTCTAAAGTTATCTAAACCGACCTCTGATACCAACTATAAGTCCCTAACCTTAAACGTTACATAATCTTGAATTAAGTTAATAATTCACATTGAGGATCTTTTTAGGTTTATATATTTAGAGAATTAGGACATAATTTATACATAAAAACTTGAATATTATGTGAATACACTTATACTTAGTATCCATTTTTTTATAAAATAAAAACTCTTTAAAAAAAGAAACATATTTAGTTGCATGTTTTAAATAGAATAACTTTTCCTTGATCCCATCCATAACCCTATTCCACTTTAAGTCCTATGAAAAACATTTCTGAAACTTGGGATGAACATAAAAAATCTCAATAAGGGATACATAAATAAGGAAACTATTAGTTTTCAAAACAACATGTAAACCATGAATACTTTATCATAAAGTAATACTTTTCACCCTTAGAGAAGTAAGAAAAACACTTCACTGAATATAAGCTCATTGATTGACCTTTTTTGTAACCAAAATATTTCCATAAAACCCATAAAAAGAAACATATAGCATATAAAGGTAACTTGGGACAAAAACATACTTAAATGAAATAATCATACGGTCGACTTCCACACATATCACTAAATGGAATGGTCATACGGCTGACTTAAATACCCAATTAATTGGTGGTTATAATATAACCACCCATCCTTAGTTTATCACGGAACCACCCGTCATTTGGTTTATCATATAACCATCTGTCAAATGTCCATGTACCATTACATAATCATCACACAAAAGATTTCAAATATCAACATTTCAATAAAAAAATTCATTTTCAATCTTAATTAATAATTTCAAAGTATTGAAATAATCAATACATTTCAAAAACCATTTTAAATACTAAAACACCCAAAAAGGGAACAAGGTATTTCTTTTCCTTTTAAAAACATTAAGTCTTATTGAGTAATTCAAATAAAAATTATGGTGACGGAAAGGTCAATATCATCGCAAACGTTAAATACATTCCTTTTTTCATTTAGTTAAATGGATAGTAAAAAAAAGATTCCCTTCGAATGAAAGTAAAAGTCAAAGGGGTTTATTATTAACCGTGTAAAATAAGGTGGTGTATATTATCAAAACAAGCCCTAATGAAATGAGATTGAGACGAAGCCCCTTACCTCGTGTCTCACTTGACTTTTTTTAGATAAACTGATATCATTAATGACGAATATCAACAGACGTACAAATGCAAAGCCACGAAGGAAAATTGTCCAGCCAGAGCTGGTTGTCCTGGAAGGGGCCTGATGTTGCAAACTGGTGGGCCGCATTGTTGCCTTCTCTTTTGGTAAAGGAGAAGGTGCATAATGAAAATCATTGGAAGAGAGAGAGAATTCTCCTGATAATGAGGCCAAACAACTAGAGTCCGTCATTGTTGTGGTTAATGACATCGATCACGGTGAGGCAGTCAGATTCAATGCAAATATCTACCCACCCACGTTCCAAAGCCAGCATCAAAGCTGCCAGGATGGCATTAGCCACTGCAATAGCAGGTTCCCAAAAGGCCTGATGTGATTCATACTTTGCTGCGATGATTTGCCCCAGATGATTTCGGCCTAGGAGACTGAGGGCAACAAATCCAACCTTTGGGAGAGACACGTCCATGTTGATCTTAAGAACACCTTCCATTGGGGGGTTCTACTGAGGGGGAAGGAGGGGGAGCATCAGGCATTTTTTGTCCATTGTGGTGATTCCATCCCTCGATCCATGAGGTGGCCCGTTCAATCTAGAATTTAGAAGGTTTATGCCTGTGGTGGAAGACAGCATCATTACGCCGTACCCAGATGATCCAGGCCAGGGTGTAGAATGACCCTGCCTTAGCCGCTGAGAGATAGGAGCACCATCGCACCAGGAGAGTGGGGAGGTCAGAAGCCGTATCCAACGATGCATCGTGTCTCACTTGACTTGTTCATTATTTAATTTCCTGAATAATAAACTTAAGGTAATTTCTACTTTTTTTGGAACCTTTTTCAAATTTATTATTTCTTTTATATCACTTATTACCACATTATAAAAATTACATAATTATTTAAGTTAATATCAGTTGTTTTGTCAATATTGGGTACTTGAGTCGAAAATGAACAAGTTATAAATACAAATTGTCCATGTGGTAAAAATTAAATTATATCTATAATATAAATCATATATATAATATATATCTAGTATGTATATATTTATAATATTCCATAACATTTGGAGATAAAAAATGAAATATATCATTCATAGAGACAGTAAGTCGTACGTACGCATGAATGCTACTTTCATTTTTATTTCGTTTTTAAAGGAATTAAAACATAAATGATACATAGGTATATTTTAATTATACTATAATATCTTATAATATATAAATTACATAAGTTCATCTATTCCATTCTTTATTTGTTCCATGTATGGCATTAACGAGTCCTATCACTTTGAGGGGGCGGTAGTCTGCACTTCCTCAAATTAAATTATCATATTTATACATCATGAAAAGAATAAAGGTGTATTATAAATAATATTTAAATAATAATATAGATAAAATAAATATCATATATATCATATTTAATTATAGTTCCATCATAATGGCCACGATAAGAGGTGGTAGGAGAATATTGAACAATCATCATTTTGTGAGGCAGTAGTTCTCCATCCACAGAAACAGTATGTTCTATACCCATTAGACGGAAGTGTGTGTAAGTGTAGTTATAATACATATCATAAAAACAACCTAGTATATTGAATATACTGTTTTTGTTATTAAATAATTTAATAAAGAGATTTTAGGGGGTTGAGAAGGAAAATAAAAGAAAGAATCTTGAGAGAAGACATTACCTCAAATCGGGTAAATCCTTTTGATTTAAGATAAAAGGCCTTATTTAATTTTCTCATTCCCAATGTATGGCTTCTAGGAAGAATTTAGGTATTTTTGGAGCTTATTTGAGAAGATTTTGGACAATCCAAGGGGGCTTGAGATGTGTGAGTAAGGGTTAGAGGTGGTGTCCTTTTATAAGAGGGAGGAGGGACACTTTAGAAAAGTTTAAAAGTATTATTTTATTAGTAATTGATTTTCAAATTATAATAACACCAAAGTGATATATTTAGAATATAATATGATTATGGGTATAAATCCTCTCATCCAATGGGTTTTAGACATGTTTAGTTCACAAACGTAACCTTATGTTTTAGCATTAACCATTAGTAAACTTACTTTACTTTTACCATGTCTTCTTGTATATTCATAATATATGGTTACCATAGTTACTATAAAATTAAAATAGACCCAAAATGGATCTTTAATGAAATTTTTAACATCATATATGTCATTTTTCCTAATATTGTATTTTTTATGACTATTATATCACTTAATAAAATATTAATTGATTTAAAAACTCATTTATGTTAATTTTTATACTATTCATATCATGACTTTTTTAAAAACCATAACAACTTGATTCATTAGAAAAAACTTCATTAATTAAAATTTAACTAGTCATTATCATCCATAAAATTCATGGATGGAATAAAAAGTTTAAAAAATAAATTTATTTTAATATTTATAATCTCATTTATTTAAATCTTTCATTAATAAGGTAATCACAACATCACCATAGTGTCATAAATAAATTTATTTATTTGATGTTTATAAACTATAAATAAACTACCGTGATTCAGGAAATATTTTTATATTTCTAATGACTATTTATAGTCTAAAATATAACTTATATAACCCCGTATAAAATTTTTTTTGTGAAAGATACGTGTTTAGGTTATATTTTCCTTAACTTTAAATTAAAAGTAATTAAATGTCATTTTCACACACAAGTGGCTCCATTGGGTCCTAAAATAGACCTAAGGATTACCATGGTCGGAAATATCTCATCCAATAGGGTTAGGAAATGTGTTAGGGTAATTTAATATTATTATAATTTTCATTACCCTTGTTTGCTGGATTTACCCTTTAACAATGGTAAATAAAATATTTACTGAAATTACTATTCATAATGTCTAAAAATAAAAGTTACCTATTTAAAAAAAAATTACCTCATGATTCCAAAATCTATTTTTAAAAATTAAATACACATGAGTTGAAAAAATTAATTTAAAATTAATTCCCATCGTCAAAACCAAAAAGTGTGTTTTTATAGAGTAAGAACTACCAAAAGATTGACAAGTGTTTTATCCAATTTCAAAGTGAAATTACTTCCAATGACCTAAATTGGATTAAATAATAAAAATATAATACAATTAAACTTTAAAAAAAATAAAAATTTAAATCTAACTATATAAATAAATCAGATTAAAAGGTAGTTTTGAATTAAAATGCAGTATTTTTCACTATTCATTGAAAAAATAAACTTTAGCTGAAAAATACCAAAATTTCATCCAAAGTAAATTTTTATGTTCCACTTATAAATAATAAGTTTATTTTTCAGATAAAACATATAAAGGTGTAAAAAACTAGATTTAAAAAGGGTTTTCCTTCAAAAGGCGGCAAAACTGCATTTTTAGAAAAATACTTCTTTTATCTGAAAAAAAAATTAAATTATTCTTATATCATATCTAGAAAACATATAAGATGAATTTAAAACATTAAATTGAATATATATAATATATTTTTTGTTATATAAAATCTATAAATACTGATATGAAGACACAATTATTCTCATTTAAATTGGTTTTCATAAAAACACATCCATTATATTCAATTATTTTTTATTTCCATTTCTAATAAATTTGGTTATCAATGAATCATCATTGAAACATGTGTAAACCATATTTCAAAATTTAGTTTATACTGTTCATTACCTCCATTCAAATGGATAAGCATTAACTACCATTTAAAATAATATTATTATTATTCTATTATTTTTCAATATAACTCAATATTGTGTGCAATGTAAGATTTCAGAGAAGCCTATTGTTGTGTGTCGACTAATCTATCCAAAAAACTGTCCCCTTTATCTTAAAATTATTATCATATTCATAAGTATTAATAGAAATCAAAAGGTAATATTCTATAAATACTTGGGTTGTTACATACTATCTCATCAGACTTGTCATCTTTTTTCCAATCCTTTTTCCAGCTTCCTTTTTTATCATATCTTCTTTTGAAGATGGGATTTCTGAATAATTTCTTCCTTTGGTAAAATTTCTTAAAACTTATTAATAATTAATCCATCTCCCCATCACTATAGAGTGATGATTGTTCAATTCTGGAACATTCTATAGAGTCTTTTAGTTTCTCCTTTTCTTTGTGTTTAGAGGTAGTGGTCTTAAATGCCATAGATTTCCTTTCGGGTTCATCCTCCTCTTCCTTGTTGACTTTAAACTATTCTTTGTACATCATTAGTTTCCCAATGATTTATTTTATAGGTAATTTTTTTATTTCACATGACTCTCTGATAGAGACAGATGTTCCTCTCCATCTATGAAGTTGGAATCTGAGAATTCTCATGATTTTTTCTTTGGCAATGACATCTCTTCCAAGAGAGATCATTGTGTTTACAATTTCATTGAACCTGAAATAAATATTAGAAATAAGCTCATAATTCTTCATTTTAAAGTTATCATATTTTATAGTATCAGTATTAAGTCTCATTTCCTTAACCCTATAAGTTCCTTCATGTGAAATAGACAAAGTATCCCAAATTTCATGGGATGATTTACATGAATAAATTATTTTAAATTCCTCATATCCTAAATAGAAGTATAAAGAATTTATTGATTTTCAATTATTGTTGTAAGAAGTCTTAGTTGGGTCATCCCAAGTAGTTCTATCATTAGAAGTAATCTTATACTCATCTACAGTTGAAGAGAAAATTTAAAAACTCATACTTTCAAAATACAATTTCATCTTAATTTTCCATTGGGAATAATTAGTTCCATTAAAGAATGGAGGTCTATTTGTTGTAGCACCTTCGAGTCTATTTTCCATAATAAAAAAATACTTTTAAAGAGATATAAATTTAGAAGTTATTTGGATAGTCAAATTATTATAATCGTATTATCTTGATTAATTAGAATGTATCCACACTTATCTTTCTTTTAATTGGGGGTGCACATGTTGAAGCTGACAGGATGCATGTATTCTGCACCTCATACTTCATACTATCAGTTGACATTTCTACAAAGAAACATTAATCATGTCAGTTCCATTTAATAACTTGAATATGACTATTAGAAATTAAATTGAAAATGACAAAAAAAGATTAAATAATAGTGACATAGTTTGTCTTGAAATGGTGTCACTTGTAAACCTTGTCTTTTCCTTTTCCTTTGATTGGTGATACAGTTACAGTGCCACAGCTGCGTTTACATCTAGAACTGGTAGCACAGATGTGGTGTTAGGATCACAGTGTCTCTGGTAGTGGTGTCTAGTACTTTTTTAAAACTTTGAATAGTGTTTGAGTCACGGTGTCAGGAGTACGGTGTCTAGGTCACGGTGTATGGGTCATGGTTTCTAGGTCATAGTGTCTGGGTCACAGTGTCTGGGTCACGATGTCTGGGACATTTCAAAAATCCAAAACTAGTGTCAGACTTACAGTTTCTCATACTTTTCCAAATATATGTAAATAGTGTTAAACAATAATATTCACATAATGTATTAAAATTAATTTGTGGTATAATGAAACATAATAGAACAAGATTATGAATAACTTGTGAGATTCTAAATTAGAACCAGAAAGAATGGAGTCATAATAAGACCAACAAAATTCAAACATGATTTAAACATGATTAGCATAATTTTCATGATTTTCAAGATTTATGAGCATTAATACATGATCGAACAGGAGGAGTCTAACAATTCAAAAATTAATGAGGAGCATGAGGATCATCTAAGGGTCATATTAAAAACTCCAAGGAAGGAGAATATATTTGGTAAATTCAAAAAAAATGTGAGTTCCATTTAAAAAATGTTTCATTCGTAGGATACATCATGACCAGTGAAGGAATATCAATGGACCCAAAAAAGAAAAAGGTTGTAGAGGAGTATATATGTCGTATAATAGTAACTAATATTCACAGTTTATTTTTATTAATAGAATGTTATATAAGGTTTCGGAAAAATAGTTAATGTATTTCTTTTTCATTAAAAAAATTAAATTTAATGAGTTTAGTTTATCTTGACAAAGTAGTTTGAAGAAATTTTCAAAGAACTGAAGAAGAGGCTATTAAGTGAGCATGTGTTAACTCTACTCTCTATCAGAGAATGATTTTTTATTTATAGTGATGCATCTTTTAAAGGGATTAAATGTGTTCTCATGAAAAATAAAAAGGTAGTGACCTATTCATCTTGACAATTAAAACATCATGGGTAGAATTATCCTACTCGTGACCTGGAGTTAGATGAATTCATTTTTCTCTAAAGATATGGACACAATATTTATAGGGAAAAGTGTGATATATATATAGACCACTAAAATTTACAGTATATATTTACAAAATAGGAACTAAACATGGGACCGATGAAATGGTTATATCTTATTAAATACTATGATTGTTCAAATCATTATCACCCTGAAAGAGTAAACGAAGTTGTGGCTACATTGAGTAGAAAACATCATGGTGTTCTTGAAATGATGAGGATTTAAGGAGATCCATTGATCAAGGACCTATTAAGGTTGTACATGGGAATCATAAGGTAAAGAACATCATCAATTATATCCAAAATTATTTATTAATTATCATTACTCAAGAAGGTCAATAAATCTCAAAGCGATGATCATTTTATGTAAAGGAAGATAGAGGTTGTGAAAAATGGAAAGTTTATTGAATTTAATATTGATCAAGAATGTGTACTAAAATTTGTTACAAGGTTATGTATTCCATCTATTAAATATATAAAAAAGGAGCTAATGGATGAATCTCATAAGTCTATATTCTCTATACATCCCAGAATCACTAAAATGTATAGGGGATTTCATGATCATTACGGGTGGGATGGTATGAAAAGGGATATTTTTTATTACACTACAAGGTGATTAGAGTGCCAAAAAGTGGAAAAATAATTAAAACTTTCTATAGGGGTATTACAATCATTACCCATACCTAAATGTAAGTGATACAACATCACTATGGACTTTGTCACTGAGCTTCCTAAGACATCCAATGTAAAAAAATCAATATGGTTATTCATCAATAATTGAAAAAGTCTTCCCATTTCATTTAAATAAGAGATAATTTCTTCTTGAGTTTCTATATCTCCTTTATATTCAAGAATTAGTGAGACTCCATGGACTACTAGTATCGATTTTTTATGACCAGTATCTAATATTTACTTATAAGTTCTAGAGGATTCTTTAAAGGGACATGAGTAATGTAACACCCCGAGATTTTATGAAAAAAAATATTATTTTTAATGTCTTGTGTTGTATGCTACACCAAAAGAAGCTTGCACAACACGCATCTTTGACTTGCCTTGTATTACACGCAATCGCAACCTTCCTCGATAGCGTGTGTAGTACGCAATACTGAGTTTCACGAAACAACGATATGCTATTAAAATATTATTAAAACTAGCCGTTATGAATAGTAATAACCACTTTTTAAATTTTAGAAATTTTATCTCTCAAAATGGACTTCATTTTTGGATTCGGAGTATCGAATTTAGCCTAAGGTGAAATTTTGGTACTTTTCGGATAACTTTCATATTCAGATGAATAGTGAAAATTACTAAATTATAATTAAAAACAACTTTTTTAATCGAAATAATTACTAGTGATAAATTATTAATTTGAGTAGTTTTAAAGTATATTTAGAATATATTTTTACAATTTAATACAATGTTGTTCATTGGACGTAATTTCACATTTAAACCAGACATAAACAAGTGTCAATCTTTTGATAGATATTGTTTCTTAAAAACACGCTATTTGTTTTAAAAGCGGGATTTAATTATAAAATTAATTAATGCAACTTCTATGTTATGAATTTGGTAAAATAAACTTCATTTTTGAATTCGGAATATGAAATATAGCTTAGGATGAAATTTTGGCATTTTTCTGAAAACCTTCAATTTTTGATGAATAGTGAAACTACTAAGTGGTAGTTTTAAAAAAACTGAATTTTTCATAAAACTTAATTTTACCGCTTCTGTGAATGGAATTTCAAAAATCCGAGAGACACGGTTGATGTCAGTAAGTAAAATGTGGTTCAATGAGATGAAAATAATTTTTGGTGAATAGTAACTTTTTACTTTTATTTACCACGGTTAAAAGTAAATAGGGTAATTAAGGGTAAGAATGATATTAATATTACCCTAACACATGTCCTAATTCTATTGGACAAGTGTATCTCGACCAAAAACAACCTTAAGTGTAAAATATTATCATTTAGGCCCACTTGGATTAGATTAGGACATTTATTATTATTTAATTCAAAGAAGAGTTAAAAGAGTTAAAATCAAAGTTTATTTACTAAAACATTTTTAATATGGTGTTATACATAAGATAAATTAGATTGGAAATATTCATTAGAAAGCTAAAACGATTTCCTACATTATGGTAATTTATTTGTAATTTTTAGACATCAAATAATATAATTTATTTATGACACAAAGATGATGCAGTAATTATCTTATTAATGAAATATTGACATAATTGATAATATAAATACCAAAATAAATGTAATTTAAGACTTTTTATGAATTCCACTAATTTTCTAGGTTACTATGATATATTAGTGTTGATTTAATCAACTTGGTTCGAACATATAATTCTGTTATGACTTTCACAAAAATCATATATCAAATAGTGTCAAAATTGACACAAAATAGTTTTTAAATCAAATATTATATTATTAATTGTTATTTTATTCCTAAAAATCTAAGGTTCGGAAAAATGACTTAGATAAGGATATATATATTAATAATAAACAATTTGGGGTTTGTTTGGCATGTTATAGTAAGTGTATTAACCATATAGTGAAAGAAAACAAAAAGACATGGTAAAAGTTAAATTATTTAACTTAGAGTTAAATCTAATTGATAAGGTTAAAATAATACCCTAAACTTGTCTAAATCCTATTGGTTGATAGGATTTCGACCCTTCCCCACTTTATCTTCGAAATAAGACCCTTTGGAACCATTATAAACCGATTTTGACTTTAATATAAAATAATATTTTGAGATATTCCTAAGGTGCCCCTCTCCTCCCTTATAAAAGGACACCTCCTCCCCCTCCTCCTCACACCAATTTGAGCACTCAAGCTCGGCCAACCCCTGCCAAAATCTCTTCTCCAATTCCCTAGAAACATCATAGAGGTTCTGGTCTTCCTCAAAGACCAATTTTAGTGCCCTAAGAGGAGGTCTCAAAGAGGCGCTTCAAAGAAGAGGTAATTACCGTTACCAATTCTTTCATCTTTATTTCTTCTTCCACTTCTTATTCTTAGGTTGTTTCATTATGAAGTAATAACATCAGTATCACTCATATACTGATATGTTATTATAAGTATGAAACAACCCTATTTCACCATCTATCCATCCTACGGAAAAAGAAATCACCGCGCGTGCGTACGTACGGAATACCGTCTCCACGCCGTGGTGTAATCTATTTTCCACCACCACCTTACATGGATGGTTATAATGGTGTAAAGAATAACTATACATAGTTATTAAAACATCATATCGATTCTGATATATTGTATAATTCACTCCAATTCAATTCAATATTTATAGAAATGATATCATTGCTCGTGCGTACGTACGGACTACCGTCTCCACGACGCGATGAGATTCATTCTCCATATTAACCATTTAAGAATGATTATAAAGTATATATAAGAAATAATAATGAAATATATGACATTATAAAGCTACTGGATTTATGTATATATATACATATGTATGTCATCTACTTACTTCCATTTCAAGACAACAAAGAAAGGAAAACAGCGTTCATGCGTACGTACGGACTACCGTCTCCATGAACGGTGTTTTTCATTTTATTTATCTACCTATTATATATATATATATATATACTGAATATATATGATATATAAATCATATTTTATATTCTGAAAGTATGTAAATAATGATATAAGTAATAATGATGTCAAGAACAACAAGTCAAAACACCTACGATAAATGAAATGATTTTAACCAAAACGCTTCTTTAACATGGAATTTACAAAAGAACGGGTAATATAATGTCATAAGTGAACCATATATGATATCATAACAATGAATATGATTCTGGAATAAGTCAATAACATTATTTAAACCATTATACAGGAGCTTCGGACACGAACAAAGCAAATCGGACCTAAGGTAAGGGAAATATCACAATCTCATTTTTATCCGAGATTGTTTATTCATAAGTATTTACTGGGGTGTATTTTATCATCCACATCCATGTTTCATCAATATGTAATATTATTTCCATCCACCTACAATTTTTTAAATCCATTTTTACCCTTCGGTGAGTTTTTAGTAATATCTATGAAAGGAATCTTTTGTCATACGAGGTACTTTTTGACTTTTCCGACAAAAGTACGAAGAATGATTTTTTTAACTTATACGGCATGAATGGATTTTTAAAACATTGTTTCCAAGAAGCTTACTTTACAAGTTTTCAAGTTTATTTTTAATCAACTTCTTTTATTTTAAAGTTGTATGACATGTTATGAAAGGAAAAATGTTTTTGAAGAAGAAAGGATATTTTCCTCAAGAATGGAGTTCAAGTGTTTTATCAAAATTATTTTCCATCTAAGATAATAAAGGGTTCTGTTTTTATCCCTATTATTAAATTGATTTGTTCATGTTGTGATGGAATTATTTTTATGAATTCCTTTATCTTATATGAATTGATTTATGATGTCATGATGTTTCAAGAATCCCATTTTTGTTACATGTGTTATGCGATGATGTATGTTTTATGATTATGTGGCACACATAAGAAAGGATTCATTATAAGATGGGTGGGACCTATATCTCCCTCCAATGCATTGGGTAAAGATTTTATATCTCATGAGATAGACATGGATGGAACGGAAGGTTATTTCGGTTCAGTGATACAGGACTGAAACGAGGAGTGAACTCGGTTCAGAAAGGGACTTTGTCCACTAAGATAGTCTTGGCAATGAGTCATGACTAACAAGAAATGATTTTCCATGATTATGTGTGCATGCCACAAAGTTTCAAGTTTCATGTTATGATTATGGGGATCTCATTTTCACTTCTATGATTTATCCCATGTTATGATATTATGAGCTCTTTTGCAGGTTAAGATTTCCAAAAGCTATGTTCTTATGTATATGATGTGATTGATATTTCTTTTGTTTACCCTTACTGAGCATTTGAGATCACCCTTTTATGTTTTCTTTTCCCCAGGATATAAAGAAAGGTTTTTAGGTAAAAAAAAAGGAAGATCTTTATGGGAGATATTGAAGATCTTTCACCACGATTAGAAGATTACGTTCCGAGTTTCCAAAGACACTAAACTATTACGATCCTTGTGTGTGTGTTTTCGTTATGTACTAAGTATTCCGCAAAAGTAATGTAATGTCCATGTACGTCAAGATACGGGTCTCTACAGTTGGTATCAGAGGAAAGGTTTAGTCAACCTTTGGAAACTAGGATGTGAGAACGTTAGTGAGATCCCTAGAGATATTTCTAAGGTATGTCTAGGGATGTCCCTAAAGTTAAGTATACGTATAGGTTATAGTCCTAGAATTGCGCTAATGATCTTAGAATTTAACCTAAGATGTTAGATATTGAGGGTGTTTTCCCTTTACTATGTTGTCTTCCTTAGCATGATTTCGCCTCTCACAAAATTCTTTTTGTGTTTTAGTTAATGGAGGGAACCAGAAGGAATTCGGTTAACATTGAATCCAATGGAAAAATTGGTGACTATGAGCAACAAAATTGTGTAATACCTAGAGATAAAGATATTGTGATTATGCCGAATCAGTCATCGCGATATATGATTAACAAGGTGAAATTTAGTGGTATGACTAATTCATCAAAGAAGAGGAAGATAAACTATTATGCATGTTCGCATGTTGAGGAGCATAAAGAAAGGAAGATTGAGATTTCTAAAGAAGGGAAGAAGAACCTTGAGGAATACCTCAAATGGAGGGATCAATGTTATCTGTGTGGAGAAAAGGGTCATAGAGTGACAGATTGTTATGGAGTTCAATGTCTTATTTGTGGAGAACATGGGCATTACCCAACTCAATGCCCTGACCTAAAAAGTTACTTCTAAACCAAGGAAGGACTTACTCCAGGACAATCATTGAAGTGGATGGACAGAAGTGTGTATGTATTGGTATTCAAGAATAATGTTGTTGAGGTACTTTTATGGTGTACTGAAATATTTATGTTTTGGTCTATTGTGGTTTTCAATAATTTTATGGTACCGGTAACCATGAAAAGTGATTGAGACATTTTTGGTAAAGAGATGATATGAGCATAATGAAGGGATAAGAAGATAATGAGATGTTTGATTGTATTCATGAGCTCATGATTGATATAAAGACTAAGTGATATCATGGTTTGAGTATATAGAATTTTGAGGATTTTGGTATGTGGAAAGTGTTAACTTTTAACTGCACTCATGTTTTTACTAAGGTATTCAAGAGAATACACGATTAAGGACTTTGAATGTTTGGAATGTGACCAACAAGACATATCTTATGATATGTGGGGATCAACGACAGTATTAAATCTCTGGTAATCGTTGTCACTGTATTATGAGAGTGGACTGCAGTATTATGTATAAGCCTAAAGATTAGACTGGATTATGTTGGACATAAGTTAGTATTGTTTAAGGATAGAAGATTTTCGATATTATTGAAGGGATGTTATAGTAACGTAGTTTTAGAAAAAGGACAACCTGCAGGACGGGCGACAGCCCATCGCTTCGGACAAGGTTGTAGGAATCGAACCCACAACCGAAGTGCGACTGGCCTTTATCGCCTACCACTGACCTACAGGAAGTCCCTGTTTAGTAGAAACTAGTTTTATTATATTAAGCAGTATGATATATGAAGTATAAGTCCATTTTAGGAACCATATATGATTAATCTCACATGATCTTCTAACACTTCACGAATAACAAATTCAACTTCATTTATTTAAGAGATGAAGTGGAAATTGTTCAAGGCACGAACAACAGCGAGATTGTACCAAAATAAAGTAAGTATTTATTCTAATTCAAATTTTCAACTTTAGGGAAATGATCTTGAAAACCAAAAATGTTGTCCTAGTGATCTTATACCTGATGAATCAGATGGTACCTTATATCATCACAAATCTATGGATTTGGAATTACTGGATTTTCCATAGCCATGTTCTCTACCACTCTCCATCAGAACATGATGGTTAGATTTCTCTTTCATATCCATATTTTCACCTATGTGGAAACCCAGTGATTAGTTTATTTGGGTAATCGTTACATTTCATACTTTAGTTTTTAAAGCCAAGTTTTGGTATTCCTTTATACGATGTGGGTTTCTATTAAAGAAACTTTCGAATAGTAAACCATTTATAACCCCGACGAATTTCGAGGGCGAAATTCATTTTAAGGGGGGTAGAATGTAACACCCCGAGATTTTATGAAAAAAAATATTATTTTTAATGTCTTGTGTTGTATGCTACACCAAAAGAAGCTTGCACAACACGCATCTTTGACTTGCCTTGTATTACACGCAATCGCAACCTTCCTCGATAGCATGTGTAGTACGCAATACTGAGTTTCACGAAACAACGATATGCTATTAAAATATTATTAAAACTAGCCGTTATGAATAGTAATAACCACTTTTTAAATTTTAGAAATTTTATCTCTCAAAATGGACTTCATTTTTGGATTCGTAGTATCGAATTTAGCCTAAGGTGAAATTTTGGTACTTTTCGGATAACTTTCATATTCAGATGAATAGTGAAAATTTCTAAATTATAATTAAAAACAACTTTTTTAATCGAAATAATTACTAGTGATAAATTATTAATTTGAGTAGTTTTAAAGTATATTTAGAATATATTTTTACAATTTAATACAATGATGGTCATTGGACGTAATTTCATATTTAAACCAGACATAAACAAGTGTCAATCTTTTGATAGATATTGTTTCTTAAAAACACGCTATTTGTTTTAACAGCGGGATTTAATTATAAAATTAATTAATGCAACTTCTATGTTATGAATTTGGTAAAATAAACTTCATTTTTGAATTCGGAATATGAAATATATCTTAGGATGAAATTTTGGCATTTTTCTGAAAACCTTCAATTTTTGATGAATAGTGAAACTACTAAGTGGTAGTTAAAAAAAACTGAATTTTTCATAAAACTTAATTTTACCGCTTCTGTGAATGGAATTTCAAAAATCCTAGAGACACGGTTGATGTCAGTAAGTAAAATTTGGTTCAATGAGATTAAAATAATTTTTGGTGAATGGTAACTTTTTACTTTTATTTACCACGGTTAAAAGTAAATAGGGTAATTAAGGGTAAGAATGATATTAATATTACCCTAAAACATGTCCTAATTCTATTGGACAAGTGTATCTCGACCAAAAACAACCTTAAGTGTAAAATATTATCATTTAGGCCCACTTGGATTAGATTAGGACATTTATTATTATTTAATTCAAAGAAGAGTTAAAAGAGTTAAAATCAAGGTTTATTTACTAAAACATTTTTAATATGGTGTTATACATAAGATAAATTCGATTGTAAATATTCATTAGAAAGCTAAAACGATTTCCTACATGATGGTAATTTATTTGTAATTTTTAGACATCAGATAATATAATTTATTTATGACACAAAGATGATGCAGTAATTATCTTATTAATGAAATATTGACATAATTGATAATATAAATACCAAAATAAATGTAATTTAAGACTTTTTATGAATTCAAATAATTTTCTAGGTTACTATGATATATTAATGTTGATTTAATCAACTTGTTTCTAACATATAATTCTGTTATGACTTTCAAAAAAATCATATATCAAATAGTGTCAAAATTGACACAAAATAGTTTTTAAATCAAATATTATATTATTAATTGTTATTTTATTACTAAAAATCTAAGGTTCGGCCAAATGACTTAGATAAGGATATATATATTAATAATAAATAATTTGGGGTTCGTTTGGCATGTTATAGTAGGTGTATTAACCATATAGTGAAAGAAAACAAAAAGACATGGTAAAAGTTAAATTATTTAACTTAGAGTTAAATCTAATTGATAAGGTTAAAATAATACCCTAAACTTGTCTAAATCCTATTGGTTGATAGGATTTCGACCCTTCCCCACTTTATCTTCGAAATAAGACCCTTTGGAACCATTATAAACCGATTTTGACTTTAATATAAAATAATATTTTGAGATATTCCTAAGGTGCCCCTCTCCTCCCTTATAAAAGGACACCTCCTCCCCCTCCTCCTCACACCAATTTGAGCACTCAAGCTCGGCCAACCCCTGACAAAATCTCTTCTACACTTCCCTAGAAACATCCTAGAGGTTCTGGTCTTCCTCAAAGACCAATTTTAGTGCCCTAAGAGGAGGTCTCAAAGAGGCGCTTCAAAGAAGAGGTAATTACCGTTACCAATTCTTTCATCTTTATTTCTTCTTCCACTTCTTATTCTTAGGTTGTTTCATTATGAAGTAATAACATCAGTATCACTAATATACTGATATGTTATTATAAGTATGAAACAACCCTATTTCACCATCTATCCATCCTACGCAAAAAGAAATCACCGCGCGTGCGTACGTACAGAATACCGTCTCCACGCCGTGGTGTAATCTATTTTCCACCACCACCTTACATGGATGGGTATAATGGTGTAAAGAATAACTATACATAGTTATTAAAACATCATATTGATTCTGATATATTGTATAATTCAATCCAATTAAATTCAATATTTATATAAATGATATCATTGCTCGTGCGTACGTACGGACTACCGTCTCCACGACGCGATGAGATTCATTCTCCATATTAACCATTTAAGAATGATTATAAAGTATATATAAGAAATAATAATGAAATATATGACATTATAAAGCTACTGGATTTATGTATATATATACATATGTATGTCATCTACTTACTTCCATTTCAAGACAATAAGGAAAGGAAAACAGCGTTCATGCATACGTACGGACTACCGTCTCCATGAACGGTGTTTTTCATTTTATTTATCTACCTATTATATATATATATATATACTGAATATATATGATATATAAATCATATTTTATATTCTGAAAGTATGTAAATAATGATATAAGTAATAATGATGTCAAGAACAACAAGTCAAAACACCTACGATAAATGAAATGATTTTACCCAAAACGCTTCTTTAACATGGAATTTACAAAAGAACGGGTAATATAATGTCATAAGTGAACCATATATGATATCATAACAATGAATATGATTCTGGAATAAGTCAATAACATTATTTAAACCATTATACAGTAGCTTCGGACACGAACAAAGCAAATCGGACCTAAGGTAAGGGAAATATCACAATCTCATTTTTATCCGAGATTGTTTATTCATAAGTATTTACTGGGGTGTATTTTATCATCCACATCCATGTTTCATCAATATGTAATATTATTTCCATCCACCTACAATTGTTTAAATCCATTTTTACCCTTCGGTGAGTTTTTAGTAATACCTATGAAAGGAATCTTTTGTCATACGAGGTACTTTTTGACTTTTCCGACAACAGTACGAAGAATGATTTTTTTAACTTATACGGCATGAATGGATTTTTAAAACATTGTTTCCAAGAAGCTTCCTTTAAAAGTTTTCAAGTTTATTTTTAATCAACTTCTTTTATTTTAAAGTTGTATGACATGTTATGAAAGGAAAAATGTTTTTGAAGAAGAAAGGATATTTTCCTCAAGAATGGAGTTCAAGTGTTTTATCAAAATTATTTTCCATCTAAGATAATAAAGGGTTCTGTTTTTATCCCTATTATTAAATTGATTTGTTCATGTTGTGATGGAATTATTTTTATGAATTCCTTTATCTTATATGAATTGATTTATGATGTCATGATGTTTCAAGAATCCCATTTTTGTTACATGTGTTATGCGATGATGTATGTTTTATGATTATGTGGCACACATAAGAAAGGATTCATTATAAGATGGGTGGGACCTATATCTCCCTCCAATGCATTGGGTAAAGATTTTATATTTCATGAGATAGACATGGCTGGAACGGAAGGTTATTTCGGTTCAGTGATACAGGACTGAAACGAGGAGTGAACTCGGTTCAGAAAGGGACTTTGTTCACTAAGATAGTCTTGGCAATGAGTCATGACTAACAAGAAATGATTTTCCATGATTATGTGTGCATTCCACAAAGTTTCAAGTTTCATGTTATGATTATGGGGATCTCATTTTCACTTCTATGATTTATCCCATGTTATGATATTATGAGCTCTTTTGCAGGTTAAGATTTCCAAAAGCTATGTTCTTATGTATATGATGTGATTGATATTTCTTTTGTTTACCCTTACTGAGCATTTGAGCTCACCCTTTTATGTTTTCTTTTCCCCAGGATATAAAGAAAGGTTTTTAGGTAAAAAAAAGGAAGATCTTTATGGGAGATATTGAAGATCTTTCACCACGATTAGAAGATTACGTTCCGAGTTTCCAAAGACACTAAACTATTACGATCCTTGTGTGTTTGTTTTCGTTATGTACTAAGTATTCCGCAAAAGTAATGTAATGTCAATGTACGTCAAGATACGGGTCTCTACAAGTAAAGAAGTAATCCTAAGGAAAACCTATCATCCTTAGACTAATGGGTAGTCTAAGAGGATAGTTTAAACATTATAATACATTTTAAGGGATATCTCACATGATTTTAAAGGGATTTGGGACCAATACCACGCATTTTTTAATTCTCCTTTAGTAATAGTTTCCACTTGAGTATTCAAATAAACCTTTTTAAGAACTCTAAAAAAGGTTTATAAATCGAACATGTTGTGATGAAGTTGGATAAGGGAAACTATTGAGACCATACATTGTGAATGAGACTATAGAATAGATACAAGAGATTTAAAAACATATAAACAATCCCCAGAATTAAAAAAAGTATTTTAATAATTAAGGGAAGTAATTATCGTTTCATATCAGGGATCATGTATTCCCCAAAATATCACCATGGAAATGGGTCATGATGTTTAAAAATAAGAGGAAATTGATTCCAAGGTTTATTGGACCATTTGAGGTTCTAGAGAACTATATCTCCCTGACTCGGATTCCACTTTAAATAGTGGTCCATTTTGGTAGACCATTGGACCTTAGGTGCACTTCACCATATGAAAAAGGTTGTCGACTGGTAGTGATGGTGTAAAGTGGTGATATCAGGGAGACTATACCCTCATATAGTGATAATAATAATGATCGATATATATACAATAGCGGAAGAAATACTATAACATAGTATAAGAAATAACAAATAGAAATAGAATAATCATAATATAATATAAGTGTAAAAGTAAAACAACCCAAAGGAAATAAATACCATATAGAGAAAACATAAAATAACATGTCATACATAGAAAAAAATAGTAGGGTTGCCTATGGCCGACCATCAGTACATATATATATATATATAAGCAGGATAGAATAAAAAAATTAAACTCTATCTGATGCAAGAACCTCCAAGGTCCCCTCCCATTGATCCCTTGAAAAAGTTATAAACCAACCACTATGGTCCAGATCATGAGCTTGGTCCCTTACACAATCGTAGAGATATAAAGTCTACATTCATCCCAAAGGGCCCATGTATGGTGTGAGAATAAATATCAATAGGCCACGCCCAACATGTGTATGTCTTAAATATATGATAATTAAAGTGTATCTAAATATAAAATATAAAGGAAACACATGAATAATAAATAAGTACCCACTTCTCTTGTGCTCAATTGCCACAAGGAAGAAATCATATGCTTTGGCCATTACTGGTAATATCTGAACACATTCCCTAGTTATATATCATAAAATATATGTCTTTATATATTTAATTGTAGTATCAAGGATCCAAGGCATAATCCTGAGGAATCCCCTTAATAAATTAATCTCAAGTGAAACCCCATGTTCCACCTCTAAAACATTTCATTGGAACCATGTTCCCTCTATCAAGTATCCTAAAGTCTAAACAGTATGCCCATATAATATGTTCTTGGTCCCTCAGACCATAGATCAGAAGAATCCCCATTGGCTCAGAAGACTAATGTCTAAGGCACAGTGATATCTTTCCCCTAATGATAATCACTTTCAAATCAAAGCTTGATGTCCTAAGGCACAACTATGTTTTTCCTCCCAATATCCTAGACCAACAGCCTCATATATCATAGGAAGCTTCAAACCCCAACTGATGGTCTCATCCCTGTCACCCAATGGTCTATCACCATCCATGTGGCTTCCTACGGTGAACACCCTCCAAACATAACAAATGGTCAACACCATCACCTAATTTTCAAAGTCTATGGGCGCCTCCAACCTCACAAGTGGTCAAAACCACCTCGATATGAGTCATGTCTATGCGCGCATGACTCCAACAGCATGTCAAACAACAAATGATGAGTAGAAATCACCAAAATAGTACCTAATACAAATCATTTGTCACTTCATGCCACTACAACCATTTCTCAAAATTGTGATGTTCAACACCACCAAAAATCACATGGGTCATGCCCTTATCCGAACAATCTTGTCTCATCAATTCGATGACCATTTTGCCCAACCTAATGATCAACATCACCCTTTATATCTCATACCAAACCCATCCTAACAACCATATCGCCTCATTCAATGTGATCAACATCACCCCAATCCTTGGGCCTTTCCCATCAGTTTCCCATGGAACCAAGAAATCAATATAAATAAATAAAATTAATTTAACACACTCACTCGAACTACCCTTCCCAATTGGTATGAAGCCTCTCACTAGGATTATTATGAAAAAGTTCTCAGTAAAACCCAATGATATCTCATGGAAATATTTCATTTATTTAAAAATAATCATTTTAATTATTAGGGTCTCACTCGATCAACCCACCCAATACATGTATATAACACCCGCAAACCAACTAAAAGAACATGGAGAAATCTAGGAACCACCTACCTCATACTCATAGGAATTTTCTCATTTTATATCAGCCTCAAAATTGAGTCAAATGAGAAGGAATCAAAATTTTATAATAATACCCTAAAATAGGTTAAACGTCTCACATGGATTTAGTGCACTATATGGTGAGAGAAAATAAGAAAAGTTACTAGAGGATTGAAGGTCTTGCCAAGATGATTTTGTAGACACCAACGGATCAAAGATCAAATCTCAGGTAAAGGATAATGGAAAAACCTAGTGTAGAGGAGGATAATTGCTTCATGAGTTGGGAACTACTGCCTCTGTGTGTGAAGAAGTGAGGGGTTTGAGCCCCCTATGGCCCTTTTAAGAAAACACTACCCACAACTTACACGACATGTAACTATTACACATCATGTAATATTTAAATGTCATGTATTCATTGGGGGTAATCCCCTGAGACTTTTAAATCATGAATCTTCTGGAAGCACCCCATGAACCCATTACAAACCATGTAAATGATTTACACGTCGTGTAAAAATTTCAGTAACTATTTTTCAATAACCTAGGATACCTGGTCTTCATTCGGTGTTTACTCAAACAATTAGGTCATCCACAAAACCATATACCACACATAAAACAAGGTATTCGATAAAAAAATCATTTAATGATATATGATCAAGAAAAGGGTTGGTCTGACCACCAACTCAAAAGTTCAAAATTTACCCCGAAAATGACCCACTCAAAAACCTAAGATGTTACAATCTCCCCTCCATAACATATCTCATCCCCAAGCTATATAGAATTACCTAGAGATGGTATTGAACATAACCATCTCATTAAAAATCCAACCATTCTACCTCATTTAGTCACATTTCAAATCCCACAAGGTGCTCCCCACCTTAGAAATTAACTACTTGGTCACATCCCAACCCAAAAATAATATTCTGATGGCCCATAGACTATACCTAGACTCAAAAGTACTCCTTTGACATACCATTACTCATTCACATTTTCAGGTGCTCAAATCACACCCATTTCATATTTGAAACCCATAAAGTTTTGTATCTCAATAGATTCCCACCTCATTTTCATGTCACACTTGACACCCATGAGGTCCTGCATCTCATCAGATGCTCAAAAGTACCTATAACTCAACATGTTCTCATCAGAATTCTAGGTTCTGTGCACCTCATTCATAACCTAAATTGCATCAATTCCCAAATTTAAACACACCTCCAATATATCTTGCAACATATTAACACCCATAATAGATCCTTGTGCCAATACACCTCGTATACATAACCTGCATCGCATCAATACCCATAAAATATCTCGGTGCCACTCACCTCAAACATATATATATCACGTATCATAATTGATTCCAAATTACTAACCCGCACCTAGTTAGTCCAAAATAAATACATACATACCTCATGCATGAAAATCAGACAAAGACCAAATATAAAGGATATCTGGTCATGCCCATAGTGTACCTCTAACCATAATCTGCTCCTCATCTTACTCTTCACCTGGAAGCTCCATTGTGTGAACCTGGCCAGAAGCCCAAATACCTATGGCCTAGCCTCCATAGAGAGTTTCACTAGTTACTGGCCACTAGCCCCACTATTGGGTCCCACTGTCTATGTTATGACCTCTACGTTCAACTGAATATCGGCTACCAGCTCCTAGTACCACTCTCTGTTCAACCTCAGATGCATGTATCTGACTCATTACTTGGCTCATGACTATCTGAGAAGGATTTTTATAGAACCTCTTGAGATTCCTGATCTAGTCACATTCCTAGCACTTCTTTGGAGGCCACTCTCACTGAGTCCTAACAAGTCATGGCTTCTCGAACTGGAAGCACAATGCTGAAGACCCACTATGTGGTAGTATTTCTAAGTCTTTGTCTGGACTACCCTACTATGCCTCCTCCCAACCCTACTTCCTAACACTTGAAGCATCACCATAAAAATTACCTGACACCATCACCCAAATCAAGTATGATAAGTCTGTAAGATTCCCCTTGGCTATTAGTTCATGTTTTATTTCCCTTGAAAATGAAATTAACCTGAAGATATTTACTTGAACATTGATGGAATTCCACAAGACATCCTCAAATCGTCACACCCTGGTTATGTATTCACCCACCATCGTGGGTGAAAACCATGAAAAGATCATGAAATTATCTGCATAATCCATGACAAAACTATCCCCCTACTAGAGATTCATGAACTCAAGGGCCCTTTCCTCCCTCAGCATCTTTAGAATGAAGTGATCCAAGAACCTGACTTCAAAATCCTTCCAAGTTCATACCTCATGTCTTCTTACCTATACCTACACATCCAATTACCACTTTTCCATTCTTTTGATCATATACGTCACCAGCTTCACCCTTCACCCTAGGGGTTTCTCGAGCTAGTCAAAGATAGCCTAAACCACCTCTACCCAATTCTCTTCTGCATGTGTTCCACAATCACCATAAAATAGTGATGTGTGCTACAACTGCAACTCTCCAGTCATGTATTACATTGATATATTATCTACCTAAGCTCCTCTATATATTCCCTAGATATCCCGAACCAGACTCTCCCTAAGATTCAAATCCAGTCATATCCCAACGGTTTCTATATCACATGGTTGTCCCACATATACTTTAACCTACATCTATGATGGTACCTAAATCTTATGATCATCCCAACCCTTTTGGGACTCATTTAGACCCTAAGAGGCCTCATCATGTGCACGTTCATGCAGAACCATATCACCTCCCACCTGACAGTCCATCAGAGCCCAACTAGGTGGAATACTATTGAATACCAATATCGTGGTTAGGAAAACCTAAATATATATATATATACCATAGATAGGGAAATCTATAATAGCCAGCACATCTCACCAATATTACACTCCCCCACCACACCCTATCATAAGACATCTATCCTTAAGGCCCATTACCCATCCATTTATGGGTTAGGTATCACATGTAACTCGGCATCATGGACCCCCTTCCTATCCACATCGAAGCCTGTCATCAAGTATCATCTGGCCTCATGACCCCTCACATTCCCATAATATGGTCAGACATCACATATAATTTGAGGTAGCTGATTAGAATGCCACCAAAGAGAATATACAAAAAAAATATTCTTTAGATTATTTTTAGATGCTTTAAACCTCTCACTCCCTATTATCATGCCTTCCTACTCATATCATATTTGGGCCCATATATCATATTTATATCACACCACATAGCATTACATATATATTTCTTTAGAACCGCATGCATGGGTTGTCTGAGTATAATTCCACAAAATATAGTCTAAGTAGTAATAATTATTTAGATTCCATTATTGACACGTTAAACAACATATACCCTCTTAGAAAAATCTAGGTTCCAAATGAAAATTAGTTTCATGCACATATCTATATTAAAACACCCTATGTCACTACCATAAAGCATAATCAAACCTCCCTTTTCATACTGGTCCAAGGGTAAAAATTCATATAGTAGAAAATCATCACACCCAAGTGTGCCACTTCATGTGTAAATCGAATCAACTATAAAATCACATGATAGAATATAAATTTTCCACCTCTAGAAACTGGTTATGTCCCCTATGAATGGGGAAGCAGGCACCCAAACAAAATCTCTATACCTAGTTTTGATAGCATCCTAGTATTTGGTATACCATACCCCAAATAGTAAGACCACATAAAGAAAAGTAAATAAATTAATATCATTTGTATCCATCTAAATGATACTACTAATTCCTAGCCATGAACTAATCTAATACCACTTGTAGCACACTAACCTGGATTCTATTTTAAATAATGCTCGGGGTTAGTTGACCATTGGTCCTTAAGCATGCCACCTCATATGCCAAAGGTTACCGACTAGAATTATGTGTGTAAATAGGTGATAGTGGGAAGATTATACCCTCATATGGTGATAATAATAATGTTATATGTATATAAAATACTGTAATAAAGATCATAGTACAGAATAAGAAATAACAAGCATCAATAGTTAAAGAATAATACAATAGTAGTAGAAAAATAAACAATCCCAAAGACAATAAACATCATATACCAACAACATACCATAACAAGTGATACAAAGCAATAAACAGCATGGTCACCCATGGCTGACCACTAGTACATATATATATAAGCATACTAGAATAAAAAGGAAACTCAAAAGTAAACTCCAGTTGATGTAGGAACCTCCAAGGTCCCCTACAATCTATCCCATGAAAAAGGTCTAACTCAACCACTAAGGTCCAGCTCCTAAGATCGGTCCCTTACCTGATTGTAGAGACATAAATTATGCACACGTCCTGAAGGCCCCATGTAGGCTTTGAAAATAAATCTAAAAAATCCTCCACCAACGTGTGCATACCTTATTTCTATGATAATAAATTTGTATCTAAATATAGAATATAATGAAACACATAAACAATAAATAAATACAAAATTCCCTTGTTCTCAACAGCCATAATGATCTAATCAACTTTTTCGACCATAATAGTTAATGTCTGAACATGTGGCCCCAATTATATAACATACATCATTTTTATGTATATATTTACCTAAAGTGGAAAGGATCCTTGGTATAATCTTGAAACATCCCCTGATTAAATGAATCCTAGGTGAACCCTTAGGTTCCACCCCTAAACCATGTCACTAGCACCGTGTTCCCTCCATCAAGTACCCCAACATCCAAATGGCATGCCCAAATAATAAGTACCTGGTCCCTAAAACCTCAGCTCAAAATAGTCCAAGTTGTCTCATAATCCTGATGTCCAAGGCACAACGATATATATCCTCTAATAATAATCCCCATCAGCTTGAATCCTTACATCCTAAGGAACATCGATGTCTTTCCTCCCAATGTCCATTCCCAACAGCCTCAAGCATCATAACGAGCCTCATCCCCCAACCAATGGTCTCATAACCATCACTAGATTGTTCATCATTATCCAAATGGATTTAAATGGTGAGCACACCCCAAACATAACGGATGGACAACACCATCACCTAATCCACATAGTCAACGGTGACCTCCAACAACATGAGTAGTCAACACCACCTTGATTTGAGTCCTATATTTGTGAACACGAATCCAATGGCATGTTTTCTAACAAATGGTGAGTAGTAATCACCCAAACATAACCTAATCTACATCATCTTAAACCACATTCCCCTCTGATTGTGTCACCAAATCATAATGTTCGATGCCACCTCAAATCACACGGGCCATTCCCTCATCCTGATGACCTATTTGACTTAATTTTAAGACCATGAATCCCAAAATAGTGATAAAAATCACCATGTATATCTCAATCAATTCCCATCCCAATCACCATATCTCCTCAATGTAGGTGATCAACATCACCTCAATCCTCAAGCCTTTCCCATCACCTTCCCATATAACTAAGAAAAAAAATATAAATCAATTTAATTTAACACACTCACCTAGACTACCCTACCCAATTGGTCTGAACCTTCTCACTAGGATTATCAGGAATAATTTCTAGTTCATACCCAATGGCATCCCATAGCGTCAATTCATTAATTTAAAAACAATCATTTTAATTATTATGGTCTCACTTAGTCTATTCACTCGGCGCATGTTGAGTGAACCCCAAAAACAACCATTAAAACATCGAGAAAGCTAGGAACCACCTAAATTATACTCATAATATCTATAACATATGATATTATCCTCTAAATTGATCTGAATCATAAGAAATCAGTGTCTTAGAGAAACAACCAAAAAATAGGGTAAAATGGATAATGTGGATTTAGTGCATCGTATGGAGAGATAAAATAATAAAATAGGATAAAAAATTAAAGGTATTACTGGGAATAATATGTAGCCACAAATTGATTAAATATCGAATCTCGGGTGGGGGAGAACGGCCAAAATCTAGGGTATAGGAGGAGGATACGTGAGTGAGCTAGGCACTAATGCTTATATGCATAATGAAATGAGGGGTCCAAGACCCCTTATGGATATTTTAAAAAAAAAATAGTAAATTACAAGTTGTTTATTACTTGGGGTAATCCCCCAAGCCTTGTTTTTCATGAATCTATTAGCCTCACCCCATGAACCCATTACATTCCATGTAAAAGATTTACACAGTGTGTAAAACATGAAACAACTATTTTTTAATAGTCCAGGTCACCCGATCTTCCTCTAGTTTTTACTTGAACACCTGGTTTATCCATAGAACCATAAACCACACATAAATAAAGTTATTAGGTAAAAAACTCTCAAAATGAGGTTTCAAATATCAATAAAAGGGTTGGTCTTACCACCAACTCAAAACATCAAATTTTACCCAGAAAACGACCCACTCAAAAACCCAAGTTATTACACGAACATTGTAGAAGTTTCTTATTATGTATTACTACCTCAAAACATATACAATGTCATAGTTTCTTCCATGTTTCCCTATTAAGAAAATATATGTCATACCCAACACATATACTAGACACAAATGATATAGAATTGGAAATGATCTATTATATAAAGAATAAATGATATAGATTCTTGTTATAAGGGAACAAGTGTTGAGGAATAAGAAAACATAAATTTTTAAAGTCTTATGGGGAAATCACAAGTTTGAATAAGGTAATTAAGAACATAAATAAGAAAAAAAGGAAAAATACCCCCATTTTTTAGGAAGGATTCAAATTTTGGGGATGAAATTTCATGGGGGAATATAACAGCTTGAAAATTCCTTTTATGATTAATAAAAGAACTTTTTCATAATGGTTATTTTATTAATTTTCACAATGGAAGAACAATGAATAACTATTACAAAAATTATATTACATGTGAAGTAATAATATTGATTGCAAAAGTTAAGACTAATGTGTGGATATAAAAACCAAATAATAGGTACTATTCAATGGTATACTGCATAGAATCAAACTCTTCCTAGAATATTACACCTTATATAAAAACTATTAAAATAAAAATAAATGTTATGAATATAATTGGAATTATCAAAAGATTTTTAAAAAATATTTGGGAATGAATTAGTAAATGTTGATATTTCGTGTTGTATATAGGATTAGAAATGTGACTATTAGGATATGACTATTACATTACTGTTACATGATAATTGGTCAATACGATTGTTGGTTGATATAATAATTGGGAATTATAACCATTTTTTATGTACCTATTATAAAGTGACTATTAGGATCATATTATATTAAGGGTAATGATAATATTTAATTGATTCATATAGAGAAAGGATAAACTTGACTAATATATTTATACCTTTTGAAGACCATTTTTTAGAATATGGGAGGGAGGTAGGGTAACTAGGTTTCACCCTTAACCAAGCCTAAGTAGAGCTTTAACAAGTGAGAATATAATGAAATAGACACAAGGATAATTTCAAGTTAATGGATATCACCACTAAGTCAATGTTAGCTAAGCCACCCCATGAAACCATCACTATCACACACCTTTACCTTAGGGTATATTCTAGTGTAATAAGGGGTTATATATCTAGACTTTAGTATAAAAAATTGTAATTTACTTTGTATAAATTAAATATTTATTTCTTCAATTCCTTTTTCATTTTTATTTTATTTAATAAAATACACATGAATATAAGATTTATTTCCTAAATAGGCTTTTGAATACAAATAAAACATAATTTTATTTTTATAAAATATATACACTTTTATAATTAAATAATATTAAATAAAATTTATTTTTATTAAATATTATTATAAAAAAATATTTATGTAAATATAATTTTATAATGTCCTATAAAATTTTATAATTTTCATAAAATATATTATGTTGTAAAAAAATTATTTTAAAATAAATAGGTATTTTTTATTTTAAAGTTTCAATTGTAATATTTATATAATGAATTTTATAAAATAGAAATTATATTCTAAATAATCACATAAAAATTAGGCTTGGGTAAAATTTTGATATTTTTTTAAAATACTTTATTTTTAGTGAATAGAAAAAAAAATATAGTTTTGTGTCTTCAATATGTTTTATGCCTTCATAAATATGTAATAATGATGTCAATACTGATAAAACTAAACCACTACTATAAATAGATTATTTTATTAATAATATGTATTTTAATGTACTTAAATCAATTTATAAACCTATAAATGACTTTCCAAACTCTAAAATGGAAATCAAGGTTTTAAAAACTAAATTTTGTGGAAAATTCAATTTTTCAGGGTAAAATAAATATTAAAAAAGAAATTTCGGTTCAAATGCATTAAAATATTATAAAATGTGAAATATATTCCTAAAACTATGAGAAAAAAACCTTGTATAATCCAATGGTTTTTCATTTTCCCTAACCAATAATTCCAAGACTTATATTTAAAAATTATTAAACAATTCCTCCTATTGTACAACAAAAACCCACACACTCCCCTCATTCCTCTCGACTCCAAATCATGTAATCACAAAATTATTCTCCTTTACTATACCTAAATTCCCTCCAAGGTGTCTCCAAGGTCCTATGATTTCCCTCTCTGAGAGTTAGGAAGTTACTTCTCAAGGTAAGGGAACTCTCCTCTTCTTCTTTTCCATTCAAAAATATTTTTCAGTATGCCTTATAAATGTTTAATTACCTTCTTTTAATAAAAGTCTATTTATCCCATTACAAAAAAAATAGTTTTTATCATTGGGATATCTTAATTTCCTCTCATTATACCCTTTACTTAATCCACTTTTTATATCATCATGTTGTTGAATTAATTTCTTAAAAGGGTTAATTGAATTCATTTCCTGAATTTCACACTTTTACATGAAATATTATTATATTTTGAATAACTAAACCCCTTAATTATCCTTGGGAAGTAACCTAGTTGGAAATATAATTTATTTATTCAGGATTTAAATGTATCAAAAACCCATATTACCTTTTCATGGGTTAAAAATGATGTAATGTTAGGTCTTTAAGCACTTATGTACTCAATGATTTTATATAAAACTATTTCTTTAATCTAATTGGGTTATTTATGAAATATTTATTATGTTTGAAGTTTATCATATAAATTAATACATGTTATGGGTTCACCCTGATAGATCTTTAATGAATTAGGTAAATAATTAGTCTCTAGATATGACATGTTTTATGATACCTTGGTGAATAATCGTGGTAATTATGTTCTATGACACCTTGGTCATAAATCTTGGTGAAATGGTTATGAATTTCTCATTTTTATGTTTCATCCACATTTACATTTTATATATCATTTAATTATTATCATTATCTCATTTAATCCCATATGTTTTATCAATTATGATTATACATGTTCCATTTCCTTTGTGTATCCCTTACTGGGATTTATTCTCACGCTTTTCTATTGATGTATATCCCAAAGAAATTACTTGAAGTGAGGTGACCTAGGAAGGAATAAAAAATTATCCTTTAAAAATAATTAAATAATGTCTAAGTTTATATTTAATTTTTTAATTCATATATTATGTACCTTTTTTCCATGACACTAGACTATAAAAGATCCTTATAATTATTAATATACAATTTTTTATGGAATTATATTAAAACTCATGTATTAAAAAGGTGGGATGTCATATTGTTCATTAATTAAAGGGAAATTAATTTCATTAATATAGAGAACAAGTATCCTCTTACCAAAATTGATGACTTATTTGATCAAATTCAAGGATTAAATTTTTTTTAAAGATTTATCATCAATATAAGTATAATCAACTACAAGTAAATAAGGAAGATATTTTAATATGACATTTCATATGAGGTATAAACATTATGAATTTATAGTATTTCTCTTTGGATTGACTAATTCTATGTTTGTTTTTACGGATCTAATGAATAGATTATTCAAGTATTGTCTTGATAATTTATATGTGGTTTTTATAATAATATCTTGATATACTCTAAAATCATTAATGAGAATAAGAGTCTTTTGTGAATCATTGTTAATACTCATAGAGAAAAGGGTTTATATGGAAAATTTATCAAATGAAAATTTTTTATTTAGGACATTATTTTCTTATCCATATTTTCTATAAGGATGGAATATCAGTTTATCATTCAAATACAAAGGCTATGATGGAATGGAAAACACCAATTAATATAATCGATATGCGTAGTTTCCTGGGATTAGTAGGTTACTACCAATGATTTATTCAAAACTAATTGATTATCTAATCCATTAACCAAGTTGTCACATAAAGGGGTTATGTTCTTATGGTAAAAATAATATAAGTAAAGTTTTAAATAATTTAATAGAAGATAAGTTAATGCATGGATATTTAATTTACCATATAGAAGTGATGGATTTTTTATATATAGTGATAAATCCAAGAAAGGTTTTGGGTGTGTCCTTATGCAAAATGATAACATTTTTACCTATGAATCAAGGTAGATAATGATTCTTGAATAGAATTATAAAACCCATGATCTTAAGTTGGAATCCATTATTGTGAGAGTGGGTTACCTATACTCAAATATTATGTGTAATTTGATTACCATTTCATGTATACATTTTGATATATACATTTATATTTTATTACCATAATAGTGTTGATACTTATGTGTCAACTATTTATATGTTAATTTCCTTATATTATGTGTCATATAAGAATATTATAGTAGTCCCCAACTATAATTTTAACCTTGATATACTATGATAATAATCTTAAAAATATGTCATATAGTCTAGTTACATCATACTGACAGGACACATATGATATCATACTATTAGGATACAGGGAATTATAATCATTGATACTTCTCCTCATGAATTTCACTCTTGGTGATCTCAAGTATATGGAATCATGGGGATCAGCATTCCAATAGGAACACCACATGTTTTAGGTGTCATTGGTAGTTCCTATGATGCCTCAAACCCGAACTCCCAGATCTAGTGCACATAAACACATTAATTGCATTAATTGCTTGATACGAATTGTAATTGTCTGGATATAACAGACCTTAATTATAAAATCAAAATGATTATTTCATCTCTAAAATTCAAAGGGTTTTTATAGTTTATAGATTTAGATAATGAAGACACAATATAAACTGATAAATCCCATGTTATTTATTTCAAATGAATAATTCTCCTATTATATGTGAGATTACTGAATTCATGTAATTTCTTCAATGTCTCCCAAAAAAATTTCCACACATGATATATTTAAAAAACATATCACCTGTATTATGTTTCTCTATAACAAGGGTAAATGGAAACCTAAGAAAGGGTAATCTCAAATGCTCAGTAAGGGAAACATATATGTGAAACAATATAGGTATAAACATGTTATAAATATTATGGTAGGAATAGGTAAAAAAACATGCAGATGTAATCGACTATAAACTGGGATCATGTTATATCAATGAAAATAAAATAAAAACATGGGAATCAACAATACTGATCTCATACTGATGGGATAAATAATTTTGGACATCAAAAACTTTATCTCAAGGCCTTATACCAAGACACTTTACATGTCATCAAGTCCAAAGTAAAGAAACACTATTTTCAAGGATTTTTACTAAGATAATATCCAATTATTGGAATATTAATACACAAAAACCAAACTTCTTTCGCCTTGTGAGACCTGTCGATGCATTGATGGAATAAAAAATGTTGGGCCCCACCCGTCACTCGTTTAAGTCCAATGCATTCACCATAAAATAAAATGAATAAAAAATACATAATTGACCTTGAAAATAATTATCTATATTTAAATAAAAATATATTGAATGTTAACACTTTTAATCATGTTAGTAAAAGAGATAACTTAATCATAGCTCCTCCAAAAGAAGGATCTGGAGAGATATACAATACATAGTCAACCTATAAATAAAAACCCACATTATAATGTGAGTACATTTACCCATGTCAATACAATATCATAATTTATAGGTGAATATAATCCAATATAAGTTATGTAATATGTGA
This sequence comes from Viscum album, assembly GCA_963277665.1. NCBI lineage: Eukaryota > Viridiplantae > Streptophyta > Magnoliopsida > Santalales > Viscaceae > Viscum > Viscum album. Next base: position 403,543,483 of record OY728142.1, read on the forward strand.
TGTTTATATTGTATAGGTAAATGGGTATACTACTAACACAATGTTTCAATAACATGATCATAAACCATCTAGAAAAAGAAAGTGAATCATTTTAATAGAATATATCCCAAGAAGTGAGAAATATTTATCAATTGGTTTATGTGGTATGAATTTATATACCCAAAAAACAATGAGATAATACTAAAAAATAAAATAAAATGTTCAAATGTACCAAAATTATAAAAATAAGTTTAAAAATGAGTATAACTCGTTGAATTAAAATTGACTTACCAGAAATCCTCACTACTAGTGAAATAATTGAATCACTATAAATTTTAATAAGAGAGAATTATTTGGCTAGTAAATTATATGAAATAAAATAAAAATAACATTAATTAGATATTAAATCAATAGAACACCATAAAAATGAAACATGGTGTATAAAATGTATTATGTCTCAAAGAATGAAAATTCAGACCAAGAAAAGCCTTAAAACTTGGAAATTTTCAAATCATAACACCTAGAAAGATAGGTATTGAAATTAGACATAAAATACCATGTTTAAAATATAATTCATGATATTATATCTCAAATAAAAAATATATACACCAAATAAACTAATTAGTTTAATAAATGCAACTGTTTTCTCAATGAAGGGAAATTAAGATGAAAAATCTAACCTCTTGTACTGACTTCCATGAACATAATTTAACCTCACTTATCAAAAACATATCTATATTAATAAATTAATTTATAACCATAATAATATATATTTTCATTCATACACTTCATAATTATTCATCCTCTATATGAAATATTTTTATTTTCCACATCAGTTTTTTATTAGATTGATCATTTGTACTAGTTTCATAATAGCGGCGTTCAAGATTATTATTATTTAAAAGTTAATAATTAATATATTATCTAATATATTGGAATATATTTTACTGGATATTTTATAATTTCATAATTTTATCTCATGCTAGTTTTGGTTACAAACCATGTTGATGAAATCAATGATGATCATGTTTCGGTGATTCTTAACGAATGAAAGGTTTTTTCTTAATTAATGGTTTAAATGTTGATATAACATTATGAGAAAAATATATTTTTTTTACATTTTTATATAATATTTCTATACTATATAGGTTCTCATATTCATCCATGACATAAATTCATAGTATTGTTTGATTGGATGGTTAAACTAACCCAAACATGAACATACACTAACTTAATGAATGATTATAAGGTGGTTTAGTTATGATATAATAATACAATAAAAATGATATTATTTGGTTATTATTAGTTTTATATGTAATGATTAGAATAAATTATAAGACTAATTAATGTATATTAAAATATGACACAATTTGAATAAAATATTATCCTCTAAACATGCATATTTTAAATGAATAAATTAATGATGTCCATTTTTTGTTCATATCATAAATAGGTTATTATTTTTATCATAAAATAAGATTAATTATATCATAAAATAATATTTATACTTTAAAATCATCCTTATATATAACCCTATAAGTTGGTGAAGTAAAATGAAACACATTACGTTGTGGAGGTGGTAGTCTGCACTACACAAGAACAGCGGTTGTGTTTTCCTTAAGGGGTGGGGTATATGAATAAAAAAGGATAATAAAATTAATATAATAAAGATAAATTATATAAATTATACTTATATAATTATATTAGTGTGATTATAGAAAATTTTAAAGAATATAATTAATATGAAAAACTAAGTAGTTGATAATACTCATGTCGGGGACTTGGATTTTCCTTGGAAGTCTCTTTAAATTTAAAGAGATTAGAAAAACTATGAGTTAATGGGGGATTTTTTATTATGAAAGGGTTATAGGGAGAGTAAAATTTAAGAGTTTAAAATAGTAATTATAAGGTAAAGTTTTCCTTGAAGTGGTGAATATGTTACCCTTTTATGAGTGAAGGAAAGGTTAGTTTCGGGAACACCTTTACATTTTTCAATAATTTCATGACACTATTCATGGTTAAATGGCTCAAAAGTACACAAAATTATAGGATAAAAATGTATTAATTGATAAAAATATAAAAAAATCATTTACAAGAATTTATTTTACTTTTTTTGTTATTTTATGTCGGGCTAAACTCAATTTAACAATTTTTACTTTTACCATGGAAATTAATTTATGACATTAGTAATTAATTTTAAGGAAAAATATTAATATTTACCCTTTTACCTAATTTAATAAATCTAATTTTAAATTTTAAAATAATACTATCAAATAAATTTTTTAATGTTTTAAAAAGGTGATTTTAAAATAAACACACTTAATCATGTAAAAACAATTTTTTAAAAAAATAATGCTTTTAAGATTTAAATTTATATATAAGATAAAATAATCATGATTCATAATTTTAATGATATAAATTTATTTATTATAAAAATAATAATTAGTGTGAGGATTTAAATTCAATCCAAAACCGAACCACTCTTAAAAATACTTGCTTTTAAAGGAAAATGCCAAAAATAAAGTAACATTTTAATTAGTTATAAAAAAATTTGGCATAGGTTTTATAAAAAAAATGAATAATTTAAAAAGTATATTTTCATACCTTAACTTCATATATTATTACTTTAATGGTTTTTAAATATTATAGGTTATGCTTACATAGCGATAAAATCATGGAAATTATAATTTTCATAAATCCCACATTTTTCAACTAAAAATCAACCTCTTTTGAAAATGATCAAAAATTCATACTATGTCAATTTTTATATGATGAATTCAAAAATAATGTTCATTTTATTAATTTAAAATTAAAAAATTAAAAAAATTAGTTTTTTTAATAAAATCATAAAATATAGTTAAAAACCTTTTTATTGTAAAATGAAATTTTAAAATATTAACTGATATTATTATTATTTCATCTCATTTAACAAAAAAATTATTGTTAAAAATTTATTAATGTCAAACATAAATTATCATTAATAATATATTTCTTGTAATATAAATGTGTATCACATAAAATGTAATTAAAAAAATAATTTTCTATATAACAATTCATCTTATTATTCATTTTAGGAAAACTAATTAGATTTCATTCATATTAAAAATATTATTTATTTTATTTATACATATATTTCATAAAGCAGTTACTCATATTCATTCCCACTAATTAAATTTCATGGTTTTAATAGTCATATTTACACAATTATATTTTATCTAAATATGTCATGATTTTTGTTTAAGTTCAGTGTTACTTGTGGAGAAAGATATTAAACAAATTGAATTATTTAAAGGTAATAATATATTAGAATTTAAATGTGTTAAATTCCCCCCATCCCTAAATAAATTTCATCCTCATAATTTGACTTGTATAATCATTGTAATTTTTATAGGGAACTCGTAATGAACCATATAATTCTAGATGATCATGGGTTTATTTAGGATGTGGAATATGATTTTTCTATATGAAAAATCATTATACACTCTTTATAAATAGATATAATCCATTCCTAATTTAACATATAATTTTACTAATGGATTTTTATCTATAACCATATAGAATGTCTTCCAATAAACCTTGAAAATGATGTATACGATAATCATACCACTAGGTGTTATTATAAATCAATATTAAGTCACTGGTGAAAACTTACACAACATAGGACTCTATAAAATATGGATTGAAAACTCAAAATTATATTCATTTATAGTATTTATATAGGATTTTTGTTGTTCACATGTTTATTATTTACTAATTCCCTCGTTATACCTTGGATTGGGACATTAAGTCACATAATGCCCATATCTCTTGAAATTGAAGCAATGAATTTTTTTAATCTTCTCTCTTTTTCTTAAACTTGTGAGTTTGGTGACTTTTAACTCCACACTTATAGCATTTAACTGTCCCTTTAAGGAGATCTCCCCCATGTTTATTCCCCCAACTTTGATATATATGAAATTTAATCTTTTTCCCCTCTTCATCTTCAACCCCTTATATTTTATTATTCTATATTTTTCTCTTCCTTGGTGTGTTTGGGACTTCAACTATGTTCACGTTGTTAACCATATTTTAGGGTATTTGTTTTGGTATAATCACAAGGTTTCTCACTCAAACTCTCATTTCGATGGATTTTTCATTGATTTAACCTCCGCATTGTCCCTCACATCCATGTTTCCTTCTAGTTCTATCCATTACTAAATACAAAATAGTTAACATTATTTATTATCATTATAAGTGAATTATTATAAATAACCATAAGAAACTTTAACCAAAATATGTATCAATTTATACACTATCAAGTTATCCTAGAGTTCTTATTACTCAACTTGTATCAGACTCAGTTCAACCCATATCACTCTCATATATCATTTTTGGTTCAACCTAGGTTACTTTTAGTTGGTTTCTATCATACATATTAACCTAATAATAAAAATAGTGATCCCAAATTACTAGAAACATTCTCAAAATATACTAAACCCAATAATAATAGAAATATATTCCATTAAAATTCAACTTATCCTTCCTCAAACAACATTAATCATACTCCCAAGTATGTATATACCCTAATAACATACTATTAATAACACACCTTTCTGAATACCTATTTAAATCTCAAAGACATTAAACCACAATGATAGTATATGTTCCTTCAAAAAAAATTATTTTTAACCTTTAAATGGAATTAGCCACTAGTTTATAAGGTCACCCACAAGTCATTGTATATTATAATCCTTAAAATGAGATAACCTTCCCAAAAAATATCATGAATCAATTATCAATATCAATTTCACCAATTGCTTTCTAACTTACTTCTCCAAAAAACAAATCACCCTTTATTATCTCAACATTAATCATATATTAAACATAAGAGTTATTCATACCTCAATCACGTGTTCTCCAATAGTTATTCCCAAAAATATAACCTTGACATAAAATTACTTTCCAAAATTGTTGATACCATTTAATATATGTCACTATACCAATAAAATAAAATTACTAAAGAATAATCCAGTGATGTTTCTAATAATCCTCATAACTTTTAGAATATTATAGAATATCACTGATAAATATCACTCACTAATGAAAATAACTAATTGTTTCATGATTATATCAATCTCACTAACTTAAGTAATACTAGTAAACTCACCTTTTACATCCTAATATACATGTACTAAAATTCATAACCATTTAAGTGTGCTCCCTTATTTAGTTATAAGTCATAGTATTTTCTATGTATATACCTTCCTTGTCTTCATTTCCATGATCCTATTTCAACCGAATACTGAGACAAAAAATGGTTATGATAATATCCAAAATATGAATATGAAAATATCACTATGAATATGTATTCCCTTATGAAAATTTTTTTTAACATATGATACATTCATATCAACCTATGACTCTCTTTGTTCAATCCTTTGTTATCCATGGGAATTTTTTATTAGGTTCTCTAACCTAATTAGTTATAATTTTTCTTAAATCCTTTATAATGTTTCATAAAGAGAATGTGAATACCCAAAGAATATATCCATATAGTTCTTTTCTAGGTGTGCAGTCCTAGACCCACTCATCATGCATCAATGTGATTATAGATTCAATGTTCAACCAACCCTTTTCGAGGTGATTACCCCAAGGTGAATTTGTGTGACAACCACATCCATTTTTTAGTATCCAAAAATGGATGTATTGATAAGAAAAAAACCACATAATATCTATTTTACCAAAACATCGGGATGTTATCAAATACTTAGACTAATTAATATTTCCTTCTCAAGAGTTATTTAACCCTAATACCCAAATAACATGAAAATTATTACCTTAATATCAAATCATATACTATTATAAATGGTTATTTATATCTTTTAAATTGTGATAAAACATAAATTATTATCCTTAAAAAACATCTTAATCTCTAATTATATCTAAACATTTACTTTGATACAAACTATGATTCCTCAAACCTATAATCCTAGATATAATGCTCATAAACACATAAATTACATTACTTTCTTGATACTAGATATAAAATACAAGATATAACAAACCTTAATTACAAAATTAAAAAATAGTATTTCATCTATTACATATGATAGATCTTCTTGATTTTATATCTTTAAAAAATTAGAACATAACATACTATAAAAAATCCCATATCCATTGTATCAAATTGAAAATTCTTACATTATATTTGAAACTACTTAAATCATGAAAAATATTTAAAATCTCCAACTAGTTATTCCAAACATGATATTCTATGAAAAATGTTGCTTTTACTATTTTTCTCCAAAACATGGGTAAATGGAAAATATAATAAAAGGTGAGAACAAATGCTCGGTAAGGGAAACATATAACTAATATAATCATGACATAAATATTATAGAAGGAATAGGTAAACAAAATGAATCCATAATAAAATTAAAACTAGGATCATTCTATATCCAAGTAAATAAAATGAAAACATGGATATCAATAATATTGATCACATACTAATGGAATGTGTAATGTCATACATCAAAAACAAGTTGCCAAGGACTTGTGTTAAAAAAACTTTACATGTCATCAAGACCACCGTTAAGATATCCCACTATTAAGAATTTTTTCCAAGAAAATATCTTATTATGGGAAGAGTCATACACAAAAATCCAATATGTTTTATCCCATGAGAACTATAAAATTATTGAGGGGTTATATAATTTGTGTCCCCACCTATCACTTGTTTAAGTCGAATAAATTCCCCATAAGATAAACTTAATAAAAAATACATAATAAAACTTACCAATAATCATATGAATTGAAATAATAACATACATAATTCCAAAAAATTTCCCCATGTCAAAAAAAGTGATAACCTGATCATAACCCATCAAGAGAAATAAGGTGGATGGATTAACAATACATAGTCAACTTGCCAATAATAATCGGTATCGGAATGATAATACTTTTCCACATGTCTATAGAATATTATAATTTCTAGGTTAACATAATCCAATATGGGTTGTTGAATTTATGATGTTCACATATATTTTACATGGGTTTTTGGTGAAAAGGAACCACCCATGTGACAAAAACTAAATATCCTGACGATAACAGGTCAATCTATCTTTTTTATCTTATGAAGGGGATTCCACAAATAAATGATTTCTCTTCTTGTTCACCACTTTTTTTCTTTAGAAAGACATGGATGACCTGAACCAAAATTTTTATTTTAGTGTGGTTTCAATGTCTCTATACAATCATTCAAGTTGGGCTTACTATTTTTTATCCATAGTAGAAGCTCTGAATGGATCCCACATCCATAACTGGGAATGCACCTGCTTTCCGAAGGCAGGTGGTCCTTTGGGGTTTTAAACACAATGATGATTACCAGCTCACATTGGCTGAGAGGATGGTAAGGTTGGGCTCATCACATCCTTTTGGGGGGAATTTATTCCTACTATGAAACTATATTATATATCAAAGATATGTTCTATAATCTCTTCCAAATCCCGATAAAGAGGTCTGTTACCCTGACAAAATGATAATAGGTTTAGTCTCTTTATATGAAAAGGGGGTCATATTGGTGAATCCACTTGTATGTGTCTAATTTTATTCATACATTTCCCATTGGTGGGTAGCTTCTTATATGCTGAAGTTTTATAACTAGTCACTATGGGGGTTTTTTTTCTTGGAAGTTAGTTTATATTTCAAGGATGAGAATGATCCATTATGAGGTGTCCTATGCATCCTGGTTGTAGTTGGAATCAAAACCCATGTAGTTTATTAAAATTGTGTAGTTTAACATCATACGGAAATGAAATATATGTTGGCACTTGGGCACCATGTATTCATCTCAAACCTTAGGGAGGCATCCTATGTATCCTAGTTATGGAAGGATTTGAAGTTATCATAGTTCAGTCACTCCATTGGGACTTTCCCCAAGGTAGATACCCTTGTATGGTGGGTAGTTATATCATGCCACTAATCGGGGCTTACAAACTAAGTTTTACCGCTATAGAGGGGATTCACTATTCCAATTATGTAATCATTTAAAATATATAATCCCACATGATCTATGATTGGTGTGAGAAACAACGGATAACAATAATCAGCCTCATTTCATATGGATGTGGGGCTTACGTGCTGTGACATCTCATTGGATGTTTAATATAAGGATTGATCCATTAAAAGGAATCATAATTGTCCTGGTTATAAAATGAATCAGATTCATCATAGTTCATTTGACTTCTCAATCTGATGGTGGATGAGGGAGGATGATTAGCCCATGGGAGAGATTGTGACCCCATGGTTTGAATGTCAAAGACATGGTGGGAATTACACCAAAGTGGATTCCCATTTTGGATCAATCATTAGGAAGGAATTCTACATATCATGGTTATGGTTAAAATAATATTTCTCATAGTTTAATAGGTTAGGGATTACACACCAAGGTTTCCCTTATATGCAGGACATATTATATTATGATGTTGATCGATGCTTACACACTGAGGTTTTCCTTATATGCAGAACATATCATATTATTCCACTGATTAAGGCTTACACATTGAGGTTTCCCATATATATATATATATATATATATCTGTGTTTTTATAATGAAAATGATATAATCATTGAATCTACATAATCCCACGTGAGTTATGCTCGGTGTGAGAAACTAGGGATAGAAAGTAATCAATCATGTAGCTCATGGATGCGGGAATTATAACCGGGACAACCCTTTAGTGGTTTGATATGGAGCTTAATCCTTAAGAAAGAATCCTATGTATCCTGGTTATAGAATGAATCAGAGTTCTTGTAGTTTGTTTGTCTAGGGATTACACACTAAGTTTTCCCTTATATGTAGGTTGGATAAGGTTATCATGTCCCGGGACACCTGTTTGGCATGGTCTACTTGTCTACCTGACATGTGTTGATTTTATGCATGAAATTCCTTGATTGTCTGATTTAAATGTCAGAGAATATCTTACTAACATGTCCAAATACAGTCACATGACTCGGTTGACTTATCCAAGGGATGTTGCATAATCTGGATGGCATATTTGTAGGTCATCTCATGACCAAGGCTGATTTGTTTGGAGGACATCACAAGACCAGGATGGATGATCTTGGAATACTTCACGTGATCTCGACTGATATGCTTGGGGGTGTCACATAATCTAGATAACTTTACCCTATGTCATCACGAAATCTAGATGAAACACTTAGAGGGTGTTGTGAGAGCCAATGTGACATGTTTGGATGGTGTTGCATGCCTTTTCTGACTTGTTCGGGTGTCATCACAAAAGTTGGATGGCATATTTGGAGGACACTGCAAGATCTAGTTGGGTTTTCTGAAGGTCATCGCGATGTCTAATTGGCTTGTATGAAGGACATCATGAGGTCTGGATATCTTTTTAGAAGGTTTTTATAAGATCCAACTAACATGTCTTGATTCCATTACCATACTTAGTTGACTTACACTGGTGCCACCGTATGATTTGGGTGATATATCTAGAGGTTATTGCGAGGTATGGATAGAGATCCCATAGGGTTTCACAAGACTTGGGTGGCATGCTTGGGGTACACCTTGTGACTTAATCTAACAATTTTAAGGGACCTTAGAAGATCCAAACAGTATAGAAAAGGAGCGTCAAGTGATTTGGGTGACATGTCCTGATATTGTTGCATGACCTGGGTGGTTCATACGAAGCATATGATGATCAGCGTATATTTTCTTCACATAAGTATCATGTATTTTTATTCAAATTCCTAGAATTTTATTGCATATTCCTTATATTTGTTCATTATTAGCTTTTTTAAGTCTCACGTTATTGATCAAGTGTGTTGGAGGTCCTTTGCCTCACCCACCCAAAGTCCTTCGCGTAATCTATGAGTGATCACCTAAAGTTCATATGCATTTCATATGATCTTCTTAGGTGGTTCCCCAAATTTTACCTTCTATAAAACCTTTTTGATCATGAGATCATCTGGTCCAAGAAATCCTCTTTGATTCCTGATTGCACTAGTTCAAGGATCCCAGGATGTATTTTTTGTTTCTGGGGTGCGGGATTTATAGGCCTTCCCACCCCAATTATTAGCCTCTTTGTGTGGTGTGTCTCACGTAAATCTAGGATGGATTTGATGGAGGGATTTGATGTCACACATTCTCATGAGGTCTTTTCTTAGGTCATTTCAGGGGCGTCACATGATTTTCAGCGATCATGATACCATTTTGTAAGTTCCCCATTTATTAGATTATAGACAATTAATGGGGAATCTTCTAATCATGTGGGCATGCTAAGGGCCTTTCAAATTTTTAGGCTGACATTTCCATGGGAATTTGTGACAAAATGATTCCTGTTGAAATTATTTCATGTAGTCTTTGATGCCTTGTCCAAGATATTCCATGAGACAATGATGGATTTCTAGGATACTTCTATGAGATCGTGATGGCATGTCAAGGGGGTTTCTCTAGATTAAGGGTGATCAGTTTACCTTCCCCTCGTAAAAAGCTCATATCATTTCCTCTTTTATTTACTTTTTTATTTTTTAAGGTCTATGAATCTCATGAGTTTGTGTGAGTGTTATTGAAAGCAATCACTCTTTTTATCAGTAATGTGTTGAATGACCAACAAACGGTTATTTAGTGATGAGTGATCATTTTATGGACAAACCCTTCTATTTTTGTTTGTGGATATAGGGGGATCACAAGTCTTATTGGATATGTACAAGCCCCTTCATGTTTCAAGAGTGACATACCAGTGGCCTTTTATGTGTTAAGGAGGACATGTCACCAGGGCTTTTGTGGTGTCTCGTGAGCTTCATGGGTGCATGGGTGAGTTTTATGACTGCAAGAGGATCTCTCTTTTTCCCTCTTATTTCCTTATTTTATTTTTAAAAGGCTTGGTGATCTTTCAAAATTTCATGATTGTTATCTAATAAAATCACTTTTCTCATTGGCGATGTGTCGTGTGATCAAAAAATGGTCATTTGGTGATGTGTTGACATTATCATGGACAAACCCTTCTGTTTGTCTTTCGAGATGAAGGGGGGGGATAGGACTACTTGGAAATTTCTAAATCCATTCACGTGGAAAGGGTTATATTCCATTAGGCTCTCACGTAGTGAGGTGGACATGTCTCCATGGGCTTATGATTTCATACCACCTGGGTGCATCGCATGATATTTACGACTGTAATAGGCTCTCACCTTTTCCCTCTTATTTCCTTCTTTTATTTTTTAAAGGCTTAGGGATCTCATGAATGTGCATGAGTGTTGTCGAATAAAATCACTCTCCTCATCAGTGATGCATCGTGTAACCAAAGAATGGTTTTTTGGTGATGCATGATCATTTCATAGACAAGACCTTTTGTTTTTCTTTGAGGTTAGAGGGGTAGTTAAAGTCCTCTTGTACATGTTCAAGACCCTTCACATGGGTAGGGTGATATACAAGTGAGATTTCATGAGATAAGGCAGACATGTCACTGGGGCTTCTGCAGTATCTCATTAGTTGCATGGGTACGTCATGTGAGTTTTATGACAGCATGTGGCTCCCGCATTTCAGATATCTTCCTCCTCATTTTCCAAGTATTTTTGGATATATTGTTAGGCATACAATAGTTAATAATTCATGTCACCTAGGGGATCTTATCTGTCTACCACTGTATGATCAGTGAATTCCTATATTCCTTTTTGAGAGAATAAAGATTCATCAAAGGGGATCTGTGAATTATCTCATAGGTTATTCATTGTGTATGATATATCTAATGAACTTCATAATTTCATAAGATCATGTGCCTTCTAGCGGTTCACGTGATCCGTGTGATTTTTCCCACATTCTTCTTCATTTTCTCTATAGATGGAATAATACTCATATTTAGTTATTTATTCCCCTGTGGATTTTTCGATTCTCATTTGGTGAGGGACAAAAATTTACCCCCTTGGGAATGATTTTTGTGGGAACAAGGGCTTTCTTTTGAGGAATGTAAATTCCTGCTTGAGGCTTTGAAGTTTTTTCCAATCGATTTCTTTGTGTGACGCTTGGACTATTGAGTGATGTTTTGAATTCAATGGTATTTTCTAGGAATATGGAAGCTAGGGGTAGATCATTCACTAGTGATTCGACTCTTAGAGATTCTGCACCCTACCTCCATCACATGACCTCATCATAAGAAATTTCCTCAAGAACCAATAGTTAGATCCATTAACGAGACCTTCCCACAAGAACTACTTCACAAGATTTTTTTTCCAAGGTGTTTGTTAAAATCAACCACAACTAAATTTTGGTAATTTATTTAACTTCAGTAATAGGGATTCATGGTTTTCATTGAATGTTTCACGGGATATTCTTGTTTGATCATGTGATCTTTTGACTATTATGTGAATCACATGACCATTTTAAGGTCACGTGATCATGACTATATTGACTGATTGTGAAATTTCACAATGACTTTCGGTTTTATGTAGTCTGTGAGATCCACATGGGCCAGGCAATTTGCAAATCCTTTATATGATTTTTGAATTCCTTGATGGTTTATGTGATGTGCATGAGGCCATTAGAGTTTTATGTCTTTCTTTTGATAATATTTTATTTTTATCTATTTGACATATGATAGATAATTTTATTCAGATAACTTCCAACTCTTACCATAATTCCTTAATCATAGATAACCAGTGGGCCCTGATTACTAGGAATCATAATGTGAATCTTTGGTATCTTGTGTGTTCTAACAATGAGGTTCTGAAAAGGATTATATATTCTCTTCTTCTGAATTATCCTTTATCACATTGGATTCCTCTATATGGTTTTTTCCTACTGGGTGACATTTCCATCCCTTCTTATGACTTCAATCTACCATCCTATTGGGTGTCAACTTCTCCTGATAGAATTAAGATAACAATTTCTAAAGATAGACAACTGGTTGCAGCTGTGTCCCAAAGGTTGTATTATATGTTCAAAAACTCTCCCTTGGATCTGGACATCTATGATTTCACTCACTAGAAAATTTCTTTAAGTTATTCAAGTATATTTGTCTCTTATATAAACAACCTAAGTGATGGATGGAGATCAAAATGGGATCTTCATCCTGATGGAAAGTTTTATGGTTAATGGTCATGGCCATTCTAGGTCAAGTAAAGTTTATTAGAGTTGACCATCTATATGATACCCATCTCAAAGAAGTAGTGTGGGTTTTTGAATTCATTTTTTATCACTAATATGATCTTCTTAGGGAATCAGTAAGTCATTGGTTCCTGAGACCCAACTCATTTAAATTGTCCTGTATTGAGAAGGAATCAGCCTCTAGGACATCTATCATTTGGGTGGGATATCTCCTATTGGGGTGATTTATGATGAATTTCTTCCTACAATAGATGTCTAAGATTACCCTTTTCAAACTGTAGTCTTAGTGAGGGACATTTTTAACATCATAAAGAAAAATTTAAGAAATTAGATAATTATAAACTCACTCATCTCTTTCAAGGATTGTATCGATATTTTCCTTTATCACAATAGAGTTAGGCCGACTATAATACATCCCCATTGATTCACTTCCCAGAAGGTTTGTGACACCACCAGTTTGTATTGGTCCATTTTGGAAGTCGGGGATCATACTTCATGAGGATACCAAGTGAAGCTAGATATATCTATAAGTCTTAGGTTGGCGGGATTCATGTTCATGTTCCTAAATGGGTGGATTTTTCAGTTGGGGATGCACGCTCAGGAATCTGGGTCAGTACGTTAGTGATGGAAGCATGACTAACAAAGGTATGGTTCCATAATCTTGCAGTACTTGCTCTGAAAAACCATTCCTACTCTTTGGCCACATTCAGTAGGGAAACATCCTCTATAGGATTAGCGGTCCTTTCCGGTTTTTATTTGGATGGATATGAGATAATATTCACTGCTATGAATACTACAATACTACCAGGACTCGTGGTGCTTTATTTCATCCTAGTTTTATAAATATATCTAGGGTTGGGCCCATGTTCTTAGGCTTATATGAGGTTACTGGTGTATATTTTCGATCCAATAGATTTTATTTCACCCCACATATTACATCGATGGGGTCAATAATTGACAATGGTGATGGAAATATTGACAAAAGGTCATACAAGATCTCAACATTGGGGTTCCTGCAGCCAGGATGGATGAGTTGATATTCTATGAGCATATATACCATATCGGTTTGCACATCAGTTTTATTGTACACAAAAGTTCTCTCATATTCCTTTGGTCAGTTTGTGGGGACAGTGACACCATAGGATCATATTCCAGTTTTGTATGATGTTGGTGTATGAAGAAACCAATATTTAAATCATTCTTCTATCTATTGATGCTTCTACCTTTCTTTCTTGGTATTATGCCTAGGCTTGGGTAGTATCCTTTATGGGTGGTGTGCTAAATCAACTGGTCCACCATGTGGAAAAACTAGTTTCCTCACAGAACCATCTATCTTTAACAATGATGTATTTGATTTAGTACTTGGGTGAGACTTAAAGGAAGCAGCCTTTTCTTAACAATTAGTATCCCATCGGTAAGGAAGATCTCATTTAAGAAGTTAGGTCTTTGACATAAGAAACTGATGATGTGCCTATTGAGGGAAGAATATATGGTATTTCCTATATTGCATTCTCATAATCTCAATCAACTATTCCTCCTTCTAACACACCCATTTCAGTATCCATAGATTCTAAAATTTGGCTTAGTTTGATCTAGAGTTAGATTCATACCTTGATTACTAAGACTCCTATAGAAACATTTCATGACTAAGAGAAATGCATTCATCAGCTATTTGATGACTTGGGGTAGATGGATTTGATTACCAACCATTTTTCAAAATCATGATACAAATTGTCTTCAATCGATAATATTTGGTCACTAATGAGAGGATCTTCATCAATCTAGAAGATGAGACTCCCCTAGACGAATAGATGAAGGATGGTTTTTAGGTATTGGAGTAGAGTCACTAGTTTATATATGATTTTCAATACCAAATGGATGCATGGACCATGTAGATATGGAGATATGATTAAATAATAGATTTCATAAGGTATGACCTCTGAACATCATCATACTCAATGGAAACTAATCGAAAAATATTTGAGGAGATTACTACTTTAATCGATACCCTCTGTCCTGGGGAAGAAACAGAAGAGGTGGGTGAAGATGCACTTCATCTCTCAATTGATTCTTCTCACGAGACTCCTACCAACTTGTCCAGCTCATCCAATCAAATCTTATTTAGTTCAATCATAGACATGTATTTTTTTATTAAATTATTTTAGATACTTCTAAATTTGGAGATTCTATATTTATAATGTTATCGATGAAAATATTTTATAAATCTTGTGTATTGGTTTCCAGTCATATTTTATGATTTTCCTAATATTTCACTGATCTGATGTTATATGAATAATCCATGATACCCATTATTTTCATAATATAAATTAAACTTGAATTACTAGATTTGAATGTTTAAATTATTACATACTCTTATTGATAAATTCTCATGAATTCCTACCTACATGATATTCTTAATTGATATATATGTTCCAGTTATCTTGAGATCACTTAATTCATATAAATATAATTTGTGTAAAATAAATTTCCTAGAGAGAGAATTCTCTATCCTTTTATAAAGTCGGTAGGATTGGAAATCATAGAATTATTTTTTCTAAGGACATATGGTGGACCTTACAATATTTGTATCTTTTTCATTGTTGCAGTCTAAAAAATTGATGTGCTATATTTTAAGGTCTTTTATCTTGGACCATATATCATTGTAGTTTAGAGTATTTTATCTTAGACCATCTATCATTGTTGGTTGGGGTATTTTATCTTGGACCTTATATCATTTTATTTTAGCGTATTTTAGCTTGGTCCTTCTATATATATAGTTTAGGGTCTTTAATCTCAAACCTTATATCATTTTAGGTTTGGGTCTTTTAGCTCAGACCTTCTATCACTGTAGTTTAGGGTCTTTTATCTAAGACCTTGGGATTCCATGAAGTTTAAATTCTTATTGCCATGAATTAATTGGTGATTATTGGATATAGTGAATACATTCTAGGAATGACTCAAAACACACTAGGATTTTGATTTATGCTATACTGTTACTAAGGATCATAAGGAATATATCTTCTTTTCTATAATAAGTAAATGATTCTGGTTGATAGGTCAAAACCCTTATGTGTCAGTAGAATTTTTAAATAGAGGTGTCTATACTCTTTTCCAATGGTTATGGAAGATTTATGGGTGTTATATTGGTTGAGGGAGAAATAATAGGGATACTAAGTTCATATGGATAGTTGAAATATGGTTGATATAATTCATTACCCAAAATCTTGAGTCAGTGAATGTGGAATGGGGAACACATACTAGGGATAACCCATAACACCCTGAGGTGTTAGGTTCTTCCATGGTGTTGGGAGGGCTCATAAGGATTGAATATCCTTTATTGAAAGTAATAGATCCCTCTAGTTGGTAGGCTAAATCGCTTATGTATTGGTATCATTATTAAACAGAGATGATATTCACTTCTTTTTTAGGGCCATGAAATATTCATGAAGACTCAATCATCAGGTAGATGAAGATGGTTTTGGGAGGAAAACTATCCCAGAAGGGTTCTAACACACTAGGAAAGTTTAGCTATTAATTATGCAATTTAATCCCTATGCTCTATGGTTTCAAATCATGAGTATTGGTCCATCAAAGGTTCGGGAATGGAGTGTCTCATTCCTTCTTTGAGAAATGGTAAACAACACAGTGACGTAATGTTGAGGATGTTGAATATTCTTGGATAGTCTGGTGTGGGGATTGTAAATCATGGTCTAAAGTGATCGGTTCTAGAGGATTATATGGGATAATCATATCAGGAATGGTCTATAACACATTATAGTGTTTACAGTGATGTTAGGGATCACAAGGATCAGAAATTCATATTTTAGATTGATGCATTTGGTTGATGGCCATAAGAGCATATGTAGGATCCATAGTCATACATGCATAGTAAACAAAGGGTCTCTTGAATCCAAATATATTTTTTAAGGTCCATGGAAGGTTTATAGTGATATGAGGTGCTCAAATAATGAATTTTGATTTTTGGAAATTGTAATATCCAAGAAGGGTTCAAGCACCCTAAAATATATGTCACCTCTTAGTAAGTATATTATCATGGTTAGTATATGTGGAAAATCATTAATCTAACTTTTCTTGAACTATGGGGTCCATAGACCATAGATTATCTTTAACTAGGGATATAGAGTATGACTTAGGAGATTTATGCCTAATTTATTTTCATCTTAATTTTTTCCTAAACTCTAGAGTTGAAGAGTTCAGTGAGTGAAGACTTAAATTTTTCTCAGGCCACCCATTATAGGTTTTCAACATGACAAGTTTTTTTTCTCTTTCTCTAGAAGTTTAAGGTCTTGTGATTTGGACCATTATAGGATAGATTTTAAGGTCACACAACTTTGACCAAATTATAGGTAGTTTACGGTCATGATACACATGGACCTAATATAGGGCAATGTTACACAAGAGTTCAATTAGGATACCAAGGGTCAAGAGCACTCCATCAACCTTCTGAGTGGTAGATGAAAATGTTTTAAATCATGGATAAAGGTTATAATTTCATGAGTAATTATATGGGACAATCATATCAATGATGGCCCAAAACACCCTTAGGTGCTGAGTTCCGTCACAATGGCATCACGCTCACGAGGATCAAAAATCCCTCCTTATAAAGCCAATACATCTATGGTTTCTAGTTTTGATACCTTATGCATAAACAACATGGTCAATAAGATAGATATATTTTGTTTTCCTAGGTCTATGGAAGGTTTTTGTAAACTTGAGTTGCTTGATACATGAAGTCTGATTTATGAATTGAGGTTCTTAAAAGATGGCGGAAGCACCTCATGCTCTGTTTTACTGGGGTAAGGCTATTGTAGTCCTTTAATAAGGGATGGAAATTGGTGTTGACTAGTAAATTTTAATTTCATGTAGTGAAGATGTATTTTTGTGTATTTTTAATTTCATGTGACCATGATGTTTTCCTTTCAGTTTAACATCATGCGGTAAGGATGTATTTTTTCCCTTACAGTTTAATTTCATGTGGTAAGGATCTGGGAACCAATGTGAAAAATTTTGTAAGATATATTATATAAAAAATAAATATGTATTCATATTTGAATCATATGTAGGTAGTTTGAGCTTTTATGACTCATCCTTTATGAAGTTGGGAGACATTTTTTCATTGGTTTTTGTAGATGAGCTTGTGATTGGGAATCTAGGCATCACTACATATCCTATGATGACAAGAATGAATCCACACTTAGTTCTTGGAATAAGAAACTCTTTATAAGGGTTTGGTATAGATTCATAGGTGGGAATTATTTACATTGATTATTGTAGCTAGACCCAGGATTAAAGATTTGGACGTCACTATATATATGGTTATGATAGGTTTCAAATTAAACATAGTTATTAAGAAATCATGCAGTTTAACATCATGTAGCATTAATGTAGGCTCCATATTGTAAAAAGGGGTTATTGTGGTGGAACCAATAATATAAATCTAGACGTTACTACATATCATATGGTAATAGGAATCCAACCACACGTAGTTCTTGAAACATGAAATTCCAATGAATGTATGGAATATACACATGGAGGGGAATTTTTATGTTTATTTGTTGTGAATTGACCTAGCGTTAGAGATTTGGGAATCACTACATATACTATAATTTCAGGAATAAAATCACATGTAGTTCATGAATGGAGGTGTGGTAAGATACCAATACCAAAAATAGTTTTTCTCTCAAGAGAGTTTCACAAGAATGTGTTGTTTTATATTGTATAAGGGACATCAACAATGTGGTTTAATGTCATGTGTCTTGGAATCATAGTAAGAAATTTATGGTATTTTATTTAGGACTATGATAACCTTGTCATGAGCTGATATTCCTTATTCTTTAGGGGAAACCCTTTATGAAATTCCTAAGCTCACATGAGATATACTCAGTTTGATAAATAATAAATGGAAAGGTTTCCTCTAATTGTGTAGAGGAAATTAAGGATATAATTGGGGTATTTTTGTATAATGGGGTGGTTAGACCAAGATATAGGATCTAGTCATCCCTATGTATCTAATTTAAATGAGAATCAAGTTGTACATGGTTCTAGAATATTGTTCAGTTTAATGTCATGTGTTTAGGATATCAATCATGCAGTTTAAAGCCTTTAGGTAAAAACATGGGTGACTCACCATGAAAGAGGAGGAATGTTGTGGTTGTACTTGAGAAAGAATTTTTTTTGTCACTACATATCCTTTGATGGTGGGAATAAATTCACATGTAGTTCATGGGAACTGTACAGTTTAGTGTCATGCATAGAGGATATCAGCTATGCAGTTTAATGTTTTGTGGTAGGGAAAAGGGTCCCCCGACCTGAATGAAGATGGATTTTAGGGATTTATATAGTATTACATCATGTGGTAAGGAAGTTTTTCATGTAGTTTAACATCATGTGGTGAGGACAAGGATAGATCGATGTGGAAAGAAAATAATCTTCTAGTCAGGCCCAAGAATAGAGGTTCATGCATCACTATATATCCTATGAAGGCAAGAATCAAGCCACACATAGTTCTTGGATGAAGAGACTCCCTATGTGAAGCTTACTCTCACACGGGTAAATGGGAATTTCATCTTTATTTTTCATAGATCTAGTTTGTGTGTGTTGATTCATTGGTGATATGGTGCTTCCAGTACAGTTTAGCATCATGCAGTGAGGATATCTTCTGTTCAGTTTAACATCATACGATAAGGACCTGTTTTTTATAGTTTAACTTCATGTGATTAGGAAATGAGATGTTGCGCAGTTTATCATATTATTATTATTATGATTATATATAGTTTATCATCATGAGGTTGAGTACATTATCCATACAATGTAGCATCATGTGGTTAGGAAAAATTTGTGAAGTTTAACATCATGTAACTAGAATGATATTCATACAGTTTAACATCATGTGGTCAGAATGTGAGATATTGTGTAGTTTAAAGTCATACTACCAGGAATCGAAACATGATGGCATATATGAAAATAATTTTTTGAAAAATCAAACATTTTTGTGGGGGTAACACACTCCCTATCCATTGTGTCCAATGAGTAGGCTCCATTATGATAGACATTATATATGATATAAGGACCTTTCTATTTGGGTTCCATCATTGGAGGATTATTTTCTGGTATCACTGGGGTTCTGAGATCCAACACCAATTCTCTTTAGATGAATGAATTAAGGTGGACATTTTTACTGAAGGCTTGTGCAATTTTATTTTGATGGACTTCAAGGTTGTGTAATGTACACAATCTATTCTCATTGATCCACTCTAGATCATCTAGTTTATTTTTATTTTTCTCATCATTTGAGATTTTTTCCCAAATGGGAATTCGAAGCAAGGTCAACTGGAATTCTATGGGAAATATTTCATCGGTCTTGTACACAAATGAGTATGGAGTTTCTTATATATATTATATATGGTGGTACAATATGCCCATAGATCTTGGATAATTTTTTTTGTCCAGAACTTCTTGTATTTATTTACCATCTTCAGAAGTATGTTTTACAAGGTCTTGTTAAAGGCCTCTATTTGTCCATTTTCTAGTACATGATATCGGGATGAGTGATTAGACTTGATTATGTACTCTCAGTACAATTTCTTCAACTCATTAGAACATAATTTGGTTTTCTTGTCTATTAATATTGTGTGAGGGTCCCCAAACCTAGTGTTGATATGGGAATTTATGAATTTGATGATATTTTTTGTTTCTAATTCCTTGAGGAGTATTGCCTCTACCCATTTGGATAAGAAGTCAATAGCAATAAGCATATACTTGAACTACTTGGTTGGAGGATATGGCCCCACAACATCTATTCCCCATAAAGAAAACAGCCAGGAATATTTAGTAGTATGTAGTAATTCTAGAGTCTAATGGATAAATTTTGTATGGATATGGAATGCATGACATTTCCTGGTGAACTTCACATAGCCTTGTATCATGGTTTTCTTGTAGTAACCTAGTTTCCTAATTTTGGTGAGAGAGCCTAGTCCTGGACTGATGTTCATTGCATGATCTCCATGGACTCATTCCATGATGGAGGTAACTTCACTTTCTTTTACATATCTAAGGATGATTCCATCAAATACTTTCTTTTAGAGATATTTTTGTTGATTTGGGCCATATTGCAAGGTAAATTTTACTACATGACATCAAATCTATTCCTTTCCAGATCATTTTTTCAATAGAATCCCATTTTGGAGATAACCAATTATGGGCTCCATCTATTTGGGGGTGGATATTGGTTCATCATTCTCTAGGGAAGTTTTGAAATGATTTATTTCTTTTGTATCACAGATGATGATCGATGATACCATTATTCAGTTCATGATATAGAATATTGGTTCCTCCTGAATAGTGTCAATCAATACTATGGATTCATTAACCAATGCATCAATTAAATCATTCT
The DNA here is from genome assembly GCA_963277665.1 of Viscum album. Classification (NCBI taxonomy): domain Eukaryota; kingdom Viridiplantae; phylum Streptophyta; class Magnoliopsida; order Santalales; family Viscaceae; genus Viscum; species Viscum album. The sequence continues at coordinate 403,564,971 of OY728142.1, forward strand.
ATGATCAAGGAAAATGATGCAACAATGGATCAAAAGGGAATTCTACCATTAGTTCCCTGATATAGCCAATTAGTGGGGCCAATTCTTCCTTTTTGATGGAATCTTCATCATTGATCTACTTTATCACTAATTCTGACTCCCCCTTTGATGTTTAGGTGGGCTATTTGTAGTTATAGGTATAATTCCAAGCTAGTGAGGAGGGTTTGGTATTTTGCCTCATTATTCATGAAACCTTTAAATAGTGAGAAAGAGTAGGGTAAATTTTCATTGTCTGGAGAAACAAATAAAATCCTTAATCTATCCCAATTAATCTTTTCATTTTCCATCCATTTACTAATAGGTATTTGGGAGGCACCATAAAAATACATCACCCATGTTTTGGGAGTGTCATGGGTATATAAAACCTCCTCGTTAGGGAGTTGGTTTCCACTGGAGTACTTTCTATGGTGGGATGTGCTGTGAGGAAATCAGTCAGAGCTTTCCATTTTACCACCTTCTATGACACAAAATGGATTTTATATTGTTTTTGAATAACCACCCATTAGGCCAGATGCCCAGTCAGCCTGGAATGGCCAAGGATGTACTTTATTGGACCAATGCAATAGAATAGATGAACTTTGTGGTGCTAAAATTAATTCCTCAAATTCTGCACTACAAATATGAATGTGAGACAATTATTTTCGACATCTGAGTATCTATTATCAGTACCCACCATAATTTGGATGAGGTAGTAGAGTATGTTCTCACTCCCTAAATTGTTCTTCTATGTAAGGAGGGTAGCAGGTGTGCATTCCATAGAGGCCACCTAGAAGATGAGTGGCTTCCCTTCCATCGATTGCATCATGACTGGTGGGTGTGGTTGAAACTGCAAGATAATTTCGATGTATTCTTGTAAATTCGTGTCCCATTGATAAATAGTTCCCTTATTCATTAGTTTGGTGAAAGTGATATATTTTCTATCCAAGTTGGGTATCAAAAACCAAATGTAGGTGAGTTTCCTTTTGAGAACACACATTTCTTTGAGATTTCTACGGCTGATATTGTTAAAATGGAACTAGTATTCTCTGGGTCGACCTTGATGTCACAGTGGCATATCACAAAGCCAAGGATATTCCATGATGTTACCCTTAAAGTGAATTTCATCAAAATCATCTTTAGACTATGTTGTTGTAGCTTTTCGATGATTGTTTCAATATCCTTGAAGTGATTATATCACTTTTAGGATTTGATAACTAGGTCATCAACATAAAATTTGACTATACTTCCTATAAATGGATAAAAGATATGATACATGACGCGTTGATATGTGCATCCATCTTTCTTTAATCCAAATGGCATGAACTAATAACAAAATATTTCTTGGGTAACTCTGAAGGTATTGGATTATTCATCTTTAGGGTCCATCTTTATCTGATTATATCCTAAATACCCATCCATGAAGAAAAGTGCTTGTAAGCTAGTGGTTTCTCAATCAAGAGTTTTGTGATTGGAATTGGGAATTCATCCTTTTGGAAATATCGATTGAGGTCTTTGAAATTGATGAAAACCCTGATCTTCCCATTATTTTTCTGGATGGGGATGATATCAGAAAGCCATATTGGGTATTTTACTTCTCATACAAAGATGGATTTGATCAATTTTCAACTTCCACATATATATTGTTAGTATGAGAAGGGTTCATCCTACTATCTTTCTACTTGGATCATTGATGGTCATCTGCTAAGCCAAGATGGTGCATAGCCACATCTGGATTCTGTTTGTTCATTTTTCTATATTTCCAACCAAATAAATATCATTGTTTCTTTATAAATGTGATGTACATCTATTTCTCTTTGAGAGGCATGGTGGAACTAATTAGTGTAGGTTGTGGGTCTTCATCTATTCCCATATTTACCTACATGATCTCATCAATGGTAGTGGATACACCTTCCTCAAATATGGGAGGGTTTTTTCCAAGGTTATCCTTCTCTTTTTTCACCTTTGATTCTATGGATGAATTTCCAAATGGAGTTAGAAATTATGGGGAATATATATAATTTTTTAGGTTAGAGGGGCCATGATAAAAGCTATTAGCATCCCCTACTGTTAGAGTCATTGTAGAGAGATGTCGGAGCTAATTGTTTTTTACACTGCCACTAGAGACAGAAGGGGCTTGGTCTTCTGATACTAGGTCAATTACCCCAACTAGATTTATGGGGAGGACATAGTCATTGTCCATCATTCTCAAGGGGTTTTTATGGGTGGTCCCTAAGTCATTGGGGGCTACAACCCATATATCATCATACACCATTGGTTGTTTTCCTTCCCTTTTGTAGAAACCTTCTTCAGCATATGTGGCTTCACAATTCTCAAATGGGGAACTATCACCATTTAGTATTCTAAACTTTCCATTGATGAGGAATTTCATATGCTGATAGAATGTTTAAGGTACTATCACATTGATATGGATCTTGGGCCTTCTGAGTAGGACATTGTATGCGGTTTCTTTCTATATAAACAAAAATTCAGTATCAAATTTAATATCATGAAACTAATATTTGATCTTGATCTTCATAATAGGTATTTTCTCATGCTTGTCATTCCCTTTAATGGTATGTTTTGTGGTACCCAAATCCCCTTCGTTATATCCAAAACATTAGAGGTTTTGAATCGGGATGAGATTGATCCCAAAACCTTTTTTAATCAGTTCCATTTGGATATCAATATTATAAAGTCTACCTAAAATGTATAGGGTTTTGATGTGTCCCAGGATGACCAATTCCTAATCATGTTCTTTGAACAAGATGAAAACATAACATTCTTTTGGAATTGTCTCTACTCAATAGACTTCGGTTGCAGTGACTTATGTCTTAAAATCTTGTAGGATCTAGAGGGATACAACGGGTGCCTACTTGAGTTATTTTGAAATATGGATCACATCTAATATTGAGATATTGGTCTGGAAAACAACCTACTATTTTATAATGTCATGCTTTTTGTCAAAGGTTGGCACTTCCCAAGGTTGGATTTCTCCATGACATGTGGATCAGGAACTGAGAAATTTGAGTTAGATGGTCTTGATTCTTGTGTAGAGGTCATGGGAGAATCTGTTTCTAGGGGTGTGGGTCCTTCCATCCTTCCCCATTTCCTAGGATGATCAGATAATCAGACCCCCTCTAGGTGATCATGTAAGACAACTGGGTACGGATCACCACAGTAGGGTTCTAAGACATATCCATGTCTTTACTAGGATTTCTTGAGTTCTTTCCCATGGGTATTAGTTGTATATATATCCTTAGTGGGGATGTTTCTGAAATATTGGATTCAACCATGCCTGTGTTGTCCCATGTATCCTCAGTTCCTACGCATACGGCCTCTTATTCCCCATTTATGTGCAAGGAACTCATACTCGGAGGCATATTCATTATCAAAGAAGGTGTCTTCCAAGTGTATCAGGTTGATATAAATGAATATTATCTCTTTATATGATGTTGTTTCTTTTTTATGGGGTGGTTACCGTACTTTGAATGTTGAAGGGAATAAGTCTGTATGTGTTAGATCTTGCTTTGGAGAAGAATATTACTCTTCCTCTTCTATCTCTTCTTGTGTCTGATGGTCATGTTAACCCTTATAATACATATATTATGTCACCTTATTAGGTGGTGGAGCTATTTTGGGTCTCCAAAACTATGCTCTCAGGGTGGAATGAGCTCGTTCAACTGTCTTTCAATTCATCCAGTTGTTGAACTTATGCCCACACCTGGATGAAACTTTCTTCCAACCACCCTCTTTAATTAGGAAATAGTTATGTGGGCTATGTGCTCTGAGGAGTTTTATAAAACCACTTATCCAAAATCAACCATGACCTAAAGGATTTCTTTTGAATATAAAGTATTCTTGGATGTTATGACCCTTCCTTCTATGGAAAGGGTAGTAATTAGGGCGGTTGGTGAGGTTGACCTCATTAGGCTTTCTAGGTTGTGGTAGCTTGAGAAAGTTATTGTAAGTGGCTATAAGGAAATAACTAGGGACTTGATCATTTCCTAAGGAGTATGTCTTATTCATCCATTCCAAAAATATTTGGCCACCCTGATTTCCTTATGCTTCTGGCTGAGGATGATTTTTTGGTTATTGTTGCTCGAAAGGAGGCGCTGGTTAGTTTAGGACCTTATGGGGTGTTTGAATGGGAACCACTACTATTTTGAGGGTAACTATAGAAACTTATTCCTTGTCGATACTTTCACCTATGATTAAGGAAGGAGAAAATATTTATCTCAGGTTCACTGAATGGAAAATACCAAATTTTGGATTGTTTTTATGAACTCACAGAACCCACCAAGATACTTCATTAGGATTAGAGGTTCCTAAAACTCATCCCAGATATTTTCAGCACAGAGTTATAGAAATCGATCCTACAAGAGAGGGATGTCAAGTGAATAATTTAAACCCTTCTATCTAGATATAAAATCAAACACCCTGTCATTTTTTGGGTTACTTATAGTTTTCAGGTTGATAGTTTTCTTCTTCCTCAACAAGGATCTGAATTGGTAAAGGAATTAATGAAGAAGATCTTCATATCATGCTAGAAGTTTATTATACCAAATGAAGGTTGGACCTAACAAATTTTAAATAAAACACCTCATCTAGGTTTCCTCTAATTGATCTCGAGGGTCCATCATCACACCGCATTGGTATACAAATTGAGTGAGATATTATTCAGGGTATCTTGTTCCATCAAAGGTAGATAAGGTTGGATTTTCAAAATTGGGTGGGGGAAAAGTGGTATCCACCCATTTGGAATATGAATTATTCTCAAGATACATAGGTGCATGTCACCCTTCCATGGATTCCATTTGAATAGCCAGGTACTCAATGATGCTGAGAAATTCCCTATGTACTACTATTTGAGCCGCCTTCTATCTATAGGGAATAGGAAGGGACTAATGAGGTGGCCCTATTTGTGTCTCCTACTACTTTTCAATTTGTGCAAAGACTAAATGATTACCCTGGTTAGGGAGAGGTTATCCGCATAGTGGAGGGAATTCAATATCATTTTTGACTTTTTAATTTATGTAGACCAGATTCCTGGATGTTGAGCCGGTCTGATGCTCAGATTCCACTCTTAGAGTCAAATAAGCTCTTTATAGATTTATGGGAGGAAATATATTCTCCTCTTTCTAGATAATATTCCCAATTGTAATGTTTCTCCTAAGTATCTTCTCATTGAGTTTCTGATATTTTGTATCTCTTTCTCATATTGTGCCATTCATTTCTCCATGTAAGGAACTTCAACTCTTCACAACAGTGATTGAAATGTAGCCACACCTTTTCCTTTATCTTTGGTAATTTTTCTCCATAGATATTGGAACTCTATATTTGGAAGTTCCAGATTTTAGAGCCTCTGTTGGTTCCGAGTGCATGCAATCTCAGCTGGTGCTTCCAAATAACCTTCCTCTCGGGGTAAATTTTCCATGTTGTGTCCCTCTATATCTATGTCTTGATCCACATTGTCTATTATGACTATGATGATGACATTTATATAGGTGTATCAACCAATATTTGTTTTCCCATTACATTTAACAAAATAGGATGATTCTTTACTGCCTACATTAGGGCCATTTCTCAAACCCCTGGCCATATTGGGTTGTTTTGGATTACGACCTCATTGGGATCTATTGACTTCACCATAAGATCCTCCCATCATGGCCTATGATTAATTAAATTTATGGAGTTTCTGGTCATGATTTCCAAATGGGCTCTGAATAGTAGAGGTTTGTCTTATAGTGGGAGGAACTGATGGGATACTGACTGTTGATATTTACCTCCCAACCTAGAGAAGATTGATTCTCTCTATGGTGATGATGATGCCAAAAATGTCCCCAACCCTACAGTTTGGCAGTTATCAAGGGCCACAATTAGAATTTATTGATCCTATTGTATATGATATAATTCTTCTATTCAAGGATTTGATGATTCTTGATATGGGAATTGAGATATAAATTCCCCCAACCTAGCAGGTTGGGGTTGATCTGGAACTATTGTTGACTTCCCCATGACCCTCTTAGGGGATGATGAAACTAGTGATTTGGATTGAGATATAAATTTTACTAACCTATTAGGTTGGGTTTTGTACACAATTATTGATGAAAGTTCCTAAATCCTCTCAGGTTTTGACGATCTGAGGTGTGGAGGTGGTTTTAGATATTCCTCTAACCCAGAAAGTTGGGTTCTCTCATAGACTGCTACTATGGAAACTTATATTGTCACCTATTTTATTTGGTTTAGTTGTTCTCACATAGGATCTGGGTTCAATATCATCCCATTGAATTTATTTTCTATGGGATTCTATCTTGTTGATTGAAAACTTTCATTTCATGTATGAAATTCATTTTTCTTACGTAGAGGGGACCAGTTTAAATACTTGTTGGCTATCCTATTCCTCTATTCGTGATGTTTAAGAACCATTAAAGCAGTATCATTTCATTATAGTGGCTAACTGTCCCAATCATTACCTGATCCCCTTATTTCACTTGAGGCTATGAAATTATAGGATTTTTTATCTTAGGGGTTTTACTATTCTATGGATGTGGTGAAATGTAACACTCCATAATTTCTCCATCCTCGAGTATGGATACATGAAGTGGTTTCAGATATCAATTACTGAATAGTTGTGATGAAATGGACGAAAGAATGTTATATATTTGCGTTGTGATTTTTTTATTTTGGGTCTCAGGCCCTGGATATAGCAGCCCATTCTAGCCGACAATAGAGTATGTTAATGTTATGAAGATAACCCTCATATCCTAGATAAGGTAGGTTTCTATTATATATTCACTAATGATTTTCCCATGTATTTTGGAATAGATAATGAATTCAATCCTTCTCTAGCTCATATGGGATCTCATAATCAAAGGTGGAAAGAGGTTAGAACATGATGGGGAGGTTGTTTCTAAATAACTATCTCTATATATCAATGTTATCTTCCTCTTCATCAAACTTACATACCTCTAAACGATCAGACCATCAAAGGTGATTCTTTATGTCACCTTCTTTCTGGAGTAGAGTGTTGCTGAAATTTTATGGGGAACTATATAAAGTTTACCTTGATGTTTCAAGAACCTCTCTATATGAAGTCATATAAGTTTTGAACACCTCTTTATACGTAGGTTTCTAGGAAAGGGAAGTATTTTCTTGTCCATGGGAGATATCACCATGGGGATTTTGACCATGGAGGATGTCATAAGTAGGGTCCATATGGTCCAACTACATACTACAACAAGAAGGAATATCATGATAATGATCTTCTTCTACTTCAATTGAATATTTTATGGACCATTGGGATGTTTGAAATGTGTCTTGAACAACCTCAATGACACTAGGATTGATAAAATTAGGGATATGAGCCTCATTCTGTGTTGTGTATGGAATATTCCGAACTGCCTTCTAGAACTGTGCAGGGATATGATCCTATTGTGTGATGGTTTTCAGACATTGTTTATAATTGTCTAGTGTTGCGGGAGTATGATCCTGCTGGTGAGAAGATTCAAGAATATTCTAATGATCATCTTTATTATTGAAAGTAATATAAGTATATCCTGAGGAATGTGCCCTTCTCACTTGGTGAGCCTCAGTCCAAATGGGAGTATGATCCCAATCCTAATCCTTTGGAATATGCCTCAGGTTTTTTGGAAGGGATATGAGCCTGCCCCGAGGCATGTTCTAATCTCACTTGGTAAACCCTAGTTAGAGTGGGAAAATGAGCCTGGTCCAAATATTAATTCCCTATCAGAATATGTTGACGGACCTTTGAAGTGGTATAAGGAATATGAACCTCCTCTTGTATAGCCTCAGAAGGATGTTGTTGAAGTCTTTCATCAGAAAAAGTAGGAATATGCTTCTACTGGAATATTATAGGTAGATTATTTGATAGGAATATGATCCTATCACGAGGCATGTTCCATTCTCATTTGGTGATCCTCGTCCAGAATAATGATATGGAATGATCCTAGGCCTTTAGAGTATGTTACTGGTTTTCTTCAATGGGAATATAAGCCTATACTGAGGCATGTTCCCCTATCACTTGGTGATCCCCGACTAGAATGGGGATATGAGCCCAATCCTAGGACTTTGTAATATGACTTAGTATTTTTTCGATAAGCATGTGCCCATATCCCGAGGCATGTTTCACTCTTAGCTGGTGATCTTCAGTTGGAACAAAAATATGAGCTCAGTCTGATGCCTCATCCTTTACCAAAATATGCCAATAATCCTCCTAGATGGGAGAAAGAATGTGTTCTTGATCTGGAGTAACCACTTGATCATAATGATCAGAGTATTGAGCCGATCTTTCTATAGGGATAGGAATAAGCACATTTACTTGTATTTGTACTAGTGCTGAAATATGTTGGTGGAGCTCATTAATTGTTTCTAAGATGTACTGGAATTTTAGCAATCTATGTTCAGGGAAATAAGACTAAAATTTTTTTATGTCCACTATATACTTTATATATCTTCAATTGAAGTGGGTATATGGGTCCACTTCTTTCCTCCTTATTCCATTGATATATTCTGATGGACTTCATTCATGAGGGTAGAGATAGGTACTTCCCCCATGCCCACTGAATTAATATGCCCACATACTTGTTTTGAGTGAGTAGGGATATGAGTTTTCTCACTGCATACTACTAGAATATTCCAATATACATCATCAGTGGGAGCAAGGATATGATCCCACCCATAATTATCCAGATACTTATGTTCCCTATGTGTCTTACTTATTTACCATGTATGGTTTTCATAGGTGGTATTGTGCCAGGTGGTACCCTGAGAAGGTGACTAAAGGGTATTGTTAAGATGGTGCAGGTGATGATAGTTGATAGGAGTTCTCCTCAAAAACCCCTAAATTATAATGTATCCATAATTTTCTTCTTGATTCACCTTTATCAAATAATAAAGGTGGCGATTTTTTTGTTGTGGGGATAAACTTCTAAAGTGTTTGGTTGTGGAAACAAGGGCCACTATATTTACTTAAGTTTTCATTGGATGATGAAGAATCATCAATTTTAGTAATTTAAGACCCTAGTGGTCAGCCTAGATGTTCGAGATCATACAATTCTGATCTTATTACTTAACCATTTAATTATCTATGCTATACAAAATATGTTGGATGGGTGAGGTCGTTCCTAATCCTGGAGGGGTTGTAGTTGCAGAAAATTTCCAAAACGATAGCTGGTTAATGACATGTTGGATAAAGGGTTTTTTTTTAGACTATTGTCTACAGTCCTGAATACAACATGGAAGAAATTCACCAATCAGTGCACCATTGTAGACATTATATGTGTTGATATAGATATTCATGGGTAACATAATTTTCCTTTTATTCCTAATCTGGCCATTCTACTCATGTGGGCTTGTCAAAGAGAGGATATACTTATTTCATGAGAACCCCGAAAATAGAGTATTAGCCATAAGATCTATGTCACGGTAAACCGATCATCTTACTTTTTGAGGGATTAATGTCGGGTTCACCATTTTTGTTAGCATAAGAAAGGAAAGCAAAATAGCTCGATAGATAATAACCTAGTCATTTTATTATTTGAGTGATTCACATATGGTTCACTATTTTTATTTCAAGCATGTTTTTGGGGATAAGGAACCACCCATGCGACAAGAACTAAATTTTCTGATGAGAACTCAGTAGTCTATCCTCTTAATCATCTAAAGGAGATATCGTAGTTAAATGATTTCTCATCTAGTTAACCACTGTTGTTTCATTGAAAATACATAGTGGGCCTGACCCAATGAGTTAATTGTGGTGTTTGTTCAATGTCTTTGTATAATCATTCATGTTAGGTTTGCCATTTTTTATCCCTAAAAAACACCCAATGACTCCCACATCCATAATTGGGTACAGACATTATTTCCAAAGGTATGTGTTCCTTTGGGATTTCAGACCCAACGATGCTTAGGAGCTCACATTAGTCGAGAATATGGGAGGTCAGGCTCATCATGCCCTTTTGGGGGGAATTATTTCCTACAATGATACTCTCTTATATATTTAAGATATGTTCAATAATATCTTCCTAATCCTGATACGAGACTGATTACCCTAACAAAATGATCATAGGTTAAGTATATCAATATGAAAAAGGGATAACTTATTTGTGAATCTATTTGTATGTATCCAAGGTTCTTCATTCATTTACCCTTGGTGGGTAGCTTCTTATATGTTGAATATATAAAACTAAGAAATTCAGGGGGGTTTTTAGGGAGTAGGTTAGTATTTCAAGGGTGGGATTGAGCCATTATGAGGCATCCTATGTATCTTGGTTATGGTAGGAATCAAAATCCATGTAGTTCATTAAACTTGTTTATTTTAATGTCATATAGAAAGCATATATATGTGGGAAATTAGGCACCAAGTATTGAGATTGAACCTCAGGGATGCATCCTATGTATCCTAGTTATGGAAGGAATTAGAGTTATCGTAGTTTAGTCATGCCCTTGGGACTTTCCACAAGGTATATACCCTTGTATGGTGGGTAGTTATATCATTACAATGATCGGGGCTTAAAAATTATGGTTTCCCTATATGGTGTGGATTTATGATTCCAATGATGTGATCATTTCAACTCCCTAATCCCACATAAACTATGCTCGATGTGAGAAAAAAAATGGATAGAATGTAATCAACCTCATTGTATATGGATGTGGGGATTACATATTGGGACAATCCATTGGATGGTTAATATAATACTTGAGCCATTGGAAAGCATACTATGTCTCGTGGTTATAACATGAATCAGATTCATCATAGTTCATCTGACATCTCAATCATCTAGTGGGTGAGGGAGGATTAGTATTATAACGACCCACACTTTACATACATTGTTAATACTTCAAAATTGAATTACACTTATTACAACATATGACAAAACCACAAAGGACCGTATAGGTATAGTGTCTTTAGAAACTGGGAAACATAAACAACTGGTTCATAAATCTTCTACAGTGTCTCCCATTTATTTCATCATATCTAGGGTCCCTTTTAGCATATTCTACTTAATATCCATCTTCCTGGCCTGGGGAAAAGAAAACATAAAAGGGTGAGCTCAAATGCTCAGCAAGGGCAAATAAAGGAAATAAAAATCATATCATATCTTTTTGAAAATTAAAACCTGCAAAAGAGATCATAATATCTTAACATGGAATAAATCATAGAAGTGAAAATGAGATCCCCATAATCATAACATAAAACTTGAATCTTTGTGGCATGTACACATAATCATGGAAAATCATTTCTTGTTAGTCATGACTCATTTCCAAGACTATCTTAGTGGACAAAGTCCCTTTCTGAACCGAGTTCACTCCTCGTTTCAGTCCTGTATCACTGAACCGAAATAACCTTCCGTTCCAGCCATGTCTATCTCATGAGATATAAAATCATTACCCAATGCATTGGAGGGAGATATAGGTCCCACCCATCTTATAATGAATCCTTTCTTATGTGTGCCACATAATCATAAAACATACATAATCGCATAACACATGTAACAAAAATGGGATTCTTGAAACATCATGACATCATAAATCAATTCATATAAGATAAAGGAATTCATAAACATAATTCCATCACAACATAGTCAAATCAATGTAAAAATATGGATAGAAACAGAACTCTTTATTATCTTAGATGGAAAATAATTTTGATAAAACACTTGAATTGAATTCTTGAGGAAAATATCCTTTCTTCTTCAAAATCAATTTCTTTTCACAAAACATCATGCAATTTTAAAAGAAAGAGATTTTATTGAAAATATTCATGAAATATTTTAGAGGAAGCTTCATGAAAATAAGGCTTTATAAAACAGTAGAAATCCGTTCGTGCCGTATAAGTTAAAAAAACATCCTTCGTACTTTTGTCGGAAAAGTCAAAAAGTACCTCGTACGAAAAACGACAAAAGATTCCTTTCATACGTATTACTAAAAACTCACTGAAGGGTAAAAATGGATTTAAACAATTTTAGGTGGATGGAAATAATATTACATATTGATAAAACATAGATGTGAATGATAAAATACACCCCAGTAAATACTTACGAATAAACAATCTCGGATAAAAATGAGATTGTGATATTTCCCTTACCTTAGGTCCGATTTGCTTTGTTCGTGTCCGAAGCTCCTGTATAATGGTTTAAATACTGTTATTGACTTATTCCAGAATCATACATATTGATATGAGATCATATATGGTCATATTATTAGCTTCTTTTTAGTAATATTTCATTGTTACTTGTTACTCGGGTCTTTATAACTTTTTGTTCTTATGCGTGTTTTGTCGAATAAATTCGTATTCTTATCTTTAGGTTATAGATAATTCATTTCCACAATGGTATTAGTGTAGTATATACCATATTCATTCATTCAATTCATTTATATAATCATTATGAAATGAAGATCATGTAGAACGAGTCGCATCACATCGTGGAGACGGTATTCCGTACGTACGCACGAGTGATGATATCGTTCCTATGATCGTGGAATTGTATTGGAGTATATATATATATTATTTCAGTATCAATATTACTTAATAATAATCATATATAGTTACTCATTACACCATTATACCCATCCTTGTAAGGTGATGGTGGAAAATAGATTACACCACGGCGTGGAGACGGTATTCCGTACGTACGCACGCGCGGTGATTTCATTTTTCCGTAGGATGGATAGAAGGTGAATTAGGGTTGTTTCATATTTATAATAACATATCAGTATGTAAGTAATACTGATGTTATTACTTTATCATGAAACAACTAAAGAACAAGAAGTTGAAGAAGAAAGAAATTGAAAAGATCGGTAATGGATATTACCTCTTCTTTGGAACGCCTTTTTGAATCCTCCACTTAAGGAACTAAGATTGGTCTTTGGAGAAGACCAGGACCTCTAGGATTATTCTAGGGAAGTGGAGAAGGGAAAATGGCAGGGTTTGGCCGAGCTTGAGTGCTCAAATTGGTGTGAGGAGGAGGGGGAGGAGGTGCCCTTTTATAAGGGAGGAGAGGGGCACCTTAGGAATATCTCAAAATATTATTTTATATTAAAGTCAAAATCGGTTTATAATGGTTCCAAAGGGTCTTATTTCGAAGCTAAAGTGGGGATGGGTCGAAATCCTATCAACCAATATAATTTAGACAAGTTTAGGATATTATTTTAACCTTATCAATTAAATTTAACTCTAAGTTAAATAATTTAACTTTTACCATGTCTTTTTGTTTTCTTTCACTATATGGTTAATACACTTACTATAACATGCAAAACGAACCCCAAATTGCTTATTATTAATATATATATCCTTATCTAAGTCATTTGGCCGAACCTTAGATTTTTAGGAATAAAATAACAATTAATAATATAATATTTTATTTAAAAACTATTTTGTGTCAATTTTGACACTATTGGATATATGATTTTTGTCAAAGTCATAACAGAATTATATGTTCGAACCAAGTTGATTAAATCAATACTAATATATCATAGTAACCTAGAAAATTATTGGAATTCATAAAAAGTCTTAAATTACATTTATTTTGGTATTTATATTATCAATTTTGTCAATATTTCATTAATAAGATAATTACTGCATCATCTTTGTGTCATAAATAAATTAAATTATTTGATGTCTAAAAATTACAAATAAAATACCATCATGTAGGAAATCTTTTTAGCTTTCTAATGAATATTTACAATCGAATTTATCTTATGTATAACCCTATATTAAAAATGATTTACTTATTAAACTTTGATTTTAACTATTTTAACCCTTCTTTAAATAAATTAATAATAAATGTCCTAATCTAATCCAAGTGGGCCTAAATGGTCATATTTTATTCCTAAGTTTGTTTTTGGTCGAATTAAACTTGTCCAATAGAATTAGGACATGTGTTAGGGTAATATTAATATCATATTTACCCTTAGTTACCCTATTTACTATTAACCGCGGTAAAAATAGTAAAAAGTTACTATTCACCAAAAAATTATTTTCATCTCATTGAACCACATTTTAGTCCTTGATATTAACCGTGTGTCTCGGATTTTCGATATTCCATTCACAGAAGCAGTAAAATTAAGTTTTATGCAAAATTTAGTTTTTAACCTACCACTTAGTGGTTTCACTATTCATCAAAAATTGAAAGTTTTCAGAAAAATACCAAAATTTCACCCTAGGCTAATTTCGATATTCTGAGTCCAAAAATGAAGTCCATTTTGAAAAATAAAATTTATAAATTTTCAAAAAGTGGTTATTACTATTCATAACGGCTAGTTTTAATAGCATATTGTTGTTTAGTGGAACTCGGTATTGCGTACGACGCAAGCTATCGAGGAAGGTCACGATTGCGTGTAAAGCAAGCCAAGCAAGTGTTGTGTAGAAAAAGATTCCTTTGATGATTTATATAACATAAAAGTCTCGGGTGTTACATTCTACCCCCCTTAAAAAAGAATTTCGCCCTCGAAATTCGTCACTTTGTAACAAACAGATGAGGATACTTCTCCCTCATCATATCCTCAAGCTCCCATGTAGCTTCTTCAAGTTGGTGGTTCCTCCATAAAACTTTCACCAAACGAGTGGTCTTGTTTCGTAGGACTTTTTCGCTACGATCCAGAATCTCTATCGGCTGTTCTTCATAAGAAAGATCTTGCTCCAGCGGTACAACTTCTGAGCTGAGTACATGTGAAGGATCTGGTATGTACTTTCTCAGGAGAGATACATGTAACACATCGTGAACTTGAGAGAGATTCGGTGGAAGCGCCAATCGGTAAGCTACCTTCCCAACACGATCCAGTATTTCAAAAGGACCGATATATCTAGGGCTCAACTTCCCCTTCTTTCCAAATCTCATAACCCTCTTCCAGGGAGATATTCGTAAGAACACTTTATCACCCACTTCAAACTCTAGGTCTTTTCTTCGGTTGTCGGCATAACTTTTATGTCGACTCTGAGCTGCTCTTATGTGTTGTTGAATAGATCTGACCTTTTCTGCCATTTCATCAACGAGATCAGGTCCTAATAGCTTTCTTTCCCCAACTTCATCCCAGCAAGTTGGAGTCCTGCATTTCTTTCCATAGAGAGCTTCATAAGGAGCCATCTGAATACTGGAGTGAAAGCTATTATTATAAGAAAATTCCACCAAAGGTAGGTGTTGATCCCAACCTCCTTTGAAATCCATAGAGCAAGCTCTCAACATATCTTCTAGGGTTTGAATTGTTCTCTCAGACTGACCGTCTATCTGGGGATGATAAGCAGTGCTGAAACTCAACTCTGTATCCAGAGTATGCTGAAGACTTCGCCAGAACTTCGAGGTAAATCTCGGATCCCGATCAGATATAATAGAAAGTGGTACTCCATGCAATCTTACCACTTCCTTTACATATATCCTGGCAAGCTGATCTAGAGAGAAATCCTCTCTAATAGCAATGAAGTGTGCAGACTTTGTAAGACGATCAACTATGACCCAGATAGCATTATTGCCTTTGGATGTTTTAGGAAGTCCTGTGACAAAGTCCATAGTGATGTTTTCCCATTTCCATTCGGGTATGGGTAATGGTTGTAACATCCCCTTAGACTTCTGTCTCTCAGCTTTAACTTGTTGACAAACCAAGCATCGAGAGACATATTCAGCAACATCTCTTTTCATGCCATCCCACCAGAAGTACTCTTTCAGGTCCCTATACATCTTCGTGCTTCCAGGATGAATAGAGAATGAAGAACTATGAGCCTCATCCAGCAGCTCTTTCTTTAATTCGGGGATGGGAGGAACACAAACCCGATTCCTGAACTTTATTATCCCATCACAATCAAGGTTGAATTCAGGAACATTTCTCACCTTCTTTTGTAACTCGACATCTTCTTTCTGTGCCTCTTTAATCTTCACATGTATAGATGGTTGAACATTCATTTGAGAAAGATAAGATTTTTCCCCTTCCATTATAATTCCAAGATCCATCCTTTGTAAATCCATAAATATTGGATCTTTTGTGATCCTCATCATGGATAAACTAGCATGGTCTTGTCGACTTAATGCATCTGCCACCTTGTTTGCTTTCCCAGGGTGGTAATGGATTGAGCAGTCATAATCCTTAATCAGCTCCAACCATCTTCTTTGGCGCATATTCAATTCCTTTTGTGTGAAAATATACTTTAAACTTTTATGATCAGTATAAATATCACACCTTTCACCATAAAGGTAATGCCTCCAAATCTTTAATGCAAAGATTACCGCAGCCAACTCCAAATCATGTGTTGGGTAATTTTGCTCATGGATTTTCAACTGTCGTGAGGCATAAGCTATCACCATATCATTTTGCATAAGAACACACCCCAATCCCTTCTTGGATGCATCACTGTAGATCACAAACCTTTCTCCACTACAAGGCAGTGTGAGCACAGGTGCACTGGATAACCTTCTTTTCAACTCCTTGAAATTCTCTTCACATTCCTCTGTCCAGACAAACTTAACTCCTTTCCGAGTCAACTTGGTGATTGGATTAGATAACCGTGAAAAATCTTTTACAAAACGTCGATAATATCCAGCCAAACCAAGAAAACTTCAGATCTCAGTTACTGTTGTTGGTCTTGACCATCTTTCGATAACCTTTGCTTTTGCTGGATCCACAGATATCCCCTCTTTTGAGATTATATGACCCAAAATGCAACTTTTTGAAGCCAAAATTCACACTTGGTAAATTTGGCATAAAGATTCTCTTTTCTCAGGGTCTTCAATATAATTCTCAAGTGATCTTCATGCTCTTCCTTGCTCTTTGAATAGACAAGAATATCGTCTATAAAGACTACCACAAATTGATCAAGATAGTCTCTAAAGACTCTATTCATTAGATCCATGAAGATAGCAGGGGCATTGGTATGACCAAATGGCATCACTATAAATTCATAGTGTCCATACCTTGTACGGAAAGCCGTCTTTGGTATATCCTCCCTTTTGACCCTTAATTGATGATACCCTGAACGAAGATCAATCTTGGAAAAGTATTGAGCTCCGCGTAGTTGGTCAAATAAGTCATCAATGCGTGGGAGAGGATATTTGTTCTTGATAGTGATCTTGTTAAGTTCTCGATAATCAATGCAGAGTCTCATTGATCCATCTTTCTTCTTAACAAATAGAACAGGTGCTCCCCAAGGTGACGCACTAGGGCGTATGAATCCCTTATCAAGATTCTCTTGGAGTTGCTTCTTCAATTCCTGCAACTCAATTGGGGCCATTCTATAAGGTGTCTTTGAAATAGGCAAAGCACCCGGTACGAGTTCTATTGAAAACTCAACTTCACGATTTGGTGGAAGACCCGGCAATTCCTCCGGAAAGACATCATCAAACTCCCGTACAATGGGCATATTCTTAATCGTGAGTTTCTCACCAACCATTTGAGATAAATAACCTTCATTTAGTGGAATCAATACCCATAAGATGGAAGAAATTTCCACTGGAAGGTTATGTTCATCCTTGCATTGATAGACGATCATAGGTTGATCTGGAATATGAAATGTGACTTCCCTTCTTTGGCAATTGATATGAGCTCCATGTAGAGAAAGTCAATCCATGCCAAGAATCACATCAAATTCCACTAAAGGAAGGATCACAAGATTTGCAGGAAGCACTTTCCCACAAACTTCGATCGGAGAAGAGTTATAAACTTCTGATGTGATTGATGTGCCATTAGGTGTTGTCACAGCTAACTCAACATCTAATTGTTGAGGTAATACGGTGATACCCTTAGAAAATTTTTCAGAAATAAAAGAGTGGGTGGATCCAGAATCAAATAAAACATTTGCTACTTTAGAGTGGATGGTAAGTGTACCTTTCACCACATCGTTATCGTACTCCACATCGCTGATAGAAATTGCATGTGACGTTCCTTTGTCTTTAGCCTTAAGAGTTTGTTGACGTCGACCATCATCATCAACCCTTGGATTTGGGCATTGATTGGCATAATGCCCCATCTCCTTGCACTTGAAACATTGAAGTGTAGCAGGTTCATTCTGTGTATCCCTTCCTTTGTTTGCATCATTAGACATCTTCTTCCCATTATCACGGCATTCAAATGCCCGATGACCTTCCTTTCCACATTTAAAACATTTACTTGTCCCTTTAAGACAACTCCCTCCATGTTTCTTTCCACACTTTGAGCATAAGGGAAAGTTCATCTTCTTTTCCGTGTGCTCTTTAGATTTTTCTTTGAATTCCATCTTCCTCTTCTTATCAAACCCATGTGACTGATGGGTTACTCCAATCTCCATCTCGACTTTGAGAGCACATCGAACGATTTCCTCGTAGCTATTGAAGTCCCTTATGGCTAACGCCCTTCGAAGACTTGGTTTTAAGCCACTAAAGAATCGATCGATCTTACTCTCAGGTTGGATAATAATACCAGAAGCGTACCTTGCAAGTCTTGTAAAATTTGCTTCATAGGTACTAACAGATTCATCATCCCTTTGCTTCAGTTCAAGGAACTCTTTCTCCATCTTTGTTCGGAGAATACGAGGGAAGTACTTATTGAAAAACAAGTTCTTGAACTCGTCCCATTCCATGGACTCAATTTCATCCCTTTGCCTCGTATTCTTAACAAGATTCCACCATTGATCCGCATCTCCTTCCAAACGATACACTGCTAGGATGACTTTATCATGCTCAGAACATTGAAGAACTGAAAATATCTTTTCAGTAGTACTAATCCATTGTTCAGCAACTAATGGATCAGTAGACCCGCTGAAAGATGGTGGACGCTGCCTCATGAAGGATTCAACAGAATGTTGCTCCCTCCTTTGTTCGTTTGGAAATCCGGCATGATTCATAGCTTGAGAAAGTTGTGTGAGCATGGCTACAAGATTTTGCATTCCAGCTCCCATATCGTTTGGTTGCTCAGGGGGACAATCATTGCATTGCCCATCGCATTCCGCATTAACACGGTTCCTTCGGGTTCCAGCCATTGACTAAAACCAAGAAGAATAGTGTGATCAACACTAATTATAATAGGAAACCACATAATTCAAGAATAAAATTTTCATGCTTAAGGTCTTATCCTAGGTTATTCAAGGCCATTTCTAAAACACTAAGATTGTGTTCTATGCTTAGACTTATCCTTAGGGTTCTTACTAAGGCTTTCACATCCTAGTTTCCAAAGGTTGACTATACCTTTCCTCTGATACCAACTATAACGACCCACACTTTACATACATTGTTAATACTTCAAAATTGAATTACACTTATTACAACATATGACAAAACCACAAAGGACCGTATAGGTATAGTGTCTTTAGAAACTGGGAAACATAAACAACTGGTTCATAAATCTTCTACAGTGTCTCCCATTTATTTCATCATATCTAGGGTCCCTTTTAGCATATTCTACTTAATATCCATCTTCCTGGCCTGGGGAAAAGAAAACATAAAAGGGTGAGCTCAAATGCTCAGCAAGGGCAAATAAAGGAAATAAAAATCATATCATATCTTTTTGAAAATTAAAACCTGCAAAAGAGATCATAATATCTTAACATGGAATAAATCATAGAAGTGAAAATGAGATCCCCATAATCATAACATAAAACTTGAATCTTTGTGGCATGTACACATAATCATGGAAAATCATTTCTTGTTAGTCATGACTCATTGCCAAGACTATCTTAGTGGACAAAGTCCCTTTCTGAACCGAGTTCACTCCTCGTTTCAGTCCTGTATCACTGAACCGAAATAACCTTCCGTTCCAGCCATGTCTATCTCATGAGATATAAAATCATTACCCAATGCATTGGAGGGAGATATAGGTCCCACCCATCTTATAATGAATCCTTTCTTATGTGTGCCACATAATCATAAAACATACATAATCGCATAACACATGTAACAAAAATGGGATTCTTGAAACATCATGACATCATAAATCAATTCATATAAGATAAAGGAATTCATAAACATAATTCCATCACAACATAGTCAAATCAATGTAAAAATATGGATAGAAACATAACTCTTTATTATCTTAGATGGAAAATAATTTTGATAAAACACTTGAATTGAATTCTTGAGGAAAATATCCTTTCTTCTTCAAAATCAATTTCTTTTCACAAAACATCATGCAATTTTAAAAGAAAGAGATTTTATTGAAAATAGTCATGAAATCTTTTAGAGGAAGCTTCATGAAAATAAGGCTTTATAAAACAGTAGAAATCCGTTCGTGCCGTATAAGTTAAAAAAACATCCTTCGTACTTTTGTCGGAAAAGTCAAAAAGTACCTCGTACGAAAAACGACAAAAGATTCCTTTCATACGTATTACTAAAAACTCACCGAAGGGTAAAAATGGATTTAAACAATTTTAGGTGGATGGAAATAATATTACATATTGATAAAACATAGATGTGAATGATAAAATACACCCCAGTAAATACTTACGAATAAACAATCTCGGATAAAAATGAGATTGTGATATTTCCCTTACCTTAGGTCCGATTTGCTTTGTTCGTGTCCGAAGCTCCTGTATAATGGTTTAAATACTGTTATTGACTTATTCCAGAATCATACATATTGATATGAGATCATATATGGTCATATTATTAGCTTCTTTTTAGTAATATTTCATTGTTACTTGTTACTCGGGTCTTTATAACTTTTTGTTCTTATGCGTGTTTTGTCGAATAAATTCTTATTCTTATCTTTAGGTTATAGATAATTCATTTCCAGAATGGTATTAGTGTAGTATATACCATATTCATTCATTCAATTCATTTATATAATCATTATGAAATGAAGATCATGTAGAACGAGTCGCATCACATCGTGGAGACGGTATTCCGTACGTACGCACGAGTGATGATATTGTTCCTATGATCGTGGAATTGTATTGGAGTATATATATATATTATTTCAGTATCAATATTACTTAATAATAATCATATATAGTTACTCATTACACCATTATACCCATCCTTGTAAGGTGATGGTGGAAAATAGATTACACCACGGCGTGGAGACGGTATTCCGTACGTACGCACGCGCGGTGATTTCATTTTTCCGTAGGATGGATAGAAGGTGAATTAGGGTTGTTTCATATTTATAATAACATATCAGTATGTAAGTAATACTGATGTTATTACTTTATCATGAAACAACTAAAGAAGAAGAAGTTGAAGAAGAAAGAAATTGAAAAGATCGGTAATGGATATTACCTCTTCTTTGGAACGCCTTTTTGAATCCTCCACTTAAGGAACTAAGATTGGTCTTTGGAGAAGACCAGGACCTCTAGGATTATTCTAGGGAAGTGGAGAAGGGAAAATGGCAGGGGTTGGCCGAGCTTGAGTGCTCAAATTGGTGTGAGGAGGAGGGGGAGGAGGTGCCCTTTTATAAGGGAGGAGAGGGGCACCTTAGGAATATCTCAAAATATTATTTTATATTAAAGTCAAAATCGGTTTATAATGGTTCCAAAGGGTCTTATTTCGAAGCTAAAGTGGGGATGGGTCGAAATCCTATCAACCAATAGAATTTAGACAAGTTTAGGATATTATTTTAACCTTATCAATTAAATTTAACTCTAAGTTAAATAATTTAACTTTTACCATGTCTTTTTGTTTTCTTTCACTATATGGTTAATACACTTACTATAACATGCCAAACGAACCCCAAATTGCTTATTATTAATATATATATCCTTATCTAAGTCATTTGGCCGAACCTTAGATTTTTAGGAATAAAATAACAATTAATAATATAATATTTGATTTAAAAACTATTTTGTGTCAATTTTGACACTATTGGATATATGATTTTTGTCAAAGTCATAACAGAATTATATGTTCGAACCAAGTTGATTAAATCAATACTAATATATCATAGTAACCTAGAAAATTAGTGGAATTCATAAAAAGTCTTAAATTACATTTATTTTGGTATTTATATTATCAATTTTGTCAATATTTCATTAATAAGATAATTACTGCATCATCTTTGTGTCATAAATAAATTAAATTATTTGATGTCTAAAAATTACAAATAAAATACCATCATGTGGGAAATCTTTTTAGATTTCTAATGAATATTTACAATCGAATTTATCTTATGTATAACCCTATATTAAAAATGATTTACTTATTAAAATTTGATTTTAACTATTTTAACCCTTCTTTAAATAAATTAATAATAAATGTCCTAATCTAATCCAAGTGGGCCTAAATGGTCATATTTTATTCCTAAGTTTGTTTTTGGTCGAATTAAACTTGTCCAATAGAATTAGGACATGTGTTAGGGTAATATTAATATCATATTTACCCTTAGTTACCCTATTTACTATTAACCGCGGTAAAAATAGTAAAAAGTTACTATTCACCAAAAAATTATTTTCATCTCATTGAACCACATTTTAGTCCTTGATATTAACCGTGTCTCTCGGATTTTCGATATTCCATTCACAGAAGCAGTAAAATTAAGTTTTATGCAAAATTCAGTTTTTAACCTACCACTTAGTGGTTTCACTATTCATCAAAAATTGAAAGTTTTCAGAAAAATACCAAAATTTCACCCTAGGCTAATTTCGATATTCTGAGTCCAAAAATGAAGTCCATTTTGAAAAATAAAATTTATAAATTTTCAAAAAGTGGTTATTACTATTCATAACGGCTAGTTTTAATAGCATATTGTTGTTTAGTGGAACTCGGTATTGCGTACGACGCAAGCTATCGAGGAAGGTCACGATTGCGTGTAAAGCAAGCCAAGCAAGTGTTGTGTAGAAAAAGATTCCTTTGATGATTTATATAACATAAAAGTCTCGGGTGTTACAAGTATCCCATGGGAGAGATTGGGTCCCCATTGTTGGAATGTTGAAGACTTGGTGGGACTTACACTGAATGGAGGTTTTGTTTTCCTTAATGGATGGGGTATATGAATAAACAAGGAAAATAACCTTAATATGATAAAATTAAAGTATATAAATGATACTAATATAAGTATATTTCTATGTTTAGAATAAATTTTAAATAAAAAGGTTAATAATAAAAACTAAGTAGTTGATAATACTCACATTGAGAACTTGGATTTTCCTTGGATATCTCATTAAATTTGGAGGGATTTGGATAATAATGGAATACCATAGGATTATGTTATTGTTAGAGGATTATAGGGAGAATAAAATGGTATATTTTTAAAGTATTAATTATTAATTAAGGATTTCCTTGAAGTGGTGAATATGTTACCCTTTATAAGTGAACTAAATGGTAGTTTTGGGAACACCTTTACATTTTTCTATAATTCCATAACACTATTCAAGATTCAATGGATAAAAAGTGGAAAAAAATTAGGGGACACATTTACTGGTTGATCCATAGCTCAACCATTCAGTTGTAGGTATATATTTAAAATGTTTTAGTTCTCTAAAACATGCTTAAACTAAATTTACCCCTTATTAATTTTACATTGGTAATTAATTTCTAACCTTATTAATTAATTTTAATGAAAAATACTAAAATTAAAATTTTTAAATAATTTTAGAAATCTAATTTTAAATTTAAAAATCATTTTATCTAATAAATTTTATAAAGTTTTGATATGTTAATTTTAAAATTAACACATTTAATTGTGTAAAAATGGTTTTTAGAAAAAAAATTATATTTAAATTTATATATATGATGAAATTATCATGGTTACTAATTTTAATGATATAAATTGATTTTTTATAAAACAAATAAAGGTTATGGGGCTTTTTAGGAAAAAATATGAATCTATCTTGAAAGTGATTTCTTTAAATAATAATAATGAAAATAGTTTCTATATTAAAATAACATTTTAATTAGTTATAAAAACATTTTTATATTTAAAAATAATATTTAAATATGTATAATTTTATTCCTAAAATTATTATATGATTACATTAATGTATTTTAAATCTTTTAAGTTATGATTACATAGTGATAAAATCATGGAAATTATATTTTTTGTAAATCCCCCATTTTTTAAAAAAAATCATCCTCTTTAGAAAATGCTTGATAATTGTTACTAAGTAAATTTTTATATGAGGAATTAAAAATTGAAGTTATTTTTATTAAATTTTAATTCAAAAATTTTAAAATTTAGTTTTTGAAAAAAATCACAAAATATATTGAAATTTTTTTATCATAAAATGACATTTTAAAATATTAACTGATATTATTCTTATTTCATATAATTTACCAACTAAATTAGTGTTAATATATTATTAATATAAAGCATAATTTATCATTAATAAAAAAATTCTTGGAATATAAATGTGTATCATATAAAAGGAAATTTTTTTATAAATTTTTTTTTCAAAAATAAATGATCTTATTAGTCTTTTTAGGTAGAAAAATTTAACTTCTTTCATATTAAATGTAGTATTAATTTTATTTATATATAGATTTGATAAATCAGTTACTCATATTCATTCTAATTAATTCAATGGAAATTTTTTAATAGTCATATTTAAACATTTATATTTTATCTAAATATATAATGGTTTCTGTTTTATTTTGGTATTTCATGTGTATAAAGATATGAAACAAATTAACTTATTTAAAGGTAATCATATATTATAATTCCAGGTTGTTATAGTTCCTATCAATGAAAATGTGTATTATTATCTCATCATGATATCATTATCAATGTGTAACATTTGATCACATGATTTAATTCAAGGAAAAAACAATTATATTGAATTCGTAGTAAGGAAACTTATGTTGTGTGAATCATTGGTGGTATGGAATTTTCTAAATGATTAAGATAGAATTTATCGCTTCTGAATTTAGGAAGAGATATCTCATGGGACCATGTTTACTAGGATGGTAGTACCTGCATTAAATTCATTTTCATCATACAATTAGTTAAGTATATCTAGTAAGTTCATGAAAAATATAAATCATCAAAAAAAATATAATGACACTAGTGTGCATCTTGATTTATGTGATATCGCAAAAAAATATTATATTACATGGACCATTTTTGTAGGAGGTATTTGTAGTAATGAAATTTCATATCTCCTTAGGGTCCATGATGTGTTTTTAAACTCTTCTCTTCATTTAAAATTAGGACTCACTACTATCAATATAATAACCTAGGGGGTCACACTCTATATGTATCCACAAGTTCTACCTATTCAGATGAATTGGAGTTTAGGATGAAGTTTTCCCCACGTACAGGGGATAGTGAATGTGTGAGTATGAATGATTCCTAGTAAAATAATTTAGTTATATTATTCAAGTTTATAATAATGATGAATGAATGTATTTATCAAGGTATTCACTAGTTGATTGATCATAAAATTAAATGAAAGAAAAAATAATTTTTAGAATGAACATAAAATGTTCAGGGTTTTTTAAATTATTAAGGGAGATTATGAACCATGTTAATAGTTTATATTTTATTACATATCTTTTTAATGTATTATAAGTGTCTAATAAATTTTTTGTAACATTTATGATAAGTTTAATTTATTCATAAGTATGCACAAGGGTTTAAAATAAAGGTTATTACTTTCTAGGGACCAAAGTGTGATTTTGGAAATTATAACCTAAGTAAAAAATATCATTTTAGCCTCTTGAATAGATCTCTATATTTTTTGCACGAATTTTGAGATATTATCTCTCCTATCCTCTCCTCCCAAGATTATAGAGAGATAATTTGATGGAAGAAAAAGGTCAAATCAATTCCAATTTTTTAATCAATCTCATGTTTGTCATGAAATCAAAGATATGTCATATAACACTTATAATTCCCATTATAGAACCTAGGAATTGAATATCAATGATACATGATTTTTGGTAAATTTTAATGTGATTTATAGGATTCCTATCTTCATTCCTTTCATTCATGATGTGCTGAAAGTATGTCAATCAAATCAGTGATATCAAATAAACAAGGTACTATTTATAGTTTCGTTGATTTTTTCTTCATGCATAAATTAAATTTCACATGATCTATTAAGAAATGTAGGAAAAGATTTTTGTGGATTCGGTGTTTTTAACATGAATCCACACCCAAAATTTTAAATATTTATTTTCACACTTCTACTACACCCCAGGATCCTTTGATTTATATTAGATAAAACATGAAATTATTTAAGTCAAAAAACATTAAAAAAATTATTAAATTTTCTATGATTTGAAAAAAGAGTTTTGATATAAACCCAATGCAAATGGAGTTGCATCGATTTGATTTTGTATAGTTGATCTAAGATCGATAGTTTTTTGGATAAATTATGATGGAATTATATATGTGTGTGTGTGTGTTATTTGTGTGTAGATGGGATTTGATGAGATTTTTTTGGGCATCTTTCATGGTGGAATGAGACAAAATGTCATTATATTATATTTAGGTACAACTGCTAATAGTAGATCATGCATGCTACAAAGAAACTATAGGTAAATATGTTGGTGTGGGGACTTGACCTTGTAACCACACCCCAAATCCCACCCCATCTTTACCAACCTAGCTAATCACAGGGGTAGAAAAGGCATCATTATAAAATTTTATTAAAAAACAATGTGTTATCTATGTCCCCTTCAAAGGGAATGGACAAAAACCTTAGGTCCCTCATATTTTAAGGGGGAAATGAAATTCATTACCACCACATTGATTGGTCACACACACACACACACACACATATATATGGCATCCCAAATTATGATGTCCAGCATTTCCCCAATTTGGGCCAGATCGGTTCAGTCTGGATTCGACCAACCCAACCTATTAAACCTACCATAAGCCCTAAATTAATATCAAAGGATCTACTTTAGATCCAAACAGACCTAAACTTTTTATAAAAAGAATAATTTTAATTTAATTTCATGTAATTTTAAAAAAAAAAATTCAGTGTCATGGGACATATCGGTAATTAATTAAAGTTATTTTAATGAAAGTTAAATCATTAGAAATACCCTTAAATTAAATTTTAACAATTTTAATTATAATTATAAAATATAATTATCTTTTTACTAGTCATGATTTAATACCGACCCATGAATGTTTGGTTTACTATTTATTTAATTTAATTATTGCATTTAATTTTTTAAAATATAATAATTATTTTTATTTTAACTATCTATGTATCATCCCTCTCTATTTAAAATATCTAAAGGCCTATATTTCAACATTTTAAGTAAAAAAATGTAATTTCACACCCTAAATTCCCCTCACCTTTAAGTGAGTATACATTGTAAAGATTAGAGGATTTCATAGCAGTATAGTTCAAGTAGTGATTCGGCATGAACCAAACGTATGAAATGAATATGAGTTTTGGGTGTTGCAATTTGAGTCAATAATTGACTCAAGTAATTCCCCATGAGTCTTAATTAATATATTATCCACATGATATATTTATCAATAATTAATAGCTCATAATCACATCATTATTTTTTTATTTATCATTTGTATGGTGTATTATTTTTTGAATGTGTATTTATTATGTGTCCTCATATAGTATAATAATAAAAAATAATTCATATATTAAATGAACGTGTATTGTGATTTTTTTCTATGTAAATCTTGTTTAAGTTGTGAGTGTGATCACATAGACAAATTATGTTAAATAGTGTAGGTTCTAGGAACAGAAGAAGTCTTTGATGTGTCATTCCCAAATTTTATCTTTGTCATGATTAATGATCAGTCTGATATTTACACAATGATAAATGTCGTGATAAAAGTAATTGAATCAGATAAAAACTAAAAAGGGATAGAAATCTTGAACCAAGCATAGGATCATCACATATTTTTTATAATTAATTTAATTAATTATGAATTACCTTGTGGGAATTATTTTTTCATTGATGGATCTTATAATATATCTATGATGTATCATTGTTGTGTTGAAGGAATCAAGAATAGATTCCCTCTAGTAGTGAGCTACATGAGTTCCAAAAATATCTAAACGTCGTCTTAAGAATCTCTAGTTTCTAGAATAGAAGATAATATCTCTGTTTTCATTCACCTTTGATCACCAGGATAATCTCTTCCAATGTGTTATCCTTGATCTCTATAGACTCGAGAGTGTGAGGTGGAGGAAGATCTATCTATGTTCTTGGGACTATTATTGGAGAACGGATCACTCTAGGTCTTTGAGAGGATTCTCTGGATTCATTGTTCACAATAAAGCAAATTAATTGGATCTCTTTGAAAATAAAATAATTGGGTTTATATATCGCTAGGGTTATAAATAAATAATTTCACAAGTTCCTTTTATTATTTATTTAATACCTTGTGGAACCCCATGTATATAACAATAATATTATTATTATTATTTCTTGACATTCACTTAACTTGAAAATTAAAATTAAATATTATTTATTCAATATATATTATTTCTCACTAGACCATTAAACCCAATTTTTCATTCTTCCACAATATTTATCGGTCCTTGAATAATGTCTATTTATTTATTAAATAAATAAAAATGAATTTTTCACCAATAAAATAATAAATATTATATTCACTAAATATAAAATAAATATTTACTAAATATTCATCTCATATGATATTCTCTAAAATAACTGGTGACGGAATATATACTATCAAGAAAAAATGAATAATTATTAAACCACATTCGGGAATAATATTTATTTAACTTGTTAAATAATAAATAATAATATATTATTTAACTGAGATTATGGATGCACTTAGTGTGAAACCCTCTAGGCCTATTTCTTAGTGGCATTAGGAGAAACAACCTAAATTCCAAGGTTAGTATCAAGAAACATTCCAAGGCACCCATAGAGAAATAATTAAGTGATACAATGACATAATACCTCATAAAGATGATGACTATGTAATATAATTCCTTTATCATAATATCTCTAATTAAGAAGGTTTCACATTGGTGCCATCAACCTATATTTTCTTGATATATCTTTATTTGAATTTTTGGAAATCAAACTTGTCTATAGAACATTTTGGCCATGGATTGATTTAGGCTATATCATTTCCATAAAAAAGAATGAGATATCAACTTCTGTTAAATAAAATAAGGGAAAAATACTTTCTCACATTATTCATTAATGCAACATCACTCGTGACACACATAATGTATCCTACCTCACTACAAACATATGTCATCATGGTTTTTATTAATAAATCAAAGTATGTGAATTACAATATTCATTAATAATAATCATAAAGTCTAAGTATCAATAAACATGTCCATAGATAGGAACATAAAATGACACATGTAAATTTGTATTTCCTACTGGTGAGTCTCATTCTCATAGTATCCTACACAAGATAGTATCAAGGGAATAGATCATGAGAAGGTTCTTCAAAGTCCTATGAGTCTCCACCCATGATATTCTGTATATTTTTTATCCCTAAAATGATTTCATCTATCTATAGAACATATATTCAATAATATTGTCATGGTACTTCTAGGTTCTCATCATATAGGGGATATCTTATGTCCTTTTAGTGTGACAAATTCTCTTAGGACATTATCACATACTATGTTATGTAGAATAAAAATCATGATGTGATATGGTTTTTATTAATATTCAAAACAATGAATACAGTTAATCATAAAGTACACATATGTTGGTTCTATGGAACCAACTCCAACAGACATACACTTACACTAGATCGAACTAATAAAAACCTTTAGTCCTCTAACTCTCACATGATACTCATGTTTCTGCTGAGATAGACCTTTATTCAAGGGTTCCACTAAATTTAATTCCATGGGAACTCTTCTTACTGCAACTTTACCTCTATGATAAAAATTCCTCAAGAAGTGATACTTACAAAGTATATGATTTTTCTATTGGTGTGACCTTTGATCCCTTGAAAGATCCATCACTATAGTATTATCACAATACATTGTGATAGGATCTTTTCAGCTAGGTACCACCTCAAGATCCATGAAAAAGTTTCATATTCAAATGGCTTCCTTGGCCGCATCAGAAGCTACTTTATACTCAGACTCCATTGTAGCAAGTACTATAGTATCCGAGGTTTTGTAGCTACACTATTCACCAATGGGCCTTTGGGTAAAAAAAATATGGGCCTTCAGTTCCATGTATTTAGATTTTATTCCCCATTGGACCTATGGGCCATGTACTGAATAAATAAGACTTAATGGGTGGTTTATCCCCTAAGGGGGGATATGGCCTACCTTTCTAGCTTGTGTGTGATTTTTGTGTGTGTTTAAATGTAATTGTACCCCCAAACACCTAATATATATATATATAAACACTTGAGGGTAGCCTTAATAGAAGACTGGTGTTTTTTTCCTAGATCTTCTTACTATCTTCCTAACATGATCAATGCATAGGCAACATCAAGTCTAGTAAATAACATGGAATACATGAAAGATCCTATAACTGAATTTTATGGGATCTTACTCATTCTCTCTTTCTCTAATTATTTCTAAGGACACATTTTCTTAGAAAGATGTATATTATGTAACACTAGAACCAATCCCCTCTTGTATTTCTCCATGATAAATATCTTTAGTACCTGGTCAATGCATGTACTTTGACTTAGTCCAAGTATCCTCTTGGATATATCACAAATTATCTTGATCCCTAGATAGGCTACTTCACCTGAGTCCTTCATGGAGAAACATTTTCTTAACCTATCCTTAATAGACTATAAGACTGGTATTTCATTTCCAATAAGTAAAATGTCATCAATGTATATTAATAGGATAATGACTGCATTTCCACTAAACCTTTTATAAACACATGGCTCGCATTCATTCTTTCTGAAAATGGATTCTTTTATAGTTTCATTGAATCAAATGTTCCTTGACCTGGATACTTGATTCAATACATAAATGTATCTGTACAACTTTATAATCCTTTTTTCATCACTTGGAGTCACAAACCCTTCTGGTTGTGTCATATAGACATCTTCATGAATGTTCCCATTAAGGAATGAAATTTTCGCATCCATCTTCCAAATTTCATAGTCATGGAAAGCTGTTATATCAAGTAGAATTATGATAGACTTAAACATGGAAAATAGTGAAAAGGTTTCATCATAGTTAATTCCCTTATTATGTTTAAACCCTCTATCCACTATCCTTTATTTATAGGTATTTACATTACCTTACATATCTATTTTTCTATTGAATACCCATAGTTATCCTATCATCTTTACATCAATGGGTGCATTGACTAGTACCCAAACTTAGTTATGATACATGAAATCTATTTCAAAATTCATGGATTTTTTCCATCTTATAACTTCTAAACTCTCTGCTACCTATTTTTAGGGGATAGGTTTATTATTTTCAACCAATAATGAGTCACCATCTTCAGTTAATAGAAAACCATATCTATATGGTCCTCTTAACTCTATTATGCTTCTACAGAGTACTTGTGTTTCAGGAACTACTTCTTCCACGGGTACTTGTGGAATATGATCCTATACCAACTCTTTTTATTTTAAGAATCAACTTCATCAAATTCAATCTTTCTTCCACTATCCCTTTTGGGGATGTGCACCTTGTCAAGAATTATGGCTTGTCTGGTGACAATCACTTTCTTTTTTGAGGGGTTGTATAGGTTGTATCCCTTTGTTTCCTTAGGATACCCTATAAAGATATACTTTATGCCCTATGGTGCTAGTTTTTTTCCTAAGAAGTCATTAAAAAATGTCTCACAACCCCATACACATGTATGCTACCAATAGGTTTGTTTCCACTCCATAACTAAAAGGAAATTTTGTTTTCCACTTTAGTTGGTACTTTTTTTAATGTAAATGCAACAATTTATAATGTATATCCCTAAAAAGATAATAGATGATCATCATGAATCATCATAAACCTTACCATGTATAATAAGTTATGGTTCCTCCATTCACTAACACTATTCTAATATGGTGTGTAAGGTGGAGTGAGTTTAGATAGAATCCCAAACTCCTGTTGAAATTCAATAAACTCTTGTTAAAGATATTCACCATCTTGATCTGATCAAAGATTCTTTATCTTCTTTCCAAGTTGATTCTCTAATTCATTATTGAATTACTTTAATTTCTTAAAGGACTCTTATTTAAACCTCATTAAGTATAAATAACCATATCTACTCAATTCGTTAATAATAGTTATGAAGTAAGAATACCCACCTCTAGCTTCAACTATAAATGGTTATCACAAATAAGTGTGTGCCAATCCAATAAGCTTTGTTTCCCTTTCACCCTTTCCACTGAATGGTGGTTTGGTTATTTTTTTCATGTAAAATACATGACATATTTCATGTGGTTTTATCTCAGATGAGTCTAAATAACCATCTTGACCTATCTTTGAAAATTCTTCTCGTTTACATGACTAGGATGGTGATGCCATAGTTGGGTGTTATATAAGTCATGTGAACATGATTTTTTATCAATTTACAATACTTTTTTTCATAATTTAATACATAAATACCATTATTTAAATGTTCCATCCCATAACATATGTTGTATTTATAAAAGAAACATATTTTATTTCCAAACTTGAAAATAAACCCATATGCATCTAGGCATGATACAGAAATTATATTCTTGGTAATAGTTGGTACTTAATAACAATATTTTAAAACCAAAATCATTCCCATTGCTAATGAAAGGTGGTATTCAACAATGGATAGAGCAACCAACATCACACCATTAGTATATCTCAAATCCTCCTCTCCTAAATAAATCTTTCAGAATCTACTTTATTCATGCATTTAGATATATATATATATATATATATATATCTGTGAGAACCATAAGCTGTATCGAATACCCAATCTGTAGATATTGAAATATTACATTAAATAATGAACACACTTTTAGCTTCCCCTTTCTTCTGTGTTTGGTTCTTCTTCCAGTGGCCTTACTTTCCACATAAAAAACATAATTCCTCATTTTCCTTGACCTAACTTTTGATCTTCCTCTTCTTAGATGGACCTTTCTTAGTAGCTTTATACTTATTCTGAGTCTTGGTCCCCTTTACCTTGTTCTTCATTTATCACTCACCATAATGACTACAAGTTTATCTTTCCCCATTTCCTTATCCACTTGGTGAATCAAAGTAAAAAAGTTTTGAAAGACTATTCTCATTATTTCTCATATTATAATTAATAATAAAACTGGAGAAGGTCTTGAGCTATGATGAAAGAATGAGATATATTCTCAACTTATCTTGGAATTTAATTACTAAAATGTATAAGAATTCAATGTATATAATAATCTTGACTTCATGAAGCCTAGCCAGCATAGACTCTTCATTGTAAACAAGTAATTAGATATCTCATATATACCTTGTCTCACCTTTTCTTGAGAGAGATCCTGAAGGTGATACATCATGTTTTATGCATCCATGTACTCAAGTTGCTTATAAATCTCATTGGTCATGCATGATAGCATAAAACACTAAAAATATGTGTAATAGTTCATATTATTCTTATAGAGAGTTAACTCTTCATCACTAGCCTCATTTCTAGGTGCATCAGGAATAGGTTCTTCCAGCACATATAATTTCCTTTCATGGAGTAGTATAATGCGTAATCACCTTTTACACTCCTGGAAATTTGTGTCGATAAGAAGGTTATCCTTATCAAGAATGGATAACAGTGATATGTTTTAAGTCATTTTTATTAATTTTTCTACAAATAAGATGAGTATAATTTTAGTACTTTTTCTGAATAAATTTAGACAAATAAATAAATATTATATTTATTAATCTCCCACTATTTGATCGAAACCCAATAGCCCTCACCATTGGCTTCAGGATATTTTGTTTCTTGTACATTATAGTTGAAAGGATCCATATTTACCTTCTTATTACCCCAACTTTGGTTACTCAAGAATCTTTAATAGTTTTAGGTAGGCATTACAAATTCCAACTGCATTAACTCATAGTTCCTTGATCTGTTGAGTGGACTCCCCGATCCTGAAATCCTTAAATTCGATTTCCTCAACTCTTTCCTCTTGGTTACACTAATTCCTACTTTTAAAGTCAAACCTTGATGTGAACTAAGTTAATTCATCCCAAAACATCATCTTAGACTTTTCTGGTAATTGGAATCACTGAAAATTTGGCTAATCAAGTACTTTGAACTATGGCTTCATTTTAACTGAAGTAATGGAAGGCTATACTAACTTAATATATATTATTGAGGTAATTTATGATTTTATGTGAAAATTTCCAGTTATTATCTTTATTATATTCTTGTTAATATTAATTGGATTTAATTAATTTATTAACCATATATTACATAATTTTTATTCATAATACCATTTATTCTACTTCTATCTTTCATGCATGTTAATTCACTAATTCATGTTATCGTGACAAGACATCCAGAATAAAAAAGCCATGAAACTTGATAGAAATAAAATAAAATAATAAAACGATATGATCATGAGTTTTTACTAATGGTTAGTTTATCTAGAGAATGATAAGCTAACAATCTACCTAGAGGAAAAACACATTGAACCAATTAAGGTTCTTATTATAAATTTCCACATGTACACCTATGTATATATCTTGGATTGGTTTTGCCTCATCTTCAAACATGAACCACCTCCACTAACTTGGTAGAACCATCTATTACATATGATTTCAGTCATACATAGGTGAGGGAAACAAGGAGTTTACATAAAAGAAACCATGGGCACACAGGACCTTACATAATGAGATGTGATATAACACACAGGTCAACAATTTAATTTAAATTAAATGAAACCAATCACATAAAAATTACTTGGTCTAAGATCATGATCATCCATTAGCATGAAATGAATTACACATTTAATAAAATTATAAATCAATTCTAATATTTATTATTTAAGATAAATTTTTCTTGAATAAATTAATTATCTTCTTTTAATTAATCAATTATTTTATATTAATTATCATTTGGATTTCCATGATATTCCCAACCATAATATTTTTAAAAAAATATATATAATTATTTAAAATTAACTGTGTACATAAATATAACATGGAGAAAATATGGTGAGTAACCATCTAAACTACCCAACATATATTATACTCATATATTGTTTACTATTGCGATATGTGGAATACCTGATTTATCACATAATTTCATGAAATGTACTATCAACGTAATTTTTACATGGATTACATGATTTTTCTATCACATGTTATGCTTCAATCTAAATAGAGTAATAACAATATTATAAATCATACATGGTATGTAGATCCGAAAATTATGCGGAAATTAATTAAATATTTATATATATTAAAACCCATCACATGACTTGTCCTATCAAAAAAATGACCACAATCATGCACATGTTAATTGGGTTTACATAGTATAATAAATTAATTTTAATTCTACACAATTTAGTATAAGTACATTGTTTATAAAATCTAGCTACACGGTGTGTATGTTTATCATCGTCTATCTGAGACAAACACCTAGGGACTTGGTGTGTATCTGTGACTCAGAAAATTGGAGTGCATGGTGTGTAAAAGGGCTACGTAGTGTGTGCTCTCCAAGATACACAATCACTAGTCAGGTTGGCCATGTAATAAGATACATGTCTTGTCTATGACTAAAGTAATACACTCTGTGTACGTGGGATATACAATATATACTTCAGCTAACCATGTCCTTGGCTAGATCGTTCAACATATAGTGTATGATTAAATTCACTTCATGTATTCAATGCACACAATTTGAATTAATACTGAATTAATTCTTGGGGCATTGAACACTAGAACACAGTGTGTACCTCCGGGTATACGGTGTTTACTCTTGTGTTATCCTGTCATAATCTTCAAAACCTCCAGATTAAATATTTTATTTTATTTCATTCAAAAAAATATTTTATTTGATTGTATTTAAGAGAAATGAAAGAGGAATAATAATATCTTGCATTTAAAATTAAATTATGATTAAAATTAAATTGAAAAATAAATGAAAAATGCGTAAATAAATAAATGGCCTTTTAGATAATTATAAAAATTTATGTGACCACTCTGATGCCACTTATAGGTTCTGGGCATAGGGGAAGTGTCGGATGGTTCGGGCCCAAATTTTCATTTTTTCATGATTAATGATCTATATGATAATTACACAATGATAAATGTTAGGATAAATAGAATTGAATCAAAAATAATAGACAAGGGGTAGAATGCTAGAACCAAGCACAGGATCATCACAAATTATTTATAATTAATTTAATTAATTAATAATTACCTTGTAAAAATTCTTTCTTCATTGATGGATCTGAAACAGATCTAAATTGTACCATCATTTCATTAAAGTAATAAAGAGAAGATTCCCTCTAGTAGTGATGTGGGTCTTCTGCAGGTTTGATTTTGGTGATTTCCGTGGTCTATTTTGATTGTGTTGGTTTGGTGGATCTGTTGGAATAGTGGATCTGTTGAAATGGTGTGTGGTGGCTGGTTTGATTCTGTCACTCCTTGGGCCATCTTTGATTTAGATGTGGTTATTCCTGTTGTGTGATTTCGCGAAGGAATCAATTGTGTTGGGATGATATCTGGTTCAAGGGTAGATTTTTGGTGGCCTGCGTTATCATGTTTGAAGAGTCATTGCAACTTTTCTATTTCAAGGAATTTCTCTAGATAGGGTTCAGAGAAGTGGTTTTCTCCTAGTTTTTGCTTTCAAATTTGGATGTTTGAGAGGGTATAGATTTTCCATCGGTTCTATGCCCGTGCAGTCATGCACGGAACTGCTTTATGTGAATCGCTGAGTAGGAGGCAACTAATCTATGTTTATGATGTTGTGTAGGATTTATTCTGTGGAAGTGAATGTGTTGTTTGCACTTAAATTTTGTATCGTGGTGCATTTAGTGTCTTAATTCATTGAAGTCTTGTATGGTTTCTCACTTTTTCTCAAAAGTGACTGAATAATAAAAAAATTAATTTTTAGTTACTATAGGAATCTCTGGGTGTTATCACGTTATATCTTATCATTTGAAACTTTCACCTTTGATCACCATAAGAATCACTTCTAAATCATTTCCCATGATCTCTCTAGAATCGATATTGGGAGGTGGAGAAGATCTCTCTCTATTCTTGGGAGTGTTCTTAGAGAAGGGATCTTTATAGAGCTTCGAAATGATTATATGGATTTGTTGTACACAACAAATCAAATGAATTGGATCTCTTTGAAAATAATATAATTAGATTTATATATCACTAGGGTTAGAAATAAATAATTTCAAAAGTTACCTTTATTATTTATTTAATCCCTTGTGAAAACCCATTTCTATAATAATATTATTATTATTATTTCTCGACATTAAATTAACTTCATAATTAAAATTAAATGTTTTTTTTCAAATAATATTTAATATATATTATTTCTCATCAGGTCATTAAACTCATTTCTCCATTCCCCCACAATATTTATCAGGCCTTGAATAATGTATATTTATTTATTAAATAAATATCAATGAATTATTTAGAAATAAATAAATAAATATTATATTCACTAAATAGAAAACAAATATTTATTAAATATCCCTCTCACATAATATTCTCTCGAATAACTTATGACGGAATATATGTGGTCAAGAAAATATAAATAATTATTAAACCATGTGTGGGAATAATATTTATCCAACTTGTTAAATAATAAATAATAATATATTATTTAATTGATATTTTGGATACACTTAGTGTGTGACCCTCAAGGCCTATTTCTCATTGAAATTAGGTAAAGCGGGCTAAAGTCCAAGTTTAGTGTCTAGAAACACGATAAGGTACCCATAGAGAAAAAAGTTAAAGTTGTAATGACATAATACCTCATACGGATTCTCACAGTATCATATAATCCCTTCATAATGATATCTCTAATCAAGTAGGTTGCACGCTAGTGCCATCAACCTATATATTCTTGATATCTCCTTATTTTGAATTCTCAAAAATTGAACTTGCTTATAGAACGCCATGTCCATGGATTTATTTATGCTATATCATTTACCTAAAAGGGCCTAAGATATCAACTTTTGTTAAATAAAATATGGGGAAATAATTTCTCTCATTATTCATTATTGTAATATCATTCATGATGCGCCCAACGTATCTAACCTCATCATGAACATATGTTGTCATGATTTTCATAAATACATAAAAGTACAAAACTTATAATGTTCATTAATAATAATATTAAAGTCTAAGGGTCAAAACACATATCTACAGATAGGAACATCCAATGACACATAAAAATTTGGATTTCCTACTGGCAGGTCTCATTCTCATAATATCATATACTGGATATTACTATGGTTTTACACCATGAGAAGGTTCCTAAAAGTTCTATGAGTATCCACCCCTAATAGTATGTATCATTTGCATCCCTAAAATGATTTCATCTAGCTATATAACATATATTTAAGAATATTGTTGTGGCACTTCTGGTTTCTCGTCATAACAGGGATCTACTATGACCTTTTAGTGTGACAGCTACTCTTAGGAAATTATCACATACTATGTTACATAAAATAACAATAATAATGTGATAAGGTGTTTATTAATATTCAAAAATATAAATCTAGGTAATCATAAAGTACATATAAGTTGGTTCTAGGGAACTAACTCCAAAAAATAGAACAGGATTTCATTCATTGAGATAAATTAACAAATTCATAAAATAAAATATTATGTCATTAAATATATTCCATCACTTGAATTTGGAGACAATTAATTTATTGAGGTTCTATTCAACCCTAGTTGAGGGTATCTTTGACTACTGAATAATTATTATGATAGCAGTAGGTTGACTTAACTAAATTTGGTATCAAAGAAGTAGTCATATCTACCTTGTTAAAAATTTAGTGGAAAATCATTGAGTAATTCATGGTAATCCTTTATAGGATATGAGACTACACTCAATAGATCAAGGATCCATGAGTTAATGAGGTTTTCTATCCAAAAGACTACTTTAGACTCTCATATTATTGGTGATTCGATGGATTAGAATATAAAGAGTTTAAGGATCCTTTCCATTATAATACTCAAGAGACTGAGTATTTAGAATCTAGTAGTTGAGGGATACTAGGATTTGATAAAATAATAGAATACATTAAAAATTAATAATATGAAAATGAATTATGGTAATCAAGATAATGTATTAATATACTAAGTTTACATGTTGTAGATAAAATGGAAACAACCACCAATTCAGTTTCACTATGATTGATATTAGATAAAGAAAATATCATGACCGTCTATAACTACCAAGAGTGGTATTGACACTTTCACATAGTACCACGTCATGAAAAAAAGCTTTATTTTATGAAATCTAAACCACCTGGTGAGCCTCCTCTAGGAGAAAGAAAGGTGGATAAAAATAAATATAATTAGCAAATGGATGGTGCACCATATGTTAAATGATTTATGTTTTCATCTTTGTCTGATGAGTTATAGAAAATAAAAGAGGACAAAGATTATTTCCAAATGATATCTTTTATCCAAGAGTTATACTAGGAGAGATTTTGGAAAGAAATATATGAAATATTTAGTGCTCTATATAGATGCAATCTAGCATAAGAGAATTAGGTAGGACCTCATGTTCTCATGATAATCGGGTAAATTGAGAGACTGGAGACCCTTGTCTTCAAACTGAGCCAAGAACTAGTAATTGATCTCATTATTGCCTCTTTACCTCCAAGATTCTTGACATTCATAATTAATTATAATATTAATAACTTGGATAATTCACTCCAGTTCTCAAAGATGATTAGGATTTGATGAATTTCAACACTTTGAATCTTATGGTGAACAAGAGGATAAAATGCAAGGATAAATTTCAAGGGATAAGTTGTACTCAAATACATTGTTGCACCGCACTTCTAAAAAACCAAATATACAAAGAGGTAAATGAGTAGGAGGTGGTCTACTTTTCGTGTGGTAATAAAGGCCACTAGAAAAATAATTGCATATCTAGAAAGAAGAAGAAAGGTGATGATTCTGCTTTAGGTATATTTTTCATTGAATGAAGTCTACCAATATATACAAGTTGGGTATTGGATATTTTAAGTGCCTCACACATTTTTATTCAAATATAGGAACCAAATAGATTAAATATAATTTTTAAAGGTTAATTTTATCTATGAGAAGTTAATGGTGTGATATTATACACATTATTAGTGGGATATTATAATATTACTTTTCCTAGTGGAATGGTTTGTATGCTGAATAATTGTTATTATGTATTATCAATTACTATAAATATAATCTCAGTGTCAAGATTAGACACTATGGGATTTTATTTTAAGTTTTGAAATAAATGTTACTTTACATATAATGACAACATATATTATGGTATGGAACACCTTAACAATGTATTATATATACTTGAACTAAGAATTATAGTTTTGGAAATCAATGACAAATACAATGAGAATGAATCATATCATACACACCTATGGAACTTTAGGCTAGTTCATGTAAACAAAAATCATTTAAGAAAACTACATCAAGTGTTATATTAAGTCTCTATTGAGTTAAAACCATTGTATGTATGTCACACTTTTTTATAGGTTAAAATGATCAAATAACCTTTCAGTAGTATGGGAGAAAGATCTACATAACCATTGGTAAGAATATTAAGAAATTAAACTTAGACAATGGTGAATAATATCTTAAAAAATATTTTATGGATCATTTAAAGGGGTTTGGGATATTTTCCTAAATAATTACTCAATATACACCTTAATTGAATGATATTAGTGAAAGGAAGAATCAAACCCTTCTTGACATGGTTAGATCAATGATAACCCATGAAACTCTAGATTTATCCTTTTTTGGATATGAATTGAAGACAATGGCATATACAATAAATCATGTACCAACTAAAGTGGTGGAGGGTATTCTATAAGAGTTATGTTATGAAAATAAATCATGTTTGTCGAATATACATGTATGGCGATGTGAGAATTTTTTCAAGACTATTCCTAGTGACAAATTACCATTTTGAAGCACA
The DNA here is from genome assembly GCA_963277665.1 of Viscum album. Classification (NCBI taxonomy): domain Eukaryota; kingdom Viridiplantae; phylum Streptophyta; class Magnoliopsida; order Santalales; family Viscaceae; genus Viscum; species Viscum album. The sequence continues at coordinate 403,605,884 of OY728142.1, forward strand.
ACATACATCTTTGTAGGTTATGCTACGAAGAGTAAAGGATATTGTATATATAATCCTACAAATAAAAAGCTTATTGTGGGAATACTTGTTATATTTCTAGAAAGGGAACACGTTTCTAATAGAAATATTGGGAGAAATATTGAATTTGAAAAAATTAATGCTTCAGATACACAAGAGTTCATATAGATATAGAATCTATGAGAGGTAGTGGGGGAGGAATAAGTTCTCGAGAAACAAGTATTGCAAACGTCTACTAGAGATGTTAGAGAAATGGAGAGATATGGTTTTCTTATCACTGAGTCAAGTGACGTTATTCCTATAGAATAGTGAACCTATAACCTATAAGGAAGCAATAGATGGAAAGGATTATTCTAAATGGAAAGAAGCTATGCATTTGGAGATGGATTCCATATACCAAAATATATTTTTTATTTTGGAAGACCCACCAGAAAATTTAAAAATAGATTAGGTTTAAATGGGTATTCAAGAAAAATTTAGACACGTATAGTCAAGTGAGAACCTTTAAGGAATATATAGTAGTAAAAAAATTAGGAACTTTTATGGAATTGACTATAAAGAAACATTCTTTCCAGTCACAATGCTCAAATCCATGAGAATATTACTTGAAATATAAACCTTAAATGATTATAAAATTTGGAAAATGGATCTCAAAAATACTTTTCTAAATGGTAAGTTGGCTAAAGACGTCATTATGACACAACTTAAGGGTTTTATTATGTAAAAGAGTGTTAATAATGTGTAAAATCTATAGAGATCCATTTATGGGTTGAATCAGTATTCATGATCATTGAATGTTAATTTTGATGTGGATATAAGAGAATTTAGTTTTATTAAGAATGAAAGTGATATCTGTGTATATATTAAGGTCAGTGGAAGTTCCACCATTTTCCTAGTTTTATATATTGATTACATATTAATCATTGGAAATTAAATGAAAGTCTTAAAGTCAGCGAAGACTTATATAAATGAAATATTCTCCATAAAAGACCCAGGCAAAGTAGAATTCATTCTAGGGGTTAAGATCTATCGAGATAGATCTCAAATGCTGCTTGGTATAAGTCAAAATACATACATTGACAAGGTACTTAAAAGGTATAATATAGAATAATTTAGGAGAGGATTGGTGTTGATGTCACATAGTATTAATCTCCCCCAGGAAATGTGTCCATATACATAGGATAATATTTAAAGAATGAGTATAATTTCTTATACTTTGATAGTGGGATCTATCATTTATGTCCTACTATGTACTCAGTTTGATGTTTCATTTTCTTTAAACATTGTGAGTAGATATCAAGTTAATATCATAGAGTGACATTGGGAAGATATAAAAATTATCTTAAAGTAATTAATATGTAGAATGTATATGTTCCTAGTGTATAGAGGAGATGAGGAGCTATTCATAAGGGGATACATTGATGCTAACTTCCAGACAGATTAAGATGATTTGAAATCATAGTTAGTCTATGTATTTTTCCAAAATGGTGGTATAGTGAGTTGGATAAGCTTGAAGCAATCTGTGGATGCCAATTCTACATTGGAATCAGAGTATATATAGGCTTCCAATGTATCTAAGAAAGCAATTTAGAAATAAAACTTTGTTTCTAAGCTTGGAATTATACCCAGTAGTGCAGAACCTATTATAGTATATTGTGATAATATTGCAACAGTGGTAATTTCCAAGGAGTTATGGTCACATGAAAGGAAAAATAAATATACTCAGAGATGTCATCTCTTGAGGGATTCTTCACTCTGATAGGTGAATTTTTAGAAAGAAGAGTATCCACATAGGAAAATGTTGTAGACCACATGACTAAATACATAAATCTATAGAATAATGATATAATTATGTGAGAGTTAGTAGGTTAACAATTATTAGAAATTGGATCTAGTGAAAGTGGGATTGTTGTGAGAGTGGGTTCCCAAAACTAACTCTTATGTGTACTTTGGATTCCATTACATGTATATAGTTTGATATAGACATGTGTATTTTCTTACCATAATAGTATTGATACTTCTATGTCCACTATTTACATGTTAATGTCTTTATATTACATGTTCTTTCAAAAGATTATAGTAGTTCCCAGCTATAATGAGAACATTGGGAGACTATGATGGTTATCTTAAAGGTATGTCCTATGGTCTAGATACATCATAATAAAGGTATATAAATGATGTAAAACTATCATGTGTTAGGGGTATCATAATCATTTATATTATGAGGACTAACTCACCAATAGGAACACAAAATATTTTAGGTGTCATTGGTTTTTCCTATCTTTGAACATGTGTATTGGTATCTCAAAATGATATTGTTATCAATGTGTACCATTTTATCATGTAATTTGATGAAAGGAAAAAACCATGAAATGAAAGTCACATTGAGGTATCTTGTGTTAGGTGAATCATTGGTGGTATGGAATTGGTTAAACAATCAAGAAATAACTTTTCACTTTTGAGTTGAGGAAGTGATATATTGTGGGTATAGGTTGACCAGGATGGTAGTACCTTAATTTAATCTATGACCATCATATAAAAATGTAACTCTATCTGGTAAGGTCATGAAATATATAAAGCATCAAAATGATGATGACACTGGTGTACATACTACTTTATAAAGATGCTAATTTTAGTCGGATATCACGAGACAAAGAGATTATATTACAAAGAGCATGTTCATGGGAGGTAGTTATGGAAATAAAATTGCTTATCTCCATAGAGGACATGCTGGGTTTCTATACTCTACTCATGGTCTATGAGTAAGACTTAATAATATAGGTATAAGGACCTGTAGGGTCAAACACTATGTGTATCCATAAGTTCCACCTATTCGGGTGAATAAGAGTTTATGAAGAAGTTGGCCCCATGTACAAGGTCGGTGAACATTCGAGTGTGAATGATTTCAAATAAAATATTTCAATTATATTTTTAAATTTTATAATAATGTTGAATGAATTTATTTCTCAAGGTATTCACAATTTTTTTATCATTAAATTGAATATGAGAAAATATAATTTTCCAAATGAATATAAAACATTAAAGGTTCATTAAATTAATAGGGGAGTTTATGAGATGAGTTGATGGTTCATATATTATCATGTGACATATTAAAGTGATACAAGTGGTTGATAAAATTTTCTAGCCATTTATGAAAATTTTAATTAATTCATAAGCGTGAAAAAGGGTCTAAAATGAAGGTTATTACTTTCTAGATAATAAAGTGTGATTTTAGAAAGTATAACCTAATTATAAAAGATAATTTTATCCTCATTAATAGTTCTCTAAATATTTTACATGAATTTATTAAGATTATTTCTCCTATTTTCTCCTCTAAATCTTAGAGATAGAGACTCAAAAGGAAAGAAAAGGTTGAATCTATCCCACTTTCTTGATTGAGTTCATATTATTCACATGATACAAGGGACATTATAAAGCACTTTGATTTACCACACTAGAACCCAATAATAAAATATCAATCATCCAAGATCTATGGTACACATTTTTACAATCTAGAGGATTCTTATATTAGTGTATCTGATTAATGACACACCAAAAATGAGTGAATCAAAACGATGATTTAAAACAATCAAGGTAGGATTTATGATTCTATTGGATTTTTTTCTTCATGATTAAATTAAATTGCATGTGATACTTTGATAAATATAGGAAAATGTTTTTTGGATTATTTTTTTAACATTAATACAAACCAAAAATAAATAAATTACATATTTTTTCCACTTTTGTTGCACCACGGTTTTCTTTAGTCATAATTTTTTCATTTAAGATATGGATAAATTACTTGTATGTTGAAATATATGAAATATATAGGGATTAAAAAATATTAAAATTTATATTATCATAGAAATATCTCAAAGTGAGATAAATTTGATGGCTATAACTACTCAAGGATTTTGATTATTCAATACACTACCACCCTAGGAAGTAAAATAAGGTGGATGAGGTGTTGAGTAGAAAAAATCACAGTGTATTGAATAAAATTATTATTATAAAATAATTATGTTCATAGATTTAGTAAAGTTAGATATGTTAATAATTAAGGAAGGAGGGACATGAAATGTATTTTAAATTATTTACAAACCATCCTTATTGGAGAAAATAAATTGTTCCTACATGATGATAATAATATTCAAAAGAAAATTGATGTTGTAAATGATTAGAAGTTGGTAGACTTCATTTATGAAAATGAGATTTTTGTAATTTGGAAGAAGGTTATGTGTTTCATCTATTATTAATATGAAAATATAATTATTATATAAAACTCATAGATCAAATATCTCTATACACCTTGGTAGAACCAAAATATTTCCAGATTTAACCGAACATTTTTAGTGGAATAATATGAAGTAGGAAATTTCATACCACATATCAAGATTCTTGGTTTCTTAACAAGTAAAGGCTGGAAGTAAACATCATAAAATATTCATGAAACCTCTACCTATTCTTATGTGGAAATTTTATGATATTACTATAGACACTGTCAATAGATTAAAAAATACTTTTAGAAAGAATGATGTCATATGGGTAATTATTGATTGCCTTACCAAGTCCACACATTTACTTGCTATAAGAGAAGATATACCTCATGAGTTCTTCGTGTGGCTCTGTATTAATGATGTTTTGAGACCTCATGGTGTACCTATTTCAATTGTATCTGGTCTTAATTCATAGTTTACATTGAAATTTTAGAAGAGTTTTTAGAAAGCTCTTGCACTGATCTCCATTTGAGTATCGTTAATCATTCTCAAACTAATTGGAAGTTTAAAAGAACTATTTATAAATTAGAAGAAATTTTGATGTCATACTCACATTAATTTAATGGTACATGGTATAATTATTTACCTTTGGTGGAATTTTCATATAATAATAGATTTCATTCAAACATTCAGATGGAATAAAATGAGACATTATATGGAAAGAGGTTTTATTCTATAACTTGTTGGGATGAAGTTGTTGAAAGGAATCATGTAGGCCTAGATCTTGTTTTAGGAGACAATGGTGAAAATGAACCCTATTCTAGATCATATTAAAGAAGCTCAAAGTATACAAATAGGTTATGTTGATAACTGAAGGAAGGATTTATAATTTCAAGTGTAAAATCATGTTTTCTTGAAGGTGTATCCATGGAAAGGTTTTATAATGTTCAGAAAGATAGGGAAACTAAGTCTTATATACATTAGGTATTTTGAAATTCTATAAATAATGGGAGTTGGGGCTTTCCAATTGGAAATGTCACATAGACTCTCTAAAGTTCATGATGTGTTCCATATATCTTTATTGAGGAAGTATATGAAAGACCCAATGCATGTTATCTCTACTAAGGAAATATAATTATAACCTAATTTATCTTATTGTAAAGAGCCTATCCAGATTCTTGACACTAGAGAACACGTGTTGATGAATCAAATGACTCAGTTGGTAAATTTAATTTGGATAAATCATAAGATAGAATAGGTTGTATTGGAACCTCAAGAAGTTATGATGAATAAATACCCACATATGTTCAAGAGGTGAAATTATAGAAATTTTGAGGATAAAATTCTTTAAGGAGTGAAGAATGTAACATCGAGGCTTGAATTATAGTAATATATTCTTTCTAGAAAAACAATAGCACAATACACATAGTTTTATTAAAGAAACCAGTTTAAACATAAATTATAATAAAAAATGATTTAATTTTATGAAATTAATTTCATTTTTGAATTTATCATATCTAAATTAGATTAGGGTGAATTTTTAAGATTTTTCAGAAATAGTTGATTTTTAGGTGAATAGTGAAAATTGACAATTTTACAAAAAAATATCACTTTTATGACATTATAATGATATAATAATAAATTTAAAGATTATAAAACCTCTTTTATAGACCAAATATATATTTTTTAAGTAATATAATTCATGTAAAAATATGATTTTGAACATAGAAATGTATGCTTAACATTTTTGAAATTTAAGTAATGTTTTTATTCAAAAAAAAATTAGTTTTTATATTTTAATAAATTATTTACAAAGTTAGTTTTAGTTTTGGTTTAGTTTTAAACACAAATAAGTCTCATTTAATTTAACATAATGCAATTAATTCCATTGGAATCAATATTATTATAACACCCCGAGTTTTTTTAAACCTTTTTTCTAAATAAATTAAATTTCATTGATGTCTTATGTTATATCCTGCATCATGTTAATATTTCATTACACAAAACATTGTATTAGTTTGTATTTAATGCTGTACTAATTTTATACGAAGCAGCATTTTATTATACTAATTATTTTAAAAAGACAATTATAACCAATCTGTTAAATTGGCGGGAATGAATATTATTAACTACACCTTGATATATATATATATATATATATATTAAATAAAGAATTTTGACATTTATTCAACATATTTTACAAGCATAAGATAAAAATAAATCCAATTTTATGCGTAAAAAAAATCTATATTTTTCTAAATGAAGTATTATAACCTTTTAAGGGTGAAACTATTCTAGAACTAAATGTTGTCACTTTTGTAAATAATATTTGAAAAAATAAACTTCATTTTTTAAAAGGAAAATTTCAGAATTATCTCAGGATGAATTTTTGGTATTTTTTTGAAAAGTTTCATCTTTTGATGAATATTGAAAATACTAATTTTTATTGAAAACTATATTTTATTTTAAAGTATTTACAAGGTAAAATTATGTTTTAGATTGGTTTTGAATTTTAATAGTTAATTTTAATTTAAAATAATCCAATTATGGTTTTTCAAAAGTATTTTATACATGAATTTATTATAAAAACATTTTATGATTTAAAAGGACATTTTTCTAGAAAACTATTTTTCATGGTGTTTTACTGGTTTTATTTTAGATTAAATTTTGAAGCATTTGTGTTTTTAATTTTAAAAAATGGTTGAAAATTTTTTATTCATAATGTTTAAATTTAGTTAATAGGTCCCGTTTAATTTTATCCAATATGAATAGTAACATTGGTAAATTTTGTTATCACAGTAAAGTGTAAATTGGGTAATTTAGGTTAAAAATAAAATGATAAGGAATATAAAATGACCCTAACACATGGAAAAAAATGTATTGGATAAATATAATTATACACATAATGCCTAATAATATAAATTAAGTTTTTTAATGGAAAATTATCCATGAAAATGACTTATATAATATTTAAATCAAATGAAGTCATAAAATGTCACTTTCTTTGTCTTAAATATCCCTTATGTGTCCACATGGGGATAAAGGTATGTTATGAAAGAATAAAAAATTAAATTTTTAACTTAATGAACGTATTTTCATGATATAAATTTATTTTTTACTTTTTGGGCCACCTAAATGATATTATGATATTTATAATATTTTATTATTAAAAATTTAAAGATGTCATATTCATGTTTTAAATACTATATAATTTTTAATATAGGTTTAACAAAAATATATATTTGACAATAAGAATTATTATGAAATGTATAATATTTATCATAATTATGAAGTTTTTTTTTCTAATTTTTAATCAAGAAATATGTATATTAAATAATTACACAATGCTAATGTGATAATTATTTTATTAACGGAAATATAAAATAATTGTTATTAAAGATGTTAAAATAAAGATAATTTGAGATAATTAAGGTCATAAAAAATTTTCTATATGACCTTGACCTCTTAGGGATGTAATAAAATATATTTTTTTAATTTAACTAGTTATGTTAATATTTTTAAAAGTCCATGTAATGAATAGTTTCAAAATTAACACTAATGATATTTTATGAGAATAAATTTTTATTAAATTATTTAAAAATTATAAAATAACTTTAAAAATTATAATATTGTCTAATATGTTATAAATTTTTCATTTATGGTCCAATTTACATCACATAAGTTAAAATTATAACCTTTTAATATTGAAAAAGTTATTATTGTAGATAAAATTAAAATAGGTTAACTGAAGGTTAATCAAAATGATATGGTTTAAAATAATACAAAAAATTATATAAAATATATTGGTTGATTATGTTAAAACTTTATATAATATTATATCTTAATCTATATCCTTTTTTAGTTATTTTTATTGAGATTTTATTTTTCATAAATTGATATTTTTAGAAATTCCAAAAGTGCTCCTCGCCTCAATTAGAAAAGGGAACCTCCTCCCTCACTTCTTCAATTCATTTTGATCATTCAATATTGACTATACACTACCAATTTCTATTATAAAATTCCCTATAAAAATTCTATACCTGATGGTATTCTCAAAAGACCAACCCTAGTGTCCTTAAGAAGAGATCTAAAGGAAGTTTGTGGAAGAAAAGCTAATTGTCTTTACCGACTCTTTCAAGATTATTTCTTCTTTTAGTTCATATTCATGTGTTTTTAATATTATAAAGTAATAAATATATTACCAAATATATTATTATATGTTATTATGATTATATAACAACCATATTTCACCTTTTATCCATCCTATGAAAAAAAATCACCGTGTGTACGTACGTATGGCTTACCATCTCCACATCGTGGTATAATCTGTTTTTTATCACCACATTACGTGGATGATTGTAATGATAGAAAAAAAATAGATATATATATAATAATTATAACATTATATTTATTTTTTTTAAATATTTCATCTGCTTCCTTCCCCTTTCACCGTTAAGGGAATGATACCTTCGCTTGTGCGTGTATATAGTATACCGTCTCCATAGCGCGATGCGATTAATTTTCCATGATCACCATTAAATAATGATTATATAAATATATATAATGAATAAATTTTCAATATATTACCTTAATATAATTATGAAGATGATGAAACTATATTTTATTCACAAGAACCGGGGCTTATATGACAAAACATGCATAGGAAATTGAAGTACTTAACACCCGAAAAAAGGATAATAATGATGCATTATTAACAAATAGGTGATAAGATGATATAATAGGATCATATATGATATAATAAATATTAATACAATTTTATTATAAATTAATACAATTATTTAAACCATTATTCAATATTTTTAGATACATATGAAGGAAATAAGACCTAAGGTAAGCGTTATTTTTACAGTCTCATTATTTTTTGGGATTGTTCATATTTAAGTATCTACTGAGAAATATTTATCTTCCATGTCAATGTTTCCTAAAAAATAGAAAATATTGTCAATATTATTCTATAATTTTTTAAAGTCAATTTTACAAGTGTGAATTTTTTATAAATGTTTTGAAAGGAATTTTTTTCACTTTTCAAATGAAGTTCTTTGTGAATTTTCCATAAAAAAGTAAAAAAGGAATATTTTTTTAACTTATATGGCAAGAACATATTTTTTAAAATTCACGATTATTTAATGACTTGAAGATTACCTTATAATATTACAAGGTTATATTCAAATAAAATGTTTTATTTTAAAATTGTGAGGCATTTCTATTTAACATTTTCAAACATAAAGGATATTTTCCTCAAGAATTATTTTCAAGTGATCTCTCAAAATTATTTTCCACATAATATAACATTATTTTATGTTACTTATGATTTACTAGGGAAATTTTAAAGTATAATATACCTATTATTTCTATATTTATTTTATTTTTATGATGTAATGGTATTTATGAAACTCATTTCTTTTCCATGGGTTATGTTATGATGAAATGATATTTATGAAACCCATTTCATTCCATGTGTTTTGATATAACGAATTATTTCTGTTCTTATAGAACACATATGTATGGTTTTCATTATGTGATGGGTGTGGCCTATATCTCCCTCCAATGTGTTGGGTAAATATTTATATCTCATTAGATAGATAGGATTGGAATGATAGTAATCTCAATTCAATAATACAAGACTATAACAAGAGTAAACTTAGTTCAGTAATACAAGATTGGAATGGGAGTAATCTCAGTTCAGTAATACAGGACTAGAATGAGAGTAATATTAGTTCAGTAATATATGGATGATATGATGAGTGAACTTGGTTTATTAAAGTAATTTTTTCACTATGATGGTCTTGGAAATGATCCATGAAAAATAATGAAATTATTTACTATTCTTATGTATATGCCACATTTTCATGTATTATGTTTTTCTCTCATGGAATGTGATCTTTGATTATTTTTGAACTTCAATGACATGATATCATGATATTTTATATATGATATATGATTTTAAAATGTTTTTATGTACTTATTCCTTATGATTATGTTATGATTGATATCTCACATATTTACCTTTATTAAGCATCTAAGATCACCCATTTCATATGTTTCTTTTACCCAGGTTATACAGAATGGTTTTAGGCAGGAATACTAAAGAGTAAGATCTTTTTGGGAAACATTTAATATCTTTCACTAGACTATAATTTTGTTTTCCAAGTTTTAAAATTCACTAAAATAATACGATCTTTGGGAATTTTTTGTGTAATGTTTGAAATATTCTACAAAAATAATGTAATGTTTATGTAAGTTAATCTTGGGTCATTATAGTTGGTATAAAAGTAAATTTTAGTTTAACATTAGAAAATTAGGGTGATGAAAACCTTAGAAAAATCCCTAAGGATAAGTAAAAGTATAAGTTAAAATTCTATAATTTTGGTAACGATTATGGATAACCTAGGATTAAACCCAGGATGTTATATATTGAAAATAATTTCCCTTTATTATGTGATTTTTTCACTATGATTAGTGTTAATCACATTATTTTTTTGGTTTCAATTCAATGCATGGAACCTGATGGAACCATGTTAGTGATGAATGTCATGGGAAATACAAAAAATTTCCCCCTAAACCACCAAATATTATGGAAGATGGAAAGAAAAATCTTGTTTCTATTCTCACAAAACTCTCTCAAGCTATGAATCATGCAAGAATTCTAAATGAGAAAATTAGGGAACAACATTCTATTGAGTCCTTTATGAGGTATTTTCCCCCTTCTTTTAGTGGGTCTTCTGATCCAGTAGTGTTTGAATGAAGGATAAATACTACTGAAAATATATTTTTAGTTCTCTAATGTTTAGAACATTAGAAATTAATTTTTTCATTTGATCATTTAAAAGGTGAATCATATCAATGGTGTAATATTATCAATAATATGTTGAAATGAGATGAAATTGAATCCATTTATTGGAATGAGTTCAAGAACTTAATCCATAATAATTACCTTTCTCATGTTCTCTATATGAATACAGAGAAAGAGTTACTTGATCTAAAGAAAAGGGATGATGAGTCTATTATAACCTATAAGGATAATTTTAAAACACTTGTGAGGTATGCTTTTAGTATTACCATCCAACCTGAAAGTAAGGTTGACAGATTTTTCAGTGACTTAAAACCAAGTCTTCTAAGGGTGTTAGCCTAAGAGAATTTAGTATTTATGAAGATATTTTTTATTATACTATCAAGGTGGAAATGTTGGTTAGAGTTGCATATCAATATCATGGTTTTGAAAAGAAATGGAATATGGATATTAAAGAAAATTATAAAAACCATGGAGAAAAGAAGATGATCTTTTCATTGTGTTCAAAATGTGGAAAGAAACATGGAGAAAACTATATTAAGGGGACTAGTAAATGAATTAAGTGTGTAAGGGAAGGTCATCAAGTAATTGTTCTCCAAAGTGATGGGTTGAATTTAAATAATGATATGAATAGAGAAAAGGCTACATAGAATGTACCTACCACACTTAAATGCTTCAAGTGAATGTAAAATAGGAATTACCCTAACCAATTCTCAAATCTAAGGTCTATCAATGATGATCAATATTAAGAGCCTCTTAAGACCAAAGAAAAATTAAAATAACATGTGATCACTAGTGGCGATGTGGTGTATGATAAAGAAGTGGTGAAATGATTGAGTGTTGATTTAAATAAATTAGAGAATAATGTTATAGAAGTAATTTTATAGTATTATGAAATAATGAAACATTTAAGGATTGGCCTAATATAGTTTTCCCTTGAGGATTTGGAAAGAATATATTGAATGGTACTAGTAACCATGAAAGTTGATTAAGGTGGTAAGGTGATATTTTTGCAAATAAAAAATTATTGGAATGATAACCCCTAATATGTGCATTATATTGGGATAATAATGAGATAAAGATATTTTTTATTGTGATAAAATAAATTGGATAGTATTGATGAACTAGGAGCAGATAATAAGGTCATTTATGAAATTATGGATTGAGTTTATGTAATTTTTGGATTTATGGTGTGGGGAAAGAGTTAATTTTTGAAAGAATGCATGTTTTAATTAATTTTTAATGGTGATTTAGGTTATTGCCATGTTTTAAGACAATATAAGACAATAGTATTCACATGTTTGGTGCGTGATAATTAATAGATACATCAAGTTGTTTGGGGGATTAATGGTAAGTTGATTTTTTAAATTTAGTCACCTTATTTTGAAAGTTTTGGATGTTAATATTTTATAAGGTTCATAAGGGTAACCAATTATGAAAAAAAATGTTGAACTTTTGGCATGGTTTTAGAGATTAATATATTATTTAACCATATGAATATTTATGTGTATTAGATAACCTATGCTAACCATTTTTATTATAATGATAACTAAAGGTATAAGGAATAACTTTTAATTACATTATGGATATTATGATCCACTAGTTCTTTAGGAACTACAAATTCAACTTCATTCCTTGGAGTAAGAAATGAAGCGGAAATTGATCAAGGCATAACTAAAGGGTGAGACTGTACTTATGAGATGAAATCAAGTAAGTATATCTTCTAAAATGATTTTGAAATAAAATGTTATCCTATTATCACTATTTATGATGATATCATTGACCTTTTTCATACATATTTGGGATAAGGTTTTTTGTTCATTATCCTTTTAATGGCTACATTCTCTATATTTCACTATTAGAACTTAATAGTTAGTTTTCTCTTACATGTCCATGTTTTCACTTTCCACTTATGTTCTCCTATGTGGAAACCTGGTTGTGAGTTACTTTAAGTAACCATTAAGCTTACAACCTTCCTTTTTTAAAAGTAAGTTTTAGTATTAATTTTAATGATGTGGGTTTCCACACATAAATTCTAAAACATCCACCATTGATTTTCTGAGTGAAATTTCAAATTGTAAGGATGTGATTTTTTTTAATTATTGATCGCATCAGAATGGTAGATTATAGATTGGTTATTACACCAAATATATCTCAAGTTCATGATGTGTTCCATGTATCTCTTATAAGTAAGTACGTACCTGATCTGTCACATGTACTAAAATTAGAGGTCATGCTGCAGGAGAATGATCTTTCTATTGAAGAGAAACTGGTAGAAATTTTGGATCGCAGAGATAAAGCTCTATAAAACAATACCACTTACCTGGTTAAAGTTTTTTGGAGAAACCACCAGTTTTAAGAAGCTATGTGGGAACTATAGTATAGTATAAGGTATATTTATCTTCATTTTTTGTATTAGAGTAATGAATTTCAAGAATGAAATTCATTTTAAGGGGGGTGGAATGTAACATCTTGACTTTTTATGAACCTTTTTTGAATAAAATTAAATTTATTTGATTTATTATTTTATATGCTCCACCATGTTAATATTTAATTACACTCAACATCGCTTTATCTTGTGTTTCATGAAACACTGAGTTTCTATGAAGCATCATTTTATTATTCTACTAATTTAAATAAGACAACTATAACCTAACCGTAGGCGGGTTACTATTCACAGAATGTGAATTGGGCCATTTATTTGGGCCTACGAGCTATGTAATGGGCTACAAGCCCACTAGGACTTAGGGCTATGTAATGGGTTTCCCCCCTTTTAGTTAAAAGAGGTATTTTCTTTGATTTAATAATAAAAATGAGTCTTCGACCCCAACCTTTTAAAAAAAACAACTATAACCAAACCGTTAAATTGGTGGAAATAAATAGTATTATCACACTATGAAATTTATATATATATATATATATATTCAATAAAAAAATTAAATTCATCCAAAATATTTTATAGACATAAGATAAGAATATATCCAATTTTACACATAAAAAAATATATTTTTTTAATGGAATTTTTATCGTATTTTAATAGCGCACCTATTTTAGAACTATATTTTGTCACTTTTATAAATTCTATTTGAAAATTTAAACTTAATTTTTCAAATAGAAATGTAAAAATTATCTCAGGGTGTTTTTTTGGTATTTTTCTGAAAGGTTTCATCCTTTGATGAATAGTGAAAATATAGATTTTTATTGAAAACTATATTTTATTTAAAAGTATTTATAGGGAAAAATTATGTTCTGGATTAATTGAGATTTTAATGAGTTAATTTTAATTTAAAATAATAAAATTATGGTTTTTTAAAATGATTTTTTAAATGATTTTATTATAAAAACATTATATGTTTTAAAAGGTAATTTTTTCAAAAAACTATTTTTCATGGAGTTTTACCAGTTTTATTTTAAATTAAATTCTATAATATATGTGTTTTGAATTTTTCAAAATGGATTCCAAATTTGGATTAATAATTACCAAATTTATTTAATAGTTCCTTTTTATTTTTGACCAATATGAATAGTAAACTTGGAAAATTTTGTTACCATAGTAAAGGGTAAATTGGGTAATTTAGGTTAAAAATAAAATGATAAAGAGTATAAAATGACCCTAACACATGGAAAAAAATATTTAGTGAATATAATTCTACTCTTAACAAATAAGGATATAAATTAAGTTGTTTAATAGACACTTTTCTATAAAAATAATTTATATAATATTTAAATCAAAGATATTCACAAAATGTCACTTTCGTTGTCTTAAATATCCATTATGTGTCCATATGGGGAAAAGGATATGTTATGAATGAATATAAATGTAATTCTTTAACTTAATAAACTTATTTTCATGATATAAATTTATTTTTTACTTTTTATTGTACTTAGATGATATTATAATATTTATAATATTTTATTCAACAAAAATTTAAAGATGTCACATTCATGTTTTAAATACGATATCATTTTTAATATAGGTTTACCCAAAATAAATAATCAAATATAAGTATTATTATTAAATATAGAAAATTTATATTCAGTATGGTATTTATTTCTAATTTTTAATAAATAAATAAGTATATTAAATAATTAGACAACGTTGATGCAGTAATTATTTTATTAATGGAAATATCAAATAAATGTTATTAAAAATATTAAAATAAATATAATTTTACGTAATTAATGTTATAAACTAATATTATAGATGACCTTGACCTCTTAGGGATATAATAAAATATTTTTTTTGAAGTTAACTTGTTATATTTATATTTTTAAAAATCCATGTAATGAATAGTGTCAAAATCGAAAATAATGATATTTTATCAAAATAATACTTTATTAGATTATTTTAAAATTAAAAAAACATAAAAATACAAAATAATTATAATATGGTATAAAATTTTATAAAGTCTTCATTTATGGTCAAATTTACATCACATAAGTATAAATAAAAACATTTTAATATTGAAATTTTTGTTATCATAGTTAAAATTAAAATAGGTTAACTAAGGGTTAATCAAAATGATAAGGTCTAAAATAATATCAAAACTTGTATAAAATATATTGGTTTATGAGATTATAACTTTTTATTATATTGTATTTTAATCCATGTTATTTTCGAGGTATTTTTATTGAGATTTAATTTTTTATAAATTAATATTTTTTGGAAATTCCAAAAGTGCCCCTCGCTTCAATTATAAAAGGACACATCCTCCCTCACTTATTCACTTCATTTTGAGCCTTCAATATCGACCATAACCTAAAAATTTATCCTCTAAACTTCACTATACACATTCTATAGGTTATTTTCTTATCAAAAGGCCAACCCTAGTGTCCTTAAGAACAGATTTAAAGGAAGTTCTCTGAAGAAGAGGTAGTCGTCTTTACCGACTCTTTCGAGATTATTTCTTCTTTTACTTCATCTTCATTTATTGTTTCCATTATAAAGTAATAAATCCAGTATAAAAATATGATGATATTATATTTTTATTATTTAACAACCTTATTCCTCCTTTTATCCATCCTATGAAAAATAAAAGCACCGCATATGCGTGTGTACGGCTTACTGTCTCCACACTTTGGTGTAATTTTTTTCATCACCACTTTACTTGGATGGGTATAATGATAGAAATAATATATATATATATATATATATATAATAATTATAAAATTGTATTTATTTTATAAAAAAATCATCCACTTCCCCTTTAACCATTAAGGGAATGATATCGTCTCTTGTGCATACGTACGACCCACCGTCTCCATGACGCAGTGCGATTCATTTTCCACGATCACCATTAAATAATTATTATATAAATATATATAATGAACAAATATGATATCTATTACCTTAATATAATTATATATATGATGGAAATATATCCTATGTATAAGAACTGGGACTTATACGACAAAACATGTATGGGAAAATGAAGTAGTTAACACCCGAAAGAAGGGTAATAATGAAATATAATTAACAAATGGGTGATAAGATGATATAATAGGATCATATATGATGTCATAAATATAAATATGGTTTTGGAATAAATTAAAAAATTATTCAAACCATTATACATTAGTTTTAGATATGTACAAAGAAAATTAGACCTAAGGTAAGGGTTAATTCCACAATCTCGTTATTATTTGGTATTGTTTATATGTAAGTATCTGTTGGGGAATATTTATCTTCCATTTCCATGATTCCTAAAAAAATTCCAAAATAATTTTACTATTTTTATATAATTGTTTAAATTCATTTTTTCATGTGTAAATTTTTACTAAATAGTTTGAAAGGAATCTTTTTTTTGTTTTCCAAATGAGGTTATTTGTGAATTTTCTTTCAAAAGTATGAAATGAATGTTTTTTAAAATTTATACGGAATGAATTAATTTTTCCAATTTCATGACACCTTAATTCCTTTAATCTTCACTTACAATATTATAAGTTTATATTCAA
This sequence comes from Viscum album, assembly GCA_963277665.1. Classification (NCBI taxonomy): domain Eukaryota; kingdom Viridiplantae; phylum Streptophyta; class Magnoliopsida; order Santalales; family Viscaceae; genus Viscum; species Viscum album. Next base: position 403,622,885 of record OY728142.1, read on the forward strand.
ATAAAAAAAAATTTAAATTGCACTAAATTTTAAAAAAAAATTAAAATAGAAAAGATATTTTCCTTAATAATTATTTTCAAGTGATCTCTCGAAATAATTTTCTATCTCAGATAACATTATTTGATGTTTCTTATGATTTAATTGGGATATTAAGGATACTATAACTATTATTTCTATGTTTTATTTATTTTATAATGGAATGATATTTATGATATCCATTTATTTTCCATGGGTTATGTTATGATAAAATGATGTTTATGAAACCCATTTCATTCCATAAGTTCTAATATTATGAATGATTTTTGTTATTATGTCATGAATATTTATAGTTTTTATTATTTTATGGGTGGGACCTATATCTACCTCCAATGAATTGGGTAAAAAATTATATCTCATGAGATATACAGGACTGGAATGGGAGTAATCTTGGTCCAGTAATACAGGATCAAAATGGGAGTAATCTCAGTGTAGTAATACATGGCTAGAATGTAAGTAATATTGATTCAGTAATACATAAATGGAACATTAGTAATCTCGGTTCATTAATATAGGACTGGAATAAGGAGTGAACTTGGTTCAGTTAAGGAATGCTTCCACTATGATGGTCTTGCAAATGCGACTTGAAAAATATTGAAATGATTTTATATGCTTATGTGTATGAAAAAAATTTATGTCTTATGTTATTATCTCATGGAATATATTCTTTTACTATTTATGAACTTCTATGGCATTATAACATGATATTTGATATATAGGATATGATTTTCAAATATTTTTATTGTGTACTTATGCCTTATTATTATGTTAGTATTGATATCTCCCTTGTTTACCATTACTATGAATCTGATATCTCCCTTTTCATATGTTTATTTTCCCCAAGTTATAAATAAATTTTTTAGGTGGGAATACTATATGGTAAGAACTTTTTGGGAAACATTGAAGATCTTTCACCATACTAGAAGTTTGTGTGCTAAGTTTCCAAAAACACTAAACTAATACGGTATTTAGGTGTGTGTTTGTGTAATGTATGGAATATTCTGAAAAATCATCTAATTTATATTTACATTAATATTCAATCATTATAATTATACATTATTTTTCTAAAAAATCATTTTTCTAATTAAAAGAAACATTTTTCTAAAAACATTTTTTTCCACACTTATATTAAAATAAATTTCTACCACTTATAAAAATTGAATATTTTAAAATGGATTAAATATTATTATTTATAAAAATTAATATTAGTTAATAATTTAAACTTAATTTTTGTTCATAATTAATAGTAAAAGCAGTAAAAATTGTTACCACACTTAGGGATAAAACGTAATTACCAAGGGGTTAAACTAAGAGATAAGTGTAAAAATGAAACTTAAATTTTATAAATATTATTATTTGAATATATTTAGACCTTATATTGTCTTAAATTATAATTCCTTTCTATTTTTTCCCACATTCACAAGAAAATTACTTTATATTATTTAAATCTTTTAAGTAATTTCATGGGTGTCCATCCCCTCACTTAAAGAGGTAAACCTCTTCTCCACCATTATTCACAAACTTTGATCACTCTATCTAAGTAAATAAATAACATAAAACATTCCTATATTAATTCAAATATATCTTTATCTTTTGGTATTCTTATAAGTCCATCATAATAAGGCTTAAGGTGTAAGCCAAAGGAGGTCTCTCAAAGAAGAGTTCATCACCTTTACTAACTCTTTCAAAGTTTATTTCTTATTCTACTTCCTTTAAATATATTTTAACCTTACTAACATAATTAATATAGTATTATAAATATTCTAATATTTTATTATGAATATGGGGAAACCATTTTTCACCTTCTTTCCATCCTATGGAAAATTAAAACATCACTTGTCCATACATATGGAATATCCTCTCTACGTAATGGTGTAACTCATTTTTCATCACCATGTTACATGGATGGTTATAAATATGGAAATAATTAATATATGTAAAATTTATGACATATTTATGATTCTATGAATATAATATATCATTTATCATCTTACTCTTCCACCCATTAAAAATGATAACAATGCTTGTGCTTAGGTGTGGACTACCACCTCCATGAAGTGGTGTGATTTATTTTTCATGTCATCCTTTTATCGATGATTATAAATATGTATATAATTAATATATATAATATATATATATTTATTAAAATATTTTATATTATGTAACCATAATCAAGATTCCAGGACCATAACTTTTGAATCGAAAAATACAAGAAAAAAACAGCAGTTAACACCCTAAATGATGATAATAATGAAAGAATATTAATTAATAGGGGATAGGGTATTATAATGAAACCACATATGGTATTATAAGTATGAATATTATTATAATATATAATTATCATAAATTTAAATTTGTTATACATGAGGTTAAAATCACTTATGAGGAAAGTTAAACTTGATGTAAGGCTTTATCTCATGATCTCATCCATATTCAGGATTGTTTATGTTTAGGTGATTATTAAGGTAATTGTATAATATTTATATATTAAACCCATATATATTTTCTTCTCATTTGGTTATTTCAGAAAATTACAAGTTTTAATTTTATTTTCTTCTCTATAAGTACTCAAAATTCTAAAATAATGTTTATGAGAAAAACCAAATTTGTTTTTTTATTCAGAAGAGAATATTTTTCTCCTGTTCCCATATTTTATTTAATATTTTTAAAAAATATATATTATTCTCCAATGACTTATTAAATTAATTTTTATATATTTTTTACTTTCTATAAAAAAATTAAATGGAATATTCTTGTTATTTTCCAAAATGAGATTCTTTGACTAAAGTTGTGAACAAAATGTTTTCTTAACGTTTATTTCATGAATGGATTTTCCCACTATCATGAATATTCTTTACCTTGAAGATTAATTTAAAAAAATTCATAGCTATTTTAAAATAAAATGTTTTTCCTAATATTCTAAAAAAATTTATATTTTAAATAACATATTTCAAAATGAAAAGGGTATTATTTATAATAAATGTTCCAGTGATGTTTTAAAAATATGTATATCTATGTAAACATCCTTTGATTAATATTATACTTTACTAGAGATGCAATATAATAATACCATCCACCATATTACTCTGAATATATTATGATCATGTTGTTCTCAATATTAATTAGGTAAAATTTTAACATTTCATTTACTATTTTTTCAATATGACTATTTAAATTGATTATGTATCTAATTTTTATTCATTTCCATTATATAAAAAATGAATTTGATCTATTAAGTGATGGAAGGGACCTGTTATAGACTCTAAATGCATAAGTGGGTCTCATGATACAAACTATTTTGGTTATTTGGATTACGCCTTACCTATTTATATATGATGAAATGGAAAGAGGCCTTGATGGAAAGATTGTGATGCTTGATATTGTGAATTATATCATTATGAAACTATTATGTATTAACCATGTGATTATTTATGTTTTTATATCATACATGTATTTATTATCTTTTTATGATATTAGTTATATGGAATATTTGATAATTTTTTATTTATGTTGTATTTTTCTATCTTTATTTACCCTAAGATATATTTTGCCATAAAATTTCCCTTATTGAGCATTTTATCTCACCCTTTATTTTGTTTTCCTTTCCATAGGTTACCAAGAAGTTATTTATGAATGAATTTAGAGATATTCTAGAAGAAATGAGAAATATATCGCTAAAATATTAATATGTATGTCATTTTTTAAAATCTAATGTGATAATTGTGTTTGTATCTAGTCTCCCAAGACTATTAAACTATTTGATCCTTCAAGATGAGGTCCCCTATATCTTTTTTCAATGTAGTAAAATAACCACTAATTCTGGGTGTCTAGATTATGAGTGTTAAATCAACCATCTGTCACATAAATATACATGAATATCATCAAAAAATAAAATTGAGATCCAAAAGGGAATAACCAATAAATCAATCAAAAATCATTTCACAAGGTTCCAACCAAGACTTTTACTTAACATATATAAACAATCCAATTTTCAAAAACCTTTAAACCCCATTTGTAATAAAAACACAATCCAAGGGAAATCAAAATTAACACCAAATCCAAAATTAAAATAAACTGAAAGAACCCACTATTTTATTTCATAAAAAAATATTTGAAAACATGAAGAACATTTTAAAAAAATGGCACTCCACTTTATAAATTAGTTTTGATCCAATTATTTAGGAAAACCCTCATTTATATTTTATAAGACACTTTGAATGTATAAAACACCATTTGGAAAAAAAGTGCTATTAAAGTATGAAATTCACTCAATTTTATAAATGGAAAATCCAAACAAACATGGATAAACTTTGACATAAAACTTATAGATAATATTTAATTGATTTATTTAATTAAAAAGCACATTTAAAAACATAATAAACCATGTAAATCTAAAATAAAAGTGAATGAATATAAATACCAAACTCAAACAGCATAACCATGTTTCCTTCAATGGAAACCATTGGAAAAAATTCACCTAGGACAGATCACAACATTTATAAATAGAAATACCTAAGTAAAACAACCCTAGACATAAAATTAATCCATCCATGGAAACTATGGTTAGAGTAAATGGGAGAAATAGAGAGAAACCAAGGAATAAAGAAGGAGTACCCCTTACCCTTCAAATCGGATGAAAAACCACCAAGAAATCACTAAGTATCCACTATAGAGGGGATCTAAAGGAGGAGAAAATCCCTAGGGGAGTTAGAGTGGGGTGTCTTGGTGGATAATTCCAATCTAAAAACAAAATGAAAAGACAAAAATTCACAAACCTAAGTAGGTAAAATGATTTACCTGCATGATTTACCAAACCATGCAGCGACTGTGAAATAGCTACTACCACAAAACTATAGAAGCCATGCAGTTTCCACTACATAGTTTTAAAATAATGAACCTAAAATATGTAGACCTAAAAAAGCTCCAAAACTTTAAAATTAACCTTGGGATAGTCAGAAATCAAGGGATAAATTAACCTCATTAAAATAAACAAGGAAGTGAAATTTAGGAGTGTTATAATGCTTTCCACTATGCATTTTCTTACCTTGTAAATTCATTGAAAAATTAGTTCAAGGTAAATGTCAAGACCAACTCATTGATGGAAAGTAACCAACCCAAAGGCCCACTTCAAAACCTTAAACAAGTAACATGAGACCTAAACATGCCACTACTTCAGAAAACCATTTTGAAACAACTATTAATTCACCAACCACCAAAGCACTACAAACCCTAAAAGTAGATTCACTACATACAAAGAAAAAATTGGATAGAAACTCCTTTGGTCTACTTTGAATTAGAAAATATAAAAATACATACCACCAATCACAATATCCACCTAAATCCCAAGCCTAACCAAAGGAAAAACATGATCACTACCTCTGGAACATATGAGGTCATATAATCCAAAAATTAAAATCGCATACCAACCAAATTCACTCAAGAAGATACACCATAATAATGATAAGAACACATAGAGACGTGGAATAGGTATCCCCACTATTTATAATTTAACTAAAATGGTGAAAAGTTAAATGGGAATTAATAAGAGAATGATCATATCCATAGATTCATGATTCCAATAACTATAAATAGCCTGCTTGAAACACTACAAGAGGGAACACCCTTAAGAAAACCCACAAGGACACTAGATCTGATCACCAAGAAAACTCACTCCACTAAAATGGGAGAAACATGTCAAGCATGAACATGACTCAAATTATAAGGAAATTATTATAAACTTGGTTCATTAAACTACATAGAGGGAAACTCAGGGTTATCTCATGGAACACCTAATTATGGTGATCTTGAAAGTAAAATAACAGTCTAGTATCTCTCACCATATAATCAGAAACTAATATCTCATCCCCTTTTCCCCAACCCACACCCAAGGAATCACCATGTCATCCATTAGAAAAACCTCAAATCATGGTCTACACCATGAATAGAAGACAATAAGCATAAATAATTAATAAGGTATGAATATTTAAAAAGATATAAGAATAGGGAAAAAATATCTTTCATCCATTATATATAAATAGAACAGATCTTATAGGAGGCAAGATAATTCACAAGAAAAAGAAAACAAAAAATTACAAAAGAGGGGCCCACCAAAAACAATGCTCAACCTCAAATTCTTTAATATAGGAATCATTGCATACTAATAATTATATTAAAACTAGGTCTGATATTTCTACCTATAATTCCCATTAAGATTACAAAACCTAGAAAGGCGATCGTGAAAAACATATAGTTTATAGGTTCTTGGAGCTATTGAACAAGTGGGCTTAGCAGCCCTTATTTCCTATATTGAAAATATACAAATGACTTTTTCTTTCTTAAAATAAGATTAATTGTTTGAGTAGATGACTTCCCGTCATAATCACCATTCTTCTCCAGCTTATCACTGTCAAATCTCCCTTATTGGAACTATATGAGGGGAAAGAATCACTTTTTAGAGGTGTTCCTGCTAAGATTACCTCATATATGATATAATTATAGACCACTACCATAAAGGTAACTTTTCTAGACTAATTCATTGATGAAAAATGGTTAAGATGAAGGCCTCTTGAAATGAACCATTCCTTATTTGAATCATTGGTATCCAACTCTGGAGAGAAAGTCACCAAGCTATTGAAACAATCAATATAATATTTCATAGAATGATCACCCTGATGAATACCCAAAAACTTCAATGCTTTATAAACTCTCACTTCCTCAGGATAAAACCATTTTATGAAGGCGGACTTGAAATATCCCCAAGATAAAATATTGAATGGTTGGGAATGTATGGTGCGATTCTACTATTGAAAATCCAAACCCTCAAACAAAGGAATGATGTACCTCACCCTAAAGGTTTCTAGAGTTTGTAGTGAATCGAAGATCCCTTCCGTCATATTTATCCACTCTATTGCCTCATGGGATCCTTGATCACCACAAAATAATGGAGGATATAAGTTCAAAAACTCTCACACATGATCAATGATCCAAGAAGAACATATCCCTACCACTCAATCGGGGGAATAGGTAAATTTAGGGACTAGAAAGACAACTCATGGATCACTAGGATGGTTATCTGATTCATTCCCTTCTTAACTTGTCTACTCCTTTCCAGTGGGGGTTACATTCTAAAATATCATAAGAATAGAACATTAAATCATGTCCTACACATGGTTTTATAGGCCATGTGCCTCAACCACAGGCCCCCTATATTTCCTCTAGATTTAATATAAAATGAGAAAATTCCCAATATATCTCTTATGATCTCCCTACCACTCAAATTAGAAGTAAACCACAATATAATATCTCAAAAATAATCAACTATAAAACCTAAATTTAAAATAAAACATCCAAGATCCCATCGAAACTCAAGTTCTAGCATTTGGAAGAGTTGTCCAAGAACTTACCCACACCCACCAATTAATATCTGATGGTTATATCTCCTTTCTACCATAGACCCCCCAAATAATAAGAAGTCTCTTATACTATTTGTAACAACCTAGAATAGGATTCCACCTAAACTAAAACCTGACTCGGATCACCAAAAACCCAAGAGCAATCCCTAATACCCTCAGGCTAACAATAAGCATAAATGGTATTGAATATAATCATTAGGAATGGTTACACCATCAAGAACCCAAACTAAGACATCCAAGCAATTCATAACTATAAGGAGAAAAGAAAAATACAATTGATAAAATCATTTTTTATATAAATATATTATAATATCTACAAGATTAAACTAAAACCAAGGTACAAGGATAGGATCCCAAAACCCAAAATGAACCACCAACTTTATTTCACTCTCAAATTACCACCATTAACCAAAACTCCATACACTTTCCAATGAGATTAGAACAAAACCAAACTAAATTATAGAACCTAAGAACCTTTCATTTTAAATCAAGACTATATAAACACTAACATGAGTATATGGGGTGTGAGATAAAGGCCAATAGGATAACACTATGGGTTTATTCCATTCCTTTTATAAAATAAACCAAGTCTTCTAGTTTAAAAATAAATAAATAAAAATATTTTTTCATATCATTTTCATGTTTGGAAAACGAATCACCTAAAACACACTCATTAAAATATGTTTTCCTTTGAAAAACCAAAACCAAACCTTTAGTTTACCATATTCAATACACTTTTTAAAACAACCCCTTTTCCCTTACTTTAAACCAAATCACACCATACTGGTATAAATAAGAAGCAAGAGAAGCTAGATAACACAATGATCAACCATAAATAACCAACGCATCAATAAGGACTGAGTAAAAAAGTTAGGAAACTCAAATTATAAATAATCCATAAGAAAACCATAATATATGATACATATCATGAGGCAACATTCAGGGATTAATGGGAAAATACACGATGTATATAGGAATAACCCCTAGCCTGCAGGTCTTATGGTCCACTAGTCACCTGAATCACCCTCAACTAGTCTCGTTAATGACACATCCCATAAATGGATGAATCTCATCTAAGATTTCATAGAGAGTAAAAACACTCAAATATAAAAGATACATCCTTCGCTTTCTCACTTTTTATCCTAAGGTTACTCATGAAATAAAGAAATGATACAAGACACTTTCAATCCAAACATCATCTCAAGACAGCTAAAAAATCCTAAAGTCTAACATCATAATAATCTCCTTGCTACCACCAACATCCATCTTAACATTATTCCCAACCCATAGACACAAGAATGAATCATAATTCAACCATCCATCATAAGGATATAGATAAATATCATCAAAAAATACAACTAGGATCAATAATGTAATAACCAATAAATTAATTAAAAATTATTTCGCAAGGTGCTAACTGGCCCTTTTACATAACATTTATAAACTATCTATTATGGAAATCCCTTTAAAAACTATTTTGAATCCAAACAAAAAAGTGGAAATTAAAATTAACAATAATGAAAAAATCACAAACAACTTAAATAAATTACTATTTCATTTCAAAAAACAATATAAATCTTTAAAAACATGAAAACCCTTTTAAAAAAAGGAACTCCATTTTATATATCAATTTTGATCCAAAACACCATAAATAATTATTTTTATTTAATAAAATTATAATTTATATTTTATCAAACACTTTAAATGCATAAAAACTAATTAGAAACAAATTTCCATTGAATTATGAAATTCACTCAATTTGACAAAGGGAAAACCCAAAAAAACAAGGATAACCTTTGATATAAAAATTATAAATAATATTTTCCTCATTTATTTAATTAAAAACAACATTTAAAACTTTGGAAAACCATGTAAATATTTAATAAAATAAAATTAATGGAAACACTAACCTCAAATGATAAGTCATGTCACCTTCAATGGAAACCACTAGAAAAGTTCTCCTAGGATGGGTCAAAACCTTTAGAAACTAAAAAACCAAAATAAAAATACACTATAAATCAAAATAGTCCACCCATATCCACTAGGGTTAAGGTAAATTGAAGAAAAATGAGAGAAAACATGTAAAAAGAAATAAGGATCTCTTTCCCTTTGATCCAGATGAAAATACACTAACAAATTACTAAGAATCCACTATATAGGGGCTTGGAAGGAGGAGAAAAGCTCGTGGGATGAACCTAGGTTAGGGGAGTCTAAATGGTGTGGATTAGGGGAGAACGAAAAAATAAAAATAAAAGGAAAAGAAAAAAATTCCCAAACCATATAAGTTTACATGGTTTACCAAACTATATGGTGATTGTGTGATATTCAATGCCCCAAAACTATAGAGGGTGCACGGTTTCCACTGTATGGTTTGTAAGTCATGAACCTAAACTATGTGGTCCTGTAAAATCTCTAAAAACATAAAAATTCACCATCATACACATAGAACTCAAGGGAGAAATTATCCACATTAAAATTAAAAATAAAGTGACATTTTTGGGTGTCATAATTAATAAAAGGATAGATTTTAGTGGTCTAATTTCTAATTCAATAATGAAGATGGTGGAGTGGTAACTACAACATTCAGAAGATTAAAAACTAGCATACCAGATAAAGTAATTTTGAAATATAAAATTATAAGTTACCCCTTTACAAATTTGAAGGTGAATTTTTAAGATTCAAAGGACTAGAATAATATCCTTTGTGAAGGATACATAAGGGTATTTCCATGGTTGTTTCACAACAAATAAAATACACAAGGTCTTTAGGGTGATATATAAGGGTAAAATAATATATTTTATAAAAGAAAACACTATACACAAGAAGAGTAATTTAAGGTGGTGGATTATTTTGATCGATTGAAGGGATACTCTTGAAGATAAACAATAAGTCTGCACACCCTTTACAAATATCAAATGATAGTGTTATTGGTTACACTGAATGAAAATTTCTTTAAGTATTTGAGTGAAAAATTTTGTTCGTAGATGAATAATTATTTTTTAATCATTTTCTAATTTCTTAATAAAATAAATTATAGTGTTCCCCGCATGGATTAAGACTAATGTCTAAACCACATAAATAATTATGTTATTCTTTTCCCATTATTTCTTTCAATCGTTATCTTATAGAACTTCTTGTCTGGGTTTTATTTTGAATTGTGTGTTTCTATGTGGTAACTTATGTATAGTGTTTCTTCTATGTTATAATGAATCTATAGCATGGTTTTTTATAGTACATTGGTTTCCACATTGTATGTTCCAAAGATGTGACTTTCTGGTATTCAAAATTTTCATCATACCCAACACTCTATATCCATGGTAATCAAGGGGTAAGCTCCGTTGAATTATACCTTGTGTATAGAATAAGATCTTTCCCATTTTGGATCCATTTTTAGGGTCTTCTTCCAAGGTATCATAGAAATTCTTAGTGTTAGCACAAATTCCTCTCAGTTGAAAAAGTATATACTAGATCTCTTATTTAATGTACATGTAACTCAATTTTGATGGATCTCAGGGTTGTATAGCATCCCTAACCTTTTCTCATTGAGTCACTCCTATTAATAAAGTTGTATCTGAGACTAACCTTCTTCAAACAGTTGATCATATATGGTAATGTGAAGTGATGGAAGTTAAACTTTGATGGAAAAACTACATATATCTCATACATAAGTGAATATGGGGTCATTCGTGTAGTGTCATGGTTCATGGTTCAATAAGACCACAAATAATATAGATATAGGTTTTTATCTAGATAATACTTCTTTTATTTTCCCACCATATTTTTAAGGATGTTATATATATATATTTATTTATTTATTTATTAAATCCCTCTATATTCTTATTGTTCGCTAAATGATATCTGAATGAATGGTTAGACTAGATATTAAACTCATGATACAGACTCTTCAATTTAGTAGAAGATACATTGGGGTCATTTTCCATAAATATTGTGTGGAGGGAACTAAATCTGTTAATGATATAGAAACTTATAAAAATGATAAAAAAATTGCTCTAACTTCCTTAAGGCGTATAGCTTTGACCCACTTGGAGAATAAATTAGTGGAAATGAGAGTATACTTAACTATTTGGATACAGCTAGAGGATATAAACCCATGAAATCTATCCCTCATATAGAAAATATCCAAGTGTGTATGGAAATATGCAATAACTCTAAGGGTTTATGGATAAAATTAGAATGTATTTGAAAAGCATATAATATCTTCATGAATTACATGAATTCTTGTATCATTGATTAACAGAAGTTTCCAAGTCTCTTACTTTGATAGAAGATCTTAGTCTCTGACTGATGGGTTTCACAAGTGTTTTCATGGACTTATTATATAATAGTGAGGATATATTTTCATTTAATTCATCTGAGTAGGACACCATCAAATCCTTTTGAGTAGAGGATGTTCTAGGAATTATAGTGTTTATAAAGGATGAAATTTAATGCCCATTGACAGAATTGTCCCTTCTTGGATCAATCCAAAAGGAGGACCCTACAATGGAGGCTTCCTATCATGGAATACATCTATCCAATTTTAGAATCGATTGGTGAGGATAACAACTCACGTTTACTTGAGGTGGCATTAACTTCATTAATTTCTTCTATATCACAACTAACGAATAGAGATACTAACCTATGATGTATGATGTGAATAACTATCTCTGTAAAACCTCAACTCAGTAACTAGGAGTTAGTGGTTCTCTTAATACAATACAAAAAGATACAAGAGATCATATCCCAAAGGATTTAATAGTTTATAAGTCTTATGTGACTAGATAAATATATGATTCTCATATTACATTTGAAAAGATGAAATATAACTTAAAAATATAATGTAAACATTATTATTTTTTCTATTATATCCCTAAAATAATTCATAGATCCCCTCTTGGTATCCTAGGAAAGGAAAACATAATAAAGAGTGAGATAAAATTCTCAGTAAGGGAAAGTGTACAACATAGCTATCATAGAATAAATAAAGCTTGAAAAATATGGCAAAGATAAACAATAATCGAATATGTTATATAACTAATGTCATAAAGGGGGAATATAATCATGGATTACATAACAACATAAATAATCACATTGATAATAATAATTGGTTTCATAATTATAGAATTCATAATTCCATACATCATAATATTATTGCTAAGGCCTCATGTCAGGACATAATACATAAATAGGTAATGTTTATTCCAAATACCCAAACTAGTTTTTCTAATGATACCTATTGATTCATAGAGGGGATATAACAAGCCACATCCATCACTTAATAATTCCAATGCATTTATCATATGAAATAAATGGATAAAAATTAAATTCATAATAAATATAAACATTCATATTGAAAAACTAGAATATAAAATGCTAATATTTTCCCCATTCAATAAATAAAACAACATGACCATAATCCATCCAAATAAATATGATAGATGGTATAATTAGAGTATACCCATTGTAAATCATAAGAATCATTAAATGATGATTACATAGATGAATACACCTTTAAAATAACATTCTATAATTTCTTTTAAAACATGAGAAAAATATTATTTTCTTTTGATAGCATTTTAAATAAAAATTTCTGGAATATTAAGAAAATGATTTTCTCTGATTATAACCTTGGAAACTTTTAAATATACTATTTTTATAGTTTTTCAAGATGGAATGATCCATATTTCATAGAAACTCACTACTATATGGATATAATATTTGTTATTCCTTTCTATATTCAATTACTCCATCACCCATATTTATCAGGTAGCTAATATGATGGTAGATGGGATTTCCAACAAAGAAGTTAACAATGATCTCACATGGTTATATGAATTACAATCTGATATTCTTTTCCTTTTAATGAAAGACTATTGTATAATACCTCTTATTCTCATTTTTTTGAGAAGGTGGGAGGAATTTTATTTGGCCCTAATAAACATCCCCAAGATGTCAAAGGCTAATAATAAATGTTGAAGGGCTTCAATATATGTGGGGGATTATTTTCCATTTTAGAATAAAATAACTAACTAAAAACTCCATAACCAAAAAAACCCACTATATGATGCATGATAATAATGAAAAACAACTCAACATTTCATTTAACAAAATCAAAATAAAATCAAGTACCATAATGGAAGTCTACTATGTCAAAGTAAACAAAGAAAGACTACAAGACCAACAAAACTCAAAGATAACCAAAAAAATCCAATCTCCAAACATGATTCATGCTCCATATCCACAAAATAACCCAAGTATTATTAATTAATGCAAAATATGTGTGATAATTTACCTTTTCCCATGTCTCGATAAAGAACATCTACAAAAACTCCAAAGTTCCAAAGTAGGAGTGAGTAATGAAACTCTATAGATTTTTTCCAATGGATTCCCTACTTATGACACTAGGATAGAACAATTTAGCACATTTATATAAAACAATTTCTAAAATAGTTTATATCAGAGTCTAAAGAAGTTCTATAGTAAAAACAATTCTCAAACAATATCAATTTCCAAGGAAAGTAATCAAAAAATACTTTAAAATTATTTCACATATTCCATTTGGCATAATTAATTTCATTATACATATCCAAAAAACCAAAAATTCATGAAACATGGACCTCCATATACTCATGAATGGTGAGTCATACTTTCACTAAGTCGATGCTTAATAAACCACTTTTATGGGGGAGAGCCTTGACCCTTATATATCCCACTGATGATAGGGGAGACTCCTTACCCTTATCCATCCCAAATACACATGAACACACATAACAATTATGCCAAAACCAAATGCCAAAGTAATTATGTCAATCACTTCAACCATTTCAATAAAACCATAATTTTATTTAAAACCATTCAAATAACTCATTTCAATAAAAAACCTTTTATTTAAAACACTTTTCCATGAAACAAATCCAAAAAATAATTTTAAATTTTCCACTTTAAAATCAAGTTATACATTTCACTTTCCAAAATAATGCCTAATTTACACAATTCTCTAAACTGTCACTAAATAGGGTTTCTAAAAATAAATTCCCATCAATTTAAAAACTAATTTCAATCAAAACAATCAATTTGAACCTACTCCTTCAAGTTCTTAATAGAGGAGTCGAGATTGAAGCTACATACCTCAAGTTTTATGAGGAAAATGAATAACGACACTAAAACACGAATGAAACTAGGTTGAATATCCAAAAAGTGGCCTTAGATTTCTTCCCCTGTCATCAAAAAGACCAAAACTAAACATATTTTGCATCCAAAACACTAGATGTAACACCCCAAGATTTCATAGTATGTTATTTCTTCAAAGTAATTAAATAACTTGCATTACACGCAACACCGAGTTCAAGCGCATCACAACTTACCAAACTAGTGTTCAAAAGAGGTTATGAATAGTGTTAACTGAATTTTGAACTTTATATAATCCTTATAATTTTAGAATCCTTATTATGAGTTTCTTAGATATAATGTAATAACTAATTCATTTTTTTCAGATAAAAGAAGTATTTTTCAAAAAATGCACTTTTACCGCCTTTTAATGGTGAACCCTTCCTAAATTCAATATTTGAAACTTTTATATATTAAATTTGACAAAATAAACTTCCTCTTTAGAATAAAATCATAAAAATTCAGTTTCGATGAATTTTTTATGTTTTTCTGATAACTTTCATATTTTAATGAATAGTGAAAATTACTAAATTTTAATTAAAAACAACTTTTTTAATCGAAATAATTAACAGGGATAAATTATGAATTTGAGTGATTTTAAAGTATAATTAGATTATATTTTTACCGTTTAATCCAATTTTGGTCATTTTATATAATTTCGCATTTAAACAGGACATAAGCAAGTGTCAATCTTTTGATAGTTATTATTTCTTAAAAACACGCTTTTTGTTTTGACAACAGGAATTAATTTTAAATTAAATTCTACCACTTCTATGTATTGTGATTTAGAAAAATGGATTCTATATTTAGAATCAGGATTTAAAAATTGTGTAAATAGGTAACTTTTATTTTTATACATTTTTAATAATTACTTCAGTAAATATTTTATTTACCATGGTTAAAGAGTAAATCCGGTAAATAAGGGTAATAAATAATATTATAATAATATTAAATTACCCTAAAACGTGTCTTAACCATATTGGTTGATACATGGCCGACCATGGGCATCTTTGGGTCTATTTTGGGACCCCATGGAGCCACTTGTAAGTGATAATGACACTTTATATTAATTAAGTTAAAGTAAATGCAAAAATGACATAAGCATATATCTTTTAGAAAAAACATTTTTTACATAGGGTTATATATGTTTTATTTTCAACTATAAATATTCATTAGAAATATAAAAACATTTCCTACATAATGGTATTTTATTTATAATTTTTAGAAATTTAATAATTAAATTTATTTATGACACGATAATGATGCAGTATTTTACTTATTAATGAAAGAATCAAATAATTGGTATTATAAATGTTAAAATAAATATAATTTGAAAGTTTTGATAACATCAACGAATTTTATTTTTTAATGTTACATTTTATTATTTCATAAATAAATTTGGTTTAAATTAATAAAGTTTTTAAGACTTTAACAAAAAATCAATTATTAAATAGTGTCAAAATTGACATAAATGAGTTTTTAAAACAAATATTATATTATTAATTGGTATTCTATTCCTAAAAATATAGGGTTATAAAAAATTACTTATATAATGATATTTGTATCATTAATGGACCACTTTGGGGTCGCTTGGAAGTATATAGTAAGTTTATTAACTATATAATATAAAAATACAAAGAGACATGGTAAATGTCAAACTATTTAACTAAGAGTTAAATCAAAAGGATAAAGTTAATATAGTGACTCAAACCTGTCTAAAACCTATTTTTTGAGTGGTTTTGGACCTATCCCCACCTTAATCTTTAAATAATCTACTTTGGAGCCATTATAAACCGAATATGAATTTATTATAAAATAATATTTCTAGCTTTTTCTAAGGTGCCCCTCACCCCTCTTATAAAAGGGAACTCCCCCTACTCACTAATTTACACCTTCAAAGCCTTTTGTCTCGGTCAAACCCTACCAGATATCCTCCCAACTTCCCTCACATAAACCTAGAGGCCTTAGTTTGATCATAAAGCCAACCTAAGGATCCATTTTGATCAAATCAAAAGGGAGAACCCGAAGAAGAGGTAATAATTTCACCACCCTCTTTCAAATTCCTTTCTTCTTCCACTTCTTCTTTATTTGTTATTTCCATTATAAAATAATAACTCCAGTATCTTCTATATAATTTTATTTTATTATAAATATGTTACAACCATATTCAGTATTCTATCCATCCTTTGAATGACATGTCACCATACGTGCGTACGAACGGCTTACCGTCTCCACGTCGTGGTGTAATTGTTATTCAAAACATTATTATTTTGATGGGTATGATAATGATGAGTAATTGATGTAAATAATAAATATAAAATGATAATAATTATTTATATATGATATACCATCCAATTATATATTATTTTAATATCAAAAGAATGATATTGTCGCTCGTGCGTATGTACGGACTACCGTCTCCACGAACGCGATGAGATTCATTCCCCATCATATCCATTCAAGTCTAATTCTTATTTGATGATTAAAAATACTGTTTAAGGACTTGATATCATTCTATATATGAATAATATACAACCTATCCATAACAAACATGGATTATGTAACAAAACATATAAAAGAAAATGAGTAAGTTAACACACGAAATGATGATAATACTAAGATATTATTAACAAATCAATGTTAAAAGATCATATATGATTTAATATTAATTTATATGATTCTTGTATAATTTAATAACAATTATTTCACCATTATACAGGATTTTAACCTACCCTCGACCAAGGAAAAGTACAAGGTAAGGTTTTATTTCACAATCTCTTCATTATCCGAGGTTGTTTATACGTAATTATCTACTGGGACCTCTTTATCATCCACATCCATGTTTCTTAAAAATGTATTTCAAATCATTATTAGTATTTTACAGACTATGTATTAAAGTCATTTATACCCTTTTTTGACTTTTTAGAATATTTTTATGAAGTAATCGTTCCGTCGTTTTCCAAATAAGGTCATTTTTAACCTTTTCGACAGAATTAAGGTAAGAATGTTTTTTTTAACTTATACGGTGGGTGCAGCTATTTTCCACCATTATAAAATCATATAAGCTTCCCTTACAATCTTATAAGAATATTTTCAAAGTAAATTTTTTATTTTACAATTATGTGACTTTTAAATTATTTAAAAAAAAGAGATATTTCTCTCAAATAGTTTTGATTTCATCCATATCAACATCCTTTGATGGATTTTAAGCTTATTTGAAGTTGATTTTTTATGATACAAAACTTCTATATAGTATTGAAGGTTTTTTGATATGTTTGAATGTGGATGTGTTATTTTTATACAATCTATTTTTTATGGATAAAGTATTGACATTTCGTATTCTAGTTTTAATACGAATGTTTATGTTATATTTAAACCTATTCATATGAGGAATGCATTGGACTTAATAAGTGACGGGTGGAGCCCTCTATAGCTCCTCGATGCATCGGTAGGTCTCATGAGACAAACTAGTTTCTTGTCACAAGGACTTGACAAAATCTTATTTGTAGTCTTGGCACAAGGCCTTGACTAAGTGGTTATGATAGTATAGAATTACGCATTCCATCATTATGAAAGTGGTTATTAATATTGAATGTGATCATTCGACTAGTAGAATATCCATATGAATAAGTAAATGGAATTATTTTATTTTTATCTTTTCCATATTATACTGAAGTTTAATTTTAAAAGGCTTGTGTTCTAGTCTTATACACTTCCTTAAATGTTTATTCTTATTTATGAAATTTTCCACTATAATGTTATCCTTACTGGGAATCTGAGCTCACCCCTTTTTATGTTTTATTTTTTCTTAGGATGTGAAGAAGTATTTTATGACTGACTTTTAGGGATAGTCTGAGGGTATATGAGTGTGGACTATGGAGACTATGTTGTTGTAGTTTTCATTTTATGATTTAAAGTAAGACTTATAAATGTATCTATGGATTCCAAGGCTACTAAACTAATTGGTCTTTCGAGACTTGATCTTTTGTGATCATGCCAATGTTATGTAATAATTCACTGACTCTGGGTAACTGGGGTCGGGGCATTACATTTGGTATCATAGGAAGTTTAGTAAAAACTTTGGAAGATAGATTTAGATAAACTCTGATTAGAGCACATATCCCTAAGATAGAATTTTAGGATTAGTATAGAAGAAATTCCTAGAATTTTGATATTGTGGAGATTTTGGGAGTTTTATGAGAAATACATACCTATCTGGATATGAGCAGGTAGAGGCAGCTCTGGCACAGATGTACCTAGGGGTAAATAATGAAAACACCACTTTGAGCTAAACTCGAACAGGAATTGGTGCATGAAACCGGGCCCTGGTGCACTCTTTGTTACGACACTCCCAGGGGATATGCTTAGGATAATTATCATTTTCTTTAGAAACAATTATGAAGGGTTTATGAGTATATACTTCCTCAATGAAAACATATTTATGATTATAGATTATATCCCTAAACCGTTCAATTTACATTAGGTATTTTACAAGTTTGAAATTATTCATTGCAATTCATAAACTGACCTAGTTTATGCCATTGTATAGAAATGGTACCCAGTATAAGGAATGTGAACTCCAGCAATACGTATGATCCAAAGAGTAAGAAGGATCATATCTTCCATGGTATTAAGCCAAAATTTAGAAGGGAAATAGTCTCCCATGTATTCTCAACATATGAATAAATAGTATCATATGTTAATAAGATAAGTAAATAATTATCTGAGTCCTATGGCTTTGAAGGGAAGCAAGAGAAGAAAAGGATGGAAGAGAGAAATATAGATAAAGGGAAGAGGGAAAAGAAGAATTTTCCCATATGTGATAACTATGGGAAGAAAAACCCTGGAACTTTCCTGAAGGTAATGGGAGTTTTTTATAAGTGTGGAGAAAAAAGACACCAAGTACGTGACTGAAAGGGTAAGAAAAAGGTTTCAAATGTACAATAATTCATCTACAAGGAGTTGGGACACTATGCAAACCAATTTCTAAATCATCAGAGTATGTCCCAAATGATGCTATTGGATAATAATAAAGTTATGATACTACCATAGATGAGAAGGAATGATTAGAGTTCTTATGTTGTTATTAAAGAATTATGTCATTTGAGTGTTGTATCAACGATGTACTGGTTATAAAAATTATGGAGTATATAAGGATTGTGTTGCAGTACTATTTCATTAAGTACTTGAGATTGTGTGGAACCAAGAAAAGTGACTCAATAGTAGGTTAAATTTTTGGAAAATATATGGTTGAGAGAAAGATAAACCATAACATGGTTCTAATACTGAGGTAGTGATTTTGGAATAATACATGATAGAGTTGGATAAATTATATTGGATATTCTTGACTACCTTGAAACTGATTAATGATTTGTATATTCCATCATTTTTGGAGTTTACAACATTTTTGGATATAATGAATATATCCAGTATTATATAAGGAATAAGGGAGCATTAATGTAATCAATATGGTTTTATGGTAATTCAGGATGTTTTATTGTTTTAAAGGAATACATGATGAAGGTGTTCACATGTTATTACATAACAAAAAGGATCTTCATTGTGTTTACCTACCTTATAAATTTTGGACTGTGAGTTTGGACAGAAGTATTTTGGATAAGTCAAGTTTGAGATTATTTTTGGATTTCCATAAAAAGGACAACCTGGTGGTCGGGCGACAACCCGTCGCATCCAGCAAGGCCACGAGACTTGAACCCTCAACCTATGGGCGACAAGGGTGTATCACCTACCACTGGCCCATGTTATGTCCTGGATTGAATAATGTAGTTTTTTTAATATATTGATGCTTTTCCGGAGGAATTAACTAGATAGCCCCCAAAGAAAGAATTTTATTTTTATATTAGATTAATTAATGAGGAAAGACCATGACAATATATTTCATATATAATGGACACTAGGTAATTATTAGAGTTGAATAAAAACTATAGGAGATGTGTGATACAATATATAGTATCTGAACAGTTTTTCCATGGGAAGACCCTATTATCTTAATTTATACAAATTTTTGTTCACAAAATAATTTACATTGATTATTTTTAAACTAATTCTATTAAAATAAATAACATGTATCCTCTTTATTTAATAGATTAAATATTTAATTAACATCAAAGAGATAATATTTTTCAAAGATTGGTCTTATTTCATGGTATCATTAATTCAAGAAAATAAGGATCAAAATTACAAATAAAAATTTACAAATAAGGCATGGGAATTACATGTTTATAGAAATTCCATTTTGATGGAGTAATGAACCATATGTTTTTATTGATGAAATAAATAGATTATTCAAGGATTAGATTGATGGGTTTTTGTGGTATTAATTATTTGAATTTTATTTTATTATAAATGTTATGTAGAACTTGATAAACCCTTGGGTATCATTCTTCAGACACATAGAAGGAGTGATTTATAATAAAAATTTAGTATGTTTGATTTCTAGAATGCCTACATTTCATTTTATGGTCATATTATATCAAATGATGTATTTCTAGGTGAATTAAAAGAAAAATGTTGTTAGATAATGGCCTAAACCAACAAACATAACTGTGGTAAAAAGTTTCATTTAATTGGATGTTTACTATCAGTAATTCATTCAATATTATTTAGTGATTGGATACCACATTAACCAAGAAAACACATAATGGTGTATTGTTCACTTAGAAAAAAGAATATGATTAATTTTTGGACATAATGAATGTAAGATTGGTCAATTATCCTTTTTTCACTACCATATAGAAATTATAGGTTTGTTATATGTAGTGAGAAATCAATGATGGGAATTTGTTGTGTCCCAATACAAATGATAATGTCATTTGTTATTATTCAATGAAATTGAAGTCTCAAGAATATAAATATCTAACCAATGATATTAATATGGAATAAATAACTTTGCATATGTGATATGATATTATTATTTATATTGTAAATTGTTTCAGATATACAAGGATCATAATACCCTAAAAATTATTTTCATAGAAATGTCTCAATATGATACAATGGAAATTTCTCAAGCTACTAAAATATTATGATTTCTGCATACAATACCAACCAAGGAAAAAAAGATTTGTTATATATATAGAGACTATCAACAATAAATGACTTCAAGATAAAATGTGGATTGATATAGATCCAATCATTGGTAATAATTGAAATCTTGATATGGGATATAATAAATAATAAGTTACATTACTATGTTTTCAAATGATTGAAAATAATAATCATTAGAAATGATAGAATGTTTCAAATATAATGATAAGATATTTTATACTAAATTTAATGTTGATAAAGATGGAAAATTATTACAGTTGATTTTTGAGAATGGTTTTCTAAAATTAGGAAGAAGATTACGAGTTCCATCTATACCTGATATGAAAATATAATTGTTGTATGATTCTTATATATTGAATTTTCTTTAAAAAAATTGTATCACAAAGATGCCCAATGATTTTATTAATCATTTATTTCGGATAAAATAGAGCATAAAAGTGCTGATTATGTTTCCAGTTGTTTGGTGTGTAATAATTATAATGTTTTGAAAAACCATCATAGATGATGCATGTGTAACACCCCAATATTCCATGGTACACTTCTCTTTGAATAATATAGCAGTGTGTGTTATATGCAATATCGAGTTCTAACACAACACAACCAATCAAACTAGCCGTTATGAATAGTAATACCCACATTTTGAAATTTTAAACATTTTATATTTCAAAATGGACTTAATTTTTTGATTCGGAATACAGAAATTAGCTTAGGGTGATTTTTTGGTACTTTTCTTATAACTTTCATATTTTGATGAATAGTGAAAATTACTAAATTTTAATTTAAAAAAACTTTTTTAATCGAAATAATTAATAGTGATAAATTATGAATTTGAGTGATTTTAAAGTATAATTAGATTATATTTTTACAATTTAATCCAATGTTGGTCATTGAACATAATTTCAAATTTTAACTGGACATAATCAAATGTCAATCTTTTGATAGTTATTATTTCTTAAAAACACGCTTTTTTGTTTTGAAAACGGTAATTAATTTTAAATTAATTTCTACCACTTATGTTTTTTGAATTTAGAAAAATGGATTCCATATATATAATCAGGATGTCCAAATTTTGAAAATAGGTAACATTTATTTTTAGAAATTTTGAATAATTACTTCGGAAAATATTTTATTTACCATGGTTAAAGGGTAAATCCGGTAAATATGGGTAAAAATATTATTATAATAATATTAAATTACCCTAAAACATTTCCTAACCCTATTTTTTGATACATGTCAGACGATGGGAATATTTGGGCCAATTTTGGGACCCTATGGAGCCACTAGTAAGTGATAATGACACTTTATATTAATTAAGTTAAAGTAAATACAAAAATGACACAAGCATATATCTTTTAGAAAAACAATTTTTACATAGGGTTATATATGTTATATTTTCGACTATAAATATTCATGAGAAAGCTAAAAATATTTCCTATATAATGGTATTTTATTTATAATTTTTAGACCTTTAATAATTAAATTTATTTATGACACAATAATGATGCATTATTTTCCTTATTAATGAAAGAATCTAATAATTGGTATTATAAATGTTAAAATAAATATAATTTGAAAATTTTGATAACATACACTAATTTTATTTGTTACTACGACATGTTATTATTTCTTGAATGAATTTTTTTTTTAATTAATAATGTTTTTAGGACTTTAACAAAAATAAATTATTAAATAGTGTCAAAATTGACATAAATGATTTTTTAAAACAAATATTATATTATTTATTGATATTCTATTCCTAAAAATCTAAGGTTCAGCCAAAGAACTTATATAATTATATTTTTATCATTAATTTACCCCTTGGGGTCACTTGGAAGTATATAGTTGGTTTATTAACTATATAATATAAAAATACAAAGAGACATGGTAAATATCAAACTATTTAACTAAGAGTTAATCAAAAAGATAAAGTTAATATAGTGACCCAAACCTGTCTAAAACATATTGGTTGAGTGGTTTTAGACCTATCCCCACCTTAAAATTTAAATAATAAACTTTATAGCCATTAGAAACCGAATATGAATTTTTTATAAAATAATATTTCTATCTTTTCCTAAGGTGCCCCTCACCCCTCTTATAAAAGGGAACTACCCGTACTCACTAATTCACACCTTCAAAGCCTTTTTTCTCGGCCAAACCCTGTCCAAATATCCTCCCAACTTCCCTCAATTAAACCTAGAGGCCTTAGTTTGATAATAAAACCAACCTATGGAGCCATTTTGATCAAATCAAAAGGAAGAACCCAAAGAAGAGGTAATAATTTCACCAACCTCTTTCAAATTCCTTTCTTCTTCCACTTCTTATTTCTTTGTTATTTCCATTATAAAATAATAACTCCATTATATTCTATATAATTTGATGTTATTATAAATATGATACAACCATATTCTGTAACACCCCAGGTAAATAAAGAATATGAAATTTTCACATTTATCCATTTTTTTGAATAAAATATTAATATTACTTTAAAGGGGACGCTATGCGCGATGGCGTACCCAATACGCAACAACGAGTTTCTTGCAAATCTTACGTTGCACTCTAATAATAAAATATTATTATTTTAAATGGTAGTTAACGCCTAGCCGTTGTAATGGCGGGAATGAACAGAACTAACTACAAAATTATTATATATGTTTGTAAAATATTTTTACTCTTTACAATAAATGTTAGAGGATTAAAAATGCGAATGAATCCAATTTTAAGCGTAAACATTCTAATATTCTTTAAAAGGTCGATTAACCGCCTTTTTATGGCGAACCTCTTTTAAATCCACTTTTTGAAAATTTTATGTTTTATATTTGACAAAATAAAATTCTTCTTTGGAATTGGGACATCAAAATTTACTTTGTGTAAATTTTTGGTATTTTTCCGATAAAGTTCATTTTTTAATGAATAGTGAAAAATGTTGTATTTTAATTCAAAACCACTTTTTAATCTAATTTATTTATATGATTAGATTATATTTTTAATTGGTTTTAAAGTGAAATTAGAATATATTTTTACCATTTAATACAATAGTGGTCATTGGAATTAATTTCACTTTGAAATTGGACTTAAACTAGTGCCAATCTTTTGATATATTTTGTTTCATAAAAACACGCTATTTGTCATGACAGCGGGAATTAATTATTAAATTAATTAATGTAACTTATACGATTTGAATTTTTTAAAATAGAAATCATTTTTGAATTCGGAATATCAAATATAGCTTAGGGTGAAGTTTTGGTATTATTCTAAAAAACTTCAATTTTGATGAATAGTGAAACCACTAAGTGGTACTTAAAAAACTGATCTTTCGTTTAAATGAAACTTTACCACTTCTGTGTTTTGAATTTAAAAAATCTGACATACATGGTTGTCATTAGGAATTAAAATGTGGTTCAATGGGATTAAAATAATTTTTTGGTGAATAGTAACTTTTATGTTTTTAATCGCGATTAGAGGTAATTAGTGTAATTTCAGCTAAAAATAATGTTTTAATAATATGAAATGAACTTGACACATGTCCTACCCTCATTGGATGTATCATGTCCGACAAAGAAAATCCATGGGTCAACTTGGGGACCCCATGGAGCCACTTTGGTTGGAAAATGACATAAATACCTCTTTATTTAAAGTTAAAATTAAAATGTCACAAACATGAGATGTTTTACTAAAACAATTTTTAAATGGGGTTATACAAGTCATATTTTTGACTATAAATATTCATTAGAAAGATAAAAATATTTCCTACATCATGATATTTTTTTTATAATTTTTATATATTAAATAAATTAAATTATTTATGACATCATGATGATGCAGCAATTACCTCATTAATAAGGGATTTAAATAAAATGAAAATATAATGTTAAAACTATAACTTAAAATTGTCAAAAACCTATTGGATGGGTGGATTTAAAACCCTTACCACCTTATACTCGAAATACATCAATGTGGTACCTTCAAAATCTGAAACTCATTTGAAAATAAAGTAATATTTTGTAACTTTCCAAGAGTGCCCCTCCTCTCCTCTTATAAAAGGCCCCCACCTCTACCAACTTACACACACCTCTCAAGCCTTTGGCTCGGCCAAACCCTGCCCATTTCATCTCTCCACATCCATATATTCATCATTGAAGCCTCACTTTGGGAAGAATCCTTTCCAAGGAATCCTTTGAGCTCAAATCAAAGGAAGTTACCTGATTTAAAGGTAATGTCTTCCCTTGTGTTCTTTTGTTTTATTTTGCTTCTCCAACCCCCTAAACTCTTTTTATTCTTTTATTTTGTAAAAACACCAGTATATTAAATAAAATAGGATGTTGTTATGTGAATTATTCAATCTACACTTACACATACCTTCGTCAAATGGTTAAAGAACATATTGTTTCTGTGGATGGCGAATTACTGCCTCACGAAACGATGATTGTTCAATATTCTTTTAACACTTTCAAAGGTGGCCATTAAGATGTCACTATATTTATATATGATATATAATATTTTTATGTTTTCCTTAAGCTTCTGTATTTTTCATTTATGGCATACCTTTATGATTTCCATTATGGGTAAACGCGATATCTTCATTTTAGGAAGTGCGGACTACCGCCCCCTCAAAGTGATTTGATTCGTTAATGCCATATGTGGGATGTATAAAGGATGGAATTAATGGTATTACATATGTTATCCTACTGGAATTATAATATACCTTTATACCATTATTATTTCATTCCATTAAATACAAAAAAAAAAGAAATGTAAGTAGCGTTCATGCGTACGTACGGCTTACCGTCTCCATGAACGGTACATTTCATTTCTTATCTCCAAATGTTATGAACTATTATAAGTATATATATATAATGGATATATATGTAATATATTACATCTAAATTATGGATATAATTCTGTAATTATAATATATATCTCTCTCGTTTTGTTATAATTCCATTAATATGAAAAAAAAATGAAAGTAGCATTCATGCGTACGTACGGCCTACCGTCTCCATGAACGGTGCTTTTAATTTTTTATCCCCAATGCTATGGAATAGTATAAAATGAATATATACTGGATATATATGATATTTAAAACATAAATACTATTCTGGAGATGATGTACCTATAACTACATGGAAAATTCTTTTCCAACAAGTTCAATTTTTACTCATGTACTGAACATCGACAAAAACGTCTGATATGAACTCACTTTATTAACCAATTATTATAACATTATAATATGTGATATGAACTGAATAATAATATTTAAAGGAGGTCCTTAAGAAATTATAAATTGACCAAATTTTATTATTCAGGAGATTAAAGAACGATTGAGTCATGTCGGACACGAGGTAAGGGATCTGACCCCTCTCTTTCTTTTAAAGTACACTCTTTTATGTCATTCCTTTTAATATCATATTTCTTATTATTGGGATGTTCTTTTATATTAATATTACTGTAATTTTTATTTTCATATGATGAGAGACCCTATTTTCTCTCATCAATCCATTTTGGAAGTTTTGATTGGCGTCGTTAGGCTGCCGAATTTTCGTAAGAGATCCAACCTCTCTCTTTCTTTCTAAGTACTCTCCTTTATGTCACTTTTTTTAGCTCCTATTTGTTATGTTGGGAGATGTTATTTTAAATTATTATTTCTATAAATTTTATGTTAATATGGTGAGAGACCCTATTTGATCTTATCAATCCATTTTTGAAAGTTTTAAGTGGCGTCGTTAGGCTGCCGAGTTTTCGTAGGGGATTTTTCATCTCACTTTTATTCCTGTGAGATTCATGCTACATTTTCCAATATTTCCTTTTGAGTGGTGTATTTAATCTCCATTATTATACTCTTTGTGTAACATACTTTCGTTTATGAGTATTTACATAAATTTTGTATAGTCCTTCTTTCATGGGGTGTACATTTCGAAAGTTACCCAAATCGGTAAGGGAACCTTTCACCCTCCTCTTTTTAAAAGACTTCTTTTGTTATGTCTTTTAATTTTCATCTTATTATGTGGGGATATGTTATTATATATCCTTATTGTCATAAATTTTATGTCCAAGTGATGAGATACCCTTTATCTCTCTCATCAACTCTTTTTCTAAAATTTGATGTGACGTTGTTAGGCTGTCAAGGGAACTTCTTAACCCAATTTCGATTTATTTGGGTTCAACATGTAGTTATTGAATATGTCATCCTTTGAATATGTGTGAATGACCTTTGATTTTTTTACACTTAATATCCTCTTATATTGGGTGTATTTATATTTGTCACACATAATTATGAGATTGATTTATCCTTAATTTAAGGATACCTTCTTTACAGGGGATTTCATCTCATTTTACATTTCTATTGAGACTTCATTGTTGTTATGCACCAATTCACTCTTATATGGTGTATATACTATCCTTTGGGATATTATATCATGAATTCTTTTATTCTCATGATATTATAAAGTTCTAATTAAATGTTATTCCTCAATTATTGTATTCAAGTGTCTCTCATTTTGTTAAAAACCCTTTAACTAAAATATGGTTTTAAATGTTTTAATGATTTATTCTTATAAATATTTCTCGTTAATATCCATGTTTACTAAATGTTTTTAAGGATTTATTTATATGGATATTAATGGTTTAAAATGTTAAAACCTTCAAAGTGGTATGGGACACTTTGATTCAAAGATCTCTTTATTAAATGTTTTAAATGGTTTCAAAAATGGTTTTTAGAATGGATTTATTATTTCAATATCTTAAAATGTTATATTGTTATTGAAATATGGGAATGTTATATTTCATTTATGCTTAAGTTATGTGTTATGATTATGTTATGGTTCTTGGGCATTGTTCGTAACAACCCGAGATTTTATAAAAAATATTCTTTTTAATTTCATTAATGTCTTGTGTTGTACGTTACACCAAAAGGAGCTTGCACAACACACATCCTTGATTTGCCTTGCATTACATGCAATCGCGACCTTCCTCGATAGTGTTTGTAGTGTGCAATACCGAGTTTCACTAAACAACGATATGCTATTAAAATATTATTAAAACTAGCTGTTATGAATAGTAATAACCACTTTTTGAAATTTTGTAGATTTTATTTTTCAAAATGGACTTCATTTCTGGATTCGGAATATCGAATTTAGTTTAGGGTGAAATTTTGGTACTTTTCGGATAACTTTCATTTTCTGATGAATAGTGAAAATTACTAAATTTTAATTAAAAACAACCTTTTTAATAGAAATAATTAATAGTGATAAATTATTAATTTTATTGGTTTTAAAGTATATTTAGAATATATTTTTACAATTTAATACAATGTTGGTTATTGGATGTAATTTCACATTTAAACCAGACATAAACAACTGTCAATCTTTTGATAGTTATTATCTCTTAAGAACACGCTATTTGTTTTGACGACGGGAATTAATTTTTAAATTAATTAATGCAACTGATATGTTTTGAATTTGGTAAAATTGACATCATTTTTTAATTCATAATATCAAATATAGCTTAGGTATAATTTTTGGTATTTTTCTGGAAACTTTCATTTTTTGATGAATAGTGAAACCACTAAGTGGTAGTTAAAAAAAATGAATTTTTCATAAAACTTAATTTTACCGCTTCTGTGAGTGGAATTTCAAAAATCTGAGAGACACGGTTGATGTCAGTAAGTAAAATGTGGTTCAATGAGATGAAAATAATTTTTGGTGAATAGTAACTTTTTACTTTTTTTTACCACGGTTAAAAGTAAATAGGGTAACTAAGGGTAAAAATGATATTAATATTACCCTAACACATGTCCTAATTCTATTGGGAAAGTTTAATTCGACCAAAAACAACCTTAGAAATAAAATATGACCATTTAGGCCCACATGGAATAGATTAGGACAATTATTATTAATTTATTTAATGAAGGGTTAAAATGGTTAAAATCAAAGTTTAATAAGTAAATCATTTTTAATATGGGGTTATACATAAGATAAATTAGACTATAAATATTCATTAGAAATATAAAAAGATTTCCTACATAATGGTATTTTATTTGTAATTTTTAGACATTAAATAATTTAATTTATTTATGACACAACGATGATGTAGTAATTATCTTATTAATGAAATATTGACATAATTGATGTTATAAATACCCCAAATAAATGTAATTTGAGACTTTTTATGAATTACACTAATTTTTTAGGTTAATATTACATGTTAGTATTGATTTAATTAACTTTGTTAGAGCTAATAATTCTGTTATGATTTTCAAAAAAATCAATTACTAAATAGTGTCAAAATTGACATAAAATAGTTTTTAAAACAAATATTATATTATTAATTGTTATTTTATTCCTAAAAATCTAAGGTTTGAAAACATGACTTAGATAAGGTTATATATATTAATAATAAACAACTTGGGGTTCGTTTGGCTTGATATAGTAAGTTTATTAACCTTATAGTGTAAGAAAACAAGAAGACACGGTGAAAGTTAAATTATCTAACTTAAAGTTAAATCTAAATGATATGGTTAAAATTGATACCTAAAATTGTATAAATTCTATTGGATGAGATTATTTCGACCCCTACCCACCTTATCTTCGAGATAAATCAATTTGGAGCTATTTAAAACCGAATATGACTTTATATTAAAATAATATTTTTAGTTTTCCAAAGGAGCCCCTCTCCTCCCTTATAAAAGGGCACCTCCTCCTCCTCTTCCTCACACCACTTTGAGATTTCAAGCTCAGCCAACCCCTACCAATTTCTCCTCTCCACTTCCCTAGAAACATCCTGGAGGTTCTGGTCTTCTTCAAAGACCTATTTTAGTGCCCTAAAAGGAGGTCTCAAAGAAGTACTTCAAAGAAGAGGTAATGTCCGTTACCGATTCTTTCATCTTTATTTCTTCTTCCACTTCTTCTTCTTAGGTTGTTTCATTATGAAGTAATAACATCAGTATCACTCATATACTGATACATTATTATATGTATGAAACAACCCTATTTCACTATCTATCGATCCTACAGAAAACGAAATCACCGCGCGTGCGTACGTACAGAATACCGTCTCCACGCCGTGGTGAAATCTATTTTCCACCACCACCTTACTTGGATGGGTATAATGGTGTAAATAATAACTATATATTATTATTTTAAAGTTATATTTATTCTGAAATATTATACATACACTCAAATACAAATCCACGATCATGAGAATGATATCATCGCTCGTGCGTACGTACGGACTACCGTCTCCACGACGTGATGAGATTCATTATCCACGTTAACCATTCATGAATGATTATAAAGTATATATAATAAGTAATCATGAAATATATGACATAATATTGCTACTGGATTTATGTGTATATATATGTATGTCATCTACTTAATTCCATTCAACTCAATAAGGAAACGAAAACAGCGTTCATGCGTACGTACGGCCTACCCTCTCCATGAACGGTGTATTTCTTTCCATTTACTGATCTATTATATATATGTATATTCTGAATATATATTATATATAAATCATGTTTTATATTCTGGAATTAAGTAATCATGATCTAAGTAATCATATGAATAATTACAAGTCAAAACACGGACGAAAAATGAAACGATTTTACCCAAAACACTATTTAACATGGAATTTACAAAAGAACGGGTAATATAAAGTCATAAGTGAACCATATATGATATCATAACAATGAATATGATTTTGTAATAATTCAATGACATTATTTAAATCATTATACAGGAGGTTCGGACACTTACGAAGAAAATCGGACCTAAGGTAAGGGAAATATCACAATCTCATTTTTATCCGAGATTGTTTATACTTTGAAAGTTACTGGGGTGTATTTTATCATCCACATCCATGTTTCCTCAATATGTAATATTATTTCCATCCACCTACAATTTTTTAAAACCTATTTTACCCTTTGGTGAGTTTTTAGTAAAATATATGAAAGGAATCTTTTGTCATTTTTCGTACGAGGTACTTATTGACCTTTCTGACAAAAGTACGAGAAGAATGTTTTTTTTAAATTATATGGGATGAATGGATTTATAAAAATTATTTCCAAGAAGATTCCTTTACAAGTTTTTAAGTTTATTTTTAATCAAATTCTTTTAGTTTAGAATTGTATGACATGTTAAGAAAGGAAAAGTGTTTTTGAAGTAGAAAGGATATTTTCCTCATGAATGGAGTTCAAGTGTTTTATAAAAATTATTTTCCATCTAAGATAATAAAGGGTTCTGTTTTTACCCCTATTATTACATTTATATGAATATGTTGTGATGGATATATTTTTATGAATTCCTTTATCTTATATGAATTGTTTTACAATGTCACGATGTTTAAGATTCTCATTTTTATTACATGGGTTATGCAATGATGTATGATTTATGATTTTGTGGCACACATAAGAATGGTATCATTATGAGATGGGTGGGACCTATATCTCCCTCCAATGAATTGGGTAAAGATTTTATATCTCATGAGATAGACATGGCTGGAATGGTAGGTTATACCGGTTCAGTGAAACAGGACTGAAATGAGGGTGACTCGGTTCAGAAAGGGACTTTGTCCACTAAGATAGTCTTGGCAATGAGTCTTGACTAATAAGATATGATTCTCTATGATTATGTGTGTATGACACAAAGTTTCATGTTTTAAGTTATGATTATTGGGATTTCATTTCACTACTATGATTTATCCCATGTTATGAAATTATGCTCTCTTTTGCAGGTTAAGATTTCCAAAATGTTATGTTCTTATGAATATGATGTGATTGATATTTCTTTTGTTTACCCTTACTGAGCATTTGAGCTCACCCTTTTATGTTTTCTTTTCCCCAGGATATAAAGAAAGGTTTTAGGTAAAAAAAGGGGAAGATCTTTATGGGAGATGTTGAAGATCTTTCACCACGTTTAGAAGATTATATTCTGAGTTTCCAAAGACACTAAACTATTACGGTCCTTGTGTGTCTGTTTTTGTTATGTATTAAGTATTCCACAAAAGTAATGTAATTTCCATGTACGTTAAGCTTCGGGTCTCTACATTGTTTATGAATATGGGTGGTTCCGTGATAAACTAAGGTTGGTTGAGCCCGATATATCTCTCCAATGCATTAGGTAATGCGAAGGGGTTAAACGTTAAGGTTTCTCCGAAGGGATTTAGGGAATATATTGTGACCAGTATTCCAAATGTAACCAAGAGGGTTACTCCCTACATAAGAATGTTATGAATGCCTCAAGTTACCTTTATGTTTTATGATTTATATGATTTATTCATGATTTTATGAGGTATGTTAAAGTGGTTATGCTTTATGGGTAAAGTATGATTTCATTCTTATGTATATATGTACTCATGTTTCCTTTCCAAACTTTTTATAACCGTTACTGATCTTTTTATGCTCATCCAAAGTTTTTGAAATGTTTTCACAGGTCAAGGGATTGGTACATGATAGGATTATAGTGTCAAGGAAGTGTCAAGAAAGAATCCATGTTTTATTTTAAATATGTTTCCGTTGATGGGAAAATGAATATTATCTTTTATGTAACCACTTTGTTTAAATGTGTAATGTAATGCAAGTTTTATGATCTAATTCTCTAAAACTCTAAACCTGAAAAGATCCTCAATTTTTAATCTTGTAATAACTCAATATTAAGTAAGGTTTAAGGTTGGGGCCTTATATATTCAGTATTATATACATCCATTGAATGACATGTCACCATACGTGCATACGTACGGCTTACCGTCTCCACGTCGTGGTGTAATTGTTATTCAAAACTTTATTATTTGGATGGGTATGATAATGATGAGTAATTGATGTAAATAATAAATATAACATGATAATGATTTTGTATATATGATATACCATCCAATTATATATTATTTTAATATCAAAATAATTATATTGTCGCTCGTGCGTACGTACGGACTACTGACTCCACGAAGGCGATGAGATTCATTCCTCATCATATCCATTCAAGTATAATTCTAATTTGATGATTAAAAATAATGTTTAAGGACTTGATATCATTCTGGATATTAATAAGATACAACCTATCCATAACAAACACGGATTATGTAACAAAACATATAAAATAAAATGATTAAGTTAACACCCAAAACGATGATAATACTAAGATATTATTAACAAAGCAATGTTAAAAGATCGTATATGATATCATATTAATGTATATAATTCCTGTATAATTTAATAACAATTATTTCACCATTATACAGGAGATTAACCTACCCTTGACCAAGTAAAATTACAAGGTAAGGGTTTATTTCACAATCTCTTCATTATCCGGGGTTGTTTATACGTAATTATATACTGGGATCTCTTTATCATCCACATCCATGTTTCCAAAAAATGTATTTCAAATCATTCTTAATATTTTATAGACTATTTGTTAAAGTAATTTATACCCTTTTTTGACTTTTTATAAGATGTTTATGAAGGAATATTTCTGTCGTTTTCCAAATAAGGTCATTTTTAACCTTTTCGATAGAATTAAGGTAAGAATGTCTTTTTTTTAACTTATACGGCGGGTGCAGCTATTTTCTGCCGTTATAAAATCATTGAAGCTTCCATTACAATATTATAAGAATATTTTCAAAGTAAATTTTTTATTTTACAATTATGTGACTTTTAAATTATTTCAAAAAAAGAGATATTTCTCTCAAATAGTTTTGATTTCATCTATGTCAACATACTTTGATGGATTTTAAGCTTATTTGAAGTTGATTTATTATGATACAAAACTTCCATATAATATTGAAGTTTTTGTGATATGTTTTAATGTGGATGTGTTATTTTTATACCATTCATGGTTTATAGATAAAGTATTGACATTTCTTATGCTAGTTTTAATATGAATGTTTATGTTATGTTTAAACCTAGTCATATGAGGAATGCATTGGACTTAATAAGTGACAGGTGGAGCCCGCTATAGATCCTCGATGCATAGGTAGGTCTCATGAGACAAACTAGTGTCTTGGCACAAGGCCTTGAATATGTGGTTATGATAGTCTGGCATTATGCATTCCATCATTATGAAAGTGGTTATTAATATTGCATGTGATCATTCGACTAGTAGAATATCCATGTGAATAAGTAAATGGAATTATTTGATTTTTATCTTTGCCATATTATGCTGAAGTTCAAGTTTAAATGTCTTTTGTTCTAGTCTTATACACTGCCTTAAATGTTTATGATTATTTATGAAAGTTTCCGCTATAATGTTATCCTTACTGGGCATTTGTGCTCACCCCTTTTTATGTTTTATTTTTTTCCAGGATGTGAAGAAGTATTTTATGACTGACCTATAGGGATAGTCTAGGGGGATATGAGTGTGGACTATGGAGACTATGTTGTTGTAGTTTTCATTTTATGATGTAAAGTAAGACTTATGAATGTATCTAGTTATTCCAAGGCTACTAAACTAATTGGTCTTTAGAGACTTGATCTTTTGTGATCATGCTAATGTTATTTAATAATGCACCGACTCTGGGTAACTGGGGTCAGGGCATTACACTAGATCTACCCATATCGGGTGTTGATCTAAGATGCTGAGAGAGGGGGAGAACTAGATCTAAGGAAAACCACCAATAATTATGACTTACCATGAGAATCAAGCTTCAACACACTAAGGAGTAGCTCTAGATCACTTCTAATTAAATGGGGAGAGAATCTCCAACCTTTGATGGTTAGAAATACTAAGTTTGGGCCGTTTTGGGGGAAAAGAGGCATTAAAACACAAGATCGACCTAGATCCACTTTTTAGGATCTAGATTTTTAACTGTAAATGGTTTAATCACACAATTACACAAATTTTGTGCTAACCATGAACCAGCCACTACCTCAAGGATGAACCTTACACAGTTAGCTCACACGGTTTCCAAACCATGCACTAACCATACCAAATCCCACTATCTCGAGTAGCATATTTTGTCCTAGGCTACTGCATGATTTGGAAAAACCATGCATATCATGTGCTTCTTCCCATAAGCCTATGTCTTACTGTGCACAGTTTCCTATAGGAGTTTCATAGTTTTTCCAAACTGTACTCAAACCATACACCTATAGAAAATACCAAAAAACATTCCAAAAGGTCCCCAAACCTTCCCAAACTTAACTCAAACACTTTATATATATATAAACAAAAATAAAGGGTTACTTACATGAAACCGGGGGGTGTTACATTCTCCCTACCATTAGACTTTCCATCCCCAAAAATTATAAAACCATCACTATCCCGAAAGAGTTATATCCATTTCTCGATCATTTACTTCTCACATTCCCAAGTCTCTTTCTAAATCTGACCATGTTTCCATATAACCTGCACTAGACTGATGCTTTTCCCATGCAATACTTTCTCTTTTCTATCCACAATACGCACTGGGTTATGTACCAATGAATTATCTGGCTCTAGGTCAATGTGATTCCATCGAATCACATGATCAAGATCCAGATGATAATTTTTCAACTGAGATACATGGAACACATTCTTCCCTTCACTAAACTATGGTCATAATGAAAACTAATATTCCACCTCACCAACCCATTCCAGTATCTCAAAAGGGCATATGTATCTAGGGGATAAATTCCCATAATTCCCAAAACGATGATGTATAATCCTTTGAGGGATCCTCAAGAAGACATGATCACTCACTGTAAATTAAAATGGTTTCTGATGATGATCCTTATATGATTTTTGACAACTATGTGTCATCGCCGTCCATTTTCTAATCAACTGAATCTTCTATGTTGTCTCTTGGACAAGGCTTGTCCCAACTAGTTAATTATTACCTATTTCCACCCAACAAAGTGGAGAATGATAAGGATTCCCATACAATGATTCAAATGGATCCATTTGTATCAAGGGCCGATAAATGTTTTTATACAATAACTCCACTATTGGCATGTTCTCTTCCCATGATCCACCAAAATCCATTACATAATCCCGAAACATGTCTTTGAATTTTTTGTATAATCCTTTTATATTTTCCATCCTTTGGAGGGTGATACGTTGTACTCATAGTCATTGGAGTTCAGTGGGATTTCTGTAAGTATTTTCAGAAATGAGACGTAAGCCTCAGATCTCTGTCTGACACAATAAAAATTATTACATCATTCATCTTTACCAGTTCTTGAATATATATTTTTGATAAGTCCTCTACCATTTGAGTTTCATGAATTGGAAGTAAATGATCTGACTTTGTGAGTCTTTCCATTTCCACCAAAATAGCATCATGTTTTGAACCATTCTTGGGAGACCCGTTATAAAATCCTTAACTATCTACTCCCACTTCCAAAAAGGGATAGGTAAAGACTGAAACATACCTATTTTCCCCTGATTCCCTTCCATAACTTGGTGATAGGTTAAGCATTTTAAAACAAAATCATCCTCTAACCTTTTCATACCACTCCACCAGAATTGTGTTTTCAATGCATTATACATCTTTTGTATTCTATAATCAATTTCCCATCTCGAATGGTGGAAAGAATGAAGAATATATTCCAAACAATTCATAGGTAATACCATCTAATTACTGAACCAAAAAACTAGACTCTTATCTAGTTTTCATCCCTTAATTCCCTTAATGGTCTTCCCACCATTGATTCTTGAACTCATTTCCATACATTTTGAATCGTGTGTTTGTGCCTCTTTACCCACCTTTACTAAATCATAAACCAAAGAGACTATACAGAAAACTACAACATCGCCATGGTCTTCACATTCCAAGATCAAGTCTGCTATCAATGACATCAACTACCACTGATCTGAATCTTCTTTTTCCAACTGATCATATGAATTTTTTCTTAATGCATCGGACACCAAATTTCCCTTACTCAGTGTATTCATTATGTCAAAATCAAACATTTGGAGATACTCTATCTATCTTATATGTCTCATGTTCAAATAACATTATTAGAAAATATGTTTTAAAATATTATTATCTATAAACATAGTGAATTTATCACCAAATGGATAATGATTCGAAGTCTTTAAATCATAGAATATGACATCTAACTACAAATCGTGTATTGGGTAGTTAAACTAATGCACTTGTAAATGACTTGAGCCATATGAAACAAAATAATCTCCTTGCATGAGAAAACACCCCAACCCTGGTCCCAAAGAATCATAGTACACCACATACCCTTGGAATGATTCCGAAAAGATCAAGATTGGTGCTGATCTAAGGATAACTTTCATCTCCTAAAAATACTTATGACATTCCTTGTCCCATTGGAATTGAACATTCTTCTTTGTAAAAGGTTTCATAGGTGAATATAGTCATGAAAAATCATGAAAAAAGCGTTGATAATAACCATCCAATCCAAGCAAATTGCATATCTCAAAGATGTTCTTCAATGGTTTCCAATAGATCACTGCCTTAATCTTTTCTAGATCAACAGAAACACCTCTTTTGGAAATTACACGGTCAAGGAAACGTACCTATTGAATCCAAAAATTACAATTAGATAATTTAGCATACACCTGATGATCTATCAATATTCCCAACACTATCTCTAGGTGTTTCTCATGCTCATCCCTTGTCCTTGAATACAACAATATGTCATCCATAAACACTATAAGCCTCACCCTTTACTAACTGAAGAATTAGAATTTCAAATTCTACCATATCATGTTATCACAAAATTGATTTTTAAAATCAAACCATATTTTCAACATTCAACTATTTTTGAAAATTTTACTTTACTTTTGAAAATAAAACAATTTATAAAATGAAAATTTCATACTCTTTTCAAAATATCACTTTTCAAAAAAATCTACATTTTTTAAAAATTAACACTTTACACAAAATCATATATCATTACCCAAAATGAAATATGTAATCCTATTTGGAATTCATTTCTATCATGAATTTCATGCTTATATAATTAGAAAAAACCCATAAAAATGAGATTCCAAATCCTATAAGGGTCTGTAAAACACTTATGTACCCAAATCCTTGGTAACTTGAAGTTCAGCATAAAAAAGGTTAGCTATATATTTTTATGCTCTATATTTCAAGTCCCAACAATACTACTTCTTTATATAATCCCAAATCAAGAAATATACCATAATGAGTTCAAATACAAGACCAAAAACCAATACCAATTCAATGACCAAGACTGCTACAACTTGTTCTATAAAGATATTCAGAAGGACCAAGTCGATACCACTTGTCTCAAACAGATTTTTGGACCGAACATTCGGATACCACTTGTAACATACCTATTATTATAATTATCTTGAGAAGGCGAGAGGAACATTACACGGCCTTAAGAAACATCCCTAAGATACCAAAGGCTAGCAATAAATTCTGAATGGATTCAATACATGTTGGGTGATTTTACCTATTAGAATAAAACAATTAACTAAAAAATCATAACAAAATCCACCATATGATTCATGATGACAATGAAATTCAACTCAAAATTTCATTTATCATAATCAAATTAAAACCAAGTACCACAGAAAAATTCTACAATGTCAAAGTAAATAGTGGAAGACTACAATACCAACAAAACACAAAGATAACCAATAACAACTCCAAGATCCAAACATGCCCCATGCTCCATCTCCACAAAACAGACTAATAATCACAAAGTAATACTAAAGATGTGTGATAAATTACCTTTTCCTATGTATTGATAAACAACATCTGAAAAATTACCAAAGTGAAAAAGCAAGGGTGAGTAATGAAACTCAATAGATTTTCCCCAATGACTTCCCTACTCACGCCACTAGTATAGAACAAGTTATCACAATTATATAAAATAGTTTATATAAAACAATTTCAAAAAAATTATTTTAGAGTCTAAACAAGTTCCATAGTAAAAAAAAATTCTCAAAAAACATAAATTTCCAAGTAAATCAAACCAAAAAATACTTAAAAACTAGTTCACATGTTCCATTTGGAATAATTCATTCCATTATACATGTCCATGCAACCAACCATGCATGCAACCTGGACCTCTCTATACTCATGAGTGATGAGTCATCCTTTAACTAATTTATCACTTAATGAACCAATTTTATAGGGGAGAGCTTTGATCCTTATCCATCCCACTAATTATGGAGGAGACTCCTTACCCTTATCCATCTCAAATGCACATGAACACACACAGCCATTATGCCAAAACCAAATACCAAAGCAACCATTACAACCATTTCAATAAAACTGTACATTTATTTAAAAACTTTCAACAACCCATTTCAATAAAACCAACCCTTTTATTGAAAACACTTTTCCATGAAACAAAATCATACAATTATTTTAAAATTTCCATTTTAAA
Source organism: Viscum album (assembly GCA_963277665.1). Classification (NCBI taxonomy): domain Eukaryota; kingdom Viridiplantae; phylum Streptophyta; class Magnoliopsida; order Santalales; family Viscaceae; genus Viscum; species Viscum album. The sequence continues at coordinate 403,662,872 of OY728142.1, forward strand.
GTCAATTTATAAATTTCAATTTCCACAAAAATTCCCAATTTCCACAATCTAACCCATCACTAAAGAGGGTTTGCAACAAGAAATTCACACCAATTTTATAACCAATTTCAATCAAAACAATAAATTTAAAACTAATCCTTAAAGTTATAAATAGAGGAGATGATATTGAAGCTACATATCTCGGGTTTTATAATGAAAATGAAGAATGAAACTCAAACGCCAATGAAACTGGGTTGAATCTCCAAAAACCCTCCTTAGATCTCTTCCCCTATTATCAACAAGACCAAAACTAAAAATATTTAGCATCCAAAACCCTATATCTATCCACAGTGGGCATAGATATAATAAATAAAGATAGAAGGAGAAGTATATATAAGAAAAAACACAAATAATGATGACTTGTTGTGAGAATCGAGATTCAACACACCAAGGAATGCCTCCAGATCATTACTAATTTGATGGGAAGAGGTTATCCAACCTTTGAGCGGTAAAAATACCAAGTTATGGACGTTTTAGTGAAAAAAAATCCACTAAAATACAAGGGTTAACTAGATCCACTTTTTTAGGATCTAGTGCTTTAACCATGCACGGTTTAGTTACACAGTTATGCAAACCACGCACTAATTGTGCGCCAACCACTACCTCAAGGATGAACCTCACATGGTGGGCTCACACAGTTTCCAAAATGTGAGCCAAATGTGCAAAAACACATTGTATCGAGTAGCATGGTTTATACTAGGCTTCCGTATGATTTGGAAAAACTATGAACAGCCTGTGAACCTTCCCCTTAGTATTTGTCTTAATGTGCACAATTTCATGTAGGAGTTTCACAGTTTACACAAACCGTGTTCAAATCGTAAACCTGTATAAAAGACCCAAAAACATTCAAAAGGTCCCCAAACCTTCCAAAACTTAACCCAAACACTTTATATACTTAAAAAAACATAAATAAAGGGTTACTTACTTGAAACTAGGGGAGATACAAGTATAATAAAGTCCCATATTTTACACTTATGTAACCTTTTATTTTTTCAATAAATAAGTATTAGCCTCTCTATCCAAGAAATCACCCCTTCAAAACAAACCTTGGGAAATCATAAATAAATATTCAAGGGAAATAAAAGTTATGATGGTGGTAAAACTATTCATTATATAAACGTTAAAACAAATATTCCTTTCACAATTTTGGTAAAAAGTCAAAAGTACCTCATTCAGAAAAAAAATCCTTTTAAAATTTTGAAAAGAAATCCAAATAGTATGGAAAATGACATTAAATAAGAATTTAATCCTAGAAAGAAACATTCTTGAAAACATTTTTAGAAACATGGACATGGAAGAAAAAGTTCATCAACCAAAGAGGAAATATGGTCCTATTTTTTTAAATGTTTTCTCAATTACTTTAAGTACCAAATAGAGGAAAATGAAATAAAAACATGTAAACTCTATAGATAACTATAAGAGAATAAAATAGAATGATTTTAAAAGAGTAATAGATTATAATTTTCTTTAATAGATGTTTAAACAAAAAAAAATTATGATGTCAAATGATTTATCCGGTATTTTTATAATTTTCTAAATTAGTTTTAATTAAATATTTTAACTTTTTTTAGAGTTTTTAGTTTATTTTCATAGTTTCTAGTGTTTTTGTTATTTTTGTAATTTTTAGTTAATTATATATTAATATTATTTATTTATTACTATTATTATTTTATATTAATTTTATATATTATTAACATTTAATATCTAACACTGTTATCATTTTTAGCATTTTAATTAATATTAGTTTTTTTATTATTTTATTTTATTAACATTTATTAGTATTTATATTAATTTCCTATATTAATATTATATATTATTGTATATATTTTAAAAATAGTAGTTTTAATAATAATTATATTAATATTATTAGTTTATTTTTATTATTATATTAGTATTTAATACTAGTATTTTTATATTTAGTAATGAATATAATTTTATCTAATTACTAATTGTATTATATTAATATATCTAATTATATTTATATTTGTAACTTTATATTTTAATTATATTTATTTATATAAGTAGTGTAATTTATGTATATAGTATAATCTAATTATAATTTTAATATTATTTTTGTTATTTTTTACTTTTTATCATTATTATTATTATTATTATTATATTATTATTATTATTATATTATTATTATTATTATTATTATTTAACATATAGATAATAGGATTTGTTTTCAATATGTATTTTTTATTTTTTTTAACTTTCCTCTTTTCATTCAGGAGGCACGGTACATGAAATTATGGAGTTTGTTATCTCCTTACAGGGAGGGTTTCATAAAACCCTAACACAGGGGTTGGCTGCCGAGTCACCAATCATCTGGGGGTGGGAAACCCTATTAGGGAGCCTTCTTCATACCAACATTCATGCCGTGTAGGGCCTAGTTTCGGGCCCTCAGCCTTCTCTCTTTACCAATCATGGTCTATACCATATCTCCTCCACTACCCCTCTAGTAGTAGCCACATAATTTTCAATGCCTGCACCACCCTCCGTCATCCATCCTCCTTCACACCAATGCGCAACCTCTCTTCCTAAGCATCAACCAAGGGAGGATGATTAGCCATCCACCTCTTTGAAAACACTATGTGGTGCACCTCCCTTCATATTGCACACCAAGATGAGCACTCAAAGAAACCATACCTTTCCTCCATCGCAAAAACCTAGACACATCAGATTGTATTCCCTCCTCTATTATGCACCAGTGACAGATACCTCCTCGTGTGGTAGGTATCCCATCCTTTTCTGCTATTTTTTTACCACACACAATCCTGGTTGGTTCGTAATTGTTGGTGATTTTCATGTTGTGCATGACATTGATGTGTGTGGTAGATTCTCTTAATTTTTTGTAAATTGATGTTGCACAGTGAGAGAAAACATAGATTCGGTCTTTTTTCATGTGGACGAACATGCTTGGTGGTTCGTATCAGCATTATAGTGATCAACGGTTTATGGATATTATCATGCGATCATCTACCACAGCTTGTAATGATCATTTCTTCAACATGTACATGGTGATATATTCTGTTTATTATTTTATGTGTCATGTTGTTGTGATGTAGGGTTAATTTTCATGTGTTAGAGTTGTGATGGTGTTTTCATGCCTTATTTTTTCATATTTGATTACCAGTTAATTAATTTTAATTGGATGTTTATTTGTTTAATTATATATTCATTTTAATTAACTATCATTTGGAGTCTACACACATTCTTTGTTTCTCATTCATGTGATACCAAATATGTAATCATGGGCAGGAGATCATATAAGAATTTATTTGTTTGGAATTTGGTCACATGTGTGTGAGAATAATAAATCACATGCGAGTGAATAGTGAATAAATAATTATATTAATTGAAAAAATTATTATATTTTTTGCACTCCCCTTCAAACTTTCATGAGTGATACCTAATAATTGATCTCATGTGAGTAAACCCAAAACATATAGATACTTAAAATTTGTGAAAAATGGGTCATTACATTTCACCAGGTGATTCAATGCTAATGTGATGCAAAAATTATTCATCAAATCAAAGAATGAATTGATATAAGATTTGTGTTAGAATTAGAATATTTTATAACTTCAGAGAATGAGACTTGATGTTATTTTTATTGAATTTGGAATAATTTATAATTTAATGAATAAATATTCATATTTAGGAATAAAATAATTGGCATTGAATGCACCTAAATGGACGCCATGACTCTGACACTTCCATCTCCTCCATTTTATTTCCTAGATTAATTTCTCTCACTTAGATAGTTTTAGTTAATTTAAATGGTCATTTTTATAGTGGTTTAGTTTTTTGATGTTTTAGTTTTTAATCACATTTAAAACTTATCTTCCTGAACATTCTTCCAAGAGGGTATCCCTAGTGTATATGCACATTCTCTTTGTGGTTCCAACCTACTAGTCACTTCTACAATAGTTAGTAGGTTAATTACTATTGAAAAATTGGTTGTGCTTCAATGTTTGTGAATATAAAAAATAGTTTATAACTTTGGGAATTTTTCATTGTATGGACTTTCAAGACACCCAAAAGTTTATAACGGTGTGATAACACCATGCAGTTATAACCAATACCCAACCTACCCACCAACATTTCATAGTATGGAATAAAACCTTACATGGCACATGATTTCTCTGGGTAATTTTGTTTATTTTAATAATTATTATTCTAGTAAATTTCATGATCAATGCAAGAATCCATCAATATATTATACTGCTATTTCCTACCACCATTTGATCATTTTCAAAGTGAAATCATTTCATAAAATTTAGAAATCCATAATTCATGTGAAACAAATCATTCAAGAATTGAGAACATGTTGCTTTATGTTATCACTAAGACAACTAGAATGTTTGAAATTCAAGATGAATTTAATGAAAAGGATCTTTCCTCAACGAAAGATTTAGAAAATCAAACAAAATATTTTGAAAATAAAATGAATAACATAGGAAATCAAATGAATCATCTTGTCTAAATAGATACCTCACCACCCCTCGATGATCCAATTCAGAATAATTATTTTGAGGAAATTATAGTGGAGGTTCCATTTGAACAACATCCATTTCCCAATTTTGAGGATGATACTACTTTGATTAATCCTTATTCTTATCATACCATTGATAACTCATCTCCATCACATTTTGATTCTTCCAGTCTAATCACATTTTAAGTATATGAAATCTTAGTATTCTACTCTATTGAATATAATGATCCCTTAGAAATGGGATTTTATGCCCTTATTGTATGATTTCACAACCCATTCATCCTAAAGTAAAAAAGGTAACATTCAATGTCTATCAAAATAAACCTTTTGAGAATGAATTGAATATTTAACTAGGACCCTTATTTACTAAGATAGAGTTGGGATTGAACCAAGAAAACATGAATTTACACATGCAAGAAAACATCACTTCAAATGACATTGAATAACCTCCTTTTGAAAATATTTGTGAGACTGGAACTTTTTCCAAAATGGAACATATGAAAAATTTAAAGAGTCATAAAATAATTCAGTGATTGTGATAGAGAGAACTCATAATTTTTTTTAAAAATTGATGAATGGGATTTTCTGGAGGATTTTGAGTTCATGGTTCCACATATGCCAATGGATAAATACGATGAGGGTAGTATAGAATAAATATTTGAAAAATATTTCATTTCTGACACAATGGAGTTGACTAATTCAACTGAACCCACCCCACTTTCTCTTTGTATCATGGTTAAAAATTCTTCACTTAAAATACCCCCAGATGCTGGTAATACTCCTGAACTTGATATAATCAATGAAATTTTGGATCATGAATTGAGTTGGAAACCAGTAAATTTCCATGTGATAGTGGTTGGAAGTGAAAATGAATTGGGATACATTTTTGACTTGTATATTTCATTCAAGTATATGATTGATATAAGATGACCACTTAAAGAGTCTCATAAAGGCATTTTTTCTCTAGTTCACATTCAAATAGGTAATATTATTGATCTTCTTACTGATTCCCTTTGAAAAACTTCAATTATTTAGTGAGTTTTTTTATAAGAGGTACATTCATTCCATTATGAGCTGGGATATTTTCATTTCATTCCACCCATCCATTTTTTTGATAAGTTTCCATTTAAATTTTTTACAACTTCTATGATAATTTCATTTTCAATTGATGTATTCCACACATATACTAAAAATTAATCATATGCATGGTATATATTTCCATTAAATCCTTCTAGAGTTTCATTAATGTATGGATGAAGATGAAGTAGACTTAGTGTTTAATGATAGGAAACCCATCATTATTTTGTTTTCCTTTCACTGCAATTAGTTTAATTCATTTACTTTTTAAAAAATAAAATGGATTTCATTTATTATAATATATTTTCTCCCAACACTACAATGGATTTGAATTCATCATATATATTTTTATCATCCACATGATTTTGATAATAGTGTGACTTCTTTAATATGATACGGGTATGTGTTTTTTATGTGTAGATTTTATAGGTACATAATTTCTAGAGATTCATCATATATATGCAGCCTTTCTGTATTTTTCTTCACTTACTCAGGGGAGTGTTTTATTTTATTTCATATTGTATGCTTCCAAAAACACCATGTAAACTAAATAACAAAAAAATTGAAAAAAAAAATCTAAAACTCCTATTATTATTGAAACCACATGAAAGTTGTATTTTTTTGTAATATGGTTAAAGGCATACCACTTGTATCCCTAGGTAGTTTGAGCACATTATTTCTATTTGACATGATTTTATTCTTGATAGACATATTTATATTATTGATTATATTATTCCATGCTTTGAAAAAGTTTTATTTTGGAAACTTTTATATTTTGGAGACACCTATTTTCACTCATGATCATATGTGTTGTCCAACATTATATTTTCATACCTATGAGTATTCTGGACCATTTTTATAATATCTCTTAATTCTATTTTTCTTGAGGGAATCTCTATCATGTTATGACTTCTAGAAATTTCTATATTTTCCATCAAAGGTGTCAAAATTTTGAAATTTTCACTAAAATGATCGAGGCATTTTTGGAGATATTTATCCACTTTGACCCACTAATCCATCCTTGGATTTTCTCTATTGTATATTCCTTAGAATTCATGAAGAAAACTTATTAGGATGATACCGCAGCCAATACCTTTCCCTACCCATTTCTTGACTATTTTCATGTTAATTTTAAATCTAATTATAGGGGAGATTTATTTAGGGAGAAGGTCGATTGAGAGAAAACAAGACATTTGATGCACATAGATTGGAATTATCTCATCATGACAATATATGTTATATTTCACAGTATTCCAGTTCATTACATGTATTTTGATAATAAAATATATATTTTTTTCTAACAATGAGTACATTTGTGGTCATTATGTGGTAACCCTCTCTTTTGGAGATCCCTAAAAAAGTGAGGATTTATTACTCCAAGAGCTAGAGAGTTTTCTATATGACCTACTTTCATTGAGATTATATAGTGTGGGAAAATTATATACCTTAATTGGGATATTATCTTATATATCTTTCATGGGGTTTGGGAGTTGTTACTCACTTGTTTACATATCAATTATTATTGAGTGATTTGTGTCCTTAAAAACATAGAGAGAGAGAAAAATGAAAAAAAATCATATTTTTGAGCTTCATTAGATTATATTATGATTGGGTAAAAGCAAATTTTTAAGTGAGGAGGAGAAATATTTTGAGAGATAAATTTGGATTGACACTTATCATGAATTTATTTTAAGATTCAACCCTCATTTTGACAAAAAAAAAAATTTATGACCCACTGCCCCACAGCCTCAGATACATTTGAACTGAATGTGAATTCCTAGAGATTAGTGTATTCTTTTGATTTCCACTAGTGGATATGTGAAATTCATGGTAAAAATATGGTAATCATGTGTGCATTTTAGAATTTAGAATAATTTTGTCAAACACTATCTTTATTGATATGAGTGATAGAGAGTTAGGTTACTTTGATGTATGAGTGTCGATAGTTGTTTTGGAAAGAATGAGAGAGGAATGGAAAATGTTTTTGAAAATTGAAATTTTAAATGAATTAAGATATTTTATGTGTAAAACGGATTGAAATTTTTTTATTTTTTATGTATCAAGTTATATATTATTTCAAATTTCTTTTCCCAGGAGTGAAAACATTTAAGTGTGGAGATTTTATGTACATATATTTCTCTAGTATTTTTATAATAATTTCTAACTTAATTTTATGTAAATATTTTAACTGTTTTTAGTGTTTTTAGTTTAATTTCATGTTTTTGTAGTCTTTTTTTTTAATTTTTAGTTATTTATATATTAATATTAGTTATTTAAAACTATTATTAGTTTTTATTAATTTTATACATTATTATCATTTAATGTCTAACACTTTTATTGTTTTTAGCAGTTTAACTAATATTAGTTTTTTTATTATATTATTCTCTAAATATTTATTAATATTTATATTAATTTCCCATATTATTATTATATATTATTGTATATCATTTTAATATTAGTAGTTTTAATAATAATTGTATTAATATTATTATTATTTTATTATTATTATATTAGTATTTAATATAATTGTTTTTATATTTAGAAAATATTATAATTTTATCTAATAACTAATTTTATTATATTCATATACATAATTATATTTATATTTATAAATTTATATTTTAATTAAATTCATTTATATAATTAGTGTAATTTATGTATATAGCATAATTTAATTCTAATTTTATTATTATTTTTATTATTGTTGACATTTTATTATCATTATTATTATTATTTAACAAATAAATAATATTATTTTTTCAATTTGGATTTTTTATTTTTTTAAACTTCCCACTTTTCATGTAGGAGGTGCGGTATGTGAAACCATGGAGATAATCATCTCCTTGTAGGGAGGGTTTCATGAAACCCTAACACAAGGGTTGTCTGTAGGGATACCAATCATCCTGGGGTGGGAAAAACTAGAAGGGAACCTCCTACACACCAACATCCATGCTGCATAGGGCCTAGAGCTAGGCCGTAAGACCTCCTCTCTTCATCCACCATGGACGGTGCCCCATCTCTTCCACTATCCCTCCAACGATGACCTTGTGACACCCCAAGAATTTGTGTTTCATGTAATGGTAATTTCTATGTTTTTATATTGTCTATTAACCAAACAAAACTTATCTGTTATGGAAAAATAATAATATAATGCAATGGAATAATCACATGAAATGGGCACAGGGAGTTTTATTCAAATAAGACACCATCGTGTTTACAATACACCGAGATCAAATGGAAAATCAAGAAACCCAAAGATACTTATTAAAAATCCTATCAAAATTACAGGAAGACCACCCAAAACAATGAGAACCCTAAGAAGGTAATAAGGGTCCTTTGTATCTGTCATAATGAACATGAGAATAACCAAAGCCACTAAAGCTACACTAAGCACCAATGGTACAATGAGAACCATTTTTTCTCCTTTGAGTTTTATGGAAATCTTAGGCTTTGTTTTATATGGTAAGAATCTGACTATTGCCCCGTATGACCATGGAATCCTAACAGTTATAAATATAGTCATTGGCCATGTCGGTTAATTAATTGAAAACATATGTGTATATATTAGTCCTCCAAATAATTAGGTTATGGAATTAAAAAAATATGAAACTAATCCTAACCATGAGTTTAAGATAACATAATGAAATGTTTTGAATTATACAATGGTGTTTTTTAAAATATAATAAGGAATTCAGAACATGTTGCAATTAATTCAAGTGTGTTGTAAATATTTTCATTGAATGTCTTAAACTATGTTTAAATTCTTGTTAATTGATTTATATTTTTAATTAAACTAATTTTTAGACCACTATAACACTAGTATAAGAATTATAATTCGGTTTATAACTTTTAATGTTAAAGGATTGGTATTTATAGACAACGTTAGAGAATAAATTTAGAAAAAAGTTTAATTTTAAAACAGTAACCTTATAATAAAAGCCATGTATAAAAGTAGAATTTATATATAGTGTTATTTTCCCTCAAGATTTCATTTTTTTAGTATAAAAAAATTTGGGCCAGCTAGGGCCCACCCTTTTATGGCTGGGCCGAGGGAGGTATGACACGCTAGGTGGCTGAGCATCATCCTCAGCCCATGCCTGGGCCAGCCCGAGTTCATGTATAGGTCACCCGATAGGCGCACATGATCTTTGGGAGCGAGTGCATGAACGCGCAGTGCTGGCACAAGCCATGGAGAGCATGGGTAGGCCGAGGCCTGCGGGGGGAGCGGGAGCCCATGTATAAGGCCCCCTAGGTGTGTGTTGTGTGATTTCTGATTATGGCATGGGAGGTTCGGGCTTATAAGGGAGGAAAAATCAGCTCGCTGATTTGATGTGGGAAACGATTTTTTGGGCAAAATAAAATTGTGGTTGTTGGATCAGGTATCGCGTGATCTGGGCCGTCGAAATCGACCCTGCATTCAACCTTCAGCAACCACGGTGCATCACCAGATTTTTTTGATATGTCCGATTTGGTAGGATCTAATCGTGGCCAGTCATTTTTTTTTAAAAAACCCTACTTCATCCCTGGGTCGTCCGATCAACTCAGATTTAATTTGAGTCGCTCATTTTTTTTAGAAACCGCAGACGTATCCCATCCCTAGGATCAAAGACAGGCACGATCTGGACCATCCATTTTTTCCCCCGATCTTTTCCAGTGATGTTGTCTTCTTCCTCTTGCGGCGTGCTTTATACCAGTACCCTACTTACCCCTTTTCACCATTTTTTCTCCACTCTTATAGCCACTGACCCTCCATTAACGCGGTTTCCACAAGGGTTGTCCACTAGTTTCTTTTTAATGGCAACTTGGGCCTCAGGTCTCATGCAAGTTGTATTAAAAATATATATATAATGTATAGGTTTAGTTATATAAAAACATCTAAAGCATTCGAGGAACCCTCTCGGCTCCTTGCACCCAAGTCATCTACGGACCTCAACGTGTACCCCGAGTTCTCCATCCTTTTCGAGCTCCTACTTCTCCTCAAGCTAGGTAAGGGTTTAGCCTTGTCTTGATTTCGGTTCAAAACTGTATAAAAATATGTATATACATATATACTTGTGAAGGAAAGATTTTATATCTAATCATCTATGTTCTTATAAATATGGATATACATCGAATAAATAAGGTTTGTAGGGGATTTTATCATTTTTCGTGAACATATATATATATCTGTGTGTGTGTGTGTGTAGTTATATATATGTGCTTGTGTGTGTAAAACCATATCTTCTTAATCCAATTTATATATATGATATGACTTCTTGATTTAAACGATATTTCCCCAAATATCTTATTGTTGTAAAGGGTTTATTGTATCTCTTCAAATCATCCTTATTTTACTAAGTTTTTTGAGTATATATAAATACATATATGTATTTGAAAATATATAAGTATAAAATATACGACTCTTTGATTTGAATGAAATTCATAAGCCCGGATTAAGGATTTTGTTAAGATTTGAATTGTGAGATGAAAAAGGATTAAAATTTATGGAGTCACTTTGTGTAGGAAAATTTTTACATCTAATCATGTATGAGAACACATAAAATATATGTTTTTTTTAAACAATCCAATATTTTCACCCTAATAATTAAATCCATGTTCTAATTAAATTACTAGTGTCAAGCTAACTTCAAATGATAACCTTTCATATACATGTGGCATGTAATTGGGTATGTGGGTACATGTGTAAGTATGCCAACTTTTATTCCTATTTTTATTTATAAAGTTCCATGTTTTGCGAAGAAATAACTAAACATACGTTTCAAATTGTTTGGCTTGACCAATCACTACTTTTATGCATGCCCCATTGGATGGATATATACACAACATGAAGCCCTAATCAACGTTTCCAAATTCTTTCATTTAATGTGCTTGGATCTTGAGTATGGATATTGGAAGCCTGTGATTTCATGTTCAAATGTACTAATTACTCTTCACTCTTTGTAATTAATGATAATGTATAAGGCTGAGTTTTATACTTTTAAGTTTAAACAATTAATGTAGTAAAAAAAGTTTATTTTTAACAGATTTTTGAGATGATGTGAGTTTAGCACCCTGCATGGAATGTTAAGTTTACCTCTTTATATATTATTTTAAGTTCACCTCTTTATTTAATCATGAATATTATTGAATAATATGATTCTAGATTTTGTCATTTTATGTGGACAAGTTGGTAATTCTTTTATGCTTGTCATCACAAGTACCCTTAACTTATGTACCAATTAATGGATTAACCACACAATTCATTGGTTTGTGCCAAACTCACTACATATGCTTAAAAGTGGATGATTATAATATTAAACTCATATGTCATATTCTGGGTTTATGGATTTAATTGTTCAAGGTGGTGTGGGACACCTTGAATAGAATGTAAGGTGAAATAAGAAACCAAGTTATTTATATACATGGTTTGATATGTGATATGCAATTTAATAAATCAAAGTGGGATGTACACTTTGATTTAGAGGTATGAGGAATGCATTGGACTTATTATGTGATGGGTGGGGCCCACTATAGCCCCATGATTTATCGGTAGGTCTCATGAGACAACTAGAAGCAGAATTGGCTGAGGCCTTTCCCAATTATGAGTTATGGATTTTGGTTGAGTCCTTAATCATTAGATTTCTTGGTCGAGGCCTTGACACAGTCCGGCATATGCATTTTCCTCATTATGACTATGAAAAATTAATTAACCAGGGGGATATTTTACTAGTAGAATATTACTGGTTAAAGAGTTTATGATTATGATATTTCAAGGAGTATAAGTATGGAATATTATTTATTCAATATTCATAGATTTTATGGCCAGTGTATGTTACACAAGTGTAAAGGATGAAATTGATGTTATTATTTTAAGCACAACTCTGAGTATTCATTACACTTAGTTATTAATCTTGTACTTGAATTTCAACATAAAATGTCTTTTGTTTGTTATCCTGAATGACCATTTCCTTAATTGAATTATGTTAATGTTAGCATGTTTTAAATTGTACACTTATATCTTTTAGAACAGTTGTCATGGTATGATGTTTGTGCTAAAGTTCTTGTAAGAAAATTTTTTATAGAATTTTTTTTTAAAAAGAATGATTTCAAAGGTCATTTTGGGTATATTATGTTATTTTTAAACCCTTACTGATCATTTGTATGCTCAACCTATGTTTTTTATTAAAATTTTCCGGTATGGGTTTTTACTAAAGAAGTTTTCAGACGTAGCTGGTTTCTCAGAGCCTGAACCGAATTTGATCCTCTGTATGGCACCGGCTCCAAGTACTTAGAATATGGGTTGTGGCAGTTGGTATCAGAGGATTCAGTTCAGATGACTCTAGAAAACCAGAACTGAACAATAAAAACTTACTTAAGCAATACTAATGAACAATAATAAGAACGTTGTTTTCTTAATTTACAGATGGAAAATGAAGGTACTAACCTTCTTTTACTTCCCAATGAAGCCCTAGAAACCATAATTTCAATAGCCAGCCCTGAAAATTATATAAACTTTTCTCATATTCATATTACATGAAAACATATTTATGATATATTCAATTCTCCTTGAATACTTTGACTCCACCGGGGAGTAGTCCTAGATTTCATCTTTATGATGGAATCCCAATTTCAATCCTACGTGTGACGGGGAAAATACTATGAGGGACTCTTTAGATGCTTCATCGCAGTGGAGGGCATCCAATCCCTCACAGTCTTCAAAGAAGCTGCAGCAGCGGGAGACCTCCATGCAGCATTTATGTATCAAGTTCTGTCCTATGGCCATTACATTCAAGTGATGGATTTTGAAGTTCTTGAATACGAAGCCACCCGATGGGTGTACATACATCAAGTGTATAATTATGTCTCTCATCTATACACCCCTTTTTTCCATTTATGGAGATACTATAAGTGCCCCCATGATATCGAACCTGATTTCTTGGGTTGCATATGGTTTTGGGAGATAGATAATTTTGAACTTAAACTGGGGTTTCGTGTTTTAGGAATGTGGGGAAACCATTAGCCCTGCTTTATTTTATGTGCCAGTGATTGTATGAGAACATAACTTGTTATCTCTTCTTTTTTTATCCTTTTTTCGGTTATACTTTTGAATGAGTATTACAAAGTGAGATTTTATAATAAATTTTCAGATGGAAGGACAGACTCACATCCTATCGCTCCCTACTAAAATATTGGATATCATTGAGATCAAAACCTGTGAAGAGGAATACCTACCTCTTGCAAACCTACGAAAAACATGCAAACAACTATATAAAGCAACAAACAGTCCAAACATTCTCTACACCAATCAAGGTAATTCTTTTATTTACTACCGCATAGCCACAACACAACTGGCCAAGTATAGGCGAAGAGGAAAATACCATGAAGGGTTTTTCCTATTCTTCACCCTAGGTTGGAACTACATGGCCAGATTAAGGTTTCAAGAGGCATATTTGGAGGGAAATCTTTGTGCAGCTTACATGTACCAACTTCTCATCTTTAGCCTTTATGACAATGTCTATGACTTACATGTTCTCAATCGAGACATTGTACAGAGAGTTCTTCATGAGTTGGTTCATTCGGATATTTCTAAAATTTCTACCGTTCGAGATTTCCTCTGGAATCCCGAGTGTTCAATGCTAGATTTCAACCCCTTCTGTCCGAGGTGTGTCTGGATCAGAGAACTTGAGGAGTTGAGCATCCATTTGGGTTTATCACTGAACGCACCTGAGGACCCTCTTATATGGGGTTGGTGGTAAGAACATCGGAGAGTTTCTTTTGTGTTTTTACGAAAGGAATTTTGAGGACGAAATTTTTTATAGAGGGAAATAATGTGATACCCCAAGAATTTGTGTTTCATGTAATGGTAATTTCTATGTTTTTATGTTGTCTATTACCCAAACAAAACTTATCTCTTATGGAAAAATAATAATATGATGTAATGGAATAATCACAAGAAATGGACGAAATTATTTTTATTCAAATAAGAACACCGCCGTGTTTATAGTACACCGAGATCAAATGGAAAATCAAGCTAACCAAATATAATTATTAAAAATCCAATCAAAATTATAGGAAGACCACCCAAAACAACAAGAACTTCGAGAAGGTAATAAGGGTCCTTTGTCTCTGTCATAACAAACATGAGAACAACCAAAGACACTACAGATACACTAATCACCAATGGTACAATGAGAACCATTTTTCCTCCTTTGAGTTTTATGGAACTCTTTGGCTTGGTTTTATACGATAATAATCTGACTTTTGCCCTGTATGACCATAGAATCCTAACGGCTATAAATATAGATTTTGGCCATGTCGATTAATTAATTGAAAACATATGTGTATATATTAGTCCTCCAAATAATTAGGTTATGGAATTTAAAAAAAATGAAACTACTCCTAACGATGAGTTTAAGAGAACATAACGAAATGTTTTGAATTATATAATGGTGTTTTTTTAAATGTAATAAGGAATTCAAAACATATTGCAATTAATTCAAGTTTGTTGTAAATATTTTCATTGAATGTCTTAAACTATTTTTAAATTCTTGTTAATTGAATAATATTTTTAATTAAACTAATTTTTAGACCACTACAACACTAGTATAAAAAAATTTGGGCCCGCTAGGGCCAGTCCTTTTATGGATGGGCCGAGGGAGGCAGCACACGCTGGGTGGTTGAGCCTAGCCCTCATCCCATGTCTGGGCTAGCCTGAGTTTGGTCATAGGTCACCCGAGAGGTGCATAGGAGCTTTGGGAGCGATCGCATGAACGCGCAGCATGGGCGCAAGCCGCGGTGAGCGTGGGTAAGTCGAGTCCTACGGGGGGGAGCAGGAGCCCATGTATAAGGCCCCTTAGGTGTGTGTTGTGTGATTTATGATTATTAAATGGGAGGATAGGGATTACAATGGAGGATAAATCATCTCACCGATTCGATGTGGGATGCAATTTTTTGGGCGAAATGAAATCATGGCTGTTGGATCACGTATCGTGCAATCTGGGCCGTCAAAATTGATCATGCATTTGACCTTTAGAAACCATGGCGCATCACCAGATTTTTTTGATCCATATGATCTGGCGCGATCTAATTATGTCCACTCGTTTTTTTTTAAAACCCTGCATCATCTCTGGGTCGTCATATCAACTCAGATTTAATCTGAGTTACTCATTTTTTTTAGAACCTGCTGACGTGCCCCAGCACTAGGATCAAAGACAGGCACGATCTGGACCATCCATTTTTCCCCCAATCTTTTTCATGACGTTGTCTTCTTCTTCCTACAGTGTTCTTTATAACAGTACCCCACTTACCCCTTTTCACCATTTTTCTCCACTCTTATAGCCACCAGACCCTCCATTCACGCGGTTTCCATAAGGATTGACCATTAGTTTCTTTTTAATGGCCACTTGGGCCTTGGGTCTCATGAAAGTTGTATTAAATATATATATATATATATATATATATATAATTTATAGGTATAGTTATATAAAAACTTTTAAAGCATTCGAGGAACCCTCTCGGCTCCTTGCACCCAAGCCTTTTGCGGACCTCAATGTGTACCCTGATTTCTCCATCCTTCTCGACCTCCTACTTCTCCTCAAGCTAGGTAAGGTTTTAGCCTTGTCTTGCTTTCGGTTCTAATCTGTATAAAAATATTTATATACATATATACATTTGAAGGAAATATTCTATATCTAATCATCTATGTTCTTATAAATATGGATATACATAGTATAAATAAAGTTTATAGGGGATTTTATCATTTTTAGTGAACATATATATATATATAGTTATATATATGTGTTCTTATGTGTGTAAAACCATATCTTCTTAATCCAATTTATATATATGATATGAATTCTTGATTTAAACGATATTTCCCCAAATATATTTTTATTGTAAAGGGTTTATTGTATCTCTTCAAATCATCCTTGTTTACTAAGTTTTTTGAGTATATATAAATACATATATATATATATATGAAAATATATAAGTATAAAATATAAAAATCTTTTATTTTCATGAAATTCATAATCCCATATTAAGGATTTTATTAATATTTGAATTGTGAGATGACAAAGGATTAAAATTTATAGAGTCACTTTGTGTAGGAAATGTTTTACATCTAATCATGTATGAGCATGCATAAAATATATGAGTTTTTTTAAACAATCCAATATTTTCACCCTAATAATTAAATCCATGTTTTAATTAAATTAAAAGTGCCAAGCTAACTTCGAATGAGAACCTTGTATATACATGTGGTGTGTAATCATTTATGTGGGTACGTGTGTAAGTATGCCAACTTTGATTCCTATTTTTATTTATAAAGTTCCATGGTTTGCGAAGAAAGAACTAAACATACATTTCAAATGTTTTTGGCTTGACCAATCACTACTTTTATGCATGCCCTGTTGGATGAATATCTACACAACATGAAGCCCTAATCAATGTTTCCAAATGATTTCTCTTAATGTTCTTGGCTCATGAGTATGGATATTAGAAGCCTGTGATTTAATGTTCAAATGTACTAATTACTCTTCACTCTTTGTAATTAATGATAATGTATAAGGCTGAGTTTTATACTTTTATGTTTAAACAATTAATGTAGTAAACAAAAGCTTATTTTTAACAAATGTTTGAGATGATGTGAGTTTATCACCCTGCATAGAATGTTTTGTTTACCTCTTTATGTATTATGTTAATTTCACCTCTTTATTTAATCATGAATGTTATTGAATAATACGATTCTAGATTTTGTCATTTTATATGGTCAAGTTGGTACTTCTTTCGTGCTTGTCATCACAATTACCCTTAACTTATGTACTAATTAATGTCTTAACCACACAATTCATTGTTTTGTGACAGATTCACTACATATGCTTAAAACTGGATGATTGTAATATTAAACTTATATGTCCTATTCTGGGTTTATGGATTTAATTGTTCAAGGTGGTGTGGGACACCTTGAATAGAATGTAAGGTGAAATAATAAACCAAGTAATTTATATACACGGCTTTATATGTGATATGTAATTTAATAAATCAAAGTGGGATGTTCACTTTGATTTAGAGGTATGAGGAATGCATTGGACTTATTATGTGATGGGTGGAGCCCACTATAGCCACTCGATGCATCAGTAGGTCTCATGAGACAACTAGAAGCAGAATTGGCCGAGGCCTTTCCTAATTATGAGTTATGAATTTTGGTTGAGGCCTTAATCATTAGACGTCTTGGTCGAGGCCTTGACACAGTCCGGCATATGCATTTTCCTCATTATGACTATGAAAAATAATTTAACCAGGGGAATATTCAACTAGTAGAATATTTCTGGTTAAAGATTTTATGATTATAATATTTCAAGGAGTATAAGTTTGGAATATTATTTATGAAATATTCATGGATTTTATGGCCAGTGTATGTTACCCAAGTGTAAAGGATGAAATTGATGTTATTATTTTTAGCGCAACTCTGATTATGCATTACACTTAGTTATTAATCTTTTACTTTCATTTCAACATAAAATTTATTTTGTTTGTTATCTTGAATGATAATTTCCTTAATTGAATTATGTTAATGTTCACATGTTTTAAATTGTGCACTTATATCACTTAGAACAGATGTCATGGTATGATGTTTGTGTTACAGTTTTTGTAAGAAAATGTTTTATGGAATTTCTTTTTAAAAAGAATGATTTTAAAGGTTATTTTGGGTATAGTATTTTTTTTAAACCCCTTACTGGGAATTCGTATGCTCACCCTATGGTTTTGATTAAAATTTTCAGGTATGGGTTTTTACTAAAGAAGTTTTTAGACGTAGTTGGTTTCTTAGAGCCTGGACCGAATTTGATCCTTTTTATGGAACCGGCTCTGGGTACTCAGGAGCTGGGTTGTGACAAGCCTCCTCACCTTCAGTGCCTCCACCACCCTCTATCCTCCAGCCTCTCTTCCTATGCAGCAACAAAGGAAGCCTAATTGTCCATCCTCCTCCCTAAAAACACCAGATGATGAACCTCCCTTCCTGATTCTCACCAGGTTGAGCACCCGAAGCAGCCACACCTCTCCTCTTTTGTAGAAACCCATACATTCCAAACCACCTACCCTCCTCCACTGTGCACCACTAATTTATATCTACTTATCACATGGTAGGTATCCTCATTGTGTCTGTTGTTGCTTCGCCACACATGGTATGGGTTGGTTCATAGTTGTTTGTAATTTTCATGTTGCACATGACATCGACGCACATGGTATATTCATTTCTATTCTTGAAATTGATGTTTTATAGAGAGATCAAACACAGATCTGATCATTTTTTCATATTGACGAACATGATTAGTGGTTTGCATCGGTATTGCAGCAATCAATGGGTGATGATTATTATTGGGAGATCATATATGGTAGCTTGCGGTGATCATTTTTTCGACGCATATACGGTGATATCTACTTTTATTTATTTTTTATTTAATTCTATTGCAATGTCATGATAATTTTTATGTGTTAGATATTCGATGAATGTGATGGTGTTTTCATGCCTCATTTTTTCATATTTTATTTCCAATTAATTAATTTTAATTGGATGTTTATTTGTTTAATTATATCTACATTTGAATTAATTTTTATTTGGATTATGCACTGTAACACCCTGATATTTTTATGAAATATATTTTTGAAAAATAATTTGATTTCTTTGATATCTTGCATTACATGCAACACTAGATGAGTTTACGTTACACACAACACTAATTTTCTATGAAAAAATATTTTATTACTGTAATTATTTAAAAAAGAAAAGTATAATCTCGTCATTAGAATGGTGGGTATGAATAGGATTAACTAAATTATGATAGTATGGTTTACACATGTAAAACCATTCTGAAATTAAAATGAAATATTTTTCTGAAAAACTATTTAAAGATGCGCAACTATGTTTCATACCAATAAAATAAAAAAATAACTATTTTTGGTTTATATTAATGAAATATATATATATATATATATATATATATTCAATATAATTTTTAACATTCATTCTATGTGTTTTCTAGACATGATATAAAAATAAATCCATTTTTATACTTAAAATTATATTATTCATAAATCAGTTTTATGGAATTTTAGTGGTGAACTTGTTTTAAAACTAAATTTTGACACTTTTATAAATTATATTTGAAAAATTAAACTTCTTATTTGAAATAGGGATATCAATTTTTACTTCAGTTGATTTTTTTGTATTTTTATAATAATTTTTGTAACGTCCTGGATCTGGGTGCCACACAACGTGTGCCCTGAACCCGGTTGGTCACATGACCTCAATCACATTTCCCCAAATGCCAAAGGTTGTCAACTAGCAGCGAGGGCCAAAGAATTATAGTGGGGAAACTATTCCCTCATTCATCAAAGTGTAGCGCAGCGGAATAAAATATATAAACATACCAAAACGGAAGTAGTAGACAATATAAACCAGAAATGGACAACAGAAGGAAAAGATAACTAGCAGTCATATAGATATCATGATGCAACATGTCACTAATTCAAAGAAATCAGCCAAAGCAGGATATTGAAATCACTATAATACATAACAGGGTACAACGTACAGCAAAACAAAACTAAAGCAGTGCAACAGGAACGCAACAGCATCGCAAGCCTAATCTCGGTCTCATGATCTCCTACTCCTCTACAATAATCATGTACTTGTGTAGGGACCCTTGACCTTATCAACACCTACAAAATTATAATCTCTTTGGGCCCAAGACATGGCCCAAATAGGGTGTGATAAGTAAATAACAGTAGGAAACCACCAAAGGCCCATTCCCAACTGTCAATGAAAATGTGCAACAATAGTGTGCAATAATAAATTGCAGTAAACTAGGCAGTACTCAAAAGTAACTATCTCTACCAGTTATATTTCCATTTTAATAATTATTTATCAATTCCAAGCTTATACTTCAGCTTGGCAGGTACAACATAAGAAATCACCACAGTGAATATTCAAGGTAAACGTTGTCCTCATACATGCAAATCATTACCCTTAGGCAAGCAGAATCGAAACCCACAGGTGACTTCCCACATGCATAAAGAATATTGCCCACAGGCATACGAGATATTTCCCGCAGGCACGGAAGTTACTGCTCTCGGACATAAGAAACTTTTCCCTCATGCTAAACAAACATTTCCCTCAGGAATTCCATATAAAAAAAAGTAATCGGGTCGATCCCAATGCACAAACAAGCAATTCATATACGTTTCCTCTCAAGAAAACTCAAAACATGTTATAATCATGGCATACCCACGGGTATCCTAGCCAAATAGCTAAACAAGGGAAACGCACCCACGAGGTGGCCCTAGATTAAAGCAATGATACCAAATAGTAGTATATATTTATTTATTAGATCACCTATGAAATTCTAGGTATCTCAACAGTCAAGGTCTCAACCAAACGACACCCCGAACATGGGCGTATGGCACAATGGTACACAAAATCAACTCGACAGTTTTAGTTAAACACAAGACCACCTACCTCAATCTCATCTAATAAATATATGTTAAAGGTGCCTCCCAAAATGACCAATCAAACATAAATAACATCTCTTAGGGAAATAATTGGAAGGAAATGTTCAAGAAGAGGGAAGACCTTACCCGCGTGGTTCAAACGAGATCGATGACGGAAGAATCGGAATTCTAGCATGCGATAGGGAGCTCCTCCAAGCTTCTGCCTTCTCTCCCATGCTCCAAGTGAGTTTTCTGCCTCCTCTGCTAAAATTAGGAGGCTACTGCCTATTTTTAATGAAAAAACATAACTACAGGGCATGTACTCTCAAGTACACGGCGTGTACTATTTTTTCAACTGTTCCACTGGCGGCTACTTTGTAACGCCTCACTGTTCATCTTCCGACTGATTACATGGTGTGTATTAATAAGTACATAGTGTGTAGTTAGTTTTTACCCCCTTAATCGCCAACAAGCCTACATGTCATGTGTTCTCATCCCACACAACCAAAGTAAACGACGTGTATACGAAAGTACATGGCGTGTATGTTGTTTTTACAGACAAGCCTACGCGCCATGTATTCTCATCCCACACAGCCGAAGTACACAGCATGTGTACAAAAGTACATGGCATGTACCCATAAATTTGGGATTTTTCCACATTTACATTTCTTTCTTAAAAACACTTAAGGAAAAAAGAAAAGAAGAAACCCATACCTCAAGAATAGGAATCGGGTTCTTACAAACTTCCACCCTTAAAGAAATTAGTCCCTGAATTGCCCTTCCAAGGGTGGTGAAGATAAATTTGGGAACAATTCTGGCCACTGAGCATGTATGTTGGTCTCTCGCTCCTAGGTTTCGTCCTGCACTCAACCATGCTGCCATAGCACCAGTACGAGAGGAACTGGCCAGCCTCGGAGAACCTTCGTGCTCCTATCAACAATACAAATCAGATGCTCTTCAAAGGATGCATCTACTTTAAGTTCAACCTCCTCAGGCTAAAAAACGCAAGATGGGTCTGAGTGATAATGGTGTAGCTAAGATATGTGGAAGACATCATGCATGGCCCAGTACCTTTTTGGTAACTGTAACCGATAGGCAACCGACCCGACTCTCTCCAGAATCTCAAATGGGCCTACATACCTCGGTGAAAGTTTACCCTGTCTCCTGATCCGCCTGTGTTTCAATATCGGTGAAACATGCAAGAACACCTGATCCCTGACCATGAACTACAAGGGTGTTCTGTGGTGATCATTATAAAATTTCTGATGAGACTGTGTAGTAGCCATCTACTTCTGAATCAACTGGACCTGCTCTGAAGTCTCCTGCATGAGATGTGGTCCTTGTAAAGATACCTCACCTTCTTCCAACCAGCACAAGGGTGATCAGCATGGCCTACCATATAAACCCTCATAAGGTTCCATCTCAATAGTTTTCTGAAAACTATTGTTGTATGAAAACTCGACCAGGGGTATGTGCTTCTCCCAAGAGCCCCCAAAGTCCAAGACGCATGCACGCAGCATGTCCTCTAGGACCTATATCATATGCTCTGACTGGCCATCGGTCTGAGGGTAGTAAGTTGTTCTTAGAAGCACTTGTGTACCCAGTGCCCTCTGAAAACTCTGCCAGAAACAAGATGTAAAATGGGCATCCATGAGGGACCCCATGAAGATGTACTACCTCTTGGATATACAACTTTCCGAGCTCATCAACATGGAAGGTCTCCTTCATTGGCAAAAAGTGAGCTACCTTCGTAAGTCTGTCCACAACAACCCATACGGCATCATTGCTTCGAGGTGAAATCAGAAACCCGGTCATGAAGTCCATTGTGACATCATCCTATTTCCACTCTAGAATGGGTAACTGTTGTAACATTCTGGTTGGCCTCTGATGCTCCGCCTTCACCTGGTGACAGGTGGAACATCTCATAACAAAACCAGCTACCTCTCTTTTCATACCCAGCCACCAATACTGACATCTCAAGTCATGGTACATTTTGGTAACTCTGGGATGCATAGCCCAAGATGAAGCATGAAACTCCTGCATTAACTCCTCATGTATATCACCTAGAACCTGCACTCGTCCATGGATACACAGTACCTCATCATCGCCTATCGTCCAACCAGGAGGAGGGTCCTCACTTGCCACCAACTCCTATAGAATTAAGCCTTTTGAATCTGATAGTTGTCTCATCCTCACTCTATCCAGGAGGGTAGAAGTCACAGGTAAGAATGAAAGATAGGTTCGCCCCTGACTATCGTGCATATCCAAATGCATCTCAGAGAGAAAATCCATAAGCTTCCACTCACCACTGGAATCCTGCACTACCTTTATTTGATTCCTCCTACTCAGTGCATCAGCTATCGCATTACCCTTACCAGGTGTGTAGAAAAGCTCAAATTTGAAGGACTGAAGGTATTCAACCCACCTTTGTTGTCTCAAATTCAAGTCACACTGGGTAAATATGTATTTAAGACTTTTGTGGTCCGTATACACCACAAAATGTTCTCCTTATAGATAATGTCTCCAACAGCGTAATGCATGCACCACTGGAGCCAACTCGAGATCATGTGTCAGGTAATTCCTCTCATGTGGCCTCAACTGCTAAGACCCATATGCAACTACTCAATCTTTCTGCATTAACACTACTCTCAGACCAATACCTGATGCATCATAGTAAACAGTATAGATCTTCCCTTTCTCTAGAAGTATCAGAACTGGTGCTAATGTCAACCTTACCTTCATCTCCTAAAAGGCTGTCTCACAAGCTTCTGACCAAACGAACTTCATACCCTTCTTAGTCAAACCTGTCAACGGTGCTTCTAAGCGAGAGAAGTCCTGTATAAAGCTCCTATAGTAACCAGCCAGCCCCAAGAAACTCTGTATTTCAAACATGTTCTTAGGATTCTCCCAGGAAACTACTGGTCTCACTTTCTCTGGGTCTACCACAACTCCTGCCTCTGAGATAATATGACCCAGGAATTGAATCTGGTCCATCCAAAAGTGGCACTTTGAGAGCTTAGCATATAACTGATTCTCTCTCAGTGTACTCAGTACGATCTCAAGATGGTTGGCATGGTCATGTCGAGTGTGAGAGTACACCAAGATATTTTCCATGAAGACTACCACAAAATAATCTAGATATGGGTGGAACACATGATTCATCTAATCCATGAAAACTGTTGGCGTGTTTGTGAGTCCGAACGGCATGACCAAGTACTCATATAGACCATATCTTCTCTAAAAGGCTGTAAGCAGTATGTGTGATGGTCTAACGTGAAACTGATGATATCTGAATCTCAATTCAATATTCGAGAACACTCATGCTCCTCAAAGTTGATAAAAAAATATCATCAATCCTTGGTAAGGGATATCATTTCTTAATCTTCAATTGGTTCAGTTTCCGATAATCCACGAAGAGTCTGAGGGTTCCTTCTTCGTAAACAATACAGGAGAACCCCAAGGAGAAGTACTAGGTCAGATAAAAACATTTTCCTATAACTCCTCCAACTGCCTCTTGATCTCCTACAATTCTAGTGTAGCCATCCTATAAGGAGGAATGGACACCGGTGTCTCTCCTAGCACAAGCTTAATAGAGAAATCCACCTCTCGCTTCAGAGGTAGAACTAAAAAGTCGTCCGGGAAGACATCCATGAAATGATTAACCACTGGAGGGAAATCCTTCTGACAAGTTCCCTGTTCATCCAGATATAGACTCACAATCTCGGCTATCACTCCACCTCACCCACAATGCTCAGGTACAGCTCGGCTTGCCTGGACATACCATTCTCCCTTGTATAGAAACTTTCCACCCTCTGGTGGCATAAAACTCACTCTGCGACAATACCAATCCACAAAGTCTCGGAAGGGTACCAACCAGTCCATCCCAAGAATGAAATCATAGGCTGTCATATCTAAGACATAGAGGTATCATATAAAGTGACACCCACCAACATCAAGGGGGCACTCCTTGCACTGATGCACACCTTCCGTTCTCATTCCCAATGGAGTGTCTAGCATCATGATATTCGAAGAGGAAGAAACACAGAGCCCAAGGCTCTCCACAATGGGCATAGATATAAAGCTATGTATAGCACTAGTATCGAAAAGTATAGAAGATAAAACAGAAGAAACTAAAATAGTACCTTTGATAGAGGAAGTTCTGAGATCCTATGCCTGTTGGGTTTGTTGCACTGCATATACCTTCCTAGTGTCATGGCCCTGCGACACAGCCTGGCTACCCTGAGCTGACCTACCCTGTTGTATCTGTGATCCAGGTGTCTGGCTACCACGTCCATGACCACCACCTCGGCTTGAACGTCCTGACGTATTCCAATTACCTAACTAGTAAGAAGCTGTTGGCCCTTCTCCTGCATGCGGAGTCTGTACAGAACCCCTCTCACTAGTCACTAGTGGAAATGCCCTGCGAAAATGCTGCAGAAGACCCGTCCTTGTAACACCCCGAGATTTTATGAGAAGTATTCCTTTTAATTTATTTGATGTCTTATTTTGTATGCTACACCAAGATTATCTTGCGCTATACGCAACACCGTATTAGCTTGCAGTATACGCAACACTATTCTTGGACCGTGTTACACAAAATTTCATGTTCGTTTGATAGAAGTTATTCTACGCAACATTGAGTGTATATATATATATATATATATTCAATGTATAAATAAAATATGGTTGGATTATATTATACACAACAACAAAGGAATCTTGCACTACACGCAACCCTAACTTGGCTTGCTTTATGCACAATCGCGACCTTCCACGATAGTGTGTGTTATACGCAATACCGAGTTTCACTAAACGAGATATTACTATAATATTATTATGAACTAGCTGTTATGAATAGTAATACCCACTTTTTGAAATTTTATAAATTTTATCTTTCAAAATGGACTTCATTTTTGGATTCAGAATATTGAAATTAGCCTAGGGTGAATTTTTGGTATTTTTCTGAAAACTTTCAATTTTTGATGAATAGTGAAAACACTGGGTTACTATTTAAAAACTGACTTCTTATTTAAATGATTATTTATTTTATTTAAATTTATTTTAGGTAAAAATAGATACATAATATATATATAAGTTCAACGTAATTAATTTGAGTCATTTTATAATAATTTTAGATATATAAAAATTTTATTGAACTTTTCACCGTTTTTTACCCACCTCCTAGGAGCATTTGCAATTGTACATAAAACTTAATTTTACCACTTCTGTGAGTGGAATTTCGAAAATCCGAGAGACAAAGTTAATATCAAGGAGTAAAATTTTTTTCAATAAGATAAAAATAATTTTTGGTGAAAAGTAACTTTTTACTTTTATTTACCACGGTTAAAAGTAAATAGGGTAATTAAGGGTAAAAATGGTATTATTATTACCCTAACACATGTCCTAATTCTATTGGATAAGTTTAATTTGACCCAAAACAACCTTAGGAATAAAATATTACCCTTTAGGTCCACTTTGATTAGATTAGGACACTTATTATTATTATTTTTAAAGAAGAGTTAAAAGAGTTAAAATCAAAGTTTAATAACTAAAAAAATTTAATATTGGGTTATAAATACGATAAATTACACTATAAATATTCATTAGATAGATAAAAATATTTCCTAAATAATGGTATTTTATTTATAATTTTTAGACATTAAATAATTTAATTTATTTATGACACAATGATGATGCAGTAATTACCTTATTAATGAAATTTTAACATAATTGATGTTATAAATACCCAAATAAATGTAATTTTAGACTTTTTATGAATTACACTAATTTTCTAGGTAAATATGACATTTTATTATTGATTTAATTAACTTTTTTCGAACTAATAATGCTGTTATTATTTTCACAAAAATCAATTACCAAATAGTGTCAAAATTGACATAAAATAGTTTTTAAAAAAAATATTATATTATTAATTGATATTTTATTCCTAAAAAATCTGAGGTTCTAAAAAATGATATATAAAAGGTTATATATATTAATAATTAACCACTTGGGGTTATTTTGGTAGTTTATAGTAAGTTTATTAACCATATATTGTAAGAAAACAAGAAGACACGGTAAAAGTTAAATTATTTAACTTAGAGTTAAATCTAAATGATAAGGTTAAAATAGTAACCTAAACTTGTCTAAAACCTATTGGTTGAGAGGATTTAGACCCATCCCCGCTTTATCTTCTAAATAAATCAATTTTTATCTATTATAAACAGAATATGACTTTATTATAAAATGATATTTTATGTTTTTTCTAAGGTGCCCCTCTCCTCCCTTATAAAAGGGCACCCCCTCCTTCTTCTCTTTACACAATTTTGAGCCTTCAAGCTTGTCCAAACCCTGACCATTTCCCTTATCAACTTCCCTAGAAACATTATAGAGGTTCTGGTCTCCTAAAAAGACCAACTCTAGTGGCTTAAGAGGAGGTTAAGAAGAGGCGCGTCAAAGAAGAGGTAATATCCTTTACTGATTCTTTCCAATTTATTTATTCTTCTACTTATTCTTCTTTATTTCTTTCATCATAAATTAATAAGTAATTATCACTAATATAATTATATGTTATTATAAATATGAAACAACCCTATTTAATCTTTTATCCATCCTACAGAAAACGAAATCACCGTGCGTGCGTACGTACGGAATACCGTCTCCACGCCGTGGTGTAATCTATTTTTCACCACCACCTTACTTGGATGGGTATAATGGTGTAAATAAATAACTATATATGATTATTTTAAAGTTATATTAATTATGAAATATTATACATACACTTCAATACAATTCCACGATCATGGGAATGATATCATTGCTCGTGCGTACGTACGGACTACCCTCTCCACGAATGCGATGAGATTCATTTTCCATGATTAACCATTCAAGTATGATTATAAATTATATATAATAAATAATCATGAAATAGATTACATAATAATGATACTGTATTTATTTACATATATGTTTCATTTACTTAATTCTATTTAATTCAATAAGGAAACGAAAACAGCGTTCATGCGTACATACGGCCTACCGTCTCCATGAATAGTGTATTTCATTCCATTTATCGATCTATAATATATATTTATATGTGGAATATATATTATATATAAATCATCTTTTACGTTCTGGAATTAAGTAAATCAGGATATAAGTAATAATATCAATAACAACATGTCGAAACACGTACGATAAATGAAACGATTTTACCCAAAATGATGCTTTAACATGGAATTTACAAAAGAACGGGTAATATAAAGTCATAAGTGAACCATATATGATATCATAACAATGAATATGATTCTGTAATAAGTCAAAGACATTATTTAAATCATTATATAGGAGGTTTATATACATATGAATCATATCGGACATAAGGTAAGGGAAAATCTCACAATTTCATTTTTATCCGAGATTGTTTATACTTCAGAATTTACTGGGGCATATTTATCATCCACATCCATGTTTCCTAAATATGTAATATTATTTATATCCTCCTAAAATTTTTTAAATCCAATTTTACCTATTGGTGATTTTTTAGTAAAAG
Organism: Viscum album; assembly: GCA_963277665.1. NCBI lineage: Eukaryota > Viridiplantae > Streptophyta > Magnoliopsida > Santalales > Viscaceae > Viscum > Viscum album. Next base: position 403,691,503 of record OY728142.1, read on the forward strand.
ATATCAAAGGAATCTTTTTTTGTTTTTAGTACGAGAGACTTTTTGACTTTTCCTACCAAAGTATGAGAAGAATGTTTTTTTAACTTATACGGAATGAACAGATTTTTACGGTTTCATAATGCCTAATTTTTATGAATATTATTCTATAATTTTTCATGATTATTTTCAACAAAATACTTTTCTTTTTAAATTTCATTGCATTTTGAGAAAATAAAATGATTTTGAAGAAGAAAGGATATTTTCCTCAAGAATTCATTTCAAGTGTTTTATCAAAACTATTTTCCATATAAGATGACATTATTAAATATGATTATGTTTCAAGTATAATGTATCTATTATTTACATGGTTTGATTTTTCTTATGATGAAATTATATCCATTTCTTTTATATGGATTATGTTATGATGGGATGATATTTATGAAACCCATTTTTATTCTTTGGGTTATGATGAATGATTTATGTTTATGTTGTGGAACAAGTAATAATGATTTCATTATGAGATGGGTGGGACCTATATCTCCCTCCAAAACATTTGTTAAAGATTTATATCTCATGATATAGACATGGATGGAACGGTAAGTTAATCTGGTTCAGTGATACAGGACTGGAACATGGAGTGAACTCGATTCAGAAAGGGACTTTGTCCACTAAGATGGTCTTGGTAGCAATGCCTTGGATACTATGGAAATAATATCAAGTTCTTAATGGTTTTCCACAATTACAGGTTTTATTCCCATTATATTTTATCATGATTGATGTTCCTTTATGATATATGCCTTACGTACTTCCAAGATTTATGTCTTTGCTCAAGATTTTGATGTTTAGATTTTATGTTCAAGTCTTTTCATTAAAATGTTTATGGATTGTTTTATGTTATCTATGTTTACCCTTACTGAGCATTTGAGCTCACCCTTTTTATGTTTTCTTTTCCCCAAGATATAAAGAAAGGTTTTAGGTAAGAAAACAAAAGGGGAAGATCTTTATGGGAGATGTTGAAGATCTTTCACCATGATTAGAAGATTGTGTTCCGAGTTTCCAAAGACACTAAACTATTACGATCCTTGAGTGTTGGTTTTTTGTTATGTATTAAGTATTCTGAAAAAGTAATGTAATTTCCATGTACATCAATTACGGGTCTCTACAGTTGGTATCAGAGGAATGGTTTAGTTAACCTTTGGAAACTAGGATTCGAAAACTTTAGTGAGAAAACTAGGATGCGAGAACTTTAGTGAGTTCACTAGAGATATTTCTAAGGTATGTCTAGGGATGTCTCTAAGGTTTAGTATATGTATAGGTTATAGTCATAGAATTATGGTAACTATATTAGAATTAAACCTAAGATGTTATATATTGAAGGCACTCCCCCTTTATTATGTTGTTTTCCTAGCATGATTTTTGTCTCTCACACTATTCTTTTTGGGTTTTAGAAAATGGATGGAAACTGGAAGATTCACAATAATGGAGGATATGATGGACAATGGAATGTTATTCTTCATGAGAAACCAAATGAAACGGGATTTGGAAGTCCAAACATCATTATTATGCCTAATCAGCAATCTCATAATATGATCAATAATATCAACTTTGGAAAGTATCCCGACTCAGCTAATAAGGGAAAGATGGAGTTTCATGATGATCATAGAGGAAAAAAAGTTCAATTCCAATCATGTAAATCATGTGGGAAGAGGCATCAGGGAGAATGTTTCAAAGGAACTGTAAGATGCTTTGGGTGTGGAAAAGAAGGACACAAAGCCAGTAAGTGTAAAGGAAAAGGTTCAGTTAACACCATGGACAAGGATAATGGTATTGCTATGACATCAAAAATGATTAAATGTTTAAATGTGGAATGTACGGGCATTGTGCAAACCAATGCTCTAAGGGAAAATTTCATGAAGAGAATCAGCATGGTAGTATGGGTAGTATTTATGTTGATGATGAAGAAGAGACTACAAATGACATATGAGATGAAATAAATGATGAAGCTTAGTCAGTGGTTTAAGAAGGTAGTGGAATTATCGTATGTTTATCAAGAATAATGTATAGTACTATGGAATAAAGAAAAATCTATGGATTGTTACACTGTTGTCTTTCCTTGAGTTTTTGAAAGTATATGATGAATGGTACAGGTAACCATGAAAGGTTATTCAAATATTTTTGGAAGGTAGATGATATGTGCATAATGAAAGGATAAGGAGATAATGAGATGTTTGATAGTATTAATGATCTCATGACTGGTATAAGTACAATGTGATATCATGGTTTGAGTATACAGATTTTTGGGATTTTGGTATGTGGAAAGAGTTAACTTTTGACAACATTCATGTTTTCACTAAGGTTCAATGGGTATTCATTTTTCAAGATAATGCATGATTAAGGAATTCACATGTTTGGAATGTGACCAACAAGATATAGATATATTATGATATACGAGAGATAAATGATTGTATTCAATGCTTGGTAGATGACCTTTCTAGTAATCGTTTTATTTATACTATGAGATTGGACAGAAGTATTTTGGATAAACCTAAAGATTGGAATAGATTAAGTTCGACATCAGATAGTATTGTTTAAGGCTAGAACTTTTTGTTATGTTATAATATAATAGTTTAAAAAAAGGACAACCCATAGGACGGGAAACAACACGTCGCATCGAACAAGTGCGACAGGCCTTTATCGCCTACCACTAGCTGACAGGAAGTCATTGGTTAGTAGAAACTAGTTTTATTTTATTAATAGGTATGATAGATGAAGTATAAGTCCATTTTAGGAACCATATACGATTAATCTCACTATATATGGACTCATGTATGTAACACCCCAAGCTTCTACGGTACGCTTCTCTTTGAATAATGCGATAGCGTGTGTTGTACGCAACACCGAGTTCTAACACACCATAACCAATCAAACTAGCCGTTATGAATAGTAATACCTACTTTTTGAAATTATATATATTTTATATTTCAAAATGGACTTCATTTTTGGATTCGGAATATCGAATTTAGCCTAAGGTGAAATTTTGGTACATTTCGGATAACTTTCATATTTTGATGAATAGTGAAAATTACTAAATTTTAATTAAAAACAACTTTTTTAATAAAAATAATTAATAGTGATAAATTATGAATTTGAGTGGTTTTAAAGTATATTTAGAATATATTTTTATCATTTAATATAATTTTGTTCATTGGACATAATTTTACAATTAAACCGAACATAAATAAGTGTCAATCTTTTGATAGTTATTATCTCTTAGAAACACGCTTTTTGTTTTGACAGCGGGAATTAATTTTAAATTAATTTCTTCCACTTCTGTGTTTTGAATTTAGGAAAATGGATTCCATATTTGGAATCAGGATGTTCAAATTGTGTAAATAGTTAACTTTTATTTTTAGACATTTTGAATAATTACTGCGGTAAATATTTTATTTACCATGGTTAAGGGTAAATCTGGTAAATAAGGGTTAAAAAATAATATTATAATAATACTAAATTACCCTAAAACGTGTCTTAACCCTATTTATTGATACATGGTCGACCATGGGCATCTTTGGGTCGATTTTGGGACCCCATGGATCCACTTGTAAGTGATAATGACACTTTATTTTAATTAAGTTAAAATGAATACAAAAATGACACAAGCATATATCTTTTAGAAAAACAATTGTTACATAGGGTTATATATGTTGGATTTTAGATTATAAATATTAATTAGAAAGATAAAAATATTTCCTACATAATGATATTTTATTTATAATTTTTAGACATTAAATAATTTATTTTATTTATGACACAATGATGATGCAGTAATTACTATAATAGTGAAAAATTAAACTAATTGATATTATAAATACCCAAATAAATATAATATGAAACTTTTAATGAATTAAACTAATTTTATAAGATAATATGATATATTAGGATTGATTTAATTGACTTTGTTTGAAGTAATCAATCTGTTATGAGTTTCACAAAAATCAACTATTGAATAGTGTCAAAATTGACATAAACGAGTTCTTAAAACAAATATTATATTATTAATTGATATTAAATTCCTAAAAATCTAAGGTTCGACCAAGAGACTTATATCATGATAGGTTCATCATTAATGGACCACTTGGGGGTTGCTTGGATGTATGTAGTAAGTTTATTAACCATATAATATAAAAATACAAAGAGACATTGTAAAAGTGAAACTAATTAACTTAGAGTTAATACTTAAAGATATGGTTAATATAAGTACGCAAACCTGTCTAAATTCTATTGGTTGAGTTGTTTTCGACCCATACCCACCTTAACCTTTTAATAATAAACTTTGGATCTATTAGAAACCGAATATGAATTTATTATAAATTAATATTTCTAGCTTTTCCAAAGGTGCCCCTCACCCCTCTTATAAAAGGGCACTCCTCCTTCTCATTTCTTCACACCTTCAAAGCCTTTTGGTTCGGCCAAACTCTGCCCAAATACTCTCCCAACTTCCCTTAATACAACCTAGGGGCCTTAGTTTGATCAGAAAGCCAACCTAAGGAGCCCTTTTGATCAAATCAAAAGGAAGAACCCGAAGAAGAGGTAATGATTTCACCACCCTTTTCTAAGTTCATTTCTTCTTCCACTTCTTCTTCCTTTGTTGTTACCATTATAAAATAATAAATCCAGTATCATATATATACTGTGATGTTATTATAAATATGTTACAACCATATTCAGTATTCCATCCACCCTTTGAATAACATGTCACCATACGTGCGTACGTACGGCTTACCGTCTCCACGTCGTGGTGTAATTGTTATTCAATATAATATTATTTGGATGGGTATAATAATGATGTGTAACTCATGTAAATAATAAATATAACATGTTAAGGATTCTGTATATATGATATACCATCCATTTATATATTATTTTAATATCAAAAGAATGATATTGTCGCTCGTGTGTACGTACGGACTACCGTCTCCACGAACGCGATGAGATTCATTCTCCATCGTATCCATTCAAGTATAATTATCATTTGATGATTTAAAAAATGATGTTTAAGGACTTGATATCATTCTAGATATGAATAATATAAAATCTATCCTTTACAAACATGTCTTATGTAACAAAACATATAAAAGAAAACAAGTAAGTTAACACCTGAAACAACGATAATACTAAGATATTATTATCAAATGAATATTAAAAGATCATATATGATATCATATTAATGTATATGATTATTGTATAATTTAATAACAATTATTTCACCATTATACAGGAGGTTAACCTACCCCAACCAAGGAAAAGTACAAGGTAAGGGGTTTTCATCTCACTCCTTATTCCCGTGAGATTCATGCCATATTGCCACCATTACCTTTTGTGTGGTGTATGTACTACCCATAATTATATTCTTTGTGTAATACACTCTAATTTATGTGTATTTACATATTCATTGTATGATACCTCTTTCATGGGTTGTATGTTTCATAAGTTACCAAATTGGTAAGGGTTATTTCACAATCTCTTCATTATCCAAGGTTGTTTATACGTAATAATCTACTGGGATCTCTTTATCATCCACATCCATGTTTCTTAAAAATGTATTTCAAAACATTTTTAATATTTACTAGAATATGAGTTAAAGTCATTTATACCCTTTTTGACTTTTATAAGTGGTTTATAAAGGAATCTTTCGGTCGTTTTCAAAACAAGGTCCTTTTTAACCTTTTCGACAGAATTAAGGTAAGAATTTTTTTTTAACTTATACGGCGGGTGCGGCTATTTTCCACCGTTATAAAATCTTCAAAGCTTCCATTACAAGATTATAAGAATATTTTCAAATTAAATGTTTTATTTTATAATTATTTGATTTTTAAATGATTAAAAAAAAGAGATATTTCTATCAAGTATATGAAAATCCAGTGCAAATGTATACGTATTTAACGCAAGCTCCAAAATGTTTTTAGAAAACCCGACTCTCGAGTGTGCTAGACAGGAAGGGATTTGGAGTGGACCCATCATGGCCTGTAATTAGTCGATCAGTCTCAGAACTAGTTATTTTGTTTTCATAAGCTTGCATAATGTTTTCATAAAAACACTAGAGTATATTTGAGTAATTTTAAACGTAAGTATCTTCTAAAAAAATTGCATTGGTAGGTCTCATGAGACAAACTAGTGTCTTGGCACAAGGCCTTGACAAAATCTTATTTGTAGTCTTGGTGCGAGGCCTTGACTATGTGGTTATGATAGTCTGGCATTATGCATTCCAACATTATGAAAGTGGTTATTGATTTTTGCATGTGATTATTCGATTAGTAGAATATCCATGTGAATAAGTAAATGGCATTATTTCATTTTATTTATGCCAAACCATGTTGAAAGTTCATGTTTGAAAGGCTTTTGTTTTAGTTATACATTGCCTTAAATGTTTATTCTTATTTATGAAAGTTTCCGCTATATTGTTATCCTTACTGGGCATTTGAGCTCACCCCTTTTCTATGTTTTATTTTTCCCAGGAAGTGAAGAAGTAAATTATGAATGACCTGCAGGGATATTATGTGGGGATATGAGTGTGGTTTATGGAGACAATATGTTTTTGAAGTAGTTTTTCATTTTATGATGTAATATAAGACTTATGAATATATCTAGTGTTTCCAAGGCTACTAAACCAATCGGTCTTTCGAGATTTCATCTTTCTTGTGATCATGCCAATGTTACGAAGTAATGCACCGACTCTGGGTAACTGGGGTCGGGGCGTTACAGTTGGTATCAGAGGAAGTTTAGTACAAACCTTGGAAGCTAGATTTAGATAAACTCTGATTAGAGCACGTAGACCTAAGATGAACTTTGAGGATTAGTGTAGAAGAACTTCCTAGAATTTTGGTATTGTAGGGATTTTGTGAGTTTTCCGAGAAATACATCCCTGTCTGGATACGAGCAGGTAGAGGCGGCTCTGGCACAGATGTAGCTAGGGGTAAAACCCGAAAACACCGCTTTGAGCTAGACTCGAACGGGAACTGGTGCACGACAACGGGCCTTGCTGCACTCTTGGTTACGACACTCCCGGGGGATATGCTTAGGATAATTCTCATTTTCTTTACAAACCATTATGAAGGGTTTATGAGTATATACATCCTCAAAGGAGACATTTTTATGATTATGGATTATATCCTTAAATAGTTCAATTTATGTTAAGTGTTTTATAAGTATGGGATTATGTATTTTGATTCATAAACTGATCTAGTTTATGCCATTATTTAGAAATGGCGCCTAGTGGAAGAAATGGAAACCGTATCAATACACGCACTCCATGTAGGGATTGCCCTCCTGCTCAAGATAATTGTAGTGGAGCTGGTGATGCAACTGGAGCCGATCAGCTAATCACCATACTGGGACAACTTACTCAGGTTATGAATAATAACCTTACCCGTATGGAGCACCCTGATCCGCAGCGTGGAGGATCAATGTTAGATCGATTCATAAGGCAACAACCACCAACATTCAATGGGAATAAAAATCCCTTAGTAGCCGAGCAGTGGATAAATTCAATAGAGAAAATATTTCAGGCTTTGGGGAGCAGTGAAAGGGAAAAAGTTATCATGGCAGTTTACCGCCTCACTGGAGATGCTGATCAATGGTGGTCATTGATTCAAAACATGAAGGAAGATGATGAAGTATCAAATATGGAATGGAGGGAGTTCAAAGATCTGTTTTTAGAAAAATACTTTCCTCGCGACCATCGAGCAGATATGGAAAGGCAATTCCTGAGTCTGAGACAAAAGGAGGATGAGAATGTCACAAAGTATGAGGCTAACTTTACAAGGTTAGCAAGGTATGCTGGAGATTATATTCGCAACCCAAGAAGTAAGATTGATCATTTCTTTGATGGGTTAAAACCATTTCTCCGTCGAGCATTAGTCTCACAATCCTTTTCATCGTACGAAGACATTGTCTCATGTGCTATCAAGACCGAAAAGGAATTATCTAAGTCTTATGACTTTAAAGCAAACCAAGAGAAGAAGAGGCATGCTGATCAATCTGGGAATGGAAATAAGGGGAATAAAGGAAAGGTTGAATATCCATCATGTGGTAAATATGGGAAGAAACATCCTGGTTCTTTCTTGAAGGGAATGGTAGTCTGTTACAAGTGTGGTGAAAAAGGCCAGCAAGCTCGTGATTGCAAAGGGAAGAAGGAAGCCACCAACGTTCAGTGATACAATTGCAGGGAGATGGGACATTATGCAAATTAATGTCCTAAGCGTCAGGAGAACTTACCTTAGAAAAGGCCAAGGGATAAAGGCCAAGATTATGCTATCACTACTGCTGAGGTAGAAGCTCCGAAAGACGTGGTGGCAGGTAATTTAATGGTTTCCTCAAGTTTAGAAAATGCATTATTTGATTCTGGATCATTGCATTGTTTCATATCTTCCCAGTTTGCTAAGAAAATTAGATATTTCCAATTTGATTTAACAAGGGAGTTTTCAGTTAAAACTCCTAAGGGAAGTATCATTGCAACAAAGTTTTGTGAATCAGTCCCCATTAGAGCACATAAATTTTCTTTATCTGCTGATCTCATCGTCATACCTATGATTGAGTTTGATATAATCCTTGGTATGGACTAGCTTTCGGACTATGATGCGAAGATTTATTGTAAGAAGAAAGAGGTTACGATTCTTGATGATAATGATAAGGAACACCTTATTTTTAGAGCAGAATCGTCACCACCTAATTCTTATTTAGATCCACCCTCAATAGCTCAACTAAATTCAATTATTGGGGAGGAAGAGAATGAAATAACTGCGGGTGAGGAAAGGAATGTTCAAATAGAGGATGTACCTGTTGTGAAAGAATTTGTAGATGTATTTCCGGAAGATTTACCTGGACATCCTCCAGAACGAGAAGTTGAGTTTTCCATTGATTTGATTCCTGGATCAAGGCCTATATCGAAGACCCCTTATAGAATGGCCACTGTAGAGTTAGTCGAACTAAAGAAACAACTAGAGGAATTGAGTAATAAGGGATTTATTCTCCCTAGTGTTTCTCCATGGGGAGCCCCTGTTCTTTTTGTTAAAAAGAAAGATGGATCTATGAGGTTATGTATCGACTACAGGGAGATCAATGCTATAACGATAAAGAACAAGTATCCCCTACCTCGCATTGATGATTTATTTGACCAACTGCATGGAGCTCAATACTTTTCAAAGATTGACCTTTGATCTGGATACCATCAGTTGTGTGTGAAGAAGGAAGACATTCCGAAGACAGCATTTCGAACCAGGTACGGGCATTACGAGTTTACTGTAATGCCGTTTGGATTGACTAATGCACCATCTGTATTCATGGATCTGATGAATAGAGTTTTCAAGGAGTATCTCGATGAATTTGTGGTGGTATTTATTGATGATATCTTGGTATACTCCAAAACCTACGAAGATCATGAAAATCACTTGCGCATTATCTTGAAGACTCTGAGGAGGCATGACTTATATGGGAAGTTTAGCAAGTGTGAATTCTGGCTTCAGGAGATTTCTTTTCTTGGCCATATTGTCTCTAAAGATGGAATCTTTGTTGATCCTTCTAAGACCAAAGCAATCCAAGAATGGCCAGCACCTACGAGTATAACTGAGGTACGCAGTTTTATTGGTTTGGCAGGTTATTATCGACGTTTCATCCAGAATTTTGCCCGATTGGCTAACCCATTAACGAAGCTCACACGTAAAGGGGTTAAATTTGTTTGGACAAAAGAGTGTGAAGAATGTTTTGAAGAACTGAAGAAAAGATTAGTCAATGCTCCTATATTGACTCTACCATCGGGGAATGATGGGTTCGTTATTTATAGTGATGCATCAAAGAAAGGACTTGGCTGTGTCCTTATGCAGAATGATAGAGTTATTGCCTATGCATCACGACAGTTGAAAATTCATGAACAAAACTATCCTACTCATGATCTCGAGTTAGCAGCTGTGATCTTTGCTTTGAAGATATGGAGGCACTACCTCTATGGTGAAAATGTGAGATTTATACTGATCACAAGAGTTTGAAGTATATTTTCTCACAAAAAGAACTCAACATGAGGCAAAGGAGATGGCTTGAATTACTCAAGGATTATGATTGTACGATACACTACCACCCGGGGAAGGCAAACAAGGTGGCAGATGCTTTGATTAGAAAAGACCATGGAGTTTTGAACAATATGAGAATTGAAAGGGATCCAATTTTCATGGATCTAGTGAAGATGGACATGGGAATAACCAGGGAAGGTGAAACATCAATGCTTTTTCAAATGGTTGCCAAACCATCTTTACTAGAAAGGATTAAGAGTTCTCAGACCGATGATGAAGAATTCCAAAAGAAGATTAAAGCTGTGAATGATGGGAGGTTGAGAGACTTTGTGTATGAAGATGGAATTTTGAAATTCGGGAAGAGACATTGTGTTCCCGATTTACCTGATCTAAAAAGGGAATTGCTGGATGATGCTCATAGTTCCAATTTCTCTATACACCCTGGGAGCACAAAAATGTATAGAGATTTGAAGGAACATTTTTGGTGGGACAACATGAAGAGGGAGATTTCTGATTTTGTGTCAAGATGTATGGTTTGTCAACAAGTGAAAGCTGGAAGGCAACAGCCTGGAGGAGTCATGCAACCTCTTCCCATACCGGAGTGGAAATGGGACAATATTACGATGGACTTTGTCATGGGGCTACCAAAGACTCCTAGAAGGAACGATTCAATATGGGTTATTGTTGATCGTCTTACCAAGTCAGCACATTTTCTTGCTATAAGAGAATATCTACCCCTAGAACGTCTAGCAAGACTATACATTAATGAAGTTGTGAGACTTCATGGAGTACCCCTATCGATTGTTTCTGATCGTGATCCCCGTTTTACTTCAAGATTTTGGAAAAGTCTTCAGAAATCCCTGGATACTGAACTTCATTTGAGCACTGCTTACCACCCTCAGACAGATGGACAATCAGAACGGACTATTCAGACCTTAGAAAACATGTTGAGATCTTGCTCATTTGACTTTCAGGGTATGTGGGATCAATATTTACCACTGGTAGAATTTTCCTATAACAATAGCTTCCATTCGAGTATTCAGATGGCACCATATGAAGCGTTATACGGAAAGAGATGTCGTACACCAACCTGTTGGGATGACGTTGGTGAAAGAAAACTTGTAGGCCCAGAACTGGTGGAGGAAACGGTGGAAAAGGTGAAAGTAATCCAAAATCACATCAAATTAGCTCAAAGTAGGCAGAAGAGCTATGCCGATAATCGAAGGAAGGATTTGGAATTTCAAGTCGGTGATCATGTTTTCCTGAAGGTATCTCCGTGGAAGGGAGTCATACGTTTTGGTAAGAAAGGTAAATTGAGTCCTAGGTACATCGGACCTTTCGAAATTCTAGAACGAATTGGGGTTGTAGCTTACCGATTGGCAATGCCTCCAAGTCTCTCTAAAGTTCACGATGTGTTCCACGTATCTCTGTTGAGGAAATACATGCCTGACCCAACGCATGTACTCACCTATGAGGAATTAGAACTGGAACCTGATCTGTCTTATTGCGAAGAGCCCATCAGGATTCTTGATACGAGAGAACAAGTACTGAGAAACCGGACGACGCGTCTGGTAAAAGTTTTGTGGAGAAACCATAAGATGGAAGAGGCAACGTGGGAACCCGAGGAACCTATGATGAAGAACCACCCGAGTCTTTTCATGCGATAGTATTCTAGAAATTTCTAGGACGAAATTATTTGAAGGAGGAGAGAATGTAACACCCCAAGCTTCTACGGTACGCTTCTCTTTGAATAATGCGATAGCGTGTGTTGTACGCAACACCGAGTTCTAACACACCATAACCAATCAAACTAGCCGTTATGAATAGTAATACCTACTTTTTGAAATTATATATATTTTATATTTCAAAATGGAATTCATTTTTGGATTCGGAATATCCAATTTAGCCTAAGGTGAAATTTTGGTACATTTCGGATAACTTTCATATTTTGATGAATAGTGAAAATTACTAAATTTTAATTAAAAACAACTTTTTTAATCAAAATAATTAATAGTGATAAATTATGAATTTGAGTGGTTTTAAAGTATATTTAGAATATATTTTTACCATTTAATATAATGTTGGTCATTGGACATAATTTTACAATTAAACCGAACATAAACAAGTGTCAATCTTTTGATAGTTATTATCTCTTAAAAACACGCTTTTTGTTTTGACAGCGGGAATTAATTTTAAATTAATTTCTGCCACTTCTGTGTTTTGAATTTAGGAAAATGGATTCCATATTTGTAATCAGGATGTTCAAATTGTGTAAATAGGTAACTTTTATTTTTAGACATTTTGAATAATTACTGCGGTAAATATTTTATTTACCATGGTTAAGGGTAAATCCGGTAAATAAGGGTTAAAAAATAATATTATAATAATACTAAATTACCCTAAAACGTGTCTTAACCCTATTGGTTGATACATGGTCGACCATGGGCATATTTGGGTCGATTTTGGGACCCCATGGATCCACTTGTAAGTGATAATTACACTTTATTTTAATTAAGTTAAAATGAATACAAAAATGACACAAGCATATATCTTTTAGAAAAACAATTGTTACGTAGGGTTATATATGTTGGATTTTATATTATAAATATTCATTAGAAAGATAAAAAGATTTCCGACATAATTATATTTTATTTATAATTTTTAGACATTAAATAATTTATTTTATTTATGACACAATGATGATGCAGTAATTACTATAATAGTGAAAAATTAAACTAATTGATATTATAAATACCCAAATAAATATAATATGAAACTTTTAATGAATTAAACTAATTTTCTAAGATAATATGATATATTAGGATTGATTTAATTGACTTTTTTTGAAGTAATCAATCTGTTATGAGTTTCACAAAAATCAACTATTGAATAGTGTCAAAATTGACATAAACGAGTTCTTAAAACAAATATTATATTATTAATTGATATTAAATTCCTAAAAATTTAAGGTTCGGCCAAGAGACTTATATCATGATAGTTTCATCATTAATGGACCACTTGGGGGTCTCTTGGATGTATGTAGTAAGTTTATTAACCATATTATATAAAAATACAAAGAGACATTGTAAAAGTGAAACTAATTAACTTAGAGTTAATACTTAAAGATAAGGTTAATATAAGTACCAAAACCTGTCTAAATTCTATTGGTTGAGTTGTTTTCGACCCATACCCACCTTAACCTTTGAATAATCAACTTTTGATCTATTAGAAACCGAATATGAATTTATTATAAATTAATATTTCTAGCTTTTCCAAAGGTGCCCCTCACCCCTCTTATAAAAGGGCACTCCTCCTTCTCATTTCTTCACACCTTCAAAGCCTTTTGGTTCGTCCAAACTCTGCCCAAATACTCTCCAAACTTCCCTCACTACAACCTAGGGGCCTTATTTTGATCAGAAAGCCAACCTAAGGATCCCTTTTGATCAAATCAAAAGGAAGAACCCGAAGAAGAGGTAATGATTTCACCACCCTTTTCTAAGTTCATTTCTTCTTCCCCTTCTTCTTCCTTTGTTGTTACCATTCTAAAATACTAAATCCAGTATCATATATATAATGTGATGTTTTTATAAATATGTTACAACCATATTCAGTATTCTATCCACCCTTTGAATAACATGTCACCATACGTGCGTACGTACGGCTTACCGTCTCCACGTCGTGGTGTAATTGTTATTCAATATAATATTATTTGGATGGGTATAATAATGATGTGTAACTCATGTAAATAATAAATATAACATGTTAAGGATTTTGTATATATGATATACCATCCATTTATATATTATTTTAATATCAAAAGAATGATATTGTCGCTCGTGCGTACGTACGGACTACCGTCTCCACGAACGCGATGAGATTCATTATCCATCGTATCCATTCAAGTATAATTATCATTTGATGATTTAAAAAATGATTTTTAAGGACTTGATATCATTCTGTATATGAATAATATAAAACCTATCCTTTACAAACATGTCTTACGTAACAAAACATATAAAAGAAAACAAGTAAGTTAACACCTGAAACAACGATAATACTAAGATATTATTATCAAATGAATATTAAAAGATCATATATGATATCATATTAATGTATATGATTATTGTATAATTTAATAACAATTATTTCACCATTATACCGGAGGTTAACCTACCCCAACCAAGGAAAAGTACAAGGTAAGGGGTTTTCATCTCACTCCTTATTCCCGTGAGATTCATGCCATATTGCCACCATTACCTTTTGTGTGGTGTATGTACTACACATAATTATATTCTTTTTGTAATACACTCTAATTTATGTGTATTTACATATTCATTGTATGATACCTCTTTCATGGGTTGTATGTTTCATAAGTTACCAAATTGGTAAGGGTTATTTCACAATCTCTTCATTATCCGATGTTGTTTATACGTAATAATCTACTGGGATCTCTTTATCATCCACATCCATGTTTCTTAAAAATGTATTTCAAAACATTTTTACTATTTACTAGAATATGAGTTAAAGTTATTTATACCCTTTTTGACTTTTATAAGTGGTTTATAAAGGAATCTTTCGGTCTTTTTCAAAACAAGGTCCTTTTTAACCTTTTCGACAGAATTAAGGTAAGAATGTTTTTTTTAACTTATACGGCGGGTGCGGCTATTTTCCACCGTTATAAAATCTTCAAAGCTTCCATTACAAGATTATAAGAATATTTTCAAATTAAATGTTTTATTTTATAATTATTTGATTTTTAAATGATTAAAAAAAGAGATATTTCTATCAAGTATATGAAAATCCAGTGAAAATGTATACGTATTTAACGCAAGCTCCAAAATGTTTTTAGAAAACCCGACTCTCGAGTGTGCTAGACAGGAAGGGATTTGGAGTGGACCCATCATGGCCTATAATTAGTCGAGCAGTCTCAGAAATAATTATTTTGTTTTCATAAGCTTGCATAATGTTTTCATAAAAACACTGGAGTATATTTGAGTAATTTTAAACGTAAGTATCTTCTAAAAAAATTGCATCGATAGGTCTCATGAGACAAACTAGTGTCTTGGCACAAGGCCTTGACAAAATCTTATTTGTAGTCTTGGCACGAGGCCTTGACTATGTGGTTATAATAGTCTCTCATTATGCATTCCAACATTATGAAAGTGGTTATTGATTTTTGCATGTGATTATTCCATTAGTAGAATATCCATGTGAATAAGTAAATGGAACTATTTCATTTTATTTATGCCATACCATGTTGAAAGTTCATGTTTGAAAGGCTTTTGTTTTAGTTATACATTGCCTTAAATGTTTATTCTTATTTATGAAAGTTTCCGCTATATTGTTATCCTTACTGGGCATTTGAGCTCACCCCTTTTCTATGTTTTATTTTTCCCAGGAAGTGAAGAAGTAAATTATGAATGACCTGCAGGGATATTATGTGGGGATATGAGTGTGGGTTATGGAGACAATATGTTGTTGTTGTAGTTTTTCATTTTATGATGTAATATAAGACTTATGAATATATCTAGTGTTTCCAAGGCTACTAAACCAATCGGTCTTTCGAGATTTGATCTTTCTTATGATCATGCCAATGTTACGAAGTAATGCACCGACTCTGGGTAACTGGGGTCGGGGCGTTACAGTTGGTATCAGAGGAAGTTTAGTACAAACCTTAGAAACTAGATTTAGATAAACTCTGATTAGAGCACGTAGACCTAAGATGAACTTTGAGGATTAGTGTAGAAGAACTTCCTAGAATTTTGGTATTGTAGGGATTTTGTGAGTTTTCCGAGCAATACATCTCTGTCTGGATACGAGCAGGTAGAGGCGGCTCTAGCACAGATGTACCTAGGGGTAAAACCCGAAAACACCGCTTTGAGCTAGACTCGAACGGGAACTGGTGCACGACAACGGGCCTTGCTGCACTCTTGGTTATGACACTCCCGGGGGATATGCTTAGGATAATTCTCATTTTATTTACAAACACTTATGAAGGGTTTATGAGTATATACATCCTCAAAGGAGACATTTTTATGATTATGGATTATATCCATAAATAGTTCAATTTATGTTAAGTGTTTTATAAGTATGGGATTATGTATTTTGATTCATAAACTGATCTAGTTTTTGCCATTATTTAGAAATGGCGCTTAGTGTAAGAAATGGAAACCGTATCAATACACGCACTCCATGTAGGGATTGCCCTCCTGCTCAAGATAATTATAGTGGAGCTGGTGATGCAACTGGAGCCGATCAGCGAATCACCATACTAGGACAACTTACTCAGGTTATGAATAATAACCTTACCCGTATGGAGCACCCTGATCCGCAGCGTGGAGGATCAATGTTAGATCGATTCATAAGGCAACAACCACCAACATTCAATGGGAATAAAAATCCCTTAGTAGCCGAGCAGTGGATAAATTCCCTAGAGAAAATATTTCAGTCTTTGGGGAGCAGTGAAAGGGAAAAAGTTATCATGGAAGTTTACCGCCTCACTGGAGATGCTGATCAATGGTGGTCATTGATTCAAAACATGAAGGAAGATGATGAAGTATCAAATATAGAATGGAGGGAGTTCAAAGATCTATTTTTAGAAAAATACTTTCCTCGCGAC
This sequence comes from Viscum album, assembly GCA_963277665.1. Classification (NCBI taxonomy): domain Eukaryota; kingdom Viridiplantae; phylum Streptophyta; class Magnoliopsida; order Santalales; family Viscaceae; genus Viscum; species Viscum album. Next base: position 403,708,162 of record OY728142.1, read on the forward strand.
CATCGAGCAGATATGGAAAGGCAATTCCTGAGTCTGAGACAAAAGGAGGATGAGAATGACACAAAGTATGAGGCTAACTTTACAAGGTTACCGAGGTATGCTGGAGATTAAATTCGCAACCCAAGAAGTTGTATTGATCATTTCTTTGATGGGTTAAAACCATTTCTCCGTCGAGCATTAGTCTCACAATCCTTTTCATCGTACGAAGACATTGTCTCATGTGCTATCAAGACCGAAAAGGAATTCTCTAAGTCTTATGAATTTAAAGAAAAGCAAGAGAAGAAGAGGCCTGCTGATCAATCTGGGAATGGAAATAAGGGGAATAAAGGAAAGGTTGAATATCCATCATGTGGTAAATGTGGGAAGAAACATCCTGGTGCTTGCTTGAAGGGAATGGGAGTCTGTTACAAGTGTGGTGAAAAAGGCCAGCAAGCTCGTGATTGCAAAGGGAAGAAGGAAGCCACCAACGTTCAGTGCTACAATTGCAGGGAGATGGGACATTATGCGAATGAATGTCCTAAGCGTCAGGAGAACTTACCTCAGAAAAGGCCAAGGGATCAAGGCCAAGCTTATGCTATCACTACTGCTGAGGTAGAAGCTCCGAAAGACGTGGTGGCAGGTAATTTAATGGTTTCCTCAAGTTTAGCAAATGCATTATTTGATTCTGGATCATCGCATTGTTTCATATCTTCCCAGTTTGCTAAGAAAATTAGATATTTCCAATTTGATTTAACAAGGGAGTTTTCAGTTAAAACTCCTAAGGGAAGTATCATTGCAACAAAGTTTTGTGAATCAGTCCCCATTAGAGCACATAAATTTTCTTTATCTGCTGATCTCATCGTCATACCTATGATTGAGTTTGATATAATCCTCGGTATGGACTGGCTTTCGGACTATGATGCAAAGATTTATTGTAAGAAGAAAGAGGTTACGATTCTTGATGATAATGATAAGGAACACCTTATTTTTAGATCAGAATCGTCACCACCTAATTCTTATTTAGATCCACCCTCAATAGCTCAACTAAATTCAATTATTGGGGAGGAAGAGAATGAAATAACTGCGGGTGAGGAAAGGAATTTTCAAATAGAGGATGTACCTATTGTGAAAGAATTTGTAGATGTATTTCTGGAAGATTTACCTGGACATCCTCCAGAACGAGAAGTTGAGTTTTCCATTGATTTGATTCCTGGATCAAGGCCTATATCGAAGACCCCTTATAGAATGGCCATTGTAGAGTTAGTAGAACTAAAGAAACAACTAGAGGAATTGAGTAATAAGGGATTTATTCGCCCTAGTGTTTCTCCATGGGGAGCCCCTGTTCTTTTTGTTAAAAAGAAAGATGGATCTATGAGGTTATGTATCGACTACAGGGAGATCAATGCTATAACGATAAAGAACAAGTATCCCCTACCTCACATTGATGATTTATTTGACCAACTGCATGGAGCTCAATACTTTTCAAAGATTGACCTTCGATCTGGATACCATCAGTTGTGTGTGAAGAAGGAAGACATTCCGAAGACAGCATTTCGAACCAGGTACGGGCATTACGAGTTTACTGTAATGCAGTTTGGATTGACTAATGCACCATCTGTATTCATGGATCTGATGAATAGAGTTTTCAAGGAGTATCTCGATGAATTTGTGGTGGTATTTATTGATGATATCTTGGTATAATCCAAAACCTACGAAGATCATAAAAATCACTTGCGCATTATCTTGAAGACTCTGAGGAGGCATGAATTATATGGGAAGTTTAGCAAGTGTGAATTCTGGCTTCAGGAGATTTCTTTTCTCGGCCATATTGTCTCTAAAGATGGAATCTATGTTGATCCTTCTAAGACCAAGGAAATCCAAGAATGGCCAGCACCTACGAGTATAACTGAGGTACGCAGTTTTATTGGTTTGGCAGGTTATAATCGACGTTTCGTCCAGAATTTTGCCCGATTGGATAACCCATTAACGAAGCTCACACGTAAAGGGGTTAAATTTGTTTGGACAAAAGAGTGTGAAGAATGTTTTGAAGAACTGAAGAAAATATTAGTCAATGCTCCTATATTGACTCTACCATCGGGGAATGATGGGTTCGTTATTTATAGTGATGCATCAAAGAAAGGACTTGGTTGTGTCCTTATGCAGAATGATAGAGTTATTTCCTATGCATCACGATAGTTGAAAATTCATGAACAAAACTATCCTACTCATGATCTCGAGTTAGCAGCTGTGATCTTTGCTTTGAAGATATGGAGGCACTACCTCTATGGTGAAAAATGTGAGATTTATACTGATCACAAGAGTTTGAAGTATATTTTCTCACAAAAAGAACTCAACATGAGGCAAAGGAGATGGCTTGAATTACTCAAGGATTATGATTGTACGATACACTACCACCCGGGGAAGGCAAACAAGGTGGCAGATGATTTGAGTAGAAAAGACCATGGAGTTTTGAACAATATGAGAATTGAAAGGGATCCAATTTTCATGGATCTAGTGAAGATGGACATGGGAATAACCAGGAAAGGTGAAACATCAATGCTTTTTCAAATGGTTGCCAAACCATCTTTACTAGAAAGGATTAAGAGTTCTCAGACCGATGATGAAGAATTCCAAAAGAAGATTAAAGCTGTGAATGATGGGAGATTGAGAGACTTTGTGTATGAAGATGGAATTTTGAAATTCGGGAAGAGACTTTGTGTTCCCGATTTACCTGATCTAAAAAGGGAATTGCTGGATGATGCTCATAGTTCCAATTTCTCTATACACCCTAGGAGCACAAAAATGTATAGAGATTTGAAGGAACATTTTTGGTGGGACAACATGAAGAGGGAGATTGCTGATTTTGTGTCAAGATGTATGGTTTGTCAACAAGTGAAAGCTGGAAGGCAACAGCCTGGAGGAGTCATGCAACCTCTTCCCATACCGGAGTGGAAATGGGACAATATTACGATGGACTTTGTCATGGGGATACCAAAGAATCCTAGAAGGAACGATTCAATATAGGTTATTGTTGATCGTCTTACCAAGTCAGAACATTTTCTTGCTATAAGAGAAGATCTACCCCTGGAACGTCTAGCAAGACTATACATTAATGAAGTTGTGAGACTTCATGGAGTACCCCTATCGATTGTTTCTGATCGTGATCCTCGTTTTACTTCAAGATTTTGGAGAAGTCTTCAGAAATCCCTGGATACTGAACTTCATTTGAGCACTGCTTACCACCCTCAGACAGATGGACAATCAGAACGGACTATTCAGACCTTAGAAGACATGTTGAGATCTTGCTCACTTGACTTTCAGGGTATGTGGGATCAATATTTACCACTGGTAGAATTTTCCTATAACAATAGCTTCCATTCGAGTATTCAGATGGCACCATATGAAGCGTGATACGGAAAGAGATGTCGTACACCAACCTGTTGGGATGACGTTGGTGAAAGAAAACTTGTAGGCCCAGAACTGGTGGAGGAAACGGTGGAAAAGGTGAAAGTAATCCAAAATCACATCAAAGCAGCTCAAAGTAGGCAGAAGAGCTATGCCGATAACCGAAGGAAGGATTTGGAATTTCAAGTCGGTGATCATGTTTTCCTGAAGGTATCTCCGTGGAAGGGAGTCATACGTTTTGGTAAGAAAGGTAAATTGAGTCCCAGGTACATCGGACCTTTCGAAATTCTAGAACGAATTGGGGTTGTAGCTTACCGATTGGCAATGCCGCCAAGTCTCTCTAAAGTTCACGATGTGTTCCACGTATCTCTGTTGAGGAAATACATGCCTGACCCAACGCATGTACTCACCTATGAGGAATTATAACTGGAACCTGATCTGTCTTATTGCGAAGAGCCCATCAGGATTCTTGATACGAGAGAACAAGTACTGAGAAACCGGACGAGGCGTCTGGTAAAAGTTTTGTGGAGAAACCATAAGATGGAAGAGGCAACGTGGGAACCCGAGGAACCTATGATGAAGAACCACCCGAGTCTTTTCATGCGATAGTATTCTAGAAATTTCGAGGACGAAATTATTTGAAGGAGGGGAGAATGTAACACCCCAAGCTTCTACGGTACGCTTCTCTTTGAATAATGCGATAGCATGTGTTGTACGCAACACCGAGTTCTAACACACCATAACCAATCAAACTAGCCGTTATGAATAGTAATACCTACTTTTTGAAATTTTATATATTTTATATTTCAAAATGGACTTCATTTTTGGATTCGGAATATTGAATTTAGCCTAAGGTGAAATTTTGGTACATTTCGGATAACTTTCATATTTTGATGAATAGTGAAAATTACTAAATTTTAATTAAAAACAACTTTTTTAATCAAAATAATTAATAGTGATAAATTATGAATTTGAGTGGTTTTAAAGTATATTTAGAATATATTTTTACCATTTAATATAATGTTGGTCATTGGACATAATTTTACAATTAAACCGAACATAAACAAGTGTCAATCTTTTGATAGTTATTATCTCTTAAAAACACGCTTTTTGTTTTGACAGCGGGAATTAATTTTAAATTAATTTCTGCCACTTCTGTGTTTTGAATTTAGGAAAATGGATTCCATATTTGGAATCAGGATGTTCAAATTGTGTAAATAGGTAACTTTTATTTTTAGACATTTTGAATAATTACTGCGGTAAATATTTTATTTACCATGGTTAAGGGTAAATCCGGTAAATAAGGGTTAAAAAATAATATTATAATAATACTAAATTACCCTAAAACGTATCTTAACCCTATTTGTTGATACATGGTCGACCATGGGCATCTTTGGGTCGATTTTGGGACCCCATGGATCCACTTGTAAGTGATAATGACACTTTATTTTAATTAAGTTAAAATGAATACAAAAATGACACAAGCATATATCTTTTAGAAAAACAATTGTTACATAGGGTTATATATGTTGGATTTTAGATTATAAATATTCATTAGAAAGATAAAAATATTTCCTACATAATTATATTTTATTTATAATTTTTAGACATTAAATAATTTATTTTATTTATGACACAATGATGATGCAGTAATTACTATAATAGTGAAAAATTAAAATAATTGATATTATAAATACCCAAATAAAAATAATATGAAACTTTTAATGAATTAAACTAATTTTATAAGATAATATGATATATTAGGATTGATTTAATTGACTTTTTTCGAAGTAATCAATCTGTTATGAGTTTCACAAAAATCAACTATTGAATAGTGTCAAAATTGACATAAACGAGTTCTTAAAATAAATATTATATTATTAATTGATATTAAATTCCTAAAAATCTAAGGTTCGGCCAAGAGACTTATATAGTGATAGGTTCATCATTAATGGACCACTTGGGGGTCTCTTGGATGTATGTAGTAAGTTTATTAACCATATTATATAAAAATAGAAAGAGACATTGTAAAAGTGAAACTAATTAACTTAGAGTTAATACTTAAAGATAAGGTTAATATAAGTACCAAAACCTGTCTAAATTCTATTGGTTGAGTTGTTTTCGACCCATACCCACCTTAACCTTTGAATAATCAACTTTGGATCTATTAGAAACCGAATATGAATTTATTATAAATTAATATTTCTAGCTTTTCCAAAGGTGCCCCTCACCCCTCTTATAAAAGGGCACTCCTCCTTCTCATTTCTTCACACCTTCAAAGCCTTTTGGTTCGGCCAAACTCTGACCAAATACTCTCCAAACTTCCCTCACTACAACCTAGGGGCCTTATTTTGATCAGAAAGCCAACCTAAGGAGCCCTTTTGATCAAATCAAAAGGAAGAACCCGAAGAAGAGGTAATGATTTCACCACCCTTTTCTAAGTTCATTTCTTCTTCCACTTCTTCTTCCTTTGTTGTTACCATTATAAAATAATAAATACAGTATCATATATATACTGTGATGTTATTATAAATATGTTACAACCATATTCAGTATTCTATCCACCCTTTGAATAACATGTCACCATACGTGCGTACGTACGGCTTACCGTCTCCACGTCGTGGTGTAATTGTTATTCAATATAATATTATTTGGATGGGTATAATAATGATGTGTAACTCATGTAAATAATAAATATAACATGTTAAGGATTCTGTATATATGATATACCATCCATTTATATATTATTTTAACATCAAAAGAATGATATTGTCGCTCGTGCGTACGTACGGACTACCGTCTCCACGAACGCGATGAGATTCATTCTCCATCGTATCCATTCAAGTATAATTATCATTTGATGATTTAAAAAATGATGTTTAAGGACTTGATATCATTCTGGATATGAATAATATAAAACCTATCCTTTACAAACATGTCTTACGTAACAAAACATATAAAAGAAAACAAGTAAGTTAACACCTGAAACAACGATAATACTAAGATATTATTATCAAATGAATATTAAAAGATCATATATGATATCATATTAATGTATATGATTATTGTATAATTTAATAAAAATTATTTCACCATTATACAGGAGGTTAACCTACCCCAACCAAGGAAAAGTACAAGGTAAGGGGTTTTCATCTCACTCCTTATTCCCGTGAGATTCATGCCATATTGCCACCATTACCTTTTGTGTGGTGTATGTACTACCCATAATTATATTCTTTGTGTAATACACTCTAATTTATGTGTATTTACATATTCATTGTATGATACCTCTTTCGTGGGTTGTATGTTTCATAAGTTACCAAATTGGTAAGGGTTATTTCACAATCTCTTCATTATCCGAGGTTGTTTATACGTAATAATATACCGGGATCTCTTTATCATCCACATCCATGTTTCTTAAAAATGTATTTCAAAACATTTTTACTATTTACTAGAATATGATTTAAAGTCATTTATACCGTTTTTTAATTTTATAAGTGGTTTATAAAGGAATCTTTCGGTCGTTTTCAAAACAAGGTCCTTTTTAACCTTTTCGACGGAATTAAGGTAAGAATGTTTTTTTTAACTTATACGGCGGGTGCGGCTATTTTCCACCATTATAAAATCTTCAAAGCTTCCATTACAAGATTATAAGAATATTTTCAAATTAAATGTTTTATTTTATAATTATTTGATTTTTAAATGATTAAAAAAAAGAGATATTTCTATCAAGTATATGAAAATCCAGTGCAAATGTATACGTATTTAACGCAAGCTCCAAAATGTTTTTAGAAAATCCAACTCTCGAGTGTTCTAGACAGGAAGGGATTGGGAGTGGACCCATCATGGCCTATAATTAGTCGAGCAGTCTCAGAACTAGTTATTTTGTTTTCATAAGCTTTCATAATGTTTTCATAAAAACACTGGAGTATATTTGAGTAATTTTAAACGTAAGTATCTTCTAAAAAAATTGCATCGGTAGGTCTCATGAGACAAACTAGTGTCTTGGCACAAGGCCTTGACAAAATCTTATTTGTAGTCTTGGCACGAGGCCTTGACTATGTGGTTATGATAGTCTGGCATTATGCATTCCAACATTATGAAAGTGGTTATTGATGTTTGCATGTGATTATTCGATTAGTAGAATATCCATGTGAATAAGTAAATGGCATTATTTCATTTTATTTATGCCATACCATGTTGAAAGTTCATGTTTGAAAGGCTTTTGTTTTAGTTATACATTGCCTTAAATGTTTATTCTTATTTATGAAAGTTTCCGCTATATTGTTATCCTTACTGGGCATTTGAGCTCACCCCTTTTCTATGTTTTATTTTTCCCAGGAAGTGAAGAAGTAAATTATGAATGACCTGCAGGGATATTATGTGGGGATATGAGTGTGGTTTATGGAGACAATATGTTGTTGTAGTAGTTTTTCATTTTATGATGTAATATAAGACTTATGAATATATCTAGTGTTTCCAAGGCTACTAAACCAATCGATCTTTCGAGATTTGATCTTTCTTGTGATCATGCCAATGTTACGAAGTAATGCACCGACTCTGGGTAACTGGGGTCGGGGCGTTAGAGTTGGTATCAGAGGAAGTTTATTACAAACCTTGGAAGCTAGATTTAGATAAACTCTGATTAGAGCACGTAGACCTAAGATGAACTTTGAGGATTAGTGTAGAAGAACTTCCTAGAATTTTGGTATTGTAGGGATTTTGTGAGTTTTCCGAGCAATACATCCCTGTCTGGATACGAGCAGGTAGAGGCGGCTCTGGCACAGATGTACCTAGGGGTAAAACCCGAAAACACCGCTTTGAGCTAGACTCGAACGGGAACTGGTGCACGACAACGGGCCTTGCTGCACTCTTGGTTACGACACTCCCAGGGGATATGCATAGGATAATTCTCATTTTCTTTACAAACCATTATGAAGGGTTTATGAGTATATACATCCTCAAAGGAGACATTTTTATGATTATGGATTATATCCATAAATATTTCAATTTATGTTAAGTGTTTTATAAGTATGGGATTATGTATTTTGATTCATAAACTGATCTAGTTTATGCCATTATTTAGAAATGGCGCCTAGTGGAAGAAATGGAAACCGTATCAATACACGCACTCCATGTAGGGATTTCCCTCCTGCTCAATATAATTATAGTGGAGCTGGTGATGCAACTGGAGCCGATCAGCTAATCACCATACTAGGACAACTTACTCAGGTTATGAATAATAACCTTACCCGTATGGAGCACCCTGATCCGCAGCGTGGAGGATCAATGTTAGATCGATTCATAAGGCAAAAACCACCAACATTCAATGGGAATACAAATCCCTTAGTATCCGAGCAGTGGATAAATTCCCTAGAGAAAATATTTCAGGCTTTGGGGAGCAGTGAAAAGGAAAAAGTTATCATGGCAGTTTACCGCCTCACTGGAGATGCTGATCAATGGTGGTCATTGATTCAAAACATGAAGGAAGATTATGAAGTATCAAATATGGAATGGAGGGAGTTCAAAGATCTGTTTTTAGAAAAATACTTTCCTCGCGACCATCGAGCAGATATGGAAAGGCAATTCCTGAGTCTGAGACAAAAGGAGGATGAGAATGTCACAAAGTATGAGGCTAACTTTACAAGGTTAGCGAGGTATGCTGGAGATTATATTCGCAACCCAAGAAGTAAGATTGATCATTTATTTGATGGGTTAAAACCATTTCTCCGTCGAGCATTATTCTCACAATCATTTTCATCGTACGAAGACATTGTCTCATGTGCTATCAAGACCGAAAAATAATTCTCTAAGTCTTATGACTTTAAAGAAAAGCAAGAGAAGAAGAGGCCTGCTGATCAATCTGGGAATGGAAATAAGGGGAATAAAGGAAAGGTTGAATATCCATCATGTGGTAAATGTGGGAAGAAACATCCTGGTGCTTGCTTGAAGGGAATGGGAGTCTGTTACAAGTGTGGTGAAAAAGGCCAGCAAGCTCGTGATTGCAAAGGGAAGAAGGAAGCCACCAACGTTCAGTGCTACAATTGCAGGGAGATGGGACATTATGCGAATGAATGTCCTAAGCGTCAGGAGAACTTACCTCAGAAAAAGCCAAGGGATCAAGGCCAAGCTTATGCTATCACTACTGCTGAGGTAGAAGCTCCGAAAGACGTGGTGGCAGGTAATTTAATGGTTTCCTCAAGTTTAGCAAATGAATTATTTGATTCTGGATCATCGCATTGTTTCATATCTTCCCAGTTTGCTAAGAAAATTAGATATTTCCAATTTGATTTAACAAGGGAGTTTTCAGTTAAAACTCCTAAGGGAAGTATCATTGCAACAAAGTTTTGTGAATCAGTCCCCATTAGAGCACATAAATTTTCTTTATATGCTGATCTCATCGTCATACCTATGATTTAGTTTGATATAATCCTCGGTATGGACTGGCTTTCGGACTATGATGCGAAGATTTATTGTAAGAAGAAAGAGGTTACGATTCTTGATGATAATGATAAGGAACACCTTATTTTTAGAGCAGAATCGTCACCACCTAATTCTTATTTAGATCCACCCTCAATAGCTCAACTAAATTCAATTATTGGGGAGGAAGAGAATGAAATAACTGCGGGTGAGGAAAGGAATGTTCAAATAGAGGATGTACCTGTTGTGAAAGAATTTGTAGATGTATTTCCGGAAGATTGACCTGGACATCCTCCAGAACGAGAAGTTGAGTTTTCCATTGATTTGATTCCTGGATCAAGGCCTATATCGAAGACCCCTTATAGAATGGCCGCTGTAGAGTTAGTAGAACTAAATAAACAACTAGAGGAATTGAGTAATAAGGGATTTATTCTCCCTAGTGTTTCTCTGTGGGGAACCCCTGTTCTTTTTGTTAAAAAGAAAGATGGATCTATGAGGTTATGTATCGACTACAGGGAGATCAATGCTATAACGATAAAGAACAAGTATCCCCTACCTCGCATTGATGATTTATTTGACCAACTGCATGGATCTCAATACTTTTCAAAGATTGACCTTCGATCTGGATACCATCAGTTGTGTGTGAAGAAGGAAGACATTCCAAAAACAGCATTTCGAACCAGGTACGGGCATTACGAGTTTACTGTAATGCGGTTTGGATTGACTAATGCACCATCTGTATTCATGGATCTGATGAATAGAGTTTTCAAGGAGTATATCGATGAATTTGTGGTGGTATTTATTGATGATATCTTGGTATACTCCAAAACCTACGAAGATCATGAAAATCACTTGCGCATTATCTTGAAGACTCTGAGTAGGCATGAATTATATGGGAAGTTTAGCAAGTGTGAATTCTGGCTTCAGGAGATTTCTTTTCTTGGCCATATTGTCTCTAAAGATGGAATCTCTGTTGATCCTTCTAAGACCAAGGCAATCCAAGAATGGCCAGCACCTACGAGTATAACTGAGGTACGCAGTTTTATTGGTTTGGCAGGTTATTATCGACGTTTCGTCCAGAATTTTGCCCGATTGGCTAACCCATTAGCGAAGCTCACACGTAAAGGGGTTAAATTTGTTTGGACAAAAGAGTGTGAAGAATGTTTTGAAGAACTGAAGAAAAGATTAGTCAATGCTCCTATATTGACTCTACCATCGGGGAATGATGGGTTCGCTATTTATAGTGATGCATCAAAGAAAGGACTTGGTTGTGTCCTTATGCAGAATGATAGAGTTATTTCCTATGCATCACGACAGTTGAAAATTCATGAACAAAACTATCCTACTCATGATCTCGAGTTAGCAGCTGTGATCTTTGCTTTGAAGATATGGAGGCACTACCTCTATGGTGAAAAATGTGAGATTTATACTGATCACAAGAGTTTGAAGTATATTTTATCAAAAAAAGAACTCAACATGAGGCAAAGGAGATGGCTTGAATTACTCAAGGATTATGATTGTACGATACACTACCACCCGGGGAAGGTAAACAAGGTGGCAGATGCTTTGAGTAGAAAAGACCATGGAGTTTTGAACAATATGAGAATTGAAAGGGATCCAATTTTCATGGATCTAGTGAAGATGGACATGGGAATAACCAGGGAAGGTGAAACATCAATGCTTTTTCAAATGGTTGCCAAACCATCTTTACTAGAAAGGATTAAGAGTTCTCAGACCGATGATGAAGAATTCCAAAAGAATATTAAAGTTGTGAATGATGGGAGATTGAGAGACTTTGTGTATGAAGATGAAATTTTGAAATTCGGGAAGAGACTTTGTGTTCCCGATTTACCTAATCTAAAAAGGGAATTGCTGGATGATGCTCATAGTTCCAATTTCTCTATACACCCTGGGAGCACAAAAATGTATAGAGATTTGAAGGAACATTTTTGGTGGGACAACATGAAGAGGGAGATTGCTGATTTTGTGTCAAGATGTATGGTTTGTCAACAAGTGAAAGCTGGAAGGCAACAGCCTGGAGGAGTCATGCAACCTCTTCCCATACCGGAGTGGAAATGGGACAATATTACGATGGACTTTGTCATGGGGCTACCAAAGAATCCTAGAAGGAACGATTCAATATGGGTTATTGTTGATCGTCTTACCAAGTCAGAACATTTTCTTGCTATAAGAGAAGATCTACCCCTGGAACGTCTAGCAAGACTATACATTAATGAAGTTGTGAGACTTCATGGAGTACCCCTATCGATTGTTTCTGATCGTGATCCCCGTTTTACTTCAAGATTTTGGAAAAGTCTTCAGAAATCCCTGGATACTGAACTTCATTTGAGCACTGCTTACCACCCTCAGACATATGGACAATCAGAACGGACTATTCAGACCTTAGAAGACATGTTGAGATCTTGCTCACTTGACTTTCAGGGTATGTGGGATCAATATTTACCATTGGTAGAATTTTGCTATAACAATACCTTCCATTCGAGTATTCAGATGGCACCATATGAAGCGTTATACGGAAAGAGATGTCGTACACCAACCTGTTGGGATGACGTTGGTGAAAGAAAACTTGTAGGCCCAGAACTGGTGGAGGAAACGGTGGAAAAGGTGAAAGTAATCCAAAATCACATCAAAGCAGCTCAAAGTAGGCAGAAGAGCTATGCCGATAATCGAAGGAAGGATTTGGAATTTCAAGTCGGTGATCATGTTTTCCTGAAGGTATCTCCGTGGAAGGGAGTAATACGTTTTGGTAAGAAAGGTAAATTGAGTCCCAGGTACATTAGACCTTTCGAAATTCTAGAACGAATTGGGGTTGTAGCTTACTGATTGGCAATGCCGCCAAGTCTCTCTAAAGTTCACGATGTGTTCCACGTATCTCTGTTGAGGAAATACATGCCTGACCCAACGCATGTACTCACCTATGAGGAATTATAACTGGAACCTGATTTGTCTTATTGCGAAGAGCCCGTCAGGATTCTTGATACGAGAGAACAAGTACTGAGAAACCGGACGACGCGTCTGGTAAAAGTTTTGTGGAGAAACCATAAGATGGAAGAGGCAACGTGGGAACCCGAGGAACCTATGATGAAGAACCACCCGAGTCTTTTCATGCGATAGTATTCTAGAAATTTCGAGGACGAAATTATTTGAAGGAGGGGAGAATGTAACACCCCAAGCTTCTACGGTACGCTTCTCTTTGAATAATGCGATAGCGTGTGTTGTACGCAACACCAAGTTCTAACACACCATAACCAATCAAACTAGCCGTTATGAATAGTAATACCTACTTTTTGAAATTATATATATTTTATATTTCAAAATGGACTTCATTTTTGGATTCAGAATATCGAATTTAGCCTAAGGTGAAATTTTGGTACATTTCGGATAACTTTCATATTTTGATGAATAGTGAAAATTACTAAATTTTAATTAAAAACAACTTTTTTAATCAAAATAATTAATAGTGATAAATTATTAATTTGAGTGGTTTTAAAGTATATTTAGAATATATTTTTACCATTTCATATAATGTTGGTCATTGGACATAATTTTACAATTAAACCAAACATAAACAAGTGTCAATCTTTTGATAGTTATTATCTCTTAAAAACACGCTTTTTGTTTTGACAGCAGGAATTAATTTTAAATTAATTTCTGCCACTTCTGTGTTTTGAATTTAGGAAAATGGATTCCATATTTGGAATCAGTATATTAAAATTGTGTAAATAGTTAACTTTTATTTTTAGACATTTTGAATAATTACTGCGGTAAATATTTTATTTACCATGGTTAAGGGTAAATCCAGTAAATAAGGGTTAAAAAATAATATTATAATAATACTAAATTACCCTAAAACGTGTCTTAACCCTATTGGTTGATACATGGTCGACCATGGGCATCTTTGGGTCGATTTTGGGACCCCATGGATCCACTTGTAAGTGATAATGACACTTTATTTTAATTAAATTAAAATGAATACAAAAATGACACAAGCATATATCTTTTAGAAAAACAATTGTTACATAGGGTTATATATGTTGGATTTTAGATTATAAATATTCATTAGAAAGATAAAAAGATTTCCTACATAATGATATTTTATTTATAATTTTTAGACATTAAATAATTTATTTTATTTATGACACAATGATGATGCAGTAATTACTATAATAGTGAAAAATTAAACTAATTGATATTATAAATACCCAAATAAATATAATATGAAACTTTTAATGAATTAAACTAATTTTATAAGATAATATGATATATTAGGATTGATTTAATTGACTTTTTTCGAAGTAATCAATCTGTTATGAGTTTCACAAAAATCAACTATCGAATAGTGTCAAAATTGACATAAACGAGTTCTTAAAACAAATATTATATTAGTAATTGATATTAAATTCCTAAAAATCTAATGTTTGGCCAAGAGACTTATATCATGATAGGTTCATCATTAATGGACCACTTGGGGGTCTCTTGTATGTATTTAGTAAGTTTATTAACCATATTATATAAAAATATAAAGAGACATTGTAAAAGTGAAACTAATTAACTTAGAGTTAATACTTAAAGATAAGGTTAATATAAGTAACCAAACCTGTCTAAATTCTATTGGTTGAGTTGTTTTCGACCCATACCCACCTTAACCTTTGAATAATCAACTTTGTATCTATTAGAAACCGAATATGAATTTATTATAAATTAATATTTCTAGCTTTTCCAAAGGTGCCTCTCACCCCTCTTATAAAAGGGCACTCCTCCTTCTCATTTCTTCACACCTTCAAAGACTTTTGGTTCGGCCAAACTCTGACCAAATACTCTCCCAACTTCCCTCAATACAACCTAGGGGCCTTATTTTGATCAGAAAGCCAACCTAAGGAGCCCTTTTGATCAAATCAAAAGGAAGAACCCGAAGAAGAGGTAATGATTTCACCACCCTTTTCTAAGTTCATTTCTTCTTCCACTTCTTCTTCCTTTGTTGTTACCATTCTAAAATAATAAATCCAGTATCATATATATACTGTGATGTTATTATAAATATGTTACAACCATATTCAGTATTCTATCCACCCTTTGAATAACATGTCACCATACGTGCGTACGTACGGCTTACCGTCTCCACGTCGTGGTGTAATTGTTATTCAATATAATATTATTTGGATGGGTATAATAATGATGTGTAACTCATGTAAATAATAAATATAACATGTTAAGGATTCTGTATATATGATATACCATCCATTTATATATTATTTTAATATCAAAAGAATGATATTGTCGTTTGTGCGTACGTACGGACTACCGTCTCCACGAACGCGATGAGATTCATTCTCCATCGTATCCATTCAAGTATAATTATCATTTGATGATTTAAAAAATGATATTTAAGGACTTGATATCATTCTGGATATGAATAATATAAAACCTATCCTTTACAAACATGTCTTACGTAACAAAACATATAAAAGAAAACAAGTAAGTTAAACCTGAAACAACGATAATACTAAGATATTATTATCAAATCAATATTAAAAGATCATATATGATATCATATTAATGTATATGATTATTTTATAATTTAATAAAAATTATTTCACCATTATACAGGAGGTTAACCTACCCCAACCAAGGAAAAGTACAAGGTAAGGGGTTTTCATCTCACTCCTTATTCCCGTGAGATTCATGCCATATTGCCACCATTACCTTTTGTGTGGTGTATGTACTACCCATAATTATATTATTTGTGTAATACACTCTAATTTATGTGTATTTACATATTCATTTTATGATACCTCTTTCATGGGTTGTATGTTTCATAAGTTACCAAATTGGTAAGGGTTATTTCACAATCTCTTCATTATCCGAGGTTGTTTATACGTAATAATCTACTGGGATCTCTTTATCATCCACATCCATGTTTCTTAAAAATGTATTTCAAAACATTTTTACTATTTACTAGAATATGAGTTAAAGTTATTTATACCCTTTTTGACTTTTATAAGTGGTTTATAAAGGAATATTTCGGTCGTTTTCAAAACAAGGTCCTTTTTAACCTTTTCGACAGAATTAAGGTAAGAATGTTTTTTTTAACTTATACGGCGGGTGCGGCTATTTTCCACCATTATAAAATCTTCAAAGCTTCCATTACAAGATTATAAGAATATTTTCAAATTAAATGTTTTATTTTATAATTATTTTATTTTTAAATGATTAAAAAAAAGAGATATTTCTATCAAGTATATGAAAATCCAGTGCAAATGTATACGTATTTAACGCAAGCTCCAAAATGTTTTTAGAAAACCCGACTTTCGAGTGTGCTAGACAGGAAGGGATTGTGAGTGGACCCATCATGGCCTGTAATTAGTCGAGCAGTCTCAGAACTAGTTATTTTTTTTTCATAATCTTGCATAATGTTTTCATAAAAACACTGGAGTATATTTGAGTAATTTTAAACGTAAGTATCTTCTAAAAAAATTGCATCGGTAGGTCTCATGAGACAAACTAGTGTCTTGGCACAAGGCCTTGACAAAATCTTATTTGTAGTCTTGGCACGAGGCCTTGACTATGTGGTTATGATAGTCTGGCATTATGCATTCCAACATTATGAAAGTGGTTATTGATTTTTGCATGTGATTATTCCATTAGTAGAATATCCATGTGAATAAGTAAATGGCATTATTTCATTTTATTTATGCCATACCATGTTGAAAGTTCATGTTTTAAAGGCTTTTGTTTTAGTTATACATTTCCTTAAATGTTTATTCTTATTTATGAAAGTTTCCGCTATATTGTTATCCTTACTGGGCATTTGAGCTCACCCCTTTTCTATGTTTTATTTTTCCCAAGAAGTGAAGAAGTAAATTATGAATGACCTGCAGGGATATTATGTGGGGATATGAGTGTGGTTTATGGAGAAAATATGTTTTTGTAGTAGTTTTTCATTTTATGATGTAATATAAGACTTATGAATATATCTAGTGTTTCCAAGGCTACTAAACCAATCGGTCTTTCGAGATTTGATATTTCTTGTGATCATGCCAATGTTATGTAATAATGCACCGACTATGGGTAACTGGGGTCGGGGCGTTACAATTTATATAACTTTTGCTAACCTTATGTTTGAGATAGATGGAATGACCTATCATTCTATCGTATGATCTACTAGAACTTCACGAAAGACAAATTCAACTTCATTTCTTTAAGAGATGAAGTGGAAATTGTTCAAGGCATGAACAACGGTGAGATTTTACCAAAATCAAGTAAGTATTTCTTTTAATTCAACAATTCTTCAACATTTGGGAAATGATCTTGAGAACAAAAAATGTTGTCCTAGTACTCTCATACCTGATAAATTAGATGGTACCTTAAATCATCACTAATTGATGGCTTTGTGATTGATGGCTTTTTCATATCCATGTTCTCTACCACTCTCTATCAGAACTTGATGGTTAGATTTCTCTTCCATATCCATATTTCCACCTATGTTCTCCTATATGGAAACCCAGTGATTAGTTAATTTGGTTAATCGTTACGTGTCATAATTTAGTTTTCAAAGTTAAGTTTTGGTAGTCCTTTTTACGATGTGGGTTTCTATTAAAGGAAATTTCACATAGTAAACAATTTATAACCCCGATGAATTTCGAGGGAGAAATTCATTTTAAGGGGGGTAGAATGTAACACCTTGAGATTTTATGAGAAGTATTATTTTTAATTTATTTGATGTCTTGTGTTGTATTCTACACCAAGATTATCTTGCGCTATAAGAAACACTGTATTACCTTGCAGTATACGTAACACTATTCTTGGATCGTGTTACACAAAATTTCATGTTCGTTTGATAGAAGTTATTCTACGCAACATTGAGTGTATATATATATATATATATATATATATTAAATGTATAAATGAAATATGGTTGGATTCTATTATACACAACAATAAAGGAATCTTGCACTACACGCAACCTTGACTTGGCTTGCTTTACGCAGAATCGCGACCTTCTATGATAGCGTGTGTTATACGCAATACCGATTTTCACTAAACGATATATTACTATAATATTATTATGAACTAGCCATTGTGAATAGTAATACCCACTTTTGGAAATTTTATAAATTTTATCTTTCCAAATGGACTTCATTTTTGGATTCGGGATATCGAAATTAGCCTAGGGTGAATTTTTGGTATTTTTCTGAAAACTTTCAATTTTTGATGAATAGTGAAAACACTAGGTTACTATTTAAAAACTGACTTTTTATTTAAATAATTATTTATTTTATTTAAATTTATTTTATGTAAAAATAGATACATAATATATATATAAGTTCAATGTAATTCATTTGAGTCATTTTATAATAATTTTAGATATATAAAAATTTTATTGAACTTTTCACCGTCTTTTACCCACCTCCTAGGAGCATTTTAAATTGTACATAAAACGTAATTTTACTGCTTCTTTGAGTGGAATTTCAAAAATCTGAGAGACTCAGTTAATATCAAAGAGTAAAATGTGGTTCAATAAGATAAAAATAATTTTTGGTGAATAGTAACTTTTTACTTTTATTTACCATGGTTAAAAGTAAATAGGGTAATTAAGGGTAAAAATAGTATTATTATTACCCTAAAACATGTCTTAATTCTATTTGATAAGTGTAATTCGACCAAAAACAACCTTATGAATAAAATATTACCCTTTAGCTCCACTTGGATTAGATTAGGACACTTATTATTATTATTTTTAAAAGAAGAGTTAAAAGAGTTAAAATCAAATTTTAATAACTAAAAAATTTTTAATATAGGTTTATACATAAGATAAATTCGACTATAAATATTCATTAGAAATATAAAAAAAATTCTACATAATGGTATTTTATTTATAATTTTTAGGCATTAAATAATTTAATTTATCTATGACACAATGATGATGCAGTAATTACATTATTAATACAATTTTAACATAATTGATGTTATAAATACCCAAATAAATGTAATTTGAGACTTTTTATGAATACCACTAATTTTATAAGTTAATATGACATGTTTTTATTTATTTAATTAACTTTTTTCAAACTAATCATGCTGTTATGATTTTCACAAAAATCAATTACCAAATAGTTTCAAAATTGACATAAAATAGTTTTTAAAACAAATATTATATTATTAATTAATATTTTATTCCTAAAAATCTAAAGTTCGGAAAAATGACTTATATAAGGTTATATATATCAATAATGAATCACTTGGGGTTCGTTTGGCAGTTTATAGTAAGTTTATTAATCATATATTGTAAGAAAACAAGAAGACATGGTAAAAGTTAAATTAGTTAACTTAGAGTTAAATCTAAATGATAAGGTTAAAATAGTAACCAAAACTTGTCTAAAACCTATAGGTTGAGAGTATTTAGAACCATCCCCACTTTATCTTCGAAATAAATAAATTTTTATCTATTATAAACCGAATATGACTTTATTATAAAATAATATTTTATGTTTTTTCTAAGGTTCCACTCTCCTCCCTTATAAAAGGGCACCTCCTCCCTCTTCTCTTTACACAATTTTGTGCCTTCAAGCTCGCCCAAACCCTACCCATTTCCCTTCTCAATTTCCATAGAAACATTATAGAGGTTCTGTTCTTTTCAAAAGACCAACTCTAGGGCCTTAAGAGGAGGTTAATAAGAGGCGCGTCAAAGAAGAGGTAATATCCTTTACCGATTCTTTCCAATTTATTTCTTCTTCTAATTCTTATTCTTTATTTGTTTCATAGTAAATTAATAACATCAGTATCACTCATATACTGATATGTTATTATAAATATGAAACAAACCTATTTTATTTTCTATCCATCCTATGGAAAACGAAATCACCGCACGTGCGTACGTACAGAATACCGTCTCCACGCCGTGGTGTAATCTGTTTTCCACCACTACCTTAATTGACTGGGTATAATGGTGTAAATAAATAAATATATATGATTATTGTAAAGTGATATTGATTCTGAAATATTATACATACACTTCAATACAATTCCATGATCATGGGAATGATATCATCGCTCGTACGTACGTACGGACTACCGTCTCCACGAACGCGATGAGATTCATTTTCCATGATTAACCATTCAAGTATGATTACAAAGTATATATAATAAATAATCATGAAATATATTACATAATAATGATACTGGATTTATTTACATATATTTTTCATTTACTTAATTCCATTTAATTCAATAAGGAAACGAAAACAGCGTTCATGCGTACGTACGGCCTACCGTCTCCATGAACAGTGTATTTCATTCCATTTATCAATCTATCATATATATTTATATGATGAATATATATTATATATAAATCATGTTTTATATTCTGTAATTAAGTAAATCAGGATATAATTAATAATATCAAGAACAACATGTCGAAACATGTACGATAAATGAAACGATTTTACCCAAAATGTTGCTTTAACATGGAATTTACAAAAGAACAGGTAATATAAAGTCATAAGTAAACCATATATGATACCATAACTATGAATATGATTATTTAATAAGTAAATTACATTATTTAAATCATTATAAAGGAGTTTTGGATACATACAAAGCATATCGGACATAAGGTAAGGGAAAATCTCACAATCTCATTTTTATCCGAGATTGTTTATACTTCAGAATTTATTGGGGCATATTTATCATCCACATACATGTTTCCTAAATATATAATATTATTTATATCCTCCTAAAATTTTTTAAATACAATTTTACTTATTGGTGAATTTTTAGTAAAAGATATGAAAGGAATCTTTTGTCATTTTCAGTACGAGAGACTTTTTGACTTTTCCGGCCAAAGTACGAGAAGAATATTTTTTTTAACTTATACAGCATGAACAGATTTTTATAGTTTCATAATGCATAATTTTCATTAAGATTCTTCTATAAGTTTTCATGATTATTTTCAAAAAAATACTTTTCTTTTAAAATTTCATTTCATTTTGAGAAAAGAAAACGATTTTGAAGAAGGATATTTTCCTCAAGAATTCATTTCAAGTGTTTTATCAAAACTATTTTCCGTATAAGAAGACATTATTAAGTATGTTTATGTTTCAAGTATAATGTATCTATTATTTACATGGTTTTATTTTTATTATGATGAAATTATATCCATTTCTTTTATATGGATTATGTTGTGATGGGATGATGTTTATGAAACCCATTTTTATTCTTTGGGTTATGATGAATGATTTATGTTTATGTTGTGGCAAAAGTAATAATGATTTCATTATGAGATGGGTGGGACCTATATCTCCCCCCCAATTCATTGGGTAAAGATTTATATCTCATGAGATAGACATGGATAGAATGGTAAGTTAATCTGGTTCAGAGATATAGGACTAGAATGAGGAGTGAACTCGATTCAGAAAGGGACTTTGTCCACTAAGATGGTCTTGGCAGCAATGCCTTGACTAATATGGAAATCATATCAAGTGCTTAATGATTTTCCACAATTACATGTTTTATTACCATTCTATTTTATCATGATTGATTTTCCTTTATGATATATGCCTTACGTACTTCCAAGATTTATGTCTTTGCTCAAGATTTTGATGTTTAGATTTTATGTTCAAGTTTTTGCATTCAAATGTTTATGGATTGTTTTATGTTCTCTATGTTTACCCTTACTGAGCATTTGAGCTCACCGTTTTTATGTTTTCTTTTCCCTAGGATATAAAGAAAGGTTTTAGGTAAGAAAAAAAAAGTGGAAGATCTTTATGGGAGATGTTGAAGATCTTTCACCATGATTAGAAGATTGTGTTCCGAGTTTCCAAAGACACTAAACCATTGTGATCCTTGAGTCTTGGTTTTTTGTTATGTATTAAGTATTTCACAAAAGTAATGTAATGTACATGTACGTTAAGTACGGGTCTCTACAGTTGGTATCATAGGAATGGTTTAGTTAACCTTTGGAAACTAGGATGTGAAAACTTTAGTGAGAAAACTAGGATGCGAGAACTTTAGTGAGATCCCTAGAGATATTTCTAAGGTATGTCTAGGGATGTCTCTAAGGTTTATTATACGTATAGGTTATAGTCTTAGAATTATGGTAACTATATTAGAATTGAACCTAATATGTTATATATTGAATGTACTCCCCCTTTATTATTTTGTTTTCCTAGCATGATTTTTGTCTCTCACACTATTCTTTTTGGGTTTTAGAAAATGGCTGGAAACAGGAAGATTCACGATAATGGAGGATATGATGGACAATGGAATGATATTCTTCATAAGAAAGCAAATGAAATGGGATTTGGAAGTCCAAACATCATTATTATTCCTAATCACCAATATCATAATATGATCAATAATCTCAACTTTGGTAAGTATCTCGACTCAGATAATAAGAGAAAGATGGAGTTTCATGATGATCATATAGGAAAGAAAGTTCAATTCCCCTCATGTAAATCACGTGGGAAGAGGCATCAGGGAGAATGTTTCAAAGAAACTGGAAGATGATTTGGGTGTGGAAAAGAAGGACACAAAGCTAGTAACTGTAAAGGAAAAGGTTCAGTTAACACCATGGACAAGGATAATGGTATTACTATGACATCAACAACAATTAAATGCTTTAAATCTGGAATGTACGGTCATTATGAAAACCAATGCTCTAAGGGAAAATTTCATGAAGAGAATCAGCATGGTCGTATGGGTAGTATTTATGTTGATGATGATGAAGATACTACAAATGATATATGAGATGAAAGAAATTATGAAGCTCAGTCAGCGGTTTAATAAGGTAGTGGAATGATCATATGTTTATCAAGAATAATGTATGGTTCTATAGAATAAAGAAAAATCTAAGGATTGTTACACTGTTGTCTTTCCTTGAGTTTTTGAAAGTATAAGATGAATAGTACCAGTAACCATGAAAGGTTATTCAAATAATTTTGGAAGGTAGATGATATGTGCATAATGAAAGGATAAGGAGATAATGAGATGTTTGACAGTATCAATGAGCTCATGGCTGGTATAAGGACAATGTGATATCATGGTTTGAGTATACATATTTTTGGGATTTTGGTATGTTTAAAGAGTTAACTTTTGACAACATTCATGTTTTCACTAAGGTTCAATGGGTATTCATTTTTTAAGAGAATACATGATTAATGAATTCACATGTTTGGAATGTGACCAAGAAGATATATATATCTTATGATATACAGGAGATAAATAATTGTATTCAATTCTTGGTAGATGACCTTTCTAGTAATCATTTTATTTATACTATGAGATTGGACATAAGTATTTTGGAAAAATCTAAATATTGGAATAGATTAAGTTCGACATCAGAGAGTATTATTTAAGGCTAGAACTTTTTGTTATGTTATAATAGTATAGTTTAAAAAAAAAGGACAACCCATAGGAAGGACAACAACCCGTCGCATCGGACAAGGTTGCGGGAATTGAACCCACAACTAAAGTGTGATAGGCCTTTATCACCTACCACTGGCCTACAGGAAGTCATTGGTTAGTAGAAACTAGTTTTATTTTATTAAGAGGTATGATAGATGAAGTATAAGTTCATTTTAGGAACCATATACGATTAATCTCACTATATATGGACTTATGTGTATAACTTTTGCTAACCATATGTTTGAGATAGATGGAATGACCTATCATTCTATCGCATGATCTACAAACACTTCACGAAAGAAAAATTCAACTTCATTTATTTAGGAGATGAAGTGGAAATTGTTCAAGGCATGAACAACGGTGAGATTGTACCAAAATCAAGTAAGTATTTCTTTTAATTCAACAATTATTCAACATTTGGGAAATGATCTTGAGAACTAAAAATTTTTTCCTAGTACCCTCATACCTGATGAATTAGATGGTACCTTAAATCATCACAAATTTATGGCTTTGTGATTGATGGCTTTTTCATAGCCATGTTCTCTACCACTCTCCATCAGAACTTGATGGTTAGATTTCTCTTCCATATCCATATTTTCACCTATGTTCTCCTATATGGAAACCCAGTGATTAGTTTATTTGGGTAACCGTTACATTTCATAATTTAGTTTTCAAAGTTAAGTTTTGGTAGTACTTTTTACGATGTGGGTTTCTATTAAAGTAACTTTCAAGTAGTAAACCATTTATAACCCCTGACGAATTTCAAGGGCGAAATTCATTTTAAGGGGGGTAGAATGTAACACCCCGATATTTTATGAGAAGTATTATTTTTAATTTATTTGATGTCTTGTGTTGTATGCTACACCAAGATTACCTTGCACTATATGTAACATCATATTAGCTTGCAGTATACGCAACACTATTCTTGGATCATTTTACACAAAATTTCATGTTCGTTTGATAGAAGTTATTCTACGCAACATTGAGTGTGTGTGTGTGTGTGTGTATATATATATATATATATATATTCAATGTATAAATGAAATATGGTTGGATTCTATTATACACAACAACAAAGGAATCTTGCACTACACGCAACCCTGACTTGGCTTGCTTTACGCGCAATCGTGACCTTCCACGATAGCGTGTGTTATACGCAATACCGAGTTTCACTAAAGGAGATATTACTATAATATTATTATGAACTAGCCGTTATGAATAGTAATACCCACTTTTTGAAATTTTATAAATTTTATCTTTCAAAATGGACTTCATTTTTGGATTCAGCATATCGAAATTATCCTAGGGTGAATTTTTGGTATTTTTCTGAAAATTATCAATTTTTGATGAATAGTGAAAACACTAGGTTACTATTTTAAAACCGACTTTTTATTTAAATATTTATTTATTTTATTTAAATTTCTTTTAGGTAAAAATAGATACATAATATATATATATAAGTTGAATGTAATTCATTGGAGTCATTTTATAATAATTTTATATATATAAAAAGTTTATTGAACTTTTCACCGTCTTTTACCCACCTCCTAGGAGCATTTGCAGTTATACGTAAAACTTAATTTTACCACTTCTGTGAGTGGAATTTTTAAAATCCAAGAGACATGGTTAATATCAAGGAGTAAAATGTGGTTCAATAAGATAAAAATAATTTTTGGTGAATAGTAACTTTTACTTTTATTTACCACGGTTAAAAGTAAATAGTGTAATTAATGGTAAAAATGGTATTATTATTACCCTAACACATATCCTAATTCTATTGGATAAGTGTAATTCGACCAAAAAAAACCTTAGGAATAAAATATTACCCTTTAGGTTCACTTGGATTAGATTATGACACTTATTATTATTATTTTTAAAGAAGAGTTAAAAGAGTTAAAATCAAAGTTTAATAACTAAAACATTTTTAAAATAGGGTTATACCTAAGATAAATTCGACTATAAATATTCATTATAAAGATAAAAATATTTCATACATAATGGTATTTTATTTATAATTTTCAGACGTTAAATAATTTAATTTATTTATGACACAATGATGATGCAGTAATTACCACATAATTGATGTTATAAATACCCAAATAAATGTAATTTGAGACTTTTTATGAATTCCAATAATTTTATAGTTTAATATTACATTTTAGTATTGATTTACTTAACTTTTTTCGAACTAATCATGTTTTTATGATTTTCACAAAAATCAATTACCAAATAGTGTCAAAATTGACATAAAATAGTTTTTAAAACAAATATTATATTATTAATTGATATTTTATTCCTAAAAATCTAAGTTTCGGCCAAATTACATAGATAAGATTATATATATTAATAATAAACCACTTGGGGTTCGTTTGGCAGTTTATAGTAAGTTTATTAACCATATATTTTAAGAAAACAAGAAGACACGGTAGAAGTTAAATTATTTAACTTAGAGTTAAATCTAAATGATAAGGATAAAATAGTAAACTAAACTTGTCTAAAACCTATTGGTTGAAATTATTTATAACTATATCCACTTTATCTTCCAAATAAATCAATTTGTAGCTATTATAAACAGAATATAACTTTATTATAAAATAATATTTTATGTTTTTCCTAAGGTTCCCCTCTCCTCCCTTATAAAAGGTCACCTCCTCCCTCTTCTCTTTACACAATTTTGAGCCTTAAATATCAGCCAAACCCTAACCATTTCCCTTATCAACTTCCTTAGAAACATTATAGAGGTTCTGGTCTCCTCAAAAGACCAACTCTAGTGCCTTAAGAGGAGGTTAAGAAGAGGCGCGTCAAAAAAGAGGTAATATCCTTTACCGATTCTTTCCAATTTATTTCTTCTTCTACTTATTATTATTTATTTGTTTCATCATAAATTAATACCATAATTATCACTCATATACTGATATATTATTATAAATATGAAACAACCCTATTTCATCATCTATCCATCCTACGGAAAACAAAATCACCGCGTGTGCGTACATACGGAAAACCGTCTCCACGCGGTGGTGTAATCTGTTTTCCACCACCACCTTACTTGGATGGGTATAATGGTGTAAATAAATAACTATATATGATTATTTTAAAGTGATATTGATTATGAAATATTATACATACACTTCAATATAATTCCACGATCATGGGAATGATATCATCGCTCGTGCGTACATATGGACTACCGTCTCCACGAACGCGATGAGATTCATTTTCCATGATTAAACATTCAAGTATGATTATAAAGTATATATAATAAATAATGATTAAAAATATTACATAATAATGATACTGTATTTATTTACATATATGTTTTATTTTCTTAATTCCATTTAATTCAATAAGGAAACAAAAACAGCGTTCATGTGTACGTACGGTCTACTGTCTCCATGAATGGTGTATTTCATTCCATTTATCGATCTATCATATATATTTATATGATGAATATATATTATATATAAATCATGTTTTAAATTCTGAAATTAAGTAAATCAGTATATAAGTAATAATATCAATAACAACATGTCGAAACACGTACGATAAATGAAACGATTTTACCCAAAACGCTGCTTTAACATGGAATTTAAAAAAGAACGGGTAATATAAAGTCATAAGTGAACCATATATGATATCATAACAATGAATATGATTATGTAATAAGTAAATGACATTATTTAAATCATTATACAGGAGGTTCGGATACATACGAAGCATATCGAATATAAGGTAAGGGAAAATCTCACAATCTCATTTTTATCCAAGATTGTTTATACTTCAGAATTTATTGGGACATATTTATCATCCACATCCATATTTCCTTAATATGTAATATTATTTATATTCTCCTGCAATTTTTTAAATCCAATTTTACCTATTGGTGAATTTTTAGTAAAATATATGAAAGGAATATTTTTTCATTTTCAGTACGAGAGACTCTTTGACTTTTCTGGCCAAAGTAAGAGAAGAATGTTTTTTTAACTTATACGGCATGAACAGATTTTTACGGTTTCATAACGCCTAATTTTAATGAAGCTTCTTCTATAAGTTTTAATGATTATTTTCAACAAAATCCTTTTCTTTTAAAATTTTATTTCATTTTGAGAAAAGAAAATGATTTTGAAGAAGAAAGGATATTTTCCTCAAGAATTTATTTCAAGTGTTTTATCAAAACTATTTTCCATCTAAGATGACATTATTAAGTATGTTTATGTTTCAAGTATAGTGTATCTATTATTTACATGGTTTTATTTTTCTTATGATGAAATTATATCCATTTCTTTTATATGGATTATGGTATGATGAGATGATGTTTATGAAACCCATTTTTATTCTTTGGGTTATGATGAATGATTTATGTTTATGTTGTGGCACAAGTAAGAATGATTTCATTATGAGATGGGTGGGACCTATATCTCCCTCCAATGCATTGGGTAAAGATTTATATCTCATGAGATAGACATGGCTATAATGGTAAGTTAATCCGGTTCAGTGATACAGGACTGGAACGAGGAGTGAACTCGATTCAGAAAGGGACTTTTTCCACTAAGATGGTCTTGGCAGCAATGTCTTGGCTACTATGGAAATCATATCAAGTGCTTAATGGTTTTCCACAATTACATGTTTTATTACCATTCTATTTTATCATGATTGATGTTCCTTTATGATATATTCCTTACATACTTCCAAGATTTATTTCTTTGCTCAAGATTTTGATGTTTAGATTTTATGTTCAAGTTTTTGCATTCAAATGTTTATTGATTGTTTTATGTTATCTATGTTTACCCTTATGGAGAATTTGAGCTCACCCTTTTTATGTTTTCTTTTCCCCAGGATATAAAGAAAGGTTTTAGGTAAGAAAACAAAAGGGGAAGATATTTATGGGAGATGTTGAAGATCTTTCACCATGATTAGAAGATTGTGTTCCGAGTTTCCAAAGACACTAAACTATTACGATCCTTGAGTTTTGGTTTTTTTTTATTTATTAAGTATTCTACAAAAGTAATGTAATGTCCATGTAAGTCATGTATGGGTCTCTACAGTCCTGCCGCAAGCTCTTCACTCCACTGGGTCACGTGGACATTGAGGTCTCTTGTTCCCCTCTTTACCACACTAGTAGCACATGACCTGTCCATTTGAATAATTCTTATAGCTAGTACTACCACCCTGAGAGAAATTCATCAACCTCTTCCTCTTTCCAGTAGAAATAGTACCAGAAACTGGTACCAAACCACCCTGGTTTGCACCACTAGATTCCTGCAGGTTTTGATCAGTAATCAACGCTTGGTTCATAATATCATGCACTGTAGGAAACCTAAAAACATTCACCAATTCTCGGATGTCATATTAAAGACCATCCTCAATGAATCTAGCCCTCAATGTCTCTTCAATCACCAGAATAGGTGCAAAATGTTTTAGCTTGGTGAATCGGGCAGAATAGTCCATCACTGACATGGTTCCCTAATACAGATTCATGAACTCTCGAGCTCGATCTTCCCTTAGCATCTCCAGAAATAAAAAGTCATAGAAGATTGCCTGAAAATCTTCCCATGCCATGTCTTGGTGATGCTCAGACTGGGTGGTAACATCCCACCATCTCTTGGCATAATCACATAACATGTAAGTAGTGAGTTTGACCCTCCTCCCAGGAGGCGTCTCTAGATGATCAAAGATCATTTGCATAGAACCCATCCATGACTCTATAGCCTGTGGTCTACCATCCCCTGAAAATGTAGGCAGATGCTGCTACTAGAATATACGCATCAGCTCTACCATAGATGTGGCAACTTGTGGTGTTCCTTGAAAGGCCTGCATGAACCGTGTGAAGACTTCAAATAACTGCACATCCACGCCTGCGTCTGGTATAATGGTTGGCGCCGCATCTGGAACTGCTGGAGGATCCATCGGTAGCCCATGGCCTACCATCTCTAGAGTATAATCGTCACCACTCTCTTGGAGAACAGTTCATGGTCGTCTCGGTGGCATGACTCTACAAGGTTAAACACATGCCTTAGTTTAAATTACTATCGAGGTTTCTTTGTTAGGTTAAGAGTGCCAACGAAAATAAAAAAACCATAAGAACTGGAAAAAAGAGACTGCACGACGTGTATAAAGTTTACACGGTGTATACCCATAATCCCTTACATGGTCATGTTCTGATGTCGGTCTGGGCGTATCTCAACCCCAGGTACATGGTGTGTTACACCCGCACACGGCGTGTACACCACCCTGTCTCCCCAGCCACACAACCAAGTCCACACGGTCTCTCATAAGACAAGACTACACGGCGTGTTCAAGGTTGACACAGCGTGTACTTGAAAAGCTTCACCGGCCTGTATTGTTAGTGACACAGCCTGTGTACCCAGGTTACACTACACGGCTTGTTCTAGATGGACACAGTGTGTACTAAGAAGCCCCAACTGACCCATGTTGTTAGCTACACGGTCGGGCACATGGCTGACACTACACAGCGTGTTCCGGATTGGAACGGTGTGTACAAGAAAGGATAACACTGAATCGTGTTGTTAGTGACACAGTCAGGTACCTGGGTCAGACTACACGGTGTGTATAACTTAAGGTTCCTTTGTCTGTGTTGTCAATCACATGGGCAGACATAGGGTCTACACTACACGGCGTGTTCAACCGGTACACGGCATGTTCCCGCAAGAAATTCCCTATTCCGTTTCTCTACCCACATGTCTTACGACATGGTTAGAGACTACACGCCATGTATAAGGTCTACACAGCGTGTACATAATTTTTTTTTCATTTCTTCCCAAATAAAAGAGTACATGGTGTGTATTCAAAACTACACGGCATGTATTCTGGGTTTTTCCAGACCGTAAGCCTTAGAAACTACTCTGGATCCTAGAAAAACACTGAAACCAACACCCAAGTGCCAAATTTCAATATTTGAGGGTCCATACTCCCCGCGAATCAAATCATGGCATCTTATACATGTTATAAACAACGTAAACAAGTCAATGATCCACCAAATTCCGGTCAATGAGGGCTCGTACTTCTCAAGAACCAAAGTTTGGCATTCATTCTACAAAACCTCACACAAAAATACCTTATCAAATAGTAGGTATTTTTATCAAGGCAACTACCACAACAGCATGCATTTTCTAGCACAACATCTATCACAACAACATGCAATTTCTAATGCACCTACATGGCATGGAAACTATACATGACATGTGATTCTAACATGTGCCTAAATGATGCATGGGATGGCATACCTTCATCTCATCGGGTTGCAACTAAATATAACCCAAGTATAAAATATAAACAGCACACCATAAGTGTGTCACCCAATGGTGAAAATCAAATCAACTGTAAAATTGAAAAACTAGAAAAATATCAATTATTTGAGGTAGATTGGCTTTTCCCTATACACGGGTTAGCTACTCTCGGGAACAACTTATTACCAAGTACCAATTTTTTCATATCCCTGGCCATAGGCTCCAAACAGTAAGTCAAAGAAAAGAAACCCTCTGATACCAATTTGTAACATCCCGGATCTGGGTGCCACATAATGTGTGCCCCGAACCCGGTTGGTCACATGACCTCAAACGCATTTCCCCAAACACTAGAGGCTGTCGAATAGCAGTGAGGGCCAAGGACTGATAGTGGGGAAACTATGCCCTCATTCGTCAAAGTGTAGCGCAGTAGAATAAAATATATAAGCATACCAAAGTGAAAGTAGTAGACAATATAAACTAGAAATGGACAACAGAAGGAAAATATAACTAGCAGTCATATAGATATAATCAAGAAACATGTCACTAATTATAAGAAATTAGCCAAAGAAGGAGACTGAAATATAATACAATATAGCATTGGGTACAAATTACAGCAAAACTAAACTAAATTAGTGCAATAGAAACGCAGTATCATTGCAAGCCTAAGCTTTGTCCTATGCTCTCCTACTCCTCTGCAACAATCATGTACCTGTGTAGGGACCCTTTCCATTATCAACACTTGCAACATTATAATCTATTTTGGCCCAAGATATGGCCCAAACAGGGTGTGAGAAATAATTCCCAGTAGGGAACCACCAAAGGCTCGTGCCCAACTGTCAGTGAAAATGTGCAACAGCAGTGTGCAATAATAAAATGCAGTAAACTAGGCAATACTCAGAAGTAACTATCTCTACCAGTTACATTTCCATTTTAATAATTATTTATCAATTCCAAGATTGTGCTTTAGATTGGTAGGTATAACATAAGAAATCACCATAGTGAATATTCAAGGTAAACGTTTTCCTCAGAAATACAAATCCTTACCCTCAGGAAAGAAGAATCGAAACCTGTAGGTGACTACCCATAGGCATAACGAATATTTCCCACAGGCATATGAGATATTGCCCACAAGCATGAAAGTTACTTCCCTCAGACATAAGAAATGTTTCCCTCAAGCTAAACAAACACTTCCTTTAGGCATTTTATAGGAAAAACAAGTAACCGGGCCGAGCCCAATGCACAAACAAGAAATTCATATATGTTTCCTCTCAAGAAAACTCAAAACATGTTATAATCATGGAATACCCATGGGTATCCTAGAAAAATGGCTAAACAACGGAAACGCGCCCATGGGGTGGCCCTGGATCAAAGAAACGATCCCAAATAGTAGTTTATATTTATTCATTAGATCGCTTATGAAATTCTAGGTATCGCAATAGTCAAGGTCTCGACCACACGACACCCCGAACATGGGTGCATGTCACAACGGTACACAAAATCAACTCGATAGTTGTAATTAAATACAAGACCACCTGCCTCGATCTCCTCTGATCGATATATGTGAAAGGCGCCTCCCAAAATGACCAAGAACGGCATATATCTGGGATAAAATATTACCCATTCAAACATAAATAACTTCACTTAGGGAAAGAATTAGAATTCAATGTTCAAAAAGAGGGAAGACCTTACCTGTGAAGTTCAAATGAGATTGACGGCGGAAGAATAGGAGTTCTGGTGTGCCATCAGGAGCTCCTCCAATCTTGGCCTTCTCTCTCATGCTCTAGGTGAGTTTTCTGCCTCCTCTGCCGAAATGAGGAGGCTGCTGCCTATTTTTAAATAAAAAACATAACTACATGGTGTGTAATCTCTAGTACACAGTGTGTACTATTTTTTTATCTGTTCCACTGGAAGCTACTTTGCTCCGCCTCACTGTTCATCTGCTGACTGATTACACGGCATGTATTACTAAGTACATGGTGTGTAGTTAGTTTTTACACCCTTAATCGCTGACAAGCCTACACACCCTATGTTCTCATCCCACATGGCCAAAGTACATGGCATGTATACGAAAGTACACAGCGTGTAGGTTGTTTTTACCGATAAGCCTACGCGCCCTGTATTCTCATCCCACATAGCCGAAGTACATGGCGTGTGTACAAAAGTACATGGCATGTACCCATAAATTTGGTATTTTTTCACATTTCCCTTACTTTCTCAGAAACACTTAAGGAAAAAAGGGAAAGAAGAAATTCTTACCTCAAGAATAGGAACCGGGTTCTTACAAGTTTAATGTTTTGATGAATAGTGAAAAATACTGAATTTTAATTGAAAACAACTTTTTCATTAAAAATAATTTATATTTTTAAATTATAGTTTTAACTGGTTTAAAAGTATAATTAGATAAATTTTATATCATTTAATCTAATTTAGGTCATTGGAATCAATTTCATATTTAATTTGGATATAAAAACATTTCAATTTTGGAATTTTTTCACTTTAAAACTCATTTTCTCACCATGTCTATAGGAGTAATTTTAAATTAATTTTAGAAACTTTTGTGTTTCGAATTTTGAAAAACAGATTTCATATTTGGAATCTTAAGTTCTAAATTTAGTAAATAATAACTTTTTATTTTTTGTTCAATATGAAAAGTAACATTAGTAAATTTTGTAATCATGGTAAAGGGTAAATTGGGTACTTTAGGTTAAAAATAAAGTAATAATGACTATAAAATGACCCTAACACTTTCAAAACATTTAATTGTTGAATTTTATTAGGCCCTTAACACATAAGTTTAGAAATTTAATTATTTAATGGATACTTTTCCATGAAAATGACTTAGATATTATTAAAATCAAAGGGAGTGACAAAATGTCTCACTCTTTCTTTTAATAAGTATAAAATTATTAATATTAATTTAAATAGTATATAAAATTGACAATAAATATTATTATTAAATATAATTTTTTTATCTACATCATGTTATTTTATTTTTATTTTTTTGTGATGAAACAATTATCATAAATAATTACATAACGATGATGCGGTAATTATTCAATTAATGAAAAACTCAATTAAGTGGTATTAAAAATATTAAAATAAAAATAATTTTAATTAATTAATTTGATATATTAATTTTTTAGGTGAATATGAAATATTATAGGTGTATTTAATTAATTGATTTGAATTTATCATGTTGTATTGATTTTCTTAAACTCAATGTAATGAATAGTGTCAAAATTGACACTAATGATATTTTATGAAAATAATATTTTATTAAATTAGTTAAAAATAATAAAAAACCTAAATAATGACATAGGTGATAAATTATGGTAAAAAGTATCATGAATTGACCATTTATGGTTCAATTGACACCTTATAAATCAAAATCTCCATCTTTTAATATTGAAAATATTGTTACCATAGTTAAAAATAAAATAGGTTAGCTAAGGGTTAATCAAAATGATAAGTTTTAAAATTACAAAAAAACTTGTTTAAAATCTAATTTTTATTGGATTTCCACACTATCCCACAATATCTTTGAATAACTTTCCATTTTTTGGTATTTGTAATGAGATTTAATTTATTATAAATTAACCTTTCGATAAATTCCAAAATTCCCCCTCACCTTCATTATAAAAGGACTTATCCTCATTCTAGAGGATCTGGTATTCTCAAAGGACCAACTCTAGAGTCCTTTAGAGGAGATCTAAAGAATCTATTTCAAAGAATAGGCAATCGCTCTAACCGGTCACTCTCTTTTTCTACCCTTTTATACCTCATCTAAATCTATGATATATATCATAAAAAAAGTTAATAATTATCAATATTATGAAATTTTATTATGATTATTAACACACCATTATATATCCCCTTTCTGATCGAACAATAAGAGAAATTATCGCTTGTGCGTAGGTACGGCTTACCGTCTCCACATAGCGATACAATTAATTTTCCATAACCATCTTTTATGAGTGAAAATTATGATGTGTTTAATGTTTATATATGATATTTAGGAAATAATTATACTTATTTAATGATAATATCATATCTACCTTTTTCCACCAAATATTTTGGTAAATGATAACTTCGCTCGTGCGTATGTATGGCTTACCATATCCACAATGTGATGTGATTCATTTTTCAACTATATTTTACATGGATGGTAATAAGGATGAATTTTATGAATATATATAATATATATAACTTAATAATTATTCTTGAAATAATTATATCATGATCAAAGTATAAATATTGTGACTACTGAATCGAAACATGCTTGGAAAACGAAGCAGATATCACCTAGAACAGTGATTTTAATTATTAATAAATGGTTGATACAATATTATAAAAAACAATAAAAGGTTTTATTGATATATCATTATGGAATAAATTTATAATAAATCCATAATTATTATACATGTGGTTTGAAATTTAATAATGAAAGTTGATACTTGAGGTAAGGTATTTTTGTTTCACTTTTATTTTTGTGGGTCACATACCTTATACACTACTTTTTTTATTTTTCATGGCGTATATACTTCCCATGAATATCATTTATGAGTATTATCTTGAAGATTATTATATTTTTATATCAATATAATTTTATTTATTTCATGGTTTATACAATTCAAATGATTATACATTGGAAAGGGTTTATTTAAAAATCTCATCAATATTTTAGATTGTTCGTTCTAAGTCTCCATTGGGGAATATTTATCTTCCATGTCCATGTTTTCTAAAAATATTTCAAAAATATTTTTACTATTATCCTATGAAAATTTCAATTTATTTTTACCCAAGTTTCACTTTTTATGAAAAGTTTTAAAAAAATATTTTTTTTTCTAGACAAGGTTCTTTGTGACTTTTCTCACAAAAATATATGGAAGGAATTTTTTTTAACTTATATGAAAAGAAAATAATTTTCCACCATCATGAAGCCTTAATTATTTGAATATTACTTTACAATATTACAAGGTTCTTTTCAAATAAAATGTTTTCCTTTATAATTATGTGGCTCTTTAAAAAATTATTTCATAAAGTAATGGATATTTTCCTCAATAATTATTTCAAGTGATCTTCAAAAAAATTATTTTTTGTCTAAGATTAAATTTTTATTTTAACTTATTATTTATTAGGGATATGACCCAAGGATACCATTATTTTATTTATCAATGGTTTATCTTTAAGATGGAATGATTCTTATAAAACCTATTCCTTTCCCAAGAGTTATGTTATAATGAAGTGTTTATGAAACTCATTTCTTTACAGGGGTTTTGATGTGATAAATGATTTATGGTCATGTGGAACACATATGTATAGTTTTCATTAAGTGGCAGGTGGGACCTATATATCCCTCTAATACATTAGGTAATGAATTATATCTAATGATATGGTTTGGGGAAACAATTTGATGTGCTTGATCTATGATGGGAAATAAGTCGATGTGCTTGATCCGTGATGGGAAACAAGTCGATATGCTTGATCCATTAGGGGGAACAAGTGATAAGGATTGATCTGAGAGTCATGGTAGTTATCTTTGACATGTGACATGAATTTATATACTTATTTTTATGCCACACACATTTATGATATGAAATTGTGTTTCATGATTGATTTATGATGAAGTTTCATTCTTATGATTCATGTATTTTGAAATGTTAATTTTTTATTTCATGACTCGTTTTTTATGATCCATGATAGGTTGGGTATGAACTTTTATCATCATAACATACCCATATTTCTTATCTTATTCTTTAATAAGATAATAAATTGATATATTCCATGTGTACCCTTACTGAGCATCTGAGATCGCCCTTTTCTTGTGTTTCCTTTCCACGGGTTATGAAGAAAGGTTTTAAGTATGAGTGCTAAAGGGGAGATCTTTGTGGGAAGCATTGATGATCTTTCACCAGACTAGAATTTTATGTTCCAGGTTTACAAATCCACTAAACTATTATGTTCCCTAATCATTTTTTTGTTTAATATAATGAATATTCATCTAAAAATTATGTAATATCCATGTATGAAAAGTCTAGTTCATTATATTTGGTATTATGGGAAAATTTTAGTAAACCTTTGGAAAATAGGATGAGAAAACCTTAGTGAGATCCCTAAGGATAATTCTATGTGTAAGATTTAATCCTAGAATTTTGGTAATGGTCATGAATAACCTAGGATTAAATCTAAGGTGTCATAGATTGAATTTTTAGTATTTTTCACAATATGAATTCTATTTTTAGTTAATGTTCGGAACCTGAAGGAACTAAATTAATGATGAATTTAATGTTCAATGCAATGATTTTCCTCATAAGAAACAAAATGTTATGGGAATAGTAATGAAAAATCTTGGTGTTATGATCACACAACTTTTTCAATATATGAATCATGTTGTAATTTCAAATGAGCAGAGGGAACAAAACTATATTGAGTCATTCATGAGGTAGAACCTACATCCTTTCATTGGGTCTTTTGATCAAATAGATAATTATCAATGGATTATTACCACTAAAAATATATTTTTATTTTTCCAATGTTCATAACATGAAAAATTCATTTTGTTTTTCTATCATTTGGAATCTGAAGTGGATCAATGGTGAAACTTTATCAATAATATGATTAAATGGGATGGAATTGACTCCATATAATGGGACAATTTCAAGATATTATTTTTCAATAAGTACTTTCCTTATATTATTTATATGAAAATGGAGAAATAGTTCCTTGAGATAAAGTAAAAGGATGAAGAATCTATTGTCACTTATGAGGAAAATTTTACAAGACTTTTGAGGTGCACTTATGGTATTATTATCCAACCTAAAAGTAATACTGACTTATTATTCAGTGGATTAAAACCAAGTCTCCAAAGTGTGTTATCCATAAGATACTTCAGTAGTTATAAATAAATTGTTTTATGTGCTCTTAAGGTGGAAATAGAAATTATAGACACCCACCATTCACATGGTCTTGATAATAAATGAAAGATCAAGTCTCATGAAAACTTGAATAAATCACAAGGTTGAAAGAAATTTCAACCATATACATATTATAAATGTGGGAAGAAACATCAAGGGAAGTGTTTGAATGGAGTTGGGAGGTGCTTTAAAAATGGAAAGGTGGGACATAAATCTCATGAATGTCGAAAGGTGATGAATAGGATGATAAATGAAATGAATAAAAATATGATGTCAACTAATTCACTACACATAATTTAGTTATTTAAGTGTAAAGAAAATGGGAATTATGCAAACCAGTGCCCAAATCCAAGGGTTAATGGCGATGATCGACATCATTAACCTCTTAAGGCCAAATACAAAGGTAAATCTCATGCAATCACTATTGGTGATGTGGATTACGATAATGATGTGGTGTAACGATTGAGTTTTTATGTATTGGAATTCAAGAATAATGTTATAGAAGTACTTTTATGGTATTATAGAATAATGAAAGATATAAGTATTGGTCTACTGTAGTTTTTCCTTAAGGATTTCAGAGCATATGTTGAATGTTACTTGTAACCATGAAAAGGGATTGAGGTGGTAAGGTAATATTTTTTTAGAACACGTTATTAAGGGAAGAATAACCCTTAATGTGTGCATGGTGTTGGTATAATGAGATAAAGAGATGTTTGATTGTGATAAAATACATGGGATAGTATTGATGACCTTGGGACAGATATGATAACCAAGTGGTTTATGATTTCATGGATTAAGTTTATAGAATTTTTGGATGTATGGTATGAGAAACGAGTTAAATTTTGAAAGCATGCATGTTTTCACTAAGGTTTTATGGTAATTTAGGTTATTACCATGTTTCAAGAGAATACATGATAATAGATTTCACATGTTTGGTATGTGAAAATTAAGAGCTACATTAATTTGTTTAAGGGATTAATGATAAGTTTATTTTTAAAATTTAGTGACCTTCTTTTAAAAGTCTTGAATTTTAATATTTTAGAAGGATATTAAGGGTATAAATTTATAAAATTGTTTACATTGAACATTGGATGAGGTTTTAGAGATTAATTTATTACTTAAACACATAAATATTTATTCATATTAGATAACCATTTTTTATGATGATAACTAGAAATATAAGTAATGAATTTTCACCCAATTATGGATCATATGATCCATTAGTTATTCAGGCATTAAAATTTTAACTTCATCTTTTCTTGGATTACGAGAATGAAGAGGTAATTGATCAAGGCACAAACATAGAATGATATTTTACTTGTGATATTAAATCAATTAAGTATATCTTCTTAATATATTTTGAAATAAAATTTTATCCTATTATCATCATTTATGATGATACAAATTACTTTTTTCAGACCTATTTGGTATGTGGTTTCGTGGTCATTAACCTTATCTTGAACATGTTATATACTCTTGATCAGAACTTGGTAGTTAGTTTTATCTTATATTTCTATGTTTTCACTTTCCACCAATTTTCTATTATGTGGAAACATGGTTATGAATTAATTTAGGTAACTGTTATGCTTCCAACTTTTTAAAAAAAATGATGTTTTAGTATTCATTTTTACAATGTGGGTTTCTATATAAGTAACTTTCATGTATTAAAAATTTTATGAACCTAAAGAATTTTGGGTAGAAATTCATTTCAAGGGGGTAGAATATAACACCCCAAGATTTTTTTGAAATAGATTTTTTAAAAATAATTTAATTTCCTTGATGTCGTTTTTTACACACAACACTGGCTTAGTTTTCGTTACACACAACTTCGAGTTTCTAAAAAACATCATTTTATTATTATAATTATTAAAAAGACAATTATAACCTAGAAATTATAATGGGGATATAAAAATTATGAAATTAATTATGAAATTATGGTTTACACATGTAAAACCCTTTTTAAATTAAAAGCAAATCTTTTTCATAAAAAAACTATTTAAATATGCACAAGTGTGTTTTATACCAACAAAATAAAAAAATCACTCTTGTTGAATTATATTAATGAAATATATATATATATATATAATAGTTGATCTAATTTTTAAAATTCATCCTATATGTTTTCTAGATATGATATAAAAATAAATCCAGTTTCATGCATAAAAACTATATTATTCTAAAAGTAGTTTTATCGCCCTTTATTGGTTCACTTATTTTAAAACTAAAGTTTGAAAATTTTATAAATTCTATTTGAAAAAAAAATATTATTTTAAATATATACATAAATTTTACTTTGGTTGAATTTTTGGTATTTTTCTAATAAGTTTCATGTTTTGCTAAATAATGAAAAATACTAAAATTTAATTGAAAATAGATTTTTCATCTAAATAATTTATAATGATAAATTTTATTTTTAATTGGTTTTAAATTTAAATTAGATAAATTTTATAACATTTAATCCAATTTAGGTCATTTTAATCAATTTCATATTGAATTTGGATATAAAAACATTTCAATCTTTTGAATGTTTTCACTTTAGAAACTTGTTTTCTCACCCCATCTACGGAATTAATTTTAAATTAATTTTATCCACTAATTTGTTATGAATTTTGAAAAATATATTCCATATTTGTAATTATAAGGTCCAAATTTAGTAAATAGTTTTTTTTATTTTTGTCCAATATGAATAGTAACATTGATAAATTTTCTGACCACCGTAAACGGTAAATTGGGTAATTTAATTTAAAAATAAAGTGATAAGAACTATAAAATGACCCGAACACTTGAAAAAAAAATTATTATATGACATTTATTACACACTTAACACCAAATTTTTGAAATTTAATTATTTAATGGAAATTATTCCATTAAAATGACTTAGATGTTATTAAAATCAAAGGGAGTGACAAAATGTCACACTCTTGATTTTAGTAAGTATAAAATTTTTAATATGAGGTTGAATAGTATATAAAATCTAATATAAATATTATTATGAAATATAAATGATTTATATACATAATGGTATTTTATTTTTAATTTTTACTGAAGAAATATTTATCATAAATAATTACTCAATGATGATGTAGGAATTATTGAATTAATGAAAAACTCAATTAAGTTATATTAAAAATATTAAAATAAATATAATTTTAATTAATTAAGGTTATACACAAATTTTATAGGTGAATATTAAATGTTAAGGGTTTATTAAATGAATTTTTTTGGATTTATCTTGCTTTATTAATTTTCTTAAAGTCAATGTAATGACTAGTGTCAAAATTGACACTAATGATATTTTATGAAAATAATATTTTATTAAATTAGATAAAAATAATAAAAATACTAAATAAGTACAAATGGGATAAATTATAGTCTAAATGATATAAATTTACCATTTATGGTTCAATTGACACCTTATAGGTAAAAATATTCACCTTTTAATATTGAAAATGTTGTTACCATAGTTAGAATTAAAATAGGTTAACAAAGGGTTAATCAAAATGATAAGGTTTAAATTTAAGCCAAAACTTTTCTAAAATATATTTTATTATATTATTACCTCTATATACCAAATTATATTAAAATAAATTTCCATTTTTAGGTATTTGGAATTATATTTAATTTATTATAAATTAATCTTTTGAGAAATCCCAAAAAGTTCCCCTCGCCTTCATTATAAAAGGACACCTCCTGCCTCATCTCATTTCACCCCTTTGATTATTATAGATGGAAAAAAATATGAAAAATTATCTTCTCCAATTCCCTATCTACATTATAGAGGTTCTTTTCTTCCTGAAGGACTAACTCTAGAGTCCTTTAGAGGATATCTAAAGGAGTCGTTTTGAAGAAGAGGTAATCGCTCTAACTGGTCACCCTCTTTTTCTACTCTTATATGACTCCTATAAATATATGATATATATAATAAATTAATAAATTAATTATACTAAATATGATGAATTTTATTATGATTATTAACTCACTATTATATAGCCTCTTTACCATCAAACAAAAAGTGAAATTATCATTCGTGCGTACATACGGGTTACCATCTCCATGTAGCGATAAAATTCATTTTCCATCACCATATTTTATGAGTATAAATTATTATGGGTTTAATGTTTATATATGATATTTATTACATAATTATAATTCTGTAATTATAATATCGTATCTACCTTTTTACCACCTAATCTTTTTGAAAATGATAACGTCGATCGTGCGTACGTATGGCTTGCCATCTCCTCGATGCAATGTGATTCGTTTTTCATATATATTTCACATGTGTGGTAATATGGATGAATTTTATGGATATATATAATATATATAATATAATAATAATTCTTTAAATTATTCTATCATGATAAAATTATATTGATCGGGACAACCAAACCAAAAAATGCTTGGAAAACGAAGCAGATATCACCTAGAATAGTGATTTTAATTTTTAATAAATGGATGATAATATGTTATAAAAAAATAATACAAGGTATTATTGGTATATGTTTATGTATACATGTATAATAAATTCATATTTATTATACAGGAGGTTTTAATTTGAATAAGTAATGGCGATACTTGAGGTAAGGTATTTTTGTCCCACTTTTATTTCGGTGGGACACATACCTTATACACTGCTTATTTAATCTACATGGTGTATATAATCCCCATGAGTTTATTTTAAGATTATTATACTTAATATTATAGTATTTTTATATCCATATAATTTTATTTCTTTCATGGTTCATATGATTCAATTGATTATAAATTGGAAAGTGTTTATTTCACAATCTCATCAATATTCCGGATTATTTCATTCTAAGTCTCTATTGAGGAATATTTATCTTCCATGTCCATGTTTTCTAAAAATATCAAAAAAAAATTACTATTATCCAATAAATATTTAAATTTATTTTTACCCATGTTTTACTTTTTTTGAAATGGTTTGAAAAGAATATTTTTGTCATTTTCTAAATAAGGCTCTTTGTGACTTTTTCGACTAAAATATATAGAAGGAATGTTTTTTTAATTATACGGAATGAATAGAATTTTACTCCATCATGTAGCCTTAATTATTTTAATCTTAAAATATTACATGGTTACTTTCAAAGAAAATATTTTCCTTTATAATTTTTTGGCTCTTTAAATAAATTATTTCATAAAGGAAAGAATACTTTCCTCAAGAATTATTTCAAATGATCTTTAAAAAACTATTTTCCATCTAAAATGAAATTATTTTTGGTTAATTATGATTTACTAGGGATATGAACCAAATATACCATTATTATTGTTTCTATAAATTCTTTATGTTTATTATGTAATGATTCTTATGAAACCTATTTCTATTCCATGAGTTATGTTATGGTGAAGTGTTTATGAAACTCATTTATTGACATGGGTTCTGATGTGATGAATGATTTATTGTCCTATAGAACACTTATTTATAGTTTTAATTAAGTAATGTATGGTACCTATATATCCCTCTAATTCATTGGGTAATGAATTATATCTCATGAGATTATTAGGGGAAATAAGTTGATGTGCTTGATCTATGGTGGGAAATAAGTGGATGTGTGTGATCTGTGATGGGAAACAAGTTGATGTGCTTGATCCATTTGGGGAAACATATAATAAGGCCTGATTCAAGGGTCATGGTATTTATCCTTGACATATTAAAAGGTTTTATATACTTATTTTTATGCCACACACATTTATGATATGAACTTATGTTTCATTATTGAGTTATGATGAAGTTTCTTTTTTATGATTCATGTCTTTTAAAATATTAATTTTTTATGCCATGAATCATGTTTATAGTCCTTGATAGGTTTGTAATGAAATTTTCTTTCGACCACATACCCATATTTCTTATATTATTATTTTATAAGATAATAAATTGATATCTTCCATGTTTACCCTTATTGATCATCTGATCTCACCATTTTCTTATGTTTCCTTTTCACAGGTTTTGAAGAAAGGTTTTAAGTAGGGGTACTAAATGGGAATATATTTGTGGGAAACATTGAATATATTTCTTCATACTATAATATTGTGTTCCAAGTTTCTAAAGGCACTAAAATATTACAATTCTTAGGCATGTGTATGTGTAATGTAATGAATATTCAATAAAAAAATACGTATTATACATGTATGAAAATCCTAGGTCATTATAGTTGGTATCAGAGAAAAGGTTTATTAAAACTTTGGAAATTAGGATGAGAAAACCTTAGTGATATCACTAAGGATAAGTATATATATAGGATAAAATCCTATAATTTTTTGGTAATGGTCATGAATAACCTAGTATTAAAACTAAGGTGTCATAGAATGAAATTTTATACATAACTTTCCTTGATTATGTGGTTCTACCACTATCATTAGTATTGGTCACAATATTATTTATAGTTTTAGTCAATGACAGGAACCCAAAGGAACCAAATTAATAAAGGATGTGATGGTCAATGTAATGATTGTTCTCCTAAGAAACCAAATGTTATGGGAGAAGGAATGAAAAATCTTGGTTATATACTCACATAACTTTTTCAAGGTATGAATCATGATGGACTTTTAAATGAGAAAAGGAGAGAACAACACTCTATTGAGTCCTTCATGAGTCAGTATCCACCTCCTTTTAATCATTCTTTTGATCTAATATTTATTGATAAATGAATCGGTGCCACTGAAAATATATTTTCAGTTCTCTAGTTTTCAGAACAAGAGAAAGTCATTTTGGTTGTCTATCATTAGGAAGGTGAAGCAGATCAATGGTGGAATCTTATCAATCATACAAGGAAGTAGGATTAAATTTACTCCATGGGATGGGATGATTTCAAGAACTTGTTTTTCATTAATTACTTTCCTCATATTCTTTATTTGAAAATGGATAAATTGTGCCTTGTGGTAAAGAAAAAGGATGAAGAATTTTTAGGTGCTTATGAGGAAAATTTTAAAAAACTTGTGAGGTTTGATTCTTTTATTATTATTCAAACTGAAAGTAATATTGACTAATTCATCAGTGGATTAAAACCAAGTCTCTGAGGGGAGTTAGCCATAAGAGACTTTAGTAGCTAAGAATAAATTTTTTTATGTACACTTAAGGTGGAAATTGAAATTCTAGATACCCATAATTCCAATGGTTTTGACTGGAAAATAAATATTGAGTCTCATGAAAACTCAAATAAATAACATCGTGGAAAGAAATTCCAACCATCTACATACCATAAATGTAAGGAGAAAAATCAAGGGAAGTATCTGAATGGAATTGGGAGGTGTTTTAAATGTGGAAA
Source organism: Viscum album (assembly GCA_963277665.1). Taxonomy (NCBI): domain Eukaryota; kingdom Viridiplantae; phylum Streptophyta; class Magnoliopsida; order Santalales; family Viscaceae; genus Viscum; species Viscum album. Next base: position 403,752,832 of record OY728142.1, read on the forward strand.
TGCAGGACATAAATCTCATGAATGTTGAAAGGAAATGAATAGTCCAAATAATGAAATGGAAGAAAAGGGTATTTCTACTAATGCACCACCCACAATTTAGAGATTTAAGTTTAAAGAAATTGGGAATTCTACAAACCAGTTCCCAAATCCAAGGGTTAATAATAATGATCAATGCCAGTAACCTCTTAAGTCAAAGATAAATGGAAATCTTGTGTAATCACTACTGGTGATGTAGAGTATGAAAATTATATGGTGTAAGGAAGGAGTGTTTATGTATTAGAATTCAAGAATAATTTTATAAAAATACTTTTATGGTATTACAGAATAATGAAACATCTAATGATTGGTCCACTGTATTTTTTCCTTCAGTATTTGAGAGCATATATTTAATTTTATTGGTAACCATGAGTAGTGATTGAGAAGGTAAGGTGATATTATTGGATAACATGTGATTAAGGGAAGGATAAACCATAATATGTGCATGATGTTGAGATAATGAGATAAAGAGGTATTTGATTATGATAAAATAAATGGGATAGTATTGATGACCTTGGTATTGATATGATGAAAATGTTGTTTATTATATCATGGATTGAGTTTATATAATTTTTGGACTTATGGTATGAGGAAAGAGTTAAATTTTGAAAGCATGCATGTTTTCACTAATGTTTTATGGTAATTTAGGTTATTACCATGTTTTAAGAGAATACATGATAATAGTATTCACTTTTTTTGTGTGTAAAAATTAATTGCTACATCAAGTTGTTTGGGGGATTAAAGATAAGTCAATTTTGGATATTTAGTGACCTTTTTTTGAAAGTTTTGAATTTTAATCTTTTAGAAGAATCATAAGGGTATCAATTTATGAAATTATTTACATTGAACTTTGGATGAGGTTTTAGAGATTAATGTATTACTTAACCATATGAATATTTATGTGTGTTAGATAACTATTTTTTTATGATAACTAGAAATATAAGGAATGACTTCTCATCCAATTATGGATCTTATGATCCAATAGTTCTTCAGGCATTTCAATTTCAACTTCATCTTTTCTTGGATTAAGATAATTAATTAGAACTTGATCAAGGAATAACCATAGAGTGAGATTGTAATTATGAGATGAATTCAAGTAAATATATCTTCTAAATTTATTTTGAAAAAAAAATATCTTATTATCGTCATTTATGATGATATCAATGACCTTTTTTGGACCAATTTGGTATGTGTTTTTGTGGTCATCAACCATATCTTGAACATGTTCTCTATCACTCTCCATCAGAACTTTGTAGTTAGTTTTCTATTATATGTTCATGTTTTAACTTTCCACCTATGTTATACTATGTGTCAACCTAGTTATGAGTTACTTTGGGTAACCGTTAAGTTTCCAATTTTTTTTTTTAAATAAAATTTTAGTATTCATTTTAACGATGTGGGTTTCTATGAATGTAACTTTAAGGTACTAAAACATTGATGACCTTAATGAATTTTTAGGTAGAAATTAATTTTAAGGGTGGTAGAATGTAACACCCCAATATTTTTATGAAATATTTTTTTAAATAATTTTATTTCTTTGATGTCTTGCATTACACGCAACACCTTCTTAGTTTTCATTGCATGAAACACTGAGTTTCTATGAAACATAATTTTATTATTGTAATTATTTAAACAAGAAAATTATAACCTATAAATTAAATGGTGGATATGAACAGTATTAACTAAATTATTAAATCATGGTTTACACATGTAAAACCCTTTTGAAATTAAAACCAAATCTTTTTATGAAAAACTCTTTAAATGTGCACCAGTGTGTTTTATACTAATAAAATAAAAAATAACCCTTGTTAAATTATATTAATGAAATATATATATATATATAATTTTCAATTTAATTTTTAATATTCATCCTATGTGTTTTATAGACATGATATAAAAATAAATCCAGTATTATGCTAAAATGGTATTATTCAAAAAGTAGTTTTATTTCCTTTTAATTGAGCACTTGTTTTAAAAATAAATTTTAACACATTTATAAATTATATTTGAAAACATAAACCTATTATTTGAAATAGGGATATCAAATTTTACTTTGTTTGAATTTTCGGTATTTTTCTGATAAGTTTCATGTTTTGATGAATAGTGAAAAATACTGAATTTTAATTGAAAATAGCATTTTCATCTAAATAATTTATAATGTTAATTTATATTTTACATTGGTTTTATAGTATAATTATATAAAATTTATATCATTTGATACAATTTAGGAAATTTTAATCAATTTTATATTGAATTTGAATTTAAAAACATTTCAATCTTTTGAACATTCTCACATTAAAAACTTGTCTTCTCGCCCCGTCTATGAGATTAATTTTAAATTAATTTTATCCACTTATCTGTCTTTAATATTGAAAAATGAATTCCATATTTTTAATGAGAAGTTAAAAATTTATTAAATTGGTAATTTTTTATTTTTTTCATTATGAATAGTAACATTGGAAAATTATGTGACCACGGTAAAGGGTAATTTAGGTAATTTAAGTTAAAAATAATGTGATAATAACTATAAAATCATCCTAACACTTGAAAAAAAATTATATGAATTTTATTCTAACTTTAACACCTAATTTTAGAAATTTAATTATTTAATGCACACTTTTCCATGAAAATGAATTAGATATTATTAAAATCAAAGGGAGTAATAAAATGTCACACTCTTGCTTTTAGTAAGTATAAAATTATGAATATGAGTATAAATAGTAAATAAAATATAATATAAATAATATTATGAAAAGTAAATGGTTTATATACATCATTTTATTATATTTTTAATTTTTTGTAAATTAATACTTATCGTAAATAATTACACAATGATGATAGAGTAATTATTCAATTAATGAAAAACTCAATTAAGTGATATTAAAAATATTAAAATAAATATAATTAGAATTAATTAAGGTTCCCCATGAATATTATAGGTTAATATGACATATTAGTGGTGTATTAAATTAATTTTTTTGAATTTATCTTTCTATATTGATTTTCTTAAAGTCAATGTAATGAATAATGTCAAAATTGACACTAATGATATTTGATGAAAATAATATTTTATTAAATTATTTAAAAATATTAAAAATACTAAATATGTAAAATAGTTATATAATATAGTCAAAAATATTATAAATTTACCATTTATGTTTCAATTGAATCCTTATAAGTAAAAATATTCACCTTTTAATATTTAAAATGTTGTTATTGTTGTTAAAATTAAAATAGGTTAAATGAGGTTTAATCAAAATGATAAGGTTTAAAATTACACAAAAACTTATATAAAATCTATTTTTTATGGTATTACAACCCTATCCCACATTAACTTCAAATAAATTTCCATTTTGAGGCATTTAGATTGATATTTAATTTATTATAAATTTATCTTTTTAGAAATTCCAAAAGTGTCCCTCACCTTCATTATAAAATTAAAACTCCACCCTCATCTCATTTCACCACTTTGATTCCTATATCTAGGCCAAACTTTAGAAAATTATCTTATCCACTTCCATATCTACATTATAGAGGTTCTTTTCTTCCCAAAGGACCAACTCTAGAGTTCTTTATAGAAGACATAATGGAGTCATTTCGAAGAAGAGGTAATCGCTCTAACTAATCACTCTATTTTTATACTCTTATATATCTCCTATAAATATATTTTTTTGAGAAATTCAAGGGCCAAGTCCCTTTTTATTAAAATAAAACAAATCATACAAGATGATTAAAGCTGTTCATTTCACACAAGTCACTAGCCCTCATCACGAGGACCCAATTTTTTTCTTATGATATATATCATAAAATAATAAATTAGTCATACTGAATATTATTAAATGTTATTATGATTATTAACACACTATTATAAATCCCCTTTCCCATCAAACAAGAAGTGAAAGTATCACTCATGCATACATATGGCTTACCGTCTCCACGTAGTGATACAATTCATTTTTCATCACCATATTTTATGAGTGGAAATTATGATGGTTTTAATTTTTATATCATATATTTATGACATAATTATATTTATATAATGATAATATCCTATCTAACTTTTTACCATCTAATCTTTTGGGAAATGATAATATTTCTTGTGAGTGTGTATGGATTACCATCTCCATGATGCGATGTGATTTTTTCATATATATTTCACATGGGTGGTAATGATTATGAATTTTATGAATATATATAATATATATAACATAATAATGATTCATTAAATTCTGATACCACTATCAAAGTATAAGGATCGGGACTATCGAACTGAAACATGCTTGGAAAACGAAGTAGATATCACTTAGAAAAGTGGTTTTAATTATTAATAAATGGATGATAAGATATTATAAAAAAATATAGGGTATGGGTGATATATTTTTATGTAATAAATTTATAATAAATATGTATTTATTATATATGAGGTTTGAATGTGAATGAGGAAAGTCGAGAATTGTGGTAAGGGATTTTTGCCGCACTTTTATTTCCGTGGGACACGTTCCTTATACACTACTTGTGTATATAATGTCCATGAATGTATTTTATGAGTCTTATCCTAAATATTATGGAATTTTTATATCTATATTATTTTCACTCTTTCATGGGTCATACGATTCAAATGATTATAAATTGTAAATAGTTTATTTCATAATCTCATCAATATTCAGGATTGTTTCATTCTAAGTCTTCATTAGGGGATATTTATCTTCCATGTACATGTTTTATAAAAATATTTCAAAAGGTTTTTTACTATTATCCTATATTTTTACCCATGTTTTACTTTTTAAAAAATGGTTTGAATGGAATATTTTTTTCATTTTATAAATAATGATATTTGTGAATTTTTTGACAAAAAATATACGGAAGCTTGCAATGATATTTGTGAATTCAGCAAACTAAAATATTTGTGAATTCACCAAACTAGAATATTGTGTTCTAGTTTTCCAAAGGCAATAAACTATTATGGTCCTCAGGTATGTGTTTGATTAATGTAATGAATATTCATTTAAAAAATATGTAATATCCATGTATGAAAATCCTGGGTCATTATATGCACACGTGATTTTGTGTCCATTCATGTGATACCTAATAAGTAATCACAGGTGGGAGATCATATTAGAAATTATTTATTTGGAATATGGTCGCATGCATGAGAGTATCATAAATTTAACATGAGTGAATTCTAAATAAATAATTATATTGATTGAAAAAATTAATATTTTGTGTGCACTCCCCTTCAAACATGCAGGAGTGATACCTAATAAGTGATATCACTTGAGAAAACCCAGAACTGATAGATACTTCAAGTTTTTGAGAAACAATTCATTTCATTTCACCAAGTTATTTGATACTAATCTGACACACAAATTATTAATCAAATCAAAAAAATAAATAAAGGATGAATTTCTGAAAAATAGAATACTTTCTAACATCATAGAATGAGACCTGATGGTATTTTGAATGAATTTGGAATCGGTGATAATTGAATGAATGAATATTTAGATGTGAGAATTAAATGATTGGAATTGAATGCACCTGAATGGAAATCATGACTCTAAAATTTCAATATTTGTTAGTTTATTCCATAGATTAATTTAGTTCACTTAGATATTTTTAGTTAATTTAAATAGTTGTTTTTAAATAGTTGTTTATTTTTTATAAGTTTTAGTTGTTAATCACATTTAAAAATTATCTGCCTAAAATTTACTTCAAGAGGATATTCCTAGTGTCTACGTACATTCTCTATTTGTTTTAATATTACTTTTTTATTTTACATTAGTTATTAGGTTAATAAATATTGAAAAATTAGACGTGTTGCAACACATGTGCCAAATCCCAAATGAAAATGAGATTATAGAATAAACTCTTACCTCATACTTCCCCTTGTTCGTCTGCATTATATCCTCCTAAATATTAAATTTAAATTTATTAAATGATTTATTAATAATTTTCTTCATTTATATTTAATTTTTTAAGTTCCTTTTATAATCATTTTTCATTCATTCATTGAATAGTTCTCATTGATGTTGACTAATTAATGTTGTTCAGTCAATTTCTCCAAAATTGCTTTGGTATATTGACCATAGTTAAAGTTGTTATGAAATGGTTACATAATTTAAATAATTTTAAAATTTTCTTCAATATAATTTTTTTCATTATATAAAATTTTAGAACACAAATTGGTAATTGAAAAACAAATGACATCGCTTCATGGGGGTTGTAGTCCACACATACGCACGAATGATGTTATCATTCTCCAGTGGATAGAAGGGTATAAATTTAGATGATATATTATATTTATAGAATCATAATTATTTCATAAATATCATATATATTCATTAGTCCCATATTTATATATATCCATGTAAAGTGGTGAATAAAAACGAATTACACTGTTATGTGGAGACAGTAGGTCGTACGTATACACGAGCGATGTTTTCATTTTCCGTAGGATATAAATGAGATATAAAATGGATGTTACATTAACATAAAAAATCTAAATATGGTTAATATATTGATTTAATTATGTTAATATGGTTATTTAATATTTGGAGGGGGTTTAATAAAAATGGAACTTGAAAAAGCTCGATAAGAACATATACCTCTTCTTTTGGTAACATCATTTGGATTAAACCTTAAAACTTATTTAAGTGGTATTTTTGTAATACTATGACCTATAGAATGTTTTTAGGGATGTTATAAAGGTATTTTTTAGGTATTTTTTGAGCTAAGTGGCTCAAGTATCATGTATAAGATAGTAGGTGAGTTTCCCATTTATAAGTGATGTGGGTGGAAAACTTGTAAATACTTGAAACTTTATTATATAATAATTGTATTAGTCAAGTAAAGTGAATAAAAATTGTCATATATTTTCATATGATAAGTTTAAGGTATAATACAAGCAAAAATGAGGTTTAATCAAGTTTTTTGTGATATTTTGAAGCCTTGCCCCATTATTTTAACCCTTTTAACTCATTTTAGCCTAACTAAAGTGATAAATATTTACCATATTTACTATTAATTATGACAAGAAATTAATTTAACCTTATTAGATATTATTAAATATATTTATTTCTAATATGTAATAAATTTTAAAATATTCAATTTATAAAATTTTTAAAAATTACTTTTAATATATGTTTGTAAAACAAAATGAAACCCGTTATTAGAAAAATGTTTCTCTTAATAATAAAAATGATTTCATAACCTAATAAAGTATAATTTTAATTCCAAATAAACTAATTGTATTATTTCAAATAAAATTATACTTATTTTAATTTCAAACCAAACTAAAACCAAAATGAAAATTTTTAATACTTGATTGAGTGAAAAGAACTAAAAATAGTTTTTATTTGAACAAAAGCATTACTTAGATTTCTAAAATGTTTATCATATATTTATAATTTCAACATTATATTTTTATATTAATTATATTACTTCTTAAATATATATTTTTTCTATAAAAAATCATAAACTTTAAATTTATTCTTATATCATTATAATGTCATAAAACTGAGAGTTTTTATAAAATCGGTAATTTTCACTATTCACCCAAATATCAATTATTTCTGAAAAAAATATAAAAAATTAATCCTAAGATAATTTTGACATGATAAATTAAAAAAATAAATTAAATTTATAAAATTTTTGAATTTTTGTTTTAATCACATTCTTAAATAAATGTATGTTCATTATGTTATTGTTTCTTTAGAAAAAAATGCTTACTTAATATAATTTAAGCTCAGGTGTTACATTCTTCCATCATTCAAAAAAAATCCTTGAAATTTCATAAATGTAGCCTTATTAACATATGAGGGTAGTTCTTCATCATAAATTTTTTAGGTTCCCAATTTTCCTCTTCTATTTTATTATTTCTTTAATATAGCTTCACTAATTGAGTCATCTAATTCTAAAACACTAGTTCTATAGTGTCAAGAATCTGGATAGGCTCTTCATAGTAATATAAATCTGGTTATATTTATATTTTCTTATATTTGATCACATGAGTTGGTTATATAATTCACTTTCTCAATAAAGAGATATGAAACACATAATAAACTTCAGTGGGTCTAAGTGGAATTTCTAAATGGTAAGTCACTGCTCCAATTATTTATAGAATTTTAAAAGGCCAGATATACCTCAGACTTAGTTTCCCTTTCTTGTCAAGCCTCATAAAACCCTTCCTATGATATATTATTTTGATCTCAACTCAATTTTGTTTGGATTAATTTAATTTGCAATCCTACTTTCCAAAGGGAGGCAGTCACTAGGAAATACCAGTGACTCCTTGAATATGCATCAAATCGTGGGATGGGAGATCGATCTCATCCATACCTTGTTAAGGGGGAATTATTTCCTACTCTAGGATTATTTTATAGATTTAAGACATATTTATGAATCATACCCAATAGTGATATTAATATTATGGTTACCCTCATGAAAATGGTTTATCATGATTGAATGGAAATGGTGACACATCTATATAATAAGAGGTCATCAATATCCATTATAAGGGGTAATGTATAGTGGGGATATTTTTATATTGTTTATGAGGATCGATCCTTGGAGAGGAGTCCTATATATCCTAGTAAAATAGGAATCATAGTCCACATAGTTCCAATTTAATAAATATGATGATTTTTTATGTGGAGATAGATCCTTTAATAGGTGTCTTTCATATCCTATATGAATTGGAATTAGATTATGCATAGTTCTAATTTAAGTAATATGAGTATTTTTTATGGGGGCATGAACCTTGAATAGGCATCTTCTATATTCTATATGAACAATAATTAAAGTCCATGTAGTTCTTATTTAAGTAATATAATGATTTTTTATGGGGACTCAAGACTCGTATAGGCATCCTATGTATCCTGTATGAACAAGAATCAAAGTCCACATAGTTCCAATTTAACGGATATGAGGATTTATTATGGGGGACCGAGCCTTGAATATGTATCATGTGTATCCTATATGAATAGGAATCAGAGTATGTGCAGTTCCAATTTAAGTAATATAAGGATTTTTTATAGGGTCATGATCCTTGATAAGTGTCCTACATATCCTATATTTACAATAATAAGATACCATATATTTTTTATGTTGTCAATTTTAACATCATGCAATAAGGACATTGGATTTCCCTAAGAGATATGGTGTTGTGGAAACTATATAGCACATGAGGTTATAGTTTTCCCTCTATGAGTGTTTGGAAAATAGAATACGGTGAAATATACATATATATATATGGGGTATTTTTAATATGAGAGGTTGGGGACTGGATCCTTGGATAGGCATCTTACATATGTTGTGAAGATAGGAATCAGATCCCACGTAGTTCTGATGTTGGATATATATTTTAATGTCATATAGAAAGGATGTTTCATATGGTAAATCGGCATTAAAACAACTAAACATAACCTATAATACCACATGATCCATGCTCATTGTGTGAAACAAGAGGTTATAGATAGCTATTTACATGGATCTAGGGACTAATTGGGATTATGCATAAGTTGTACAATATAATTTTCACCTTTCCCACTATTGGATAAAGGATGGTGATTACACTCGTGGGGGATATATCCACATGAGTGGAAAGGTTACAGGGCTTACACCAGGATGAACACCCATGATATGGTTATTATTACACCCTAATAATATATTTTCAAATAATAATAATCTTGAAGGCTTACTTAACACGCAAAACCAAGCTTTAAATGAGTTATGATATATTATAAAAAATTATTATTTAAATGTGACTGTTATAACCTAGTTATTTAATTAATAGGAATTAATATTATTAACCTCATTTTGAAACATATTTATAATGGTCCTACTGAATACAAATTTATTGATTAATTATTAGTAAATAAACACTTAATTTTTAGTGAGGTCATTTTATGCTTTAAAATGCATTTTCTTCAAAAATAGTTTTTATTTTATTTTGTGTGTGGAAAATATAATTAATTTCATCCATTTGTAGAAATTTTATTGTATAAAATTAAAATAATTTTTTAAATCATCATAATAAAATTAAATTAGGTTTAAAATTTGATATTTTTTGAAATGATTGATTTCTCAATGAATATTTAAAAATACCAATTTTTCAAATATAGTCATTTCTTTTCATTAAATCAAGTAATTTAAAAATATAATTATATTTTGGTTTTGGTATTAAAGTTAAATATTATTAGTTTTATTTATAAAAATATAATTAATTCCATTTGAATCAGAAATATTCATGGTTTTTATATAAGTTAATCTTTATGTTTAAAACACATTTTTATAAAAAATGATTTTCATTATGTTTTAAGAATTTATATTAAAATTTATTTTTTAAACTTCAAGAGATTTAATCTTTAAAAAATGATACCATTTTTTTAATCATTAGTTTCAATTTGGTAAATATGAATATTTTATTTTTTCTCATTATGAATAGAAATCATGGTAAATATTTTTCACCTTAGTAAGGATAAAATGGGTAAAACTAAGTTAAAACTATGCAATAAGATCTCAAAATCAAAAAAAAACTTTAATTTATTTCATTGTATGAGATTAATTTTATCATATCCATCCTAAATTTGAATATATGTCATTTTTTCCATTTTACTTTGATAATTATATTTATATTATTTTAAGTAAATAAAACTACAAAACGTCACTCTCCTTCTTTTAATTCCACTTATATGTTCGAATAGGGTTAATAATATGTTATTAACAAATATAGAAGTTTATATTAAATATTATTAATTTATTTTTATTATGGTAATTTATTTTAAATTTTTTTTAATGGTATAATTATCTTAAATTATTACACAATGTTGACACGGTGCTTGTGAAAGCAATAGAAAAATAAAAGTAAATGAATTTAAATTTATCAAAAGAAATATTTTTATGGATTAATTATGGTATAACTCGAATTTAAATTTTATTATACTTTATAATTTATGTTTAAATATTTTATATTTTAATTCCATACCTATCTTGATGCCTTTAAATTCAAAATATGTGAATAGTTCTTAAAATGAGTATAATGGTATTTTATGTTAAATAATATATAATTAAATGTTTTAAAAATCATAAAAATGTTAAAATAGAAAAAGGTGGATGTAATAGATCTAAAATTTCATCACTTTACCATTTTTGATATGATTGTTAACTTATAATCCAATTTATAACCCTTTAGTATTGAAAAAGTTGTTACCACAGTTATGGTTAAAATTGGTTAATGAAGTGGTTAAACCAAAATATAAGGTTTAAAATGACACAAAAACCTATATAAATATTATCAGATGATTATATATAAACCATAGACTCTTTTTATTAGAATTAATTTCTATTTTGAAGCATTATTTCTAAGAAATACATTAATTATATTTAAATATTTTAAGTAATTCCAAGTGTGTCATTTCCCTCCCTTATAAAAGGATACCCCTCCTATCTCTTATTTTCAAAAATTTGAGCTATCTAGATCAAAAAACCTTGTCCAATTATATTATAAACTTCACTATAAATAAATTAGTGGTTTTGGTCTTCTTAAAATACCATTCCAATGGTTATTAAGAAGTAATCTAAAGGAGGTCTACTGAAGAAGAGGTAATCATCCTACCCAACCTCTCTCGATTTATTTATTCTTATAACTCCTATAAATTTTTTGTATTCATAATAAAATGATAAATTCAGTATCATAAATATACTAAAATTTTATTATGATTATATAACCACCATTATCCACCCTTTTTCTAACAAATATTAAATTAAAGTATCGCTCATGCATACTTGTGGACTACCGCCTTCATATAATGATATGATTCATTATCCATCACCATAATTCATGTTTGGTTATTATGATGGATTTATTATTTATATATGATATTTATGAAATAATTATACTTTTTTAATTATAATATATTATCTAAATTCTTACCTTTCCATCCATTGAAAAATGATAACGTCGCTCATGCGTATATGTGGACTACCACCTCCTCTGAGCGATGTGATTCATTTTTCATTTTTCTTTATGTGGGTGGTAATAAAGATATATTTAATGAATATATGTTATATTTATTATATGTAAATTATTATTTAAAGTTTAATTATTATGTAAATTCCCTTCATTCCATCCATAGAAAAGTGGAAACATCACTCAAGCTTACGTACAAACTATCGTCTCCTCAAAGTGATGTAATTTGTTTTTCATCACCAATTTATATGAATGGTTAAAAACTATATATAACTATTAAATATGATATTTATGAAATTATTTATATTCTTGAGATGATGGTACTATTATCAAAGTGAAAGGACCATATCTTCTTAACTAAAACTTTCATAGGAAATGAAATAGTTAACACCCATAAATAATGATTATAATAAAGAATTATTAATAAATGTGTGTTAAAATGTTATAAGTGGATAATATATGATATTATAAGTATTTAAATGTTTATATTATATAATTATAATATATTTTAATTTATTATACATGAGTTTATAGTTCTTATGAAGCATGTCGTACTTGAGGTAAGGGTTTCTCGTCTCACTTTTATTTTTGTGAGACATATGTCATATTCAACACTTGTTTAATTTTTGTGGTTTATATACTTCACATGATTTTATTTTATGATAATTATCATAAAAATTATTTGGATTTATAAATATATCTAATATTCTCTCTTTCAGGAGGTTTTTATTCAGAGATTACCAAAGTTGTAAGGGTTCTTCCTCTCAGTTTTGTTTCATTGAGAAATATTTGATGTTAAAAACCTATTTATGTTTATGAGGTATATATAATGATCCATTGACTTGTTATATAATGAATATACTTATTTTAATTTTATTTAAATCTTTATTTGAAGTTATTATTTCATGGGTCTTATTAATCAAAAGTTACCAAAGTGATAATAGATTTATGTTTTAATCTCATTTTTATCGGGATTTTTTATTATTGAATTTTCATTGAGGAAATTATATTATTATTATTTGATAAAACAATTTAATTTTCTTATACCATGGTTACTTATAGAATTTTGAATTTTTAGTACCATTTTTCTCTCTTTGGTACTCAAAATGGTATAGAAAATGTTTTTAAGAAAAGCCAACATTAATTATACTCTTTTAATTAGAAACCATTTTTCGTCTATATCCATGTTTTATATATTGTTTTCATAAATGCTTTTAATAATATATGATGATTTTTTAATTTCATTTTTACTCATGATTTTTTTCATAAATATTTAAAATTAATCTTCTTGTCATTTTATGAACAAAGTACTTTTTACCGAAGGAGTGAACATAATCTTTATTTAAACTATTATGGAATGAATATAATTTCTTATTGTTAGTTCCACTCAATGATTTACAGTTTAATTTAAAATTTTCCATGGTTATTTTCAAGGAAAATTTATTCCTTAATATTTTGGAAATATTTGGATTGTAAATAAGTGAATTCAAAAAGAAAAGGTTATTTTCTGCAATAAATATTACAATGTTCTTTAAAGGAATTTTTTCATCTATAATAACATCATTTAATGTTAATTATTATTTATTAGGGATATCATCCAATTACACTATCCTTACTATTTCTATAGATAATTTATGATTATGATGAAGATATTTTTATAAAATTCATTTATTTTCAATGGGTTATACTATGATTAAATGATGAAAATTTTATGAAACCAATTTCCTTTCCACTAGTTATGATATGATGATATGTTGAATGTTTAATTATTTGGTGGAACACATATGTATGGTTTTTATTATGTGATGGGTGGGCTCAGAATTATATATCCCTACAATTAATTGGGTAATTATGGATATCTCATGAGATAATAAGAACTATAATTGGGAGTGAACCCAACTCGGTAAGGGACTCTGTCCACTATGATAGTCTTGGGAGTGAACCTTGAATAAGGATGTAATGTAATGGGGGGTGAATTCAATATATTATGATTGTCTTGGTAGTGATCCATGGCTAAGAAAATGGTTTTCTATTCATATGTGTATTCCACAAACTTATGTTTTATGTTTATGATATGTTCTCATGGATCATGATTTATTATTGATGATTTTATACTCTTAAGTCTTTTGTATTTTGATTGAAGAAAAATTATTCCATGATTCATGATTAAAGATCATTTACCAATTGGCTATGATTATTGTAAGTTATAATCATGTTCTTATCCCCTTATACTTCTCTTGTGATTTCATATGATTATCAATTAATATCTCTTATGTTTACTCTTACTGAGCATCTAGTCTCACCCTTTATTATTTTTCCTTTTCCTCAGTATATAAAGAAATTTTTTCAATGTGATGTTTCTAAGAATTGTGCTAGATGTGAAGAACTTAGTAAGAGATGATATAAATCTTTTATGTACCAATTTTTTATGAATCCAAGTTTGTAAATAAACTAAAACTTTACTGTTATAGCATGGATCATAATGTTATGTAAGGGATATTAATTTAATAATATGTGATATTTATGTATGAAAATTATGGGGCACTATAGTTAGTATTGGAGTAGTGTTTAGTTATTTTTATAGGATTAAATAACTTTAGTAAAAACCATGTGGATAAGTCAAAGTATAGGAGAACATCCTAAGTTATTGTAAGGAAAGGAAAATGCGTAGAAAATACATATATGTATGGATACTAGAAAGTGGATGTATTTGTGGCATAGATTCACTTAGGATTAATAACTCTAAAATGGGTAGATTGGGTATTAACTCAATCATCATCGGTTCATGATGATTGGGATTAAGACTACACACATGGCTAGATGATCCTAGGGGATATGCTTGGGTTAATTCATATTTTCCTTATGAACTATTATGAAGTATTTTAATAGATGATAACTAAATATGGCCTAGGTTAAAACTAATTTTTCATATATTAAAAAGAATTTTTCATGAATACAACATTCTATAAATGATTTTTCATGATTATATAGAATCTTACTATGATTATTATTGCTCACACTATTCTTTTTGGTCTTATTAAATGGTTATAAACATGAGTAATCATGTTAATTCTGAATTTAATAGCTAATGGAATGATTTTTCTTATGAAAAAAAATGATATGGGATTTGAAACATGAAACCTTGTGATTATGACTAATCATTTATCATGTTATATGATTAACAACCTCAAATTGGGTGAGATTCCTAACACACCTAATAAAAGAAAAAGGTGTTTCATGGGAGTTTAGTTGATGAAAACTATAAAGTAAAGAATATTCAGATTTTTACATGTCATGAATGTGGGAACAATCACCCAGGTAAATGTCTCAAAGGAACAGAAAGATATTTTATGTGTGTAAAATAAGGTAAAAGATCAAGTAATTTCTAAGGAAAAAATGAAGGGTTCTATGGAGATAAATATAGTACATCCTAAATAACCATTTATAATTCAATGTATTATGTGTGGGGAACATGGTAATTATCCAAGTCAATTACCTAATTCAATGATTAAATCCTAAACCAAGGAAGGTCTAATGTTATTCCAATCATCGAAGTGGAATGATTAAGGTGTTTATGAATATGGATTTTATAATTATGTTGTAAAAGTCTTTTATCAATGATATTCTAGTTATAAGAATCAAGAAACATATAAGTTTTATTCTATTATAGTTTTTCATAAAATATTTGAAAGCATATGTTGAATGGAACTAATAACCTAGAAAATTGATTTAGTGGTAGGATGATTGTTTTTTGAAAAAAACATGATTGAGGGGTAGATAACTCGTAATATATACCTGATGTTGAGATAATAATGTTTATTTGGGATAAATAGATGATTTATATTGATAAAGTAAATTGGATAATGTTGATAACCTTATAATTGATTATAAATTTGATGAAAAAATGGTTTATTTTATTTTTGATGAAGTTTATTGTGATTCTTTTTGGATTTATTGAATATATTTCATAGTTTTGTGATTTTATTTTAAAAATAAAGACATGTTAAATTTTTGGAACTATATATGTTTTTATTAAGGTTTTATAGTGATTCATGTTATTATAATTTTTTGGGAGAATATATGATCAAGGTATTCACATGTTTTGAATGTGACATTATGAGACAATTCATGTTATCTTGTGATAAATGTTAAAGTTTATTTTAAAAAAAATATGATAAAATCATTCTGTTTTTTGGTTTTGAATTTTTTTTTTTTTTTTGTATATATTTTGAAGGATACTTAAATTTAACTATTTATTTGGTGGATCAAGTTGAACTATGGGTGTTATTGTTGAGGTTTTAGAGATTAATGTGTTATATCTATCCATATTAGATAACTTATGCAAACCATTTTGGTTTTGGTAAATATTTAGAGATAGAATAAATGACTTATCATTATTTTATGAATCTTATGGTCTATTAAATTTTAATTTTAGTTTTTTAGGAATGAAAAAATTCATCTTTAATATTCATTTCATGGAGTAATATATGAATTGAAAATTGATCGAAGTATAATAAAATGATCAAATTGTATTTATGAAAATGAAAATATATAAAAAAAAGTGTATTTTATCATGTTCTCTATATTGATAGTAAAATAATCCCTAAACTTTAGGAAAATGATCTTGAAATAAAAACTTATTCTTTTACCATCATTTTATGATGAATTGATGATCTTTTAACCCCTCATCGATTTATGGTTTTGTGGTTAAAAACTTTATCATTACCATATTCTTTATCACTCTTAATTATTCCTTGGATGTTAGTTTTATCCTAAATGTATATATTTAAACTTTAAATCAATTTTATCCTTATCTAGGAACCTAATTATGTGTTATTTTATATAACCTTTATGTTTCTCACTTCTCATTTTTAAAGGAGGTTTTATTATCCCTCTGTACAATGTTTGTTATCAAAAAAGGTAATTTTCAATATTGAACCTTTGATGAACGAGATAAAATTATGAGGGAACAATTTATTTAATTAGGGACAATTTAACAACACAAAATTTTATTTTAAAATAATAATAATCTCAATATCTATTTTAACAAGAAACAATTATCTTTAAGAAAATTGAGATATATTATAAAAATATCATTATTAACATGTGATCGTTATAACCTAGTTGTCGAATTAGCAGGCCTGAAAATGATTAAATGCATTATAAAAAATATGTATCATGGTTCTACTAAATATAATTTTATTTATTAATTCTTATAAAATAATCACTCTATATTTAGTAAAGTTATTTTATGCTTCAGAAATACATTTTCTTCAGAAATGCATTTTCTTCAAAAAGGATTTTTATTACGTTTTGTGCATGGAAATTATAATTAATTTCTATAATTTTTAGAAAGTTTATTTAATCTAATTAAAATAATTTTTAAATCATAATATCAAAATTAAATTAGGTTTAAATTTTTGGATTTTTCTAAAATAATTTATTTCATTATGAATAGTGAAAAATACTGATTTTTTAAATATTATCATTTATTGTCATTAAATAAAGTAATTTAAAACACCAATTATATTTTGTATTTGGTATTAAATTAAAATATTATCAATTTTATTTATAATAAAATAATTCATTCCATTTGAATCATAAATATTCATGATTTTTATATAAGTTAATTTTTATGCTTAAAACGCATTTTTCTAAAAACAGTTTTTCATTGCACTTTACACATTTTTATTAAAATTTATTTCTTTCACTTATATAGATTGAATATTAAAAAATTAATAACACACTTTTTAAATAATTAGGTTGTAATTTTGTAAAAATATCCCTTTTATATTTTGTCTTTATGAATAGTAATCATGGTAAATATTTGTCACCTCAGTATGGGTAAAATGGGTAAAACATGGTTAAAATTATGAGATAATGTCTAAAAATCAACCCAAAACATGCCTTTATTTCATTATATGATATTAATTCGATCATATCCATCCTAAAAATTAATATATGTAATTTTATCACCATTTTATTATAAAAATGACATTTATATTATTTTAAGTAAAGAATATTCCAAAATGCCACTCTCTTGATTTTAATTTATCTTATATGTTCACATAGTGATAAGAATATTTTTTTAATGAATATAAATGTTTATATTTAACATTATTAATTTATTTTTATAATGATAATTTATTTTCAATTCTTAGTAATGGTATAATTACCTTAAAGGTTTACACAATGCTGACACAGTGCTTTTGAAACCGGTAGAAAAATCAAAGTGAATGATTTTAAAAGCATCGAAAGTAATATTTTTTAGATGAATTATGGTTTCAAAAAAAATTATGGATTAGAATATTCTATAATTTATGGTTAAAGAGTTTATATTCTAATTCTGTTCCTATATTAGTGAATTTAAAGTCAAAATATGTGAATAGTTCTTAAAATGACTTTAATAGTATTTTATATTAAATAGTATATTATTAAATGATTTGAAAATCATAAAAAACTTGAAAGAATACAATGAAGATGAAATTTTTTCTAAAATTCCATCCATTGACCATTTGTGAGATAATTTGTAAGGACCTAAATCCTAACAGCCTTTTTCTTTGTGTGTTTGGGATGTTGGAGGTGTTCGAAGGGAGTTCCAGAGTATTTAGAGAGTGTTTAGGGGAAAGTGGGTGACACTACCAAAAATAGCATGGTTGTGGTGTGAAGGTATGTGTTGCACCATAGTGTTGATGGATGTGGAATAGTGGATCTAGATGTGGCGTGTGAGGGCTTAGGGGGGATTTTTTAGGCTACAACCAAAATAAGGGTAGTTTTGTTGTGGCGAGTAGGCTATGGTGTAACTAACTCGGTTGTTATGCCATGGAGAATGCTACATAATAGGCTAGTTGGGAGGCTATATAATAGATATGGTGGCTACATCATAGCACCTTCATAATCAACTATCAATTTCAAGGTAGTTGCAACATGGTCTATAGACTATATTGTAGTCCCTCCCCCAGATAAAGTGGATCTCCATCATGGATTCATCCATGGATCTCATAAATGCATTCAACTGGGGATTTTGGTGTGGTATCCTTTCACTACACCATAGCTGAGGTGTTCTGTAGCATGGTCCATAAGGCCACACTATATCCCCTTAAATTTTTATCTTCCTATAAATACCCTGGGTCCATTCAAACCCTACTTTATCCCACCTATTTCTCTCAAACACTAGGATTCCAAGGGTGGTTTTTGAAGGTCTTTCAAGTCCTTTCAATAGGGATCAATCCTTGGTGTCCTGAGTTCAATCATTTGTGATCTGAAGTAATTTCTTCCTTATTTTTCTATCAGTTCTGTCCGTTCAATCTCATTTTCCTTCCATTCTCATTTCCATGTTATGGAGTATGATCTCCATTATTATAATATATTTTTATTTATTATTATTTTAGTGAATTTTTGGCATGAATTACTTGTGATACAATAGTTTTTTTGTGGGAGAGGTGATCGGAGATCTGAGACCTTGATATATTCTTATATAAATAACATTGATTCTTTTGAGGTAGAGAATTTATTGAATATTTAAATTATTTACATGAAATAGTAAATTAACCATGGTTTATCCTTTTGGATAGAAGTGTAATTAACCTACTGAATATTTAACTAGATTAATGAATGGAATTGGTTTGGGGTTGTAGTGATTTCATGTTGTTTTTTTCACAATGATAATGGTTTTCCTCTTGATTTTATACATAGTTTTATATTTATTTTTTTCTTATGTATCATATTGTTATTCATGGTTTAGTGTGTTAAAATTTGTGAAACTCATAAATAAAATAAATATAGAATTAATTATTTTCTAAATAATTAAAGAGACGTGCCTAATAAATCTAACATTTCTCATAATTTGATGGTAATCAAAGATGGTATTATGTGCCTTAATAGAATTGGATAGATAACTTGAAGTAGAAAGTATTGTTTATGAGAATAATAATAAAAGGAATGTTAAATGATAATGAATCGGTTAATTCAATATGGAACAAAACCCATTTGTTTGATAAATTTTTTTTTGGGGGGATGAGATATACCATTTACTTGTGAAGGATGGGTGCCTTGTCTGTAGGGTTGAGTGAGCTCATTTGCATATAAAGTCAGAATTACTTGTTTTTATGTCCAGGTTTCCCTATTGAGTATGTTTATTGTTTTTCACCTTTTATGATATGACCTAGATGTGAGCCTTTCTATGAAATTTTATGTGATCCTATGATGTTTAATGAGGTATGGGATGGGAGGCTCAAGGTTGTGGCAGCAATTGACACCTATGATGATGAGATGCATGGGGATATTCATGTGGGTGTTGGGGATATCTCTAGAGATTATGGAACAGGTTGATGCTGGGATTACATATTATTATGCTTAAGCTGGATGGTTACTTTTAATGAATCTTTTTAATGGATGGATGGTCAGGTTGCTTATTTTATCTTCATTACTTTCCCCACTACTTGAGGTAGCAAGATGTTTTTAGTTTTATCTCTTCGATGGAATCTTAGGATATTTTCCTATAGTACCTAGAACTAAG
This sequence comes from Viscum album, assembly GCA_963277665.1. Taxonomy (NCBI): domain Eukaryota; kingdom Viridiplantae; phylum Streptophyta; class Magnoliopsida; order Santalales; family Viscaceae; genus Viscum; species Viscum album. Next base: position 403,773,351 of record OY728142.1, read on the forward strand.
GAATGGTAATAATGTTTAATAATGTTTTTACCCATGGGGTTGGTTATTGATGGAATTCAAATGATAATGTTAAATCCTAGAAACTATGGACTCAGTTTTATTATACCTGGAGGGAATGTTCTTGGATTTTATTGTTAAGGTAATGTAATCAAAATAATGATAATTAATGGATAATTAATTAACTAACTTAAAGTGAATTATTAAATTAAAATAAATTAATTTAATAAATCTTTTTAAAATCCTTATTTTCTTATAGGATAACTAGTTCTTAGTAGTGGTAGCTAGTATTTTGAGAGACATTAGTTTTAGTTGAGTCTAAGACAAGGTTATTACCATAGTGTGGTTATGTGATATACTATATCCTAAATGTTTTTTGATTTTATACTCTACCTCACCCATTTTGGTTAGGGGTACTAATACCTAGTGGAATCTAGGAAGTTGTTTTCCCCCAACATCCTAGTGGGAGGATAGATGGTTAACTACCCCCTTTATCCCAGCTCTCTTCTCTTGGTAGTATTATGTGATGGTATTCATGGTGGTTAGTTCCCCCATATATATGTATAGACATTTGTGATGGATTTTGGTTATTTCAAACACATGTGTCTCTAGATATATTAATAAAAGGATTATTATAGGTATGTTGTACATAGGTTGTAATGGCTTTAGGTACCTTACTCAATGTGTGGGTTGTCATGGTTTGAGGTATAATACCTGATGTATGATACACATTATATGGGTAGTGGTGGCTCCTGAAAAATACTCAATTACTACATATATATATTTTTATGGGGTGATGTGATGATGTGATGCATGAGATAAATTTTTTGATACTTAGCCCATGTGTTTTCAGGATAGATTCTTTTGGAGAGAGATGTCTCAGGATGTGCGATGTTGGGGAAGAGTAGAAAACCATTAGGGAAGTGGTAGTGGGGTTCCCTTGATGTTTTATTATTATAATACATGATCTATTGTATGTGATACTTGGTGAGAGTTATACATGGTGAGATTGGGAACTTAGTATGCATGTTTAAGTGATGAGTTAATTTAACTTGTCATTCATTTGATTTTAGTATGATTTATTTATCTTTTGTACGAGAGTCTCTAGGGAGTATCCTACTAAGTATACTATTATGATAACCCCATGTATATATAAACTATTTTTCAATTCAGTTGGTGAAGGTTGGATATCGAGATGGATATTACTAGCTCATAGTTTTGTAGGATCTGTTTGAGCTTTATGGTCACTGTCGAATTTACATTTTTTATACTTATAGTTTTCTTTTCTAGTTTTTTTTGTTCTATATGAAATTACATGTATGTACTATGGATTTATTTTATCTATTAGAGTAGGATTTGATTGGTATGTATTTATTATCTCTCTCTTTCACATGTTCTCTTATAGGGTAATGCCTCCCATTTTTATGTATGATAAATCCTCAGTGTTAGTCGCCAAGTCAAGGCCTACTGGTGGCAGGACTTAGGTGGTCATTATCCTACTTCTCTCATTGCTAGCCCAAGAGGGATACTCTTTGGGGGGTGTGGGTCATGACAGAGTGGTATCAAAGTTTTCAGGTTGATAGATAGGATGTATTTTGAAGTTAGGAGCAGGTGAGTACTATATGGGTTTTTAGGGAAATAGTGTCAACTAAGTTTAGTAATAAATGTAAACAAGGGATTTCAGCTGAGAAATAGGTATTTAGGGAACCCTATTATCAGATTCATGGATCTTTAGGCTAACTGGGCCTACTGAGATAATTGATATTAGTCACAAGATAGATACCTAGGAAATGATAATGCATCATTATTCTTTTTTCTCTTGTTTGAAATGGGTATACCTTGGGATAGTTTAAAACTTAAAAAAAATAAAATAAAATAATTAATTGATTAATTAATACTAAGTATTCTATATTCCAATATTAGGAGTTATAAACTGTTTTTTTATTCTTACAAACATGGATCCAGGTCAACGTCTTCATCAGGTTCATACCAATTATGTTCAGTAAGATATATCAACAAATCATCGTGGAGTGGAGTTTGACAACTATGACACTTATATGAGGACACTCTGAGAGTTTCAACACTAGATTATGCAAAATTATGAGGGATCTATTACAAACTTATTCATAGAATACTGGTTAGAAAAAGTTGAGATAGCTTTCAGTTTGATCTGTGCTCAGAAGGAGCACTGGGTTTTATTGGATGTGATGATGTTGTATGTTGTAGTGAGGTGATGGTGAATCTTATTCCTTTGGGATCATGAGGAATCAGTAGTCTCATGGGTTAATTTCTAAGGTCAATTTTGTAAAGAGTCTCTTTCTTAAACCTTGTGAGAATCCAGTCAATAGGATTTACTTACCCTTTAATAGGAGAGTTTTAGTGTGTGGGAGTTTGGGATCTATTTTAAGACCCTTCTTCGATATGATTCATAAATATTTCCAAATGAGAATTCTAGGGTGAGGCATTTTGAGAAGACTTTATGTCTAAATATCTAGTTCCAAATTATCCCATTTATTATAAAGATATATATCAAAGTTTTAGTAATATTATAGTTTTTTGAGATGATACTATCTAGAACCAGATCGACATGAGAGGGGATTCATTGGGATTCCTCACAAATTAAATTGGTGGTCCTTGGTTCCTAGTTTCCTATAAAAATTATTTTTCGTTCAACCGGGGGGAGGACCAAATCCTCGTCATCTCAATTCTCTGGGTTTGGTGTCTCTCATACCTTTTATAAGGGATTAGAGGTATATTTTTCTTGTACAAGTCAAAGTCATCAGAAGTGAGGGTTCATGACATTTCTAATAATTCAGTGTATTTTGAGTGTTCCACTTCAAGTTCCATGGTTGATTTAGTTTTATCCAAGGAAAAAATAATGGGATGATCCAGCATGGGATCAGTGAAGAGGAGATAGATCAGGGAGAGGATATCCCTTAGATTCTCCTCATCATTTTATAGTAGAGTGGATCCATGGAGATGGTCGTTATCAGGGTCATAGAGGCCATGGAGCAGTTCATAGTTAGCTTCATGATTTATCATTTCTAGTTCTAGGTGATTCATATATTGTTCAAGGTGCCCTTTTCTTATTTCTATATGGATTCGTGCTTTTTTTATTTAGTAGTGAAACACTTCTTCTTATCACATGCCCTTTTCCATGCTTTGGGACTTGAGTTGGAGAGGATTTCAGTGCCCTTAGAATTGACTATGCTAGTTAGATGTCGATCTAATATGTATGAAGTATGTAGAGACTTTGAACTAGTTCTAAGGAAGCACTTATCTTTAGGATTCTTCCTATGTTTTCTTATATATCCTTATGATATTATCCTTGGTATGGATTGAATGTATTCAGTATAGTCTATTATGGATTTATTTAGGAGAAAAGTTTTATTCTATGATGATGATGGGGATCTAGAAGTGTTAAATATCGATCAAGACCCTCAGATGGGTCGGGGTTGTGTTCCTTACATATCTTCTTTGATGGATATTCTGATACTAAGTTCATCTGAGGTTCATCTGTCACTGTTTCCTAGGGTTGTGTAAGAGTACCCCGATATTTTTTTATGAGGAGGTTGTGGAATTACCCCCTCAATGATATATCAATTTTGTGATCAATATATAGCTATACATTTCTTTTATCTTGATGTATTTGTATAGGATGGTTTCTTTTGAGTTGTGAGAGCTATGGGTATAGCTCAATGATCTATTTTAATGGGGTTTTGTTTGGATGAGTGTGTCACCTTAGGGTGCACTGATTTTTTTTGTGAAGAAGTATTAAGGTATTTTACATATATGTATCAATTATAATCACTTAAATTAAGTGATAGTAAAGAACCACTATCCACTTATATGAATTGATGATTTATTCTATTATCTAAAATAAGCAAGATGGTTCTCAAAAATTTATCTATTAATAGGATATCATCATTTATAGGTGAAAGATGAGGATGTTCCAAAGACTACTTTATAATGTCATTATGAAAATTATGAGTTTGTTATGATGTAATTTTTTGTGATGAATATTCCATCCATTATCATGGGTTTAATGAAAGCAGTTTTTATATATTTCTTGGATCATTTCATAGTGGTTTTCATTGACGAAATCCTTGTGTACTCTATGTATGAGGAGGATAATGCAGAGAATATGTGTGCCATTTTGGGAGTTATTTATCATCTGTAGCATTCAGAAGTTTGTCAAAGTGTGAGTTATAGGATCATGAAGTTCTTTTATTAGTACATTCCATGTCCCAGTAGGGATTAACTATGGATCCTTCTAAGATAGAGGCAGTTTTTCTTGGTCCTCCTCTAAGATTTTTATGGAGGTACAGAGTTTCCTTAGTCTTGTAGGATATTATAGAAGGTTATTAGCTGATTTTTCTCAAGTTTCAACACCTATGAAAATTTTTAATAGAAATTATTAGTTTTTTTATGTACTGATCAGTGTCAGGTAGCTTTCAAGTACATGAAGGATATGTTGGTTAGTGCTCTGGTCCTTTGTTTTCCAGAAGAGGGGGTTCAGTTTGAAATTTTATATGATGTTTCGTGTCTTGGTTTGGGTCATGTTATGATGTAGTATGGATGAGTTTTTTCTTATGGGTTTCAGTAGTTACATCCCCATGAATGTAACTTTTCCACCCATAATATCAAATTAGTGGCAGTTGTGTTTACTTTAACGTTATGGTGACATTACCTCATCAGCAATCATTTTTTGGTTTTCACCGATCATAAAAACCTGAGGTATGTCTTCTCCCTATGTGACTTGAACTTTTGATAGTGATGGTGGATAGAATTATTTTGAGATTACAACTTTTAGATTTCATATACACCATTCAAGGGTAATTTTGTAGCTGATGCACTGAGCAGGAAGTCACGTAGTGATGATATGCGTGACTTTGGAGATTCCTGGAGAGTAATGGAAAAACTCTCATAAATGCATCTTGATATGGAAGCAGTTATAGGAAGTTTTTGTCTTTTATAAATGATAGTTCATTATTCTTTGGTGTAGTAGGTAGAGGATTCCCAGCTAGGGAATTTTGAGGTAGAGGTCTAGAGAGACCAAGTTGTCTTTGGTGATGGCCCTAATAGTTAGTCTAAGGATAGACATCTTCATGTGTTGTTATAATGGAGGATTTTCATCCCTTTGGAAATGTTTGTTGTGTTTCATTGTGATTTCTATATCTCACCCTTAGTGGTATATCCTAGCATGAAAAAGATGTACTGATCTCTGAGATTTTAGTTTTTGTGGCCTGGGTTGAAGCATGCAGTTGTAGAGTTTTATTCTTGATGTTTGGTCTTCCATAAGGTGAAGTTTGGGCATCGTATTCCCTATGGTTTAATCCAGTCATTATATGTTCCTTGGTGAAATTGGGAGTACATATTGATGGACTTCATTATTGGTTTTCCTTGATCTCATGGAGTCTTTGATGAAATATGGGTGATAGTGGATTGTTTGATGAAATCATGACACTTTATTTGATTTGGGATTTGAGCTCAGTGAAGGTATTGTTGAGGAAATATATATAGGAGATTGCGAGACTCCATGGGGTCCCAATATTGATCATTACTAATCATGATCCTCATTTTACCTATAAGTTGTGGAGAGGTATCAAAAATTCTTTTATCTCATATTTATGCATCAGTATTGCTTTTCATATGTAGGTAGAGTGGGTTATCCATACTCTTGAGGATATGTTTCATTTGTGTGTCCTATATTTTGGAGGTTCATGGATAAAGAACCTATATTTGGTCAAGTTTTCTTATAATAATATTTTTCACTTCACCATTAGTATGGAAAATTTTAAGGATTTTTATGTCCAACAATTCTGTTCTCTTTTGTGCTAGATAGGGGTTTGAGAGTCAATAATTCTCAATCCATAACTAGTGTCAAGAACAAAAGAGGTGGTTTAAGTGATTTGTGATAGGATGAAGGTATTTAAATATCATAAAAAGTCATATGTTGGTTATAGGAGGATGCCTATGGAGTTAGACCTTGGATATCGTGTGTTTTTAAAGGTGAATCCTCATCATGGACACTAAAGGTTTGGCCATGGGAGTAAGCTTTCTGCCCAGTTTTTTTGGCCTTTTGAGGTGTTGGATCATGTCAGATCCATGGAATATTGGATATAACTTCCCCTATAGATGATCCAGACACATGATGTCTTTAATGTGACATAGATCCACCATTACCTTTATAAAAATTCTAACATAATTGAATAGGGATAGATCAGTATTGATGATAATGTGACCTTCAAAGAGCATCCAATGAAGATCCAAGACTTCCAGGATAAGGTGTTTCATGGGCGTATTATTCCTCTAGTTCATTTCTTGTGGTGACATGATGGCATGGAAGAGAGTACCTTGGAATGTGAGTCATTGATATGCACTCAGTATCCTGATCTATTTATTAGTTAGCTCTTCTCTTATTATAATGCTCATTTGAAAATTTTGACCTTTTTTGGTTTATGAGATAGTTTTCTCTTGTTGCCTTATTTCAGACTTACTCTCATTTAAGAGGTATCTCCACCAGTAGATTGTTTTGGATATTTTTTTTATTGCATAGTTTTTTTCTTTTTTCCTATAAGTGAGGTGGTTGAGCTCCTGTTATGGAGAGATCCTTGAGAGGTGTCCCATAGGGTGATTATTTGGTCAACTCCCTTCTTTTCTCTCTGGGTTGGTTTTTGATTCTAAAGGATGGGAATGGTTTGATAGGTATATGATGTAAGGACCCAGATCCTATCATCTTTTTTCCTTTATTTTTTTGGTGTTTTGGATGTTCTTGAAGGGATTTACAGGGTTTTTAGAGAGTTTTTTAGGAAAAAGGGGGTTCCACTTACAAACAATGGAATGGCTAGACCATAGATGGTTTTATTCCTCCATAGTGTTGGCGGTTGTGGCATAGTGGATCCGGATGTAGCATATGAGAGATCAGGGAGGAGTTTTGAGGTTACTACCAAAATAGGGGTAGTTTTACAATGGTTGGTAGGCTATGACATAGTTGGATCGATTATTTTACCATGGAGCAGGCTACAGCATGGGTAAGTTGGGAGTCTATGGAATGGAGTTGGTGGCTATGTCGTAGAACCTTGAGGATCCACTACTAATTTGTATGCATATGTGGTATGGTCTATAGGATATACTTTAGTTCATACCCTAAGTAAATTGGATCTATGTCATGGATCCAGAAATTGATTCTAGAAATTCATTTGACCGAGAGGATGCAGCATGGGCTCCCCCCACTATGCCATAGTCATTTTGTTTTTTAGTGTAGTCCATGGGACTGTGTCATGGTCCCTTGAATTTTTGTCTACCTATAAATACCCTGGGGCCATTTGAACCCCAATTTCTCCCAATTCTTTCTCTCTAACCCTAGATTCTAAAGGGTGGTTTTTGAAGGTCTTTCAATACCTTTCTAAAGGAATAAATCATTGGCTTCATGAGCTTAATATGTGGTTATCTGTGGTAGGTTATTCCTCCATTTTCTAGTGGTTTCTCTCAGTTTGATCTCATTTTCCTCCCATTCTTCTTTACATGTTGTGGTGGATGATATCCATCATTATAATGGAGTTTTATTTGTTTTTTGTTAGTTTTTTCATGTCATGAAGTCCTTGGGAGATCATAGTTTCCTTATAGGAGAGTTGATCAGAGATCCGCAACATTGGTCCATTATCATGCAAAGAATGTTGATACTTTTGTGGTAAGAGATTCATTTACTATCCTAATTATTTACATGAAATCATAAATTGACCATGTTTTATCCATTTTAATGGAAGTGGAATTAATATAATGAATATTAAACTAGATTAATAAATGCAATTGGTTTATGGTTGTAGCGATCACATGTTGTTTCTTTCCACTATGATAATGGATTACCTCTTTATTTTCTAGATTGTGTGAAATCTATGTTATTTTTGTGTAGCATGTTGTTATTATTGGTTCTATATTTTGAAATTCATGAAATTGGTAAATAACATAAATCCATAATTAATTGGTTAACTAAATAATTAAGTAAGAATGTGTAACAAATTCAATTTTTATTATAATTTTATGGTAATAAAATTGATAATTAGAGAATTCTTAATTTAAAGTTGTTATTCCATGTGTTAATATAATTTTATAAATAAATTGAATCTAGAAGTCTTTTTTATGATAATAATAATGAAATTCATTTTAATTTAGAGTGGTTCTTATCTTAGTTTTTTGAAACTTGAATTAATTATAAGATCATGTTTAAATAATTCCAATATCTTGTTATAGATGAAGCCTTAGGTTTCCATAGATGGAACCTATGATAATGAATCTATTAATTCAAGATGTAATAAAAATTGGTTGTTTGATAAATATATTTTTTTGGGCTAAAAGAACCCATTTTCTTATAAAGGATGAGTGTATGTTGTTTAGGGTCAAGTGAACTCATTATCATGTGAAGGATAAATGTCATCTTTTTAGGGATAAGTATCCCTACTGATTATGATTGTTGTTTTATGCCTTCTGTGATGTGATATGAATGTGATCCTTGTTATTTGATGTGATGTGATCATGGTATGGCTAATGAGATATGGTCAGGGAGGCTTGAGGTTGTGGTATAAATTTATGCCTATAACTATGAGATTCATGGGGATATGTATGTGGGTGTCAATGATAGAACTGAAGATTATAGGGTTGAATATGGTCTTACCCATTTTTATGCTTAAGCTTGATGATTACTTTTAATGAATCTATTTAATTGTCAAATGGATAGTTTGGTTATTTTATATGTATTCCTTTACTCACTGCTTGAGGTAGCTGGATGTGCTTAGTTTCATCTCATTGATGGTAGATTATGATTTTTTCCTAAAGTACCTAGAATTATGGAATGTTAATAATTTTTAATAATGTTTTAACCCATGGGGTTTGTTATTACTAGAATGAAAATGATAATGTTAAATCCTAATAAATTGTATACTCTATTGAATAATGCCAAGAGGGAATGGACTTGGATTTGATGGTTAAGTTAATTTAATAAAAATATCATTAATTAATTTCTAATGAATTAATTAATGTAAATTCAATTTTTTAATGAAAATAGTGTAATTTAATAAATATCTTTAAAATACTTGTGTGTTTAAAGAATAACTAGTAGTAGTAGAAATCGGGAGTTCAAGAGATGTTAGTTGTGGTTGAGCATAAGATTAAGTTATTTTTCTAGTGTGGTTGTGAACTATATTATATCCTATATGTTTTTTGATTCCATATGCTACCCCATCCATGTCATTTAGGGTTATTAACACCCAATGGAATCTAGGAGGGTGTTTTCCCTAATATCTCGGTGGGAGGATAGATGGATGACTACCCCCACTGGCCCTGCTCTCTTCTCTTGGTAGTATTATGTGATGGTATGAATGGTGGTTAGTTTCCCTATATATGTGTGTATAAGGTTGTGATGGATTATGGTTATTTGATACACATGTATCTCCATATATAGTATCCAAAGTATTATTATAAGTATGACATGTATAGGTTGTAATGGATTGAGGTACCTTACTTAGTGTATTGGTTGTGATGGATTGAGGTATAATACCCGATGTATTATATAAATCATATGGGATATAGTGTCTCCTAAAAACTACTTAGTTACTATATATAGAGATTTGTATGGGATGATGTGATGATGTGATTCACAAGATGCACGTTGTGATACTTAGCCCAGGTGTTTTTGGGAAAGTTTGTTTGGAGAGAGATGGATGAGGGCATGTGGTGTTGGGGCAGGGCAGAGACCTAGTGGGTAAATGATAGAGGGGTACTCTTAATGTTTTATTACTATAATATATGATCTCTTGTATGTGATACTTGGTGAGAGTAAGCCATGGTGAGGTTGAAAACTTAGTATACCTATTTAAGTGACGAGTTAGTTTCACTTGTTGTTCACTGGGCTTTAGTATGATTTCTTTATATTTTTCATGAGGGGATCTAGGGAGGATCCTACTGAGTATACTATTATGGTCATCCTACATATATAAAAATTGTGTTATTTTTTGTAGGATCGAGTTGGAAATCAGGCTAGATATTACTAGTTTTTGGTATTTCATGAGTTGTTTGGGATTCATAGTTGTTGTCGAGTTTACCTTTTTGGTACTCATAGTTTACTTTTTCAGTTGTTTCTATTCTTTAGGACATTACATGTATATACTTTGGATTTATTTTATATTTTTTAGCAGGAATTGATTGGTGTGTCTATCTTATCTCTCTCTTCTAAATGTTCTCATAGAGGGTAATTCCTCCCATTTGTATGTATGATATATCCTCAGTGCTAGTCTTCAACTTGGGTCCTACTAGAGGTGAGACTCAAGTGATCACCATCCTCGTTCTCTCATTTCTATCTCAGGAGGGTTAATATTTAGGGGGAAGGATTCATGACATAATTGGAACCTTTTAAGTAAATTTATAACCATTTAGTATTGGAAAAGTTATTACTACAGTTAAGGTAAAAAATAGTTAATGAAGGGGTTAAACCAAATGATAAGGTTTAAAATTCCCCCAAAACCTATCTAAATTTCATTGGATGATTTGACCATAGCCTATTTTTCATAAAATTAATGGATATTTAGAATAATTATACTTGAGAAATATATTAATTATATTTAAATATTTTAAGTAATTCCAAGTGTGTCCTTTCCCTCCCTTATAAAAGGAATCCCCTCCTTTCTCTTCTTTTCACCACTTTGGGCCACCTAGATCAACCAAAACTTGAACAACTCTCTTATAAAAATCCCTATATATGAATTATAGGTTATGGTATTCTTAAAATACCATTACAAGTGTCCTTAATAAGGTATCTAAATTAGATCTTTTCAAGAAGAGTTTATCAACCTACCCATCCTCTTTCAATTTATTTCTACTTTTAACTCCTTTAAATCAATGGTATTAGTCATAAAATAAAAACTTCAATATCATAAATATACTTAAATGTTATTATGATTATGTAAATACAATATATGTGTATTTCATGCATGTATTTTATGGGTTTAATATAGTAATTTTTTGTAATTTAATTGATATTATTTCCAATGTTTGGAATGTTTAACTTGTTTTTTGTATAATATAGAGATATAATGAATATTAGAAAAAGGATAAAAAATAATGGCACCAGAATATTAAATCTATAATCCATAATTATCTAGAATGTAAACGGACCAAAGATCCTAAAAGAAAACATTTTCATATCATGTAAACAATACATGATGTGAGTTTCATTCATGGGGATGAGGGAGATTTACACTGAAGTTCATGGTGTTTTCTCACACTAGTTGAAATAGAATATTACCTGATGTGAAACTAGTACAAATTGTGAGTTTGTCGAGGTAGAGATATGATGAATTTCATGGTGCCTTTTCACACAGTGAAAATTGAATTCATTACACGTCGTGTAAACAATACACAACATGAGAGTTTCAGGATATACTATTTCGGAGATGTTGCTACCGCTACACATTAAACACCATGTAATCCTTATAAGACATGAAACCATCAAGAATTGTGGATTTTTAACCCACTTGAGACCAAGGTTTTGAGGAAAAAATCATATTTATACATGCATTTGGCCGCACATATTGGATATTTGAAAACGGAGGAGATCGAAATGACATTAGACCAAGGAAAGTTTAGTGCCCTACTACTTCTCTTTGGGATTTTTTTATTGTTTTTCTCACCCACTCATGTCTCAAATGAGAGGGTGATTTATTTGTGTCATGGAATGCATGATGAACATGGATTTATTGTATAAAGTATTTTATTTTTATTTCAATTCATGTTGGGATTTCATATTTAGTTCTTCATTGAAATCTCTTCCTTGATTATTTTTGAATGACCATTGTAAGTGGGATTAGGAATTAGATTTAATTTATTTCTTTATTTTATCATGACCATTTCTTGATTTGATTGAATACTTTTGTTTAATGTGGGATCTAGGTTTTAGACTTACACCATGACCATTGGCTAGTTTTTATCCTATGTTTAAATATGGTTTCTGGTTACCTATTATTTTTCAATCTAAAGTAACTGGCTATAAGAAAATATGAGTTTATGATGGAGATTTTTTACCATGATCACTAGACTCGCTTAGACCTAATTCTAATGGATACATGATTATTAATTAATTATTTCATACCATGTTATCCCATGAACCTTGATTCATTACTTCCCAGTACCCTTTTCTATTTTCATCTCCCATGTTCTTTACCAATCACATGCTCAGTAGCTTAGATTTAATTTCTTAAAAACATAATTATTATAGTTCTTCATTATTGAATTAATATTTTCTGTAACCATGTCTCTTTGGGTTTGATCTTGGACTTTCATATCCTATATTACCATATAGTTTAGTGGTTTTTTTTGATCTGTGTTATAAATTTATAAATCCTATAACCCTGTGGTAATTAATGACAACCCATGGTCTATCAACCCCATTATCCACCCTCTTTTCTAACAAATGGGAAATAAAATTATGGCTCGTGAGTACGTGTGGGCTACCACATCTATGTAGCGATATGATTAATTCTACATAACCATAATTTGTGGATGATTGTTATGATGGATTTGATGTTATATGTTATATCTATGAAATAATTATACTTCTATAATTATAATATCTTATTTATATTCTTATATTTTCATCTATTTAATAATGATAATGTTTCTCATGTGTACATGTGGACTACCACCTCCACAAAGAAATGTGATTAATTTTTCATTTTTATTCTACATGGATGGTAATAAGGATAAATTTAATGAATATATATGATATTTATGGTATAATAATTATTATTTTAATTTGAAATATTATTTACTACTATTTAATTCCATCCATCGAAAAGTGAAAACATCACTTGTGCGTATGTACAGACTGTCGTCACCATGAAGTGATGTAATTCATTTTTCAACACCACTTTATATGAAGGGTTATAAAACTTTATTTAATGATTATATATGATAATTACAAAATTATTAATATTAAATATATTATGAAACCATGATAAATTTGTAAGTATCTAAACTGTTGAACAGAAACCTTCATGTTAAACGAAATAGTTAACACCTAGAAATGATGATTTTAATAAAAAATTATTAATAAATGGGTGTAAAAATTTTATAAGTGGATCATATATAATATTATAAGTATTTAAATTTTTTTTATATAATTATAATGAATGAAATTTATTATACATAAAGTTATATATCTTACAAATAAATTCATTCTTGAGTTAAGGGTTTCCTATCTCACTTTTTTTAGACATATTCCATATTTACCACTTATTTTATTTGTATGGTGTATATAATACCCATGAATGTATTTTATAATTATTATCATGAAAACTATTAGTATTTAAAAATAAATCTAAGTTTATATCTTTCATGAGTTTTTTTATTTGAATATTACTAAATTTGTAAGGGTTCTTTGTCTCAATTTTTGTTTTGTTGAGACATATTTGATGTCATGCACCTATTTGGGTTTATGAGGTGTATATAATATTATATTAACATGTTATATCATTAATATACTTATGCTCGTGATATTTAAAGTTTCATTTGAAGTTTTTATTTCATAGGGCTTATGATTCAAAAGTTACAAAAGTGGTATGAGATTTATGTTTCAATCTGATTTCAATTGGGATTTTTTGTGCTTGAATTCCCATTAAGGAGATTATATGATTATTATTTTATAAACCCATTTAATTTTTATTATAATCTATTTACATTTATAATTTTTATGTTTTATTACCATTTCTCTCTCTTTGGTACTCAAAATGTTTTATAAAATGTTTTTAAGAAAAGTTGACATTATTTCTCCTCTTTTTATTGGAAATACTTTTTCTTTCATATGTATGTTATTTAAAATGTTCTAATGAATGTTTTTACTAATATAAAATAATTTTTTAAAATAATTTTTACCCACATTTGACTTTATAAAAAAAGTTGTAAAAATAATTTTCTTATCATTTTCTGAACAAGGTACTTTTTACTAAAAGAGTGAACAAAATATTTATTTTAGAGATTACAACATGAATAGAATTTCCCACTGTTATGACCACTCAATGTTTTCAAAATTAACTTATAAGTTTCTATGGTTATTTCAAATAAAAAAATCCTTTATTTTTTGGAAATATTTTGAATTTTAAATAAGTGATTTTAAAATGAAAAGGGTATTTCCTTATAAAATATTCCAATGATCCTTTAAATAAATTTTTCATCTATGATAACATCATTTGATGTTAATTATGATTTATTAGGGATATGTTACAATGATATTTTCATTTTTCTTTCTCTGTATGTTTTATGATTCTAGTGATGAGATTTTTATGAAACCCATTTATTTTCCATGGGTTATTCTATAATGAAATAATGAAATGTTTATGAAACTAGTTTCCTTTCCATGAGTTATGATATGGTGATATGATGAATGTTTTATGATATTTTGGCACATATATATATGGTTTTAATTATATAATGGGTGGTACTATAATTATATATCCCTCAAATTCATTTTTTAAATATGGATATCTCATTAAATAATAAGAAAAATAATTGGGAGTAAACCCAGTTCAATAAGGGACTTTGTCCACTATGATAATTATGAGAGTGAACCTTGACTGAAGATATGATGGAATAGGGAGTGAACCCAATCCACTATCATAGTCTTAGAAGTTATTCTTGACTAAGGAAATGATTTTCGATGATTATATATATTCCATAAACTTATGTTTTATTCTTATGATATGTTCTCATGGCTCATGATTTATTATTGATGATTACACACTCTTAAGTCATTGCCTTTTGTGTAATGACTTGGGTTTTCACCTATAAGACTTCAGAATAATTCATAGAATATTTTCAGAGACAGGTGATGAGTTGTCATGGGAAGTCGGGGTCCTAGGAGCCTCGGTGTGGTGATATTAAAAATATTAAATATATTTTGTCGCACGTGAATAACTTTTCTTGAAATGTAAATAACTCCTATTAAGATTATTGGGTTAAATTTCTGAGACCAAGGTTGAGTCCATAACATCGTGTTTACCCTAGTCATGACCTAAGGTCATCTTCACCAAGAGTTTTAATCAAGAGAGTTTTGGTGAAGTGTCATTAAAAGGTGAATTATTTGGTTTTAATTAATTAAAAAGAATTACCCCCCCCCCCCCACACACACACACCCAACCCTTAGTTCACATGACACAACAAGGAGGGGAAAATACCCCTCCCCTCTCCTCCTCTCTTTGTCCTATGGATAAAACTAGTGCCAAATCGATGAAGAAAGGTGTTTTTGATCAGCGTTTCTGATGTAGATTGTCATCAGATCAAGGATCAACATGATCTAGGCATCGTTCTTCATCCAAATCTTTGGCATTTCACCAATGAGGTAGGAAGATTTTAGTTTTGGTCTCGATCCCTTTGCTTATGCATTTTTTTAAGGTTCTAGAGCCCAAATACAATTTCTAGAGATCTATTCTAGGTAGATTTTTAGGTTTCTGGGTAAACTAGGGAAAATTGGAGATTTTTTTAGGTGATTTCTAACTAGAATCACCATCTACATAGTGTGTAGCTTAGTGAAACATGTTGTGTAGCTCTTTCTATTTGGGGAAGATGAAATTTTGGGACTACATGTTGTGTAGTGCCCTAAAACATGTAATCTTGGGACATGGATTGGGTTATCCATGTGAAACTACATGATCATATACTAACACATGGAAAATTTACACATAAATGGGGTCTGATACATGGAAATAGAAAAACTACATGGGAAGATGGTTGTTTAGCCTGAATACGCCATGTAGTATGGGATACACAGTGTTTGAGGGACACAGTTGGTCAATACGTGTAGAAAAGGAACACATCCGTGGGTCGAGTGATGAGGTACATGGCATGTACCTTATTTACATGTTATGTACCCATACATGGGTTAGTAAACTGTGTAGACAGGATACACAACCAGGTGTTTAGGTGGGACCACACACCGTGTGTGTCCCAGTGCATGTCGTGTACTCCTGGGATCTTCTGACTTTCGTATCTTCTTCTCTGGGACTCGTATTCAAGATTTTGATTAGTCTATCCTGATAAATTTTCTACATAAAACATAATGGGGGACACTATTATGGTTTAAAAGATATGAGGTGGCGTAGATCGAGCAAGGTGCTTATGAAGTTGTATTGAGATGATGTTGGAGATCGGTGGGGTTTATGTAGAGATATGCTAGGACTAGTAGTCCCATAATAGACTAGGGTGAAAGTTTCCCTTAACTATATTATTAGGTAAATATGGGACTCCCCACATCATGGGTGTGGGCTCATTACCTTTGGGTAGTTTCCTATGGGGTGTTACTCCCCTGATGGACTATGGTGTGGGTTTCCCTATGATGTTTGTGAATATGGATAGTACTCCCCTATTGTGTCAGTACACAAGTCCTACACATAGGATATATAGATAGAGTAGGTACTCCCCTAACATGTTAGGGCACGGGTCCTCTATTATAGGATTTGGTACTACCCTATAATTTCAGGGCGCGGGTCCTCCATACGTGTTGTTCCGGAAGAGTTCATACTCCACTATCATGTTAGGGAGTAGGTCCTCAATCTTGGGGTTGGTACTCCCCTGTTGTATCAGGGTGCAGGTCCCCCATAAAGAATAAGATGGTAGAGTTGGTACTCCCCTGACCTACCAGGGTGCGGGTCCTCTAGCCATTGAGTGGTACTCTCCAACTGGGTTAGGGTGCAGGTCCTCAATCCAAGGAGTGGTACTCCCATATCATATCAGGGTGTAGGTCCTCCATTCTCTGAGTAGTAATCCCATATTGGATCAAGGTGCGGGTCCACACTTACAAAGTAGTACTCCCCCATCTTTGATTAGAAGTGAGGATTGGGGCCTCCATTAGAGTTGGAGTTTCCTCAGTTGTGGGATAAAGTTATGAGGATCAGGTTCCTCCACTTAATGTGAATGATACCTAGATAGGTGTTAGTGATCCCTTGATGAACTGAGGTGTGGTCTAATCCATACAGGAGTAATAAAGGTTTCTTGGGTTTGTTAGGAGTAGTAATCCCTTGACATTGGGGCAGTGGTGAGGCATGGGTCCCTCTGTTTTCTACTACTAGAGAGGATGTACATAGTTCATAGTTTGGAGCAGATCTCCCTCAACTGTGTGCAGTGGTGAGGGGAGGGCCTTTTCACTTGGGTTTCTTTTTCTTGCATTGGTTGCAAGTTAACGATGATAGGACCTCTGGTGATGGTCACTAGAGTTAGACCTAGAAATATTTTCCGGATGGGGCACATTATCTTGTATGTACCATTAAAAATGGTATGATTTTTCTTGATGGAGTGAACCTCTCAGACGGGTGCCATCTAGGATGGCTGAGCTCATGGAGTGTGTTCTCTTGGTTTCGTGTTACGGTTAGAGCCTACATAGAGAATCATATTACTGGATATGATTTTGGAACCTCATGAGACTTAGAGTATGAGATGAGTATATCTAGGTGTTTTCTGGGAGTCCTTGCAGTGTTATCACATTTTGGGGTTGACACCCCTTATAGACTAATCTAACTTATCATGCACAGCCGAGGATGGTTCAAGATGGAGTTTCTCACTCGATTGGGGTTCCCTCTAGTTAGGTCAAGAAGACCATTGCCTTTCAATTTATACCTTTTTCTTTTGGGGTTTTTGGGGGTTTTGGGGTTTTTTGGTGCCTACTGAGTATTTTTATAGTCACACAGGCATGAGCTTTTCCTACACATGTTTTGTGTATTGTGAAGTCCACAGTCCTTTCAATAGATTCCATGGAAGACCTAAGGTAGGAAGAGCTTACTGAGCTAGACAGACCGAGGGGTTTACCAAAGATGGGATGAGGAGATTTTCGACAGTTGTAGTTGACAGTGATCCCCTCCTTATAAGTAGGTTGGATTCTTTGACAATTTACTTTGGTGGGTGTTGTTTTCTATTCTATCACTTTCAATACTTCTTTTGTACTCTGGTTATGAGATATAGATGTATGCATGCATTGGTTGCCTTTGGGGTTTTTTTTACATTTTAGCATTTTTTTTAAGCTTGGATATGTGTACATGTGTACAAGTACATAGAAAATTCCTCCCATGTTAGTGATATGCCTACTTGGCGCTAGTCACAAGCCTCTGGACTATTGAAGGTGAGCTTGGGGAGTTGCGGCCCGGGGCCCATCGGGTTGGGTCGTGACATTTTGATTGGAAAAACCTTATGATGTGATTTATGATTAAAGATATTTAACTGATTTAGTATGATTATTTTAAGTTATGGTCATTCTCTCATAAACTTATTCTTATCTTATACTTTCATATGGTTATTGATTGATATATACTATGTTTACCCTTACTGAGCATCAGAGATCGACCATTATTATGTTTCCTTTATTATGTTTCCTTTTCCCTAGGATATGAAGAATTCTTTTAAGTGTGATATTTCTAAGAAGGTTTATAGAGGTGAAGAAATTAGTGACTTATGATGTAAAAATTTTATGTAACAATTGTATATGAATCCATGTTTTCAAAGAAATTAAACCTTTATGGTTCTGGTGTGGTTCATAATGTTATGCAATAGATATTCATTTAATAAGATGAAATATTTATTTATAAAAAGTATGGGTCTCTATAGTTGGTATCAGAGTAGGGTTTAGTTATTTTTGGATATTAGGATTATAAAAACTTGGTGAAAAACCTAGAGATAAATCTAAGTATATAAGAACATCCTAAATTTTGGTAAAGAAAGGACTATGGTTTTCCTAGAAAATATATCTTTATCTGGATAATAGAAACTGGATACAAATATGGTGTAGATTAACCTAGGGGTAATAGCTCTGAAAGGTTAATATTGTATATTATCTCAATAATCACTATTTCATGATGAGTAGGCCTTAGACTGCACACCTAGATAGACACTCCCAGTGGATATTCTTGGGTTAACTCAAATTTTCCTTATGAAACATTATAAAGGATTTAAATAAATGGATACTAAGGGTGGACTATGTTAAACCTAAGATATCATAGATTAGAAATAATATTACATGAATATGAAATTCTATAAATGATTCTTCATGATTATGTGGTGTCTCACTATGATTATTATTTCTTAATCTATGATTTTTAGTCTTAGTCAATGGCTAGACCCAGTAGGAATCATGTTAACATTAAATTAGATGTATAATGGAATGATTTTACTCATGAACAACCAAATACTATAGAATCTATAATGTGAAACATTGTTATTATTCTCAATCATCTATCACATTATATGAGTAACAACCTCAACATAGGTTAGATTTAGGACATTCTTAATAAGAGAAAAATGGTTTTTCATGGTATTTTGGTTGATGAAGACTATAAAGGAAAGAAGATTCAGATTCCTACATGTCATGAATGTTGGAAGAATCACCCAGGTAAATGTCTCAAAGGAATAATAAGATGTTTTATGTGTAGAAAATAAGGTCATAGATCAAGTAATTTTTAAGAAAAAATGAATTTTTTTATGGAGATAAATAAAGTACATCCTAAATTACCATTTATAACTTAATTTATTATGTGTTGGTAATATGGTAATTATTTGAGTCAATTCCCTAATCTAAGGGTTAACTCCTAGACAAAGGAAGGTCCAATGTTATTCCAATCATTGAAGTGAGATGATTTAAGTGTTTATTTATTGGGATTTGATAATTATATTGTACAAGTATTTAATTAATAATATTCTTCTTATAAGAATCATGAAACATCAAATGTTGATTCTAGAGTAGTTTTTCTTTAAGGATATGAAATCATATATTAAATGGTATTAATAACTTAGAAGATAGATTTAATGGATAGATGGTTTTTTTTGAAAACACATGATTGAGGGGTACATAACACATAATATGTGCCATATTTTGAGATAGAAATGGTTATTTTAGATAAAGATATGACTGCTATTTATAAATTAAATTAGATAGTATTAATGACCTTGGAATTGATTAGTGATTTGATGAAAAGGTGGTTTATGTTATTATTGATGAAGATTGTTGTGTTTCTTTTTGTATTTATATAATATATTTCATATTCAATGGTTTTATTTGAGTAATAAGGATACAGTAAATTTTTGAAAGCATATATGTTTTCATTAAAGTTTTATGGTGATTTAGGTTATTAGTATGTTTTAGGAGAATATATGATCATGGTATTCAATGTTTGGTATGTGACATTATTAGATAATTCATAATTTCAGGAGATAAATGTTAAATTTTATCTAGAAAAAAATATGATCAAATCATTCATATTTTTGTGTCTTGTATTTTGGTTATATATATTTTGGATGAGTCTTAATTTTAATTATTTATGGGATGTATTAAGTTGAACTATGGGTGTTATTATTGAGGTTTCAGAAATTAACAAATTATATTTATCTATATTGGATAACTTGCGATAACCATTTTGGTTTTGATAAATATTTAGAGATAGAATGAATGAATTGTCATTATTTTATGGATCTTGTGATCTGTTAAAAGTTAATTTTAGTGCTTTAGGAATGAAAAAATCATCAGGAATATTCATTTCATGGAGTAATATTTGAAGTGTAAATTCATCAAAGAACAACCAAAGGATAAAATTATGTTTATGAAATGGAAATATATCAAGTAATTGTATTTAATTATGTTATATATCTTGATATTAAAATAATACCTTAAATTTAAAAAAAGTATCTTGAAATAAAAAAATTATTTTACCTTCATTTTTGATGAATTTATAGTCTTTTAATGCCTCATTGAATTATTGTTTTGTGGTCATTAACTTTTACAGGATCATGTTCTATATCACTCTCTATTAGTCCTTGGATATTGGTTCTATCATCTATGTCTATATTTTAGCCTTCAAATAATTTTATCCTTTTCTGGGAATCTGATTATGTGTTATTCCATGTAACATTTATGTTTCCCACTTCCCCTTTTCAAATGAAATTTTATTATCCCTCTATAATATGTGTGACTTCAATAAAGGTATTTTTAAATACTAAACCTTTGATGATTGAGAAAATTATGAGTCAAAAGTTTATTTAATGAGGATAGAATTTAACACACTAAAAATTTAGTTTAAAATAATAATAATATTGATATCTTTCTTAACATGCAACACCGATCTTTTAGTGAAATGAGATATATTATAAAAATATTATTATTTAAATGTGACTGTTATAACCTAGACTTTGAATTAATGGTAATTAATATGAGTAAATATATTATGAAACATATTTATAATGATACAACAAAATAAAAATATATTTGTTAATTTTTAGTAAATAAGCACAAAATATTTAGGAAAGTCCTTTTATGCTTTAAAAATGAATTTTCTTCAAAAATGATTTTTATTGAATTTTTTGTATGGAAATTAAAATTAATTTATTGAATTTATTTGAAATTTTATTTTATAAAATTAATATAATTTTTTAAAACATCATATAAAAATTTACTTGGGGTGAAATTTTAGTATTTTTCTTAAATGATTGATTTCTCAGTGAATAGTGAAAAACACATATTTTTCAAATACTATCATTTATTTTCATTAAATCAAGTAATTTAAAGGCATAATTTTATTTTTAATTTGGTATTAAACTTAAATTTGATAAATTTTATTTTTAATAATTTAATTAATTCCATTTTAATTATAAATATTATGATTTTTGTATAAGTTAATTTTAATGCTTAAAACACATTTTTCTATAAAAAAATTGTTGTGTTTCATGCATTAATATTAAAATTTATTTGTTCCACTTATAGATATTGAATCTTGAAAACAGTATAACATATCTGTAATTATGTGGTTCAAATATGGTAAATATATCCCTTTTATTTTTTTTATTATGAATAGTAACTATGGTAAATAGTTGTCACCTCGGTAAGGGTAAAATGGATAAAATGGGGTTAAAACTATGAGATAAGGTCTCAAAATCAACCCAAATTTTTCCTTTATTTAATTTTATGACATTATTTTGAACATATCCATCCTAAATTTTAATATATTTCATTTTTTGAGATTTTTCTTTGGTAATAACAATTATATTATTTTAAGTAAAGAAAATCCCAAAACATCACTCTCTGGAAATTAATTTCTCTTATATGTTCACATAGGGATAAGACTATGTTATGAAAAAATATAAAAGTTTTTTGAAAACATGATTAATTTATTTTTATAATCATAATTTATTTTTAATTTTTAGTAATGGTACAATTACCTAAAATGTTTACACAACACTGACATGGTGCTTGTGTAAGCAATAGAAAAATCAAAGTAAATTATTTTAAAAACATCAGAAGTAGTATTTTTTGGATTAATTATGGTGTAACATTAACTTTATGAATTATAATAATGTATAATTTAAGTTTAAAGATTTTATATTTGAATTACATTCCTATCTTGGTGTCTTTAAAGTTAAAATATGTGAATAGTTATTAAAATGACTTTAATGGTATTTTATGTTAAATAATATATTATTAAATGATTTAAAAACATAAAATTATTTAAATAGGAAAATTGGGATGGAATATGGTCTAAAATATTAACCATTTATCATTTTATAGGTAATTTTTAGATTATAAGTAAATTTATAACCCTTTAGTATGGAAAAAGTTATTACCACAGTTAAGGTAAAAATTGGTTAACAAATGGGTTATAACAAAAATAGGTTTAAAATGACACAAAAACCTATATAAATTTCATTTTATGATTATATTTCAACAATATATTATTTTTATTATAATTAATGGCTATTTTGAAGCATTATACTTAAGAAATATATTAATTATATTTAAATACTTTAAGTAATTCCATGTGTGTCTTTTCCCTCCATTATAAAAGGACACCCCTCCTCTCTCTTATTTTAACTACTTTGAGTAACATATATCGGAAAAAACTTGAACAATTATCTTATAAACTTACTAATACATGAATAATAGGTTTTTTTATTCTTAAATTTCCATTCTAGTGGTTCTTAAGAAGGGATCTAAATAAGGTCTATTGAAGAAGAGTTAATCATCCTACTTGACCTCTTTAAATTGATTTCTTCTTATGACTCCTAAAAATATATGGAATTAATCATAAAATAGTAAAATAATTATCTTAAATCAAATAAAATTTTATTATGATATTTAAACCCCATTATCCACCCTCTTTTTTAATAAATGTGAGACGAAAATATTTCTCTTGCATACGTGTGAACTGTTGCCTCTACGTAAGGATATGATTTATTCTCCATCACCATAATTTATGGATGGTTATTAGGAAGTATTTAATGTTTATATATGATATTTATGATATAATTTTAATTTTTTAAATTATAATAACTTATCTAATTTCTTACCATTCTATCCGTTGAAAAAAGATAATGTCGCTCGTGTGTACGTGTAGACTACCACCTCTATGAAGTGATGTAATTAATTTTTCATATCCACTTTATATGAATGGTTATAAAACCATATATAAGTATTAAATATTATATTTATTACATGGTTAATATTTTAGATATTATGGAACCATGATCAAAGTGCAAGGAATGGAACTACAAAACTGAAAAATTCATGGGAAAAGAAATAGTTAACATCCAGAAATGAATATTTTAATAAGGAATTATTAATAAATGGGTATTTAAATGTTATAAGTGTATAATATATGATATTATAAGTGTTTAAATTTTATTTTATATAATTATAATAAATTCAAATTTATTATATAGGAGGTTAGAGCACTTACGAAGCAAGTCAGACTTGAGGTAAGGGTTTCCCGTCTAACTTTTATTTCTGTGAGGCATATGTCATATTCAAAACGTGTTTCCTTTTTGTAGTATATATAGTGACCATGAATGTCTTTTATTATTATTATAATGAAACAATTTGGATTTAAAAATTCATAATAGGTTATCCCTTTCTTTATTTTTTTGATTTAGATATTACCAAAGCAATAAGGGTTCTTCATCTCAATTTTGTTTCATTGATACATATTTGATTTTATGAACCAATTTGTGTTTATGAGGTGTATATACTGGTCCATTGACATTATATATCATGAATATCCTTATTTTCATGATATTTAAAGTTTTATTTGAATTATTCTTTTATGTGGATTACGATTCAAAAGTTACCAAATAAAAAATGGATTTATGTTTCAGTCACATTTTAGTCAGGATTATTTATTCTTGAATTTACATTGAGTAAATTATATTATTATTATTTTATAAACCCCTTTAATTTTTATTATCATATATTTACTTCTATAATTTTGAAGTTTTAGTAACGTTTTTTTATATTTGGTACTCAAAATAGTTCATAGAATGATTTTAATAAATGTTGACATTATTTCTCCTCTTTCAGTTAGAAACAATTTGTCTTATATATCCATTAGTTTAAAAATGGTTTAAAGAATTTTTTTATTAATATCTAATGATTGTTTAAATTCATTTTTACCCATGTTTTATTTTTTACAAAAAAGTTTAAAAAGATTCTTCTTATCTTTTTCTAAACAAGGTACTTTTTAATGATGGAGTGAACATAATATTTGTTTTAATGATTACAACATGAGAGGAATATCTCTCCTTAATGATTGTAACAACTGAGGTACTTATAAAATAATTTATTTCAATTTTGGAATTAAAAAGTTAAATTCATTATAATTATATAATGAAGTAAGTAGTATTTATAGAAATTAATGAATATATACTAATATAATAGTAACATCATGTAGTACCCCTGGTTTCTGGTATGTAACCCTTTCTTGATGTTTTTAGTGGTTTTAAAGTTAAGGGTGACGAATGGGAGAGTCGAGAGAACTTGGAATGAAGTTTTGTGGAAAAATGGGAAGTCGCATGGGCGGCGCACGGTTTGTCTAAACCATGTGGCCGAACTATGCGTAGTTGGTCTTGGAGGCAGTAGCTTCCGCATGGTCGGCGCACGATTTGTCTAACCGTGCAGCCAAACTGTGCAAGAAGGGTGGCCAAGGCAGTAGCTAACGCACGGTTAGCGCACTGTTTTTCAAACCATGTGAACTAACCGTGCGGCCACTTAAATGAGATCCTATAAAAGTGGATATCACTTTTTTTACCTCTAAGTGCCTCATTTAAGCTCTTAAGCAGCCCTAACTTGGGATTTTGCTTCTATTAAGGTTAGAGAAGGTTCTCCCATCATTTCAGAGGTGATCCAAGGGCTTCTCTTGGCGAATCAAAGCCGGATTCTTAAGGTATGTGATCATTCTTCTTCGTTCTTGATCGGTTTCTTAGATCTACTTAGATATACTTCTCCTCTTTTCTTGGTTTCTTAGATCTATGCATGTTATGGGTAGATCTAAGTGTGTGGATTCCAAATATGATGATATTTAGTCTTGAACTTTCTAGGATAAGATATCTAAGGCAGTTTTTTGGAGAATCGACCCGGGTTTCTTGAGCGTTCTTCAACCGTTGTGGTTTTCATCAAAACCTTTGAGGTAGGAGGCTTCACTCTCAACTCCTCTTTCTATAATTTATTGACTTAGATTCAAATTGGTTTATTTGAATGGATTTTATTGTGAAAATCATATAATAAATCTTCTTTAGTGATGATTTATGTTTTTGATGAGATTGTGAAATCTTGGTGAATTGTTGTGCAAAGTGATTTGGCTTGTTGAATTTAAAATGTTGATTTTAAATTATGGATTTGATGAAATTATAGATGGTTTGATGAAAAAATGGTTTTCAATAAAAAGGGTGTTTTATTTAAATGGATTGAGATTGAAATGACGTTGATAGATTTGGTTTTCAATAAAAAGGGAGTTTTATTGAAATGATTTGGAATTGAAATGGTTAAGCATTAAAATGGTTTGAATTGGTTGAACACGCTTGGTTTTTGACATGATGTTTGTGTGTGTTCATGGGCATGTGGAATGGATAAGGGTTAGGAGTCTCCCCCATCAGTGTTGGGTTGGATAAGGATTAGGGCTCTCCCCCGTCAAATATTCATATTGCATTCAGGATGGATAAGGGTTGGGGGTCTCCCCCATCAGTGTTGGGATGGATAAGGGTTATTGTTATCCCACATCAAGAATTCATGTTCATTTGGGTTGGATAAGGGTAATAAGTCTCCCCAATCATGTTTGGGATGGATAAGGGTTAGGGCATCTCCCCTCTTCTAGGTAGCATGCATGGTTGGTTGCATGGGTTTGTGGAAATGGTTGGGTATACCAAAAAGGAATGTTTGTGAAATGGTTCTTAAGATTGTTTGGTTATTTTTATGGAAAAATAACTTGTAGGAAAAATTGTTTTCAATTTCTCTTGGAATTCCTTTCGTTATGAATGGTTTTGGAAACTTGCTTATATTTAGTTATAAACTGCTTTTGAGGAAATGTTTTATATAACTGTTTTTATATAAATGTGGCTACCTCTTCTATCCTAGTGGTATGAGTAGGGAAGTCATTGGGGAAAATATACTGAGTTTTATACTCACCCCTTCTTTGGAACGTTGATGCTTTTGCAAATGTTGTATTCCAGGACATAGTTAAAGGTAAAGCATCTTATTGCTAGTGGCTTGTGGTGATGCTTGGGAGATGTTGTGGAGCTTGGATCTGGTGGAGCATGGAGTTGTAGTGTCTTTTGAGAGTCTTTAGTTGTTCATCCGCTATGTACTTTGATGCTTAGTTTTTTCTTCCTTTTTTGTGTACTTTGATGCAGTTTGATATAAATGAAGTGTTTATTGGTCTTTCATTTGTTCATGCATCATATAGTGAATGTTTGGTTATGGTTGGTTTATGGGTTTATTTTTTAAAGGGTAAATCGTCCCCCAACTTATATTTGAAACCCTTCGGCATTTATTGTCAGTCTTTGGCATCTTGGGGATGTCTCTTAAGGCCTAGTAATGACTCATTGTACTCTCAAGACAATAAGAATTGGCGGGTCATTACAAATGGTATCAGCGTGTTCGATCCTTGCCTAACAAGTGGTCATCAATGTTCTTGGTCTTGGATTTGAAATTCATTCTTGTCTATTCCTTGGGTTGAAATATTAGACAGGAGTAGGATTTTTGAAACTTAAAATGTATAGCATAAAAGGACGTAGCTAACCCATTTATGTTGAACTTCAAGTTACCAGGGTGTTGGGTACATAAGTGTTTTGGATACACTTCTAGAATGTTGGAAATATCATTATCATGGGTTTAGCCAATGAGAGGAGCATGACATGCATTGTAGAGGAATGAATTCCCACTAGGATTGCATATCTCATTGTGAGGAATGAGTATGAATTTTGTGCATTGTGCCAATTTTTGAAAAATTCAAAAAAAAATCAAGTGAAAGACTTTGAAAACAGGGTATTTGGTGTATTTTGAAAATGGGTTGATTTTCAATAAGTATGTTGAATGTTTTCAAAAATGGTTGAACATGGAAAAAGGTTGTTTTTGGAAAAACAATGTTGTGATGGATGATGTGATAGAATTTGAATGCTAATCCATCAATTACTAGACCGTGAGATTGACGGAGTTTGTTGTTGGTTTAGAAAATGGAACCCGAGAGGCGTCATTGAAACCAACCCGAAGAAGATGCGGAAAATGTGGTTGCACCAGAACCACATGTGAACCAAGAGCAGGTTCAGAGTATTGTCCAAGATTTTCATGTTGTGGATACGAGGAACCGGAGGAATGAAACAAGGCATGTGGATCATACCATCCAGTTCATGAAGCAAAATCCACCAAACTTTCAGGGTGATGTTGAACCCAAAAAGGCGGAGGTGTGGCTAAGTAGGATGAATCATATCTTCAATTTCATCGGAACACCATTAGAGCTCAAGATCAATTTGGTGACGTATATGCTCGAGGATCTTGCATGTAAATAGTGGGATTTAGTGGTGCATGCTAAATTGGATGAAGGCCTTACATGGGAGGATTTTGAAGAATTGTTCAACAAAAAATTCTATCCTCACACGTTCAAGAACCAGAAAATGGTGGACTTCTTCAGCCTGAAACAAGAGAGTCTCTATGTCACAGAGTATGCGTCTAAATTCATGAATTTAGTCTGTTTTGCACCAGAGGTTGTGGCAAGTGCGTCATTGAAGGCACGCATCTTTGAATCGGGGCTAAGGCAGAATATTCGATCGAAGATTGTGGTGCTCTGTATTACGGATTATACATAGATGGTGAACAGAGCGATTGTTGCTGAATGTGATATCTTGGGATCGATGTGAGGAGGCATGTTGATACCTACAGGAAACGGTGGGAACTCAACTGTTGGGAACAAGAGGAAAAGTTACACCTATTTCCATAGTGCAAGTGGAAATTAGTATCAGACAGCAGGATCAGTGAACCTTCCTCCATGACCCCAGAGCAAAGTAGGTTGTTTTCAATGTGGTTCACTTGACCACAAAAGGTGAGATTGTACGGTTCAACCTAGAGCATATCACAATTGCAAGAAAATGGGGAATCTACAGCACTATTGTAGGAATTCTCTGAGGTCAGGTGCACGTGAAACTTCCCAGGCATCGCAAGCATCTAATGCTTCGATAGGACGAGGACAGCAGAGTCAGTCTCGTCATTATAACAGATCTAGCCATGGTGATTCTCAAAATACCATGACTCCTCAACCAGGGAAATATCAGCAAGGAAACAAGGGTAACATTTCAACGATGAATAAATTGTATAGAGCTAAGCAGATGATGGTCAATGATCAGGCTGGACCATCTATGGTGATAGGTACGATTCTTTTGAATTATACCCTTATGCAAGTGTTGTTTGATACTGGTGAATCACATTCCTTCATTTATTCTCATGTTTTTTACTTTATATGGTTAAAACTGGAAAGGATGCCTTCTGTTTTGAAACTAAAAACTCCTCTTGGTGAAAGAGAACATCAAGCCTTTGTGTATAGAGCATGTGCTATAACTGTTGATGGAGCTGAGTTAAAATGGGACTTTTCGATGTTGGAGATGGATGTTTATGACGTAATCCTGGGTATGGATTGGTTGACAATGTTTAAGGCTCAGATCAACTGTTATAAGAGAACAGTTAGTTTCAAGACTGAGAATGGCATCGACCATCTCTTTAGAGGAGAGAGGATGGTAAAGAAATATGAAAAGAGCTTGTTGGCACCAATGGTGGGAACGATCTCTTACCAACTGGCAGCGTTGAATTTGGCATCAATGGAAGATATTGAGGAAAATAGTTTTCTAGCTGTTTTGGATCATTTTCTAGATGTCTTTCCCAATAACTTCTTAGGGTTACCACCTCTAATGGAAGTGGAGTTTACGATTGATCTCCTTCTGGGGACCAGTCCTATTTCCCTTCCGTCTTATAGGATGGAACCAACAGAGTTATGGGAATTGAAAATGTATTTAGAGGAACTGGAAAGTAAGGGTTTCATTTGACCAAGTACTTCTCCATGGGCAGCACCAGTGTTGTTTGTGAAGAAGGCAGATGGAACTCTTCGGTTGTGTTTTGATTATCGTAATCTTAACCAAGTTATGATAAAGAATAGATATCCACTTCCACTCATTGATGATCTATTCGATCAATTAAGGGGAGATCAGTGGTTCTCCAAGATTGACTTGCGATCAGGATATCACCAATTGTGGGTTTGGAAGGAGGATATTCCAAAGACATATTTCAGAAGTAGATATGTCCACTATGAATATGTAGTCATTACTTTCGGTCTAACGAATGCACCAGCGGTCTTCATGGCTTTGATGAATCGCATATTTTAGTGATATCTAGATTCTTTTGTTTTGGTGTTTGTGGATGATATTTTGGTCTATTAAAAAACAAGGGTTTATCATGAGGTGCACTTGGAAACAATGTTACAAATCTTGAGAGATCATCATTTGTATTCCAAATTATCAAAGTGTGATTTTTGGATACAGGAAGTACGTTTCCTTGGCCATTTCATTTCTAAGAAAGGCAATTCTATTGATCCTTAAAAGATAGAAGTCGTTATCTCTTGGAAACTACCGAAGAATGTGTTTGAGATACGAATTTTTCTTGGTCTAGCTGGTTACTACCGACACTTTGTGCGTGATTTCTCATGACTAGCATCACCAATGATAGATCTGACAAAGAAGAATGCTCCATTCCAATGGACAGAAGAATGTCATAAGTCTTTCCAGGAACTGAAGGTTCGTCTTACATCGGCACCCATCTTGATCTTTTCTGAATCAGGACAGCGGTATGTGGTGTATTGTGATGCTTCGGGAACAAGGTTGGGTTGTGTTCTCATGCAAGGAGACCATGTGGTTGCTTATGGATCAAGGTAGTTGAGGGTGCATGAGAAAAATTACCCAACACATTATTTGGAGTTGGTTGCAGTCGCCCATGCTTTGAAAACATGGAGACATTATCTCTTTGGTGAGAAATTTACTGTGTTTACGGATCACAAAAGCTTGAAACACATTTTCTCACAATGGGATTTGAATCTGAGGCAAAGGAGGTGGATGGAGTGTCTCGAGATGTTTTACTTTGACTTGATGTACACACCAGGAAAAGGGAATTTGGTGGTAGATGCATTGAGTAGAAAGTCATATGTTCAGTTAGCAAAAAAACTTCAGATGAATGGAAGTTGATATCGGTATTAGCCGACATGCAGGTGGAATATGAAAACCGAGGTGATGTTGCTATTTTATTTTCAGCTACACTTGTTCCTGATTTAGTAAAGATGATCAAAGAAGCACAAACATCTGATGCATAATGCCTAGTTGTAAGTTCAAAACTCAATGTTGGGGAGACCATTGATGGATGGAAACTTGATGGTGGTTCAGTTTTGTGTTTCAGAGATCAGATGGTTGTACCTATGGTTTGTCAGGAACAAATCCTTCATGCTTATCACCATTCAATATGGGTTGTACACTCAGGTACACAGAAGTTGTATAAGGCATTGAAGGCACAATTTTGGTGGAGAGGCATGAAAAGGAAGGTGGCTGAGTTTGTCTCACGGTGCTTAACTTTTTAGCATGTTAAAGAAGAGCATCAGAGACCAGCTAGTATGTTACAATATTTATCTATCCCAGTGTGGAAATGGGATCAGATATCAATGTATTTTATTATAGGTCTTCCAAGAACGGTCCAGAAACATGATGCCATTTGGGTGATAGTGGATCATCTAACCAAGTCGGCCCATTTCATCCCTATTCGTGAAACTCATATGGTGGAGGATCTTTCAAAAATATATATCTGAGAAGTGGTAAAGAGGTATGGTGTACCAGTGTCTACAGTCTCAGGTAGAGATTTGAGGTTCACATCTCGTTTCTGGAAATCATTATAGCAAGCCCTCGAAACTCAGTTGACTATGAGCACTGTGCATCATCCTTAGACGGATAGGCAATCCGAGCGAACAATATAAACTTTGGAAGATATTTTGTGGGCTTGTGTAATGTATTTTTGTGTCTCATTGGAGGATCATATACCCTTAGTGGAGTTCTCATACAATAACAGCTATCAAGCCTCGATACGCATGGCTCCGTTTGAAGCATTGTATGGGTGTCCTTGTCGTTCTCCACTTTGCTGGGTGGAAACGGGTGAAACTTTACTATTTGGTCCAAGCCTTGTCCAAGAGACAACAGAGAAGATCCAATTTATTAGAAATAGGATGGAGATGGCTCAGAGTTGTCAGAAATCTTATGCAGATCACTGTCGAAGACCGTTGTCGTTCGTTGTGGGTGATCATGTCTTCTTGAGGATATCTCCAAGGCTTGGACACCGTCGTTTAGGGAAGCAGGTCAAGTAATATCCTAGATACATTATCCCTTTTGAGATATTGGAACAGGTTAGAGAGGTGGCATATTAGTTGGCATTACCACCACGGTTTAGTTCAGTGCATAATGTGTTCCATGTATCTCAGTTGAAAAAGTATCTGCCTGATCCTGACCATGTGATCAGATGGGATCACGTTGACCTAGAGAAGGATGCTTCATTGATACATATCCCAGTATGGATTTTGGATATGAAAGATAAAGTATTTCCTAGAAAAATCATTGGTCTAGTGTGGGTTTTATGGTAGCATGGTCAGATTCAAGAAGAGACTTGGGAACGTGAAAGGTAAATAAAAGAGCAGTAGTCAGAACTCTTTTAGCTGGCTGAAGGTTTTCTACTTTCCAAGGATGGAAAGACCAATGGTGGGGAGAATGTAGTACCCCTGGTTTCTAGTATGTAACCCTTTCTTGATTCTTTTAGTGGTTTTAAAGTTAAGGGTGATGAATGGGAGAGTCGAGAGAACTTCGGATGAAGTTTTGTGGAAAAAGGGGAAGTCGCACGGGCGGTGCACGGTTTATCTAAATCGTGCGGCCAAACCATGCGTAGTTGGTCTTGGAGGCAGTAGATTCTGCATGGGCAGTGCATGGTTTGTCTAACCGTGCAGCCAAACCAAGCGAGAAGGGTGGCTGAGGCAGTAACTAACACATGGTTAGCACACGGTTCGTCAAACCGTGCGAACAAAACGTGTGGCCACTTAAATGAGATCCTATAAAAGTGGATATCACTCGTTTTTATTTCTAAGTGCCTCATTTAAGCTCCTAAGTGGCCCTAACTCGGGATTTTGCTTCTCCTAAGGTCATATAAGGTTCTCCCATTATTCTGGAGGCGATCCAAGGGCTTCTCTTGGTGAATCAAAGCTGAATTCTTGAGGTATGTGATCGTTCTTCTTCATTCTTTATCGGTTTCCAAGATCTACTTAGATCTACTTCTCCTCTTTTCTCAGTTTCTTAGATCTACACTCATTATGGGTAGATCTAAGTGTTTATATGCCAAATATGATTAGATTTTTTCTTGATCTTTCTAGAAGAAGATATCTAAGGCGGGTTTTTGGAGAATCGACCCGGGTTTCTTGAGCGTTCTTAGACCGTTGTGGTTTTCGTCAAAACCTTTGAGGTAGGAGGATTCACTCTCAACTCCTCTTGCTATAATTGATTGGATTAGATTAAAATTGGTTTATTTGAATGGATTTTATTGTGAAAAGCATAGAATAAATCTTCTTTAGGGATGATTTATGGTTTTGATGAGATTGTGAAATCTTGGAGAATTGTTATGAAAAAGTGATTTGGCTTATTGAATTTAAAATGTTGATTTTAAATTATGGATTTTCTGAAATTGTAGATGGTTTGATGAAAAATGGGTTTTAAATAAAAATGGTGTTTTATTGAAATGGATTGAGATTGAAATGACGTTGATGGATTTGGTTTTCAATAAAAAGGGAGTTTTATTGAAATGATTTGGAATTGAAATGGTTAAGCATTGAAATGTTTTGGATTGGTTGAAGACACTTGGTTTTTGACATGATGGTTGTGTGTGTTCACAAGAATGTGGGATGGATAAGGGTTAAGAGTATCCCCCATCAGTGTTGGGTTGGATAAGGTTTAGGGATCTCCCCCGTCAAACATTCATATTGCATTCGGAACGGATAAGGGTTAGGGGTCTCCCCCATCAGTGTTGGGATGGATAAGGGTTAGGGCTCTCCCCCATCAAGCATTCATGTGCATTTGGGTTGGATAAGGGTAAGAAGTCTCCCCCATCATGGTTGGGATGGATAAGGGTTAGGGCTTCTCCCGTATTCCAGGCAGCATTCATGGTTGGTTGCATGGGTTTGTAGAAATGGTTGGGTATGCCAAAAAGTAATGTTTGTGAAATGGTTCTTAAGCTTGTTTGGTTATTTTTATGGAAAAATAACTTGCAGGAAAAATTGGTTTCAATTGCTCTTGGAATGCCTTTGGTTATGAATGGTTTTGGAAACTTGTTTATATTCAGTTATAAACTGCTTTTGAGGAAATTTTTTATATAACTGTCTTTATATAAATGTGGCTAACTCTTCTATCCTAGTGGCATGAGTAGGGAATTCATTGGGGAAAACCTACTGAGTTTTATACTCACCCCTGTTTTGGCACGTTGGTGATTTTGCAAATGTCGTATTCCAGGACACAGGTAAAGGTAAAGCATCTTATTTCTAGTGTCTTGTGGTGATGCTTGGGAGATTTTTTGGATCTTGGAGATGGTGGAGCATGGAGTTTTAGTGTCTTTTGAGAGTCTTGATTTTTTCATCCGCTGTGTACTTTGATGCTTAGTTTGGTCTTCCACTGTTGTGTACTTTGATGCAGTTTGATATAAATGAAGTGTTTATTGGTCTTTCATTTTTTCATGAATCATATAGTGAATTTTTGGTTATGGTTGGTTTATGGGTTTATTTCTTAAAGGTTAAATCGTTCCCCAACTTATATTTGAAACCCTTTGGCATTTTTTGCCAACCTTTGGCATCTTGGGGATGTCGCTTAAGACCTAGTAATGACTCGTTGTACTCTAAAGCCAATGAAAATTGGCGGGTCATTACACCTAATCTATGAGAGTATAAATAAAATTTATGTATCTTATAAGTGAAAATATGATATATTTATATCATGCATTAAGTAAATAAATGGTTTGAAAATGATAAATTAAGTGATGATATTTTTGTGACATAAATTTTTATTTACAATTTTATAGTTAATAAAGGATTTAAAATAAAATTTATCTTCATATAATAGATTCATAAATTAATATTTTTTTGAATTATGATTATAAGATAATTTTATGAGACCTTAATTAATTTTTCAAAGTGTTATAAAATCAGTTATAATTTTAAAATTGGTATTTTTAGAATAAATGATGATTTTAATTAAAATAAAAATTTATCATATTTAGAAAATTATTTTCATAAAATGGAGTTAATTTTTTAATTCTACACACCAAAAAATATTTAGGGTTAATTTTTTGTATTTTTCTAAAATACTTGAATTTTGTGAATAGTAAAATATGGTAATTTACTGTATTTAACAAATACATGATTTATTGAAGCATAGATAATGTATGTATAATGTAATACCATAATATCAAACTCTACTTTATTATTTTAATAAATTCTGTGATAATTATCAAACTATTCATAGTCTTGAGTCAAACTAATAAACTAATGAATAAAATAATCAAAAAACACCCCTCTCCTCCACTATAAATACCACCCATCACCACCTCTTTTACACACACCTCAAATCCATGTATCTTGTTTAATTTCTACCCAATTACCTTCTGAAGCCTCTTCCCCACATCCAATACCTTCTGGTATCACCAAAAAGATAAATTCAAGTGCCTTAAGGTGGTTCTCAAGGTGAAGAATTCAAGAGGTAAAATCCTCTTTCATTTTCTTTTATTTTATTTTCAATTTCTTCTATTTTCTTATTCTCTCCTCACCTTCCCTATAAAAAGTGACATGATAACTCTAGTATCTTACATATACTATAATTTTATTTTTGTAATGTAATATCCATCATCAAACCTCTTCTTTTCTCCTCTTATTCTAGAAAATGAAATCATTATCTGTGATGCACCACCTTCATGGATGTCAAATTTTCATTTTATTTTACTACCTTCAATACTGATCATAAAAACATTATTATGGTTAAATAAGATTATATTATATATATTATAAGTTATATAATATTACGTAACCAATATATAAACAATATATTAAATAAAATGATATAAGTTCGTGATAGTCGTAAAAAATGCCAAAATAAATTAAATCATTTTCATTAATGTTTTATCTAATGAATCATCATCATATAAGAAAAAATGATATATGGTATAATTTAAAATTAAGGAAACATATTAATACCATTTCATTCCACCTCTTTAGTTTTTCTTCCATTTGAAAAGAAAATCCATAATTTACTAACCATGGAAACCATGAAATAAGCGCACCTGAAACAATAAAAAATAAAATATAATTGATAAATGGGCAGAAATATGTTATAATATAATCATATAAGTTATTATAAATATTAATTTATTTACTTAATAAATTAATATCACTCTTTAAACCATTATACAAGAGATTTGAACATTTTTGAAGGAATTCAAACCCAAGGTAAGGGGCTTTTCTTTAAAAATCATCTTTTAATATCATTTTTTTAAAACAATCAAAAGGAATTTTTTTAAAAATTTACATAATGAATTGATTTTACTACTTTCATGAAGACTTATTGTTTTTAGGTCTTATATACAATATTTCATGATTATTTTATAAGAAAAATTATTCCTTTGTAAGTGCCCAATATTCCTTTGAATTAAGTGATTTTTATAAAGGAATGATTTTTATAATGAAAGTATTATTATTTTATGATTATGTTCTAGATATTAGGAATTTTTTAGGATAAAGGGTGGTACCTATATCTCCAACCAATTAATTGGGTGTTTTTATGTTGGAAGTTGACTGTAATGGTTATTCTAAGTGTAACAGCGATGGTTACACCATAAGGTAGTTGTGAGGGTTACATTGTAAGGTAGTCTTGAGGGTTAAAAATCATATGGTATCCATAAGGGTTAAAATATTAATTAAGTAATTACCCAAGTTACCTATATGGTTTTAATTATGTTTTCTATGTTTTATGGAAATCTCTTGCTTTCACAAGTTAAGTATATAGTACTTTATGGGTGAGAAGTATGTCTTTTTGAAAATGATTTCATATGTTTATAATTATTCATGGACTAATTATTTCCTTTATCTTAGGTACCTTACTAATATTTTTGTTCCCATACCAAGTTTTAAAAAAAATCATAGTGTTTAATAATTTTTAATAGAAAATAATAACCCAAGGTGAATGTTGTGAAGATTTTTCATGAAAATATTTCATATTTTATTAAAAAAAATTGTATTATGGAAGAAATGGATGGTATTTTAGTAGTACCCACTTTGTATGCATGTGTGTTGATATGTATGAATTATTTTCTAATTATATAAAAATATAAACTTAAATGATCTTTGGGAATGTAATAAATTTAATTCTAAGATAATTTACTGGATTATGTAATGTTTAAGGTTGGGTCCTTATAATTGGTATCATGGCATGGTTTAGATAACATTAGGGGTTAGGATTATGTTAATAGAATACCATAAATTATTTTTACCTTATGGTTAATTTGAAATTATATAGCATTTAAATATTACTATGTTTCTTCATCTATGATATTTCTATTAATAATGGTTTTCCACAGAAGAAACAAGGAAGCTGAAGTAAGAAGGCACTGAGAGGATGATATCTTTCTGAATCCCCAACCTGGAATGGTGGTAATTGTAACTAAGTAGTTTGTTATAGTAATGGATAAATTTTTTTTTTATATAAATTGCAGTGGAATCCATGAAAGAGAACATCTAAAGCCTCAACAAAGTAACATGATGATATTGGAATATTTTATACGGCAACACCCTCCTATTTTCAGTGCATCTTATGAATCAATGGTGGTTGAATGGTATATTAAATCCCTTGAAACAATCTTTAATGTTATGGGGTGATTATATAATCAAAAGGATAGTCTTTCTATTTATCTTTTTGAAGGTGAAGTTGACCAGTGGTGGTCAATTGTCAAAAATATCAAGGATATAAAGGATATTAATTCCTTGGAATGGGATGAATTTAAGAATCATTTCCTTGAAAAATATTTTCCTAAGGTGGTTCAACTTAGGATGGAAAATAAATTCCTTGAATTGAAACAAAATGAGGAAGATTCAGTGGTTGTGTATGATTAAAAATTCACATGATTGGAAAGGTATGCTCTAAATCGTATTCATAATATTGATAGTAAAATCAATCATTTTTACTCAGGATTGAAACCAAGATATCAAAGGTCATTGGATTACTGTGAATACAAAAGTTATGAGAAACTTGTTCTATGTGTTGATAGGGTATAAATGGATTTTTCTAATGATCACATGTACTTTGACAATAAGTATAAGAAAATGTTCAGATTGTAATAAATGGATAAGAATCAATCAAATAAACCTGAAGTTAGGAAAGTTTATTTTCCAGTTTGTGGGAAGTGTGGTAAAAATCACCCTAGGGAATGCCTTAACAAAACTATGAAGTGTTTTCTATGTGGTAGGTTTGTAAATATTGATTGATATTGTAATGAAAATTATCTTATTATTGGTATGTTTAATTTAATAAGTAAACTATAAAGTGTTTCAAATGTGTTGAGATGGGGTATTATGTGAAAAACTACCCAAATAAAGATCATAATGGTAGAAAGTGCCCATATTATAAGTAGAAAGGTGAAGTGAAATCCTTTGACTACATTATAAGATTTTAGTCTACCCAGTGAAGTGATATTAGGTATATTGTTTGTTTACTAATATTTTTCTGATGTATTTTTTGATATGGGGTCTACAAGTTTTTTTATTTATGAGAAAATTTTCTAATAAATTAGAAATTTCACCTCAATAAATTAAATAAGAACTTATAGTAAAAACACCATGGGAAATATTAAGGCAAAATGAAATTATAATAATCTTCTTATTGTTGTATGTGTAAATACATTACCTAAAAACCTTGTTGTTCTTCCCTTCGTAGAGTTTTATGTTATTCTGGGTATGAAATGGATTTCAATTTATCATGCTAAGATTGATTGTAGAGATAAAGAAGTTTTTTTTCAGAAATAGTTTCAGTTTGTATACAAGAATGGACCCATACCATTGATAACATGTCAAGAAGCTGATAAACTGTAAAAATATGAAAATGAAATTTATCTTGCACATATTGTTGAAAAAAAAGAATTGTTCAGATTAATGATGTGTTAGTGGTAAATAAATACCTAGATGTTTTTCCTGATGATTTTCTCGGTTTTATATCTAATCAAGAAGTTGAATTTACTATTTACTTAGTTCCTTATGCTAATACAATCTCAAAACCCCCCTATTGAATGGATCAAGTGGAACTTTTAGAATTGAAAAAGAAGTTTTATGAGTTTCTTGAAAAAGGTTTCATTCATCCTAGCAATTCTCCATGTGGTTCTTTTATTTTGTTCATTAAAAATAAATATGGTTCCATGAGACTTTGAATTTATTATATATTATTGAATGACATTACTATTAAGAATAAGTATCCATTACCTCATATCGATGACTAGTTTGATCAGCTCTAGGGAGCTCAGTATTTTTCCAAGATTGACTTGAGATCCGGGTACCATCAGCTAAAGGTGAAAGAGGATGACATTTTGAAAACATTATTTCAAACTAGATATAGGCATTATGAGCTTTTTGGTATCCCTTTGGTTTTAAAAATACCCCTTATGTATTTATGGATCTTATGAATATAATCTTCCATGAATATTTGGATAAGTTTTTTGTTGTTTTTATTGATGATATTCTGTTTTATTCAAAAATTTATGAGGAACATGAAAAACATCTAAGGATTATTCTACAAACACTCAAAGAAAAGAAGTTATAATGGAAATTTAGAAAATTTTACTTTTGGTTGCAACAGATTTATTTTCTTGTGCACGTTGCAAATAAGGATGGTATAACAGTTGATCCTACCAAAACAAAAGTGGTTGATGAATTTCCAAGACCTAAAAATGTTACTTAGATTCATAGTTTTCTTGAATTAGTAGGATATTACTGATGGTTTGTTAATAACATTACATGGTTTTCTAGCCTAGTAAGTAAGTTAACATGAAAAATGGTTAAATTTATTTGGATAGAATATTGTGATGTTTGTTTTCCAGAACTAAAAAAATATTGGTGAATACTATATTTTTGGACCTACCATCAAGAAATGGTGATTTTTTCATCTATATTGATGCTTAATTAAAGGGATTTGGTTGTGTTCTAATGCAAAATGATCAGGTAATTTATTATGTTTCAAGACAACTAAAACCTCATGAGTTAAATTATCCCACACATGATCTGGAATTATTAGTTGTGGTTTTCACTTTAAAAATTTGGAGACATCATTTATATAGAGACAAATGTTAAATATATATTGACTATAAAATTTTTAAGTATATATTCACTCAGAAGGAATTGAACATGAGGTAGAGAAGGTGACTTGAACTGATAAAGGATTATGATTGCATGATCAATTACCATCCTAGAAAAGAAAACAAAGTGGTGGATACCTTGAGTTTAAAATATCATTCTACATTAACCATTTTACGTTTGGAACATGACTCCTTGATTAATGATTTGAGGATTTTTTTTCTTGGAATTTGTTGGTGCAGGAAATTACTCTGTTTTGTTTCAGGTGGTAGTGTAGTCGTCTCTCTAAAATAGAATTAACCAAGCACAGAAGGAAGACCATGAGTTATAGAAAAAGGTATAATTGGTTAAGAAAGGTAAATTACCTGAATTTAATGTTGATAAAGATTGTGTATTAATATTTGGAAATGGATTATATGTGCCTTATGATTCCCAGCTGAAGAAATAATTGTTAAGTGAAGCTCATAGTTCTCTATTTTCAGTTCATCCTGGCAACCCTAAGATGTAAAAATACCTTCAGAAGTATTATGGGAGGGATGGAATGAAAAAATATATTTATGATTTTACCATGAAATTTTTGACTTGTCAACGGGTTAAAGCAGAGCGAAAATTACCATAGGGGATTCTTCAACCTTTTCCAGTATCGGAGTGGAAATGGAAAAATATATCAATGGGCTTCATGGTGGGACTACCAAAGACTTCATGGGGTAATAATGTGATTTGGGTTATTTTTTATCGATTGACTAAATTTGCAAATTTACTTTCAATTCAAGATACTCTATCTTTAGATAAAAATTTTCATTTGAACCTTAAAGATATTACTAGGATACATAGTGTTATTCACTCTATTTTATCTGACTGTGATCTCGGGTTCACTTCTAACATTTAGAAAGGCCTTCAAAATTCATTAGGAATTGAATTAAATTTATACACTACTTTTCATCCTAAATCTGATGGAAATTAAAGCGAACAATTTAAACATTGGAGGATATGCTTTAAGTTTATTTAATGGATTATTAGGGAATTTGGTATCATCATCATTATTTAGTTGAGTTTTCTTATAATAACTATTTTCATTCTAGTATACATATGGAACTATTTGAGGCATTATATAAAAAAGAGGTTTTGGAACCCGAATTAGTAGAGGAGGTGGCTAAGAAAGTGAATATGATACAGCAACACATGAGAAAATCTCAGAGAAGGCAGAAAAGTTATGAAAATAACTAGAGGGAAGACTTTTATTTCAAGGTAAGTGATTGTGTTTTCTTAAAATATCTCCTTGGAAAAGGGTTATTCACTTTGGTAAGAAATGAAATCTAAGTACACAGTTCATTGGACCTTATGAAATCTTAGAGAAAGTTGGATCATTTTCCTACTGAGTAGCTTTTCCTCCGATTTTATCTGAGGTACATAATTTTTTCATGTTTCAATGTTAAGAAATTATATGCTAGATTTATCTCATATTTTGAGCCCAAGAGTGGTTCAATTGGAAGAGAACATTTCTTAAGAAGAGAAACCAATTCATATTCTTGATCATATAGAGAAAGTATTTTTTAATAAGGCAATTCATCATGTTAAGGTTTTGTGGAGAAACCACATGGTTGTAGAATCAAAATTGGAATCTAAAAATTCTATGAGGGAAAGGTATCATCACTTGTTCAATAAGTGAATAAAACTTTTGAGGATGCAATTTCTAGGAGGGTAAAATGTAACAACCCAAGTACTTATAAAATAATTTGTTTCCAATCTAGAATTAAAAAGTTAAATTCATTATAAATGTATAATGAAATAAGTAGTATTTATTGAAATTAAGGAATATATACTAATAGAATAGTAACCTCATCTATGAGATTATAAATAAAATTTATGTTTCTTATAAGTGAAAATATGATATATTTATATCATGGACTAAGTAAATAAATGGTTTGAAAATGATAAATTAAGTGTTGGTATTTTTGTGACACGTAAATTTTTATTTTTGATTTTATAATTAATATAATGATTTAAAAAAATATCTTCATAAAATATATTCATAAATTAATATTTTGTTTTTTTATTATTATAAGATACATTTACGATGCCTTAATTAATTTTTCAAAGTGTTATAAAATCAATTATAATTTTAAAATTAGTATTTCTTGAACAAATTATTATTTTAATTAAAAATTAAATTTCTCATATTTAGAAAATTATTTTTATAAAATGGACTTCATTTTTTAATATAACACATAAAAAAATGGTTAAGGTGGATTTTTGGTATTTTTCTAAAATACTTGAATTTTTGGTGAATAGTAAAATACAATAATTTATTATATTTAATAAATACATGATTTATTGAGTCATGGATGATGTATGGATGATGGAATCCCATAATCCCAAAATATAATTCATTATCTTAATATATTTAGTGATAATACTCAAATAATTCATATTCTTGAGAAAAAATAATAAACTAATGAATAAAATAATCAAAAAACACCCCTCTCCTCCACTAAAAAAACCACCCCTCACTGCCTTTTCTCATCACACCTCAAATCCTTTTATCTTGTTTAGTTTCTACCCAATTAAATTCCCAAGACTCTTCCCCACGTCCAAGACCATTTTGTCTCAAAAAAATGCCAAATACAAGTGCATTAATGGGGTTCTCAAGGAGAAGAGTTCAAGAGGTAAAATCCTTTTTCAATTTCTTTTATTTTCTTTTCAATTTATTTTATTTTCTTATTCTATCCTCACATATCCTATAAAAAGTGACATTATAACTCGTGAATCTTATATATACTTTAATTTTGTTGTGTTAATGTAATATACATCATCAAACCTCTCCCTTTCTCCTCTTATTCTAGATAATGAAAGCCTCATCTGTGATGTGTCGATTCACCGCCTTCATGGACGTTGAATTTTCATTTTATTTTAACACCTTAAATACTGGTCATAAAACCATTATTATGGATAAATAATATTTTATTATACATATTATAAGTTATATAATATTCTATAACCAATATATAAACATGATATTAAATAAAATGATATAAGTTCGTGTTGGTCGTAAAAACCGCCAAAATAAATTAAATCATTGTCATTAATGTTTTATCTAATGAATCATCCTCATATAAGAAAAAAATGATATATGAAATCATTTAAATTTATGGAATCATATTAATACCATTTTATTCCAATTCTGTATTTTTTTCTTTCATTCGATAAGAAAAATCATAATGAACAAACCATGGAAACCATGAAATAAACCCACCCAAAACAATAAAAATAACAAAATATAATCAATAAATGGGTGGGAATATTTTATAAAAATAACATATAAGGTATTATAAGTATGAATATATTTATTTAATAAATTAATAACACTATTTAAAACATTATACATGTGGTTTTAACACGTTTGAATAAAGTCAAACCCTAGGTAAGGAACTTTTCTTTAAAAATCCTCTTTTAATTTCTTTTTTTAAAAAAATCAAAATTAATTTTTTTAACATATACAGAATAAGTGGATTTTCCAACTTTCATGATTCATTATTGTGTTGAGGTCTTTTATACAATATTTCATTATTATTTTCTAAAAAAAAAATTTCCTTTGTATGTGTGCAGTATTTCTTTGAATTAAGTGGTTTTTATCAAGGAATGATTTTTATGATACAAGTATTCTTGTTTTATAATTATTTTTTGGTTCTTGGGAATTGTTTATAATAAAGGGTGGTACCTATATATCCCTCCAATTTATTGAGTATGTTTATGTTATAAGTTGACCATAATGGTTATTCCAAGTGTAACTGTGATGGTTACACCATAAGATAGTCTTGATGGTTACATTAAGTAATTAATTAGTTACAAAAGTTACCTATATGGTTTTATTTATGTTTTCTATGTTTAATTTAAATATCTTATTTTCACAAGTTAATTATATGATACTTTATGGGTGAGTAGTATGTCTTTGTGAAAATGATTTCATATGTTTATAAGTATTTAAATACTAACTATTTACTTTCTTTTATGTCCCTTAAAAATATTTTTGTTCCCATACCAAGTTCTAAAATGTTTTTCATAGGGTTTAAGGATGTTCAATAGAAAATAAGAATCCATGTTTAATGTTGTGAAGATTTTCCATGAAAATATTTCATTTTATATTAAAAACTTTTGTATTATAGAAGAAATGGATAATGTTTTAATAGTACCCACTTTGTATTATTTTGGGTATATATGTATGAATTATGTCCTATTTATCTAAAACTATAAATTGAAAAAAACTTTGGGAATGTAAGAAAGTGAATTCTAAAATAATTTACTAGATTATGTAATGTTTAAGGTTGGGTCCTTATAATGATCGCTCAATGTTTTGAAGCTTCATTTAAAATTTTACATGGTTATTTTAAAATAAAATGTTTTCCTTAATATTTTAGAAATATTTGGATTTTAAATAAGTGATTTCAGAATAAAAAATTTATTTTCCTCATGAAATATTTTAGTGATCTTTTAGATAAATTTTTTATCTATGATAACATCCATTGATTTCAATTATGATTTATTGTAGATATGATTTAATGATACCAAAATTATTCTTTATATGGATAGTTTATGATTATAATTATGAGATGTTTATGAAACTCATCTATTTTTCATGGGTTATGCTATGATTAAATGATGAAATGTTTATGAAAATTGTTTCCTTTTTATTGTTTATGATATGATGATATGATAAATGTTTTATGATCTTATGGAAAATATATATATGGTTTTCATTATGTGAATGGTTAGAACATAATTATATAGTACTCCAATGCATTGGGTAATGATGGATATATCATGAGATAATAAGAACTAGAATGGGGAGTGAAACCAGTTTAGTAAGGTATATTATCCATTATGATAGTCTTGGGAGTGAACCTTGACTAAGGATATGATATAATGGGGAGTGAACCCAATCAACTATGATAGTCTAGGCAATGATCGTTGACTAA
This sequence comes from Viscum album, assembly GCA_963277665.1. NCBI lineage: Eukaryota > Viridiplantae > Streptophyta > Magnoliopsida > Santalales > Viscaceae > Viscum > Viscum album. Next base: position 403,818,082 of record OY728142.1, read on the forward strand.
GGAAATGATTTTATATGCTTGTGTGTATGATAAAAATTTATGTTTTATTCTTATGATATGTTCCCATTGTTGATGATTTATTATTTATGATTCTAAACTATTAATCCTTGTTTATTTTGATTGACAAAACCTTATTCCATGATTCATGATTAAAGATCTTTGAATAATTGGGTATGATTATTTTAAGTTATAATCATGTTATAATACCTTTATTATTATCTTATGCTTGTATAGGATTATAGATTTATATCTCCTATGTTTACCCTTACTGAGCATCTGATCTCACCCTTTATTTTGTTTCCTTTTCCCCAAGATATGAATCCAAATCTCTAAATACATTAATCCATTATAGTTTTAGCATGGACCATAATTTTTTTTAATAGATATTCATATAATAATATGTAATGTTTATTTATAAAAAGTATAGGTTGTTATAGTTATAACTCACAAGGAATACATACAAGTGAGAAAAAGTTTTGGTCTTGCATTGTATTGGATGCCCATATATAGATGTGATTGGGGATTACACCTGATGGGATTCCCATGATATGGTTATGACTTGCAAGGAATATTTCCTAGTGAGGAAAAGGTTAAGGCATACACTTTATATGATGCCCATATATGGATGAGGTTAAAGCTTACACCTGGTGGGATTCTTATAATATGATTTTACCTCATAAGGAATATGGATATATGAGGAAAGAGATATGGTTTACACTAATCGGATTCCCATATATGGATAAAGTTGGTTCATACACCAAGTTAGATAACCATATATTGATATGGTCGGGGATTAAACCTTTTGTGATGCCTATATGGATGAGTTTGGGCCTTACACCTGGTGGGATTCTCATGATATGTTTTATCATGGTAACTAGGTATAGAATATTGGTTCACTTTTATTTTGGGGGAAATACATGATGTAAAAATTTTAGGTATCACTTTTATGGAAGGAGGATCCATATTATTTAAGTGGGAGTTGGGAAATCACATGAAGCATATGGGGTCATGTGATCGAAGTCATGTGATTATGTAACCATTATTTTCTTAGGTGATCATGTGACATGATCACATAAATGAAAGGTTATACCAAGATCGTGTATCTGATATAAATTAAAGTTATTATAATTTTCATGGATAATCACACGATCGATACTTGTGAAAGTTTTTATGAAATTCATTGATTTTTTCCCCTTCATAAAATTCTCATCCTTCAAAGTTACTCACCAAGTTTTTAAATGGTAGTCCTTAATGATTTGTTTTCCATTGTTCTTTTAACTCTCCATATTTTTGCTTCCCTACTTGTTTCTATGTGTCTTTACCTATTAGTATCTTCATCCAAACTTCTAAATAGAATTTGGGGTTTTTATAGACATTTTTATTTGAAATCTAAATCATTTCATAAGGTAGGAAATTCATGTGTGTTTCTAAGGAGTTTTAAGACACCCATGTGAGTATCTCATAACTTTTATGGACCATGTGACTAATTCTTCACCTCGGGTGTGTTATTAATAAAGTGTGGACATTTATTCCAACAACATCGCATAACCATAAACGATAAAAAATCTATCCATAATATACATCCTTTCTAGGCTTGTTGCATGATCCTATATCTTTTAGGAAATTTCATTCTTAGGGGAATCATTTAATCCATAGAGACAGTAAATCGATCCATCATTGATAGTCTCCTCTGATCTTGTAGAATGATTATTTTGGGGTCAAGTAATCACATTACCCAAAAGTATCACATGATGTTACCACTGTTATGTGATCACATAACCTAATTGTGTGACCATTAAGATTTCATGTGATTTGGGAATGAATTTTTTTATTCTAATTTCTTTTTTACCAAAATGGTACTTGTACTTTGTGTATTTTTCACCACTTATTTTTTTATATGGTGGGATTCAAAAAATTACCCCTTCTAAACAAAGTCCAAAAGAAGAATGGATGACTCTGTTCTAAGGAACTGGATACCTACCTGAGTCTAAGTCCTTTGGTATTTCATATGACTCTTTATATTCCAGGTGACATTCTATATATATGTTATTAAGGGGCATGATTCAAATATGTGTCTCAATGTTTAGTTCTCTATGAACTTGTTCTAAAAACACTTCCTTCATGTGATCCCTTCACTTAACTAGTTTCACTTGAACAAATCACGTAACTCTATTCGTGTGATTAGAAACATTAATTCACTTATCCATTTATTGGGCTCATGAATCCTTTATATAATCATGTGATCATGTGATTTCTTTATGATCATTCATCCACCTAATGTTGTTGTGATCATGTGATTGTGTGACCTTGATGAAGTCACATGATAATTTTACTTTATATAAGTCATGTTATCATGTGAACTTATATAATTCAGTTGATATCTTTAAATTTTAATGCTTTTTAATCTTAAATTTAATCTTACCCTTTTTATTTAGATGATTTTGAGTTGGGAAGCTAAGGAGTTTATAGCTTGTCAGACTACCATGGTAAATAGTGTGGAGGCTGACTAATGTGAATTTTTTCAATCTATTCATGGTCGTTTTATGATTTTGATGGGTATAAATATTTTAGGGTATCCACTATCCAAATGGATACCTCTGTATTGGTTTGGTCTTCAGAATAATGCATCAATATTACCACCTTAAGAAGGTATCTTTCCTCCTTCTTGGATCATCAAGACTCATAACACATTCCAATAGAATATATCATATGTGGTTCATTTCATTCCCAAGTAGGAAAACTTTGATGGATATTTTTTGAGACCTATTTTGATGGATATTTAAGGGAATTGGCATGACTCTGAGCTCAATACTCATGTATATAGATTGATAATGTGGAAATCTATGTCAAATCATAAATATGGATAGTTATAAAACTAGGAAATTTGATTATATGGGGACTTCGGAATGGATTGGGGTTTTATCTTCTAGGTTCAATACATTAGCACAAAATTTGCAATAGAATTTAAAAATATAGGCTTATATGAGTTTTTATTGGTTTTAAAAACTCTTACTTATTGAAAAGGGAGATCTCAATTTATCCAAATGCTTCCTTGAGAAGGATCTATATACAATAGTCAACATATCTTTTAAGAAATGGGATACATTATTTGTCAACAATACTATGCATGAACCATTATCTAATAATCCTAAGGATTTTCCATAACATGAATATTTTGGAGAGGAGGGTATTTATTGGGTGATTCTTAAAGAAGGTTAGTTTAATATTTGGGGACAAACAGTCACTTACAATGGTAATCACCTTATTCAATTAGTTGGTTTTTAATGATATTCCATTGTGGGTACTTATTCCCAATTCATGTGAAATGTGGGGTAAGGGTAACCACCTTTGTTATGGAGGCATAGTTAGAAATTGGTGGACATATTTTCTTGGTCATTCCTATATAGGACAAATTGTATCACCAGCTTGACCATATATATAATGGGAAGGCTCTATACATTATTTTGGGCCCCTTCTTGGTGTTATGGGGATGTATTGGAGCTCATTTGGGTGGTTATGAGTTTATTAACACACAAGACATTCCTGGTGTCTAGTTTATACCATTCCTCCATAGCATAAATGGGGGGATTCCTTGTATACTTAAGAATTAGGAGATAAGGAACAAATTTAACTAGCATGATAAATTTATGTACATGTTTTATAGAGATCAATCCTATTCCATTACTAACAATAGTAAGGATGATCTTTAGGCTTGTACTTAACTGGTGGTTTTCATGAGGTTTTCTTATTATCTCATATTGATGGAAAGATCATCTGTGAATGGTATGTTCCTTTCTAGTTTGGGAGATAGTTTCAATGTATCTAGACAATGTGACTTACTCCTCACAATATTCATGCAGAGAGACACCCCATGGTAGATCGATAGTTTTGTATCATGTTGACTAGGGAAGAAACTTTGATTTGGGTGACCTTCCCTCCATCTAATGTGGATATTGGTCTCTAAAAGTCATATGTTGATACCTAGATCCATTTTTATCTCGATGGTCAATCAGGTGTGATGGTTACAAATATCAAAGAGCTCCCATCGATGGTCGGGGGTGAGGACATAGAGGATCCAATGACATTGAAAATCCAAATGCCTAATAAATTTCAAGCTTCTAGTATACCAGTGGCTCTATAAATTCCTCCTAAGTAGGTTAGGTGATTGGATATAACTTTTAAATCGAGTGGAGTTCCACCAGATGTTGTCACATTGGATGGAGTTCTCACAAATGGAGTTTTGGATGGTGGGGTACCCATGAGTAAAATACTAGTGATTAAGGTACCACCATTATTTCCTACTCCAGTCATGGATTCATTTCCCATTGTTTTTCGATAATGGGATGGATAGAGAATAAAAACATCATTCATAAAAACCTATAAGATTCTTTTTTAAGTGCAGGTAGAGATAGAGGGATTCAAAAATGTAATTGCATCACAAGGAACCTCTTATGAGGATAATCCTATCGAATTCAAGGAATTAATTTAAGATATCAATGATGTGATACACTCTATTTAAGTTTAGGTTCATTATAAAAACTGGGAATTATAAATGACAGTTCCCAATATAAGGGAAAATGGTAACGGTAAGGGAGGCTAGGTGAGATAAAATTCATTATTACTCACATACTTCTTATTGTTATTGATAAATTTATTATATTTCCCTTGGATATTGTAATAGTATGAAGAGATTTTGTCACCACTTGTTTCTGTAGTAGGGTAATGGTATCTAGATCCAGCTCACATGATGGTGGGGAGGCTGATTATTTAGGCTCTTTTGGTTAGATAAAGCACATAGAAGCAGTGGTTGTTGATCTAGAAGTGATTTCATTCATTCTTCCATAAATTCTATCTCTAGTACCTTGAGCACTAGTTTCATCCAAAATTATTCCCTTAGAATATATAAGTAAGAGAAATTGAGTGAGGTTGCTAACAAAACAACCTTATTTAGGGTCAATAAGTGTTTTATTTATAGTTTTTTTTAATATTTATAGTAGTTTATCATAATTTATTTGATTTTATAGGTTCTCATAAGGTAACTTATAGGAAATAGGTGTTTATGGAAAATAAATATACACTTTATATCCCTCTAGTGAGACCTCTGGCTTAGGACAGAGTTCATATAGGGGTGGGAATGACCAGGGTCCAAATGGAATTAGACCCAGTTCCTGATTCAAATGAATTACCCTCATTTGACCTAGTGTGTGTGATATTGGAGAATCATAACATAAGAAACTATTCTACTTATATTATTTCTAGGTTAGATTAATTATTTAGATATGTTAAGTGTTTCCTCTAGAATTTTGTTTATAGTCTAGGTTATATAATATTGTCTGATCTCTATCTTTATTTTCAAACATTCATGGTGGTAATACTAACACAATATTATAGCATAATACATTGGTAAGAGGTACATAATATAAATCCTAGGGTAACTTATCATATAATAACATCTCTATTGTGCCTCAAGTCAAGGTATAAGTAATAGGCATAGCTATTATTATAGCCGAAAAAGGTATATTATTAGTAGTTAACAGAGTTACTAATTGTTTGATAACATTGTTTATGTTTTTAAAAAAATAAACTTTATATACTTAATTATAACATCTCTATCATGTATATTTAATCCTAATTATTCAATATATTTCCTAATAGAAATGGTTAAGTAACAAGCATGTTCAGTATCAATTCATCCATGAAATGCGAGTACAAACTCCTCACTCAATTTCATAGTCATGAAATATATCCTTATTCTTAGGATAGGCCGAGTTCAAGGCTTGTAATACTTATTATTTAAACATAATTTTAGGTGATAGGTGTTTGAATACATCTATAGCTTGATTATGGAGGTCCAATTTAAAGATATCAGGGATATATTAAGCCATATCCAATCCATGTTCATGACCCTTGGTTATGTTGGGTTAAACTATCGAGAACTCCAAAATAGGGTGAATGATGTGGTCATAATAAGGGAGTAGAAGAGGGACCATGAGTTGATAATATTAATATTAGAGGCCTCATCTTCAGCCTTATATCATTGGAATATGGCCCTTCACAAATCATTCAATCATGCGATGGAAGTAGCAACACCTCAAATCTTGGTCAATAAAGGGAGAGATGAAATTGATAATCTTCAAAAGGTGTTGTATCACCTAATTTATATACATAATACCACTGATAATATTGTTATGGAACAAAAAAATCTCATTGATGTAGCAAGAAAGGCTAAGCTAGATGTTGTTTCCAAAGCATAGGTGTTGCAACTGACTGTAGAGGCGGAAAATAATTGATGATTTTCATTAGTCTATAACTGATCTAGGATAGAATATAGGGAATATTTTTGAATATTCTAATCATATGTGATAATATTATTGTATCATTATATGTTTCATAACTATTTAAAACATGGGAGAGACTCTAAAGTGTGTAGATTCCTCCTTTATTTTGAACTTCCAATGAATAAAATCATTTACACCTTTTTGTTATTGTCAATTTTTCATAACTTATATTATTTTGATAATCTAACCTTTTTTGATTTACATAAACAATTTTAGATTCCTTTAATTTTAAATAAATCCCTTCACATTCAAAATACTTGAATCATAAAGAATTTCTCTTGGGTGTGGCTCATGGATGGGTACAGGTATATGCACCGTCACCATTACACTAGAGTTGGTATATTTGGATATGGATGATGAATTATTCGGTATAAGGAGACAATTTTGAGTGTGGGTATGATTAGAGGGATTATATAACTATTTACTCGGCAAAGGGGCCTATTAAGAATAGCTTGGATTTTTCTAGGGTCATATAGTGGACCCCACACACTTTGCTCCTTTTATATTATTACCCTAACTTTTTCCTAAGTCTCATATAGGTGAGGAATTAGTAGGAAAAGAGTTATATTTTTCTTAGACATTCCGTTATAGGTTTTTAGTTTCAAAACATTTATTCTTATTTTTTTAGTTACACCAATATAAACACTATGGATATTGTTTAAGGTCACACAACTTGGACTAATATCACTAATTTTTAAGTTCATGTATCTTAGACTAATGTAGGATGAGGTATGACATAATGTTTAATGAATGGGTCATTATACTCTTATCTTTAAAGTGATCATAATGCAAAAACTTATAATGTCGAGGGTATCAAATCCACTTGAATAGATGGGATTGTGCACTGTGTAAATAATAACTCAAGGAATTTGAATCTAGGATGATGGGATAAGATAGGTACACAAGGTATAACTACCAAATATTATTAGGTTGATAGGTTCCTTTGTGATTTTTCTGGGTAATATGGTGATAGAGGACATTCCCTTCAAGAAAAAAATGCTTATATCTGGCTATCCATATGGGTTATGTGAAGCTATATTAGGGAATATGTGCATAGCCATGTATTAGTGTCCCTAGAAGTCATATATACTCATTTACTATATCCATGGAAGTTTTATGGAGATCCAGATACTCATAAAATTAATTATGGTTATGGAATTAATAACTAATCAAGAAGGGTTATTGTACCTAAGAAGCTACACCAGTGTGTATTGAGAACATGATCGAAGAAAAGGAATATAATATATCATTTCTATGACTTTTTACAGAACTAGGGGGTTTTTCGAGCATAACTCGTCTTTTTATAGGGTCATATGATATACCCCACAAGTTTTATGCCTTTTTTTAATTTTTATGCTATAATTTTTTTCACTAAACATCATATAGGGGAAGTTTAGCTAGTGAAGACTTGAATTTTTATCAAGTCTCCCTTTACAGGTTTTTTACTTGATAAGTTTTTTGTCTCTTTCACTTTCATTTCAAGGTCATATGATTAGGAAAAAAAGAATGTTTATGTGTAAGGTCTTACAGCTTAGACCTAATGAAAATGTCCACCTTGTTATGAAAGGGTGAAAGAGTCTGATGTCGACAACATCACCTTGAGGATGAATAAAATATATAGACATGCAACATTAAGGATACCTAAATACACCAAAATAGTTGGATTATAGTAGGCTTAAATCATATCCTATGAATACTTGGATCATTATAAGATGGAGATGAATGCTAGTAAGTTAATTGTTGGTAATGAGAATTCAGTGCCACATCATCCGGAGATAGTGTATGGGGTTAAGAGGGGCATTTCCTTCAGGACCTATATATACCCACGGGATTACATGGAATATATGTTTCTCTTTTTAACATGAAATTAAGGGTCTATTTTGATGGATAAAAAACCCTGTTACCACTTTCCATCGGAGAAAACCAAGAGGGTGTGTGCTTAATGTTATGGATTTTATTGGTGTGTTCCAAGTGTCAAAGGTATGAAGTGGTTTTATGGTTAAAGAACTACTCAGAGAGGGTTTAGAAACCTTGAAAGGTTAAATGAATATATATTGAACACTTATTATAATATTTTTTAGATAACATCAATTATGCTTATTCTATGGTCATATAGGGACATTGGTTGCAGTTTAATGTTTCAAAAAATTGACCATATATTGTAATTTGGGATAAAACCTCACTAAAACTCAAGGATTAAATTAGTTTGGGATATCAATAAATATCTTAGAGGATAATTAATTGAGACACAACTCTTATGTATGTTCCTCCTGCACAAACCCTATTTATTCATAGGAGAATGGTAATTTTATCACATTCTTGAAAATGTTACTTGTTTTTAGAATATATAAAATTTTCTATATGGATTTGGTTCACATGTAGGATAAATGGGTCATTTATCATAAATTGTCTTTAGGTCCATCTCAAGGAGCTTAGATGACACTACATATCCAAATATAATCAGAAATCAAGCCACATGTAGTTCTTATATATGTTTTCTCTTGATATGGATATGTCTCACATACAAGAAACTGAGGCATTTGTTTCATAATTTGTGACTAGGAATTAAATATAATATCCAAGAATCATGGAATATCCTATGAAATAGGAATCAAGTCACACATAGTTATTTAAAAATTTACATGGATGAATCTAGATCACATGTGAGAATTTGGGGCATTCATTTGTGATATAAAACACTTACTCGATGGGGGAAAAGTGTTAACAACATTATGGTTGGGTCTGAAGCAATAAATTAGGGAATCACTATGTATCTTACTGGAGTATGAATCAATACATATATAGTTCTTAAAAATAAATCCCCTATATTGATCTAACTAATATGTAGGGTGAGGGATTTTTTTTAGAAATTATAGTTAGGTACATGATATAAGATATGAGCATTACTACATATCATGTGTTGATAAGAATCAATCTATTTTTGATTCTTAAAAATAAGATCCCCTATATATATCTAACTCATATATAGGGGAAATGGTAAATTTTTATATTTTTTAATATGAGGACAATTATTGGGTCTAAGGTAGAGCACTTGGACATCACTACGTATCCCATGGTGATGGGAATTAATCCTTCACACAATTCTTAAAATGAGAAAAACTTTTGGTTGAGGTGTTAAGTGTTTGTATCAGGTGTCTAACCAAATCCTCTAGGCTCACATGGGTCATGATGGACATGAGAAATAAGGGTAACTTGGATAATCACTTATATTTTATGAGGGTACATAATTAAAGGTAAATAGGATGGCTTCCATGCAATTTAATATCCTATGACTAGGATATAAGTGTTGTGAATTTTATCATCATATTGTGATGACATATTGCCATGTATTTTAACATATTACGATAAGTAAATTAGTGCTATGTAGTTTATTTTCATGTAGCTAAGATTAGAGTGATATGAATTTTATGGTCTTATTACTCAGACCTTTTACATAGTTTAACATCATGCATCATGGACATTGTCATCCATATTTATGTCATACAAATAGGATAGTTTTCTAAGTATTTTATCAATGTACATGGTGGACATTAGTGTTTTTTAGTTTAAGGAATTATATCTCAAAACTTTCTCGTATTTTAACATCATTCGACACAGGTGTTTTTAGGTAGTTTTAAATTGTGTGATTAGGAATGGTTTCCAAGTATTTTATCATTATACAAGGTGGACATTAGTGATTTTTATTTTAAGTTATTATTTCTCATACATTTTTCATAGTTTAACATTGTGTGGAATGGATGTTGTCATGAATTTTCACATCGTGCAACTAGAATGGGTTTACAAGTAGTTTATCATCATACAAGGTGGACGTTGGTGATTTTTATTTTAAGTTCTTATATCTCATACCTTTCATATTTAAATATGAGAAGTATTTTTTTTAGGAACCTCACTTTAGTGGTGGGTGTTATGTGATATCTATCCATGGTGATTAGATAATATACTTTTTTGGAGAATAACTTGTATACCACATAGTTCCCCTCCCATTTTGGATCCAATTTCATAGGATTATTTTCTAGAATCATAGGGGATAACAAGGCTAATACCAACTCTCATTCCAAGAATGAACAAAGGTGAACCTTTCTATTAAAATATTAAGTGATCCAGCTTTTATGAATTGTGAGGTTTTGTAAAATATTCAACACCTCCTCATCAAAAAATATCAATCTCATCAAGTCACTTCTAGGATTATACATCTTTATATAATTGATTACATATGGGAACTCAAAGAAATGAGCCTTAAACCTCAATGGGTAGCACTACCTCTATCCTATACAGAAGAAAATATGGGGTTACCTATGTAGTAGTGTAGTTCATGGATTGATATGCCCAAAAAGTATACAAGAGATTATCTGGCCATGAATTCTTATCCTTGTCTACAATTTTATGAAGTAAATTGGATATATCCTTGTTAAAATCCTCTATTTTTCCATTTTTTACTGTATGGTAATGGTATGAATTATTTGACTATATTTTGTACTATTGATACAATGACTTCAACTTTGATGTATAAAAATTGGTAGCTGTCACGACCCATCCTCGGGGCCCATGCCGTGACTACCCCAAGCCCGCCTCCCATAAGCCAGGGGCTGGAGACTAGCACCAAAGGCGTAAATCCTGACAAAGGGGAAGGCATTGCCTTTATAAAGTAAACAAACACCACAGAGTAAGCCAGAAGAAGTAAAAACTAAGTAAAACTGGGTACAAAAGTAAGTGCGGAAAGTAAATGGGCCAGAATACAAACTCAAACTGAAAGTAAAGTACAACTGGAAAGAAAGTACAGCAACTGAAAGTAAAGCAGCAATGTCGATCCATCCACTGGAAGTCCCACCTGAAGGGTGGGTACAGATAGCCACCTCAGCTCCCCGGGTCCAGCCTTCTGCTCCATGTACATCCCACCCAATGGTCCACCTCCAGGTACCGACTGCTCCACAAGCCTAAACCACAATCAGCGCTATCCGTCGTATGCATCCAACACCACGTAGTGTGGGCATATCCCGTGTAGGGGTGAGTATACGCTACTCAGTAGGGACCCCGAGACCCCCAAAGGTCTCCCAGAATCCACAAAGGATAATCCACAAAGGAAAGATACAATCACGAAGTAACATCCAACACTACTTAGGTATATGCCCATACATATACCTAAGTCATCAATTCCAGTACGGCTCCAACATCCGAGCCCAAGTTCGATCACTTCCACACAGGATAGTACAACCCAATCCACACAGGAAAGCACAACCCAATCCACATAGGAAGGCAAGTCAATCATATCGAAGATATTGATTGAAAGTCAAGACTCAGATAACACAGGTATACTTCTTCGTAAGGTGATAGATATTATCAGATGTAGCCACTGATTCATCTAATATGGGACCCACGTAGGATACTAAACCAGCTAAGTTGTCGGACCCACATAGAATATAGACCAGCTACTCTTCCAGACCCACGTAGGATACAAGAACAGAGTCAAACACTACCGGACCCACGTAGGATACAAGAACAGTAGTACTGTCGGACCCACGTAGAATACAAGAACAGTAGTCATCGTTGTCGAACCCACGGAGGATTTCAGTACGGTCTTCATTGTTGTCGAACCCACGGAGGATTTCAGTGCAGTCTTCATCAGTGCCGAAGCCATGGAGGATTTCAGTGCAGTCGTCATCGTCGTCGTAGTCGCAGCCAGCTCTAGGGTTCCCACACACAGCATGCTCGTTTTCGGGAGGGTCCGCTCCATGATCCAAGGGTTCGATACATCAACTGACACATAGTCCAGAGTTGATGTATCCCAAAGTTCTGTCTCGACAAAGGGAACTCAACGTGACAGAAGGCGCGTCAATCGGACGCCCGGTCTGAGAGTTATTGGCTTTTTCGTTCCAGGGGCCCAGTTAGTTTTTAAGCCAAAACCAACCCAACCACACTCCAACTGCGTCCAAACCTTGAGCGTAGTAATCCAAAAGGTCTGTCTCACTAAGAGGAATCCAACAAAGTCGACGGCACATCAATCGGATGTCCTGAGCTCAATTTATAAGTGTTTCCGCTCCGAGGGCCCGGTTGGTTTCGTGTTCAAACCAACCTGGACATACCCAAAGTTCTCTGAAACCTTGATTGTAATATACTGAAACAACCGTCTCGATCCAAGGATCGCATCGCAACTGACTTTGTGTCGATCGGAGGATCGTAGCCCAAGATACGGGCGTTTGAACAGAACTGTCTGGAAATAGGGGGTTTTGGGCCCGAAGCGACCCGGCCCAAGACCCCCTGGGTTGGCCCGAACCGGATCCGGGTCCGGCCCATTAGGGAGCGGCCCGGCCTGGTGGGCGCGGCCCGGCTCAGCCGGCACGGCCCGGCCCGGTGCGGCGCGGCCCGGCCCGGTGCGGCGCGGCCCGGCCCGGTGCGGCGCGGCCCGGCCCAGTGCGGCGCGGCCCGACCCGGTGCAGTCGGTCCGGCCTGGGTGGCCCGTTGGCCTGGCGCGTACACGGCCCATGTGGCCATATAGCTCGGCTCGGCCGAGCTGTCGCGGAAATGGGGGGGGCGCGCTGCCCCCCTGATTGAGAAACCGCGGCCCCCACGTGGGGGTCGCTCCTTGCCAGCCAGGGGTTACGACCCTCGGGTTTTCTCAAAAACCGACTGGCTGGTTTGGTCGGCCGGTGTGACATCGCGGGACCCCCGCGGGTCCTACCCTCCTTGTGTCGGCGGCTGGTGGTTCCGGCCGTCGCTCCCCGCACCACCGCGGCCTTGTCCGACCGCCGCGGCGCAACGGCGCCGCGCCCCTCCGCCGCAGCCCCGCTCCGGCCGCGGTCTTTTCATGATTCCCAGAACAGCGCGACAATGCCGCGCCCCTTTTCCGCGGCCCGACCCCGGCCGTGGCTTCTTTCGGCCTCAACGGCACAGTGCGATGGCACCGCGCTTCTTCGCCGCATTTCTCCATGTTTCTGCGTGGTGTCGTTGCACCGCGCCGCCTTCTTTCGAACCGCAAAAAACACAACAACAAAAGGGGGAGGAGAGACAGGCATGTTCGTGTGGTCCGACCTCCTCCCGTTAAGTTGATAACCAGCGGCCCAAAATAAAGACGAAGAATGGCAAAGAATATTTTACGAACAAAAATTAACCCCTACCTCGATGAAGTCGTCGAACGAGGTTCGTCGCGGAAGACGGCGTTGCGGAAGGAGGCTCCATAAGCATTGTCGACATCGCGGTACACGGCATCACAGTGAAAAGGATCGTCAGCGTCGCGGTACATGGCGTCGCGTCGTCGATCTCTGAGGAATTTGCGTTCTTCGTCGGTGTCAGTGCGTTCTTCGTGTTCTTCAAGGAGGAAAATTAATTTCTTCGTGGAACTCTCCCTCTCAACACAACGAAGCAACCCCTAATGAAATAAGACTTTGTCCTATTTAATTAACACACACAATCCAACATTCCATTTGAAATTAAAAATAATTCATTCAATTAATTGAATAAATTGAAGAGTCTTAATAGTCCAATTAATGTGAGAGTTGACTTGGCATTTAATAAGGGGGTGCGGGTGTGTTACAAAAAAATGGGGGTTTGAGGAAGTTGAATAGGTGGGGCTCATGTGGGGCCCACCTCACTAATATCCTATCAAGAGGGGTTAGGATATAGTGGGTCCCACATCAACTTCCATAAGTAGGTTTAAACTACTTATAACATAAAATAAAAATTGTTGCACAACTTTTATTTTATTCATTAGTTAACCCTTTTTTTAAATAACCACACCTGAGAAAACACAATTCCAGAAAAGGTGTTCCTAAGCAATTATCGGCGCTGCGGTTTCATTTGTGCCTTTGGATTTTGATTCCGAGAACCGGTTCAAAAGTTAGAAAATCCCACTCGTTCTTTCACTGAACGTACCCGAGCTAAACTTCAAAAATTGATTCTGGGCACACCGGGCCTCGGAATCAGGTGCCGTCAGAAACTGTGCACTTGTAAAATCCCAAAGAAAATTAAGAAAAAATTTCCCTTGAATTTTACGGGTCTTTAAATTACTCCCACCTCAGGGATTTACGTCCCCATAAATATACATCATAAACTAGGGGAACAAATGTGGGTACTGTGCACGCATCTGAGCCTCCCGCTCCCAAGTGCTCTCCTGGAGGTTCCCGTGCTGCCATCTGATGCACACTAAAGGAATCGACCACCCACGTAGGACCCACTCCTGTTGATCCTCGATCTCCACTGGGACCTCTACAAAAATATCCCCATCTTCAATATCCATCTCCCCATGGTCGATGATATGCGTCGGGTCGTGCACATATCTCCTCAGCTGAGATACGTGGAAGACATCGTGCACCCGGTACAACTGAGGTGGTAGATTCAAGCGATAAGCCACCTCGCCTATCCTGCTGAGTACTTGAAAAGGTCTGATGAAGCATGGAGAGAACTTGTCTCCTCGGCCACATCTCCGTAATCCACATCAAGGTGAGACCTGTAAGAATACGTGGTTGCCATCCTTGAACTCTAGTGGTCTCCGCCTCCTGTCAGCATAATACTTCTACCAGCTCTGAGCTGTCCTCATCCGCTCCTGGATGACCTGGACCTTCTTTGTCATGGCCTGGACCATCTCCGGTCCCACAAGTGCTAACTTCCCAGGGTCTGTCTAGCACAGAGGTGATCTGCAAGGTCGGTTGTACAATGCCTCGTATGGTGCCATCCTGATGGTGGAGTGGTAGTTTTTGTTGTATGTGAACTCCACCAAGGGCAGGTGGTCCTCCCATCTATGAAAAAAGTCGAGGACACATGCACGGAGCATGTCCTCGAGAGTCTGAATGGTCCTCTCTGTCTGACCATCCATCTGAGGGTGAAAGACGGTGCTCAGACATAGCTGCGTCCTGAATGCCTCCTTCAACCCCTTCCAAAGCTGGGAAGTAAAGCGAGCATCTCGATAGGAGATGATAGAAGATGGTACACCATAAAGACGTACAATCTCCTAAATGTAGAGACCTCCCAAAATATCCATTGAGCCCTGCTCTCTGATGGGTAAGAAGTGAGCTAACTTGGTGAGTCAGTCGACAATCACCCAAATGGAGTCGTGACCTCTGGAAGTACGTGGAAGTCCAGTCACGAAATCCATAGATATCCCATCCCACTTCCACTCCGGGACCTCCAAGGGTTGTACCAAGCCGGCTGGTACCTGGTGCTCCGCCTTCACCTACTGGCAGGTGAGGCATCGAGAAACAAACTCTGCCACAACCTTCTTCATACCCAGCCACCAGTGTTGTCATCTGAGATCCTGGTACATCTTCACCACTCCTGGATGTACCGCTAAAGGGGAAGTGTGAAGCTCTCTCAGCACCTCCTCCTGTAAATTATCCGGTACCATGGTACATCCTCTAAAAAGGACATCGTGCTCTCCTCCTATAGAGAATCCATCAGGTGCTTGTCCTGAGGATATCTGTGCATGCCGCGTCTCACAGTCAACGTCCCCACACTATGCCTCTCTGACCCGCTGTAGTAGTGGAGGAGTGACCGTGAGTGACTGAAGAAAGGCTGCTCCATCTCTATCCATGAAGGATATCTACAAAGTGGCTAGCTGCTTCTTCGCCTCTCCAAGTAGTTGAATGCCCATACTCATGCTGATAGAATCCTCTACTATGTTCCCCTTTCCATGAGTATATACTATCTCAAAGTCATAGTACTGGAGGAACTCAATCCATCGCCAATGTCTCAGGTTTAGTTCCTTCTGTGAGAATATGTACCTGAGACTCTGGTGGTTAGAAAAGACTGTAAAGCACTCGCCCATCAGATAGTGTCGCCACATCTTTAGAGAAAAGACCACTAATGCTAACTCCATGTAATGGGTAGCGTAGTTTTTCTCATGTTGCCTCAACTATCATGATTCATAGGCGATCACTGCTCACTTCTGCATCAGGACACATCCGAGTCCGGTCCCTGATGCATCACAGTAGACTACGTACCCTACTCCCTCCTCCAATAGCCTCAATATAGGTGCGATGGTCAACCTCTGTCTCAGCTCCTGGAAGCTCTGTTGACATCTATCTTACCACACGAAGGGTTTCCCCTTCTTCGTCAAATCTTAAATTAGTGCCACAACTCTAGAGAATTCTGGCACAAACCTCCGGTAGTATCCAGCTAGACCCAAGAAACTCCACACCTCTGTCATGCTCCTGGGTGGCTCCCAAGCTAGCACTGCCTCGATCTTCGCAGGATCCACCACAACTCCCGCCTCAGAGATGAAATGTCTCAAGAAGTGGAACTCACGTAACCAAAACTGACAAATCTAGAGCTTACCATAAATCTGGTGCTCTCAGAGTGTGTCCAGTACAACCCGCAAGTGGTAGGCGTGCTCCTCCTTAGTGGTCGAGTATATCAAAATGTCATCGATGAAGACCACGACAAATCGATTGATTTATGGCTGAAAGATCCTGTTCATGAGACCCATGAACATTTTTGGAGCATTGGTTACGCTGAAAGGCATAACCAAGAACTCATAGTGTCCATACCGACATCTGAAGGTCGTCTTCTGCACGTCCTCTTCCCGAACTCTGAGCTGATGATAGTCTGGCCTGAGGTCTATCTTTGAGAACCACTGTGCTCCCTTGAGCTGATCGAAGAGATCGTCAATCCTCGGTAGCGAATACTTGTTCCTCACGATCACCTGGTTCAGGCGATGATAGTCGACACACAGTCACAAGCTCCCATCTACCTTCTTGGCGAACAAAATCGGGGAAGCCCCGGGTGAAACATTGGGTCGGATGAATCCCTTTCCCTACAAGTCCTCCAACTGTACCCGTAGCTCTTGAAGCTCAGCGGGGTCCATCCGATATGTTGGAGTGTATATCGGGGCTATCCCGAGGTATAGGTCAATATAGAATTCTACCTCTCTGCGAGGAGGTAGTCTTGGAACGTCGTCAGGAAAAACGTCTGCATACTGATCCACCACTGCAGGAAAACTCGGACTTCTCACGTCAACTGCTCCTAGGATGAGGCTAGCCAACTGATGAGTGATGGGTTGTCCTCTCCTCTACGTGAGTCCATCCTTCCCTCCTAAGGATCCCTTCTCGCCGGTGAAGGTGAACCTGCTCCCATCGGTGCGAACACATTGCACCTTGCGCCTAATACAGTCGATCTGAGCATGGACTGTAGATAACCAATCCATACCCAAGATGACATCTTAAGGCCTTGACGCCACTACAAGAAGATCCCAGCCGAAGCTCTCGCCTCCTAGAGTAAGCTCACACTGCCGGCACCAGTGCATAATCATCGAGTCTGCTCCCGTAGGAGTCTCTAGCTGTAAGGATCGAGCCAATAGATCCATCGGAATCTCCGAGCTCCGAACAAGGGCAGCGGCAATAAAATAATGACTCGCTCCTATGTCTATAAGAACTATATCAAGGGTGGAGTAGACACAGATAGTACCTAGAATCATCTCTGGTGCACCGTGGTCATAGGCCTCCACTGCCTGAAGCTGAGCCTACCTCTGCCCGCCGGCTCCCTATGGTCGGGGTGGACCTCCGGGTGGTGGTGGTGTTAAAGCCTCAAAGCATCGCCCACCACCTGCTGCTCGGCCAACTCCTCTGCCTCGTTCGCCTGCTCCCTGCGGACCGCCATGGTCGACCCTCTGCCTCTGCCTGGGTGGCCCTTCAACCGTCTGCTGCTCCTCTGCACGGCAGGTCGGGCAGTCACGAGCCATGTGGCCCTGCCCGCCGCATGCATAGCACTGTCTGCTCCTCGGAAGGCTAGCTCTGTGCCGTGTTTCCCGCACCTCTGAGCCAGTGTCCTGAGGTCATCCTCTTGATGGTCCGGTTTTCCTGGACCCCTGTGATGTCCATCGACTACCAGCTGCAGACGACTCTGCTACGTGCCGCCCTGTGGTAGGTCTCGCTACTGGTGTAGGCTCAGCAAGAAAGCTCTCTATGAGAAGGGCTCACTCCAGTACTCCTGCCTACGTCGGAATGCTGAGGGATATCATCAATTCCCTGATCTCGTTCCTTAGTACCTGCTCAAAGGTTCGGGCCCGGAATAATGGGTCTCGTACCATATCTGTCGAATAGTGCGAGAGATTGGTAAATCTCGCCGAGTACTGGGCAACCATCATGCTGCCCTGCCGTAGCTGTAGTAGCTTCTGAATGCGCACCGCACGGAGGGTGGCTGGGACGAACTCTGAGCGAAAGAGGCTCTCAAAGTCCGTCCAAAGAAGGGATGCCTCGTCGTTCACATGGAGCATCAAGCTCCACAATCTGCCTGCTTCCGCGTGCAGGAGGCTCACTGCAAGGATCACCATGAGGTTAGCTGGTGTCCCCACTAACCTGAAAACTCTCACAATCACCTCCAGCCAATCCTCAGCTGCCTGAGGGTCCGTCTCCCCATGGAACCTGGGCGGTCTCTGATGCTGGAACTTGTGCAGTGTACTAAGGCGACGTGCACTCTCAATGGTCGGGGCTGGCGGCATCGGTGGCTCGGCGGGTAGAGGTACCGCCGGTGCCTCCGCTGTAAACGGGTCCTGCACCGAGGCCTCGTCGCTTGGTGGGCTGTCGTCTCGCACAAACCTCGGAACCCTAGCTGGCTGCCGTCGTGGGGCCATCCTGAAAAGAAACAGGTGCGCCATGGTCAAAACAGTACACCCGGTGAGCTGACACAAAGTAATCACAAAGAAAACTTTTGAAACACACATGCAATCAATGTTTTCATGCATTGAGTCAAAAATCAGAAGTCAGGGTCCTGGTGTATGGATACGTCGGTCGCCGCACCAACACTGGACTCCCTAGACTGATAACCACACTCAATACCCTTAACACTATTTCTTCATAGAAGAAAGATCAGAGTCCTGAGTTCTGCGGTAGAACCGAACTCCTTTGATACCAATTTGTGAAGACCCATCCTCGGGAACCGTGGCGTGACTACCCCAAGCCCGCCTCCCATAGGACAGGGGCTGGAGGCTAGCACCAAAGGCGTAAATCCCAACAAAGGGGAAGGTATTTCCTTTATAAAGTAAACAAACACCACAGAGTAAGCCAGCAGAAGTAAAAACTAAGTAAAACTGGGTACAAAAGTAAGTGCGGAAAGTAAATGGGCCAGAATACAAACCCAAACTGAAAGTAAAGTACAACTGGAAAGAAAGTATAGCAACTGAAAGTAAAGCATCAACGTCGAGCTGTCCACTGGAAGTCCCACCTGAAGGGTGGGAACAGATAGCCACCTCATCTCCTCGGGTCCAGCCGTCCGCTCCGTGTACGTCATGCCCAGTGGTCCACCTCCAGGTACCGACTTCTCCACAAGACTCAACCACGATCAGCGCTATCCGTTGTCTACATCCAACACCACGTAGTGCGGGCATAACCCGTGCAGGGGTGAGTATACACTACTCAGTAGGGACACCGAGACCCCCGAAGGCCTCCCAGAATCCACAAAGGATAATCCACAAAGTAAATATACAATCACGAAGTAACATCCAACACTACTTAGGTATATCCCCATACATATACCTAAGTCATCAATTCCAGTACGGCTCCAACATCCGAGCCCAAGTTCGATCACATCCACATAGGATAGTACAACCCAATCCACACAGGAAAGCACAACCCAATCCACATAGAAATGCAAGTCAATCATATCGAAGATATTGATTGAAAGTCAAGACTCAGCTCACATAGGTATACTTCTTCGTAAGGTGATAGAGATGATCAGATGTAGCCACTGATTCATCTAAGATGGGACCCACGTAGGATACTAAACCAGCTAAGCTGTCGGACCCACATAGGATACAGACCAGCTACTCTGCCAAACCCACGTAGGATACAAGAACAGATTCAAACACTGCCGGACCCATGTAGGATACAAGAACAGTAGTACTGCCGGACCCACGTAGGATACAAGAACAGTAGTCATTACCATTGAACCCACAGAGGATTTCAGTACGGTCTTCATTGCTGCCGAACCCACGGAGGATTTCAGTGTAGTCTTCATCACTGCCGAACCCACGGAGGATTTCAGTGCAGTCGTCGTCGTCGTCGCAGTCGCAGCCAGCTCTAGGGTTCCCATACACAGCATTCTCGTTTCCGGGAGGGTCCACTCCATGAGCCAAGGGTTCGATACATCAACTGACACGTAGTCCGGAGTTGATGTATCCCAATGTTCCGTCTCGACAAGGAGAACTCAACATGACAGACAGCGCGTCAATCGGACGCCCGGTCTGAGTGTTATTGGCTTTTTTATTCCAGGGGCCCGGTTGGTTTTTAAGCCAAAACAAACCTGACCGCACTCCAATTGCATCCAAACCTAGAGTGTAGTAAGCCAAAAGGTCTGTCTCACTAAGAGGAATCCAACAAAGTCAACAACACGTCAATCGGACGTCCGGAGCTCAAGTTATAAGCGTTTTCGCTCTGAGGGCCCGGTTGGTTTCGTGTTCGAACCAACCCGGCCATACCCAAAGTTCTTTGAAACCTTGAGTTTAATACACCAAAACGACCATCTTGATCTAAGGATCGCATCTCAACTGACGGTGCATCGATCGGAGGTCCGTAGCCCAAGATACAGGCGTTTGAACGGAACTGTCCCGAAATAGGAGGTTTTGGTCCCGGACCGACCCGAACCAAGACCCCCTGGGTCGGCCCGAACCGACCCGAACCAAGACCCCCTGGGTCGGCCCGAACCGGGTCCGGTTCCGGCCAATTAGGTCGCGGCCCGGCCCGGTGGGTGCGGCCCGGTGCGGCCGGTCCGGCCTGGGCGGCCGGTTAAGCTAGCGCGGACGCGGCCCGCGTGGCCAGACAGCTCGGCTCGGCCGAGCTGTCACAGAAAGGGGGGGTGCGTTGCCCCCCTGATTGAGAAACCACCAGCCGGTTTGGCTGGCCGGTGTGTCATCGCGGGTCCCGCCCTCCTTGTGTCGGGGGCCGGCGGTTCCGGTCGCCGCTCCCCGCACCACTGCGGCCTTAGGCCACGGCCTTGTCCGACCGGCGCGGCGCGACGGCGTCGCGCCCCTCTACTGCAGCCCCGCTCCGGCCACGGTCTTTTCGTGATTCCCGGCACGGTGCGACGGCGCCGCGCCCCTTTTCCGCGGCCCGACCCCGGCCGTGGTTTCTTTTGGCCTCAACGGTGCCGTGCGATGGCACCGTGCTTCTTTGCAGCATTTCTCCATGTTTCCACGCGGTGTCGTTGTACCGTGCCGCTTTCTTTCGAACCGAAACAAACACAACAACAAAAGGGGGAGGAGAGTCGGTCGTGTTCGTGCGGTCCGACCTCCTCCCATTAAGTTGAGAACAAGCGGCCCAAAATAAAGATGAAGAACGGAAAAGAATATTTCACTAACAAAAATTAACCCCTACCTTGATGAAGTCGTCGAATGAGGTTCGTCGCGGAAATATGACGTCGCGGAAGACGGCGTCATGAAAGGAGGATCCGTAAGCATCATCAGCATCGCAGTACACGGCGTCACATCGTCAATCTCTGAGGAATTAGCATTCTTCGTCAGTGTCGGTGCATTCTTCGCGTTCTTCAAGGAGGAAGATGAAGTTCTTCGTGGAGCTCTCCCTCTCAACACAACGAACCAACCCCTAATGAAATAAGACTTTGTCTTATTTAATTAACACACACAAGCCAACATTCCATTTTAAATTCAATAGAATTCATTCAATTAATTTAATTAATTGAAGAGTCTTAAGAGTCCAATTAATGTGAGAGTTGACTTGGCATTTAATAAGGGGGTGCGGGTGTGTTACAAAAAAATGGGGGTTTGAGGAAGTTGAATAGGTGGGGATCATGTGGGGACCACCTCACTAATATCCTATCAAGAGGGGTTAGGATATAGTGGGTCCCACATCAACTTCCATAAGTAGGTTTAAACTACTTAGAACATAAAATAAACATTGTTGCACAACTTTTATTTTATTCATTAGTTAACCCTTTTTTTCAATAACCACACCTGAGAAAACGCAATTCCAGAAAAGGTTTTCCTAAGCAATTACCGGCGTTGCGGTTTCATTGATGCCTTTGGATTTCGATTCCGAGCACCGGTTCAAAATTTAGGAAATCCCACTCATTCGTTCACTGAACGTACCCAAGCTAAACTTCGGAAATTGATTCTAGGCACACCGGGCCTCAGAATCAGGTGCCGTCAAAAACTGAGCACTTGTAAAATCCCAAAGAAAATTAAGAAAAAATTTCCCTTGAATTTTACAGGTCTTTACAGTAGCATTTTCCGTCAATATAGTGTTAGGGAAACTGAATCTTGTGATAAATATGTGGCTTCAAAAAGTTTATGAAAGCCTTGGTTTTGAATTCCTTGAGGGGTATATCCTCTACCCATTGTGAGAATAATTTGGTGGTAGTGATGATATGCTTGAACTACCTAGTTGGGGCCCGGGATATGGCCACATAACATATATACCCATACAGTAAATGGCCAAGATTACTTTGCAGTATATAATAACTCTAGGGGTTTGTGGATGAAATTGGTGTATATTTGGAATGCATGACACCTTTTAGAAAACTCCATGAAATCCTTTTACATTGTTGGCCAAAGGTAACCTAGACTCTAGATTTGATATGAGAGATTGGCTCCAAATTTGTGGGCACCTCTTAATCTAGTATGAACTTCCTACATGATGGTGAGAGCTTCCTCTATTATAACAAATATGAGAGGATTCCATAAAATATTTTTTTTATATAGGCCCTTATGAAATCAGGACCATCGTGAAGGATGAATTTCATAGTGTGACAATGGATTTGTTCCTTCTCTACACTTTCTTATGGAAGCATCCCATTATAGACATATTTTCGATGATCAAGGACATACAATCACTAGTTTTTTATGACAGTAAAGGTGGTATCTATTCCAAGTCTGTGAATTAGTGGACTTTATTAATTTATTTAATATTTTGGATAATAAACTGGGTTATTATCCATCTATGAGAAATGTGAACAATCAAATCATCTTGATCTGGATCTTCCAAAGCTATGGTTATATTGGAAAATGCATTGGAAAGAATGTTGTAACATCCTGGACTCTAAAAACATAGAGCTGTAAATGATATTAAATTATTTCTATATGATAAAATATTTATATAAGGATCCAACAACTTTGTATTATTAGAAGACTAGATACATACATACATTACATTTGAAAACATAAGATGTGTCATGAACACATTGTGAGAACATTAATAGCTCTTCCATCATATACCTAAAAATTACACAGTTCTTCTCTAGGTTTCCTAGGGAAAGAAAAACAAATAAAGGTGACATTGGATTCTCAATAAGGAGTCACATATAGAAGAAACCGTCATAACATAAACACGGAATAAGTGATATGGTGTCAAAAACAACAACATGAATTCATAATTAATTAAAATTGAGGGAATGTTATATCCATGAAAATAAATGAAGACATGGATAAAAATAATCATTGATCTCATGTTGATAGAATAAATAATATCGTACATCAAAACATATTGTTAGGGCCTTATGCCATGACACTATACTAATATGGATAGAGGTATATACCAAAACCTAAGTTGTTTGGTCTCATGAGACCCATTGATGCATCGAGGGGCTATATAATTCCAGGCCCCACTCATCACCTAATTAAGTCCAATACATTCACCAAAAGATTCAAAAATATATTTCACATAATTCCCTAAGGAAACTATTTCTGTATAAAAACATGGATCTCCATATAATTAAAAATACAAAAAAAATACTTCCCCATCCAATGGAATAATGTAAATGTCTAGTAAAACATCCCATAATCAACTTAAAAGTTGTGGGGTATCTTCAAAGTAATATAAAGTGACCTTATCAAAAAAAATAGTGGTGAGGGAACTTTCAAGGTATTGGGTTATCCATGGAAGATATTAATTGGTTTTAATAGTTTTAATTGGTAGGATACCAAGGAAATGGAAGGAAAAATCCTTCATCATGGTTCATAAAGAGAATGTGAATATTCCAAATCATATCTCCCACAAGTTTCTAGCCAAGTGTGCAGTCTTAGGCCCACTCATGATGTATCAGAGTGATGATTGAGTAAATGATCAACTAACCCTTTTTAGAGTGATTATCCCTAGGTTCATATGTGACACATCCACATCCACTTTTTAGTATCCCAATAAGAATATATTTTCTAGGAAACTATGCACACTTTTACTTTTCCAAAACTTAGGATAGTTTTTTCCACCATGGAAAAGATTTAGTTTTACAATTATTTTGGTAACTCTTAAATAAAAAGAATATAAGGAAGGGATAACAATATATAATTGTAAATCCATTGAAATACATGAGGAATATAGTAAAAATACTTACATGATAATGTATTCACCACAAAAGTAAATAAGTGGTGAATATAGAATATAACATTGCACCCCAACACATTAGCTTGAGAAGTGACATAGGTGTTACTAGCCTTCGGTGACATCCCCAAGACATCAAAGGATAGAAATAAATTCCAATGAATTTAAGAACATTGGGTAATGATTTTACCTTAAATATGAGAAATAAATTTAACACTAAACCATAAACATCCAAGAAAATATATATGATACATGAAAAAATCCATGTAATTTCAAATACAACCAACAACCAACAATATCATAGTGAAAATGGAAACAAAATATATCTACCAAAAAATAACAAAATACAACTGAACCCAAAGACATCAAACTGACCTCAAGATAATCAACTCCCAACCAGCTCCAAGCCCCAAATTCACATGTCTCACCATAGTATCAAGAAGTATCACTAAAGAAATGATATAACTTTCCTTTATATGTATCCTAATACATTATATCTACAAATGCACAAAAGTTAACAAGTAAGGGGTGAGTATAACTCAATTGGATTTCTCTAAAAACTTCCCAATTCATGCCACTAGGATAAGTACCAGTTAGCAGATTTTATATAAATAATTTTATAATAAGCTAAAACAATTTATATCAAAACCATAAAAATTTTCCATAGAAATTAATAAACAAGGTCTCCAAACTATTTATCCTCATTTGGCATACACATTCATGTGTTTCCACAAACATTCATATTATGTTATAGTTTTATACTCATGAGTGATATCTTGTCAATCCACCAATTCATCACTAGTTGGCCAATGTCCTTGTTCCCTAATGAAATAAGCCCCATATTCTAGGTTACATCCTGGTACACCAATGGTACAAGATCCTTCTACAGGATCACATTGAAATCAATGAACTTGCACCAACCATGTATACTAAACCATTTCACATAAAAATCAATATTTCTTAGAAACATTTTATCAAATACCTTGTGTTCATCAAAAAAATTATATAATTTTGAAGCCTTCATTTTAAAATTATAAATAAAGGGGTTTTTTAAAATCCATCCAAATTCCAAAAATTTATAAATCCATAACCAAATAAGATTTCCATCAATAATCACACAAGTTTTTGAAAACAATTTAAAGAAAATCATTTAATCAAAAATAAGCTTTCAAGTTTTAGAACGGTGGAGATGAGATAGAAGCCACCTACCTCTCTACGATTGGTGAAAACAAATAATGGCACTAAGATATTCTATATCCAACCTTGTATATTTTTTATTTCAATAGATTCAATAATATCTCATCAATATTCATATCATAAAATTTAGATTTATCCCTAATAGGTTAGATCTATGGTTCCAAGAGATAGTATAATATTAAATATAATAAAAATGTGGAAAGACAATGACTTATCAACAAATCTAGATCTCTGATGTGTTTTTATTAGAAAAAAATTGTCTTCAGATTGAAAGGAATCAGAAAAGGAGCTTCAGGAGAAAAATGAATTTAAGATCCCAGAAGATTAGGTGACTAATGAGGGTCTCATAACTTAATTTGGATTAAAACCAAAAAAAATAGGGCATTAAATGCACATAAAATGGTTAGGCTAGATGATTTTGAAAACCTTGAACCAACCATGTGGTGTTACTACCTCAACCTAACCCCTCACATAGTTGGATTTCATGGTTAAACAAATCGTGCACCAACTGTGATTTTCCCTCTATTTTGATTTTCATAGTTTCCTATGGGAACTCATATGGTTTTTCCAAAATTGTGAACCAACCATGCATCTTCCCAGTGAATCCCAAACATTATACATAGTTTCCTGGAGGTGGTGTATGGTTTCTACTAACCGTAAACTAATTGTGTACCTCCAAAAACACCTCCAAAACATGTCAAAAACTCCTTGAACCTCCCAAAACTTAATCCAATAATTATATAAGATAAAAATACATAAAATAAGGTTCAAGTACTTGAAACTAGTTATGATACATTCTCCTCACTATTATTATTTCTATCCTTAAAAATTAGAGAATCAGTGACATCCTGGAAGAGTTCAGGGCACTGTTCCAATATTTACTTCTCACTGTGCCATGTCTCTCCCATAATATAGCCATACTGCTACAAAACCTACACTAAACCGATAATTTTCCCATGAAATGTATTATCTTACATATCCACAATCCATACCATTACATAAATCATTATAGAATATGGTTTAATATCAACATGGTCACATCAAATCTGCATCAGGTTGGTACTTTTTCAATTGAGATACATGAAATTCATTATACACTAAACTAAACCTTAAAGGTAGATCCAAATAATTTTCTACCTCACCAAACCATTCCAATATCTAAAAAGGACCAATGTACCAAGAAGATAACTTTACCTACTTACCTAAATGATGATTCCCTTTCCTTAGAAAGATTCTTAAGGACAAATTATTACCCACCTCAAACAATAATGTTCATTGATGATGATCTATATATGATTTCTAATGACTCTAATCCATCATCATTATATTTTTGATCATCTAAATATTCTCTATTTTCTCATGAAAAAGGATATGTCTAATAATTTAAGTCTCACTTATTCCCACCCAATAAAGTGGAGAATGACATGGATGAACATGCAATGCTTCAAAAGAATCTATATGTATCAAGGTCTGATAGGTGTTACTATATGATAAATACACTAATGGAATGTGATCTTTCCAAGAGCCTCTAAAATCCATCACAAAAACCCTAATCATGCCTTCTAATGTTTGGATTGTCCTCTCAAATTATCCATCCATTTTAGGATAATAAGATATACTCATAGTCAATTGGGTTCCAAGAGCTTGCTGCAAGGATTTCTAAAAATGATACGTAAACCCAAGGTCTTGGTCATATAAAATTGAAATTGATATGTTGTGCACTTTTATAACTTCTCAAATGTAGATTTTGGAAAAATATCACATCGTATTAGATTCACAAATAGGGATAAAGTGGGATGAATTTTTTAGTATATCCATAATCACCTATATGGTATCATGTTTTATAACCATTCTTGGTAGACCTTTCACAAAATATATGGCTATCTACTCTCATTTACACATGGGTATAGGTAAATATTTCAACATACCATCTGGTCATTGATGTTCTTCCTTGACCTGATGATAGGTGAGGTATCTAAAGACAAAATCCACCACTTCTATTTTCATGCCAACCCACTAAAACTGTACTCTCATTGATTTATACATTTTAGGTATTCTTATATGGATATACCATCTCAAATGGTGGTAGGTAGAAAGAATATTTTTATGATGGGTTGGAGAAACTACAATTCATTCTCTAAACTGAAGCATAGATCTCCCATATAGCTTTCATCCCTTAATGGTCTCCCTACCTTGATTTTTGACCTCTAAGTCGAACATTCAAGATCAGATGTTTGGACCTCTTTAACCTTTTCAAAAAAATCTAGAACAAAAGAAACTAGAAATAAAACAACAAAATCACCTCACTCAACCAATACAAATTTTTATCTACTATAACTAACATTAAATAAAATTGATTTAAAGCTTCTTGTGTTAGTTGATTATATAAATTTATACTTAATGAATCCTCCAAATAGTTCCTTATACCCAGTGTATAATTTAAATCAAATTTAAACATTTTAAGATATTCCATCAATATTTATTGTCTTAAATTAATATACATTTATGATAAAATGTGTTCCAGAATCTTATTTTCCATAAACACTATAAATTTATCACCAAAAATATAATGAAGCAAAGTCTTCAAAGCATGGACTGAAGCAGCTAATTTCAAATCATGTTTCAGGTAATTTTTCTCATGTACCCATAAATTTCATGATACATAAGCAACAACATGATCCCCCTAAAAAATAACATAACTTAACTCAAATCCTTATGCATCAGAAAAGACTACATACCCCTATCCTGATTCAGAAAGTATCTGGATAGGTGCTTATGTAAGTTAAACCTCAAGATCTTGGAAATTCTTATGACATTCATCATTCTATTGGAAAGGAATATCATTACTTGTTAATTCTATCATTTGTGAAGAAATACATGAAAAATCATGAAAAATCATCAATGGTATCCTACTAAGATAATGGAACTGCATATCTCAAAGACATTCTTTGATGGTTTCCAAGAGATAATAGCTTCTATATTTTTAGAATCTATAGAAAATCCCTTTTTTAAAATGATATTACCAAGTAAATTTACCTCCTTGATCAAAAAAATCACACTTTGATAGCTTAGCATAAAGTCTATCTTCTTGAAAGATTCTCAACACTATCTTAAAGAGTTTTTCATGATCAACCTTAGTCCTTGAATACACCAAAATATCATTAACAAACACCACCATTAATGAATCTAGATAACTTTTAAATATTTGATTCATCAATTCCATAAACATCTCTGGTGTATTCATATGACTGAAATGAATAACCACATACTCATAATATTTATAATGACTTTGGAAATATGTTTTTAGAATATCCTCCTTTTGAACTCACAGTTGGTGATACCCCAATCATAATTAAATTTTATAAAACCACTGGTCTCGCCTCAATTGATAAAATAGGTCATCAGTACATGGTAGATAATATTGATACTTTTTCATAACTTGATTAAGTTTATGATAATCTAGAAAAATACTAAGAGTTTCATCCACCTTCTTTACAAAAAAGAATCGGTGCTTCCCAAGGGGGTGTGCTCGGTCGAATTAACCCTTTACTTTACAAATATTCTAGTTGGTTTTTCAGTTATATCAATTTTATCGATGGAATCCTATAAGATAGAAATGAAATAGGACTGATCCCTATAAGGAGATCAATCATAAAATCTACTTATATTTTTGAAGGAAACCCCAAGAAATTGTCAGGAACAATATTAGGAAACTAGTAAACTATGGTTGGGAAATATATATTTTCAATTCCATCCATATATTCTAACATAACTAATGAAAATTTATAGAAGATAGTTCCAACTACTGGTACCAAAGGTCTTTCTCTGCTTACATCCATTGTTCAATCTCTTTTAAAGAGATTCTTAACGTCATCTGAAGATATGAAACTCACTTTCCATGCATAAAAATCAATATGTTCTTTGGATTTTGTTAACCAATACATTCCTGAAATCAATTCATATATGTTCATCTCAAGGATATAGAAGTCTCATGCCAATTCCATCCTATCGATAGTCATCGTACATGCTGCACACTTAGAAGATCGACACTCTCATTGGTCAAGATGATTTTTACATTTCCAAACTGAATGTGATATCTCAAAACATAATCTCATAAAATCAAAAACATGATAAAAAATTAAAGATTGGTATGCACCCATATCAAATAATTCATACAAAAGTTTATAATTAAAAAGAATCATACCTCGCACTATTTAAGGACTAAATTGATCAAATATGAACACCTACTCAGATTCATAAAATTGATTACTCGTTGTCCCTTGATCTTTGTTTAACTATTTATATTTCTATTATTTAGGAGTCATGGTGTTCCTAGAATCACCTTGACTCACTTCATTATGAGTATGGGGGTTATTCTGATGATATAACCCCGTTTTAATCATAGGATGTTTGATACATATGAGATGCATTTCTATCACTGAACCTTAGAGCACTACAACAATAGCAATAAATATTTCCGATATTGTTATAGTTGTGACAAGATCTAGGTGGTTTTGTGAAATATAACTTGATATGATCAAAGGAGTCACATTGGAAACATCCCTACTTACTTTGGGTTAAGGAGGGAAATTAACCGATCTTGTGGTCTAATTTTGCGACACTCCACTACCTGTGAAATAGGTGTCCCACTTCTGTTTATTCTTAGAATTAGTGTTCCCACCTATTCCCATTGAAATAAACACACCTCCTCCCACTAGATTACCAAAAATATCCCTTTACTCCATCATCTTTATATTGACCATCTTTGTGTAGTCTATAATATAAAGAATAATAATCTTTGATCGAATTTATTATCGTAACTCCAACTCAAAAATGTTTTCCTTCAAGGATGCACTTGCAGCAACTTCTGGGGAAAATAAAACTGAATTTATAAATTTATTCGCATACTATATTACCAATAGATTTTCCTACTTCATGAAAAATAAATCTATTATTCTCAAAATATGAAATGTGTGATGATGGAATTTATTATTGAAAAAATCTTCAACATCCTCTGATGTAATGTCTTGGACTACTTTAGCTAGAAGATCTAAATCCCACCATTAACATACCAAATCCTTGATCATGTACATTTCCAGCTTAATTTTTTTCTTGTCTGGTGTTCCCAAGAATTCAAAATTTTAGTTCGTCCTATTCAACTAGATTTATTCTTTCTGAGGCTCAGAATTTCCTCAAAATATGGGTGGATTCTAATTTTGGAACTAAATAGAATGGTCCACTTTCTAAGGATAATCATTTTGAATACCTCTATCTATGACTTGAAAAGAATTAATGATGCTTTGGACTAACTATTGGTTCACCTGTGTCTTAGGTACAAGAATATTCTCTATAGCCTCTTCTTATTAATTCCTACAATGTCTAACTAGTTACATTCTCTATAACCAAAATAAAATTCCATTTAATCTCATACACTAGAAACTAAAGGCTTATAAATTCCAATTTTACATACTAAAAAATACCACAGCTATAATTTTCAAAATTCAACCATTGTAATAATTTTCAATAGTTCTCAAAAATCAACACTTTTCACTATTTTTATAAATAATTTAATCTAAAAATGATTGGTGGAGTCCTAGTGTGAAGTCTCATTACTAATGAATGATATGCAACTCTCAGCATCTAAACCCACAATTATGAGGTTACTACACACCTAGAAGTATCATAAAACAATTATATACCAAAACTATTTTGGTAACTTGAAGTTCAACATAAAAAGGTCATTTGTATATTTTTATGCCCTACATTTAAAGTTCAAATGATCATATCTCCTTGATATTATCCTAAGATATAGATGAATCGAACAAGACTGATACAATTTCTAACTCAAGGACTGAACAAAATTGATACCATTTTAAATCAAGGACTGAAAAAAACTAATACCATTTGTAACATATCACCACTTATAATTAGATTGAGAAGTGATGGGGTTGTTACTATCCTTAAATGACATCCCCAATACACCAAAGACTGGAAATAAATTCTAAGTGATTCCAGAACATGGGGGGATGATTTTCCCTTAAAGATAAAACAAAACGTTAACACTGAACCATAAAAATATAAGAAAATATTTATAATTCATGAGTAAAACCATGTAATCTAAAATATAACCAACAACCAACAATATTAGAGTGAAAATGAAATAAAAATACATCTACCAAAAAAGACCAAAATACAACGGAATCCAAAGACACCAAACTGGCATCAAGACAATCAACTTCCAACTAACTCAAAGCTCCAACACCACATGCCTCACCATGGTATCAAGAAGAATCACTAAATAAATGAGATACCTTGAATTTACCTATGTCTAAATATATGATATCTATAAATTCATAAAATTTTCCAAGAATGTGTTGATTATAAATCAACGGGATTTCCCCAAATACTTCTCAAATCACACCACTAGGAAAATAACTAGTTATCAAATTTTATATAAAATAGTTTATAATATTCTAAAATATTTTATATCAAAACCATAAAAAATTTCCATGGAAAACAATAAAAAAATTCCCAAAACCATTTCTCCTCATTTGTCATACTCATTCTCGTGTTTCCACACACATACATGGGCACTCACACATGCATGCTGAGTGATAGTTCCATACTCATGGTCGGTCTCTCATCAATCCACCAAATCATCACTATATGGAAAATGTATTTATTCCCTAATTGAACATTCCCCATATTTTTTTTCACATCCATATACCCCAATGTTATACACCCCCTCTATAGGGTCGTGTTAAAAGAAATGAACTCATGCCAACCATGTATTCCAAATTTCATGCTAAACCATTTCACACAAAAACTAATCTTCCTTAAAAATATTTTTTCAAATACCTTGTCTTCATAAAAACCATTTCACAATTTTAAAAATAGAATTTTAAAATTATAAAAAAATAGTTTTTCCAAAATCCATTCAAATTCCCAAAATTTCCAAATCCATAACCAAATAGGATTTCCATCAATAATCACAAGAGTACTTCACAAAATTTTCAAGAAAATAATTTAATAAAATCCAAGACTTCAAATTATAGAATGGTAGATACAAGAGGGAATCCACATACCTCTCTACAATTAGTGAAAATTAATAATGACACTAAGATATTATACATCTGACCTTGGATCTCCAATGCACTTTGATTCGATAAAAGTTATCTTCAGATATAAAGGAATCACTAAAAGAGCCTTGGGATCAAAGTTGATTTTAGATCCTAGAAGATTAGGAAACTCATTAGGGTCATGGGCCTTAATTTGGATTAACACCATATTTTTTTGATAATTAAATGCATGTCTCATGGTTAGGTCACACAGTTTGGAAAACCATGTGCTAATCGTGTGGTGCTACCATCTCAAGGCAACCCCTCACGTGGTTGGCTCGCACGGTCAGAAAAACCATATGCCAACCATGATTTTCACTTTATTTAACTTTTAATGGTTTAAATTAGGAATTTTCATGGTTCGGCCAAACCATACACCAAACGTGTATCTACAAAGTGACTCCCAAAACAAGTTTCACAGTATCCTAGAGGTGGTGAATGATTTCTACTAACTGTTCACTAACCATGCACCTCTAGAAACACCTTAAAAACATGTAAAAACCTCCATAAACATCCCAAAATATGACACAAGAATTATATAATATAAAAATAAATAAAATAAGTGTCAATTATCTAAATCCTTGGGTGTTATATATCATGATTCACAAAGAATTAAAATTGATATGAAAAACCCCACTTATGGCTTGGATAGCAATTTAATCAAAACCTCTTAAAAGAGAGGTCTTACAATTTATATTAAAATACTATGAATAAAATTAATTTCATGATTACATCTCAAATAATTAGTATATGCACCTCATAAAAAAAATTATGTGTATAATATAAATCATGTCTCAAAGGGAGGAATTTTAGACGGGAAAACCTTACCTCTTATCCTGATCTCCACAAAAGTAATTTAACCTCTTATATCATAAACATAGATATATTAATCACATAATTAATAATATTAATTATATCTATTTTCATTTATACTCTTAATCGATAGTTTTTCTCTATATGAATTCTTCCAATTTTCCACATCAGGTGTTTATAGTTTTATTCATTTGTACTAGTTTCAAAATAGTGGTGTCTGTAT
This sequence comes from Viscum album, assembly GCA_963277665.1. Lineage (NCBI taxonomy): Eukaryota > Viridiplantae > Streptophyta > Magnoliopsida > Santalales > Viscaceae > Viscum > Viscum album. Next base: position 403,852,043 of record OY728142.1, read on the forward strand.
TCATTATTATTCCAAATTTTATCATTAATAGTTCATTAAAGTTACTTTTATGGATTATTTATAATTATTTATGATGTTTCAAACTCATTTAATGGGTTTTTTATCCTTTATCCTTGAAGATGAAATCAATAGTTAGCATGTTTCGGTGATTCTTGACAATCAAAGGGTATTTTCTTAATTAATGAATTAAATATTGATATAACATCTCAAAAATCAAAAAAATTGTTATTTAAAAATTTATTTTATATTATACCATTAATTATGTACCCATATTCTTTCATGATATAAATTCATATTATAGTTCAAGTAAGTGGTTAAATAGACATAAACTTGAATGTACTCTGATTTAATGACTGATTATGAGGTAGTTTTGATATAATATCATTATAATAGAAGAATAATTACCTTATTTAGTTTTTATTAGTTTTATATATCATAATTATAAATTAATTATAACAATAAGTAATGGATATAAAAATATTACATAATTTGAATAAAATATTTTTCCCTTAGCATGCTTGTTTTAAACGATTGAATTAACGATGATTGTTTATTGATAATATCATTAATATGTTCTATAATAATCATAAAACTATCTTAATGATATAATAAACATAAAATTTCCTCATTAAACCATTCTAGGTACCATAAATTATGGGTTCTGATGAAAAATGATTTTTTTTGCTCGTGGTGATAGTAGTATGCACATACACATGAATAACAATTTCATTTTTTTTAATGGAGTGGATAAATGAATAGAAAATGATAATAACCTTAATATAGTAACATTAAAGTATATAAATTATACTATTATAATTATATTATTGTTCATAGAATATATTTTAATGAATATAATTAAGAATAAAATCTAAGTATTTGATAATACTCATGTTGGGGACTTGAATTTTCCTTGGAAGTATCCTTGGAAATTAAGACATTATGGTAACTAATGGTGAACATAAGATTTTGAAATTTGGAGAGGTTTATATGAGAAGAAAATTGGTAGAGTTTAAAGAATAAATTATAAGGATATTTGAGTCTATAAATGGTATAATTATTACCATTTTATAAGTGAAGGGAAGGGTAGTTTTGGAAGTAACCCTTACATTTTCAATAATATAATGTTTCTATTCAATGGTCAATAGACAAAAAATGGAAAAAAATTAGGATTTTAAAGTTATTTTGGATTGAAACTCACATAAACCACTCTTTTTTATAAAACTTTGAGTATTTTATGGATTTTTCTTTTAACTTTTTAACTTTTACCCTAATTTACTTTTACCTTCATAATTAATTTTTACCTTAGTAATCTATTTTAATGAAAAACATTAAGATTTAAAATTTTGCCTAATTTTATCCTTATGATTTAAAATTTGAAAATAATTTTATCAAATAAAATTTATAAATATGTGAAATGTTAATTTTAAAATAAATACACTGAATCACGTAAAAATAGCTTTTAGAAAAATAACATTTTAAATATTTAAATTTATATATAAGATAAAATTATATTGGATACTGATATTAATTAAATAAATTGGTTTATTATAAAAAAATACAAGGTATGAGGATTTTAAGTCAAGCCAAAACTGAATCTCACATTTAAAATACTTGATTCAAATAAAACACTAAAAACTATTTTTTATTAAAGTAACAATTTAATTAATTATAAAAATGTTGGACATAGGATTTATAATTTCAAATAATATTTTAAATCGTATAATGTTATTCCTTAAATACATATTTTATTATTTAAAATGTTTTTTGAGCTCTGTTGTATGCTTACATCATATCGATTTCATAAGAGTTGTGGTTTTAACAAAAATGGTATTTTCACTATTCACCTAAAAATCAATATTTTTGGAAAGAACCCAAAATTTCATCTTAAGATAGTATATTTATTATGAATTAAAAAATTAATTTTATTTTTAAAAAATAAAATTCATATATTCATATATTAAACTTTTAAATAAACTCATGAATACAGGCTCTTTAGAGTGAGCATTGTGTGATAGTTCAGGATAGAGTGTTCACTTTCTATAGTAGGGTCTCATGTATTACACTCTTCACCTTAAATAATTTCATCCTTAAAATTGGGTTATATATAAGATATTGAAAAAAATGTGGATATTTCTTCCTCGTAGCCTCTTTCATCTCTTAAGTTTCCTCTTCTAGTATGGGATTTCTCTAAAGGACTTTCACCAATAGAGTTGTCTGATTCGGCATAACATTCTCTTTGGTGTCAAAAATATAGATTGGATCCTCATTATAAGATAGGTTAGTCTCCAACTCTATTCCCTCATATGTTATCACATGAGTTATATATAGTATGTATTTCCTTATTAAAGAAGCATGAAAGACATCATGAACTTTAGAAAGGTTGGGCGACATAGCCAATCAGTAATCTATAGATCCAATTCTTTATATTATTTCAAAAGTCTTAATATAACTAGGTCTTAACTTTCCCTCTTTACCAAATCTTATAACACCCTCCCATTTTGAAACCTTCAAGAACACATGATCCCCAACTTGAAATTCCAAGTCTTTCCTTTGATTATCAACATAGCTCCTTTGTTTTCTCTAGGCTACTTTAATATTTTAAGGGTTAATATTTTCTTGATCCCTTTATTTGATATTCTAGGGTTTCTAGTGGTTTAGGAGAAATCTCATAAATTTTATATGTTTTTTAAAAATATATATATAATTTCTAAAGAGGTTTTTAAATAGTTTTACAAATTATTGATGTAATTTCAAAGTCTTAAATGTTTAATTGGAATTTAGTTTGGGATTTTTTTTAAAGTTATTATAATATTTTATAAGTTTATTATGAAGTTTTAAAAGTGATAATAAATCCTTTTCTTAATTATTGATGAATTTTTCTATTTTCAAATCAAATATTTTAAAATTTACTTTTACCCTTACGGATGTTCTTACTCGTGTATAATGGTAACACCTATTTTAAAGGGGTGTGTAAAGGTAAATATTATTTTCTATGAGTTTTTTAAGGGTAAGTTTGAGTTTATAAATCCTATATAAAGGTAATAGATCCTTTTAATGGATTTTATAAAGGTAAAGGAAATTTTATACTCCCTTCTTAAGGGTAAGTAGATGTTTCTATGTGTAATTTAAAGGTGAATATGAGTTTCTATAGGTTACGTAAGGGTAACCTGGATCTCTCATATGTTGTGTAAAGGTATAAAACAACCTATATATGGTTCAACTACTTAATTATAAAGACTGTGTAAGGGTATTTTGTTCGTCACATAAGTCTAGCACATGGCTTGTGTAAGGGTACTATCTCATGTAATGGTAAGAGTCAACTTGTATAAGGGTAGTTGTGAGTTTCTTAAAACCTTCTTAGGGGTCATTAAATATCACTCAATCTCATGTAAAGGTAGATCCATAGTCACGTAAGGGTAACCCATAAATCATAAAGTTCACATAAGGGCACCTTATCTTTTTCAATTCATGTATAAAGGTAATAAGCTACATGAGGGTAAAGTTGTGTTATCCTTACGTTGTGAGTATGTCTCTCATAAGGGTAGCATAAAATTTCCTAAAAATATAGTTTTATTTCCCATAACCTATAGTAACATATTTTTTAATGTAAATGAAAAAATTTAATATGAAAATTTTTTATTTTTTCCTTGGTTAAGAGTTAAATGTTATCTTTTGGATCTTCCAAATTTTAGAAGTTATGAATATATTGTGCGATGAATTAGTTAGTAACTAATTAAATATGGATTTAATATCCAAGTAAAAAATGTATCTATGTATTCTAAAATACCATATCTTACCCATTCGATTATTTTTTCTTTTCCTGAGTATACATGATCCTAAATCCTTATCTAGATTCTTTTAAAGTTGTATGTAGTTGATCTAATCTTCTCCCTTGAAAACCAAGTCTATATTTCCAAGATAAATAATTATCTATCTCTCTCTTTTTTAGTGCAGTGATTGCAAAATAAAACACCAAGTAGGGGATCTATGACTTATATATGTTTTATATTGTGCCAGTGTGAAATTGAAATGATTTATCTTTATTGTTTAAATGGATGAGATTAACTATCATCAAATAAAAATATGAAAAATATAATCACATGAAGAATTAATATGTTATAATCTATAAATTTTAAAAGATGAGGTTGAAATTCATGTTGTATAATTCTATTACTGATAATAGAAAGTTATTAATTCTAGAATTTTTATTAAAAGTTTAATTTATAAAATATAATGTTTCTTTTTAAAATACTATAATTTCATGAAATAAAAATAAGGTGTTAATAATATTTCAAGAAATTAAATAGAAGTTTTTTGCTTGAATAAAATAGTTAACTTGAATTTGTTTAATTTCTATAATTGAATTAAAGATAGTATTTCATATCGTGAATAAATAAATTTATCTTAGAATCTTGAAATTTCTTATTTAAATGTATGTATAGTGAATGTTATTGATAATAATTTCAATAATAGAAATTAATGATTTATTTCATGCAGTAGATAATAATATTGGATAATCTGTTAGATTATCAGAAGAAATGGAAAATAAGTATTTACATATTTTTGAATAATGATTGTTATTATAGAAAGTATTCAAGACATAGAAAGAGATAATAGCATGCCATGATGTTAAAATTCATAATTAATATTGATTATAATTATTCAAAAATTATGTATACTATAGAATTGAAATAAATATTGCTGCATGTGAAAATATTATTATTATTTTTCTAAATAATATTATTGAATGCATAAAATTATAATCATACTTAGAGATAATTATCACATGTTTGTAATAAATTCTTGAAATGGAAATATTATCACATGTATTTTGGTTGAAATATTTGGGATGTGTGATTGCATGATTTTTTATATATTTTGTTACCTATGAGATTTACTAGATAGCATTCTGTCTATTTTTATAGTTTTTAAGCATGGTTTACATGATTTGAAATTTGATAAAAATTTAAATCTTATAATGCTTTGATTGTATTAAAAGATGCATGTTGGAATGATTATCATCAAGATTGATGATATATTTGAAAATGTGGTTTAGGAGGGATTCCAAAATAAACAAATAATATTTTCCCTTGGAAATTTTTAAGGCTAGAGATACTAAGATTAATTTTTAAATTAATCAATTAATTAAAGTAAGTTATCAAAAATGAATGATTGCTTAAATCATTGCTTTAGGTATGAGTAAGCCCAAGTTTTTTTTATAAATGATAGAATTCTTGATTATTGTGGCTATATTTTCCTTGGAATTATGTGTGGACTAATGAATTTAATATATATTTATACTCTATGTGTTTATAGCCTTTATATGATTTAATATTAACCTTTTATAGTTGGAATAATGGGTAGGGATTCCCAGGTCTATTATGGTAGCATGGGGTGTTAGTGATGATGATGGTGGTGGTGGTGGCATGGGGTACTTATAATGATGATGATGGTGTTTTCATGGGATGTTGGATGTTTTTTATGTGCAATGGTGTTGGGGATTTCACCAGGACTGATATAACTGGTTGAATCTAGGTGTTATCATTATTATTGTGCTGAAAGCTGGGATCATTTCTTAATAATGAATATGCTCATTTAATGGTAGGATAACCGATTGTTATTTATATAATCATCTTCCATATATGAGAAGTAGTTTGATACTATGAATTGTGGTTGAATATTTTATGTGGTATCTTGGGATGAATCCTAGAGTACTTGAAAGTTTATGAAATGAAAAATGATTTAATGAAAGTATGGGGTTGGTTCTTGATGCGTACTTTTTGATGATGACTTACTTGAGAATATAAGAAAAAATTAATTGTGTCCTTGGAACTTGTATTAGAATATTAAAATGTTAATATTGGAAAATAAAATAGAATAATATTAATTAATGGATAATTAATTAATTAATGTTGAGGTTTATGCTTTTATGATTTTGATACTTAGGTATTAGGAGTGGAATTTGGGATTATCGTGTGATGTTTGTGGTAGATGAGTAAGGATAGGTAGTTTCCTATAGTGGGGTTGTGAGATTTATATATATAATGTATGTTTTATGAATTCATATAATACCCTACACATGTTTATAGGGTTAATGATACCAAGTAGACTCTGAGAGGGTGTTTTCCCCAACATTTAGGTTGGTAAGGAAAGAATGGATGACTAACCCCTCTAACCCCACTCTCTTATCCTAGTAGTGTTATGAGATGGTATGGATAGTGGTTATCTTTCCCCATATATGTGTGTAGAGGGTTTTAATGGATTTTGGTTATTTCACACATATATATCTTCTAATATAGTATCCTAATGGTTATTATAGGTATATTTCATATGGGATGTGACGGTTTGAGGTATAATACATGATTCATAGGTTGTGGTGGCTCTTGGAAACTACTCATTTGCTATATGAAAATTTGTTTAAGATGATGGGATGATGAGAATCATGGGGTTAATGTTATATTAGCCCAGGTTTCTTCAGGTTAGATTTTAGAGAGAGATGTATTAGGACATGTGATGTTTGGGAAGAGTGAAAAAATGGTGGGAAGTGGTAGTGGGGTACCATCTTTTGTTATTATATTGTGTGATCTCTTTTATGTGACACTTGGTGAGAGATAACCATGGTAAGTATGAGAAAATAATAGTAAACCTATTTAAGTGATATTTAGTTTCATTCTTTTACTCACTAGGATTTATTATAATTCTTTCACATTTTTTATGAGAGTTTACAAGGAAGATCCCACTGATTATACATGTTATGCTCACCCTAAGTATATATAAACTACTTTTCAAGTTATCATGATCTAGTTGGTGATAAAGCTAGAATTTTTTAGTTTGAGGAATTGTTCAAGAGCTGTTAGAGATTCATGGTCACTACCAAGGATCTATTGTAGTGTTTTTCAATTATTTTAGTTGTATTCCATTACATTCATATCATGTATTGGGATTGATTCTTCATTTTTTATGATTAGGATTTTTTTGGTGGTTGTTCTCATCTTATATCTAAATTTGAAAAGATTAGAGAGTAATTCCTCCCATTTGTTTATATTTCATACCCTTGGTTCTAGTCACCAACCCATGTCCTATTAGAGGTGGTATTCAGGAACCATTATCTCTCTTACCTCATTATCATCCCAGGAGGGGTAACTTTGGAAAAGGGTGTGTGATAGAGTAGTATCAGGGGTGATGTTTGAGTGATAGGATGGAATTTAGAGTTAGGAATTGGTTAGGGTGAATGGGTTGGAAGGTAAATAGTGTTATATGGGATTAGTACATGTTTTAAACAATGGATACTGGCTAGGAAATGGTATTTTAGGTGCCCATGTGGTCTGATGTAAGGATATTAAATTTCACTAGATATGTTAAACAAAGTGATGTTGCATGTGGGGTATAGACATAGGAAAATATCATGTATCATGATTGTATGATCATGTGTTTGGATGCGGTAGATAATGGGAAAATTTGAAAATGAAGTAACTAATTAATATTAAATAATGTATCCCCTGTGTTAGGAGTCCATAGAATTTTTTCTTTTGAAGGAGTGGAACTAGGTTGACATTACCATTAGGTTCATGCAAATATGTTCAAAAAAATGTGTTAGAAAATTATTGTATAGTGGAGTACTATGAATAAAATTCTTATAGGTGGAAACTTTGAGATTTTTGGAACCATAGTCTGCAAAATTATAAATAATTGATTTTGGATCATGGGACAAAGGTTGGGTTGGAGGGGGCTGTAATAGACTTCAGTTGAATCATTCTAAGACAGAGCACTTAGTTCCTTTTTCTATGATGATATTGTGTAGTTAATCTTAACAGTAATGGTTCTTATTACTCAGATTTTATGAGGAGTTATCCAATTTTTTGGGGGGTTCTAATATCATTTTTCAATCTAGGTTTCTTTTTTTTTAAACATGGCTCTTCATATAGTTATGTTTTCTCTTCATTATGGTATTTATAATATCTGATAATTATGTGTTGTGAGACCTTTTAATTTTCTTATTGATTCTAAAACCTTTTGATTATTATCCCCTTAAATTAAATTCCTAGGTTTATCATCATTCTTATATTTTTATCCCTTCAAAATGAGTGTAGGGAAACCTCATCATTCATTCAATTGAAACCAACCTAATAAATCATTGATCCATGATCATTTATATCACTTCAACCTTTTAGTTTATAACCCAAACCTAAATTCCTTCTAAGGTGATAAGTGTAATTCACTCTTCAAACCTAGTGATGAGATAGAGATGTGGTCTAGGTAAAGGTTTCTCTAAAAATATTCATATAATTCTATCACTCTCTTCTCAGTCCCTTGTTTGGGGTAGGGGAGGGGTTTTTATCATCATGTTCATCCCTTACTCTTTTCTCAATCCCATTGTGGTATATATTTGGTCTATGGGAATAGGTTCTTGTATGTAATCCTTTTTTTAATCAATATACTCTTAGCTCATTCCAGGTGATATGGTCCCTAGTTCAAGAAAGGATAATATTGTAAGTTATCTTTAATTAATCTATATTTTTGAATTAAATTATTGTATGATGTCAGTTGTGTATGTGGATTTGTTTATTATGTTATTGTGGAATTGTGTGGTTACATCCTAGAAAGGGATTTCTCTTATAGTGTTTACATATGTTATGGCCTTGAGAATATAAAGAGAGGGTACACTTTATATATCATGATACCTTATATTATAACATGTTTTAAAACTGTGCGGGTGAGTCAGTTCTGCCCAAAGTTGATAATATCCTGGAATGGTGGATGGATTCCTTTGATTTCTATGATTATGGTAGCTCTATTGATCTTGGTGCATGTGATGATTGAGAAATGTAATTTGAAATTGGTATATAACTCTTAAAATTTATGGCCCTCACTTATGGAAAATGGGACATTATATCCTTTGTATCTTTTTCATGAGTGTTCCCCTAGTGAATTAATTTTTGTTAAAAAAATTAAATCTAAATATGGTGGATTGTTTAAACCTCATGGTTTATTTGTAATGTATGTCGTATATTAAATTTGAGTTCTCCAAGTTTTATAAATTATGTTTATTAGTATTAATTTATTAAAGTGCATGGTAGAGATGTGTTATTTTAATAAAATGAATTTAATGAAATCATGTAACTTTCTTATGTATGTGAGTTATCATGGAACTTAATTTAAATATAAAATATTTTTCAAAAGGGAAAAAATTACTTGAAGTATTGAAAATTTTATTTTGTGACAATAATTTTTCTTATATAAAAAAATAAATTTATTCCATGAAACTTGTTTTTATTTTAAAATTTGTTTTTCAAATGTATTTAAAGTGTTTTATCAAATAATATTTTGATAAATACCTTGTTATAAAGAAGTATTAAAAAGGTTTTTCATTTGAATATTTCTTAACCTTCCAAATTATAAACAAAAAAAAACTTTTTGAAAAGTTATTGTTAAATTTTTTTAAAATTTAATGATTTTTAATGTGAAATTTTTGGATACATGACAATTATGAAAGGAATATTTTGGAAAATGTTTTTATGCTTGTTGATTGGACATGCATTTCTTACTGGGTTTGTTATGAAAATTTGGGTGCCACTTGATATGAATTTACTTAGGAATGAGTGACACATATGCATTCTAAATATTCCAAGTTATTTAATGTTTTATTTTGGTTGTGATGAAGTATTTGATATCATATTGATATATTAGATTGATTATCCTCTTGACATAATGTTTTATTAATGGACGTGTTCCTTTCTGATAGATATCTCTCCCCCAAATATTGTTTTGATCTATTTTAAAATGTTTTGTAGCTATAAAATTTATTCCTCTAGAGGTTTTTGTGTTCCAAATATTGAGATAACCTTAAGAGGTATCTCAAGGGGTGTCTGATTTATCCATCATCCCTTTCTTCTCCTTTCTGATTTTGTTTTAATTATTGGGGATGAGAATTATTTGAGAGGTATCTAATGTAAGGGTCCAGATTTTCTCGAGACCTTCCTTTGTTTCTATAGGATGTTTGGTGGTTCAAGAGTAATTTCACAAATATTATAAGTTTTTTCAAAATTATTTTATAATTTATAAATAGGTTTTAAAATAGTTTTTCAAATTATGGATGCAATTTCAAAGTTTTAAATGTTAAATTAAAATTTAATTTGGAAGTTTTTAAAGTGATTCAAATATTTTAGAAGTTTATTTGGTTGTTTTAGAAGTGATAATAAATCCTTATCTTAATTATTAATGAGTTTTTGTATATGGAAATAAAATATTTAAAAACATACCTTTACCCTTACGCAATTCCTTACTCATGCATAAGGGTAACACCAGCTTTAAAGAAGTGTGTAAGGGTAATTCTTGTTCTCTATGAGTTGTGTAAGGTTAAGGGTGAGTTTATAAAGAATGTGTAAAGGTAATATATACTTTTAATGGATTGTATAAAGGTAAAGGGAATTTTATAATCCATGTGTATGGGTAAGTAGATGTTTATATGTGTTACATAAAGGTGAATATGAGTTTCTATAAGTTATGTAAGGGTAATGTGGATCTCCCATGCACTGAATAAAGGTAGAATAAAACCTATGAAAGGTTTATCCACTAATTCAAAAGGCTGTGTAAAGGTAGATTGTTCCTCATAAAAAGGTAGCTCACAGCTTTTGTAAGGGTACCAGCTCACATAAGGGTAAGAGTTGACTTGTGTAAGGGTAATTACAAGTTTCTTAAGACCTACATAAGGGTCATCTGATCTTCCTAAAACTTGTATAAATATAGATCCTTAGTTACAAAAGGGTAACCCATAAATCCTAAAGCTCGTGTAGGGGTTCATTTTATTTTTTAAAGCTTTCATAAAGGAAATAATCCATGTAAGGGTGAAGTTTTTTACCCTTACATAGTGGGTATGTCTCACATAATGGTTGTGGAAAATTTCCTAAAAATCTAGTTTTCTTTCCTAGAACCTCTTATAATGTGTTTTTTAATATAAATGAAGGAATTTAATGTGGAAATTGGTGGTTGTTTTATTTTTTAAGAGTTATAAATGTGATCTTTTGACTTCCAAATTTTAAGAGTTATGAATGGGTTGTGTGGGGAATTAGTTGTTAACTAATTAAATACATATTTAATATCCATGTGGAGATTGTATCTATGTATTCAAAAATACCATATCTTTCCCATTTGATTATTTCTTACTTTATCAAGTTTATATTATCCAAAATCCTTATATGGATTCTTGAATGGCCATATGAAGTTTATATGATCTTCTCTCTCATACACCAAGTTGGTGTTTCAAATATAAAAAATTATCTCTCTCTCTCTCCTTTGTTTTGGGTGTAGCGATTACAAGGGAAAACACCAGGTAGGGGATCTTTGACTTATCTATATTTTATACTATTTAAGTGTAAAATTAAGTTGATTTTGATTCTTTGTTTAAATATATTTTATTAACCATTACCAGATAAAAATATGAAAAAATATAATCACATAAATAATGAATATGTGATATTATGGAAATTATAAAAGAGGAGGATGAAATGCATGTTTTGTAATTATATTAATGATAATGAAATATTATTGATTATATAATTTTGATTTGATAATTTATTTATATATAATAACATTTCTTTAAAAAATAATAGAATCTCATGCAATATAATTAATGTGTTGATATTATTCTAAGAAATGAAATAGAATTTTAATGCTTAAAGAAAATGTTTAACCTATTTTTTTTAATTTCCATAATTGAATTAAAGAAAATATTATGTGTCGTGGATAAATAAAGTTAGATTAGAATCTAGAAATTTCTTATTAAAATGTATGTACAGTGAATAATATTGATAATAATTTCAATTATGGGAATTAATTATCTATTTCATGAAGTAGATAACAATATTTAATAATCTATAAGATTATTAAAAGTAGGGGAAAATGGGCATTTTCATGTTGTAGAATAATGATAATTATTTTGGAAATTATTCAAGAGATAATGAGAGAGATGATAACACGTCATGATGTTAGAATTCTTAAATAATATCTATGATAATTATTCAATAATTCTATGTACTATAGAATTGAAATGGAGATTATTGCATGTTCAAATATTGTAAATCTTTTGCTAAAGAATATTATTACATGTGTATAACTTTAATAATTATTAGATATTATTATCACATTTTTTTAATAAATTCTTGAAATTGAATTATATCATATGTAACCATGCTGAAATATTTGGGATGTGTGATCTCATGCTTTTTGATATATTTTTTTGTCTCTGAGATTTACTAGATCATGTGATATCTATTTTTATGGTTGTTAATCATGGTTGATATGCTTGTAATTTTGATGAAAACTTAAAGCTGGTAATTCTTTGATTGTATTAAAAGAGGTATGTTGAAATTATTGTCATTGAGATTAATAGTATATTTGAAAAAGTAGATTAAGGTGGAACACCAAAGTAAACAAATAATATTAATACTTTTAAATTTATAAGGCTAGAGCTATTGATATTAATTGTTAAATTAATCAATTAATTAAAGATAGTCATGAAAAATGAATGATTTCTTAAATCATTTCTCTGGGGTTGAGTGGGTCCAAGGTTTTTTTATAAAGGTTATAAGGCCTTGATTGGTTTTTCTATAGTTTCATTGGAATTATGTTTGGAATAATACATTTAATATGTATTTATTCTCTATAGATTTATATCCTTTATATGATTCAATATTAACCTTGTACGGTTGGAATAATGGGTGGGGATTCCTAAGGTAAGGATGGTGGCATGAGGTGCCAGTGATGATGATAATGGTGCATGGGGTTCATGTTATGATGATGATGGTGTTGGAATGGGATGTTGTATATGTTGTTATGTGTAGTAGTTTTGGGGATGGGACAAGGAATGATATAATGAAGTAAATCTAGGCTTTCCCATTGTTGTTGTGCTGAAATCCGGGATGCTTTATTGATAATGAATCTTCTCATTTAAGGTCTTGATGGCCAGTTTTCATTTATATAATCAGCTTCCAATTATAGGAAGAAGTTTTGTACTATTCATCACGAATGTATATTTTATGTGGCATCTTGTTCTAATCCCTAGAGTACCTAGAATTTTATGAAATTTAAAATGAATAAATGAAAAGAATGGGTTTGGTTCTTGATGTTTGCTCTATGATGATGACATGCATGAGAATAAAAGAAAAGAATTAATAGTACCATTTTCACTTGGATAAAAAAATTAAAATTTTAATCTTGAAAAATAAAATATAATTATATTAATTAATGGAAAATAAATTAATTTATTTTGATCTTGATTCTTGTATGATTTTTATACCTAGGCCTTAGCAATGGTGGTCGGGAGTCCCGTGCGATGTTAGCAGAAGATGAGTAAGGCTAGGTAGTTACCTATAGTGTGGTTATGATATTTATATATATAATGTATGTTTTAGGATTTCATAAACTACCCTACCCATTATGGTCGATCGATTGACACCCAGTGGACTCTGGGAGGGTGTTTTCCCCAACATCTAGGTTGGCGACGAACAGATAGCTGACTACCCCCTCTAAGCCCACTCTCTTCTAGTAGTAGTATTATGTGATGGTATACAAGGTGGTTATATTTACAAATATATGTTTTTAGATGGTTTTAATGTATTGTGGTTATTTCACACACATATATCTCTAGATATAGTATCCTAATGGTTATTATAGATATATTTTGTATAGGATGTGATGTCTTGAGGTTTAATGCATGATTTATGAGTTGTGAAGGATCTTGAAAACTAATTGGTTACTATATGGATATGTGGTTGAGATGATGGGATGATATGATTCATGTGTTGTATGTTATATTATCCCATGTGTCTTCATGCAGGATTTTAGAGAGAGATGCCTCAGGACTTTCAATGTTTGGGAGGAGCGGAAAACCAATGGGGAAGTTGTAGTAGGGTACCCTCTTTTTTTATTATATTGTGTTATATATTGTATTAGATACTTGGTGAGGGATATAAATATTAAGGATGGTAAAATAATAGTAAACTTTTTTAGGTTATGAGTTAGTTTCATGTGTTTACTCATTGGGCTTTAGTATGTTTCTTTCACATTTTTCATGAGAAGTTGTAGGGAGGATCCTACTGAGTATACATTTTATGCTCACCCTACATATATGTAACCTATTTTTTTATGTTATTGTGAGATAGTTTGTTATCAAGATTTAATATTCTAGTTTGAGGAGTTATTTAAGATATTTAGGAGCTTTGTGGTCACTATTGAGGATCTTTTTTTAGTGTTTTCAATTGTTTTAGTTGTATGTCATTACATTCATATCATGTATTGGGATTTATTCTTCTTTTGTTATGAGTATGAGTTTTTTAGTGGTTTTTCTAATAATATATCTTACTTTTAAAATCTTATAGGGTAATTCCTCCCATCTATGTATATTTTATACCCTCAATGCTAGTCATTAACTTGTGTCCTGTTGGAGGTGGTCCTTGGGCATCATTATCTCTCTTCTCTCATTACTATCTCAATAGGTGTGCCTTTGGAGGGAGGGGTCATGAAAAATATGATCCCTAATAGTTCATACTTTAATATTTGTCTCCTATATAGGCTTTTATCAAAAAAAAAATCTTTCTCCAAATTCTTTCCAACAGGTTGGAGTAAAACACCTCTGCCCATACAAAACTTTGTATGGTTCCATCTGGATGCTCGAATGGAATCTATTATTGTATATAAATTATACCAAGGGTATACACTGATCCCACATACCTTTTAAGTCAATATAACATGATCTAATCATGTCTTCCAAATTATTTATAGTTCTTTTAGACTACCCATCGGTCTTTGGATGATAGGTGGTGTTTAAATGTATCTCAGTGTTGAGAGACCTTTAAAGACCCTTATAGAATTTTGATGTGAAATAGGGATCATGATAATATAAAATTTATTTTAGTTCCCCATGAGGCCTTACAATTTCATTTATATAGAACCAAGTAAGGCGCTCAAGGGGTGTATCTTCTCTTCTCACTAAGAAATGATCAAACTTAGTAAGATGATCAATTATGAGCCATATAGCATCATTATTCCTTATAGACTTTGGGAGTAAAGTTAAAAATTCGATTGTAATATAATCCCACTTTTATATAAGTATAGGTAAAGGTTTCATGACTCTTTTAGGATGTTGTATTTAAGCCTTTACCTATTGGCATACTAAGCATCTGAATACATAGTCCGCAATTTCTCGCTTTATATCATCCCACTAGAAATTTTCTCTTAAATCCCTATGCATATTTATGCTACTGGGGTGTATAGATAAATTTGAGTTATGTGCTTTATCTAGAAGTTCCCACTTCAACGCTTGTATTTATGGAACACATAACATCTTCCCAAACTTCAACACTCTATCTCTATAGATGAATTCTTTCAATTTACCATCATTTACAGCTTTAATCTTCCTCAGTAGATCCTCATTATCCTATTGGGACTTTTCAATATTTTTTATTAAGGATGGTTTATCAATTTTAGGAAAACGAACGATGGCTCTCCTTGCCTAAAAATCAACATATCTATCTTTACTAGTTCTATGTATATAGGATCCTTTTTAATCCTCATCATGTTTAGAACTCCATGTTCCCTTCTACTCAATGAATCAGCCACCATGATTTCCTTTCCAAGGTGGTAGTGTATTGAGAAATTTTTGTCCCTGAGTAGTTTCAACCCTCTCTTTTTCCTCATGTTAATCTCCTTTTGAGAGAATATATTCTTCAAACTCTTATGGTCGGTATATATACTTCATCTTTCACCACAGTGGTAGTGTATCTATATTTTCAAGAAAAATATTATGGATACCATCTCAAAGTCATGATTTGGATAGTTTTTTTCATTGATTTTAAATTTCATTGGTGCATAATAAATCACCCTATCATTCTTTATAAGGACACAGCCAATTCATTTCTTTGATGCATCACTATATATTACAGATCATTCCTTAACTAATGGTAAATTTAATACCAGTACATTAATCGGTCTCCTATTTAGCTCTTCAAAATTTTCCTCACATTCCCTAGACCATATGAATTTAACCCATTTATGTGTTAACTTAGTTAGTGGGTTGGCCAATTGAGAAAAAACTAGACCAAATAACTAATAGTAACCTATTAAACCTTAAAAAAATCAGATCTTGATTATGTTTGTCACTATAGTACATTCTTTAACCACCTTTTTATTTGAATTTTCAATGGATATTTAATCCTTGGAGACAATGTTTCCAAGAAAATAAACTTCATTAAGAAAAAATTCATACTTAATAAATTTCTCATATAATTACTTTTTTATGAGGGTCTCCATAATTATTTTCATATGACTCTCATGATCTTCATATATCTTAGAGAATATCAAGATATCATCAATAAACACCACCAAAAATTTATCAAGATAATCCTTTAATACTCTATTCATCATATCCATAAATATATAAGGTGCATTATTAAATCCAAAAGGCATTACCATAAACTTATAATTTTAATAACTTGTTTGCAATGTCATCTTTGGTATATCGTTATTCTTTACCCTTAACTGATGATAACCAAAGTGAAGATCAATCTTTGAAAATTATTGCGCTCCTTGAATTTGATAAAATATTCATCAATTCATAGTAAATTATACTTATTATTTATATTAATGGAATTTATTTCCCTATAATCATTTCATAATCTCAAATACTCATCCTTATTTTTCATGAATAAAATAGGGGATCCCCATGGTGAAACACTAGGGTGTATATATCCCTTATCACAAAGCTCATATAGATATTTATTCAACTCTAATAACTCTATTGGTTCTATTATATAGGTATTTTTATATATATATCTTATATAAGGAATGATTTCAATGGAGAACTCAACTTAACGCTTTGGTGTATGACCAGGTACTTCTTAAAAAACATCAATGAATTTCTATACCATAAGTACATCCTCTATTCTTAGGATATCTTCCTTATCCATAAATCATTCTTGATATTTCTATATTCCCAAAATTTCATTAAGGATATCTATTGTGGTTGGATTTTGACGTGATTTAAATGATTAATTCTCTCATCTAGAGACAAGAGATTCCACCTCACCTTTTAAAATCATAATCTATTTCTCTAAGAAATAAATTTTTGCATTATACTTTGAAATCCAATCTATACCAAATATTGTGTCAAAGTCAACCATGGGTATAATAACCAAGTTTAAAAATAAGGCATGTCCATGCATCATGATTGAAACTAACTAACTTATCTTTATTTTAATATTATTTCCACTTAGTGTCTTAATTGATAACTCCCTTACTAGGGTGATAAGGAAATATCTAATGTTTTTAGAAAACATGGAAGATATAAAGAAGTTTGAATATCCAAAATCAAATAAAACATTAAATAACCTTGAGGATATGATAAAAGTACCTATCACCACATCATTAGGATATTCTACTTTAGTTGTTTTAATCACAAAATCCTGTATTTTATCCCTTGGTATTTTCTATAATAAATTCCCTGGACATTTGGGGAATTGGTTCACATAATGTCCCTTATCTTTATATTTAAATCGTGGAACACCAATAGCTTTCACCCTTCCCTTTCATTCATGAGCTTGATGGATTTTTTATCTGCACTTATAACAAGATCTTGTTCCCTTCCTGTAATCCCCAGGGTGTTTCTTCCCATAGTTATCACATGTGGGAAATACCACCCTTCCTTTCTTCCCCTTTTCTGCACTATTCTTCCCATGATAATCAGTCAGACACTTCTTCTCTTGATTTCCCTTGAATATATATGTCATGTAGAACTCTTTTTATATGTTAATGGTTTTTGAGACTATATCCTTATATAAAGAAAGTTTCTAAGTGACCAATGCACTTCGAAGGATCCACTTTAACCCATTAAAGAAATGATCAATATTTCGTTCCAGTCTATGCACATAGTTCATATCATACCTAGTTAACCTTGTTATGTTAGCCACATACTAAGAAACATTTTCCTTCTCCTTTAGTCTAATATTGAAGAACTACCTTTCCATTTATACTCTTTTCTCATGAAGAAACTATTTTTCATAGAATACCTCCTTAAAAGTTCTCCACTTCATGTGATTTTCCTCATCTCCTTATTTAGTGTTTTGAATTAGTAGCAACTATTGGTCTTTATCTACCTTCATATGATAGACCAATGAAGAACCCCATAGATTTGAGGCATTTTTTAGTATTTTTAAAGATCCAATAGTACGCTGGTGAGGACGGGTTGTTGTATTTTTTGACAACAAAATTATAAGGTGCTCATTTATTCTGATGATTCTTGATCTAGTTTGTATAGAACATATATCATGGAAGATAGTTTCATGATTCTAGAAAGTGTTTTTGAGGTTTTTTGAAAGTTTTAAGGTTATAGCTACTGGTTTCAGGATGTGGAGTAGTCTTTTACACTGTGATTTTTTAAATAGTTTTGAGTAGGAAGTAGTAGAATTATTTCACATCATGAATGGGAATTCACAATGTGAGTCCTCACTATGAATATTTAAAGAAGTTTTTATGATTTTTTTTTTAAATTTGTTCACATCATGAATTATTAATTCATGTTGTATATTGTCATGATCTAAAGGACTTTGATCTGTGAAAATATTCCACATGACGTAATAATGGAGATTTATTTTATTGTGAAAAATGGATTCATGTCATAAACCCTACATTCATGTTGTGAATGTGATAATTCTAATTTTATGAATAAGTTTTACGAAATGATTTATGATGGATTTATTTGGTTTATTGATGACATTTTAAACCACGAGGACACATGGAAATCTCTAGGTAAGGAAAGTATAAGTGGATTTAATCTAGACCATTGATTCCAGGGTTAATAATTTTTAGATTTATTCTTTTTGTGGTGTAGCACTTATGGAAATTGTAGAGATATTTTCTATTATGTGAGAAATAGAGAAAAAGAAGAGTTTAAAGTTGAGGTTAGATATTCAGTGATCAATATCTGATGAATCTTGTTTTTTTGGGAAATATGATATGATTTTGATATTTTTTATACAATGTAATTCAATTCTACATGGTAGGAATTTATTTCTTGTGTATTTTAGAGGCTTGTGAAAGAAGATATTTCTCTTTTATTACCAAATAAACCTAGTTTACTTAGTGATCTTTAATAACTACAGCCATTTGTTGGAATGTGAAATATTTATTAAAACCTACAACTACTAGTATAGTTAAAGTAAGAGTATTTATCCATAGGGAAGGGAAAAAATGATGCCAAAACAAATAAAAATCAAAAAAAATGAAAACAAATAGTGTATGAAATGATTTTTTATAGAGAATTAGAAACATGAGTAATGATGGAGATAAAGTGAGTGTGAAAAAAATGATAAAATTAGGGGAATTAAACTAGTTTTAATACATTAAAAATAGTTTTATCTATTTAACCTTAATTAAACAAAAATATTCTAGTGTGTGAAGAAGGTTTGAAAAACACCTAACTGTAATTATTTGAACTCCACGGTACAGTAAAATTTCCTAAAAATTATTTTTCAACCAAACTTTAGGAAAATAATATTTCATTGATAAAAGAAGAGATAAGTCATCCTTTTTATATTTTTGGTACTTTGGATGATGCTCAAGAGTGAAAATTTTCACTATCATCACCCATCAGTACTTATAATAGCATACAAATGATGATCATCAAGAACAAAAATAATATCACTATATAACAAAGATCACTAACACAATTATGAAAATGAAATCAAATAGATTGAAATATAATCAATTCATTATAATCTTAAACCCCTAATATAATTTAAGAATGAATGTTTGTGAAAAATTAAAAAAATGTATTTTATTAAGTGCGTCTCAAAAACATAAAAATAGAAATAGTAGAAAGATAAAGGAAGATTCTTTGTCAAGGTAACCTTATTCTCCTAGCTCTTGCTCTACTATTTTCAGCTCTAAAAGTGTTCCTATCTCCAAATTCATTCTCACTCTAGAAACCTTCTCTCAACTCCAGTATTATACTATTTTATTCCATCCCCCCATGAAAATACCCTCATGAAAGATTCTTTCTTATTCCCTTAAAAATCACTAAATTCATTTAACAAATTCATTCTATGACTTTAAAATGTAATAATTCCTTAAATTCCTTCTTTCACTACAGTTTTGAATCTAACAAAACTCAAACAGAAACCAAATATTCATTTTCTAGCTTGTCTCAAATAATTAGTAGCAATAAAAAATCTATCACTCTTTCTAACAAGTAATTATTAAATTTTACCAAATGATTAATTATGCCCTACTAAAAAACATCACCATCCACACATCCTCTTAAAATTAACTCCCTCATAGGGATATCATGTAGTAACTATCATATATACTTCATTATATCATAAAAAACAATCCAAACATTCTCAATAATACTGTGTCAAAATAGCTTAGTCCATAATCAACACTGGAAACTTGATTTGAATGAGTTCACTCAAGAAAAAAAATGAACAATTGGAATGCATTGACTAGAGAATTATCAACTGAAGCAATTAGGAAACTTGCATTCTAATTATCAATATTCCTTCAAGCCTGTAAATAAAACACTTAAATCAAAAAACAAAAATCTTTAGATTAAACTCAGATTCATAACCTAAGAATGGATTTTCTTCCACAAGATCAGCCTTAATATCAATATTCAAATCATGGAATTCTCACTCATCTCAGGAAAGGATTCTTCTTATATCACTCTTGAATTGGTGCAATAGCGATTTTAGAACCTAAACATCATGGCTTGTTCCCCATTAACAAAAACCATCTCATCTTCTTCTTTTTTTTGAAAAAGTGGAATAATATTTGAATCTTCAACAACATTAAAAAAACACCATAAAGAATCAAAATCTTTTTTCAGAAAGTTCATATTGGTTCAGTCTTCAACCATGGATTACTTAGGAGGATTCAATGGAATCGGTAGTTGGCCCATCTCAAGATTTGTGGTAGGAAAAAATACCAGATCAACCAAGATTCGAGTTTCATCTTTGAACAATTATTTTCATGGAATAAGATCAACCTAATAATCATATTTGGTTGACAGTCGAGCTCCTTTTGGATTATGGTCACTTTCTTGCTTCCCTTAGAAGCTTCTTTGGTTGTACTTGGTTTGACGTGGCATCACTACAGGGGGGCTTGGATCCATGCTCAGTCTCAATCAAAATCAGGTCTTTACTTAGTTCTCAATTTGGTTATGTGGTTCTTAGTTTCCATATTTGACTATGTGAGGTTTTCTGCAATTGGATATGTGGGTGTGGCTCCTTTGAGATTGGATACATGAAGTACTCCTAGAAAATTATATACATGATGCACTGGGAATTTGGATACATGGGTGCTAGCATATTTAGCTACATGGTTACTCCCATAGACAAAATCCAACCTAAATGAAAATTAAATCATTGAAAAATGTAAAATGAAATTTTAATAATTAATTAATTTAATAAAACAAATAAATAATAAAAAATACAAAAGAATAAAACTAAAAAATAAAGTTACAAATTATTAAATAATTAAAATTTTTATATAGAAATTTGAATTAAAATATTATTTTCTGATTAATTAAAAATAAAAACAAAGAAAAAAATTTGAAGTATATAATAAAAAATTAAATAATGAAATTTTAGAATTAATATTTTAAAAGAAAATTTACTGTAAAATAAACTCAAAGTTGTAAAAAATTATAAAATAAATATAAAAACACTCATTTAAGAAATAAATTAATAAATATAATATTTAAAGAACCCATTAAAAACAAATATATAATTAATGAATTAAATATGAATTTTTTTCATTAAAATGCACAATAAATAACCAAAAAAGGATGTGAAAAATGTGAAATAAATGCCATATCAAATTCCCCCACACTTAAAACATTGGTTTTCCTCACACAATATTTAGTCACATTCAATGGTAGAAAATAAATCTCAAAATAGAAAAGATGAAATTCCACTAATAATTGATTTTGAAAATGATTTTCCTCACACAATATTTAGTAACATTCAATGGTAGAAAATAAATCTCAAAATAGAAAAGATGAAATTCCACTAATAATTGATTTTGAAAATGATTTTCCCTCATGGATTCTATCAAGTAGAAAAAAATGAATGTCCTCTTGAATTAAATTTCTTCAATGAAAAATCGGTTAATATTTTAAAAAAATGATTAAAATTAACACTTTAAATAGAATTTAACAAACATCAATTTACATCTAAATGAAATTAAAAAAAATTCTTTACCTCCAAGTGAATAGACTCGCATAATTTTAGAAGACATGATAAATAGATTGACCACTGGATGAGGTGGAGTGAAAATTTATTGGTGGAATAAATAACTTATCTAACAGTTTGATGAATAAATAATGAAAATAATGAAAGAAATAGTTTGACCCAAATTAGGATTTTAATTTAATAATTCATTTATATTCATATATTATTAATTAAATTCAAATTAAATGATTCAAAATCAATTATTTTTGTATAAAATTATCCCAAAGTGTACCAAAAACCATTTTGTTTCCAAAAAGGTCAAGAAAAATTATTTATATAATTAAATCCACGTTGTATTAAAGATTAATCTCCTCAAATTAGCATCACATCACTCAAATTTTTGGAAAAATTTCACCCACCAAATATATTTAATTAATGCTCAAAAACTCAAAATTTTGAAAAAAATTAAGGGTTTTTTATGGGATCATGTTGGAACACAGTTAACTACACTTTAAGACCCCTCCCACACACTTTAAAATTCAAAATTATTTCTAATGATGAACTCAAGGAGAAAAAACATTTAATAAATATAAAGTTCAAAAATATTTTCAATTCAATAGTTAAAATTCTTGTATAGGGTCATAATAAAGTTCAAAAAATAATTTTCCATGAAAAGTAAAAAAACACAAAATGTACAAGAAATCCATTGGCCATAGAAATGGATTTCATAATAGAATAGGAAATATAAAAATGATTCATTCTATCACACTTAAAATTCAGAAATTATTTCCAAATGAACACAAAAAATTGCATGCATATGCACTTTTTCAGCACACCGGGTTGTTAAAAAAAGAAGATATGACCAATAGATTTAACAAAAATTATCAAAAATAGATCATAACTTCCAAAAAAAATTCAGAAATGAAAACACAACAGACCAACAATAGCATTAAAAATATAATGGGAACATAAAAATAAAATAATTATAATAAGTAATCCCCTTGTATGAATAAGTTTTTTTTGTGGTTACAAGTACTAGAGACTCCCTTATTTTCTTTATGTTAAATCAATATATCCACAAAGATGCAGTTCCAATAAAATTGGAAATATAAGACATAAGTATCTAGAAATTAAAGTTCAAGAAATATTATATCTAGAAAATAAGGAAACAGATTTTGAATTAGGTTTCTCAATCTTGTAGATTCTATGGCGGTGAATATTAATTATAGATCAGGTTGTGGAAGTTTCATCATAGGCCCACTTAAAAAAGATATAGTATAGCTCTAGATATTTAATGGAACATAGTTAGGGACATTTATCACTAAATAAAATATAAAGATAAATTTAAAAGTCATCGGTCGCCTCCCATGCAGTGCTGAATTTTAAGTCTTTAGCCAGACTCCCCCCACAAATGTCTAACCATTATCATTGAGAGGAAAGGTTGCATTGATGAATGAAACTTTATTATTATTTGATAAAACTTAATTAAACTTTTCTAACACCTTAATAACACCAACTATAATAAAATATTTAAAAATATTCATCAAAAGATAATAAATAAGGTTGTTGTCCATCATTGTAACTATATCCATATTTTCAAAAATAGGGCTAAAATTTGAAGACAATAACCCAGTAAAAGATCCAAGAAAAATATAAAGTTAATCAAGGTTTCCTCCCACACATTGGGCTTCCAAAAATTCAAAAATAGGTTAAAGAACTACTATAAACTACTCACAAATGAAAAGAACTATGTACAATTCAACTTTCAAAAAGGACAAAACAGAATGATCCCACCCAAAAGTTTCAAATTCTACATGAAAAAATAAATTTTCTAGAGTCTTTAGAAGACTCAAAAGAAGTAAATTTCTCAAAAATAGGTGGGTAACAATCAAGAATAGTTTCATCAATAGTATGTTTGAAAATTTCTAGAAAAAAGACTATTTCAAGTTGAAAAACATCAAGTTTTTTTAAGGAATAAAACCCAAATTTTCTTCAATTTTAGACACTTACAAACTCTTAAAATTTGTATAAAAATAGCCATTCTTAGGCTTAGAAAAATCAGGAAGAATAATATGAAACTCTAGGTCCATATTTTATTGTTCGGGGAGGGTTTCCTCACAAAAAATTGGTATAATGGGTGGAATAAAATCTTAATTGTTTCTTTCTAAGATAAAGTTTTGTTCATGTTTAATTTCCTCTTGGTTCTTAGAAATGGTTTTACTAAGGTTTATCTCAATCCCCCTAGTCTTTTAAGATCTCTAGAAAATTCATATTCAAATAAATCACTTTAAAATGTTTATCAATTTATTCTTTGATTAAATCATGATAAGGGTTATGAACTTCATTTATAATTTCAAATATAAAAACTTCTTTAGCGACATCTGTCAACTTACAACTCACAATGAGAAAGAACTCTTCAAAAACATGAAATTACTCTTGATCCTCACTGTCTTGAAGGGTAAATTTTCCCTTAAAAACATCAATAATAACCCTATAAGTGGCTAAAAATTGTCTTACAAGAATGATTGGGAGTCTACTATCACTATCTATTTTAATAATGATAAAATAATTAGGGATCTTGAGCTTTACTACATCAACTAACAAGTAATCTACCCTTTCGTAAGGATAAGGAAGTAACCTAACAGCTAATTATAGTGAAACTGATATTAGTTTCAACTCCCAATGGCCTAAAATTTTGAATAAGGATTAGGTAATAAGGTTAATTTTATTACATAAATCACACAAACACCTATTCACCTCACTAACTTTAATTTTACAAGAGATGATAAAGGAATCGGGTTCTTTCAATATTTGAGGAATGTTTTTCTAAATTATAGCACTAAAAGCATCATTCAAATTAATCATTGAATACTCATTCAGATCCCACTTATTAGAAAATAATATTTTGAGAAATTTAAACCAAGAAGTAACTTTATTCAAAGCCTAAAAAATGGTATATTTATATTAAATATCCTAAATAGTTTAAGTAATTTAAATTAATCCATCTTATTTTTCTTTTTAATCCTTTAAGGAAAAGGAATGGGAAGATTATAATTCTTCAAAATATGTTGTTCACTCTCCAAATCCTCAAACATAAATTTTTATTTCCTTTTTTTAGTATTTACCGCTTCATTTTCTTTTTTTATATTTATAATGAGAATATTCAACATTTTTTTAGTTTAGACTTTACTGTCTAGATTTATAGATTTGAAGTTTTTAATAATTTCATCCACATATTCTGATTTTTCATTAGTCTCATAATTACTTGGTTATTATTTAACTTTTACTTGGGTTTGAAGTCCTGATATGGATGTTACTACCATCACATTTTCCCTTGGGTTTGGATCAGTTGTGCTTTGCAACTTACCTTTTTCTCTACCACCTAAATCCCTAGCCAATTGACCCAACTGAACTTGAAAATTATTGATGTTAGACTATTTTGAATCTACCTTAGATATAAATTTACTAATAATTATATATAAATCATAATTGGAATTTGAAGGTACATAATTTATTTGAAATTGATTTATGGACTAATTTGAGTAACCAGGGGCAGAAGCCAGTTTCAATACACCTGTTCTCTTCAAGAAATATTGGGTTAATTTTTATATAGAGAGTTATACTAATTAGATAATGGATCACTAACCCTTTGATTTTTATCCCTCTAATAAAAAATTTGTTTTCTCTCCTTAGGTTGGACAAGGAGGTCAATGTTTGGGAAGCATCACTGAGAATGACCAAACATACCACAGTGACAACATTGTTCTCTAAGAATTATATCAACAATAATAGAAACTTGGGTGTTAGGTTCATATTGATGAATAAATATATTACTTGTGATTTTATGTTGGTACTTTTTTGAGAGTTTTTTAAATACTTGTTTGAACTCATCTGTTGTCATGTTCAAGAAATCACCTCAAAAAATTGATCCATAAGATTTTGATTATAAAGAGTGATACTGTTATGGAATATATCCATCAAGATATGAGGTAAAATTTGGTGATTGGGATATTATCTAAGTAGTTATCTAAATTTTCCCCAAGCATTTTGGAAAAGTTAATCCTCATCTTGAATTAAACCGATGATTTTATGCCTCGCCTCAGTGGTGGTTTTCCTTGGATAAAATTTCACAATAAATGAATTAAAGAGTTAGTCCCAAGTATCAAATATTCCCTCATATAAGTTTTGAAACCAACTTCTATCCTTACTCTTTAAACATAATTGGAAAACTATCAAACTAAGTTTCTCCACATTCATCCCATAAAAATTTAATTGTTTTACTAAAATATAAAAAACTCTAATGAAATCAATAGAATCCTCACTGGATTAACCACTAAAGGAGGGTAACATAGAGATGTAAGATTGTTTCATCTCATAATTTCTAGGAATAGGGGATAAAAAATTCAAGATATATTGTTTTAAATGGTTTAAATAAATAAATCCCAAATCAAAGTCCTCTCATAATTCTCATTTCTGGGTAAAGGTCTGACCATATTTTCATTTTCCTCAGTAGCTCTCTAAATTTCTAGATTAGGATTTTCCATATCAGTTTTTTTTATTCTTATTAAGGGTAGAAAAAAGTTTTTCAATTTCATGAATAATTTTTTCCATTATATAATTATAATGTGACCTTTTGTGCATAATATTTTAAGTTTTAATGGTTTTAAAAAATACCACACGGAAGTGAAATACAAAAAGTTTTCATCAGAATTTTTTTTGATATTTTTAGAAATAGGTTAATTTATTTTAATTTGATTTTTTTTATGATTTCATGTGCCCTCCCCATAAACAAGGCTAAAATTTTATAGTTACATGTGTTCATTAGAACATGAGTAAATTTTAATTAATAATTAAAACCTACTACTAGTAGTATAGTGGAAGTAAGAGTATTCATCCATAGAGAAAGAAATAAAAAATGTGTGACCAAAACAAACAAAAGGAAAATAAACAATAGATGAAATTATTTGTGATGAAGAATGAGAAATAATAGTGATGAGGGTGGTTTGGAAATAATTTGGGATATGTGTGATGTTCCTCCTTATTTATTTATTTCCAAATCCAAATTTACTAAATCCATGAATATATGATTTTTTTTCAATCCTCGTTTTATTCCAAAATATATAATCTTTACTACTTAATGCATCATCCACATTATTTTCCTTATTGAGATGGTAGTGTATTGAGTAATAACAATCCTTTAGTAGTTATAACCATTATATTTTCCTCATGCCAAGATATTTCTCTAAGAAGAAGTATTTTAAACTTTTGTGATCTGTATATATTTCACATATTTCACCATAAAGGTAATTCCTTCATATCTTAAATGTAAAGATTATAGCTTCCAAATCAAGATCATGGGTTGGATAATTCTTTTCATGGATCTTTAACTACATCAATGAATAGGAAACAACTCTATAATTCTATATAAGGACACATCCAAGTCTTTTCCTTGATGCATCACTATATATCAAAAATCCATCCTTTCTCAATGGTAAATTAAATATCAGTGAATTGACCAATATCCTATTTAATTCTTTAGAACATTATTTACATTATTCTAACCATATGAACTCAACACCTTTACATGTCAACTTGTTTATAAGGTTAGCTAATAGATCAAAATTTTGAATAAATCCTTGATAGTAACTTATTAATCTAAGGAAATTGTGTACCTTGATTATATTTGTTGGCATTGGTCATTCCATCACTACCTTTTTATTAAAAGGATCAACTAATATTTCATCCTTAGAGGAAACATGGTCAAAAAAATAAAGTTCCTAAATAGAAAATTCACATTTTCTAAATTTCTATATAACTCCTTTTCTCTAAGAGTCTTAAGAATGATTCAAAAATGACTCTTATGCATATAATGACTTTTAAATTATACCAAGGTATCATCAATAAATACCAAACTGAAATTATCAAGGAAATAATTGAATTCTATATTCATTATATCCTTAAAAATATAGGGTACATTAGTCAATACAAAGGGAATTACTATAAATTCATATTTTTCATACCTCGTAAGAAATGTTGTATTTGGAATATCTTTCTTCATTACTTTCAGTTGATGATACTTAGAATAAAGATCAATATTTAAATAATATTGATCTTCTTTAATTTTATTAAACAAGTTATCAATGTGGGGTATAGGATACATTTTATTTATAGTAATAGCATTTATTTCCCTATAATTTCTACACAACCTCATAGAACCATCTTTCTTTTTAATAAAAAGAACATGGGCTCCCCATAGTGAAACACTAGGGAATATAAATCCCTTATAAAAAAAATCCTATGGTTGTTTATTCAGTTTCACTAAATCCACAGTGTTCATCCTATAGAAAATATTAGATATAGGTTTTTTATCAGGGGTGAGATCAATGGAAAATTCAACCCCATGCTCAGGTGGATGTCTAGGTATTTCTTTAAGAGACATATCAATGTATTCCTATAAAATAGTTATATCCTCTATTCTAAGGATTTCGTTCTCATTTAGAGGTTGTGTCTACTCATCTTATCCAATAATTTTATTAAGTAGAGCTACTGGAGGAGGATCTAGACATGATTCAGATGATGTAGTCTCCCTTATTAAGACAAGGGATTCCACATCTCCATCATGAATCATAATCTCTTTATCTTAGTAATAAATTTTCACATTATAATTTGAAATCCAATCCATAGAAAGTATTATATAAAATTCATCCATAGGTATAATAATCAAGTTTGTAAATAGGGTATTCTGATGTGTCGTAATGGGATCTAAATGACATATCCTTATTGCAATAAGATTTCCACTATGAGTCTTGATGTAAAACTACCTTCTTAAGATACTAAGGAAATATATAATTTTCTCAAAAAACATGGAATATATAAAAGAGTGAAAATATATAGAATCAAATAAATCATTAGCTAAATTTTTATTTGTGATCAAATCACTTACCACCACAACTTTAGGAACTTCAACCCCATCTGTAATGATCAAATAAGATTGGCGTTGCTCCCTTATCCTTTTCTGAGGAAAATTACCTTAATGCTTGGGGAATTTATTAAAATAGTGACACATATACTTATATTTTAAGCATTAAACATTATAGTATTTTTTCTTGTCCTTAAAATAATTATCTTGGTGGCCTTTCTCTTCATTCTTGAAGAAAACTCTCATTTCCATCAAGCATATTCCACAGTGTTTCTTTCCATAATTATTATAAGTTAGAAATTTCACTCTTCCTTTCTTCACTTTTGAGAATTTCTTTTTTCAAAGTGCTTAATCACACACTTTTTTCTTATTTTCCTTGGAAAACATAATACCTATAGTATTATTTCTCAGTCTTCATGGAACTTGATACTATATACTCATATACTGAAAATTTTTGAGAAACTAATGCCCTTAAAAGGCTAGGATTTAGCCAGTCAAAGAAGAAATCAATCTTAATTATTGGATTACATAAATAATCTTTAGTATGATTTTTTAACCTTGAAATTTTATCTTTATATTTAATAACATTTTCTCATTTTTTCCATCCAATAAGGAATTGCCTCTTCATATCATCTTGTTGCTCATGAGGAAAGTATTTTTCAAGGAATATATCATTGAAATTATTCCACTTCATACTATTTATTTCTTATGAATCCTTAGTGTTCTAGATCAATGACCACTATTTATAATCATCTCCATTAAGGTGATAAAATTTCATTATAACATTATCTCTTTCACTACTTCCCAAATAGAGAAATATCTTCTCTAAGGACTTGATCTATTTCTTGGATGTTAATGGATTAATGATGGATTTTATTGTCTCATAAAGTGGTCCAACATTATTTCACCATGTTGGAGATCAGCAAGCTTCTCTATATGGGAAAGGTTATTAGTAACAACTAGAGTTAGCTTCGCCAATATAGTTATAATTTATTCAGATCCAACTCCATCTTCATTATATTTTCTAGGAGGAAAATCCTTAAATAAATTATGTTCATTGATATGGTTTCCATTATTTATATTAAGAACCATTTATAAATAATGTAACATACTAAATTATCTCATAATATTTTGAATTTTAAATCATAGTGTATAATTCTAAATATGGTGTAACATTTAATATAAATTGAAAATGTATGCATAGCTAATATCATAATCATAAACATAATATCTTTGGGAATATCTTAAAATCATAAAAATATTTTCAAATATTTTATAATGGTTTGTAAAGATAATTAAAATCAACCAAAGCATGTCCACTATGAGTGTTTTTTTCAAGGTGTGTAGTTTTAGGCCCAATCATATTGCATCGAGTGAATGTTGAGTTAACACTCAACCAGCCTTTTTCAGGGTGTTTACCCCTAAGTATATTTATTAAATATCTACATCTACTTTCCAATATCCATAATGGTATGTAATTACAATGAAACCATGTATTCTTTACCTTACCAAAACTTTATGATATTATCTTATACTTAGACTTGTCCCTAGACTTTTTTCATAGGGTTATGTTCTCTAATATATGCATTTCCAAATCTAGTTCCCAATATTTATAATAAACTTCCTCTAATACAAACTATAACACCTTGAATCTAGTAACCTGGAGCTAGTGGTTATCATACTACATTGGCACAAGATACAATAGATTGCATCTCAAAGGATTGGATAGCTTAGCAATCATGGGATAAAAGATACATACATGATTCTCATATTACATTTGAAAACATATAATAAAATATAAAATTATAGTGATAAATTTATTATTTCTTATATTATATACCTAAAATCATTCATATATCCCTTCTTGGTGTCCTAGTGAAAGGAAAACATAATAAATGGTGATCTCAAATTCTCAGTAAGGGAAAGCGTATAGCAGAAGCTATCACAAAATAAATAAATAATAAATAATATGGTAAAGATAAATAATAATCAAATATGTCATATAACTAATATCATAAAAGGGTAATATATCTATAGATGACATAAAAACATAAATAATCACATGGATAAGAATAACTATATTTATAATGATAGAATGCATAATGTCGGACATCATAATCTTCCCGTCAAGACCTCATGTTAAGATATCTTACATAAATAAGTAAGGCATACATAAAATACCCAAAATAGTTTTTCTCATGAGATCAAAAGATACATAAAGGGGCTATATCCCCCCCATCACTTAATAAGTCCAATTCATTCATTATATGAAATAAATTAATAAAAATTAAATACATAATCAACATGAACATTCTTATTGAAAACTAGCATATGAAATCTTAATATTTTCTCCATTCGATATATAGAACAACAAGATCATAATTCATCCACAGAAATAAGTTTAATGGTCTCATTATAGTATATCTAAAGTAAATCATAAGAATAATCCAAGTATATTAAACTATAATAATATACCTTTAAAATAACATTTGATCCTTTCTTTGAAAACATGAGAAAAATATCCTTTACTTTGGATAACATTTTAAATAAAAAATTCTAGAATATTGAGAAAATTATTTTATTTAAAAATAACCATGGAAACTTATAAATTAATCTTCAAAGAAAACAAAATTTATGACGATGGTAAAATCATTAATTCATTAGACGTTAAAACAAAGATTCATTTCACACTTTTGGTAAAAAATTAAAAATACCTCATTCAAAAAATGATAAGAATATTCCTTTTAAAACATAGAAATTAAAGTCAAATATGGTTGAAAATTTCTTTAATTAATCATTTAATAATAGAAAAGAACATTCTTGAAAACGTTTTAAGAAACATGGACATAAAAGAAAAAGTATGTCGGCCAAAGAGGAAATATGGTCGGCTTTTCTTAAAAAATATTTCCTCAATCATATTAAGCACCAAAGAGAGGAAAATGAAAGGAAAACATGTAAAATCCATCTATAAGAAGTGTAGAATAAAAAATATGGAGTTTAATAGAGTAAGATATTATAATATCCTCTTATGGATGTTTAAATACAAACAATATTGAATAAAATGATATTATAGAATAAACCCTTACCTCAGACTTTCACTTGGTTGGACACATTATATCCTCCTAAATAATAAATTTAAATTTATTAAATACTTTATTAAGACCTTTTTCATCTATATTTCATTTTTCAAGGTTCTTTTATAATCATTTTTCATCCATTTATGGAATATTTCTTATTGACATTGACCATTTAAGGTTATTCAGACAATTTCTCCAAAATCACTTCAGTATATTGGTTGTTGTTAAAGGTGTTATGAAATGGTTCTATAATCTATAGAATGTTAATAATTTCATGAATATATTTTTTCATTATATAAAATTTTAGAATCATCCATGCATGGTGGTAATAGAAAAACAAATCACATTGTTTTGTGGAGGTAGTAGTCCGCGCGTACACATGAACGATGTTATCATTCTCTGAAGGATAGAAGGGTAAGAAGGTAGATAATATATTATATTTATAGAATAATAATTATTTAAGAAATATCATATATATTCATTAGTTCCATATTTATATCCATCCAAGTAAAGTGGTGATGAAAAATAAATTACACTGTTACGTAGAGATGGTAGGTCGCACGTACGCACGAGCGATGTTTTCATTTTCCATGGGATGGAAAGGATATATAAAATGGATAAATCATTAATATAAAAAACATCTCAATATGGTGAATATATTTAAGTAATTATTTTAATATGGTTATGAAATATTTGTAGAAGGTTTAAGAAGAATGGAACTTAAAAAATCTCGGTAAGAACATATACCTCTTCTTTTGGTAACCTCCTTTGGATTACACCTAAATCCCTCTTGGAGTGGTATTTTTGTGAGAAAAGGACATTTGGTGTGTGGGGATGGATATTGGGAAGGTATTTGGATAGGTACTAGTTAAGCTAAATGGATCAATTAGTATGGGGAATAGAGGATATGGGGTTCACTTTTATAAGTGAGGTGAGTGGAAAACTTGTAAATACTTGAAATTTTATTATATAATATATGTCATACTCAAGTCAAGTAGTTCCAAATTTTCATAACATAAAATAAGATAAGGTTAAGTTCTAAATCAAACCAACCAATGAGGTTTAATAAAGTGTTTTGTGTTATCTTGAAGCCTTATCCCTTTATTTTAACCCTTTTAATTAATTTTACCCTTAACCAAAGTGATAAATATTTATCATGGTTTCTATTCATTATGACCAAAAATTAATTTTCCTTTATTACCTATTATTAATTATTCTGATTCCAAATATGTAATCCATTTTAAAAATATTCAATTTCCATAAGTGTTGAAAATAACTTTTAATATATGTTCGTAAAACGCCACAAAAACCGTTTTTAGAAAAATATTTATTTTAGGAATAAAAATGATTTTATAGAAAAATAAAGTATAGTGTTGATTCCAATGGAATTAATTGTAATATGATAAATAAAAGGATACTTATTTTTATTTAAAACCAAACCAAAACTGAAAGGAACCTTGTGAATACTTGATTAAGATAGAAGAACCAAAAACAGTTTTTATTTGAACAAAAACATTACTTAGATTTCCAAAATGTTAAGAATATATTTATAAGTTCAACATTATAT
This sequence comes from Viscum album, assembly GCA_963277665.1. Taxonomy (NCBI): domain Eukaryota; kingdom Viridiplantae; phylum Streptophyta; class Magnoliopsida; order Santalales; family Viscaceae; genus Viscum; species Viscum album. The sequence continues at coordinate 403,885,826 of OY728142.1, forward strand.
TATATTAGGTGTTTGGGGGTATAATTACATCAAACACGCACACACCACACACACACAGGCCTGAAAGGCAGGTCATAACCCCCCCCCCCAGGGATAACCCACCCAACCACTCGCTTTATTACATTATATATATTTGCCCCAAAGGCCCAGTGGGAATGTTTCATAAACGTTTAAGTTATTCTTATATCATTATAATTTCATAAAAGTGACCATCTTTGTAAAATCGGTATTTTTCACTATTCACCCAAAAATCAACTATTTCTGAAAAAAAATCAAAAAATCACCCTAAGCTAATTTTGACGTGATAAATTCAAAAATAAAATTCATTTCATAAAATTAAATTTGAAAAATTTTGGAATTTATGATTAAATCACATTATTTAATAAAGCTATGTGCATTATGTTATTGTTTCTTTATAAAAAAAAGGTTACTTACTATAATTGAAGCTCAGGTGTTACAATCTCATCCTATTTTGGTTCTTTAATGATTATATATGCATAGGATAGTGCATTTTATTATAAATTATATGAACATGGGATGTGGGAAATGTTGGCTACAAGGGTAATTCATCCATCAACCCTCACACATAATCAAATAAAGGAATCAACTCATCCTTCTTGAAGGCATATTCACCATTGATTTGTTTGATCACCAATTCTGAATTTTCCTTGATATTTAATTAGGAAACTGGTATTTATAGGTCCAATTTCAAGATTGAAATAAGATCATGGTATTCTTCCCCATTGTTGGTATATCCATTTAATAGTAAGGAGTAAGGAAAAACCATTTTTGCTGGAGAGAATGATACAATCCCCAACACGATCCTATTGAGTTTTGGATTCACTATCCTTCTACCAGTTGAGCTCCTTGAGGCACCATCAAAATATATTTTCCAGGACTAAAAAAATTTCATAGATGAAGAAAACTCAGTCATAAAGGATATTTGTGTTAAACAATGATTTCTCTAGGGTAGGGTGCATCGTGAAAAAATATGCTAACGCTTTACCCTTAGTCACCTTTTAAAACAAGAACTGGATATTAAAATACTATAGAAAATTTTCTCATCATGCTAGATTCCTAATTAGCAACGAATGAATTGTGATATATTTGATAAGAACAATGTGAGAGATCAAGAGGACCTTGTGGTGTTGCAAATAGTGTCTTATCTTCTAAACTATAGAGATTAGTGTAAGGAAGCTCTTTTTGATGTCAAAATATCAAGTCTCAGCATCCAACATTGTCCTTATAAGATAATAGAGACTATTCTCCTTGCCTGCATCATTCTTCTGAGCAATGAGGGAACCAAGCGATCACTCCAGGGTTGCCACATAAAGAATGAGAGACATCTCTTCTATAGGTATCATCAAGACTGGTGGGTGCAGAAATTATTGTTTGAGATCATTAAAGGATTTATAAAAATATTCATCCTAGTGATAGGTCACCCCTTTCTTCATCAACTTTGTGAAGGGCGTGCACTTGTCGATGAGATTGAAAACTATGAAGTTCCGATATATGAGAGCTAACCCTGAATACCTCTCAATTCCTTGAGGTTTTTAGGTGGTAACATGTCAGGTATCCCCTTGGTCTTCTTGGGGTTGACTTCAATGTCACAATGGTATATCATAGAGACAAGGAATTTTCCCGATGTTACCTTGAAATCACATTTCAAGGGGTTTATTTTCAAGTTGTATTGACTTGGTTTTTTGAATACTACCTCAATATTGACAATATGATTACAACATCATTGAGATTTGACCACCAGATCATCCACATAGAATTCCATGGTCTTCCCCATAACAAAATTCAAAATATAATGCATGGAACACTGGTACTTATCACCAGTATTATTTAAGTCAAAGGGTGTTACTTGATAACAATATACCTCTTGGGATTCCCTAAAGGTAGTGGCCTCTTCATCATTGTGGGCTATTCAGATCTTGTTATAGCCTAAATACTCATCCATAAAGGAGAGTGCTTGGAATTCAACTACGGAATTGATTGGTAATTCCATGAGCGAGACTGGGAAATTTTTCTTGGGGTAGTACCGATTGAGATCCCTGAAATCAATACATGACCAAATTTTCTCATTCTTTTTCTTGATTAGGATGATTTTGGTGATCCATTTTGGGTATTGAACTTCCCGTATGAAGTTTTCTTTGATTAGATTATCAACTTTAGCTTCCACTTTGGTAGCATGGGTAGGATGTATTCTCTATGCTTCCCATTTATATCCATGATGGTCGTCAGATGTCACACCTAGACCTATCTATTATTTCATTTTATTATTTTCTTTGGATTTTAAAATTCTTGTTGGGGTTCGGGTTGATTCCCGGACGAAAAACTTTTGAGTTGTGTTAAAAATTGCATGTTTTTCAGACGACGTCATTGGGCACATGGGTGGAATGCATCTTAGAAACGCCGCGCGGCTTTGCCCAGGCAGTGGCATAGTCCACTTGCCTTCAGAAATTTAAAATGAGTAAAGTTTGTGATTTATTATGTTATTTAAAATTTTTATTGGTGTCAATAATTTTATAATTGTTATTAAAATGAAATGAATATTTTTATCATTTTTATTTTTATCTTCATGACTATTATTATTATTATTATCATTAAGAACAAAGTAATGACTAATAAATAATTTTAATATACTAATGTTATTATTGAAGATTTTTTGTTGTTAAGACTATTATTTTTATCATTTTTATATTTGTTTTAGTATTATTATGAGCATTATTATTATTATGGTTGTCATTATTATTATTATTATTATTATTATTATTATTATTATTATATATTAAATTTAATATTATTGTTATGATTATTGTTATTCTTATTAGTGTTATTATTAATTAGAATTTATTATTATTACTATTTTTATCATCTTTATTTATTGGTGAGTTTAATTTTTTTTAGTTTCTTTTCATTTGATTTTTATTTTATCTTTTCATTTCTTTCTTTCTTTTATTTATTTATTTATTTATCTTTTTTTTCTTTTCAACTCTCCCTCTCCCTTCTCTTTTCCCATCGCGAGCAGATCACCACCCCTGTTACCCTAATTTCATGCCCCCCCCCCCCGTTCCTCTCCTCTCCTGCTCCGCGTCGGCCACCTTTTCCCTGTTTTTGTTGTCCGCACGTCCTTCATCTAGCCTCCTACGCGGATCCTTTGTTGTCCCGACCTCCCTCTTTTGGTCGTCCCAGCCGGAACCACCCCTGGATGGATCCCCATGTCTCGGTCCACCTGGCCAGCGCTGCCCGCACCTCCCTCGTCGTCGGCCTCCTGCACCGACCGCGACGCCGACCTTCCACCTCCAGCCAGCCGTAATGCCCAGTCCCCTCGGCTCCCCTTCCTCGTTCCACCTCCAACACCCAGCCGCTGGCCTCCCGCATTGCGCTGTCCACCCAGCCTGCACCACCGGACACCCCTTCCCTACTTCATTTGTCCAACAGTGGTGCAATGGTCCCTCTTCCACGGATGAATTTTGGGCAAACACCCAAATCGGCTGAGATGATCGATTGATTGTCGAAGGAGGCAACCAGGCGGAGGATTTTTTTTCAGGCTTGTAGTGGAAGCTTCATTCAAAACTTAAATAAGCTGAGCCGATTGCCGAAGACAAACCACCGCATCACTTGAAGATGTCACTGATGCAGTCGTGGACACTGACTGAGGGTGAAGAAGAGTCGTCTGACCCTGTTAGATCTGGAACAAAACTGACCGAGCTGTTCCATGGAGGAGAAAATGAGCCCGACACCAGCACCGCCTTGCTCAAAATAGATTTGAAGGTCACCATTAGGGATGAAGTCAAACCTAGTTGATCCTGGATCCATTGAAGCACCGACCAAAAATCATCGGCGCTGATTCAGTGGACCACTGAAGAAACTCATGCACCCCTTCCGTGCAAGACGCCTCCCCTCTGACTAGCACTGACCTCGAGCTCCTCCCATCGGCACCCTCTAACGGTCTCGACCGCACATGCCTCTGGTTGTACCTCCTTCTGGCTGTTGTGCACTCACCAGACCTCCTCCCGGCTGTGTACCCTCTGGTTGTGCACCTTCTGACCCGTCATGCGCCATCCATCTGGCCCTACCAGTGCAACGTGCATGCTTCCATCCAACACGCCTCTTGTCCGGCCGTCGCACACCCTCCCAGTTGAGTCGTTCTCTTCACCGGCATCCTCACCGGTCATTTTATCTTTCACGCGATCTCATTGATCGAGCACCCCCCCGCCCCTCGCGCGCGCGTGCTGACCCCTGCCTCCTTCACTCACATTGTTTCACCTGCGATGGGGTTTCGGTGAGTTTTGTACCTTTGTTAGCTTGGATTATGTTAAGTCGGTACTTCTGTGTTTTTAGTTGTTTTTGTGACTACTGCAACATGTTGGCAGATAAAGTCTGTGATACCGTGGTCAGCAGGTTGCGCGTACTTGTGCGCAAGTGCGAGGTGTGTCATGTCATCGTAGTTGAGCTGCAAGTTGAGGTAGTTCCCCCACTACACTCATCTTTAAGTTTAGAATTTATTAATTGCATGATATTTTATTGAATTTCTTTTTATAAATGAAAAATAAGGTTAGATGGTTATTTTTTGAATAAATATTTGATGTAAACAAATCTGTTTATTTTATGCACGTCACATGAATTATTTTCTTGATGAATTGATGCACAATAGTAAAAGAATGCCCCTTTTTCCTTTGAACATAATTCATGAACTATCATGTGTGGTTTTGGTTTGATGTAAAACGTTTTATTTTGACACGTGAGTAAATATTTTGGTTTCTCTTGAGAAATGATGTTTTTTTCATTAAAGTTGGTTAAGGGCTATTTAGCTCCTGATAAAAGTAGAGTGTGTTGAATATTTGAAAATGGTTTTACTTGTGATGTGAAGGTGTTGGTTTCTTTTGGAAGATGGGTTATTTTCAAAGGGTGTTTAAAGCTGGTTTGGCACTTTAACAAAATAAATTATTTTGAAAAACTTTCTTTGACGTGACTCGGGGGTGATTTGTTGTGTATGACGATTGTGTGAGTTGTTGAGTGTGATGTTTTTTCACATGTTGAAATGGGAACCTGGCATAGTAAGTGAATCTTTTGAGAATGATTCTTACACTAGTTTAGATTACACACTGGCTAGTGACCCTTAGTATGGATTATACTCTACTAGAGGATTGGGCCCCTCGGTTAGGCCAGGTAGGGCAATACTGAGCATTTGGGCGTTATGACATCATCAAGAGTAGGCATTCCTTCAGGATGAGTCACATGTATAGTACGTTCTAGATTGTTCATGAGCTCCTAGGTTCGACCCACGTTTTCTTTAGTGTTTATTTGTATGTGGCGGACGATTGGGAGGTCTAGTTCGGTTGTTGGCCCCTGTGTGCCACTTTTTTCATTGCCCTTAGTGTGTGTTGTGTGTTTTGTGTTGTTTTCCTTTTGACTAACAACTAAAATTTGTATTTCTAAATTTTTTGCAAAAAAAGTTTTAAAATGCAATGCATCTGTTCCTTTCAAACATTAAACTTGTTTTTAAATTAAAAAGGGAAATGGACTGTTGATTGTTTTAGAAATGAAAGTGTGTGTGTGGAAACCAATATTTTATATAATTTAATTCAAACCTGGAATTAGTAAATTATTTATTTAAAGGTAGTGTTTTGGGGATAGTTTGTTGGGCATGCCTATAGTGTTTTCCTATTTTTAGTTTCTATTGCAGGTTTGACTCGAGCTTGCTCACCGTGGGCGAGAGTTGATTGCGGTTTGGTGAGCGACTCTCGGGATCATGAGGAGTTTTGGACATGGTCAAGTTAGTTTGTTATTGTTGGTTGTTCTTCCTTTTCATGTCCTTTATTTGTTTTGCGTTGTTCTGTTTTCTTTCCGCTGCTTTATTTATTTTTATTAGGAGAAATCGTTCCTCTTTTGTTCTCTGTTGATGCCTCGGCACTTGTCGCCAGCCCGGGAGGATCGAGAACACCTCTCGGGCCTTGTCGCAGATCAGCTCGGGTGACCGGTTTAGGGTCGACCCAGGTTGGTTCGTGACATCAAAAATACCCAAATGATGGGTATCCACTTAGGGATCCAACCTAGACATTTTTATATAAATCCATGTGAATAAATCTAAGTATCACTTCAAAAAATAGATGTATTTATCATGATATTCAGGATACATGGAGGTACTAATTAACATAGGTTTTGGATCTTCCTTCGTACCCAGATTCACCTGTTTGAGTTCATCAATGGTGGTCAAGATACCTTCTTCAAGCATCGGAGGAGAATCATTGATTTCTTCTTCTTCTCTTCACCGTTTTTTAGGGAAAAAGATGTATCATCACTCTGAGATCCAAGAGATGGTATAGAGTAATTATTGATTCCATCGGGATCATATCCTTTATCTGAATGGTTAGGCTCATCTGACATAAGTATCCCCATGAGAACGGAAGAAAATGTGCCTAAACCTTGTGCCCTTCTTCTGGGATTCATGTACAATTGATCAAAGTTTCCTAACTGGGTTGAGTGAATATCCATCAAACCTATATTATGATAGAGACATTTGGGGGCTAGATTGATCTATATGGATAGTGTGGTGGTCTTCTCCTCTATTAGTGGCAGCTGGTCAATGGAAACATATGTTTGACCATCATATGAGAGGAAAGTGATTGGAGGGTTTAATTCATTGGCTAATGTGACCCACGTGACCCAATGAATCCCCAGATCTTGAGTTTTTGCCTCAATTAGGTTGATGGGAAACCCTTAGTCTTCACTGAGTTCACTCTATGGACTGATATGGGTGATTTACAGGCTATTAGGAGCAGTAGTCTATATGGAATTATTTACCATTGGTTGCTTTCACTCCCTTTTTTAGTATCTTGTGTCTATATATTGAGATTCATAAGACTCAAAAGGGTAACTTTCACCATACAATACCCTAAATTGACCATTAATTGAGTATTTCATACATTGGTGATATGATAGTAGCACAGTTGCATGCATAAGGATCCATGACCTTCCCAACAATACATTGAAGTTCATATCTTGGAAGACCACCATAAATTCGGAGTCATAAATTATATCACTGAATTGGTTTCTCAACTTGATTCTCCTGAGTGGTCTCTGCTCACTCTTGTCATACCCCTGAATTGTCAGTTTGGAGAGAGACAATTCAACTTCACTATGATCAAGACAGTGGAGGGTTCAGATTGAAATTAGGTTGATTTTGGAATCATTATCAACAAGGTTCTAATGAATGTTGATATCATCAAACTTACTAGATATGTACAAGGGCTTGATATGCCCATTTATGGAAGATTCATGATCTTGTTCTGTGAAAGAATATAATTATGTTCATTCAGTAGATCCACTCTCTATGCAATATGTATCGACTATAGTAAATTTAGTCTTGAACTCTTAAGGGATTGAAAAGGCCTTGGTGAGGGATTTCCTGAGTTCTGTTCAAAGATGAAGGGCATCTAAGATTGACACCTTGGTTGGGACAACAGCGAGATGCTTCAAAATGGCATACTTCTGGACTAAAGGCCTATGCTTCCTACTATGGGATTACTCTCTATATTGAGTTTTAAGAGCTGGATAAGGCTACATTGATAACTCATTTTCTTAAACAGAAGAAAGGGACATCCTCACCATCTATGGTTGGGCTAAATCCTCTTTCCCATGTTTTGATGTCAACCAGACAATTGTATGTTTGTTAGTCGAACTTACGGTACAATTGGGTTTAAAATATCCCTAAATTATTTAGGATCAGATATATTTTCCTATTGAGATCATTAGATTTTCTATCTATGGATTTCAATTGCATATATAGCTTCTGTGGGAAATGATGTCTGACCATCAGAGACCACCATGGTTTTATATTCTTTTTCCTCTACGGCCTCTTCCTCGGTTACCAATGGGGAACTCAGGTTCATATGAGTCTTACTCATCAGTGAAGGGGTTTATCAAGTGAATGACATTGATGGAACCATATTATGACTCTCTATATAATAATAATCCCTTCTAGTGGGACTATCTCCTAGGATGATGCTCAACTAGAGGTTGTGGGTGGAGCCTAATATGGTTCTCGTGTTAGTGCCTACTATTTATATTTATCTTAACACATCCTATAGTAGTTTTCCTGAAATGGTGATGGTTTTTACACTAATAGAAGTAACTATTGATAGTCCTTGGTTGCTGGTGTTAGATAAGCCAGTTTTTTGGACCCTAGGTTGGTTATGTGACTGGAATCTGCTCTCATTGGTAGAGAAGTTCCTCCTTATTGAAGGTGGTTCACTGGGGGAGAGATATTATCCTTGGAATATGAGTTGCGCTCAGAGATTTTATTTCCCCTGAGAAATTCAATGTTGATTTTCCTCATCTTGCTGAATGGCCTGAAGGCCTTCTTTTTTATTTCCCCTAAGAAATTCAATGTTGATTTTCTTCAGGTGGAAGGTGGGTTGTGGATGTTGTTATACCCAACCCTTTATCTTTAACTGAAGATCATAGAGTGGGAAATAGCTAAATATTCAAAGGATCTACCATATCAAGGTTCTACCTATGGTGTCATGTGTGTATGCTTTATTCACATATTTCAGTGTACACCACATTTTAAATAGATGTCTCCTCATCGCATTCTTCTACATTAGTTTCATGTTTCATGTTATCTACAGGAATAATTTTAATGACATTCACTGATGTGAATCATGAAGTAGAGATCGTATCCCCATTCGCATCAGAGTAGTAAGGGGATTTTTTATCCTCTGAATATCTTTTTAAGGGTAGGGTCATAATCCTTTATGATGTCTACTTTCCCAGCGAGTTGCTTTGACTTGTAACCCTTGTAAGGTTTAACCCTTTTCTATCAATGAACAATCGAAAGCATTTTGTGATTGGTAATATTAAGGGAGTCTCTAATGGATTTCATTGAACACACTCTTGATGAAGGAGATGAATTACAAAGCGGAAGAAACCATAAAAGTGCATCTTGTGAATCCGATCCCATTCTAGAAAAGATCGACTTCCTTAAAGGGGAGATAATAATGCCCCCAATCATATGGGATGGGGTGGTTTTTCTATTTCACCATGATAGTCTTTCCCTGATGTATATTTTATGATTTCAGGGGTAGCGGTGGTGGTAAAAATTCCCTCGACCCTGCGGGATGGGGTTTCTATTATGTTGCTACTGAGAATGTTGTAGAAATATTCTTGGCCTTTTGGGATGTTATCCTAACATGGTTGGATACAGTACCTTTTCAGGGTGAAAGATTCTCTCCATCAAGGTTCATTCCATAATTGTAGGTTTTGTTTCCCTCAAATGGAAGTCTTGATTAACCTTCTTGGTAACATGATGCAAGATCCCATCAATGGATTGTTCCAACTGAATAATTCATTTCTAGGATTTCAGAATGGTGGGACCTCATTGTACAAACCAACTAGAATATGCAAACCCGTGGCCTAATACTTGTCCTGAAGTAATGAAATTGAAATATTCTTTTCCCAATAAACCTTGTTGGCTGATAAGTAGAGTAAAATATAGGGCATTGTATTCACCGCGACCTCGGATACATACATCAAACGGAGTGTCAGTGACTATCTGATAAATCACCTTTATACTTCTAAGGCAATCATGTTGGAGATACTCATGTTGTTTCCATAATATAGGGTTATAGGCTACTAAAAAGGCATCCAAATCAATATGGAAGTGAAGACTATTTATCACCTTGATATGGTTTACGTACTCCTCATAAGATAGGTATCTAGTATTGAGATAACGAAGAGTCCCCCACATGTTGCAATGAAAGTAGGGTATGCATTCCTCTTTCAATGCATGTGGAATGTTATACTGGGGGAAAGTCGTGGGCTAAAACATGATTGGTATTCTATCTTCAGCCAAATCTTTCCACGTGACCATGGGGTTCTCTTCATCCTCTGTGAGGAGTTCTTCGACCTAATCCAACCATAAAGGTCATTTCTCTACTGTTTTTTCAAGAGGGGTAGGATCATTCAGAACATCCTCAATTGCATCAAAGGGTAAACGATATAAGGGAGACACAGATGATGACTATCTCCTTAGGCTACCCTTTGACATGGATGAGACATCTCTGATTGATGATGAGGTGACCAATGTAGCTAAACTCAGTTTCTTGAGTGCCTCTCAATATGAGGGAAACTTTGGAATAGCATTACACAATGAGGGCCTTTGTGATAAGAAGACATATCATTGTGAGGAGGGATTATTCAATGAACACCTAGGGATGGAATCTATGGTTGATTCTTGATTTTTCATCATGGGGAGGACCTCCATTATGTATTAATGTTCTATCAAAGGGAGGTAATCTATAACATATACTCTGGGGAGGAACTCCATAGTCATTAGCTTGGCTTCCTTGGGGAGGACCTTCGTGGTTACCACTTTGTTGATTTCCCTCATGAGGAGAGCCTTCATGTTGATTGTTTTCTTTATCATAGAAAGAACATCTAGAACATATGATCTGAGGAGGACTTTCAGAGTTATCAGATTGGATTCCATGGGGAGGACCTCCGTGATCACCAATTACTGATGAGTTGGTAAGGGGAGTACCTCCTTGTTGACTAATCTTTAGGTTGCGAGGAGGACCTCTGTAATTGGAATCATAAGGAGGACATTCATGATCAATAATCGCATTGATGCAGGGAGGAACTCCGCTTCATGTACTCTGAGGAGGACCTCCAGAGTTGTTGATCATAAAACTATAGGGAGGACCTTTTCGACCATAAATTACTCCTCCCATTGAAGAAGAGCTACCAAATCATCGTACCATTGTCAGAACATATTGATGATCCTCAAGGATGTTAATGTCCCTGGGGGAAGAGTGCTTCTCTAGACTGTAAATTTATCTTGGTAAGAACTCCTTATGGATGTTCTTGTTCTAGTGATTGGGGTTGGAACATCGACCATAATTGGGATCATGCAGTGTGAGAAGAAATACTTGTTAATGGGAGCCCTCCTAAGTGGATTCTCGGTTGCTATTAGAATTTGCTGACGAGATTTATGGATATAGAAAAGAATAGAGATATAATCCCACTTTTGGGTTTCTATTGGAATATGTTGAAAAACTTCAAGAGTGTTAATGTAACAGCCCAAGATTTTATAAAGAAATATTCTTTTTAATTTTACTAATGTCTTGTGTTATACGCTACACCAAAAGGAGCTTGCACAACACGCATCCTTGACTTGCCTTGCATTACACGCAATCGCGACCTTCCTCGATAGCGTGTGTTGTACGCAATACCGGGTTTTAATAAACAATGTTATATTATTATAATATTGTCATGAACTAGCCGTTATGAATAGTATTAACTAAATTTTGAATTTTATAACATTATTATTCATCTTACACATTTTTAGAACATGTTATAAGAACAGAATAAATTTTTAGGGTAAAATAAGTATTTTTAAAAAAATGCAGTTTTGTCGCCTTTTGATGGCGCACCCACTTTAAATCTGGTTTTTGAAATGTTTATATGTTCAATTTGACAAAAGAAAATTCTTATTTTGAATCAAGATGTAAAAATTTACATTAGATAAAGTTTTGATAATTTTCCGATAACTTTCATATTTTAATGAATAGTAAAAACACGCTATATTTTAATTAAAAACAACTTTTTTCATCGTAATATCTTATGTCGTTAAATTATAATATTGAATGGTTTTAAAGTATAAATAGAATATATTTTTACCATTTAATATAATGTATGTCATTAGCATTGATTTTACCTTGAATTCATAGGTTAAATCAATTCAATTTTTTGCAATGTTTTAAACAAAAACCCGTTTTTATTCGACAACGGGATTAATTTTAATTTAATTTCTGCCACTTCTGTGTATGGAATTTTAAAAAATGGATTCCATATTTGGAATCAGTGGGTCCAAATTATGTTAATAAGCTACTTTTTATTTTTGGGAATTATGAATAGTAACTACGGTAAATTTTATTTACCATAGTTAAAGGTAAATCGGGTAATTAAGGGTAAATATAATATTTTAAAATTACCCTAACAAATGTCAAAATCCTAGTGGATGACTAAAAGTCGACCCATATCACCTAAGGGTCGGATTAGAATCATTTAATGAACATTTGTCCATGAAAATAACTTAATTATTATTAAAACCAAAGAAAGTGACAACATGTCACTCTCTTAAATCTTATAAGTATGATAATTTTAAATTAGTGATAAACATCATAAAATTTCGAACATGAATAGTCTCCAGAAATCTAACACAATTATCTACATCATGAGAATTTATTTAGAATTTTTTGGGATTAAATAATTATCATTAATTGTGACACAATAGTGATGCAGAAATTATTTATCTAGTGAAAAATCATGAATATAGTTTTTTTTAAACTAATAGTGACCATAAAATGCACAAATACCTAACCAAAACTTATTTGACATGTAAATGTAAACCATAAGCATCCAATGGTCGAATATTTGACCATTTGGAGCCTTATAAAAGCGATTATGACACTTATATTATTTTATTTTAAATGATGCCAAAGTTGTCACCTTCATAATTTAATAAATATAACAATTTAAATATTGTGATTTTAAGATGATAAATTCTAGTAAAAGTATTATTGTGAAAGGTAATATATTTATCTTCATCATAGAATTTTATTTTAAATTTTTATACAACAAATAAGTATATTAAATAATTATACAAAAATGATGTAGTAATTAATTTATTAAGAGATAAACCAAATAAATTGTTTTAAAAATAATAAAATAAATATTATATGAACTATTTAATGTGATACACTAATTTTATAGATACATATGACCTTTTATTAATATATTAAAGCTTTTATTTCGAACATATCTTCTGTATATATTTTATTTAAATTCAAATAAATGAATAGTGTCAAAATTGACACTATTGTTATTTTACAAAAATAACATATTATAAAATTGTTTAAAAATCACAAAAATATTTAAAAATTATAAATTTATATTTATATGGTCTATAATGTTATAAAGTAAACAATTATGGAAAATTCACAACAAATAAGTAATTATTTGTTATAATTTAAAATTTAGAATTTTATTACCACAAATAAACTTAAATAGATTAAATAAGGATAAATCAAAATGATAAGGTTTAAAATAAGATCCAAACATGTCTAAATTTTATTGGTTGATGAGATTACAACCCTATCTCATCTAATATTCGAATATGAGTCATTTTTGGAGGTTTTTAAGTGGGGTTAGATTTATTATAAATTAATATTTTTAAGAATTCCTAAGGTGCCCCTCTCCTCCCTTATAAAAGGGCACCTCCTCCCCCTCCTCCTCACACCAATTTGAGCACTCAAGCTCGGCCAACCCCTGCCAATTTCTCCTCTCCACTTCCCTAGAAACATCCTAGAGGTTCTGGTCTTCCTCAAAGACCAATTTTAGTGCCCTAAGAGGAGGTCTCAAAGAGGCACTTCAAAGAAGAGGTAATTACCGTTACCAATTCTTTCATCTTTATTTCTTCTTCCACTTCTTCTTCTTAGGTTGTTTCATTATGAAGTAATAACATCAGTATCACTCATATACTGATATGTTATTATAAGTATGAAACAACCCTATTTCACCATCTATCCATCCTACGGAAAAAGAAATCACCGCGCGTGCGTACGTACGGAATACCGTCTCCACGCCGTGGTGTAATCTATTTTCCACCACCACCTTACATGGATGGGTATAATGGTGTAAAGAATAACTATACATAGTTATTACAACATCATATTGATTCTGATATATTGTATAATCCACTCCAATTCAATTCAATATTTATAGAAATGATATCATCGCTCGTGCGTACGTACGGACTACCGTCTCCACGACGCGATGAGATTCATTCTCCATGTTAACCATTTAATAATGATTATAATGTATATATAAGAAATAATAATGAAATATATGACATTATAAAGCTACTGGATTTATGTATATATATACATATTTATGTCATCTACTTACTTCCATTTCAAGACAATAAGGAAAGGAAAACAGCGTTCATGTGTACGTACGGACTACCGTCTCCATGAACGGTGTTTTTCATTTTATTTATCTACCTATTATATATATATATATATACTGAATATATATGATATATAAATCATATTTTATATTCTGGAAGTAAGTAAATCATGATATAAGTAATAATGATGTCAAGAACAACAAGTCAAAACACCTACGATAAATGAAACGATTTTACCCAAAACGCTTCTTTAACATGGAGTTTACAAAAGAACGGGTAATATAATGTCATAAGTGAACCATATATGATATCATAACAATGAATATGATTCTGTAATAAGTCAATAACATGATTTAAATCATTATACAGGAGGTTCGGACACTTACAAAGCAAGTCGGACCTAAGGTAAGGGAAATATCACAATCTCATTTTTATCCGAGATTGTTTATACTTTGGTATTTACTGGGGTGTATTTTATCATCCAAATCCAAGTTTCTTAAATATGTAATATTATTTCCATCCACCTACAATTGTTTAAATCCAATTTTACCCTTCGGTGAGTTTTTAGTAAAAGATATGAAAGGAATCTTTTGTCGTTTTTTTTTATACGAGGTACTTTTTGACTTTTCCGACAAAAGTACGAGAAGAATGTTTTTTTAACTTATACGGCATGAACGGATTTTTACGGTTTTATAAAGCCTTATTTTCATGAACCTTCCTCCAAAATATTTCATGACTATTTTTAATAAAATCTCTTTCTTTTAAAATTGTATGATGTTTTGTGAAAAGAAATTGATTTTGAAGAAGAAAGGATATTTTCCTCCAGAATTCATTTCAAGTGTTTTATCAAAATTATTTTCCATCTAAGATAATAAAGGGTTCTGTTTCTATCCATATTTTTACATTTATTTGACTATGTTGTGATGGAATTATGTTTATGAATTCCTTTATCTTATATGAATGGTTTTATGATGTCATGTTGTTTAAGAATCCCATTTTTATTACATGGGTTATGCAATGATGTATGATTTATGATTTTGTGGCACACATAAGAAAGGATTCATTAAGAGATGTGTGGGACCTATATCTCCCTCCAATGCATTGGGTAAAGATTTCATATCTCATGAGATAGACATGGCTGGAATGGTAGGTTATACCGGTTCAGTGAAACAGGACTGAAACGAGGATTACTCGATTCAGAAAGGGACTTTGTCCACTAAGATAGTCTTGGCGATGAGTCTTGACTAACAAGAAATGATTCTCTATGATTATGTGTGTATGCCACAATGAGTAATGTTTTAAGTTATGATTTCATTTCACTACTGTGATTTATCCCATGTTATGAAATTATGCTCTCTTTTGCAGGTTAAGATTTCCAAAAAAATGTTATGTTCTTATGAAAATTATGTGATTGATATTTCTTTTGTTTACCCTTACTGAGCATTTGAGCTCACCCTTTTATGTTTCCTTTTCCCCAGGATATAAAGAAAGGTTTTAGGTAGAAAAAAAAAAGATCTTTATGGGAGATATTGAAGATCTTTCTCCACGATTATAAGATTACGTTCCGAGTTTCCAAAGACACTAAACTATTACGATCCTTGTGTGTGTGTTTTTGTTTTGTACTAAGTATTCCGCAAAAGTAATGTAATGTCAATGTACGTCAGGATACGGGTCTCTACAGTTGGTATCAGAGGAAAGGTTTAGTCAACCTTTGGAAACTAGGATGCGAAAACGTTAGTGAGATCCCTAGAGATATTTCTAAGGTATGTCTAGGGATGTCCCTAAGGATAAGTATACGTATAAGATACAGTCCTAGAACTACGGTAACGATCATAGAATTTAACCTAAGAAGTTAGATATTGAGGATACTTCCCCTTTACTATATTGGTTTCTCTAGCATGATTTTTGCCTCTCACAAAATTATTTTTGTGTTTTAGTTAATGGGGGGAACCAAAAGAAATTCGGTTAACATTAAATCCAATGGACAAATTGGTGACTATGAGAAACAAAATTGTGTAATGCATAGAGAGAAAGATGTTGTGATTATGCCGAATCAGTCATCGCGATATATGATTAACAAGGTGAAATTTAGTGGTATTCTTAATTCATCAAAGAAGAGGAAGATAGACTATTATGCATGTTCGCATGTTGAGGATCATAATGAAAGGAAGATTGAGATTTCTAAAGAAGGGAAGAAGAACCTTGAGGAATACCTCAAATGGAGGGACCGATGTTATCTGTGTGGAGAAAAGGGTCATAGAGTGACAGACTGTTATGGAGTTCAATGTCTTATTTGTGGAGAACATGGGCATTACCCAACTCAATGCCCTAACCTAAAAAGTTACTTCTAAATCAAGGAAGAACTTCTTCTAGGACAATCATTGAAATGGATGGACTGAAGTTTTTATGGTGTATTGAAATATTTATGTATTGGTCTATTGTGGTTTTCAATAATTTTAAGGTACCGGTAACCATGAAAAGTGATTCAAATATTTTGGAAAGTAGATAATATGCCCATAATGAAGGGATAAGGAAAAAATGAAATGTTTGACAGTATTCATGAGCTCATGATTGATATAAGGACTAAGTGATATCATGGTTTGAGTATATAGAATTTTGAGGATTTTGTTAACTTTTAACTGCATTCATGTTTTCACTAAGGTATTCAAGAGAATACACGATTAAGGACTTTGAATGTTTGGAATGTGACCAACAAGACATATCTTATGATATGTGGGGATCAACGACAGTATTAAATATCTGGTAATTGTTGTCACTATATTATGAGAGTGGACTGCAGTATTATGTATAAGCCTAAAGATTAGACTGGATTATGTTGGACATAAGTTAGTATTGTTTAAGGATAGAAGATTTTCGATGTTATTGATGGGATGTTATAGTAACGTAGTTTTAGAAAAAGGGACAACCTGCAGGACGGGCGACAGCCCATCGCTTCGGACAAGGCTGTAGGAATCGAACCCACAACCGAAGTGCGACTGGCCTTTATCGCCTACCACTAGCCTACAGGAAGTCCCTGTTTAGTAGAAACTAGTTTTATTATATTAAGCAGTATGATATATGAAGTATAAGTCCATTTTAGGAACCATATGTGATTAATCTCACTATAGAATGACTTATGTATATTTAATAACTTTTTCTAACCTTTTGTTTGAGACAGATGGAATGACCCATCATTCTATCACATAATCTGCTAACACTTCACAAATAACAAATTCAACTTCATTTATTTAAGAGATGAATTAGAAATTGTTCAAGGCATGAAAAAAAGTGAGATTGTACCAAAATAAAGTAAGTATTTATTCTAATTTAAATTCTTTAACTTTAGGGAAATGATCTTGAAAACCAAAAATGTTGTCCTAGTTCTCTTATACCTGATGAATCAGATGGTACCTTAGATCGTCACAAATTTATGGATTTGTGATTACTGGCTTTTCCATAGTCATGTTCTCTACCACTCTCCATCAGAACATGATGGTTAGATTTCTCTTCCATATCCATATTTCCACCTATGTGGAAACCCAGTGATTAGTTTATTTGGGTAATCGTTACATTTCATACTTTAGTTTTTAAAGCCAAGTTTTGGTATTCCCTTTTACGATGTGGGTTTCTATTAAAGAAACTTTCGAATAGTAAACCATTTATAACCCCGACGAATTTCGAGGGCGAAATTCATTTTAAGGGGGGTAGAATGTAACAGCCCAAGATTTTATAAAGAAATATTCTTTTTAATTTTACTAATGTCTTGTGTTATACGCTACACCAAAAGGAGCTTGCACAACACGCATCCTTGACTTGCCTTGCATTACACGCAATCGCGACCTTCCTCGATAGCGTGTGTTGTACGCAATACCGGGTTTTAATAAACAATGTTATATTATTATAATATTGTCATGAACTAGCCGTTATGAATAGTATTAACTAAATTTTGAATTTTATAACATTATTATTCATCTTACACATTTCTAGAACATGTTATAAGAACAGAATAAATTTTTAGGGTAAAATAAGTATTTTTAAAAAAATGCAGTTTTGTCGCCTTTTGATGGCGCACCCACTTTAAATCTGGTTTTTGAAATGTTTATATGTTCAATTTGACAAAAGAAAATTCTTATTTTGAATCAAGATGTAAAAATTTACATTAGATAAAGTTTTGATAATTTTCCGATAACTTTCATATTTTAATGAATAGTAAAAACACGCTATATTTTAATTAAAAACAACTTTTTTCATCGTAATATCTTATGTCGTTAAATTATAATATTGAATGGTTTTAAAGTATAAATAGAATATATTTTTACCATTTAATATAATGTATGTCATTAGCATTGATTTTACCTTGAATTCATAGGTTAAATCAATTCAATCTTTTGCAATGTTTTAAACAAAAACCCGTTTTTATTCGACAACGGGATTAATTTTAATTTAATTTCTGCCACTTCTGTGTATGGAATTTTAAAAAATGGATTCCATATTTGGAATCAGTGGGTCCAAATTATGTTAATAAGCTACTTTTTATTTTTGGGAATTATGAATAGTAACTACGGTAAATTTTATTTACCATAGTTAAAGGTAAATCGGGTAATTAAGGGTAAATATAATATTTTAAAATTACCCTAACAAATGTCAAAATCCTAGTGGATGACTAAAAGTCGACCCATATCACCTAAGGGTCGGATTAGAATCATTTAATGAACATTTGTCCATGAAAATAACTTAATTATTATTAAAACCAAAGAAAGTGACAACATGTCACTCTCTTAAATCTTATAAGTATGATAATTTTAAATTAGTGATAAACATCATAAAATTTCGAACATGAATAGTCTCCAGAAAGCTAACACAATTATCTACATCATGAGAATTTATTTAGAATTTTTTGGGATTAAATAATTATCATTAATTGTGACAAAATAGTGATGCAGAAATTATTTATCTAGTGAAAAATCATGAATATAGTTTTTTTTAAACTAATAGTGACCATAAAATGCACAAATACCTAACCAAAACTTATTTGACATGTAAATGTAAACCATAAGCATCCAATGGTCGAATATTTGACCATTTGGAGCCTTATAAAAGCGATTATGACACTTATATTATTTTATTTTAAATGATGTCAAAGTTGTCACCTTCATAATTTAATAAATATAAAAATTTAAATATTGTGATTTTAAGATGATAAATTCTAGTAAAAGTATTATTGTGAAAGGTAATATATTTATCTTCATCATAGAATTTTATTTTAAATTTTTATACAACAAATAAGTATATTAAATAATTATACAAAAATGATGTAGTAATTAATTTATTAAGAGATAAACCAAATAAATTGTTTTAAAAATAATAAAATAAATATTATATGAACTATTTAATGTGATACACTAATTTTATAGATACATATGACCTTTTATTAATATATTAAAGCTTTTATTTCGAACATATCTTCTGTATATATTTTATTTAAATTCAAATAAATGAATAGTGTCAAAATTGACACTATTGTTATTTTACAAAAATAACATATTATAAAATTGTTTAAAAATCACAAAAATATTTAAAAATTATAAATTTATATTTATATGGTCTATAATGTTATAAAGTAAACAATTATGGAAAATTCACAACAAATAAGTAATTATTTGTTATAATTTAAAATTTAGAATTTTATTACCACAAATAAACTTAAATAGATTAAATAAGGATAAATCAAAATGATAAGGTTTAAAATAAGATCCAAACATGTCTAAATTTGATTGGTTGATGATCTTACAACCCTATCTCATCTAATATTCGAATATGATTCATTTTTGGAGGTTTTTAAGTGGGGTTAGATTTATTATAAATTAATATTTTTAAGAATTCCTAAGGTGCCCCTCTCCTCCCTTATAAAAGGGCACCTCCTCCCCCTCCTCCTCACACCAATTTGAGCACTCAAGCTCGGCCAACCCCTGCCAATTTCTCCTCTCCACTTCCCTAGAAACATCCTAGAGGTTCTGGTCTTCCTCAAAGACCAATTTTAGTGCCCTAAGAGGAGGTCTCAAAGAGGCACTTCAAAGAAGAGGTAATTACCGTTACCAATTCTTTCATCTTTATTTCTTCTTCCACTTATTCTTCTTAGGTTGTTTCATTATGAAGTAATAACATCAGTATCACTCATATACTGATATGTTATTATAAGTATGAAACAACCCTATTTCACCATCTATCCATCCTACGGAAAAAGAAATCACCGCGCGTGCGTACGTACGGAATACCGTCTCCACGCCGTGGTGTAATCTATTTTCCACCACCACCTTACATGGATGGGTATAATGGTGTAAAGAATAAATATACATAGTTATTACAACATCATATTGATTCTGATATATTGTATAATCCACTCCAATTCAATTCAATATTTATAGAAATGATATCATCGCCCGTGCGTACGTACGGACTACCGTCTCCACGACGCGATGAGATTCATTCTCCATGTTAACCATTTAAGAATGATTATAATGTATATATAAGAAATAATAATGAAATATATGACATTATAAAGCTACTGGATTTATGTATATATATACATATTTATGTCATCTACTTACTTCCATTTCAAGACAATAAGGAAAGGAAAACAGCGTTCATGCGTACGTACGGACTACCGTCTCCATGAACGGTGTTTTTCATTTTATTTATCTACCTATTATATATATATATATACTGAATATATATGATATATAAATCATATTTTATATTCTGGAAGTAAGTAAATCATGATATAAGTAATAATGATGTCAAGAACAACAAGTCAAAACACCTACGATAAATGAAACGATTTTACCCAAAACGCTTCTTTAACATGGAGTTTACAAAAGAACGGGTAATATAATGTCATAAGTGAACCATATATGATATCATAACAATGAATATGATTCTGTAATAAGTCAATAACATGATTTAAATCATTATACAGGAGGTTCGGACACTTACAAAGCAAGTCGGACCTAAGGTAAGGGAAATATCACAATCTCATTTTTATCCGAGATTGTTTATACTTTGGTATTTATTGGGGTGTATTTTATCATCCAAATCCAAGTTTCTTAAATATGTAATATTATTTCCACCCACCTACAATTGTTTAAATCCAATTTTACCCTTCGGTGAGTTTTTAGTAAAAGATATGAAAGGAATCTTTTGTCATTTTTTTTTATACGAGGTACTTTTTGACTTTTCCGACAAAAGTACGAGAAGAATATTTTTTTAACTTATACGGCACGAACGGATTTTTACGGTTTTATAAAGCCTTATTTTCATGAACCTTCCTCCAAAATATTTCATGACTATTTTTAATAAAATCTCTTTCTTTTAAAATTGTATGATGTTTTGTGAAAAGAAATTGATTTTGAAGAAGAAAGGATATTTTCCTCCAGAATTCATTTCAAGTGTTTTATCAAAATTATTTTCCATCTAAGATAATAAAGGGTTCTGTTTCTATCCATATTTTTACATTGATTTGACTATGTTGTGATGGAATTATGTTTATGAATTCCTTTATCTTATATGAATGGTTTTATGATGTCATGTTGTTTAAGAATCCCATTTTTATTACATGGGTTATGCAATGATGTATGATTTATGATTTTGTGGCACACATAAGAAAGGATTCATTAAGAGATGGGTGGGACCTATATCTCCCTCCAATGCATTGGGTAAAGATTTCATATCTCATGAGATAGACATGGCTGGAATGGTAGGTTATACCAGTTCAGTGAAACAGGACTGAAACAAGGATTACTCGATTCAGAAAGGGACTTTGTCCACTAAGATAGTCTTGGCGATGAGTCTTGACTAACAAGAAATGATTCTCTATGATTATGTGTGTATGCCACAATGAGTAATGTTTTAAGTTATGATTTCATTTCACTACTGTGATTTATCCCATGTTATGAAATTATGCTCTCTTTTGCAGGTTAAGATTTCCAAAAAAATGTTATGTTCTTATGAAAATTATGTGATTGATATTTCTTTTGTTTACCCTTACTGAGCATTTGAGCTCACCCTTTTATGTTTCCTTTTCCCCAGGATATAAAGAAAGGTTTTAGGTAGAAAAAAAAAAGAAGATCTTTATGGGAGATATTGAAGATCTTTCTCCACGATTAGAAGATTACGTTCCGAGTTTCCAAAGACACTAAACTATTACGATCCTTGTGTGTGTGTTTTTTTTTTTGTACTAAGTATTCCGCAAAAGTAATGTAATGTCAATGTACGTCAGGATACGGGTCTCTACAGTTAATGGGAATATGGATATGAGCCTACTCCTAAGCTTCCATTGGAATATGATGATGAACTTCTCAAGCGTTGATGGTAATGAGGATATGAGCCAGATCCTGATCTTCTGTTGGAATATGATGACAAAATTCCTGAGTGTTGATGGTAAAAAGAATATGAGTTTTCTCATAAGCTTCTGTTGGAATATACCAATGAACTTCTTGGGTGTTGACAAGAACGGGAAGATGAGCCTGCTCCTAAGATCACATTAGAATATTTCGATGAATTTATCAAGTGTTTATAGGAACATGGATATGATCTTGCTCATAGGATTCCATCAGAATATGCTGATGAATTTCTCAGGAATTGATGGGAACAGGGATATGAGCCTACTCCTGAGTTTCTATTGAAATATGGAAACTAACTTTACATGTGTTAATAGGAACAGGGATATGAGCCTACTCCTGATCTTCCATCAAAATACATTGACAGATTTCTCAGGTGTTGATGAGAACAGGGATATGAGCCTGCTCCTGGGTTTTCATCAGAATATACTGAAGAAATTCCTAGGTATAAGTGAGAATGGGAATATGATCATGCTCTAGTGTTTTTGTGGCCAATTCCCCCTGAAAAGTCCTCATCATGGGTTCCCTAGTTTAGAAAACTAGGGTCTGGATCTCCGGGGTGATCTCTTCAGCATATTCTCGAAGATCTAGGACCATGTAGTGTTGGAAACGACAGCGACTGGCGAGAGCCCTCCTAGGAAGCTCCTAAATGACAGTTGGAATGTAGTCAGCATCCTCTTCCATCTCCCTGAGATAGGGGAGGTAACCATTGTTTCGCTTTGGGAACAGGGTCCCAAAACGGTTGGATGTGGCCAAAGGGGACACTTTCTTCTTCGTGGCTCATCATTGGTTGGAAGGCCTATGGGGATTCATCTCCTTGAGGCTTTTGTGAGACTCCTCCATGGTCAGAATAGATCCATTTAGCTTATACACCCATACTGGAGCATTCTCCACTCGACGCTAGAGGTGCTGCATTGGTGACAACATTCGCCTGGACTTTGGGTCCATTACCTTCATTACAGTTGAGGCATATGTCTGGCACATTGGTTAATGGTGTACAATAGAATGAGGTATGTTGCGGCTACCACCAGTCTGTCTAGGAAACTTGGCATGTGATAATTCATTTGATGATGCCATTTGGATGTTATGGAGGATCCTAAGGTAATAACCATAAATAAGAAACCTATCAATGCATCATCGTAAAAAAATACATGGTCAATTGAACTCTCCAATGGGTGAAGGATTTCACATTGGGTTCACCGTTTTGTTTCTGACACGCCCTCCACCCCCATGTGTTTTGAGTCGATGCAGACCTGTATTCTAAAATTAGGCGGTCCCTAGGACATACCAGTGATACTTTGCGGTGTGTGTTGGTCAAGAGAATAGGAGGTCGACTCATCCCTTAAGGGGTCTTATTTCCTAGTTCAGGACTCTCTTATAGATTTAAAATGTATTCGTGAAGTTATTCTCAGTAACGGTACTAGTTACCTTCGTCATGAGAGTGATCAATCGATAGCATGCATCGATGTGAACATATGTATGTATTAGAGGTTCTTCATCTATCTCCTGCTGATTGGTTATGTTATGGTATAAAGCCACACAATTGGGAACTCTAGAATTTATCATCATTCGAGGACCAAGGAAGCTCGTCCGAATGCTTAAAGGCTATGAAAGTTGGCTTGGGCAGATAGAATGAGCATCTTGAGATAGAGGGTTTCACTAGGGGCCTAATGATAGGGACCCTTCTTATCAAGGGAATACATGATTGTTGAAACTCTAATAACCCTATCAATTAGGGAGAAAAAATCAGGAAATCTCTCTCATGTGATGTGTGATCCCTATTATCAAAGGAATACATGGTCAAAGGGGAGAACTCTGGAATGTCTAACCTGATCATGTATTTCAGGAGACTGTAGAGGAGAAGATCTTGATGGAATGGGATTTTTGGGGCTTTGATCTTGGCATAAAGAAACAAGTGAGGTCTTTTGGGTTGATTCTACTTGGGTATATGATCTAGGTGAAGGAATGGGTATGAAAATGGCCCAAGTATTCAACATTGGGATCCTTTACGAAGTTACCATCCATAAGTCAAATCTTTTGCGGTGATAGACCATTGGAATAAGGCCAAAATGTACTTTAGGAAGATTGATTTTCACATAATATTGGAGTTTTATGTGAGTGGATATGATTCATAAATCCATTGTTTTTCATGGTTGTTGACCACAAAGGAGAGCGGCCCTCTGTGAAAGAGTTATGTGGGATTCCTTCACAAAGGACCTATACGGGAGGTTCCATGAAGTTCTTATGCGAGAAGAGCATTATCACGAAAATCTTATGTGTTTCTCTCAAGCTTGGGTGTTACCTGAGGTAGTGCGTTGAAGGCTTCGTGCAAAGGGGAAAGTTCACCGACAAGGTGATTCGTCTCTCAAACTTTATTTTGTGAAAGAAAATACCTCCTTGAAGTACATCTTTTCTTAAACTGTGTATCAGGCATTTTATAGGCCACACGCGTAACCGCCTTTGCCAAAATCGATGGAATCGACATCATAGAGGAAGTATGCAACCACGAAGGATCCTTGTTATGACGTCGTAAATAACTTTCACGAATGCACATATACGATGCCGCAAACAATGCATAAGGGTCCTTTGGTTGATACATAAGGGTTCTCCATAGATGCGATGATAAGTAAGGGTGTTTCCTTTACCGCCGGCATGCTCACACCCGGTTTAATCTTACACGGTCGTAAAGGAGATACGCAGTCGCAGAGAATTTCTGCTTCAAAGCCACAAAGCAATTCCATGTTGCGAATATGTTACACAATCATAAAGGATTTCTTCCAGGCCTTCCCAATGTGATTCCTAGAGACACAAGAAAGTTATGCGGGCGTAAAGGATCATCGTCATGATGTTGCAAAGGACACTCATGCCCCAAAGGATTGGCCTTCCAGAAAAGATGAGGTTTCTTCACAGAAACTTTTTGACATTACACACATGAAAATTATGATTTCCATAATGAGGATATGATCATTATTAGAATGGAAAATAATGTTTTATGAGAACACTTTTTGAACATGATAATAGTATTCCTGCTCAAGGAAACCAAGGAGAGAAGTCAAAGAGCTAGTGAAAGAATAATTCATGGACTGAGATATGGGTAAATATTATGTAACACGATATTGACAAATATGTTTTTCATGCATCTTTGATATAACATATTTCATGGTCAAAATACAATGATTGTGAGATTAATGGAATTATGAGAAATTTGGAGAGCATGCTAGTATAACTTGTACATAAGCTGAAAAAGTAAAAGATGTACCAGTCCTTGATTATTGTCTAGCTACGCAGTACAGTATTAAAATGGTTCAACAAACATGATCAAATAAAAAATGAAATAACATTTTGAAAAGGCACTTTCACTTTCCATGAATGGCTTAAGAACAAGGCTAAATCCATATTAGAACATCGACCAAACTTGCAAGCTTACTATAATAATGTCAGAACTCCAGGAAGAGGTCAAAAGGAATAGTACCAATTCCTCACCAAAATGATACAATGCTAGGTTTAGCACAAAAACAATGGCAGAGAAGGGCAGCTATCAAAAACTAAAGACTCACGTGAAGCATTTGGAGTCCAAAAGAGCCTCCCCCTCAAATGGCTCCTGGTCTTCGATCATCTGGTTGACATGCTCTTTTTGGGCCTCATCTGACACATCGACCTTCACCCAGTTATAAAGATCCATGCCATAGAACTCATTGAGCATGAATGGGGGGATCTCTTGCCCCCGAAAAATCCACAGTCCCTTCACCTTAAACAGGGGATTTGAACCAATCACCAGCATCTTGCCAAAAGCATATTTGCGAGCCAAATCCATACATTGAAGAAAATCGCCCACTTTGTTGAGGGTAACAAACGAAACTGTGTTTTCATTGTTGTACTTATAATCACAAAACCACAGAGTAGCCCTCTGGATCATACATGTCCTAGAATCTTGCAAAGAGGAAATAAGACAAATTGCATAGCCGAGAGGTTCTGAAAAGAGCAGATACCTTTAATCGCAACCTCACGGAAGTTGGATTTTGGCATTTGAGTAGAGTCACTTCCAATCATCAAGTTGTTGGAGTTGGTTCCCTAGAACCAACTTCTTTGTGCTTTATGATAACATGTATTCATTGTTTTGAATATTAATTAAACTACTTATCACATCATGATTGTTTTTCTATGTAACGTTGTATGTGATAATATCTCAAGAGTAACTGTCGCACTAAAAGGTCATAGCAGTCTCTGCTATGATGAGAACCTGGAAGTGCTACGACACTATTCTCAAATATATGTTCTATAGTTGGATGATATCATTTGAGGGACACAAATGATACAGGCTATCAAGGATGGAGGCTCATATAGCCTAAATAAATCCATGGTCATGATGTTTTATAGGTAAGTTCTATTTCCGAGAAGTCAAAGAAAGAGACATCGAGCACATGGGTTGATGGCAATGGCATGCAACCTGCTTGATTTGAGATATCGTGATAAAGGGATTATATTACACAGTAAGCGTCTGTATGAGGTAACATGTCGTTACGACATTAACTTTTTTCTCTATGGGTGTTTTGTTGTGTTGTTTGACGCTAACCTTGGACTTTAAGTCGTTTCGTCTAATACCACTCAGAAAGAGGCCTAGAGGGTCACACACTAAGTGTATCCAGAATCTCAATTAAATAATATGTTATTATTTATTATTTAACAAGTTGAATAAATATTATTTTTCGGTTGTGATTTAATAATTATTCATGTATTCTTGATCACATATATATCATCACCAGTTATTCGAGAGAATATAATGTGAGTGGAATATTTAATAAATAATTATTTGTTATTTAGTGTATAATATTTATTTATTTATTGGCGAATGATACGGTGATATTTATTCAATAAATAAATAGGCATTATTCAAGACCCAAAAAATATTATGGAGGAATGGCGGATCAAGTTTAATGGTCCGGTGAAAAATAATAAATAATAAATATTATTTAATTAAATAATATTTAATTTTAATCTGAAAGTTAAGCGCATGTCGAGAAATGATGATATTATTATTATTTGACATGGGGTTTTGTTAGGATTAAATAAATAATTAAGGGAACTTGTGTAATTATTTTATTTTAACCCTAACAATATAAATACTCAATTATGTTATTTTCTCAAGAGAGCCAATTCATTTGTCTTGTTTATGCACAACGGATTTAGAGAATCCTCTCAAGCCTAGAGAGTTCCCTTATCCAAGAACGCTCTCAAGAACGGAAAGAAATCCTCCTCCACCGGATCAAGGAGAACGCTTTGGAAGCGATTCTTAAAGCGATCAAAGGCGGACGACACAAGCACAAGGATATGTCGTGTTAGCACCTGGAGATTCCTTCGGCAACGTTTGGAGAATCGTGGAACATATCTGGATCACCGCTAGAGGAAATCTACACTTGGTTTCTACAACGCAACGACGGTGGACTGTAGATCTGTCACTAGATTCATCAACAAAGAAAGAATTCCTTAAAGGTATGTTGTGGCTACCACCAATCTGTCTAGGAAACTTGGCATGTGTCAATTCGTTCAATGATGCCATTTGGATGTTATGGAGGATCCTAAGGTAATAACCACAAATAAGAAACCTATCAATGCAGCATCATAAAAAAAGTGCATGGTCAATTGATCTCTCCCATGGGTCACATTGGGTTCACCGTTTTGTTTTTTATGCGCCCTCCTCCCCCGTGTGTTTTGAGTCGATGCAAACCTGTATTCTAAAAGCAGGCGGTCCCTAGGACATACCAGTGACACTTTGGAGTGTGTGTTGGTCAAGAGAATAGGAGGTCAACTCATCCCTTAAGAGCTTCTATTTCCTAGTCCAGGACTCTCTTATAGATTTAAAATGTATTTGTGAAATTCTTCACAGTAGCAATACTGGTTACCTTGGTCACGAGAGTGATCAATCGATATCATGTATTGATGTGAACATATGTATGTATCAGAGGTTCTTCACCTCTCATGTTGATTGGTTATGTTATGGTATAAAGCCACACAATTGGAAACTCTGGAATTTATAGTCATTCGGGGACCAAGGAAGCCCGATCGAATGCTTAAAGGTTATGGAAGTTGGCTTGGGCAGACAGAATGCGCATCTTGAGCTAGGGGGTTTCAAAAGGGGCCTAATGATAGGGACCCTTCTTATGAAGGGAATACATGATTGTTGAAACTCTGAGAATCCTATCAGTTACGGAGAAAAACTCAAGAAATCCCTCTCATGTGATGTTTGATCCCTATTATCAAATGATACAATGGTCGAAGGAAGGAATACATGGTCAAAGGGGACACTCTGGCATGCCTAACCCGATCATGTATTTCAGGAGACCGTGGAGGAGAAGATCTTGATGGAATGAGCTTTTGGGGGGCTTTGATCTTGGCATAAAGAAGCAAGTGACGTCTTTTGGGTTGATTCTGCCTGGGTATATGACCTGGGTGAAGGAATAGGTATGAAGGCGGCCCAAGTATTCAACATTGAGATCTTTTACGAAGTTACCAACCATAAGTCAAATCTTTCACAGTGATAGATCATTGGAAGAAGGCCAAAATGTACTTTAGGAAGCTCAATTTTCACATAAGATTGGAGTTTTACGTGAGTGAGTATGATTCGT
The DNA here is from genome assembly GCA_963277665.1 of Viscum album. NCBI lineage: Eukaryota > Viridiplantae > Streptophyta > Magnoliopsida > Santalales > Viscaceae > Viscum > Viscum album. The sequence goes on from OY728142.1 coordinate 403,914,823, forward strand.
TAAAGCCATTGTGTTTAATGGTTGTTGACCGCAAAGGAGAGCGGCCCTCTGCAAAAGAGTTATGTGGGAGTCCTTCACAAAGGACCTATGTGGGAGGTTCTGTGAAGTTCTTATGCGAGAAGAGCATTATCACAAAAATCTTATGCGGTTCTTTAAGCTTGGGTGTAACCTGAGGTAATGCGCCGAAGGCTTCGTGCAAAAGGAAAAATTTCACCAACAAGGTGATTAGTCTCTTGAACTTTATTTTGTGAAAGAAAAGACCTCCTTAAAATACATCTTTTCTCAAACTATGTATCGGGCATTTTATAGGCCACACACGTAACCGTCTTCACCAAAATCGACAGAATCAGCATCACGGAGGAAGTACACAACCACAAAGGATCTATGCTATGACATCGCAAATAACTTTCGTGGATACGCATACACAACATCGTAAACAAAGGGACTCTTGGTTGATACATAAAGATTCTCCACAAACATGTTGATATGTAAGGGTATTTCCATTACCACTAGCATGATCACACCCTGTTTAATCTCACACGTACATAAGAGGATTAGCGGTCGCATAGAATTTCTACTTTAAAATCACAAAACAATTCAATGTTGCAAATATGTTACACAGTCGCAAAGGATTTCTACTAGGCCTTCCCAATGTGATTCCCAAAGACACGAGAAAGTCATGCAGCCACAAAGGATTATCACCACGAGGCCGCAAAGGACACTCACGCCACAAAAGGATTGACCTTCCACAAAAGACGAGGTTTCTTCACAAAAAATTTAGGACATTGCACATGAAAATTACAGTTGTCATAATGAGGATATAATAGTTATTTGAATGGAAAATAATGTAAAAGTTTTATAGGAAAACTTTTTGAACATGATAATAGTATTCTTGGAAACCAAGGGTAGGTCGAAGTAAAAGAATAATTCATGGACTAAGATATGGGTAAATATTATGTAACATGATATTGACAAATATTTTTTAATGCATCTACGATACAACTTCTTTCATGGTCAAAATACAATGACTACAAGATTAAGAAATTTGGAGCATGCTAGCATAACTTATACATAGGCTGCAAAAGTAGATGCACCCGTCCTTTATTATTTTCTAGCTACGCAGCACAGTACTACAAAGGTGCAACAAACATGATCAAATGCAAAATGAAATAACATTTTTAAAAAGGCACTTTCACTGGCCATAAATGGCTTAAGAACAAGGCTAAATTCATATCAGAACATCGACCAAACTTGCAAGCTCACTATAATAATGTCAGAACACCAGGAAGAGGTCAAAAATGATAGTACCAATTCCTCACCAAAATGATACAATGCTAAGTTTAGCACAAAAACAATGGCAGAGAAGGGCAGCTTTCAAAAACCAAAGACTCACTTGAAACATTTGGCGTCCAAAAGAGCCTCCCCCTCGAACGGCTCCTGGTCTTCAATCATCTGGTTGACACGCTCTTTCTGGGCCTCATCTGACACGTCGACCTTAACCCAGTCATAAAGCTCCATGTCATAGCATTCGCTGAGCACGAATGGGGGGATCTCTTGCCCCCGGAAAAGCCACAGACCCTTCACCTTAAACGGGGGCTCTGAACCGATAACCAGCATCTTGCCAAAAGCATATTTGCGAGCCAGATCCATACGTTGAAGAAAACCACCCACTTTGTTCAGTGTGACAAACGAAACTGTGTTCTCATCGTTGTACTTGTAATCACAAAACCACAAAGAGAAGCCCTCCGGATCATACATGTCCCAGAATCCTGCAAAGAGTAAAATAAGACAAATTGCATAGCCGAGAGGTTCTGAAAAGAGCAGATACCTTTAATCGCAACCTCACGGAAGTTGGTTTTGGTATTTGAGTAGAGCCTCTTCCAATCATCAAGCACCATCGTACTTGGAGGCAACAGATCAAGAGGGTTCTTTGGTTTAGGCTTCGGAGCCGCCTCTTCATCTCCCTCATGGCCAGCTTCATCATCTTTGGGCTTCGCTGCTTCCTTCTGGACTTCTTTTTTGGCTTCAGGCTTAGGCATCGCAGATTCTTTTGGCTTAGGCATCGCAGATTCTTTTGGCTTAGGCTTAGGCTGGGTGGGGGGAATAATATCAGCCTGCTTCACCTCACCCAGTATCTTGCTGAAATTCGGCTGATTAATCATGGTCCAGAAATATCTCTCCACATGTGGAAACTCAGATGTAAAACTTTTTGTCATGATACGAGAAAACCCCACATACAAATTACAAGTCATGATTATGTCGGCCAGTGTCACAGAATGACCAACCAAAAATGTGTTGGAAGCAAGATGCGTGTTCAAAGCACCCAGCGCTCTCTTCAATGCGGCAATTGCTGCTTCCTCAGCCTTCGTTTTGATCCATAGAAGCAAAGGGGAGACAGACATCAGAAAGATGCAACGTAACAGTATAACTTTAAAGTGTTCTCAACAAAGGAGAAACTCATGGCCATCTCATTTTAGAAGACAGGGGTTACACCTGATAAGCTATTACCAGGACAATACACTTACCGGGGGCAGATATACATAAAAACCCAACCTAGGATATAACCATCTTGAAATATAAGCATCAATTTCCATTGATGCAAAGTCAATCCATTGCTCGATGAGTGCCTGAAAGACGAAGTACAAAATGAGGCATATGACAGGAGAAAAAACATGCTAGAAATTCCCTGTGAGACTAAACTTCCAAAAGATAACTGTCTTACATATTCAATAAGAGAAGATCCATAAAGAGGATTGTTGGGCATCAGGCGGGTAACTGAAGGAAAAAATTATAAAAATTAATAGCAGGCATTTTTAAAAGGGCCATGTCCAAGGGTTTATGCATGATAAACATAAAGAACATTTACAATCTCACCGTATCGTGAGATAGCATTGCTCTCAAATATAGGACCTGCAGGTGTTTCCAGTACAGGAACCTGAACACAGCAGATTTTTTTTTTCAAAGCATGCATTCACGTAGAATGATTGCTAGGCCACATTTTTTTTTCAATCATACCTTCCCAATAGGATTCATCTTCAAAAACTCAGGAGTTTTGTTGGTGACACCCATCTCAAAGTTTTCTGAAAGTTCAACAGGGACTTTAGAATACTCTGCAGCAATGAGTGCCTTGAAGGCATTTTTATTTGTTTTCCCGGCATGCAATACCTAGGTTAGACGGATGCACAGTAAAAATAGGATTAGCAAGAGAATTCATTAAGTTCAATAACAACAAAAAGCAAAATCACCAATCCCTAAAGAACATAAATAATTTTAGTGATAGTAATTCTGACATATTGGATAGCACCATAGACAAGTGCAGAAATGATGACAAATTGCATGTCCAGCAGGAGGCTTACAACCCCCATCAGGTAACTCAAATCCATAAAAAGTAAGGATCGGATTTATTGTCCATGCAGAGGATTACAAAAAAACAGGACCTTCTCATTTAGCTTGCACTAGTTAAAATCAAGATCACACACTTAAAACCCAACTCCAAAAGGTGAAAATTCTGACCTTAGGCCCCTACGCTAGAAATGTTGTGATGCAAATAAAATAAAAGCTAAAACTTTACATGAAACTGCAATAGTTCAAAATATCACAAAACACCATTTGAATTACCACTCAAACGTCAGAACTTTTTGTAATCACTTGCACTATAATATTGCAAAAGTGAATAAACATATCATACACCAGCATGTAATTAGTTTAAAGGTTGATCACATCAAAATGCTGTATTTCAATGCAGTGAGATTATTTATCAGAAAGTGTAGCATCCTCCAAAACCAATATTATTAATCATCAACTAACTGTAATCGGCAAGTAAAATAGGGATTTTCATACTGCAGAACATGGATGTAGAAACAAGCATTCAATGTTAAACCCAGACAACAAAGCCATTTTCAATATAACTGCCTACACATGCAACAAACTGAATGGACTTAACAAGCTAAGATATAATTCATCCCTTATTGATTAATGTGCAGGACGGGAAGAGGTGTGGAAATGAGCTATTTTTTCAACTATTCCCCTAGTAAAAAGATTGTAAAACACGAATAATCCAAAACTTAATCTGAATTCATTTTCCTTTGTTCTTCGCAACAGCCAAACTAAGAATCCACTTGAACAGAAAAGGACGAGACAAACATACCAGAGCCATGGCTTAGCAGAAAACGTCGACTGCGATTTAGAACTAGAAACTGAAACCAAACGAAAAGAAAAAGGCGTCAGAATTCATAAAACAGATCCAGTGAAAAAATAACGACAGAATAATAAAAAACAAAGGGTATAAGCAAACGGTAAATGACGGATACCTGCAGTAGCACCGAACGATCGATACTCCAGGAGCCCAGAAGAAAAAACGGAGGCGTAGGGTGGCTTGGCAGTGTAGAAATAACCGTGGTGTCTAGGGTTATGAAGTGCGGAAGATCCGTTTGAATAACGGGTCGTTACCGGATCCTGGGTCGTTACCGGATCCTGATTTCTTAACCGACGTACATGATAATAATATAATAATAATACAGACGACGTCGTTTTTTATTGCATGCGGTTGAGTAACTCCCAATCAATTATGATTATTGATTTCGATTGAGATTTATCACTAAATTTGTATTGAATTCGAATTTTTTTTTATCCATTTTGGTTTGTTAATAAAATGTAGATTTAACATGGTTCTTGTTTTTTATTAAAAAACAATTTTACTCAAGTTTAACTTATATGTTAGAATATGGATTTGATGGTATCAAAATTTATTGACCATCCCCATTAAGTTGGTTTCAAATGGTCAATTGGGATTTAACAAGATTATAATAATACATTAAAAACCATTCCATTGAGATTATAATAGTTTTGTCACCCTAAATTCGGCTATAATAAATTTTATTGATTTATTAATTTTATATTTTTTGTTTTAAAAAATGATAATGGTGTAAAATTAAACTGTTCTAAAAATAAATATAGTATAAATGAATTCAAGTTGTATAATTATTAAATGAGTTCGGATTTGGGTATCTCAAATTTCATTAGTGCTCATCCCATTATCATCCCTTTGTTGGAAAATGATATATGTGTAGTGAAATTAAAAATAAAGGGTGTAATTTGGTTTTGAATGAAGTGAAGGAGATGTATGCCCTAAAGAATTATATGTGTGTGTGATATATATAAGTTGTATTTCGACTTGCATGCAACTATGATTTGCATGCATTATAAATTATATTATTCCATGTTGGTTGCGATTGCATTCGTGATCCATGTCCAAGCCACCTTCTCATATTGGCTATCATTTAATGGGTCATTTACTACTACAAAAATGGTCTTTAGCAGCGCTCAAAACGGGCTTTAATAGCACTGTAAAGCTCAACGCTAATATAGGAGGTCCCTTTTATCAGCGCTCCAAGCCACCCATTTGCTTCCTCCCGAACTCGAACCCACGACCCCCCCCTTTCACGACTGCACCTTTACCACTAAGTCATTTCATTTTATTCTCTGTTTAATGATATATATATATAGTTATATTTATTCGTATATTGATATAGATTCATATTAATATAAATATATTTATTCATATATTAGTATATATATATTCATTCGTATATTAATATATATTTGTATTTATTTATATTTATTTATATATATATTTAGTTGTAATTTTTTATTCGTATATTTATTTGTGTATTAATATATACTTATAAGATTAGTTTTAAATACATTTATGAAAAAATATGTTTTTTACACGTGTTTATAAATAAATAAATACATACATACATATATATATACAACACACAGACACACACACAGACACATATATATTTACGAATAAATACACATATATGTGCATTTGAAAAACCGTATAATGTTAAAACGACCATAACTTATAATCGAGAAGCCCGTTTCAACTCCACAACCAGTCAAATCGAAGAAAATGAAACAATCTTCGATATGATATGTGGTACAGGCTTAACGGACATCCGGATCAGAAGTTATACTTGTTTGAATGTTAACAAATCAGGGTATCCCGACTAAAAACTCAGTTTTGGAGGCTTTCTGGGGCTTTTTGGCCTAAAAAAATGTGACGGAAGCTTTTCTCAAGTTATTAGCACGTAGAGCTCGTCACGGGCTTCAATTTGATATGTTGTAGAGCTCAAACGGATACCCGGATCAAAAGTTATGGCCGTTTGAAGTTTGAGTTACATTTTCAACTTATTTTAGATCTTTTATTAATTGTTTTGATTTTTTGTGTCTTCAAATTGTTATTAAATGATTTTTAATCGATAATAATTAGAAAATTATTAATTAATAATATTTTTTAAAAATATTTTAAAGACATTTTCACTAAATTTCTTATATATTAAATGTAATAGTCTATTTATACGCATTTAAAACATATTTAAAAAATATATATTATATTTATATACGAATAAATATACTTACATAACAATAATTTTTTTTCATGATTTTTTTTTGAAATATAAATTTTATCAGCGCTGATAAAGCCCCCTTTACCAGCGCTTCTTTTTAGCGCTGATAAAGGGGTAGCACTTCCCTTGCCCGTTTTTGTAGTAGTGATTTCATCATATGAAACATGTGAGAGGAGTTCCATTCATACGATGAATGTATAAACTAGCCAAAACATTCATTCATGCATTAAAAACACATGAGTTGATGCATGCACTGTAGAGGAGAGTCCTCAAGGGCTTTATAAAGCCTACCATCATGCGATGATAGGTGTGTTGTTGGATTTGGTGTCATAGAACCGATTTTGTTGGTACTTGATTACATGTTTTCATTATTAATGAAGATTTCTTATCACATCATGATTGCCCATTTGCATGACATTGGTATGTGATAATGTCTTAAGAATATATATCGCATTGAAAGGTCATAACAGTTTTTCGCTATGATGATAACTAGGAGGTGCAACGATGGTATTCTTGAACATATGTTTTGTAGTCGGGTGATGTCATTTGACCAGGGTCGACCTGAGCAATATGATTGCCCAAGACTTTTGATCAAAATGTTGTTGACGCGCCCACATGCGTCGTTGAATTCGTGCAGGCTGTGGTCATATTAGAATTTGTAAGGTTTTCCCAAACTTCACTTGCTACAAGGCATAGTATAGTGAAGGTTTGAGGTCGATCTCATGGGGAATGTAACTAGATTACGAGAGTCAATGGCTTAAGACCCTTTGGAGTATGAATCCTTTCTACATTGCTTTAGTTTGGGAAATACTAGATCCATGGTGTTCGATGGTTGTTTAAATAATGAGAGAGAGGTCGGGGTCAATTTCGGGTATCTGTGGAAAAGACAATCTTTAACTTTTACTTGGTAGGATCATAAGGTTTAGGCTACAAAGCAAGCAGAGGTTGCTAGTTGACTATGGTCAAGTCGCCTAGTTCTACCTAGGAGGTAACTATTGTTTGATCGAGAGATAGTGACAACCTATATGCATTAGGGTTGTCTTCTAAGGAAGAAAGCATCATTGGCTATTGATCATAGCCTAATATACTCTAATAAAGATAGAGACTTTCGCTTGATTATCCTGTGGTCAGGGACATTCAATTGAATTGAATAGGCATTGATTGTTTATCCTGAAAACTAAGTCTTTGGGTTACCAAGTTGAGAATTAAAGATCTTATTAAAGTTCAGATACACCTACACTCAACCCCTACCCTAGGTGGTTTTAGCCACTCATGGTAAGTGGAGATGAAAATAAATAACTAATTAAAACCATGCTCGACAAGCTAAAAAAGATTGAATTTAAATAGACCACAATCATGCAATTAATTCAGAGTAATTAAAGGGGACAAACATGCAATCAGGGTTTAAATCACAATTAAATACTTACTTGGGAATGAAAGTGAGGATGAACGCACACAACTTCGTTCACGGTTGATGAATGACGATGGTGATGTAAAACAGAATAGAAATCGATGTTGAAACACAATCCACAACACTTATATTGAAGTAAAGTAATGAAACATCAAAGAAATTTGAGTTTAAGGGAGAGGGAGTCGAAGGAAACTTGAAGGGAACAAAAAGCACAAAGGAATTTTGCTCTGGAATCTCTCTAAAACCGATGTAGGGCTGCTTTATTTATAGCCGATATATTACACGACGTCTAATGTATTTCATGTCTTGTGATTCTAAATCCATGTAAATATCCACGATTTTTGAATCTTACGCATATCTCACATGTATCTTGTTCGAGATATGAGGTTTGACTACTTTCGCATCGTGTAACACTAACTCACGACGTGTAATATCCTTACTCTTTGGAGCAGATTTATCATTCAAAGGGTTTGACAAGATGCATGTCATGTATTGGTCATTCATGACGTGTACTGGGTTCTTCACTTGAACTCTTCATGACCTAGGTTCACGACTTGGTTCACGACATTTGGTATCCTGTGAGACACTATTACATGACGTGAACTCAGGCTTCACGACGTGTAATAGGAAAATCTGTATTTTTCTCAATTTCTTCCTTTAAAACCTTGGGAACTTATTTCCTGCAAAATTCAGTATAAACCAAATGCACTATTGAATATATCATTATAAAATCCTCAATTGAATGACAATAAAAAGTATATATGATTTTGACTTATCAAATTTCCCCACACTTGGACAATAGCTTGTCCTCAAGAAAAAAGGTCTCAACAATGATTTTAAAAAGAAATAAGCAGTTTTTAAAACAAGAAACATTCATTATGTCCAAGAAAATAAAACCAAGTGTAAGAAGAAAGAGTCAATCTTCAGAATCATCCCTGCATAGAAATTTTTTTCATGCCTCATAGCTCAGTTCTTTAAGCAAATTCTAATCTTTTAATTACAAGACAATTCTTTGAATTCTACACCCATTTTTAATTTACCTCACAATTAATTTTCTCTCACCACTCAATGTAAAATGAAATTGGAGTTATGCTCATACCCTGAGTGCATGCTCCTAAACACAGTCTTGAATTGGTTCTATCATCTCCACTTTGTAAAGACAATTACAAAATTAATCATGAGGGCTTCAACAATTGGGTTCAAATGACTCTAAGGCTATAGGTGGGTGGGTAAGAAGTGAAAATCAAGCTCAAAAGGAGGGTAATCTCTGATGTACAATGCATGAACGTCGAGACAAGTTTAATACAATGAATCCTCTAAACTAATCAAGTCCACTCTCCCAACAACTTAGGTTGGATCCATGTATATATCTAGAAAAGTGCCAAAAAGGTTATCCTGTTCCTTTCCTTTTTCTTTTGTATTTTCATTTTTCGAAAGTCATATCTAGGCTAGATCTCACATCCATCCCCTAGCCACATATGACCCTTCAAGGGATTTATCGGTCTGGAAATGGTGGTTTTTGACCTTCCTAATACACAACCCACGTTAAATTTTCTTTTCTTTTTGAATTTTACAAAGGAAAATAATAGAAGTGAAATGTTATAAAGTATACATGGATCACAACCAAATAGTCTAATGAGTAACACTATACCTATCTATAATAAAACCATCCCATTTTTTTGAATGCTTCCCCCACACTTGTTCTAAAGTAAAATCATGCATTATACAAGGAGTAGGGTAGGAAAGGAAAAATCAACTTGGAATAGCTTCATCCTATAAGGTAATTCATGGCAACTACGAGCTAACAAAGGAAAGATGTTAAGTGGTTATCAGAAAATAGTGGCTAAACAAATATTACCTCAATCATTTTAAAATTTTTACTTGTTAATTCATATCCTCAATAAGATCTCAATGCAATTTATGATAGATTTACATTTCCTATGTATCACTCAAGAAATATGCTCAGAAAAGAATATGGAATTGTAGGCTTAGAGTCCTCTCGGGTAATGAGAATAACAAAAGAAACTGGTAATCACAACAGGTATAAAACTAAGTAATTAGTCAATTAACCATATTTCAAAAAAAATGTTAAATTTGAATTAAATTTCTAAGCTCAACAATCATTCTAAAAATCTAAATAGAGACAAAACATGGATTCTAACAATTCTAACATAACATTTTCTTTTATTTAAATGGGAATAATGTTTTTCAATTTTAAATCATGCTTAAAATTTGAAAAATATGACAACCCTACTTTTTATTACAACTTAAACATGCTTTATTACATAAAACTTCACTTGATACAACAAAGAAGATTGGGAGGTTTAGTGTCTTTGGGGCTTAGGATCATTACATAAAAACTTAAAACATGAAATACAACATCTTTATTGAAAACTTCCTTTACATGACCACTACATTCCCTCGTACTTAGCATTGCATGGGATAACCTGAGGACATGCATAAGAAAAGGGTGAGCTATAAAGCCCAGTAAGGGAGTACACATGGAATAACATGAGGAGTACAATACATGTTAGGAAATAGGCATGTAAATAGATCATAAGATAAACATGAACATAAAAACATGATAAATCATGATAATCATAACATGGAAATGTGGCAACAACACTTAACATTGAATTAGCATGAGTCGTGGCTCATTGCACATGGAGCATGAGTAAACCCTCATTGCACATGAAGCACGAGTAAACCCTCGTTGAACTTGAATTAGCATGAGTCAACACTCATTTCAATTGACGTATCATGATACTATACTTTACCCAATGCATTGGAGCGCTATAAGGGCGCACCCTTCTTAAACATTTCATTTCATGCATAAGTGTGCCACATGGATCATAAAACATGGATTCATAAAACATAATTATTTATTCAACGATAACAGAATGTGGAATTCATACATGAAACTTTATAATCAATAAGTAAATGTGCATAAAGGTGAATACCCTTGATGGAGAAATGGGCATGGTATTCTCTACACAATGACATTGGCTTAGAAAATCGGTGCGATTTCGGCAGCGTAACGACATGACATAAGAATTCATAAAAATGGTTGGTGAGAGAGAAAGGGGTTCCTCATCATATTTACATGTAATGGACAGTAAGGAGGTTATATAGATACATGTCCCAACAATTGAAAATGAATTTAGATTCATGATACAAAAGTATTGCTTGAATGTAAAAGAAGAGAGAGAAGTTCCTTTCGGAATTTCGGCATAGTAACGGGTGTACATGGGAGGAATTTAATGAGAGAGAAAGGGGTCTCCCATCATTCAAAAAATAAGAGGGAAGTATGGGGGAGGTGTGAAACCATACCCCAACATTCATAATTGAAATTAAAAGGGCAATACAACTTAAAGAAAATTGACAAAAATGAGAAAGGAAGAAAAAAACCCTTACTTGGAAGTGTGCTTCCAAAGGCTAGAGAGAGCCTTGTGAGAGGCTTCTTGGGAGCTTGGGGCACCTTGGGAAGATCCTAGGGAGAGTAGGGCAGAGTTTGGACGAACTCCAAGGGATTTTAGTGAGGAGGAAGTGGGAGCTTGGGTGGGTTTATATAGGAAAGGTGAGAGAATTCTTTATTATTTAGGTTTGGGACCTCTTATATTAAAATAATCCAAACCACAAACCATCCCATGGTATTTTCTCATGGTTTCTGAAAAAAGGAAAGAGAAAAACAATATTTTACAAGGCCAAGGTCCTAACTTATTAAAAAATTAGGGTTGCTTATGTGGAGGTGAGTCACACTCCCATGGAAATTAATTTAAAAAGGCAAAGTGTTGAATAAGTCTTGAGGGGTTCATTAATGCTTTGAAAAGTAAGTCAAACAAACCCAAAACCTCATTATTTTAATGATAAAACATATATTGGCCGAACATAAGGATTATGGTATTTTATTACATCACCATTGGGTCACTATGATGTCATAAAACACATTATATAATTAAATGGTATTTAATTTTTACCCAAAAATTTGACTGTCTCTGAAAATTATGAAAAATTCACCGTTGGATAATTTCGATGTCCTGATTCCAAAAATAACATTTATTTTATATAAATAATTTTATAAAAATGTGAATTTTCACTTTTAAAATAAAAACTAACATTTATCGAAAATTCACGGGTTTTGACAGAAATGGCTTTCAAACCTTAATAAAATTTTAATTGCATTCATAAAATTATAAGATCATTTATATTTAATAAAAAATAATTTAATAATAATAATATTATTTTATTAAAATATTATTTAATTCAAAAATCCCTTAATTTAATAAAATAGATTTCTTAATTAAATAATAACTAAAAACACCATTTGTACTTTAAATACTATTTACAATGTATCAAAAATGACTAAAAATTATATTCATTATTATATACAAAAATAATGTACATGAACATAGTACTAATTATTTGTTACATAACCCCTTAAAAAAGCCGCATAAGACCTAAGGGTAAGGTGTGCAATGGTGACAGACTCTTGGGGCGGCTCGGATAACATCGCTCGAGTGGTAATTTCAATCAACTTCCACTTTTCCCGCAGACGGTCACGTTCGAGCTTGACATAATGAAGCTCATCTTGGGCTTGGTCAAGGGCGAAGCCCAAAGATGCCACCTCTTTTCCGAGCTCCGACAAATGGGCTTCGTATGGGGAAATTCTACTGGATGAGGCCATCACTTCCTTTGTCTGAGTAAAAATTGGGTTCGTTAAAGCCTTACATTTATACTAATCATGTGATCACTGTTCAACGACTATATTAACAATGGTCAAAATTCTTTACATGAAACCAAAGAAGTTGAAATCTTATAAAAAAAATTTCATAAAGAGACATTTAACCGGATCAAGAGGGATTTTACATTAATGAAACTTTGGGTCGTTACAATATTCCCCCCTTAAGAAATTTCGCCCTCGAAATTTTCCTTTTTCCACACTAAAAAAATGTGGGTAACTCAGCTTCATCATATCCTCCGACTCCCAAGTCGCTTCTTCAAACTTGTGGTTTCTCCACAACACCTTGACGAGGGGCATTGTCTTATTTCGTAGAACTTTTTCTCTACAATCTAAGATCTTCACTGGTTGCTCCTCATAAGAAAGATCATCTTCCAATTGTACCACCTTGGAAGAAAGTACATGTGAAGGGTCTGGTATGTACTTCCTTAAGAGGGATACATGAAATACATCATGCACCTTGGCCATAGTAGGTGGAAGTGCTAGTCGATAGGCCATAGCCCCAACACGATCAAGAATATCGAAGGGGCCGATGTACCTTAGACTTAACTTCCCTTTCTTTCCAAACCTCATGACCTTCTTCCACGAAGATATGTGTAAAAACACCATGTCTCCAACTTTAAACTCAAGGCCTCATCGATGATTATCTGCATAACTCTTCTGTCGACTCTGGGCTGCCTTGATATGCTGCTGAATGGTTTTCACCTTCTCCACCATTTCTTCGACCATTTCTGGTCCAAGCAGCTTACGTTCACCGACCTCATCCCAACATGCCGGTGTTCTGCACCTTTTCCCATAAAGGGATTCATATGGTGCCATTTGAATGCTCGAGTGGAAACTGTTATTATAAGAGAACTCAACCAGAGGAAGATGTTGATCCCATCCTCCTTTAAAGTCCATTGAGCATGCTCTCAACATATCCTAAAGTGTTTGGATAGTCCTCTATGATTGGCCATCAGTTTGAGGATGATAGGCCGTACTAAAGTTCAGTTCAGTATTCAGAGCATGTTGAAGACTCTTCCAAAACTTAGAGGTGAATCTTGGATCTCGGTCAGACACAATAGATAGTGGTACTCCATGAAACCTTACCACTTCCCTGATATATAGTCGTTCTAGTTGATCCAATGAGAAATCCTCTCGGATAGAAATGAAGTGGCAGTCTTTGTAAGACGATCCACAACAACCCAGATTGCATTGTTGCCTTTGGATGTCCTCATAAGTTCGGTGACAAAGTCCATGGTGATGTTCTCCCATTTCCATTCTGGTATGGGCAATAGTTGCATCATCCCCTTAGACTTCTGCCTCTCTGCCTTCACTTGCTGACACACCAGACACTTTGATGTATATTCAGTGATCTCCTTATTCATATTATCCCACCAAAATTTTTCTCGGAGATCTCGATACATCTTTGTGCTCCCTGGGTGAATAGAGAAATTTGAACTATGTGCATCATCCAAAATTTACTTCTTCAACTACGGACTTGATGGAACACATAGTCTTTTCCCAAACTGCACAATTCCTTCTTTATTAACATTAAACTCCGATGATTTCCCCTTTTTGATAGCTTCCACTTTTTCTTGAATTCCCACATCATCCTTTTGAGTATCCTTTAACCTTTACAAAAGAGATGGTTGAGCAATCATTTGTGAAAGGATTGATGATGTTCCCTTCTTTATGATTCCCATGTCCATCTTCATCAAGTCTAAGAAGATTGGATCCTTCTCAATTCTCATCATTGTTAGAATCGCTGGATCCTTTCTACTTAGGGCATCCGCCACCTTGTTCGCTTTCCCAGGGTGGTAATGTATTGAACAGTCACAATCCTTGATGAGTTCTATCCATATTCTCTGGCGCATATTAAGCTCTCTCTGTGTGAATATATATTTAAGACTCTTGTGGTCAGTATATATCTCACATTTCTCTCCATAGAGATAATGCCGCCAGATTTTCAAGGCAAAGATCACTACCGCCAACTCCAGATCATGCGTTGGATAGTTTCCCTCATGGATTTTCAACTGCCTTGAGGCATAGGATATCACTTTATTATTCTGCATCAGCATACAACCTAAGCCCTTCTTTGAGGCATCACTGAATACCACAAAAAGTTCCCCACTTGTGGGTAAAGTGAGCACGAGCGCAGTGATAAGCCTCCTTTTCAACTCTTTGAAGCTTTCTTCGCATTCATCACTCCAAGAAAACTTTACTCCCTTTCGAGTTAGCTTGGTAAGAGGGTTGGACAATCGTGAGAAATTTCTCACAAATCGTCGATAATATCCAGCTAACCCCAAGAATCTACGGATATCCATTACCGATGTTGGCCTCAGCCATCCCTCAATTGCATCTGTTTTAGAGGGGTCCATAGATATCCCATTGCTTGTGATGATATGGCCCAAGAATGAGACTTCCTTCAACCATAACTCACACTTTCTGTACTTTTTATAGAGCTTCTCCTTGCGCAAAGTCTCTAGTACAGTTCTTAAATGCTCCGCATGGTCCTCCTTGGTTTTGGAGTATATTAGAATATCATCTATAAAAACTACCACAAATTTATCAAGGTAATCTATAAAGACTCTATTCATCAAGTCCATGAATATTACTGGAGCATTGGTGAGTCCGAAAGGCATTACTATGAATTCATAGTGCCTGTATCTTGTACGAAAAGCAGTCTTGGGGATATCTTTCTTCTTCACCCTTACTTGATAATATCCCGACCGCAAGTCCACCTTGGAGAAGTATTGTGCTCCACGCAACTGATCAAACAAGTCATCTATTCTTGGGAGAGGATACTTGTTCTTTATCGTGATTTTGTTAAGTTTATGATAATCGATGCAGAGCTGCATTGACCCATCCTTCTTCTTGACGAAGAGGACTGGTGCACCCCATGGTGAAGCACTTGGGCGTATAAACCCTTTATCCTGATTCTCCTGTAGTTGTTTCTTCAGCTCTTCAAGATCAACAACAACCATTCTATATGGAGTCTTGGATATTGGTAGCGCCCCAGGTATAAGTTCAATTGAGAACTCAACATCTCTTCTAGGAGGGAGACCAGCCAGTTCCTCGGGAAACACTTCCACGAATTCCCTCACAATAGGCATTTCTTCAAGGATGGTTTCTTCTTTGGAATCAATCATCTGAGCCAGATACGCGTGCTCATAGGGCAGTAATATCCATGCTTGAGATGATGGAGCTAAAGGAGATTCATCTTCCTCCTGACACTTGTAAAGAATCGGGGGTTGATTATAGCATCCCGCCTTTTTATCACATAAACTTTCATTACATTTTACAAAACCGAGGATCTTTAAGGTTTAGTGTCTTGGAAACTAGAAACTTAAAACATGAAAACATAAAAAATTCTTCTTAAACACTTGAAAGGATTCTCCTCATGTTCATACTAGGTTCATTACTACATCTCATAACCTGGGGACATACATCAAAAGAAAGGGGGAGCAGAAGACCCAGTAAGGGAAACAAGAGAAACATTTTACATGTGAACTTGAGATACTTCAATAAGGTCATGAAAAGAACTTTAAGGCATGAGAAAGAAATCATGAGATATATCATAATAAAAATAACATTTTTCATAACTTTAAGATGTGGCTACAACATTTAATATTGACAATCATTTCGTTTCACCAAGGTCCATCCCCAAGGTGTCATTAAAAATTACCAAGGTTATTCACCAAGGTATCAGTCTAAAAAGTCATCTCTAGAGATTAAGTCTTTACCCAATGCATTGGAGCGCTATCTGGGCGCACCCTTGACATGTCTTTATTATCATGTGAGCCACATATATCATCATCAATCATTTCATAAACAACCCATATAGCATAGAAGAAATGGGTTTCATTTCATAATCATAACGTTTTAAAAACTGCTTTAAAGACACGATCTTTATGTCACTTTAAACCCACAGAAAGGGAAAGTGGGTTTCATGTATGTAAATCCCAGAATTTAAAATAGAAAATTTTGATATATATGTGAATAAACCTGTAGAAATAAGATCTTTGAGTATTCACTTAATAACATAAAATAATTTTGAGATAAAGAGGGAGGCATTTTGAGACGAAAACTATGCAGCATAACGTCTACGATACATGGTGTTAGAAAACATTGAAAATAGAGGGGACATGGGTCACCCATTAAAAAATGATCCATAAAACTGTAGGGGGACATAATATATGGGATTTAAGAACATGGTAATGAAATTTGAAAGATATCCCATATGAAATGAAAAACATGGAAGTGAGACAAAAATAAGATTTCTCTTATGAAAATTCGGCAGCCTAACGACGTCACTTAAACTTCAATAAAAATGATTTGACAAGATAAAATAGGGTCTCTCATCATATGATTATAAGAGATCAGTATGATAGATATAGAGATCATACCCCAACATAATAAAAAGGAACTTGAAAGACTTGACATGAAAATCAAACTTGAAAAATGAGAAGGGTGAAAGAATCCCTTAAAAATTCGGCAGCCTAACAGCGTCACTTAAACTTTCATAAAACGAAATGATGAGAGTAAGAGGGGATCTCTCATCATATAAACATGAAAAGGGAAGTAATAGGAATATAAAAGAACATACTCTCACATAAGAACATTGAGCATAAAAGGAATGACATAAAAGAGATTACATGAAAAGAAAGAGAGAGGTCGGATCCCTTACCTTAAAACGTAACTCTTAAAACTAAAAGTTTGGGACCTTGAGGGCTTGGGGGAACCTTGGGAGGACTCCTTGGGAGGTAATGAGACCATATATTCGTTGGGGGAGAGTGGGGAGTCGAAATGGATGAGAGGATGTCTTGGTATTTATAGGGAAAGTGAAGGGACAAGGCATTAATGGCCAAGGGACACCTCAAAAGTGGTTTTCTCAAAACCATGTGCTCTCCCAAGATATTTCCCATGAAGTTAGGCCACATGGGGCCCCCCATACAATAATTCATCACCTTTGGTCGAACATCCCTTAAAATATCTCATGATATCATCATGACACAATTATGATGTCATTAAACATACCGAAACCCTAAAACTGTATTTTTACTATTCACTGAAAATTCAACTTTCTCAGAAAGATCCCAAAATTTCACCTTAACCAAATATCAATGCTCTGATTTCAAAAATGAACTCCATTTTATAAAAATAATTTTCTAAATATTTTTAATTTATTTTTTAAATAAATACACTATTCACTGAAAATTCATTTTTTCAGAAAAACCCCCAAAAATTACCATAACATAATATCGGTGCTCTGAGTTCAAAAATGAAATCCATTTTATAAAAATAATTTTTTAAATATTTTTAATTTAATTTTTAATTAAAAAACACTATTCACTCGAAAAAACTAATACTTGAATAATAATTTATGAAATCGTTATTTAACCATTTTATTGAATCACATTACTTAATCAAGGTGCCTAGATTATATTAATACTTTCTTTAAGTGAGATTAATAATCAATTTGGACACATTACTAATCCTAATAATAAAATCACTATTCATAATTTACTATTTATCAAAATTAAGTTGATCTTATTAGACTCTAAATTTCGTACTGAACATAATTGTAGAAGACCATTTTTTGAATATCATTACACATTTTTAATTATTTAAGGTTTACATAAACATTTTTAAAATATCCTTTTTTCTAAAATTCATCAAAAATATGCATACTATATTTATCTGGTCATTTGAAATTTCATAAACTTCATTATAAGAAGAAATCCCAATTTTTATTTAAAACAAAGGATTACACAAGGCAGTTACGGTCTCCTTACATAGCCCCTTATCACACCAGCATAGGACCTAAGTGTAAGGTGTGTTAAGGTGAGAGAATCTGAGGGAGGCTCGGCTAACATCGCACGAGTAGTAATTTCTATCAGTTTGAACTTCTCGTAAAGGCGATTCTGTTCTAGCTTCACACGATGAAGTTCGACTTGGGTTTGGTCCAGAGCAAAGCCCAGTGGTGCTACCTCCTTCCCAAGTTCTGTTAGATGGGCTTCGATCGGTCCAAGACTACTGGGTGAGACCATCGAATCTTCTTTCTATAATAATTAACCAAGATTACTTGTATTTAGAGACAATAATAAAAACATTTAGTTTCCAGAGGTCATATTGACCAATGGTCATAAAACAGTCAAAACCCAATGGTCTCATTTTAATTATACTCATGTTATCAAATGAAACATTTTTTGTTGAGTATAAAAATAAAATAAAATAACACATAAAATTAGGAAACAAGATTTATTCAAAATTTCAGGTCGTTACAATCTTCCCCCCTTAAGAAATTGCGTCCTCGCAATTTTTAAAATTGGGTTTTGAAATTTCATTGAAAGTCCCACATCGAAAAAGGAGTCAGTAAAACTATTACTTTAAAAGAAAAAAAGGGAAGTACAAAGGTCACCCGAGTTAGCCCACACTAGGATTCCATGTAGGAAAACATGGACATGGAGGAGAAAACAAAGGGTCAAGTTCTGAGGGAGAGTGATAGAAAACATGATTAGGAGAAAGTTAACCATAAGAAAATCCCAAACTTATGATGTGTGTAAACGGTCTTTGATTACCCAGTAGGAAACGTAAACCAACAAAGTTTTTGTTTTACATTCCTTTTCATAATTTTGAGGAATTCATTTACAACATAAAACAAAAACATAAGAAAATATACCTATCTTCATATAGAGTTTCATCCTTTAATAAGTTTCTACCAAAAACTATTCTTTTCTCCAAACTATGAGCATTCAAAACTACTTGGTCTCATCAAAACACAAGAATCATTTTCTAGAGAATCACATAATCCACAAAAGATTAACTATCTATTTCTTCTATCTTTAAACATTATCCCAAAAACAGAAAGGGTAAGGTAAAAAAACTCTTCAAAAAGATATAATCCCATAGGAATGGAAACTACTTTTAAATCTTCAAAGTTCCATGGTACTACCCAAAGTTCATCATAGACCATTCCATAAATAACGGTCCTTAAAATTCCTCAAAATAAACCAAACTAAGATTGAAACCCAAATACAAGAAGGATTTGATAACATAGTCTTCCAAAATAAACTTCATTGTTCATCTCCAAACAACATCAACCACTCCTAACATCTTATAACAAAAGTATCTAACCTAAACATATTTTACCCAAGATAGGTTAATCATTCCCATAAGTAACCTAAATTACTATAATTTCACCTTAAATTCATCGATTCTTCAAAATATAAGTCAACCTTACTCCTCAATGAAAATAACGTAGTAATCTATTTACCTCGATCATATAGGGTCCCCAAAATAGTGAACGTCTTCCAAAATAATAATCATCTTTTAATCCCCTAATCATCTCTTTCATATTAATACGACAATCGTCGCATTTCCTATCACATTGGTTGTTGGGACATGTTCTTCCATTTCCCGCCATTAACTAAGAAAAGAAACTATAATTAGGGGCTTAAATAATTATCCAATAATCATGAAAAGGAAACTTTAAACATAAAAGGATAAACTTGTATAATAAAAGTATATCCTAACTTGTGATCCCCTAGGTTTCAATCTAGGTTATCCATGATTATATATTCTTATGTGAATCATTATTTTATTTTATCTTTGTTCCTTTAACAATGGTTCATACTAAGCTTATGAATTTACCAAAGCATATCCCCCGGGAGTGTCGTAACCAAGAGTGCAGCAAGGCCCGTTGTCGTGTACCAGTTCCCATTTGAGTCTAGCTCAAAGCGGTGTTTTTAAGTTTTGCCCCTATATACATCTGTGCCAGAGCCACCTCTACCTGCTCGTATCCAGATAGGGATGTATTTTCTTGGCAACCCATTACTCAATACTCACCAAAATACCAAGAAGATTTTCTATATATAAACTTTTCTATAGGCTTCTTCCTAAAGTTTTAATATCCTAATTTCCACAAATAACTAAACCATCCTTTGATACCAACTATAGCATCCCGCCTTTTTATCACATAAACTTTCATTACATTTTACAAAACCGGGGATCTTTAAGGTTTAGTGTCCTGGAAACTAGGAACTTAAAACATGAAAACATAAAAAATTCTTCTTAAACACTTGAAAGGATTCTCATCATGTTCATCCTAGGTTCATTACTGCATCTCATAACCTGGGGACATACATCAAAAGAAAGGGTGAGCAGAAGACCCAGTAAGGGAAACAAGAGAAACATTTTACATGTGAACTTGAGATACTTCAATAAGGTCATGAAAAGAACTTTAAGGCATGAGAAAGAAATCATGAGATATATCATAATAAAAATAACATTTTTCATAACTTTAAGATTTGGATACAACATTTAATATTGACAATCATTTCGTTTCACCAAGGTCCATCCCCAATGTGTCATTAAAAATTACCAAGGTTATTCACCAAGGTATCAGTCTAAAAAGTCATCTCTAGAGATTAAGTCTTTACCCAATGCATTAAAGCGCTATCTGGGCGCACCCTTGACATGTATTTATTATCATGTGAGCCACATATATCATCATCAATCATTTCATAAACATCCCATATATCATAGAAGAAATGGGTTTCATTTCATAATCATAACGTTTTAAAAACTGCTTTAAAGACATGATCTTTATGTCACTTTAAACCCACAGAAAGGGAAAGTGGGTTTCATGTATGTAAATCCCATAATTTAAAATAGAAAATTTTGATATATATGTGAATACCCCTGTAGAAATAAGAGCTTTGAGTATTCACTTAATAACATAAAATAATTTTGAGATAAAGAGGGAGGCATTTTGAGACGAAAACTATGCAGCATAACATCTACGATACATGGTGTTAGAAAACATTGAAAATAGAGGGGACATGGGTCACCCACTAAAAAATGATCCATAAAACTGTAGGGGGACATAATATATGGGATTTAAGAACATGTTAATGAAATTTGAAAGATATACCATATGAAATGAAAAACATGGAAGTGAGACAAAAATAAGATTTCTCTTATGAAAATTCGGCAGCCTAACGGCGTCACTTAAACTTCAATAAAAATGATTTGACAAGATAAAATAGGGTCTCTCATCATATGATCATAAGAGATCAGTATTATAGATATAGATATCATACCCCAACATAATAAAAAGTAACTTGAAAGACTTGACATGAAAATCAAACTTGAAAAATGAGAAGGGTGAAAGAATCCCTTAAAAATTCGGCAGCCTAACGGCGTCACTTAAACTTTCATAAAACGAAATGATGAGAGTAAGAGGGGATATATCATCATATAAACATGAAAAGGGAAGTAAGAGGAATATAAAAGAACATACTCTCACATAAGAACATGGATCATAAAAGGAATGACATAAAAGAGATTACATGAAAAGAAAGAGAGAGGTCGGATCCCTTACCTTAAAACGTAACTCTTAAAACTAAAAGTTGGGACCTTGAGGGCTTGGGGAACCTTGGGAGGACTCCTTGGGAGGTAATGAGACCAGAAATTCGTTGGGGGAGAGTGTGGAGTCTAAATGGATGAGAGGATGTCTTGGTATTTATAGGGAAAGTGAAGGGACAAGGCATTAATGGCCAAGGGACACCTCAAAAGTGGTTTTCTCAAAACCATGTGCTATCCCAAGATATTTCCCATGAAGTTAGGCCACATGGGCCCCCCCATACAATAATTCATCACCTTTATTCGACCATCCCTTAAAATATCTCATGATATCATCATGACACAGTTATGATGTCATTAAACATACCGAAACCCTAAAACTGTATTTTTACTATTCACTGAAAATTCAACTTTCTCAGAAAGATCCCAAAATTTCACCTTAACCAAATATCAATGCTCTGATTTCAAAAATGAACTCCATTTTATAAAAATAATTTTCTAAATATTTTTAATTTATTTTTTAAATAAATACACTATTCACTGAAAATTCATTTTTTCAGAAAAAACCCCAAAAATTATCATAACATAATATTGGTGCTCTGAGTTCAAAAATGAAATCCATTTTATAAAAATAATTTTTTAAATATTTTTAATTTAATTTTTAATTAAAAAACACTATTCACTCGAAAAAACTAATACTTGAATAATAATTTATGAAATCGTTATTTAACCATTTTATTGAATCACATTACTTAATCAAGGTGCCTAGATTATATTAATACTTTCTTTAAGTGAGATTAATAATCCATTTGGACACATTACTAATCCTAATCATAAAATCACTATTCATAATTTACTATTCATCAAAATTAAGTTGATCTTATTAGACTCTAAATTTCGTACTGAACATAATTGTAGAAGACCATTTTTTGAATATCATTACACATTTTTAATTATTTAAGGTTTACATAAACATTTTTAAAATATCCTTTTTCTAAAATTCATCAAAAATATGCATACTATATTTATCCGGTCATTTGAAATTTCATAAACTTCATCATAAGAAGAAATCCCAATTTTTATTTAAAACAAAGGATTACACAAGGCAGTTACGGTCTCCTTACATAGCCCCTTATCACACCAGCATAAGACCTAAGTGTAAGGTGTGCTAAGGTGAGAGAATCTGAGGGAGGCTCGGCTAACATCGCACGAGTAGTAATTTCTATCAGTTTGAACTTCTCGTAAAGGCGATTCCGTTCTAGCTTCACACGATGAAGTTCATCTTGGGTTTGGTCCAGAGAAAAGCCCAGTGGTGCTACCTCCTTCCCAAGTTCTGTTAGATGGGCTTCGATCGGTCCAAGACTACTGGGTGAGGCCATCAAATCTTCTTTCTATAATAATTAACCAAGATTACTTGTATTTAGAGACAATAATAAAAACGTTTAGTTTCCAAGGGTCATATTGACCAATGGTCATATAACAGTCAAAACCCAATGGTCTCATTTTAATTATACTCATGTTATCAAATGAAACATTTTTTATTGAGTATAAAAATAAAATAAAATAACACATAAAATTAGGAAACAAGATTTATTCAAAATTTCGGGTCGTTACATTGATTCTCCATATGGAGTGTGATTTCCCTCTCCCGACAATTTATGTTGGCTCTATATAAGGAAAGCCAATCCATGCCAAGAATTGCATCAAATTCCACCATAGGGAGTATGACAAGGTTCGCCGGGAAATTCAATCCACAGATTATAACAGGGGAGGACTTATATTCATGGGATGCAATGATTGCCCCATTTGTCGTACTCACCGACATCTTTACTTCCATGATTTGTGGTGGTGCTGGGATTGTTCTACTAAACTTTTGAGATATAAAAGAATGTGTAGAACCTGAATCAAAAAGTACGTTCGCTATTCTTGAATGAATAACTAGCGTACCTGTCACCACTTCGTTTTCGGGGTTCACTTCAGCAGAAGTGATGGAAAAAGCTCTTCCTTGCTGTCTTGGAGGTTGTTGGTTGCCTCCGATAACCCTTGGATTAGGGAACTGATTTGCAAAATGACCCAGTTATTTGCATTTATAGCATTGAACAACGCGTTGAGGTTCGAACGGAGCGTTCCTCTCCTCTATCGCAGCCGTGGGTCCTTCTTGCCGACAGTTAATAGCTAGGTGCCCTTCTCTTCCACACCTGAAGCATTTTCTCGTCCCCTTAAGGCAATTTCCAGGGTGCTTCTTTCCGCACTTTTGGCAAGTGGGGTGCTGGAACTTCTTAGCGCCGTTGGATTTATCCATCGGACCACCAGCATTGAAGTCCACCTTACGCTTCTTGTCCCCATGATACCCCTGTGATTCTCCGATCTCCATTTTGACCTTGAGGGCACATCGGACAATTTTCTCATAGCTGTCGAAGTCACGGATCGCTAATGCTTTCCGCAAGCTAGGCTTCAGCCCACCAAAGAAGCGGTCAAACTTGCATTCAGGGGGGTAACGAAAAAGCCAGAAGCGTATCGTGCAAGCCTTGTGAAGTTTGCCTCGTACGCTCCCACATATTCTTCATCTTTTTGATTGAGAGAAAGGAAGTCCCTTTTCATCTTAAGACGGAGGGTGTGCGAAAAATATTTATCGAAAAACATCTTCCAGAATTCCTTCCATTCCAAAGCCTCGATCTCCTCCTCAGGCTTCGTATTTTTGATCAATGTCCACCATTGATCAGCTTCACCCTTCATACAATAAGCCGCCAGGAGAACCTTCTCTTGTTCAGAACATTGGAGGATGGAGAATATCTTTTCAATGGAGTTAATCCATTGTTCAGCGATCGTGGGATCAGATGATCCACTAAAAGTTAGAGGCCTTTGCCTCATGAATCTCTCGATAGCGACTTGTTCCTTCTTAGGAGGGTTTGGACGTTCCTCTTGACCCGTGTTTCTATTCAAAAATTGAGTTAGATGAGAGAGAAGCGTGACAAAGTTCGCGATTCCCGCTCCCATTGGATTGGCCATCTCATTAGTACAATCATCAAACTGATCTTCACAACGGTTGTTAGTCTGAGTCCTCCTATTACCGGCCATTGGCTGGAATAAAAGGAAAGTTAGGGGTAACACATAAAGGGTAATCCAAAGACAAAAGTTGATGACTTATAAATAAACTTTTATTTCCTTAACTCATGAGTCTATAGGATTCAATCTAGGCTTTTCATGATCTACTTTTTAACATATATTCTTAGGGGCATTTTTCCCTTAATAAGGGTTCATACCAAGATTGTGAATTTATCAAAACATATCCCCTGGGAGTGTCGTAACCAAGAGTGCAGCAAGGCCCGTTGTCGTGCACCAGTTCTCATTCGAGTCTAGCTCAAAGTGGTGTTTTCGGGTTTTACCCCTAGGATACATCTGTGCCAAAGCCACCTCTACCTGCTCGTATCCAGACAGGGATGTATTTGTTTGATAAACCACTTACTTAGTATTTACCATAACTTAGGGATGTTTTTATTATACTGAGTCTTGTATCCAAGGCTTTACTAGGGTTTCCTAATCCCAAAAATAACTAAACCTATCCTCTGATACCAACTATGACAACCCTGCTTTTTATTACAACTTAAACATGCTTTATTACATAAAACTTCACTTAATACAACAAATAAGATCGAGAGGTTTAGTGTCTTTGGGGCTTAGGATCATTACATAAAAACTTAAAACATGAAATACAACATCTTTATTGAAAACTTCCTTTACATGACCACTACATTCCCTCGTACTTAGCATTGCATAGGATAACCTGACGACATGCATAAGAAAAGAGTGAGCTATAAAGCCCAGTAAGGGAGTACACATGGAATAAAATGAGGAGTACAATACATGTTAGGAAATAGGCATGTCAATAGATCATAAGAGAAACATGAACATAAAGGCATGATAAATCATGATAATCATAACATGGAAATGTGGCAACAACACTTAACATTGAATTAGCATGAGCCGTGGCTCATTGCACATGGAGCATGAGTAAACCCTCATTGCACATGAAGCATGAGTAAAACCTCGTTGCACTTGAATTAGCATGAGTCAACACTCATTTCACTTGACGTATCATGATACTATACTTTACCCAATGCATTTTAGTGCTATAAGGGCGCACCCTTCTTAAACATTTCATTTCATGCATAAGTGTGCCACATGGATCATAAAACATGGATTCATAAAACATAATAATTTATTCTATGATAAAGGAATGTGAAATTCATACATGAAACTTTATAATCAATAAGTAAATGTGCATAAAGGTGAATATCCTTGATGGAGAAATGGGCATGATATTCACTACACAATGACATTGGCTTAGAAAATCGGTGCGATTTCGTCAGCGTAACGGCGTGACATAAGAATTCATAAAAATGGTTGGTGAGAGATAAAGGGGTTCCTCATCATATTTAAATGTAATGGATAGTAAGGAGGTTATATAGATACATGTCCCAGCAATTGAAAAGTAATTTAGATTCATGATACAAAAGTATTGCTTGAATGTAAAAAAAGAGAGAGAAGTTCCTTTCGGAATTTCAGCATAGTAACGGGTGTACATGGGAGGCATTTAATGAGAGAGAAAGGGGTATCCCATCATTCAAACAATAATAGGGCAGTATGGGGGAGGTGAGAAACCATACCCCAACATTCATAATTGAAATTAAAAGGGAAATATAACTTAAAGAAAATTGACAAAAATGAGAAAGGAAGAAAAAACCCTTACTTGGAAGTGTGCTTCCAAAGGCTAGAGAGAGGCTTGTGAGAGGCTTCTTGGGAGATTGGGGCACCTTGGGAGGATCCTAGAGATAGTATGGCAGATGTTGGAAGAACTACAAGGGATTTTAGTGAGGAGGAAGTGGGAGCTTGGGTGGGTTTATATAGGAAAGGTGATAGAATTCTTTATTATTTAGGTTTGGGACCCCTTATATTAAAATAATCCAAACCACAAACCATCCCATGGTATTTGTCCATGGTTTCTAGAAAAAGGAAAGAGGAAAAAAATATTTTACAATTCCAAGGTCCTAAATTATTAAAAAATTATGGTTGCTTATGTGGAGGTGAGTCACACTCCCATGGAAATTAATTTAAAAAGGCAAAGTGTTGAATAAGTCTTGAGGGGTTCATTAATGCTTTGAAAAGTAAGTCAAACAAACCCAAAACCTCATTATTTTAATGATAAAACATATACTGGCCGAACATAAGGATTATGGTATTTTATTACATCACCATTGGGTCATTATGATGTCATAAAACACATTATATAATTAAATGGTATTTAATTTTTACCCAAAAATTTGACTGTCTCTGAAAATTATGAAAAATTCACTGTTGGTTAATTTCGACGTCCTGATTCCAAAAATAACATTTATTTTATCTAAATAATTTTCTAAAAATGTGAATTTTCACTTTTAAAATAAAAACCGACATTTATCGAAAATTCACGGGTTTTGACAGAAATGGATTTCAAACCTTAATAAAAATTTTAATTCCATTCATAAAATTATAAGATCATTTATATTTAATAAAAATTAATTTAATAATAATAATATTATTTTATTAAAATATTATTTAATTCAAAAATCCCTTAATTTAATAAAATATATTTCTTAATTAAATAATAACTAAAAACACCATTTGTACTTTAAATACTATTTACAATGTATAAAAAATGACTAGAAATTATATTCATTATTATATAAAAAAATAATGTACATGAACATAGTGCTACTTATTTGTTACATAACCCCTTAAAACAGCTGCATAAGACCTAAGGGTAAGGTGTGCAATGGTGACAGACTCTTGGGGCGGCTCGGATAACATCGCTCGAGTGGTAATTTCAATCAACTTCCACTTTTCCTGTAGACGGTCATGTTCGAGCTTGACATAATGAAGCTCAGCTTGGGCTTGGTCAAGGGAGAAGGCCAAATATGCCACCTCTTTTCCGAGCTCCGACAAATGGGCTTCGTATGAGGCAATTCTACTGGATGAGGCCATCACTTCCTTTATCTGAGTAAAAATTGGGTTCGTTAAAGTCTTACATTTATACTAATCATGTGATCACTGTTCAATGGCTATATTAACAACGATCAAAATTCTTAACATGAAACCAAAGAAGTTGACATCTTATAAAAACATTTTTCATAAAGAGACATTTAACTGGATTAAGAGGGATTTTCCATTAATGAAACTTTGGGTCGTTACAAAAAATGTCTCATAGATAGATGATAACATATAATAATTCAAGTGCATCAAAAGAGAAAATCATGAGAAACTCCCCCACAGTTAGAAGGTGGCAGTGTCTGCACTATCCATGAAATTATTGTGGGAGTATTATAGCAATGAAATCTTAGAAAAAAAAATTGAAATGACATAGGACAATTTGAAAATTGAGGAATTGAGAGATCCCTGTAAGAAGTGGCATGCCATGAGAAAACTTGGGCTGTCTTTGGCTAAATATGGGTCACCTGCAAAATGGGTTAGCAAACAATTTTTGCACTATATGAAACATTAGTCCACAATTATTAAGCATTTGAAAAGAAGAAAAATAGGTAGGTGCATAGTATGATGAACAAGAATAACCAATTGTATTTAAATTCTACATATTTTTACAATAAAGTTCAAAGGAAATCAAAGTGAAAACGAAAAATACTCAACATGATGAATCAATTGAGACAAGTGATAAACTATGGGTTTCCTCTAATAAAGCGCTAATAGGACATCGTCATCTAGACGGATAGACTAAAACATCTTGTAGTGGGGTCCATTGGCTTAGTTGTGCC
Organism: Viscum album; assembly: GCA_963277665.1. Taxonomy (NCBI): domain Eukaryota; kingdom Viridiplantae; phylum Streptophyta; class Magnoliopsida; order Santalales; family Viscaceae; genus Viscum; species Viscum album. Next base: position 403,943,539 of record OY728142.1, read on the forward strand.
TCTTGCATTTTCATCTACTGGTGGTAGTGTCCTCCAGATCATGGTATCTCTTGGTCGGATTGATAACTTCAGGTGCACCATGAGCATGAATAAAATGAGGGAGGAATGGAATCATCACTCTGGGTGACTGCTACTGGGCATGGATTTCTATGGATAGTTCCTGAACTTGGAGTTTTATTTCTATGACATACTGGATCACCCTCTAGACCAGAAAAGATGGTGGAATGGGTCTATCAAAAACTATGGATGATATAGAGGAGCTATACATGACTATTTAAAAATCGAAAGAAATGAAAATAAATCCAAGTAATAGTGATGCAAAAATAAATTTCCATATATATATAAGTGATCAGTATAAAAATAAGGGCATATATAGATGACAAAAAGAAATGACCAGTCCTATCAAAAAATGTCTAAAGATCAAAAATGAACAAAATGGATGACTAAGAGCCTTCCTCGTGACCAAAAATCTCCTCCATCGCCAGCCCTCCCACTGGTGGTGATGAATGTTGTAGGTATGGATCGGTGTCCTTGGAGGTAGCAGGAGCAGGTGGATCGATGACAGATGGTGGAGTAAAAGTGCTGAATACATAGGCTAGATTGGGTGGTGGAGAGGTCTGGATATGTAAATAGGTCGTGGGTCTGGTAGCTGGATCGATGAAAGGTACCTATTTGGATGTATCGGTGGCTAGCCTCTTGCCCCGCTGGGCCTACTCAACTAAATACTCTTGCTGGGTAACAAGGTTAGTAATATTTGGGGGAAGTTTGGGGTGGGATATGGGTGATGTGGGAATGGTATAAGAGGAGGGGGCAACAAAGACTGGTGGTGGTGGAGTAGTTAACTTAGAGGTCTTGACGAAAGGGAGATGAAGATGAGTAGAAATCTGGCGCATGTTCACCAGGATGCACTGTCGTGTAGCCCAGATCTCTATCCGAGTGAGATGGGTGGGTGGAGGTATGACATATGAAGTGGTAGAGTTTAGAGGATGATTGGGTGGTGCAGGTGTAGAAGTGGTGGATGGATCAACTGGTGGGTCCACTATTGCTGGTGGTGGTGCCTCTACTGGTGGTGCAACCTCATGCACGCTTAGTGCCCAGTGGTATAAATCATCATCCTTCACTAAAATCTTCATCTTATGTAGCATGATGAAATAAATAGTCTCAATGGGTATTAAGGAGTTGAGAGGAAGAGATTCATCAAACACGTCGAGGTGCATGGTTAGGTGCATAATGACGGATCCACCCATCAAAGTACCGTGAGTCTGTTGCACATAAGCCTTGTAATAACAAGAAAACTATGCAACCATGTTAATAGGTGGACTACCCATGGTTTATATAAGAATAAGTAAATCTACCTAGTTGACACTGTCATGCAACTCATCCATGGAAAACTATCCATGTGTCATAGCTCGATGAAAAATCCGTAGAGCTGAGCTCCACAACTGGGTAGATTTTGTGATTCGTGGGTCATGGGGTAACTGAGGGTCTCGGGAAATCATCTCCCATAGACACTGCGAATCGGCTAGAGGCGGCTCTAGAAGAATATTAGGGAAGACTGCTGATGCGGAAAACTCGTCTGTATAAATGTCGAGGCCTAAGCTGAACTCGATGAAGGAAAGCTCATGGGGATAACCACCCATGAGGAACTAAAGGCTATCAATGGATATCTCGAACATCATAAGGAACTCTAGAAAAATATCCCTATAGGTATCCTCATGAACCTCAACAACGCATTCGATATTGAGTGTCTCCAAGAGGTTGAGGACAACATTGCTGATGTTTAGCCTGTCCAGGATAGGTAAGTCCAAGGTTTTTTTCATTAGCATCGACATTGCCTGCAGCCTAGTGAGGTTTACCCGGTGATTCAGGTTGGAAAAGCTTAATACATGGTGAAAGTGGAGGTTTTCATCACTTGAGGAGTCCTCAGAGGTGGAGTAGAAGTCAGGTTGGGAAGCTGGTGCAGTACAGGCTGCTGTAGGTGGTGCAGTAGAAGTGGCTCTATGTGTTTGCTTCGAATGTGGTTGCTCATCGTTGTCAGATGACGAGTCGAAAGGTTGAGGGTGTTTGGTCTACGCCGCCGAGGAAAGAGGGTGGGAGGTGTAGTTGAAAAGAAGAGGGGGCTGGGTGTGGGTGGGCACACGTGGTCGAGGAGAGGAGGGTGTGGTGGAGTGGGTTCGTTTGCAGAGGGGGGTGCAGGTGCAAGACAAGGTGGGGGAGGTGAGTTTGCAGAGAGGAGGGGAGGAAATTTTGAGGGTGGTCGAGAGAGGGAGGGTGCGGCGAAGTAGGTGTACAGTCGAGAGAAGAAGGGAGGGGTGTGGGTTTCAGGTCGTGAACTTGGGGTTCATGACCTGTGTTTTTAAAAAAACATACTCGGTGAGTTACACGACATGTAACATGGTTCAAGTTGTGTAATGATTAATTAAAAAAGATTTTCGATGGAAAGATTACACGTAATGTAATTGGATTACACGATGTGTAATTATCATTTTTAGATCAAAATTGTTTAACCCTTAACCTATATCTCATAGATTATCCAAAACTTCCCTAAGGCTATCCTAATCTATCCTAGGCTAACATGACCTACCCTGGATTGCCTCCCAGTGAACGTTTCCTTTTACACTGGGAGCTTGACACAAATACGGCTCAAATGAAATTGAGGCTGATGACACATCCTTCACGGAATGGTTCTTGAAATATTTTCAATATTTTCCCATTCACTTTAAATGGTGGTCCACCTTCTCTATGAATCTCAATTATCCCATAAGGAAAAACTTGAACAAATTTACAAGGGCCTGACCATTGAGATTTCAGCTTACTAGGGAATAGTTTCAATCTTGAGTTAAATAGAAGGACCCTATTCCTTGGAACAAAGATACACCTGGAAATGCATTGATCATGCCATTTTTTTCCTTTTAGATCTTGGTATTGTCATAGGAATCCCTCCTGATCTCTTCCAATTCAGTTAACTACAACATCTTAGCTTCTACAGCCTTCTCATAATCCAAATTTAGTTTCTTAATTTCCCAATACAAACGATGCTCGAGTTCCACTGGAAGATGACATGGTTTCCCGTAAACCAGTCTGAACGGTGTTGTTCCTATGGGCTTTTTGTATGCTGTATGGTATGCCCATAATGCATCATACATCTTTAGACTCCAGTTACTTCATCTCATATTTACAGTCTTTTCCAAAATTTTCTTGATCTCCCTATTTGACAGTTCTACTTGCCCACTTATTTGTGGGTGGTATGGAGTTCCTGTATTATATCTGATTCCATATTTCTCTAGAAATACTTTCATATCTTGGTTTGTGAAATGTGTTCCTCGATCACTAATAAGTAATCTTGGAAATCCAAATCTTGTAAACACATTATTTTTCAAAAAGTTCATGACCACTTTCATTGTATCATGTGAAGTTTCTTCAGCTTCAAACCATTTCGAGACATAGTTAACACCAACCAGAATATAGGATTTTCCATATGAAATGGGAAATGTTGCCATGAATTATATGCCCCAAACATTAAATATTTTGACTTCTATGATGGTATTTTGTGGAATCTCGTTCCTTTTCCCTATGTTTCCAGTCTGTTGGCATCTATTACAGCTTTGGAAGAATTCCCTTACGTCTTGGTGTAGCGTGGGAAAAAAAAGTCCACTTTATAGAATTTTGGATAATGTGTGCTCAAGTCCATGATGTATTCCATTTGGTGACGTATGACACATTTTGATTACATTTGGGATTTCAATTTCAAGGATGTAACATCAGAGTAATCCATCATCACAACATTTGAATAGTAATGGTTCATCCTAGTAGAAATGTTTGGCATTAGCCGTAAATATTTTACTTCGTTGATATGAGAGGTCTTGGTGCAAGAATCCCTTGGAAAGTTAATTGGCAATATCATAAAACCACGGTTAAACCTTAACACTAAAAGGGGTTTCATCTGGAAAATCTACTTCAATGTCATTCTTCTAGTCTTCCTTGATGAATGACAGGGGAAGTCAGGATAAATGGTTATAAATAACATTTTATACGCCCTTTGTGTCCTTGATTATAATCTCAAACTCTTGCAGTAAGAGGATCCACCATATAAACCTTGGTTTGGCATTATTCTTGTTCATTAATTATCTTAGGGCGGTATGATCAGTATGTACAATCACTTTGGACAAAACCAAATAGAAACATAATTTCTCAAAGGCATATACAATGGTTAAGAGTTATTTGTCTATAGTTGTGTTGTTGAATTGAGATTCACTTAGTGTGTGTCTTTCATAATAGATGGGACAAAAGATGTTTTCAATTCACTGTCCTAACACGACACCAACAACAAGGTCACTGACATCTCACATTAAATCAAATTCCTTATCCCATTTGGGTGAAATGATGACTGGGGTTGCTATCGGGATTTTTTTCAATTTTTTAAATGTCTTCTAACATTCCTTAGTGAATTATAAAGGGTCTTATTTTGAAAATAAGTGTGTCAATGGATGGTAAACTTTTGAAATGTCTTTTAAAAACCATTTGTAAAATCTGACATGGCCTAAAAAGATTCTTATACCCTTTACTGTTGATAGTTTGGGTAAATCCTTGATGACTTTTATTTTGGCCAGATCGACTTCTATGCCTTCCCTGGATATTTTATGCTTGAGGAATATTCCTCCTTGGACCATAAAATGACACCTTTCCCAGTTCAGGACTAGAATTTTTTTTCACAGTGTTGTAAGACTAATTCCAGATTGCTTAAATAGACCTCAAATGATCTTACATAGACTAAGAAGTCATCCATGAATATTTCTTGGAATTCTTCAGCCATGTCATGGAATATATGAATTATGCATCTATGAAACATTGCTGAAGCATTGCACATTATGAATGACATTTTCCTATAGGAAAAAGTACCAAATGGGCATGTGAATGTGGTCTTTGGGTAATCAGTGGGGTTGACTGAAATTTGGATGCATCCTGAATATCCATCCAGGAAACAATATAATTCATGTCCTGCAAGTCTTTCTAGTATTTGATCCATAAAGGGTAGAGGAAAATTATCCTTCCTTATTGCTATATTTAGGTATCTGTAATCTATACGGACTCTCTATCTAGTGATGGTGTGTATTTAAATAAATTCATTTTCATTATTTCTCTCTACTATAAGTCTTCATTTCTTAGGCACAACTTGTAGGGGCTTACCCATTCACTATCAGATATGGAAAATATTATTCTTGTATCCAAGAGTTTTAGAACTTCTTTTTTGACGACTTCATTCTTTGGTGGTGTGAGCTTCCTTTGAGGTTGAATTTTTGGCTTTGCATCTTCTTCAAGTAGAATCTTGTGAGTGCATTCAGTAGGATTTATTCCTTTGATTTCTTCCACTCCCCAGGCAATTGACTACTTATGTCTCTTCAAAACTTCAACCATCTTTTCTTCTTGTTCCTAAGACAGCTTAGAGTTGATAATAACTAGAAGAGAGGTTGAAACTTCTAAGTATGATTACTTAAGAGTATTGGGTAGAGGTTTTAGTTCTAACTTTGGTGGTTGAATGATTGGGGGATGAAAGGTGGCAAGGTATCCCTCGTGAGATGTTCAATGAATCTTACTCCCTTAAAATCTTACTCTTCTTCCTTATCCTATAGAGACTCTTCATTTTCTTCTTCAATGAACATGTAATCATCTCCTTTTTGGGTAAGAGAGATGGTGTTGCAATCAACAACATCTTCTAATTTTTAGGTATCTTTGACCAGGTTGAATACCTATTCTTCTCCAACTTAGAAGATTAGACATCCTTGATTCACATTTATCAAAGCCTTTCTTGTGGCTAGGAATGGTATTCCAAGTATAATGGGGATTTCACATTCTTCTTCCATGTCCATAACTAGGAAGTATGCTGGAAATATGAATTTTCCAACTTTAACTAATACATATTCAAGAATGCCCATGGGGTACTTCACTAACCGATCAACAAGTTGTAGTTCTACTCAAGTTTTTTTGAGTTCATGGAGTCCTAGCTTGCAGAAAACACTCATTGGCATTAAGTTGATGATGGATCCAAGATCACACAGATCTCTTCCAAACTTATATTCTCCAATAGCATAGGTAATTGAAAAACTTTTAAGATCTCTCATTTTTTGTGGGATTTTTTACTGAACAATAGCAGGGAATTATTTCTTTAATTAGATGACCCCAATATCTTCTATTTTCCTTTTGTTGGATAGTATATCCTTGAGAAATTTTTCATATACTGGCATTTGAGCAATAACTTCTACAAATGGTATGTTAATGTGTAGTTTTTTGAACATCTCTAGTAACTTTTTTTATTGTGCCTCTTTTCGGCCTTGTCTTGATCTTTCTAGGAAAAGAAGAGGTGGCTTGTATGGTGGTGGGGCAATATAAACTGGTTCCTTTGGTTTCTCAGGAGTTTGGTCACTTTCAGTCGGTGATACTTCTTGAGGTGTGGTTTTCTTAACTTCCTATTCTACTAGTGTTTGTTTCTCAGGCTCTTATGGTTGACTTTCATCTCTTATGCTTGGTTGTTGAAAGTCCAATATCTTCCTACTTATCAGTACTAACACTTTAGCTTCCTCCCTAGGATATGTCTCTATATTACTAGGTAGGGTACCTGGTAATATATCAGATAAATTATTTGAGATTTAACCCATTTAAACTTTGAGATTTCGCAAAGTAGCTCTTTGGTTTTTTACTTATGTTTCCTAAGTTTTCATTCTCTGATCGAATTTTTAAATGAAAGTAGCTAGGAGGTTTTCCAGGTTACTTTGAGGAGGAGAAAGTTCTTGCTAAGGTCTAGGCTGAGCGGGTTGGTATTGCTGTTGAGCTCTTTATGGGAAGGGTTGTTATTGAATCTTTTAATAAGGTCTTGGAACTAGGTTCATAGGTGGATACCCTGATGGTCCTTGATTCTAAAATGGTGCTTGACCACTTTTCTATTGAAAATATCCATGGTTATTCTGAGGTTGCTGCTGAGTAGACCTCTACTAGTAATATTGTTGTTTTTTGTTGAAAAGATGGGTTCTATTGATTGTAATTGACATAATTAGAATCTTGAGATTGTGATTCCTTAACTCCTACCTTTTAGTCCTGGTGCAGATGTGGGCCATTGCACATCTCACATGATTGTATCTCTATTACAGGAGCATGAGGGGGTTGTGCAGAGACATTTGAAATGACTCGAGCTTCTTCCTGAGCACTTCAACTTGTGCTTCTAATCTAGTATTTTTATCCACTTGGGGGATACCACACTGAGGTGGTCCACAATCACTTTTCCATAGGCTTACATTGAAGAAACTTCATCAATAATATCTCTTATGGATTTCAGGGTTTTAAACATCAGTCCTCCATCAGCGACAACATCGATGATAGTTCATGTGGCTGTATGGATTCCTTGGTAGAATGTTTGTAACTAAATACACATTTATAGTCTATAGTGTGGACACTTCCTCATCAACTCTTTGAATCAGTCCCATGCTTCCCAAGCAGATTCTCTATCAGACTGAGCAAAGTTATGAATATCGTTCTGGAGCTTCCAAGTCTGAATCAGTGGAAAGTGTTTATCCAAGAACTTATTGGAAAGATCATCCCAAGTTGTGATTGAATCAGGAAATTGACTTTTGAACCAGTACTTAGCTTGGTATTTTAAGGAAAAAGGGAAGACACAGAGTTTGATTGCATCTGAAGGGACTCCCTGGTTGGGAAAGGTATCGTAAACTTCCACGAAGTTAGAGATGTGCTCACGAGGATCTTCTCTCTGAAGTCCACTAAATTTCCCCATGTTCTGGATCATATTAATGAGTCCAAGTTTGATTTAAAAGGTATGATATTAGATGGGGGGACTCACTATACTTGGGTTTGCACCATGGATTGATGGAAATCCATAATCCATGATAGTCCTCTCTTGACGCATCAGGTGCTCCCCCAGAATTACTTGGTGAAATTTTTGATGGTTCAACGGGTTGGGTCCCATGTAAAGACCCGTAAAATTCAAGGGAAATTTTTTCTTAATTTTCTTTAGAATTTTACAAGAGCGCGGTTTCAGACGGCACCTGATTCCGAGGCCCGGAGTGCCCGGAATTAATTTCCGAAGTTTGGCTCGGGTACGTTCAGTGAACGAATGAGCGAGAATTCCTAAATTTTGATCCGGTGCTCGGAATTGAAATTCGAGGGCACCGATGAACTCGCAGCGCCGATATTCGCTTAAAGAGACCTTTTCGGGAGTTGCGTTTGTTGCGGGTTGAAAGTTAGTTTTAGGGGTTTTTAGTTTGAGTTAAATAAAATTGTGTAGAACAATTTTATTTTTAACTTGTTAAAACCTATCAAAGGAGGTTGGGAGTGGGACCCACACCCACTTAACCTCCCTTGGGAGGATTAAGTGTGGTGGGGCCCACACGAACCCCTAAACCTTTCAAATCCTCCCAACTCCTTTAACGCCTCTTTTAATGGCTTAAGTTACTTAATTAATTAAGGGAGTTAAACCCTTTTTGAATTTCAAACCTTTGAAATTCTTGTGGTTAAGTTATGTAATAATATAAGTTAAAGCTTATATTATTCTAGGGGATTCTTTTAACACCTTGGGAGGATTTCTTGAGAGCTTTGAAAGCTTTTCTTCTTCTTCTTCAACTTGACGAAGAACCTTCGAACTTGACGAAGAACGCTCAAGCTCCGACGAAGAACGCTCAAGCTCCGACGAAGAATGCTCTCCTCTCTTCTTCGTCTTCCGTGTCAACGAGAGGGAACACCGCTTCCTCCTCGGACTCCTTTCGTCGACATAAGAAGATTCGCCAACGACGTATCTCTTCGGGCATAACTCTTCGTCATCGGTTGACGATCGACGACCGCGACGCCCGATCTCCGCGACGCCGTCTTCCGCGGAACGTAGACGAATCTTCGAATCTTAAACCCGAGGTAGGGGTTGTTGATTTCATTTTGGTTTCCTTATTCCTTTTCTTGCTCGTGGATCGCATGTCTACGTGAGGCATTTAAATATTTTTATATAAGTGTTATTGTTAACGCGAGGGGGGCCGGACCGCACGAACACGGCCGAACCCCCCTCCATCGTTCATGTTTATTCATGCGGGTGGACGCAAGTGGCGTGGTGCCGTCGCACCACGCGGATGATCGTACAAATAATTCACGCGGCGCCGTCGCGCTACGTCTAGGAAAAATCTTCAAGAACGCGACGCCGTCGCGCCGCGTTGAAAAGAATCATGGCACGGCGAAAGGGGCGCGGTGCCGTCGCACCGCGCCGGATGACGAACGCCGCGGCCGGTTCCGGGCCGCGGCGGGACGAGGAGACCGCGGCCGGTTCCGGGCCGCGGCGGAAGAGAAGACCGGCGGCCGGGCCGCCGGCGTCGGAAGCCGAAGAAGGGGACCAGAAATTCCGGTCCCGTTTGAGAAAACCGGCCGGCCAGCTGGCCGGCCGGATGTCTTAAAAACCGGGGGAATTAATCCCCCGGCCAACCCTTAAAAACCCCCCTCTTAAAGAGGGGGGCAGTTCTTGAAGGAGGGGGGCAGCCGGCCCCCCTGGTTCTCTTAAATAAACCGGCCCCCGCGTGGGGGCGGTTTCAATCAAGGGCGCGGCAATTGCCGCGCCGTTTTTCCAGGAACCGCGGGGCTAAGCCCCGCGTGCCGCCTCCTCGCGGCGACTGGCCGCCGCGGCCCGCCGCGCCGCCGCGCCGCCGCACCGCCGCGCCGCCGCCGCCCGCCGCCGCGCCGCCGCCCGCCGCCGCCGCCCGCCTCTGCCGGCCGCCGCCGCCGGCCGCAGCCGTCGGCCACCGCGCCGCCCAGGGGGGGGTCGGGCCGGGTCGGCCCGGACCCGGACCCCCCGTTTCGAACCAGAATTGGTTTTTGGCTCATAACTTGAGCCTCGGACCTCCGAATGACGAACCGTCTGCGGCAACACGATCCTTGGATCGAGACGGTCGTTTCGGTATATCGCACTCAAGGTTTCGGATTACTTTGAGTTCGTCCGGGTTGGTTCGTTCACGAAACCAACCGGGCCTTCGGAGCGGAAACGCTCATATCTTGAGCTACGGACGTCCGATTGACGTGCCGCCAGCCGCGTTGTGTTCCTCTTAGTGAGACGGATCTTTTGGCATACTCTGCCCGAGGTTTGGACGCAGGTGGAGTACGGTCGGGTTGGTTTTGCCTTAAAAACCAATCGGGCCCTGGAGACGAAAATGCCAATAACTCTCAGACCGGGCGTCCGATCGACGCACCGTCTGTTGCGTTGAGTTCCTGTTTACGATACGGAACATTTGGTATCCTTAGCCCGAGTTTTGGATACAGTTAGTAGTGGCCGGGTTGGATCGCACCCGAAATCCAACCGGGCCCCTGGAACGGGAAAAACTGATATCTTTCAGACAGGACGTCCGTTTGACGAACCATCAGCGGCGTTGGTGGTTACGTTGAGTAACGGTCCCTTGAGTATACCCTATGGGAGTTCGGGGTACAGTTGAGATACGGCCGGGATTGGTTCGTTCTCGAAACCATCCGGGCCCCTGGGACGAAAAGGCTAAATAACTCACAGACCGGGCGTCCGATCGACGCGCCGTCTGTTGCGTTGAGACCCCTGTGACGAGACGGAATTTTGAGATACTTCTTTGCGGGACTTTGTGATACTTGGAGTATCGACCAGTAGCTCGTGGAGCGGACCCTCCCGGAGACGAGCGTGCAGAGTACGGAGACCGTGTAGCCGGCTGAGACCTGACGACTGCTTGACCGACTCGACTTGGAGTGAGTCGACTAGCCCAGTGGACGGAGCGCCCGGTATTTGGCGGCAGACCCACGGCGGACGGAGCGCCTGGTAGTTGGCAGCAGACCCGCGATACTCGACAGGAGGAGTACCTCAGTAGGCTATCTGGGTAGCGCCCGGTATTTGGCAGCAGACCCTCAGCGGACGGAGCGCCTGGTAGTTGGCAGCAGACCCGCAGTACTCGACAGGAGGAGTACTTCAGCAGTCTTAGGTTAGTGAGCAGTACCTCGGAGTCATGACAGGACCACTGTACACTCTAGAGACGGAGCTCTTCAGCAGTTACGGTTTCGATAATGAAAATCCTGGTTTGAGCTGAGACTTTGACCTTGTGTTTACTTCATGATTGAGATGGGTCACTTGCTAACTTTGGTATATGTATGGGCATATACCCGGGTAGTGGTTATCCGTCGTTTTCACAATCCTTGTGTTTCCTCATGATTGAGATGGGTTACTTGATAACTTAGGTATATGTATGGGCATATACCTAAGTAGGGTTTATCTGTTGAGATCTTCTTGTGTTTATCCTTTTTGGTTTTAGTGAGACCTTGAGGGTCTCGGGGTCCCTACTGAGTATCGTTATACTCACCCCTGCACGGGCTATGCCCGCACCTCGTTGTGTTGGTTGCAGACGACGGACAGTGCTGACAGAAGCCGAAGGTTCAAGGACTGGACGGTACCTGGAGGTGGACTATACGACGAGGTGGTACCCGGAGGTGGACCACTGGGCGGGACATACTCGGAGCGGATGGCGGGACCCGAGGAGCAGAGGAGCTATCTTTACCCACCCTTCAGGTGGGATTTCCAGTGGACATCTCAGCGTAGCAGCTTTACTTTTCAGTCGCTGTTTTCCCTTTCGAGTTGTACTTTACAGTTGGGCTTGTATTTCCGGCCCCTTTTTACTTTTCAGCTCTTCTTTTTGTACTTAGTGTTTTACTTCCGCTTGCTTACTCTGTGGTGTTTGTTTACCTTACAAAGGCAAAGCCTTCCCTTTTTCTGGGATTTACGCCTTGGTGCTAGTCGCCAGCCCCTGGCCTATGGAAGGCGGGCTTGGGGTAGTCACGGCACGGACCCCGAGGGCGGGTCGTGACATCCCATTTGATTGTGTTGTTCATCCATTGTGTCCCAACAATGTGTAAATAGGAACCTTTCAATCTCAAGATCTAAGGATAGATCTTCTTTTGTCTCAAGGCTCTTCAAATGAGTCAAATGACCTTGGTACATGCACTATACTGTGAATAAGAGATGCAAGGGCGTCTTGAAATGGTAAGAAGGAAAGGGGGTTAGGGAAAGGTAATCACATGTCTTAATTTCTAGAGGCTTGTAAGCAGAGAATTTATTCTCCGGAAATGATGAAAAAATTTGACGTGCTTGCATGTGTCGTTGAATTCACGTGGGCTATAGTCAAATTATAATTTGCAAGGTTTTCCCAAACTTCACTTTATATAAGGTGTAGTATAGTGAAAGTCTGAGGTCAATCCCATGGGGAGCATAAATGGCTTCTGAGAGTCAATAGATTATGACCCTTTGGGGTATTAATCCTTTCTAGATTTCTTTAGTTTGGGAAATACTAGATCTATGGTGTTCGATGGTTGTTTAAATAATGAGAGAGAGGTCGGGGGTCAATTTTAGGTATTTGTAGAAAAAGTTATCTTTAACTTTAACTTGGTAGGATCCTAAGGTTTAGGATGTGAAGTAAGAAGAGTTTGCTAGTTGACTATGGTCAAGTCACCTAGTTCTACCTAGGAGGTAACTATTACTTGATCGGGATAGTGACAAACTATATGCATTAGGCTTAGATTCTAAGGAAGAAAATATCTCAGGTTATTAATCATAGCCTAATCTACTCCAATCAGGATAGGGTCCTTCTCTTTATCATCATGTGGTTAGGTATGTGCAATTGAATTGAATAGGCATTGGCTATTTATCCTTATTAATAAGTCTTAGGGTTACCAAGTTAAGAATTAAAGATTTTATTAAATTTCAGATACACCTACTCTTGACCCCTACCCCAAGTGGTTTTAGCCACTCATGGTAGGTGGAGATGAAAATAAATACCTAAATAAAACCATGATTAACATGCTAAGAATGATTGAATTTAAATAGATCACAATCATGTAATTAATTCATAGTCACTGAAGGGGACGAACATGCAATCAGGATGTAAATCACAATTAAATACTTACTTGGGAATGAAAGCAGGAATGAACACACACAACTTCATTGACGGTTGATGAATGACAGTGGTGATGTGAAATGGAATTGAAAGAGACGTTGAAACACAATCCATGACACTTTTATTGAAATAAATTAATGAAACAATGAATAAATTTGGGTTTAAGGGATATGAAGTCTAAGGAAACTAGAAGGGAACAAAAATAAAAAAGGAATTATACTCTCGAAGCTCTCCAAAATTATTGTAGGGATGATTTATTTATAGCAGATAAATTACACGATGTGTAATTTATTTCACATCATGTAATTTTGAATCTATTTAAATCTCCACAGTTTTTTAATATTATGCATATATCATGCATATCTCATCTGAGATATGAGGTTTGACTGTTTCATGTCATGTACCACTGACTCACGACGTGTAATAGCCTTCCAGCTATATATCCAGAGTAGATTTCTCATTCAAAGGGTATGACTAAATTCACATCATGTATTGGTCATTCACAATGTGTATTGGGTTATTCACTTGAACTCTTAATGACTTAGGTTCATGACTTGGTTCATGACATTCGATATCCTGTGAGACACTACTACATGATGTGAACTTAGGTTTCATGACGTGTAATAGGAACATCTACATTTTTCTCCATTTCTTCCTTTGAAACCTTGGGAACCTATTTCCTAAAAAATTCAGTATAAACCAAGTGAATTATCGAATATATCATTAGAAAATCCTTAATTGAATTATAGCAAAAAGTATATATGATTTTGGCTTATCAGTTTCTATTTTATCTAGTTAAAAAACAAGAATAAAACAATAAAAACTCAGTTTGTTGTCACCAATCATAACAAAAATGACCAGGCGGAGGTGGAGGCAAGGTGAGAGGTGGAAGAACAAATTCAATCCATGCTAGAACATATTCAAGTGGCGTAGAAGGAGGTTGACTTGGCATGGTCATAGTCCACTCGTGCGAAGCAGTTATCAAATATAGTGTGAATGGAGGTGGAGATGGTGGAGAAGATGAAGAAAAGTGTGACCCTACACAGAGTTGGGAGGAGGAGAGATAGAGAAGCAAAGAAGCATATAGAGGAGGCGGGAAGGCTCCATTAGAGGAAACAGGGTAGTGAGGCTCCATCACGAGTGGAACGTAAGTAAGGGATATGTGGGGGTGATCAGTTGCTCTGCAATTTGGCTACCCTAGCCCGGGGGCTCTGTAACATCTCGACCCAAGTTCCACACATTGGTGCCCCAAGTCGGTTAGTCATATGACCTCAGATGCACCTCTCTATATGATAGAGGTTGCTGAATAACAACGAGTCTAATATCGATTATGGGGAGACTATACCCTCTTTATCAAAGTAGCACAACAACAAAATTAAATAAGAATAACCAAATGATATAACCATAACTAGAATAATACCAGTATCACATGATGACCAAAGCAGAAATACAATAATCAAAACTAAATAGTAGATATTCTATGCCAAAATGCGTGTCAAGTGTCAAATGAAAAACCAAAATAAAGACACACTGACACTCTCAAGCGGGTCCCAACACCATTTATGGTTCCCTCATCCATGATCCATCCCAACTCACCCATCTAACATATGGATCTTTCCCTTATCCTATCCTATAAAGTATATTCAAGTACCGATCAGGCAGCCCGAGTAGGGTGTGAGTACAACTCAGTAGGCCACCACCAATGGCGTCTAAAACAATATACAGTCAATAAAAATGTATGAAATTTTATAAAGAATAAAGCACAATGCATAAGTAAACAAAAATCACATTTCATCATTCTTTAATTAACCACATTAACTACCGAGTTTCCGAGGACACTCGAACTCTCAATACCTACTTCGGCATGTGTCGGAGTCGGAACAATATCACATAACTAGGGTTATAATTTATCATTCCATATCAATTCATGACAAGACCAATTGGAACCATAGTCCAATGACAACTCATGGGTGTAGAACATCATTTTTAGAACCTCTTGGGTATTTGGAGCCTTATTCCTTGTCTCGCGCCACAATTTCAAATGGGTATTTAGAGCCTTAGTCTCTGTATCATACTCACTACCTCATATGGGTATTTAGAGCATCAGTACCTATCTCACACTTTGTTTATCACATATGGGTATTTGGAGAATCATTCCATGTCCCACACCTCATTAATCACATATGGGTATTTTGAGCCTCGGTTTATGTCCCACACTCATATATCAATCAATCATGCATATATCACATGTATCACATCAATAAAAGTTAATCAATATTAACTCTCTTGTCACATTTTACATCATGATATAACATCACAACTATCAAAACAAATCATGATTCAATACTTTAATCACATGGAATAAAATGAGAAATTCAACATTTAAACCATATACCCATTTAATCCATTAATTAATTCATCAATTAATTAATTCAATTCCACAATATCAATATCCCATTAATTCCACAATCACAATATTTCATCAATTAATTCACTAATTAATTAATTCAATTTCACAATCTCAATATCCCATCAATTCCACAATCACAAGATTCTATTAATTAATTCTCTAATTAATTAATTCAATTTCACAATCTCAATTTCCCATCAATTCCCTATTTATAAGATTCCATTAATTAATTCAACAATTAATTAATCCAATTTCCATGTTTCCATAAATTAATTAATCAATTCAAGATTCAATTTCCAAATTCACCAATTGAATTCTGACAACACATACATTCAATTGGAATAAATACTATGGGAATTGAATTGATACCACCAGCTTCAAGATAATTGAAAAATGCTCGCCAACAAAAATCCCCAATTTGAAGCGGAACAAATATGATCACAACGAAGAACGAGATCTTGATCCAAACCCTATATACAAGATCAAAATAATAAAGATCCATTAAACTAAGATCTAAAACCTTTCCAATAATAGATAAAACATTCCTCTTTTATCTAGAAAGAGGATTGGGAGAGAGAGAGATATTTGAGAAGAAACCACATACCTAGAGAGGTTAATATCTTCAATATAGACTTTGAATTGTTAAGAACAGAGGTCATAAGTACTTGGAATATATCTAGGGCCCTCCAAAAATGATATAAATCATTTAGGTTTGAGTTAAGGTTGATTTTGGGTGAATTCAGGGGGTCTAAGTATTTTTAATATAATTTTCGGGGGTTTAAAATCCCGTGCACACGATTTCCTATATGGGGCACATGATTTCCCCTAACCGTGGATCCTAATTGTGTGCCTCACCTAGGGGTGTTGCAGGATTACTCATAATAGGGTGTATAGTTTGAAAAACCATGCACCATCCATGTGAATTACCTCTATTTGGGTTCACACAGTTTGCTAGGCCGGGTGTACGGTTTGGGAAAATTGTACGCCAACTGTGCACTGCCCCTTTCCTTCCAAAAATTAAAAAATTTCACCCAAACATACCCAAGATAAAACCCCAAAAAAATATACTCAAAACAAGTCAAAATATTACCTATAAAAGATCTCGATACATATTTAGAAAAGGTTGGGATCTTATAATCTCTCTACCTTATAACAACTCTTCCTCGAGTTGTACTTCCAAACATCTCTAAGATTCCGAGTCAAAAAGATTGGGTCACTGAGCATGCATATCTTCTTCTCTCTCCCAAGTTTCCGCTTGAACACTCCCATATTGCCACAATATATTAACTATCATAATGGGTTTTCCCTGCAATACTTTATCACTATGATCCAATACACATATTAGATGCTCCTCAAAGGATGAATCAGTCACAATCTTAACATCATCCACATTGATCACATAAGAAGGGTCGGGGTGATATCGCCAAAGCCACGACACATGAAAAAAATCGTGCATAACACTGTACCTGTATGTAAGATCCAATCGGTATGCCACTAGCTTGATTCTCTCTATAATCTCAAATAGTCTAACAAACCTAGGTGCCAACTTTCCCTATCTTCATATCATGCGGTGACCCAATATAGGTGACAACTAAAGGAAAACACAATCAATCTCTGTAAACTCTAGGGTTTGTTGATGTGTATCAACATATGCATTATACCCACTCCGAGCCATAGACATATGCTTTCAAATCAACTGAACTTACTCTGATGTATCCTACACGAGACTTAGTCCTAATAGCTCTGACTCACCTACCTCCATCCAACATAGAGGTGATCTGTATGGCCTACCATAAATCACCTCATATGGTGCCATATGAATAGTTTCCTAATAACTATTGTTATAGGAAAACTTCACCAAATCTAGGTGCTTCTCCTAAGACCCACCAAAGTTTAGGGCACACACCCGAAGCATATCCTCAACCACCTATATAATACGCTCCGACTTCCCATTTGTCTGTGGGTGGAAGGTCGTACTCAGTAATACCTGTGTACCAATCACCTTTTGTAAGCCCTTCCAGAAGCATGAAGTAAAATGTGAGTCATGGTCTAAAACTATAGTCTGTGGAAATCTGTGCAGATGGACTATCTCTTGAATGTATAATTACCCCAACCGTTCCACTGAGAAAGTCTCCCATATAGGTAAGAAATGAACCACCTTAATCAACCGGTCCACAATCACCCAAATAACATCATTCTTCTTAGGCATCCTTGGGAGACTGACTAAAAATTCCATGGTAATGTTATCCCACTTCCATTCTGGAATGAGAAACAGTTGTAATAAACCACCAGGTTGTTGATGCTCAGCCTTCACCTATTGATAGGTGCAACATCGTGTTGTGAACCCTGTTATCTTATTTTTCATGACCAACCACTAAAACTGTCATCGTAGGTCATGATACATTCTGGTCACACCTGGATACACTTCCCACTTTAAGGCATCAAATTCACGCATCAACTCCTCCTACATACTCGAAGGTACAACAAACCGATTCCTATCATAGATGATCTCATCATCATATATGGTCCAGTCCAAATGTGACTCCTCACCTTAAAGGATTTTCCTCAAGGACAAACATTCTAGATCCTAAAATTTCCTATCACTATTCTGGCTCAAGAGTGTAGACTCCACTAAAATTGATATGAGAGTCATATACTCTTGACTCTCCTGAACCACAACATGCATCTCATCCAATAAGGTCATCATCTTCCACTCATCACTAGACTCCTAAATTTACTAAGTCTAATATTTCCTTCTTAGAGCATCATCTACACTATTTACCTTCCCGGACATATATTCTAGATCAAAATCAAATGATTTCATATACTCAACCCACCTATGTTGTCTGAGATTCAAATATCATTGTGAAAATATGTACTTTAAGCTCCTGTGATCCGAATACACAATAAAATTTTCGCCCAACAGGTTATGCTGCCAACACTTCAAAGCATAAACCACTACAGCTAATTTGAGGTTGTGTGTAGGGTAGTTCTGTTCATGTGGCCTCAACTACCATGACCCATACATCACCACTAAATCTCCCTACATCAACACTACTCCAATCCCTATCCCTGAAGTGTCACAAAACAAAGTATACTCCTCCTCAGGCTCGGGTAGGATCAAGATTGGTGATGTATTCAAATACTTATTCAGATACTAATTCTCCTATGATTCTGACCATTAAAATGTTATCTCCTTCTTGGTCAAGCCCAAAAGAGGTGCTTTCAAATGGGAAAAGTCCTTAATGAACCTCCGATAATAGCCCGCTATCCCCAAAAAATTATAGTTATCAAAAACATTGTTGGGATGGTCCCAAGAAACAACTACTTGAACCATGTCTGGGTTCATAGGCACACCTTCCTCTAAAATGATGTGACCCAAGAAGTGTACCTGATCAATCCAAAACTAACACTTAAATAGATTGGTGTACAACTGATGCTATATCAGTGTACTCAGGAAGATGTTAAGATGTTGGGAATAACCTTCATGAGTCTTGGAGTACACCAAGATGTCAGCCACAAATACTACCACAAACTGATCTAGGTACGGATGGAAGATTTTGTTCATCAAGGACATAAACATTGTCAGTGCATTCATTAACCCAAATGGCATTATGATGAACTCATAAATTTCATACCTGCTTCTGAACGTATTTCTCAATATATCATAAGGCTTATCATAAGACCAAACTCTCACATGATGATACCTTGATCTCAATTCGATCTTGGAGAAAACACAAGCTCCCCTCAACTGGTCAAATAGATCATCAATATGCGGAAGAGGATATCAGTTCTTCACTGTCATCCCGTTCAACTTCCGATAATCAACACAAAATCATAGAGTCCTATCAGCCTTATTAGAAAACCAAACCAAAGAACCTCAAGGTGACGTACTCAGATAGATAAACCCATTATCCATCAACTCTTCTAGTCGAACCTTACTCTTGAATCTCAGTTGGTGTAATTCTGTATGGTGGGATTGAAACTGGCCAAGTCCCTAACATGAGCTTAATTGTAAATTTCACATATCTCTTAGGTGATAGCCCTGAGAAGTCTTTAAGAAACACATCTAGAAATTTATACACTACAGGTGTAAAGACATCATGTTTCACACCCCCATCATCTAGCAACAGACTAGTAACCTAGGCGGTGAGCTCCCCCAGTTGTTGATGAACTATCCTTGCATGGCCTTCTAGAATATCCTATTCTCCATGGTGAATATATTTATTACCCTTAGGAGATGTAAAATTAACTCTCTTGTGGTTAAAATAAATATGTGATTAGTATGCGACTAACCAGTCTATACTCATAATTAGGTCAAACCCTAACATATCTAGAATGTAATGATACCAACTCAAATGATACTCCCCAACCTCGAGAGAACATCCTTTTCAAAAATAGATGTATCTTGACCATACTCTCAATGGTGTATCTATCATCATAACCCCACTTAAAAACTACACTATTAGACTCAAACCGTTCACAAGTTGTGAAAAAATAAAATAATGAGAGGCACTGATATCAAATAAGGCACTAGAATGTGTAGAAGCTATAAGAATAGTAGCTTGAACTTTTGATGGTTTAGCCTCGCTATCCATAAGTGTAGGTTAAACTGCATGTAACTTCTCTTCCCTGTGATACTACACGAGTCCCCGAGTTCCACTACTTTAATGATACGAGCACTCTTTCCCAGAAGCACCTCGTCCACTACCTCGACCACCACAACCAGTTGTACTCCAACAGCCCGATTGATACAACATAGAAGATTACCTTCCCACACTCTAGTTTTGCCTAACTGCTCTATCACTACCTGTCTATCGCAGGTTTATGCAGAACCTCTATGGATGTCCCATTCTACAACAAGATCAACACTCTACTAGTGGTCGGGGAAAATGTCTATAATAGTGGCCCGACCTACCACACTATTGAAAAAGCACTCAAGTAAGATCCTGAGTAACTAATCATTCCCCCTGGACACTCTTTCTTCCATTCTGCTGGTCAGCATTCTCATAATAACGCTTACTACCATCAGAAGACATACCTCCTGATCATCCAGTATAAACTACCTATCTTTCAATGGAAGCATCTTTTAGGTTCCCCTAAGCTCTGAGAGCCTGATCCACCACCTTAGAAAAATTCTTTAACCTAAAGATGTTAAACTGAGACTTAATCTCACATTTAAGCTCATCTTAGAAATGTCTTGTCATAGATATCTCACCCCTACCTCTGCGCCTCTAGATAAAAGTGATCTAGAAATTTCTCCAAAAGTTCTTCCATTCCATACCATCATCCCGCCATGTTCGGGCCTAAACATCCCACCATATCTTAACTGATCCTCATAATATTTAAGTATTCAACTTGACCCTATTCTCTATAGGTGCCTCCAAATGGTCAAGTATAGTCTGTATGGACTCGATCTTGAACTCTGTTGCCTCAGGTCCACCCTCTACAGTGAAAGTAGGAGGGTGATATAACTGAAAATCCCACATTAGGTCGGACATACTCTTCACTACTTGCTCTGGGTCTCTTTCCATAAACTGCATGAAGTGAGCAAATTTCTCTTAGAACTACTCTCCGACTCCTTCACCTGGAACTATCAGTGCCTTAGGTTCCACTGCTATAGAATCATCTCCAGCCGTGTCCTCATGTCATCCTCTCAACAAGCGTCACCATGGAGGCATATCTCTACCATACCAAACACACATCTCAGGACACATAACACAACTTTAACACATTTAACAAGTGGGATTTACATAATCCATAACAATTCATCCCCAAACCCCACTACATGGTGAAAACTGAGGCACTATAACTACCCTTAACCATCCTATATCTAGGTCATGGTTAACAAAGGGTAAAATCATTCTCATTATTCAATTTCCTCATTAGACACCCATTTACTTTCATTTTTCATCATTTTTCAACTTTCAATTCATATCAGGCACCAATTTTTTCAGTTTAATTACACAAGCAAAAAAAAATATTTCAATTTTAACAACTTACCCAAAACCCATTTTCCCATGCATGCCTAAAATTATGCATGCCACAAAATAATCCCAAGTTTTTAGAATGATGTATGCATACTAAAATCTCATGTCATCTTGAACCACGAGTCAAATCTAATAAAAACTCAGAAATAATAATCACATAACACAACAAGTGCATCACTCAAGGTAGAATAACATCAACTGTAACAACACACATCATAATAACAATTCCACCCCAGGTACTTGGATTTTACCCTTATACATGGGTTATATATACCCATGCACGATATCTTAACCAAGGCTCAACTCATCCTATTCTCCTGTATACCTTTCCCAAATATTAATGCAAAAGAAAAGAAAATAAAATGCTCTGATGACACTTTGTAACATCCTGACCCAGGTGCCACACACCGGTGCCCCAATTTCATTGATCATATAACCTTTGGTGCACCTCCCCATATGCTAGAGGCTGATGACTAGCAATGAGGGTATAATATTGATCATGGGGAGACTATACCCTCTTTATCAATGCATCATAATAGTGTAATTAAATAATAATAAACAAATGATATAACCATGACTAGAATAATATTGGTATCGCATGATGACCAAAGAAGGAATACAATAACCAAAACAAAACAGTAGATATACCATTCCAAAATACATGTCAAGTGTCAAATACAAAACCAAAATAAATATAGACTAGCACTCCCAAGTGGTTCCCAACACCATGTATGGTTCCCTCATCCATGATTCATCCCGACTTAGCCATATAACATAGGAATCTTGGCCTTATCCTATCCTACAAACATGAAGTCTATTTGGATGCTGATCAGGCATCCCAAGTAGGGTGTGAGTACAACTTAGTAGGCCACCACCAATGACATCTAAAACAATATCTATTCAATAAAAATGTATGCAGTTGTATAAATAATAAAGTAAAATGCATAAGTAAACATTTATCACATTTCATCATTCTTTAAGTAACCACACAAACCATTAGATTCCTAAGGACACCCAAACCCTAAATACCTGCTTCGTCCCATGTCAGAGTCTAAACCATATCACATAACCAGGGTTATCATTTATCATTCCATATCAATTCATGTCACGACCAATTGGAACCATAGTCCAATGTCAAATCATGGGCGTAGAACATCATGTCTATCACCCCATGGGTATTTGAAGCCTCAATCCTTGTCACATACCTCAACGTCACATGGGTATTTGGAGCCTCAATCCCTGTCCCATACTCACTATCTCATATGGGTATTTGGAGCATCAATCCCTATCCCACACTTCGTTTATCACATATGGGTATTTAAAGCATCATCCCCTGTCCCACACCTTATTAATCACATATGGATATTTGGAGCCTCAGTCCATGTTTCACCCTCATATATCAATCAATCACACATATATCACATCAATAAAAGTTAATCAACATTAACTCTCTTATCACATTTCACATCATCATATACCATTCCAACTATCAAAACAAATCATGATTAAATAATTTAATCACATGGTGTAAAATGAGAAATTCACCATTTAAACCATATAACCATTTAATCCATTAATTAATTAATTAATTAATTAATCCAATTCCACAATACCAATATCCCATCAATTCCACAATCACAAGTTTTCATTAATTAATTCACCAATTAATTAATTAAATTTCACAATCTCAATATCCCATCAATTCCATAATCACAAGATTCCATTAATAAATTCTCTAATTAATTAATTCAATTTCAAAATATCAATTTCCCATCAATTCCTCATTAATAATATTCCATTAATTAATTCAAAAATTAATTAATACAATTTCTATGTTTCCATAAATTA
This sequence comes from Viscum album, assembly GCA_963277665.1. NCBI lineage: Eukaryota > Viridiplantae > Streptophyta > Magnoliopsida > Santalales > Viscaceae > Viscum > Viscum album. The sequence goes on from OY728142.1 coordinate 403,966,719, forward strand.
ATTAATAAATTAATTTAATCAATTCAAGATTCAATTTTTAAACATGCCAATTAAATTCTAACAATGCATACACACAATTTGAATAAAGACTATGAGAATTGAATTGATACCACCTACTTCAAGATCGTTGACAAACACTCACAAAAAAAATTCCCAATTTGAAGTGGAACAACCACAATCATAATGAAGAACGAGATCTAGATCCAAACCCTAGATCCAAGATCAAAAGAATAAAGATCCATTAAAACTAAATCTAAACCCTTTACAACAATGGATAAAACATTCTTCTTTTATCCGGAAAGAGGAGAAGGAGAGAGAGAGATCTAATCGGGAAGAAACCACATACCCGGAGAGGTGAAAATCTTCAATACAAGCTTCTAATCATCAAGAAAGGAGGTTAGAAGGCCTTGTAATCCATTCAGGAGCATCCAAAAATGATAGAAATCATTTATGTCTGAGTTAGGGTCAATTTTGGGTGAATTAAAGGGTTTCAGGCATTTTAATCTAATTTTTTGGGGTTTAAAATCCCACATGAAAAATTTCTTGTACGAGGTGTATGGTTTCCCCTAACTGTGCACCTCACCTGGGGGTGTCTCATGGTCACTCCTAAGAGGGTGCACAATTTAAAAAATCATGTTCCAGCCATGTGAATCCCCTCTGTTTGGGTTCACACAGTTTGCTGGGTTGGGTACACGGTTTGGGAAAACCATGTGCCAACCATGCAATGCCCCTCTCCCTTTCAAAAATCACAAATTTTCACCCAAACACACCCATGATAAAACCCAAACAAAATATAATCAAAACAAGGTAAAAGAATATCTGTAAACAAGCTCGATACATCTCTATAAAAGGTCGGGATCTTACAAGCTCGTTAAGCTTTCCCTCAGGCTAGCCCTATATTTGACGAGACATAGATGATACAAACTATCATGGGTGGAGACTCGTAGAACATTGAGACAACCTTTAATGGTATATTCCCTTAGTAATTTGCAGTGTATAAGATTATGAGGAAAAATCCACCAATAGGAACTTCACATTTTCATGTGTCAATGAATGTTTCTATCTATGGATGTGTGTATTGATCCTTGGAATTTAAGATTATCATTAATGGATATTATGACTTGCATACTTTGATTTATTGATGAAAATCATGATGACATATGCCTGCAATGACGTAAGATACATTGAGTGCATCGCGAGTGATATTTCATTAATGAATAATGCGAGAAATGATTTATCCCTTTTATCCCTTAATGAAATTTGATATTTTAGGCCCTTTTATAATAATGAAACTACCTGGATAAATCCATGACCATGGTGTTTGGAGGGAAGTTCATTTTCAAAAACTCAAAGAAAGAGACATAAAATATATAGTTTGTTGACACCATCATGCAACCAGTTTGATTTGAGATATCGTGATAAATGAATTATATTACATGATAAGCATTCTTAGGATATTGGATATTATTGTGACATTATCTTCTTTCTCTATGGGTGATTTGACATGTTGCTAAACACTAACATTTGAATTTAGGTGGTTTTGTCTAATGTCACTGATAAAGAGGCCCAGAGAGTCACACACTAAGTGTATCCATAATCTTAATTAAATTCAAGAATTGAATTTAACAAGTTAGAATAAATAATATATTTATTTGGGTTTGGTTGATTTCCAAGATTCAATTACAAGTTAATAGAAATAATAAGTAAATTAAATAATAATAATAAATATTTTTTTGCAAGGTTTAGTGGATATAATATTTTTCATATTTATCGATGAATAATGTAGTGATATTTATTTATTAAATAAATAGTCATTATTCAATGTTCAATAAAGAATGATAAGGATAGGCGCACTAAGTTTAATGGTTTGATTCGAAGTGTTAGAAATGATATTTATTTATATATTCTTAAAGATTTTCACATGTCAAGTGACTAATAATAATATTTATATTATTATTATTTGACATGTGGTCAATTGAGAATAATAGAGTTTAAGAAATGGCTTGTGTGCAAGTTTTCAACCCTAATCCTGTCATAATAAATATCTAACTATATCATTTTCCATAAGAACTCTTGTTGTGCACAAAGAATATAGAGAGACTCACTCAATCCCTAGAGAGAGACTATCTCAATCCTTATAGAGAGACTCTCTCAAACCCTAGAAAGAGATCTAGAGATCTAAAATGTATTGTCTCTTCCTCCTCTCTCAAGACATAGAGAGAATATAAAGAGTTCTTATTCCTTTAAGAATAATTCTACTATGACCAACCATGAACAATACAAGCAATCAAGATCAATTATGCCAACACTCAGTGATTCTATGATGATGTTCATATATTTTAGTTCACGTGTGGATCACTACTAGAAGGATTATGTACTTGGATCCTACAGTGCAACGATGATATGTCGAGACCCAGTCAACCAGATCATTAATGAAGAGATAGTTATAAGTTAAAGTAATTCTATATCTACTTATAAATTAATTATAAATTACATATGAAGATCCTACTCTTCTAGTTCTAGTGATTTCTTAAGTCAAGTAATTTGCAATTTTTGTTGGGCATGATATTTTTTTTCATGTGCAACAATTATTATTCATAAATTAAGACTAAAAATACAAGTTGGTTATTCCAAAATGGTGCTTCCAGTGTGTCTAGAACCTTCAAATGGTATCAGAGTGGACACATATTTAATTTATATTTATTTATTATTCATTTATTATTTGCATTCATTTTTTATTTCTTTTACTTCAAATCAATATGTTTTAATATCTAAATATTTTAATCACTTCCCTTCTTCATTATTACTAACATAACTAGTAAATGATTAAGATTTAAAAATGAGGAAGCATTCGAAAAATACCATATAAAGGTGGAATTTTTTTTCCTGGATAAAATTATACTACACGATGTGTACTGTCTAAATACATGTCGTGTATTATGTATCTCGTTTGTATCACACTATATTAGGTCAAATATGATAAAATCAGATATAAGATCTTAATAAAGCAGATTGGTGTGTAGATCTGGACAAGTTGTCACACAACTTGAAGAACTACACATCGTGTAACCACTGTACATGTCAAGTAATCCTCATTTTCTCGTGACTGATAACATCGGGTCCCAAAATTCCATTTATCAGATACATGAAATGGGGTTGACATGTCGTGCAACTCTAAGGCCACACACCATGTAATTTGGAAAAAATTTAATGTACCACAAACTCATTTGTGGCAAGCAACACACCCCTTCCCTAGGTGTGTTGTAACACCCTAAGTTTTTATGATTTATTTATTTTTCTGAATAAATTAAAATTGTTTGATGGCTTGCGTTACACGCTACACCAAGTTGAACTTACTTTATAACAATAAAAAGTTAATATTGTCCTATAAGAAACATTGAGTTTTGCTTGAAGTACATGCAACACTATTTTTTCTTGTGTTAGACATAATATTGAGTTCCTTTTATAGCTTGTGTTACACGTAAGACCGAGTTTTACCAAACTACAATATGCTATTAATATTATTATTTAATATAATATTTTTTCAACTAGCCATTGGAATGGAAGTCATGAATAAGATTAAATAAATTATGAAAATATGGTTTACACATGTTTATATAATTAATTATTTGGTGACCAATTAATTATAAATTAAAATAAAACCTTTTTTAAATAAATGGAATCCTTTCTATGAAAAAATATTTTTATACGCACAAGCGTGTATTATATCAATAAATTAACCAAATCAATTTTGGTGAATGATTTTAATGGAATTTATATATTATATATTCGATAAAATTTTTAACATTCATCTTATACGCTTTCTAGACAAGGAATAAAAATAAATCCAAATTTATGCTTAAAAATCATATTTTTCTAAAAAACAGTTTTACCACCATTTAATGGAACACTTATTTTAAAAATAATTTTTGAAAATTTTATAAATTATATTTTAAAAAATAAATTTCATTTTTGAAATTGGAACATTAAAATTATCTTAGGATTATTTTTTTGGATTTTTCTGAAATAATTCATTTTTGAATGAATAGTGAAAAATACTGAATTTTAATTGAAAACTTCTTTTTTGTTTAATCTATTTATATAGATAAATTATATTTTTAATTTGGTTTTAAATTATATTTAGGTAAATTATATATCTATTAATCCAATTTAGGTCATTAGAATCAATTTTACATTTAAATTGGATATAAAAACATTTCAAACTTTTGAACATTTTCGCTTTAAAAACTCGTTGTCTCGTCCCGTCTATGAGATTAAATTTTAAATTTTTTTCAAAAAATTATATGATTGGAATTTGAAAAAATGTATTAAATATTTTTAATCATAATAATTTATAATTTCTAATAAGGTAAACTTAATTTTTTTACCAAAAATATTAGTAAAAGTAGTTAAAATTAATCATGATGATTAAGAGAAAAACGAGTTTACCAAGGAACAAAACTTTAAACTTAAGGAAACAATGACCTATAAACCTATCCAAAACCAATTGTTTGGCCATATTTTGACCATGATCCTTTATTTATATAATTTCATGCATTACTAAATCCTTTTTTTAGGTAAAAACATAGAAACACCTAACTTTCTTTTCAAAAATGCCAAGTGTGTCCTCTCGCCCACTTATAAAAGGCCACTACCTCTTACCCTCTCTTCACACCTTCAAAACCAATTGGTCTGTCCAATAAATAAGAAAAATAACTTCTAAACTTCCCTACCTTAATATTATAATCCTTATTTTTGTCATAAATCCATCAAAGGAATTCCTTTAGTGCAAACTAAAAAGAGATACCCAGAGAAGAGGTAATGTTCATCAACAAACATTTTTGTTTTATTTTATCCTCGAACCCATTAAATTATTTTTATATCATGATTATATAATAACCTAAATATATTAAATATACTTATATGTTGTTATTTTAATGGTAAAACTTATAAATTTACACACTTCCATAAAATGGGATATGCCGAAACATTTTTTTTTCCTTTTTCAATAGCCGGTTTATGGGTTCCCGGTACCCGTACAAACAGCCCCCAAAACCAGATTTCAAATTTCAAATTCAAACCAAAAAGCATCCCTCAAAAGCCATGCGCCACACCTAGATACTCGAACCCACGTCGCCTTCACTGAATCGCTGTCACTGCAGGTCGAAACATCACACTGCATCGAAAAACACACATCACCCCTGCCGGACGCCGGTGAGACCGTCGGAGGCGTCGTCGCCAGAAAACTGAGATCCATCACCACACACCACCATTCACCATAGGAAGACTCTAGAACCATCTACTGATGATATCATCGAAGCACTGTCATACCACCACCTTCATCCTGTCCACCAGAGAACAAACCCTAATGCACAAACCACGGTCTGTCTCGACGAACAGAAAAATGATTCATCCGCTTCAACCGAAGCACTTATAAGTTTCACCATCATCCTTTGACAACACCGACGAAAAACCAGACCAAGAAACAAGCCCCAAGAGTCCAGGAACAATTAGGCCGAAATCAGTGAGTAAAAATCCACCACCAGATCGATACAAAACAACACGAAACATCCGTGAAATCCAAAAATCACTCACATAGAAGATTGCGAGAGGAAGAACGTCACTAGAAACCCAGAAATCACCCAAAAGAGAAAATCAAAATGAACAAACAGCACAGAACATCACCAGTTTCAAGCAAAAACCAGCCTCAAACGATCACACACCGAACCTCAAGAACAAGCGTTTTTTCGACAAACCCTCCCGATGTCATCCTCATCAGCTCGAAACAAAACAAGCTCCCAAAGCCACCATCCGAGAAAACCAGAGATGCAATGCTCAACCTCCAAACACCCAGATCGATGGCCAAAGTGATGATCTCGAACCGTCGGTCCAGGGACTCAGGCGTAGAATCAACACCGAGTCGTGAAGACCCCGATGCGCGCAAGACGAGCCGATACAAGGCCGCGATAGTATAGAAAACACCTCATCAAACCTCCGAACCAGGGAAGAAGGAGTGCAGATCCGGGGTGAAGGAGGCGACGTAAAATGGGATATGCAATCATCATTCGTGTGTACGACAAATTACCGCCTCACGAACCGATATCGTTCATTCTTCCATTACCACCTTTCAAGGTTGATAATAATAATAGATTTATAGTTTTTATATATAATATTTATGATTTTTATGATGTTATTATTATTTTATAATTTTTATATAGAACATAACTCCATGCTTTCTCTTTTTTTGGAATATGATAATGTCGTTCATGTATACGGTGGACTACTGCCTCGTGAAGTGATGCGATTCATTCATGATTTACATGGAATGTATTAAGGATGGGTTTAATAGACATATGTGATATATATAAAATAAAAATTATACTATAATTATAATATATATATATATATATAATTTACTTTTCTTTCTTTCAACACAATACGAAAATGGAAACAACATTTATGTGTACGTACGACATACCGTCTCCATGAACGGTGTATTTCATTTATTATTTATATATTTTATAGATTATTATAAATAAATATATACATAATATATATGATATTTATATCATGGTTAAAATTATTTAAATGAGTAATTTATGATTAAAGTAAGAGGACCAAAAATAAAAAAACAAAACTTACATGAAAAATAAAACTATTATTACTCGAAACGTGACCTTAGCATGGTATTGTTAAGAAAATGTTAATAAAAATGTCATAATAAAACTATATATGGTATGATATATATGATTATGGTTCTATAATAGATTTATAATAAAATTATATTTATTATAAAGGTGATTTGAATGTGTATGGGGGTAGTTAAGACTTAAGGTAGGGGATTTGCATCTCATTTTTTAATTTTGTGAGACACATGCTATATTCACCACCTATTTCTTATATGTGGTGTATATAATACCCATGAATATACTTTATTATTATTATAATTAATTTTTTTTTCATAATTTCACATCTATTTGAGGATCTCTCTTTCATGGGGTTATAGTTTCAAAGTTACCAAAGCGGTAAGGGAATTTTGTCTCAATTTGCCTTATGTAAGACACATGTTATGTTATAAACCTATGTTATTTTAATAAGTATATAAAATACCTATTTGACATGTTATATCATGAATATAATTATTTTCATGATATTTTAAGCTTCATGTAATGTTATTCTTTCAGGGTATTACGATTCATTTTTACCAAAGTGGTAAGACTTTATTGCTACAATCTCATCGTTTATCAGAATTATTTATGATTATACTTACATTGATGAAATATTATGATACATATCTCAATAATTATCAAGAATTTTCTTATACTATGATTATTAATGATATATTCAAGTAATTTTACCATTTTCACACCTTTTGGTACTTAAGATAATTAAGAAAATCGGATATTTTCTCTCTTTTCGGTCAGAAATATGTTCCCCCCAAAGTCATGTTTTCTAAAAATGTTTTAAAAAATGTTCTACTATTCTCCTATGTTTTTTAAAATACATTTTTACCCATGTTTTACCTTTTTACAAAATGGGTTTAAAAGGAATATTCTTATCATTTTTTGATCAAGTCACTTTTCTAAACTTTTTACGATACAAAAGGAATGTTGGACATGTACAAATTTATCGACCATCATGACCATAATTTCTTTGAATATTCATTTTCAAGTTTACAAGATTATTTTTAAAGAATTTTTTTCCCTATTATTTTGAAAATTCTTTGTTTTTAAATTAGGTTTTAAAGAGAAAGGTTTTCAAAAATGTTTTATGTTTTAAAAATCATTTTCAAAGTAGAAAGGATATTTTTATTAAGAAATGTTTTAAATGATTTTTAAATACTACTTTATAAGTTTTCAAAGTGGTTTTCAAAGAAAAATGATTTTGAAAATGTTTTATGTTTTAAAAGTTATTTTCAAAGAAAGGTTACTTACCTTAATAAATACCCCAAGTGATATTTCAAAATCCCCCTCTATCTAAGATGGCATAATTTGATATAATTTATGATTTACCGGGGATAGGATCTAAGGCAACCATTTATATTCTTTATTTTAATGATTTATGTTTAAGATGACAAGTTGTTTAGGAAACTTGTTTCTCTTCCATGGGCTATACTATGTTAAAATTCTTATTAAACCCACTTCTTTTCATGGGTTATGCAATGATGAAAGGATTATGAAACCTATCACTTTTCCATAGGTTATGATATGAAGAAATATTTATGATACACATTTCATTTCATAGATTATGATACTATGAATGTTTACGATCTTGTTTAATGCATATGTATGATTTTATTATGTGACGGGTGAGACTTATGTCATGACCTGACCCATGCCAGGGCTCAAACCGCAACTACCCCAAGCCCGCCTCCATAGGCCATGGGTTAGAAATTAGCTCCAAAGGCATAAAAAACTTGGGGAGGCCTTTTTCTGAGAACTTGTACACACATACATATCCAACTAAATGAAAAAGTGTAGAGGAAAAAAACAAGATACAACACTGCTATAAATAAACCACAAACATGCATCGACCTCCAAACAGTACAAGTATAGAAAAATAAACAGAAAAAGGGGAAAGATATACACCCAACTAGAAAAGTGCCACAACCCAGCAATAGGTGAAAAAGTAAAACAACTGGGAGAGTCCCACTCCTGAATCCTAAGATACAACCACCACACACGACCTAAGAACCCTGTATCCCTAAGCTCTTTTGATGTCACGATCAACCCGTCCATCGTCTACAAGGGAAACCCAAGTGCGAACAAATCCCAAGTAGGGGTGGGTATAAAAATACTCAGTAGGATGCCCTAAAGGGTTAAGGGAGTAGTAAAAGGTGTACTAAATAGGGGATTAGTAGATAGAACAAGGTACAATAAAAGGAGTGCAACTCAACCCAACAATAAAATGAAGTAAACTTTTCAAAACAAAAGGAGCTAGAAATTGTGAGAAGATGAACTTCTCATCGAGTCTCTGCTACCTATAGTAGGAGAGTATACTCATCCATCCATGAGAATCTATACATGGAAATCACGTGGCATACCCTGTGTGTCTTCACCTCTCCTAGAAGGAGAGTAACCAAAACCCAAGGAGTGGGTACTAAAAATAGGATACATATATATACTCATTCAAAGAATACCAAAATAAAGAGAGTAAGGGGATCTCTATCTCACAGCTCAACCCAGGAAAAGAGTCTCCAACAGTTCTAGAAGTAACCAGCATTGATACCCAACATCCCACATGTCTTCTCTGAACTGCAAGTCAAAGGGGCTCAATCACCGCAGCTTGATACTATCCACTTTAGGTGGGCCTATCTCACCGACATGGTTTTAGGTCATGTCACAAGGATGTGTCTTGGTGGGAAAAGAGCCCCTCTTACTCATGAGTCTAAGGTGACGTTAAAGCACGTCTCTTAACTGATCCAAATCAAGAAGGTCGTCTCAACATTGAGGACCCATGCCCAACCCAGCTGGAGGGTTCCACTCTAAGAAGGGTTGAGGATTCATGCCCAGCCCAGCTGGAGGGTTCCACTCTAGTGTCGTCGAGGACCCATTCCCAACCCGACTGGAGGGTTCCACTCTAGTGTCGTTGAGGACTCATGCCTAGACTGACTAGAGGGTTCCACTCTAGTGTCGTTGATGAACCATGCCCATCCTGGCTAGAGGGTTTCAATCAGAAGGCATCGAGGAACTACACTATCCATCCCTGCTAGATGGTACCTCTCGGAAAGGTCATCGGAAAATACACTACCCAACCCATTTGGAGGGTAATATTGATACTGCTATGGTGATTCTTCCTAATCACAGCCATCATCAAACGTTGCCTCAAATAGGAATCATGCCTAGAACATTGAGTGTCTCCTTGGATAGGCACTGCACTCTTAAAATCTCGCATCATATCTCGAAAGCCACTATAGAGGGAACCATCACGTTCTACGTAGGAAAACACTCAGGATATGCTACTCGCATGCCAAAATTTGAGTCCAAAAAAAGGAGATATGAGAGTTAGAAGATTCATAGTGTAGCACATGGAACGTGTGGGGCCCACACAATGTGTGAGTCTGCCTCATTGCGTAGCCATGTACCTAGATATACTCGGGCACTAAACTAAGAACTAGTACCCACAAGGTGTTCCAGTGTACTCCTAGAGTACATGGAACCTCTAGCCAAAAGGCTAATGAGTGCACATTTCTTGTTACTGATCTGAAATAAAAAAATAATTCTACCAACATCCCTCTTGAAAAGGGCCCCAAATAACCAAATGGATCACACCGTCACGATCCTTGTGGAAAAAACGCACTGGATAGACTAATCATTCACCCGAAACAGACTCTCGATAAAGAAACTGCATTCCATCATGTTGTGCACAAATAGTTCCCCATGGGGCCCACACATCAATCCCAAAACACCTCAAACAGATTTCACTATTGAGATCCCCTCAGAAAAACACACGGGATCAGCTATTCATTTGTCCAAAACGGACACCCGATGAAAAAGTGACATTTCATCACAAACACCCAAAACTGAGCTCATGGGTCCCACACCCAAAAATTCAGTTTAAGTGCCCAAAACTAGTCTTGAAAATTCCTCCTCAACTCCAAGGTCACATTGCCTCTTAAAGTGCATCAATCAGACATCGTATGTAGATGTACGGTCTGATACAAGTTTCTCAAATAATAATAATTATATTATTATTATAATCGAATGTTTCATACCACCAAAATTTTATCCTAAAACCCAAAGTTCCCAAATCATCCTCAAAATATTCTCCTCAAAGAAAGGGTTGTGTGGCCGCAGACGACACGTGAAACAAACGCTTGGTTTGAGAGATATGGGGTTTTAATAAAAACCCTGGTCTAAACCAATTGGACTGACCGATCCGGCTTGCTCAGCCAGCCTGCCGCCAGCTCCCAGCTATGTCGTTGCCCAGCGCACCACCCCGCCCTTGTCCTACCAGACTCTGCCATGCCTAGCCGCCGCGTCCAGTCGACGTGCCGTTGCGCCACACCGCGGATCCGCTGCGCCAGCTCCCACGCTGTCGCCTGCCGCTGATCCCAGCCATCGCACCGCCGCCTACCAGAGCCGCCCTTGCTAGAACCTGTGCCAAAAAAACTTCCACGTACAAATATGATCACTCTGGTGATCCAAAAACCAAATTGAGACCAGATCCAGGATCCTTGGGACCCGACCTACACAGCGGTAACCTATGCTCAGAGAATCATCAATGTTTCGACATGAAGAAAAGTTAGAAGATCTTATGCTCAACACTGTAGGTCCTCTGACACCCGAAACTCGAATCCGAGCATAGAACGTGACTCCCCAGGTTGAGAGCTTCACATATATGGGTCTTTCTCCAAGATCGGAGGTCGTTTGAGCATGAAGAAAAGTTTATCATTGAATAACGACGAAGAATGTGAAGAACTTGCGATCCCAAAACAAAATAGACGATGGCCATTGTCAGTTAGGACATCAAAAAAGTATTCTAAAGTAGTGAATTTAAATATAAATCTAAAATGATAATAAAGGATTTAATCAGGGGTCTGTATAATCCAAAATAGAAAGCTATCTCAAATTTGGATATATCATTGTGTTTGCTGTACTCCGATCTACTAGCACCTATATTTTCATCGCAATCTGATGAAGTTCGAACATCAAATCATGGTCTTCCAGAGGTCTACCATTTGAGATAGAAATGAGCTAACTCTGGCTCATTTATCTAAACTCTTATTTATAGGAAATTTTCAGCGGTCGCAGAATCTGAAACTTCCGCACTTGCTCACTTTATGTCGCACCTAGGCAAAACACCCAATTCTGAACTCAATGATGGTCTTAGATTTCCAATCCGAGTCCCCATTCAGAAGTTATTTGATTCAACATTCAAGATAAAATAAAATAATTTTAATTATTTTATTTATGGAAATGACCTCTGTGCCGTTTTCTATAGAAGGCTCATGCCGAAAAAAGTTATACCCCACCTAGGGTAAACGACATGCTCCAGACTCAACCGTGAGATAGGATTTACGATCCGAGATACTGTTTAAGATATATCCTATTTCCATCATGTGTATAGTACAACAAAACTTAATATGTTTGTATAATTTATTCTGGGAACTCTAGACCTCATAATCACACACCGTCTCAGCACCTGGCTCTAGAAATATATGTAGAAATATTTCAAAGTCTTACAAGGCAAAAATCGGGTCTCTAAAACTTATATCTCCCTCCTATGAATTAGGTAATGATGGATAACTCATGAGTATATATGTTATGTGTGGACCTGATTACATGTTCACAATGTTATTCGTGAACCTAATTATATGTTTGCAATGCTATGCATAAACCTGATTACATGTTCACAATGTTGTGCATGAACCTAATTACATGTTCATAATGTTATGAATGAACCTTATTACATGTTCAAAATGTTATGTATGGACCTATCTTTCATGTTCATAATGATATTCATGGACCTGGTTACATTTACATAAGTTTATATGAGGGACTGATTTCATGTCCTTAACTTAATGAGTGAAATTGTTTCTATTTATACATGTTCATAATGTTATAAAATTACGTGTATGCCACAAATTCCATGCCTTATGCTCTCATGACTCCTTTTATTTTATTCCCTTATGATTAATGTCTTATGATATACCCATATTTATTCCATGACTCATGTGTATGATCTTTGATATGCATGGTATGATCTTAAAATATTATTCTCATGTTCTCATACCCTTATGTTTATTTTATGCTTATGTATCACCTTTATTTACCCTAACTGAGCATATAATCTCACCTTTTCTTATGTTTCCTTTCTATTGGTTATGAAGAAAGGTTTAATTAGGAGTTCTAAATGGGAATATATTTATGGGAAACATTGAAGATCTTTCACTAAGTTAGAAGAATGCGTTCTAAGTTTCCAAAGACACTAAACTATTATGGTCCTCAGGCATGTACTTTTGTAATGTGTTGAATATTCATCTAAAAATATATAATATCCATATATGTTGAGCCTGAGTCACTATAGTTGGTATCAAAATAAATGTTTAGTCAACCTTTGGAAATTAGGATGAGAGAACTTTAGTGATATCCCTAGGAATATTTCTAAGGATATGCCTAGGGATGTATCTAAGTATAAGTCTAAGGATGAGTTAAAAGTATAGGAAAATGACCTGGAATTTTGCTAAAGGATAGAACGAGTGGCTTCTTAGAAACACATCCCTATCTATATACTACAAGTGGATGTGTCTCTGGCATAGATGTACCTAGGGGTAACAAACCCAAAACACCGCATTGATCTAGAATCGATTGGGAACTGGTATACGAAAATGGACCTTAATGTACAACTAGTTTAACATTATTGTGGGATATGATTTGGAAATTCAAAAAATCTTTATGAACCATCATGAAGGATTTAAACAGAAGATGACTATGAATAACCTAGGATAAACATAAGGTTTCATAAATCAAAGAAGAATGCGTCATAATTTAGACATCCTATAAGTGATTTTTTTATGATTATGTATTTCCTGCTATGATTAGTATTTCTCACACTATGTTTTTGGTTTTAGTCAATGGACCAAAAAAACTGTGTTAATGAGGAATGTAATAGAAAATGAAATGATTTTACTTGTGAGCAACCGAATGTTATAGGAGATGGAATAAAAAACCTCATTGATATGATCACACAAAATTTTCAAGTTATGAATCAGGGTGAACATCCAAATGAGAAAAGTAGGGAACAACATTATTTTGATTCCTTCATGAGGAAACAACCACCTTCTTTCAGTGGTTTTGCTGACCTGTTAGTTACTGATCAATGAACTAGTACCACTAAAAAGATATTTTCCATTCTCCAGTGTTTAGAGCATGAAAAAGACACTCTAGCTATCTACTGTATAAAAGGTGAGGTTAATCAATGGTGTAATCTTATTAAGAATACAATGAAATAATAATAAATATAATCCATGAAGTGGGATGAGTTTAAAATATTATTTTTCAATAAGTACTTTCCTTGTATTCTTCGTACAAAAATGGAGAAGGAATTCCTAGAGCTTAATTAGAAGGATGATGAATCAGTTGGTGCCAATTAAGTAAATTTTACAAGACTTTAAAGGTACTCTTATTGTATTATAATTCATCATGAAAGTAAGGTTGAACGATTCTTTAATGGCTTGAAACTAAATCTCTAAAGGGAATTATCCATAAGGGACTTTGGATGCTATGAATAAATCATTCGATGTGAACTAAAAGTGGATATGGAAGTTAGAAACCCTATTGGTTCTAGTGATAGTAAAAGGAAAATTAGGTTCCATGTAAAATACAATGATATGTCACATGGAGGGAAGAAAAAGTTTGAAACTCCTACTTGCCAAAACTATGGAAAGGAGCACTTAGGTGAGTGCCTGAAAGGAAAAAGAAGGTGTTTGAAGTGTGGGAAGCCTAGTCATCGAGAAAAAGAATGTAGAAGTGATGTAAAGATTCCAATCAATGAAATGACTATATATATAGCTCAAAAAATTCACCACCCACACTTAAGTGTTTCAAGTGTAAGGATTTTAAAAATTATGAAAATCAATGCATCAATCCAAGGGATAATATAGATGATAAGCCACAAAAACCTCTAAAGAAAAAGGAAAAAGGCAAATCTTATGTGATCACAATGGATGAAGTGAATCATGATAATTAGGGAACACTTATCCTCACCTCCTTAGTTGGTAATTTCATGTTTGTTTTGGTATGAATAATCCATATGAAAATCTTATTGTTCATCCTTTGGTAAAATTTCATGTGATTTTCTACTTGGATTCTGGAATAATGAAATCACATATTCTATCGGTATAAAGATTAACCCAAGATTTAAATGAAAATGTTTTTTTATAATATAAGATCTTATATAAGGAATGAAGAAGCATGTATGTTTTTAATATGGTTTTATGGTAACTCAAGTTATTACCATGTTTCAAGAGAATATATGATGAAGGTATTCACATGTTTGGTATGTGACGATAAATAGCTACTCTATGATATATGGGGGATCAATGATAATCTTATTTTTAGAAATTTATCAACCTTCTTTCTAAAGTTTTGAATTTTCATCTTTCTGAAGGGTCAAAAGGTTGACGGTTTATGAAATAGTTTGTGTTGAACTTTGATTGGGGTTTTAGAGATCAATGTATTATTTAACCACCTGAAGATTAATGTATATTAAATAACCTGTTCTAACCATTATGTTGTGATGATAACTAAATATATAAATAATAATTTATCATTCTATTTATAGATATTATTCTCCACTAGTGCTTCAGACATAATAAATTCACATTAATTTCTTAGAGTAAGAGATGAAGTGAAAATTGATCAAGGCACAACCACAGGGTGATATTGTGCTTATCAAATTGAATGAAATCAAGTAAGTATATCTTCTTGTGAAAATTATTCAACTATAGGAAAATGATCTTGAAACAAAAAATTTATCCTAGTACCTTCATTTCCGATGAGTCGAATGGCCCCTTAGATCATCACAAATTTATGGTTTTGCGATTGTTAAATTTATATGGATCACCCAATTTATTATGATAAGTGATCACTACCACTCTCTATAATTATTTAAACTTTTCTTCCATGTCTAAATATTCACTTCCCACCTATGTTCTCCTATGTGGAAACCTAGTTATGAGTTACTTTGAGTAACCATTATGTTTCCAACTTTCATTTTTTTAAAGTTTTAGTATTCATTTATATGATGTGAGTTTCTATGAAAGTAAATTTAAAATATTAAAATTTTTATTACCTATATGAATTTCTAGGGTGAAATTCATTTTAAGGTGGGTATAATTTAACACCCTAAGTTTTTATGATTTTTTTATTTTTTTTAATAAATTAAAATTATTTGATGGCTTGTGTTGCATGTTACACCAAGTTAAGCTTAATTTATATATAACACCAAGTTAATCTTGCATTTAAAACAACACAAATTTTAGCTTTTAGTACATGAAACACTAAGTTTTTCTTATGTTAGACACAATACTAAGTTCCTTTGATAGCTTTCATCACACGTAAGACCGAGTTTTACCAAACTACAATATACTATTAATAATATTATTTAGTATGATAGTTGTCACCTATCCATTGGAATGGAAGTTATGAATAAGATTAAATTAATTATTAAAATTTGGTTTACACGTGTTTATATAATGAATTATTTGGTGACCAATTAATTATAAATGAAAATAAAACCCTTTTTAAAATAAAAGGAAATCTTTCTCTAAAAAACTATTTTTACAAGTGTGTTTTATATCAATAAATTAACCAAGTCAGTTTTGATGAATGATTTTAATGGAATGTGTACATTATATATTCAATAAAAATTTAACATTCATCTTATATGTTTTCTAGATAAGAGATAAGAATAAATCCAATTTTACACTTAAAAACTACATTTTTCTAAAAAATAGTTTTACCGCCTTTTAATAGCGCACTTATTTTAAAACTAATTTTTAACACTTTTATAAATTATATTTGAGAAACTAAACTTAATTTTTTAAATGATAATGTAAAAATTAAATTAGGATGAATTTTTGGGGTTTTTTCAAAATATTTCATTTTTGGATGAATAGTGAAAAATACTGAATTTTAATTGAAAACTGGTTTTTCATTTAATTTATTTATATAGATAAATTATATTTTAATTTTTTAAAGTATATTTAGGTAATTTATATAACTATTAATTTAATTTAGTTCATTGGAATCAATTTCACAATGAAATTGGATATAAAAACAATTCAATCTTTTGAACATTTTCGCTTTAAAAACCCGTTGTCTCGTCCCGTCTACAGGATTAAATTTTAAATTTATTTCTACCAATAATATGATTAGAATTTGGAAAAATGGATTAATATTTGGAATAATATTAATTTATAATTTATAATAAGGTCAACTTAATTTTTGATCAAAATTATTAGTGAAAACAGTTAAAATTAATCACAACCATTAAGAGAAAAACAAGTTTACCAAGGGACTAAACTTTAAAAATAAGGAAAAAAATGACCTATACACTTGTACAAAACGCATTTTCTGGAAATATTTTGACCATAACCATTCATGTATTGAATTTTTTACATTATTGAAGCCTTTTTTTTAGGTAAAAACGTGGGAACACATAACATTCTTTTCAAAAATGCCAAGTGCGTCCTCTCCCCCACTTACAAAAGGCCACCACGACTTCCCCTATCTTCAAACCTTCAAAAATAATTGGTTTGGAAAATAACTACCAAAAATCAATTATAAACTTCCCTAAATTCATCTTATAAGCCTTAATTTTGGTATAAATCCAACTAAGGAGGTCCTTTGGTGCAAACCAAAAGAAGATGCTCAAAGAAGAGGTAACATTCATTAACGTACATTTTTTGTTTTATTTCTTCCTAAAACTCCTTCAATTATCACACTTATATAATAAAAATAGTATATTAAATATAAATAGTTGTTTTTTATGTTAAGTGTATGACCTAAAACTACACACACTTCCATCAAATGGGATATGAAATTATCGTTCATGTGTATAATGGGCTACCGCTTGGCGAACTAATGTCGTTTGTTCTTCAATTACCACCTTTCATGGTTGGGAATAATGATGAATTTATAGTTTATATATGTTTT
Source organism: Viscum album (assembly GCA_963277665.1). Classification (NCBI taxonomy): domain Eukaryota; kingdom Viridiplantae; phylum Streptophyta; class Magnoliopsida; order Santalales; family Viscaceae; genus Viscum; species Viscum album. Next base: position 403,984,379 of record OY728142.1, read on the forward strand.
TTATGATTTTTATGATGTTATTATGATTATTTAATTGTTATATAACACATACCTTTATGATTTATATTTTGTGAGAATACGATAATGTCGTTCATGTGTACGATGGACTACCACCTCACGAAATGATGTGATTCGTTCATTCTTTACATGGAATGTATTAAGGATGAGTTTAATAGACATATATGATATATATAACATAAAAATGACACTATAATGATAATATATATATATATATATATATATATCATGTACTCTTATTTATTTCAATATGATAAGAAAATGGAAACAATGTTCATACGTATGTATGGCCTGTCGTCTCCATGAATGATGTATTTCATTTAATATTTCTACCTTTTATAGATTATTATAAATACATATATACTAAATATATATGATATTTATATAAATTTTTAAATTATATAAATTATTAAATCATTATCAAATTAAGAGTACCAAAAATAAAAAATAAAAACTTATACGAAAAAAAAGTGAACACAATATATGTTATAATATATATGAATATGGTTCTTTAATAGATTTATAATAAAATTATTTTTATTATACATGATGTTTTAATGTGTATGAAGGAATTAAAGACTCAAGGGAAGAGATTTCTGTCTCACATTTTACTTTTGTGAGACACATACTATATTCACCACCTCTTTCTTATATGTAGTGTATATAATACCCATGAATGTACTTTATGATTATTTTAATTAAATTTTTTGTTAATTTCACATCCATTTTAGGATCTATCTTTCACGGGGTTATGGTTTCAAAGTTACCAAAGCGGTAAGAGAATTTTGTCTCAATTTTCCTTCTTTGAGGCACATGTTATGTTATTCACCTATGTTCTTTTACAAGGTGTATAAACTACCCATTTGACATGTTATATCATGAATATTATTATTTTCAGGATATTTTAATTTTTATTTAATGTTATTATTTCATAGGTATTATGATTCAAAGTTACCAAAGTGGTAAGAGTTTATTGCTATAATCTCATCATTTATCAAGATTATTTATGATTATGCTTACATTTATGAAATATTATGATCTATATCTCAATAATTCTAAATAATTTTCTCATACTATTCTTATTCATGATATATTCAAGCAATGTTACAATTTACACTCTTTTTTACTTAAGATAATTAAGAAAATGTTTTTAAGAAAATATGAATTTATTTCTCTCTTCGGTCAGAAATCTGTTTCCCCCATATCCATGTATTCTAATTTTTTTTTCAAAAATGTTCTGATATTATCATATTATTTTTAAAATAAATTTTACCCATGTTTTAACTTTTTACAAAATGATTTTAAAAGGAATCTTCTTTTAGTTTTTCAATTAAGTCACTTTTCTAAACTTTTTACGATGTAAAAGGAATGTTCGACATATAAGGATTTATCCATTATCATTACCTTCATTTATTTAAAGATTCATTTTAAATTTTACATGATTATTCTTAAATAAAATACATTTACTAATATTCTATAAATTCTTTGTTTTTAAATTGTGTTTTAAATAAAGAGGTTTTCAAAAATGATTTATGTTTTAAAAATTGTTTTCAAATTGGAAAGGATATTTTCCTCAAGAAATATTTAAATTATTTTAAATCTTACTTTATAAATTTTCAAAGTGGTTTTCAAAGAAAAATATTTTGAAAATGTTTTATGTTTTAAAAATTTATTTTCAAATAAAGGTTATCTCCCTTAATAAATGCTCCAAGTGACCTTTCAAAATCCTCCTCCATCTAAGATGACATCCTTTGATATAGTTTATGATTTAATGGGGATAAGATCTAAGGATGCCATTGTATCCTTTCTTTGAATGGTTTATGTTTAATATTACAAGTTGTTTATGAAAACCATTTCTCTTTCATGGGGTATAACATGTTAAAATACTTATTAAACCTGCTTCTTTTCATGTGTTATGAAATGATGAAAGGATTATGAAACTTGTTTCTTTTCCATAGGTTATGATACAATGAAATGTTTATGATACCCATTTCATTTCATGGGTTATGATATGATGAATGTTTATGATCTTGTGGAACACATATGTATGATTTCATTATGTGATGGGTGATACCTATATCTCCCTCAAATGAATTGGGAAATAATGGATAACTCATGAGAATATATGTTATTCGTGAACCTGATTACATGTTCACAATGTTATACATGAACCTAATTAAATGTTCACAATGTTATGCGTGAACCTGATTACATGTTCACAATGTTATGCATGAACCTAATTATAGGTTCATAATATTATGCGTAAACCTAATTACATGTTCACAATGTTATTCATGGACCTTTCTGTCATGTCCATAATGATATGAATGGACCTGGTTGCATGTCCATAAGTTTATGCAAGGGCCCGATTTTACGTCCTTAACTTAATGAGTGAACTTGTTTTTATTTATACATGTTCACAATATTATAAGATGATATTTATGCCAAAAAATCCATGTATTATTCTCTTATGGCTCATAATATTTGATTTCCTTATGATTCATGTCTCATGATCTGCTCATTTTTATGCCATGACTCATGTGTATGATCTTTTATATACAAGGTATGATCTTAAAATATTATTCTCATGTTATCATACCCTTATGTTCATGTTATTCTTATGTATCTCCTTTATTTACCCTTAATGAGAATCTGATCTAACCCTTTCTTATGTTTCCTTTTGCCAGGTTATGAAGAAAGGTTTAAATTAGAGTACTAAATGGGAATATCTTTGTGGGAAATATTGAAGATCTTTCACCAAGATAGAAGATTGTGTTCTAAGTTTCCAAAGACACTAAACTATTATGGTCCTCAGGCATATAATTTTTTAATTTTCTAAATATTCATCTAAAAAGATGTAATATATATGTATGTTGGGCCTGGGTCACTATACGTGTGCTGCAAGCATGGGTAGAAGACAATACATGCTGTGTAACCAAGTACATGTCGTGTAGTCTACTGCAGGTAGTGTGCTCAATTTTACATATAGAGAATAATTAAATATATAATTAAATCTATTCACATGTGTTTCATGTACCATTTATTCAACTATACACGCTATGTTATGGGATTGATAATTATATATTAAAATAATTTTTGTGTTAATTTTTTTGACAAGAACACATTATTTCCACTAAGTACATTTGTGTGCCTTATTAATTTTAAATAAAATTAATTTTGTATAAAATTATGGATGATGGTTATTTAAGGATGCTTGTATAAAATTGAGATAGATTGAATTAATTGGATTAACTAATGTCATTTTATCTTAATTAATGAATGAATTGAAGTAATTGATAACGATTGAAAATATATTCTCATTGCATTTTGTGTGGATGATCATGAGATTAGACCATCCCTGTGTATGTTATTGGTTTCTTTTAATTTATTATGATTAAATTAAAATTTATGGTCTGTAAGTGATCCCCTCCTATTTATCATGTAAGGGTCTGTGTGCCCACAATTTCTTTTATGTAAACCCCCTTTATCTAATCTATTGGATCCCCTCACCTATGTGTGAGTAAAATATTATCTAAGGATAAATCTCTTAGGTGAATGGATACAGTCAAAGTCCAAGAGTTGAGGTAAAACCAATCATGATGATGCAAAGTATCCAAGGTGGAATGTTGCAACATGAACCAAGATACGATTCAAGGTGTTTTTACCTTAGGGTTGAGGAATAGTTTATCATCTTCTAGATAAGTTAACCATTATAGAATATCATGATCATTCCACTTATTTTTTTTTTCTGTTGTGTAGTTGATTATTTATGTTTGTGGATACTATCTGATCACTTAATAAATTAATTAACAAGCATTCCCAATAGAATAAAATAAAATTGGATTATGCATAAATTTATCAGACATGGTTAATCACTTAAGTAAAATACAATTAATATTAATAGTGATATATGATAAGATAAAATGGGTTTTTATGCATAAGGATAAAAATTACACAAGTAAAATATTAAGTTGCTATATTATTCCACTACTTAAGTTAGAATTGACCGCATAGTTAAAAGTGCTTAACTGAACCAAGTAAAGGTGATTTCAATTATTGGGTAGCTTTTAGCTTGAAGTTTTGGGTTGACTTAACTTATTTCACATCAAGGGTTGACTACCCAAACCAAACTTGGTGTAACTGAGAGGTAAGGTTTGAGGAAATATTTAACCAAAATTTCAGGATAGAGGAGTCAACTCAATGGATCAAGGAACTACGAGTTAATAAAATTGTAAAGTCACACCTACCTAAAACCCTTTAAACGACTTATTAAGCCCAAGTATGGGTTATGAGAAGGGGAATATAGATCCTTACCATTAGAATATCTAAGAAATAATATATTTAAAAACTAATGGTGAGGGATATTAGGTTTTGAAAAAATAGTGAGAGATTAATGGAATTTAAATTTAAATTTATTAATATGTTTTTGTAGTCAAGAAAGTACAAATAATCTGCTCTAAATTTATAGAAATGAAAAATCAAATGACTTTGATAATATCACTATGATCCATATTAGAGAAGTATAACCTTATCACTGGTAAGAATTTATAGAAATGGTATCGATACTTACGTATTATACTATTCCATTAACAAAAATTATACATGCTAGAAACCCCACTTCCCGAGTCACTTGTAAAAAAGATATTGAGGAAGAAGTATCTCTCTACTTGAAGCGTGTGAATGACATAATTAATGTCCAAAATTTCATGTTATTATTCATGTATAGTGAGATTATAAATAAATATGAGGATATAGATGTGTATAACATAATTTTTCACCTTTGAGATCTCTATCAAGAGAATGATAGATCAGGGAGATATGAGATCTCCATTTCACTATTCATGTGCAAGCTTGGGGAGTAGGTTCCAGCCAAGCCTCATGCAGTCAAGATGATTGAATACATAGAACACTTAAAAATATTGGGGTTTAAGAACCCACATGATTTGTGCATAGATCTCATTATTTTGTTCATTACTTAAAAACTTCTCCAGTTTTATTATGAATTATAATATGATAAATAGTGAGAAGACACTTTCAAACTTCTTACTCTTATTCATCAAGTTGATAAAGACATGGGGTGTGACAAACTCATGGTCCTTATAGTAAATAATAAGAGTAGGAACAAGGAAAAGGGATCAAATAATAATTCCAAGTATAAGACTCCAAAGCACCGTCCTTCTAAGAAGAATAAGATCTAGAGGTAAGGAAAGGAACAAGGTGCAGTGCATTTTTCATATGGAAATCATGAAAACTAGAAGAGGAACTGCACCCAGATAAAGAAGTAAGATGAAGCTTCATGTGATTTTTTTATCAAATGTAATATTTCCATGTCTATAAGTTATGTATTAGATACTACATTTGGTTCTCACATTTGTATCCAAATACAAGAACCAAGCAGGTTTTAGAAGGTCACAAGAGGTGAGGTGGATCTACAGGTTGCCAATAGAAAGAGGCTGAATGCTCTATCCATTGAATACTACCATCTCACTTTTCTAACATGATTGATTTTTTTAAATAATTGTTATTATGTTATTAGTGTTACCAAGAACATAATTTCCATTTCTTTCTTATATATTAATGAATTTATTGTCAACTTTGGAAATAAGAGTTACTACTTTTATAAAGATAACATATGTTATGGTATGAAATAGTTAAATAATTGTATTTATATATTTAATTATGAAAAACAAATATTATAAATTGATAAAGAAATAAATACACACGACTCATATAACACCAAGTTGTGGAATCACCATCTAGGTCACATAAAAGAGAAGCATTTGAAAAAGATCTATCAATATGGTCATTTAGACTTTTTTGAGATTAATCCACTTGAATTATTCCATACTTGTTTACAAGGTAAGATGACCAAACAATCATTTTCTGGTCAAGGTGAAAGGGCCACATGGCTTATAGAATTGGTATACAATGATGTGTATAAACCTTTTCAAGTATAATATAGAGGTGGATTCTCATACTTTAGGACTTTTAACAATGATATAAGTAGGTAAGTTTATGTATAATTGATGAGGTATAAGTCTGAATCCTTTGAGAAATTTAAGGAGTTAAAAAATGAAGTTGATAATCAACTTGGTAAGAAGATAAAGAAACTTTGATTAGATTGAGGCAGTGAATATATTAACCAAGAGATTATTGATATTCTAAGGGTGTATGGGGTTTTATCTCAACTCACTCAACCTTATACACCATAGTGTAATGGTCTTAGTGAAAGGAGGAACCATAACTCATTGTACATGGTAAGTTTGATGATAATCCACACGATTATTCCATTATCGTTTTGGAAAAATGAATTAAATATGCCAATATACTTACTAAACTGAGTACCAAATAAAGTGTAAAATGGTATTCCCTTCAAGTTATTAAGTGGAAAGAAACCCATTTTGCCACATGTTCATTCATGGGGTTGTGAGGAATTTGTTAAGGCTAGATCAACTAACAAAATGAAACCCCGAGGCATGAAGCGTATCTTTATAGGATATCAAAAGGAAACAAGGGGATATTATCTATACAACCCTTCAGATAAGAAAGTAATCATCTTAAGATATGCTATCTTTCTTAATAGGGAGCACATATTTAAGGAGGATAATTACAACAATATTGACTTTAATGAAGTTGTTTCTTAAGAGACACAAGAGTTGGTATAAGAACATATTACATGAGTCCTCATGGAAGAAGTTGTTCCTAAAACACAAGTTCTATGTAGGAGTACTAGAGAGGTAGGATAACTAGAGAGATATAGTTTTCTAGTCACTAATGACTATGAATAATTATTGGTAGAAAAAAATGATTATATATCCTATAAAGAGTCAGTAGAGATATCAAAAGCTATAAGATGTCAAGAAGCCATAAATTCTAAGATAGATTCCATGTATCAGAACCAAGTTTGGGTTTTGATCGATCCAATAGTTAATGTAAAGCTTGTTGGGTTTAAATGGGTATTCAAGAGAAAATTGGTCATGTAAGGAAAAGTAAATACCTATAAATCATGGATAGTGGCCAAAGGGTTTAGACAATGGCTGGGTATTGACTATGAAAAAACTTTTCTCTAGTTACCATGTTTAAATCCATCACAATTTTTCTTTCCTTTGTTTCTTACCATGACTATAAGATTTGGAATATGGATGTAAAAACTATATTCTTTAACAAAAACCTTCAAGAGGATGTGTATATGACACAATCAGAAGGGTATGTGACTCCAAGAAATGCCAACAAGGTATGAAATTCATAGAAATCTATTTATGAATTAAAGAAATCATTCAGATCATGAAACATTCATTTTGATGTATACATAAAAGAATTTGGTTATATTAATAACGAATGTGAGTTATGAATTTACAGGTAGTTTATTGGGAATAAAATTATTTTCTTAGTAGGGTATTTTGATGACATATTACCAATTTTAAATGAGATACCAAACTTATAATAGGTTAAAGAATAGTTGATCAAGTGCTTATCCATGAAGGACTTAGGTGAAGCAACATATATTCTAGGGATCAAGATCCAAGAGGCTATTTAGACTTAGTCAAATTACATACATTGACTAGATACTAAAGAGGTTTAGTATGGAATAATCCAAGAGGTTATTGGTTCCAATATTTTATGATATACATATTTATAAGAAAATTAATCCTCAGAAATAATAGGAAAGAGAGAGAATGAGTATAATCTCACACACTTCTATGATATAATCTATCATACATGCCATGTTATGTATGAGGCTTAATGTTGCCTATGATTTGATCATGGTAGAAATATATCAAGTAGATCCAGGTGAACAACATTGGACTACTATTAAGGCTATTATTAAGTATCCTAGGTGAACTTAGTATATGTTCCTAGTGTATAGAGGAGATGAAAATCTAGTCATTAAGGGTTATACATATTCTATCTTTTAGATGGATTAGAATAGTCATAGCCAGGATATGTTTTTTGTCTCAACTGTAGTAGTGGATATTTCCAAAGAGCTGATGTCACATCAAAGGAAAAAACAAATACTTAGAAAGTTTCAACTCTTGAGGTTTTTTTCTAAATTAGGTGAAGATTCAATGATCAGAGCATCTGTGAAAGAAAATTTGGTAGACCCCTTAATGAAGGATTTATCTCAGTAGAGGCCTGAGTATCATGTGAGAGCTAGTGCACTGAAAGTTGTTGTCGGTTGGCTCTAGTGAAAGTGGGATTCTATTAGAGTTAGGACCCTAGAAATGAATTTATTAGTACTTTATTACATGTTTTCATTATTAATGAAGTTTTTTATATCACACCATGATTATTCCTATGCATCAAATTTGTATGTGATAATTTCCTAAGAATATATGTCTCACTGAAAAGTCATAGTAGTTCCTTTCCATGATGAGAACTAGGAGGTTCCATGATCGTATTATTGAATATATATTCTATATACATATGATATCATTTTATGGTACATATATTATACAATATATTAGGGGTGGAGACTCATAGGAATTTGATACACCCTCTCACAGTGTATGCCTTTGATAATTTTCAGTACAAGAGATTATGAGAAAAAACCCACCAATAGGAAATATTCATTTTCATGTGTTATTGGATGTTCCTATATATGAATGTGTGTATCGATCCTTGGACTTTAATATTATCATTAATGGATATCACAACTCACATACTTTTATGTATCGATGAAAATAGTGATAACATATACTCACGGTGAGGTAGGATATGTTGGGTGTGTCATGAGTGATATTACATCAATGGATAATTCAAGAAAGGATCTATCCCCTCTATCACTTAACAAAATATGACATATAATTCCATTTTATGAGAATGGGACTTCCTGGATAAATCCACGACCATAGTGTTCAGAGGGTGAGTTAATTTTTGGAAATTCAAAGAAAGAGACATAGAACATATAGGTTGTTGACACCATCATGCAACCTACTTGATTTTATATATCATGATAAAGGTATTATATTACATGGTAAGCATTAATAGGTGATTTAATGTCATTATTACATTAACTTCTTTCTCTATAGATTCCTTGGCGTGATTCTAGATGTTAACCATGTACTTTAAGTAGTTATTCATAATGCCATTGAGAAATATTCCTAGAGGGACACACACTAAGTGTATCTACAATCTTAGTTAAATTTAAGAATCGAATTTAAAAGGTTAGAATAAATAATATATTTATTCAGGTTTGATTGATCTCTAATATTTAATCACAAGTTTTTGAAAGAATAAGTGAGTTAAAAAATAATAATAAATATTTATTTTGCAAGGTTTGACGAATATAATATTTATTATATTTATCAATGAATAATGTAGTGATATTTATTTATTAAATAAATAGTAATTATTCACAGTTTGGTAAATAATGAGGAGGATAAGAAGATTGAGATTAATGGTCTGATTAAAAATGGTATAAATGATATTTATTTTTATATTCTTAAAGTGTTACACATGTCAAGTGACTAATAATAATATTTATATTATTATTATTTGACATAGGTTCAACTGAGAATAATAGAGTTTGGGAAAGGGATTATATGCAAGTTTTCAACCCTAAAACTGCCATAATAAATATCAAACTATATCACTTTCCATAATTACACTTGTTGTACACAAAATATAGAGAGAGACTCTCTCAATACGTAAAGATAGTTCTAGAGATAGAACACCCTCTCTCTTACTCCTCTCTCAAGACATAGAGAGAAAATTAAGACTTCTTCCTCACTTAAGAATAATTCTACAACGATCAACCATGAACAACATAAGTGACCGGGATCGGCTGTGCTAGCACCCGACGATTCTGTGAGAACATTTAGAGATTGTGGTGCACGTGTGGATCACTTATAGAGGAATTCTATACTTTGATATTGTAGTGAAATGTTATCATGTTGAGATCTAGTAAAACGGGTCATCAATAAGATGCTAATTACATGTTAATTAAATTATATATATACTCATAAATTAATTATATATTACATTTTAAGATACTCCTCTTATGGTTTTGGTGATTTATTTAGTCAATTAATTTGTGTTTTTTTGTTGGAAATGGCTTTATTTATTATGTGAAATAATGATTATTTGTAAATTAAGACTAAAAATCAGAGTTTTCCATACCAAAAAGGCACTTTCACTACTCCTAGGACCTTCATGTGTGTGTTTTACTTACACTTGGTCAATATTCCTAGAAAATCGTGTCTCTTATTCATTATCCTTTTCACTGTGAGGTGTTAGAACACCATGGGTGAAGAAGAATCTCTATAGTACAATGACAGATCTATTTAGCCCATGGATACACTACGAGGATGAGATGTTATTTGGATGACCTTGCTGATATTTATCAAACCATATAATGATGATGACGATGTTTTAGATTCTCTATGGTGTAAGGTATGTTATTTACAACATCTCTTCATTTCAATTTATTCATCTTTTCAAATTTCATTCATTAAGATCATTAGGAAAGGGATTTAAATCTCTTATGCCTATTATAATAATTGTTATTAGACCATAATGATTTCTAACCATGGTATCTAAGCAATCCCATGCATTTAGATTCATGAAATCATGCATGAAATGAAGAAGAAAACAAAAACAGAGCATCATTTACATTTTGTTGGAAATTATAGTTTACCTTTATGTATGGTGGCTTTACATAAAGGTAATAATTTTTACCCTTACATAGAATTTTATATGTAAGGGTTATATCCACTTACCATTATGTGAATGGTTTTACATAAAGGTTTATCATCAGTTACCTTTATATAAATGGTTTCCATAAAGGTAACCACTATGTTACCTTTATAAAGATGGTCTATATAAAGTTAAACTCCTAGTAACCTTTATACAAAATGAGATACCTAAAGGTAATTTTTGTATTACCTTTACACAATAGGTTATAACAATTCCAGGAAACCAATGTAAGGGTAGAAGGTTTTACCCTTACATGGGTATACCCCTTTGCATAAGGGTAAACAAAAAATGTAAAAACAAAATTCTTTTTAACATTTAATTGATTTAAATGGTTTATAAAATGTTTATAAATCACAGTAAAAGGTATATTGGGAATATTTTAATATATAAGAAATTTATAAATTAATTATTTAATTATAAAAGGTTTATTATTAGTTTAATAAATGTTTATGAAACATTTTTTACCAAATATTAAATGTTAATATTAAAATACCTTTTACTGGAATACCTTATGATCTAGAAATAAAAGTGTTTATTTATAAATTATAATGAGTAATTTATAAAGCGTTTTCAATTAAAAAATAAGTCAAAATATAAAGGATTTTATATTTATAATTATGAAATGTTCATAAGAAATAAAAGTGTTTATTTATAAATTATAATGAGTAATTTATAAATCATTTTAAATTACAAAATAAGTCAAAATATAAAGGATTTTATATTTATAATTATGAAATGTTCATAATTAATTAAATTTTAAGTGTTTAAATTAAAGGGGCCTTATTTGGATATTATTTAGACCACATCTAAAAGGTTTTGATCAAAGGTTTAAATAATGAAAAAATGTATATGATATTTAGATTATGTAAAATTATTACATAATATAAATTGGATTATCAAATTGTTTATAATTCATAAAATATCATATATTTAAATTAAAATGTCATATAATGATGAATATTAAATATTCATATTAAAAAGGATTAAAATAAGTAAATATTATAAATGGAATAACTTGATAAGCAAAATATAAATGGTAGCAATTTCCTCATCTGGTATTGAAATTTGAGAATAAATCTCAAACAAGAAATAAAGTTCTACATGTTGGAACCAACTCTTACTAAGAAACCAAATTGTGATGTTGTTAAATAAATGGATATATATGACTTTGATAAACATCTAAAAGATTCACAAGAAGTATCCACACTAATTCTTGTTAGAAAATATTCGAAGTTGAAAAATCAACATGAGACCTTGGATTCCTCTCAAATGATAGATAACTTTAAAAGGCTATATCAAGAGCACGATGTGAATGAAAGGTATGAAGTGTTAAAATCAATTTTTTAGTGTAAGACGATGAAAGTAACCTCAATCTACACTCATGAACTCAATATTATTAGGTAAGTCAATGATTTGGAGAGGCTATGTTCACATATTAAGCTTGAATTGGCCAAATATTCCATTCTGCAATCACTACCAGAAAAGTTTCAGCAATTTGTTTTGAATTATAACATGAATGAATTTTTTCAACCTCCACATTATTTCCTTAATATGTTGAGTATAACTAATCTAGAAATGTGTTATATAGTCTCAAGTATCATTTTGATGGTATATAAAGAAAATGGTAAAGGTTTTGACCATAAGGAGAATAAAAGAGGTTGTAGAGAGTCCAAAACATCATTTAAGATAAAGAAGAAGAAAGAAGGGCAATGTTTTCACTGTGGAAAAGTTAGAAATTAGAGAATAAATTGTTATGTTTACCTAAATGGTTGAAATAATAATTATATATATTCCACACCATCACCTAAGATGAAGAAGAATAAGAATAAAGGATAATGTTTTCATTGTGTAAAAGTTTTCCATTGGAGAAAAAATTATCCAGTTCACCTAAAGGGTTGCAAGAATCCTTATAGAGAGTCCACACTAGGTATAAATGTTATGGAATTAAATTTTATTATTCTAACATGTTTTTACTGTATGATTTACAAGTGTTGTAAATATATAAGAGGTCATAAGATGATAAATAATTCAAGTTTGGAGGTTGAATTTTCCTTTTAAGTAATGAAGAAAAGGATTTGTTTCATTGATAACTTGGATGCTTCAATCTTAGAATAACTTCTCATAATATGTGTATTTTATCTCATTTTTCTCTTGAGAAAAGTGTGCAAACAAATTTTGTTTAATAAAATGAGATAGGTGTTTTTAATACACATGGTTTATGATTTGTTCAATTATATAATATGCTTTTATGGAGACTAAAAATGGATTATTATGGTTAGAAAATTCATCATATTATAATTTATGGAAATGTTTTAGAAATATGATTGAATTCAAGAAAATATTACCCAATATTATCAAAGTGTTGAGAATAAGTGAATCAGGCATATGATGTCTAGGTATTAATGCTGTATAAATAGTGAAAGTGGGTAAAAGTTCAAACTGGAAGAAGAAAAGTTAGTTGAAAAGGTTCAACAATGTTTTTACAAAAATATTAAAGCCTGGAGTTATTAGGAAAAAGAATTTATAATTTCATATGATAGATTATCAAAATACAATGAGTTTTAAGAAAACCCATGGAATATTTGTAACAACCCAAAATTTTATCAGTGGAATTTCCCTTTTTATAATTATGTTATATTAAGTAATATAATATTATACAATGCACACACACCACATGATAAAACTAACTAAATTTTATTTTATTAATTAAAACATTACATTTTTAGAATAAATATCACCATAAGAATTGAAATTATTAAAATGGGATAAAAATAAAAAGTAAGAGAACTAAGATATGAAAATTTGGATCTTCTCAATCCACCAGAATAACTGCACCCACAATCAACACTGTAGAAATGAGACAAAATATTAGTAATACAATATTCATCTTGAAAATGAATATATATAACCTTGATATAAAATATAAGTTACTGAATAATTAATGAAGTACATAGTATTTATAAAATGTAAGGAACCCATATGACCATTTCAAATATGACCGTTGGAATAGTAGTCTAATCGCTAGAATAATAACTTAATTATTGGAATAGTAATATGATAGTTAGGAATAGTAACCTAACTATTAGAATAGTATAATCACTCATGGAAGTGTAAAATAATATTTAGGTATCATATAAAATGGAAATATGGAATATTTCTATCATGATATAAGTAAATAAATATTTTAAGAATGATAAAATAAGTGTTCGTATTTTTGTAAAATATATATATTTTATTTTCATTTTTATAAAAAATATAATGAATTAAAAGAAAGTTTATTTTCATAAAATGGGTTTATAAATTAATATTATGTTTTGTTATAATGATAATATAATTTTATGAGACCTTTAGTAATTTTTGAAAGGGTAAGAAAATTGTTCATAATATTAAAATTTGTATTTTTCAAATAAATGGGGATTTTAAAAAATAAATAAATGTCTCATATTTAAAAAAAATATTTTCATAAAATGGATTTAATTTTTGGAATATATACATTGAAAAATTTTTAGGGTGAATTTTTTGTATTTTTGTAAAATAGTTAAATTTTTGGTGAATTGCAGAATACAGTAAAATACGACATTTAACATTATAAGATGAATATATGAATTTTTGAGTGATAGATGAAGTAATCACCCCTTATTTAAAACTCACATTTACTATTTACTTTTTATAGTCCCAAAAAATCAATACTATTGGTATTCTTGATCCAAAATAATAAACTAATGAATATAATATTCAAAAGCACCCCTATAAATATCACCCCTCACAACCTTTTCTCTTCACACCATATAGACCTTGAATATTGCCAAATTTATACCTAAATATATTCCAAAACCTCTATCCAAAATTCCAATTCTTATATTATCACCGAAAGACTGATTCCAAGTTTCCTAAGGAGTATTTCAAGGAGACAACATTTAAGAGGTAATATTCTCAATTTACCCCTTTTAAATTTATTTCTTCTTCTACCTTATCCTTTATTTCCTTATACAAAACGACATAATGTATATAGTATTATAAATATAATGCAATGTTATTTTTTAATGAGATATCCATCTTTACCCTCCCTTTATTTTATTTTTAAACAAATATGCTGTTCACAATATGGTTGGTTCACCGCCTCCATGAAAAACACACTTTGTTTTTATCCACCGCCTTTAGGTATGGTTATAAAAATATTATTATGTTTAAATATGATTATAGTAAGTATTTTATAACTTATTTAAAGTTATTTAATATTTCAATAATAATTTAATCAAATAAAACAAATCTAGTTCATAACGGTTGGTAAAATATACTAAATGAACTATCCACATAACGTTAAAGGATCTACTAAGTGAATCATCAACATGTGAGAACACATATGGATAATTGAGACTATTTAAATTTATGTAATGACATTAATAACATTTAATTCAAATTCTATAATTGTATTCCCATTTGATAATAACTTCAATAATTATTTACAAGTGATCCGACCTTGGAACCATGAAACGAACATGCTTGGAACAGTGAAATTAAACCTTATATCTCATAGATTTGGTTATAAATGAACATAATAAAATTATAGTAACTAAAATATAGATGGATAGGTTATTAATTATGTAATTAATTTATCTAATTTGATTATGTAGGATATTATGTGTAAGTGAAGAGTGATTCTTGGACCTAAGGTAAAAGATCTCTACAAACCACCCTATTTTCTTTAGGTTACACTTTATCTCTCTATAAATCAATTTATCTCAATATTATTCTTATATAATTATTCTATATTCTGTATATATTTCCCACACATATACAACAAGTTTAATTCACCTTTATTTGATGTGGATATACATGTTTTAGAAGGTTCCCTTCTCAATTTCTCTTGATAAATAAACCCAATTAAAGGGAACTTATTTGTTTCTTACCCCATTTAAAGTAGAACTTATTAAAATATTTTAAACATACCATTTTTGATAAAATCACTCATTTTATCATGTAAAACAAATTTATTTCATTTCTGATTTTTATGAAATTTTTATTCCCTTACCCTCTTTAAAGAGTCATTATCATTTTTCTTAAATCCCTGCTTAAGAGTTATATTTCCAAAGGGATTTATCTACTCTTTTCCATGTATTAATTTGAACTAGACATAATTTTTCATAGACTATTATTATTAATTTCCAATAATTTTTAATCCATTATTTAATTGAAACCATTATGATATGCCATCTGGTTACACTATATGGCATGGTTATGTAACCCATTTTTTTCCATGGGCAATCCTTACATTTATGCCTTATGTTTGATTTAATTATGTGGCACACATATGCATGTAAATGTTATTATGGGTGTGATTGGATAGTGATAAAATGAATTGTGTGATGTTTTTGTCTCATGATATGATATTTATGGGATTAGGAAGTGAACCTAATCTATGATGGGACTCTATCCACCATGTGATGTTTTCTTGGCAGTTGGCATTGAATTATGCTTATATAATGTTATATGTTACTGCCACATTCCTATGTTTCCATGATATTATGATACCATATTTTTATGTTATTATACCCTGTTATTATTCATGATACTTCTCTTTTTATGATATCTTGTTATGCCATTTGACTCACATGTTATGCTCTGTTATCATTTTTATTCCCATACTGGGCTTTATAACACACCCCTTTCTTTTATGCATTCCCTAGGTTATTCTATATAGTTTTAGGATCTCAAAGATATTTAGGATATAATTATGGAAATTATAATAAATATTTTTTATTTTAGTTTCATTTTTATGTTTTATGTACCTAGTCTTTCAAATACACTTGTCATCTTGATCTTTGGTTGTATTTAATAGAATATTTATGTTAAAATCATGTAATAATATATGTAAAAGGATTGGGTCTCTATAGATGGTATCATAGGAAGGTATAGTTATTTTTTGGGATTATGACTAGAATAATTTAGTGAGAACTATAGGTATAAGTCTAAGTGTGATAAAATATCCTTGAATTTTGGTGAAGTATAGAGAGAGTGGATTTTAAGAAATTACATCCCTATCTAGATACTAATAGTGGATGTAGCTCCAAATCAATTTCACCTAGGGGTAATAACCTCAAAAATGGAACATTGGGTATTAACTTGATCTTCACTTGGTTCACGGAAAAGAGGCCTTGATGTACACCTAGTTCGACACTCCCGATGAATATTCTTTAGAAAATTCACAAACCCTTTATGAACTATTATGAAGGTCTTTAATAGATTGTTAGGTTAGAAAAACTAATGGGAAAAATACTATGGATAACCTATATTAAAATGTAGAGACTCATAATTTAGGATTTATGTTTCATTTATAAGTTATTCCTTATATGTTCATAGTTTACCTTTTATATAATTTTTATTCTGAGTATTCTCATCCCTAAGTTTATTTTGGATATAATAAATGAGTAGAACTAGAATAAAATAGTGAAAGGTGTGATCATTATACTTTAATAAGATTAAAATTTCCTATATGATTATATTTTTATTAATTCTTTTATATATTTCATGTTTAGTATGTTGGGTCGGAAGAACACCCCAAGGAGGGAGGAATGATGGCAAGAGGGGGGTGAATTTCCTTTTAAAAAAAGATTGACAAATTAAAAACAAATATCAAAGTGCAGCGGAAATAAAGAGGCAAGACACGCAAATTGATAACGGAGTTCGGCCAAAAACCCGGCCTACGTCTCCGCTCCCAACTCAACCGTTGAGAGATTCCTACCGCTTGCTTTTCAATGGTTTTAGCAAGAAACCCACTAGGCTTTGAGGTAGCACTAGGACCTATTACAGCTTGCTTTTATTGGTTTAGCAAGAACCCAATGCTTTTAATGGTTAAGCAATAACCCACTAGTCTTTTTACGGGTGAAGACTAGCTCACCGATCTCAAGCCTTTTACAAGGTAAGGCTTGACAACCTCTTCACACCTTAGTGGTGGTGTGAGAACCCAAAGAAAGGGAGGTTGAGAAAAGAGTTTGGTTTGTAGACACAAACCCAAATTAAGCTCAAAATAAATAAAGAATGAAAAACCGTAATGGAGGAAGTCTTGGGCGCCTTTGATTGAATGGAGATGATGAAGGCCGCTTCCAAGCTTCTTGGGTGGAGCTCCTTGGATGTGGAAGTTGTTGGAGCTATTGGAGTTCCTTTGGAGGAAGACGCCGGAGGTTGGCCAATTGATGCAAAATATGTCCGAGGGCTTCACAATAGTTCCGGTGAGGTTCCGGGGCTTCCTCAGCCTTTATTTATAGGCTAGGAACCCTTGGGGAGGCTTCGGAGCCGTTGGAGAGGTCTTCGGAGCCGTTGGAGGCCAAAAGGAGGTTGACTGGTCAAAGCCAACGGCTAGTTTGACTGGCCTACCGGCTGGCCGGTGCAGGGCCACCGGCTGGCCGGTGCCTTGACAGAGGCTGAGTCTTCTTTTCCAGGCACCACCGGTCGACCGGTGCTAGAGCCACCGGCTGGCCGGTGGTGAGGCAGTAGCCTTCACTATTGGGGCAGGGTGCCACCGGCTGGCCGGTACATGGCCACCGGTTGGCCGGTGTGGAAGCAGTGGCTTCCCTTCGAGTGCAGGTGCCACCGGCTGGCCGGTGGTGTGCCACCGGCTGGCCGGTGGTCTGGATTTCAGTCCATTTACCAGCTTTCTTTCTTGGCCCAATTCCTTGGCCACCTGATTTGATTCCTATCAATCAAAAACACTTGAAAGAGGATTAGAAACATAAGAGGGTGATTGTGATCATGAAAATTAAACCTCGAGGGGTTTGAGAGGTACAACAATCTCCCCCTATTTTGATGATCACAATCACCAAAACAATCAAAGTAAAAAATGAAATGAAAAGCATGCTTTAAAGGATTCTCCCCCAATCAATCAAGAAATTTCTCCCCCTTTGTGATTATCAAAATAGAATGGGGCATAAAACTTGATTGAGGGAATCGATGAAAAACGAGATTTTAAAACAATTGAAAATGATACTAATTGTTGGAAATTTTGAAATGAAAAAATGAATTGAAAAATTTGAATAACAGTTTGAATTGAAAGTTTTGAATCAAAAACTAATTGAAATTCGAAATTTGAAACCAAATGAAATTTTTGAAATTGAGAGTTTTGAATCAAAAAAATCGATACCAACTGTTGGATATTTAAAAATGAAAATTTAATAGAAAATTTGAATTGCAAAGCCAAGAGTTGAAATTGAAAGTTTGAAAGGAAAGTTTTGACAAAAACAAAGCTAACTCCCCCTAAATAAAGACAAAAAGTCACCGGGGAGTGGGATTTTGAAAAGAAACAATTTTAGGCCCGGAGAGACTCGCAAGGAGGGATTTTTCAATCCATACTTGTCTCATAGCGGGTCTTCTTCTATAAAACTCATCGGAAAAGAAAAAACTTTTGGGTTGACCATACCGGGCATTTTTGCAATTGCATTCATAAATAAGGTGCCCGGGTTTTTTGCAATAATTACAAAATTTAAAGCTAGAGCTCCCCCTTACAAAAACAGTTGGAGCATGGGATGAGGAAGCTCGGTTGGTGTAGCCAAGTCCATTGGTGGTTCGGGAAACCCTTTGGGAACCAAGTATATTGTTCAGATTTTGTTCACCTTGGGTGAACTTGGCTAGAGTTTCTCTTAGATCTTTGATGGTTGATTCCATGGAATCAACATTTGGAAAATTTTGGATTTTAAGGGTGAGTTCCTCCTTCTCTTTGAGAAGAAGGTCTTTTTCAGAGGAAAGTTTTTTGAAAGACTTTTTTAAAGCAACAAATTTTGACGATAAAGTATGAAAACCTTTTTCTAGTTGGTCTCTAGCATGTGAGAGTTCTTCATAAGATAAATGATTTAAAGAATTTGAATTTGAAGAACATGAGGAAGAGGAATCGGAAGAAGTTACCTCATGGCATGCCATTAGGCATTTTGTACCTTGGTTGCTCGAGGAGGAGGAGGAGGAGGATGATGAGGTGTCACTCCATGTGGCCTTGAGGACCTTTTTCTTTCCTTTCTCCTTGTGCGTGGCCCGTTTCTTGTTGAGTGGGCAATCGGGCTTGTAATGGCCCTTTTCGCCGCACCCGTAGCATTTTACCTTGGGCTCGGATCTTGCGGTGGGTTCTTGCTTACGCGCCTTGCGGGATTTCTTCTTCTTCTTGTGCTTCTTCATGAATTTTTGCATTTGGCGGGCGAGATTCTCCATTTCCGAGTCGCCGCTTGATGATGAGGAAGATGAGGAAGGAGATGAGGAAGAAGATGAGGAGGAGCTTACTTGCTTTTGTACCTTGAGGGCAATGTTCTTAGGTGTCTTGATTGGTGTGCCCTCCTTTTGCGCTTGCCTCCTCATCGTGATCTCGTACGTCATTAGGGATCCGATGAGCTCCTCTACCGGCATATTTTTGACGTCCTTAGCTTCTTGGATCGCCGTCACCTTTGGTGCCCATGAGCTTGGAAGGACCCATAAGATCTTCTTGACCATCGTCTCGGCTGAAACATCATCACCAAGAGATTTCCTTCCATTGCAAATGTCAGTGAAGCGTGTAAACATATCGGTAATAGATTCGGAAGAATGCATAGTAAAGCTTTCAAAATCTTGTCTATACATGTCTAACCGAGTGTCCTTAACTTTGTTAGTGCCCTCATGAGTTACTTCTAAAAGTTTCCAAATTTCATGTGAGGAGGTGCAAGTAGACACTCGATTGAACTCATTTCTATCTAAGCCGCAATGGAGAGCGTTCATGGCTTTGCCATCAAGCTCAAAATTCCTAATATCGGCGGGGGTCCATTTGGATTCATCGGGGGTAGACAAAGTGTAACCTTGCATGACAATTTTATAAATGGGATACCCTATACTTCTAAGAAAAGTAGTCATGCGGGTTTTCCAATAATTATAGTCGGACCCATCAAAAAATGGAGCCCGACCCAAAGAGTAGCCTTCGGGGGCGAAAGAGGTTGATGCCATCTAAATGGATCTTTGAATTTGAAACCTTTTAAGGAATTACTCAAATTATCCCTCTGATACCAATTGTTGGGTCGGAAGAACACCCCAAGGAGGGAGGAATGATGGCAAGAGGGGGGGTGAATTGCCTTTTAAAAAAAGATTGACAAATTAAAAACAAATATCAAAGTGCAGCGGAAATAAAGAGGCAAGACACGCAAATTGATAACGGAGTTCGGCCAAAAACCCGGCCTACGTCTCCGCTCCCAACTCAACCGTTGAGAGATTCCTACCGCTTGCTTTTCAATGGTTTTAGCAAGAAACCCACTAGGCTTTGAGGTAGCACTAGGACCTATTACAGCTTGCTTTTATTGGTTTAGAAAGAACCCAATGCTTTTAATGGTTAAGCAATAACCCACTAGTCTTTTTACGGGTGAAGACTAGCTCACCGATCTCAAGCCTTTTACAAGGTAAGGCTTGACAACCTCTTCACACCTTAGTGGTGGTGTGAGAACCCAAAGAAAGGGAGGTTGAGAAAAGAGTTTGGTTTGTAGACACAAACCCAAATTAAGCTCAAAATAAATAAAGAATGAAAAACCGTAATGGAGGAAGTCTTGGGCGCCTTTGATTGAATGGAGATGATGAAGGCCGCTTCCAAGCTTCTTGGGTGGAGCTCCTTGGATGTGGAAGTTGTTGGAGCTATTGGAGTTCCTTTGGAGGAAGACGCCGGAGGTTGGCCAATTGATGCAAAATATGTCCGAGGGCTTCACAATAGTTCCGGTGAGGTTCCGGGGCTTCCTCAGCCTTTATTTATAGGCTAGGAACCCTTGGGGAGGCTTCGGAGCCGTTGGAGAGGTCTTCGGAGCCGTTGGAGGCCAAAAGGAGGTTGACTGGTCAAAGCCAACGGCTAGTTTGACTGGCCTACCGGCTGGCCGGTGCAGGGCCACCGGCTGGCCGGTGCCTTGACAGAGGCTGAGTCTTCTTTTCCAGGCACCACCGGTCGACCGGTGCTAGAGCCACCGGCTGGCCGGTGGTGAGGCAGTAGCCTTCACTATTGGGGCAGGGTGCCACCGGCTGGCCGGTACATGGCCACCGGTTGGCCGGTGTGGAAGCAGTGGCTTCCCTTCGAGTGCAGGTGCCACCGGCTGGCCGGTGGTGTGCCACCGGCTGGCCGGTGGTCTGGATTTCAGTCCATTTACCAGCTTTCTTTCTTGGCCCAATTCCTTGGCCACCTGATTTGATTCCTATCAATCAAAAACACTTGAAAGAGGATTAGAAACATAAGAGGGTGATTGTGATCATGAAAATTAAACCTCGAGGGGTTTGAGAGGTACAACATAGTAGAACCATTCAAACACCACCTCAAAACATAGGGGTTGAGCTATCTGTGAGAACAAAAAATAGGGAAATTATTGCATCCCTAGTATATAACTCCTCCCCAATTAATGTTTATGGACCAAAACACTCAGAAAATATTTTCATACTTACTTTAGTGGAGTTTTATATTATATTAAAAATGGATTGGTTATCCTTATATAAGTCCAACATCATCTATCAGGAGAGGGAGATCACTCTTCACATCCTAAGACATCCTCTGATTTTGTACAAGTGTAAGGAGGATGACGAATATACTTTGGAATCTTTATATAAAGTGTATATTTTATTACCATATTAGCAAGAATATATAGATAAAATTATTAAAAAAATAGGATAGGATCATGCTTTAAGACATCCCCATTGTGAGGGGCTACACTGATGTATTCCCCAAAGAGTTTCCTAGTCTTCCTCCTGATTGAGACGTTGAGTTCTCAATTGAACTTATACCTGGATATCTACCCATATCCAAGACTCCTTAAAGAATGGACACCATTGATTTGGAAGAACTAAATAAGTAGTTATAAGAGAATATTAAAAAGGATTTTATATACCCTAGTTTTTCACTATGGGGTGCATTAGTCCTCTTCATTAAGAATAAGGATGAGTCAATGCACCTCTGCATCTATTATAATGAACTTAAATAAAATCAAAATAAATAAAAAGTATCCACAAACCTAAATATATGATTTGTTCAATCAAATACATGAGGCCCAATATTTATCTAAGGTGGACATTTGGTTGGGATATCACCAATTGAAGGTGAATAAGGAAGATATTCCCAAAACTTCCTTTCAAACAAGGTATAGAAACTATGAGTTCATAGTGATTCCCTTAAGACTAACTAATTCTCCAATAATCTTCATGGACTTAATTAATAAAGTATTTATAGATTAACTTGACAATTTTTTTGTAGTCTTTATAGATTAAATTTTTATATACTCTAAAAGTAAGTAAGATCAGGGGGAGTATTTGAATATCATGCTAAAGACTTTTCAAAATGAGAATACATATGTAAATTAAATGTTGGTTCTGGATGGAGGTAGTATCATTCTTGGGGAATGTTATCACCAGTAAATGGATATATTTAGACCCTTCTAAGATAAAGGAAATTGTGTAGTGTCTTATATTAGCATGTATAATAGAGATATGTAGTTTCCTTGGACTAGTTTGGTATTACCGATGATTTGTGAGAAACTTTTCACAATTGTAAAAATCACTAACCAAGATGAATTGGAAGGGAGTAAGGTCTACCTGGACCAGTGAATATGAAGATATATTTAAGGAATTGAAAAATATGCTTATTATTTCACTAGTCCTCATGATGACCTCAAGTGGGGAACTTTTTATGGTATACAGATATTATTTAAAGAATGGATTATGCTATGTACTGATCTAAAAGAAAAATTTATAACCTATGCCCCATGGAAGATTAAATTTCATAAGGAAAACTATCTAACACATGATATGGATTTTGCTGTAGCAATCTTTTCATTGAAAATACAATGATATTATCTCTATGGGAAGAAGTGTGAAATATATATAGATCATAATATCCTCAAGTAGATATTCACATAGAAGGATATTAATATGAACCAATGAATATAGTTAGATCTAGTTAAGGACAATGACTTATCAATCTACTACCATCTCAGGAAAGCAAATAAAGTGATAGATACTCTAAGTAGAAAGGATATGATAACCTTATATATTATGATAATTAATAAGGATCCAATATTTTTAGACATGAAAAGGATACACATGGGGATCATAAAATAATGAACATCATCATTCCTTTCTCAAATGATTTCTTAACCACTACTTCTAGAGAAAACAAATGATGATCAAAGAGATGGTGTAGAAATACAGTAAAATGTGGAAGATATAAGAAAATGGAAATCCTTAGAGTTTAAAATTTATGAATAAATAGTTGTAAGACACTACTGGAAATCCCATTTTTACCAATGCTTATATCCCAACGGTTTGAAAAACCGTTGGGAATGGTTATGTATACCAACGGTTTTAAGAAAACCGTTGGTATAGAAGATTTTATGAAGAATTTTACCAACGGTTTTACAAACCGTTGGAATAGGCCTCAATTAAGACACTTTTACCAACAGTTAGTACCAACGGTTTACACAAACCATTGGTATAGTCCTTGTTTGGACACCTTTTACCAACGGTTTAAAGAAACCGTTGGTATAGGACTAGGTAAACATACATTCCCAATGGTTTTTAAAAACCATTGGGAAAGTTTTCCCCTAAATCCAGATCGGTTGTCCAGTAGCCCCTCCGCTCGATTGTAGTCCCCCTCCACTCGATTGGTGCCCTAAATCGAATCCCCCTATGCCAAACTTCTTCCACTGATCAATCCATCTTCAATCATGGAATTTTTTTCTTCTGCACTTCAAATCTGTAAGTGATACCTTTGTTTTTTTGTTCTGAAACTATGTATTCTATTATGATTTGGCCAAAAAGGGAGGTCTATGGTCATTAATCTTGGTTGTGGATGGTCATTTAGGATGTAATATAGTGTGACTTCATTTTACTTGATATATCCAATAGTATTATTGATTTATGTTCAATTTGATTATCTTTGACAAATGATGTTGTTTAATAAGTTGTTATTAATGGTTGTAATAATGACGATATGGTATAAGGGTTCACATGGTGTCTATGATAATCTAGGGTCCTGGGAATGTACACACAGTACATGACTTGGATAGCCATGTAAATATACATGGCCAATCCCTTATTGTGAAAAGTATGTTTATCCAAATGGGGTGCTGAAAACGTCCCATTTACACATGCCTTTGTTTCATGGATATGCCCACATGATGTGTTGGCCATACTATATAGTGGGTAGTAATTAGCTCAGCTAAAACAGTTTTATCCCTGAAATCTAATACTACATGGTTAAATGGAAGAACACTTGTTCTAATGACATGCCTAACATGGTTTCTAACTCACCTCACCAAAACATAAACAAGAACACTGGTTAAATGCAAGAACTCATCCTAAACATACACTATAACATTGGTTAAATGGAATAAACCATCCTCATAACTGAATTACATACACATATGAAAAAAACCATCATTCATGAACATCCCTATAATGCATAGGCTTTTCAAAAAACACATATCCATTAAATGTCATGAAATTTCAGTAGGCACTAATTTAAAGCTATCATGTTTACAGGTGGAAACTTTGTATATTTGGATAATATATTCTCAGAAATATAGAGTGGAACCCCATTTGGTGTTTTTAGGTCAACCCAACTCCACACATGAAAAAGAAAATCATTATCCATCAATAAAACCAATGTCAATATATAAATGGTGAGTCATATCATTATCATTAATCGATTTCCTTAGGAATTCTTAATCCATTAGGGTGTTCTCCTGATACCTCCCTTGTTGGATTTCAAATTCAATTATCCTCGTTTAACACCACTTTGAGGAATCTCTTCATTTAAAATTATGAGTTGGTTATAGGATAATCTTAAATCTTTATCTTCAATACGAGTTGGAGATGTTTAATTAGAAATTTCAAAACTCTCTACAAAAATCCCACTTCTAACACTTCAATTTTCTCTTCTAAACCCACCTATTTAATTTTAGAGCACTTTGAAGAGTTTCATTACACTGGAAAACTTGATTTTATTCATCCTTGAAGGTTGTGAACAACATCAGAATTCCAAAAGATATGTCATTGTTTTTATCATTTGGAGTAGAGGCATAATATTTTCATTTGTTTTAAGAAAAAAAATCATATTTAATATATTTTTAATTTAAGTTTAATGTTTTCAGGGTAGGGAGGGGGAGTATGTAGGTGTGGTGGGGTATGGGGTGGGGTGGGGGGATGTTCAGGTGGGGGGGGGGCTGTCCAGGTGGTTGTCCGAGGGGTGTGGGGCTGTCCGGGGTGAGTGGGGGCTGTCTGAGGGGTGGGGGGCTGTCTAGGGTGAGTAGGGGGCTGTCCAAGGAGTAGGGGGCTGTCTGAGGGGTGGAGGGCTGTCCGGGGTGATCCAGATGAGAATGAACCCCATGCATGAGGTAATTTCATTTGTGTTGATGAATTCTCTAGAAGTTTTTATATCCTTGGTGAATATAATTTTCCTTTTTTACCTAGATTATATTGTTTTAGTATTTCTGACCTAAAACCACCGTGAAACGATATAATTATTATTCATGACATGTACGCGTAGACGGAACGTCAATCGGACATGTGGTTTGCGCGGTAAGGCTCAATATGCGTGTTTTAAGTGATGAGCGCGCTTCATAAATGTGCGTGGGGGGTCCAAACGGGACGAAAGAAGTCAGAATGGCCTGAAATCAGACGAAAAATACGGGTGAGTGATTTTTGAAGTGTTCGAGCAGACGACACATCAATCGGATGTGCCATGTGCCTGCGGTGACCGAGAACGGAGTTCTGGTGTCATAAACGGCCAAAACAGGCGTCTAACGGTCAAATTCATAGAGGACAACCTCAGATTGACTTGAAACCAACGTGAAACAATATAATTATTATTCGTGACGTGTACGCGCAGACAGCACATCAATAGGACGTGCGGTTTGCGTGGTAAGGCTCAATATGCGTGTTTTAAGTGATGCGCGCTTCATAAACGCGCGTGGGGGGTCCAAATGGGCCGAACGAAGTCGGAATGTCTTGAAATTAGAAAAAAAATATGGGTGAGTGATTTTGTGGTGTTCGAGTAGACAACACGTCAATTGGACGTGCCGTGTGCCCGCGGTGACTGAGAACGCAGTTCTGGTATCATAAACGGCCAAAACGGGTGTCTAACAGTCAAATTCATTGAGGACGGCCACATATTGACCTGAAACCATCATACAACAATATAATTATTATTCGTGACATGTACACGCAGACGACACGTCAATCAGATGTGCGGTTTGTGTGGTAAGGCTCAATATGCGTGTTTAAAGTGATGCGCGCGCTTCATAAACGCGCGTGGGGGGGTCCAAACGGGCCGAATGAAGTCAGAATGGC
The DNA here is from genome assembly GCA_963277665.1 of Viscum album. Taxonomy (NCBI): domain Eukaryota; kingdom Viridiplantae; phylum Streptophyta; class Magnoliopsida; order Santalales; family Viscaceae; genus Viscum; species Viscum album. Next base: position 404,011,403 of record OY728142.1, read on the forward strand.
CTGAAATCAGATGAAAAATATAGGTGAGTGAATTTCAAAGTGGTCGAGTAGACGACACATTAATTGGACGTGCCGTGTGCCCGTGGTGACTGAGAACGCAGTTCTGGTGTCATAAACGGCCAAAACGGGCGTCTAACGGTCAAATTCATAGAAGACGACCTCGGATTGAACTGAAACCACCGTGAAACAATATAATTATTATTCATGACATGTAAGCGTAGACAACACATCAATCGTATGTGCAGTTTGCGCGGTAAGGCTCAATATGCGTGTTTTAAGTGATGCGTGCTTCATAAACGCGCGTGGGGGTCCAAATTGGCCGAATGAAGTTGGAATGGCCTGAAATCAGACGACAAATATGGGTGAGTGATTTGTGAGGTGTTTGAGAAGATGACATGTCAATTGGATGTGCCGTGTGCCCGCGGTGACCGAGAACGCAGTTCTGGTGTCATAAACGGCCAAAACAGGTGTCTAACGGTCAAATTCATTGCGGATGACCACAGATTGACCTGAAACCATCGTGCAATAATATAATTATTATTTGTGATGTGTATTCATAGACAGAATGTCAATCAGACGTGCAGTTTTCATGGTAAGGCTCAATATGCATGTTTTAAGTGATGCGCACACTTCATAAATGCGCGTGGGGGGTCCAAACGGGCCGAACGAAGTCGGAATGGCCTGAAATCAGACGACAAATACGGTTGAGTGATTTGTGAAGTGGTCGAGTAGATGGCACATCAATCGGACGTTCTGTGTGCCCGCGGTGACGGAGAACGCAGTTCTGGTGTCATAAACGGCCAAAACGGGTTTCTAACGGTCAAATTCATAGAGGAAGACCTCAGATTGACCTGAAACCATCGTGAAACAATATAATTATTATTCGTGATGTGTACACGCAGACGGAACGTCAATCGGACGTGTGATTTTCACGGTAAGGCTCAATATGCGTGTTTTAAGTGATGTGCACGCTTCATAAACGCGCGTGGGGGGGTCCAAATTGGCGAACGAAGTCAGAATGGCTTGAAATCAGAAGAAAAATATGAGTGAGTGATTTTTCTAGTGGTCGAGTAGACGGAACGTCAATCGGACGTGCCGTGTGCCCGCGGTGACCGAGAACGTAGTTCTGATGTCATAAATGGCCAAAACGGGTGTCTAACGATCAAATTCATAGCGGACGACCTCGGATTGACCTGAAACCACTTTGAAACAATATAATTATTATTCGTGACGTGTACGCGCAGATGGAACGTCAATCAGATGTGCGGTTTGCACGATAGAGCTGAATATGCGTGTTTTAAGTGCTTCGCGCGCTTCATAAACGCGCGTGGGGGGTCCAAACGGGCCGAACGAAGTCTGAATGGACTGAAATCAGACGAAAAATACGGTTGAGTGATTTTTGAAGTGGTCGAGCAGAAGTCACATCAATCGGACGTGCCGTGTGCCCGCGGTGACTGAGAACGCAGTTCTGGTGTCATAAACGGCCAAAACGGGCGTCTAACAGTCAAATTCATAGAGGACGACCTCATATTGGCCTGAAACCACTGTGAAACAATATAATTATTATTCGTGACATGTACATGCAGACGGAACGTCAATCGGATGTGCGATTTGCATGGTAAGGCTCAATATGCATGTTTTAAGTGATCTGCGCGCTTCATAAATGCTCGTGGGGGGGGGGGGGGGTCCAAACTGGCCAAACGAAGTTGGAATGGACTTAAATCAGACGAAAAATATGGTTGAGTGATTTTTGAAGTGGTCGAGTAGACGACACGTCAATCAGACGTGCCGTGTGCCCGCGGTGATCGAGAACGCAGTTCTGGTGTTATAAACGGCCAAAACGGCTGTCTAATGGTCAAATTCATAGAGGATGACCTCGGATTGACCTGAAACCACTATGAAACAATATAATTATTATTCGTGACATGTATGCGCAGACGACACGTCAATCAGACGTGCGGTTTGCGCGATAGGGCTGAATATGCGTGTTTTAAGTGCTGTGCGCGCTTCATAAACGCGCGTGGGGGGTCCAAATGGGCCGAACGAAATCGGAATGGCCTGAAATCAGACGAAAAATATGGTTGAGTGATTTGTGAAGTGGTCGAGTAGAAGGCATGTCAATCGGACGTTCCGTGTGACCGCGGTGACTGAGAACGCAGTTCTGGTGTCATAAATGGCCAAAACGGGCGTCTAACAGTCAAATTCATAGAGGATGACCTCAGATTGACCTGAAACCACCGTGCAACAATATAATTATTATTCGTGACATGTACGCACAGACAAAACGTCAATCGAACATGCGGTTTGCGCGGTAAGGCTCAATATGCGTGTTTTAAGTGATGCACACGCTTCATAAACGTTCGTGGGGGGGTCCAAATGGTCTGAATGAAGTCGGAATGGACTGAAATCAGACAAAAAATACGGGTGAGTGATTTGTGAAGTGTTTGAGTAGACGACACGTTAATCGGACGTGCCGTGTGCCCGGGGTGACCGAGAACACAGTTCTGGTGTCATAAACGGCCAAAACGGGCATCTAACGGTCAAATTCATAGTGTATGAGCACAGATTGACCTAAAACCACCGTTCAACATTCTAATTATTATTCGTGACATGTACGCACAGACGGCACGTCAATCGGACATGCGGTTTGCACGGTACGTCTCAATATGCGTGTTTTAAGTGATGCGCGCGCTTCAAAAACATGCGTGGGGGGTCCAAACGGGCCGAACGAAGTCGGAATGACCTGAAATCAAATGAAAAATATAGGTGAATGATTTTTGAAGTGGTCGAGTAGACGACACGTCAATCGGACATGCCGTGTGCCCGCGGTGACCGAGAATGTAGTTCTGGTGTCAAAAACGGCCAAAACGGGAGTCTAACGGTCAAATTCATAGAGGAAGACCTCTGATTGATCTGAAACCACCGTGCAACAATCTAATTATTATTCTCAACGTGTAAGCGCAGACGGGACGTCAATTGGACGTGCGGTTTGCGCGGTACGGCTCAATATGCGTGTTTTAAGTGATGCACGCACTTCATAAATGCGCGTGGGGGGTTCCAAACGGGCCGAACGAAGTCGGAATGGCCTGAAATCAGACGAAAAATATGGGTGAGTGAATTTTGAAGTGGTCGACCAGACGACACGTCAATCATACGTACAAAAAACTGACCAAATGTATTTGGATTGTGTTTATACTCTAAGTGGCTCTCTTTTGTTTAAAATGGACAACTTTTTAAGTACATACTAAAAACTGAACAAACGGATTCTGATTGTGTTGATACTTTAGAACAATGATCCATGGATCATATGTGACATGTATGAGTCAACCCCGCCTCAATCCGAGGCACGGTGTGGCTGACACCATTCAAAGTGTCTCTCTTTTGTTTAAAATGGAAAATATTATAAGTGAAAAGATCAACTGGCATACGAAAAACCAACCAAACACATTTGAAATGTGTTGATGCTTTAGGAAAACGATCCATGGGTCATATGTGATGTGTACGAGTCAAATCTTCCTCAATCTGAGGCGTTGTGTGGCCAACACCATTCACAGTGTCTCTCTTTTGTTTAAAATGGACAGAATTATAAGTGAAAAGAACAACTGACATACGAAAAACCGACCAAACGCATTCGGATTTTTTTGATGATTTAGTTCAACGATCCATGGGTCATATGTGATGTGTACGAGTCATCCCGGGCTCAATTCGAGGCACGGTGTGGCCGGGATCACTCTAAGTGGGTCCCTGTTGTTTAAAATGGACAACATTTTAAGTACATACGGAAAACCGACCAAACGCATTTGGTTTCTGTTGAAACTTTAGGAGAACGATCCATGGGTCATATGTGACGTGTAAGAATCAACCCCGCCTCAATATGAGATGCGGTTTGTCCGACACCACTCAAAGTGTCTGTCTTTTGTTTCAAAAGGACGTCATTTTAAGTGAAAAACATCAAATGGCATACGGAAAACTGACCAAATGCATTCGGATTGTGTCGATACTTTAGAACAATGATCCATGGGTCATATGTGATGTGTACGAGTCAACCCCGCTTCAATCCGAGGCGCAGTGTGGCCGACACCACTCTAACTGTGTCTCTTTTGTTTAAAATGGACAGGATTATAAGTGAAAAGAACAACTGGCATACGGAAAACCGACCAAACGCATTCAGAATCTGTTGATAATTTATCCCAACAATCCATGGGTCATATGTGACCTGTACGAGCCAACCTGGGATCAATCTGAGTCGCGGTGTGGTCGGGATCAGTCTAAGTGTCTCTCTTTTGTTTAAAATGGACAACATTTTAAATACATACGGAAAATCGACGAAATGCATTCGGTTTCCGTTTAAAATTTAGGAGAACGATCCATGGGTCATATGTGACGTGTACGAATAAAACCCGCCTCAATATGAGATGCGGTGTGGCCGGCACCACTCAAAGTGTCTGTCTTTTGTTTCAAAAGGACATCATTTTAAGTGAAAAACATCAACTGACATACGGAAAACCGAGCAAATGCTTTCAGAATATGTTGATACTTTAGAACAATGATCGATGAGTCATTTGTGACATGTACGAGTTAACCTCACCTCAATTCGAGGCACAGTGTGGCAAGATCACTCCTTGTGTATGTATTTTGTTTAAAATGGACATCATTTCAGGTAAAAATATATGGTATACAAAAAACCGATCAAATTATGAATTGAATTAAGGATTCCACATATAATTGTCATCTTAATTTTAAATTGAATTCTAAATTAATTATTTATGTTTATAATTACGTTATGAATTCTAATTTAATTATGGATGTGTATAGTTCCAGGATGCATTATTTGTTAAATGTGTATGAATTTGTTCTCTATATGTATGTGTTAGTTGGTTATTGCAGGTATAATAATTGTATATGTATGTGTTAGTTTATTGTAGGTACAATAATTGGATTGAAAATGGGAGGGAATGCATAAAATGAGGGCTGCTGTCAAATTGCATAGCTGCTCTGCAAATTGCAGGCTGCTGTGCAATTTGTAGAGCATAGGCTATGCCAACGGTTTCAAACCGTTGGCATAGCATTTGTAGTGCTTTTTTTACCAATGGTTCATTGAACCGTTGGTAAAAATCCTTTCCCAATAGTTTTAAACCATTGTGAAAAAGGAGAATTGTTGGGATTTCCCAACGGTTTAGGCCAAACCGTTGGGAAAAATCCTTTCCCAACAGTTTTAAACCATTGGGAAAGAAGAGAATTGTTGGGATTTCCCAACGGTTTAGTCCAAACCATTGGGAAAAACTATCCCGCTTTGCCCACCCTATGCCAACAGTTTAGAGTAAACCGTTGGGAAAACCTTTCCCAATGGCTTACTTCCCCACTGTTTGCAGAACCGTTGGTATAACATATACCAACGGTTCTGCAGCCTTTCCCAACAGTTCAGAACCGTTGGGAAAGGCTGTATTTCCAGTAGTGAGATTTTGGTCACAACTATTTATATCATCAAATCCTGAGTTAAAAAAAGATCTATTGAATGATACTCATAGCTCAAACTTCTCTATCCAACCATGGATAACTAAGATGTATTGAGATATCTGAGAGAACTATTAGTGGGAAAATATGAAGAAGGAGAACACAGAATATACATCAAAGTTCCTGGTATGTTAGCAAGTGAAAATTTAAAGTAAAAAGTCCAAGAGGATGATGAAATCATTACCCATACCTAACTGGAAATGAAAAAACATCACCATGTACTTTTTCAACGGTATTATGAAGATATCTATGGGAAATAATGTTATATGGGTTGTGGTGGAATATATTATAGACTACTCACTTCATTAAAATTCGATATGACTTCCCACTCGATCAACTTACAAGGATATATATAAGAAAAGTGGTTAGATTTCATGGAACACCATTATCTATTATATTTGATTGAGATTCGAGATTTACCTCCATGTTCTAGAAGAGTCCATCACATGATCTAAACACTGAGTTAAAATTCAGTATGAATTATCACTCCCAAAATGATGATCAATCTAAGAGGGCTATACATACACTAGAAAACATACTGAGAGAATGATCGATAGACTTCAAAGAAGTATGGGATTAACATATTCCTTTGATCAAGTTCTCATACAATAATAAATTTCACTCAAGTAACCAAATTGATCTATACGAATACCTTTATGGGAAGTGATGAAAAACACCTACATGGTAGAATGAATTTGGTAAGAACAAGTTTCTAGGACTAAAATGATTGAAAAAATGGTAGAAAAGGTCAATAACATTCAATAACACATCAGGGATACTCAAATTCGACATAATACCCATGACAACAATCGTTAATGAGACCTAGTGTTTGAGGTTAGATATAAAGTGTTACTCCACACATATCTAAGGAAAAGTTCCATGAGATTTGGGAAGAAGGGTAAGTTAATTCCTAGGTACATCATCTTATTTGAGATTCCTGATCACATAGGAGCCATAGATTATTGATTAGCACTACCACCAAAACTATATCAAGTATATGATGTATTACACATATCCCTATTGATTAATTACATACCAGATCCTTCATATGTACTGAAATTAGAGGTGGCACAACTGGAAATTATCACTCATATGAGGATCATTCAATGAATATCTTGGACTATAGAGATCAAGTTCTACATAAAAAGACAACTCACCTATTCAAAGTACTATGATGAAACCATAAGTATAAGGAGGTGACATGGGAACTAGATGAATCCATAAAGTAGAAGTACCCTCACCTATTTTTACCTTAGTATGTAAAACAAAATATTAAGGGAGAAATTTCTTAATGGGGGAAGAATCTAATGACCCAAAATTTTATTAATGGAATTTACCTTCTTATAATTATGTCATATTTAGTAATATAATATTATATAATGTACACATACCAAATGATAAAACCAAATACAATTTATTATATTAATTTAAACATTACATTTAGAGAATAAATATGGATATAAGAATTGAAATTATTACAATGGGATAAAATATTTTAAATAAGATAACTAAAATATGAAATTTTGAATCTTCTTGATCCACCATAGTAACTGCACTCACGAACAACACTGCATAAATGAGACAAAATATTAGTAATATAATATTTATCTTGAAAATGAAAAAATATTTGTAACCTTAAGATAAAATATAAGTGAATGAATAATGAGGTATTTATATAAAGTAGATAACTCATATGTCTATTACAAATCCAACCTTTAAAATAGTAATAAGATCATTGGAATAGTAACCTGACCATTGGAATAGTAATTTAACCATTATGAATAGTGAAATGACTGTTAGAATAGTATCATAACCCATGGAAGTGTAAAATAATATTTAGATATCTTATAAAATAGATATATGGTATATATATCATGATACAAGTAAATAAATATTTTAAAAATGATAAAATAATTGTTCAAATTTTTATAAAAAATATATGTTTTATTTACAGTTTTATAACAAATATAATGATTTAAAATAAATTTTATTTTAATAAAATGGGTTTATAAATTGATATTATGTTGTATTATAATGATAATATAATTTTATGTGACCTCAAGTAAATTTTCAAAGGGTTATAAAACCGATCATAATATTAAAATTGATATTTTTCAAATAAATAAGGACTTTATTTAAAAATTAAATTTATCATATTAGAAAATTATTTTCATAAAATGGAAATTTTTTTTTTAATCTAAACATTAAAAAATTGTTAGGGTGAATTTTTGGTATTTTTTTAAAATAGTTGAATTTTTGGTGAATGGTGAAATATGGTAAAATACGATATTTAACATTATAAGCCGAACACATGGATTTTTGAGCCATGATTGATGTAATAACATCCTTAGTTCAAATTTAAATTCACCATTTACTATATATAGTCACAATAATCAATACTATTGGTAGTCTTGATCCAAAATAATAAAGTAATGAATGTAATTTTCAAAAACACCCCTCACCTCCCCTTATAAATACCACCTCTCATAACCCTTTATAGTCACACCTCATAAGCCTTGGAACCTACCAAATTTCGTCCCAAATATCTTCCCAAACCTCTCCCCCACACCCCAGTGCTTATGTTCACACCAAACAATCAATTCCAAGTTCCTTAAGGAGTATTTCAAGGATACGACATTTAAGAGATAATATTCTCAATTTACCTCTTTTAAATCCATTACTTCTTTTACCTTCTCCTCACCTCCCTCATCTATAATGATACAAACCTTTTGGCCTATTAATTTTTTGTAATTATGGTGGTGGAGGTTTCTTTAGGAGGCTTTGAGGTATTTAGAGGGTGAATAGAAGGATTTTGTTGAAAAATATAGCTGAAGTAAGTTCTATAGTGTGGAGCTTGGGACTACACCACTGAGAAGCAACTGCGGCGTAGGAAGGTGGTTGTGGAATAAGATCCCTAGAGGAGGTGTTTTAGTGGTTTTATATTTTTTGGGGGTACCTACACCATGGTTCTGGGTTACGAAAAAGTGTTGGTGCGTCATGTGGTGTAGTATGGCCAAGTGTAGTGTGGAGTACGAGAGGATCCATTTTAGGGGTTCTGTCGATTCAGGGTAGCTACATCATGGGTATGGGCTGCGATGTAACCCCCTTAATAGTTATTGGAGGTATGTAGTATAGTATACTTTAATGCATTGTGGTCTTCTTCCCCTTTTATTGGATCTGTAATATAGATATAGCCATAGTTCTTGGAGGGTACTTTGACCAAAATCGTTGTAGTATAGTCTCTTTCACTACACCATGGCCCTCCTTGTTTTCAGCAACCCTATGGAGTGGTGAAGAGGGATGTGCCATGGTGTGGTGTTTTATAGAATGAGTATAAATTCTAGAATCCATTTGAACCTGGTCACTTTTCCAACCTTTCTCTTATTTCTTGGGCAACCCAAGTGTGCCCTTTTGAGGATTTTCAGTCCCCTCTTAGCGGTTTTGACCCCATAATTAGGGGATAAATATGTGGTGGTTTTTGGTAACTTCCCTCTCCGTCTTCTTCCAATTTATTCCTGTTATTCATCTGGTAAAGGTTGCTGTTAGGAAAAATTGATGTTTTGGTTAAAAAAGTGATGTGGTTATTGTGTTCAAGGCCGATAAAGTCATTCTCCTTTATCGAGGTTCTTGGTAGTGGTCTCCCTCTTTTTCCAACCTTTCACAACAGATCATCAAGTTTAGTTTAAGGTAAGGGAACCTTTATTTTTCATCTAGTTGTATTATATAGGAGGGGTTCATGATTTTATTATATTTTGGGAATATGGTATGAAATGTCTTAACGAAGATAATGAATTGGTTAAATCAAATTTAAGGGGGAGGGGAATGAAATCACATGTTTTAAAAGTTTGATATTATTGATATTGGAATTGTATAAGCATGACGCCTTATTGAAAACCATGTCTATTGAGGGATTTGTTTACATTTTTATTTTTGTGATTATAAAAACCTTGTTTTTTGATTGTTTTTTATCATCTTAAATGAAATTTAGATAACCAATTATATCTAGTTAATAAAATTGATTTTTCTAGGAGAATTATGGGTTGTGTGAGAATTCCCTTGAAATAAAGAATTGAAATGTGATGAAAACTCCCTATTAAATATGAAAGTGGTTGTGAATAAATTATACATGAATTTAGAAATTATTGTGATGTGTGGTTGTGTTGTGGTGTGGTGATGTGTGGTTGTGATGTGGGTAAGTGATGTGATGTGAAGTGGATGTGGTACATTATAGTTGTGATGTGGCAGTTGTGATATAGAAAGTTGTTGTGGTTGTGAAATAGTGGTGATGTAGGGTTTTTTGGATTGAAAATGGGATGAGGATGATGTATTTTTTATGTTGTGTGGTGTCTTGATATTCTAGTTTCCTAGGTAGTATAAAATTAATTGGTTAATAATGAAATATGAAATAGAATGGTCTAGTTTAGTTAATGGGTAGAAATACCTAATGAACATAGAATTAAAATGGGAAGTGTGGATTAGTTGGTTATTGTTAAATGTGAATTGAATGGGATGAAATAATGAAATGAATAAGCTAAAAAATGAATGGGATTAATGAATTAGATTGGTTGGTAATAGGAAATCTAGGAATTGGATTAATTTAAAGAGGAATACGATTTGTGTCTTGTGGCTTGTGACTTGTTGCATAGTGTTGTGCATATAGAAGTTGCAGTGAAAGTGGAAGATGTTATGAGGATTGGTGGTGTTTTTGTGAGTTGGTTGATACTCTAGTAGTGAAACCATAGGTTGGGTTGTGTACGGATATGTATATATACATTTACTTTGTACATTCCTTGTGATTTCTATACACACCCCACCCATTTCGAGCACCTTGGGCCGACAACCATATGTTTTTGGGGTGTTTTTACCAACATACTTGTGGTGAGGATGGATGGATGGATACCCACTCTTATATGATCTCTCTTACATGAAACATTTATAGGCATGGGATATGATGGCGAAAGTCAAAAGTGCATTGTGGTGATGTTTGATGAGATGATGAGATGACTTATAGTGGGGGTCATGCATGGTAGAAGGAGGGCACAAGGTTGATGCCCATCATATTCATGATACCCTACCACTCTGGTGATGTGATTTGATGTGATGGCCTAGGTGTCTATGGGAGATACGTGATGTGATGTTATACAGAAGATATGTGAGTGCCAAGACATATGATATTAGGATTGTAGGACCCCATAACACCCTAAGAGGGGGGGGGGGGGTGAATCAAGGTGTCAAATTTTTCTTCTAAATTGATGGATCTTGTTCCAACATTGGTAGGAACTTGTTAAACCTATCTGTTGGAGTAATGCAGTAATAAAAAATTCACATGCAAAGAGAGAACACAACAATTTTACTTGGTTCACCACTAAGGGCTAGTCCAAGGAGCATACACCGAAAATATGTCAGTCATACCTAAATCCACTAAACTTCACTTGTTGTGGAATATATAAGTTTAGTCACATTCACTCTATGTTAGGCACACTTCCATTACAATATTTTATGGATAGTTCACTACGTCCCTTAGAGCATGCACTGTATACTTTAGTTGATTCTCTTTGAAAGCCATGTCCACTTAAATCTGATGTTCAATACTTCCTTTTGGGAAGCTCCTTTATGAAGATCACTAGCTTCATGAAGATCACTGACTTCACGAAACAAACTACCTTTATGAATCCCACTTTGTGAAATAAACTGCCATCACGAATCCCACTGAGTCAATGTGGAATACCCCATCATCGTGAAGCACCCTTTAATCAAAAGTATTGAAATCAGTTAAGACTAATATTATTTTTACAATACTCAAGCTCGCATAGAAATATAGATTTTCGAATATCCCTTAGCTTTAGGAAATCATAATTTTTCTAGATTTTACTTAAAAAACTCATTAAAATGAAGTCGGGGTGGCTTCATATTTATAGGATCGGCCATTCGCAATGCTCTACTACCTCTTAGAGGATTTTTAGAACCTTTCAAAAACATATTCGTAGTGATTCTCCTATCACGAAGCTCCATGGAAATTTTTCATTCGCGATGCTCACCATAAACACGCGACTTTCCATCAAACCATCACACACCACAATGCTCCAATTATCATAATCATGGAGACCACCACCATTGTTCATGATTATCTAATTCTTCATCATTCATGATGTTCGTTGCTGTTATGTAGATCACTATCAACTTTTTTTGATCCTTCACAAAATAAAATTTGAAAATCCCATATTCACAAAACTCATTCCTTTTCAATATTTTCATAAGGCCTTTAAGGAAATCCACTTTTCACGATGCAATCCATCCTCCAAATTTTGGACCCTAAAAATTTGGAAAACACTAGGAAACAATGCCACCTTCAACATTGTTATCAACATGAACCTTAAGATCCATTTCCTTATAAACTCCTTGATCTTCCATGTGAGGATTGAAAAAAAAAACACAAACCATACTCTATTTACATTAAATAACAGAATTGGTTCCAACAATCTCCCCTTTTGTGTTTGTTGGAAATCTCTAGATAAATTCAATAGATCACCAGCCACTATCAGAACTTGATACACAAGAAACAACTCAATTAACACTCTAAGTCTATATGAGCAATGATCGATGTAGAAAGTAAGATAGGAAACATGAATTGGGTTCTCATGTTTTATAATGCTTAAATATGTCCAAGCTATGATCCGACTGTTTCCTCATAACACCAAATTGAATTCTCCATTCCCATTCTCTCATTCTCCCCCTTTGTAACTCATCTTCTCATTGAATTTCTCCATTTCAACTTCTCCCCTTTTAGAAATAAACCCAAAGATCCTGATTTTGACTTGCACATCTCAAAACATACCCCCTAGATCATATCTCCCCCATAAACCTATATCACCTTAACAAACAGATTAAAACAGTTAATTCAAACAGGGAGAGGGGAACACTCGTAACCTCCTCATGCACTGAGAGGTGGCTGATCACTGAGGTTCAACCAATGTTTCTCAAACACATGTTCTAATAATGGATTAAGTCATAATGTTAGCCACTTGGTCATCAATTCTAACACAATCCATTTTAACCACGCCCTCTTCAAATTTTCCATGATGAAGTGATATATGATTTAAATATGTTTCAAACAAGAATGTTGAATAGTATTATTCATAATATTGAATGTGCTCTTGTTGTTATAGTGAATCACCATTGGTCGTTTCACCTCGTCTCCAATATCAATCAATTATTACTTCATCCAAAATAGTTGAGTGCAATCCTTTGTAGCAGATATGTATAATCTACTTTAGTAGTAATAAGAGAAGTACTTTCCTATTTATTACTCAACCATCCCACACATTTCCTGACAATATATAATTCTCCACCACTGGTGGACTTTCTATCTACCACATCCCTAACTCAGTCAACATTAGAAAATACTGATAGTTCATTATCACTTCCTGTAGAAAAGTATAACCCATAATTGTGAGTACCTTGAATGTACCTCATGATTATTTTCCCTTACTCCAAATGTTATTCCTTAGGATTACTCTAAAAGCGGGATACTAATCATGTTGCAAAGATAATATCTGGTAATGTCCCTATCAGGTACAATAATCTTCCAATGACTCTTCTATACATTGTGGGATCTATATATGTCCCATCCCCATGCTTTCCTAGTTTTTACCCAACAACAATCGGAGTCGACATTGGTTTGAAGTCATGCATATTGAATTTCTTCAGCAACTCTCTAGCATACTTTTCTTGATAAATAAAATTATGGTCTTTCCTTTAAATCACTTTCAACCTTAAGAATTATACGAGTTCACCAATCATAGAAATTTCAAATTCTGAATTTATGTGATTATAAAATTATTCCACTGATCCCTTCCTACTGTCGCTAAATATAATATCATCCATGTACACAACCACTATAAATTGATCTTCCTGTGAATTCTTCATACAAAGATTATGATCGAAAACTCATCTTTTTAATTTGATCTTCTTCAGATAATAACCCAGATGAGAATACCATTCTTGTGGTTCCAATCATTAAAATGTAGTTTTTTTTATTCAAGAGCACTATTTAGGAATTATATCTTCAACATTCATCTGATAAAATTTATATCCTCTTTGAATTTACATAGCAAGGAAAATCCTGATCAACTCCAGTATCACTGCCAGAGAAACTCTTTATTCAACATAAATTACTTCAATTTGGGCATACACTTTAAAAACTAGGCATTCCTCATTTCTAATCATATTTCTGTGCTCATAAATTTCTCCTATGAGTTTCAGATGAAGTTTCTTCATCCATGATTTCCTCTTCTAATTCTTCTTAGTGGCTTATTCATCACTATTTTTTTGTCTCCATGACAAGGGAAAATCTTAACATCATCTTCATAATGGTGGATATCAATAAAAATGGATTTCAATAAATTTAAGTATAGTGTATACACCAAAATGGTTCTTTAACTTGTGATTGTACACATTAGACAACTTTCACAACATCACTAAGGATAATCTTCTTGAACAGTTGTTCTCCAGGATACCATAAATAAGATCAAGCTGTGATGGTACCTTCTTTATCCTAACTGTCTAGAATAAAACATCTTTATCTTCATCAAATAAATGATCCTCCATCATATTTATATTTAAATAGCAAATTAAGGAATCATTCAAATATGGTGACTTCTTTAGCTTGGCTATCAAGAATTGACAACCCAATCTACTTCTCAGGTTCCCCCCTAAGAACTTGCTTCACCTTAAATTACCTGCATTATAAGAACATATAAAATACAAAAAATATTAGGGGAATAAGGCGGATCTTCTTTGCTTCATCATTATGAACTGCACAGTTGAGATGATCTTCTCAACCATGTTGCTCCATTTGACCCAGTCTTCATACTTGCACATCTAAACATATGTTCTGATTTATGTTGTCATGGAATATATCTCTTCACATTCTCTTCTGCTTTTTGTGAATAATTGTTCTTCTTAACAACTATTATGGATGATATATTCTTACTCATTTTAAGGAATGATTCTTTCTATGGTATTAAGGTTAAACATCATTTTGCAATATGACCATATTTCATGAATCTATTACACAGAACATCTTTAACATGAGATTTTCATTTTGTTAGACAACACTCATGACCTTTTTCCATATCATGTGGGGACTTTTTTTTTCTATTTTCATTGGCCTTAGGCTGTGAATCTTCACATTTTCCCATTCTTTCCAAATCTTCTGTCTAGATAACTAACATGTCATTGGGAACTGTCAAAGCAAGATTAGATCTTTCACATGGATTATTCTGAGTGTCATCCATCTTAGTAGTTCTCTTGGATGCACTACCTTTCCACTTAATGGATTTAGAATCCAAGGTCTTCTCACAATACTTCTTTTATACCTTCTTGGGAGGATTTATGTTCACAAAATTCTTATGATTTATTCCCAAGGTTTCATCTTCATTCCAGGATAGATTTTCTGATATTATTTTCTTATTAGTTATGGGAACATGTTGAGATGAGCATGTACCAACCTTGTGACCACTACCATTGCATGCATCACAGATGTTATCAAGCATTCTAAATATATTTGTAGTAAACATATGATTCTATACTTGTGGATGTTTTTTCTTCATTTATGTATTGACCCCCCATGAGATATGAATCCTTTTTGATTTTACATTTTGAGGATTGTACCAATAATTTAATGCACAATACTCAAATCTGTTACAACACTAACATTGACCCACAAATCTTGATTTCTTTATATCTCTTGTATAAGGTTGTTGGGTCTTCTTCATGACTTGTTGAGATCTTTGTGGGAAACCGGCTTCCATACCCTTTTCCCTTTCCACCCAATTCATAGTGGTAGGTTTTATATCTTCTTTCTTCATCCATACTTTTCTAGTATTTATCTTACAACCTACACTCTTCATGCCCGAATGTCCCGAAGGCCTTATTTTTTATTTTATTATGGATAATCCCCCTTTTAAGGGTTGAAGGGGAACCCACACATGACCCGTAGGCCCAAGGGACAAGGCCCAAATGACCCGCAATACATGACCCGAAGGCCCAAAGGCATACCATGCCCAATAAATGACCCGAAGGTCCAGAGGCATACCATACCCAATACAACTTGCACTCTTCATGAAAATAGGTTTTGATTCATTTACACAAGTTGGTTTGGATGGTACCTATTTCTTCTCAGATACTTGAGATAGATCGTCAAATGATGTCATGATCTTCTTATCACATATTGGTGGTCTTTTAGCTTTTGAATCCCCCAATGAACATTGAGTAGCTTCATCAACTGTTTCCTTATTTTGTGAAGTCTTAGTAAATTTATTCTCAAGATTTCCCAACTAAGCTTACAAATCAATACATTTCATATTGAGGATGATTTTCTGATATTCAATCATAATCATCTTTCCTTCACAATCACTATTCATTCTAAAAACTTCTTCTTCATGCATATTAACTTTGTTTTGAATCAAAGAGTCATGTTCCCTGATCTTCTTGGATATTTCATCTAATTATAAACCCTTTTCATGAGTTCTATTTTTCAATTTCTCTTCAAGCGCATGAATATTTTGTTCGAGAGTATTTTTTGACTCCCTCTTTCTCTTAGAATTATTTGATGTAATTTGAGGATATTATTTCATGTTACCTATTTATTTATTCAAAAATTACAACCTATTTGGAGAGCTTAAAACATACTAGAATTTTGCTTTTCAAGCCTACCTCTATAGAATCTTCTTCCTTCCTCAGTTGGGTGATTTCTACCTGCATACATTGAAATACTTCACAAACAAGGGATGCACTTTCTTCAGTAATTTTATGTAAAAAATTTCTTAATCTATAAACTGAGAATTCTTGTGAGGTTGTAGATTGATCATCATCACCACTTGTGCTAGAATCCTAATTCTGAGGACAAATTTCAAAGGTGCTAACACATACCTCCTGATCACTTGAATATTTTGATTTAAATGAGGTAGAAAGGTTGTCCTTATAATTAGTGGAAACCCAAGACACATTCTCTTTACTTTCTAGGCCTAAAATATATTCATTGTCAGAAAAGAATAGAGAACCAGATACTACCTCTTCTTTAGATAAGAGGGACTTCTTCAACTGTCTCTTCTCTTTCTTTTTCATGTTCATCATGGTCTTGTTGGATATAGAATTTTTCTCTAAATATTAATAAAAAATTCACTTCATTGTTGACTTAGGAAAGAAAATAAAATCTTAAAATGAGAACGAATTTACTATAGAGAATCCAAAATAGGTTAACCTTGGCTCTGATACCACTTGTAGGACCCCAGAACACCCTGAGAGGGGAGGGGTGAATCAGGGTGTCAACTTTTTCTTCTAAAGTGATGGATCTTGTTCCCACGTTAGTAGGAACATGTTAAACCTATCTATTAGAGTAGTGTAGTAATAAAACATTCACATGAAGAGAGATAACATAATAGTTTTACTTGGTTCACCACTAAGGGCTAGTCTAAGGAGCATACGTGTAATGACCCAAACTTTTGAATAATATTTTGTTTCCTGAAATTGTTTGTTTTACTATGTAATAATAAATAAAAATATATAAGTATAAATTAAATGTGACCATCATGTTTTGACCGTTATATGACCATTGGTTAATATGACTGTTGGAAATAATAATAAACTTTAACGTTATAATTATTGTTTATAAATAGAAATGATAATGGAAAATTAATGCAGAAAGAAGAGTTGATGACTTCATCCAGTAGACTATTGTCATACGAAGCCTATTTTTAAGAACTTGGGAAGGAGGTAGCATATCTAGGCTTCTCTCTAGACCAATCCCAAGACGAGCTTCAATAATTGAAGCATGAATAAAATCGCTTTCAGGAGAAGTTCAAGTTGGTATAAATTACCACTTGGGCAATGTTATCTGAGCCACCCTAAGAGTCTATCACCAATACACACCTTAACCTTAGGTTGTATTAGTGTGTTATAAGAGGTTATGTGTCATTATATTATATAATTAATGTATAATCCCTTTGTGTAAGTAATTTTTTTTCTATCATTTCATTTTTAATAATAGTTTTGCTTAATAAAATGGAATTTTATAAATTGATTATTTTTGGAATATAATTTGTACAATACAAAAAGATATAAATGTTTATAATAAAATATTATATCATGAATAATACTTATTATATTAAATATTATTATAAAAACACTCATGTTTAATTACTAATGATAAAATAATTTCATTTTTTTTGAAATTTTACTATGCATTCACTATGCTTTTTTCTGTCCACTATTATTTTTAATAAATGAGTATTTTTATAGTTAAAAGATAAATTTATCATATTTAGAGATTTATTATGATAAAATAAATGTTATTTTTGAATTTATAACATTGATATTAGTTTACTTTGAATTTATGAGATTTTTATAAAATGTTTTGTTTTCTGGTGAATAGTAAAAATATAGTTTTGAGTTTTCGGTGTGTTTGATGAAATAATAATGATTTAATATGTAATTTAAAATGATGGTAAACTATTTTGAATTAAAATATTATATGAGGTGTCCCAAGTGTCCAATACCATGGGAAAATACCATGGGAAAGCCCATGGTTTTGCAAATACCACTAATGAGGTGTCCTAAGAAATTAATAAACAACTTCCTATATTTTACTATAAATACCCACCCATTATTTCATTTACTTTAATTAAAAAACTATCCACCTAAAATATATAATATTATTACCTCCCAAGTCTTCCTAATTACCTAAGTTCCCGATCTTAGAGTTTTAGAAGTTACTCTTCAAGGTAAGGGAATTCTCAACTTCTCTTTTCCTTTCAAGTTCTCTTCTATGTGGAATGTCTTTAAAATTTTTATACCATGTTATTATTTACATTTTATTCTGTCACTAAACTTTATTTTGAGTATTTTATTAATGTTTTACCCTTTTACCCTATTTTTTAATGTTTTATAAAACCATATTTCATAATTGTTATGCTGTAGAATTTTCATCTCAAAATATCTCTCTTTTTCTCAAGAAATTATTTTATTTTCTTTATGTGAATAAATAAACATATTTAATTTATAAGTGTATTCATAAAGACATAAAAATTATTTATTTTATTCTATAATTTACATACATAAAACCCTTATTCCCTTTCCATGGGTTATAAATGACATAATGATCATGTTTTTAAGCACTTTTTAAAACGCCATGATTTTAATATGAAACCCATTTCTTTTATTCTCTATGGTTTATTTATGAAATGTTTGATTATGATATATGTGTATCACATGAAAATAAATAAATATTAATGCTTCATAATGATATCACTCCAATTCATTGGGTAAAAAAAATAATCTCTAGAGATGAAAAGTTTTACGATACCTTGGTAAATAACCTTGGTAATTTTTATGACACCATGGGGATGGACCTTGGTGATATGATTGTGAATATCTAAATTAAATATTGTAACCACATTTTCAATTTATGATTTATGTTATTATTATTATTATATGCCTCTTTTTCATGCCTTTATTAAATTCCTCATGTTATTATTGATATCTCTCAAGTTCACATGTAACTGTTTCCCTTGTTTTCCCTTACTGGGCCTTATGCTTACCCTTTACTTTGATGTATGTCCCCAGGTTTTGAGTTGGAGTAATTATACTTAATATGAACAAATTAATAATCCTTTCAAGTGGATTAGAATATATTTTTTTTCATGTTTTCATGTATTATTTACCTTATTTCCAAGACACTAAACTTTAAAGATCCTCTGTTTGTAAAATGTAATGAAAAGTTTTGTAATAAAATGGTGAGATTCCATAATTGGTATCAAATGATAGTTTTTTATTTATGGAATTAGGATTTAAAAACTTTAGGAATAACTCTAAGGAAAATTTTAAATATAGGAAAGCATCCTGGTATTTTGGTGAAATATTAAGTATGTGGTTTTCGAAAAAGGAAATCCATGTCTGGATACAAACAAGTGGATGTGGATTTGGCATAAATGTATCTAGGGGTAAAACCCAAAAACACTACTTTGAGATAGAATTAAATGTGAACTGGTGCATGAAAATAGGCCTTGTTTCACTCTTGGTTTAACACTCCTGGGGGATATTTTTGGTTAATCATAGGATTTTTATGAACCATTATAAAGGATTTATAGAGAATATAATTATTGATAATGAATAACATGTTTAAGAATGATGTTTTAAAATATAAATATAATTTAGAGTTATAAGATTCTTAAATAAAATAAGTGTCTCACTAAGGTTTTCTTCTTTTAGAAAATGATAGGAAATAGGAGGAACCATACAAATAGTGACCATAATGGACCATGCACTGACAAACCTCTGATGGAAGCCATAATGGAAGAATTCATGAGAATGATGAATCAACTGACTCAAGTTATGAGAAATAACTTAAATCAAGCTAAGATGCTGATTTAAAAAGAAGGGAACAACATTCTGTTGAGTCCTTTATACATCAACAACCACCAAAATTTAATGGATCTACCAACCCATTTATTGTGAAACTATGGATAAGGTCTATAGAAAAGATATTTTTTGTAATTTGTTATTCTGAACAAGATAAATTCACCCTGACTATTTATCGATTAGAGGGAGAAGCTGATTAGTGGTGGGAGTTGATTAAAAACATAAGGCCAAGAGGGAGATTGAATCTATGGAGTGGGAAAAGTTCATAGGGATCTTCTTCAAAAATTATTTCCATCATTCAATGAGAAAGAAAATGGAGAAAGAATTTCTCAAGCTAAAGAAGAAGAATGAATCTGCTGGATGCTAATATATTAACTTCACAAGGATTTAATATTACAACTATAACTTTTTTATGGATCCTAATGAGAAGGTTGATATATTTTTCAGTAGACTAAGACCTCATCTATAAAAGAATCTATCCAACCGAGACTATGAAAACTATGAGGAGATCATATGAAGTGTTCTGAAAGTAAAACTAGAGTTTGGTGAGATGCATTGGTCCCATAAATACAATAAAAATAAAATATCAATGGATCCAATCTTGGGAAGGATTTTTGATTAGGGAAGAGGAGGAAAGTAAGTGAAACTTTCCACATGTAATAAACATGGAAATAAGAATTTAGGGAATTTCCTTCTTGGGAGTGCGAAGTGTTAAAAGTGTAGAAGAGATGGATATATCGCTCGAAATTGTCATAGTGAGGTGAAGCCTCAAATTCCCAACACTAATGAAAAAGGGAAGATGGTGAAATACATACCTAAAGTACAATGATTCAAGTGTGTATAGCTTGGGAACTTTTCCAATCACTATCCAAATATGAGGGTAGTGGAAGGGAATCACCATCAACCTCAGTATAGGCCAAGGGAGAAAGGTCATGATTTTTCTATCATGCTGGCTGGAGTTGAAGCTTCAAATGACGTGGTGGCATGCACTCTTGTTTTTCTCTCAAATCTAGCAAGTACTTTGTTTGATTCTGGTTCTAAACATTCCTTTATTTCCTTAAAGTTTTCAAATAATATAGAATCAATCCATGAACTACTCAATTTAGAGTTATCATTAAAGACTCTTGTAGGGATTATCCAAGAATAATCAGTGTTTAGAAACTCTAATATTTACTTTAGAGATCATAATCTTATCTCAAATCTAGTAGCCATTCCCATGTTGGAATTCAACATTATACTAGGTATAGACTGGATCTCAAAGTATAATGCTAAGATCAAATGCAGAAGCAAGTAAATATTAGTAGTCTTGAATGGAAAACCTACAATTATCTCCCATGGAGAGATATCTCGACCTGATCTTTTCCTAGAATCACCTCCCATTACCTTCTTTATAGATTTTATCGGTGAATAAGAAGAATTAAATGAGAGTATAAGGATAGATAATGTCCCCATAATCTAGGAATACAATAACGTATTTCTTAAGGAGTTACTTAGATCTCCCCTAGAAATAGAGTTAGAGTTCTCCATTGAACTCATACCTGGATCTCATCTAATATAAAATACCCTGTATAGAATGGAAAATGTGGAGTTGGATGAATTAAAGAAACAACTCCAAGATCTTTTGGAGAAGTGGTTTATCTGACCAAGTGTGTCTCCTTGGGGAGTGCTTGTTATATTTGTGAAGGAGAAGGATGGATCAATGAGGCTATGCATTGATTATAGAGAACTGAACATAATCATTGTGAAGAAAAAATACCCTCTTCCAAGAATTGATGACTTATTTGACCATTTTTTTGGGGGTCGATTCTTCTCCAAGATCTATCTTCAATGGTTATCATCAATTAAGGGTGAAGAAAGAAGATATTCCAAAAACTGCCTTTTGATCAAGATATGATCATTATGATTTTGTTGTTATGCCATTTGGCTTGACTAATGCACCTACTATATTTATGGATTTTATGAATATAGTCTTTAAGGACTACCTTGATAACTTTTGGTAGTTTTTATTGACTATATTATGATATATTCCAAAATTTGCGAGGATCATGGGGATCATCTAAGGGTTATTTTGAAAACTCTATGAAAGGAGAGGATTTTTGGAAAGTTCATCAAATGTGAATTTTGGTTACAACAAGTTACTTTATTAGGGAACATTGTAACCAATGAAAGAATCTCATTTGACCCTACAAAGACAAAGGTTGTAGAGGAATGGCCTCAACCTACAATAATAACTGAGATTTTTAGTTTCCTTGGGTTAGTGGGATATTATAGGAGGTTTGTGAATTTTTTTTCACAGCTCTATAATTCACTAACCAAGTTAACTAAAAAACAGTTTAAGTTCATCTAGAAAAAGGAGTGTAAGGAAAGTTTCCAAGAGCTAAAGAAGAGATTGGTTACTGCACCCATGTTAACTCTTCCCTCAATCATAGAAGGACTTGTTATTTTTAGTGATGAATCTATAAAAAGGATTGGGTGAGTCCTCATGAAAAATGACAAGGTGATTGCTTATGTATCTCGATAGCTAAATCCTCAAGAGTAGAATTATCCTACGCATGATCTAGAGATGGTTGTGGTTGTTTTTCCTATGAAGATATGGAGGCACTATCTTTATGGGGAGAAGTGTGATATATACATAGACCATCAAAGTTTCAAGTATATTTTCACAAAAAAAGAATTGAACATGAGATTAAAGAGATGGTTTGAATTTCTTAAAGACTATGATTGTTCAATTCATTATCACCTTAAAAGAGCATACAAATTTGCTGATGCATTAAGTAGGAAAAACTATGTTGTTCTGGAAAAGATGAGGATTAAAAGAGATCCCTTGATCAAAGACCTAGTGAATATGGACATGGGAATATTAAGGGAAGAGACATTTATTCTCGCTCAAATTTACCCAAGAGATGAAGGTAGAATGGTCCTTGTAGTCTAGCTTGGGTTGTCAAATCCTCAGAGACCTAAGAAGTAACCTATATACACGTACATTCTATGGATTGTTTTTGGCTATGAAGTGTCCAACTTGGGTTGATTTTATATGGTTTTAAGTAAACTCTAAGAGACTTAAGCGAATTCAATTAAATGAAAATGGGTTGATCTTAAGATTATGCTAGGGTTGGATTGAATGAATTTTACTTCTTTAGACAATTTTGGTTTAATTATTCTTGATGAATCCATTCTTCAAAATAACACTACCTTCATCATTTTCTGGTTTGATGCTAATAAACTCAATTACTAATCCCCTACACACTTATATAACCAAATTCATGATGTATCCAAGGTACATGGTCCTTTTAGTAATTGGATTTATCTTCCTCAAACACAGTGAAGATGAAGAGTGGAAATAACTGAAGAATGGAAGTCTTAAATTAGTTAACCAATTAACAACAATTCGTTCATAAAATAACATTCAATCCAGCCTTTGAATATTCCTAATATAAAAACATTAAAGGGTTATCCCTCCATTGATGGTAAACTATCAATGGTGGGTAGAAGATGGCTTACAATAATTAGATTGAAGAAATTAAAACTGCGGAAATAACGAGCACTCCTCCGTGTGTGTGAATGAAATTCACACCTATGTGTGAACTAATTTAGCACAACAAAGAGATATCACTGTTATTTGTGATTATAATGTTTTAATGAAAGAAATGGGAAGAATATAAGAGAAAGATGTTGATTAAGAGCAAAGAAGTACAAAAAGGAAACTTATATGGAAATTGAAATGCGATTACAAACACAAAGTGGTAGCATAACATTACAATTAAACCAAACACCCAAGATCCTCAAATCCCCCAAAACCACTACCTTAAATAGGAATTTTTTATCCCTTTGGTAGATCCTCCAACAGTCCAAGTCTCCTCAATTAATTGTGGTAGGCAATAGGTGGGTGGAAAGTAAGGGAGAGTTGATTTTTCCACCCTTGACCCGAGGTGGCAGCCAGCTTTCCTTCACCAAACAGAAGCGCTTGTAATACATGCTATATGGCCGAATCAGAGTGGTCCATAGAATAAGAAAATGTATCCTAGGATTTCTTATAACTACCTATCAAATTTGGGCCCATTTGAAGTTGTGTATTCCGAGATATGATCAAATTAGTGGTCTGTTTTTCTGGGCCGCAGAATCTGGCCCAGAATTTTATTTCTAACTTAGGCCACCTAAATGGACACCATGGAGGCAGAATTAGAATTGGATCCTCAAGAGTGATTTGTTCCTATACATTGATTCTATAAACCCACTAAATTTGGGATTAATTGGGCCTGTATGTTGGGCCCCACAGTCTTATCAGTGGGATGGTGTCCAATCTGACTTCTCCAGAATTGTTTCCTTTCATCACAAAATATCCCCATCTTCTTCCATGAATTCTCCAATGATCCCTGAATCAAAAATGTTCATATATTTATGTGTATATAAAATTCCCAAAATATAAAATTAAAATATGTATAATTATATTCCTTAAAATCAGATGAATCATTGGGTACTTTAAATGATGTTAAAAAATGTACCACATAATAGTGCATTTTAAGAAGGTATTACATCATAATGTGAAATGGTGTTCAAAGTGTAAAATGAACTAAAATTGTGTTTATGAATAATAAATCACATGAATATTATATATATTAACAATGAATATTATCCTCATTTAGTGGCTAATCACACCCCCAACTTGAGTTTTGCTAGTCCCGAGCAAAATATATCTCAACAATATGAAATTCGAATTCCCTTTTCCAAAAACATTTTAATACACAATGATCACCAGAAACCCTTATACCAAAAAATCATGAAACCCATCAAAATATTTTAATACAATATGTTTTCATAAGCAGATCCCAATCCCAATCCCATTTCTTTGTTCAAATTCATTGCCATATTTCATCCAATATCAATTAAGTATGATGATGTGTTGTGCATCACAATAGACATGGGAGTTCATATTTATTCAAGGGGGAAATTACAAAAGCGCTAGGTGGAATCAAATTTCAATATTAGGATGAGTATTCAATTTTTTTTTATTATATATATATATATTTTTTATTTTTTTGCAATTTTTCCATGGTAATTGAAATTGCACTGAAAAGAGTCAACCCCTGTAGCGAGACTTTGCCGATGACTCCAAGGCTCAAAGACCTTAGGGAACCAAGTAAATCCCACATACTCGGGCATCATATCAAGTTAACTCAGTCAAAAATAAATTCAAATTACCAAAAATAGAGATAAAATTAC
Source organism: Viscum album (assembly GCA_963277665.1). Taxonomy (NCBI): domain Eukaryota; kingdom Viridiplantae; phylum Streptophyta; class Magnoliopsida; order Santalales; family Viscaceae; genus Viscum; species Viscum album. Next base: position 404,036,555 of record OY728142.1, read on the forward strand.
TAACTTTGGTCCAGACAACTATGGAGCCAGGATCCCCAAGTGCCGAAAGCCACGCATTAGGTCATTTCATTGCTCTACGCGCAAATTTATTATTATTTTTTATTTTTTTATTGAATAATCATACTAAAACTAAAATGATCACAAAAAATATGCTATTTATTTGGGGGACCCCATGAACTCAAAATAATACCCCACTATCCAAAGGACGTGCATTGTGATCTTTTTTTTATTTGGATGAAAATATAAACGATGAAATATCACATTGGATAGCCACACCTTCCAAAATCTATGCTCATGAAATTATAAAAGGATTAAAATCAGAATCAGGGAATGCTAAATTATTTGATATTCAGTTTCAAAGTGTGCAATGTTTATTACCATGTTCAAATTTAAAAGAATTTTTCCTTCCATTTACACTTTTTTTTTCAAATCATTCATTTTTTTTACAAAAAATCATTTTTTGTTTTATCTCCCCCCCAACTTAAAATAACACTTTCCCCAGTGTTTAAAAAAAAGAAAATTTTTAAGGGGGTATAGGTAGATAATGAAAGTTCAAAAAGGAAATTGAAAATGAGGATCATGGAATGAAGTCACCTGGTGGTTGAAGTTGAAATTCTTGCCGCTTTATTTTAATCCTTTGATATCCATGTCACTTGCAGAGTTCCCTAGTAGAAAAAGGAAAAAAAAAACAAAAAAACAAAACAAATATATATATATATATATATATTTATATAATAAGGAAAGTAAAATATAAGTATATATATAAAAATTATAGAATAAAGAAGAACAAAAAGTCGTAGGTCAGTGGTAAGCGTGCGCCCCTGTCTCCCTTCGGTCCTGGGTTCGAATCTCCACAGCTTCTCCGGTTGTGATGGGGTTTGACCCATGACCCACGACATGTCCCTTTTTTTTATTATTATTATATTTTTATATATTTTTTTGTATTTTTATTTTAATCCTACAAACACATTAAAATAAAACAACTCATGATACATTGTATTCATCTTAAATTTCTGGGTAAGGCATTACTCAAGGATCACACCATGTGACACAAATGAATATGGTGCTCCCCTTTCATACCCATCCATACTCATAATAGAAGAACAAGTCAACAATCTATTTTTTATTTTTAAAAATAAAAATGATTAATTAATCCTATTTAAAATATAAATTTGATTAAAACAAAAAAATGATTGGAAACTTGAAAACCATGGGTTGCCTCCCATGCAGAGCTTTGTTTAACGTCGTTAGCCCGACATGGATCCTAAATCTATCAATTTTTCTTGGTTCATAGGTTGTCTTAGTTAACTAAACCTCTATTTCCTGTTTATTGAATGATTCAATGAATGGTTTTAACCTTTGAACATTGACCTTGAAAATGTAACCACTTATGGGATCTTCAATCTCTACTGCCCCATGGGGGTACACATGATTCACTATGAAAGGACCTAACCATCTAGAGATTAACTTTCCTGGGTGTAAATGAAGTTTTGAACTATACAAGAGCACAAGTTTTCCCAGTTCAAAATGTTTGACCATGATATTCCTAGATTGGTAGGCCTGAACTCTATCTTTATTGATCCTTGAATTTTCATAAGCCTCCATCCTTAGTTCCTCTAGTTCATTGAGATCTAATTTCCTTTTTATTCCGGCCAATGAGAGGTCATAATCCATTTTATTAATTGCCCAAAAGGCCTTATGCTCAATTTCAACAGGTAAATGGCATGCTTTTCCATAAAACAACCTATATGGGGACATTCCTAGGATGGTTTTGAATGCTGTACGATATGCCCAAAGAGCATCTAAGAGTTTCTCAGACCAATCTTTCCTAGAGGGGTTGACATTTTTTTCAATAATTTTCTTAATCTCCCTATTTGCTAACTCAGATTGACCAGTGGTTTGAGGATGGTATGTAGTATAAACTTTATAAGAAATACCATACTTAGACATGAGTAAAGAGAATGAGAGATTGTAGAAATGGGTTCCTCAATCACTGATTATAGCCCTAGGAATTCCAAATCGAGAAAATATGCGCTCTTTCAGAAATCAGATCACAACATGATGGTCATTAGACTTGGTGGGAATGGGTTCAACCCATTTTGAGACATAATCAATAGATAAAAGGATATAGTGGTATCCCTTAGAGTTTGGGAAGGGTCCCATGAAATCAATTCCCCAACAATCAAAGATTTCAATGACTAGAATGGGAGTGAGGGTCATTTGATTCCTTTTGGTAATGGATCCTAATTTTTGACATTGAGGACAACTTTGGCAGAGTTGGTAGGAATCCTTAGGGAGGTTAGGCCAGTAGAAACCACTTTGGAGGACCTTTGCAGTGGTTTTCTTTGTGGAAAAGTGGCCTCTACATGCCTCCGCATGACAGAATCTTAGAATGGACTATTGATCAGACTCAGGAACACATATCCAAATGATTTGATCAGGACAAAACTTGAATGGGTAAGGATCATCAAACACATAGTGTTTGACATCATAAAGAAACTTCCTTCGAGCTTGCGTCCCTAGGAATTTTGGAACGACTCCTGTAACTAAGAAATTGGCTATGTCAGTATACCAAGGGCAGTCACTCAGAGAGTATAGCTGTTCATCAGAAAATGAATTAGACACAGAAAGGTGATTTGAGTTGTCTTTTAATTCCATCCTAGATAGGTGATCATCTACAACATTTTCAACTCCCTTTTTATCCTTGATTGTGAGGTCAAATTCTTGTAAGATAAGGAACCACCTAATCAGTCTAGCCTTAGAATCTTGTTTTTGGAAGAGGTATTTTAGTGCAGAATGGTCAGTGAAAACAGTGATGGGGGATCCTAAGAGATAGGACCTAAACTCCTCTAAGGCAAAAACAATAGAAATTAACTCCTTTTCAGTGGTGGTGTAGTTGATTTGGGCATCATTTAAGGATTTTCTTACATAAGCAATGACATAAGTATTTGTATCACAATGTTTTCCTAACACAACTCCTACAGTAAAGTCACTAGCATCACACATAAGTTTGAAAGTAAGGTTCCAATTTGGAGATTTCATGATGGGGGGAGAGGTGAGAGAGGATTTTTGGGTTGAGAATGAACCCTCACAGCTTTCTGTCCAAACAAATGGAGCATCTTTTACTAGAAGAGCAGAAAGGGGATGGGAGATTGAACTAAAGTCCTTGATGAATCTTCTATGGAAATCAGCATGTCCTAAGAAAGACCTCACTTCCTTGACAGTTTTGGGTGATGGAAGGTGAAGAATGATGTCAACCTTGGCTTTATCAACTTCAATACCCCTACCTGGGACCAGATGGCCTAGAACTAGTCACTCTTTAACCATGTAATGACATTTTTCCCAGTTTAGGACCAGATTTTTTTCTTCACATCTTGACAATACTCTCTCTACATTCCATATACTTCCCTCAAAAGTATCCCCAAACACAGAGAAGTCATCCATGAAGACCTCTATAAAATCCCCTACCATGTCTGAGAAGATTCCCATCATGCACCGCTGGAAGGTTCCAGGAGCATTGCATAAACCAAAGGGCATGCGTTTGAAGGCAAAGGTACCGAATGGAAATGTGAATGTAGTCTTCCCTTGATCCTCTAGGGAGACCTCAATTTGATTTTACCCCGAGTAACCATCTAAGAAACAGTAGAAGGCATGAACTGCCACTCTTTCAAGGACTTGTTCAATGAATGTTAAGGGGAAATGGTCCTTCTTGGTGAATGAGTTTAGCTTCCTATAGTCACTACATACCCTCCATCCACTACTCACCCTTGTTGGAAGAATCTCTCCATCCTAATTGGTTATCACTGTGATTCCATCCTTTTTTAGAACCACTTGGATTGGTCTCACCCATTCACTCTCAGCTATGGGATATACGATACCATCTTTTAACAATTTCATAAGTTCTTTCCTTACTACCTCCATGAGATTAGGATTGAGTCGCCGTTGAGGTTGACGAAATGGCTTTGAATTAGATTCTAGAATAATCTTATGAGTCCCGATAAGTGGGCTAATCCCAGGAATATCAGACAGGGTCTAACCAATGGCTTTCTTATGTTTCCTAAGGACATCTAGAAGCATCCTCTAATGATTTGATTTGAGAGAATAAGAAATGACAATAGGATGTGTTTTATTGTCCCCTAGGAAAGCGTACTTGAGTGCAGCAGGAAGTTCCTTCAATTCAAGATCAGGTTGGTTCAGAATTTCAGCAGAATATTGGGACATTGGATCAAGTTCAATTAATTTTTTTATAGCTTCAGATAGGATTGATTCCCCACATGTAGAAGTTTCAGCTACTAGATTGGCTTGATCAGATTTAGGGAAGGAAGTTTGATTAGTCTCTATGAAATTGGGTTCCTGAAAGGTTTCACTGATTGTTAGACATAAGACTTCATCATAAGAGCAATTTGAAAATGATTCAAGCCAAGGAGATAAAACTCCTTCATGTGAACAAAGGAAATCAATCTCATCCTGACTTAAACATTCAAAAAATATTCCTTGATGTTCTATTGATTCATTATCAATGCTTCCTATCATGTTTACTTCATGAATGTCCTCATCATACCCTATTTGTGAGCTTTCATTATTGATGTTCAAGTCTAGACTCATGTTCCCAAAGGTGATGGTCATGTTCCCATTTCGGACTCGGATAATAGAGTTAATTATTGCAAGAAAATGATGACCAAGGATGATTGGAGCTTGTTCCTTATTTCATAAGTTTGGATGGTTGTCAAGGACAATGAAGTCAGCAGGGTAGATGAAGTTTTCAACCTTTATTAGAACGTCCTTTAAAATCCCCTTTGGAACCTTAATGCTACGATAAGCAAGTTGAAGTGTGAAAGATGTGGGTTGGAGTTATTCTAGGCCTAACTGGCAGTACATGACATAGGGGATGAGATTGACACTAGCACCTAGATCACACAAGGCCTTGACAAATTTTCTTTATCCTAGTTCAACATTGATGTAAGGGAAACCTGGGTCTTTCAACTTAGGAGGAATGGTCCCTTGAATGGTGGTACTCACATTAGCAGCCAAAAGGACTTGGTTTTTATGTGAAAAATTTCTTTTAAAAGTGCACAAGTCCTTAAGGTACTTTGAGTAGGAAGGTATGGTTTGGATGGAATCGAGAAGGTGAATGTTCAACTTGACTTGTGAGAAGATTTCCCTCAATGTTTCACTCACTTCAGGCTTGGGTTTCCCCCTCATGCATTGAGGAAATGGTGCAGGTTGTGGGGTTGTTTGTTGAAGAGTTGTTTCTTTCACATTGTTATCAGTTTCCTCAGTTTGATCTTGTGGTTCATTTGAATTTTCATCAAAGTTTGAATCTTCAGGTGGGTTCTGAATTAGTTGTTCAGGTTTCTCAATTGATTTCCCACTGCTTAAAATAGTCAAAGCATTTAGTTGTTCATTAGTTGTTTTAGCACAACTTGACTCTCCCCTTGAATTTGAGGATGGAACCGCCTGAGTAGGTATGGGTTCCTTTCTAGTTTTGATGGTTTGAAGTTCTTTTTTAAGGGAAGAGACTTCTGAGTTCATCCTCTCCATTTGTTTGCACAATTGTTCTAGTAGGCTTTGTGGAACAGTTTGGGTTGGTGCTTTAGAAGATTGGTTTATCGGAAGATATTTTGGAGGTGGGATGGTTTGTTGAAAATGGACCGGTGGCTGTTGGTATTGGATAGGTTGGGTTTGGAACTGGTTATGGTATTGGTAGTTCTGATGGGGGGTAAGTATTTTGTCCTTGTGGTTGGATAGGTTGTTGGTTATCTTTCCAGCGGAAGCCTGGGTGGTCATTATACCTTGGGTTGAAGTTGTTTTGGTATTGAGGATTTTGAAAGTTCAAGGCATTTACTTCTGCAGGGGGTCCTCTTAAAAGAACATCCTTTATGGATGGAATGGTTGGGCAGTTTTCTGTCTTATGGTCATGTTTGTCACAAATTGTGCAAACAGGGTCAACAGTTCAGATTTCATGGACTTTCCTAAGGTCTATCTCTTCAACCTTCCTAGAGAGTGCATGGAGTTTAGCCCTAAGGATTTACTCTTCTCTAAGTGTATGAATTCCAGTAGTTCTTTGTGGCTTTTCAGAATAAGGTGAAGTTCCCCATGTTTGGTTTTGTTTAGAAAGTCTTTCTAGATACTCATAAGCATCATTTGGGGCTTTGTTTTTAAAGGTTCCATTACACATCATGTCAATGAATTGTTTGTTCCCCGGACCCAACCCTTCATAGAAAATTCTCACTTGTTCAGGTATAGAAAAACCATGGTGTGGAACCATATTTAGAGTGTCTTTGAACCTCTCCCATGTTTCATAGAATTACTCTCACTCTTTTTCAAAATTTTTTTGGATACTCTTTTTAAGTGTAATTGTTTTGTGGTGGGGAAAGTATTTTTTTTAGAATTCTCTTTGTAGTTGGTACCAAGAGTTTATGGATGATGGTCTCAAACTATTTATCCAATTTTTAGATCGATCCTTTAATGAAAAAGGAAATAGCCTTATCTTATCTGATTCTAGTTGATGTGGGGGACACATGGTTTCTACAATGTCATTGAATTCCTTAATGTGAAGGTAGGGCATCTTGGACTCCATTCCATGGAATGTGGGAAGGTGGTTTTGGACATGGGGTTTAAATATGTAGTTTTCATCTCATAGGGAATTGTGTCTAATGCATGAGGGGGAATTGGTCCAGGAAGGTGTGAGGTATTCATTCATGGTTTGATCCATTGCATTCCCCAAGTTTGGGGCTGCCTCATTTGGGTTTCCATTTTGGTTCTCACCCGGGTTTATGAGTTTGTTTCTTTGAAGACCTTCCATTTAAATAGGCTCAATTTTTGACTCTGGAGTATTAGGAAGATTAGGATATAATGGAAAGAGTTCCCTTAGTGTACTTGACTCCCCAACCCCAGTACTATCCACCCTAACTAGACGGTTTGATTGATCGCGGGTGTAGGCGGACATGCGCCAAAAGAAAAAAAACGAGAAAGGGACAAGATAAGAGAATTTGGATGAGAAAAGAAGAAATGGGGGAGAATAGAATGGGTGTTTATATGACTTACTTTGTTCCCTAAAAATGGTGAAAAAATTTGATTCTCTCTCAAATTTACCCAAGAGATGAAGGTAGAACGGTCCTTGTAGTCTATCTTGGGTTGTCGAATCCTCCGAGACCTAAGAAGTAACCTATAGACACGTACATTATATGGATTGTTTTTGGATATGAAGTGGCCAAATTGGGTTGATTTTATATGGTTTTAAGTGAACTATAAGATACTTAAGTGATTTTAATTAAATGAAAATGGGTTGATCTTAAGATTATGCTAGGGGTGGATTGAATGAATTTTACTTCTTTAGACAATTTTGGTTTAATTAATTCTTGATGATTCCATTCTTCAAAATAACACTACCTTCATAATTTTCTTTTTTGATGCAACTAAACTCAATTAATAATCCCCTACACACTTATATAACCAAATTCATGATGTTTCCAAGGTACATGGTCCTTTTAGTAATTGGATTTATCTTCCTCAAACACAGTGAATATGAAGAGTCGAAATAACTGAAGAATGGAAGTCTTAAATTAGTTAACCAATTAACAAAAATTCGTTCATAAAATAACATTAAATCCAGACTTTGTATCTTCCTAATATCAACCCATTAAAGGGTTAGCCCTCCATTTATGGTATACTCTCAATGGTGGGCGGAAGATGGCTTACAAGAATTAGATTGAAGAAATTAAAACCGGGGAAATAACGAGCACTCCTCCGTGTGTGTGAATGAAATTCACACCTATGTGTGAACTAATTCATCAAAACAAAGAGATATCACTGTGATTTGTGATTATAATGTTTTAATGAAGGAAATGGGAAGAATATAAGAGAAATATGTTGATTAAGAATAAATAAGTACAAAAAGGAAACTTACATGGAAATTGAAATGCGATTACAAACACAAAGTGGCAGCAAAACATTACAATTAAACCAAACACACAAGATCCTAAGATCCTCCAACACCACTAAATTAAATAGGCATTTTTTATCCCTTGGGTCGATCCTTCAACAGTCCAAGTCACCTCAATTAATTTTGGTAGGCCATAGGTGGGTGGAAAGTAAGGGAGAGTTGATTTTTCCACCCTTGACCCGAGGTGGCAGCCAGCTTTCCTTCACCGAAGATAAGTGCTTGTAAGACCTTCTATATGGCCGAATAAGAGTGGTCCATAGAAGATGAAAATGTATCCCTGGATGTCTTATAACCTCCTGTAAAATTTGGGCCAATTTGGAATTATTTATTCCGAGATATGATCAAATTAGTGGGATGTTTTTCTGGGCCGCAGAATCTGGCCCAAAATTTTAACTCTAACTTGGGACGCCTAAATAAACACCATGGAAGCAGAATTAGCATTAGATCCTGAAATATGATTTGTTCCTCTACATGTATTATAGAATCTCACGAAATTTGGGATTCATTGGACCTGTATGTTGGGCCCCACAGTCTTATCCGTGGGATGGTGTCCAATCTGACTTCTCCATAATTGTTTCCTTTCATCACAAAATATCCCCATCTTCTTCCATGAATTCTCTAATGATCCCTGAATAAAAAATGTTCATATATTTAAGTGTATATAAAATTCACAAAATATCAAATTAAAATATGTATAATTAGATTTCTTAAAATCATATGAATCATTGGGTACTTTAAATGATGTTAAAAAATGTACCACATAATAGTGAATTTTAAGAAGGTATTACAATCATAATGTGAAATGATGTTCAAAGTGTAAAATTAACTTAAATGGTGTTTATGAATAATAAATCACATGAATATTATACATATTAAAAATGAATATTAGACTCATTTAGTGGATAATCAGACATCATCAAACCTATACCAAATGATTTATCTACTATAATTACTATAGAATATTAAGAAATATAAAAAATAAGATCCTTTTTTATAGAAGAAGTTTGAGGTTATGAATGATGGGGAGTTTACTGAGTTCAATATTGATCAAGAAGATGTACTAAAATTTCATAGAAGACTATGTGTTCCATCTATTCTGGAAATGAAGAAGGAGATGATGGATGAAGCTCATAGATATAAATTCTCTATACATCATGGAAGCACTAAAATTTATAGGGACTTCATGATCATTATTAGTGGGATAACATGAAAAAGGAGATTGCTGACTACACTACAAGGTGCCTGGTGTGTCAGAAAGTGAAGGTAGAGTGACAAATTCCTAAAGGGGTATTACAAACACTACCCATACCAGCATGGAAGTGGGACAATATCACTATGGAATTTGTCACTAGTCTCTCGAGAACTTCCAAAGGAAACAATGCGATATGGGTTATAGTGGATTGTCTCACCAAGACTGTCCATTTTATCTATATTTGGGAAGATTTATCTCTTGATTAACTTGCCAGGATTTGTGTGAGGGAAGTGGTAAAGATACATGGGGTACCAATCTATATCATATATGATCATGATCCAAGGTTCACATCAAAATTTTGGAGAAGTCTTCAATATGAATTGAGTATCGAATTGAATTTCACTATGGCCTATCACCCCCAAAATGATTTCCAATATGAAAGGACTATTCAAACACTCAAGGACATGCTCAATGGAATTTAAAGGTGGATGGGATCAACATATAATATTAGTTGAGTTCTATTACAATAATAGATTCCATTCAAGCATTCAAATGGAACCCTATAAAGCTATATATGGGAAGCGATGTATAACTCATACTTTTTAGGATGAAGCTGGTGAGAGAAAGCTTCTTGGGCATAATCTTGTGCAAGAGATGATAGAAAAGGTTCGTGCCATCTAATAACACATAAAGGCTACTCAGAGTCAGAAAAAGAGCTATACTGACAACCATCGAAGGGACTTAGAGTTTGATGTTGGTGATAGTCTTCCTTCTAATTTCTCCATAGAAGAGAGTCATGCAGTTTGGAAAGAAAGGGAAGCTCAGCCCTAGGTACATTAACCCTTATGAAATCCTTGATCGCATTGGAGTAGTGGCCTATCAGCTTGCACTAACTATAAATATAGCTCAATTTCATGATGTATTCAACATATCTCTCTTGATGAAGTACATACTTCACCCTTTATATGTATTGAATCCATAGGTGGTACAACTGGAACACGACCTCTCTTATGAGGATCATCCAGTGGAGAACTTGGATCATAGAGTTAAGGTTCTATGCAATAAGACTACCCACCTTGTTAATGTGATGTGGAGGAACCACAAATATGAATAATCCATGTGGGAACCAGAGGATACTATGAGGTAGAAGTACCCATACCTTTTCTCTTCTAAGGGTATGAGTAGAAATTTTGAGGATGAAATTTTTTAAGGGGGAAGAATGTAACCAACCAAACTTTTGAATAATATTTTGTTTCATGAAAATGTTTGTTTTAATATGTAATAATAAATAAAAATATATAAGTATAAATGAAATGTGACCATCAGGTTTTGACTGTTATATGACTGTTGGTTAATATGACTATTGGAAACAATAATAATTTTTAATGTTATAATTATTATTTCTAAATATAAATGATAATGAATAATTAATGTAGAAAGAAGAGTTGGTGTCCTCATCTAGTAGGATATTTCCATAAGAAGACCATTTTTCAGAACTTGGGTGGGAGGTAGTATCTCTGGGATTTTCTCTATACCAACCCCAAGCTGAGCTTTAAAAATTGAATCATGAATGAAATCACCTTTGGGAGAAGTTCAAGTTGGTGGAAATTACCACTCGAGCAATGCTATCTAAGCCACCCCAAGAGTTTTTCACCATCATACAGCTTACCCTTAGGTCATATGTGGGTGTTATAAGAGGTTATATGTCAAGGAATTATATATTTAATGTATAATACCTTTGTCTAAATGAAATTGTTTTTCCATCATTTATGTTTTAAGAATAGTTTTTCTTAATAAAATGGAATTTTATAAATTGATTATTTTTGAAACAAAATTTTTACAATACAGAAAGGATATAAATGTTTATAATAAACTATGATATTATGAATAATACTTATTATAATTCAATAGTATTATAAAGACACTCATTTTTAATTACAAATGATAAAATAATTTCATTTTTTCAGAAATTTTACTATGCATTTTTCTGTCTACTATTATTTTTAATAAATGAGTATTTTATAATTAAAAGATAAATTTATCATATTTAGAAATTTATTATGATAAAATAAATATAATTTTTGAATTCAGAACATTGATATTAGGTTACAGTGAATTTATGATATTTTTATAAAATGTTTTGTTTTTCAGTGAATAGTAAAAATACAGTTTTGAGTTTTCAGTGTGTTTAAGGAAATCATAATGATATAATATATAATTTCAAAATTATGGTTGACTTTTGTGAATTAAAATATTATATGAGGTGTCCCAAGTGTCCAATACCATAGGCAAGCCCATGGTTTTGCAAATACCACTAATGAGGTGTCCTCGAAAATTAATAAAAAACACCATCTCTTTTACTATAAATACCCACCCATTAATTAATTTCATTTAATTACAAAACCATACCCATCTAAGATCTTATATTATTACCTACCAAGGCGTCCTAAATCCCACAAGGTTCCAATCTTATAGTTTTATAAGTTACTCTTCAAGGTAAGGGAATTCTCAACTTCTCTTTTCCTTTCAAGTTATCTTTTATGTGGCATGCATTTAAAATTTACATAACATGTTCTTATTTACATTTTATTCTATAAATATACTGTATTATGATTATTATATTAATTTTATACCCTTATCCCTTCTTTTTTAATGTTTTATAAAACCATGTTTCATACCCGTTATGCCGCAGAATTTTCATCTCAAAATCTCTCTCTTTTTCTAAAGAAATTATTTTATTTTATTTATGTGAATACCCAAACATATTTCATTTATAGGTTTATTACTAAATACATAAAAATTATTTATTTGATTATATAATTGACATACATAAAACCCTCATTATCTTTCTGTGAGTTATATATGATATAATGATCATGTTTTTAAGCACTTTTTAAAATGCAAGGATTTTGATATGAAACCCATTTCTTATATTATCTATGGGTTATTTATAAAATGTTTGATTATTATATATGTGTATCACATGTAAATAAATACATATTAATGGTGCACCCTACTATCACTCCAATGGATTGGGTAAAGAAATTAATCTCTAGAGATGACAAGTTTTACGATACCTTGGTGAATAACCTTAGTAATTTTTATGACACCTTGGGGATGGAACTTGGCGATATGATTATGAATTTATAAATTAAATGTTGTAGCCATATTTTCAGTTTATTATTCAAGTTATTATTTTTATTATATGCCTCTTTCTCATTCATTTATGAAATTCCTCATGTTCTTATTGATATCTCTCAAGTTCACATGTAATTGTTTCCCTTTTTTTCCCTTACTGGGCCTTATGCTCACCCTTTCCTTTGATGTATGTCCCCAGGTTTTAATTTAGAGTAATTGTAATTAGGATGAAAAAATTAATAATCCTTTCAAGTGTATTAGAACAATTTTTTCATGTATTATGTACCTTATTTCCAAGAAACTAAACTTTAAAGATCCTATATTTGTAAAATGTAATGAAAAGTTATGAAATAAAAGAAGGGATGATATAATATGATAAAAGTATTCCGACCATACCTAAATAAACTAAACTTAAATTGTTGTGGAATACAGAAGTTTGGTCACAATCACTCTATTCCAGGCACACTTCCTTTAGAATATTTTAGGGATAGCTCACTGTGTCCCTCAAAACATGCACCATATACCTGAGTTGATGCTCTTTGAAATACCTATCCACTTAAACTTTATGTTCAATACTGCCTTTCATGAAGCTCCTTCATGAAGCTCACTACCTTTGCGAAGTTCACTACCTTCATAGAAAAAACTACCTTTGTGAAGCTCACTTCCTTCACAGAACAAACTTCCTTTACAAATCTCATTGAATCAATGCGAAATACACCATCATCACAAAGCACACTTTAATAAAAAAACATTAGCATTATTCAAGACTAATAGTATTTTCTCGATGCTCAAGATCTCATAGAAATCTAGATTCATGAATATACCTTAGCTTCCCAAAATCACAGAGTTTCTAGATTTTACTTGAAAAACTTGTTAAAATGAAGTGGGGGTAGCCTCATATTTATAGGCTTGACCATTCGTGATGCTCCACCGCCTCTTAGAAGATTTTATAGATATTTCAAAAAAATCTTCATGGTGCTTCTCCTATTATGAATATCCAGGGAATTTTTTTGTTCGTGATGATCTTTGTAACCGTATAACTTTTCATCAAACCATCGCACACTGTGATGCTCTAATTCTCATAATTATGGAGATCACCGTCATCATTCACAATGATCTAATTCTTTTTCATTTTTGATGTTCATCACTCTCATTTAGATCACTGTTAGATTTATTTTATTCTTCATGAAACACAATTCACAAAGCCCATCTTATCAAAACTCATGCCTTTTCAATATTTTTATAAGGTTATTAAGGAAATCCACTTTTCATGGTGAAAGTAATCCTATAAATTTTGGACCCCAAAAATTTGGAAAACACTGGGAAACAAAACCACCTTCAATACTGTTATTATCATGAACTGTAAGATCTCTTTCCTTGCAAACTCCTTGATCTTCCATGTGAGGATTAACAACAAGCACAAACCATACTCCATTTCCAGTAACGAATAGTCTTGGTTCCAATAGAGATGTGATAGTATAAAATTCATGGGAAAGCAGTGTAGGGTACCCTTTTATCAATGTGATTATTATTATGTTACTATACTTGGATGTGTTATTTGGTGAGTGAGCCCTAGTGAGGATGAGTTTGATTATTTGACCTATTTAGGTGCTATTGGTTCTGCTATTTACTCACTGATTCATTAGTATGATTCTTTCACATGTGCATGAGAGAATTTGGGTACCCTAATGAGTTTAATTTTATGATCACCCCATGTATATAAAAATTATTTTTCAGGTTTCCAAGAGGAATATGTGGACCATACTACACATTACTAGCTTGTACCATTATACTATTATTGTGTCGCTTCCTTAGATTTTCTTTTGGGTATTTATTTGGAGCTATTGTATTTATTTACATTTTACATGCATGGTGGGATGGTTCTTGGGTTGATTTATTTTATATTATGTCATGGAGTTTATTGATCATTGATATCCTTTCTCCAAATCCTATATATATTATAGAGGATAATTTCCCCCATTTGTGGGTTTTTTATACTCTTGATGCTAGTCTGTAATGACCCAACATTTTATCAATGGAAATTCCCTTCTTATAATTATTTCATATAGTATAATCACATAAAATCACATATATAACACAATAAAAACTTTATAAATGATTAATGAATGAAATAAAAGGCATTTCTAGAAGTTAAGGAACATATACCAAAGGAATAGTAATTTGACCTTTGGAATAGTAACATGACCCTTACAAATAGTAAACCAAACAATTGAATAGTATCCTCACCAAATAAAGTATAAATAAAATCTATCCATCTTATAGGTGATAATATGATACAATTATATCATAGTATAAGTAAATAAATATTCTAAAAACTATTAACTATTGGATTTTTTGTAAGTCATAAATATTTAATTACAATTTTATGAATAATTTAATAATTTAAAAGAAAATTTATTTTTGAAAATTTATTCATAAATTTTCATTTTGATGTATTATTATTATAATATAATTTTATGATACCTTAAGTAATTTTTCAAAGTGTTATAAAATCAGTTATAATTTTAAAATATGTATTTTCCAAGTCAATGATGATTTTAATTAAAATTAAAATTTATCATATTTAGAAAATTATTTTCATAAAATTATGTTCATTTTTGAATTATACACATTAAAAAAAATTTAGGGTGAATTTTTGTGATATTTTTGAAATACTTATTTTTTTGGTGAATAGTAAAATACGATAATTTACGATAAATGCTAAATACATGATTTATGGAGTCATAAATGATGTATGGATGATGTAAGACCAAAATATCAAAATATCCTTAATTATTTTAATATTTTTGGTGATAATTATCAAACTATTCATAGTCTTGATCCAAAATAATAAACTAATGATTAAAATATTGAGAAAACACCCCACTCCTCCACTATAAATACCACCCTCACCACCTTTTTCCTCACACCTATAAAGCCTTTATACTTGTAAAAATTCTGATAAAATCTACTTCCAAGACCGTCCCCCACATCTAGGAGCTTTTGGACTTAACAAAATACCAAAACCAATCCCCTAAGGAGGATCTCATGAAGAAGGAATCAAGAGGTAAAACCCTCTTCCGTTTTCTTTCAATTTATTTTAAAGTTCTTTTTCTTTATTATATTCTACCCACTACCCCATTATCCAAGTGGCATGAAAACTCTATTATCTTACATATAATATATTTTTATCATGTTTATGGAATAATTCTTTATCAAATCTCTTCTTCTCTCTCTTTTACTTTAAGAATGAAAACATCGTCTGTGAGGTACCAATTTACCACCCTCGTGGACGACGTGATTTAATCTTTCAATTACACCTTCAAGGATGGTCATGAAACCATTTTTATGGTTGAACTATATTATATTAAATTTATTAAAATATATTTAATGTTCTATAACTAGTATATATTCCTGATATTTAATAATATAATAAAACTAGTTTGTGATGATCAAAAAATGCTAAATTAATATAAACAAATATCATTAATGATTTATCAAATTAATAATACTCACTTATGAAAAAAATTGTATTTTAATATTATAAAATTTCATTAATAACATATATGTTCAGTTCTATAAAACTATCCCCATTCTACATGATTTTCTATATACATATACAAGTAAATCGATCATGAAAACCAAGGAAACTAACTCTCCCGAACGATGAAATAGAATCTCATAACCCATCAAAAGGGACATAAATAAACTTGATAAAATTATAATAAATCAAATAAATGTATAAAAGGTTATTAATTAATTAATTAATGGATTTAATTTTACTATTCAAGACATTAAGATCAAGTGCATAATCGTTTTGGATATAAGGTAATGGATTCTACTTGAACCTCCATTATTCCTTTGGGTTACTCTCCCTCTCTTTTTACCCAAACTAAATTCTCCTTTATTTTTATTTAAATATTATAAATTATGTGTATATGTTCCAAAATCATGTATCAAGATCCATTAATCCTTATTTTTCAAGCATATACATGTTTTTAAGAGGTTCCCCACTCAGTTCTTCCCAATAAGCAATCCCAATTTAAGGGAACTTCCCGATTTCTTACCCATTTTCAAGTGCACTCCATAATTTATTTTAGGCCAAAATTATTTTTCTAAATTCAATAATTTTTTCATAAAAAACCATCTTGTCTTAATTATGGTTTTATACAAACAATTATTCCTTTTAGATTTTAAATAATTTTGGAGGTTTTACTTAAACTATGTTAAAATGTTTTATTTATAAAGTTTCTTAAAAACATTTTTCACTTAAGTTTGAAATAAATTGTCATGATACATGACTATATTTCCTTATTAATGCCCATGTATTATTTAAATTTCTCCTATCATGGACACCATTATGATATTCTCTTTTGATATGCCTTTTGACATGATTATGATACCAAATTCTTTCCATGGGTAAACCTTATATTTATGTTTGATTGCTTATGCATGATTATTTATGTGGAAAAAATTTTCCTGAACATTTTACAATGGGTGCATATAGATAGAGCTCATGCATTGGGTAATTTTTTGTCTCATGAGATGTTATGTGCAACTGTCTTGGTGGTTATCCTTGACTCGTGCTCCGTGTGCAACGGTCTTGGTGGTTAGCCTTGACTCATGCTCCTCTATATGAAACGATCCTTGACTCATGCTAAAGTCATGTTTTATATTGGTTCCAAATTACCATTAATCCATGATTATATGATCCCATGTTCTGATTCCTTATATTTAATCATGTTCCATGCCTTTATATATCATCATGTTGTGCCTTCTAACCCATGCACTAAGATTTATTATTATGTTTATTCCCTTACTGGGATTTTTAGCTCACCCCTTTTTTCATGTTATCCACACATTATTCTATATAGATGTAAGGTCTCAAATTAAGTTATGATCTCTTTATGAAGATTAAATAAAATATGTTCTTATTTTAGAATCACGATGTTTAATTATGTACCTAATCTATAAGACACTGTACTTTACAATCCTTGTCTTGTAATTTTATATTTATTTATTTTTAAAATCATGTAATGATATGTGAAAAAGGTTAGGGTCACTATAGTTGGTATTATAGGAAGGTATAGTTATTTTTAGAGATTAGGAATAAAGCACTTTAGTAAGAACCTTAGGCATAATATTAAGTCTAAGAAAACATCCCTAAATTTTGGTAAGTATAGAGTAAGTGGGTTAGAAAGAAAATACATACCTTTATGGATACTACAAGTGGATGTGGTTTTAGAACATATGTACCTAGGATTAATAACTTAGACATGGTGTTCTAGGCCTAACTCAGGGTAACCTGGTACATGAAAATAGGACTTATTACACACCTAGTTTGACACTCCCAGGGGATATGCTTTGGTAAATTCATAATCTCATTACAAACCATTATTAAGGGCACAAAGAAAATGAAAATAAGAATATATGTTGGGAAACAAATCATATATAACCTAGATTGAAACCTATAGAATTAAAAGTTAGGATATAATTTTCCTTTAATAGTTTATCCTTTTATGTTTAATGTTTATTTTTTTTATGATTATTAGCTAAGTATTCAATCCCTCTAATTACTCTTTCCTTTTCTTAGTTAATGGTGAGAAATATAAGAACACATGCCAACAATAAATGTTATAATAAATGTGATGATTTCCCTAATGATATTCCAAATATGATGGGAACGAGAGCTCAAAAATTTATGATAGTACTTTCTCAACTGGATCAAGTTATGAATAATAACTTGAATCCTATGGAATTCCATCCTTCTCCAAGGAAATAACAAGTTGTCGTCGAATCCTTAATGCGATAAAGGCCTCCCATGTTTAGTGTATCTTTGATCTCCTCCTCATGGAATGACAGATTAACTCCATTGAAAATATATTC
Source organism: Viscum album (assembly GCA_963277665.1). Classification (NCBI taxonomy): domain Eukaryota; kingdom Viridiplantae; phylum Streptophyta; class Magnoliopsida; order Santalales; family Viscaceae; genus Viscum; species Viscum album. The sequence goes on from OY728142.1 coordinate 404,054,716, forward strand.
TTTGTATTTTAGTGCTTAGAAGAAGAGAAATTTTTGCTGGAGGTCTATAGTTTTGATGGGGAAGCTAATCAATAGTGGAAACTAATCAAAAATACAATGTACAAGGAGGAAATTAATTCCATGGATTGAGAAGAATTCAATAAAATGTTTTTCAATAAATATTTTACCTGAACCCTCTATCTCAAGATGGGAAGAGAGTTCCTCAGATTTAATCATAAGGAATATGAGTCTATTAGGGAATATGAAGAAAACTTTACAAGGATTGCAAGATATGACTCCAGATTTGTCATAAACACTGAAATAAAGGTGGATCTCTTCTTTAGCATACTAAATCTAAGTTTATGAAAAGAATTGGTGATTTGAGACTTCAAAAGTTATGAGGATATTGTTTGTTGTGCCCTCAAGGTTGAAATGTATATTAGATACTCTCAATGGTCTTGTGGGATCAGTGAAAAAAGTGTAAAATGAAGTCTAATAAGGGTGGATCAACAAATAAATCCCATGATATAAAGAAGACCAAATATACCACATGTCAAAATTGTGGGAAGAATCATCCTGGGAACTATCTAAAGGGAACCGAGAAATGCTTAAAATGTGGAAGAATGGGGAATCTAGACAAGAACTGTTGAAGGGACATAAAGAATTCCACTAATTAAGAAGAAGAAAGGAAGGTTCAGATCAACACTCATCCTGTAGTATAATGTTTCAACTATAAAGAACATCATCATTTTTCTAACCAACTCCCTAAGCCCAAGGTTATTGGAGGTAATAAACAACCACCTCTAAGGAAACAAGGAAGAGTATATGTTATCACTACTACTGAGGTGGAGCTGAAAAATGATATGGTTATAGGTATGCTAGTTATTCATTCAAAAATAGAAAATTTACTATTTGATTCTGGTTCTATAAATTCTTTCATATCTTGAAAGTTTAGTAGAACTATTCAATCACCACCTCAAATTTTGGAGGTTGAGTTATCTGTGAGAACAACAAATGGAAAAATTATTGCATCCAAAGTACATAACTCCTCCCTGGTTAATTTTTATGGACTAAAACTCCTATAAAATATTTTATTACTTCATTTAGTAGAGTTTGATGATATTTTGGGCATGGATTGGATTTCTTTATACAAAGACAACATCAACTGTCGGGAAAGGGAGATCACTCTTCACATCATGAAGCATCCTACAATTCTTTACAAGTGTAAGGAGGAAGATGAATATTTTTTAGAATCACCATCTCAAGTGTAGATATTAATGCCTTATGGAAAATAATATATTTCTCAAATTATTGGGACAAAATAGATAATCATGCTCGAATACATGACCATCATAAGGGATTACACTGATGTATTCCCTGAATAATTGTCTAGTATTTCTCCTAACCGAGAGGTTGATTTATCAATTGAACTTATTCCTATATCTTTGACTATATCAAAAACACCTTATATAATGGACACTATAGAGTTGGAAGAGTTAAGACATATATTATTGGAGAATTTGGACAATGTTTTTATACACTCGAATGCTTCACCATGGGGTGCACTAATCCCCTTTGTCAAGAAAAAGGATGGATCAATGCACCTCTTCATTTATTACCAATAGATCAATAAAACCATGATAATGACCAAGTATCCACTTCCTTGTATAAATTACTTTTTTGATCAACTATGTGGGGCTAATTATTTCTCTAAGGCAGACCTTCAGTTAGGATATCACCGATTAAAGGTGAAGAAAAAAGATATTCCCAAGATTGCCTTTAGAATAATGTAAAGACACTATGAGTTCATAGTGATACCCTTTGGACTCACCAATGCTCCTGAAATATTCATGTACTTAATGAATATAGTCTTTTGGGATTACCTTGAAAATTTGTGGTATTATTTATCGATGATATTCGGATATACTCTAAGAGAAAGGAGGAACACGAGGATCATTTGAATACTGTGTTGAAGACTTTGAAAATGGAGAAAATATATGCAAAGTATAGTTAATGTGAGTTATGGATGGAGGAAGTATCATTCTTAGGGTATTTAATCACCAAAAAGGGATATCTATGGACCCTTCCAAGAAAAAGGCAATCAAAGAGTGGATGATGCCAAAATCTGTAATGGATATCTGTGTTTCCTTGGCCTATCTGGGTATTACCGATGATTTTTAAAGAAATTATTATGATTTTTAAACCAAATAACTAAGATGAAACATAAGGGAGTAAATTTTTTCTTGACTCAATAATATGAGAAAATATTTAAGGATCTCAAAAAGAGGCTTGTCACAGTGCCAATACTCACACTCCCCAAAAGTGGAGAACTCTTTGTGGTGTACAGAGATGGTTCAAATAAAGGATTAGGCTATGTACTAATGAAAAATTATAAATTTATAGCCTACACATTAAAGAATTTAAAAATATATGAGAAAAACTAGCATACACATGATCTGGAGTTGGAGGATGTGATCTCCCCATTAAAAATATGGTGGCATTATCTCTATGGGGAGAAGTTTGAGATATATACTGATAACAAGAGTCTCAAATATATATTCACATAGAAGAAGCTTAATATGCTTTAGTGAAGATGGTTATATCTCATCAAGGATTATGACTTCTCAATCCAATACCATCTCAGTAAATAAAATATGGTGGACGACGCTCTAAGTAGAAAGGATCATGCATCTTTATCAATGATGATAATTGACAAGGATCCAATATTTTTATATTTTAAAAGGATGGACATGGGAATAATTAAGGAAGGAACATCATCAATTCTTTATCAAATGATAGCTCAACCATCCCTTATGGAGAAAATAAAGTATACTCAAAGAAATAATGTGGAAATTAAAAAAATGGTGGAAGCTATAAAGAATGGCAAATCCTTCGAGTTCAAGATCAATGAGGATGGAGTCGTAAGATTTGGGTCATGACTATGTGTACCATCCAATCCAGAGATAATGAAAGAGATTCTGAATGATGCACATAACTCAACCTTCTCTATTCACCCAGGGATCACAAAGATGTATTGAGATATTTGAGAGAACTATTAGTAGGACAATATGAAAAAGGAGATCACTGAATATACATCAAAGTGATTGGTATGTCAGCAAGTGAAGGTTGAAAGACAAAATTCGAAAGGGTTGATGAAACCATTATCCATACCAACATGGATGTGGGAGAACATCACCAAGGAATTTGTCATTGGACTTCTAAATATATATAGAGGGAACAATGCTATATGGGTTGTGGTGGATCATCTTACAAATACAACTCACTTTATCACAATTTAAGAGGACTTCTCACTCGATCAACTTTCATGAATATACATCAAAGAATCAGTAAGGCTACATGGAGTACCACTATCGATTATATCCTATTGAGATATGTGATTTACCTCCAAGTTATGGAAAAGTCTCTAACATACTCTAAGAATTGAGCTGAACTTCAGTATGGCCTATAATTCTCGAATTGATGGTCAATCTAAGTGGAATATTCAAACACTAGAAGACATGTTGAAAGTGTGTTCTATAAGCTTCAAAGAAGGATGAGACCAACATCTTCCACTGGTCGAATTATCCTATAATAATATTTTCTACTCGAGAATCCAAATGGATCCATATAAATCCCTTTATGGGAAAAGGTGTAGTTCACTGGCATGCTGGGATGAATTCAGTGAATGTAAGATGCTAGGACTTGAAATGGTCGAAGAAATGGTGGAAAAGTTTAAAACCATTCAACAACACATCAAGGAATCCCAAATTAGAAAAAATAGTTATGTAGAAAATCGTCTACGAGACCTTGAGTTTAAATCTAGAGAAATGGTATTCCTCTACATATCTCCATGGAAGAGGATCATGATATTTAGGAAGAAAGGAAAGATAATTCCTAGGTACATCGACCCCTTCGAGATTCTTGATCATGTCGGAGTTGTGGCCTATCAACTAGGACTTCCACCTACCATGTCTAAAGTACACGATGTATTCCATGCACCCCTCTTAAGGAAGTACATATCTAATCCTTCACATGTACTGACTTCATAGGTGGTACAGTTGGTGAATGATCTTTCTTATGAGGAGCAACCAATAAAGATCTTGGACTGTAGAGATAAATTTCTATGAAAAAAAACCACTCACCTGATCAAATTACTTTGTTAGAACCATAAGTATGAAGAGGAAACATGGGAACCAGATAGAGATATGAAGGAGAAGTATCCACACCTATTTTCACCTTAGTGTGTAAAACAAAATTCTAAGGGTGAAATTTCATAAGGGGGGAAGAATGTAACGACCTAATGTTTTATCAATGGAAATTACCTTCTTATAATTATTTCATATAGTATAATCACATAAAATCACATAGATAACACAATAAAAACTTTATAAATGATGAATGAATGAAATAAAATGCATTTATAGAAGTTAAGGAACATATACCAAAGGAATAGTAGCTTGATCTTTTGAATAGTAACATGACCCTTATGAATAGTAAACTATACAATTGAATAATAACCTCACCAATGAAAGTATAAATAAAATTTATCCATCTTATAAGTGAAAATATGATATAATTAAATCATAGTATAAGTAAATAAATATTTTAAAAATTATTAAGTGTTGGTATTTTTGTAAGTCATAAATATTTAATTGCAATTTTAATGACTAATTTATTAATTTAAAAGAAAATTTATTTTCATAAAATTTATTCATAAATTAGTATTTTTATGTCTTATGATTATAAGATAATTTTATGAGACCTTAAGTAAATTTTCAAAGTGTTATAAAATCAGTTATAATTTTAAAATCTATATTTTCCAAGTAAATGATGATTTTAATTAAAATTAAAATTTCTCATATTTAGAAACTTATTTTCATAAAATGGAGTTTATTTTTTAATTATACACATTGAAAAATGTTTAGGGTGATATTTTGGTATTTTTCTAAAATACTTGAATTTTTTGGTGAATAGTAAAATACGATAATTTACGATAAATGCTAAATACACGATTTATGGAGTCATAGATGATGTATGGTGGATGTAAGCCCAAAATATTGAACTATAATTAATTATTTTAATATTTTTGATGATAATTGTCAAACTATTCATAGTATTGATCTAAAATAATATACCAATGATTAAAATATTGAGAAAACACCCCTCTTTTCCACTATAAATACCACCCCTCACCACCTCTTTTCCTCACACCCATCAAGCCTCAAACCTTTTAAAAATTCTGATAAATTTTCCTCCCAATACCCTCACCCAATTCTAGGAACTTTTGGACATAATAAAATACAAAAACCAATCCCCTAAGGAGGCTCTCAAGAAGAAGAAATCAATAGGTAAAACCCTCTTCTGTTTTCCTTCAATTTCTTTTCAAGTTATTTTATTTTATTATCTTATCCCCACTTCCACCATGTAAAAGTGGCATAAAAACTAAATTATCTCACATATACTAGAATTTTAGCATGTTTATGGAATAATTCTTCATCAAATCTCTTCTTCTCTCTCTTTTACTTTAAGAATGAAAACATCATCCGTGAGGTGCCGATTCACCACCCTCATGGACGATGTGCTTTCATCTTTCAATTACATATTCAAGGCTGGTCATGAAACAATTTTTATTTCTTAACCATATTATATTATATGTATTAAAATATATTTAATATTCTATAACCAGTAGATATACATGATATTTAATAATATAACAAAACAAGTTTTTGATGATAAAAAATGCTAAATTAATCTAAATGAATATCATTAATGATTTATATAATGAATCATAGACACTTCTGAAAAAATGGTATTTTAATATTATATAAGTTCATTAATAATATATAATTTAATTTTTGTACAACTATCCTCATTCTACATGATTTTCCATACACATATACAAGTAAACTGATCATGAAAACCAATGAAACTAACGCTCCCGAACGATGAAATAGAATCTCATAACCCATCAAAAAAAATAAATGAACTTAATAAAATTATAATAAATAAAATTAATGTATAAAATTTTATAAATTAATTAATTTATGGATTTAATTTTATTATTCATGATGTTAAGATCAAGTGTAGAATCGTTTCAGACATAAGGTAAGGCATTCTACCCAAACCTCAATTATTCCTCCGGGTTACTCTCCCTCTATTTTTACCCAAATGAAATTATCTTTTCTTTTTATGTACATATTATAAATTATATGTATATTTTCAAAAATCATGTATCAATATCCATTAATCCTTATTTTTTGGGGGATATACATATTTTTGAGAGGTTACCTACTTAATTCTTCCTGATAAGTAAGCCCGATTTAAGGGAACTTCCCGATTTCTTACCCATTTTCAAGTATACTACATAATTTGTTTTAATCCAAAATATTTTTTATGAATTTTCTCATTTTTCATGAAAAAAATATCCTGGATCAATTATGGTTTTATACAAACAATTATGACTTTTTGATTTTAAAGAATTTTGGAAGTTTTACTTAAACCGTACTAAAATGTTTTATTTCTAAAGTTTCTTTAACACTATTTTCACTTCAGTTTGACATCAATTATCATGATACATTCCTATATTACCTTATTAATTACCATTTATGATTTAAACCCCTCCTCTCATAGACACCATTATGATATTCCCTTTTGATATTCCTTTTGACATTATTATGATACCCAATTCTTTCCATGGGTAACCCTTATGTTTATGTTTGATTTATTATGTATAATTATTTATGTGGAAAAAATATTCATGAACATGTTATGATAGTTTCACTCAGATATGACTTCAATGCATTGGGTAATTTTTAGTCTCATGAGACATTATGTGCAATAGTCTTGGTAGTTATCCTTGACTCGTGCTCAATGTGTAACGATCTTGGTGGTTAGCCTCAACTCGTGCTCCTCTATGTGCAACGCACCTTGAATTATGATAAAGTCATGTTTTATGTTGCTGCCACATTACTATGAATATGTTATTATATTATCCCATATTCTAATTCCTTATATTTAATCATGTTCTATTCCTTTATATATCATTATGTTATTCCTTCTAACCCACGTGCTAAGATTTTATTCTTATGTTTATTTCCTTACTAGGATTTCTAGCTCATCCATCTGTTCATGTTATCCCTAAGTTATCATATGTATATGTAAGGGCTCTAAGAAATTTAGGATCTCTTTATGAAGATTAAATAAAAGATGTTCTTGTTTTGGAATCATGATGTTTAATTATGTACCTAATCTCCAAGACACTAGAATTTGAAATCATTGTCTTGTAATTTGATTTTTAATTATGCTTAAAATCATGTAATGATATGTAAAAAAGGTTAGGTTCACTATATAGCCACCAGACTGGGGTCTACTGGGGGCGGGACTTGAGGGTTATTATCTCTCTTCCTTTATTTCTGTCTTAAGAGGGGTACCTTTGGAGGGAGGGGTTCATGATAGAGTGGTATCAGAGGTTTTAGTTAAGGGATAAAATATATTTTAGAGTTAGGAATAGTGAGGATTTCATGAGTTGGTATGGAAACAACATCAGTTGATCTTAGTGTGTGACATAATCCAGAGAATACTGGTAGGACATAAGATTTTAACCCCCATCATAATTTGATGTAAGGTGTATGAGCCTACAAAAAAATCAAGTGAAGTGGAATCTCTTATAGGGTAGAGATCTAGGAGAGGTTCATGCATCATGATTGACTCATGTTCTTGTTAGAATTGGATGGTTTTGTGAATTTTAAAATAAATGAAATGAATCTTAATAAAATTCCATACTACTGGGGTTAGGAAATATTTATTTACCATTCAGTTATGTCTCTTAGTTTTCATCCACATGTGGTTCAGGAAATAGAAGTTTAGCAGGATGATCTAGTTGATTTCTAATGGGTTGATTCAATAGATATGGATGATCAGTGGTATAGGATGTTGTGAAACTTTCAGTGGTAGGCCTTGAGGAAGTATGAGGGAAGTTTCCCTAATCTAGAGATAGAGAGTAGGTTAGAGGAGATTAAAATCACTTTCAGTTTGATCTGAGACCTGATAGTGTACTAGGAACATTTGACAGTTAGTCAGATGTGGGGAGATATGCATTAGTGGTGGAATCTATATATTGGTGAGAAGAAGGAGACTGATGTTTCATGGGTCAAATTTTATAAAGAGTTCCAAGAAAAATTTCTTTCTTATACTATGAAGGTAATTAAGAGGAATGAGATGATATTTCTTTAGCAGAGGAGTATATCTATGTGGGAGTTAGGGATAAAGTTCAAATACCTTTTATTCTTTACCCTAATCTTTTTCCTGTTGAGGTTTCCCAAGCACAATGTCTTGAGAAGGCACTCTATCCTTCTATCTAGTATGAAATTACTGATTTTATATTTCCATTGTATTTGGAGTTTTATAAGAAGGTAGAGGTGATCAAGTGTATGAAATCATGAGGAGGTTTATCATGAGAGGGGAACAAGTATAGTTCCTCAAGGATTAGAGTTATCAGTGGTTGGTTTTGGGTTCCAGGTCCTTTTAGTTTTTAACTAGCATGGAGTCTGCCTTAACAGCTTCCTTTATGGCCTTCTAGGATTGGTGATTTTTGTGCTTTTCTTAGAGGCTTTGGGATAGTGTTATTCACTTTTGGGGGATATGGTCACCATTAAAATTAGTTCCCATTGGTTCTTAGAGCTTAGTATGGTGGAGGTGGTCTGGTTCATCGTCATCCTCAACAACAACTACTAGTAAGGCCATTTCAGTGGTATGGGTAGTAAGATTATGCTCTATTGAGATGGAATGGGGAAGGTAGAGGCTGACCTCAGGGTGTTCTATATATTTAGGGACCTCAAAACGAGCATGTAGATGGAGTTTTTCATCATTATAGAGGTATAGGAGCAAAGTGTGGCCAACTTCATGTAGTAGAGGCAGCAACACCAAAGGGGCTAAAGATCATTTGAGGTATGATCAGTTTATAATACATCCTTGTTTCTACTTTTCTTGATTCAAGTGATTAAAAAACTATTAAATGGAACCTATTATAGGGTAGATACCTAGAATAAGTACATGCATCATGATGAATTGTGTTATTGTTTGAATTTGGTGGTTTTGGTTCTAGGAAGTTAAAATGAATAAAATAAGTATAAATAAAATGAAATACTATCAGGATTAGGAAATATTTATTTCCCTTTTATACATGGCTCATGGGCATCGTCCACGTGTGGTTTAGGCAGTGTAGGTTCATTAGGATGATCCAGTTGATGATCGAAGGGTTGATCCGAGTGATGAGGATGATCAGCTAAAGAAAATGTTGCACACTTTTTAGCAGCAAGCTTTAGGGAAGTATGATGATAGAATTTTTGGTCTAGAGACATATATTTGGTTGGAAATTCTTTATATCACTGATCGCTTTGTTGAGCATGTCAAATTAAATGTTTAGTTTTTAATAGAATTTCTACAATATAGTAGGAACCCTAGGTCATCTCTCAACATAGCCTTAGATCATTAATTTTAAAATATGGTTTTGATTAAGAAAATGGAGAATGGGATTTTATAATGATTGATATTTTTTATTCAATAATATAATAGATAAAGGTAAGTAATAAAACAAAATAGAATTTAACAGTTTTTATTAAGCATGATCAACTCAGGGAATTATCATGATGCTCATCCTTCATTACATCAAGATAAAGGGTATATATCTTTTAATACCTGGTTTGTAACACTTATAACCATAATTTTACCTATTTTATACTATCACACCTCCTAGGGTTCAGTCAAAAACAAAAAATGATCCACTGCTTACCACTGATGATTGGGTGATTTGTGTTTGACTTCATAAACGAAACTCACCAAGGCAACACATGAAGAACTCAATGCATTGTCAAATTTTTTATGTTATTTAATTTTGATACCATGACATAAATTTACATGGCCTTGATAGTATTTATGAGAGTTTAATTGACCAATATGAACAACACAAACACTACAATTAAAAGAGGGAATAAGAAATAGTGAATGATGTGTGAAACATCACATGAAAGGGTATCCCCAAAAATGATCATACGAGTTTTAGAATGACATAACAATACATAAATCAATTAAATAATAAGATAAGATGTTTAAAAACAACACACAAATCTTTAATTTAAAATACCATTAAAATATTACAAACAATAAGCTCAAGATTACATCACGTTCTCCCCAGGTGATCATAAGGAATTTAGAACTTCATGGAATGGGAGGAATCCATAAATGTTGAATTAGATATTACCATAGCCTTCAAAACTTCTAGGAATGAGTATAGGAATCCTTTGGTACTCCAAAATAGTATCACCTTACCTCCTGTTAGAACTCCTAAATGAGGTACCCAAGGTTTTTTTATATATCCAAAATGGGAGGTTGTTTTAGGAATATAGATTTATAGATACCACTTAGAACATGGTTTTAGGATATTAAAATTCCTTATAAAGACTTTAAAAAAGAAAAAAAATATTTTAATACCTCCCCTCTATATCCATGTCAAATTTGGTGGCTAGGTATTGTATAAAATGGGATAAATTTCCAAAATACAGAACCAAACTTTTTACTCAAGGCAGATTATTTTTCCTGGATAGATCAATTAATTTGGGTCTTTTAATTGAAAAATTAGGACTGATTTCCTTCATAATAGTTTTATCTAATTAAATTTAGATTATCCCAAACAAATTCATCCCAATTGGATGCACGGATTAGTTGCAGTGTATGGTTAAGTCCACTTGTATGCATAGATTCCTGTATAGTTTGGCCCATTTTTCTTTAACTTTATCCTGGGCCCTCCAAATCACCTCTACCTATAATGAAAACATAAAAAAATTGAAATTAAACTTTTTAATAGTGATAAAAATTATATTATTTAACCAAAAATTAAGTGATTTTTTTTATTATATTTTTAATTTCCAATACAAAATATGTTTAATACAGTGGTGTAAAGGTGAAATAAAATAGTGAATCATGGTGCTATCACCCCCCACACCTAAATATTTTCACTCATATGAAAATTAACATATCTTAATTAAGTACCATTACTAAATAAAATGCGAGAGAACATCCAAAATTATTTTTAAATTAAATCCATCATGCCTCGTTTATGAAATCAATTTTTTCTATCATTCTTCTTCTATCACATTCAAATTTGTTCAATTTCATCTGTCCACCCATGCAACATGTAGCAACCTACCTCACCTAGAAAATTTCCCTATTCATTCTAAAAAAATATGAAAGTGGATGTATGATAATTTAATAGAGTTCATGTGATCTTACCATATGCTTTCCAAGATTCTAATTTCTCTACCGGTAGAAACTAGTGTGCTACTCAAGAGGACTTCTAATAGGTTGTTTTGAGATTCAAGGGCTGGTAGGATTTAATGTTTAAAAATATGAGGTAGAATAGGAGTGTTTAATCTCTTAAGTAAAAAATATTTCAAAAATCAAGAAGTGTTCACAATTAATGTACACGCTCATCCCCTTAAAAAGTTTGTCACTTCCAAATCACTATCCCCATTGTCCATTTTTTTGGATCACAACCGATTTGTGAATAATAATGGGTAAACTTCCTCTTTTCTCCATTTCTTTTTCTTTTGTCCTATTTTTTTCAATGTATAAAACTAAATATTTTTTTACAATTTTCATTGGAGATAAAGAGAGAAACATGTGTAAAACAATTTTATAATATGTATTGTGAACCCATTTCCCAAAACAAATGTAGGAACCCTTTCTATCAACCCATAACAATGATTATTTCTCGAGAATTCCCATGAAAACACCTTCTCCCCCACAATGTTTTAAAATAAAATAATAATTTATACATGATATTGGTAGGTAGGGAAAATTTTTCTTGTAATGTGGCTACCTAACAGGCATTTCATGGCTTCTAAGGCTTAATAAGGGTAAAATGTCATGGTGGGCAAAAAATAGAGGTTAACTGAACAAAGGGATTTTCAGTGAATGATTACCTCTATCATGAGTGTATCACACTAGAATATTATGAATTCAAATATAATCTAGGTAGGTTTTAGTTTCTCTACATGTCTCTATTCTTTTAAGAAAGTGATTAAAAGGAATAATATCTAATAAAGATATTAGAATGTATCTTAGGTAAGGGATGAAAATATTGGTTAGTGCTAATGAGGCATGAGATCCAAAAATTCATTAAACTCCTAAGAATGATTTGAAAATAAAAATTTTAGAAAATTATTCCATTTCAAAATTCATTTGAAAAACATTTTTCCAAAAATAAAGGAATTTTCCACACAATTGACTCAAGAATGAAAAATGATTTTGGATATTATTTTTAAGATCAAATTTTTTTAACAAAAACAAAATAAATAAAAAGTAAAGAAAAAATAGAAACACAATGATTTTGTTGTTGTTGTTTTTTTTAAAAATTTATATCCTAAATATATTATGTCACCCTCCCCCACACCTAAAAATTACATTGACATCAATGAAATAATTTTATATAAATAGACAAATAAATAAAAGTAGGGAGAGGGGACAACATACTAAGTGAATCCATTAGCTGGATTTACTCCACCAGATGCTTTGGAAAATATTCATAGAATTATTTGAGCCTCTTCCCATTGATGGTAAACCTCTGTACGCTTCGCTCTTACAAAACCTGTATAACACCAAAAGGGTAAACATTAGTAACTTTATAAGTACTGAGCCATTAGGAGTGAATCTTACCTAGGTGAAGCTTTATCTTAGAATTGTACATGAGGAACTTCTCACTAATATGAAACTTCCATTGATGAATCATCTCATCATGGAAATCCATTTTCTTCTCTTTATAGATACAAGATCTCTTATATGAAACATGTTGAATTTCTTCCAACTCTTGAATATATAACTTCCTATGCTCACCTGCATATGAAAGATTCACATTACATTATTTAAGATCCCAATAGGAATGGTGTTCTACCTCTATGAGGAGGTGAAAAGCATTTTTAAACACAATATTTCATGGTGACATTCTAATTAGGGTTTTAAAATCAATACAGTATGACCAAAGTGCATCATCCAAGTACAAAATCCAATTTTCCTATTTGGTTGTATAGTTTTTTCCAAGATTCACTTAACTTCACAATTTTAGATTTATGCTTGTCCGTTAGTTTGTGGGTGATATGCAGTGGGGAATTTATGAGAAACCCCATACTCACAGAGCAATTTTTTAGGTTACTGTTGAAAAAACATGAACCCTAATCATTAATGACGAATCTTAGAAAACCAAACCTATTGAAAATATGGGACCTCAAAAAATCATCTACCACTTGAGATTCATCAGTCCTAGTAGCCTTTTCTTCCACCAATTTAGAGACTTATTCAACTGCTAATAATATGTACACAAATCCAAATGAATTTAGAAAAGTCCCCATGAAGTCAATTCTCCATGCATCAAATATTTTATAGAATAACATTGGTTATTGGGGAATTTCATTCCTATTAAAGATATTCCTTATAAATTGACATCATGTGCATGACTTACAAAACTGATGGGAATACCTATATAATGTTGGCCAATAAATTCTTGAGTCAAGGACCTTTCGAGTTGGAAGTTGAGATCCAAAGTGCCCCCCATAAGCTAAAGTGTTGCAGAAGGTCAAAATAGAGGTGAATTTATGGTCAGGGACACACATACGAACAACTTGGTCCTTAAAAATTCTCCACAAGTATGGGTCATCCCAAATGTACCATTGTGAATTATTCTTAAGTCTCTGCGATTGTGAGGTGATAAAATTAGTGGGGACCCTAGATGTTTCTAGAAAATTCATAATGTCTATATATTAGGGGGTAAGGTCCACAACATCACAAAGATTATCATGGGAGAATAATTCTATAATGGGGAGGGGTGAGTCAACATGATAGTCCAATAGTGGATAAATCCTACTAATGTGGTCAGTTGCCACATTTTCCACTCCTCTCTTATCTTGAATCTCATGGTCAAACTCCTGTAGGAAGAGAATCTAGTGAATGAGGTAGGGATTAGATTTATATTTCTTAAGTAGAAATCAAAGGGCATCATGATCAAAAAACACAATTATTTTTGACCCAATAAGATATTAATGGAATTTTTCCAAGGAAAAAACAATTTAAAGAAGTTCATTTTCAATGGTTGTGTAGTTTTCTTAGGCAGGGTCAAGGGTACATGAGGCATACAAAATGACATGAGGATACTTATCAATCATTTATGATAAAACTACCCCAACTGAAAAGTTAGAGGAATCACACATAAGTTCAAAGGGGAGATCCCACCTTGGTGGTGGGATTATGGGAGATTATGTGAGAATATATTTTAGTGAATTGAAGGTATATTTACAATTTTTATCAAACAAAAACTTAGAATCTTTTTTTAATAAATGGTATAAGGGAAGTGTGATCTTACTAAATTATTTAATGAATCATTGGTAAAAACTAGAATAAATTAATAAATATCGCATCTCATGAACACATTTTGGATATGGAAGAGAGGAAATTAATTCAATTTTTTATTTATCCACTTGAATTCCCTCATTTTAAATAACATTCCCAATAACTATCCCTCTATCAACCATGAAATGAAATTTCTCATAATTTAATATGATATCTTTTTCAATGAACGGTGGAGGACAGAACCTAGGTCTTCCAAACAATCATTAAATTAAGATCCATAAACTGTGAAATCATCCATAAAAACTTCCATACAATTCTCAAGGTACTCATAAAAAATACTCAACATACATCACTAAAAAGTACCAGGAGCATTATAGAGACCAAAATTCATCATCCTATATGAAAATGTGCTGAATGGATAGATAAATATTGTATTTTATTAATCCTAAGGGGTTATATGGATTTGAAAATAACCCGAATTACCATTAAGAGAAAAATAATGGGACTTACCAGCCAATATTTATAACTTTTGGTCAATTAAAGGAAGAGGAAATTGGTCCTTTTATGTAGCTTGATTCAATATATTTTATTCAATACAGACTCACCAAATATTTTTCACACTTTTTGGAACCAATTCATCCCTTTCATTTGACACTATTTTTATTCCAGTTTTTAGGCACAATTTGCACTAGGCCAACCCATTTACTATCAAATATAGGATAGATGATCCCAGTGGAAAGCATTTTACTAACTTCCAATTTTACAACTGAAATGTGCTGTCATGGGTTTCATCAAATGGTTAGTAATTTTTTTGGGTACTTAGGTGCAGTAGAGTGGCTGACCAAGGTCGTCTCTCAAAGGATAAAGTAAATTTGAAAACTTATTAAAGGTATTTTAAAAATAACATAAAATGAAATAATAACACTACTTGAAAGGATGTGGTGGGTTTTTAGGATTCATAAAACTAGAAGAAGTTTTCTGGAAGAATATTGTATAATATTTTTGTTTTTATTTTTGAAATGAAGTTCGATTAAAAAGACACAATAAGAAGATGTTTTTTAGAAAATATTTAAAAGATATAATCAATCTAAATCCACCTATTAATTTACTTATTAATCATTTTAATTTAAATTAACATCCACTTAATTATTATCCCCTTATTTTTTAACCCCTAAACCCTACGAGAATTAACTTTACTATAAATATGAAGAGAATTAAACCCTAGGTTATATTCAGAACATACAATCGCAACACCCTGCTTTGATTGATTTTCTAAGGATAAATTATGGTCAGTGGTAAATTAAGGCACATGTCTATTCTAGAAAATGAGGATGAATTGATCTTAGGAATTATATTTTAACTCTACAAATTTTTCCCGTGTGGTATTTTTTTACAGATTAAGTTTGCGCTCTCACAATTTACACAATAGTCAACCTCGTATGTTTTTGTGTTAATTGTTCAATTGATTGATTAGTTTATTATAATTTAAAAACTAAATTCATGGATCATATTAATTGAATTAAAGTAGCTCAATGATTCAAAATAATTAAATGAAAATGTTAGAAGATAGATCAATCACTAAGAGAACTACTCTTCCATGGGCAGTGTGGTCATCATGGAGACGTTTTTCATGAGCAAAGGATTGAAAGGGTAGAACCAAATATCTTCTAAAATATTGATTAAAACCCAAATAGGATGATTAAATAATAATATAATTGAACAAAATAGAATAAAAGAGAAGAAATACAAAAATAAAAAAGAAGTTTATTAAACAAATGAAAGCATTACAACATGAAGAAGAGAAGAAGGCTTCGAATAAGGGGATCCTTACTTCAAGAGATACCCCTATTACAATGGTTGGATAATTTGGGTAAAACCAATTATACTATGACTTAAATCTTCTAATTCACGTCCCAGACCCTACAAATGACAAAAACACTAATTTATAGAGTGAAGGGGAGGCTAGGTTTAAAGTGGTTTCAAGTGTGAATAGGGAATCTCGGACAAATATTTTATACCAACTTGTACCACCAATTTGACCACAAAACGCGTGAATAATATATCCTTAAATAATAATTATTCGTGAGAAAATGTGTCATAGAGATCCTATCAAAATTTGGGCCTAATCCAAGAACGTATGAATAAGTTATGGCCCAATTACAGAACCCATGTCCAATCTGGAAAGTCCAGCCCAACTTTGACTTCATGGACCATTTTAACCAACCAAATGCAAGATTTATCTCCAATGTCCTAAATAAAAGTTGTATAAAATTATTTCAGGAACAATTTTAAAAAATATTAAGTTCAATTAATTCAAATAATATTATTTATGTTCGAAATACTATAATAAATTTTTAAAGGGTAAAACTGGAATTTTCATCAAATTTTCAAATGAATGATCTAATCCCAAATATTCCATAAATGAACATAGTTACCATAGTGTGAGGAAATTATATCATTTATTATCAATAAAATATTCAATAAAATTGTGTTTTATCAACTCCCACACACTTACCCTTTTGCACTCTTGGGAAAAACCTCATATCATGTATTCCGAAAAATTGTGACAAGTAAACATCAATATCAAAAAAAAAATAAATTAAAACACATATCCTTGAGATCCAAAAATTCCAAACTAAGAAACAAAAGTTATCATGCCTCATAAAAAAATATCATTTCAAGTTATCCATTTATATAATTCAATATATTTCCACTTTTTATCCTCCCATGCACAAAACACTTACCTCACTTGAATTTTCTCTTATCACACAAATGTCAATTTTTCAACAACGTCTTTCTCATCCAAATTCATAAAAGGGTCACCATAGGCTTGATAAATTACTAAATCTCTACTCTATGTGATTCAAGGACATATTTTTATCATGAGGACTTTTCAGGGTTGTTCTGTGGCTTTCGGTTGGTAGGATTTAGATGTGAAAAATTCTAAGGCTGAATGAGGAGGGCTTGAATCTTTTTGAAGAAAAATTGAATTAATCTAAATTTAACTTAAATATGGTCTCCTCCTCAATCCCCATAGCATTGATTCATGTTCATAATCATGAAAAATAAAGTAATGTGCACACCATTCAACATTTCAGTAGTAAAAATGTCAATCTTCTCAAACATGATTTTCTTGAAAGGTCTAGATAGGCACAACTTTCTCCCTCTATTAAAAGCTCCAGAAAGGCACAACTTCACTTATCATGAAAGATTCAAAAAAGGCACAACTTTCAATATAATGATTTTATTCAGCAAAAAACGCATCTCTTCAGAATTTAATTTTCCTCCCAAAGTATCACAGAATGTGGTAGCACAACACAAAACATCTTCCCCCACACTTAAGTTCAACTAGATTATGAAATTTCACTTCAAGAGTTGGTTGGATAGGGAAAATTGGCTTGTAATGTGGCTAACCTAATAGGATGTTCATGTCTTTTAAGGGATACAAGGATTAAATGTTCAAGGTAGGACATTATAAAAAAGGATTATTTGAAATATGGGATTTAATACCAAACAAATGCCTCAATCATTTAAAATATAAGTACCTCAAACCCTCAAATTTTGATAGTAATAAATCAAATTCTGGTTAAATCAAGCATGGTTTGGTTCTCTCAAGAAATGAGGTAAATATAAATAATATGAAAATAATGGTTCATAAGCCTCACAGGAAAGTGATTTCAAATATAAAGACAATGAGATGTGGCATGGGATTCAAAATTCAGAGTGCTTTTCATGAAATTACTAAAGATTTGAACTTGAAACAAAGTCATTTTCGATATTTATTTAAGCTCAGTTTCAAGGGATAAATTGTTTAACTTATTGATATGAATTTAAAAATTGTGATTAGAATCATTTCAGCTCAAAAGTTTTAAAAACACACAAAAAATTGAAAAATAAACACACAAAATTTAAAAAACACACAATTATTTTTCTTTTTTTATAAAATCATTGAAAAAAAAAAGAAAAAATTTGAAATTACTAAACTAAAAGGTTCCCTCCCCCAAAATTAAAATATTGAATTGTCCTCAATGTGAACCCATGAGATGATATATGCACATGAAATGTATAATTTTAAATAGGAAAAATAATAAAGAAGTGAAAGGGTTAGAAACAGCCTGATATTCTTAAGTGATGATGGGGTTATGCAGTGTGATGAAATCCAGTACATCAGTAGGAAGTCCCTCAATGTATTTCTTCAAAATTTGCCCATTTAATTTAAATATCCTTCCCGTGTCCTCTTGTGTGATCTCCAATGAACCATAAGGAAAAACATTAGTCACAACATAAGGACCTAACCATCTGGAACAAAACTTACTAGGCACCAGCTTCAGTCGTGAACTATAGAGAATGAATTTTTCTCCAACTTGAAATTCTATTTTCTGGATCATTTTGTTGTGAGATTATTTTGATCTTTCCTTATAAGGCCTTGAGTTATCATATGAAGATAATATAATCTCCTCAAGCTCTTGAATTTGCATCTTCCTTTGGATTCCATCTTGGGCCAAATCCATGTTGCATTTCTTTATAGCCCAATAAGTCTGATGCTCAACTTCCATAAGGAGATGACACGCTTTCCCAAAAACAATTTGAAATGGGGACATACCAATGGTTGTCTTGTATGCTGTCCTATAATCCCACAATGCATCATCTAAGCACTTGCTCTAATCCTTCATATTTGGTTGCACGAGTTTCTACAAAATTTGTTTCAACTCATGATTTGAAACCTCAGCCTGTCCATTCATTTGGGGGTGGTATAGTGTTGATGTTTTGTGTGTCACCCCATACTTTTGAAGGAGGGAAGCAAAATTATGATTGTAGAAGTGTGTCCCTTGGTCACTAATGATGGACTTCAGTACTCCAAACCTACAAAAAATCTGTGCTTTGAAAAAGTCCACAACAACATGAGAATCATCAGTTCTGGTGGCCTTAGCCTTCACCAATTTGCTCACATAATCAACAACAACCAAAATATACAAAAAACCAAAGAAACTAGGAAAATGACCCATAAAATCGATGTCCCACACATAAAAAATCTCACAGAATAATATGGGTTGTTGAGGCATCTCATGTCTCCTAGAAATGTTTCCCGTGTGTTGGAAAAGTGAGCATGACTTACAATACACATGAGCATCATGGAATAATCTAGTCCAATATAATACATAGTCTAAAACTTTCCTAGCCATCTGTTGGGGTCCAAAGTGTCCACCACAAGCAAGTGTATGATAGAATTGTAGAACAGACTCAAACTCATGACCAGGAACACACCTCCTAATAACTTGGTCACTACACATGCGCCATAGGTATGGATCATCCCGAACATAAAATCTTGACTCACTCTTTAATTTTTGGACTTGATGTTTCTTTAAATTTCTAGGGATTTCAGAGGCAACAAGGTAGTTAACTAAATCTACATACCAAGGATGCGTACCTGAGATGGAATAAAGATGCTCATCGGGGAAAGTATCCCGAAGTGGTACCTGGTCCAAGGTGTCATCCTCTAGTGTGTGAGTAAGCCTACTCATGTGGTATACCACCAAGTTTCCCGACCCCTTATTACCCTTTATCTTAATATAAAATTCTTGAAGAAGGAGAATCCATCAGATTATCTTGGGCTTTGCATTTGGCTTCTTCAAGAGGTACCTCTGAGCTGCATGGTCAGAAAAAACAACTACTTTAGAGCCCAATAAATATGAAAGGAATTTATCTAAAGAAAATATGGAAAAAAGAAACTCATTTTAAGTGTTTTTTTAGTAAAATTGGGCTAAATCTAGTGTCCTCAATGCATAGGCAATCACATGTGAACGTCCCTCCACCCTCTGAGATAAGACAGCTCCAACTGCAAAGTTGGAGGCATCACACATAAGCTCAAAAGGAATCTCCCACTGTGGGGGATGTATGATTGGTGGAGTGGTCATACACTTCTTTATCTCATCAAAGTAAGTCTTGCAATAATCATCAAACAAAAAATCATAATTCTTTTGAAGTAATCATGACATAGGAAGAGAAATCTTACTAAAATATTTGATTAAGCGCCGATAAAATCCTGCATGCCCTAGGAAAGATCTAACATCATGCACACATAAAGGATATGATAAGGATGAAATGATATCTACCTTAGATCTATCAACCTCAATCCCATGTTTTGAGACTACATGACCTAAGACAATGCCATGCTCTACCATGAAATAACACTTTTCAAATTTTAGGACTAGATTCTTATCAATACAACGATTCAACACCTTTCCCAAACTACTTATACATTCATCAAATGAGTATCCATACACTATAAAATCATCCATAAATACCTCCATGCAGATCTTAATAAAACCCAAAAAAAAACTCACCATGTATCTCTGGAAGGTACCTGGGGCATTGCAAAGTCCAAATGGCATCCTTCGATAGGAAAACGTACTGAATGGACTAGTGAATGTTGTCTTCTCTTGATCCTCCGGAGTAATAGGAACCTGAAAATATCCAGAAAATTCATCCAATAAACAATAATGTGCCTTTCCAGCTAGTATCTCAAGCATTTGATCAATAAATGGGAGGGGAAAATGGTTCTTATGGGAGGACTGGTTTAGTTTCCTATAATCAATACACACACACCAACTGTTTTGTACCCTCATTGGAACTAACTCATCTTTCTCATTTTTAACAACTATAACACCACTTTTCTTAGGAACAACCTGAATAGGACTTATCCACTGAGAATCTGAAATGGGAAAGATTATACCTGCCTCGAACAATTATTCAACTTCTTTTTTAACAACTTCTAAAAGAGTTGGATTCAGTCTCCGTTGTGGCTAGCTAACTGGTTTAGCCCCATCCTCTAAAATAATCCTATGCATGAAAATGGAGGAGATAATACCCGATATTTCAGCCAAGGTCCACCCAATTTCCCTGATGTTCTCCCTCAAAATATTCAAAAGTTTTTCTTCATGTTCAAGAGGGAGATTGTTAGAAATGATAACAGGTAATTTCTCACCACTCAACAAGTATGATTATTTTAGATTTAGTGGAAATGGCTTGAGTTCTAGTGTAGGGGGTGGTGTATGGATGGAGAAATTGAAGGAACTGAAATATGTGAACAAAGAGCATCAATATTAGAATAGAAATCATCACAATCAGAGAATAAAATATCAAATCTATCAACATACTCCACATCCATGTCATAATAAGAGTTCAACTGATCAAAATCAGAATATGAATCCATTTCAAAATCAAATCTAATAGAGAATTATTCATTAGAAACAGGTGTGGAAGTGCTCTTAGACATCAAACTAGAACCAATACTCATAATATCTCTAAGCATAGGACAATCAAATTCCTTGGGGGTTTTTATTTGGTGGTTCAAAATGGGAGATAAAAAATGTAGAATGGTCCTCTGAGGGGTGCTTCATGGATTCCATAACATTAAATATCACAACTTCATCCCCAAACTCCATGGAAAGTGTACCCTCAATGAAATTTATGATAGTTTTTGTAGTTTTGAGGAAGGGTCTACCTAAGATAATGGGAACATGAGAACTTACCTGATCTTCCTCCATGTTAAGAATGTAGAAATATGCTGGAAAGATCATGTATCTTACCTAGACAAGTACATCCTCAAGGACTCCCGCTGGATATGCTGTAGCTCTATTTTCCAAATGCACCACTACTCTCATCGGCTTCAACTCACCAACCTATAAAGAAGGGAATACAGAGTGAGGCATCACATTTATGGAAGATCCCAAATCACAAAGAGAATCAGAAAAGTGCAACCATCCTATGGTGTATGGGATAGTGAATGTTTTGGGATCCTTTCACTTTGTTGGCATTGCTAGAGTTAGTGTAATTAGTGCTGACACATTCCTTACAAGATTGATCCTATCATTTCCCTTGAGCCCTATTCGATTGGTACAAAGTTCTTTTAAGAATTTCACATACCTTGGAATTTTCTTGATGGATTCAAGTAGAGGAATGTTGATCTCCACATGCTTGAATGTGTCCAAAAACTCCTTTTTCATTGCCTCTTTAGCCATCTTCTTGGTTTGAACAACCCTGTTTGGAAAAGAGAGGAGTTTAGGAGGAAGATAATTAATATTTTTCTTACCTTTATCTTTCTCCTTGGGTTTCTCATCAGCCATTTTTTAATGGGGATTATCCTAAGTTGAGGTGAATCCTGGTGGAATGATAGCTGTAGATATATCAGTTTTTTGCTTCCCACTTCTCAATGTGATTGCACTAACATTACCCTTCAGATTTGGAGTAGGTTGGGAAGGAAGATTTATGGAGTTATTACTTACCAATTCATGGAGGGTGGTGGAAATCTGGCTCATTTGAGTCTTCAACTCCCTCAGCTCCAAACCTTGACTCTTCATCTCATTCTGTTGATTAAGAACAATCTTGCTTCAAAAGATCATCAATTTTAGAATATACCTTTGGTTGAGAATTCATTTGTTGTTGACTTGTTGATACTTTAGATTCAAATCACCTTTACGGTTGTTGGAAACCCTGTTGGTAAGGTGGATGCTGCTGGAAGTTTTGTTGAAAAGGGGGCCTTTGTTGTTTTCCAGAGCCATACCTCATGTCTGATTGATCATTCCACCCTTGTTTGTATGTTTTAGCAAGATAATCAAGCTTATTTTGGGGATATGGTTATTGCTGCTTCTGATATGGTCTCCTAAGAAACATTTCTACACAATCTTCTATTTCTTGTAGTTGGGGACAACAGTCAGTTGGGTGGCTTGTCTTTGTGCAAATGCCACAAGACCTTGAAGGAGTGGATTGAGATATCTTTTGATCCAAAGCAATTTTCCTCACCATAGTGGTAAATTATTCTAACTTGGTATCAATCAAATGATTCTCAAGAGAAGAAGGACTTACCTGATGTACTCCCCTGACATGTGGTGTACCTCGATCTCTAAATTGTTGGGAGTTTTGGGTCATCTTGTTAATCAACGCACGTGAACCTGCTGGTGTTTTGTCCACCAATGCTTCTCCAGCCACAACATCCATTATGCTTCTCTCCATAGGTGTGATTCCTTCATAGAAGTATTGGATAAGGAGTTTCTCACTAATTTGGTGATGTGGGAAGCTTTCAAACAACTTCTTGAATCACTCCCAGTACTCATACATTGACTCCCTTTGTGCTTGCTTGATCCCCGATATCTCTTTACGAATGGAAGTGGTCCTTGATGCTGGAAAAATCTATGCAAGAAAAGACATTTCAAATAGTTCCAACATGTGACATCTTCAGGTTTTAAATAATATATCTAGTCTTCTACAACTCCATCAAATGAAAATGGGAATGACCTTAGTTTGATTTTATCTTCAGATACATTTCTTGGTTTAATGGTTGAGGAAAACACATTGAATTATTTTAAATATTTGTTTGGATCCTCACCAGATAATCCATGAAACTTTGGAAGAAGATGAATTAACCCATATTTCAGTTCAAAGTCTGATTCGAGATTCGGGTATGCAATACAATTTGGTTGATAGTTAATATCTGCATCCAATTCTCGAATGGTTCTATTAAGTTCATTATTATTGTCTTCATCAATTGGTTCTTATTTTAGGTTTGAAATAGAAGTGTTTCCAATTTCAATATCCTTGTAGTGTAGGAATTCTCTTACTGGTTGAATGTTGAAACTTCCCGTAGACTGAGAATGTCTGATTCGAGCCTTAAGGCTGCGTTCAATCTCTAGGTCAAGATCTAAGAGATCTTCAGAATTAGTTCATGTCATAAATTAAATAAAAATAAAAAGAATGAAATTAGACCATAGTAAAATAGAAATGAGAAGTTTGATTTGATGGTCCAAAAATAAGAAGAAAATAATAGAAGAAGAAAAAGAAATAAAGAAAAAAACCGATTGGGTAAATAAGAAAGAAATAAGAGAGGAAAAGAATAAAATTTAAAATAAAATAAATACCTCTAATTGGTTGAAATAATTACTTTCCTCCCCAGAAATGGTGCCAATTTTAAAGGCACTATCATGGGCTCCCTCGAATGATTAGTGATTTTTTGGGTACTTAGGTGTAGTAGAGTGGCTGACCAAGGTCGTCTCTCAAAAGAGGAAGTAAATTTGACAACTTATTAAAGGTATTTTAAAAATAAAATAAAAGGGAATAATAACACTATTTGAAAGGATGTGGGGGGTTTTTACCGTTCATAAAACTAAAAAAAGTTTTCTGGAAGAATATTGTATAATATTTTTGTTTTTATTTTTGAAATGAAGTTTGATTAAAATGGCACAAAAAGAAGATGTTTTTTAGACAATATTTAAAAGAATTAATTGATCTAAAACTACTTATTAATTTACTTATTAATAATTATCATTTAAATTAATATCCAATTAATTATTATCCCCTAATTTTTTAACCCCTGAACTCTACAATAATTAACTTTACCACAAATATGAAGATAATTTAACCCTAGGCTATCTTCGGAACATGCAATCCCAGCACCCTGCTTTGATTGATGTTCTAAGGATAACTCTAAAAAATTAGGATTAATTGATCTTAGGGATTATATTTAAACTCTACAAATTTATCCCCTGTGGTCTTGTTTTACCAATTAATTTTTCTCTCTCACAATTTACACAATACTCGACCTCAGGTGTTTTTGTGTTAATTGTTCAATTGATTGATTAGTTTATTATAATTTAAAATCTCAATTCATGGATCATATTAAGTGAATTAAAGTATCTCAATTATTCAAAATAATTAAATTAAGAGGGTATAAGATAGATCGATCACTAAGAGAACTACTCTTCTATGGGCGGTGTGGTCATCATGGAGACGTTTTTCATGAGCAAAGGATTGAAAGGGTAGAACCCAATCTTGTTTACACTCTTGATTACAAACTAAATAGGATGAGTAAATAAGAAGATAATTGAACAAAACATAATAAAAGAGAATAAATACAAGAATAAAAAAGAAGTTTATTACCAAAATAAAAACATTACAACATGAAGAAGAGAAGAAGGCTTCGATGAGGGGATCCTTGTTTCAAGAGATACCCTCTTAAAATGGTTATAGAATTTGGGTGAAACCAATTTTCCTCTACCTCCAATCTCCTAATTCATGTCCCAACACCTAAAAATGAGAAAAACACTAATTTATAGAGTGGATGAGAGGCAAGGTTTAAAGTGGTTTCAAGTGTGAATGGGGAATCTCGGCCAAATATTTTATGACAACTTTAACTGCCAATATGACCACCAAAATGCGTGAATCAGCTGTCCTTACAGAAGGATTATTCGTGAAAAAATAATCCCTCGAGATCCTATAAAAATTTGGGCCTAATCTAAGCACATATGAAGAAGTTATGATCCAAATACAGAACCCATGTCCAATCTGGCGAGTCCAGCCCAAATTTAACTTCATGGATAATTTACACCAACCAAATGCACAATTTAGCTCCAATGTACTAAATTAAAGTTGTAGAAAATTATGTTAGGAACACGTTTTAAAAATATTAAGTTCAATTAATTCAAATAAAATTATTTATGTTCGAAATACTACAGTGAATTTTAAAAGGGTAAAACTAGAATTTTCATCAAATTTTCAAATAAATGATCTAATCCCAAATATTCCATAAATGAACATAGTTACTAAAATATGAGGAAATTATATCATTTATTATCAATAAAATATTCAATAAAATTTTGTTTTATCAAAAACCTCAAGGAGGGTTGGATTCAACCAATGTTGATATTTCCTTACGAGTTTAGCCTTGTCATATAAAAGTATATAGTGTATACAAATAGATGGTCTAATCATGGGAATATCAACCAATTTCCATCCTATCAACTTTTTACACTCTGTAAAAAGGTTAAAAAGTTTTTATTCTTACTTTGGAGGGAGGTTATTAGAAATAATGATGGGAAATTGGTCAATACCCTCAAGATAGGCATATTTTAAATTAGATGGAAGTGGTTTTAATTCCAACACTGGTGGTTTTTTTATTGAGGGAGGGAATTTAAGTGAAGTGAGGTCCATAAAACTATATATATGATCATGTTTATTCTCTAAGTAAATATAATCAATGGAAATGATATTTGAAGAATCATCGATGGTCATGGGTACCTCATAATGAACACACTCTTCAATTAAAGAACAAAATATACACTTTTATGAACCAACAAAACACTAATTACATTAATCAAAAATCAAGTCATATAAGGGTGAAGAATAGTAAAATGGATCATAATATGGGTCAAGGAGATAATTTTGTGTGTGTGTGTTATTATATAGAACTTCCATATAATAGATAGGAAGAGTGTAGTGCTCTTCAATGGGGTGTTTCATAACATAAAGGATATTAAAACATACCTTTTCTCCATTGAACTCTAGGGAAAAAATACCATTGTGAATGTTGATGATTTTATTTTATGTTTTGAGAAATAACCTACCAATTATGAGTGGATCATTTCCTTAGGTTTGGGTATCTTCCATATCAAGAATATAGAAGTATACAAGGAAGATGTGATTCTTCACTCTTATGAGGACATCCTCGATCACTCCAGATGGGTGTGTTGTGCTCTGTTTGTAAAGTTTCACGATGATACATATTGGTTGAGTCTATCTAACCTATAGATAAGTGTATAAAGAGTAATAAATCACATTAATTGAAGCACACAAATACAGAATTGCATCAAAAAATACGGTCTCCCCTATAGTGTAAGGTATCGTGAAAGTTCCCAAATCCTTGCATTTGGTTGACATTAATGGTTGGATCAAAGACAAGACATTCCTTCCAAGGTTGACTCTCTCATTCCCATTTAGTCTCTGTCTATGGGTGAAATTCTCTTCAAGAAATTTGGTATAGTGAGGGATTTTTTAACTATATCCAATAAAGGAATGTTAACTTGTACCTTTTTAAATGTATCTATTATTTCCTCATAAATCTCATTATCAAATTTTTTCTTATGTTTATAGAGTCTTTGTGGAAAATTAATAGGAATGTATTGTTCAATGGAATCATCAATAATGAATTCTTTACCCTTTTTGTTTTTCTTTTCTTTATTAGAATCTTGTATGGGTAGAGAAAGAGAGTTTTATTATGGGGGAATTACCTATTATGTAGAATCAATGGAAGAAGAAACCTCTTTACCACTACAAAGTGTGATCAAACAAATATTACATTTTTCTTTTGGATTAACAATAGTATAGGATGGCAGTTTTCCAGAACCAAGCATATTTATCTCACTGATGGTGTTTGAAAATTGTCACATTTGAGTTTGTAGGTATCAAATAGAGGATTGTGTGGTCTATTGGAACTGGGGGTTTTGGGCTTCCATTTCCTTCACCATATCCTTGAGTCTTGGTTTAGAATTGGGAAGAGGAGGATTCTTTCAAGAAGTTGAAGGATAAGAAGGTTGAATACCTTTGCCTTATTGATACTAGTTCTGTTTATGGTAACTCGAGTTACCTCCTTATTGATAATGTATTTGTGCTTACCAGTTGGGGTTTGGATTTGGACTAAATGGTTCTTGCTTGAAGTGAGGTTCTTATTGGAATGGATGACTGGGAAATACTGTAGCGCAAGACTCAGATGAATCCTAAAGTTGGGGGTACTGGTCAGAAAAATGACTATTATCAGAACAAATACCACAATGCAATGGAATAAGAGTAGAGTGTGGATTACCTTAATCTTGATCTAATTGAATTATAAGGGTGTTAATATCATCAATTTTATTATATAACTTTTTTTATAAGGATAAATGTCTTACCTAATGAACTCCTCGAGTGGGTGCAATTGCTCATGTAACAAATTGTTGTGCATTTGAGCCATGTTGGATATTAAATCACGAGTGGCAGAAGGATTTTTATCAACAAGGGAACCACTAGCTGTAGCATCTATCATACCACGATCTATGGAGACAAGTTCCTCATAAAATTATTGAATTATAAATTCTTCACTAATTTGGTGGTGGGGGCATCTTGAACTAATTCTTTTGAATCTATCATAATATTCATGAAAGGTCTCTCTTTATGATTGCCTAATTCCATATATTTATTTTCTAATTGATTTAGTTTTGGAGGAAGGGAAAAAATTATCTAGAAAGAGTTATTTGAGGTCATTATAGCCCCTAATTTTGGTAGTTAGATAGTATAGCTAGTCTTTGGCTACACCATCAAGGGAAAAATGGAAGGCCCTAAATATAATAAGATCCTCAGTTACATTTTTCAGTTTCATAGTGGAGCACACTATGTGAAACTTATTGATATTTTTATAAGGGTCCTCACTAGGAATACCATGGAATTTTTGAAGGAGGTGTATGAGGCTATATCTTAGCTCAAATTTGGCTACTTCCTCAAGATATTGGATGTATGTAGGTTGGTACTCCACATCCGGGATGGTCAGCTCTTTTAAGGTCTGATTATTTGCAGCCATGTTTTATAGGGTTTGAGTTGGTTAAATCATATATTGGTTTAATACAAATTGATATTACATAAGGTTTTCCTCATTTTTACTTGATTTTCCTTCTCTAGATGAGCTAATTTTTGAGTAAAGTGTCTTTTCAATTTCTGGGTCAAATTCAAGTAGTATTTATTTGTCAGATCTTATCATGAAACGATGATGTCCAGTTTGATTGATTTTTTATTTTTTATTGTTTTATTTGTTTAATGTAATATTAATAAAATAAAATTACTTAAGAATAATGAAAAAAGAAAATAAAAGAGAGTTCTATATTACAGAATTAGAGAGATAGAGAGAGAGACAAAAGAAGAGAGAGAGAGAGAGAAGAAACACACAAAAAAAAAAACGAAAAAAAAACAATAAAAGGGAAGGGGGATATTGAAAGGAGTAATAAAAAAAATTAAAATAAATAAATAAAAGGAAATAAATATTTGATCTCTGACAACAGTTCCAAAATTTGATTGCATTGTCGAGCGTATCAAATTAAATGTTTAGTTTTTAATTGAATTTCTATAGTATAGTAGGAACCCTAGGTCGTATCTCAATGGAGCCTTAGATAATTAAGTTTAAAATATTATTTTTATTATGAAAAGGGGGAATGGTATTTTATAAATAGTGTGTTTTTATTCAATAAGATAATAGATAAAGGTAACTAATAAAAAAAATGGAAATTAAAAGTTTTTATTAAGCGTGGTCAACCCAAGGAATTATCATGATGCCCATCATTCTTCACTTCAAGATAAAGGGTATATATATTTTAATACCTATTTTATAACACCTATAATAATAATTTTAATAAGTTTATCCTAGGATAACTCCTAGGGTTCAATTATAAACACAAAGCGATTCAACAGTTACTGCTGATGATTGGGTGATTTGTGTTCGACTTCATAACTGAAACTCACCAAGGCAACACACTAAGAACTCTATACACTATATAGGTTTGTATGTTATTTATTTTTTATACCATGACATAAATTTACATGTAATTTACATTGTTTATAAGAGTTCAATTAACCAATTTAAACTACACAAACACCATAATTAAAAGTGGGAAGAAGAAATGGCGAACCGTGTGAAACATCACATGAAAGGGTACCCATAAAAATGATCATATGAGTTTAATAATGAAATAATAGTAAATAAATCAATTAAATAAGAATATAATATTATGAAAAAAAACACACACATCTGGAATTTAAAATAAAATTCAAATATTACAAACAAGAAGCTTGATATTACGTCATGTTCCTCCCTAGGTGATCAAAAGGAGTTTAGAACTCCATGGAATGGAATGAATCCATAGATATTTATGTTTCACTTACCATATCCTCCAAATTTTTTATTAATGAGTAGATTAATCCTTTGTAACTCCAAAAAAGTATCACCTTTCCTCTTGGTCGAACTCCCAAACGAGGTACCCAAGGTGCCTTTTTATATCCAAAATGGGAGGTGGGTTTGGGCACACAGATTTAGAGATACCACTTGGACCATGTTTTTGGGATAGTAAAATACCTTATCAAGACTTGGAAAAAAGAAAAAACTTTTTGGAATACCTCCCCTCCATCTCCATGTCAAATTTTGTGGCATGATATTGTATAAAATGGGAGATATTTCCAAAATACAGAACCAAACTTTTAACTCCATGCAGATTCTTTTTCCTAGATAGATCAGTTTATTTTGGACTTTTAATGGAATAATTGGGATTCATATCATTCATAATATTTTTATCCCATTGAATTTAGAATTGGATAACAAAATTTCAGCCTAATTGGATGCATATATTAGTTGTAGTGTGCGGTTAAGTCCACTTGTATGCATGGATTCCTATACAGTTTGGCCTATTTTTCTTAAATTTTATTTTAGGACCTCCAAATAACCTCCACCTATAATGAAAACATAAAAAAAAATTAAAATTACCCTTTTTAATAGTGATAAAAATTATATCATTGAAACAAACATAAAGTGATTTTTTTATTATATTTATAGTTTCCAATACAAAACAAGTTTAATACAGTGGTGTATGGGTGAAATAAAATAGTGAATCATGGTGTGATCAATAACCTTCATTTTGATCTGAGACCTAGTTAATTATTGGGTCCTGTTGGAAGTTAGTGAGATTTAGGGAACTGCATGCCAGTAGTGAACATTGTACCTTAGTGAGTGGAAGGATGCAGATGTTTTGTGGGTCGACTTTTATAAAGAGTTCTGGGAAAAGA
Organism: Viscum album; assembly: GCA_963277665.1. Lineage (NCBI taxonomy): Eukaryota > Viridiplantae > Streptophyta > Magnoliopsida > Santalales > Viscaceae > Viscum > Viscum album. The sequence continues at coordinate 404,085,715 of OY728142.1, forward strand.
TCCTTTCATACACTATGAAGGGGGTAAAAAGGTATGAGTTTATCTCTCTTAATTTGGGGAGTATGCCTATGAAGGAGTTTGGGATGAAGTTCAAGGACCTTCTATGATTTTTCCCAGATCTTTTTTCTGATGAGGAGTCCCACGTGTGACATCTTGAGTAGGCACCCCATCCTTTGATCTAATATGATGTTATTCCTTTTATGTTGCCTGCATATATAGAGGTTTAAAATAAGGTGGAGGTGATAAAGAATATGAAATATTGAGAAGCATTACCATGAGAGTAGAACCAATATGGGTCCTTGAGGAGAAAAGTTTTCAGTGGAAGGTCTCAAGCACCTGGGCCTTCAGGGTTTTGACTAGTATGGATTCTACCTCAACAACTTCCTTTACAAACTTATGGGACCAGTGGTTTCCATGATATTCCTAGGGGATTTGGGAAGATTTTATTTGTCTATGGGGTTTGTATCCATCATTAAAATTAGTGCCCATTGGTTCTTTAAGACCATTTTAGTGGAGGTATCCAGGTTCAACATTAGCCTTAAAAATAGTTTCCAGTGAGGTCATTTATACAGCATGGATAATAAGTTTATACCCTACCAAGAGGAGATGGGTCTGGTAGAGTCTAACCTTGGGATATCCCTCTTTGTTAGGGACCTTGACCTGAGCATGTCCATGTAGGTGTCCATCATTAGAGAAGATGAGGAACTTAGTGTGTCTAGTTACATAAAATGGATGTGGAAACATTGGAGGGGCCAAGGATCATTAGAGGTATGATCATCTTACCTTACACATTTTTTTGTGCCTTGTTTGATTCTAGATCTTCACAAAAATCTATTTCACATACTCTAGACTGTTCTCTAGGACCAGACGTAGGGAGGCTTCCCAGACACTTGGTGTTGGCTATGCCAGTTGGAGGCCAGACTAGCTTGTTTGATGTGTTCCAAGGGTGTAGACTGATGATGGGGCCACATCAGTCACTTATGGATTTTTCTTACTAAAAATATAGCTATAAAATGTCATTATCAAAATTGATTATTTTTATTCCATGTGTTCTATTATCAACTACTTTTTAAGGAGAATCATGCTCTTGGATGTGGATAGCTAGTGTGCGGTTTTCATTAGTGAGTGGGGTTGTTTGGTGGGAATTAGATGTGAAAATACCCTTATTTATTTGATAGATAAGTTGTCTATAGAATCAATAGATTTTGGAATAGTGTAGGCTCCTAGGATTATCAGGGAGTTTATGGCTGTTTTTCTTGAGGAGGTTGTGGAACTACCCCCTCGACGTGATGTTGAGTTCAGGATAGACTTATAGCTTGGTGATTATCTAATTTTGATGGCTCCTTATTGGATGGGACCTTATGATTTATGGGAGTTTAAGATTTATATATATGATCTGATGTAGAGGGGTTTCACCCAGCCTAGTGTGTCACTGTGGGGTGATCCAGTGTTGTTTTGTAAAAGGTGGATGATAGTCTGAGGTTGTGTATAGAATATTGGAGGTTGAATCGGGTGATGACCAATAATCATTACCCACTTTCAAGAATCGATGATATTTTTGAAAAATTAAGGGGAGTTAGTTGGTTTTACAATATCAATCTATGACCAGGATATCATCAGTTGAGGGTAAAGGAGGATGATATCATGAAGAATGCATTCATATGCAAGTATGGGTACTTCAAGTTTGTATTCCTACTGTTTGATGTCATGAACACACCAATTTCATTCATGGGGATCATGAAGTCCATGTTCCATGAATTCTTGGTCCAGTTCTCAGTCATGTTAATCAATTACATATTAATCTACTAAAAGTCATATGAGGATATTTATGATCATCTTAGAGTTTTCTTACAAGTTCTTCGAGGCCACCAGATTTATGGAAAGTTTTCTAACTATAAGTTTTGGACATGAGAGTTGAATTTCCTTGGGCATGTAGCATCTTAGTAGGGAATGTCCATGGACCTATAGAATATCGAGGAATTTGTTTCTTAGGATGTATCCATGAATGTGGAAGAGTTTTGTAGCTTCCCTAGTCTTATAGGCTATTACCAGAGGTTTGTATCCAATTTCTTATAGTTTGTGGCCCCATTTAAATCCTTTACTAGGAAAGAATAGTATTTTATATGGAAAGATCAATGTTAGGAAACATTTTAATACTTAAAGGGTAGGTTGATCAGTGCTCCAATTCTTCAGTTTCAATAGGAAGGGGTGATATTTGAGGTGTTTTTCAATTCTTCCCATATGGTCTTCAGGTGAATTTTGATACAGTAAAAAGAGGTGATCTCTTATGGGTCTAGGTAGTTCTATCCCCATGAGTGTAACTATTCCACCCATGAATCAAGCTAACAATGGTTGTGTTTTGGATAAATTTGTGGTGACATTATGTCATTGTAAGATAATTTGTGGTCTTCACATATCACAAGATCTCAAGGTATATCTTTTCTTAGGGTGAGCTGAATCTATGATAGTAGAGGCAGGTGAAGTTTCTCCAGGACTATAAATTTGGGATCTCCTATACCTTAGGAAAGGTAAATGTTGTGTCTTGTAATTTGTGTAGGAATTCATATAAGGATATTATTTATGATTTTGGAGATTCCTGTAGGGAAATAGAGAAGTTAGCACTTCTGTACTTAGATGCGAGAGTGGTTGATAGTAGAGGTTGTTTGTTTTAGATGAAAATGTAGTATTCTCTAATGAAGTAGGTGGATGAGTCTCATTGGGGAGACTTGGAGGAAGAGGTGATGCATGATTGTGTTAGACATGGTTATACTCTAGAGGGATAGTTTGAACTGGATGTTGTTTTGGGGGAGTCTATTTTTTCTAGTAGTGATGCATGATAAAGTCCTTCATGAGTTTCACAGATGACCTTTGGCAGTACACCAAGGAGTTTCTAAGATGTATCGTGGCTTGAGGAAACAATTTTTGTGTCTCGGTATGAAATGTGCAGTGGTAGAATTTTTGGATCAGTGTCTAGTTTTCCAGTAATTAAAGGATGAGAATCGTGTTACTAGAGGTTTGTTACAACCTTTGAATTGTCTTGAGTGGAAATGAGATGAAACCTTGATGAAATTTTTCACAATGTTACCCCAAGATCAAGGAGGTTGTAATGCTATCCGAGTAATCGTAGACCGATTGGTAAAATCAACCCACTTCCTAGCAATTAAGGAGTTGAGCACTATGGATGTATTGGAAATGAGGTATATAGATGAGGCTTTATGGTTTCATGGGTTCCCAAGATCCATTGTATCATATTGGGATGATCACTTTAGCTCACAAGTTTGGATGGGATTGTAACATGCTTTTAGCACTCAGTTTCTCCTCAGCACTACTTTCCTCCCTCAGAAAAATAGGTAGCTAGATTGGACTATCCAGATACTAGAGGATATATTATGGGCATGTATCTTAGAATTTAGTGGATCATGAGAGAAAAAATTCCCTTTGGTTGAGTTTTATTATAAAAATAACTATCATTTATCCATTTGAGTGGACCCATTTGAGGATTTATATGGGAGGCCATGTCATTATTCGTTGTGATGGAATGAGGTCAGGGAGTCATTAGTTCTTAGTTCTAATGTGGTGAAGAGCATGATATATAAGGTTTAGGTTGTTCATGAGTGGATGAAAGTAGCAAAGGAACAACATAATTTTTATGATGATCACAAGAGGAGGCCTTTAGAGTTTAAGATTAAATACCATGTATTCTTGAGAGTTTCCCCTCAATGTGTTTAGTGGAGGTTTGGTAGGGGGAGTAATCTCTTTCCTTAGTTTATAGGGCCTTTTGAGGTGTTGGGGTATGTTGGTGAGGTGGATTATCAGTTGGAACTCCCACCATGTACGGAACAGATTCACAACATTTTCCATGTCTCTCAACTCCATTGGTATCTTCATGATGAATCCCATGTCATTAACTAGGGTGAGTTATATTTTTATGATGACATAAAATTCATAGAGAAACCATTAGAGATCAAGGATTGTTAGGATAAGGTTTTGTTTGGATGGAACACTCCTTTAGGTTGTGTACTATGGAGGCATGGTGGCCTGGAGGAGAGTTCTTGGGAGTATAAGATATAGATGTATTCCAAATACCCTAATTTGTTTTAAAATTTTCATTGTTTTTTTCTTGATGATGTTATTTTTTGATATTAATGGTTATAAAATGTGTTTTTCCTTGATAATGTGATGTTTGATAAATCTTTAAGCATATAAATAGGGAAAATACTGATTCCTACTCAAGATGCACTATAAATTGACACAATTAAAACCTTGTGGATGAGTCATTGTCACCCAAATTGGATAATATGTTGACATGGAATATGTAATTCCTTGATTTTTGTGCTTTGGGATCTATTATGTGGTGGTTATGGTCATTATTGGTTTGGGATGTGTGGTGGTTGAGATGTTTGTGTGAATAATTATGCGTAAGGGATGTGGTTGTGGTTGGTGGGGTGGATAATAAAGTGGTGTGGTAGTGTGGCTATGTGAAATGTTTTGTGGATATTTTTAAATGGGTTTTGTTTTGTTTTGATGGTGATAATGTTCAATTGTAACAAGATCCTTAAGAGGTATCTCATGGGATGGTTATTCGTACCTCTTTTCCCTTTTTCTTTACAGGTTGGTTTTGATTCTTAGGGATGAGAATAGATTGAGAGGTATCTGATGTAACTACCTAGACCTTAAAATCCATTACTTTGGGGGAATTCATGTGATGGAGGTGTCAATAGGAGGTTTTGAGGTAGTTAGATGGTGAAGAGGAAGATATGGCTGGAAAATCTAGCTGAAGAAAGTTTTGTGATGTAGAGCTTGGGGCTAAGTCATGGAGGAGAATCTATGGATTAGGAAGGAGACTGCAACGTAGGAGCCCCATAGGAGGTGTTTTGGCATTTATTCCTTTTTAGGGGGTACCTATACTGTGGTTCTTATCTATGACATAGTGTTAGATTGTACTATAGTGTAGGGGGTTCAGCTATGGCATAGAGTCTATGAGGAGCGTTTTCATAGGTTTTTTAGATTTCATGGTAGTTTTGATGTGGAGATGGGCTGTTTTGTAGCCACCTTCATGGTTGTTGGAGGTTTGCAATGTAGTATCCTTGGCTACTTCATGGTCCTATATCCCTTTTATTAGATCTGTAGCATGGATATAAATATAGTTCTTAGAGGTTGCCTTGACCAACACTACTGCATCATAGTCTCCTACATTGCATTGTGGTTCTCCTTGTTTTTAATAGTCCTGTAGTGTGGTGAAGTGGGTGTCACTCTAGTGTGGTGTTTTATAAGTTGGGTATAAATTCTAAAATACCTTCAAACCTAGTTATTTTTCAACCTTTATCTCATTTCTTGGGAGACCCAAGTGTGTCCTTTGGATGCCTTTTATACCCCTTTCAGTGTCTTTTGACCCCATCCATGGGGGATTGATATGTGGTGGTTTTTGGTAATTCCCCTCTTTATCTTATTCTAGTTTCTTCCTATTCTTCATATGGAAAAGGTTTCAATTAGGAAAAACTATTTTTTTTGATGTTTTGGGTAAGGAAGTGATGTGGTTTTTGTGTTCTAGGATGGTAAAGGTGTTCTCCTTCATCAAGGTGCTTGGTAGTGGTATCCCTTCTATTCTAACCTTGTACAGTGGACCAGAAAGCTTGATTTGAGGTAGGGGATCCTTTGTTTCTCATCTAGTTTTATCATGTGGGAGGGGTTCATGATTTTTTTATCTTTTAGGAATATGTTATGCACTTGATTAATGAATATAATTAATTGGTTAATTGAAATTTAAGGGGGGGGGGGTGGAAATGAAATCTCATGTTCTATAGATTTTATATTATTGATATTGGAATTTTATAGGCTTGATGCCTTTATAAAAACCATGGATATTAGGGGGTCTTGTTTGTGTTATGATTATTGTTATTATGGAAACCTTATTGTGTGATTGTTTGTTATCACCTTAAATGGAATTTATCTAACCACTTATATCTGGTTAATAAAATGTTTTCCTCATGAGATTTATGGATCTTGTGAGAATTCCCTTAAAATAAAGAAGTGGTATGTGATGAAAACCCCTTATTAAATATGAAAGTGGTTGTGAATAAATTATATGTGATTTTGGAAAGTGTTTTGATGTATGGTTGTGTTGTGGGGTGGTGATGTGTGGTTGTGATGTGGGGTGGTGATGCAATGAGAAATGGATGTGGTACATTGCAATTATGACATAGCAGTTGTGATATAGAAAGTGGATATAGTTGTGAAATGGTAGTTATGTGGGGTTTGTTGGATTGAAAAGGGTAAAATGATGATGAGTTTTTTGTGTTGTGTGGTGTTGTGACATGCTATTTTCCCTGGTAGTATCAGAATTAATTAGTTAATAGTGAAATATAAAATGGCATGTGCTAGTTCAGTTAATGGGTTAAAATGGATAATGAACATAAAATTAAAATGGGAAGCATTGATTATATGTTTGTTGTTAAATGTGAATCAAATTGGATGAAATAATTAAATGATTGGGATGGAAAATGAATGAGCTTAATGAATGAGATTATACAGTAATTTTTTTTGGAATTGGATTAATTTAAATAGGGATGTGGTTTGTGGATTGTGCCTTTTTGTGTGGTGTTGTGTATATAGAAGTGTCAATGAAAGTGGTGGATTTTTTGAGTTTTGGTGGTGATATTGTGAGTTTTTTGATACTATAGTTGAGAAACCATTGTTTGGGATGTGTGTGTCTATGTATATACATAATTTATACATTACTTATTATTTCTATATGCACCCCACCCATGTCAACCACCTCATGCTGATAACCAAATGTTTTGGGTGTGTTTTTTCGAAGATCATGGTGGTGAGGATGGATGGATGGCTACCTAATCTTCCTCACTCTCTCTTCTAGGAGACATTCATAGGCATCAACTATGATGGGCAAAAGTAAAAAAGTGTACTATGGTGATTTTTAATGAGACGATGAGATTACTTATGGTGGGGGTCATTCATGTTAGGTTGAGGGAACAAGTTTGATGTACTTCATGTTCATGATACACTACTGCTCTGGTTTTGTGATGTGATGTGATATAATGGCCTAGGTGTCTATAGATGTGATTTGATGTGATGTGATGTGATGTGATAGCCTAGGTGTTTGTAGGTGTGATGTGATTTGATTCTATATCGAAGATATGGGAGTGCTATGACATATGATGTTGGGGTGTGACAGTGGGAAATCTATGGGAATGCGGTGATGGGTACCCTTTTATCAATATTTTTCTTATTATGTTACTATACTTGGATATGTTATTTGGTGAGAGTGCCCCAGTGAGGATGGGTTTAGTTATTTGACTTATTTAGGTGCTGTTTCTTACTCACTGATGCATTTTTATTCTTCTTTCACATGTGCACAAGAGACTTTAGGTATCATATTGAGTATACTTGTATGGTCACCCCACATATATACAAACCATTTTTTAGGTTTATATGAAGACTACATGGACCGTTCTAGACATTACTATCTTAGACCTTTTGACTGTTACTGTGTCATTGCCTTATATTTTCTTTTGGGTATTTATTTGGAGACTCCTATATTTGTTTATATTATACATGCATGGTGGGATAGTTTTTGGGTGGATTTATTTTATATCATGTCATAGAGTTTATTGATCACTAATATCCTATATCATGATCCTACATATATTATAAAGGGTAATTCCTCTCATTTGGGATATTTTTATACCCTCAGTGCTAGTCACCAACTTGGGGCCTACTGGAGGCTAGACTCATGGGTCATTATCTATCTTCCTTCATTGTCATCCCAGTAGGGGTACCTTTGGAGGGAGGGGGTTGTGACATCATCCAACATGAAATAATGACTCCAATATCATAAATATACTATAATGTTTTTGTGTTAATGGGATATCCATCTTCTACCCTCCCATCATTTTATTCTTATATGAATACATTGCTCACAATATGGTTGGTTCATCGCCTCTATGAACACCACACTTCATTTTTATCCACCACCTTAAAGGATGTTTATAAAAATATTATTATAGTTAAATATGATTATAATAAGTATTTTATAACATATTTAAAGTTTTATAATGTTTCAACAATCATTTAATTAAATAAAATGAATATAGTTTGTGATAGTCGGTAAAACAACCTAAATGAAATAACCGCATAATGTTAACATTTTTAATAAGCGATTCATCCATATTTCAGAACACAAATGGATAATTGGGACCATTTAAATTCCTTGAATATCATTAATACCATTTTATTTCACTTTTACAGTTATAGTCTCATTTGAATAGAACTTCAATAATTATCCAAAAGTGATCTAACATTGGAACCATGAAACTAACACCCTCATAATACTGAAATTAAACCTTATATCTCATAAAAATGGTTATAAAAGAACATAATAAAATTATAGTGAATCAAATATAGATGTAAAAGTTATAAATTAAGTAATTGATTAATCTAATTTTATTATCCAGAATGTTATGTGCAAGTGCGGAGCGATTTTGGAACCTAAGATAAAAGATCTCTATGAACCACCCTATTTTTTCTAGATTATGATTTCTCTCTCTCTACCACACTTTATATATCTATTATTATTATATAATTTTTATATATTCTGTATATATTTTATAACCATATATACTAATTTTAATTCACCTTTCTTTTATGGTGATATACATGTTTTAGAATATTCCCTTTGTAATTTCTCTCTATAAGAAAACCCAATTAAAGGTAACTCCTCGGTTTCTTGCCCCATTTCAAGTACCACTCCTTAAAATGTTTTACCAACCATGTTTTCTAAAATTACTCAGTTTATCATGTAATTTTTTTTAGTTTATTTCTTATTTTTATGAAATTATTATTCCCTTACCCTCTTTCAAGACTCATTACCCTTTAACCTAAATTCCCACTTAAGAGTTATATTTCCAAAGGGATTTCTCTACTTGTTTTCAAGTCTTAATTTCACTTAAAAAACATTTTTCAGGAACTATGATTATGAATGTTTAATAATTCTTAAATCAATACTTTCATAGAAACCATCATGATATTTCATCTAATTATGCTATATGAAATGGTTATGAAACCCATTTCTTTCCATGGGTAATTCTTACGTTTATGCCTTATATTTGATTTCCTTATATGGCACACACATAAATGTATATGTTATGATGGGTGTTCCCAAATAATACTACAATGAATTGGGTAATGCTTTTGTATCATGATATGATATGTATTGAATTATTGAGTGAACCTAATCCATGATGAGAATATGTCCACCATGTGATGTTGTCTTAACAGTTATCCTTGACTTATATTTACATCATGTTATATATTGTTACCACATTTCTATGTTTACATGATCCTATGATACCATTTTCTTTATGTTCTGCTTCCATGTGATTATTCATGGGCCTTCTATTTTATGATATCATTTTTTTCTGTTTGACTCACATGTTATGCTTTGTTATCATGTTTATTCCCTTACTAGGATTTATAGATCACCCTTTTCTTTCATGTATTACCTAGGTTATCATATGTAGTCTTAGGATATCAAAGGGATTTAAGATATCATTATGGATATTATAATAAAGATGTTTTATTTTAGTTTCATTTTGATATTTAATTTACTTAGTCTTCCAAATATATTAGGCCTCTTAATCCTTCAGTTGTATTTAATAGAATATTTATGTTAAAAATAATGAAATTATATGTGTAAAAGTCTTGGGTCACTATAATTACCTTTTAAATTATATGTGTTATAGAAATCAATTATTTAATTTTGAAAGGCATGTGATACCAAATGTATATTTTATAAGTGTTGTAAATATATATAAGTTAAAAATCAAAGGAAAAAATTGATATGAATTGTAGTTTCCATTCCAATGATGATGAAAATAGTTACTATAATAAATATTTGATTGTAAAAGAATTTATCAAGATCAAAAAAATCTATGTAAATGATGTGTATCTTCATCTCAATTAACTTATATGATAAGATAATTTGTTTAATAAAAAAGAGTTGTTATGAACAAAATTTAAATGATTTAAAGTATACACATGGTTTAATATTCATCATATTATATAACATACTTGGAAAATAAGAGAAGGGTAAAAGTGTTTATCCAGCTAATATATTTGTTTAAATATGAAGGAATGTGATTCTTCCACCCATCAGTGGGATATTTTTAAATAAATATATTCTTTTCAAGAAAAATCCAGTGAACATATAGAATACCATATATGATATGGTGACAATAATTTATTTGTTAAATATTCATTCTAAGAGGAAATAAGTTTTATTTACTAACATAAAATGAATTGATGATCTTAGTAAGAATATAATTTCTAAGAATCCAATGGTAGTATGTTTGGACTTAGATAAGTTCAAAGTTAACAAATAAAGGTTTAGACTAGTATAATATTAAATTAATTTTCACTTAATATACTAAAGAGTTTAGGATATGTGATGATAAAGGAAAATCTAAAGAGTTACATTTAGTTATCATGAATAAGTGAACATCGCTATTTACTATAGGATTGTACAAGTTAAATTAAAAAGTGAATTTATCTTGACATCCTAAAAGAGTTTAGGATATAGAGGTAATAAAAAATGTAAAGAGTTACATTAGTTACCATAATAAAGTAAATTTCACTTTATCCTAAAAGGGTTTAAGATATGATGAATAAGTAAAAATGTAAAAAGATACATTATTTGAAAAATTTCAATAGGAAAGAGTTCTTTGAATGATTATGAATTACTTAGAGAGAATTCAAAGTAGATAAAAAAAATTATATCATAACATTTGATGTTATGAAGTTAAGAAGTTTGAATATGTTCAAAGAGTTCAACAATTAGGAATATTATTTCTAAATATTACTATTATTCAAATTTTCTTTCTTTACAGATGTTTCTCACTAAATATTTAGTATGGGGGTTTTATTATATGGTCACATATATATGTGACATGAATTACATAAGTTGTAATGAGTTAACAAAACACTTAAAGTGCAAAATACATATGATTGATCTAGAAGATTATTATACATGATATGATAAACTGGTGATTATTTTTGATTTTTTAAATATTATTAAAAGTGTTTAAGATTATGGAATGTATCATTATATATAAAATAAAATATCTTTTTTATCATTCTTTCACATTTTCTAAATATATGTATATAATGAAATACATTTTGTGAAGTGTAATGATAATTGAACTCTCAAATTATGAATTTGAGATATCCCTAACTGATGTTTGTCATGAAGTATTATAGGTTATGATGAAATATTAAGTCTAATGTTATTATGATAGAGATACAAAATATGATCATGAGGAAAAAAAGGGTTTTTTGCATTGGATGACCCAATAAGCATACCACATGGAATGTCATAAATGATATATTTGGTATACTAGAGGTTCATGGATCATATTTGAGTCCCTATAACTGAGGTTGGTGAGATAAATAACACGATAACCTTTATACTTTGATACCTTACTTATGCGAGTCTACATATTGCCTTCGCTAATCTGGGGGTGGTTGGGTATGTTGTTGAAAAATTATTCCACTAGAGCTTATCCAAGAAGGGATTTGTCCTCTGGTATGACGAGTATGACATCTAATCCCTTGATAGTGATAGATTGTGGAGTGTGTGGATACTCCTAAAAAGTACATATTTTATGCTTATCTATTCAGATGAGTGATATGTGATGTTTTTATCTATGTAAATAAATGACATGTGATGTATTTATTGACTAGATCAGTCTATACTTTGAGAATTGATAATAGATTAGTATCCTATATGGGATTAACATAATCTGTATCCCATGGTTACTTGATGTCTTTCAAAAAGGAAAAATATTAGAATGCATATTTATATATTATATAGAGTAGTGGAAGCATGTATAGAAATACATGTGTTGGATAGAGATCACACCAAATCCCTTTATAAATTGAGTAGCATTGATGCTTTGATCACTACCAAAAAAGTCTTATACAAATAGAAATTCAATGACATATAATATATTTGTTGGTAAAAATGAGTATTTCCAAAAAATATTAAGTTATCAAAAAATGTTTTTACCAATAGATATATATTCTAATAATAATTATTCAATACCTACAATTCCTTCACTAACATTTAAATTTATTAATTTATTATATCAATACCAATTTTTCCAACAAATAAATATATTATTAATAACCATTATTATCAATAAATCTTTTAACATTAGAAAAATATGTTGTAATAAACTATTGAATAAAAAAATATTTTATCATTAACCAATTTAGAAAATTATTATTTTTATTATAATTTTCAATATCAATTTTAATATTTAATTTATCTTTTTGGGTGTTTTATTAAAAATTCTATTATATATTGTAATTTATTTTTTACATTTAATTTTATTAAACATAAAAAATTAATCCACATAAATCCAATAAATCATTAATATAAATTTTAAAAATAAAAAAACATAAAAATAAATTAAGTAATATTATTTTATTAATGATTATATTTTCATATTCAAATCTTATTAATTTGACATTTCTATAATAATAAATCAATATATAATTTAGTTATTAATTTAATTTTAATTTTATTTTCATTAACATCTAAACTTCTAATCCGTCCTATTTTTTTTCCCGATTCTCCACAAACCCCCTTAGATCTTCATTCACACTGAAACCACTCACATATCAAAATTTGCAGTACACTCTCAAATCCTATAGCCTCTCCTCATATTCATGCATTATTGATTATTCAAACATGAATCTCCACAAACCTGTTTCTCAATCTCCATTCAAAACTATCTAGTTTCAATTAATCTTCTCATTGAAACCCTATGCAATTTTCTATCTCTAGGAAAATCCATCTTCTTCATAATTTTCCAGTGTCATATATAACCCTATTTGAGTTTCTAGTTTCAGTTGAAGCCACCACCTTCATGATTTTATAGATTCACCTTTGACATCTTCTTACTCTATTTATTCCTCCAGGTCTCTCAATGCAATTTTCTCTTCATATCCAGGTCAATACATCTGTTCTTCATTAATATTGAGAGTAGTATTTTAAATCATTATACTACAATCATCCATATTTCTCACATATATAGGACCTTAGTTAATATTTCATTCTCTATCTATATTTTCTCTACATTTCTGCATATTGCATCTTTTATTCCTTTCATTTTCATTTGTTTTATCAACATCTTGAATTTGTTATGTATGATAATTTATCCAAATTTTATATCAATTATTTTTTGTTCTGTATATACAGAACATGTATATGGAACTTTCTTTATCATTAAGTATATAATTTTATATGTTTTATATATATAGACATATATTGTGGGGTTATATATATATACATGTCTATGTTTTGTAGACACACACACACACACAACATATATATATATATATATTCTATTTTTATACCAATCTCTCCAATAAATATATATGTTATGTGTGTGTATATATATATGTTCTGTATATATGATCTACATATACAAAACATATATATGTTCTCCAATTTTTAGATGATCCATTACTTTTAATAATGGCGCTCTTAACATGCACAGTGTAAGGAAAATCCCAACCATCAGGTAGAATACGTACAAGATCCCTCTCTTCAAGCATGCCATGGATAATTTCTCACCCATTGGGTTCCCCCATCCTACCAGCTTCCTCAACACCTTATGATGAGAATAAGCACTCAAGATAAAATATATTCAATTCATCCACATCTATTAGAGTGTTAATCCTTTTGTTCTATTTTCTTGTCACCGAGTGTAACCACTGAAAGTGATTGTGTTTCTGCATGTATGAAGAGAGAACCCCCATGCATATAATATGATTACTATAGGGTGATATATATTGCTATAAAATTTTATTCATTAAGCATGATTAAGTTGAATGATATTATTCTTACATATTAATTTTATTTTTGTAGCATTTTCAATGATTAGTAAAATACTATACTTTGGGGAATCTCTAAAGAAATATATGCAATGACTTAAACTGTCCTTATTACATAATTGATTTTGAAAATATGGTATAGGTTTGGTTTTTATTGATTTTTTATTATAAATGAAATATAATGAAAAAAATAATTTTTTTATAATTTTTTTTGGATAAATCACAATTTTTTCTTTTTTCATGTTAATGTGATGGTCATACTCAATCCAATTTATTCATATATTTATAAAATATTTTGGAATTTTTCTTGTTAGGACTTTCTCTACACCTCTTTAAAAATGAATGTGTTTGAGATAAAACTATAGTGACTCTAATTGATGTGAAGATTGTTGAGACTATATTATAATGGTTTGGAGATATTATAAGAAGAAACATGGATGAATCTATTAATAGAGAATTTAATTTTAATTTCACTGATTAAAATAAGTAGAGGTAGACCCATAAGGACCCCTAAACAAATCATTCACAATGATCTTACTATAAATGGTTTCAATAAAAATATGGGTTTTAATAGATCCAATTTTCAATGTTTGATCCATGTAGATGACCCCACATAATTGGGTTTAAGGATTGTTTGTTATTGTTATTATTGTTGTTTCTTTAATTATGTTGAGATAAACTTCAACGATTTTTTGTTTTTCCTTAGGAAGTGTAACCATTTTTTTAAATTCTCAATGCTACAATTACTGTGGAGGATTCATGGTTAGTAGCTAGAAGATATCTTAGACACTAAAAGAACCTCACAGTTAAATAACCACAATACTTGCTTTAGAAAATTTTGATTTAGTAATTTTTATGTTGTTTGAAAGGCACATTATATGTCCATACATCACATGATAAATGGTCATATGATTCAACTTCATGATGACATGACATGTTTGTTTGTAATGTTAGCATAATTTATTGTATAAATCATTTGGTTCATTGAATACATCCATGTTTAATTGATATTATCAAAAACAAAACAATATTTTTTTTTTGAATTTATGTTCTGGTTCAATTACAAGGTGGTATGAAATGTTTACATCAGAAAAAAGATTAATTCTATAGTAGGAGGGGTGATTCCTCAATGAATATTGCTAGTTTTCAGTGGTAAAGTTTAATGACTAGAAATTTATGAATATTTTTCCTTTTATGGGCCAATTAGTTCATGTTTTATACCTCAATGGTTTTGTAATTTACTAGTATGTTTTCTAATATTCAATCTTATCATTTGTTTATTTTTATAAGTGTTTTAATTTTTTTTATCAATTTCTCATATTTTTCAGGGATAGAACTACATATAATCTCTATGGATATATTATTGAAGAATCCCTTGGTCAGGATGAAATTGAGTTCAAGTGATTTCAAACATTGCACATCTGGTGATCACATGTGAGATTTGGAATGGGAAGTTCCCAAAAAATAATAATATGGGAGGGGGGATTAATCAACATTATGAATATGGTGATAAAGTGTTTAAAAAAAGATATAAATCATCATTTATTTTTATAATCTACTTGGTCTCTATTTTTCAACACCTTTTGAATATACTTTATGTAACTTATTACTTGTAATAAATAGTTACATGAGTCTTCAAGTGTAAGTACTTATGGTCATTGTATGAGAATTAGGGAGAAAGATTCATTATTTTTGGTACATTTATAATTCCTTACTAATGTGTGACATCAAAATCATCACACACATGTGTGTCATCAACATCCTTGCGCTCAGGCGTTCCTTGGATTTTACATCGAATAAATTTAATTTCCCCTCTATCTCCCCTCATGTATATGTTTAGAATATAAATTGTTTTTAATTGATTTCTTGATAATCCTAGAGAGTAAATTTCTACTAGAAAAAAGAGGGAAGGTCTTCTGTTACAAAGAATCATACAACACTCATTGGGATGGTGCATACTACAGGTGAAGTGTGGGAACAAAGAATAGGGTTTTCAGTCTTTGGAAATCCATGTTCAAGAACATGTATCAAGCAGTGCTGGAGGGAGGTGTAAAATGATTTTTTAGTCACTAATTTAAATTTTGGGAATAACCACTTCCAGATCACTAAGGATAATCATAAGTTATATCTTTATCCCAAGGCCTTGGTATGATTATTTTTCAATTTTTTTCTCTCTTATTTTTTAAAGCTATTTTCTAAAATGTGTTTTTTCTATTTTCTAGATAGTTTTCCAAATAGTTTTTATAAGTAAAGGTTTGGGGTTTTTAAGTTCATGTAAAACAATAAATTATTTGATCAAGTATAAATGAATTTATTTCTTTATTTAGACAAGTTTTAATGTTGTGGTATAGTTTCTTATAGTTTTTTGTTTGTATTGTTACAAATTTAAATGCATATTTATTTTCAGTTTGATTATTGAAAGTGTTTTTTTACTAATTATTTTAGTTTTATTTTTTTAGAATCCAAGTTTAAGTGATATTTTTTGAAATAGAAAAATAATAACATATTTTTTAAAATTTAACCCATAATATTTATTCTCTTTACTACTATTTACTTTTGAATTTTAATTTTTTTTGTTAGAGTTGAATTCTTATTCATTTGTATTATCAATTAATTGATTTGTAATCTTATAATTCTACTTTAGGATATCATTTTTGAATAATTTTTAAAAATATAAGGATAGAATTTTTATCCATGTATGTTATCCAGGTATGTTCACTTCTATTTTAGGATAACTATATTAAACAATTTTAGGATAACCTTGTTATCCAGGCATGTTCTCTTCTTAAGCTTGTGAAATTTTTTGACAAATGAAGTTGGTTATCTTCATCCATGCTGAGGAAGTTTCTAAAACTATTATTTTCAGTGGTTTAGATTCCAAGTTAGTGTGTGGAACTAACCTAATACCAAATGGGGCACTAGTTCAAGGTTTTCTCACTATTTTAAATAGTATTTTGAATTATAATAACCCAAACCTGGATTAATTTAGTTAAAAAGAAATTGGATAGTGTTACTTAGATCTATAAAACTTAGAGGAAGTGTCTCTAAGTTTCTAACATTGAATGTGGTCAGATTTTTTTAGTTTATTTTTTGACATAATTAATCTAGTGGTTAAAATAGTGGCTAGAGAGGGATTCTTAAAGGGAGTTGATAGAAAGATAAAAGTAAGGCTTCAAGACTTATTAGGAGTGAAAATGGACAATATTTCTAATGGTAGAACTTGGAAATATCTCTTGATGTAACCCCTAACTTAGAGTTGAAGGAGATTCAAAGGATTCAATACTTTTATAGGCGATTATTTATCTCTTCCTTGATTCAATTATGAATTATATCATTCATCCATTTACATATGTGTTTTCTACTACACATATGTGTGAAATCAAATAAGTTTTTTTATTTAAATTCTATCTATGAATTTATTGTTCTTTCTTCAAAGATATTATTTTAATTCATTGATGATTTCTTCTATGATAAGATGAATTATTTTACTTCTTTCTTATTTGAGGTGTTACTATATCATAATTAAACTGAAGTATCAATGGATTAAGGTATAGTTTCATTCATGTTAAGCATTTTAAATAATTTATGAAATGAATCTATTTTTTTGATTAGATTCAAGTATCAATGGAAGAATATCCAAATATATTTATCATTTTATAAAATTATTCTAACATTTACACAAGTTGAAAAATTATGTAAATGAATGAAGTTATACTTTCTCACTAAGTTATATGATAGTATGATTATGGTGATGGGGTCTATGGTATGTTACATTTTTTATTTTCTATCCTTTCATTTGTAATAACTCATCACTATTGTTATCCCTAGGTTCCAATATTGAAAAATTGTAACACCCCAAGATTTTTCAAATAAATTTAATATTTAATACATAATACACTAAGTCTCTAAAAACACCACTTTTTTATAACCTAGATAGTAAACATAATTTTTCAACCTCTGTGATTTTAATTTCAAAAAACTAACATACACGGTTGCGTTCAATATGATATTTAGAGTATGATAGAATCAACTTAGTTTTTGATGAATAATAACATACCCTTATGAATAATATCATACCCTTATGAATAGTAATGAATAATAAATTGGACAAAAAAATTGAAACTTCCCCCATGAATGTATAAATACAATTTAGACATCTTATAAGTGAAGAAACGATCTAATATAAGTGTTGGTATTTTTATATGTCATAAATATTTTAATTACAATTGTATGATTAATTTAATAATTTAAAATGGAAATTTATTTTCATAAAATGTAATAATAAATTGTTTTTTTTATTATCTTATAGTTATAAGATATTTTTATGGGACCTTGATTAATTTTTTAAGGTGTTATAAAACAATTTATTGTTTTAATGTCTTTTTTTTTGAATAAATTATGATTTTATTTAAAAATTAAATTAAATATATTTAGAAAATTATTTTCAAAAAAATTATTTCATATTTTTATTCTAAAAGTCAAAAAAAATTGGGGTGAATTTTTGGGATTTTTCTAAAATACTTAAAATTTTAGGTGAATAGTAAAATACGATAATTTACGATAAATAATAAATACATGATTTATTGAGTCATAGTTGATGTAAGGATGATGTAAGACCACTTGGTTTAAACTCACATGCACATATTACTATTATTGGTCACAAGAATCAATACTATTGGTTGTATTTGGCAAAATAATAAAATAATGAGTAAAATGACGGGAAAGCCCTCCTCTGCTCCACTATAACCCCCCTTACTCCCTCTTCTCTTCAATTATATAAAACCTTGTGCCTTGTCTAAATTCTAACAAAATATCCTCCCAATCATATCCCTCACATCTAGCATCCCTTGGTGTCATAAAAGACCAAAAACTATCTCCAAAAGAGGCTCTCAAGGAAGATTACTTCAAGAGGTAAATTCCACTTTTCATTTCTTTTATTTCAAGTTCCTTTTTTTTCTTTTTATTTACTAACCTCCTATAATTAAAATGTTGTGATTAATCTAGTACCTTACCTGTACTGGAATGTTGTTATGATAATGGAATAATTATTCATCATCTCTCCTTTTCCTTTCTTTCATACTATAAATGAAAACACCATCCGAGATGTGTTAATTTATCACATTCAAGGATGATGAGTTTTAAATTTCTATTACCATATTCAATTATGGTTGTGAAACCATTTTGATGGATGAACCAGACTATAATATATGTATTATAACTTATTTAAGGTTCTTTAATCCTTTTTGTACACATGATATTGATTTATAAATCAAAATGAGTTCATTGTGATAAACAAACCGCTAATTAACCCAAACAATTATCATTAAAGTTTTATATAATGATCCATCTTCACTCCCATTAAACAAATGAATTTTATAACCATTTAATATTATGTTTGTTCACTAATAACATAAAACTTCTATTCTGTAAAACCATTCTCTTTCTACATGTTTATCCATACATGAATATAAGTAAACCGATCTTGAAAACCAAGGATGAAAACGCTCCCAAACAATGAAATTAAATATCTTAACCCATAAAAAGGAAATGAATGAACCTAATAAGGTTATAGTAAATCAATTAAATGTATATTATTTTATGTAATCATTAATTTATGAACATAAATTTTATTATTCAGGTCGTTAATATCAAGTGAGGAACACCTTCAGACTTAAGGTAAGGGTTTTCCACCTGAACCTCCATTTTCACCCAGGTTACTTTTATCATCTAATTAACTCAATTAAATTCTTAATCATTCATATGTACTCCTAATAATTTCTATGTGAATTTTCTATATATTTTTACCAACCAGAATCATACCTTCATTTTGGGGGAGTTATATGTTTTAAAAGGATCTTTCAAAAATTCTTCCCAAAATACAAGCTTGGCTCAATGGAATTTCTCAAATTCTTACCTATTTTCAAGTTCAATCTATAATATATTTTTAGAAACCATTATATTTATGAAATAACTCATTTATTTATGAAAATAATATCTTACTTTATTTCTGGTTTTATACAAACACTTTTCCAAAAGAACTCTTCTTTTCAAAGTAAAATAGTATTTATCTCAAGAACTACTCAATGATTTTATAAGAGTATCTTCATATATTTCAACACTCCTATTGATTATTATGTATTATTGGGGTTAATATTTATGATATTATCTACCGTATTTAATTGAATTTTTTATGATTAGTTTGACTGTGGATGTGCTATATTAAAACCATTCACCAATTTACTTTGAATGGTTAGTGTTTATGATTAATGTTTGGGGAAGTTATTTATATTTCATATGTTAGTTTCAATATGAATGTATATGTTGTTTATATTTATCTCTGTTTATATTAGGAATTCATTAGACTTATTATGTGATGTATGGGTCACTCTATAGTGCCTCTATGCATCAGTAGCTCTTATGAGACAAATAAATATGGACTTGGCTGAGGCCTTGGTCATTTTTAGATATGGTTTTGGCCAAGACCTTAATCATTTTTATATGTCTTGGCCAAGTCCTTAATGGTATGTTTCAGGATTTCCATCATATGCATTTCCCTCATTATGAATCTATAAATTCACAGTTCATGAGGTTATTTGACTAGTAGAATACCCATGATTATGTTTTATTATGAAAATATTTACTCATATCATATTCTTGCCATATTATGTTAAAGTTTATTTTTAAAGATATGTGTTTTCAATTATTCACCATGCCTAATGTTTATGTTATCTTCCACTGTAATGTTTACCCTTACTGAGAATCTGATCTCACCCCTTCTTATGTTTTATTTTTCTTATGACATGAAGAGGTATATTATGAATGACCCGTAGAGATAAGCTTAGAGTTGTGGATGTTCCCAATAAAACTTATATGTTGTATTTCATTTTGATTTATAATGTTGAACTTATGTATGTATCTTGTTTCCAAAGATACTAAACTACTAAGTCCTTCATAATTCATATTCCTTATTTCTATTCCAATGTAATAAAATAAGGCACCGACTTTGGGCAACTGGGGTCAGGTCTTCATAGTTGGTATCAAAGGAAGTTTAGTAGAAAACTTGGAAACTAGATTTAAAAAATGTAGATTAGGGAAAAAACCCCTAAAATAGTCTTTGTGGATAAACATACAATAAAATCTTAGTATTTTGGTAAGGAATATATTATGTAGATCTTTCTATCAAATACATCCATGTCTAGATACTACAAGTGGGCGTGGTTTTGGAAAATATGTACCTAGGAGTGAAAAATCTGACAAGGAGTTTCAAGCTTGACCTAGGGTATCCTGGTGCACGACAACAGACCTTACTACACACCTGTTTTGACACTACCAGAGGATATGCTAAGGTTAATTCACATTTTCTTTACACACCATTATGAAGGATTTAAATGTAAAATTTTCCATAAAGAAACCATGTTTATGATTATGGGATTAGCCATGCATAGGATTTCAATTTATGTTAAGTATTTTTTCTAAGTTGAGATAATACATTTTGATTCATAACCTAATCTAGTGCATTCCATTATTTAGAAATGGAGCCTAGTGGAAGGAATGGAAACTATATGAATGTTCATATACCATGTATGGATTTCTCTCCATTTTAAGATAATGATGTTGGATCTGGAGTTGCGACTGGTGTGGAGAAACTTATAACTATACTGGGACAACTTACTCAGGTTATGAACAATAACCTTACCTGTATGGAGCATTCAGATCCACAAAGTGGAGGAGATATGTTAGATTTATTTATGCGAAAATATCCTCTATAATTTAATGGGACTACAAACCCATTCATAGTAGAGCAGTGGATAAATTCCTTAGAGAAGATATTTCTTGCCTTGGGAAGTAACGGAAGGGAGAAGGTTTTCATGGCGGTTTATCATCTGTCGGGAGATACTGATAAATGTAAGTCTCTAATTCAAAACAAAAAGAAGGAGGAAGAGATAGAAAACATGGAATGGAGTGAATTTAAAGAAATTTTCTTAGAGAAATACTTTCCTCATGAACAACGAGCTGATATGTAAAGATAGTTTCTGAATTTGAGGCAAAAGGAATATGATAATGCTGCAAAGTATGAAGCTAAATAAAAAAGGTTATCAAGGCATGATGTGGAATATATACATAATCTACGGAGAAATATTGATCAATTCTTTTATGGACTTAATCCATTCCTATGGTGGGCACTGGTCTTCCAAACTTTCTCATCATATGAAGATATAGTCTCATGTACTATCAAGATAAAAAATGAGTTCTATAAGTCTTATGAATTTAAAGGAAAGTAAGAGAAGAATAGGGTTTATGAAAACTATATAAAAGGAAATAAGGAAATTGGGAAGAAGGGAAGGGTTGACTTTCCACCCTATGATAATTGTGGAAGGAAACACCTTGGTGCCTACTTAAAAAGAAAAGGGGTGTGCTACAAGTGTGGATAGAAAGGCCATCATACTGGTGTTTTTAAGGGGAATAAAGAATCTATTAATGTTTAATGCTATAATTGTAGGGATATGGGACACTATGCTAATTATTTTCCAAAGTTTCAAGGAAACATGCATCATGAAAGGCCAATGAATCAGGGAAAATCTTATGCAATCACAACTATTGATATTGAAGTTTCTAATGATGTGGTGGGAGGTACATTAATTATTTCCTCAAACTTAGAAAATTCTTTATTTGATTTCATATCATCGTATTCTTTTATATCTTCCCAGTTTCCAAGAAAATTAGATATTTCTAATTTGATTTAATAAGGGAGTTTTCAATCAAAACTCTTAAAGGAAGTATCATTGCAACAAATTTGTGTTAGGCAGTCCCCATTATGGCATATAAACGTGCTTTATCTTCTAATTTTATTATCATACCCATGATTGAATTTTATATAATCCTCGATATTAATTGGATTTCGAACCATGATGCAAAAATTTATTTCAAGAAGAAGGAGGTTACAATTTTTGAGGACGATGTAGAATCCCTTATCTTTAGGGAAGAAGCATCACTATCTGATTATCATATAGATCCACCCCCAGTAGCTCTATTGAATTCAATTATTGGGGAGGAAGGGAATTCAATAACTATGGGTGAGGAAATAAATGTTCAAATAGAGGACATACCTATTGTGCAAGAACATGTTGATGTATTTCCAGAGGATTTACTTAGACATCCTCCAAAGTGGGAAATTGAGTTTTCCATTGACTTAATTCCTGATTCAAGGACCATATTAAAGACCCCTTATAGAATAGACACTGTGGAATTAGTGGAACTAAAGAAACAACTATATAAATTTAGTGATAAAGGATTTATTCACCCTAGTGTTTCTCCATGGGGAGCCCCTTTTCTTTTTGTTAAGAAGAAATATAGATCTATGAGGTTGTGCATTGACTATAGGGATATCAATTCTATAACAATAAATAACAAGTATCCTATACCTCGCATTGATGATTTATTTGATCAAATTCATAGAGCTCAATATTTTTTGAAGATTGATCTTCGATCTGGATATCATCAGTTTCATGTGAGGATGAAAGATATTCCAAAGTAATCATTTCGAACTAGGTATGGTCATTACGAGTGTACAATAATGCCTTTTGAACTAACTAATTCACCCTCTATTTTCATGGATCTAATGAATAATGTTTTAAAGGAATATCTTGATGAATTTGTGGTGGTATTTTTGATGATATTTTGGTATACTCCAAAAGCTACTAAGATCATGAAAATCAGTTGCACACTATTATGAAGAATCTTAAAAGAAATGAATTATATGGGAAGTTTAGAAAGTATGAATTTTGGATTCAATCAGTTTCCTCTCTTGGCCACATTATCTCTAAGGATGTAATATCTATTTATCCTACAAAGAAAAAGGCTGTGAAATAATGGCCTACTCTAATGAACATAATTGGGGTATGTAGTTTTATTGGTTTAGTGGGTTATTATCAGCTTTTTGTTCAGAACTTCGCCCGTTTAGCCAACCCAATGACCAATATTACATGTAAATGGGTTAAGTTCGCATGGACAAAATAATGCGAGGAATGTTTTGAAGAATTGAAGTGGATATTAGTGAATGCTCTAATCTTAACTCTACTATTTGGGAATGATGGGTATGTGATCTATAGTGATGCATCAAAGAAAGGACTTGGTTGTGTCCTTATGTAGAATGATAGAGTTATTAAATATTCATCAAGGTAGTTAAAAATTCATGAAAAAAACTATCATACTCATGATCTTGAGTTGGTAGCTATAGTATTTTATTTGAAGATATGGAGACATTATCTTTATGGTGAAAGATGTGAGATATATATGGATCATAAGAGCTTGAAATATATCTTCTCATAGAAATAACTCAACATGAAGAAAAGGTGATGGCTTGAAATACTCAAGGATATGATTGTTCCATACACTACCACCCAAGAAAGGAAAATAAGGTAGCTGATGCATTAAGTAGGAAAGATCATGGAGTTCTCAAAAAAATGAGTATTGACAAGGATCCTTTGTACATGGATCTAGTGAGGATGGATATGGGAATTATAAAAGAATGTGAAACATCACTACTTTTTCAAATGGTTTCCCAACCATATTTATTGGAAATAATTAAAGCTTTACAGTCTAATGATGATAATCTTAAAAAAAAATTAATGCTGTGAAAGATGGGAAGTTGGCTGACTTCATGTGTGAAGATGGAATTCTAAAATTTGGGAAGGGTCTGTGTTCCCTCTATACCTGAGCTAAAAATAGAGTTATTGGATGATTCTCATAGCTCAAATTTCTTTATACACCCTGATAGGACTAAAATGTATAGAGATTTGAAAGAACATTTCTGGTAGGATAACATGAAGAGGGAAATTGCAGATTATGTATCAAGATGTTTAGTCTATCAACAAGAGAAGGTTGAATGAAAAAATCCTAGATTCATGCAACCACTACCTATTCCTACATGGAAATGGGATGAAATAACCATGGATTTTTTAATTGGATTACCCAAAACTCTGAGAAAGAATGATGCAATATGGGAAATTATTGATCAACTTACGAAATATGCACATTTCCTCGCTATAAGGGAGGATTTTCCACTGGAGAACCTATCAAGACTCTATATCAATGAAGTTGTGAGACTTAATGGAGCACCACTCTCAATTTTTTCTGATAATGATCCACGATTTACATCGAAATTCTAGAAAATTCTTCAGAAAGCTTTGGATACTGAGCTTCGATTGAGTATTGCTTATCACCCACAAACTGACAGGAAATCAGAAAGGATGATCCAAACCTTAGAGTACATGTTGAGATCATGTTCACTTGACTTTAAAGGTATGTGGGATTAATATTTATATTTAATGTAGTTTTCCTACAATAATAGTTTCCATTCAAGTATTCAAATGGCACCATATGAAGCATTGTACAGAAAGAGATGTCGTACACCAACTTGTTGGGATGAAGTTAGAGAAAGGAAGCTTATGTTACCAGAGCTTGTAGAGGAAACAACAATGAAGGTAAAGACTATTCAAGGCCATATCAAAGTAGCTCAAATCAGAAAAAAAAGCTATACTAATAATTGAAGTAAGTATTTGGAGTTTTAAGTGGGAGACCATCTTTTCTTAAAAGTATCTGCATGGAAGGGTGTTATAAGATTTGGGAAGAAAGGGAAACTGAGCCCTAGGTACATAGGACCTTTTAAAATTTTGGAGAGAATTGGAGCTATTTCATATCGTTTGGCTATGCTGTGTAGCCTATCTAAAGTACACAATTTGTTCCATGTCTCATTACTGAGAAAGTATATGTCAGAACCAACGCATGTCCTCACTTCTAAAGGTATAGAATTAGAACCCTACCTATCTTACTATGAAGAGCCTATCCAGATTCTAGACACTAAATAACAAGTGTTGAAGAATTAAATGACTCAACTAGTGTAGATACTTTGAAAAAATCATAGAATCGAAAAGGTAACATGGGAGCCTGAGGAGCTTATGATGAAGAACTACCCAAATCTTTTTGTGAGGTAACATTCTGGTAATTTTGAAGATGAAATTTTTGTAAGGAGGGGATATTGTAACACCCCAATATTTTGAAAATAAATTTAATATTGAATGCATAAAACACCGAGACTCTATAAACACCACTTTGTTATAACCTTTCTAGTAAACATAATTTTTCCACCTCTGTGATTTTAATTTCGAAAAACTAAAATACACAGTTGCATTCAGTATGATATTTAGAGTCTGATAGAATCAACTTAGTTTTTTATGAATAGTAACGTACCCTTATGAACAGTAACATACCCTTATGAATAATAATGAATAGTAATGAATAGTAAATCATACAAAAAAAATAGAAACTTCAGCCATGAATATATAAATACAATTTAGACATTTTCTAAGTGAATAAATGATCATAGTATAAGTATTGGTATTTTTTATGTCATAAATATTTTAATTACAATTTTATGATTAATTTAATAATTTAAAATGGAAATGTATTTTCTTAAAATGTAATTATAAATTGTTATTGTCTTATGGTTATAGGATAATTTTATGGTACCTTGATTAATTTTTCAAGGTGTTATAAAATGAGTTATTGTTTTAATGTTATTTTTTTCAAATAAATTATGATTTTATTTAAAAAATAAATTAAAAATATTTAGAAAATTATTTTCAAAAAATGGATTTAATTTTTAAATTCTATACTTTGAAAAATGGTTGTGGTGAATTTTTTGGATTTTTCTAAAATACTTTAATTTTAAGTGAATTGTAAAATACGATAATTTACGATAAATACTAAATGCATGATTTATTGAGTCATAGGTGATGCAAGGATGATTTAATACCACTTGGTTCGAACTCACATGCAAATATTACTATTATTGTTCACAAGAATTAATACTATTTTTTGTATTTAGAAAAATAATAAAATAATGAATAAAATAATGGGAAAACCCTCTTCTCCTCCACTATAACCCCCCCTCACTCCCTCTTCTCTTCACTCCTCTCAAGCCTTGTTCCTTGTCTAAATTTTACCTAAATCTCCTCCCAAGTTCCTCCCCCACATCCATCAGCCCTTGGTCTCATAGAAATACCAAAACCTCTCTCATAAAGAGGATCTCAAGGAAGATTACTTCAAGAGGCAACACTACTGGAATAGGAGTGTTTTCCAACACTTATATACCAACAGTTTGCTTAAACCATTGGTATATAAGAGTTTTACCAACGGTTTGCTTAAACCGTTGTTAAAACCTAGTGCATGACACCCTTTACCAATGGTTCAATAGAACTATTGGTAAAGTGGTCTAAATTCCCCCCCTTTACCAACGGTTCTTGAAAACCGTTGGTAAGGGGTGCCTTTACCAATGGTTTTTAAAAACCCTTGGTAAAGGTTTTCCCCAATAACCCTGCGCGGCCCTTCTGATCTCCCCCATTCAGATAGAACCCTAATTTTATAGCACCTCTCCCCCCACTATCAGATAACCTCTCCCCTATTCAGACATCACCTCTCCCCCACGATCAAAACACCTCTCCCCCATTCGGACAACACCTCTCTCGGGTTCATCTCAGTTCCTCCATTCGAATGGTTGGAATCTTTTCTTTCCCCATCCAAGCTGCTGAATCTTCATCTGAACCATCCCAAATTAGGTATTTTCTTAATTGGTACCTTATTTTTATTGTTATCTATCTAATATTTCAGTTTTAAGTTTTTATTTTGATGTGTATTTGTTTTTTTTTCTATTTTGATTTAACCTAGAAAACCATTTTATATTTTTTTCTCTGAAACCATATAAAACCCTTTTATATTTTTTAGTTGTCACTTTAATTTATCATATCATTATATTAAAATGTTATAGAAATATACTGGATAGTTATAGACCTCTCGGTGGTCACCTACATGAATTGTATCTCACATATTGTTCGAGATTCCATTGGGTACCCGGATAAACTGCATGATTATATGTTTAGATAAGGGGAATCACCATTTTACAGATGCATAACTACTCACATGACAAAGGATAGAGCATGTAGCAGATGATTGGGTTGTTGCTCAAGAAGCTAGGTTAAATTTTATAATTTATTGAGCCTCTTGAATAGTACTACTACCTACTAGTTGTAACTATGTTTTTTCTTCTTGATACATGACATACATTACCATCATCCGGTTTATGATTCTATTATTAGTTGGTATTACTAATTTGGTTATTTTCATCCATTTCCAATATTTTACCATTGTTATCTTTCTTCTACTTTTTAACTGATAATATTAAAATTGTGCTACTTAGGTAATGAGGGAATAGTCTCCCCCAAACACACTGAAGGATCTCACTATTAGTCAATAACATTTGGAATTTTGGTAGATGTGCTTGAGTCCATGTGGCCATCTGGGTTCGGGTCACTAATGAGTGGAATCCTAGTTTGGGATGTCACAATTTCTGGATATCCTTTTTATAGGTGTTTCTAATCAAATCCATACCTATAACTATTGAAGGTCCCTCTCCAAAATCAATTGGGACATGATTCAATGAATACACCCTACCAACCTATGATCCCTTGCCCCAAAACTAGGATCCTTTAATCCATGATTAAGGTGAAACTTTTTGAGGCCATAACTACTTTTGATGTGATCCTCATCCTACTCCTCATCCTGATCTCCCTAAAGAAGTTAAAATATAAAACTCATGTACTCCCAACAAGACCCATAAGAATTCTGTATTCCTTGATCCACTTCCAATATCTTACTGGGAAATCCTTGAATATAGGCATTAGAAATTCTGTATCTTATTTTCTTATATACACTGTATTTTATTGTGTTTATTAATATGATTATCATATAGAGTAATGTGTCAGTTATGCTTTTATATAAAGTAAACTATTTTCATTTACCTAAATATTTTTTTGATTGAACTTCAATATTACTGAATTTATTTGAAATGACTTATTGCAATTTTTTTTACAGAATGTATAGAAGTTGGATGTACGAAACTGATCGGATTTCAACCAATTTTCAAAATAATTTGAATAGATTTTTAGATTTTGCATTTTACAAGGCTTCAGATAGTGGTCGCATACACTACCCATGTTCTAATTGTGTTGGAAGACCTTGGTTGAGTCGTGAAGCAGTTATCTATCATATAACCAAATATGGTTTCCAAACAAACTATTATGTGTGGTATCACAATATAGAGAAAATGGAATCTCAAAATGTTGATGATCCAAATGATAGGACTGAATTGAAGAGTTTGATATATGATCAGTTTCCATTTATTCAGAATCATGAGAAGTAAAGGATGTCCAACCAACAAGATTTCGATACAAGCACACATCATGCGTCCAATGAAAATGATGATGTTGATAGGGTGAAAAAATTGAATGATGCTGTGACGACTCCAGTATATCAACAATGTGGTAAAATGAAAAATTTGGAATTTTTAATCTGATTGTTTCATGGGAAAACTATGTACGAGATTTCAAATACTGCAATCGACTACATTCTTACCTTCTTTAAGGACTTAATTCCAGATGATGTAGATATTTCCTCAAACCACTATATGGCATAGAAGTTAGTTGATGAACTTGGATTCTCAAAAAAAAAATTCATGCTTGCCCGAATGATTGTAGCTTATTTTGGGAGGAAACTACTGAAAGAAATGATTGTACCAGATGTGGAACCTCTTAATGGAATCCAAAAGATGATGTAACACCATCTCGTGTGCCACAAAAAGTAATGTGTCACTTTCCATTGATCCCTAGATTACAGAACCTTTTCATGTCTGATGAAATATTAGTAAAAACGCGATGGCATGGCACTGAGAGAAAAAAGAATAATGAAGAGTTGGTTTACCCTACAAATGGATTTTCATGGTAGAGATTTGATGCTCGATATCCCGAATTTTCATCCAACATGCGTAATGTGAGACTGGGTCTTTCATGTGACGGTTTTAATCCATTTCGACAGATTCTTACTTCACACAACACATGGATGGTTTCATACACATTTATAACCTTCCCCCATGGTTGTGTATGAAAAAGCCTTACACTTTCTTGATTATACTGATATTTGGACCTTCTGATCCTGGTAATGATATAGATGTATACATTAAACCTTTAATAAAAGAGTTTAAACTTCTTTGGGATGTGGGTGTGCCCACATACGATTCATGTTCGAAATACATATTTCAGATGCGTGCTGCGCTTATGTGAACAATCAATGATTTTACTACTTATGCAATGATGTCTGGATGGAGCACAAAAGGAAAATTATCATGTCCTATTTATACAAAGAATACTCGATCGATAAGACTGAAATATCATCGTAGTTTTAGTTTTATGGGACATCGACAATTCTTTCCAATGAACCATCCATATAGAAGCAATCGTCAAAGATTTGAAAATACCATGGAGACTGACGATCCACCTCAGCGTATTTCTAGAACTGATGTGCTTAATTAATTGAAAGATTTCAATTATTCATTTGGGAAGGGTTTAATGGAATATAGAAAGAGGAAAAATGTTTCCAATGATACCTATTACAATTGGAAGAAGAAGAGTATATTCTTTGAGTTATCGTATTGGTCAACCAACTTGTTATGTCATTAATTAGACATAATGCATATTGAAAAGAATATATGTGAAATGTTGCTTTCGATTCTTCTAAACGTCAAGGGGAATACAAAAGATGATTTACGATCTCAGCGTGACTTGGTAGATTGGGGGATCAGACCGGAATTGCATTCTGTCTGTATCAGTGAAAATAGGTGGCAAGTTCCATGTGCATCTTATGTGATGAAACCTACTGAAAAAAATAAATTTCTGGAAGTGCTAGAGACTATTAAAGTTCCTGATGTATATTCAAGCAATATATAAAAACGGGTAAATAGAAAATATTTGAAGCTGAAATCTTTGAAGACTCATGATTATCACATCATTTTTCATAAGTTGATTCCAATAAAAATCCGTCATCTCTTGTCCAATAATGTAAGAGTCTCAGTTATTCAGTTGTGATATTTTTTTAGAGATCTTTGTGCTAAGAATTTGTCCAAATCCTTCTTGAAAAAACTATTGGAAGAGACACCATTAATTTTGTGTGAGTTAGAGAAAATATTCCCTCCATCATTTTTTACACGCATGTTGCATCTAACTGTCTATCTTCCGACCAAAATACTTCTTGGAGGACCCATTGATTTCCGTTGGATATATCAAACTGAAAGAAAAATATACACATTGAAATCATATGTTCAGAAAAAGAATTATCCTGAAGGTTCTTTTGTGAACAGTTACTTGGCTCAAGAATGTATGGATTTCTGCTCAATGTATTTGTCTGATCTTACTACGAGAATAAACAGACCAATGAGAAATGAAGAAAAATAGTATGAGAAAATTGAACCCAGTTTTCCATCACTTCCTCAGACAGGAGGAATTATGGGATCATATACATTGATGACATTAAGCCTTGAAGAGAGAGAGATGGCACATATCACAATGTTGTTCAATTGTGATTTGTTCGATGATTATATCAAGTAAGTAAATTGTACATGTATCTCTTATCTTATCTCTTGTAATTTTAAATATTTGTTAAACTATTATTATTTTTATCTACAGGGAACATAAAGAATTGATATATAGAAAGCATCGTTCTTTATCTTTGAGAAGGAAAGAGACTTTGCATAGCAAAGGGTTTTCTGCTTGGTTGAAATTGAAGGTAAAAATATTTCTGTAATAACTAAATAAAAATAATATTTAATTAAGTTTACTATTTGTTTATATTTCAGGTATCAAGTTTTCCTGTAGACTCGGTTTCTGAGGAAATAAGAGCTTTGGCTTTTGGTCCTAATACCATGGTTTGTGCTTGTAAATCACTTGTGATAAATGGATACAAATTTATTATCACTGAACGAGCAAGAAACATGAGAACACAACATGGTGGTGTTATGATAACTGCCACAACAGAATGTTATGCCAGTTTATTAGATAATAGACCTCCTTCTGAAAATGTCGCTTATTATGGAGTCGTGGAGAAATTAATAATTTTGGATTATTACTCGCATGGTCGAGTCATGATGATGAAATGTCAATGGTTTGATTCAATGACGAGGTAAGTCACCTTTATTGATGATTGTGGATTTCGAGTTATTGACATGACTCGCACTCTTTCTACCGATGAACCATATGTATTAGCATCAATGGTGAAACAAGTTTTTTATGTCAAAGATCATCATCATCCTAAATTCAGTTTAATTATTGAAGTAAATCCCAGACATGTTTTTGATGACGGTGATGATGAAGTTGACACTATCCCTACTTCAATTGGAAGCAATCCATTTATTACTTATGATGACTCCAATTTCCCAATTGTAAGATTTGATTGTGAACCCAAAGTTGTGGTGGGAAATATATATAATCATATAGTCGTGTTCTCACCTACATGTTTCACCTACATCATTTAGAGTGTGTATCCTAGTAATTACCTTCAAACCACCATAAATATTTTGTTTCTTTATGTTTTTTTATCAGAATGGTTTTTCTATATTTTGTTTTTTGGGCTACACATTACTTATATGTTTCTAATTACATACATATTTGTTTTCATTGCAGGAAATGACACCCATTGAAGAGATGAGGTAGAAAAAGATGACATAAAATAATCATTGCATGACACAGATGGGTGTTCCTCCACTCATCCCTGTTGTGAGTATTTTATTTCAAATATATATATTTCAATAAATTATAATATCATGTGTTTACTTTTGTGTTAAACTTTTTTTCAGGATCCAACCCATAGATGAGAGATATCCGATGAGGAGCCTGATATTGCTCCCAGTACAGAGGCTCGTGGTAGGAGGGGGGTGGTGTCAGAGTTAGACGATCATCTGGTGGTCCCGGTACTAAGGCCGGTGGTACGAGGGCTCATGGTGCGAGAGTTATATGATCCACTTGTCGTACCCGATTGGACTATGCCCCTACCAAAGACGTATCTTCTATGCCCCATTTTGTTCCGGGTGTGTCTTTAGGGACACACGGGATATTTAGGCCTCCGATGTTTACACTACCAATTGGACAGATGTTTGTGCCATCATCGTTTGCTTCTAGTTCATTATCTCCGAGCTATTATATTCCACCTTCTTTGACTCCTGCTCCAACATAGTATGTGGATGAGGAGTGTATTCTGAGGGACACTCCACCTGTACATGTTATTCCTTCAGCTTATTCACATCCAGTAATGCCCACTGATCCGACTACCACATACATATTTATATAACTCTTACAAATTTTTATACCCAAATTTATTTTTATTATAACTTGTACTGATATTTTTTTCTTTAATAACATATTAATCTACTGATAGGAGGTGGGGGAGGGGGAGTACTCTCTTGCGTGCGGTATGGAACCACCAGACATAGTTGATGGTTGAATACAATGATGATGGACAGATGATTGATAAACCTAGGCAGGAATGTCGGGGTTTTTTGGCAATGCTAGCAAAATACTCCGACATCATTCCGGTCAGCCCTCTCTCTTAGAGACATCTTCCACATGAAGTCAATGATAATGCGTGGCCAAAAATATGGGTAAAAAATATATTGGATTTAATGTATTTTTTTTTGTATTTATATGAATTAATCTATTGGGTGTCAGCTTCGGTTTAACTTCCCTGATGGCAAAGGTGCACGACCAGCACATTTAAAGGAGCTAGGAGAGCTTTGGAGAGCTTATAAGCTTGATTTGTATGTTGGATGGTGTGATAGAGTGGGCATGGAGTTGGAGACAGTACCTATCGTAGATGATTGCTCGATAGAGCAATATCGCCAAATGATTACCCATTGAGAGACTACAAAATTTAAGGTATTAATCCCATTTGAGGTATTTAAATGACATTTTTTATATTTTTCATTAATATTATCTTATTTATTATTAAACATTATTTAGGAATATTCTGAAAAAAAACATTGATTCAAAGTAATACCTCCACACTTTTGGGCACACTACTATATCAGATCATGAGAGGAAGCTGGTACGATATAGTTGTTTATAATTTCTCTTTAGGAATTTCCCTTTTTATTGTTTCATACTTAAATTATGTGATTTATTGAATACTGAATATATGATTATACTTGTACTTTATATTGTTTCAATGTCATTACAAAATCAAAAATCAAATATTGAAGGACGTCTCCCTTGATCAAAATTGTTTTGCTCGAGTAGAAGGAAAAAAGATGGAACTGCGGTTAATGAACTGACACAAGAAAATATTGTAAGTTTTAATTTGTTTATTTCAAATTTTAATATCTATTTTCAAATTTAATAATCTATTAATATTTTTAACAGGATTCTTTAGAGGCCCTTTATGCCTAGGATCCTGACAATTTAGGGCCACACGATCATTTATATCAGGTTTTGGGAGATGAGCACTCTGGTCGAGTATACTGTCGACCTGGTAAGAATATAGTCCCGATGAGGTATTGGTCCTCTCTAGGTATCCATTATAGTACCACTGAGTTGGAACAGGTCAAGGAGCATGCAAGACAGTCTGATAAAAGGGTCACAGAGTTGGAAGAACAAGTTCAAACGAGGGAGAAAGAATTTATGAAACTAATCAAATCTTTATCTTCATCACTTCCACCAGAGGCTAGTGTGGGTTTTTAGACATATATGTCATTGATGGGTGCATTATCCAATTCACCAGGTGGCAGTTCTAGTGGTGGTCAAGATGATGACATTCTTGGTGATGACGAGGATGCTGAAGAGGACGAGGGCAAGGTTGAGGATGGGGACGAGGGAGATGATGGGGCCGAGGGTGAGGATGGGGCCAAGGATGAGCATGGGGACAATGATGAGGATGACTACAAGGAAAGAGATGGCGGTGATGATGAGGATGATGATGACAGTGGTGATGGTGATGGTGATCAGGGGCAGATTGATCCATTACATTTTTAATTTAGTATAACTCTTTATTTTTGAACTTGGTTTTTCACTCTGGTATGGATATTTTTGAATTCAGTATAACTCTTTATTTTTGACCAAATATGGAAGCCTAATGATGTTATAATGGTTTATGGGGCTTCTGGGGCTTGTTAGGAGCTCAGAACCCCGGTCAGCATAGAAAAACACTATGCCTCACGGTTAGTAAAAAATTTAAGTCCATCCCACAAGGTATCTACCAACCATATAGAGCTATATATTAGAAACAATGTGCATGATTTTACCTAACCATGAACCAGGGGATGCACATCATGCACAATGTCTATAGTTTTAGTATAAGATATTATCACTATTGTTGCACAATTTGCCTAACTGGCATACAGAAAACTGACCAAACAAATTAATATTGTGTTGATACTTTAGAAAAACAATCCATGAGTCACATGTGATGTGTAATAGTCAACCCCTCCTCAATTAGAGGCACGGTGTGACTGGTATCACTCAAAATGTCTCTCTTTTGTTTAAAATGGACACCCTTTTAAGTAAAAACAATTGGCATACAGAAAACCAACCAATCATATTTTGATTGTGTTGATAATTTATGAAAAATATCTATGGGTCATATGTGATGTGTATGACTCAACCCCGCCTCAATCTGAGGAACGGTGTGGCCAGTACCACTCAAAGTGCTCACTTTTATTTGAAATGGACAACATTTTAAGTGAAAACAACAACTGACATACATAAAACAGACCAAACGTATTCAGATTCTGTTGATACTTTAGTACAATAATACATGGGATATTTTTGACATGTAGGAGTAAACCCCAAATCAATCCAAGGCATGGTGTGGTCGGTACCACTCAAAGTGTCTCACCTTTATTTTAAATGATCAACGTTTTAAGTGAAAAAAACAACCGACATACGGAAAACCAACCAAATGCATTTGGATTGTGTTGATAATTTAGGAAAATGATCCATGGTACATTTTTGACACATACGAGTCAACTC
Organism: Viscum album; assembly: GCA_963277665.1. Taxonomy (NCBI): domain Eukaryota; kingdom Viridiplantae; phylum Streptophyta; class Magnoliopsida; order Santalales; family Viscaceae; genus Viscum; species Viscum album. The sequence continues at coordinate 404,121,528 of OY728142.1, forward strand.
TGTATAAATCAAAGGAATGGTGTGACCGGTACCACTCTAAGTGTCTCTCTTTTGTTTAAAATGGACAATGTTTTAATTAAAAAAAAATGGAATATGGAAAACTGACCAAACGTATTCAGATTGTGTTGATAATTTATGAAAAAAATCCATGGGACATTTTCGACATGTAGGATTCAAACCCACATCAATCCAAGGCATGGTGTGGCCGATACCACTCTAAATGTATCTCTTCTGTTTAAAATGACATCATTTTAAGTGAAAACAACAACTGGCATATGGAAAACCAACCAAATGCATTCAGATTGTGTTGATACTTTAGAAAAATAATACATGGGACATTTTTTACATGTATGAGTCAACTCCAGATCAATCCAAGGCATGGAGTGGCTGGTACCACTCTAAATGTCTCTCTTTTGTTTAAAATGGACATCATTTTAAGTGAAAACAACAACTAGCATATGTAAAACCAACCAAACGCATTCTTATTGTGTTTATAATTTAGTAAAATGATACATGAGTCATATTTGATGTTTAGAAGTCAACCCCACCTCAATCCGAGGCACAGTGTGGCCGGTATCACTCAAAGTGTCTCTCTTTCGTTTAAAATGGACACTGTTTTAAGTAAAAACAACTGGAATATAGAAACCAAACATATTATTATTGTATTTATACTTTAGAAAAATGATCCATTGGTCATATGTGACATGTAATACTGAACCCCGCATCAATCTGAGGGGTGGTGTGGCCAGTACCACTCAAAGTGTCTCACTTTTATTTGAAATGGACAACATTTTAAGTGAAAACAACAACTGGCATATGGAAAACCAACCAAATGCATTTAGATTGTGTTGATAATTTGGGAAAAAGATCCATGGGATATTTTTGACATGCAAAATTCAACCCTGCATTAATATGAGGCACGGTGTGGCCGGTACCACTCTAAATGTATCTCTTTTATTTAAAATGGACATCATTTTAAGTGAAAACAACAAATGGCATACGGAAAAAGGAACAAAAGTATTTTGATTCTGTTGATACTTTATTAAAAAGATCCATGATTCATTTTTGATGTGTATGAGTCAACCCTTCCTCAATCCGATGTGCAGTGTGGCTGGTACCACTCAAAGTGTCTCACCTTTATTTGAAATGATCAACATTTTAAATGAAAACAACAACTGGCATATGTAAAACCAACCAAACACATTTTTATTGTGTTGATACATTAGGAAAACAATCCATTAGTTCTTTTTGATGTATACGAGTCAACCCCGCCTCAATCTGAGGCACGGTGTGGTCGATATCACTCTAAGTGTCTCTCTTTTGTTTAAAATGGACATTGTTTTAAGTAAAAACAACTGACATACGGAAAACTGACCAAACATATTCTGATTGTGTTGATACTTTAGAACAACAATACATGGGTCATTTATGATTTTTAAAGTCAACCAAGCCTCAATATGAGGCCTGATGTGGTCGGTACTACTCAAAGTGTCTCACTTTTATTTGAAATGGACAATATTTTAAGTGAAAACAACAACTGGCATACAAAAAACCAACCAAACGCATTCAAATTGTATTGATACTTTAGGAAAATTATCCATGGGTCATATGTGATGTGTGTGAGTCAACCCCACCTCAATCCAAGGCACGGTGTGGCTAGTATCACTCTAACTATCTCTCTTTTGTTTAAAATGAACATCATTTTAAGTAAAACAACTGGTATACGGAAAACCGACCAAACGTATTTGGATTGTGTTGATACTTTATCACAACGATCCATGGTATAGCCTCACACAATCCATTTATCATGTGAGGAACTCCTACCCCTATTCTAAAATACATGACATTTAATACACCAAGGAAAACTATATTCCTTAAGTCACAAAAGCTCATTGATACACACCCATTATCATCATCACTAAGTTCAAAGACACCCTCCCCAAACCATGACATTATATTTGTGTTTGGTTGAATTAATTTATTCATTTCCTTATTTTGGGTTCTTATCTTCTAATTTTTGAATTCAATCGTGTATGTGTTATAAAAAATGAAATTTTGTATGTATTCTTAATTTTGTATCACATATAATTACGTATTCATTTTTTAATGTATTGTATTCATAATTGATTTTTAAATTATGTATCATTATAATTATTAGTTTCTAATTATGTATCCATATTATGTATTTCATTGTATGTATTTTGTACAATTCACACAACAGCACACAGAGCAGGCTGCTGTGTGAATTGTACAACAAAGCCTATACCAACGGTTTTAAACCATTGGTATAGGTTCTGTATGTATTTTTTTACCAACAGTTCAGAACCGTTGGTAAAAAAACTTTACCAACGGTTTAAAACATTGGTATAGGGGTGAATGGGAGACTAAAAAAGATATTCCAATGGTTTTGAAACCATTGGCATATGTGTTGTATAAGAACTCTATGCCAACAGTTTTATAAAACCGTTGGTATAGAGTATATTTCTTCACATATACCAATGGTTTTTATCAAACCATTGGTATATGTATATTGTCACGGATTACTAGGCTACAGTTTCTAAAACCGTTGGTATAATTTATAACAATGGTTATTCACCCTATACCAACAGTTTTTAACCATTGGTATACCTTAAATTTCCAGTAGTGTAAATTCCTCTTTTCATTTCTTTTATTTCAAGTTCCTTTATTTTTTTTCTTTCCACACCTCCTTTCATCCAAATGTTTTGATGAATCTAGTACCTTACATGTAATGGAATTTTTTTATGATAAAGGAATAATTATTCATCATCTATCCTTTCCCTTTCTTTATTACTAGAAATGAAAACGCCATCCGAGATGTGTTAATTTATCACATTCAAGGACGAAAGGTTTGCAATTTCTATTACCGTCTTAAATTCTGGTCATGAAACCATTTTTATGATTGAACTAGAATATAATATATTTATTATAACTTATTTAAGGTTCTTTAATCCTTTTTTACACACAATATTAATTTATAAATCAAAATGAGTTCGTTGTGATAAAAAAACTGGCCAATTAACCCAAACAATTGTCATTAATGTTTTATATAATGATCCATATTCACTCCAATTAACCAAACTAATTTTATAACCATGTAATATTCTGGTTGTTCAATAATCAAATACAAATTCTATTCTAGAAAAACATTTTCATTTTACATATTTATCCATACATGAATATACGTAAACTGATCATGAAAACCGAGGAAGAAAACGATCCCAAACAATAAAATTGAATCTCTTAACCCATCGAAAGGCCATGAATGAACCTAATAAGGTTATAATAAATCAATTAAATGTATAGGAGGTTTTGGAATAATTAATTTATGAACCTAAATTTTATTATTCATGTCATTAAGATCAAGTGAAGAACACCTTCAAACTTAAGGTAAGGGTTTTCCACCCAAACCTCCATTTTCATTCAGGTTATTTTTATTATATACATAACTCAATTAAGTTTTTATTCATTTATAATTAATACTTATAATTTATGTGTTAATTTTCTATATATATGTACCAACCAGAATCATACCTTCATTTTGGGGGATTTATACTTTTTAAAAGGATCTTTCAAAATTTTTTCCCGAAATACAAGCCCAACTCAAGGGAATTTCTCAAATTCTTACCTATTTTCAAGGGCACTATATAATATATTTTTATAAACCATTATCTTTCTATAATCACTCATTTATTTATTAAAATACTATCTTACCTCATTCTTGGTTTTATAAAAACACTTTTCCAAAATAACTCTTCTTTTCAAAGTAAAAGAGTATTTATCTCAAGAATTACTCAATGATTTTATAAGAGTATATTCATATGTTTCAACACTACTATTGATTATTATGTATTATTAGGATTAATATTTATGATATAATCTTCCATATTTAATTTAAAATTTTATTATTAGTTTGAATTTGGATGTGCTATCTTAAAAACATTCACCATTTTACTCCGAATGGTTAGTGTTTATGCTTAATGTTTGGGGAAAGTTATTTACATTTCATATGTTAGTTTGAATATGAATGTATATGTTGTTTATGTTTATCCCCATTCATATTAGGAATTAATTGGACTTATTATGTTATGGTTTGGGCCCTCTATATCCCCTCGATGCATTGGTAGGTCTAATGAGACAAATAGATATGGACTTGGACAAGGCCTTGCCCATTTTTAGATATGGTTTTGGTTGAGGCCTTAATCATTTTTATATTTCTTGGCTGAGGCCTTGATAGTATGTTTCATAATGTCTAGAATATACATTTCCCTCATTATAAATCTAAATATTCATAGTTCATGAGGTTATTCAACTAGTATAGTACCCATGATTATGTTTTATTATGGAAATATTTACTCAGCTCATATTCCTACCATATTATATTCAAGTTTATTTTTAAAGAAATGTGTTTTCAATTATTCACCATGCCTAATATTTATTTTATCTTCTGTTGTAATTTTTACCCTTACTGAGCATCTGATCTCACCCCTTCTTATGTTTCATTTTTCCCCCGACATAAAGAGGTATATTATGAATGACCCGCAGGGATAAGCTTAGAGTTGTGGATATTCCCAATAAAACTTATATGTTGTATTTCATTTCGAGTTGTAATGTTGAACTTATGTATGTATATTGTTTCCAAAACTACTAAACTAATGATTACTTCAGGATTCATATTCATTGTTTATATTCCAATTTAATAAAATAAGGCACCGACTTAGGGAAATTGGGATCGGGTCTTTACAAAAATATTCAGTAGAAAGAGTTGGGATTGATTATTTTTATATACGAGTCTATCCTCATGGTTAAAATAATAAAAGCATCATAATGATTTGATATGATTATTATTTAGTTTTATTTACCATTATTTATGTGATTGTCCACTTATTTTTTTATTGTTTTCTAGTAATAAATCACATTGTGAGAAAAATGGGTTATGCCTTCTATGTATATAACATGAAGTGGATCTCCTCTGTATGTCACAGAAAATGGGTAAATGAATAGTAAATTGGATTTTTATATCCTTTATTTTTTGTTTCAATCAAGTTTTGTTTTGGGTTTTGAGGTTTTTTTATGTTTATTCATTTTTTTTGGTTTAGTTATGATAGCTCGTACTTGTTAATTGTGGTTCTTTATGGTGTAGCATTAGTGTTGATGACATTTTTTTGCTTACATGCTCTTCTCTATGGAAGATAAAATGAATCCCTAACATATAATATGGTGTTCCAAATATATCCATATGGGATACAAGATATTCTCAATGAAGGCCACAAGTGTATCTCTAGCCTCGATACAGTTGTTCTTAATAACATTGAATTATGTAAACAACCCTCCACCATCACCCACACATCACTTGGACCCAACAGTGAAACTCATCATCCTTTTACCATCTCCTTTACTCTTCCTATATCACTTACAATCCTATGTGATTCATTTCAAAGATATATTCCTTGTAATTTACTCCTGTAACCAAGACTCTTTGAAAAAGTTATTGAGAATTTTTTTCTTATTGGTACCCATTTTGATTCTATATTTTTTCATATATATGGTTTTCATTTCTGTGGATATTGTTTGGGAATTTTGGTTTTATATTTTTATTTTTCCTTCACATTTATTTTTCATAATTATTTTTAGTATTTTTTTTCTATAGAGGGTTTCTAGATGGTTGTTTTTACCGAGAATATTTCTCCATCTTTCTCAATGTTATAGTCAAATGATACAAATTATAGACAAAGTTTGATGGAGTGAAAACTGATGTGTGTGATAAATAGATTTCAAATTAAGGTTGATAGAATTTCCTATAGGGTCCCTTGAACATTTTTTAACATGTCTCTTGGATCTTCATTATTTTTCTTAGAGTTTGAACGTGTTTTTAAATTATATTTGAACATTTTATTTTGAACATGTTTTTAAAAATAAAGCTTCATTTTTTTAGAGTTTCATAAATGCTATTTTATAATTATAATATAATTAATGTAATAAATATATTATATGTAATTAGATTAATAAATATGATATAAAATTTTATCAATTAATATTGGAATTCCCGTATATAATATTTTATTTAAAAAATAATTCACAAACAAATATTAATTATTGGTATTTATTATAATAACAAATAAAATAGTATCGTTCATAATATTAGCGATAGAAAATAAATGTTGGTAATAATATTATAAACAAATAAATCTATCCTATAAATATTTTGCTAATAAATTTTACTAACAAATATATTATATATTTTTATTATTATATTTACAATAGAACTATTTTATCTGTTGCAATATCATTTAGCTATAGATTTTTTACTAAAAATTTAGTGATAGAGGCATATCTGTTGGTAAAATTATTACCGATAGAAAATATAACCAATAGGTATAACCACATTGGAAAAATTTACATATTTTTAGTGTTTAGAGGCCTCTCTTTACTTAAATTTATAAATATGGAGATTCATATTTGTTGTCAACATAATAAAGGTTTGTAGGGTCACACTTTGTGGTTGATTGAATGGAGATTGAGTTTGAATCAACAAGCTACTCTAAAAGTGTTTTACAGTTAATCTAAAAGTATTTTTGGATGATAATTCACAATTTATTACATATGATGTGATACAAGGTGAATTTAATGATAGTTTTCCCAAAAAAATTTGGAAGATATCCAAAAATAGTTTTGGATATGATTTCACAAGTTATTATATATGATACAATATATGGTAGAATGGCACAAAGTATTTTAGGATTTAGTGAAAGTGGAATATTGAAGAAGATATATTCCTTAAAGCCTTATATATATATGATATATATAAGTTTTATTTATAATTACATGAAAATTATGATTTTCATGAATTATAGGGTATATTATTCCATTCCGACTGTGATTGTAGTAATGATCCATGCTCGAGTCACCTACCCCTATTGGCTATCATTTAATGGGATGTTTCATTAGATGAAATGTGTGAGAGGATTTCCATTCATATTATGAATGTATAAACTAGCCAAATCATTAACTCATGCATTGAAAATTCAAGATTTAATGCATACACTATCGAGGATGGTCCTCAAGGGATTTACAAATCCCAATGCCATGCGAGGCCAGGTGTGTATGGTTGTTTTTATGCTTGGATGAAACTCATATAAAACCATGTCTCTCTTATTATCCATCCTTTTAACTATGAGGTTCTAGCACACTATTGGTGAAGAAGAATCCCTCTCATATGATGCGAGATTCAGTTTTCCCATGGATACACTATAAGAGGGGATATACTTTGTCTTCTCTTGGTGATCTTTATCAAACCATATGATGATGATGAATATACATCAGAAGATCTATGGTGTAAGGCGAACCATTTACAATATTTCTTCATTTAATTTTATGCATGTTTTTACATTTATTGCATGGATATCCTTGGGTAATGGATTTAAATTACCCCCTCTTATTCTAATCATTGTTATTTGACCCTAATGATTCCTAAAATTCAGATGAGAAATAAATAGAATAATGATATAAATAAAAAGAAAAAAATAGACGAGAAAAAAAACTTAAAAATATTTTTAAGGAAATAAAGGCATAGATAGTGGACATAGATTCCCCCATAAGTCAATATTTCACATTTAAACCATGTGTAATAATTGATGGGTGGTTCCCAACAACTTTTACATTCTTTAATACTCCTCATTTAATGACTAACATATATTATGGTGTATCAAGTTATGTATGTTTTATGTTATATCATTAATTTTTTGTTGAATAACCCAATAAGATAAAAAATGAAATAAGGAAAATATTAAATCCAAGTTCGCCCCCTGAAAATATAATAAAAAATTATAATTTTTTTAATCTATGTGACTATTTTTCAAGTACATTTTTTAAAATTATTTCAAATAGTACCTCCATGAGTAAAATTTTCACATTATTTCTTGATAGAACATATTTCATATCAATGTATCCATTCTTTTTCAACTCTAGAGTGAATGAGAATAACTTTGGTAAAATGTGTTTCATTCAATCGTCTTTAATGTAACCTTACTTTATTTGAGCATTTTATGCAACATTATCTTCAAATAAAACCATATGAATTATTTCAATAGTAAATACACTTTTATTTTGAATGTGTTGGGTCATATATCATAAATATATGAATCCTCTACAATCCTCATGTATCACTGTCTCCTCTTCATGATTAGATGATGTTGTGATAAGAATTTAATTTTATTATCTATGAGAGATTTCAGTACCTCCAACCATGAAAACATATCTAACATGTGATCTAACCTTATATGGATCTAATAAATATCCCACATATGTAAAACCAACCATCTTTTTATTTGATTTTTTATAATAAAATAAACTCATATAAATTTTTTGAAAAATATAATAGAAAACATGTTTAACTCCATTCAAATTTCTTTGGGTAGGATCTAAATTAAATATTTCTAATAGATTAATTAAATATTCTATATTTCATTGAGTATACTTAACAAGATACATAAGAGCTATTATTTCACGGATGTATGGTGCTTTTGGACCAAGTGACTTTTCATTTTTTTGTCAAAATATCTAAATTAATATTTTTTTATATTTACTATCATGAAAACCATTTGTGCACTTATAAAATTTTATTTATCTGTATTAAATAATTTAAGACTTAGTAAAAATTTATTGGTTAAAAAACTTATCACTTTACATGTGAACAATTTAAAAACTAAGAAAATTTTCAGTTTCTCCCAAGTACTTCAAATCAAATTCTTTATTTAAGTATTTCATTTATTTATAGATCTCTTTATGATTTATGGTGATATTTAAATTATAAACAGACAAAAAAGTGATTGTATATCTAGATGTTGTTTTTTAATAAAAATGCATGGGTGTATGGGATCATTTATATATATTTTATCCAATTAATACCTTATTCAATAGTTATACCACATACATCCAAATTTATTTAATATATACATGGAGTTTTTAAAATTTAATTGAATATAGTTCCTTATATTTTTATTTTAATTCTTTAGAAATTTTGAATCTTAAAATATTTTTACACGTGCACGCATTTGTGTGTTACTATCAAAAGGATCGTATAGGTAGGTTGTAACAACATCTATAGGACAAATTTTTGTCTTTTTATCTATCTAAATGATAATTAAATACCAAAAAATATAATTTCATCTATAAATTTATGGAAAATCTCATGAATAAGACAAATTTTTTATTTAACAATCTATTTTTCTCATTTCACTTTCACACAAAAATCCATTTATAACCAACATGCATCACAAATTTTGGTGTGATCATAATGAGTGTAGAGTATTAGAATTTCCCTAATACTCTTATTTGTGTTTTTAGGGATTTTAAGTGCTTTTGGGGTGATCTATAGGTTAATGGTGGAATATTAGATAAAATTTAAGTTAGGATTTTATATCACACTATGACTAATTGTATTGTTCCATAATTTTTTATCCAGGGGAGAGGAGTTTTTGTAGTCTAGTGTATTGCACTTTGTTTAGTGAGATTATGGTGTGAGGTGATTTATTGTGGTGTGGTTCATGGTTCATGATATTTTGGTGCACCTAAAGTTGTCTGAGATCTATCCATTTCACCATGATTAGTTATGTTGTGGTATAGAATATTGTGTTACATCATGGAGGTTCAGTTGTGAAATTTTGGTATCTCACTTTTTGGGTGTGGGAAACCTATTGCAGTGTGGTGTGTTTAATTATGATTTTGGGGATATTGTGGGGTTTTTTGTAATCTTACCTAAGAGAAATTATGACATGGTGACAAGAATTTCACTGTGGTATATATTTGGGGGTTTTTAGGTTTGAGGGAGAAGGTTAAGACTTTCACTATGATTCCTAGAGGTTTAATCATTGTGGCATAAAGGTACTTGTTACATTATGAATTTAATTATTTATATCAAATTTAAATGGTTTTAATCCCCTAATATTTGGGGTGATTGTGTCATGATTTTCGGATTGAGCTACCATTGTATAATGACTATGCTAATCACGCTATGATCCTATATCTTCTAGTTTTTAATATCAATTCAAGTGCCTAATCAAATTCCCACTAACTCATCTGATATTCTTCAAACCTTAGGTTCTCTATGGTCCATTTTGAGTAATCATTGGTTGTCCTTTAGTGGATTTTATTACTCGACTTCAAGTGATCAATATCTTGTGATCCAAGGTGTAATTCTCTCATATTTTCCTCTATTACTTTCTTGTTCTTCATCTATGTGGTGTATTTAGTAGATTTTTTGGATTGTTTTTTTATTCGGGGTTATGGAATTAATGGATTATTGTCATGTATAAGTTTCTTTGAGGTTCCTGTGAGTTTAGTGATGATTTAATTTTATTTCCTTGATCTTGTATTGAAACCATTGAAGTTATGATTGAGGTAGAGGATTTGAGATATCTATTATTTTATTTATGTGTGAATTTTGAATTATGATGCATATGTTTTCAATGGGTATATGGTTAGAATTATCCCAATAAAATAATGAAATGGACTAAAGTAATTCTAATGGAAGATGTGGATCACATGTGTTTTATCTGATTTCCATGTTTTTGTTTGTGTTATTTCTTACAATTTTTTTTTCTAATATAAATCCTTCTAAGTTATCATTTATATTCCTTATCACCATTCATAAATATATAACTAACTTAAATATGATAAAAATGGGAGACATGGAAATCTTGATTTTTTTTCATTGCTTATGAAAGTAGTGACGAATCAATACAAAAGTGTGTTTTAAGAGTTTTATTATTATTTATTGTTATGATATTTTATGTTGTTTTATAATAGAATTTGTGTGGTTATCTTGTTTTTTATTTCATTCTATTGGTGTAAAGTTTCTTGTTTGAAAGGTATCTCCTAGGGGTGATTTGGGGTTTTTTTTGGGTTTCCTTTTTGTTATCTAGGTTTGGTTTTGATTATCGAGGATGAGAATTGTTTTAGAGGTGTCTAATATAGACTCCCAAATTTTACTTATACATCTTATTTATGGTTTTAGGAAGTTTAAAGTGTTTGGGGTTAAGTTAGAACCAAATGGTGTAAAAAAGGCAGAATCTTAGATGGAATTCTAGGTAGGAGTTTAGATCAATCCATGAACAATTGTGTTGAATAATGATTAGTCAACTATGGGAGATGATTTTTTATATTATGGTGTGTTGTATCATGGTCAATGAGATTGTGGTGTGAGGTGATGTGTTACAACATGATTCTTGGGTCATGAAATTTTGGTTTTTTGTGATTTATCTATTGCATCATGATTGATTAGCTTGCTATGTAGATTCTTGTGTTAACCCATAGAGGGTTGTCCATGAAATTTTAGTGTTTCTCTATTTAGTTGTGGGGATATTGTTGTAGCATGGATGATCTTGTGGTGTTTCTTGTTTAATCTTATGTGAGATATGTTGCATCTTGGTATTGAGCATTGCATAAGGGTTATTGAGTTTGAAGAAGAAGGTTGTGGTTTGCATCCTGATTTCTAGGGGTTTAAGAATTATGTGTAAAGGTTATTATTAGACCAAGAACTTCCTTATGTGTATTAAATTTAAATTTTTTTGATCCCCTAATATTGGAGTAGATCACATTGTGATCCTATGTTTTCTAGTTTTTAATATAAATTCGGGTTCCAACTCTAATTCCCTTAAATTCCTCTTATATTCTTCAAACCATAGGTGGTATTTGGTTTGAATTGGGTTCTATTTTTTTTCCTTTTGTATATTGTATCCATCATCTTAAAGTGATTAATCTCTTATGATCCAAGGTTCTCTTTCCATATATTTTCCTCTATTCCTTTCATGTTCTTCCTTTATAGGGAGTTTTTGGTAGAGGTTTTGGATTTTTTTATGATGTTGGGTCATGTAATTGATGGGGAATTATTGTGTATAGGTTTTTTTAGGTTCTTGGTATTTTTTTATGATTGAATGTCATTTAATTAATCTTGAGTTTCAACCATTAAAGCCCTGATAGAGGTAGAGGTTTAAATATCTCTATTATTTTATTTATGTATGAATTTGGAATTATCATGCCTATGGTTTTGATGGGTAGATGGTTAAAATTAACTTAATAAAGATAAAAAATGGACCAAAGGAATTATAAGGGAATATATGAATCACATGTTTTTTATATGATTTCATTTTCATTACTAGTGTGTTTTCTTATAATGATTTTATGGTTTTTTTCTATAAATCCTCATTGGTTGTTATTTATATTCATTATAACCTTTCATAATTTTTTAACTAACTTAAAGATAGTGAGGAAATGAGAGACATGGGAATCATGAAATTATTTTTGTATTGTTTATACAAGTAGTGTTGAATCAATATGAAAGTATGTTTTAAAAGTTACTATTTGTTGTTGATTATTGTGATATTTAATGTCATTTAATACTAGTATTTATGTGTTTATATTTTTTTGGTTGAGTTTGGGGTGGTAGTGTGATGTTTTTGTGGTAGTGGTTGACATGGGTAATAGGAAAGGAAGTGGATGATGTTATGAAGGGGATGGATCAATGTTATGGCTGATGGAATGAGTGTTGTAGTGGTTGATGTGATATTGAGAGGGAATATTATATGGTTTGTGTTGTAGTTTCCTAAAAATATTTCTATTAATAAATTGATTAAATTATTAATGGGAATGGGATGAGCATGATTGGTGGTCAATGATATGTTGAATTGTACAATGAAATGTGGAAAAAAGGGATGGTTGGTATAAAATATTAATGGCTAGAACTAAATATGGATTAATGAATATAGTATGGATGGTAAATGATAAATTTAGAAATTGGAAATGATTTTATAAAATTGGAAGTTGTGTTTTTATGTGACTATTTTTTAGTGAAGGAGTGGTTAGTTTTTTTATGGTTAGTAATGGTAGTGGTTGTCAAGGTGGGATGGTTGGGATGATGTGATAGTTGCAGGTCATAGTAAGAAATGAAATGAATTTTAGATTTTAACCTTTGGTTGGGATTTTGTGGCTTAATATATATATATATATATTATTTCTTATTCACCACTATCTAAGTCTAGTAACCTTACCGACACCCATATGAGGTCATCAGTTCTAAGTGTTTCCCCAACATCAAGGATAGAGGTAATATTGATGGTTGACTACCCCCCTAAAAAATGTATTGTGGGTTGTAATGGATAGGGGTTATGACATATATATGTATGAGTTTTAAGATCTCTATGCTATGGTACATACACACACATACAATTTTTTATTGCTCTGTGGTTATATGGTTGTGACGTGGATGCACTGTAGGGGTATACATGGAAGGAGGAGAGAACAAGGTTGATGTGCTTTATAATTACATACCTTACCATATATATTCTATAATGAGATTATGTATATGAAATGATATTGTTTTTGTATTCAATATCTATGTGTGGTTATGTGGTAGTGTTTATGGCGTTGTATGTGGTTAGGTGGATATAAGGTTATGGAAGAGATGGTGTTACAAGACGCAAGTCATTAGAGCATGAGGGTGACACGTTCAGTGGGTAAGTGGTTGTGGGGTACCTTATGATATATTCTATTGATATTATATTACTATATCATGTATGTGGATTGGGTGAGAAATCCTTATAAAGTTAGGTTCTAACTGTCATGTTGTTTATTCACTGAAGCATTAATATTCTTCTTCAAAATTTTCATGATAGTTTTTAGGAGGATCCAACTAATTATACTTATATTATCACCTATATATATTATTTCTTTATATATATATATAGGAGTAAGTTGGTGATTGGGTTTGAACTCACCAACTCATGGAGTTCATGATTGGTGTTAGTGTCACTGCCATAGGAGTTTCATTTGGTATTTTATTTTTGGAGATCATTATTTATGTGTAAAGTTATATGTATTGTTGGATTTGTTATATTTCATATCATGTAGTTAATTGGTGGGTTTTAATTATATTTTATTGGGATTATTAGGGTAATTACTCCCATGTGTGTGTTTTGAACCCTCAGTGGTGGTCTCCAGCTTATGGCCTATTATAGGAGGGATTTGGGGATTACTCTTTTCTTCACTACCAATGTAGGAGAGGTTTTATTAATGGTGGGCCATTAAGTTGAATACAAATATGTTTCACTTATTAAGATATCTTAATATAGTTTGCATTACATCTTTTATTTCTCTCAATCAGGTTGTTTCTGACATTCTATAACTGACCTTGGTTTGAAATATTCATTCCTAATATCACATGCCACTGAAAATGAAAATATCTCATAAATATTTCCCATTTCATTTTTATTCCATAATTTCCAAATAGAGGATAAATTAAAGAATATTTCATTATTTTTTAAAACCTTTGGGGCTTTGAATCTAATATGAATTTTCTCCATGAACCTCATCACATTTTTATTTATGAACTCTTAAATTTTATATTTATTCTGAAAGACATACCTACTTATTAAGGTTATTAATTATATCCACTTATTTTATTTTAAAGTATTTTTATCCTTATAACTAGTTATTTCTTCCCTCTTTAAGTATATCTTTTACATTTCTAAAATATCATTATTTTATTGAGACCTCATGACATTAATTCTAGCCGGTTCATTCATAGTCGTTATGTATGATTTATTCACCCTGTTATATCTATGAATGCATTTGAAAATTTATTTTTAAAATCTAGGAAATAATAAATATTTTTCACCTCCATCCCATACTACAAGGTGAGAGGATCAAGAAATGATAAATATTTTACATTTCATACAATCTATTCCCTTTATTTATTTTCTCCCCCAAAATCTAGGAACACTTCTTCAATGAAGTGACTATCAAAAAAACATGTGGTAAACACATCACTAGTTTAGGGTTTAATATATATGATAATAGATAGAGATTCACATCCAACATATATTCCCAGCCTCCTTTAAGGCCTCTTATTTGTACATTGTGGGGGATAAATTGGTATATATACCACATAACCAAAAAATATTAAATAGGAGATATCAAGCTTTTAGAAAAATTCTAATTGGAGTGGAGAATGATTATGAAATTTACATGGTTTAGTAAGAATTAAATTATATGCATAAAATATTTCATTACCACATACATATCTTGAAAACTTTGTTTTATTTATCAATGCTCTAACAATAAGCTAAAAGGATTTTATCAATGATTCAACTAAACTATTCTATGTATACACATGAAAAATTGAATTCTATATTATAATTATAAGTTATATACAATAATAATTAAAATTTTATGATGTAAATTCACTAACATTATTAAGTCTCATTTTCTTGATGATATAATCAATGAATCATGACCATAATTTAATTATTTGAGAAATAAATAATGATATCAAGACATCGCACATTGATATTAGACATACACATGAACACATACTAGAAGCATCAATCAATACAATAAAATAATTAAATATTCTTCATGGTGGATGAATTCATTTACATATTTTCCATTTATTTCATTAAAAAGGCATTTCATCCTTAATTTTAATTGGAAACGGTCACAAAATCTTCTTTCCAAGAGAAAAAGCATCACATGTAATTTTACTTAATCAAAAGATCTTATAGACCTCCATCGAACATATATGTGTATTTTCAATTATTATTTGTATCATTATTGAACCAAGATGACCTAATAATGCATTCCATTAATTCACATTTTTGGGTTCATTTTTACTTCCATGTGTGATCAAATTACATTTATATAAGTAAAATGGAACCCAGATGATAAATTTGGTAGATTTTCTAATACATAACTCTTTCCTAATTTATTAATGGCATGGAACATGTATTTTTCAATCTCCTTGGTTACAAACCAAGTATTATAATGACCTAGAAATTTTAGGTTCTTTACATATTGATTTTGGCCCTTATTTAAGTGTTTCTAAGTTATTATTTTATTAAATGAAGTCTTGGGGAGCTTTTGAACGGTTTTAGTGGGTTTTAGAATATTTTAAGGGGGAAAGTGATTTGATAATGGTTTGTAAAAACCATGAGGTTATTCCCAAGAATATATAAAACTTTTTGAAGAGGGGAAGAAGATGAAGCATAGTTGGAACACTATTAAAGATAACTATTTGACCTCCTCTAGAAAACCATGTGACTTAAGAGAGTGAAAAAAATGGTTATCATGGTTTATTAAACTATGTGAACAAACCATGCACAACTTTATGATTATTCCAAAAATTGAGTTTTTAATTTGAAACCTCACTAAAACTATTCATTCTTCTTCCTATGCCTAGGGATATGAAACATAGAGACTCTAGTGGTGTTTATTTGTGATTATATTCCTCTAATATTAAATTATGGTGGATCTATAGTCCTTAGTGCATGTGAATTTAAGGTAAGAGGTTGTTCTTCCTATATTCTTCACATTCCTTTTAAATCTCCTCTCATCTTCTTATAAGGAATCATAGATCATTTCTTTTATATCTTGATCTATGGTATCTGATGTGATATAATGGGGAATCCATTAGTAGTAAATATCATTAGGTAATATGATCTATCTCTAATCCCATTCCATGATCTTATTTTTAAATTTGATTCTAGAATTACAACTGTGATGAATTGGGTTTGGTTTTAGGAATCATCAGTGTGAAGACCTGATTTAGTGATGACTATTGACAATTAATGTCAACACAATGAGATAATAATTTATTACTCATAATGCCTTTGTATAAAGTTGTTTATCATGATTGTCATGTGTGTGCATGCGTGCGTAGCCGTGAGAACCATTGTGTGATATGGTATGTTTTTGAAATTTATATGGTGTGTGTGTGTATAGACTGTGAGACATATGTATTCTATGCTATAGTTGTTTCTTCTATACTATGACCTGTTTTTTATGAATTCTTTGCCTATGGAGTATTGTACCTATCATTAATGTGATAAGTGGATTATCATGGCTTCGTTAGCCCCTAGAGGGGGAGCATGTGCTGATGCAATATGTTGTTGTTGATGATGATGGGACATAGAGATAGGTAATGGGTATGATGAACTTGTGGCATGACCCAAGATAGATGATGGGGTATGATGAACTTATGGTCATACCCAAGGCTGATCCTAGGGTGTGATGACCTTGTTTCCCGACCTGAGGATGAGCTAGGGGTGCGATGAAAATGTGTCCGAACCTGAAGATTTGTTGGCTATATACCTTGATCTAAGACATGTGTTATACTTGAGTCCTAACCCAATATATGATGAAATATGAGACTCCCTCCATCATGGAGTCGAATAATGTATTGTTGGGGATCGTGGCAGCTTGGATAGCCATGATTTCCTGAAATATGATTGGTTGATTATTTGTGTATTTATTTACCATCATGTAGTACACCTTATATTCATGTGTACTTTATGTTAAGGATGCATTGGTGGTGTCCTTCTTGGTTCATACTCACACCCTTCATGGGTATCTCGATGCATGTGAATATTTCATGGTTTGGGATCTAACTAAGGGAAAGGTCCCTACATCAGGGAACAAAGGAGGTAGAGATTATAGGATAGAGGAAATTTTGGGATAAAATCTTGACTATTGATGCAATGTATTAGTTTATCTCTTTTGTTTATCATAAATTGTTTTACTTCCCAAATCAAGATCCTTTTTGTTTATTTTATTTTGTATGAACTATATGACATATTACAAGAGCATGATGTTTTATACTGTATTACTCAGGAATATTTGATATTACTTATTGGGATTCTGGTTCATGACTATTTTTACCAAGGGTATAGTCTAACCAAATAACCATACATACCCTCACCACTAGTCAAATGCCTCTTTTTTATAGGGAGATGCACATGAGTTCATGTGACACGTCAACCAAACTTGGCGATTCAGTTGAAGCATTAAAAATTGGTATCAAAGGAGGTTTTCTTTTCTTCCTTATTGATTGTGTTTGGGGCAAGGTAAAAAGGATATAGGTTATGTGGAACTCGAGAAGGGGAGTCACATAAGTGCTCATATAGTTATTATGTAATGTAAATCTTAGTTACCAGTGATGGTATTGTTATTACTGATCATGATATGATAGTTTAGTTTTGATCCTGAGTACTACTATCCTATTATAGTTTATGGTATTTTGGTGTATTTATGTATCATGACTAGGAATATAAGTTCTCATGTCATGTATATTATTTCTTGTCATACATAGTAATAAAATTAATTAAATTTTATTTATAATTTGTGATTAATGATTTTGTGATATATATGTACTGACATTTTAATTGATTAAACTGAGAATGATATGTTTGTATATGCATATGACTATGTGTAATGTATAGGTACTATAGACTTGGGTTAGGCCCCGAGAAGTGTTAAGGGGGTTATGCCTTGTGGATGTGGGTGTCCTCCCATGATAGTTCTTCCAATATAAATCCCATATATGCACCTATAAATTACTTGAGTTGCTACCTTAAGTAAGTTTTTATAAGCATTTATAAGTGCTCTTTTTGGAATTTTAGATAAAAATTCCTCATTTTTGTCTCAAAAACCCACTTAGGGAAGTTAGTTTGGATGATCCTAAAGGGTGGTAGCTCCTTTAATTCTTCCAGACACATAAGAGGGCACAAATGAGTGTGACCCAATAACATATCAATTAGTTCAGGCGATAGAATTGATTCATCCTAGAGTTTTTCATTTAGTGAATATTTAAGGTAGAGGAGATCATAAGATGATGGTTCATTATGATTATGATTTCTATCTTCAGAATACTCCATCATTTGAGGGCACTAGAGGACCCTAGGATGCTGATAATTGAATTGGAATCATCATGGTAATGTTTGATATAGTGGAGACTATAGAGGATTGAAAAGTTAAGTTGGGGTTTTTCATGATTTAGGGACCTATAAGGAGATAGTGGGGTATCATAAACCAGTTAGGGAGATGTGAGGGTATAACTTGTAAGACCTTTAAGAATATATCTTTGAGGAGTTTTTCCTAGATACATTTAAAATTGATAGAGCTCAAAAATTTATAGAACTTTGGCAGGGGATGATATAACTGCCTTCTTATTCTTCACATTTCATGTATTTGCTTCACTTTTCTCCTCTTTTGGATGGTATTGTGGTGTAGAAGGTCTAAAAATTATAGATCATACTTCGACTAGAGATGAGGTGCCAGGTCAGGAGCTTTAACTTGACAATATATTATGAGGTTCTATATAAGGCCCTAATGATTGATAACGGTCTAAAGGAGGAGATAATAAGGTATTATTTTATCCATTTGTGTATTTATTATGAGGAATTATAGTAAGGTAGTAATCAAATTTTCCAATAGAAACAAGTGGAAGGATCGGGAGGTGAGAAAGGGTGGTAGTATAAAGTTAGAGTGGTGTAGGTTTTATTCCGCACCCTTTGGGGAAGGTGGTGTCAACCTATGATTTAATTATAGATAGAGTAGACATTATCACAAGTTTTTTTTCTAAACCTATAAACAAGTGTCACCAATATGGAAAGATGGGGCATCTTTAGCATTTATGTTTGAGGGTGATATGATTATTTTTTTGTAATGGTACAAGGAAAACATTAGTTACCAATCATGGGATTGATAGGGGATCTCAACAGTAGACCCAAATTCCATAGGGGTTGGTGAATCATCCAAACTAGGGGTCTTAGGGACATAGTTATGGGACCGATATAGGAAAAGTGTTTATCATGGAATATGTTCCAGATAATGGTGCATAAGGACCTTGTATAGTTAGAGGAATGACTCTAATTACCTCTACACTTTCTACAACCTTGTTTGACATAAGATCTTCCTATTCTATTATATCATCTCAAGTCAATTTTGATTTAGACTTTTTAGTTAAATTTACTTATAGATTTATTTCTCTTAATACACCCTTGGGTAAGAAGGTAGAATGTCTCTATAAATGTCTAGAGTGTCCCATAATAGTTTCTCATTATAAAAATTTCTAGGATTTTATGATCTTAAAGATGAATAGATTCAATATGTTTTTTGGCTCAGATTTGTTAACTAGTTATCAGACACACATTGATTACTATAAGATACAAGAATCCTTTACTAAACCTAAGAGGGAAATTTTTTGTTGTTACTGGTGAATGGGATGTTGGATTAGGCAGAAAGGGACCTAAACTGAGTTAGTTTGAATCTATTATAGTGCTGGTAGAGGGAATGGTTCTTATGATGGCTCTGGAAGTAGTGGCCTCCTCTTTTCCTCTAGTGGTGGAATATTACCAAGATGTATTCCTAGACAATTTCTCAAGACTTCCTCCTGATAAAGGAATAAATTTAGAGATAAAAATCATTCCTATATCAAAGCCTATATCAATTACTTAGAATCACATGACACTATCTAATTTAAAGTAAGTGAAGGTGCAACTTGAGGATTTGGAGGAAAAGGGATTTATCAGACCGATCACTTCTCCTTGGGGTTCTCCATTGTTAATTACTAAGAAGGTGGATGGAAGAGTTTGGCTATTAATGGACTATAGAAAGAGGAATTAGATCAAAATGAAGAATAGGTACCTATTTTTTAGGATCTATGACTTGTTTGATCACCTGTAGGGAGCAAAGTGGTTCTCCACGACTGATCTATGATCATGCTACCACTAGTTTCAGGTCAGAGAGGGGGATATTACTAAGATAATGCCAAGAGTAGATATGAACTGTATGAGTATCTTTTCATGACATTTGGATTGAAAAATGAACTAAATATGTTCATATATCTCATGAACATGATCTTATATCCTTGTATTTACTCCTTCATTTTGGTGTTTTTTGATGATATCCTCATACACTCCTGGACCCTGGAGATTCATTCTAGGAACCTTGATATTGTGTTGAGTACACTTTAAGTGAACTATATTTATACCAAGATTTAAAAGTGAAACCTTTTAATTCAAGAGGTGTGATTTCTTGGGAATATGATTTCTAAGTTGGGAATCTTAGTTGATATGGGGAAGGTAGAGGTAGTAATTTATTAATAATTCCCTAGGAACATGTTTGAGATTAAAAGTTTCCTAGGTTTGGTCAGATACTATAGATAGTTCTTTCAAGATTCCTCCCATTTAGTAGAAAATATGACTAAACATACCAAGAAGGGGGTGAAGTTTGAGTAGACATATCAGTTTGAAAAGGCATTCCTTAAGTTAGAGGGAAGATTGAAATCAACTTCAATTTTGATCTAAATTGATCCTAGGATTGGACATGTGGTTTATTTAGATGCCTCAGGTGTTTTTTTGGGATATTTTCTGATGTATAGAGATCAGGTGGTTTCTTATGGGTCTCATCATCCATAAAACCATGAGAAGAACTACCCTAATCATGATCTGAAGTTGGATTCAATGGTTTGTTCCTTTAAATTCTGGAAACACTATCTATTTTGTGAGACATTTATCATTTATACATGCCATAATAACTTATGGTATAGCTTATCTCAGTGGTACTTGAATCTCTAACAGAGGAATTGGGTTGATTATCTATAGAATTTTGAATTTAGGATGTATTAAACACCTGGGAAGGGTAATGTTGTTGCAGACACTCTTACTTGGAAGATGCTAGAGCTTGGAGAGTGACCTTCATATGATGAATGGTGGTTGATAATATTATTTTCTGAGTAGTCAGTGGATACATCTGAGGACCAAGGGGTAATAACTTGTGCTCCTTTAGTTACCACATCTGTATTGGTAGACTAGGAAAAGTCCATCTGGGAGTCAAATCCTAAATACTTAGTGATGCAGGAATGGTTGGTGGTTAGTGACCAGTTTCTAGGATGGTCTTTGGATTGAGATGATTTGATATATGTTCATGATAGAGTTGTGGTTCCTACTTCCATGAGGGAAAAATCAATGAGGTAATTATGATTCATAGTGGATAGTGAACCTGAGATCGATGTAGATGTATCATTATATTAGATGATGGTTCTAGTGTCCAAGTATGAAGAGGTAAATTTTGGGATTTTTCTCTCATTTTCTTACCAGTCAAAAGTTTAAGTCTGAGCATCAATCAATAGGTGGTTTACTTTAGCCTCTTCCTATACCCATGTGAAAGTGGGACAAGGTGATGATGGAATTTGTTACAGTATTTTCCAGGACCCTAATAGGTTAGGATACTATATGGGTTGTGGTTCATCAATTTATGAAGAGAAATATTTCTTTCCAATCAATAGACACTTTCTGTTGATGAGTTAGGAAAAATATATGTGTGAGAAATCATAAAAATACTTGGAGTGCTTATGTGAATAGTATCTAACTAAGATTATCTTTTCACATCATGGATTTATAATGGGTTATATAAGGTGATGGGGACTCAATTTAATCTTAGTACATCATATCATCCATAAAATAATGGGTAGTTAGAGTTGATGATCCATATTTTGGAGGATATTATTCAGGCATACATCTTAAATTTTGATAGAGCATGGGACAATCACCTCACCTTGGAAGAGTTTTTGTACAATAAAAATAAGTATTATTTTATTCAGATATCATTTTTCAAGTCACTTTATGGATGGTTGTGTCATTCATTGCTGTGTTGGCATGAGGTGGGTGAGATAACTATTTTTGGGTCGAGTATGGTATAAGAGACCACAGATCGGGTCCAACTAATTTGGAAGTGGTTGGTTACTGATCATTGTAGGAAAATATCATATGATGATTGAAGGATATGAACTTTGTAGTTCACAGTGGGTAATTAGGTTTTCTTTTGGGTATTGCCTCAGTTGGGGCATCGAGGTTTGTAAAAATAAGGGAAGTTGGCACCACAGTTTGTAGGGTCATTTGAGATTGTCGAGCAAATCAGAATAGTGACCTACCAATTGAACCACTCTCCGTGGTATTGAGGTATGCACAACATGTTCCATTTTTCTCAGCTTTATAGGTATGATCCCGATCTTTCACATGTGATCGACAACAGGGATTTTAAGTTAGAACCAGATGCATCATTCATGGAGTGAATGGTATAAATTGTGGACTGGAGTGAGAAGGTGTTGATGGGGAAAAGTTTAAAACTTGTTCAAGTTATATAGAAGAAAAAATGAATCAAATATAGGATTTGGGAGCTGGAATGTGATTTAAGGGATTAATGGCCTGATTTTTTTTGAGAAGGAACTCTAGAGACACTTCTCAAGGATGATAAGACCTTAGAGGTAGAGATTATAATAACCCAGAATTTTAAGGTACTTTATGAATTTATTCTAGCCCTTATTTAAGTGTTTTTGAGTTTTGATCTTATTGGGTGAAGTATCAGGGAAATATGAATGGTTTTGTATGGTTTTATGATCTTTTAAGGGGCACATGGTTTGAGCATAGTTTTTAAAATCATGTGGTTCTTCCTAGGAAACTGTGTGATTTGTTGGAGTGGGGAGAAATATGGAACACTATTGGTGCATAATTAGAGCTAACCATGTGACCTACTCTAGGAAACCATGTGACTTAGGATAAAGGAAAAAATATATTTGATGTATGGTTTACCAAACTATGTGGCCAAACCATATGAGTACCTATAAGATGCAGTGAGCCACACATGATTGGGACACGATTTAGTAGACAATTCTTGTATTTTTAATTATTCCAAATATTGGGTTTTTAATATGAAACTTCCCTGAAACTCCTCATTTGTTTTCTTAATCATAGGTATCTTGAACCTAGGTACTCCATTGGTAATTCTTAGTGATTCCTCTCCCTAAAAACTCAAATTATGATGGATCTAGAGGTCTTAGATGATGCTAATTCAATGTAAGAGGTCATTCTTCCTATATTTTTCACATTCCATCTAGATATACTCTATTATTCTTGGAAGGAATCATATATCCATGATGGAATATCTAGATATATGGATTCTAATGTGATATAATGGGTAATTATCAATTTTTTAATGGATAGTTGGCCAGATTTGGTGGATTTTCATCCTTCCCTTGAATAGATCTAGATTTACCATTGGAAGAAGATCATGTTGGGTAAGTTGATCCATCTCTAAGCCCATTCCATGTTCTTCTTATTGAATTTAGATTCTATAATTATAGTTGTGATGAATTGTTTCTTTTCTAGGAATAATTGGTGCACATATGCGATTTGGTGATGAGTCTTGGAAATTGAAATCGACACACTGAGGTAGGAAGTCCTTACCACATTGAGCCATTGTATAAAGATGTTTGGCATGATTGGAATGTGTGTGAATGCATGTGTAGCTGTGAGAACCATTGTTTGATATGGTATGATTCTGATATGCATATGGTGTGTACGTGTTTCCCATGAGACCTATGCATTGTGTGCTTTATTTTTTTTCCTTCCATGCCATTCCCTTATGTGTGTGAATTCTTGGCCTATAGAGGTTTGTATATAAAATCAAGGTGACATGTGGATCATTATAGATTGGTTATCCCCTAAAGGGGGAGCATGTGTTGGTGTGACGTGGTTTCAATGATGATGAAATGACATGAATATAGGGTAGGGGTATAACAATCTTGTGTCCTGACTCGATATAGAGGATGGGGTATGATGGACCTGTAACCTAACCCAAGGCTGAGCCTGGGGTGTGGAATTCTTATGGCCCAACCCAATAGAGGAATGGGCATGGTGGTCTTGTGGCCCAACCTAAGTATGATCTAGGACTGTGATGGCCTTGTGGTCTAACCAAATGATTGGTTGAATATGTTCCTTGATCCGAGACATGTGTTGGACTTAATGCCTGACCTGATATGTGGTGACATATGAGACTCCATCTAGCATAGAGTCAAAGAAGGTACAGTCGAGGATTTTGGTAGCCTAGTTAGCACACAATCACCCAACATTTGAATGGTTGATCATTTTTTTATTTACTTATCATAATGGAATACACCTTATATACTTTTTCACTTTATGTTAGGGATATATTGGTGGTGTCCTACCTGATTTATACTCACACCCTACATAGGCATCTCAATGTTTGTATAGATTTCATAGTCAGGGATCTAGCTAAGGAAAAGGGCCCTACATTGGGGAGCTGATAAGGTATAGCTTGGAGGATGGATCAATGATGATATAGACTATGGACTATTACTTCAGTGTCTTATTTTATCTCTTTTGGATGTTATACATTGGTTTAATTACCACATCAAGAGACTTTTGGTTTATTTTCCATTGCATAAATTGTATTTCATATTACTATAGCATGATGTTTTTTGATGTATTGATTTGGAATGTTTGATATTACTCATTATGATTATGGTGCATGGATAATGTTACTAAGGGTATAGTCTCCCCATGTAACTATTTGGACCCTCACCACTAGTCGACAACCTCATGTGTACGAAGAGACACAAATGAGGTCATGTGACACACCAGTCATACATGATGATTTAGTCAATGATTTACAAGTGTTATAACCAAGCTAGTATATATACCTATAAAAAAATCTTAGTTATTTATTCATAGCATCCTGTCAAAATCACAAGTGAAATCACTTGCTTCAAGGTATGTGAATTCATAATTTGAAGGTTTATGGTTCTTGGGGGAATTCACTTTATTTTTTCCTCTTATGGGATGTATCTATTAAATTTGATTCAATTTATTTGATTCAAGTGATGCCTTATATAATTTTTAGAGGTTCTTTGTGGTGTGGAAGAGTTGGGACCAATGTTACTTTTAACCACATCTATAATAATAAATTTTAGGATTCCCTGGAGTGCTTGAGCTAATATATTTTTTATTCTATAATTATATCTATCATTCCACTGACTATAGCTATGTAACCGGATACATATTCCACCACTCCCACCATGATTAACACATCCCTTATACTAACCTTGTCCATGATTATTTCCATGAATGTTAGTATTTTCTTCTAGAAATGCTACTTTTGAATAATAAGATAATATTAATGATTTTAAATTAAAATTTCACTATTCTTTTCTACCCTGAATATTAATGCTATAATGTTGGAATACATTGTATATAATCACAAAAAATATTACTAATAATGGGTTATGTGATATGCATGAAAATTTTTATAGGTCTTTTTGATCATATCGATGTTCATAACCTCAATAACATATCAATTTTATTGAGGTCTAATCAGCTACATTATAGATTTATACTCACCAACCCTTTTATAATATTTGAAGACTAATTTATTCCTGTCATCACGAGTAATAGGAATAAAAATTTAATTTTTGAAGATACTTTGTGATGTTTTAATAGAGTTTTGTATTTTTTGACAACTAATATTTTGTAAAAGAATGTTTTTGTAAAATAGGTTTAAGTTGATGAATGTTTAAACCAAAACACAAAGGGGGAGAAGAAGTTTTGTCTTTGAGAGAGATAGTTTCTAGGCACAGAATTTCAGACTAAGTAGTACTCGACAAAAAAGTTGTTAGGAAGATGGAATCTAAAGAACTACTAAAAAACCTGTCTATAATAGTTCTATAATCATCCTTTATCAATGCTAGAAAAGTACAGATAACCTTAGTGTGGTTAAAATTCCATCACTTTTATCAGTGCTAAAAAACGCTGATAAAGGGTATATTTATCAGCGCAAATAAAAGCACTAATAAAAGACCCCATTTATTAGTGTGTTTATTTAGAGCTGATAAATAATACCTTTATCAGAACTTTTAAAATAGATGATAAATATATTCTTTTATTATCACTTGTATTTGTGCTGATAAAAGTATTATTTATTAGTGTTTTTATTTGAGTTGATAAAAGTACGATTTCTCAGTGCTTTTTAATGCACTGATATAGATAGACTTTATCAATGCCTGTATAAGTGTTGATAAAGGAGTCCTTTATCAATGTTTCTTAAAGCGATGATAAAGGAAGATTTAGCAGCACATTTAACAGTGCTGATAAAGGTGAAAACTGCAATGTGATACTACAACACACCGCATCACCAAAAACAGGTGCAGTGTGCTGCAAAAACACACTGCATTAGCAGAAACATAAAAAATAATTACCAAAATAATATAAAAATACTGAATTTAAATGAAATAAAATTTCTAACACAAATACAAGAAAAAAAACTATTATAGAGTATGTCAGTTGTTTTTTTGATTAAAATTAATGTCAGTTATGAATAAAAAAGACGCACTTGGAGTCATATCAGTCACACTATGTGTCAGATTAAGGTGTAGATAAATGCTACACATCTCAAAAGATTCATGAATCATTTTCCTAAAGTATCAAAACAATCGTAATGTGTTTTCTTAGTTTTGATTATGTCACTTTTTTTATTAAAATTAATGTCATTTTTGAATAAAAAGATGCACTTGGAGTCATACCAGTCACATCGTGCATTGTATTGAGGTGAGGCTGATCTTTAAATATAAAAAATGATATATGGATAATTTTCCTAAATTACCAAAACAATCGGAATGTGTTTTCTTAGTTTTGAGTATGTGAGTTTTTTTACTAAAATTAATGTCAATTTTGAATAAAAATGATGCACTTAGAGTCATATAGGTCACATCATGTGTCATATTGAGGTGAGACTAAATGATACATGTCACAAATGACTCATGGGTTTTTTCTAAAGTATCAAAACAATCGTAATGCTTTTTCTCGGTTTTGAGTATGTCATTTGTTTTTTTGATAAACATTAATGTCACCTTTGAATAAAAAAAATGCAGTTGGAGTCATACCGGCCACACCGTGCATCAGATAGATGTGTGGCTGATCCCTACACATCCCAAAATACATATGAATTGTTTTCATAAAGTACCAAAACAATATGTATTCATTTTCTCAGTTTTGAGTATGTATGTTATTTTTTTTACTAAAATTAATGTCAATTTTGAAAAAAAAGACGCACTTGGAGTCACACTATGAGTCATATTGAGGCACAGATGAATGATACATGTCCCAAATGTCTCATGGATTGTTTTACTAAAGTATTAAAATAATCAGAATGTTTTTTCTTAGTTTTGAGTATGTCAGTTGTTTTTTTAATAAAATTAATGTCAATTTTGAATAAAAAGACACATTTGGAGACATACCTGTCACACCGTACATCATATTAAGGTGAGGCTGATCCTTACATATCACAAATGATGTATGGATAATTTTTCTAAAGTACCAAAACAATCCAAATTAATTTTATTGGTATTGATTATGTTGGTTGCTTTTTACTAAAATTAATGTCAATTTTGAATAAAAAAGACACACTTGGAGTCACACTGTGCATCAGATTGAGGCATGGATGAATGCTAAAAATCCTAAATGACTCATGGATCATTTTACTAAAGTATAAAAACAATCAGAATGTTCTTTCTTAGTTTTGAGTATGTCAATTGTTTTTTTGATTAAAATTAATGCCAGTTTTGAATAAAAAGTTGTACTTGAAGTCATACCGATCACACCGTGCATCATATTGATGTGAAGATGATCCCTAAACATCAAAAATGACATATGGATTATTTTCATAAAGTAACAAAACATTATTAATGTGTTTTATCAGTTTTGAGTATGTCAATTTTTTTTACTAAAATTAAGGTCACTTTTGAATAAAAAAGACACATTTGGAATTATACCAGTCACACTGTGCATCATATTGAGGTATGGTTGATCCCTACATATAAAAAATGACGTATAGAAAATTTTCCTAAAGTATAAAAAATATGAATGAATTTGATAGGTTTTGAGTATACCACATGTTTTTTTTACAAAAATGTCATTTTAAACTGGAAAGACGCACAATGGATCTTATCTTAAGTGACAAGTGTTGTGTGCAATTTTAAACAATATTTCTCAAACACAATCATGGTATGATCCTTATTACACATCATTTCCCAATAATTTTATTTTTTGAAAGTCCTTACTTCTTATCCTACTCTACCTTTGTCTCTACCTCAGTATTCGCCTCTACCTCCTCCACGTCAGTCTCTAACTCTGAATCTACCTTCGCCTTCACCTCCGCCTCTGACTCTACCTTCACCTCTTCCTCTGCCTCCACCTCCACCTCCACCTCTGTCTCTATGTTTTCTCAACAATTTTATTATTTTCAGGTCATAGCTTATAAATAAATTGGTTTCCTTTATTAATCTTTTCCTTGATAAGGAGATCAAAAATAATATACAAGCATTATAACACTAATGATTCACACCCCAAATATCCTTCAAAGTTCATAAATCATACTAGATTAAAAACATAGAATATAGTCACCTAAATATTTTTTCAGTATACATTCTAACAAAAAGTACACTGCCCACTCATCTCTAAAAAAATTGATTTCTTCTTTTTAGTAACTCTTTTACTGGAAATCTTGATAGTATTAAGAAAATATAAATAAACAAATGATTATGAAATATATTTAATTAAATTGTAATTACCTTAAAAAATTACCTATTAGGGGATAATGGTATTTACATGTTGTATGATTTATCTCATAAATATTCCAACATAATATCCACAATCAATTGCATTATCTTGTTTCAGAAACTACAAAAACATTGAACAAAATAAGTAAATTGTTTTGAATGTTTTTATAGTTAAATATTTCTATATATACTTTAATTTTTTTCCATTTTTATTAATCTACAGGCTCTATCTTGTCATTAAATGACCTTGTGACATGATTTATCATGTATTTAGCGACCGCCTTATCTTAAAAAAATCTCATTAAAACACAAACTGAACATATAATTAGAATTTTATCTATAAAATGTTGATTATAGTGTATTACCGATTCACAATACACATCATGTGTAGTCGGTTGGTGGAAAATCCATGTATTGAATCCAAAAAATAAATATCTGGGGTGTCTATATTAACTAATATCAACATCCAATGCTTCCTAAAAAAACAAAAACAATTAAGTAATGAAAAAACTAAAAATATATTTTATGTGATTAGATCGTAGTGTTTTAACCTTGCATTGTAGGAATAAAAAAGAGTCTGTCGTCTGATACTTTTTTATTAAAATATTAAAGTAAATCATATTTTTTTATCTCTATTTCTTTGTTTTCCAAAGTAATTTTTATCGTAGAAAAGATACTAGGATTAATGAATCCAAATCATTCTTTTCACGATCTTCCCTTTATATAGTTATAATATAAATGCCTGTACAAAATATGAATAGTCATTAACTTTAATAAACATATTTAGCTCACTATTTGGAAAGAAATATTATGAAAATGTACCTTATTTATGTATTCACAATTGAGACGCCCAACCATTCATGCTTAAGAATCTCATTTAGAGACTCGAGACCAATTTTGTCTGTAATAGAAGCTCCACATATTTATTCTTCATAGTGAATATAAGACATAGATTTATCTTTAAATGTGATCTCTACCTGAAGTTGTAATGTTAATAAATGTTGCTTTGGAACTGGTAGAGAGAAGGTACTCTCAGAAGTTCATTTTATTTTCTTGGTCGATTCACTAGATTTTCTTGATTTGACCTTTCTTTTCTCTATCAATTTATCCATATGTAATATCATACCTCACTTCAGAACTTTTGTCATCAATTTTTACCTATTTTTTATATGATTTTTTTTAAATATTCTCCTCATGTAACTTTATAATATTATATTTCCATGCTATGAAAGCTCCAATAGAATATTTGACCATTTTAATATCAGGATCATCATGTGGAACAAGCAACTTAGCAGTCATCTCACAAGCTACCTCAATCCCCACTCTCATGTGATATTTTGAGAGGGGTTGATTGCGTAGCCATTCTCCTGGGATATTATACACTATATCTCTTGCAACACAGTGGTACGTGGGTGTTAATAGAAAAAAATAATATACAATTACACATTGTAGAATTTTAGTAATATAAAGTTAATGGAAGTTTTTGATTCACATTTAGGAGAAACTGTAATGAAAAAATTGATTACCCCAGGTAAGGTTTGGGGGGATTGACTAGCCTCAAAGCTAGTATGATCATTTAGATCATGTGTGGATCTTTAATCCACCGATGGTTCGCTTTGATCTTTTCTTATACATTATTCTTCCAAACCAGACTATAAAATAATATCCTACAGTGAGTCTATTTGTGTCTGTATTCATCTCATCATATTATATGTATCTTCATGTAGTTTTATCTTCTCAAAATATGTTTGAGGAGGGACTCTAAAACATAATCCTCTAACGTTACCATATTGCTCAGGCCTCTTCAAAACTAGTGAAAGTCACTTTTCTTCTGGTACAGATGTTGCTAATTCTTATGTCTAAACCATATAAAAAAATATGAACGTATTTATTTTATGTAATATTGTTATAAATCAAAATGAATTACAATTATTTCATACTTACACAGGCTTCCCAAACTAATTTTGTGTTTTCATCAACTAATATACCATCCTTATTTACACGATCCTTATTCTATATCACATGATGTGGGATGGAAGTGGCTTCAAATTTTGATTCATCAATATGTATATAAAAAAGGAAAATATTTTGTTTTATATTACATAATTAAAATTTTATTGTTGATTTAAAATACACACCAATTTCTTCTCTAATGAAGCATATCCCATCCTTCCTTTACGATAGGGGTATGCTGGTTTTGATGCACGTTATTTATTTTCATTACTCTTTTTCTATTTCATAAATTAATTTTTTTAATAAATTTGGATAAAATAAATAATGTCAACTAATATATTATTGATCTCAATGCACTTGAAATGATTTATCATTGTGATGATTACTGAAAGCAGTCCATGTTTCCTGCTTTATAATGTGTGCCTAAAAAATTGGTGGGTGGGGATTTATTTTCCCCTTAGTATATCTAAGATATAACTTAGTTATAAGAGTTTGGAAGGCTCTATGGGATTTTCTAGTGTCCATTAGGACAAATTTATTACGAAAATATTCTAAAATAAATGAATTCTGCAATGAATAATGAAAACTAAACTAACATTTCATTACATAATTATTTAGTAAAATAGAGAAAGTATACTGTAACATTACCATTATATCTTTCCAAAGGATTTCCTTTGTTACAGGTTGGACGTGACACCATGAGTCAATATCAATCAGTACATTAATCCTCATTTTGACCCCAAGATATCTAATTAATGTTGACTTGTTGGGGTCAATAGTTTGGCCACATTGATTCTAACCAACCTTAAATTTTATAACCTGACTTCTTGCCTTGATAATTTTATTCAAAACTATGATGTTGCATCATTGTTGTTTTTTTAATTTTTTTCATCAACATGTTGTTGATACTATAATAATTCCACAGTTTCATCATCAACAGTCAGTTCTTGATCGGTATTGGCAACATCATCATGTTCATAATCCATTGTCTTCATGAGTAGTCAAACATTTAATTTGTCTTGACTAACAACAATGTAATTCACTCCATGCATAAAATTACACAATTGCATCAATTTTTCATGAAATCTTGAACAGAGATATAATACTTCAATACTAAGATATGAATAACCTTAACTAATTTTATTTAATCCATCATCAAACGCTTTATTTCCTTCCATATCTTAATGATGGGAGGAAGGCTATTTTGAAAGAGGGAGTCCAATCCATCATCAAGAGATGGAAGACAACCAATCGTCTAAGGATTAAAGTATCCTAGGAACCCACACTAATAAAATCACTCAAAAATTCTCCTCAATTGATATATAATAGCCATGTGCTATGTATAAAAAAAATAAACACTTCATATCATAATATATAATATTGACATAATACAATATGACATATATTTATTCAAAAAACTAAAAGATTATTACATTGTGTCCTTGAAGAACAAGTCTCTGACACAACTTATGAGTTTTAGGGTATTATCCTATGATAATTAGAGGGATAAAAAACCTATAAAGGGCTGATTTATCTCAAGGATAAATGTGAATCGAAACAAAGAAAAAAACACATATGGTATACTTGTAATATAGTATTAGTGGAATCCATCTTTAAGCTTCAATGAAATATGTTTGACTTATAACAATGAAGTAGAAAACAAATTATTCTAGACTTTGAGGATATTAAACTAGCCTTCAATCACATAAATATTATTGAGGACCCTCAATCACTGAAGGAGTACTTGCGCCTTAACCTAGTGATAAACAATGATCTAAGAAGAAGAGAGGTTTAGATGTGGAATGAAACAAAGGGTTAATTACAATAGGGGGATTGTATCTATATTTTTTGAATTTTGGACATGGATAACAAATTATCATGACTTATAGGACATAAATATCCAAACAATAAAAATATATTTTAATCAATTTTTGTTCTATCTACGGTTATTCACCATGTCAGATGGATTTTCAAATTTTTTATCCTGTAAATTAACTATCTCTCTATTTTGATTAGTAAATATATTAATAAATCACATCTCATTGTTTTCTTGATCAACTATCCAACCATGAATAACTCACTTACTTTGGGGAAATACACTCTTTATATGGTGTTTTGTATTTATAAGTCCATTTACCCAATGATTTCTCAACTCTATCCAATCTAGGATTTTTTTTAAAATATTGAGCATACTTTTATCACCAAATAAATTCTCCATCACTATTTGTAACCCATGGTTAAAGTTTAATAATAATATTGAAATATTAAAAAAAACAAAAAACTCACAACATGCATCACTAAAATAATTTTTGGAATGTGACTAATTAATTCAATATTTTTTTGAATTCAATAAAAAATTATTCATCAAAATCATAAATCTAAATAAACCATTTCATGGTTTAACAATTTACTTGAATAACCAAAATACACAAAACATGTTTTAATTATTTTTACACTTACCTTGGTCCCTATATGTTCATCACCCATAAATGAAGACCACAACTTGGTATCCCCTAATATTTAAAAACCCTCATAATTAAGCCTTTAGGATATATAATCTACTATATAAGATAAATTAAATTTGAGAAACTACTATGATTTTGGAACCCTATATTATTCAAATAAATAGAAAACTGAGGGGGAATGAGAGGTATCCTTGTTAATGTCGAGAGGAGAGTAAACTATCTATGTGTGTCTCTAGGAAAAATGGGCTGGATAGTCAAATAAATATGACAGGAGAAAAACAATGAAATAGAACCACACTCATTGTAATTTAGTAGAAACATGAAGAGATGTAGGGTTTTTCATGTTTAATAACAACACAAAAATGAAAAAATCGGAATCCAAAACATAAAACAATGATAGAGGAAGAGTATAAAATAACATACATTGGATTCTAGCCTTGATTAATCTAAGGGAACATAGAGGAGTTGTGCCTGTAATTGAGGAGTTCCACGAGAGCTTGAGAATCATGAGTGACTGAGTCATGGTTCATGTTTTTTTAAATAGATTGATGTCACTTTAACATCACTTTAAAAAAAGCATCGATAAAGATCCATTTTATGAGCACTAAATTTATAAGAGCTGATAAATATGTCTTTTATCAGTGTTTTTTAGTACTGATTAATCTTGATCTTTATCGGTGGAAAAAAAGCACTGATAAAAGACATATTTATCAGTGATAATGTTTTAGCACTGATAAATATATTTTTTAACAGCACTTAATTAACACTGATAATGATTGATCTTTATCAATGCTACAAAAGCACTGTTAAATTTTTTATAATTATAATTATTTAAATAACTTTATTATAATTTTATACTTATTTAAATATATATAATTATTTATTTATAATAATTATTAATATAGTAAATATATTTATTTATAAATAATCATTTATAAATATATTTTTAACATTATTAATTAAAATATCATCTTAAATACATGTATTTTAAAAATTAGTGAAATTGAATAATTCAAAATGAGTACACTTTAAAAATATTGAAAAAATGGATAATTTTTATTAATTAAATATGAGTTATTAAAAAATATGCGTGTATATATATATATATATATATTGAAGTGGATGAATATATATTGAAAATACTAAAACATAATAAATAAATAAATATAAATAAATAATAAAAAATGGAAAAATTCAAAAATAAAATAAAAAATAAAAAGCATTAAAATTAATACCCTAACTATATTATTAAAAAAATAAAATAAAATTGACTAATTAAAAACATAATATATATTAAATGTATCATGTTATAATGAAATTATAAAATATACTAAAATTTGAATAAATTACATAAATATTAGGTGTATGTGTTTCTATATATTGCATAGATATATTTGTGTGTATGTTGTGTATACAAATTCATTAACACATATATGTGTGTGTGTGTGTGTGCATGAAATAAATGCAACACATGATGTTTAATATAGGTTAAATTGAAAAATCAAACAACATTAAAAATGTATAAGACATTAATATGTTTTTAATTAACATTTGATACATATTATACTTATTCATTTTATATATCTATATTTAATATATAGTATTTATTAATATTTATAATCTATATAAATGTATATTAAATTTATTCATTTTTATCAACAATTATTAATTAATAATTTTTTTGATATTTTTCTTAATTTACTCATTTTATTTTTATTTTTTTATTTTTTAAATTTATTATGGACCTTTATCAGTGCGAAAAAAACGCTGATGAAGGGAAATTTTTATCAGTGATAAAAAATGTTGATAAAAGACACCTTTTATTAGCGCTATAAATAAAGCGCTGATATAGGTTTCCTTTATCAATGCTAAAATAAAGCGCTGATAAAGGTTAACTTTTATCAGTGTTAAAAAAACTGCTGATAAAGGGTGAATTTTATCAGCACTTTTTTACATTGATAAAGGGATTCCTTTATCAGCGCTTATTTTAGCACTGAAAAATATGAACTTTATCATTGAATTTTTTGAGTGCTGATAAATGTGAGCACTGTTATAGGAAGGTTTTGTATTAGTGAAGATTTTTCAATACTGATCATTGGACTCATGTCCAATAGTATGAAGAATTAGTCTAAGTTTCTATTAGAAACAAAATTTTTTCTGAAAAGTTTGAAGCCATGCTTTAGAAAGTTCTATACTTTATAACCTTAAGTCATATGATTCTATGTCGATCTCAAAAGTTCTCAACATTAGGATATATCCATAATATAAGAAAGAGTTTTTGTTTTAAGAGTTATGAGTTCATCGATGTGAAGAAATGTGAGAAGAAAAAGATGCTGGTTTTCAGTTAGATTGATAAATCAAATATATAGATCATTGGATCCATAAGAATCAGAGGCAAAAATTGTTGATTGTTGGAAGTTTTCCATTGCTGTAATCAGAGAAAGAAAGAAGTTGTTGTTGGTACCAGTCCATCGGACGCGGTGTGCCACCGATAAATCAGACTGAACTTGAGAAGGAAAATAAATTAGAATGACTCTAAGAAGAAAAATCAATAAAACTGACTATGAGAAGGAAATTAAATCATGATAACTCTTATAAGAAAATTCAATTAGACTGACTCTAAAAAGGAAAGTCAATCGAACTAACTATGAGAAGGAAAGTCAATCAGACTAACTATGAGAAGGAAATCTGATCAGATTGACTATGAGAAGGAAATTCAATCAGTCTAACTTTGAGAAGGAAAGTCAACTAGACCAACTCTGAGAAGGAAAGTCAATCGAACTGACTCTAATGAGGAAAGTCAATCGGAATGACTCTGAGAATAAAGTTTAATTAGAATATCTCTGATGAGGAATGTCAATTTTGAGTGATCTAGGGAACTTCTATCATAATGAGTTGAGGCAGTTCCAATATACTGAAGAAAAGTTTGGAAGTTTGAGAAGGTGTATTACTAGGAAGACTCAAGATTATTAAATAAAGTTCCATTATAGTTGAAGTGGTCAATCGTGAAGTTCAAATATGAGTGAATTTAAAAGGTTTTTTTAATTTGAGTAAGTGGTAAGAGTTTTTTAGTTTCTTGACTATTTTATTATAGGATGCCTACAAATAGATTCACAGTACATTCATACTTTGTAACCTTTTCATGTACGTAAAATGCGGAGAACTATATATATTTAGCCAGATTTCGTTTGGATAGAGCTCTCTTAATAAGATTAAACTACTGGAAGTTTTGTTTACCAGACTGAGGAAGATCAAAATGAGGAAGATCAGAATAAGAAATTGAGCAAAGTTTTAGAAGTTTAATTGATAATAGGTATATCATACTAAGTCTATTAGAATTATTTCATCATAATGAGCCAATAAAAACTAGTTTCATCGGACAATGGTTTCAAACATATTTTTGTGGAGTAAAAGTTTTTGGTGTTATTTATTTTGTGGTTCAATTTTTTGTAATAAAACTTGTGTAAACTGATAAGATTCCATATACTTTTTCCTATTAGGAGATATAAGGTGTCTAATGGGAGTTGAAATAAGTTATATTTACTTCTTGTTAATAGATAATTTCCATATACCCATGAGAGTGTCTATGGAAAGAATTCCAGTTATCACACTGAGGCCGAAACTTGTAAATATCATCTACTTTAATTTCTTTCGTACTTTTGTATGCATGATTATTTACTAAAATATGATAAGTTTATAACTTTTAAAATGTTTTAGGGGTTAATTTTATTAAAAGTTTAAAACTTATAAAAGTTAACAACTGATTCAACCCCACATTCTCAGTTGTTTATTGATCCTTTAGAACTTCAATTGGTATTAGAGGGAATATTACCTTGTTAAATCCTTATCATGGATAATATCAATTCTATCAATATTATAGTTATTTCTGCACTTTATGGAAAAAATTATTATGTTTGGAAGAACAAGATGATTCCATATTTATTATCTCCTGGCCTAAAATTTGCTGATGTAATTACAATTGGTTTTCCACCTATTAAGAAAGATGATCCTATGATGTTTGCTAAAAAGAGAAATATTGAAGTTGATAGAAATGATAGAAATTATATCCTTATTCCCTTATCAGAAAATTTTTATATAAAGGTGATGGGTCTCATGACTTCAAATAGTATGCGAGACAAGATGGAATGTATATTTTAAGGGAATACTAAAGTGAAGGAAGAAAAGCTAAAAATCTGGCATAGTGAGTATTAAGAGATAAGAATGAGATATAAAGAATCTATTGATGAATACTTCACTAGATTAAATTATTTTTTTACAATATCACAGGTTTTAGAGATGTCCTAGAAAATTCCACTGTTGTGAAGAAACTCATGAGAAAATTCCTGGAAAGGTTTGATTCTAAAATTTACTCTTTAAAAGACAATGATGATTTATATCTTGATGAATTACATAAATTTCTTATTTATTATGAAATATGGAAAGAAATTATTTTCAAAAAGAAGATGAAATATTAAATGGATTTTGAATATATAATAAAAATGAAAATTCAAGATGTTGAAAATGTTGATCCCTATGACTCCAAAGATAAATAGGATGGTTATTTGAATGAAAAAATCATGTCTCTTATATCCAAGAACTATCAATGAGGAATATGGAAGTATAGAGGTAAAATTCCTATAAAATATTTTGAGTGTGGTCGAATCAGACACTTTTCCATGAATTTTCCTAGGAAGAACATTTAAGAATATCGAGACGATTCTTGTTGTTCCCAAATAGGACCACAACCACTGAGGGGAGAGGGGGGGTGAATCAGTGGTTCCTTTTTATTTTATAATTAATTTTCTTAACTTATTTGGTAAAATTTATTAACCTATAAAACTTTTTAAAGTTATTATCCACTCAAATAAAACTTCTCAACCTCACCTTTTTTATACAACAAATATAAAGAGAAGGCAACACATGATATTTACAAGGTTCAGTACAAAGAACTACTCCATTCCATATTGAATATTTCCATCAACATGGATTATTTCACTATTTTATTTCTGGAATACAAATGAAAAAGAAATGAAAAATTCTATAACTCTAATAAAAACTTTCCTACTATAGTAGTTTATAGCCCCCAACTATTCTTTTCAGTGTCCACTTTCCCACAGCTGGTTATACACCACAACAAGACATGCCTTTTTAGCAACTGATAAGTATTCATAGTTACAATATTCAATTTTTTTCCTTTTTAATCTACATAAGAAAGTATTCACCTCCTCCACAAATAAGATCAATCAAAATTTACCTGTATACAATCTTTAAGAACTTCAACAATTCTCAAAAGAACTTGTTTGTCATGAAACTTATTCAAAAAAATTAGTCAAGAAAAATTCCTTAGTAAAAGTCAGTACAATCTTCCTCAGTCTAGTAACCTCTTTCATATGGTCTTAATATGATTGGAATTAGTCCAATTTCCATTATTCTCTTCCTTATTCAACTGAGTAGAAACTCAACCAGTAGCTTACAATTCCTCCTTCCAATGGAACTCGGTCCAATGAGAGTTTCTATGATGGATGTTGTTCCGATGGGCTTACTATGATGAACTTGATCTGATGAAGTGTCATCCATTGGAACATTCTCCATTAATTGGATTGAACCTCTGTTTGATGAATTTTCTCTAATGGAACTTCCTTAGTATCAACCTGAAAAACAAACTCTGATTGGAAACTCAATACCTGAAAAAAATGCCATAGCTCTTAGTGCACATTAACAATTCAAGTTTTCACACACTTTATGAATGTACCATGATCTCCTTTTATAGGCACCCTAGAATGGTAAAGGTAGTAAAACCAATTTCACTTCCCACTCAATGAAATTCAAAAATTCTGAATTTCTCATTCATTTAAGTCTTCATCATTAACTTCTTCAACTATTCATAATACTTTGGGAGCTTCTTGAATCTTCTCAAAAACCTAGAGTTCTTCAAGTTTACAAACATTTCTTCAGTCTAATTTTTCATTCTGATTTTTCATTATGATAAGGAAATATGAAAGACTAAAGATGTAATATTACATTGACCTCTTATAAAAACATAAAATATTATCTGTATTTCTAATTTTCTTTAATTACTTAGACCAATGGTCATGCATCCGATGAAGTTTATCATCTGATGACTTCATCAGTGTCAGTATGAATTTTATGGATCAGTCTCTACCTTACTTTGATAGATCATTATCTGCACCAGTCTGATGAGTCTTCACCTCTTCTTGAGAAACAACCAATACCATTGTTCTTTTTATGTTGACCCAATAGTAAGGAAAAAAAGCAATACTTCTTTTTTTCTTGACCCAATTGAGATTAAATTCAACATAATGAACATAGTTGACTATATTTTTTATCATCATTCGGTTTTTTGGTCTTTGAATCCATTATGATGGATCCGTGGTATACTACATCTGATGGACCGTTGTTATTAGTGACTTCTTTTCTTTAGTACGATCAATATTCCAAACTTATGATATTTTCATGCTGATGATTCTCATACGGATCATATTTATCATTTTGTGTCTAGTGTTCCTCACACTAATGAGAAGCAGCCAAGATTTTTTACATCGTACCCTCCTCTCTTCCATAAATTCCATCTTGTACCATAACTTCTTCATGAATTTGAATATGTTTAGGATTGGAATAGCATCATATGAATTATAATAGAAAGTATTCTATCTTCCCATTATTTATTCTTCCAACAAAATATTTCTTTCTATTCAAACTCCAATACGATGGACAATGCCAGTTCTCCCCCTTTACTTCATAAGGATTTCATCACAAGTTTCTCTAGATAACTTATGACTTATGTGAAATAAAAAATAGTAAAGAATCGTCAAGTTTACATCAGATCCATTTAGACTCAGAAATAATTTCCATTATGATCATCCTTTCATTCTAGACTCAATTCAATTTTTAGCATCTTCTAAATTTTTATCAACATCCCAATCCAGTGGATCATATTCAATGGCTCATGCTTATGGTCTCAGTCCGATAGTCTAGATAATATTTTTATGTTGATGGTTTTGGATATGATTGAAAACTGTACATATATATTATTCAAATCCATATATCCATTAACTTATCAACATACTTTCTTTCTTTAGAATAATCAATATATTAATATATTGAAAAATAATACAACCAAAATAGAACTTGTGCCTAACATATCCCGCTTTGTGTTTGTTTTCAATTCCCACTTTAACCACTTCAAAAACAATACCACTTGTAGTTTTTATTTTATAACTTTTCTTATCCCTATTCATTTATTTCTCCCCTTATTTCTTATCTCTCCCCCTAATTGACTATCAAATTCAAAGGTACCATCATGAAAAGTTTCCACCTTACTGAAAAATTATCTCATTTCCAAGGGTTGTAACTTTTCATCCCAAAATCTTGAAACTCTTCTTCAATAGAACATAAGTATCACATGAGTTTATTAACAAAGATCTTTTAAATAAAAAACTCCAATTCTATGTGGGTGAACCTAGTATATAAAAAAATAGTGTATAACCAGGGTTATTAATGTTATATATGACACAAATTTCATGTAATGCATTTTTATGTTTTTTAACATTCTCATTTCTGAAGGAATTTTTAAAATATTTGTTTAGGATATAAGTAACATGAACCCATCTCAACAAACATATCATAAAGTTCAGTTGTATAAACATGACTTTCAAAAACTCATATTTTGTAACCTCATTACTTTCTTTTACAAGAATAGTAAGGGACTAACCAAAATCATCTTCCTTACATCAACTCCTTCAATTCCCTACAAGTTGGTAAAAATTCAAATATTTTGGAAATAAAGAGGAAGCTCATTAGGTTTTTAGATGTAACATTCATATTGAGAGTCCTCTCTTAGTCTTACCTTTTTATTCTTCTTATTGGATTTTTCATTGGATGAATTTTCTTCCTTTTTTCCATCCTTCTTAGACTTTGTGAAAAGTTTCTTTTAATCTATAGATTCTTTTTATAAGGATATAAATTTCTTTTCCCATTAAGTAACCATTTTTTATAGTGACTTTATAACAATTCTTTCTTGCCTTCCTCTTTTTTTGGAAGGATAGTTAAACATCTTTTAGTAACATAACCTTTTTTCTCACAACTTTTTCACCTATTCTGAATTTTAAAACCAAAGTATATTGATATATTTTTTTGAAATTTTCTCACATATTCAAAAAAAATCTTCTTCACCTTTAATTCAAGCAATTTTTTTGATTTTTCTTACTTTCTAGCCATGTCAACATGTTTTGTAAAATTAACTAAGCACTCTTTATTTTTGGACTCAACATGTTTGTTTTTATCCATGTTATTAGCATACCTACCTTTATTTTTTGGTTCCACATAATTTTTAGGAACATTTAATCTTATTTTCTCATTATCGCACCCCTTGATTCATAACTGTTTCTTGGTAGAGACATGTTATACCGGTATGAATAAGCTCTATGTCCTAAAACTACACAACACCAAAAATGACCTATGAATTTTGATTTTTTAGACTAATAATGAACTTTTTCAGAACATTATTGTTGTTGTTTCTTCACAAATCATGGACCACTTTTATCAGGAGGATAATTTCATGAAGAATTCCTATCTTTATTGGTGAAAGATGTTTTCTCACAAATCTGATTTTTTAAACCTTTATTTTCATATTATTTATAATTTTTACCTTTAATATCAACTTACTTGATTAAGTTTTATCTCATCTTAATTATCTCACTTTGTGTTATAATAAGTGTTGACTATGTTTCTAAAAACTATTCTTCCTTCTTATCCAACCTTTGTTTTATAATATCTATAATTTTTTCATATTCAAATATTTTCAACTTGTTCTTCTTACTTTATTCAACAAGTTTATATTCTTTAATGTTAAGGTTCTCATTACCTACTGATCTTTCTTCATAGATTTTCAATTTACTTTCAATCTCACCATTCTCAAAAAGTTATGTCTTTAACATCTTTCTATAACTTCCTTCTTTATTTCTTGAGTTGAGTATTTTGTAAAGTGCATTTTACAAATTATTTTTGAGAATTCATTACATTTCTTCTATCTCATCATAATCATCATCACTTCTTAATGAATAACTCCCATTTCTAAATTGAGCGATGAAGTTGAGATGATGATCAGATTTATCACCAGATGAGGAATCATTCTTCTTTATCCTACTTAGATAACTTTTCTTCTTCTTATCATAAGTAAATATTTCCTTATGTTTCTTACACTTTTGTTTCTAAGGTTTCTAATCATCTTCCTTAGACTCATATTCTTCAACTTTATTCCTAGGATAATTTTGTTCTAAATTTTATTTCCTTTTATAATTCCAAAATTTTAGAGATTTTATTTTCCATTTTCCCTTATTGTATTTCTTAGAAAGAAGGGAAACAATTGAATTTAAATATTCATCTTCTTCCTCAAAATTTGAATCACTTGGTTATTTTTTAATTTATCCATCTTTGTTTTTCCATTGTAATAAAGATTTTAAGTCCATTTCTTGATCAACGTTTTCTTACTCTTCATAACCTTATATATTCCCATTTCATAAGTAACAAGAGTACTATATATATCATCCAAGAATAGAGTTTTGGGATATCTATATTCCAAAGATGAAACTTTGAAATCAAACTTTTCTGGAAGAATTCTGAATATATTTTCAAAAATATTTGAGTCTTAAAATTTCTCCCCAAGACATCTTATGGTGCTAAAAATATCATTCAACCTTGTATGGAATTCACCAACTAATTCATACTCATCCATATTTAGTTATTTATACTTAGGCCTTTAGAGTTGAAAATTTTGTTTATTCACCTTTTTATTGCCTCTATAAATATTCTTCAATTTATCCTAGATACTCTTGAAAGTTCCAACTCCCTTTACTCTAAGAAACTCACTTTCAGTTAGTGATGTGAGTAAATTATTTTTATCTCTCCCATTATTCTCATGATTTTTCTTATCAATAGTAGTAAGAGGAGAATTCTCAATATGAGGATGAAATCCATCTATAGTAGCTTCCAAAACATTATACCCAAGAGACATCAGATATGGAAGCATTCTATATTTCTAGATATGATAGTTATTACTATTGAAAACTAGAATCCTCTTATAGTTCATTGAATTAAAATTCTATATTTATAGATATGGATCTTTCAGAGATAAAATCCTTCTAATATCAATTTTTGTTCCCAAATAGGATCAATACCACTGATAGGGGGTGAATTAGTGGTTATTTTTTCTATTATAATATAGTTTATTAACTTATTTAGTAAAATTTATTAACCTATGAAACCTGTTAAAGTTATTCTCCACTCAAATAAAACTTATCAACCTCAAATTTTATATGAAACAAATATAAAGAGAAGGAATCACATGATATTTACAAGGTTTGGTACAAAGACCTATTTATTTCCATGTTATATAGTCCCACCAATATGTATTATTTCACTATTTTATTTCTAGAATACAAAGTCACAAACATTGAACAATTATATCATCCCAGTAGAAACTTTTCTTTTATAGTTGGTTATACCCCCCAACTATCCTTTTCAGTATCCACTTTCCCATAGCTGGTTATACACTTTAGAAAGACAATCCTTTTAAGAAACTAGTAAGTATCCATAGATACAAG
Organism: Viscum album; assembly: GCA_963277665.1. Classification (NCBI taxonomy): domain Eukaryota; kingdom Viridiplantae; phylum Streptophyta; class Magnoliopsida; order Santalales; family Viscaceae; genus Viscum; species Viscum album. The sequence continues at coordinate 404,165,825 of OY728142.1, forward strand.
CTTCACTTTTTCTAAAAGTAATCTAAATCGAACTTTACCTGCATAAAATATTCAATAAGTTCAAAAATTTACTAAGGAACTTATTGTCCTTGAAACTTATTATAGAAAATCAGTCTAGAAAATTTTATCAGCAAAAGTCAGTCCAATTTTTTTCATTATGGTAACCTCTATCTGAAGTTCTCTATCTGATTGGACTCGGTCTGATTTCCCTTCTGCTCTTCCTTCTTCAACTGAGTAGAATCTCAATTGGTAGCTCAAAATTACTCCATCTGATAGAACTCAACCCGATGAACCTTGATCTGATAGATGTCACTCTTATGGGGTTACTATGATGGACTTGATTCGATGAAGCGTCGTATATTGGAACTTTCCCCATAAATCAGATTGAACCTCACTTCAATGGATTCATTCTGATGGAACTTCCTCAACATCAAATTTAAAAAAAAATCTAGTTGGAAAATCAATACCTGACAAAAAAATTGTCAAATCTCTCGATGCACATTAACAATTCAAGTTTTTTCACACTTTATGAATTTACTATGATCTTATTTTATAGGCACCCTAGAATGATAATGGAGATAAAACCAATTTCACTTCCCACTCAATGGAATTTGTAAATCCCAAATTTATCATTCATTTAAGTATTCATCTTTGACATCTTCAACTCTTCATAATACTTCTTGAATATTCTTGAGTCTTTTAAAAAATAAAAAATTATTTAATTTTACAAAAAATTCTTTATTCCGATTTGTCATTCTGATTCTTAATTACAATGAGGGCATATGAAAGACTGAAGATTTCCCATTACATTGGCCTCTTGTAAGCACTAAAATTCTTCTATGTATTTCTCATTTTCTTAAATTCCTTAGGCTGATGATCCTGTATTCGATGATGTTCAACATCTGATGAATTCATTGGTGTTAGAATGCATCTAATGGATTGGTCTATTCCTTACTCCAATAGATCATTGTTATCCCCAATATGATGAGTCTTCAAATCTTCTTAATAAATAATAAATACTTTTTTTCTTTTGATCTTGACCCAATCATATGGGAACAATGTATAACTCCTTGTTTTCTTAACCCAATTTAAATTCAATTACACCTAATGAACATGGTTGGATACATTGTTGGTCATCTTTTAGTTGATCGGTCTTTGAATCTATTACGATGGATCGATGGCATACTACATTCGATGAACTGATGTTGGCAGTGACTTCTTTACTTCAGTGTGATCAATCTTTCAACCTTCTGATATTGTTACACTAATGATTCTCATACTAATGATCTTTATCCTTATGTGTTTGATTTTCCTCACACTGATTAGTGGTAGCTAAGATTATTTATAATGTATTCTCCTCTCTTCCATAAAATCCATCTTGTATCATGAATTACTCATGACTTTGAATACATTTAAGACCAGTATAACATCATCTAAATTATAATGGAAAGTATTTTATCTTACCATTATTCATTCTTCCAGCAAAATCTTTCTTTCCATCCAAACTCTAACATGATGAACAACACTATCTCTTCCAATTTCCTTTATAATGATTACACCATAAGTTTCTTCAGATAACTTATGAATTATGTGAAATACAAAATAAAAAAGCATCATTAGGTTTACATCAGATCCATTCAGGCTCTGAAACATCTTTTCATTATGATCATCCTTTAATTATAGACCCAATATGATTTTTAATATCTTTTTACTTTTATCAACATCCTAATATGATGAACCGTATTCAATGGATCATGCCTATGGAATAAGCATTATAGTCTAGATTTGATTTCCATACTGATGGTTCTAGATCAGATTTAAAACTTTACACACATCTTCTTCAAATCCATATTTCCATTACCTTCTCAATATAATTTATTTCTTCAATATAATCAATATATTGATCTATTGACAACAAATAAAACCAAAAAACAAATTGGGCCTAACAATTCGGATGAAAAAACTCACTAAAAGAAGCGGAACAAAATTTATAAAGAATAAAAATCATAAAAAAATATAAGAATAAGTTTACTAGGAACAAGAGAAGTATGTTGAGTAAGAAAGATGAATCAAACTCAACTAAAAAAAATTCTTCAGAAGATAAAAGTTTAGAAAAGGTTAGAACATTCATTGATTTTTTTTATAAAATATAAGACTCCTCAAATAGTTAATAAGAAGGTGGTGAATAATCTTATAGAGAGTATCAACTTAGAACAAAAATATTTCATGTCTTGAGAAAACTAGATCTCTCAAGAAAGAGCTCACAATGATAAATAAATGTAGTGGAAAATCCATTAAAGGTAAAAAAAATTCAATAAATAATAAGAACACATCTAGAATATTTTATGTTATAAACTTATAATTGATAAATAGAGAAATATGGTTGAATATATCAGTAAGAAGTTGACAGCTTAGGAAGAGGAAGTTAACAAGTATCAATCAAAGCTTACTGTGGCTAAAAGTATCATAAAAAATTTGAATGAAAACTCCAAAAAAGCTTCAAAAGTAAAATACGAGACTTCTAAAGTTTTTGAGAAATCTCAAATCAAGAATCAGCTAAAATCCTCACCCACCAAAAATAATGTTTCATTTAATCTTTCTAAAATTTTAGGTGATAATAAAAGTGTTGGGAAAGTTTTTATTGAGAAGGTATGTGAGAAAACTATCACATATAAAAAATTTAAAAACAACCTTAGTAGGAAAGTTGGTCCAGTTCTAGATTATGTTGAAGTAGGAAGAAGTTATCAACCTCAACAAAGTTTCTATAGAGAAAGATCTTACTTCAATAAAAAATCAAGATTTGAAGGTTTTTTCTAGGGTTTTGAAATCTATGGGCATAGGGATTTTAATTACTGGTATAAATTTTTACTTCCTATAATAAGGTTTTAAAAAATTTAAATCAATGGTGGAAGTATAATGTGTAACTTTTCTAACCCATAGGAAGTTAGAAAATAAAAATCTCAAGATGTTAGAAACTTTCCAATGAAAAATAAATTTGATTGTATCAAAGAAGTTTATGGAGGATGTGATCAACTGGGTTATTTTTCTAAATAATATTTTACTACAATTTTAGAAAATGGATTGTATGTGAGAAAAGAAAAGGAAGCAGGAAATATAAAAGTTTAAGAAATAGATTTTTTTGTTGAGACCGCCTTTAAAGTAAGTAAAGAGAAAAAATCATAGATACTTGATAATGATTTATCATCACACATTACATGTGACTTTAAAATATTTATACATGTTGAAAATCATGATGGAGGTGCTTTTACCTTTGGGAATAATAGTTCTTTAAAAATAAATGGAATCATAATGACTGAGATTGAAGAATAAAATTTGAAATCAAAGGATGTTTTATTTTTTAATGGACTAAAACATAACTTACTTAGTTTAAGTAAACCTTTTGATGATGGAAAAGAATTTATTTTCAAAAAAGATTATTGTATCATAAAAAGTTTAAAATATGGAAAATTTATTACAAAAGTATAAATAACTAGTGGGAGTCTCTTTTAAATAGAATAATTTAATAAATCATGTTACTTGAGTGCTGAAGATGGAAAAAAAATTATGGCACCAAAGACTTGACCATCTTGGGAAGAAAAGTATGAAAAAACCTTCTAAAGTTGATATTGTATGAAACTTTCCAAAATTGATAAGAACATAAGAAGATGTTTTTTTTACTTTTTATAAAGGTAATATGATGAATAAAATGCATAATAAGGTTGAGATTAAGTCTTCCAGACCTCTTTAACTTATTCATTCAGATTTATGTGGGTCAATGAGTCATCAATCAATAATATGGGATTTATAATTTATCACTTTTATTGATAATTTCACTTGGGTAACCAACATCATGTTTATAAAACACAACTAATAGGGTATAGAAATGTTTATAGTCTTCAGAAGAGAGGTTGAGAAATTAATGGGGTTTTAAATAAAGAATTTGAGAATAGATAATGGTAGATAATTCACATGTAATACTTATGAAACTTATATGAGAAATCATGGAATCAAATATTAGTATGCTGCTCCATATACCCCATAATAAAATGGATCAGAATAAAGGAATAATATAAGTTTGATGGAAATGGGAAGAATCATGTTAGTAGAATAGAAACTTTCAAAGTTATGTTGGAGAGAAGCTATTAATACTACTGTATATGTTCAGAACAAATGTTTTTTGAGGTTGAAATATAACATAAATTCCTAAAAAATGTGGTATAACAAAAAACCTTCATTGAATCACTTCAATGTTTTTGTAGGTCCATGTTTTCTATAAATTAAAAACATGGATCTAGGAAACTTTGATGAGAAAGCTGAAGAAGGAATATTTATGGGTTATTCACCCAATGGAATAAGTTACAAATGTTGGACCAAAAATTTAAAAAATTTGGTAAATTCATATGATGTGAATGAAATTAAAATCCTTAGAAAATTTTGTATATAATGTCGCAGAGGATAAACTAAAGGTTTCCAATAAAATTGATAATACTTATCAATATTTGAAAGAATCATGTGATGAGGAAAGTGAATTTGGAAGAAAAAATTTGAAATTTACTACCTTACAAAACATGTTGAGACCAAAAATATTCTTGGGAGTTATAAGGATCCAATTTAGACTAGATGAAAGTTGATATTATAAAATCTGACTTCCCTCATCTCAAAAGTTGAACTAGAATCAGTTTTAGAAACTATTCAACACAAAGAATGGGTGGATTCTGTGAATGAATAGTTTGATCAAATTGAGAAAATGAAACATTGGAACTTGTTCCATGGCTAGAAACTAAAAATTTTATCAGAATAAAGTGGGTTTATGTGAAAAATTGAATGAACATAGATAAGTTTCAAGAAAAAATAAAGACTTGTTTGTAAAGGCTATGAATCGGTGAGAGGTATGGATTCTAAAGAAATTTTTTCCCAAGTTACAATATTAGAAATTATTATAATATTTTTATCAGTGTCCGCACATCGAAATTAAAAATTTTATTAGATAGATGTAATGTTATATTTCTTAAATGGAGAGTTTGAGGAATATGTTTACATTGAACAACCTTATTATTTTCTACTTGATAATGATGAAAACATGGTTTGTAGATTGAATAAATATTTGTATGGGTTGAAATAAGCCCCACATGCCTGATATTCACAACTTTATATTTGTTTGAAAATGATGAATTTTTCTAATGGAAAGGTTGATAGTAACTTTTATGTGAAAGTAGTTAACTATAGCACACTAATTGTTATTGTGTATGTGAATGATATAAATTTTTTTGGGGATGAAGAAAAATTCTGTAAATAATTTGATAATGAAATGAAGAATAATTTTGAAATGACAATGTTGGGATAATTAACTTTCTTCCTTTTTTTACAAGTTCAACAAAAAGAAAAGTACATTTTCTTATCTCAAGAAAATTTTACTAGGGAATTGTTAAATAAGTTTGGGATGAAAAAATCCAAATAAGTTTCTACTCCTATTTTAGTGAGCAAAAAATTGAGTAAAGATGAATTCATAAAAAGTGTGAATCAGAAAAAAATTTAGAAACTAATAGGAAGTTTGATTTATCTCATAGCCTCAAGACCTGATATTGTTTATGCTATGAATTTTTGTGCTAGATATCAGAGTGAATTGAAATAGTCTCATATATTGGCAGTAAATATAAATCTAAGATATGTTAAAGGAACAAATTCATATGGGATTTTATACAAAATAATTTGTAATATGAACTTTCATGGTTATACTCATGATGATTGGGATAGATATCGTAATGATAGAAAATCAACTTATGGAGGGACATTTTTCTTAGGGGAATATAGTGTGAGTTAGCATAGTAAGAAATAGAGTTCAGTAACGTTAATCACAATAGAATTAGAATATGTTGTAGCTAATATGACTTGTACTTAGATGTTGTGGATGAATGTTTAGTTGTAAGATTTGAAATTAAAAGTTTCTAAACCATTAAAGATACTTTGTGATCATTAGAGTTCAATATATCTTTTTAAAAATATTTTCCAATTTTTAAGATCGAATCATATTGATATAAAGTTTTACTTTATAAAATATAAAATTGCTTCTGGAGATTTTTTTCTCAAATATATCTAAAAAAGTATCAAATTGCTAATATATTTACAAAATAGATGTAAAAAAGAAAGTTTTTTTTGATTTGAGGCTATAAATTCATGTTTAGCCTTCTCCAATGACTTCCTAAATCACTTAATTAAGATCCCCGAAATGATTCTAATTATGTTGAAAAAGGGGGAGAGAGTAAAAAAATTACTTTGTAATAATTTTTTGTTACTTATCCATTTTATGAATATGAAGTTGTGGTTATCATATAATAGGGTAGATAAAAAACCGGGGGAGTGAGAAAAAGTGTGTTATGGGAATCAAACAAATGGAAAGAGAATGTTTATCTTAATATAGATGCATACTTTCTTGTCACTAAGGGATGAAATTCCTTTTAAAATGCTAATTTATCTAGTAGTGTAGTTTTATGACACTCTATTTTGAGAAAAGAATGAGTTTTGATAAATGTTTAAATAATCTAAGTTGAAAAATGTGAGTGTTAAAAAGTTGTTATTTTTATGAGAGTTTTCAAAAAAAATAAAAGGGGGAGATTGAAGATCCTTTGTGATATTTTAACAGAGTTTTGTATTCATTTAAATCTAATCTTTTATAAAAAAATATTTTTCTAAAACATGTGAAAGTTTAAGAATATTTAAACCCAAACACAAAGGGGTGAATTTGTTTCTTTGAGAAAGATGGTTTTAAGACATGGAAGTTTGGAATGAGCATTATTGGATGTAAAATTTGTCATGAAGATGGAATCTAAAAGTTATTCAATACAGATCATTAGAAACAGGTCCATTGGTATGAAGAATCGGTCGAAGTTTCTGTTATAAATTTTTTTTTGCTAAAAAGTGTGAAGTCATGAGTTATAAAGTTATCTGATTTTTAACCTTAATCATAATGATGTTATTATAATATCAAAAGTTCTCAACATCATGAGAGAGTCATGATATGAGCAAGAGTTTGTGTTTAAAGAGTTATGAGTTCATTGGTGTGAATAAATGTGAGAAGATGAAGATGCTGGTTTTCAGTCAGACCGATAAATCAAATATACATATCATCAAATATAGAAGAATCAGAGGAAGAAATTTTTGATTACTAGAAGTTTTAATTTTCTATAATCATAGATATAGATAAGTTGTTATAGGTACTAGTCTATCATGCATGGTGAACCCCTAATGAAACAAATTGAAACTAAGAAAGAAAATAAATCAGACTAAATTTGAGAAGGAAAATCAATCAAACTAACTATGAGAAGGAAAGTCAATTGGATAGAATTTGAGAAGTAAAATCAATCAGACTAACTCTAATAAGGAAAATAAATCAGACTAACTCTGAGAAGGAAATTCAATCAGACTGACTCTGAGAAGGAGAGTCAATCAGACCGACTCTGAAAAGGAAAGTTAATTAGGCTAACTATGAGGAGGAAAGTCAATTAGACTGAATTTGAGAAGTAAAGTTAATCAGACTAACTCTGAAAATGACTATCAATCAGATAATATATGAGAAGGAAAGTTAACCAAACCAAATATGAGGAGGAAAGTCAATTGGACCGACTTTGAGAAGGAAATTCAATCAGACAAACTCTGATGAGGAAACTCAATTCAGAATGAGCTAAGTAAAGGTTCTAGAAAAGTTGAATTGGTCAAACATAAAGTTCAAATATGAGGAAATTTCGAAGGTTTTTGAATTTTAGTAAGCTAGAATTTTTTTTAGCTTCCCACATTTTCCATTCTGGGATGCCTATAAATGATGCACTGTATATTCATACTTTTCATCCTTTTCACATATGGAAAAGTTAGAGTACTTCAGAGTTTGAGTCAGAGTTATTTCTAGATAGAGATATTCTAATAATATTAGACTACTGGAAGTTTTGTTTACCGGACTTAGGAAGACCGAACTAAGGAATATCAGACTAAGCTATTTATTAGAGTTTGAGAAGTGAAGATTTAGAATTGGTTCATTTTACTGAGCCTATTATACATAGTTCATCGTACTGATCCAATCAGACCCAGTTTCATTGGACTGGGGTTTTAGATAGGGTTTTATGGAGAAAAAGTTTTTGGTGTTCTTTCTTTTGTGGATCAATTGTTTGTAATCAAACTTTGTAAATAGATGATAGTTAGTATAATATTTTCTATCTGGATATAGAAGGTGTATAATGGGAGTTGGAACAAGTTGTATTCACTTCTTGTTAATAGTTAATTTCCATATACCTATGGGAATTTCTATGGAAAGGATGTAGGTTCTCACATTGAGGCCGGATCTTATAAATATCATGTGATTTAATTGATTTCCTTCTTTTGTATGTATGATTATTTACTGAAATATGATAAGGTTATGAACTTTAATAATTTACAGGGGTTAATTTTCTTAAAATTTTAAAACATATAAAAGTTAACAACTGATTCAACCCCCCTATCTGTTTTTTTCGATCCTTTAGAACTTCACTTTTGATGATCATACCTATCCTTTAAACTCTTATAAAGGTTTACTAGATGTATTTATAAACATATTTACATTTCAACACCTTATATAGAAGTATTCTGAGTGATATCATCATTTTTTATTTATTTTGAGGGAATTACAAATTATTTTCTTAATTTTTTTATGAAATACATGAATTTTAGTTACAATTCTACATCTGAAATCTATGAAATTAAATTACTCCCAATAATTTTGATAGAAATTAATTCAAGTTTTATGGCATTCATCATGATGATAACTAAAATAAAAAAACATTTATTATTATTTCATATAATTATAAACTAAAATTCCATTTTGAATATAATTATAATAAATTAAATAATTAATTTGATTATATAAATATAAATATATATAGATATAATTTAAAATAAGACCATGTATAATGGTTAATAATTTTATTTTAAAAAACCATATAGATCAATTAAAGAGTTTGGATATGTGATAAACCAATATTTCTCCTTCCAAGTGTTTGTTCTGATATTGTGTTGTAAAATTAAAAATAATTGGTAAATTATGGTTTTAGAGAAATGTAAAAAGATGATAAAATAAAATTTGTAGATATTTATTATATATTTTTTATTTTATTTTTCTTTTCATTGTGTTGAGAGGAAGAAAGGACGATTCATGTTTTGTAAACATGAAAGATCATAGATAGTGAAAATCAATTCCACCATCAATCAATATTCCAAGTTGAAACTATGTGGAATAATTAGTGGTAGGTCCCCAATAATTTTGAGTATCTTTAAAAATATATTGTTTTTATGAAATGGATTATTTTAATTTCACATCTTTTTTCAAGCACCGTATAACCTACTCTATTTTTAAAACATTTTTCTTAATTTGGAAAACAAAAATTGTTTTATGATATTTTTTTTTGAAAATTATTTCCCATTTATTTAAAAAACAAGAACAATAATATTGTTTTTGTTTTTGCTTTATATTTACAAAATAAGATTAAAATTAACAATATATATATATATATATATATGTAAATATGTTTATTCGGTTACCCAATGACTTAGTCGGGGCCAGGCCAATGTCGGACTTCACCCAATTAAAATAGTGGTAAGGTTTGGACCCAGTTTTTTAAAATGGTTCTTATAATAAAATATAATACATATTTTTAAATATAATAACTATTATAATAATTGATTTCAACATAGACTCCTCTCATATTGTTTGAATCACTTAAGCTGTAAAAAATCATTGTCTTTTCTGATGTGATAAACTCAACCCAATTATTTAAAGTAATTTTTTTAATCTAACTATAATAATAGTAAAACAGTAAATAGTTTATATTAAATTTAATTTGGATTGAATTTTTCGACCCTAAATTTTAGATTCAATTCCATATTCAAGTCAATCTCAAAAACATAGATTCAACCCATATAACAATTTTAAGTATACAATTCATTTTTATAGTATTCACATCCTTATATTTAGTCTACCAACTCTATATTTTATTTAATATAAAATATATAATAATTATTTCTTCTAAAAATGGTTATAAATTAAAAATGTTCTGAAATACACACATAAATATACGAATTTTATTTATTTATAAAAAATAAAAATAAAACTTGTTATAATTTTTTCAAAAAATATTTAAAAAAAATATTTATCAAGTTTTTTTAAAACCCTTTTAAGTGGATATCATAAAAACAAATTATATATTGTTCCTAGAAGAAATTTTCAAAAATAAATTTATAAAATAATTTATAAAAACAAAAATCCAAATGAAGTTGGATTTTATAAGCTTATCAACATTGACTTCTACCTTAGCTACATGGGTTGGATGTATCCTCTTGGATGATTGTTTAAAAACACAATGGTTATTTGGTGGGTAGCCACATTAGAATTAAATTGATTCATCTCAGTGTAGTTTCAAGAGATGACATCTTAGTGCTGTTTGAGGAAGGAGATACCCATCTCTTATTCCTTAGGGGACATGGTAGTGTAGATCAATGTAGGACATATATCCTTTGTTGAACCCAAATACACACATATGAGTTCATCAAAATTGGTGTAGAAAAATTCATAAAATTCTGAAGTGGGATCTCTGATATCTTATTTTCTCTCATATTTTACCTCACTATCATTAGAGGTGAAATATGAATGAGCATTATAGGACCTGATAAACAACATATGGTAATCTTTTGATCCTGATGATGAACTGGGTTCACCCTAAGTATTCTCCACTTTCCCTTTCCACCATCTATAATAGAAGATATGATGGTATACTAAGATTCAAGAGATGATTTTTTGATATTATTGTTAGGGTAATATTTATCCTTATATAGAACATGTCGTTCTTTTACACAGTTGTGTTTGGATGAAAAAAATGACATCAAGAGGATAGGGAGAAATGTTCCTAAAAAGCATGCTATTATTTTTCTCCTAGGATTCACATCCACTTGGTTTAAGAGTATTTACAATGTCTACTTATACTAAATATCATTAAAACCTTCAAGATGGTACAAATGCTTTGGGTCTAAGTTTATACACATGGATTGTGAAGTGGTTTTTTTATTTCCTTAGAAATGATTCACCTGACTAGGTATATAAAATGAAAATATTTGAATGATTCATATTATCATCAAATTGAACTTAAAGGAATGAATGAATTTTCAAATCGAGAGTGGTTTCCTCAATTTAGTTGATGGGAAATATATAGTCTTCCTCGGGTTCACTCCATGGATTCATGGGGGCCATTTCTAGGCCACTATAGAAAATAATATGAATGGTGTTAACCAACACTATCTGATTTACCTTCCTATTATAAAACCATCTATCTATATATTGGGAATCACATGAATCATAGGAAAAAATATGACCATATAGTACACCAAGATTTCTATTGACAGAGTATTTGATGCACTGATGATATGTTAATGGCACTACTGCAAGATTATGGATCCATGAACTTCCCAAACAAATATTGAATGTGGGGTCTCAGTGAACCACTATAAATTCAAAGTCATATATAATATAATCAAACCAATCATTGAGTTTGATCATTCCAACTTGATCGGTCTCACTCTTATCACATCTCTGAATTATCAGGTTGGAGGGAGTTAGGTTTTCCTCACTATAACCCAAGAAGTGGAGGGTCTAAACTGGTATGAGGTTGATCTCATAAATACTATCCAACAAGGACCAATGAATGTTAGTATCACCTAGATTTATAGATATATTAAAGGGACTAATGTTCCCAGGTATGAATGATTCCTTTTCTTGATTCATAAAGGAAATGACCATATAATATATGGTAGGACCAGTCTCTATATGATATGCTTCAGGTATAACGACTTCCACCATAAAATCTCAATGACTTGAAAGGGACTTAATGAGGGATTACTCCAGTTCTATGGGGATGTGAAGAGCATAAATAATATATATCTTGGATGAAACAATGTAAATATGCTTTAGGATGTCATATTTTTAGACCAAGGGCATGCACTTCCTCTTTTGAGGTGATTATTTGGCCTGAAGTTTGGAGGTCATTGCTAACTATACTAGTAACTCTGTTCTTTGATCAAAATAGGGGGTCATTTTTTGGCTTGTGGGTTGAGCTGAGTTGAACTTTATATAATCTAATACCGATTAGGCAACTGTATATCTGCAAGTTGGTCCTCAAATATGATGAGATCCAAGAAAGACCTAGATAATTTGGGATTAGATTTATTCTCTTATTCGTCTCGTTGGAGTGATTTTCTTTAGGTTTCATCAATATATACAACCTTAATATAAATGTTTCATGAATGTCAAATTTAATTTTTACCATGTATTCTATGATCTCCTTGACCTCTATAACATCTTCCTATATTATAAATGGGGATTTCATGTTTGTAAAGGTCCTTAACTTTTCTAGAAAATGGTTTTTTCAGGTGAATGATGTTGACTAGAATTTATTAAGATTCCTCAACTGACAAGGATTAAATTTGATGGGGTAGTTTCCATTGCATCTTTTAGTGGGATGATTCTCATCCTACAAGTGATGGAAGTAAGAATTCAGAAAGAGTCTAGTCTAGATTAGGTACTGAGAATGACTCCTCATGTGTCTTATTTCACTATTGATGATTGTGCTTAATTTTAGAAGTATTGGACAATAAAAGAGTCAAATCTAATATTATAGTGATATATGATGTCAAAACTAGCTGGTTTATTTGTTCCCTAAGTATGGAATGAACCTGATTGAATAATTTTCAGGTCATATAGTCATCAAATTTCTATGCTCATATTTTGGATATTTATTATCATTATCCTTCTCCTTTTGGTGGAGCAATGGAAATATGGGTCTCCTATATCAGGGGTTTTACAAACTTGACATACCTAGAATGAATAAACTTTTGGAGTATATCGTTGAAAATAAAGCAGTCTAGAATATTTTTCCCTTGCATATGATGAAAGGAGAAGTAATCGGTATCTTCATTTTGACTGAATTATTTGGTATTCTTGACCTCAATAAATTTGAATAGGTTTCTCTCCATGATAGTAATAAAGTACCTCATAATAAAATTTCTTCATAAAGAATAGATTTTATCCCGATGATACTCAAAATTTAGGTATAGTTGATACCTCCTCCCATCCCAATGAGGGCTTAGTTTCTGCTTCTATCACTAAGGGGGAGGCACCACATGATATTGCATGGGCTTAGGTACCCAAGCTGGTATTGATTACAAATTTAAATGATAGTCATAATCTTTGTTCCAATCAAATTTTATCCTTGTATTGATGTCATTGGACAAGACTTGTCCTCTGAGTATCAGATAACATCTTCTAACCTTTTTGAAATTGTTTCAAACTCTCAAAATACACCAAGAAACTTCAATGTGATCATTGAAATATACAACTAAACATGGATTATTTATATAAAGATATCTAATAGATTCTATTGTATGAGTTACATGTTCAAATAAAAAGTCATCCCTTTCCAAATAGAAATGAAATTCACGACCCTATCATTCTAATTATTTTTAAAATTAGAGAGATTGAGGATTGTTGTCTTCCTCAATGTAGATATGGATTATTAAAGGAAATTCTAATAAAGATCTTACTAATTTGTAACAGACCTAGCTGGTATATTTCTATACTATAAAAATGCAAGTCCCTACAAAGTCTACATAAATAAACATAGTTTATCTTATTATTTATATTTAATTATTCCCATCATGGGGCCATATAGTGACATGAAATGTGTAAGATGCTGCTCTGAGTCCCCAGTTCCATTGAATACGAGGAAGGTGGGATTCTCAAAATTGTGCAGAGTAAGAGTAGTTTCCACCCAATCTAGATATGGATTGATCTATAATTATATTATCATGATTCACCTCTACAATTCTTTCATTTGAGTGGTAAAAGACTCGATGGAGGCAAGGAGGTATGGTGGGAATGTTGCCTATGTTGATGCCCCCGTTGAAGAAATGGGAAGATTCTATTATCGTCAGCTCATCTATGATGACTATTGATATCTAGTTTGATCTAGACTAAGGTATATTTCTTGAAATAATATTTATTACCAAATAGAGAAATTATTGATACTCTTCGACTACCGAGTTTAGATGAACTAATGGTCTGGATTGAGAATTAGTTGGGTGATTATAATCTTATCGTAATAGTCGAAAAAATCCTTATTATTGCATATATATAGAATTAGAGACATTAGATACTTCTTGAGAATTTTACTCAATAGGAATACTTCCTATAAATAGTTTTACATTGATCTGCTTTAATTCTTTTTTCACAAATCAATACTAGTCAAACATTTCCTCAACGGAAAAAACTTCAACTTCCTTAGGAGGTGGGTGTGTTATGGATATTGATACACCTTTACCTCTCACCTTAGATAAAGCTCATCAAGTGGGTGGTAACCAAGCATTAAATAGAGCTCCTAGATTCTATGACTGCCACTAGTTTTGAGTATACAAACCTTCTTCATTGGTGAAAACAATGTATCAGGTGGAAATGTATTCATTATTTCCTTCTACATTAGGGTCATGCTTTTGTTTATTTGTAATGTTGATGAAAATTATGTAATAAAAAGTAGTAATTGCCTCCTCATCGTCCTTATAGTATTAAGGATATTTTACCCTTATAATAACCATTGAGGGGTGGATTTTGATCATCCTTAACATTTTAATTCTTGGTCGGTTGTTTAAAATTATGAAACTTGTGAGTATTCAACCACACACCTTTATAGATGGTTAATTTGAGAGAGTTTATAAATAATTTCACTAAATGTAACCCTAAAGACGGATATGGGTCATGCATGGGGATGCATTGTGAGGGAACTTCTTAGAAAGTTGACCCTAGTTTAGAGGAGACTGATTTTCTTAGAGGAGGAAGTGAAGGTAATATAATTTATCCCAGCCATGTGGGCTAGAGTTTACTTGTCTACACCAACATTATATTTTTTAAACACTTAAATTTTTATGATCCAAAGGGTGGTTGTAGTGGTAAAAATTACCCATCCCCATGGGCTAGAGTTTCTCTTTTATTATTATAGTTGCAACTACACCTAATTTTATAAGCGTTAACTCATGATTTGGTTTAATGTAACAAATTTAGAGAGAAAGAGTTTCTTTTTATCGAGGGATTATCTATGGTTGCAGGCTTGGTTTTCATAAAATGGGATTCTTGTTTTACCTTCTTAGTTACTTGATGCAAGAGTTTGTTAATAACTTTCTCCTGTTGAGTATGTCACTTATGGGTGATGTGAGCCAAAATTTTCAATATTTTTCTCTATTTTTCATTGATAATCACCCCAATATTAATCCAAAAACTAGGTAAAATTGTGGTTTTTGTGATTTTTATTAATTTTGAATTTAATTAATAAATGGTTCAATTGATTTTTTTTAATGTTTTAATCATTCTTGGAATTAAAATGTGAATCCATACATTACTTTTGAAATTTAAATTTTTTTAGTATTTTTATCTAATTTAAATCTAGAAATAATATTCTTAAATGGATTAATTTTGAGTTTTAATTATTTTATTAATTTTTTAATTTAATGAAAATTTATACATTAATTTTTTTTAAAAAGGAATTGTGAATTTTAAACTGTGAATCGAATTTGGAATTTTTTTTAGAATTGAATTTAAGGTTTTTAAAGCTTATTTACTTACTTTTTCATTGTTTGTATTCATTTAAAATTAAATATAAAATTGGTTAAACTGAAAAAAATACATTTATGTGAATTTTTTAGGATGAGGAATTTTTGAAGTTAGAGGTCTTCTACCATTCCATATTCTACTATTGGACCTATTTTTCTATCATGAGAATCTCCCACCATTGGAATGTTTTTGTGAGAAGAACCCACATTGTTAACAGTACCATTGCCCTGCCTACATCCGCTATCACTAGATTTCTACAACCAATATGAACCCACTCCCATTTTTTAATCACTACTAATACTATCCATAGTACCACTTCCCCCATTCTCCTATAAAACTATTATACCTTGATCGATCAAAGTTAACTGAGACACAAGATCAATTGAATCTAGATAAATTCCCCATCAAAGATTGAAGATGCCTCATAGAACCAGATATCTGAGCCGCATTTGGTGAAGGATATGTGTTACATTAAATCAGAATATGCGGTTCTACTAACAGGCTTGTCATGGGGCAATATAAAAGCTAATATTTATATTTTCTTAATGTAGCATAGTGGCTGACCTAGATCATCTCCCTTGAGGAGCTTTATATCTGTTCAATCACTAATTATAATCCACCTAACTATTTATTTTTTTTGTTTTTATTATTATATGAATGTAATGATAAATTATAATATAAAATAAAATTTGAATGAGTTTGGTGAAGAATGAACATGGAATTTTTGGTTTGGTTTTGGGTTCCTTCATTATTCATCTTTGTTTGTTTAAATTCAATTTGATAACTCAATTGTGAAATATCACTCCTGAATTTATAAATTTTATTTATTGGTTGTGAAATTTTGAATTCCTAAGTAAACTCAATCTAGCATCCTATAATAACAAAGTTTAATGATGCAACTCAATCGAGTGTGTGGAACCTTTTAGGAATCAAATCCATCATAAGTAATTTCATCCATTGAACTGATCAAATTCATCATATGAAGATATTGTGTTCAATAGAAGGGAGGTAAAATATTTGAATAAAAGAAAAATAGTGAAGTCGAGATCCATGCTGTAGTGGAAAATATATCCACTCATGAATTTCATTTTTATCCACCACAGATAGATTCAAATCATTTAGAAATTAAAATTAGAATTTTGGAAACACATGTCCTCCCCTAAGGCCAATCCTAGGGCCATTATCCCATTATCGGGTGTAAGAGGTCAAGGTGGAAGAATGAGAGAGAAGATAATAATGGAGAGAGAATGAGAATCAAATAGTGAAGGAAAACAAATGGATCATTTTGAATTAAAATAGAATGAGTTACAATTAAAAACTAGAGTAAAATAAATTACTGCAAAAAAGAAAATATAGAAAAGAAGTTGCAGCCCAGTACTCCCCTGATGCTCTTTGAATTCAATGGTAGAAACACCCTTATATTTATATAGGGAGGAGTCCCCTCTTCTTCTGTAATTTAAATCTTTAGTATCCCTTTTTCATATCTGGTCAAAGTTTCCTTATTTTTCAAATATTATTTTGGATTCATGGATATATATTCTATATTATTTTTCTCAATCATATATGATAGATTTAATCCAAAATTTGAGGAGTGATTTAAACTCCTTGGTCTTGGACACAATCCAAGTTACCATTATTCTTTATGAATCATCCCTAAGACTTAGATTGTACTTAATATTTATCTATGGATTTGGGTTTTCAAGTCTCATATAAAAACAAAACTATAGTGTGGGAAGGTATTTTCCATATTGATTTTTTGATATTCAGATCGCCAATATGCATCAAAAGGTATCATTTAGCTGAACTGGTGTTTCTATACATAGAAAATTATTATCAGCGGGTAATGTAGTCAATTATCCCAAGGCTCATGTACCCATTTTTCATGTTTCTTTATGTATCCATTTTCTGATACAATTTTACGTAACTGAATACTCAAAGATCCATGTAGCTGATTCTATATTACCTTGGTGTAGCCTTCATCATCTGTCCTTTGGTGTTGTCAAATTATTTTGGAGAATTCATAGCATAACCATGTTAAAAATGATGTAGGATTCCTCCTTCAATCCATATGGAATTCACAGTGGCTGGATGGATCTTCTCCTCATCGTGAATTGCTTCACTATTCTTCATAATGGGATTTATGGTGATCGTCTAAGGTTCAATAGGCCATCCATGGTGATCTTGACCTCAGCATTGGTTCATCTTTTCGAGCCTGAGCTTCCTAGGTGTCAAAAATGGTGGTTCTTGGGTAAATTTCTTGGTGGTCTGGTGACTCTAGTTGGTGGAGGTGGAAGAGTGGAAATGTATAAGGTGGGCGAGTTGCATTCTCAATATGAAGAAACACCATTTTTGTAATTTGGGAATAGTACCTGCACTTCTCTATCCCAGATCGAATTTGAGAAAAGTATAGACTCTCATTTATAATGAAATATATGGCTTCAATGGCTTAGAATCCTTCCACAAGGATGGGCCCCCATAACATCGCACACACACTATAAATGGGTCCATACTGACAAATATGTGCCCACCCATGCCTTGTTCTACTCTATGCTCTATGGGATCCTCCCCACGTATCTTGCTCTTCCTCTTCCATTGGGAAGGCTCCCCCTTAGGAATTTCTTGGCCCACTCTCCCACTAGGGTTGGTTATGTGGATTTCTATCCTGAGGTTGAGGGCCATCTTAGTTGGCCATAATTGTTTTACCTGAAAATATAAAATCACTTAAACAAATTCTAGAAGAATATTATAAATAATTTCTAATTTTAAAACTAACATTTGTATTCATTGTAAAAAAGATTAATAATTTATTTTTAAACCACCATATTTTAATAAAACATTTAAATACATGGTGTTATTCATTAATATCAATTAAAAATCAAAAAAAATTATTAAAAATATGTATGAAAAATAAGTGCATCAAATACCCCCACACTTTAACTATGCTTGTCCTCAAGCATTAAATCTCAACATTGAATTCAATAGAAACACCATGTCTCCAATATTTAAATTTTAAAGTAATAAAATAAAATAATTCTCAATTTTAAACTAAATTTTCATGTTCCACATAAAACATTAATTCAATTTCACATTTTTCAAAGAAACAATCAATCCAAGTATTTTACCTTTTCCCATTGAAAAATGATGAAACTTATCCTTTCATTAATTCAAGTTTCTTAATTTATTATTATTAAACATAAAAAGTCATGATATACCACACTTTTTAATTCTTTCCTCTCATCACCCATGATATAAATTTAGCTATATCTATGATATTATCATGAAAACATGCTCCTTATCCATAGGATTGAAAAGGAAATACTTTCTCTACTTTGTAAAGACAAAAGTCGCATGAAATCAAGAGGTCTTTACAATTTAGGATCTAATGATTCTGAGGATAAATTTTAGTAGGAATTTAAGTGAAAAACATTAAGTCTAAAAAAAATTCTTACTCTTAAATCACAAAGCATGATATCAAAAGTAAAATTTCAATTAAGATTATCCCCTTCAAAATAACAACTCCCACTTCCCAAGCTCAAATTAAGGCCATGATCAATGATATTATAATGAATGAATTGAACCTTATTGATTTTGCCTACATTTTTTTTCTTTTTTTTTCAAACTATTTTTTCATATTTTTTTAATTTTTTAAAATTCATCATTGGAATAAAATCATTGGTCTAGTAACGATGTTTTTTAATTTTCCCAAGAAACAACCCATTATTTTTTTTCTTTTTTTTCTCAAGAAAGGAAAATAATGAAAGTACAATGTAAGAATAAAAATACTTTCTCAATACCCAAAGTATCACCCTCACACTTTTTACTTACAATTTAGTACATCCTACCACCAAAACTTCCCTCACCCCCATAATTTAACTTTAAAATATCATGAAAAATATGAATATGAGGGTAGGAATGGGTATAAATGGATTGAAACGTGTCTCATTCCTAAAAAGGTCATTCATGGTATTTGTGGGATAAAAAAGGATTAATGTAAAATGTGGTCTCAGGGATAAGGGATTATCAATAAAAATGATTTAATCATATTAAATTTTTTTATACACAGTCATAGTTTTGACAAGATCCAATTAAAGTTCTAGAAGGTGACATGTCCCAATATCACTAAATAAATATAATTAAGATATATTAGAAAATATTTGGTTAATAAATACCCTCTATAATGAACATATGACATTGTAAAATCACTCATGTAATGACTAATAATAATAAATCAGTCTAAATGAATTTTAGAAATTCAAAGTGTTAAATATAGGGAAATTACATTTACATCAATCAAACAATTCCCTCAAATCACGAGTCATCATTTTAATATCCATGATTCACTCTAATAATTCAATTATACACATTACTCATTCAATATAATTATTATTGAAATCTAAAACATGGAATCAAAGGATTCTTAAGAAGCTAATGTCTCCTAGATAAGTCAAGTAAAGCATAAATTCTAAGTATCGACATGCAATTTCCAGTTTTTCACAACTATTGGAATTTCAATCTTAAATAATATTTTCAAAAAGAAATAGAGAATTTAAAAGATAAATAATGTAAGAATAAAAACCATTTTCTCATGTAGATTTATTCCTCATATTTTCTCCCTATTTTGGGTCTGCCTTGTGCCATCATGGTCCTATAAAAGAAAATTACTCAATAAATAACAAGGATCATTCCATTTAAGGTTATAAAAAATAATGGATTGGGGTTTATTCCTAAACTAATACTAAGAATGAAATTAAAATTATTATAAACCTTGTAAAGGGATAAGTCTTGGTTTAATCCCCCATGTGGACCCTATAATTGTATTGCCTCCAGAAGGGTAGTACCAGCTATTATCCATAATCCATTAGTGGGTGGAGCTTCTTAGATTCGAACCACCACATGTGGCTTTTTCCATAATCAACTTCTCATTTGTTGGTCAAGAGTCCATGGATAGAGTAAAAAAAAATCCATACCATTCACAATTAGTTATAGATTGCATGTTAGGGGTGGGATGAAGTATGTATAATCCTTTTTATTGGTTGTTACTTGTACAACCTCTTCTTGTTTGTACTGTGTTTGCTCAATGTGGGTTGCATCAGTTGAATTTTAAAAGGGGAGTTTGGAATGTATTTTTAATTGGAAAAAATGTAAACATGCAGAATGTAAATCATAATTATAACTTTCATTATGAGCAGCCTCCTTCATGGTTTCCTTTAGCAAGGTCACTTGGATCTTCTCAAGGAATACATATAATGCATGTTCAATAAGTGTTGGAATACCCATGTATTCCTCAGTAGGTTCATGTTCATGTTCTTATTCCTATTTTAATATGAAAAAGGATTTAGCTTAATTTAAAAATTCAAAAAAAGTGAGAGTTAATACTCAATTTAGATTGAATAAAATCAAATGATAGAGTATTTAAGATAAGATGAACTGCCTGATTTGGTTCAACTTCAATATATTCTTTAGTGGAAAGTGCCTCCTAGAGTTATACATCACTAGATAGAGGAAGGTAGTCAATATCCTCCATCCTTTATTCAAACTACACCACTGGGGTGGTCTCTTCCTCTTCCAAATCTAGAGTGATATGCAATGGTGTTGGATCCTTAACTTTATAAGGGACATAGATATCATTTTGGGCCATGTACTCATTCTAGAAATTGTCCAGATCTTGTTGATCTCCCATACTTAGCTCATTATTCAATTATTATTTAAGATCATCCAATAATGGTTAATAGAGGTGGAATGGATCTTCTAGTGCCTCCTCCTTTACCTCCATAAACTTTTCAACATAAAAAATGAGTTGGAAAATTTCTTCCCCCACTGGCTTAGGTTTGGGTTTCTCTAGTAGTGCATGAACATACTCAAACTCCCTATCAGCTTTGATCTCTAATTTTTTTACTTGTTCCTTAATTTATTAAACCCCGCCTTCATTATAATCAACTTCTTATTATTTTTGTGGATGAACCTGAGAGTATTTATTCCATGCATAATTATAATCATTTGAAAACATCATGTAAAAAGAATATTTTTTAATAGAATAAAGTAATGAAAATATTTACAAAGTGTGTAAATATAAAAAAGTAAATAAACAACTATTTTCTCCCTAAAAACAATGTAAATTTTTGATATCCTTGTAATAGGGTGGCATAAAAGATAATATTTATATTTTCTTAGTGTATCCCAGTGGCTGACTAGAGTTGTTCACTTGATGAGATTCATAGTTGTTCACTCACTAATTCTAATCTACCTAACAATTTATTTTTGTTTTTTTATTTTACAAAAACACCGATAAATTATAAGATAACATACAATTTTAATGAGGTTAGTGAAGAAATAACTTGGCATTTTAGGTTTGGTTTTAGGTTACTTAATTATTCATCTTTGTTTGTTTAAATTCATTTTGATAACCCAATTGTTAAATATCACTCTTGAATTACTAATATTTTATTTATTGGTTGTGAATTTTTTAACGACTAAGAAAAATAAATCCCACCTCCTCCTATAATAAATGTTAATGAAAAATCTCAATTGAGAGTGTGACACCTTCCAGGACCCGATTCCATCGTATTCCATTTCATCCATTGAACAACTCAAATCCATCATATGAATAGATTATGTTCAATAAAATGGAAGGAAAATATTTAAATAAAAGATAATAAGTAAAGTTGAGATCCATTACCTAGTGTAAAATCTCCAAAATCATTCACTTCACTTTCATCCACCATAAATGAATTCAAAACATTTAGAAATTAAAAGAAAAATTTGGGAAGAAACTATCCTCCCTTGAGGCCAAGCCTCAGGTTATTCTTCCTTTATTGAGATTAAGAGGTTATAGTGGAAGAATAAGAGAGAAGAGAAGAATAGAGAGAGAGATAATGAGAATCAAATAGTGGAAGAAAAAATGAAGCTCTTTAAATTAAAATATAATTAGTTACAATTATAAATTATAATAAAATAAACTACAAAAAATAGAGCAAAGTATCAGTGGACCGGTGCTCCTTTGATTCTATTCAATGTTAGTAAAACCATTATATTTATAGAGGTGGGATCACCATCTTATTTTGTCATTTAAATCTTTAGTATCAATTTTCCGCATCTGGTCAAAGTTTCCTTCTTTTTTAAATATTTTTTTGGATATTTGGATATATATTTTATATTCTTTTTCCCATTCATATCTGGTACATTTAATCCAAAATTTGAGGAGTGATTTAAAACTCCTTGGTCTTGGATTAAATCCAAGTTCCCATTCTTCTTCTTGAATCCTACCCAAGACTTGATGTGTAATTAATATTTACCCACTGATATTGGGTTTTCAAGTCTCATAGAAAAATAGCACTGTAGTGTGGGTAGGTATATTCCACATTGATTTTTCTACATTCATATATCCAATATGTTTCCAAGAGAATCACATAGTTGAACTGGTGTTTCTCTCCGTATCCTATTATTAGTGGAATGCAACGCCTCTAATTCTCCCATGGCTTAAAAACCCATTTTTATGTTTCTCTATGTAGTCATTTTATGATACGACTTTATGTAGAAAAATCCTCAAAACTCCACATAGACGATTCTATATTCCCTTGGTTAAACCTCCATCCTTTGGCCTTCGATGCAGTCAAATTATCTTGGTGAGTCCAAAACATAACCACAATGGCGATAATGTAGGGTTCCTCCTTCAATTAATCCATACTTCATAGTGGATAGATGAAGCTTATTCTAATCATACATGGATTCAATCTTCTTAACAGTGGGATTTATAGTGATCATCTGAGGTTCAAAAGGTCATCTATAGTGATCTTGACCTCAGTAGTGGTTCATCCGCTCAAGCCCAAGCTTCACAAGCATAAAAAATAATGGTTCTATGGTGAATTATATGATGATCCTATGACTTCAGGTGGTTTATGTGGCGTAGTGGAAATAATCGAGGTGGGAGAGTCACACACCCAACATGAAGCGACACCATTTTTGTAAGTTGGTAACAATACATGCACTTCTCTATCCTACATAAAATTTAACTATAGTATAGCCACTAATTTATAATTAAATATGTGGCTTTAGATGCTCAAAATTTTACTATGGGGATGGGCTCCTATAACACCAAACAAAAACTATAAATGGGACCATGCTAACATGCATGGGAATACATAAGCCTTGGCCCACTCCATGTCCCGCGAGCACCTCCCTGCATGGCTCACTCTTCCTCTTCCACTAGGAAGGTTCTCACTTGGGCCTCACTTGGCTAACTAGCCCACCAAGGCTAGCTATGTGGCTTGTAGGGTTGAGGTTGAGGGCTAACCTAGTTGGCCATAAATTTTTTACCTGAAAATATAAAAACACTTAAACAGATTCCATCAAAATATCATAAATAATTTCTAAATTTAAAAACTAACTTTTTTATTCATTTTAACTCAGATTATAATTTGTTTGTAAACCCATATATTTTAATAAAACATTAAAATACATAGAATTATTCATTAATATACATTAAAAATCATAATGAAATTACTTAAAAATGTTCATGAAAAATAAGTGTGTCAACCATTGAAGATACTAAGTTTGGAGATTCATAGTAGGCCGAGATGTATGTGATTAACCAATGAGATCCAAGATAAAAGATTCCAGTGGTGTATTCAATAAAGAAATCAATGGAATTTCTTATAGGTATTGAGGATCAAGGAGATTCTATGAAGCTTTATGGTTGCCGATGTTAGCTGCACTACCTATTGAAATCAACATGTGCTCATTGATGAAGAACTAAGGTGAGGCTGGTTGAATTATAGATCTAAATCAATCGGTTTTACTACTCTATTTTTTCCAAATATGAAAAACTTGTGAGAGAATTGAAGATTCATATGAATTCCATGCCAATCTACATCACCCTTTGATGAAAATTATTGTCAATAAATCCATAAAGCTTACTGAGGAAGATGACACAAATCGATCTACTATGATCGGTTGAAGTTAAGAGAATTGAAACAATTATTGATTCAAGTACCATGAGAGTTAATAATCATGATTCCAGATTTATAATGTTAAAAATTTCTTGAAAAAATGCTACACCAAAATATTAATGAAGCTTCTAAATAATACTGAGATGAATCTTGTGCTTGTTTCATTCCCTGTGTAGATAAAGAGAGATATGGGCCTCAATTTCCCCCATGGTCGTGGCTATGAGTCCATTTAAGAAATCCCAAAATATATTCAATGAAATTCCCATTCCAACTAGAAATATGTAACAGATCCCTTTAACATCTCATAGCCTCACATCCATGGATTTCTTGATGAATACTCACCTAAGTCTTCCCAATCCATTTTGTGAAAAAATTCATCCATCCACAACACCACCACCTTGACATGCCCTTTGTGACTTCAAAATAGTGCACACTAATGATTATAGCTCATAAAATTTTCTAACATATCCAATTTTTTCCATTCTAATCTATGACCTTGATTTAATGAAAAAACTTTAATTAAATTGATGAGATGAATCAGTCATAGATCCATGGGAGTTTGAAGATATCAAATTGAATATTGAAGGAGTTGTAAAACTTGATGAATGGGAAGAGAATATAATTAAAGGCTGATTATAGGAGAAAATCCAAAGTGAAGGCCAAGACCAAATGAATCTGATGGAAGAATCTTAGTGTAGCCTGGTTTTCTATTCAGGCCGGAGGTCCCTTGAATTGACTCATCTAGTTTGTGAATAAGGTCACAATAGTATTCCTATGAAATGAACTGCTTGAGCACCAACTTGAAAACTATATTTGGCTAACTCCACATCACTATATAGTCAAGCTCCATACAGGCTAAAATAAAACACTTCAAGGCCCACCTCAAATCCATACCTCAATCGTTCATTGAAACTCCTTCTCAGGAGAGTACACTAAAACAAAGCATGGATTCCACTACACCTAAGGAGTAGAATACCATATATACTGAGAAAATTATAGAAGGAGTATGAAGCTTGATCATGGAAAAATTACCAAGCTGGGAAGAGTCTCTAAGATTATATCTAACTAAATCATCCAGACCCTCAATTCTGTACACATGGAAACCATCCGAGAAAGGAAGAATCATTTCTTGATCATGAATTTGAGGAGAAATATAATGGCCACTACTTATAAATATTTCCCATCCCCCACTATAAAAGGACATAAAACCTTATCCTTTTTCCTAATTTCAATTAGTGTAGGAACTTTTGTTATTATTTATATTTTAATTTCATCTTTTTTTTCTCATTTTACAGTGTGACCCTTTTATTCTGCCAATTCTTGTGTTTTTTTTCAACCTACATGTGGTAATTTTGATCTTTATAACTCCATAATCATGGAGAACTAAAACAAGGGATAGATCCTTAAGAGAGATTATACAGGAACTCTGAATCCTTAATTCTATCATTTCTAATTCTCATCCTTGATGCAATAATAAAATAGATAGATCCATATTATTGATATTTATCTTCCTTTTCTGATGAGCTATTGCATCCTCAAATTTATCAATTCAATTATCCCTCCCTCTCTCAGTCTATATAGTATACCAGTAAAACCATGATGAAAAATGGATGAATTACATTGGATAGAGTTGGGTGTGTAGATAGTGGATACATCAATTGAGTGTGTTCATTACCTATTCACTAAGAAGGAGGTGGGACTGAATATACAGATTGGGTTTTCTTCTATGTATATTCATAACCATAAATTAGAATGAGAAGATCAATCAATGAATAATATTGATTTTATTTTCAAATGATAACCAATATAGATAATGAAGAACCCGTGTGATTGAACCAATATTCAACTCCCTTTCACCCATGACTTTGTGTATTTTCTTCTTATTTTATTTTAAAATCATAAAATCAAAATTCCAAAATCCATCCATGTCTTCCTTATTTCAATAAATTAAGATATCAAAACAAAGAAACATAAGTTATAGGATAGATAACTCTAAAAATCTACTCTTTTAGAGACTAACTTGGTCAACCCTATGCTGCATTACAAGTTTTAAATAAATATATAAATTCTATTTGACCACAGACCATAGCAACCATGTGATAAACTTGGAACCATTGTCAAGAAGTAAGGACAGAGATTCACTATTCATTTTCACTATGTAGATATTTTATGCTTTTAAAATTAATAAAGATAATTTATCATCACTGAATATCACAAAGGGTGGAATGAATTATTACTATTCTCAATAGAATAAATGATAATACTATAGGTGAATAAATTGAAATTGAACTCACCTCTGATGAAGTGATGAGCCTAAATGATAAAATATTATTGGATTATCACAAATTTAATACTAAATGGGGAGTTTAAGTGAATCATGAACCAAAACCTAAAGCTATAAAATATTAAGAACACATCATATAGGTATAAATAATAAAATATCCCACTCTCCCACACAATTTTGAGATGGTAATAGAGGAAATCATGAAGCAACAAGAGATACTAGATGAACAATTTGAGGTGGATAACTGAAAACTTGACTCTTTTGAATTTAATTCTTCACAAATTAAATTGGTATATAACCCAAATTATTTTAATGATACAAATTCATAACTGATAGAGTATGATTTTGATAGAGATAAATTTGATCTTGAATCTTTTTATATTAATCTCATGAAAAATGAACTCTCGTATGGGAAAATGTGTCTTAATCTTATAGATTCAGTATTATTACTAATGGACCTGGTTGGAGAAGATGAAGAACCAATTAGTGAATTGGAATATCTTGAAGATGAAAAAAAGTAAACATAAGATAATATGGTGATGACCACATTTATAGTAAAGTAGGATGTTTGATTCAAGGAAAAAATAACATTAGAAATTGAATAGGAAGTACTCCCTAAAAATCACTATAAAGATCAACTGAATGGGGGAACAATGAGAAAATGATCCCATAGGTTTCTATTGAGGAAAAAAAAGAACAAGATGTTATATATAAGGGGGATGAATTTGAATTAACATGATTTAATTTTATTCAATTTAAAATATTTATTAAACCCCCCTTGTTTGAACCTGTCCAAGTAGTGCAATTATAGAAACCATTAGAGGAAGAATCCACACAAGTGGTGGCTAAATAAATGGTCTAACTCAACATCCTTCCATCCACAAATTTCAAGTTGTTTCATAGTTTTGAGGGGATATACCTAAAGAACTCTAGTCTAGGGTAACTTTAAGAAAATGTCAAGATGAAGAGCTATAAAAGAATGAGGATGAAGTGGAACTTACCATAGATGCTCAACCCTCCAACAAATTGGGGATAATCCTAGGAATGTCCATCCATGGATAGTCTAAAAAACATCCCCACTTGGGGGGGGGGAACCCAAGAATATCTTCCCTTCTCTTTCCTTTTCTTTTTTCTAAGTTTTCAATAAAATTATTATTGTTTAGTTTGTTTCAATAGGTTTACTAAAGTGGAAAACATTGGGAGAATAAATCATGATATTTACAAAGCACACCAAGGGAGAACCTCAATAAAAAATACTGGACAAAAAAATCAGGTTCTGCCTATTATTTTACACTGTTTAATCACTTTTAATTTACTGATTTATACTAGAACTTAAGTGTCTAGTTTTGAACATGTGTGGAGGAAGATATTCAACCTATTTAGAACTAAATTTAATATATTTTTAGGTACTATTATAAAATCTATAAAAAAATAAAATAAAAAATAAATAAATATTAAAAAACATAAAAAACCAATATGTTTGTAAGTAATCTACATAGCCTTATGTATAGTTTCTATCTTTGTTTTTTTTCAAACTTTTTTTGAGATAAATGTCACCCTTTTAGGTGAAAATTTCATACTAGAGTCATGGAAATTATTGTTTTTTAAATTGTAATATTTACATGATTTATAAGTAATTTTTTCACTACTTTCATAGAAATTTGATCTTATAACTAGAAAAAGGAGTGTGCGTGAAAATATTTCTATAGAATCAAAATTATAACATGAGTTCACTGGAATTTTTAAACTTAATCCAAGGTAACTGATCCTTTTATAAAAATAAACCCTTAACGTGTCAACTCAAAATAAATTGATATAATTTCTTTTAAAACTGGAGTAAAATGGTCAATTCAGATCTCATGGTGGATCTTTGAGATATTAAGCACCAGGTGCATGCATAATTCCATTTGTATATATTTTCAATAAGTTCCTTTACACAGTGATTCTCACATAATAATAATAATTATAATAAAGTTCTTAATAATCCAAAATGAATTCATTCAGGTGAGGGGAATATTGAACCCATATGAAGAAGGGGGAAAATGAATTATAATGAATTCGTTTTAGTTGTATCACTAAAGTGTAAAATCTAAATCTAGTTTAAAATACTTATAAGAAATAAAGAAATATAATTGTTTCTTATTAAAACTTTGATTCCACTTAAATATATTTTGATCTTCTCTTGGACTTGGAACTCTTACTTGAATTGAAATGAGGTAGAGTCTTGATTTATAGTGGAAGCATGATAATTTTTACAATGGAGGGATGTGTAATTTACTTCCTATATAAATTTTATATTTAGATCTAGTAAGGATGAATATTTTTTTGATCTTTTTGAATAATGTAATTCAATGATAAAATTGCCCAGGCATGAAATAGTTCAAGTATGGGGGAGTGATGTGAGCTAAAATTTTCAAAATACTTGTCTGTTTTTCATTGATAATTACCCTAATATTAATCCAAACTCTAGATAAAAATATATTTTTTGTGATTTTTGTTAATTTTGAATTTAATTGATAAATGGATCAATTGATGATTTTTAATGTTTTACTCATTAATGGATTTAAAATGTGAATCTATACATTGATTTTGAAATTTGAAATTGTTTAGTTTGTTGATTCAATTTAAATCTAGAACTAATATTCTTAAATGGATTAATTTTGAGTTTTAATTATTTTATTCATTTTTGAATTTAATTAAAATTTCAAAATTGAAATTGTTTAAAAAAATAACTGTGAAAAGGATTTAGAGTTATTATTTTTTTGAGAATTGAATTTAAGGTGTTTAAAGATAATTTACCTGTTTTTTAATTATTTTTATTCATTTAAAATTAAATTTTTAATTGGATACACATAAAAAATATTTATATGAATTTTATAGGCTGAGAAATTTTTGAAGGCATAAGTATGCTACTATTCAATTTGCTACTGTTGGCCCTGTTTAGATACCGTGAGAATTTTCCATCATGGGTCAGATTATGTAATAAGAACCCAAAATTCTATTAGTATCATTGTCTTGGTTTAATCCACTAACTCTAGCCTACTACTTATAATTTGCATCTGCTCCTATTTTTCTACCATTACTGCTACCTTCCATGGTACCACTACCACCTTCTTCTATAAAACCGCACCGCCTTACTCGATCAAAGGTAGTTGAGACCCGAGCTCCATTGAACCAAGATAAATTCCCCATGGAAGCTTGAACATTCCTCACATAACCATATATTTGAGCCATATTTTATAATGTATATGAGCCACATCAAGCTCAAATATGGAGAGCCACTGAAGGATGCCAGTCTTGGAGACGTTGGAAATGAAAACCAAGACGGTTGTTTTTTCAATGTGAAACGTTTTTTGTATTCCCCATGTGGCTCTCGACTCCAAGAATCCCTCCAATTTCTTATGAAATATATTTTATTATTCTTGTTTTTTTTCTTCCATTAATTTTTTTCCATGGTGTGTCTTTTCATTTTGTTTTGGAAAAGTCTATAAATAAGATAATGTGTAGTCCGTTGAAAAAATATATGAAAAAGAAATATTGAAAGCACTGTTGTGTGGTTTTCCATTTCTATTCCTCATGTTTTTGGGCTTGTATATCCAAACAACTGGTATAATATATTGGTACAAAGGAATCCTCCAATTTCTGAAGACGACCACCACAATCCATCAGCAAGTTCCAAATTTGTCTAAAGAAAACTATGAAAGGTAGTGCATCTAAATGAAGGTGTTGTTCAGGTCATAAGAACTATAGTATATCTTCACTGATGGGTATATAATACTCACTGTGGAGGAATAATTCACCTTTACAAATGAAGAAAATATGGCTCTCTAAAATCAAAGGAATAAAGAAAACAAGGAGTTGCTCCTTCTCTATCAAGGGTTGGATGAATCAAACTTTAAAAAGATTGTTGAATCAATATCAAGAAATAAATATTGGTATACCCTTGGCACCATCTTCAAGGGTGTTGATCGAGTGAAGCTGGTTCATCTTCAAACACTAAGAGTAGAGTTCGAAGTGGCATGCATGAAGGAAGGTGAGAGTATCTATGACTACTTCTCACTCTTAATTTTTATCGATAACTATTTAAAAATAAATGATGAAAAAGTGGAATACATTTGTGTCATTGAAAAGGCACTATGATCTCTCAAAACCAAGTTTGATCATGTTGTTGTGGAGATCAAAGAATAGAAATACTTTGAAAAATTTTCCATTGAATAATTGATGGGATCATTGCAAGTGCATAATCAATTAATGAAAAAGAATGTTGGTTCAATGATAGATCATTCCTTAGAGTCTAATTTGACTCTACAAGAACAAAATAATGGCCATACACAATGAGGAAATCATGGTACTAGTAATCGTGCAAGAGGAAGAGGGTGTGGATATCATCCAATCCATCAACAAAAACAATAAAATTTTACTAGTTTCCATGGAAGAGGAAATAGTGGAGGTAGATTCACATGCGGTCATGGAAACACAAAGAATGTTCAATGCCACAATAACAATACATTTTTCCATTATGCTTATGAGTGTTAGAGAAAAATGGATCATGAAGAATGGTCCAACTATGCTAAAGAATCTCACCATGAAGAAGAAGTCACTACACTCCTCCTAGCACAAGAAAAGGCATGCGAATGGCTAGATGTGTGGTATCTCGATATAGGTGCAAGAAACCATATGAGTGGTAACAAAAAATGTTTTAGGAACTCATAGAATAAGTTTTTGGTGACGTGAGTTTTGGTGACTCATCAAAGGTACCCATTATTGGAAAAGGTAAAATTAAAATCTATCAAAATAATGGTGAGTCAAATTACATCTCTAATGTGCATTACATACACAACATGAAAAATAATATCATCAGTATCAACCAACTCCTTGATAAGGAGTATGTCATACACATTAAGAACTCTTCTCTTTCAATAAGAGATACTCACAGGAGACTTGTTTCTCAAGTCCAAATGAAGAATAATCACATATTTCCACTTCATATTAACAAAAGGATGAGGAGTGTCTCTTTATACTCATAAAGAATGGATCATGGAGATGGAATATTTATTTTGGAGATATCCATTTTAGTAACCTTAAAATATTATCCTCATCTAGCATGGTGTGTGGTTTTCTGATGATTGAAGTTCCAAATCATGTATGTGAGGTGTGTACACTAGGTAAGAAACAAAGAAATTCCTTCCCTAGTAGAGTGTCCCTAAGGGAAAAGGAACCACTTCAGTTGGTTCACATTGTTATTTGAAGACCGCTTGAAACACCCTCACTTGGAGGTAATAAGTACTTTATTTCCCTCATTGATGATTTCAGTAGAAAACTTTGGGTGTATTGAATCAAAGAAAAATATTCCGCTTTTACTATCTTTAAAATTTTCAAAGCTCATGTTGAAGCTGAATGTGGTCACAAAATCAAAGTTATCATATCTGACAGAGGTGGAGAATACATTTCAAATGAATTTCAAGATTTTTGCAGGGAACAAGGAATCAAGAAACAATACACTACATCCTACATGCCAAAACAGAATGGCATTGCAGAATGAAAGAACCACACCATCCTTGACATGATGAGGACTATGCTGAAGAAGAACGGTCTACCAAAGAGCTTCTGGGAAGAAGTAGTTGTATGTACTGCCTACCTTCTCAATCAGTGTCCAACCAAGAGCATTATAAATTTGACACCACAAGAGGCATGGAGTGGCTAAAAACCAAGCAGGGCACACCTAATAATCTTTGGGAATATCACCTATTCTCAAGTTATAGAATCAAGAATAAGGAAGCTTGATGATCATGGCCAAAAGTGCATCTTCATCAGCTAAAGTGAAGCATCTAAATCCTATAAGCTTAAAATCCACTAACCAATAAATTAGATGTGAGTAGAGATGTGATCTTTAGTGAGGAAAAATCATGAAAATGGAATGATGGAGAATTGAATTAAGATATTACAGTTGAAATAGAATATCCTAAATAAAGTCATGATTATCAGGAGCGAACGCCCGCAAGACCTTCCTCGGGCACTTCATCAGTTGAAAGAAGTCTAGGAGTACATTCCATCACTCCTGAAAGCACTCCATCAAGTAAAAATATGGCCAGATAATCTTCACCCATGGAGTCTATTAAAATGAAGAGTTTAAGAAACATCTATGAGAAAATTGAAGAGGTAAATATTTTCTGTCAATATGTAGATCATGAGCCTCTAATAATTCAGGAATCCATAAGAGAAGAATGATATATAATTTCTATGAAATAATAAATCCATTCCATAGAGAAAAATGAAACATAGAAGCTGAATACACTTTCTAAAAGCCAGAAAACCATTAGCGTCAAATGGGTGTACATGATGAAGTGGAATGATGATGGTGAGATCAATCACTTCAAGGAAAGACTCATAGAAAAGGGGTATAAACAGAAGTGTGGGGTGGACTATGAAGAACTATTCAATCCTATTGATCTCTTTGACACTATGAGGACGATTATCTCCCTTGTTTTCCATCACATTTGGATG
The DNA here is from genome assembly GCA_963277665.1 of Viscum album. Taxonomy (NCBI): domain Eukaryota; kingdom Viridiplantae; phylum Streptophyta; class Magnoliopsida; order Santalales; family Viscaceae; genus Viscum; species Viscum album. The sequence continues at coordinate 404,199,222 of OY728142.1, forward strand.
ATCTACCAACTGGATATGAAATCTATATTCCTGAATGTAATTCTATAAGAATAGGTCTATGTTGACGAGCCTGAAGGATTTTTTATACAAGGAGAGGAACACAAGGTGTATCAACTAAAGAAATTTTTCTATGGGTTGAAGCAAGCTCCACGTTCTTGGAATTCATGCACTGACAACTATATTCAAGAGAATGGATTTTCCCAATATCCATATGAGTATTCAGTTTACATTAATAAGAATTTTGGTGATGATATACTTATATCATGGTTGTATATTGATGTTTTTTTGTTTACAGGGAATAGTCGACTGATGTTCAATGAATTCGAGAAGGCCATGTTTAAGGAGTTTGAGATAACCGAAGGAGGTCTCATGTCCTTTTTTCTGGGAATATAAGTAAAGAAACAACATGAAGACATCTATATATCTCAGAATAAGTATGCCAAGGAATTCCTTGAAAAGTTCAAGATTTCCAATTACAACACCATAAAAACTCTTGTAGCAATGGGATTAAAATTGACAAAAGACATAGAATAAATAAAAATTGACTCGAATTTGTTCAAAAGTATGATTAGAATCCTAAGGTTCCTCATAATCATAAGGCTATATATTTTCTATAGTATTGGGATTCTAAGCAGGTACATGGAGGCACCAAAAGAGTCACACTGGCTATACACAAAAAGAATCCTCAGGTAAGTCAAAGAAATAGGGGATTTTGGTCTTTTATATCCATACAATGATGATGAAAATCTATATGGATACTTAGAAAATGATTGTGGAGGTGGCCAAGATGAAAGAAAAAGCACCACTGGGTATGTATTATTTCTTAGAATGACTTATTTCACATGGAATTCAAGGAAATAGAGTGTGGTATCCCTATACACATGTGAAGAAGAGTATATAACATCATCATTCACTATTTGTGAATCAATTTGGTTGAGAAATTTTCTAAATGAGCTAAAGAATCTACAGTATGGTTCCATAGTCATATATGTGGATAATAAGTCAGTAATCGGAATAACCAAAAATCTGATGCAGCATGGAAGAAGCAAACACATTGATACCTGTTATCATTTTCTAAGAGATATTGTGAAACAAAAGATGATAAAATTGGAATACTGTCATACTATAAAATATGTGGTTGATATTTTCATAAATGAATTAATGATAGAAGAATTCAAAAAACTAAAAACAATTCTCAAAATAAAGCTAGTTTTCAATGTACAACATTTTTGTCTTCCCCATGTGGTACTCTACTCCAAAAGTCCCTCCAATTTCTTATGCAAGATATTTTATTATTCTTACTTGTTTTTTTTCTTCTATTAATGTTGTGCCATGGTGTGTATTTTTATTTTATTTTTGAAAATTCTATAAATAAGAGCATGTGTAGTCCGTTGAAAAAATATATGAAAAATAAATATTGAAAGAACTGTTGTGTGGTTTTCCATTTTTCTTCCTCACATTTTCGGGCTTGTATAGACAAAAAGAGATTTATAAAAAGGCGACCTGACCAAGATCAACTAATAAGACCCAAGATCAAAGTTTGAAGTGACATTATTATTGAAGAAATCACCATCATCACCTATTGATACTGAGGATGAAGGATATACCATGAAGATCAATGAATTCCAATGTTTTCCACACCTCCATTTGAAATCCACCCATGCTCACTGATGAAGAATCGAGGTGAGGGTGATTGAATTTAAGATTTTAAGTAATCGGTTGTGCCACCTTGTTCCGATTGAAGAAGAAAAACTTGTGAGATCATAAAAGATCTAGACGAATTATATCCCAATATTTTCCACCCTTTGATGTTAAAGCTTTTTAATGAATCCACCGAGCTTTCTAAGGAAGGTGACACAACCTGATCCACTGTGATTGATTGAAGCTAGTTGAATTATAATAACTGTTGATGTAGGTACCAAGAGATTAAAAAACCATGACCCAAGATTGATGGTGTTGAGACTTGGTTGAAAAAGATTTCATGCCTGAATATTGAGGATTTATCTAAAAAAACTAAGATTGAATTTTGTGGCTAGTTAATTCCCTATAAAGATGAAGATGGAGGTATACCTCAATTTACCACATGGTTTCAGCTACGAGTCCATTAATGAACACCCATAATCTATTCAATGGAATTCCCATAACAATTGGAAACATGTAATGGATCCATTCAATATCTCATAGCCTCGCATCCATGGATTTATCAATGAATATTCACCTAAGTCAACCTAATTTATTTGATGAAAAAATTAATCCATCCACAATACCACCTCCTTGAAATTCCCCTCGAGACATAAAAAAAGTTCACACCAATGACCCCATATCACAACCTTCACTATCACAACTAGTGCTGTTTAGTTCCAAGTTGTGTCCTTTATTTGATGAAGGAACCTGAATTCAATTTCTAATCCCAAAATGATCATGGATCCATGGAGTTTATGTAATGACCCAAACTTTCATTAATGGAAATTCCTCTTGATCTAATTAAATGTTTATTATGGTTATATAAAATGTGAACTTCATTGGTTTTATGTTTCTGGATTTTAAAATACCTTTATGAATTATGACTGTTGCTAATATAGTCGTTGAACAATGATCACATGATTAGTATAAATATAGGGATTTAACAAATCCAATTTACTCAGACAAAGGAAGCAATGACCTCATCCAGTATACTTACCCTGTATGAATCCCATATGTCGGAGCTTGGAAATGAGGTGAAGTCATTGGGCTTCGCTCTTGACCAAGCCCAAGCCGAGCCCGAGCACATTAATTTTGAGCGGAACCGACTACAGGAGAAGTGGAAGTTAATAGAGATTACCACCCGAGCGATGTTATCCGAGCCACCCCAAGAGTCTGTCACCATCGCACACCTTACCCTTTGGTCTTATGTGGGTGTTATAAGGGGTTATTTAACAAGACCCTAGCACTCTAACTATGTACATTATTTTTTTTATAAATAATATGCATTCATTTTATTATTGTTACTTTGTAAATAGTTTTTAAAGCACAAATATTATTTTTAGTTAATATTCAACTAAGAAATTTATTTTGATGAATTAATGGATTTTTTAATTAAATAATATTTTAATATAATATTATTATAATTAAATTACTTTTTATTAAATATAAATGATCATATAATTTTATGAATGCAATTGTAATTTTTATTAAGGTTTAAAAGCTGTTTTGTCAAACCCCATGAATTTTAGGTAAATGTTGGTTTTTATTTTAAAAGTAAAAATTTACATATTTATAAAATTATTTAGATAATATGAATATAATTTTTTGAATCAGGACATCAAAATTATCCAATGGTGAATTTTTCATAATTTTCTAAGACAGTAGAATTTTTGGGTAAAAATTAAATACCGTTTAAATATATAATGTGTTTTATGACATCATAATGAACCAATAGTGATGTAATAAAATAATATAAAAATTATTATAGGAATATATATGTTTTAACATTAAAATAATGTGATTTTGGTTTATTTGATTTATTTTACAAAGCTTTAGTGGACCCTTCAAGGCTTATAAAACATTTAGTCTTTTTAAATTATTTTCCTTGAGAGTGTGACTCACCACCACATAAGGAACCCTATTATTTTAAGAAGTTCATCCATTGGCGTTATAAAATATTTTTTTCCACTCCCATTTTGAAAAAATCATGGGTTGGTTTGTGGTTTTGATTAGTTTAATGTGAGATGCCCAAACCTAAATAATAAAGAATTCTCTCTCCTTTCCTATATAAACCCACCCAAGCTCTCAGTTCCTATTCAATCAAAGCCTTTGTAGTTCAAAAAAACTCTACCCTCCTCTCTCTAGAATCCTCCAAAGGTTCCCCAATCTCCCAATAATCCTCTCTCAAGCCTCTCCAAAGCCTTTTGGGATCACACTTCCAAGTAAGGGATTTCTTCCTTTCTCATTTTTGTCCAATTTTCTTTAAATTGTTCTGCACTTTTGGTTTTCAATTAAAAATGTTGGGGTATGATTTATCACCTCCCCCATACCATCCTCTTTATATTTGGATGATGTGATAACCCTTTCTATCTCATTAATTCCTCCCATTTACACTTGTTACCATGCCGAAATTCCTTGAGGGATTTCACTCTCCTCTTTTACATCCAAGTAATTCTTTTGTATTATGAATAAAAATTCCATTAAGTTTGTTGGGACATGTATCTATATGAACCCATTACTGTACATTTCATGTATATATTATGAGACACCATTTTCTCTCTCAAAAATAATTTTCATGAATCCTTATGTCATGCTAATATGCTGCCGAAATTGCACCGCGTTTTTCCAAGCCAAGATCATTGTGTAGTGAATACCATACCCATGTCTCTATCAAGGGTATTCACCTTTATACACATATACATTTTTAATGGTACTTTCATGAATTTATTCCACATCACTTAATCGTGTAATAACTTATTATGTTGATTGATTCCAAGATCCATGTGGCACACTTATGCATGAAATGAAATGTTTAAGAAGGGTGCGCCCTGATAGCACTCCAATGCATTGGGTAAAGTATAGTATCATGATACGTCATGTGCAACTGGTTTTGACTCATTCTAATTCAATTTAAACTAGGTTTTACTGATGCTTCATGTGCAATTAGGGTTTACTCATGCTCCATGTGTAATGATCCTTGGCTCATGCTAATTCCATGTTAAGTGTTGTTGCCACATTTCTATGTTATGATTATCATGCTTTATCATGCCTTTATTTTCATGTTTCTCTTGTGCTCCATTTATATGCCTATTTTCTAAAATGTATTGTATTCCTCATTTTATTCCATGTTTATTCCCTTACTGGGCTTTATAGCTCACCATTTTATTATGCATGTCCTCAGGTTATCCCATGTAATGCTAAGTACGAGGGAATGTAGTGGTCATGTAAAGGAAGTTTTCAATAAAGATATTGTGTGTTTTATATTATAAGATGTTATGTAATGTTCCTAAGCCCCAAATACACTAGATATCTTGATCTTCCATATTATTTCAAGTGAAGATTTTATGTAATAAATCAGGTTTAAGTGTGTAATAAAAAGCAGGGTTGTTATAGTTGGTATCAGAGGACATGTTTAGTTATTTTTGGGATTAGGATTAGAAAACCCCAGTGAAGCCTTAGAGACAAGGATAAGTGTAATAAAAACATCCCTAAGTATTGGTGAGTATTGGGTAAATGTTTTATCAAGAAAATTCATCCCTATTTGGATACGAGCTAGTAGAGGCGGCTCTGGCACAGATGTATCCTAGGGGTAAAACCCAAAAACACTACTTTGAGCTAGACTAAAATGGGAACTGGTGCACGACAATGGTCCTTGCTTCACTCTTGGTTACAACAATTCCGAGGGATATGCATTGGTAAATTCACAAGCTTAGTATGAACCATTATTAAGGGCATAAAAAAATCCCCTAAGAAAATATGTTAGAAAGTAGATCATGGATAACATAGATTGAAGCCAATAGATTCACAAGTTAAGGAAATAAAAGTTATTTATAGGTTATCCCTTTTTTGTCTTTGGATTCCCCTTTATGTGATGATACATTAAGATACTCATCACTATGTATATATCGGATAGAGTATAACCATGATCAAAAAGTGAAAGGTAGGGTTATCTTCCATAGTTCTATGTATTCTTGTATATCTAGAAAGTTTAGTAGAACAATCCCAACACCACCACAAATCATGGAATTAAAGATGTTGGTGAGTACTACAAATGAGGAAATCATTTCATCCCATGAATATAACTCCTCCCATGTCTTAATATGTGGATTGAATTTCCTGGTGAACCTCATCATACTATCTCTGGTGGAATTTTATGTAATTCTTGGCATGGATTGACTTTCCTTATATAGATCTGACATAAATTTCCGTGAGAGGGAAATCACTCTCCATGTGGAGAATTGACCCTCGGTTCTATACAAGTGAAAGGAGGAAGATAAATCTTTTTTAGCTCCATCATCTCAAGTGTAAATATTACTGCCCTATGAGCACGCATATCTCGCTCAGATGATTGAGCCTAAGGAGGTAACCATCCTTGAAGACATACCTATTGTGAGGGAATTTTCTCCCAAGGAATTTCCTAGTCTTCCTCCTAGAGGAGATGTTGAATTCTCAATTGATATTATACTTGGGGCATTTCCAATATCCAAGTCTCTATATAGAATGGTTTTTGTGAAGCTTGAGGAGATGAATAAAATACTATAGGAGAATATTGATAAAGGGTTTATGCACCCAAGTGCTTCACCATGGGGTGCACCAGTCCTCTTCGTCAAGAAGAAAGATGGGTCAATGTGCATTTGCATCAATTATCATGATCTTAACAAAATCACAATAAAGAACTATTATCCTCTCCCACGAATTGATGACTTGTTCGATCAGCTGTGTAGAGCACAATACTTATCCAAGGTGGATTTTCAGTCGATATATTATCAAGTAAGGGTGAAGAAGGAAGATATCCCAAGACTGCTTTTCGTACAAGATACAGGCACTATGAATTCATATTAATTCCTTTAGGACTCACTAATGCTCTCGCAATATTCATGGACTTGATAAATAGAGTCTTTAGGGATTCCCTCAACAAATTTATGGTAGTATTTATAGATGATATTATGATATACTCCAAAACCAAGGAGTATCATGAGGAGCATCTAAGAACTATACTAGAGACCCTGTGGAAGGAGAATCTCTATGAAAAGTACAACAAGTGTGAGTTCTGGTTGAAGGAGGTATCATTCTTGGGCCATATAATCACAAGTAATGGGATATATATATATATATCCCTCCAAGACAACTATAATAGAGGGATAACTGAGACCAACATCAGTAATAGATATCCATAGAATCTTGGGGTTGGATGGATAGTATCGACAATTTGTGAGAATTTTTTCATGATTGTCGAACCCTCTTACCAAGCTAACTTACAAGTTAGTAAAGTTTTCTTGGAGTGATGAATGTGAAGAAAGCTTTAAGGAGTTGAAAAGTAGGCTTATCACTATGCCCATGCTCACTTTACCCACAAGTGGAGAACTTTTTATGGTATTCAGTGATGCTTCACAGAAGGTCCTGGGCTGTGTGTTGATGCAACATGACAAAGTCATTGCCTTTGCTTCAAGGCAATTAAAAGTTCATGAGAATAATTATCCAACACATGATTTGGAGTTGGCTGTGGTGATCTTCGCTTTAAAAATTTGGTGGCATTTTTTCTTTGGGAGAAGTGTGAAATATATACGGACCACAAAATCCTCAAGTATATATTCACACAGAAAGAGTTGAACATGTGCCAATGAAGATGGTTAGAGATGATCAGAGACTATGACTACTCAATCCATTACCAACCTGGGAAAGTGAACGAGCTGGAAGATGCTATAAGTAGAAAGGAACCAACGATTCTATCATTGATGAAAATTGAGAAGGATCCAATATTCTTAGACTTGATGAATATGGACATGGGAATCATAAAGAATAGAACATCATAAATCCTTTCACAAATGATTTCTCAACCGTATCTTTTGGAATGGTTAAAGGATGCTCAAAAGGATGGTGTGAGAATTCATAAGAAAGTGGAAGCTATCAGAAAAAGGAAAATTTTCAGAGTTCAATGTTAATGAAGAAGGAATTGTGAGATTTGGGAAAAGACTATGTGTTCCATCAAGTCCAGAGCTGAAGAAGGAACTTTGGATGATGCATATAGTTCAAATTTCTCTATTCACCCAGGAAACACAAATATGTATTGAGATCTCCAAGAGAATTATTGTTGGGATAATATGAAGAAGGAGATCACTGAGTATACATCAAAGTTTCTGGTGTGTCAAAAAGTGAAGGCAGAGAGGCGGAAGTCTAAGGGGATGATGCAACCATTGACCATACCAGCATAGAAATGGGAGAACATAACTATGGACTTTGTCACCAGACTTCTGAAGAAATCCAAAGGAAACAATGAAATCTGGGTTATTGTGGATCGTCTTACAATGTCTGCACACTTTATTTCAATTTGGTAGGATTTCTCATTGGATCAACTGGCACAGATATATATCAAGGAAGTGGTAAGGCTTTATGGAGTACCACTATCTATTATATCTGATCAAGATCCAAAATTCACCTCTAAGTTTTGGAAGAGTATTCAACATGCTCTGGATACTAAAATTAACTTCAATACGACCTATCATCCTCAAATTGATGGCCAATCTGAGCAAACTATTCAGACACTAGAGGATATGTTAAGATCATGTTCTATGGACTTCAAAGGAGGGTGGGACCAACATCTTCCCCTAGTTGAATTCTCCTACAATAACAGTTTCCACTCGAGCATCCAAATGGAATATTATGAATCCCTATATGGGAAGAGGTGTATAATACTGGCATGTTGGGATGAAGTCAATGAGTGTAAGCTACTAGGACCAGAAATGGTCGAAGAAATGGTGGAGAAGGTGAAAACCATTCAACAACATATCAAGACAGCCCAGAGTTGACAAAATATTTATGCAGATAACCATCGACGAGACCTTGAGTTTAAAGTTGGAGACATGGTATTTCTATGCATATCTCCATGGAAGAAGGTCATGAGGTTGGGAAAGAAAGGGAAGTTAAGTCCTAGGTACATCAGCCTCTTCAAGATTCTTGATCATGTTAGGGTTGTGGCCTATCAATTAGCACTTATACCTACCATGGACAAAGTAAATGGTGTCTTTCATGTATCCTTCTTAAGGAAGTACATACCAGATCCTTTACATATACTCTCTTTAGAGGTAGTACAACTAAAGGATGATCTTTCTTATGAGAAGCAACTAGTGAAGATCTTAGATCGTAGAGAAAAAGTTCTACAAAATAAGACAATGCCCCTTGTCAAGGTGTTTTGGTGAAAATAAAAGTTTGAAGAAGTGATGTGGGAATCAGAGGAAGTGACAAAGTAGAGTAACCCAAATTTTGTTAGAGTGTAAAAAGTAAATTTAGAGGGTGAAATTTCTTAAGGGGGGAAGATTGTAACGACCCAAAATTTCATTAATGGAAATTCCTTTTGATATAATTAAATGTTTATTATGGTTATATAAAATGTGAAATTCATTGGTTTTATGTTTCTTGATTTTAAAATACCGTTATGAATTGTGACCATTTCTAATATAGTTGTTGAACAATGATCACATGATTAGTATAAATATAAGGCTTTAAAAAATCCAATTTACTCAGAAAAAGGAAGTGATGGACTCATCCAGTAGAGTTTCCCTGTATGAAGCCCATTTGTTAGAGCTCATAAAGGAGGTGGAGTCATTGGGCTTCACTCTTGACCAAGCCCAAGCCGAGCTTGAACATGTTAATCTTGAGCGGAACCGACTACGGGAGAAGTGGAAGTTAATAGAGATCACCACCCGAGTGATGTTATCCGAGCCACCCCAAGAGTTTGTCACCATCGCGCACCTTACCCTTCGGTCTTATGCGGGTATTATAAGGGGTTATATAAAAATACCCTAGCACTATGACTATGTACATTATTTTTTTATTAATAATTTTCATTCATTTTATTATTGTTACTTTGTAAATAGTTTTTAAAGAAAAAATAGTATTTTTAGTTAATATTCAACTAAGAAATATATTTTGATGAATTAATGGATTTTTGGATTAAATAATATTTTAATAACATATTATTATAATTAAATTAATTTTTATTAAATATAAATTATTATATAATTTTATGAATGCAATTGTAATTTTTATTATGGTTTGAAATTTGTTTTGATAAACCCCATGAATTTTCAGTAAATGTATATTTTTATTTTAAAATAAAAAATTCACATATTTATAAATTTATTTAGATCAATTAATATAATTTTTAGAATCAGGATGTCGAAATTATCCAACGGTGAATTTTTCATAATTTTCTGAGACAATCGAATTTTTGGCTAAAAATTAAATACCGTTTAAATATATAATGTGCTTTATGACATCATAATGACCCAATAGTGATGTGATAAAATAATATAAACATTGTGTTCGGAAAATATATGTTTTACCATTAAAATAATGTGATTTTGGGTTTGTTTGATTTATTTTACAAAGCTTTAGTGGACCCTTCAAGGCTTATAAAACATTTTGTCTTTTTAAATTGTTTTCCTTGAGAGTGTGACTCACCTCCACATAAGAAACCCTATTATTTTAAGAATTTTTGACATTGTACTTATAAAATATTATTTTCCACTCCTCTTTGGAAAAAACCATGGGCAAAAACCATGGTCTGGTTTGTGTTTTTGATTAGTTTAATGTAAGGTGTCCCAAACATAAATAATAAATAATTACCTCTCTTTTCTTATATAAACCCATCCAAGCTCCCACTTACTCTTCACTCAAAGTCTTTGAAGTTTGACCAACCCATTCCCTCCTCTCTCTATAATCCTCCAAAGGTGACCCAAGCTACCAATAATCTTATCTCAAGCTTCTCCCAAGCCTTTGGGATCACACTTCCAAGTAATGGGTTTCTTCCTTTCTCATTTTTGTCCAATTTTCTTTAAGTTGTTATGAAATTTTGGTTTTTAATTAAAAAAGAGGGGGTATGATTTCTAACCTCCCCCATACTATCCTCTTTATATTTGGATGATGGGATACCCCTTTATCTCTCATTAATTCCTCCCATGTACACCTGTTACCATGTTAAAATTCCTTGAGGGTCTTTCTCCTCTTTTACATTCAAGTAATTATTTTGTATTATGCATCTAAATTCTATTATGTTTGTTGGGAAATGTATCTATATGACCCCCTTACTGTCCATTTCATGTATATATGATGAGACACACTTTTCTATCTCATCAACCATTTTCATGAATCCTTATGTCACACTGTTATGCTGCCGAAATTGCACCGCATTTTTCCAAGCCAAGATCATTGTGTAGTGAATACCATACCCATGTCTCTATCAAGGGTATTCACCTTTATACACATATAAATATTTAATGGTAATTTAATGTATTTATTCCACATTACTTAATCATGGAATAACTTATGATGTTGATTTATTCCATGATCCATGTGTCACACTTTTTCATGAAATAAAATGTTTAAGAAGGGTGCACCCTGATAGCGCTCCAATGAATTGGGTAAAGTATAGTATCATGACACGTCATGTGTAATGAGTGTTGACTCATGATAATTCAAGTGCAACTAGTTTTTAATCATGATTTATGTGCAATGAGGGTTTAGTCATGCTCCATGTGCAATGAGCCTTAGATCATGCTAATTCGATGTTAGGTGTTGTTGCCACATTTCCATGTTATGATTATCATGATTTATCATGCCTTTATGTTCATGTTTCTCTTGTGATCCATTGATATGCCTATTTTCTAACATGTATTGTATTCCTCATGTTATTCCATGTTTATTTCTTTACTGGTCTTTATATCTCATCTTTTTCTTATGCATGTCCTCAGGTTATCCCATGCAATACTAAGTACGAGTGAATGTAGTGGTCATGTAAAGGAAGTTTTCAATAAAGATGTTGTGTGTTTTATGTTCTAAGCTGTTATGTAATGTTACTAATCCCCAAATACACTATACTTATCAATATTCCAAGTTGTATCATGTGAAGATTTTATGTAATAAATCAGGTTTAAGTGTGTAATAAAAAGCAGGGTTGTTATAGTTTGAAGATACTAATTTGAAAATTGAAGTGGTTAGAAACCCGATAAATGAGAAGATACCAAAATTAAATCTTGAGTGAAGGTGAAAATAAAAATTTCAAGACAATACTAAATAAAGTTGATGAAAGAAGCTTGGTGTTGACTAGTTCACCAATCAGACCTAAGGTCACATGAATTGACTCATCTAGTTTGCATGTTAGTTCACAACGATATTTATGTACCATGCACTACTCAAGATGCACCTTGAAAACCATATCTAGTGAATCCATGTCTCCATCTAATCAAGATCCATCTAGACCCAAATACAACACTATAAGGCTCAACTCAAATCCAATCCCCAAAATATGAACTAAAAATCTTTCTCATGTGAGCACATTAAAACAGATCATGGATTCCACTACACTTGGGAAGAAACATATCATATATGTTGGGAAAATTCTCAAAGTATTACAAAGCTTCATTGTGGAAAAATTACTGCGGTGGTAAGAGTCTCCAAGATTCTCTCAAACTAAATCATCCAAACCCCTAACTATGCACATGTGGAAACCATATGAGAAAAGAATAATCATTTCTCAAACCCGAATTCAAGAAGGAGGAACATGTTCACCACTACTTATAAAAATTTTCCCACCCCCACTACAACAAAACCCCAAACCTTGGCCTTTATCCTAGTTTTTATTAGCATGGGAACTTTTGTAATTCTTTGTATTTTAATCTCATTCTATTTTTTTTCATCGTGTTGTGTGAATATTTTATTCCCCTGATTCTTGTGTGTTTTTCTCAAACTCCATGCGGTAATTATGATCTATGTAACTCCATAATCATGGAGAACTAACCCGAGGCCTAGATCAGTAGGGGAGATTATACAGGAACTCTGAATCCTTTATTATGTAATTTCTCATTCTCCTCCCGGATTTAGCAATAAAATGGACAAAGGAAGATAAATAATATTCATCTTATCTTTCTGATCAACTAATGCACCCTTGAATTTATCAATTCAATCCTCCCTCCCTCTATCATTTTACAAAATATACCAGTGAAATCGTGTGGACTGAAGGATGAATAAAATATTATGGATCTCGGAATGGAGATAGTGGATACCTCGATTGAGTGTGTTCATTGAAGATTCATTGTGGAGGAGGTGGAATTAAATATACAAGGATAAATTTATTCTATGTGAATTTAGAAATAAAAATTAGATAGAGAATAGAAATATATGAATGATATTTATTCTATTATTCTATGAGAACCAATATATATAATGAAGAACCTGTGTGATCAATCCCAAATACAACTGTAACATCTCGTTACCATTATAGCAGGTATGTCTTTAAACTTGTCTTGGTTTTTACTTTTCGTTAATTGGGTAGGGTTGAGAATGAATTGGGTGGATACCTATAATGGGTAAGTCAAAGATTTTGTTGGACTCTCATCTTTAACTAGGTGTTTCTACAGGCTGCAACAGGGTTACATGTCGTGTAACTGGGTTACATGTTGTGTAAAGGTTGCTGGGGTCATACCATAAGAAGGTTCGTACCATGAAAAGATTCACATCGTGAAAGGTTATATGATGTGATGAGCCTTTACACATCATGAGTTATTTAATTAATGGTTTTTCATTAAAAGCAATTTGTTTTTTGGCGGTTATGAAACTTAACTATTTCATAACGTGTAATGGGATTACACATTGTGTGATACCCTGACTGCTGTTTTAAAATAAGAAGCATGACTGATCTCTCCCTTTTAGCTCCTCTCCAATTTCAATTCTCTTAACCTAAATCCTTCCCCAGGTGATCTTAAAGCTCTCTAACCCTTTTATATCTTTTCTTTTCGAATTTGATCATTGTTTCACTTGCGGTGTGATTTCCAGGTAAGTGTTATCACTTGTTCTTCATCTTTCTCTTTTTCTCCTACTTTGGTATTTCAATATATAATCCTTAAATTGATGGATCTATACTCAGTGTTTCTAGATATCATTTCTAGGTTGAGTTTCTAGGTCTTCTTCACCTTCATTCCCATTATCGGGTTTTTTTACAGGCGTTGTGTCTCAAAGAAAGGTAGGTGGTTCTGTCCCATTTGGCCAAATTAATTAACCTAAAATTTATTAATTTGTTTCAATTGTTGATTTAAATTAAATTCATTAAAATTTATTTCATTTGATTTAATAAAACTTAATTCCAATTAATTGGGATATTTGAAATGGTTTTGGCATAAAAATTTGGGAAAACCCCCAATTCCATTCAATTGGGGTGTTTTTATGGAAGTTGGTTGATTTAAATTATTTAATTTAAATTATAGATTTGGTGGAAAATATTTCAATTAAATTTTTTGATTTAATTGTGGAAATTAATTTTGAAATTTATGGAATTGGTTTTGAATTTATTTAAAACTTGTGAAAACAATGTAAAATGTTTTGATAGAAACTCAGTGGTTTTATCTTGTTAAAAAGGGTATGTTTTTTTGTTAAAAACTATTTTGGTTTTAAATGAAAATTGGAATTTGAAATGGGAGGAATGGGATTGAATTGTATTTCAAGTAGTCTTAAAATAAATTACCCATCATTGATTCTATAAGATCACATGCAAGCCTTATATAGTTTGTGAGTTATTTTTACACACTCTATGATTATAGAATGTTCTAAAACATAAATGAAGTAGGTCACATCCCTGATGGGATGGTGATGAGTCACCCTTATCTAGTGTAATAGGGATGTGTGTGTACACATATTGAAGTGATTACTTAGAGAGTGTAGAGTCCTATAGCTTGGAACTTTCTTGCCTATTTGGCATATGACCATGTTGCGTGGTTGTTTTATATTTGAGATATAAATGTATGCCAATGTTGTTAAAATGATTTACATGACTTTTAAATTTATATAAACTATTTTATATAAAATAATTTTTTAACAAATTATTTTAGAAATATTCCATCATTATAAATAATTTTCTAAAAGTATATCTATAATTTGAACTGTATATCATGATTTTTTTAAATATGATTTAAAATGCCAAAACTGATTATTTTAAAATTGAATGAATTTATTTATTTAATCTATTATTGACATCTGTTTTGGAATCCTTGGTGAGACCCTATTGGTATTTTTATCTCACACCCTACTTGTGCCTTTAGGTGTTTGTATATTATCTCCTTCTAGGTTCGAGTAAGGGGAAAAGATCTCTTGGAGGTGGATCCAGCTATTGAACCTTGGATTTAGTGAGTTGTGTCATTAAGGACTTGGGATATTTTCCTCTATTTTGGTACTTGGGTTGTAGTACTTTGGAATTTAATGCCTTGTTGACTTCTAGTACATTACTCCTAATGGATTTAATTTTGTATGCATATTGACTTGCTTGTCTTGATTCTGCTATGTTTTGTGTCAAATTCATTCCCACTTGTATGTTGTATAATGTCAGGTGCTAGTCATCAACCCTTGGAGATCAAGAATTCACTTCGGGCTATGTTAGGGTCAGTTCAGTTACTGGGTTACCAGGGTACCTGGGTTGGTTTGTGAAAAAATGGCATCAAAGTAGGTCGTTGAGCTTTTTCATTGAATCTAATATGCATTTGTGAAATCTTGTTGGGACTTAGGAGGAAGTTGCAATTGAGTGTCTAGATAAATCTCACCACAATAATCCTTAAGTCACCAGGGGTGGTTAGGGAAAGACATATTATGGATTAGTTCTAGTCTTTTCCCTATTTTGATTTGGATATAGTGAAATCCAAATCTTATTTGTTCTATCAGTTTTGATTATGTTTCCCTCATTTCTCTATTTAAGCATTATTTAATATCTTCCTTGTTATCTATTGATGTTGTGTAACATCATGCCCCTGAGAAGACATGAAAATAAGATCTAGGAAGAGGCTACTACTGAACCTCAGCCATCAAATCCTATTGTGGATCTGAATATGGTTGAGGTGATCGTGCGTATAGTCCAATCTTTGGGATAGGCACCACCACCATTCCCTATTTAGGATCTAAATGTGGAACCTCAAGGGGATATTCTTTGAAATCATTCTCAATAGTTCCTTCACCTGATTCCACCAGTTTTAAAGGTTCCACCGATCCTCAACATGTTGGGGAATGGTTGGGATTATGTTTCCCTCATTTCTCTATTTAAGCATTATTTAATATCTTCCTTGTTATCTATTGATGTTGTGTAGCATCATGCCCCTGAGAAGACATTCAAATCAGATATAGGAAGAGGCTGCTGCTGAACCTCAGCGATCAAATCCTATTGTGGATCTGAATATGGTTGAGGTGATCGTGCGTATAGTCCAATATTTGGGATAGGCACCACCACCATTCCTTGTTTAGGATCTAAATGTGGAACCTCAAGGGGATATTCTTTGAAGTCATTATCAATAGTTCCTTCACTAGAATCCACCAGTTTTTAAAGGTTCCATCGATCCTCAACATGTTGGGGAATGGTTGGGCAAGATAGAATATCTATTTTAGTTCTTAGAGACACCTGAAGAGATCAAGGTAAAGTGTTCCTCCTTCAGGTTGGAAGGGCTGATAAGAAGATAGTGGGACATCATGGTGATGACAAAGAAACATGAGGTCTTAGAGTGGAAAGGCTTCAAGGTTCTTTTCACTAAATAGTTCTATCTATAATAAATGGTGTTGGAAAAGGCTGTAGCGTTTTTCAAGATTGAGCAGGTCGACTAAACTATGATTGAGTAATCAAATCACTTTGCTTAACTCATGAAATTTTCACATGAGATTGTATATAATGAGAGGATAAAGGCTCAAAAGTTTGGGTTGGGACTTTGACCAGATATCTGTTCTCAAGTTTTCTTGATAAAGCTTCCCACTTTTGCTGATGTGCTGGATAGGGCGATGATGGTTGAGATGGACCTGGATGGAAAGTCAGGGTTGATGAGGGTTCTTTTTTCTCCAAGTGGTATAATGAGTTACTTCAATGGAAAGCAGAATCATGATGATTCTCGTGGTAGTTCTCGATGGTTGGGTCATTCCAGACCTCCTACAGTGCTATGAGAAAGTCCTTTGACTTACTATTAGTGTGGAAATCCAGGACACTCTAAGAGGTTTTGCACTAATTTACCTAATAACTATAGCTCCTTCAGACATTTAGGACAATTATAGAGGTTCTTCCATATATTTCCTACTTTGTGTGGTGTAATAAGATCATCAAATCCTCCTAAAACTACAGGAAAATTAGTTTATTCACATATAAAAGTGTTCCAGCCACATGAATCTGTAACTTAGCTACTTCACCTAGAGGAAGAGTCTCTAGAAGACATGAATATGGGTCCAACAACCATGAGAGGTACCATTAATATAGATTCATCATTAGTGACTACTCTATTTGATATTGGTGCATCTCATTCATTTATTTCAACATGTATTGTTAATCCACTAAATCTTCCTATGGCGATTTTATCTTGTGCAATGGATATTACTACAACCCTTGGAATAAATAGAGAGCATGGTATCTATAGTCCTGCTTGTGTATTCTCTCTATTAGATGTCAAGCTAGCCTGTATTTTTCTATTTCTCAACATGAAACCTCTTGACGCCATATTTTCAATGGATTGGATCATTGCCGATAAAGCTTGTATTGATTGTTATCTTTGACAGGTCCACCTTACTACACCTAGTGGTGGGTCTCTTGTCTTTTAAGGAGAATGGGACCCAAGGTCGATTAGGGACAGAAATTTTTATCTGGAGTTAGGGAAGGTAATATCAGTGTTTTCTTTTGATCTGGAGAAAGAATATTTGAGCGATGATCTCCCCCATTTGTTGTCTAGTTTCCCGACGTGTTTTCTTCTGATTTATATGGTTTCCCACCAGTAAGGGAGATTTAGTTTTCTATTGATTTAATACTAGGTACTCAACCAGTTTTAATTCCCTCTTACTTCATGGCACTAGATGAACTAAAAGAGTTGGAGGACCAGTTGTATGATCTTATTTATAAAGGATTTATATTCCGTTGTGTGTCACCTTGGGCGGTTCTGGTTCTCTTCTCTAAGAAATCTAATGGTTCTCTTTGTTTATATGTTGATTACCAAAATCTCAATTGAGTTATGGTAAAGAACAAGTATCTATTTCAATGGATTAATGATATGTTTGATCAATTGAAAGGGGTGAAGTGGTTTTCAAATATTGACCTTCAATTTGGTTACCATCAGTTAAGGATAAAGTAATATAACATTCAAAAAATAGCCTTTCAGAGTAGGTGCGACCATTATGAGTACTTTTTATTCCCTTTGGTTTAAAAAATGCTCCTGTAGTTTTCATGGATTTGATGAACAGGATTTTCCATGAGTATCTGGATACCTTTTTGGTAGCATTTGTGGATGATATCCTTATTTATTCCAAATCTGAGGAGGATCATGTAAATCATCTGAGAATAGTTTTGATTCTACTAATAAATCACCATATTTATGCCAAGATTTCAAAGTTTGATTTCTAGATTCGAGAAGTGAAATTATTGGGACATGTGGTGTCAGAACAGGGAATATGAGTTGATCTGGAGATAGTGAAGGTTGTTATGTCTTCATAGAAACCACAAAATGTCTTTAATATTTAGATATTCTTGGGTTAGATGAATATTATCATCTATTTATGAAGGAATTTTCAAAGTTGGATTCTCAGATGACTACTCTAACTTGGAAGGGAGTGATGTTTTCTTGGAATGATAATTGTAATATTTCTTTTGTATGGATGAATAATCTCTTGACTATTGTGTTAGTGTTGAATCTTTTAGAGGCTGTGAAGAAATATATGGTCTTTTGTAATCTATTAGGTTCAGGCTTGGGATGCATTCTTATGCAGAGAGATCTTGTAGTTTCTTATAGATCTCGTCATCTTATGCCATATAATAAGAATTATCCTACCTATGACCTTGAAATTGTAGTTGTGATGCACGTGCTTAATAGTTGGAAACATTACCTTTACGTAGAAAGGTATACTGTGTATTCATACAATAAGAGATTGAGTTATATCTTCTCTCAAAAATATTTGAACCTCTTCTAGAGACCTTGGGTAGAGTACCTGCAATCTTTCAACTTTGACATTTCCTACACCCCGGGTAAAGGTAATGTCGTTGTAGATGCATTGAGTAGGAAACTTCCAACCCAGGTAGTGAAATAATATTCTAAAGAGTAGAATTTGATGGATCTTTTTGTACAGTTAAATATTGTAGTCCAGGAATCATGGGCTGAGGTTTCCTTAGCCAAAATTTGTTTATCATCCTCTCTTCTCGAGAAGATTTTTTAGGATCAAAATCTTGATGATGAATTCCATAGCATTAGAGACAATCTTTATGGTGGAGAGACAGTTTCCCAGTGTTCATTCTCCAAACTGGTGTTTTATGCTATCATAATCTCTTTGTTGTGCTGTTAGAGGCAAGGAAGGTTGTGATGGGGGACTGTCATAATTACAAGTGGGTTGTGCACCCAAAAACCACTAAGATTTTCTATGAAATGCGGTGGTAGTTTTGGTGGAAAGGTATGAAATCGGGTATTGTTGAGTTTGTTTCCTGCTGTTATACGTGCCAACAGGTTAAGAATGAGCACCAGAAACCATTGGGTTTTCTTCATCCAATTCCAGTCCCTACTTGGAAGTGGGATGAGATCTCTATGGACTTTGTGGTTGGGTTTCCATGCACCTAGAGAAGGAATAATTCAATATGGGTTGTAATTGATAGGCTGACCAATTCAAATCACTTTATACTCATTCATTATATGGAAAAAGTTGAGGAGTCGGGAAATCTCTACATTAAAGAGATTGTCTGTTTGCATGGTTTTTATTCCTTAATAGTTTTTGATAGGGATCCTCAATTCACTTCTTTCTTTTGGAGAGGCCTTTAGGAAGCATTGGGATATTAGGTCTGTTTGAGCATGGCCTACCATCCACAGTCAGATGGATAGACAAAGAGAGCTATACAGATTCTTGAGGATATGCTTTGTGATTTTGTTCTCAACTTTGGTGGGGCTTTGGATGATCATTTGGTGCGATTTGAGTTTTCTTATAAAAATAGTTAGGAGTTTGCAGTTAGAATGATTCCTTTTGAGGCCTTTTGTGGATGGACTTGTAAATCTATATTATGTTAGTCAGATATTGGTGAAAGTTCCTTCGTGGGACCAAGTTTGCTGCAAGAGATGACAACAAGAATTTAGTTAATTCACCAGAGAATATTGATAGCATAGATCCGATATAGTCTTATATTGATCATCACTATAGAGCCTTGGAGTTTTAAATTGGTGACCATTTGTTCTTGAAATTTCCACCCTTGTTAGGTCATTGACGACTTGGGTGGAAAGGGAAGCTTGCTCCTTGTTTTGTGGGACCTTTTGATGTTGTTGAGTATGTGAGAAAAGTTTCATACCATTTAACACTTCCACCATAGCTGATGTCGATATATAACTTATTCCATGTATCTCAGGTAATAAAGTATCTCTCTGCTTCATATCACGTTTTGAGCTAGAGTGATCAAGAGATTGAACCTGATTTATCTTTTACCAAGCAGCCAGTCAGGATAGTTGATTCTAAAAACAAGGTACTTCATGGGAGGATAATACCTTTGGTTTGTGTGCTATGGAAGTGTGGTTATAATAGTCATGAGATGTGGGAACACAAGGTACTGATGAGAGAAAGGTGACATCATATTTTTGGAATGGAAGCATCTTCATAGTCTTTCTCGGGATAGAAAGTTTTTTTTGGTGGAGAGGTTGTAACATCCCATTACCGAACTAACATGTATGTATTTCAAATTGTCTTGGTTTTTCCTTTTCATTAATTGGTTAGGGTTGAGAATGAATTGATAGGATACCTATAATAGTGAATTCAGATATTTTTTTGACTCTCAACTTTAACTAGGTGTTTCTATAGATTGTAGGAGGGTTACATGCCATGTAACTAGGTTACACGCCATGTAAAGATTGCTGGGGTCATACCACAAGAAGGTTCATGTCGTGAGAAGATTCATATTGAAAGGTTACATGGAATGACATGAATTTACATGTCATGAGTTATTTAATGAAATATTTTTCATTAAAAATGATACATTTTTTGGTGGTTATAAAACTTAAATTTTTCATGACGTGTAATGGGATTACACATCATGCAATACCCCGATTTATATTTTAAAGCAGGAAGAACAGATGATACCTTCCTTTTTTATCCTCTCTAATTTCACTCCTCTCAACCCAAATACTTCCCCAGGTGATATTAAAGCTCTCCAACCCTTTGGAATCCTTTCGTTCGATGTCCGATCATCGTTGTGCTTGTGGTGTGATTCCCGAGTAAGCGTTCTCTCTTATTATTTGTCTTTATCTCTTTATCCTCCTTTATTATTTAAAAAGATCATCCTGAAATTGATGTATCTTTACTCCATGTTGCGAGATCTTATTTCTAGGTTGATTTTCTAGGTCTTCTCCACCTTTTTTATTATTGGCGGGTTTCATTGTGTGCATTGTGTTTAGAGAAATGTAGGTGGTTTCGTCCCATTTGGAGAAATTAATTAACCTTGAATTGATAAATTTGTTTCAATTTTTGATTTAAATTCAATTTCTAAAACTTGATTTCAATTGGTTTAATAAAATCCAATTCCTATGAATTGGGATATTTGAAATGGGCTTGGCATGAAAATTTGGGAAAACCCCCAATTCTATTGAATTGGGGTGTGTTTATGGAAATTGGTTGATTTAAATTATTTAATTTAAATTTTAGATTTGATGGAAACTATTTCAATTAAAATTTTGAATTTAATTGTGTAAATGAATTGGTAAATTGATGTAATTGGTTTTTAATTGATTTCAAACTTGTGAAAATGGATTAATTTTTTTGATAGAAACCCAGTAGTTTTATCTTGTTAAAATGACATGTTTTTTTATTAAAACCTGTTTGGGTTTTAAATGGAAATTTTCATTTGAAATGGGAGGAATGGGATTAAATTTTATTTTAAGCAGTCTTAAAATAATTTACCCATCATTGATTCTGTAAGAGAACATACAAGCCTTAGGTAGTTTGTGAGTTATTTGGACACACTCTACGATTATAAAAAATTCTAAAACATAAATGTGGCAGGTCACATCCCTAATGGGATGATGATGAGTTGAATTTGGACAGTGTCAGAGGGATATGTGTATACACATATTTTCATGATCACTTAGAGAGTTCATAGTCCTATAGCCTTAAAATTTTGTACTTATTTGGTAGAGGACCATATTTCTCACTTGTTTTCTATTTGAGATATAAATTTATGCCAATGTTGTTAAAATAATTTACTTGCCTTATGAATTTATATAAATTTTTTTATATAATTTTTTTATTTAATCCATTTTTTTAGAAATATTTCATCATTATAAAGACTTTTATTAAAGTATTTTTCATCATTTGAATTGTATAGCATGATTTGTTAAAATGTGATTTAAAATGTCAAACCTGTTTATTTTAAAATTGAAAGTGTTCATTTAGTTAATCTATTATTGGAATATATTATGGAATCCTTGGTGATACCCTACTAGGATTTGTATCTCACCTCTACTTGTGCCTTCAGGTGTTTGTAGATTATCTCCTTCCAGGTTCGAGTAAGGGGAAATGATCTCTTGGAGGTGGATCCAGGTGTCAAACCTTGGACTTGGTGAGTTATGTTATTAGGTACTTGGGTTGTTTACCTCTGATTTGGTACTTGGGTTGCATTAATTTCGGATTTAATGTGTTGTTGACCTTTAGTACATTACTCCCAGTGGAGTTTCTTTTGTAAGCATATTGACTTGTTTTTCTTTCTTCTGCTATGTTTTATGAAAAATTCATTCTCACTTGCATGTTGTATCATGTCAGGTGCAAGTAACTGACCCGTGGGGATTGGGAATGACCTTCGTTCTATGTTAGGGCCATCTCAGTTACCGTTTTACCAGGGTACCCAAGTTGGTTTGTGACACCAACTCCCTTGCTCCCCTAACTTAGTGTGTTTGTTATTTATTTTGTTTTAAATTCATAAAAACAAAAATGAAAAATCCCACCATATTTTCTTGCTTTCTAGAAATTAAGAAAACAAAACAAAGAAACATAAGTGATAGGACAGTGAACTCCCAAACCCTACTCATTGAGAGGTGACCTTGGCCAGCTCTATGTTGCATTCCAAGTTTTAAATGAAAATATAAATTCTGTTTGACCGCAGCCCTTGAAAACCACGCGATAAACTTGGAGTTGTTTCTAAGGAGTAAGGCCAGAGATTCACTATTATTTCACTTTTTAAATAATTTTTCACTTTTCATTTAAAATACAATGAATTATCACTTTCTGTCAAAAAGGGTGGAAGATATTATTTATTTTCTCAAACAAATGAATAATAAAGTTGTAGGTGACCATATTGAAAATGAAATCACCTCTAATGAAGTGATAAACCTACATGAGAAAATATTAATGGATTATCATAAACCTAATACTGAAGGGGGAATTCCAATGAATCATGGACAAAACCTAAATCTCCAACATATGAAGAAGACATCCTAGATATGGAACAACTTAAATATCTCGTTCCCCCATACAATTATGAGATGATACCAGAGGAACTCATGAAGAAGAAAGATATTCCAACTGAACAATTTGAGGGGGATAATCGAAATCTTGACTCACTTGCATTTTATTCTTCTCAAATTCAATTGAAATCTATCACACTTTTTTAATTATATAAACTTAAAACTATTATAATATTCTTTGGATGGAGATAAATTTGTTCTCAACTCTTTTTATCTTAATTTCATGAAAACAAAACTCTCTTATGGGATACTATGTCTTAATATTGAAGATTAAGTAGTATTTCTAGAGGTCCAAGTTTCAGAAGATAATAGCCCCATTAGTGAAGTGGGATATCTTGAACATGAAATAGAGGAACCAGAAGAGAACATGGTACTACTCACATTCACTATAAAGGATGCTACTAGATTTGAGGCAAAACTGATATTAGAAATTGAAGAGGAAGTACACCCTCAACATCACCATGAACATCAATTGGAGGGAGGAATAGTAAAGAAAATGACCCCAGAGGTTTCTCATGAGGAAACAGAAGAACAAGCTGATATATATAAGGGGGGGGGGGGGGTACTTTGACTTAACTTGATTTAATTATATTAAATTTAAAATATTTATTGATCCCCCCTATTTGAACTCATTAAAGTAGTGAAAGTGAAGAAACCACTAGAGGAAGAAGCC
This sequence comes from Viscum album, assembly GCA_963277665.1. NCBI lineage: Eukaryota > Viridiplantae > Streptophyta > Magnoliopsida > Santalales > Viscaceae > Viscum > Viscum album. The sequence goes on from OY728142.1 coordinate 404,223,048, forward strand.
ACATGAGATGTTGTAGAACAAGTGGCCACATCCATCATCATTACAACCTCCCATTTAACGAAATTTCACAATTTTAAGGGGAAATACTTAAAGAAATCTGGTCAAGGGGGCCCCCAAGAAAATTTCAAGATAAAGATTTGTTGAAGAACAAGGATGTGGTGATTATTACCATAAAATATCATAATTCCAATAGATTTGGGATAATATGAGGACTGTCTAGCTGTGGACAGTCTAAATACAACCCATCTTGAGATGTAAATCCCCAAGAATATCTTCTCTTTTCTTTATTTTTCCATTTTATTAGTTTTCAATAAAATTACCAACATTTAGTTTGTTTATGTAGGTTTCCTAAAGTGAAAAAATAAGTGAATAGATTAGGATATTTACAATGCACACCAGGGGAGATCCTCAATCAAACCTGTTAGAAAAATAACATCAGGTTGTATCTTTTCTTTTACACTTTAATCACTGTTAATTTGGTGAATTATACTGGAACTTAAGTGGAAATTTTGGAACAAGTTTAAGGGTAGAGATTCAACCGATTTAGAACTGAATTTAAGATATTTTTAGAAACTATTATGAAATATGTAAATAAATAAAATAAAAAGAAATAAATAGTAAAAAGGAATTAAAAAAACTCATTATATTTGTAAATACTATACATTTACTTTTATATAGTTTCTATATATGCTTTTTTACCAAAATTTCTTTAACCTAATGTTTCCCTTACTAGTCAAAACATCATACTAGGAAATTAGTGGTTTTGAAATTGTAATATTTAAAATATTGCTGAGTGAATTTTGCCTTTGTTTTCATGGAGATTCTATCTTTAAATTAGAAAAAGGGGTGTGAGTGAAAATATTTTTGTGGAATCAAAATTAAAACATGAGAACTCTAGAATTTTTTAACTTAATATGAGGTAACTTGGCCTCTATGGAAAACAAAATCTTAGAGATCCAACTCAAAATAAATTGATATAAATCTTTTGAAACTTAAGTAAAAAGAAAATTGGAATCTCATGGTGAATCTCTGAGATATTAGACACCAAGTACATGTGTAATTTCATTTTTATATATTTCAATAAGTCCCTTTGAATTTCACTTCACACATGCATGGCTAGGAAAAATCAAATAATAATAATAATACAGTTCCTAATAGTAAAAAAATGTATCCATTTAGGTGAGGATAATATTGAAGCTAAATGAAGAAGGGAACAACTAAATTATAAAAAATTCCTTTAAGTTGTATCAATGAAGTGTAAATTTGAACTATACTTTAAGAAACTTAGGACCAATGGATAAATGTGAGTGATTCTTGTGAATACTTTCATTCCACTTAAAAGTGGAACATTGAAACCACGTGAAGGTGGAAACTATCATATAATGAATTCATTTGAGTTATATCAATGAATTGAAAATTTTAACTCTACTTTAAGAAACTCATGAGAAATGTATAAACAGAAGTGCCTCTGGTTAAAACTTTGATTCCTATTAAAAAAGTTGATCTGCTCTTAGACATGGAACTCTTACTTTAATTGAAATGAGGTAGATTCGTGATTTATAGATGAAGCAGGATAATTTTTACGATGGAGGAACCTATAATTTACTTATTCTCTATGTTGTATATTTAGATCTAGGTAGGTTGAATGTTTTATTTTATCTTTTTAAATAATCAAATTCTATGCTAAAATTGTCCATGAGTGAAAATGTTCAAGGGGGATGTGATGTGATCCAAATTTTTTTTTTATTTTTTTAATTGATAATCAGACCAATATTAATCCAAACCCCGAGTAAAATTGTATTTTTTTGTGATTTTTATGAATTTGGAATTTAATTAATAAATGTATCAATTGATTTTTTTAATGTTTTACTCATTGTTGGATTTAAAATATGAAACCACACATTCCTTTAGAAATTTGAAATTTTTTAGTTGGTTGATTCAATTTAAATATGGAACTAATATTCTTAAAGGAATTATTTTTGAGTTTTAATTTTTTTTATTAAAATTTTAATTTAATGAAAATCTATAAAATTGATTTTTTTAAAGAATTGTAAATTTTAAATTATGAAAAATATTTTTAATTAATTTTTTTAGAGCATTGAATTTATGGTTTTTTAAGTTCATTTCCTTACTTTTTAATTGAATGAATTCATTTAAAATTAAATATGGGATTGGATAAACTAAAAAAAATCGTTTATGTGAATCGTGCAGAATGGGAAATTTTTGAAGGCAAAAGTCTGGTGTCCTTCTATCTGCCACCATTTTCCCTATTTTACTACCATGAGAATCTACCACTACTATTCTACTTCCATGAGAAGAAACCACATTTCAACGAGTACCGTTTCCCTACCTGCATCCTCTAATCCCAATCTGTATCTGCTCTCATTTTTCTACCACTAATGAAACCATCCACGTTACCACTTCCACCATTCTCCTATAAAATTGTTCCACAATAATCGATTGAAGGTAGCTGAGATTCAAGCTCTAATGAATCTAGATAAATTCCCCCCTAAATCTTTAATATTCCTCATAAGACCATATATTTGAGCTGCATCTGATGAAGGAGATGAGCCACATCAAAACCCAAAGATGGTGCACCACCAAAGGATGCCAATCTTGGAGATTTATAATAGACCAAGCCGACTGATATCAACAAATAAGTCCCAAGATAAAATATTATAGTGGCATTGTTGATGAAGAAATCATTATCATCACCAACAGATACCAAGGAGGTAGAAGATCCCATGAATCTCAATGATCATTGATGTTAGTGTGGGGGAAAATGCAGAAAACAACCCCCAATAATATAATCTGAGGACCACTGAATAAACAGAAAGACTAAAATTAATTTTTACAATAGAATATTAATGTTGAATACACTGCAATTGATATAAATAGAACTTGGTAGTAGTGATTAACAAAATAGTGATATATAACACACGAAAGATAAAGCAACGAACAAAAAACACCAAAATTTACGTGGTTTAGAACCCTTTTTGGGCCATAATCCATAGAAAGAACACCACCCTACACTCTTATTATTAATAATTCTAGAATAAAAATAGATTATGATGGGCTAACATCAATATAATAATCTACCAGCAGAAACAACACCATACAGATTTGGATAGAAATCAAAATTGCATAAATCTAAAGCAAGAAGGGAGAAGGAATATTCAAAATGATAGACCTCAATAGGTATATCTCTCTGGATATCTTCAAACAGTAGAGGTGGAGTCACGCAGGATTGGAAAACATCAGATCTGGAGGTGCACTGGACCAGAGAACATCGATCTTGAGGTAGCACGGCTAGAGGTCTCTCAGATCTGGAGTCACACACCAAAAAGATTATCAGATCTGAAGATGGAAGGAACAACGGCGTGGGGGAATTTATCTAGTGGTGAGATGCAGTTCTATCTAGTCATGTCTGTTTCTTGTAGAACTCTATGCTGTAGAGGGGTTTCAGATCGATTCGTATGAAGCCTCCTGCAGGGATGATGAGAAAACAAAAAAACCCTCAATTATGTAACCTCCCCTTCCAGATAGACGATGTCACGATGCAACAACCAAACATATTCAATAGAAGCTCTCCTCAGCTAGAATAGGTGGACAACCAAGATGAATAGGGTTAATTAAGATCTATTACTGAGAGTAAATCCCGATAAAAAAATTCCATAGTGTACAAATGGGTCAGAAAAAAATATATAAATGAGTAGAATAATAAAAGTAAACAACATAATTTTATATGGGAAATAAAATTAAAAAATCTCCACCATTTTCATATAAAATTGGAGATGTTCTTGCACAAAATGTTAATCAATAGGATCTATGTTCAAGATATCTAATCAATGCTTGAACTTGGATAAAGTCACAACCTTAGTCAACCTATCAGCTGGATTTTCATCCATGTGTATCTTTGGTGACACAAACTACTCCACTTTAAATAACCTCTCTAATAAAATGAAGACTAATGTCTATGTGTTTAGACCTACCATGGAATACTAAATTTTTAGAAATATAAAAGGAATATTGAGAATTATAATACATAGTAATAATAGAATTACTAATACTATGTTCAGAAATCAAACCCTTAATCCATATGACTTATTTAATGGATTATGTCAGTGCAATGTACTCATCTTCAGTGGTCGAGAGGGTCACCACTGACTTCATATTGCACTTCCATGATATAGGTCCATCACAAAGACATAACCAGTTAGTGATTTCCTAATATCAACATTTCTAGCATAGTTAGAGTCAACAAAACCAGTCACTAATTCATATGAATTAACATTCTTACCATAGAAAATTAAAATATATGAAGTAGAATAAATGTACCTCAACAACCATTTTAGAGCATGCCAATGTGCCTTGCCCATATTTTCCATAAACCTTCTCAAAGTATAGATAGAAAAGGAAACATTTGGTCGAGTAAAATTCATAGCATACATAATACTACCCACAACATTAGCATAAGGGATTATACTCATGTATTCAATATCATAAGTTGTGGCAAGTGACTGAGATAAATAAAATTTAAAATTATGACCTAAAGGAACACTAACGAACTTCAAAAAATCAAAAAATATCTCTTAAGTACTTTAAGGATATAGGAATGTTGAGATACATGTAGAAGCCCATGTTTCCTATCCCTAATTATTTCCATGAGTATAATTTTCTTAGAACATCCTAGAGCTTTCATTTCAAAAGATGAATTCAACTGCATTTTCATAGGGTGATTAATTTCATGTCACTACACATGAGTAACATATCATCTACAGAGAGCAGTAAATAAATCATGCATTTTTTAACAGATTAAAAAAATACACATGCGTCAAACTGACTCCTATTGAAACCATTTTGAAGCATGAACAAATCAAAATTCTTGTACCATTGTCTAGAAGTTTGTTTCAATCCATATAAATATTTATTAAGAAAACAAACTTGGTCAGATTTAAATTCATGTTCAAAACAAGGAGGCTTCATGTATAACTTTTAATTTAAATCTACATCTAAGAAAGCAGTTTTGACATCTAGGTGTTCTATGTGCAAATCTAAATGGGTAGAAAATGCAAGAATAATTCTTATAGAATAATGTTTCATTATAGAGGAAAAAATTTCTGAGTAATCAATTCCTTCTCTTTGAAGGAAGGATTTGGCTACAAGCCTAGCTTAAAATTTAATTTTATTCCCTATGGTATTTTATTATTTCATTTTGTATATCTATTTACATCCAATAACCTTGTTAGTAGGTAGTTTATTAACTATGGACCAAGTATGGTACTTTCTTATAGATTTAATCTCATCTTCCATAGCTGAAATCCAATACTTAAAGAGTTTTTTTCATTGAAAGCTTGATTGTAGCTTTGGGGATCTTCTCCACCAAGATCCGCCACCACATTGAAGGCAAAGGAAACCATGTTAGCATGGATGTACCTTAGAGGAGGTCTAATAAATATACTCTTCCTATCCCTAGTGAGATGATAACCCCTAAGGTTGCTAGGAGATCCATCATCAGGAGCATCATTAGAATCATATCCAAATTCTATCTTAGGACAAGAAAGGTGCACCTGATAGGTAGAGGGAGTCTCAATAAGATACTCACTAACACTAGGAGGATCAACCTCAAGATCCCTCTTCTGAGAAGGATCATCACTGTCATTAGTGGGATGCTAGACTTTGGCAAGCATAGACTCTTGAAATACCATATCCTGGCTAATTATGCACTTTTGAAATATAAGTTTATCTACCCAAAGTTTATATCCCTTCACCCCACTAGGATATCCTATGAATATGCACTTAACAGCTTGATGCTCAAGTTTATCATCCTTGACATGAGCATAGGCAGTGCACCCAAACACTTTAAGATGTTCATAGAACAATGGGTGTTTTCTCTACAATTCAATATGAGTCTTAAAGTTGTTGGCTGATGAGGGGAACCTATTTATTAAGTAAACTACCATAGTGAAAGCTTTTTACCAAAAGGATTTGGGCAGGCCCGAGCATACAAGCATGATATGAACCATCTCAAGAATGGTATGGCTCATATGCTCATCTAGACCATTCTGCTAAAGAGTATGACTCACAGTTCAGTGTCTTAAAATTCCCTAATGTTAAAAAATTTGATAAACTTAGTAGATAGGTATTCGAGACCATTGGAGGTCTTTAAAGCTTTCAAATTCTTCCCAAATTGGTTTTTTACATAGGTTTTCCAAGTTTTAAGCACCTGAAAGACGTCATATTTATTTTTCAAAATATAGACCCAGACATTCCTATAAAATTCATCTATAAAAGTGAAAAAGTAGGAGCCTCCACCTTGGGTGGTAGTCTTGGAGGGTCCCCAAAAATCAGAGTGAACATACTCAAGTGGGCGACCAAATTTAAAGTCAGATCTATGAAAACTGACTCTTTTAGACTTACCCATTACACAATCTTCACAAAAGGGTAAGTTTCTTGGTGTAACATGAGTGATAAGCCCTTGCTTACTCAATTTTTCTAATCCTTTAGCACTCACATGTCCTAGCCGCTTATTCCAAAGCATAGTTTTTTCATTATTGTGACATAAGTGTTTCCCAAATACTTGACATGTGTTCTTCCACCCAACACATATAGACTATTCAACAAGAATCCTTTAAGCACCGTACGAGCTCCCTTGGATATTCTAGGACAACCAGAATCAGACTTAAAAGGAAAAAATTCTCTGATCTAGTAAACCTAATGAGATAAGATTCCAGTGTAAATCTGGAACCCATCTCAGATCCAATAGGGTGAAAAGAGAACATTCTGAGAGTTTTAACATAATAGAACCTCTACCCATGACACAACATCTCTTGTTGTTTCCTAGAACAACCTCTTATTCAACTCATTTGGTCAAACTATAAAAAAAATCTTATCTGGGAACATATGGAAAGAACATCCTGATTATAACACTCACTCAGAATCGAGAGTATGATGGGACACAAACAACACCTCATCACTTTCATAGCCTTGGTTGGAAAAGAGAAAATGATCAGTAGATTCATTAGAAGGTTTACCAAATTTTAGTTCAAGACATTTGGTTTTAATATGCACATAATTACCGTAGTGGAAATAGGTAAACCCCCTTCGACTTGGGTTTAGACCAATATTCTTGTGAATGGATATGAATCTTTCTACCCTTCATGTCTTTACCTTTCTTCTTCCCTCAAAACTCTGAACGACCCCTCACATTCAGACCCTCGACTTTAGGATTAACCTTAGCCTTGCTATGCAAATCACATGAAAGAAAGGAAGAATTGACTTCCTCTAAGGTCAAGTAATATCTTCCATACATCATAGCATCAACTAGGTGTTCATATGAACTATCTAAAGAAATTAAAAGTATAATGTTTTGGTCTTCATCTTCAACATTGACATTTATTTTGGATAGTTCTAATAATATTTTTTTGAACTCATCAAAATGTGTCTGGATGGCCATTCCAAGATGCATCTTGAAGGTGTAAAATTTGTTCTTATTATGTAGACAGCCAAATAAAGAGGTTTTCATATAATTTTTTTTAATTTCAGACCAAATGCCAGTTGCGGAAGTCTCATATGCAACCTCCCACAGGACTTTATCACATAAATATAGTGTCAAAGAGATATGGGATTTCATCAAAATGCTAGGAGGGACATCGGAATAGGTCTTCATTATCTGTCCATTAGTGGATAGACTAACGTGGGGTTTCTTAGGTCTGAAAAGGGAATCTTTCAGTCCCTGCTAAACTAACAAGGCTCACATTTTTAATTGCCACAAATTAAAGTCATTATTTCCATAAAATTTTTCTATTTATTATTTTTCAGATGTCATGGTTTATTCGGAAGATCTGATACCACTTTGTGGTGTAGGGAAATGTGGAAAACAACCCCCAATAATATAATCCGAGGACCACCAAATAAGCAGACATACTCAAATTAATTTTCACAATAGAATATTAATGTTGAATACACTTCAATTGATACAAATAGAACTCTGAAATAGTGATTAACAAAACAACGATATACAAAATAAGAAAGATAATTCAGTGCACAAAAAACACCAGGATTTACGTGGTTCAGAATAATTTTTGGGCCCTACTCCATGAAAATAAAACCACCATACACTCTTATTATTAATAATGCTAAAAGAAAAATAGATTACAATGGGCTGACAACAATAGAGGAATCTAACAGAAGAAACAACACCATATAGATTAGGACAACAATCTAAATTGCACAAATACGAATCAAGAAGGGAGAAGGAATACTCACAATCTCATACCTCAATAGGTCCAGCTCTCCATACCTCTTCAAACAATAGAGGTAGAGTCACTCAGGACTAGAAAATGTCGGATCTGGAGGTGCGTTGGACTGATGAATGCCAATCTTGAGGCAACCAGGACTGGAAAATGTCAGAATTGGAGGTGTTTTGCACACCAATGACCCCATATCATGGCCTTCTCCACCACAACCAGTGTTTTCCAGTTCGAAGTTGCGGTCTTGATTTCACGAATAGATCCAAATTCAATTGTTGAGCCAAATTGGTCATGGATCATTGGGAGTTATAAGATTATGAATTGAATATTGAAGGATTTAGAAAAAATGATGAATGAAAAGTGATTATAATTAAAGCATGAGTGCTGTTGAAATTCCAAAGTGCTGGACAATCCAAATAAATCTAATGGAACAAGCATGGTGTAACCTGGTTTACCAATCAGACCCGAGGTCCCCCAAATTGACTTATACAGTTTGTGCACCAGGTCTCAATAGTATTTCTGTTCCATGCACTACTTAGGATCCACTTTGAAAACTAGAGTCTCCCGACTCCGCATAACCATCTAGTCAACCTCCATCCCAGCCCAAATACAATACTCAAAGGCACAACTGAATTCCAAGCCCCCAATCGTGCACTAAAACTACTTCTCATGTGATTACACTAAAACATAGTATGGATTACACTACACCCAAGAATCATCATATCACATATACTGGGAAAATTCTTGTAGGAGTACAGAGATCGATCATAGGAAAATTACTAAGATGGGAAGAGTCACCAAGATGATCTCTAATCGAATAATCTAGAACCTCGATTTTATACACATGAAACTATCCAAGAAATTAATAAGCATTTCTTGACTATGAATTTGAGAATGGAGAAGACGTTCACCACAACTTATAAATATTTTCCCATCTCCCATTATAAAAAGACCCCATACCTTTTCCTTTGGCATGGTTTTGATTATTATAAGAACTTTTGAAATTCTCTACATTTTAATCTTATTCTATTTTATTCATTATAGCATGTGATATTTTTCATCGCCCAATTATTTTGTGTTTTTCTTAACCTCCATGTAATAATTGTGATCTCTACAATTCCATAATCATGGAGTACTATCCTAAGGGCCAGATCCTCATGAGAGATTATACAGGCACTTGAAATCCTTAATTATGTCATTTACCATTATCATCATTAACGAAACAATAAAATAGAAATAGTTAGAAATATTATATCCATATTCACTTTATATCGAGCTACTATACCCTCAAATTTATCAAATTTTTGGGAAAAAATCCATCAAGATAACATTGCAGTGTTTTTGGGTTGATTGTGTTTATTAAAAAAGCAGGTTTGCATGGTCAATTTTGGAATTTCAAAGAAATTATTAACAAGTTATGTTGAAAAAGGTCCAATACAAAGGAAAGGATGATCTGGAGGTGGTACAAAAAGAGAGTTTACAAGGTGGCATCATTTCCTAGTGTTTTCCAAATTTTTGGGGTCCAAAATTGGAAAAAGGATAAAGGTGTTTTTTACTAAGGAAGTTGCACACAGATTGAATGTGAATCAGAATGTTGAGCACAAGTTATGTTTTAGGATTATCTTATCAAAATATGGATAAGGAAAGAAGTGTATGAAATATTTATAATGTGTGACATATGATTTTGTGCGATAAAAGAAGAGTTTTGTGTGTTCGCAAAATTGATTTGTAGATTGTGCATGAAAGAGACTTACACGCCCAATGATATGTCAAATTTGGTTTTCCGTTCTTGGGGAAAATGTTGCATGCAAGGTGGTTGGTAGGTGAGAAACTTTCACACAGGGTCGACAATGTCTATAAATAAGTGGCTACCCCCCCTATTCAGAAGCTTAACCCTTAGAGAAAATCTGGGCTCTGAATTGCGTAAGAGTTGGATGCAAAGAAAGTTGGGCATAAAGAGAGTTATATGCAAAGTATAAAAGTTTCACGCAAAAGGTTGTTCCACGAGGATGAACCAAGTAAAATTGCTCTGTCTTGTACATGATTTCATTTCCATCAGTACCAGTCCTATGTAGCTTTTCACAAGACAACTAGTCAGCCATTCATGTGAAGGTGGAGTACTGACATCACGACATTTTCTGGGGATGGGTAGTTCCAAGTTATCTTGTTTGGGTTTATTTACTAAGACCAAAGGGTTATGTAATGTCACTCAATCCTTCAGGCCTTATAATGGTTCCACCTCATCCCTTGAAAGGGGGATTATAAAAAATCAGTAAAAATTAAAGGCCTTCAAGCCATTCAGGAAATCAGTGTGCTTTAAGTGGATTTGGTACATTGATACATTATCATTGTATACTCCTTATACATTGCCCTGTGATGGTGAACCAAGTAAAATTGTTTTTTCCTGTGCATGATTTAATTTCTATTCATACATTTCATATGGAAATGGATAGAAGAATGTTTTTTTTTTAAAATTGAAACAAGATCGGAAGGGGAAGTTATTTTAATCTATCATACCATGATTCACCCCACCTCTTAGGGTATTTAACCTAGTTGGGATAACACAAATCAATTATTCCTACATCTCTAAGTCTACACAATATACTTGTGAAATTATGTGGACTAAGGGATGAACAACATATGATGGAGTTAGGTGTAGAGATAATGGATACCTCGATTGAGTTTGTTCATTGGCTCTTCACTGTAGAGGAGGTGGAACTAGATATACAAGGAGATATTTCTTCTATGTGTATCCAAAACCAAAAATTAGATAGAGAAGAGAAATAAAGGAATAGTATTGATTCGATTTTCAGATGAGAACCAGTATGGATAATGGAAAAAATGTGTGATTGAACCCGTATCCAACTCCCTTTCACCCTTGAATTTGTGTGTTTACTGCTTATTTTGTTTTAAATTCATAAAATCAAAATTCTAAAATTTATCACTATCTTCATGGTTTTAAGAAATTAAGGAAAAAAAACAAAGAAACATAAGAGGTAGGATAGTGAAATCCAAAACCCTACTCTTTGAGAGATGTCTTTTGTCATCCATATGCCATATTCCAAGTTTTAAATAAAAATATTTTTTTTACCATAGCCCGCAAAAACCACTCAATCAACTTGAAAATGAACTCACCTCCAATGAGTGATGAACTTGTATGATAAAATATTATTGGTTTTTCATAAATTTAATACTTAAGGGGAAGTTATAGTAGATCATAAATGAAAACCTAAACCTCCAACATATGAATAATACATCTAATAGGTGGAACTGCTGAAATATTATACTGTCCCATAGTTTTTGAGATGATACCAAAGGAAATCATGAAGAAATAAGAGATTATGACTGAAAACTTTGAGAGGGATTACTATACTATTAACTCTATTTCATTTAATTCTTCTCAAATTCAATTGGAATCTTACCTGCCTTATTTTATTGAAAAAAATTCAGCACTATTGGAGTATGCTTTGGAGGGAGATAAATTTGATCTTGATTTTTTTATCTCATGAATACTAAACTCTCTTATGGGCCATCGTGTCTTAATCTTGCAGATTAAATAGTATTGTTAAAGGCCTTGGTTAGAGAAGATAAATAACCCATTAGTGAAGTGGAATATTTTGAAGATGAAATAAAGTAACTAGAAGAGAATATGGTGCTTCCCATATTCAAAGTAAAGAAGGATTACATATTTAAGGAAAAATAGACATTACAAATTGAAGAGGAAGTACTCCCTAAACATCACCATGAACATAAAATGGAGGGATTAATTCTATAAAAAAATATCCAAGAGTTTTTTCACTAGGAAACAGAAGAACAAGATACTATATATAAGGTGGAGGACTTTGAATTAACATGATTTAATTTTATTTAATTTGAAATATTTATTGACTCACCCTTGTTTGAACCTATCCAAGTAGTGAAAGTTGAGAAAACACTAGTGGAAGAAGAAATACGAGTGGTGGATGAATAAGAGGCCCCATTCATCATCTTTTTAGAACCACATTTCAAGTTGTTTCTATCATAACCAATCCTAGTGGGGACCGTGCCACGACTCCCCACAACCACCTCTAATTGGCCAGGGGCTGGTGACTAACACCCAGTAGGCATATCAATAACATGTGAGACATTGCCTTTGTACTTGTACGCATGCACACATATCTAAGACACAATGATGAAAAGTAAAAAACCACTAAGAATAAATACATGCATACCACTATAACCCAACCATAGTATGACAGGAAAGTAAAGTATAGTAAGGTAAACCGGGCCAGAATACAAGCCCACCAAAAAGAAAGTCTGTAAACAAGTTCTTGAAACTCATCCGCAGAAAACCCTACATGATTCAACTTGAATGTCATGACCCATCCCCCGGGGCACATTCTGTGACCACCCCAAGCCCTCCTTCCATAGTCCAGAGGCTGGTAACTAGCACTGAAAGGCGTATCCCCTAAAACCAGGAAGGCATTGCCTTTATATCCTATAAACACACACAACCAAGCACACAACAAGATACAAACACAAGTAAACTATATAACAAAAAGAGTTCTTAAAGTAAGAGGGGCCGGAATACAATCCTAATAGTAAAGATACAAGTACATCTAAAATACAATACAACTAAAGAAATAGTAAGATAGCTATGAGCTTTTCCTCTGAGATTCCTACCTGAATGGTAGGTACAAATCACCTCCTCAGTACTACACATCCGCCTGTCTCCTCTGTATACTGACACACCATATGGTACACCTCCAGGAACCGTGTAGTGACTCAGTTTTTGGCCCTGTCAGACTTTTTAATATTTCTATGAATAATTCCAGAGCTAGGCATGAAGACGGCGTGCGATTCCGAGGCCTGGTGTACCCAGAATTAATTTTATAAAAATATTAAGTATTTTTATACTATGAAAGTGGAGGGGGTGTTTTATCTCCTAAATCTTAGCTCATAATGGGAATCTGAGGGCACCATTGCGTCCGGAGCGTGCCGTTTACCCTAGGCGGGGTGTAAACGTTGCAGTCGCAAACCTACTGTGAGAAAAGCCACCAGGGGCGTTTTCGTAAATAAATGGAAAAGTTTATTTACGAGCATCAGCTCGAATAACTTCTGAAAGGAGTCTCGGATCAAAAATCTGAGTCTGCCATTGCATTCAGAATGACGCGTTTACCCTAGGGGTGACCTAATTTCCTCCACACCGGGAGGTCTGGTCGGGGGTGTTAATTTGAATGAAGTTTTTTTTATTTAAAAAAAACTGATCTTCATCTCCCCCCAACCCCTACGCACAGACGAATGAAACCCTCCCCTACTACTTTTTTTCTTCACCGATCAAGCCCCGAGAATCCGTTTTTAGCACCGATCATCAGTAGATCGAGCTCCAGCGCGTCGCAGGCGTCGTTCTTCACCCGAAGCTTCGGCGTTTCACCCGTGAGGTAGGCGATTTGATTTTTAATTCCCTGATCCTGTTTTTGCTTTGATTTTCTTTATTTTGTTTTCATAATAGGGAAGATAGAGTCCCGAGGGTCACGCAGGTACCTTCGGATCGAAAAATGGACCCTTGGGGTGGTCTTCACGGTCCGCGGAAGGCTTGCCAGCGCGGCACAGGCGCGGCGGCGCTGATGCCGGCGAGGGGCGGCTAGCCACGGTGGGCCGGTGCAGCGACGCGGCGGTGGCGTGCCACCCAGTGTAGTGGAGGCGGTGGTCCCGCGTCTAGCGCGGGCCGCAGCGCGGCGGAGGTCCGCCGGCCAAGGCAGGCCGGCCGAGGCCGGCCGGACCGACCCCTTTTTAATAAACGAGGGTTTTAAAACCCCCGTTTCTTGCAATCCAGGGGTTGGATTCACATTCATTCTATAGAGACGCGACCCTGGAAACGATACAAACCTTTAGGTATGGGTTTGGGAGTTTTATGTTTGGGGATCGTGGCCCGGGAGCTTGAAACGTCGAATAAAATAATAATATTTTATTATTATTCGATTTCAGGTCGTCGTATCTTTTACCCGGAGCGTCCGATTGATGTGCCGTCAGTGGAGTTGAGACCCTGATGGTATGTAGGACTATTATTAATGGTTTCCGAGTGTGGGGAATGAGTTTGGGGTGTGGGCCCCATGAGGTTGGGTTTGGGGCGTTTTTGGAGAAATGCAACTTTCTCACCAGGAGTCCGATTTTGGTGGGTGAATAGTCAATCTTGTGTGTTTTTTCGAGAGGATTGCAATGGTGCAATCCATTCAATGAGTTTTGAGGTTGAGGCGAGGGTCCCACCCGAGCTGGATTCGGTGAATAGTACCTTTTTCACTGGGTGTTCATTTGGGATGAACGAGTAGTGGATATCGTGTATTTTTCTGAGGGTATCGAAGTGGTATGATCCTCTTGATGAGTTTTGGAATCGTTGTGTGGGCCCTGCATGGGTTAGCTACGGTGAATCATGCCCTTTTCACCAATTGTCCATTTTGGGCGAGTAAACAGCCTATCCCGCATGTTTTTTCACATAGATCGCGATGGTGGCCTTTGTATCAGCCTTAGAGGTGCACAGTGTGGCGTTATGGCAGGTTGCTTGGGTTAGCAATGTTTGGACCAGCAGTGGTTGAGGGTACTCCCTTGGTTCGTTCCTACGAGGGTTCGCGCGAAATCACAACCTTAGTATAGGTTTGTGATCCTCTCGATGGGATGTTTAATTTGTTAGAGTTTTGGCATCCCTCCGGTGGGCCCAGAGCGGGATCCTCTAGCATCGTTCCCCTAGATCGGGTTCTTGGTATCACTGTGACCGCTTATCCACGGGTGATAATCCCATATCTAGCAGGCTAACCTCATAGGGTTTGTGGCATCATTGGGAATATGACCCCCTATGCAGTGGTCCCTGCTCAGTAGGGTTGTGGCATCGTCGGTTATACGATCCCCTACTCAGCATGAGAATTATAGTAGGGTTGCAGTATCATTGGTTATACGATCCCCTACTCAGCGCGTGGTTTCTGTAGGGTTGCAACATCGTCTGTTTGATCCCCTACAATGCAAGATGTACTATATAGGGTTTCGGTATCGTCGTGACCATTGTGACACGGGTGAAGATCCTCTATCTGAGTGGCATGTTTCGGTTGAATGCCAGATCGGGTTATGGGATCCCCCAACAGATCCTAGGAGTGATCCCCTATCTGTGAGATCTACGAATTCCAGATTGGGTTTTGGTATCTCCCAGTGGACCCTGGGAGTGATCCCATATATGTGAGATCTTCATATACCAGTGTGGGTTCTGGTATACCGTAACAGACCCTAGAAGCGATCCTCTATCCAAGGAGTTTGGTGTTTATGATGTTTCAGTGAGGTTTCCTTAGTAAGGTTCTCCGACGAGCGTGATATCTCAGGTGAGCGTCTGAGATGTTTGTGTGGGATTTTATGGAGTGTATCTCTTGGACGATTATTATCTGGGATGACAATGACCGTGGAGTGTTCTATCTTGGTTGTTAACTGTTCCTGGTGATGAGGTTGGTACCTCATGTGGCTTGGTGCATGAGTTGAGTATATCTGGATGTTCAAGGCGTATGTATGAAAATACACCTAAATTGAGCTGACCAGTTTTGTTTAGCCAAGGATGGTCACGAGATGGAGTTTCTCTCCCATCTGGGTTCCCTCTGGCTGGATTGAGCGGACTGTTGCCTTTCAGTTTCTCTCTTTTGTTTTGGGTTTTGGGGTGCCTACTGAGTATTGTTATACTCTCCCTTGCACAGGCTTTTCCCGCACATGTTTGTATCTTGTGCAGACCACAGGCCTTTCGACGGAGTCCTAGGAGGACCCGGAGCAGGCGGAGCTGAGTGAGTGGGACTGACTGTGGAGTCTTACCAGAGCTGTTCTGAGGAGCTTTCCGGTGGTGCTTTTGGAAGCGTACCCCTTCTTCCGAGTAGGTTGTACGCTTTTGTAGTTTTCTTTTGGTGGGCCCTATTTTTCCCTTTTGTACTTTTGTTGCACTCTAGTTTGGGATAGATGTATTCATGCCTTTTCTTTTCAGTTTTATATATCTCTGCACTGTTTCATGGAGGTGTATGTGGGTGTATGTGTATAGGTACTATAGGCTAATGCCTCTCTTGTGTGTGATGGACTACTCGGTGCTAGACGCCATCCCCTATCCTATTGGAGGCGGGCTTGGGGAGTTGCGGATCGAGCCCTGTTGGGTCGTGTCATGACAGAGTGGTATCAGAGGAGGTTCCACCTTTGGGATCTCAGAGCGTAGCTGGTCTAGCTGTGAGTTTGGTTTGGGTTGCATAGCGGCAGTGTTAGGGTGATTCAAGTTTGGCTTTCAGGTCAGGGACTCCAGTGTTGGTGCGGCGACCAACTAATCTATACACTAGGACTCTGATAACCTGCCTTTTGACTTGGGATGTTTGGACACTATTCGTAGGGACACAACGGTACATGCATCATATAGGATTGAGTTTTTTGGTTTCCCTTGTTCTTCTTGAGTCAACTCTCCAGATATACTATTTGACCATGGAGAGTCTTGATTGTATTTCAGGATGCATCCACAATGACAGCCAGTGAGGGTTCTGTAGTGGGATTGTGGTGATGATCCGCCCCATGTAGAGGCTGTGGACCAGGGAATAAGTTTTGAGGCTGGACCTCCAGGTGGTCTGCCAGTTGACCCATCACCTGTCGAGCAGCTGGTTGTACTGGCAGTGCAGGATGAGGTTGCATGCAGGCTGAGTGCACTGCACGAGTTTCAGAGGCAGCGATCTCTGAGGTTCCTGGGTGATCTATACCCTCAGGTAGCTGATGAATGGATTGAATCAGTCACCCAAGTTTTCCGCCTGGTGAGGAAACCCCCAAATCAGATGGTGGTCCAAGCGGTGAGCCTTCTTCATGGTTCAGTTGAGCGATGGTGGAGTTTAGTGACGTAGTCCCACGATGAGGAGACACTCACATGGGTAGAGTTTGAGCGTCTCTTCAGGGAAGAGTTCTATCTGGTGATGCTAAGGTCAGTGCAGATCCAGAAGCTTTTGCAGCTTTGATAGGAGGGCATGACCATGTCGGAGTACTCAGCGAGGTTTACAGACCTATCGTGATACTCCCTGGATATGGTTTGAGACCCGTTCTTTAAGGCTTGGACCTTCGAGTAGGGCCTACATAGAGAAATCCAGACAGGTGTGGTTTCTTTGTGTCTACCCACTTATGCTGGAGTGCCGGAGTGGGCCCTAGTGGTGGAGAGCTTTTTGGCCGAGCAGATCCCGTTTTTTAGTGCTGGGCATGCGAGAGCTGAGACTTCGTCAGTTGGATCGACATCTGGTAGCCGACGACAGACTCAGGGGCCCGAACGTATGCGACGTTTCAGGAGGCGACCCCAAGATGGAGGATCTAAGGCTCAGGGCTCACAGGGCTCGTAGACCAGTTTTGGTCAGCCGTAGGGGAGGTGATGTTATTCTTGCGATGGTTGGGGACATCTTGATAGAGATTGTCCGATCCTTCGTGCTGTTGAGAGGGAGCTGGTCAACAGACCGACTTGGCAGAGGCAGCATCTCGAGCAAGGAGTTCCGCAGGGTGGAAGACGTGGATACGAAGCTGGTGCAACAGTAGGAGGTGGTAGGCGGTATCAGTTGCCACCACCCCCACCCCAAGGTGGCCGACGCCAAGCTCAAGGAGCTGGTGGCCGAGGGCGAGGACAACTGCATTACCTAGAGGCTGTTGACCCTGAGGCTCTGCAGATGGATAGAGGTACGCCTTGTGTCCTTTCTACTTTCTATAGTAGTTTGATAGATACTATTTAGAAGTATTCTTCCCTTTCCTTTGCTTGATCAAGTTTTGTTCAGGGCGTTGGTAAGACCCTGTGTGAGTGTTGTTTGGTGTGCTTCGAATGCGTGAGGAAGAGGTATCCCTCCCCCACCGAGATGCATTTTTGTGATGCGATTAAAAACGTGTGGACAGGTCAGTGCTTCCCAAAGAGGATAGTGTTGAGGTGTGGTGGATGAGTCCCTCTGACTTATGTGTGTGGGAATGGGTGTTTGTTGGTGAACTCTCTGGCATGGGAGACCCAGTTGAGAGTTCAGTTGCTTTCCTTGTGCTTAGGAATTTTCTGGGATGAAAAGTTCTAGGGGGGAGGATGTAGCAACTTGGGTTTTAGCCCTGTCAGACTTTGGAATATTTCTATGAATAATTGCAGAGCTAGGTGCGATGATGGCATGCGATTCTGAGGCCCGATGTACCCGAAATTAATTTTATAATAATATTAAGTATTTTTATACTATGCATGTGGCGGGGGTGTGTTATCTCCTAAACGGTAGCTCCGAACAATAATCTGAGGCACAGTTGCATCCAGAGATTGATGTTTACCCTAGGTGGGGGTGTAAAAGTTGCGGGCATGAGCCTGCTGTGAGAAAAGCCACTAGGGGAATTTTTGTAAATAAATGGAAAAGTTTATTTACGAGCATCGGCTCAAATAACTTCTGAATGGAGTCTCGGATCGAAAATCCGAGACCAACTTTGCATTCATAATGGCACGTTTACCCTAAGGGTGACCTAATTTCTTCCGTGCTGGGAGGTCTGGTTGGGGGTTTTTAATTTAAATGAAGTTTTTTTATTTATTTTAAAAAAACCACTCTTCATCTCCCCCCAACCCCTATGCGCAGATGAACGAAACCCTCCCGCCCTCTGTTTCTTCACCGATCGAGCCTCAGGAATCCGTTTTCAGCACCAATCATCATCAGATTGAGCTCCAGTGTGTCGCAGGCGTCGTTCTGCACCCAAAGCTTCGGCGTTTCGCCCGCGAGGTAGGCAGTTTGAGTTTTAATTCCATGATCCCATTTTTTTCTTCGATTTTCTTCATTTTTTTGTCATAGTAGGGAAGATTGAGTCCTAAGGGTCATGTAGGTACCTTCAGATCAAAAAATGGACCACCGGGGTGGTCCTGTCGGTCCGCGAAAGCCTCACCGGCGAGACACCAGCGCGACCGGTTCAGGCCTGTCCGACCCCTTTTTAATACATAGGGGTTTGAAAACCCCCGTTTTTTGAAATCCGGGGGTCAGATTTGCGTATCATCTGCGGAGAAAAAACCCTGGAGACGAGGAGAACCTTTCAGCGTGGGTTTTGGAGTTTTAAGTTTTAGGATCGTGGCCCGGGAGCTCGAGATGTTGAATAAAATAATAATATTTTATTATTATTCGACTTCGGTCCGTCGTATCTTTTACCCGGAGCGTCCGATTGACATGTTGTTAGTGGCTTTGAGACCCTGATGGTACATCAGACTTTTCTTGATGGTTTCCGGATATTGGGACTGAGTTTGGGGTGCAGGCCCCACGAGGATGGGTTTGTGGCGTTTACGGAGAAATGCAACTTTCTCACCAGGAGTTCAATTTTGGCAGATGAATAGTCGACTCTCTATGTTTTTTCGAGAGGATTGCCATGGTGTGATCCATTCGATAATTTTTGGGGTTGAGCCAAGGGCCCCACCTGAGCTGGCTTCGGTGAATAATACCTTTTTCACCGGGTGTCCACTTGGGATGAATGAGTAGTGTATCTCGTGTGTTTTTCTGAGGGGATCGCAGTGGTATGATTTTCTTGATGATTTTCGGGATCGTTGTGTGGGCCCTGCACGGGCTAGCCACTATGAATAGTGCCTTTTTTTTCCGGTTGTCTGTTTTGGGAGAGTAAACAGCCTATCCTGCGTGTTTTTCCACGTAGATCGCGATGATGGCCTTTGTATCGGCCTTTGAGGTGCACGGTGTGGCGTCGTGGTGGGTATCTCGGGTTAGCGACGTTTAGACCAGTAGTGGTTGAGTGTACTCCCTTGGTTTGTTCCTACGATGGTTCGCGTGGCATCATAACCTTAGTATAGGTTTGTGATCCTCTAGATGGGATTTTTAATTTGTTAGAGTTGTGGAATCCCTCTGATGGGCCCGGAGCAGGATCCTCTAGCATCGTTTCCCTATATCGGGTTATTGGTATCGCTATGACCGCTAATCCACGGGCATTGATCCCCTATCTAGTAGGTTAACCCTATAGGGTTTGTGGCATCATCGGGAATATGATACCCTATGCAGTGGGCCTTTATCAGTAAAGTTGTGGCATAGTCGGGTTTACGATCCCCTACTGAGCATGAGGATTATAGTAGGGTTGCAGTATCATTGGTTATACAATCCCCCTACTCCGCGCGTGGTTTCTGTAGGGTTGTGACATCATCAGTTTGATCCCCTGTAGCACGAGATATACCAGATAGGGTTTCGGTATTGTCGTGAACATTGTGAAACAGGTGAAGATCCTCTATCTGAGTGGCATGTTTCTGTCAAATGTCAGATCGTGTTGTGGTATCCCCCAGCAGATCCTGGGAGTGATCCCCTATCTGTGGGATCTATGAATTCCAGATCGGGTTGTGGTATCCCCCAGTAGACCTTGGGAGTGATCCCCTACCTGTGAGACCTTCGTATACTGGTGTGGGTTCTGGTATCCCCTAGCAGACCCTAGGAGCGATCCCCTATCCGAGGAGTTTGGTGTTTATGACGTTTCAGTGAAGTTTCCTCGGTGACGTTCTCCGACGAGCGTGATCTCTCAGGTGAGCATTTGAGATGTTCGTGTGGGATCTGATGGAGTGTATATCTTGGATGAGTGTCATTTGGTATGACAATGATCATGGAGTGTGCTCTCTTGGTTGTGAACCGTTGCTGGTGATGAGGCTGGTACCTCATGTGGCATGGTGCGTGAGCTGAGTATATCTGGATGTTCAAGGCGTATGTATGGGAATACACCTTGTTTGAGATGACTAGTTGTGTTTAGACGAGGATGGTCATGAGATAGAGTTTCTCTCTAGTCTAGGTTCCCTCTGGCTGGGATGATCAGACTGTTGCCTTTCAGTTTCTCTCTTTTGTTTTGGGTTTTTGGGGTGCCTACTGAGTATTGTTATACTCACCCCTGCACGGGCTTTGCCCGCACATGTTTGTGTCTTGTGCAGACCACAGACCTTTTGACAGAGTCCTTAGAGGTCCCGAAGCAGGAAGAGCTGAGTGAGAGGGATTGACTATGTAGTCTTACCGGAGCTGTGCTGAGGAGCTTTCCGGTGGTGCTTTTGGTAGCGTACCCCTTCTTCCGAGAAGGTTGGACTCCTTTGTAGTTTTCTTTTGGTGGTCCCTATTTTTTCCTTTTGTACTTCTATTGCACTCTGGTTTGGGATAGATTTATGCATGCCTTTTCTTTTCAGTTTTATATATCTCTGCAATGTTTCATGGAGGTGTATGTGGGTGCGTGTGTACAAGTACCTTAGGCTAATGCCTCCCTTGTGTGTGATGGCCTACTCAGCACTAGATGCCAGCCCTTGGCCAATTGGAGGCAGGCCTGGGGATTTGCGGCTCGAGCCCCGATGGGTCAGGTTGTGACACACCGTCTAGTCCTGGTATCCTCAGCCTTGATCAGTGCTGTCTGGAATCTGCACCAAACACAACAAGGTGCGGGCGAAGCCCGTGCAGGGGTGAGTATAACGATACTCAGTAGGGACCTCGAGACCCTCAAGGTCTTACAAAATCCACAAAGGATAAACCACAAAGCATGTAAACCAGTGAAAACCCTACTTAGGTATATGCCCATATATATACCTAATTTATCAAGTATACCCATCTCAATCATGAGGAAACATAGAGTCCAACTCAAAAGCCCAAGATCAACTGTTCCACAAAGGAAGGAGTACCACGGATGTAAGTAAAACACAGGTATTCCACACAGAAGAATACCACCAAGGTATTACCACAAAGGAAAGTACCACATAGGTACAGACTCAACTCATACTAGGTATAACTTAGGTACAATGGTATGGATGATTAGATGTAACTACTAATTCATCTTACACTGTTATGAGACAGACCCACAGAGGATCCTAAATCAGCATCAGACCCACGGAGGATCGTAGTACATCATCATACCCACACAAGATCCTAGTACCTCATCAGACCCACACAGGATCCTAGTACATCGTCAGACCCACACAGGTTCCTAGTACAGCGTCAGTACGTCGTCATACCCACACATGATCCTAGTATGTCGTCAGTACGTTTTCAGACCCATACAGAATCCTAGTACCTTTCTAGTACGTTGTCAGACCCACACATGATGCTAGTACATCACCAGTACGTCGTCAGACCCCCATAGAATCCTAGTAAATCGCCAGTACGTCATCAGACCCACACAGAATCCTAGTACATCTCCAGTACATTGTCAGACCCACACAGGATCCTAGTACATTTACAGTACATAGTCAGTACCACACAGGATCCTAGTACATCACCAGTACGTCATCATACCCACACAGGATCCTAGTACATCGTCACAACCAATTATAGGGTTCCTGCACTAAGCTTGCATGTCTCCGGGAGGGTCCGCTCCTCAAGACAATAGTTGATAATCCAACTTCCACGATGTTCCATGAATAAGTATCCTAAATGACCGCCATGCTGAAGGGGTCTCAATGCAATAGATGGTGCGTCAAACGGACGCCCGGTCTATGAGTTATTAGCCTTTTAGGCCAGAGGGCCTGGTTAGATTCGTTCTCAATCCAACCCGACCATTTTCCAACTTTATCAAAATCTCTAGTGGGGTATACCAAAGGGACCATCTCGCTCCAAGGTTTCCAGCACCACAAATGGTTCTTCAAATGGAAACTCGGTGCCAATGTTATGGCCAAAAGAGCGGAAATGGGTCGAAGCTGGTCTGGGTCCGGTCTGACCCGGTCGGCCCGACCCGGCCTGACCCGACCTGGGCCAATCCAACCTAGTTCAGGTCAACTTGGCCCGGCCCGCTCTGGGCAGCCCGACCAGAGCAGCCCGGCCTGGGGTGGTGGGGCGGCCGCAGTGTGGCACAGGGGTCGCGGGGTGGCGCGAGAGCTACGACGCGGTGTGGGGGCCATGGTGCGGCATGCTAGTTAAGGTGCGGCGGGGAAGCCACAATTGCGTCGTCGCCTTCATCACGGCTGACATTGTGTTGACTGTCGTATCCGAGTCCCACTGGTGCCATTCGCTGGCACCGGTCGCCGCCTTCTTCCAATGTGAGGAACACAAAAAAAAACTCAAGAAAAATTGCGGAGAGGTTGGGCCATGTTCGTTTGGCCCGCACCCTCTGTGTTAGGGCAGTAGAAAATGACTTAATAAAACTTTTATGAAGAACGCCAAAACCTAAAACCTCTGTCAATGATTATTCCCAAACCCGCAAAAAGAAATCATCTGTGGATCAACTAGTTAGAGAGTTGATTTGCGTTCTTTGTTTAGAATGGAAGATCATGGGAATCAATAATCACACATAATTAAACCCCTACCTCAGAGGTTTTTTGATGGAGGTCTCAAGGAAGGAGACAAAGTTGTTGGGAAATAGTGGTGTCAGCATTCATTGTTTCCGCAAGATGCTTCTAAAGTTGGCTCACACGTCGTCCTCGTTCTTTAATTCTGGAGTGCGTTCTTCGTTGGAGGATGAAGAATCACTCCAAGGATCTCTCCCAATTTTCCTTTGCCAACCCTTTCCCCAATTCCACAAAAAATGAAAAGCCAACATAATTTTAATTAAGTAGATCAATTATGTTAGCACAGTTAAAAATGCTGACACATCTCAGTAATTGTTATTTGGATCCAATAATTAAATGGGAAGTTGGCATAATTGATTTAGGGAAGTTGAGAGGTTTTCTCCCATTAAAGGGGTTCGAGTGGTCCCCACCACTAGAATTCAATTTCGGAGGTTTAGTTCTGGTGGTCTCTACCTCTTAACATCCACATGGGAGTTTAAAATAAAAATAAAATTGTTAAACAATTTTTATTTTTCTGTTTCCACGAAAAAGTGAAAAACTATGTTTCACCATCGACCTACTACGGTCGAGGTAAAGGTATCTTTAAGCGAATATCGGCACTGCGAGTTCAACGGTGCCCTCATATTTCAATTCCGAGTACCCGTTCAAAAGTTATAAAAACCCGCTCGTACGTTTACTAAACTTACCTGAAAAAAAAGTTCCTAAATTCATTCCAGGCACACCGGGCCTCGGAATCACGTGCCATCAATTTTCCCAGACTCGTAAAATTCCCATATAATTAAAAAAAATTACATGGAAATTCCGAGTCTTTACATTCTCCCCACATCAGGGCTTTGCGCCCCCGAAATCCATAACACAAAACTAGGAAAACAAGTGGGGGTACTGAGCACGAATCCGAGCCTCCCACTCCCATGTGCCCTCCTGGAGGTTCCCGTGCTTCCAGAAAATGTGCACTAGAGGTATCAACCTCCCACGAAAGACCCACTCCTGTCGATCCTCAATCTCTTCTCGAACCTTGATAAATGTCTCCCCATCATCAATGTCCAGCTTTCCGTGGTCGATGATGTGAGAAGGGTCGTGCATGTATCTCCTCAGCTGGGATACGTGGAAGACGTCGTGCACCTGGTGAAACTGAGGTGGAAGAGCTAGGTGGTAAGCTACCTCACCAACTCTGCTGGGGACCTAGAAGGGTCCGATGAACCTCGAAGATAACTTGCCACCCTGGCCAAATCTCCGCAAACCTCATCGAGGTGAGACCCGTATAAAGATGTGGTTGCCATCCTCAAACTCCAGAGGTCTCCGTCTCCTATCGGCATAAGACTTTTGCCTGCTCTGTACAGTCTTCATCTGCTCCTGGATGATCTTCACCTTCTCTGTGGTAGCCTGTACCATCTCTAGTCCCACAAGTGCTGACTCCCCTTGGTCAGTCCAACACAAAGGTGATCTACAAGGTATCCCGTACAATGCCTCAAAGGTTTCCATCCCAATGGTGGAGTGATATCTATTGTTGCATGAAAACTCAACCAAAGGCAAGTGATCCTCTCAGCTACAACCGAAGTTGAGGACGCAAGCACGCAGCATGTCATCAAGTGTCTAAATGGTCTGCTCAATCTGGCCATCAGTCTGAGGATGGAAGGAGGTGCTCAAACGAAGCTGTGTCCCAAAAGCCTCCTGCAACCCCTTCTATAGCCGGGAAGTAAAACATGTATTAGGATTAGAGACAATCGTCGAGGTTACTCCATGTAGCCGCACAATATCCTGCACATAGAGGCGTCCCAAGCTCTCTACTGAACCCTGCTCTCTGATCGATATGAAATGGGCCGACTTGGTGAGTCGATCGATGATCACCCAGATAGAATCATGACCCATGTATGTACGTGGAAGTCCTATTATGAAGTCCATGGATATCCCATCCCACTTCCACTCTGGGACCTCCAAAAGCTGAACCAATCCTGTAGGTACCTGATGCTCCGCCTTCACTTGCTGACAAGTGAGGCACCGAGAGACAAACTCTGCTACTTCTTTCCTCATTACCGTCCACCAGTGCTATCGTCGGAGATCCTGGTACATCTTCGCCACTCTTGGATGTACCGCTAGAGGAGATGTGTGTAACTCCCTCAACACTTCCTCCTGAAGCGACACTGACACCATGGTATGTCATATGAAAAGGATGACGTGCTCCCCACCTTTAGAAAATACATCATGTACCTATCCTATGGATATCTGAGCACATCGATCCTTGCAGTTAGTGTCCCCAAGCTGTGCCTCCCTGACTCGCTGAAGAAGTGGGGGAGTGACTATAAGAGATTGAAGAAAAGATGTTTCATCCCGATCCACAAAGGATATCTACAAAGTGTCCAGCTGCTCTGTTGCCTCACCAAGCAGCTGTATACTAGATCTACAGTTGAGTGCATCTGCTACAACGTCCCCCTTCCTAGGAGTATAGACTATCTCAAAGTCATATTCCTGGAGGAACTTGATCCGACATTGCTATCTCAGGTTTAGGTCCTTCTGCGAGAAGATATACCTGAAACTCTTGTGATCCGAGTAGACTGTAAAACACTCACCCATTAAGTATTGTCACCACATATTCAAGGTGAATACCACTAATACTAACTCCAGGTCATGGGTAGTGTAGTTTTTCTCATTATGTCTCATTTGTCGAGAACCATATGCGATCACTGCTCGCTCTTGCATCAGGACACATCCGAGCCCAGTCCCTGATGAGTCGCAGCAGACTATGTACCCTACTCCCTCCTCTGGTAGACTCAAGATGGGGGTACTAGTCAGCCTCTACCTCAGCTCCTGAAAACTCCGATAATATTTCTCCGACCACATGAAGGGTTGCCCCTTCTTTGTCAACTCTAATAAAGGTACTGTAACTCTGGAGAAATATGGCACAAACTTCCGGTAGTATCCAACAAAACCCTAGAAACTTCGTACCTTCGTCACACTCCTAGGTGGATCCCAAGCAAGTATCACCTCAATCTTAGTTGGATCCACCACAACTCCAGCCTCTGAGATGACATGTCCCAGAAAGTGAACCTCTCAGATCCAGAATTGGAACTTCGAGAGATTACCATAAAGATGGTGCTCTCGGAGTGTGTCCAGAACTATCTGCAAATGATAAGCATGCTCCTCCTATGTTGCGGAGTATATCATAATGTCGTCGATGAAGACTACTACCAAGCGATCAAGGTATGGATGGAAGATCCTATTCATGAGTCCCATGAACACTGCTGGAGCATTGGTCACGCCGAATGGCATGACCAAGGACTCATAGTGGCCATACCGACATATGAAATCTGTCTTCTTCACATCCTCGTCTCGTAATCTGAAATGGTGATAACCTGGTCGGAGTTCTATCTTCGAGAACCACCGTGATCCCTTCAATTGATCAAAGCAGTCATCAATCCTCGGAAGGGGGTACTTATTCTTCACGGTCACCTGGTTCAGGTGTCGATAGTCAACACAAATCCTCAAACTCCCATATGCCTTCTTAGGGAACAAAATCGGTGCTGCCCAAGGAGAAAAACTGGGCCGAATGAACCCCTTTCCCTGTAAGTCCTCTAGCTATACCCACAGCTCATGAAGCTCCAAGGGAACCATCCAATACACTGGTGTAGATATCGGTGCCGTCCTAGGGAAAAAGTCAATGTAAAAGTCCACCTCTTTATGAGTAGGTAGACCTGGAACATCATCAGGGAAAACATCCGCGTACTGGTCCACCACTACAGGATAGATCAGACTCTCCACATCAATTGCTCTGAGGGTAAGGCTAGCCAACTGATGTGTAATTGGCTACACCCTTCTCCAGGTAAGTCCATCTTGTGCTGCAAAGGCTCCCTTATTGCTGGTGAAGGTAAATATGGTCCCATCCGTGTGGACACACTGCACTTTGCACCTAATACAGTCAATCTAAGCATGGACTGTAGATAACTAGTCCATACCCATGATGACGTCGTAAGGCCTTGACGCCGCTACTAGGAGATCCCAGCCGAAGTTCTCGCCTCCTAGAGTAATCTCACACTACTAACACCAGGGCGTAATTGTTGAATCCTCTCCCATAAGAATCTATCACCGTTAGGATCGAGCCAACGACTCCGTAGGAAGCTTCGAGCTCCGAACGAGGGTAGTGGAAATAAAATAATGACTAGAATCTGTGTCTATAAGTACTATAGATAAGGTGGAGTAGACAAAGATCGTACCTCATATCATCTCCAGAGCACCATGGTCATAGGCCTCAGCTGTCTGGAGCTGAGCTCGCCCCTGTCCACCTACTCCCTGTGGTCGGGGTGGACAACCTAGTGGTGGTGGTGATAACATCTCAAGTCGTATCCCACCACCAGCTGCATGGACAAATCCTCTTCCACGTCCTCATGATCTGTACGACCCCCCTTAGTAGAATCTCTGTCTCTGCCTGGGTGGTCCTTCGACCATCTGTTGATCATCCGTATGGCAGGTCAGGCAGTTAGAGCCATGTGAACCTGCCCGCCACATGTTAAACACTTCCAATTCCTTGGATGATTAGAGCTGTCTCCAGTACCCCGCACAACCAATCCTGAGTCATGCGGTCGTCCACCAGTAGGTCTGGTCCTCTTGGACCTCTGTGACATCTGTCTGTTGCCGGTTACAGAAGACTCTGCTACGTAACGTCCGGTGGTGGTTCTTGATGTTAGCGAATACTCAGCAAGAAAACTCTCTACTAAGAGGGCTCGCTCTGACACCCCTACCTGTGTCGGGATGCTGAGAGAAATCATCAAAGCCCTGATCTCCCGCCTGAGTCCCTGCTCAAAGGTCCGAGCCCTAAATAATGGGTCCCGTACCATATTAGTGGAGTAGCATGAGAGGTCAGTGAACCTCGCTAAGTACTGAGCCACAATCATGCTTCCCTACTACAGATGAATAAGCTTCTGTATGCGCACTACGCGAAGATTCGCTGGAAAAAACTCTGCCCAAAATAGGCTCTCGAAGTCTGCCCAGAGAAGCGTCACCTAGTCGTGAACCTGGAGCATCAAGCTCCACCATCTGCCTGCTGCTACATTTATAAGGCTGATGAAAAGAATCACCATGAGATTAGATGGTGTCCCTATCAGTCGGAAGACCCTCACTATGGACTCCAACCAATCCCCAGCCGCCTGTGGGTCCGTCTCTCCCCTGAACTTGGGTGGCCTATGGCGCTGTAACTCATGCAACATGCTCAACCAGCGTGCACCCTCTACTGCTGGGGCTGGTGGCATCGGTGTCCCAATGGGTAATCGTACTACTGGTACCTCCGCTAGTGCCTCTACTGGAAGAGGGCCCTGCACTGAGGCCTCATCGCTTGGTGGGATATTAGAGCGTACTATATCTGGAACCCTAACTGGCTATCTGCGTGGAGGCATCCTGAAAAGAAATAGGTGTTCCACGGTCAATAAGTTATACCCAGTGAGTTGACTCATAGAGTTCAAAAATATGACTCTTGACAACACCCACGCAATTAGTGTTTTCGTGCACTGATTCAGAAATCAAAAGTCAGGGTCCTAGTGTATGGATACGTCAGCCGCCACACTAACACTAGATTCCCTAAACTGATAACCACACTCACTACACTTAACACCATTTCCATTAAAAGAAAGACCAGAGTCCTATGTTCAATGGGAGAACCGACTCCTTTGATACCAATTTGTCATGACCCGTCCCCCGGGGCCCGTGCTGTGACTACCCCAAGCCCACCTTCCATAAGCCAGGGGTTGGCGACTAGCACTGAAAGGCGTATCCCCTAAAACTGGGAAGGCATTGCATTTATATCCTGTTAACAATGCAACCAAGTACACATCAAGATACGAACACAAGTAAACTGTATAGAAAAAAGAGTGGTGAAAGTAAGAGGTGCCAGAATACAAGCACAATAGTAAAGATACAAGTACAACTAAAATACAATACAACTGAGGAAAGAGTAATATAGCTACTGGGTTGTCCTTCGAGATTCCTACCTGAAGGGTAGGTATATATCTCCTCCTCAACACTCCACATCTTCCCATCTCCTCTGCGTACCGACACGCCGTATGGTCTACCTCCGGGCACCGTCCCGTCTTAGTATCCTCAGCCTCAATCAGCGATGTCCAGAATCTGCACCAAACACAACAAGGTGCGGGTGATTTCCGTGCAGGGGTGAGTATAAAGATACTCACTAGGGACTCCGAGACCCTCAAGGTCTCACAAAATCCATAAAGGATAAACCACAAAGCATGTAAACCGGTGACAACCCTACTTAGGTATATACCCATACATATACCTAAGTTATCAAGTATACCCATCTCAATCATGAGGAAACATAGAGTCCAAATAAAAATCCGAAGCTGAACTGTTCCACAAAGGAAGGAGTACCACGAAGGTATGTACCACACAGGTAAACCAGACATAAAAATACCACCAAGGTATTACCACAAAGGAATGTACCACACAGGTAAGGACTCAGATCACACTAGGTATAACTTAGGTATAGTAGTAGAGATGATTAGATGTAACTACTAATTCATCTTACACTATTATGAGGCAGACCCACGAAGGATCATAAATCATCATCAGACCCACAAAGGATTGTAGTACATCTTCAGACCCACACAGGATCCTCGTACCTCGTCAAACCCACACATGATCCTAGTACATCGTTAGACCCACACAAGATCCTAGTACATCGTTAATACGTCGTCAGACCCAAACATGATCCTAGTACATCGTCAGTACGTCGTCATACCCACACAGGATCCTAGTACATCACCAGTACTTCTTCAGACCCACACATGATCCTAGTACATCGCCAGTACGTCGTCAAACCCACACATGATCCTAGTACATCACCAATACGTCGTCAGACCCACACAAGATCCTAGTACATCTTCAGTACATCGTTAGACCCAAACAGGATCCTAGTACATCTCCAGTACGTCTTCAAACCCACAAAGTATCCTACTACATTTCCAGTACGTCGTAAGACCCCCACAAGATCCTAGTACATCATCACAATGAGTTATAGGGTTCCCGCACTAAGATTTCTTGTCTTCGAGAGGGTCCTCTTATCAAGCCACTGTTTGATACTCCAAATACCACAAAGTCCCACAAAGAAGTATCCCAAAGGACCTCCATGTCAATGGGGTATCAACGCAACAGATGGTGCGTCAAACGGACGCCCAGTTTGTGAGTTATTAGCCTTTTAGGCCCGAGGGCACGGTTGGATTCGTGCTCGATCCAAACCGACCATTTCCCAACTTTATCCAAATCTCCAGTGGGGTATACCAAAGTGTCTGCCTCACTCCAAGGTTTCAAGAGCCATAGACATTTCATCAAACGGACAATCGGTGCCAAATTTATGGCCAAAAGAGCGGAAATGGGTCGAAGTTAGTCCAGGTCCTGTCCGACTCGACCCGGTCTGGGCCGACCCGACCCAGTTCGGGTCGACCCGACCTGTCCTGAGCCAACCTAACCCGGTTTGGGTCGACCCGACCTGGCCTGGGCCGACTCGAACCAGTTCGGGTTGACCCGGCCTGCCCTGGGTGGCCTGACCTGAGCTGGGTGGCCCGGCCCAGGCGGGCGGGGCGGCCGCGGGGGCATCGGGGCAGCGCGGGGGCCGCGGGGCGGCGCGAGGGACGCAGGGTGGCACGGGGGCCGCGGTTGCGCCGTCACCTTCATCACGGCTGGTGGTGCGCTGGTTGCCTTATCCAAGTCCCACCTGTTCCATTCAATGGCACCAGTCGCCGCCTTCTTCCAATGCGAGGAACACAACAAAAACTCAAGAAAAATTGCAGAAAGGTCGGGCCATGTTCGTTTGGCCCGCACCCTCCGTGTTAGAGCAGTAGCAAGCGGCTTAATAAAACTTGTATGAAGAATGCCAAACCCTACAACCTCCGGCAATGATTATTCCCAAACCCGTAAAAAGAAAGCATCCGCGGATCAAATAGTTAGAGAGTTGTTCCACGTTCTTTGTTTAGAAGGGAAGATTATGGGAATCAATAATCACACATAATTAAACCCCTACCTCAAATGTTTATTGATGGAGGTCGCGAGGAAGGAGATGAAATCATTAGGAAATAGTGGTGTCAGCGTTCATCGTTTCCACAAGACGCTTCTGAAGTTGGCTCACAGGTCGTCCTCGTTATTCAATTCCAGAGTGCGTTCTTCGTTGGAGGATGATGAATCCCTCCAAGGTTCTGTCCCAATTTTACTTTGCCAAACCTTTCCCCAATTCCACCAAAAATGAAAATCCAATATAATTTTAATTAAGTAGATCAATTATGTTGGCACAATTAAAAATTCTGACACATCTCATTAATTGTTATTTGGCTCCAACAATTAAATGAGGAGTTGGCATAATTGATTTATGGAAGTTGAGAGGTTTTCTCCCATTAAAGGGGTTCGGGTGGTCCCCACCACTAGAATTCAATTTGGGAGGTTTAGTTCTGGTGGTCCCCACCTCTTAACATCCACATGGGAGTTTCAAATAAAAATAAAAATGTTAAACAATTTTTATTTTTATTTTTCCATGAAAAAGTGAAAAACTATCTTTCACCCTCGACCTACTGCAGTTGAGGTAAAGGTCTCCTTAAGTGAATACTGGAACTGTGAGTTCAACAGTGCCCTTGGATTTCAATTCCGAGCACCAGTTCAAAAGTTACAAAAACCCTCTCACACGTTTACTGAACGTACCCAAAAAAAGTTCAGAAATTCATTCCAGGCAAACTGGGCCTCGGAATCACGTGCTGTCAATTTTCACAGACTCGTAAAATTCCCATATAATTAAAAAAAATTAAATGTAAATTCTTGGTCTTTACATTGAAGGTAAGGTGTTGGAACTGCTGTATGAAGCCGTAGGAACACCTCGGCCTACCTGATCTCACAAGGCTTCGTCTGGTCCTGGTTCGCCCTAGACTATGTCAAAAGGTCACTCGTTTGCACAAGACGTGACATGTGTGTGAAAAGCTTGTGCAGGGGTGAGTATAAAAATACTCAATATGACACCCTGAAACCACAAAGTAATACACAAAGGAAAGTACAATCATCTCTACATAAGTTTATGTACATAGCATATAACAAGAATATCCAGATATACACAAACCAAGACACATAGTCAAGAGATAAGCCACAACTACCACATACCACAACTAGGGATTCATCTCAAAAATTCCAAAAAGCACTCATCCAGGATAACACACTCCTGAGTCTGATAGTACTAATGATGTTTGTCCGAGAAGTACTATTCATCAGAAACTTCCATGAGAGAGATACACTGATATATCTGAAGAGAGATACAATACATTAGATGGGGATCACATCCATAGCCATGGGGTGATACTAAAAACTCAAAATAGATTAACCCACTAAGTAGAGGATCGACACCTGGTGAAGTTAGTCATGTTAGTACTGAAGACTCTACCTAGGGCTTAGAGAAGGAATAGAGGATCTGCTCCGGGCCTCTCAGGGGATTCCAAAAACTCTATCATTGAATTCCTACTAAAGGGATCATACTCCTAAGAGTAGGAAACAATACCAAAAAACCTTCATGGGAAACAATAAAGAGAACCAACTATAATGAAGCTCATCCAAGATATGGTGGATGAGAGAATAAACCCACATATAAAAGGAGGGACCACCGTGAGTAGTAGTCACACCCACCGTGTCCCTTAACCCCAGGTACTAACCATGTAAAAAACCCATGTTACTGGAATTCTATGTTAAAATCAACCATTGGTATCAAAAGGTCTGTCTCAATGTCAGGGTACCAATGCCGAAAATATCTCATCAAACAAATGTATAGTTTGAAAGATATGGTTATTTTAGCGAAAGGGTCTGACCTGGGTCCGGTCCAGACCTGACCCGACCTACGGACCGACCCGACCTGGTCTAGTTGACCCAAATCGACCTAGATTGAGGGGCCTAGTCCGGCCCAGACCTTCCTGGATCATTGTCCCACTAGGCCACCTGGAATGGAACAATTCTCCTAGTTTGGATCACACGCACGTGGACCGGCTGATCCACCACACATGGCTCATCCTGACCACGTGCCCTCCTAGTCTCCTGGTGCAACACCACATCCCACGCAGTTGGCCTACCATGTCCATGTGTACTCCAACTTCCCATGACCTCTCTCCTGCCTCAAAATCCGATGCAGTCCCCACCGTACCACATTCGGCCTCTGTCAGCCGCCCCACAAACGACTCTCTGTCTGCCACGTCATCAGCCTGGACCGACCCCATGAACCTGTGCTGCTGGTCACCTAGACTAACCAGATCTGCTGCCCCAGCCACCACCATGCACCACCGCCTACACTGTCGTGCACCACCCTCCTAGACAAATTGCGCCGCGCCTTCGCCGTCGCACCTCCGATGCATCGTCATGAGGTAATATCTTAAATTATGGATCGTTTCACCAAGAATTGAAGGCATAGCGATCATTCATTCATATCACATGATGAATGATGAACATGTGGGAAAAGGGGGAAGAAATCACATGGAAAAAACTCGAGGAACAAACCTCAACCATTGTTCATTCCAATATCGATCTATTCTCATAAGAATGATCAATCAAAACTAAACAGTATAATAATCATCCCCAAATAATTCCCATAATCAAACCCATACTGGAAGAATGATTGAACCGTGGGTCAACTTATTTGTGGTTTGATCCACATTTGTCATTGATTCTAAGAATGGGGAAATAAAAACTAAAATCACAATTCCCTACCTCGAGTTAGAATGATCATTGATGAAGAGTGCAACTGCATCGTCGTCGTTTGTCTATCCTTGATCCGCTAAATCTGAGGTTTTTGATCTATTATCATTTGCCAACATTTTCTCCAGAGGCCCTTCTCTACATCTCAGATGAATTCTAGGGTTATAGTGATAACCATGAATTCCTAACAAGGACTTAATAAAAGATAACGCGTCGCTGTGTCACTACATAATGTTGAAATAAAATAAAACCTTTTAATTTATTTTATTCTTTAAAATGTCCAAAAAATATCTTCCATAGTCAACCCATGCCAATTGATGTTAGGGATCACATAGGGTAAAATCACTACTCTGAACATAATGATTCCCACTGATTTCTGATCCGAGGACCCATTTAGAAGTTATTCCATTTTTTAGGAAAACTGCTCATGCATGCTATTTAAAGTTTAATATTTTTTAAAAATTGATTCTGGGAACACAGATCCTCAGAATCACACGCCATCTCAGTGCCTGGTCTTAAAACAATTCCATATAATATTTAAAATAGTACATGAAAAAAATCTAGGACATTACATTCTCCCCACATTAGGGCTTTATGTCCCTGAAAATAAAAAACTAAAGGCTACTAAAAAAGATGTGGGTATTGTGCATGAATCTGAGCCTCCCGCTCCCACGTGCTCTCCTGGAGATTCTCGTGCTGCCACCAGACATGCACCAAGGGAATTTCTCACCCATGAAGGATTCACTCCTACCAATCCTCGATCTCCATCAGGTACTCCATGAAAGCCACCCCATCCTCAATGTCCATCTTTCCTCTATTGATGATGTGTTATGGGTCATGAACATACCTCCTCAGCCATGACACATTGAATAAATCATGTACCTAATGCAACTATGAGGGTAGAGATAGGTAGTAAGCCACCTCACCAACTCTATGAAGTATCAAAAAAGGGCCGATGAACCTCAAAGATAACATTCCACCCTATAAAAATCTCTGCAACCCACGTCTAGGTGAGACTTGAAGGAACACATATTCTCCCTCCTCAAACTCTGGTGGTTTCCATCTTCTATTGGCATATGAATTCTGTCAGCTTTGTACAGTCTTTATCTGCTCCTGGATGATCTTCACCTTCTCAGTAATAGCTCATAAAATCTTTGGGCCTATGAGTGCTAACTCTCCTTGGTCAGTCCAGTAAAGTGGTGGCCTATAGGGTTGCCCATACATAGCCTCTAATGGTGTCATACCAATGGTGGAGTGGTAACTATTGTTGTACGCAATCTCCACTAGTGGTAGGAGATCCTCCCAAGTATGACCAAAGTCCAACATGAAAGCCCACAACATGTCCTATAGAACCTGAATGGTCCTCTTCATATGGACATCCTTCTTGGTATGAAATTTCATGCTCAAGCACAACTAAGTCCCAAACACCTTTTACAATCCCTTCCATAACTAGGATGTGAAACGAAAATCACGATCCTAAACAATTTTTGATGGTACTCCGTAATGATGAACTATCTTCAGTACGTAGAGGCATCCCAAGATCTCCACTGATCTCTTCTCCTAGATTGGTAGGGAGTGGGATGACTTGGTGAGTTGGTCAACGATCACCCATATTGTATCATGTCCTCTAGACATATGTGGTAAACCTGTCACAAAGTACATCGATATCCCATCACACTTTCACTTTGGATCCTCAAGGGGTCAATCCAAACCCATTAAAACCTAGTGATCAGCCTTCACTTTCTGATAAGTGAGGCACCGAGAAACAAACTCCACAACTCCCTTATTCATCTCTATCTACAAAAACTAATGTCGGAGGTCCTGGTACATCTTCACCACACCTAGATGTGCCACCAAAGGGGATGTGTGTAAATCCATCAAAACCTCCTCCTGCAACACCATTGGTACAACTATACATCCTATGAAAATAATGATGTGCTCCCCACCTTTCGAATATTTATCAGGATCATGCCCTATGGATAACTGAGCACGTAGAGTCACATAGCCAGTATCCCCAAGATGTGCCTCCCTGACTCGTTGTAAGAGTGTAGGGGAAAAACTATTGACTAGAGGTAAGGTACCACATCTCCATACTCAAAGGATAATTGTAAAGCAACCAACTTCTTAGATGCCTCATCCAACAACTCTGAACTTGAAATCTTACTGAGAGAATCATCCACTAAATTCCCTTTTCTAGGAGTATAAACGATCTCAAAGTCATAATCCTGGAAGAACTCTAGTCACTACCTCTATCTCAAGTTTATATCCTTCTAAGTGAAGATATACTTGAGACTCTTGTGATCAGAGTACATGATAAATCGCTCTCCCATCAGGTAGTGTCTCCACATCTTCAATATAAAGACTACCATTTCCAACTCAAGATCGCGGGTTTCATAGTTCTGCTCATGTGGTC
This sequence comes from Viscum album, assembly GCA_963277665.1. Lineage (NCBI taxonomy): Eukaryota > Viridiplantae > Streptophyta > Magnoliopsida > Santalales > Viscaceae > Viscum > Viscum album. The sequence goes on from OY728142.1 coordinate 404,259,655, forward strand.
TCAAATAGCACAAACTATAGGAAATCGTCACTTTCCTCTACATCAATACACAACCGAGTTCGGTCCCCTATGCATAACATAATATGACGTACTCAACACCCTCATATGGAAATCTCAATAGTGGGGTCAACTGTTGGAAATCCTACTGACACTTCTTTGTCTACATAAAAGGATGCCCTTTTGAGTAAAAGCTGTTATAAGTGCTGATATCCTAGAGAAATCAGGTATAAATCTTTGGTAATAGCCTGCCATCCCATGGAAGATCTGCACCTCCATCACACTCCTAGGTGGATCCCATGCTAACACTGCCTCAACCTTGGTTAGGTCCATTGCCACTATATCTATTGAGATAAAATGTCCCAGAAAGTGGATCGTCTGAATCTAGAACTGGTACTTAAATAGTTTCCCATAAAGTTGGTGCTCTCGGAGAACGTCTAGAACCATATTTATGTTTCTCATGTTCTCCTCCTCAGACATTGAGTTCACAAGGATATTGTCGATGAAGAATAACATGAATCAAACTAAGTAGGGATAGAAGATCCAGTTCATGATTCCTATGAAAACTACCAGTACATTCGTCATGCCAAAGGGCATCAACAAGTACTCATAATGACCATAGTGGCATCTGAAATCCATCTATGTTATGTCCTCATCCCGTACTCATAGCTGGTGATAGACTGATCAAAGGTCAACCTTTGAGAATCATCGTTCCCCTCTCAACTGGTCAAAGAAGTCATCGATCCTCAATAGTGGATACTTTTTCTTCATGATCACCTGGTTCGGGCGCCGATAATCCACACACAACCTCAAGATCCCTTCTTCCTTTTTGGTAAACAACACTAGGGCTACCCAGGGTGAAATAATGGGTCTCGCGAATCCCTTCATCTACAAGTCCTCCAACTGCACCCTCAGCTTGAAAAGCTCTACAGTAGCCATCTAATTTTCTTGGTGAGGATATTGGTGTCGTACTGGGGTTTAAGTCAATGAAAATGTCTATCTCCCGGTCGGGAGGTAATCTTGGAACATCTTTTGGGAAGACATTCTCATACTGTTCCACTACTGCTAGGAAATGGAAACTCATAACATCTGCTGCACTGAGGGGTAGGCTATCCATGTGATGAGTGATTGGCTGTGACCTCCTATGCATGAGTCTATCCTGTGCTACTTGGGTTTTATTTTCACCAAAAAAGGAAAACATCACCCCATCATTGTGTACACACCACACCCTTCACCCAAAACAATTAATTTGGGCATGAACCAAAGATAACAAATATATACCAATAATGATGGCATAAGGCCTTGACGCTGCAAGAAAGAGGTTCTAACTGAAACTCTGACCTCCATGGGTGAGGTCACACTATCGGCATAGATGTGTGATCATAGAGTATCTTCTCATAGGTGTCTACAATCATAAGGGCTGAGTCACCATACAAGATATGTGGTGAGGAAGGAATGACTAGAACACGCGTCTATCAGTACTATTGCTAAAGTATAAAGAACAAAGATCACACCTTGAATCATCCCTAGAGTCCCTGGGTTATAAACCTTGACCACATACAGCTGTCCCAACCCCTATCCTCTAACTCCCTGATCTTGGTGCGGAACACCTAGGGGTGGTGGTGGTAGCATGTCAAAACATCGACCCCTCCCGCTGCTCTCCCAACTCCTCTACCACATCCACCACCCTGCAGATCTACCTACTCCTTCCTCTTCCCCTACCCTGGTATTCCATCCACTACCTCCCTATTAATAGCATGGTGGTTTGGAAAATCTCGAACAAAGATGTCCCATGTCGTCACATGAGTATCATCAACTCTCTCTAGAATGAATGGATCTACCCTGTGAACCCTGAACTACAGATCCTTTATCCTAGGACCTCCTCCTGAAATGTATCCCATGTTTGGATCCCTGAGAATGACATCGGCTCCATACTTTTGAGGTCTCTGCACCTGCCTGTCTTCTGTTGACTGTCACTAGCTGTCTCTGCTCATCCAAGAATCTCTCCACCACCAAGGCCTACTCAAGAACCCTAGCATAAGTAGGAATGATAAGAGGGATAATACTAGCTTGGATGTCTCTATGCAGACCTCACTCGAAGGTACGAGACTTGAAGTTCTGATACCTAAACATATCCATCAAGTACCTGGAAAGGTTGGTGAACTAAAATGAATAATCAAATACTGTTATACTACCCTTTTGAAGATAAAGAATCTCCTGCATATAGACAACTCTTAGCTTAATTAGTGAGAACTCTTCTCTGAAGAGGTGATCGAACTCTGTCCATGAGTGTCTCACCTTGTCATAAGTCTGGATAGACAAACTCCACCATCATCCTACCGATCCCTATAGAAGGCTCTCCACCAGGACCACTATCTAATCGGCTAGTGTCCTGACTAGATGAAAAACTCAGGTCACCACCTTAGGCCAGTCCTCAACCTCCTGAGGTTCAGGCTCGCCTCAAAACCCAAGGGGTCTCTATCTCTGAAACTCATGGAGAATTCTCAGCCTATAATCCTCATCTACTGGTACTATAGGTACCATGAGTATCTCCACAGGTGGTGATATAGCTGGTGAACCACCTAGAGGTAACATCTGGAAAACTAGTCCCTATACTAAAGCCTTGTCATTGAGGGGGTCATCCTCATGATCAAGCTGCTGAATCCTAGCTTGTATGATTCGTAGAGGCATACTGTAATGAAATAAGATGTACCATGATCAATGAGTATATCTGGATAGCTGACTCAATAAGGACATGGAAACCACAACCCATTCCTATATGATTCATGTACCATTATTTTCCATGTAACTAGTGTTCTTATGTACCGAGTCGAAAAGAAGATTATCAGAGTCCTCGTGTATGGATACATTGTCCGCTCCACAAACACTGGAGTCTCTGTCCAGAAAACTAAACTAGAAACACTTAACAATGTTTCCCCAAACCAATATCACGGTCTCTCAACCATAAGGTAGAATCGACTAGCTCTGATACCACTTTGTCACGACCTGTCCTAGTTGGGCCCATGCTGCGACTCCCTATGACTGCCTTCAATAGGCCAGAGGAGGATGACCAACACTGAGTATGAATATTGCTAACATGGTAGGCATTTCATTTGTACCTTCACACACACACACACACACACACATCTCCATGACCACAATGATGAAAAGTAAAAAACTACTATGAAAAAAATGCATCCATACAACTATAACCCAACCAAAGTACGATAGGAAAGTAAAGTACAGTAAGGTAAATAGGGCCAGAATAAAAGCCCACCAAAAAGAAAGTTTGTAAGAAAGTTCCTGAAACTCATCTACAGAAAACCCTACATGATCGAACCGGAAGGAAAGGTGCTGGAACCACTGTATGAAGCCATAGGAATACCTTGCCTTACTTGATATCACAAGGCTCCATCCAGTCCTAGTCTGCCCTAGACTCTGTCAAAAGGTTTCTCATCTGCACAAGACATGACATTTGTGGGAAAATACCATGTAGGGTTGAGTATAAAAATACTCAGTACAACACCCTGAAACCAAAAATCAACACACAAAGGAAAGAACAATCATCTCTATATAATTATATGTCTACAACATATAATAAGAATATCCAGATATACGCAAACCAAGACATGTAGTTGAGAGATAATCCACAACTACTGCATACCACAACTAGGGATTCAACTCAAAAATTCCACAAAGCACTGGTCTGGGATAACACACTCCTAAGTCTGATAGCATTGAGGAAATCCATCTGAGAAGTACTGTTCGTCAGGAACCTCCATGAGAGAGATACACTAATAGATCTGAAGAGAGATATGATACATTAGATGAGGATCACAACCATGGACATGGGATGATACCGATAACTCAATATGGATTAGCCCGCTCAGTATAAAATTGAAACCTGGTGAAGTTAGTCACATCAATACCGAAGACTCTACCTAGGGCATGAAGAAGGAATAAAGGATCCACTCCGAGCCTCTTTGGGGATTCTAACAACTCTATCCTGGAAGTCCCATTGAAAGGATCATACTACTATGAGTAGGAAACGATACCAATTTTTTTTTAAGGGAAATGATAAAGAAAACAAACTCTAATGAAGCTCGTCCAAGATATGGTGGACAAGAGAATTAACCCACGTAGAAATAGAGGGAGCACATTGAGTAGTAGTCACACCCGTCGTGTGACTTGACCCTAGGTACTGCCTATGTAAACAGCCCACATCACTGGAAGTATATGTTAAGACCCAAAATTGGTCTCAAAAGGTCCTTCTCAACATCAGGGTCCCAACACTATAGAAGGCTTATCAAACAGACGTATGGTTTGAAAGATATGGTCATTTTAGTGAAATGGTCTGACCCGGTCCAGTCAACCCGAACCAATCCGGACTGCTGGGCCTGGTCTGGCCCGACCTATTGGGCTCAGTCCAGCCTGGCCTACTGGGCCACTTGGACCATTAGACCTGCTGGGCCTGCAGCCTACTGGGCCACCTAGCGCAGCTTGGTTCCCCTGGTTCGGCCCACATGCACACGGTTTGGCTGATTCACCACACATGGCTCACCCTGGCCATGTGCCATCTTGGTCTCATAGTGTTGTACCATATCCCACCCGGTTGTCCCGCTGCGTCCGCGCGTGCCCCGTGTGCTCCACCTACCCATAGTCTCATGATAAGTGTATTTCATGCATATATTTTAGAATGTTTTAATGTATTAATTTTGAATTAAATTGAATAATATTTCTAATTTTAGAGTGAATTGATTTGTTTTATGTTTTATTGTAGGAAATGATGAATACTTGTAAAAGGAATAAAAATAGGTGGAAATTTGAGCTTAAAGGCACAAAACAGGATTTTTGAAGATAAAGAGGAGCTAGAAAATAAAGAAATACTATTACACGATGTGTAAATTTATTACACATAATGACTTAATCAAATGAGTTCTCCACCACCAAAGCAAGTTGTGATATGCATACATGCTATGAAAAAAGGTTACATGTCATGAGTCCCCAATACACGTCATGAACAGATTCAAAGATTCAAAGCTGCATACAAGATTCACACGAATTAAAAAATCACTAAGGAAAAATCAGATCAGGATTACAAGATGTGTATTCACATTACACGTTGTGACTTGGGTCAGGCATAACCAATTTGAAGCCTATAAATAGAGTGTCTTGACACACCATTTGGAGCATTCTGGAGCTCGATGAGGAGCCACTTCCTGGGATGCACACCACCGTAGAGTCTTGATTCACCAATTTCTATAGGATTTTTATTTATTATTTTTCTACACCCGATCATGGTTAGAATTAGAAGGTGATTTATTTATGTTGAAGCATGCGTGATGATGGGGAATTGATTGTATGAGGTTTTTTATATTTTAATGCAATTCATGTTGGGATTTCACATTCATTCTTTAAATCTATCCTTTCTATGGTTTTTTCTTGCATGATCATTTTGAGCGAGGTTCAATATTGAGTTTAATTTCATTATTTATTTGAGCATGACCATTTCCTGAGATGATTTAATAAATTTGTTTAATATGAGATCTAAGGTTTAGACTTCTACCATGAACATTGGGTTTGTATCTTTCCTATATTTAAATTAGGTTTTGGGTTACCCATCATCTGTAATCCGAAGTATCTGACCATGAGAAAAGGCGAACTTCTAATGGAGAGTGTTTTACATGACCATTGTATTCTCTAAGACCCGATTTCAAAAATTGCATGATTGTTAATTAATTATTTTATACCTTATCATCCCATGAACCTGGATTCATTTCTTCCCAACACCTATTTTATATTTTCTTCTACTACCTTCTAAATCAATCACATGCTCGATAGTTTAGATATAGTTTCTTCAAATCATCATTTTTTAGGTTTATTTTGTTTAATTAATATTTTATCCAACCCTGTCTATGTGAGTTCGACCTCAGAATTTTATATCTTATATTATCCTGTAGTTTAGTGATTTTTTTGTTTTGTGTTTTAAAATTTCTAAATTCTGTAACCAAGTGGGAATTGACGACACCCGCAGGGCTATCACCTCGCGCTGTCACGGGCTCCCATGTGGCCCCCAATGTGCTGCATTTTGCCTCTACTGGCCACCCCACCGACGACTCGATGTCAACCTTTCCGTTATCCTGGACCGCCCCCTAGACTCGCACTACCACTTACCTCGACTGACCAAATCCGCCGCTCCAACCACTGCCGTTCACCACCGTACGCTGCCGCTTGCACCACCGTGCACCACCTTCCTAACAAAATCACGCCACACCTTCACCATCGACCCTCCAATGCATCGTTATGAGGTCAGATCTTAAATTTCGGATATTTGAACCAAGAATAGAAGGCACAATGATTATTCGTTCATATCCCATGAAGAATGAAGAAAACAAGGAAAAGGGGGGAAGAAATCCCACGGAACAAACTTGAGGAACGAACCTCAACCATTATTCATTCCGATCTCAATCCATTCCTCTAAGAACGATCAATAAAAACTAAATAGTATAATAATAATCCCTAAATAATTCCTATAATCAAATACATCCCAGAAGAATGATCGAACCGAGGGTCAACCCATTCATGAGTTGATCTGCATTCGTCATTGATTCTAAGAACAAAGAAAGAAAAAAAATGAAATCACAACTCCCAACCTCGAGTTGGAATGATCGTTGATGAAGAGAGAAGTTTCATTGTCTTTGTTCATCGATCCTTGATCCGCTGAATCTGAGGTTGTCAATCTGTCTTCGTTCGCTAACATTTTCTCTAGAGGCCCTTATCTATGTCTCAAAGGAATTTTTGGGTTTTGGTGATAACCCTGAATTCCTAAAAAACCCTTAACACAAAAAACACGTCACTACATCGCTGCATAACATATAAATAAAATAAATTCCTTTAATTTATTTTATTCTTTAAAATGTTCAAAAACTATCTTTCACAGCCAACTCGCACTTCTCAATGTTAAGCCTCACCTAGGGTAAACTTGCTACTTTGAATGCAACAATGCCCTTTGATTTCTAATTTTGGAACCTGTTTAGAAGTTATTTCACTTTTTCAAGAAAACTTCTTGTGCATGCTATTTAAAGTTTAATATTTTTCAATATTTTATTCCAGGCATACTGGGCCTCATAATTACACGCCGTCTTAGTGCCTGGTCTCAAAATAATTCCATATAATATTGAAATAATACACAAAAAAATCCAGGACATTACAGTTTCACAATTCTAAGGGGATAGAATAGAATAACTATGGTCAAGGTGATCTCTAAGGAAAATTCAAGATAAAGAGATATGGAAGAACAAGGATGTGGTGTTACTATATAACCCCAAACCACCAACAGTTTGGGGATAATATAGGGACTGTCCAGTTGAGGATAGTCTAATATAGCCTCTTTTGGGAGGGAAAAACCCAAGAATCTCTTCCCTCCTATTTATTTCTCCATTTTAATAGTTTTAATTAAAATTACCAAATTTTAGTTTGTTTATATAGGTTTAATGAATTGAAAAACATTGGGTGAATAGATCAGGATATTTACAAAGCACACCAAGGTAGACCATCACTCAAATCTACTAGACAAATAACACCAGGTTGTGTCTATTATTTTACATTATTTAATCACTACTAATTTATTGCATTATTCTAGAACCTAAATGGTAAATTTTAATTAAGTGTGGGGGAATATATTAAATATGTTCAGAAATGGATTTAAGTGATTTTTAGGAATTATTCTAAAATCTTTAAATAAATAAAATAAAAAAACAAAGAAATAAAAAAACATAAAAAATGCTATTTTTGTAAAATTTTACATATCATTTTGAATTTATTCTATATTTGTTTTCCCCCAAAATTTCATTGAGTTAAATTTCATCCTACCTAGTGAAAATTTCAAACTATATTTGAGGAAATCATTGGTTCTAAAAATGTAAGAGTTAAATGATTGCTGAGTGAAATTTTCCACTAATTTAATGGAAATCTAGTCTTAGAACTAGAAGGAGTGTGAGTGAAAATATTTCCATGGAATCAAAATTATAACATAAGGTCAATAGAATTTTTGAACTTAATCCAAGGTTACTTAAACTCTATGAAAAATAACACCTTAGGGAGTCAACTCAAAATAAACTGATATATGTTTTTTGAAATTAGAGTAAAATGGGAAATTAGGATCCTACTATGAATCTCTAAGATATTGGGAACTAGGTGCATGGATAATTCCATTTATATTTATTTTCAATAAGTTAATATTCATAGTTATTCACACAGACATAGTTGAGAAACAAATATAATAATAACAAAGTAATTTATAATAAAAAAAATTCATTCAGGTGATGATAATATTGAACCTCAAAAAAGAATAGGGGAAATTACTTATAAATAATTCATTTGAGTTGTGTCAATGAATTGAAAAATTGATCTTTGGTTTAAGAAACTTAGGAGAAATGGATAAATGGAAGTTATTTCTATTTAAACTTTGATTCCACTTAAATCAAATTTGATTTGCTCTTGGATTTGGAACTCTCACTCGAATTGAAATGAGGAAGAGGCTTGATTCATAGTGGAATAATATTAATTTATATATTTAAGGAACCTATAATTTACTTTTTCTCTAGATTATATATTTTGATCTAGGTAGGATGAATCATTATGTTGATATTTTTGAATAATGGAATTCAATGATAAAATTTCTAGGGTGTGAAATTGTTCAAGTGTGGGGGAGCGACGTTGGATAGATTTTTTTTTAATTTTTTTTGTATATTATTATTTTAAAATTACCCCAATATTATTCCAAATCCAAAGTAAATTTTTTATTTTTGTGAATTTGGAATTTAATTGACAAATGAATCAATTGATGATTTTTAAATGTTTTACTCATTTTTGTAATTAAAATGGGGATCCATTCATTGATTTTGAAATTTGATAATTTTTAGTTGGTTAATTAAATTTATATCTTGAACTAATATTCGTAAATATATTATTTTTGAGTTTTAATTTTTTTAATCATTTTTGAATTTAATGAAACTCCATAAATTGATTTTTTTTAAAATAATTGTAAATTTTGATTTTCAAAATAGATTTGGAATTAATTTTTTTGGTGAATAGAGTTTAATGTTTTTATATATAATTTCCTTACCTTTTAATTTTTTTATTAATTTAAAATTAAATCTTGAATTTCCTATACTAAAAAATAAATTTATGTGAATTGTGTCGACTAAGAAATTTTTGAAGGAAGAAGTTCATTACCATTCCATATGCTACTATTGGCCCTATTTTTCTACTGTGATCATCTTACATAGTTGGTCTATTTATGTGAGAAGAACCTAGGGAAAATGATGATTTAGGACCGAAACAGGCTGTTAATTCCAGTTTGGGACAAAAAAGTAGGTAAATTCCAATGAAAGACCAAAAAGATTATGAGTATTTATATAAAATGAGTTTTCACCTTAGTCTAAAATATGACAGGTACTTAACTGGAATTAAGGACCTCTTTTGGTCCTCAGTTGTCATTACCCCAAGAACCTACCATGTTACCGATACCGTTTCCCTACCTGCATCCACTACCACCAGTACCATCCATGGTACCACTTTCCCTTTTATCCTACAAAACTACACCGCCCATCTCAATAGAAGCTAGCTGAGACCCGAACTATGTTGAAGCCATACAAATTCCACATTAAATATTGAAGATGACTTGTAGAACTAGATATCCGAGCTACACCTAATGAAGGAGATGATCCATATAACCTAATGATTGGTGCCACCTAGGGATTCTAATCATGGAGATTCATAGTAGGACGAGATGGTTGAGATGAAATAGTAAGTCCTAAGATTGAATTCCAATTTTGAATCAATTGGTCACGCCACTATGTTTTGGTAAAATATGAAGAAATCATGAGAGAATCAAATATAAAGACAAATTCTATCCCAAATCATGAATATATTTGATGTTGAATCTTTTTAATGAAGCTACCAAGATAGTTAAAGAAGACTAATATCTCAATCCACTGGGATCAATTGAAGCCGGTCGAATTGCAGAAACTATTGACTAGGTCCCATGCGAGTGAAGAACCAAAACCCAGGTTCGATGGTGTTGAGAATTTCTTAATTAAGCTTCTTAATAAAACTAAGATCAAATATTGTGTTTGTTTCATTACCTGTGTAGATGAAGATAGAGGTGGACCTCAATTTCCCCCATGGATGAAACTACGATTCCATTAAAGAAAAACCACAATATATTTGATGAAATGCCCATACCCACTAGAAACATGAAGTAGATCCCTTCATAATCTCACAGCGTTGCATCCCTTCCCTACCCCATGGATACTCACCTAAGTCTTCCCAAGCCATTTTATGAAATAATTCATCCATCCACACCACCACCACCACCTTGACATGCCCCATGTGACTTGAAAATAACACACACCAATGATCTCATCTCACAGCCTTCACCACCATAGATAGTGCTATCTAGTTCCAAGACACAACCTTGATTCAACAAATGAACCTGAATTTAATTTTTGAGCTAAACCATTCATGAATCCATGTGAGTTTGAAGATACTAAAATGAAGATTGAAGGAGTTGAAAAACCTGATGAATGGAAAGGAATATAATTAAATCCCAAGTGAAAGTGGAAATATAAAGTGCATTCCAAGCCCAAATAAATTTGATAGAACAAGCCCGGTGCATCCCAGTTCACCAATTAGACCCTAGGTCCTCCAAATTGACTCATCCATTTTGCACAGCAGGTTGCAATAGAATTTATGTTCTATTAACTGATCAAGATCCACCCTGAAAAACAAAGCTGGATGACTACACATTTCCATCTAGTCAAGCTCCATCCAGAACAAAATATAATACTCCAAGGCCCAAATCAATTCCAATCCCCAACACATGCACTAAAACTCATTCTCACATGAGCACAATAAAATAGAGAATGAATTCCACTACACCCAAGAATAAGTGCATCAAATATACTGGGAAAATTATAAGAGTATAGATCTCGATTATTCACACATGGTAAACATATGAGAATGGAAGAAGCATTGCTCGAACTTGAATTTGTGAAGAAGGAAGACTTTCACCACTGCTTCTAAATATTTTCCCATCCCCTATTGTAAAAATCGAAGACCTTGGCCTTTATATTTCTTTCAATTATCATATGAAATTTTGTAATTCTCTATATTTTAAAATCCTTTTTTTGTTCATTTTTCCATGTGACTATTTTCTTCCCTCGATTCTTTTGTGTTTTTCTCAACCTTCGTGCAATCATTGTAATATCTATAACTCCATAATCATGGAGAACTAACTCGAGGGCCAAATACCTTGGCAATAATATACATGAACTCTGAATCCTCATTTTTTCATTTCTCATTCTCATCCTTGATGCATCAGAAAAATGGATAGAGGCAGATAATGAAAAACCTGTGTGGTCGACCCCTAATCAAACTCTCTTTCACCCTTGACTTTGTGTGTTTGTGGCTTATTTTGTTTTAAATTCATAAAATAAAAATTCAAAAATATGTCCCTATCTTATTGTATTCAAGAAATTAAGAAAACAAAACAAAGAAACATTGGTGATAATACAGTGAAATTTCAAACCCTACTCCTTGATAGATGAACTTGGTATACCCTATGCTGTATTCTATGTTTTGAGTTAAAATATAAATTCTGTTTGGCTATGACCTGTAAAAACTACATGATAAACTTAGCATAGTTTCCTAGGAGTAAGGTCAAAGATTCACTATTCTTTTTTTTTAATTTATAAATAATTTTCTACTTTTAAAATAAAAAAAATATAAATCATCACTCACCGTTATAGAGGGAGGAAGGATTTAATGTTGTGTTAAAATGAATGAATAGTAACACCATAGGTGAACATAATGAAAATAAAATCACCTTCAATGAAGTGATAAACCTATATGAGAAAATATTACTAGATTATCATAAATTTAACACTAAAGGGGGATTTCTAGTAGATCTTGAACTAAAACCTATACCTTCAACATATGAGAAATACATCCTAGAGGTGGAACTGTTGAAATATTACACTCTCCCAAACAATTATGAAATGATAACAAAGTCTCTCATGAAGAAACAATAGATATAAGCTAAATAATTTGAGGGGGATAACTGAAATCTTGACTCTATTTCATTTAATTCTTATCCAATTCAATTGTAATATTATCCTCTTATTTTAATGATACTAATTCAGTACTGTTGGAGTATGCTTTGGAGGGAGATAAATTTGATCTTTAATTTTTTTTATTAATATAATGTTAAATGAACTCACTCATGGGACAATATGTCTTAATCTTAAAGATCTAGTATTATTACTAGATTCCCTAGTTGTAGAAGTTGAATAATCCATCAGTGTAGTGGAATATCATGAAAATAAAATAGAGGAACTAAAAGAGAACATAGTACTCCCACATTCTTAGTAAAGGATACTTATAGATTTGAGGTAAAAAATAAATTAGAAATTAATGAGGAATTACTCCCTCAACATCACCATGAACATTAACAAAAGGGAGGAATATTTGAGAAAAAATCCCAGAGGTTTCTCATGGGGAACAATAGAACAAGATTCTATATATAAGGAGGAGGAATTTGACATAAAATGATTTAATTTATTCAATTATAAATATTTACTGACCCCCTTGTCCAAACCCATCTAAGCTACGCAATTTGAAAAACCACTGGAGGAAGAATCCACATGATCATGGTTGAACAAGAGGCCTCATTCAACATCCTCCCAACCCCACATTTCAAGATATTTTATAATTCTAAGGGGATGGACCTAAAGAACTCTGGTTAAGGGGACCTCTATGAAAAATTCAAGATAAAGAGCCATGAAAGAATAGTGATGTGGTGATTCTTACCCCATAAGTTCAACCCCAAAAAATATTAGGGATAATCCCAGGACTTTCTAGTTGTGGATAGTCTAAAGATAACCCATCTTGGGATGAAAAAAACTAAGAATATTTTCCCTTCTTTTTCTTTCTCCATTTTATCAGTTTTCAATAAAATTAATAATGTTTAGTTTTTCTCTGTAAGTTCCCTCAAGGGAAAAATATTAGGATAATAACTCAGGCTATTTACAAAGCACCCCAGGGCATAGCCTCACTCAAACCTACTGGACAAGTAACACCAGATTGTTTCAATTATTTCATACTATTTAATCACTACTAAATTAGTGTATTATACTAGAACATAAGTTGATAGTTTTGAGAAATTTTGGGGAAGAGATTCAACAGGTTTAGAACTATATTTAAGAAATTTTTAGTAACTATTTTGAAATCTCCAAATAAACAAAATAAAAAAAGGAATAGTAAAAAAACATAAAAAACCTCATATATTTGTAAATATTGTACAGAGAATTTTTTATAGTTCATATATTTTTTTTATTCTACAATATTTCATTGAGTGAAATGTCACCCTTCTTATTGAAAACTTCATACTAGAGTTGAGGAAATAATTGATTTTAAAATTGTAAGAGTTAAATGATTTCTGAGATAATTTTTTCACTACGTTCATAGAAATTTGGTCCTAGAACAAAAAAAATGCATGTGGGTGAAAATATTTCAATGGAATCATAATTATAACACGAGGTTACTGAAATTTTTGAACTTAATATGAGGTATATTGACCTCTGTATACAAATCAAAAGAAATTGATTAAGTCTTTTAAAACTGGATTAAAATGGGAAATTTGGATTCCTTGTTGAATCTATAATATATTAGGCACTAGGTGAGGGCATAATTACATTCATATTTATTTTTAATAAGTTTATTTTTACAGTTCTTCACACATACATGTCTGGGAAAATAATAATGATAATAAGAATAATAAAGTGCATAATACTCAAAAATAAATTCATTTAAGTGAGAAAAACATTGAACCTAGATGAAGTAGGGGGCGACTAAATTATAAACAATTAATTTGAGTTGTACCAATGAAGTGGAAAATTGAACTCCAACTTAATAAACTTTAGATAAAGAGATAAATGGAAGTAATTTTTGTTAATAACTTGATTCCACTTAAATATTATTTGATTTTATCTTAGACTTGGAATTCTCACTTGAATTGAAATGAGGTAATTGATTGATTCATAGTGGAAGAATGATAATTTTTACAATAGAGGAACCTCAAATTTGCTTATTCTCTAGATTTTATATTTATATATAGACTTGATGAATCTTTTTTTGATATTTTTTAATAATGGAATTCAATAATAAAATTGTCCAGGAGTCCAATAGTTTAATTTTGGGGGGGTGATGTGAGATGTAATTTTCATTTTTTTGTTTTTTCATATAAAATTAAGACAAAATTAATCCAAACCATGGGTAAAATTATAGGATTTTTTTTTTTGAATTTGGAATTTAATTAATAAATAGTGAAATTGATGATTTTTAATGTTTTAATAATTTTTGGAATTAAAATACGTATCCATACATTTCATTTTAAATTTGAAATTGTTAAGTTAGTTGATTCAATTTAAATCTAAAACTAATATTCTTAAATAAATTAATTTTTTGTTTTAATTATTTCAATCATTTTTGAATTTAATGGAAATCCATAAATTAATATTTTTAAAATAATTAATAGTTTTAAATTGTGAAAAGAATTTAAAATTAATTTTTTAGAGAATTGAATTTAATGTATTTGAATCTCATTTCCTTATTTTTTAATTATTTTTATTCATTTAAAATTAAATCTATAATTTTATACACTGAAAAAAATATATTTACATGAATTGTGAAGGCTGAGAAATTTTTGAAGGCAGAAGTCAGCTACTATTCCATCTACTACCATTGGCCCTATTTTACTATCGTGAGCTCATACCACTATTTTTCTTCTTCTGTGAGAAGAACCCACCATGCTATAAGTACCGTTTCTCTATCTACATCTGCTACCTCTATCCTCATACCACCAATCTTCATCCACTCCTATTTTTTTACTAATACTGCTACCATCTATGGTACCACTACCCCCTTATCCTATAAAACCGCACCACCCTACTCGATTAAAGATATAAAAAACCCAAGATCTACTAAATTCAGTTAAATTCCCCATAGAATCATGAAGATGGCTCATAGAAAAAGTTATTTGAGTCGCGCCTGATGAAGAATATGGACTGCATCAAACCTGAAGATGGGGAATAACCAGAGGATTCAAATCTTGGAGACTCATAGTAGGCAGAGCTGGATGAGATCAACCAATAAGACCCAATATCGAAGATTATAGTGGTGTTATTAATGAAGAAGTTACCGATGTTTCCTGTAGATACTGGGGATGAAAGAGATCCCATGAAGCTTAATGACTACCAATGTTAGCCATTCCGCCTATTGAAATTAACCCATGCTTGTGGATGAAGAAATGAGGTGAGGCCAATTGAATTCTTGATTTGAATCAATTGACCACATCACCCTATTCTGGAAGAAGATGATGAATTCATGAGATCATCGAAGATCCTAAATAATTCCATACTAATACACACCTTACTTTGATGTGTAATATTGTCAATGAATCCACCGAGCTTGCTAAGGGAGATGACATAACTCGATCCGCCATGATGGATTGAAGTTGGCTGGATTACAAAAAATGTTGGCATATGTCTCATGCATGTGAATAACTTCAACCCCAACTCAACAATTTCGAAAATATCTTGAAAAAGATACCTCACTAGAATATTGATGTACATTATCAACAAAATCGAGATAAAATTTTGTGCCAAGTTTGTTCCCTATACAGATGAAGATGAAGGTGGACCTGGATTCCCCCCATGGTTGCAATAATTATTCCATTTAATAACACCAAAAATCTATTCAATGAAATTCCTATACCAACAAAAAATATGTAGAAGATCACTTTATCAACTCACAACCTTCTATTTCTGGATTTCCCAAAGGATGCTCACCTAAGTCTACCCAATCCTTTTTATGTAACAATTTATCAATCCACAACACCACTCCCTTGAGATGCCCCTTGAGTCTTCAAAATAGTGTGCACTAATAACCCCAACTCACAGCCTTCACCACCACTTCCAGTGCTATCCAGTTCCAAGATAGGACTTTGATTCGATGTATGAACCTAAATTTAATTGTTGATTTGAACCTATCATGGATCCATATAAGTTTGAATATACCAAATTAAAATTTTAAAGAGTTTGAAATCCCGATGAATGGGAAGTGAATATAATTTAAGCCTAAGTATAGGTACAAATCCAAAGTACTGGTCAAGCTCAAATAAATCTAATGACACCAGTCCGGTGAAACCCGGTTCACCAATCAGACTCAAGGCCTCCCAAATTGACTCATCTAGTTTGTGAACTAGATCTCAATATTATTTCTGTGTGATGCACTACTCATGATCCACCTTTAAAATCAAAGCTGGTTGAATCCACATCACCATGTACTCATGCTCTATCCAGGCCCAAATACAACACTCTAAGTCCTAACTCAAATCCAATACCTTTAACATACACTAAAAATTCTTCTCATGTGAGAACACTAAAATAGATCATGGATTCTACTACACTTGGGAAGAATCATATTGCATATATTGGAAAACTTATTAAAAGAGTACAAAGATCAATCATGGGAAAATTACCAATCTTGGAAGAGTTGCCAAGACACTCTCTAACTGAACCATCCAGACCCTTTATTCGAGCTACATGGAAACCATCCAAGAATGGAAGAAGAATCAATCAACCAAAAATTAGAGAAGGAGGAAGATGTTCACCACTGATTATAAATATTTTCCCATACCCTGCTATAAACAAATCCTAGACCTTTTCCTTTGACTTGGTTTGTATTATCATATGAACCTTTTTTATTCTCTGCATTTTAATCTCATTCCATTTTGTTCATTTTTCTATGTGAATCTTATCTTCCCCTGATTATTGTGTGTTTTTATCAACCTATGGGTAGTAATTTTTATCTCTATAACTCTATAATCTCAGAGAACTAGATTAAGGGACAAATCCCTAGGGAACATTATATAGGCACCCCAAATCCTCAATTCAATCATTTCTCATTACCATCCATGATAAATTAGTAAAATTGATAGTGTAAGATAGATAATATTCATATCCTATTTCCAATGAGCTACTTCACCCTTGAATTTATCAAATATATTATCCCTCACTCTACCAATTTACATGGTATACCAGTGGAACTGTGTGAATTAAGGGATGGACAATATATAATGGATTTGGGTGTAGAGATAGTTGATACCTTGATTAAGTGTGTTCATTTCCTCTTCACAGTGGAAGAGATGGAACTGAATTTATAGGTAGAGATTTCTTCTTTATGAATTTAGAATTAAAAATTAGATAGATAAGAGTAATAAATGAATGATATTGATTCAATTTTCAGATGAGAACTAATATAGATAATGAAAAAATTGTATGATCAACCTTGGATTCAACTCTATTTTACCCCTGACTTTGAGTGTTCAGTGATTATTTTGTTTTAAATTCATAAAATAAAAATTCCAAAATCTATCCCTATCTTATTTATTTTAAGAAATTAAGAAAACAAAACAAATAAACATATGTGCTAGGATAGTGAAATCCAAAACCCTATTCCTTGAGTGACAACCTTAGTCAACCCTATGTTGCATTCCATGTTTTAAATAAAAATATAAATTCTATTTGAATACATACCACAACAACCATATAATCACTGGGCTTTGGAAATGATGATATTTTATTAAATAGACCAATTGGAATACACAGACCTCAGTCCTGAGACCTAGCCTGAGGTGATAACATTACACGGTGTTCTCCTTGAAAAATCTAGGCTAATCAGTAAGTGAGGTGATGTGCAGATCCCCTTATTCTCCCCATATTTTTATGTTTACATCAGTTAGATCATTCATAATTATTTATAAGAGTTCCTTCACAATATTTAGGCAATATAGTTGGATCCTATCTCTTTAATTTGTTACTTTAGGGTTTTGGACCACTGAGAAGGTAGAAAAATCAACTCAGTACTCCCTATAAGATAGATGTTCTTTATTGAGATAACATAGATTCTCTCAAAGGTTCTGGCATAAGTAAGGTATGCATTCATCTTTTAATGAAAATGGAATATCATATTGGGGGTATACATGGTCCATAACATGATTGGAATGTTTTCCTCAATAATATATTTCTACAAAACCATGGTGTTCTCCTCATAATTTTAGAGGGATGATCTAACCATAGTGGCCATCTACCAACTACTTTATCTCGGGAAGAGAGTTTATTAAGAAAATTCTCATTTGTATCAGAGAGTAAATGATTTGGGAGAGGTATAGATGATGACCATATCCATGAACCATCCTTCAGATGGTATGAAATTTCACTAGTCAATGATGAGGTAATTGGTTCAGTCATAGTCTAACTCTCAAGTGTTACCTGATAAGTGGGTAATTTTAGAGTGGTTTTAGTATGGGGTGGAACTTCATGTTGATATGGGATGCCATTATGGGGAGGGCCGTTACATTGTGACATCATCATATTTTAAATAGAATGGGATTTAATAAGGCCTATGTAATATATTAATTCTATAAGTATAAACATATCATAAGTTTTATATATAAATATTAAATCCATCATTATATTCAGTTGTGAGAGGTGTTGATGGAAAACAGGTTAAATCGGTTTGCGAGGCTGTAGTCCGCTGTACACATGATCGAAAATTTCATTTCCCATTTGATGGAAGTGGATATGGATTTTGGTTATTACATTATGATAATAAAATATCAGTATATGTTAGATACTAGTGTTATTTTACTATCCTGATTGAATAATATTTGAAGGAGGTGGAAGAAGAAATAAAATAAAAATAACCATTTATGAACCTTACCTCTTATTCAAACAACCTCTTTAGGTTTGCACCAAATACATACTAGGATGGATTAATGATCAAAACAAGGAATATAGTATGTTTATATGGGAGTAAGTAAGTGATTTTGGTAGTTCTTGGAAAAACAAAATGGCTTTGGTGGTGTAAATATGGGAGGAGAGGTGGTGGCCTTTTATAAGCGTGAGAGATGACACACATGGGAATTTTTGAGAAGAACCAATTAAAACAGATTTTTTATCATTTCAAAAGCCTCCAAAATGGGTAATTATCAAGCATTATAGGTGATAAATTCTAAATATGGCCATAATTTGGGTTTTGGAGAATTTGGTAGGTTATTTTAACCCTTGTCTTCATAGTTTAACCCCCAATAAATTATTTTATACCATAACCGAGGTAATTAATTTTTACTGCTTTTACTATTACCACCGGTAAAAAATTAAGTTTAACTTGTTAGATAATTTAAATTATTTTGATTCCAAATATTGAATACATTTTTCCAAATTCAATTCACAAAATTGGTATAATCCAATTTAAAACTACATCTGCAGACGCGATGAAAAAGCGGGTTTCCAAAGTGAATATTCTCATAAGTATAGAAGGTTTTAATAATAAAATTCAATTTTAAATTTATTAAAATGACCTAAGTTAGTTAAATTTTAATATAATTTATCTAATTTTACTTTAAATCTAATTTAAAATATAATTTAACTTTGTAAATAATTTTAAAAAAGGCAGTTTTCAATAAAAAACAGTATTTTTCACTATTCATTGAAAAATGAAACAATTTAGAAAAATTCAAAAATTCACCATAAGATAATTTTGAGATGATTATTCAAAAAATGAATTAAATTTTATTAAATAAATTTTATATATTTTTTAAAAATTAACTTTTAAATTATGTGTTCAAAGCGTGACTAAACCGTATTTGAAAAAATACAGTTCTTTAATTTTTTTCTTTCAAATGATTCTTATTTTATTTATAATAAATAATTATCCATTTAATTTATTTTATAAGTGTATAAAATAATTTTTTTTCATAATTTTTTAGTACTATTCATACCTACCAACTTAATGTTTTTCTTATAATAGTCACATTTATATAGTATTTTAATTGAGTATTTTTGTTCAAAACTGGTGTTATGTGCATCGCAAGCTATCAAAGAGATTGAATTTATTTAAAAATAAATAAATCGTAAAGTCTCAGGGTGTTACATATTGATTCTTAACCATAGGCTAGTTCAACTGACTATAATCCACGCAAATCCTAAGGGTACCATCCTCTTTCTTAGTGGAAAAGACTGGTGAACCCCAAGGGAAAGTACTGGGCCATATAGAAACCTTAGCTTCCTATTCCTCTAGATTCGTCTTGAGATCCTATAACTAAATAGTATCCACCCTATAAGGAGGGATGAATACTGGTTCTAATCCTAACACCAGCTAAATAGTAAACACTACCGCTCTCTTAGGAATTATTCAAGAAAATCCATCAGATAAGATGTCTCTAAAGCGATTTGACTATAGGAAATAAATTATCCTGATGTATTCCCTCATCATCCATATAAAGTTTATAAATCTAGGATATCACTCCAGCTAGCTCACGATGCTCAGTTATAGCTCAACATTCCTAGATATCACATCCACCCTTGTGAATATAACCATCACCCTCTGGTGATGTAGAGGATACTCATCAGTGATAAAAATATGCCTAAGATTGATAAGGAAACAAACATTATATACCAAGCATGATGTTAAAACCTATCATCTCTAGGATAAAGAGGTTCTATAAGAAATGAGACCCACCTATCTCAAGGGGAATTTTGTGCACCGCTATACACTATCAGATCAAATTCACAATGGTGTATTGCGTTTCATCATGCCACATAAATACTCTATCTCTAGGCCAAGACTCTCCATAGTCACCACATATATAAAGGAGTGCGATGAACCTGTATCATATAAAGAAGATAATAAAGTAGAGGCTAATAAAATCATACCACTAACCGTAGATGGACATACACTCTTCTCCTTAGGGAAGTTGCAATGTATATATATGGCCCTATATGCAGCCCTGAGTTATAGTCTAATTTCCCTAGATAGGATATCTCTGTTGGAACTGTAAATCAAGTGTTTGGAACTATCAACCATGAACACCACCTCAACTTATATGGCCATTAGTTATCCAACTCTATATCTAATGTAGAGTTGTTGATCCTACTCCTGAAGTTAGATCTAGTGAAGATCCTATTCCACTAGACATAGGAGGAAATGTCCAAAAAAACCTCTACATATTTCCCATCCTACTGCATAATCTGTACTAAACCGGGGATCTATCACACTAGGGATTTATATGGCCAAGTTTACCACACTGATAACAGATCATGTGGCTACTTGGGTGCATGCTCTGACTATGGATGCAACATGAAGAAAACTCTAAATGATGATTCCTACTACTATATGTGCTACCTTCCTAATGAGGGACTCAAAAACTGTTCCCCATACATCCAGATTCTCCAATGTTACACTTGGTAATCAGGTTTTGGTTTGCTATCCCAGTTATAGTGGTTAAACGAAACATGTTCACCTAATATCAACAACTCTACCTCTTGCGCCCTTCCCCAGGTAAGTGTGCGACCAAATTTCATTTTGGATAGTAGAGACCACACAGTTGGCGCATAGTTTTTCTAACCATAAAGGATAACCATGCAGTTTATTCCTCTTGGACAGTGAGGGAGGCACAGTTACCTCACGATTTGGAAAACTGTGTAGGAAAACCATGCGACCTTTCTAGGTCATTAAAAATTGGAAATATACCTTTATTACCTCTTCATATTTAACCCTAATTCCTCCCATTTTTCATCCCATTCAGGATTCTACAGCCTATTCACCTCTCCATCCTCTCCTTTTTCCCTTGGATCTTCAATTTTGGGGTGTATTTGGTGTGGTTTCATCAAGAATCTCCAATTAAGTGTCCTTATCCTCTTTATTTCTCCCTCTTTCTAGGGTTCTTCTCCACTCTTTCTTGATTCCATATTTTCCAGTGGGTTGAATTACCTAATGGTGGTCTGATATTGTGATGTGGGGTGAAATATTGATGATTAATGTTCAATATTTTCTTTATAGGATCTCGTGGTGGTGCAGTTGTGGTTTCACACAGATTTCCTAATGTTTCCAAGTGTGAGGTAGGTGGTTCATGATTTTACATTATTAGAATAGTTTGATATGCTTGATTTGTTTCTTAAATGTGTTCCATGGATTATTTTTTCAGTGAAAAATATGTTTTGGAAATGTTTTGGCATACATATGTGTTGTAAGTTGGTTTTTGAAAAGAAATTTGTTTTATTTAATGTGTGTTTCATTATGGTGTTTCTTGAACATGTTCTATTCCTTGTGTGAAAGGTGAAAAATTTGTTTTCAAAGATATTTAAAGGTGAAAATGTATTGAAAGTGGATTTTCCAAGTGAATTTGGTTTTTCTCATTTTGGTTTATTTTTGTTGCACCTTAAATGTGTTTTTGAATTGTGAAGCATGCTATAAAAATGTTTTTGTTGTGAAAATGATTTTGAAGGGGGTTTTCCAATGGAAATGGTGGGGTTATATATGTGTTATTCTTATTATATTTCCAAAAGGCTTTCATAGATTTTTCATGTGATGTGAAATGTATTTCCAAATGGTTTTGGTGTCTGTGTGAAATGGAAAGTTATTTTTTTATGGAAAGTGGTGGTTTCCATGTGGATTTTGACCGTTGGATTAATGTGAAAATGTGAAAGTGGTGATATCATTGTGTGGTTATGATTCTTTTAATGTGTATGTGAAAGTGTAGATTTATGTGAAATGTGAAATGGAATTTGAGCACAACGTGGATCCTTGGTATTCTAGGTGGGTGAACTAGATCTAGTATGCTAGTTGATTCAGAAGTGGTTGAGGTTCGAATTCATGTAGTAGGATTGATGATTTCAAAACTAACTGAACATGCGATATTATCGGAGACCACTAGACCTTGTGATGTGTTCCCCTCTTGTGGATCATTCAAAAGAACACTATTGGTATTGGATTATGATCTGGAGACCACTAGACCTTGGGATGTGTTCCTCTCTAGTGGATCATGAATGAGGACATTGTTGGTAGTTTAGTGGAGGATTTTGATCACCAAGTTATGAGGTTCTTAGAGTCTCACTAGTGTTAGATACCCTTAAGGATTTACCCACTGTTCTCTCTTGTAATATGATGCTTATGTTATGTGGTGCTAGCCATAGACATATGGTAGACCTAGTGTTTATTTATTTTTATTTCAAGTAAGCTTATTTATGAAAAAAGGTTTTTCTTATAAGGTGTTTCTTGAGAAATTTTTTCCAAATTTTTTTTCTTGGAAATGCTTCAAATATTTTTATGGAAATATGCATGTTGATTTGTAT
Source organism: Viscum album (assembly GCA_963277665.1). Lineage (NCBI taxonomy): Eukaryota > Viridiplantae > Streptophyta > Magnoliopsida > Santalales > Viscaceae > Viscum > Viscum album. Next base: position 404,282,910 of record OY728142.1, read on the forward strand.
TATAATGTTATAGTATATAATCTTTCTTTTGTGTAGATTCATATTGGGATTTGTATCACACCCTATATACACCTTTGGGTGTATGTAAACTTTGTTATGTATGAACCAGGTAAAGACAAGATATATCGTGACAGCGATGGCAGATCTGGTTGCTAGTGTTGCACTTATTGCAGATGTTGATGGTGGTGGATTTTGGGTTATGTACCTCTTATTTAATATATTTTTTGGGAGATTATTTTCATCCCCTTTCTATTATATTTTGATTTGTTTTGGTTAAACTTGTAAAAATTTGAATCTGAAAATTATTGTACCTCATTTGGTTATGTTCACCAGTTATTGTGTTGTTTATTATTGTTGGATGTTTATGATTATATAAACTGGTGAAATCATTCCAAAATCATATTTTTGATACCCATACACTAGTTTCCAGCTCATGGGTATTGGGAACACCCTTTAATCCATGGCATGAATCAGGCCGGGTGTCAGGTTGGATGGAATCCCAGTTTGGTTCATGAAACTTTAAGCTACAAATGGCATCACAATTTAATGTAAATAATTTCGTTAAATTATTAAAAATAAATAGTTCATACTCATTTATGTAAATAATGTTCAAATTAAACTATTTAACATTCACAAGTTATAAATTACTATGATTTATAAGTTGCAATTAACACATCATGTAACTACAACAAAGCTTTTACATTTAGAATCAGAATACAACAAGTCCATAATGATATATTGATTAGATTGATCATGATTCCCAATTTATTGAACTACCAGCCTTATAAATTGTAATTGGAATCCATGTAAACAAATTAATGTTTCATCACATGTAATCATAGTCACATAGCTCAAATATGTAATAATTGGTTAATTAAGGTGACACAATTAATATATATGGTAAAATAATGTTTAGGTTTATGTAGAAACTTTAATAAAAAATTATTTACCCATTACCTACATGAAACAATAGCACAATTCCATGGGTATAAAAATCAAGGCACTAATAACATAAAATAGGAAATGATCACAGTAATATAAATATGGAATGGAATATTCATGACATGTGAATACTCAGGTGCCTATAATGATGCATGAGACAAAAATTCCTTATTGAATTGGGACAAGGGTAAAAAATCAATGAAAATGATAATTATAGTGCTACAAATAATGTGTTTCACCCAACGGTTAAATCAATGTAACTATAAAAAGAACAATCTAAAATAGAAATATCCCTTTCCAGGTAATTTGGATTTTCTCTATATGTGGGTTAGATACTCCTTGGAACGTGATCATTATCAAATCTCAATACATTTCTAGTCTCCTATATCATAACCCAAATATTAAGACAAAATTAAAGGAAATCTTTGATACCACTTATATCACCCCAAGTCCAATTCACTAGTCATTGACCAAACTTGAGAGCCACTTGGCCTCAGGAACACCTCCCCGTATGCTAGAGGCTACTGATTAATAGTGAGGGTCTATGATAGTTTAGTGGGGAGACTATATACTCATGGTTAGAGTGAAACATAGTTTTATAATAATTAGATAAAAAATATAAAAAATATAATTATAAAGCATCATAATATGTAAATCATCCATAAATCATAAAAAACTGGTAGAAACCATATCAAATGTCATATATAAAAAGGTGTTGATCATGAAATGTGGATATAAGAAATGAAATTACTTGGTAATAGAGAAGTAGGAATATAAAAAAAGATACAAAATAGTAAAAAAAAGACCAAAAGTTATCTCCTATAGCATAACAATCATAAGATCAACCCTCTACATCTGTACTACACCCTATTATATAAATCAAGCATCCATAGAAGGCCACTTCCCCTTGTCCCCACCTGCATCCATGAAGTTTATCTAGGTACCAATCCGAGGTCTGAATAGGGTGTGAGATATAATCAATATTCCACCACCAATGGTGTCTATAATGAATCTTTTTGGTGCATATAAGATGAATTAGTGTGTAGGTATAACAGTAATAAATGATGTAAATTAATAAGTGGTACAACTCCAATCTACATTTCATGAAATTATCAAGAAGTCCATATATAATGAATAAATTTACAATAGAGAAAGTCATCATCTAAAACCTACACTAACATGTCAAGTTTCAAGAAAGTACGACATACACCGAATAATCATGTATCAAACCTATGAGGGTCAAGACCCAGGTCCAATGACCAAGGCATCCTCTTCAAGTCCACAAAGATCATCCATTGAAAACTCAATGTAATGTAGACCTGTATGGGCCAAGAACCTAGGTCCCATGATCAAGGAATCCTCTTCGATTCCACAAATATCATCCATAGAAAACTCAGTACTGAATTGGGTGGAGCCCAGGGAGCATGTTTGAGATGGTCCAATAAAGCCAGATCCAAAGTAACATTCCAAGGAACCCAATATAAAATATGCATGTGGGTCATCAGTTCCATACCATGATACCTCACATCGGTTCCACACCATTTCATCAATGATCAACATAATTTATATATTTATTTAAGGGACCATGTTAGTGTTCATTCCCTTTATTAATTGAATTAATCATTTTAAATTATTTAATCAATTCACATACAAATGATAAGAAGGAGGGCTATGTTACTATTCATTCTACTTTACTAATCAATTACATAATTATGGTTAAGCCAAGGGAATTTTCATTTCATTCCAAAAATCAAATTTATTCCATTTCATTACACCTTTAAATCATAAATAATAGGGTGTTATAAGAGGTAGTTAAAATTTAACAATTTATTCAATTTATATCCGGATATCATTAATAATTAGAAAGCTCAAATCACTCCAAGGGTGGAATAATAATAACAATAGAACAAACCCATGTCAATAGTGGTTTGAGTTGATGTTAACAACCTATAATCATGCACATGAGTTTAATAACATGTTTAAATCATGTTTTAAAAAATAAATTTAAATATTTTTTAATTTAAGGAAAAATTCTTGGAATTTATGGAATATTAAATAATGTTACAAATTATTAACAAAAAAACATTTATGGAAAAGGTATAGACCACCTACCTTATATGGGTAGTAAACTCCTCTTATATTGCTGGCCTTTAACTTATTATTGAACGGTAGAAATTAAAGAAATAGACGAATACCTTGAAAATAGTTCATATTAGCTCATATGGATTTAGTATTTCATATGGAATGGTAAAATAATAAAATAAGTAATAATATTGAGGATATTAACGATATGGATCCAATGAAACAAATGACACATGATTCTTATCTCAAACTAAGAAGCTATCAAAATACCTTGTAGGAGAGGTGATGGGAGATCCAAAATGTGAGATGATATGAAAAATGGTAGGATAAATAAGGGTTTAATTATTAAATAAGGAAGGGGGAAATAAATACTTAACATATTTTTAATGGGGTGCATGGTTTGGGAACAATGTTTGTCCAAACTAGGTACCAACCATGTAGACTTAATTCCTAAGTGTCACTAAGCATAGGGGCTAGGTACACAGATTGAAAAACTTTGTGCACCCCATGTGGGTCACCTTTGAAATTACTCTATGGGTTTTCACATGTCTATATGTCCTCACTTTCACATTTTATCAAACCATTCTCCTCTATATATGGGTCACATGGTTGAGCTGCACTGTTACTATAAACAGTGCACTAATAGTGCTCCTCATGCTATTTTTCAAAAAAATGGAGCTCCAAGATTCGAGTGAGTCTCGGACACTCCAGAACCTTTCCTTAAACAATTATTTTATTAAATTAAGAGAAAAAAGATATTTAAACAATAATTTAAGGTATACATACATTATAATAAAATTTAGGAAGTTTCAACAAGTTTCATGAAATATTAATGCATAACGCATTGAATGGAATTTTCATAGAAAAATATTTTTCTAAACAATGAATGATTTTATTTGTCATTTTAGATAAACTAATTGAATTTAATTCATTTTAAAAGTATACTTTTATTTTATTTATAAATATATATTTTATAAAATTATTAATCATATTCATTCTCTCTTATTCAATGGTTTGGTTTTAACAGTCATACTTAAATATTTATATTTTATCTAAATATATCAAGGTATTATTTAAGTTTGGTGTTTTGTGTAGAGAAATACATTAAACACATTATCATATTTAAAGGTATTAATATAATAAAATATTAGGGTTTAACATATACCTAGTGACATTGAGGATAATTTTAGTTATAAATATTTCAGACCCACCTTAGGTCTACAAGACCATGTTTGAGTTCATGATGCTGTATTCAGATGAGGTTATCCTTGAACTTGATGTATAATTGATTTATCTTCATTATTGGGTGCTCAAGTGAGATATATTAAGTGATATTAAACTATTTTTTATCACTTTATACATCCCCACCATTTCTATATTCTTTGTGTGAACTTTTGTAGTCAATAATTTTCTTTTGGAATTGTACCTTGATTGGGAATAGGATGTAATTTCCCTACAGTTATCCAATAGTGTGGAATGGATATACCTTTATGTTTGAGGATGCACTAAGATAAAAGGACACATTTTTTTGGCTTAGTTTTTCTTCATTAAGTGATGTTGTATGAAGAGATTATGATGTGGGAGAAGATATATGTGGGTGATGCTCTAGACCATCTCCCCCCAACCTCTAAAGAGTCCTCATTAGGTACAAAAGTATAGATATTATGACCATAGATAGTTTTACACTATAAATGTATCTAATAAAAAAAATAATATAATAGGGTCCAAGGTATGATTTTATTATTATTTAATGACACTCATACTAATTTTTGTTGGTATAATCTATTTATTTCTTCTAATTTTGTTGTTCAGTAGTATAAGATCATCGTATATCTCCTATCCAAAACTCATTATCTGGAGATTCCTATATGTGGGGATTATCTCTTTATTCACATTGATTGCTATTGTTATATTTTTTTCAAATAAGGGATATTATAAATAGCATTTCAATGTGTTGGGAGGATATCCTATAAAATCATAATTAAGGTGGACTGGTCATTCCATGTTCATATTACAAGGTTTGTGGATATTGAGTTGTATTGTGCGGTTGAGAAAATGGGTTGAGGTCCATAAAAAATAGTGATTTAGAAACTTGAGATGGATAAGTTTATCAACCCTAAATAGGTTTTTGAATATTTCCTCATATTGTTTTGATTTTATCATTTCTCTATTATGATGCTTCAATGTGTTGGTTTCCTATAGTGATGAATAACCATACATATATTTTTTTTAAGAAATTTCAAATGTTACTCTCAACATCAAATGAGATTTTGTATCATATTTATACTTGGGTTTTTACTGATGAAATATATGATATATTTGATATATTGAACAATATCATAGATTTTATGGTGTAGTAGGGATACTTTTTGGAGTATGGTATCGATAGGCTCATTCATTATTATACTGCTAGTTGAAAGGGGAAATGCATTCGTATTTAAAAACAAGTCAAATTAGCCACATTTCTAGTTTTTTTAAATGGTTTTCCCATGGTAATAATTCATGAATAACTATAGATATTTTTAAATCCTAGTGGTATATTTAGGATTACGGAGATAATTATAAATGTTTATGAAACCCTTGGGTAGTTCATATGGTATTTGTTGGTGACACACCAAATTGACCTGAATCAGAGGGCATGTAACCCTGGTGTTTTAAATTTTTTCTTAAATTATTTTGAGTGTATAATTGTATTTATATACTCTAAAAGTTGGAGTGTTATATTTAAGATATCCATCCCATTGTTAGTCATTTTTTTCATGAAATAGTGGTGTGATGTTTGGTCTTTGTAATGTTTGAGGTCATAATAGATTATATGATCAGAATTTCATAATAGTGGCTTGAAAGCTAATGGACGTAACTTAAATTTTGTTCATTTTATTATGTGGGGATTAATGATTATATAACATCTATGTTTTTGGTTTTTTTGGAAGAAGTAGACTTATCATTTCTTTCATCAATTATGGTATCACTCACATTTTAGTTAGCGAGGGAGGCCCATCTTGGCAGTGTCAACTATAGAATCATGGGAAGATGTATATTATATGACAAAACACCTATATTGTATTATAAATGTGGACACAATATCATCAAATTTATTGGAGGTATAGTGGTTTCATAATTAGACTCATCTAGTGTTTTTTAATGTTTAGTTTTGAATTGATTTTTCCTAGTACATTTGTGATCTTGGAGATATATGTATTTCTAATAATTAATGTTTATTGTGTGGTGAATTTGTCTATGTGTTAGATAATTTTTCATAGTGTTTTGAGGTTTTTGGATGCTTAGTTCAGAAATGTGTTATATTGGGTTGATAATACAACAGAGCAGGATTATATGAACAAGTTAGGACCATAAACTTTGGATTTTTTCATAATAGGTATCTAATATTTTAAAGTCTAGTTGTATGTTGTTAAAATTGGTTAGTGTCATTATTTGATATGCTTGTAAGTCTCTTTTATTAAGGATTATAATAATCCAACTGAGTTATATTATATGACTAATGGAATCTTATATGGATTTGAATATGTGATTGTGTGATTTTAACTCATGGAAAAGGAATGATGAATCCTTGGATTGGTCATGTCATTATTCTTAGTGTTGGAAATGTTGGTTTATGTTCCCTATAGGGTGGTGATAAGTAGTTTAATAAAACATTAAGGAGCCTCTCCTTGGGATCTATTGAGGGGTAAGTGTAGAATTATTAGTTTAATTACATTATTGTAGGGGTTTTCCTAAATTAATGGTTTTCATGTGTTATTTTATGGGTCACTCTCTAAATGTGGAGAGCATGACACTCCCATTGGAGGTTCTATTGGTATTAAGACATAATTATTTGGATTCCAAAAGTTTATGGTTGTAGTTCAATCTATTTAGATGATAAACCTATGGATTGAGTGTTTTATGGTAAGGAATCATAGAAGGAATTGGTATAAAGTAATATTCAACATTTTTCATATCTTTTCATTGGAAATGGGATTTAAAAAATCCATCCAACTAAGGGAGTGGATATCCATGGATGGCAGTCATGATGAAAGTTCTATATTTTTTTTTTCCATTTTTGGTTATGTCCTAAATTATAATTGATCCTTGTCATCTTTTAGTAGGTGATATATGAGAGAAGGTACATTGCGTCCCATGTGAGGTTCTATCATATATTTTCTTGGTTTAGTTGTTCCAGTTATTTAATTTTATGGAAGGAAAAGTTTTAATGTTTGGGAAGGTGTAGAAACTCATATTTTTTCTTGATAAAAACATAGTTTATTATGGTTCAATAGCTTCATTTTCATCCTTTTCCGAAAGTAAAATATTTAATGTTGGGGAGGGTGTAGTAATCCAGTTATTTTTTTTCTAAAAACATATTTCATTATATATTTTCAAAGTTCTAGGTAATAAAAAGGAGTAAAGTTTTATATTTACCCTAGAAAATGAAATTAGAAGTTTTTTGATGGTCAGGTTGATCTAGGAATGTGGGGTATACCCTTTGGATGAATTTTAGTGAAGTTCCAAGTTGATTAATTTATAAGGGAAATTTAATATATATTAAGTAAAAAGATACTTATCATGTGAGAATGAACATGAATATATTTGAAATAGAGGTTTGGATAGAGATTCTGACACTAAATTTTTGTTTGTATTAGGTGTTATTACCTAGGAGGGGTGTTATTTTTATATTTAGGATTTGGGTCCCAGATCAAACCATTTACTATATTTCTATATTTTTATCCAGTGGACTAGCCTATGGAAAATAATTTATTCCTTATATAATTTATCTTATGGTTATCCATTTTAGGTAAAAAATACCTAAGAATAATTTGAGGTTCTATTCATGGTTAATTTTCCATGATACCTTGGATCTAGGAATGAATCTAAAGCATTGGTGAATTTTCATCAAGGTAAATGGTTATTATCAATCCTCTCATCTCATCCCATTACTTAATATAATCAAAACATTATAAATCCTATGTTTTTTCTTCTATGATGATTATAGAATTCTTGGGAATCATAGGGTTAAAAAATTTGAGATGAAAAAAACATTGTGTTCATGAGGAAACAACAGATATTTTAATAATTAACCTTTTTTTCTACAAGATATAGGATAAATATATGATATTTCACACTTCTACATCATTCTTATTTGTTTATAAAATTCCAAAAATTATATTTTTATATTTATATGATTTTTTATATAGTTTCTCTATTTTTTATGATGAATTTTTTTAATAATGTTCTTGGATATTTTTACCCATAATTCTTATTGATTATTATTATTGAACAATTATTTCTCTGCTAGGCTGTTCAAGTAAATATGGTTATCAATTCTTTAAAGGCATATAAAAAACCTAAATTAGGAATATAACTTTGATTTTCAAGATAAATAAAAAATCATATGATTATTCAATCAAAAAGTTTTATCTTAGTGATTTGTAGATTATTATTTATTATAAAGCATTAAATGAATTTTTGACTTGGATATTCCAAATATTCTATGAAAAATTACATCGATGATCAATGGTATTTCCCTTGAAGAGTTCCTAAATACCTGTAATCAAAATTTTCCATTTTTTTGACTTAAAATTTGAGTGGATGTTGTCTTTACGAACTAACATTCTCATTATCGTCTTTCCCCAATAGTATTTTTTAGTTTCCATAGGCTATCAAAATGGGTGACGATTTAACATTTGTTTAACCTAACGAATTTAAAATCAAAGATTGACGATGATTTGTCCAATATGGAAGGGTATTGATAAGAGTGCCTTATAAGTAACTTAGATGGTAATCGAGACATGTGTTAATGTATGAAAGTACCACTAAAATATCAACCCTGAATTCTAATATAAAAATCAAGAGCGAGATACATCTTAGATGATGTAATAGGGGAATGCGTGGTAGGATGTGAAGTATTTAATGATGAAAGAAACACAAATTGTGGGAAACTAATCATTAAGGTTCTTGATTATATGATTATATAATTCATAGTCTATTGTATTACACACTTTGTCTTAGTCTATATGAAATGATAGAGTTTTACTAATATTATATATATATCACACTGGGTTAGACTTCATGTCACACACCATGTACACAGGACTCGAGAATCTACCATAGTACACACAAGAAAAATCAATATTTCCTTCACATATTTTGGACTAGTGTACCCACAATATATAAAAATAGAACAACATGGGTTCCTATGGTATTACACACTGAACCAACTCATGGGTACCACACGCCATGTACCCTACGTGGAAAACCATATAGGTCAACTCCACATGAATTATTTATCAAAAATACATGGCTATAAATCTATAAAAGGTGGCATGTAGTGTATATACAATGTAAATGTTTTGTACTATGTCATTTATAATTTTTTTATATCTCTTATCCAAGGTGTTTGATTTGGATAATTAAGACATCAATTCTGAGAAATTTTACATATAGAGTGGGAAGGTTCATAAATCATCCTCAATAAGAGTTTTTTTCAAATAATTTAGGATGAATATTTATTTTAGGTTTATGAGATGAAATCTACGTATGGGAAAGATGTTCGATATAGAAATTAGGTTAGTAATCCCCTTGAAAATTTGTTAGGATAGGGCATGGGTACCCCATAAGTATTGTGGTGTAACCTACACCACCATAGATTATGGGCATAAGGATTATATACTCAGAGTTTGGACCTTATATATTATAATCAGATCAATTCCCCATCAATTTCAATGAGGTTTGGGTCAAAAATAATATAGGAGGAGTTAGTAATTTCCCACATGATGGGGATTAGGTACTATACTTGTATATGTAAATGGATTTCCTATGAGAGGGTTTGTGTGTCCTTTATCCAGTTATGATAGATAAACCCCTAAATTTAAATCACTACTCATTGAGGCATTTTATGATTCCCCTTATATGGTATATTCATAGCTTGGATGTTATAAGATATTGGTAGTTTTTACAAATTATACAATGGATATTGTAAGTTCTGTTTAAAATCATGCATACTTGGTTTCCTATGAGATATGAAATATAACTGGGTTTATTACATTTGACTTTATAGGACTTATATTAATCTATGATTCATTGTATTATTTTGATATTTGGTCCTTATTGAATTTTAGCTGATAATATTGAGATTATTCCTTTTTTACATTATTGTGTTGACCTTAGAGAATATTAGGAACCATTGGTTTTCTTCTTATTTACCTTTATAATTCCAAACATTCTAATGAAAATGATTTAAAAGTTGGCTTCATCCATGTTATCAACCCTAAAAATTTTGATGAAACCAACACCACTGGTGATGCTGATGAAAATAATGTTTTTGAATAGGCTATAAACCCTATCAACCCTAATGATTGTGATGAATTCAATGGAACTAATTTTTCCAATAAAACTAACAATGTGGATGACCTTGATGACACCCAAAATGTTTAAATTGTTCAGGATATTGACTACACTAAAGATATTGATACCTTTTACACCACTAAAAATACTAAGGACACCAACTCCACTAACAACCATGTTGGATCCGATGACCTTGAAGACACTAATAAACTAGAAAACCACAATGATTCTGATGATCCTTTCAACCTTGATGATTCCAAGGATGTCAATGAATACATCATCCCTAATGAACCCAATTATGCCAAATTTATGGATTATTCTGACAATAATGAAAATATCAAATAAATTTATGACTTTGATGTCCTTGATAACTTAATGATATAGATGTGACCAACGGTGCATCATCTCTTGTCAATGTTGATGATTTTGATAGTACTATAATTGTGTTTACCTTTACAATTCCGAAAACACTGATTCCATTAATGATTCCACTATTATAGACAACCATAATAACACTAAAAACACCAACACCCTCGATAACCCCAACCACACTTATACAATTAATGACCATGATGAACATTAAAACCAAATTACATTGATGAACTTGAAGACATCAATGAAACTGATGATAGAAATTACACTTTAATTATGAAAATACTAACAACCTAGGAACATAGTTGACCCTAATGATATTGATAAAACATACGGTTCTGATGACACTGATGCTTCCATTATTAGCACCGATGTCTTTAGAAACAAAAACACAAAGAGAACCACCTTATACATAAATTTCAATGAGCCTAACACCACTAATGATATTGACACCAATAAAACCAATAAAGTTGAGGAAATCGATGACACTAATGATACCAATGTTGTCGATGAACCGGATGTGACTAATAACACTGATGCCACCACAAATTTCAAAAAACCCCAATGGTACAAATGTTGACATCGATGATGATGATGATACCACTAATGCTAATAACATCGATAATGTTGACGATACTAATTACTTAGATGGTTTGAATGAAACTGACACCACTAATAATTTTTTGGACACTAATTACCCTAATGAATCCAATTAAACAAATGAAACAGATAACATCAATTATGGAAATAACATCAATTTACCTAATAACCCCTATAAATTAGATGATAACAATTTCCTTGATGATTTTGATGATGCATATGGCACCGTTGGAACCAATGGTGCAGAAAGAACCGACAATGATGATTACCTTGATGACTACAACAATGGATATGAACCTAATTTACCCTGATTATTTTAAGTATGTTGAAGAGGCTAAGAAAGAATATAACCCTTACAGTATTGAAAACACCAATGACCCTGACATTTTTGATTATCTCAATAACCATTAATCCATGGTTAACACTTATGATGATGAAAAAACTAATGAAATCAATTCAAATGATTCAATTAACAAACATTACTATTATCATGGTACAAATAGTGTCAAAGACACTAAGAGAACCAATGAAATTAAATACAATGATGACAATAATGAAATTGATCATAGTAACAACATCAAATCCACTAAAAATTTTAGCATCTCTGTTGACCCCAATAAACTAGATTACACTGATAACCCAGATGGCACCAAAAAATCCTCTTACCCACCAACAAAAATAATGATTACAATATATCTAACAACATAGAAGATATCAATAATACCATTGAAAAGAGTACATTGAAGCCCTTGATGTCATCAATGGTGTAGGTGAACCTAAAGACATCGTTGACCCTAATGACCCAAATGATGTTGAGGTGATCGATGATGTTAATTAACCCAATATCCCCACCCACTTAGATGAGTCCAATAATAAATATAACTATGATGGACTAATAAACCTAATGGCCATGTCGATTCCATCACTACCTATGTTGTCGATGCTCTAATGTCACTGAGGATTCCTATGAACTCAGAGACTCAAAAAACCATGATGATAAGAACAATGTCAAAGACCCTAATTACCAGAATGATGTAAACAATGTCGATCACATTGATGACCATGACAATGATGAGGAAATAGAAAAATTGATGACCCTAATGACCTCAATGATTTTGATGACACTGAAATTTTTTACTACATTGATTACACTATAAAAATATTTGTTTCCTATGAAATTAATGCTGTTGATGATGCTAAAAAACATTATTGACCATTAAAATGATATCAAATACTCCTTGAAAACCCCCATGATGCCAATGAACCTAATGACCAAGACACCACAGATGTCCCCGACAACACCAATAATTCCAAAAATACTAACAGTGCGGACCATGATGAAAATGACATTTCCCTAGAAGACAATGATGAGAATAATAGAAAAAATAATGCAACTGGTTCATAGACCCTAATAATGATAAGTACATCGATGGTGTCAATTACACCAATGAAATAAATAATGATAATGATATCAATGACACTAATGAAACCAATGAATCTGACCATGTTGATAATACCAATGATGCCAATACCACTACTGACCTTGATGAATCTTATGATCCTGATTAACATAATCACATAAATGAAACTATCAATGTGGAGGACAATGATGGCATTGATGACATCCAATGAAACTAATTAAACCAATGAAATATATAGTAATGAAGAACCTAATGAGTCAAATGATGATAAAAACCTCAAAACATAGATGATGCCGAGGATTCCAATGACCATGATGACATCAAATACCCAAACAACATTAACAACACTAATAACACCAAAAAACAAAATGAATCTTATAACGTAGACAACATTTATAATGATGATAATGATGTTTATAAACTCAATAATGGAAATGGTGTTTGTGATTTCCCAGAACTACACACTCAGATCCAGTTCTCATAGACACATAAACTATATAATTTCTTTGACACCAACTATAAAATCGTGGTTTGTAACCATCATTAATTAAAAAAATCAATAATTATTAATGCAACACTAGCATCCTGAATATCTTTTTAGCTTTATATATTTAGAGAATTAATAAAAAATATAAACTAATAAATACTATATTCTTTACATCAGATAGATAATTTTACTATTATATATGATACTACTTAATCCATAATGAGTCTTCAACATCTTGCATAAATTCATTCACACATTATATCCTTATAAACATGTCATGTGTAGTACATTTCTTTATAACCTAGGTAAATAGAAACATAAGAATCAATGAGATCAAATTACCAGTAATGGAAAACATGAAAATAAAGAAATCATGGAATAAATGTGGAATAAATATCTTGTAAATAATAGGTAAACAATATAAATTCATAAAAAACTTGAAAGTGAGAGCATGATTCATCCATGAAAATAAATAAAAACATGGATATCAATAATAATAATCTCATACTGATGGAATTCATAACACCATACATAAAAACTCCATTATCAATGATTTATTCTAAGAAAATTTCTTATCATCAAAACCGTAGTTAATACATCTTGTTGAATTGTAAAGGAATACACCAAATACTCAAACTTGTTTTGTCTCATGAAACCCATCGATGCATCAAGGGGATATATAATTTTGGGACGCACCCATCACCTAATTAATTATAGGCATTCACCATAAGATCTATCAAGAACTTTTATATCATTCCATGAGAAACCTATTACTAAACAGAACATGGTTATATGTATAAGGAGAAATATATAAATCAATACATAATAAACCTTTATTAGAAGCTGAAAATCATCAATAAAGTCAATAATTTTCCACATGTTAATTAAAGTAATAATATGATCATAACCCATTATGAGAAAGAAGGTGGATGGTCAAACAATACATAGTTAATTTTCCAATAATCATCCGCATAATAATAATAATATATGGTTCACCATTACTTTTCCCCATGTCAATAAAATAAAATTATTTCTAGGTGGAACATATCCTATTTGAATTATATTAAATATTATGTTCACGCCGTATAGAGAAATTGGTATACAATTAAGTGTATAATTTATTAACATGATCACAATCCATTTATATGAGGAAGGTGGATGGTTTAAAAAGAATATATCCCTAGTGTAATAAATTAAACATAGAAGGATGTTAACAAAGTTCAAAAACATCCTTTAAAAAGAATGATTTGAATTGTATAAAAAAATAAGGGATCATGAATCAAATTGCTTGATTCCATGAGTTCAATCCCCCAAATTATAATATGTACCTATCATGAAACATAAACCCATTAGGGTAAATTATATGGAAAATGATAAGGGAAATGGTAGTGAAAACTTAAAAATATTTTAGAAAATATTTTTAATATTGAAATAAAATAGGAAGTCATGGGTTTCATCTAAAATTATTTTTCAAAAGTTAAAGTGTAAATATAATTAAAAAAATTTATATTTAAAATAATATCCAATAATGGATCCTTGAAAACGAAATAATACTTTATCTAGAAAATTTAGATCCAAAACATTTGATTATGAAAGGGAAATTTTTAGTACTTAAAATTACCATTATTGATAAATCAAATTATAAAAAGTGTAATAAAAACATATTTGAATTAAAATTTAATTTTTCAAAAAGGATTATAAAATACCTATAATAAAATATTACGGTGGGAGAACCCAGTCATGGTAAAAAAATTCTCAAGATAAAACATTATAACTCAATGAAGGATATTTTATTTACCAATATTCATTACAAGAAAAAAATATCCATAGGTGAGAAATAATTTTCAAATGATTTATGTGGTATGAATTTATATCCCTAGAAAAATATTATAGAATAACAAATAATACACTCAATGGTAGAATGTACCCAACTTATATGAAACAATTTCAGAGAACGATCATAACTTAATGAATGAAAATTGAGTTTCTAAAAATCATTACAATAATGGAAACAACTGAATCAATATCCAATTGAATAATAAAATAATATTTGGATATTAAATCCCATTAAATACAAAGATTATGATAAAAATATATCATTGGGTATTGAATACACCATATAATGGAAACATGATTCATAAAATATTTTATGTCTCAAAGAATCAGAATTGAGACAAAAAAACCCTTGCAACTTGAGTAACACTTTAATAAAAACACCTTATAAGTAAATAATTTAATTGAAAATCAAATAGAATTAATAAAATATAATTCATGATATTATATCTAAAATATTTATTATATACAAAACAAAAATGAAATTAGGTTCATAATACCAAATATATCACAAATAATGGAATTTGAGATGAAAACCCTTACCTCTTATTCGTGAATTCCTTGAATGCAATTTAACCTCCTATATCACAAATATATATCTGAATCACATAATTTATAACCATAATCATGACCATTTACTTTAATACTCTTTATAAATAATCATTCTCTACCTGAATTCTTCTAATCTATAGGGTGTTTATTGTTTTGATCATTTGTACTAGTTTTATAATAAAGGTGTTTGTGTTCATTCTTATTTAAAAGTTAATCATTAAAATATCATTAAAGTTAATTTTAGGGATTATTTATAATTATTTATGATTCTTCAAACCCCTTTCATCAGTGTCTTAGACTTTATCCTTGAAGATGAAATTGATAACAAACATGTTTTGGTGATTCTTGATGATCAAAGTGTGTTTTCTTAATTAATGAATTAAATATTTATATAATATATAAAGAAACAAAAATAATAATTAATTACACATTTATATCATATTTTATCATTAATTATATTACCATATACATTCATGATATAAATTCATTTTATTTTTCAATTAGGTGATTAAACTGACCCAAACATGAACATACCTGGATTTAATGAATGATCATGAGGAGGTTTTTCTATGATACCATTATAAAATAAGTATAATGATTTAATTTAATTTTTATTGGGGTGATATATCAAAATTTTAATAATTTATATAAATATTTAATGAATATGAAATCATTACATTATTGGGACAAAAGATTATCCTCTTAGTATGATTTTTCAAATTGATTAAATTAATGATGATCACTTGTTGATCATATCATTAATATTTTCATAAATGTGTAATAAAAAATATATTTTTAAATCATAAAAAATATTTATCCTTTAATAACATTATTTTATACAACCTTTAAAGGTGGTGAATTAAAATCAAACACATTACATCACATAGGTTATATTCCGCACAACGTACAAATGACATTTTTGTTTTTCTTAATGGATGGGTTATATGAATAATAAGTCATAATACCCTTAATATAGTAACATTAAAGTATATAAATGATAATAATATCATTATATTAGTGTTTCTAGAATAAATTTTAATGAGGATAATTAAGAATAAAAGATAAGTAGTTGATAAAACTCATGTCGGGGACTTGAATTTATTTTGGAAGTCTCATTGGAAATGATGTCCTTATGCTAAATAATGGTGATAATAATATTTTGAAAGTGTGATAGGGTTATTATATGAGAAAATAAAATATTTTTAATGATAAATTTTAGGAATGTTTTTTCTTAAAGTGGTGAATATGTCACCCTTTTATAAGTGAAGGAAAGGGTAGTTTTGGGAGTATCCCTTATAGTTTCAATAATATAATTTTACTATACAAGTTTCAAAGGAAAAAATGTAAATAATAAGAGAGTACGATGACTGTGGGTTGAATATCACATCAACCACTCTTTTTTAGAATTTTTTTAGAGATTTATCCTTTTTGTTTGAACTTGTTAACTTTTACCTTGATTTACTTTTACCATTGTAATTATTGTCTTACATTAGTAATTAATTTTAATAAAAAAATTAAGATTTATCATTTTACCTAATTTGATCCATTAGGTTTATAATTTGAATATAATTTTATCATATAAAATTTATAAATATATGAAATATTAATTTTAAAGTAATCACATTTGATTTCATACAAACAACTTTTAGAAAAATAACATTTTTAGTCTTTAAATTTAAATATAAAATAAAATTATATTGAAGATAATTTTTAATGAAATAAATTGTTATATTATAAAATAAATAATAGGTATGAGGATTTAAAGTTAATCGAAAATCGAATCTTCCTTGTAAATACATGATTCAATGAAAATAATGAAAATAATTTTTTTATTAAAGAATTATTTTAATTAGTTTTAAAATTAATTTCAATAGTTTTTATAAGCTAAAATAATATTTTAAAATTAATAAATATATTTCTCAAATTAATATTTGATTTCGTAAAAGTTTTTATAAATTTACAGGTCTTTCTGTAAAGCCATGCAAATCACAAGTTTTGTGAAAACCATATTTTCTGACTAAAAACCATCCTTTTCAGAAAATGATAAAAAATTAATACTTAGTAAATTTTGATATTAGGAATTAAAAAATTAAAATAATTTTATAAATTTGAAATCCAAAAATTTACAAATTTGGTTTTGAATAAAATAATGATATATAGTTGAAAAACTATCTGAATTAATAAATGACATATTTAGATATTAACTATTATTTTTATCATTTAATACCATTTACCTAATTATTTTTTGTTAACCAATTATTAATATAAAACATAATATATCAATAATAAAATTTTTCTTGAAATATAGATGCATATCACCTAAAAGTTATTTTTTTATAAAATTACATTTCTAAATAATAAATGATCTTATTAGTCATTTCGAGTAAACTAATTGAATTTTATTCATATTAAAAGTAGCCTTTATTATATATATGAATATTATTTATAAATTTGTCACTAATATTAATGTCTATTTATTCAATGGATAGGTTTTAATGTTCATACTTAATAATTTATATTTTATCTAAATATATTCCACTTCCATTTAAGTTCGATGAAGCATGTAGAGAAAGTTATCAAGAAAATTGACTTACTTAATGGTAATGATATAATTAAATTTTAGTGGGTAACATTCCCCCACATCCCCCCTAAATAAATTGTGACCACATAATTTGACTCATTAGATTAGATTAATTTATAAAGTGAACTCAAAATTTACCATACACCGTTAAATGATCATGGGTTTTTTAGGATATGAAATGAGATTTATCTATATTAAATAATCACTATAAGTCCATTATATTGTGAAATAACACATTCCAAATTTCAAATATAATTATACCAAGGGATTTATAAAAATATACATAAGTAATAACTTCCCACACCCTTGAAAGGGATTTAAATTATAATCATACCACTATGGGATTTTATTTATAATTTAATATCCAGTATTTGGTGAAATCTTACATGACATATGATACTAAAAATATCTAGGGAAGCTCATTATTTGATTCATTAGTATTAATTTCATATTATTCCCTTATTTTCATGGTTATTGGTGACTGCCTCCTTCATTGGCCCTTGGACTAGGACATTGAGTCATATAATTCACAATTTTCTTATAACTGAAGCAATAATTTTTTACCTCTTCTCTATTTTATTTACTATTGTGAGTTTGATGACCTTAAAATACACTCTTATATAATTTACATATCACTTTAAGGAAATTTTTCCCATGTTTCTTCCCATATTCTTGATATATAAAAAATCACATTTTTATTCCTTAAACATCTTCATCACATGAACTTTCACGAGACTCCATATTTATATTCCTTATTGTGTTTGGGAATTCAAATATATTCACATTATGAATCATATTTTGTGATAGTTGGTTTGTTATAATTACATATATTCTTAATCCATATCCGATTTTGATGGGTTGTTCATAATGGTAATATCTACATCATCCCTTACACCCCTAGTTCCTTCTAGTTCCAAACATTACTAAAACAAAAATATTTAACATGAATTATGATACTTATAAGTGAATTATTATAAGTGGACAAAAAAAATTAACATCAAGATGTATCAATTTATAACACTATCATGTTAGTCTATATTTGTTACAAATCAACTTGTATCAGACTTGTTTCAACCAATATCTCTCTCAATATAACATATATCATTAATGGTTCAACCTAAGTTAATTTGAGTTGGGTTCTCTCAAACATATTAACCTAATCCTTAAAAAATATATATAAAAGTCCCATGAACATTTTTAATATATTCTATGCCTAATAATCATTTAAATATATGTGTACAAATTCTAACTTACCCTTCCTCAGACAATATTAACCATTACCACAGGAATATACCCAAGTATGTATATACCCTAATCATATAATATCATTGAAATACATTACCTAAAATTATTTTAATCTATAAGACATTAAATCACAACATGATTATATATTCCTCAAAAAATTGACTTTGGAATTAACCCTCAAATAGTATTAACCACTAGTTCATAAGTTAACACACTTGTCACTATATATCATAATCCCTAAAATGATGTGAACTTATCTAAAAATATAATGAATCATTTATAAATTCCAAGTTTACCAATTATTATCTAATTTAATTCATCAAAATAAAACCACCATTTGTTATCTCATCATTAGGTATGTATTAAACTAAAGAGTTATCCATACCCCAATCATGTATTCTCTAATAGTTATCCCAAAAAATATATAATTGTCACAAATCAATTTTTAAGGATACTAATACCATTCAATATATTTTTCCATACCATTAATGTAAGACTATTAAAGAATAATCCTATAATGTATCAAATAAACCTCATAAATTTTAGAATATACCTGAATTTAATCAATAAATATCACTCACTAATGGGAATAGATAAGAGTTTCAATATTATTAAAATATGAGTCTCACTACCTTAAGTAAGACATGGGAATTAAAATTTTAACACCATAATAGTAATATAATAAAATTATCAACCATTTACGCATTCTCCCTTATTCAGTTATAAGTAATAGTGGTTTGTGGATATATACCTTTCTCAGCTTCATTTTTATTTATTTATTTTCAACCAAATACTAAAACTAAAATGGTTATGATAATATCCACAATATTTATATGAAAAAATAAATATAAATTGTTTTCCACTTATTAAACCTTTTAAAAAAATGATACTTTCAGATAAACCTGTGACTCTTCTTTGTTTAATCCTTGGTTATCCATGGTTATTTTTATATTAGGTTCTCTAAACTAATTAATCAATATCATTATTAAATCATTTATAAGGGTTCTTAAAGAGAATGTGATTAACCAAGGTATATCCCTCAGTAATACCTCACCATGTGTATAACCTTCATCCCACTCATTATGTATTAGAGTGACGATTGATTTAATGCTCAAAAAAATCATTTTTAGGGCGATTAACCCTAGTTTCATCTATTCCATAGCCACATCCACATTACAGTATCCAAATAGTGATGTATTTATAAGAATAATCACATAACCTCTACTTTACCAAAACATAATAATATTATCAAATTTAGAGAAATAGGGTCATCACAAAGGATTTCTTATCATAATACCTAAATAAAATGTGCATTATTTCCTTAAAATTAAATCATATACCATTATAAAGGGAAATCTATACCTTTGAAATTGTGATCAACCATAACTTATCAGTCCTTAAAATTATCCTAAAAAAATATACTAATCTCCAAAGTTATCCAAACCATTCCTTTAATACCAAATGTGATTCCTTAGATCCGACCTCCTAGATTTAGTGCTCATATACACATACTTTACATACATAATTTGATACTAGCTATAAAAGTGTATATATAACCATACTTAATTTTAAAAAATTAACGATTAATGTATTATTTAAATCTTGAGGATATTTTTTGGTTTAGGGATATAGTGAATTAGAAAAAAACAAAAACCAATTAATATCATGTAATTTTAGATCAAATATATAATATTATCATTATATAAAAAACTACTTAATGTATAATGAGCCTTAAACTTCTCCCATAAATTATTTCACACGTATATCTTTATAAAACTTTCACATGTACTAATTTTCTTTATAGTATAGGGAAATGGAAACATAAAAATTGGTAAATTCAAATTCTTATTAAGGTAAAACATACAAATAAGGCCATTATATAATAAAGATGGCTTAAATATTATAGTAGGAATAGGTAAACAACATGAATCCATAATCAACTTGAAATGGAGACCATGATTTATCTATGACAATAAATGAAAACATGGATATTAGTAATATTGATATCATAATAATGGAATACATAATGTTGGAAATAAAAAATCCTCTATCAAGGCCATGTTATAAGGCATATAATTTTATTTGAGACCATAGTCAATAAATATTTGTGAATTGGGAAATCATACACAAAACACCCAAACATGTTTTGTCTCATGTCACCTATCGATGCATCAAGTGGTTATATAATTTTGGCCCCCACCAATAACCTAATTGATTCCAAGGCATTAACCATATGAGCTATAAATTCATTTCATAACATTCCATGAGGAACATCTTAGTAAATAAATCATGGCTCTTCATATAATGAGAAATATTGAAATCAATACATTATCAACCTGTATAAAAATTCAATAATCATCAAGAATGTTAATAATTTATTCCATGTCAATAAAAGTGATAAAATGATCATAACCCATCTTAATAAATAAGTTTTATGGTAAAATAATAAATAATAAAAATTAAAATAATAATCTATATTGGAAAAATAATATATGGTATGTCGTTTTTTACTAATGTTAATAAAATAAAATTATCTATAGGTGATCATCATCCAATATGAATTATGTGAAATGTGATGTTCAAGTCATGTAGTGAAATGAGTATATGGATAATTCAATACTTCAAAAACATAAAAATAATACATTCATTGGGATAAGGTGGATTATTTCAAAATAACATATCCCTAGTGTATTAAAGGAAACCTATAAGGATTTTGGCATAGATGAAAAACATCATTGTTAAATAATGATTTGAATGGTATCACAAAAGAAGGGATAATTAATCAAATTATTTGATACAAAGGGTTGAATATCCCAAATTATAATATATATATAAATATATCATGAAATATAAACCACATTAAGGTAAGTCCTTTGGAAATTGATAATAAAAATGGAACTGAAAACATAGAAGAGATTTGATAAAACATTTTTAAAATTGATATAAAAGAGTATGTTATGGGTCACTTCCAAAATTATTTTTGAAATGTTAGTGTAAAATCATTGAAAACTTTTACATTTAAATTTATATCCTATAATTGAGCCGTAATAATGAATTACAATTTTCTATTGGAAATGTGGATCCAAAACATTTGATTGTTAAATGGAAAATTTTAGTACATGAAATTACCATTATTGAAAGACTACATTGAAAAAATAGCAATAAAACCTTATTTGTATTAAAAATTAATTTTACCAAATAGGATTATAAAATACCATGTAATAAAATATTAGTTTTGGAGAACCAAATCATCGGAATAAAATTTTCAATAAAAAACATTATAACTCATATAAGAATATTTGAGTTACTAATATCCCTTAAGGGAAACATATCTCCAGAAGCAAGAAATAATTTTCAAAGGGATTATGTGGTAAAAATTTATATATCAGAAAATAATTAGATAATAAAATATAATTTATTTAAATGATAGGATGCACCCAAATTATACAGAATAAGTTCAGATAATGATCATTACTCAATGAACGAAAATTGAGTTACCAAAAATCCTTACGACTGGGGAAACAATAGAATCAATTTTTAATTGAATTAGGGAACATTATTTAATTATTAAATCCCTTTAAATAAAAATATTATGATTAAAACATATCCATGGGTAGTGAATACACCATACAAAATAATCATGATGAAAAAATGTATTATGTCTCAAATAATCAGAATTGAGTCCAAGAAAACCCATGCGGATTGAGTAAAAATTTAATAAAAACCTATAGAAATAAAGGTAATATAATTGAATATAAATTAAAATTATTAAAATATAATTTCTAATATTATATCTAAAATAGGAATATACATTGCTTAAAAGATAATATAGTGTATAATACAATACATGTCTCAAAGAAGGGAATTTGTGATGAAAACACTTAACTTTTATTAATGAAATCCATGGACGTATGTTAAAATCCTATATCACAAACATAGATATATTAATAACTTAATTTAAAACCTTAATCATGTACATTTTCATTCACAATCTTTATAAATAGTCTTTCTCTATGTGAACTCTTCTAATTTTTCACATCGGGTGTTCATAGTTTCGATCATTTGTAATAGTTTCATAATATGGGTGGTTTTGTTTATCTTTATTTAAAATTTAATCATTATTAAATAATTAAATTTACTATTATTAATTATTTATAATTATTTTTTATGTTTAGAACTCATTTCTTTAGTGTCTATGTCTTTATCCTTACTGATGAAATCAATAACAAGAATGTTTCGGTGCTTCTTAATGATCAAAGTGTGTTTTCTAAATTAATGAATAAAATATTTATATAACATATCCATAAAAGAAACAAATATTTAATTACAAATTTATATTATATTGTACTAGTAATTATGTTTCTATATTCATTCATGATTTAAATTCATACCATTGTTCAATTTGGTGGTTAAGATGACCCAAACAGGAACACACCCTGATTTAATGAATGATTATGAGGTGGTGTTTTTATGATATCATTATAATAGAATCATACAAAATATTATTTAGTGTTTATTAATTTGAAATATCATAATATTAAGTAAGTAAAATAACATGTAATGGATATAAAAACATTACATAATTTGGATAAAATATTATCCTCTTAGTACAATAATTGTAAATGATTAAATTAACTATGATCTCTTATTGATCATATAATTAATAGTTTATTATTTTTTTATAATATAATATTAATGATATTATATAAATAATATTTATCCTTTTATAACATCCTTATATTCAACCATTTAATCATGTTAAGGAAAACAAAACATGTTACGTCATGAAGGTAGTAGATCACACAACACAACAACGATGATTTTGTTTTTCTTAATGAATGGAGTATATGAATAATAAATAATAATAACATTAATATAGTAACATAAAAGTATATAAATTATAATAATAAAATTATATTATTACTTCTAGAATAAATTTGAATGAATATAATTAGGAAGAAAGGTTAAGTGGGGTATAATACTCCCATCGGGGACATCCATTTTTCTTGGAAGTCTCCTTGGTAATTGAGGAATTATACCAACTAATTGTGAACGTAGTATTTTGAAATTGTGAGAGGGATACATAAGGAGAAAAATTTATGAGTTTTAATAATAAATTCTAATAAAAGGTGTGTCTTGAGGTGGTGAATATGTTACACTTTTATTAGTGAAGGAGAGTATAATTTTTGGAGTAACCTGCACATTTTCAATAATGTATGGTCACTATTCAAGTTCCAAAGGCCAAAAATAGAAAAAATATGAGATGAAAATTAGTTTTGGTCGAAGATAACTTCGAACACTCATTTTCTAGACAAATTTTATTGTTTTGGTGTAACACCCTAAAATTTTGAAAGAATAACATTTTATTTAATATCATATGTGACATGAAACACCAAGAATATAAGAGAATATAACATCATGAGAATTTATGATATATTTATATTTAAATAAATTAAAAATATTTAATAACTTATATTATACACAACATTGAGTTTATCTTGCATTACACACAAAACCGAGTTTTATTGAACAATAATATAATATCAATATTATTATTTAATATAATAGTTATTACCTATCCATTAGAATGGTGGGTATGAATAGGATTAAAAAAATTATGAAAATATATAATTTAAACATTTTTATTAATTAATTATTTATTATAAATAAAATAATATTCATTTAAAAGAAAAATAAACGTTTTCTGAAAAATAGCATTTTTTCTTAAAGATAGAGTAGTTACTCTTTTCACACTTAATTTAAAATTAATTTTTACCATTTTTAGAAAATTTATATAAAAGAATAATCTCCATTTTTTAAATATGGATACCAAAATTATCTTAGGGTTTATTATTTTTTTTCTAGGAAGTTTCATTTTTTATGAATAGTGAAAATACTGAATTTTAATTGAAAACGGTCTTTTGGTTTAAATATTTTATAATGTTAAATTATATTTATAATTATTTTAAATTAATATTATTGTATTTTTATATCAATTAATCTAATTTAGTTTATTTTAATCATTTTCATGTTGAATTTAGTTTCAAAAACATTATAAACTTTTCAACATTTTCACTTTAAAAATATGCTTTCTTATCACATCTATGGGATTAATTTTAAATTAAAATTTACCACTCATGAGAAGTGAATATTAAAAAATAAAATAAATATTTTTCATAAGAATAATTTATCATTTATAATAAGTTCTACTTAATTTTTGACCAAATTGAATAGTGAATGTAGAAAAAATTAATTAGTACAGTTAAGGTAAAAATGGATTTACTGGGGTTAAACTAGAATGATAAGAGTTAAAATGGCCTAAAATACTATCTAAATTATATTTAATGTGTTTATTTATAACATGGAGATAATATTATATGAAATATTTAAATTACTATCCAATTTCCTTTGAATATGACCCATATAATAAGTTATGTAAAGAAAAAGACAAAAAAGATACCTTTATTTCCTTTAATATCTATAATGCTTTGGGATATGAAAAAATCATATATTTATTTATATATGTAATTTTGAAAAATAAATTATTTTTTTAACCATGATAATCTATTATAATTTTTTTGAGATTAAATAATTAATTTAAATGCTAAAGAAATGCCAACATAATAATTATTTAGTTAACACTAAAATAAAATAAATAATACTAAAAATATTAATCATGAATTAAATTGAATGAATTATTGTGTTCCATTATTTTTTATATATTAATATATCTCGTTAAACAGGTTTGAATAATATATATTCAAATTCCATCATTGTCTTGATATTTCTAAATTCAATTTAAATGTTTAATTTCAAAATTAACATTAAGGTTATTTTATGATTAGCTATATTTTATTAAATGATTTAAAATTACAAAAAATATTATACTATGATAATTGATATTTAAATGATAATAAATATCATCTATATTCCATTTATTTACCAGTTGTTCTTTTATATTGAATATATTGACCCCTAAATAGTAAAAATTCTCTTAGCACAATTAAGGTTAAAGAGGTGTTTTTACGCATTTCACACGCTTCTATTAAAATTAAATTACAAACTAAATGGGATTTTTATTTTATAAAATATATATCATATTTATAATTATTGTTTCTAAATTTTATAATAAGTCTCACTTTATTTTAGTCTTAATGAATAAATTTCCAAGGTTAGAAAATTAGTCACCGTAGTGAAAACCCAAAATGGTAAAAATAGGGAAACTTAGAAGT
Source organism: Viscum album (assembly GCA_963277665.1). Lineage (NCBI taxonomy): Eukaryota > Viridiplantae > Streptophyta > Magnoliopsida > Santalales > Viscaceae > Viscum > Viscum album. The sequence goes on from OY728142.1 coordinate 404,309,598, forward strand.
CAAGGAATTTTTTAAAACATGTGTTTTATTGTGTTTTGGAGGTATTTATCGACCATATAATCCCTCCAAACCTTTAATTATCAATTCTGGATCCACTTTAGGTAATATTGACCCCCTAATAGTGAATACTTTTAAGTATCTACAAGAATGCCACTCCTTAGCTGTAAAAGGACACTCACTCCCCTCAATTATTCACACATATAAATCCATTTATATCATAAAAAACCTCTCTAAATTACTCCCCAAATACCCTAATAGAACCCTATAAGAATTATTTTTTTCCAAAAATACAACCTAGGAAGGGTTTAGTGCAAACAAAAGGAAGATACACGAAGAAGAGGTAATGATCTTCAACGAGCATCATTATTTTACTTATTTCTCCACATTCTTCATTTTTTTAAAACATGATGATATAATAAACTCAATATATTAAATATATTATGATGTTGTTATAATAAGTTCATGACCTTAAACGATCTCCACTTCCATCAAATGGGTTATGAAATCATCATTCGTGTGTACGGTAGACTACCACCTCACGAATCGATGTTGTTCATTTTTCCATTACCACCTACCAAGGTTCGATATTATGATAGATATAAAGTATATATATTATATTTATAACATAATTATACTTATTTATTCATTATATATTATATATATATATATATATATATATTATCTTCCATTCCTCAGGAGACATGATAACACCGCTCATGTGTACGGCGGACAACAACCTCACGAAGAAATGTGATTCTTTTTTCACTAACGTTTTAAATTTAATGTGATAAGGAATAGTGTTAATGATTATATGTGATATAAATGAAATAATTATTATATTCATGAAAAATTCATAATTCTGAAAAGATAATATATGATTTTATTTTTTTACACTTAAAGATGACAACATTGTTCATGTACATGTGGACTACTGCCTCCATGAAGCGATGCGACTATCTTTTAATCACCACAACACATGACTGATATATATAAGTATAATTAAAGCAATAATATTTTATATCTGATATTATTATAATTTTTAAAATATAAAATATTACTTACACCCATTCCATAATGATTATTGAAAAATGGAAAACGTTACTCATGCCTACATACTACCTACCATCTCTATGATTGTAACATACTTCATTATTTATAACCATCATTAATGATTAGTTTTAAAAGTAAAATTGATGTAAAAATATGATAATCATGTTATGATTATTATTCTATATATGATATAACTATATAATATGCATAAGAACCAGATCTTTCATGACCTAACATGTTTGAGAAAATAAGGCAATTAACACCCAAAACAATGAAAATAATGAAACATTATTATGGTTAATAAAATGTTATAAAAAGATCATATATGATAGTATAAATACTAATATGTTTATGGAATAAGTTAATAACATGTTTAAAACCACTATAGGAAAGGTTAAATCACATTTAACCAAAAAGGGAGTATAAGGTAATGGTTTCTCATCTCACTTTATATCCCATGAGACATACGCCATATTCACCAATTATTTTTTTGTGATGTATATAATATTATTTTTGTATTATATCTCATAGGAACATGCCTCAGTCTATTCGGTCTCACTAATCACTGATTAGTCCTGGTCTATATAGGAATCTATCCAAATCTTGAGCATCTACACAAGTCATGAACCATGTGGGAAAAGTCTGAGTAGGGGTGAGTATAATATTACTCAATAGGACACCCTAAAACCACAAAGCATACAAAAAAGGAAATACAGTTAGCTCTAAATAGTTATATGTCTATAGAACATACAAAAAGAATATCCAAATATACTCAACAAAGACACAAAACCAAAATGTAATTCACAATAATAGTATACTATCCTAGGATTCTAGTTCAAAGATTCCACAAAGCACTTATCTGGGAGAACACACTGTAGAGTCTGAAAGCACTTATGACATCCATCTGAGAGGTAGTTCTCATCATGTCTCTCCTTTTGAAGTCCATTTTGAAGTTATGAAGAGATACTATACATAGATGAGGATCACTACCAAGTCCATGGGGTAATACCCACAAATAAATTTGGATTAAACCACTAAGTAGAGTATCTATGCCTGTGTAGTGTTGGTCATGATGATACTAAGAACTCCACCTAGGGAATGGAGATGAATAGAGGATCTCAGTCCATTCCTCTTGAAGGGATTCCAACGAATCTATCTAAGAAATTCTACTGAAGGGATTGTATTCCTAGGAGTAGGATATTATTCCATACCAACCCTCATGTAAAGGATAAGGGGAACATAACTTAAAATACTTGTACAAGATACGGAGGATAAGGGCTCCAAGCCATGTCTAAGAAAGTACAGAGCGTGTTGAAGGGTTACACGCCATGTCCCATGAACCTAGGTCCTACCCATATAAATGGACCATATCTCTTGCTTGTGTTCATGTAGAATTATATGGTTTGTAGTCTTCTTGTGTAGTCTACCCATGTTCTAGTACATGGCTTTATCCTATGACTATGTGCCTGTGTGCCAGTACACAGATTTTCCCATGTACTTGGTCTAGGTTGTGTCTATGTGTGGGAGTACATGGAATGCTCCAAATCATATACTATAACCTATGTATATGTACTCTAAAATTTATATGCCAAGTCTTTGGGGAAGGAACACACATCATGTGATAGTATCCACATTCCGTGTGATACTTAAGTTCCTCTAAAACACTAGCCACCATATAGTGGGGACCACACGGTGTGTAGATCAGGTTTTCACACCATGTAGCATGGGATTTTATAGAATCATACATCTGGATCCATACATCTCGACCATTCCAAAGATCTTTTATCGGGTGATGGTTTCTCCACAAAAATATAGATCGAGCCTCTTCAAGTCATGCCATCACCGAACCAACAAGATTTGGGCCATCGATCCACTTGGAAAAGGGTATTTTTTGTTGTTATTTATTGTTCTCTAAAGATCACGAAAATTGGGTATCTACATCATTCATTCCAAAACTGTCTAGATCGTTGAACCTCTATCATTTCATGCCTATCCCATATCTACAACATCATACTGTTGTGCTAAGAAACATCTGCACAATGGTTGATTTCATTGGTAAAAATTGAACCACGGGACAAACAAAGAATGCCTATGATGAACAAAGAATCATGGGTGGTGGTAGTGGGAAATCACAAGAACAATCAAGAGGAAAGAAAATCGATCAATGTTCATGCCAATATCAATTTATTTCCATTATAATGATAATATAATAATAAATAATTCAAAAAGAAATTCTCTGAATAATCCCCACAAATTACCCATCCTACAATAATCATGATCCATGAATGAATACATTGGTTGATTGATTCACATTCATAATATAAATTAAGAACATGGAATAAAAACAATAAAACAACCACCCTACCTTGATTCATATTGATTTCTGATGAATAACGGGGATGCACTGTGATTATTAGTGAGATGATTTGAATCTGTCGTTCATCGATCATCGATCGAGGATCCGATCTCTGTTTATATGAGAAAAATACTACAATACTCTCTCCAGTGGATCTACAATAGTTCCAGGGTTATGCAGATAACCTTAGTATTCTAAAATAATAGTTTATTTAAAGAATCTCTAATCACAAGATCATCAAAAAGAATTAATATATTTTATTTAATTATTTTATTCATTTCTATTCCTGTGTTGAATTTTCCACAAATGACTCAATCTGACCAAGGTTAAGTAGAACAAAGGGTAAAAAATACATTCTAAACTCAGTGGTTCTATCATATTTCTGATCTAGGCACCCATTTAGTTGTTATTCCACTTTTTTAGGAAAACTGTGTGCATGTTCTATTTAATATATTTAATATATTTTAAACTTTTATTCTGGGCACACTGGGCCTTAGAATCACTCACCGTCTCAACACATGGTCTTGAAAATAATTCATAAAATATAAAAAATAATACATAGAAAATATTATTAATTAAATCATCCCCAACTTGAGGATTTTCATCCTTAAAAATACAAAACAAGGGATACACAAACAGATGTGAATACTGAGCATGAATCTGAACCTCCTACTCCCATGTGATCTCCTAAAGATTCCTATGCTGCCACTGGGAACACACTAAAAAGATCAATCAACCACAAATAATCCTATCATATTGATCTTTGATCTATATTGGGCACTCAGTAAAGGTAAATCCATCCTCAATTTCTAGCTCACCCAGTAGAGAATGTGTGAGGGGTTATGGATGTATCTCCTCAGCTATGACATGTGGAAGATGTCGTATACCCAGTCTGACTACCGTGGTAGAGCTAAGAGGCATTCTACCTCACCAAATCTATGTAATATCTATAAAGGACCGATGAATCTTAGAGGTAACTTGCCACATCGACCAAATATCTATAATCCATGTTGAGGTGAAACCCAATGGAACACATGGTGTATCGTGACTCAAACTCCAAAGGACTCCGTTGTTTTCCCACATAAAAATTATGATGAATTTGTGCAGTCCTTATCCACTCCTGGATGATTTGAACCTTCTTAGTATTTGTTTGTACCAACTCTGTCCCCATGAGTGTCGACTCTCCCAGGCCAGTCCAGTAAAGTGGTGGCCTACAGGGTTGCTCATAAAAAGTCTCTAATGGTTCCATAATGAAGGTGGAATGATAACTGCTATTGTATAAAAAATCTACCAGTGATATGTGATCCTCCCAACTATGACCAAAGTCCAACATGAAAGCTCAAATCATGTCCTCTAGAACTTGAATGGCCTACTTAGTCTGAACATTAATTTGGGGGTGAAGTGTTGTTCTCAAGAATAATCAATTCCCAAATACCTTCTCCAATCCCTTCCACAACTGGGATATGAATCGATCATCACAGTCAGAAAAGATCTTCACTGGAACTCCATAAAGTTAGAATATCTATTTCACATAGAGGTGTCCCAATACCTCTACTGAACTCTACTCTCAGATAGCTAGTAAGTGGGATGACTTGGTGAGTCATTCTACGATCACCTAGGTGGCATCATGTCCCCTAGATGTATATGGTTAGACCATCTTGAAGTCTGTGGATATCCCAAACCACTTCTATTCTGGAAACTCAAGTAGTTGAGATAAACCCATCAGAACATAGTTCTCAACCTTCAATTGCTGACAAGTAAGTCATCAAGTGACAAATCTACAACTCCTTTCTTCATCCCTTTCCACCATAACTGACATCGTAGGTCCTAGTAAATATTTTACACTCCTAGATATAACTCCAAAGGAGACATATGGAACTCTCTCAAAACATCATCTTTCAATGTCACTAGTACCATTGTGCATCCTCTAAAAAGAACAATGTGCTCACCACCTTTAAAAAATCCATTAAGATCATGTATAGTAGATATTTTAGTATATAGGGTCTCATAGTTGGTATCCCCTAGCTATTCCTCCCTGACTTGCTACAAGATAATAGGGGTGAAAACTATCAGCTGTAGGTAAGATTCTCCAACTCCATCCATAAAGGATAACTACAATGAGGCCAAATGATTCGATTCCTCATTCAGTAACTAGGAGCAAGATCTCCTGCTGAGAGAATCTTTTAACACGTTCACCTTTCTAGGAATATAGATAATTTTGAAGTCATAATCCTGGAGGATCTCTAGACATTTCCTCTATCTCAAGTTGATATACTTCTAGGAGAATATATATTTGAAGATGATGTGATCAAGATAGATGATAATATACTCACCGATTAGGTAGTGTCATCAAATATTTAGTGCGAAGAATTCTACTACTAACTCAAGATCTTGGGTTGTATAGTTCTGCTCTTGTGGTCTCAGCTATCATGAACCATAGACAATCACCACTTTCCTCTACATCAGAAAAAAACCAAACTTGGTTCATGGTGCATCATAGAACACTACGTACTTGACACCCTCCTCTAGAAATCTCAATATGGGAGCTCTCATCAAACTCTACCTCAACTACTGAGAGGAATACTGGAACCTTTATTTACACATGAAAGTCTAACCCTTTTAGGTTAAATATATTAGGGGTTCTGATATTCTGGAGAAATCAGGTACGAATCTCCAATAATAACAGTCCAACCCAAGGAATCTCTACACCTCTGTCATGCTCTTGGGTGGCTCCCAAGATAACACTACCTCGACCTTTTCCAAGTCCACTTCCACTCCATATGATAAGATAATGTGTCTCAGAAAGTGGATTTCCTGAATCTATAACTGAAACTTAGAGAGATTTCCATAAATATGGTTTTCTCGGAGTTCATCCAGAACTATCCTCAAGTGTCTCACGTTCTCCTCCTCGGATACTAAGTACAAAAAGATATCATCGATGAATACTACCACAAAACGGTCCAGGAAAGGCTGAAAGATCTGGTTCATGAGTCCCATGAACACTTCTAAGGAGTTCTTCACACCAAAGGGCATCACTAAGTTCTCATAGTGACCATATCAGTATCATAATTTCATCTTCAAAATATCCTCATCCTGTACTCACAACTAGTGATATCTTGACCTAAGGTCAATCTTAGAGAACCATCAATCCCCTATAAAATGATCAGATAGGCCATCAATCCTCAGTAGTGGATACATGTTCTTTACATTCACCTAGTTCTAGTGCTGGTAGTCTATACACAACCTCAAGATCCCATATTCCATCTTGAAAAAGAAAAATGTGGCTACCCAAGGTGAAACACTAGGTCTAACCAAGTCCTTCCTCTACAAGTCATCCCACTTCACCCTCAACTCACAAATCTCTATGGGAGAATTTCAAATATTATGACATAAATATTGGTTCCTTCCTTGGGTGTAGATCAATACAAAATTATATCTCATGGTGGGGAGGTAAACCTAGAACATCCTTAGGGAAGACGTCCTCATACTCCACCACCACTGCAGGAAACTAGGAACTCATAACATCCACTACATAAAGGGTTAGTCTATCCAATTGGTGAGTAATAAGATGAAACCCCTATGCATGATTCCATAATGCACTTTTTGGGTTTCCTTTTCACTGATAATGGAAAACCTGGTTCCGTCACTGTAGACACACCGCATGCTCTGCCTGAAACAGTCAATCTGGGAGTGGACTGTAGATAAACAGTCTATATTTAAGAAACAGTATATACCTAAGATGATGTCATATGGATTAATCGATACTACAAATAGATGCCAACATAAACTCTCACCTCCAAGAGTTAGGTCACACTATTGGCATAAGTGTGTGATCATTGAGTCTTATCCATAGTAGTCCCCAAGTGTAAGCATTGAGCCAAGGTCTCAACTGGAATATCTAAGTGTCTTACAAGGTATGTGGAAAGAAAGGAATGACTAGCACCTATGTCTATCAGTACTATAAATAAGGTAGAAAAGACATAGATCATACCTATAATCATTACTAGAGGCTATGGTTCATAATATTTGACTGCCTACAGCTGTCCCCACTCCAATCCTCCAGATCCCTGAGTCTGGCATGGACCACTTGGGGGTGGGGGTGGTAACAAGTCAAAGCATCAACCACCTCCTGATTCTCTCTCAATTCCTCTTTCATGTCCTCCACCCTGAAAACCCACATACTCCTACCACTACCTCTTCCTTGGAGGCCCATCCATGGTATCTCTGTTAGCTGTACGATGGGTCAGACAATCTTATGGAAGATTTCCCCCACCACCACACGAGTTGTACAACTTCTCCTTAGGCTGACTGGACCCACCTTATGAGTCCTGAACCACATATCCTCTATCTTGGGATCTCTCCTAAAACATATCGCACATCCAAGTCCCTAATACTAACATCATATTTCTACTATCAAGGTCTCTACTCATGTATGCACGCTACCAGGAACCACTGGCTATATATTCTCAACCAATAAACTCTCAACTATTGAAGATCACTCTAGCACCCCATCATAGGTAGGAATTCATAGAGGGACAATACGGGTTCAAATTTCTCTACACAAACCTAGATCTAGAGTCTAATCCCTAAAGAACTGGTCACTGACCATATTCATCAAGTTCCTAGAGAGGTTGGTAAACTTTGATGAATACTTAGCTACTATCCCGATGCCCTGATAGAGCTGTAGAAACTCTTGGATATGTATATCCCTCATCATAGATTGTTAGAACTCCTCTCTAAAAACTCAATAAAACTCTATCCATGCAAGAGTAACCTCATCATAAGACTGGGTCACTAAACCCCACCATCGCCCTGCTGAGCCAGGAAGAAGGCTCACCACCAAGACCACCATCTGATCTGTTAATATCCTAACTATATGGAAAACTTGGGTCATCACCTCAAGCCAGTCCTCAACCGCCTATGGGTTCGGATTGCCTAAAAAACCAAGGGGTCTTTACCACTGAAACTCATGAAGCGATCATAGTCTGTTCAACTCATCCAATGGTATTTCTAGTACCATGTTCTTCTCTACGGGTGGTGGTATAGCTGGAGAACTACCTAGAGGTAACACCTCAGGAACAGGTCCCTGTATCAACACCTCATCACTAAGGGGACCATCCTCCTGATCATGATACTGAATCCAAGCTGGAATATGACACAGCTGAATCCTAAAATAAACAATATATACCATGGTCAATAAGTATATCTAGAGAGATAAATCAAGAAGGACATGGAAACCATAACCCATTACTATATTATGCATGTACCATTTTCTTCCCTACAACTAGTGTTCTCTTGTACCAAGTAAAAATAAAGGTGATTGGAGTTCTGGTTTATGGATACATTGGTCCCCACACCAATATTGGCCTCCCTGGCCTAAAAGATGGACTCAGAACACTTAACACTATTTCCCCAATCCAATCTAACAGACTCTAGTACTAAGGTATAACTGATTCTATAATACCACTCTATCATGACCCGTCATAGAGGGGATTATTCCACAACTCCCCAAGCCTTCCTCCAATAGTCTAGGGGCTAGTTATTAGTACTGATTAGGAATATCACTGACATGGGAGCCCTTAGCCTAAGTATCTGTACACATGAAAACAACTTTAATCCTATATAGTGATAAAACGTAAAAAAACTAAAAAAAATTCATGGATACATCTAAATACCATAAATAGAGAATGATAGGAAGTAAAGGAAAGTTAAAAGGTCCAAATACAATCCCACCAAAAAGAGTCTGAAACACAATTCCAACTTGAAGGTAAAAATAGGACTGCTGTAAAAAATCCACAGGAACACACCTAGATCTGTTTGGTCTCACTAAGCACCGCCTGATCATGGTTTATTTAGGACTTCTTCAAAAAGGTCGATCATCTTCATAAGATTCAATATGTTCAGGAAAATCCCTAACATGGGTGAGCATAACAATACTTAATAGGACACCCTAAAACCACAAAGCATACAACAAAAGAAATACAATAATATTTACATAGATATATGCCTACAACACATACAATAAGAATATCCAAACATACTCAAAAAATACACATAGTATAAAGTTAAGTCATAACAATAGTATACCAGCCTAGGATTCCAGTTTGAATATTCCACAATGCACTCATCTAGGATAACACACTCCTGATTTTGATAACACTGATGATGTCCGTCCGAGAGGTAGTGCTCTTTGGGTCTTGCCATTATAAGTTCATGATGAAGGTCTGAAGAGATATGATACATAGATGAGGATCACTACCAAGTCCATTGGGTGATACCAAAAAATCAATTTCGATTAACCCACTAAGTAATGGATCGGTGCCCATGTAGTTTTGGTCACAAAGATACCAAAAACTCAACTTAGGGAATATAGATGAATAGAGGATCTCACTCTTGGCCTCTCGGAGGGATTACAATAACTCTATCCAAGAAGTCATGATGAATGGGTCATAGTCCTAGGAGTAGGATATGATTATATAATAACCCTCAGGTAATGGATAATAGGAACACACCCTAATGAAACTTTTCTAAGAAATGGAGGACAAGGGCTCCAAGAAATGTCTAACAAAGTACATGGTGTGTTGAAGGGTTACACACCATGTCCCTTTACCCCAAGTCCTACCTGTGTAAATGGACCATGTATCTTTCATGTGTCCATGTAGAAGTACACAACATGTAGGTTTCTCGTGTAGTCTACCCATGTTACATTACATTTCTTTAGACTGTGTACAAGTTCCTATGTACTAGTACACATCTTAGCCTATGTACATCGTCTAGGTCGTGTCTATGCGGGGGAGTACATGACGTGCTCCAACCAGTGTATTCCAACCTGTGTCTATGTACCCTCTACGGTACGTACCAAGTCTCTAGGGAGGGAACACACACCATGTGATAGGGGCCACACACCACCTAATACTTAAGTTCCTCTGAAACCCTAGACACCATACAAGGGGACCACATGGTGTGTAGATCTTGTTTATACACCATGTAGTGTGATATTTTTAGATTTCCTAATCTAGATATGTGAATCATAGCTATTTATATGGCCTTTGATTTGGAAATTGTTTCACTACAAAAATGTAGATCAAGCCTCATTGAGTTACTCCATCACCAAATCAAAAAGATTCATTCCTTCGATCCTCTCAAAAAATAGGATTGTTTGTCATTATTAGTTGTGCGTCAAAGAACAAAAAAATCGGGTATCTATGTCATCTAATTTGATGCCATCCAAATTGTCACACCTCCTTCATGTCATGATAATCCCAGATCTATGATATCATATCATTGTGCTAAGAAATGGGTGCACAATGATTAATTTCATCGATAAACATTGAACCACAAGCCAAATGAAGAACACCTGTGATGAATGGAGAATCAGGGGAGAAAAGCATGAGAACATCGAAGAGGAACAAATCTTGATTGATTTTCATTTTGATCTCAGTTCATTTCTATTAGAATAAAAATTTAAGAATAAATAATTCACAAAGTAATTCTTTTGAATTATCCCCATAAATAAATTATCTTGAAATACGCATGATCCTTGCACTAATCTGTTGGTCTATTGATTCACGTTCATTATTGAAATTAAAAATAGGGAAGAAAACCAATAAAAAAATACCCTAACTCGACTTAGATTGATCACTAATGAATAATGGAGTAGCACTATGATCATTGGTGAGATATTTTGAATCTGTTTCATGTTGATTGTCGATCCAGGATCCAATCACCATTCATCTAAGAGAAATCCTCCAATGCTCTCCCCAATCGATTTCCAATAGTTCCAGGGTTATGTAGCTTACCAAAGAATTATAACATAATATTATATTTAAATACCCTCCAATCATTACATAAATAAAAATAATAAAAATAATTTATTTAATTATTTTATTTATTTCTGCACCTGCGATGAATTTTCCACAAATGACTCATGTTGACCAAGGTTAAGTTGCACCTAGGGTAAAACCCGCATTCGGAACTAAACAGTGCCCTCAAAATTTTGATCCAGGAACCAATTTAGAATTTATTAAACTTTTTTAGGAAGAATGCATGAAAATTTTATTTAATATATTTTATATATTTCAAAAATTTATTTTGAGAACATATGACCTCATAATTTCTCACCATCTCAGTGCCTGGTCTCAAAAATAATCCATACAATATCAAAAAATAATAAACAAAAAATAAATTATTTGTCATGAATTAATTTATCCTTGTTATATTTAATGTTTTCTTTTAATTTATTTCTTTCAGGGGGCTTATGATACAAAATTTACCAAAGTGGTAAGATTTTAATTCACAATATCATCATTATTTGAGATGGTTTATGTTTACATCTCCCTTATGGGAATTATTTGATATTTCCATCTTTAAATAATTTTTTTATCATATAGCTATTCATGATATTTTCAATTAATAATACCATTTTACACTCTTTGGTACCTAAAATAAATGAGAAAATGTTTTTAGGTAAATCTAACTTCATTTCTCTCTTTGATTAGAAATCTATTTTCTTCCAAAACCATGTTTTCTAAAAAAGGTTTTCCAAAATGTTTTTAACCTTTTCAAAATGATTTATTAAATTGATTTTTACACATTTTTTATTTTAATTAAATGTTTTCAAAGTAATATTCCTTTTATTTTCCAATCAAGGAACTTTCCTAACCTTTTTACAGTGAAAAATGAATTTTCTTTTTAACTTTAACGACATGTACGAAATTAACGGACGACTTGAACATAATTTATTTGAAGCTTTATTTGAAAGTTTACAAGTTTATTTTTAATATATTTTTTCTTAAGTTATGAAATTATATAGTTTTTAAATTATTTTCAAAGGAAGGAATTTTTAATTTTTTATATGTTTCAAAAAGTGATTTTAAAAATTAAAAGGATATTTTTCTCAAGAATATTTTTAAATATTTTTTAGGGTATTTCTATTCATATGTGATAGAAAATCTTTAATCTTAATCTAATGGGTATATGTTGAAATTATATAATCCTTATTATTTATCCAGACGGTTTATGAACATTTTGACTGTGGATATAATATTTTGATACCATTCACTTTATTCTAGATGGTCTATGATTGTGTTTACTGACTCGAGAAAATATTTACATTTCATATGATAGTTTTTAATATGAATTTTTATGTTGATTTTGTTTCACCCCTTTCATATGAGGAATGAATTGTAATTAGTAAGTGATGGGTGGGGCTCAATATAAATAGTCCCTTGATGCATCAATAGGTTTAATGAGACAAACTAGATATGGTTTTGGCCAAGGCCTTACCCATTTATTAAATATCTTGGAAATATGCCTTGATGGTATTATATGTCTTAGATTGAAGTCTCTATAGTACTAGATATCTTGGAATGAAGCCTCAACAATATGTTTTGGATTCTATATTTTTGCATTCAATCATTATGAATTCTGTTATTGATATTCCATGTGATTATTCGATTAGTTAAAATATCTACGGTTAAGTTTAATTCTCATATGATTATTTATATTGAATTATTTGAACACCTTTTATTCATTCCATATTATTCTCAAGTTATGGATTAAATGGAATGTGTTTCACCTATTTTCCTTTCTATTTTGATTATTCCTTATTTATTTATAGATTCTTTTTCATAGTTACCCTTGCTAAGCATATGATCTCACCTATTTCTTTTGTTTTATTTTCCCTAGGATATGCGGAAGTATTCTGTGATTAATATAAAGGGATACTATATGGGAAAAAATGGAATTCTCAAAGAAAATTCCATATGTATTTTATTTTCTAAAATATAATGTAAATTTCAATTATGCATCTAGTTAACCAAGATTACTAAACTATTTGGACCTTCTGTATTTGATTCATTATATCTTATTCCAATGTATTAAAGTAAGACACCGAATCTGAACTACTAGGGTCGGGCTCACTATAGTTATTATCAGAGAAATTTTAGTACAAATATTGGGAACACAATTTAAGAAATCATAGATTAGGGAACATAAATCTATGATATACTTTGAGGATGAGTATAGGAGAAAATCATAAAGTTTTGTTAATGTAGATATTATGTAGTTTTTCTTAGAAATACATCCCTATCTAGATATTACAAGAGGAAGTGGTTATGTAACATAGGTATGTAGGGGTTATTAAAGGTTTTGGGTGCAATAGAAGTGTAGTTAGGTCGACGCACAACTTTAAATTTTACCATGATCAATGATTATTCTAGGATCAATACGATGATGAATGCCAGTATCCACAGAATAAAATCAAATATTTATATAAATTAGAAAGTGGATCGAAAACTTAATAGAGGATCAACATATTTTGTTTATAATTAATTTAATTTAATTAAATAAATACCTCCAAGGTTTTTTTTCTTCATTGATGTGTCTAACCACAGATATGTGGTGAGCCTTTTGTTGATTGGTAGAGATAAAGAGTATATCTCCTCTAGAGGAAATCCAAATGTGCTCCCTGAATCTCTGGACGTCTCTGAAGGAGTCTCTGGGTGCTAGCGGGTAAGGTCCTTGTGATTTCACCATTCTCCCTCGACCGCCTTGATAGATACTTCCAAAGAATTCTCTGATCCCATAGATTATGTCCGCTCTTGTTGTTGAGTGAATTCTTAGAGAAAAAAGGAGTTACTGAGGATTGAGATATTTTTCTCCAAAAAGCTGTACAAAACCAAAATTGGCTCTCTACCCTATGGGTTTCCCTGTCTAATCCAAGAATAATATGTAAATGGGAACTTAATTCACTAAGTAATAATAAATAATTAGCACAAGTGTGGTTACTTACCTTATTATTCAATTTGAAACCCCAATATCAAATAATAACATCAATACCATTATTTCCATAACATGTGCTTATCTTGAAAGTTATGATTATATATTATTTTAATCAAATAATATTTAATATTATTTTCTCATTGGACCCTTTAACTTGGTCCACCCATCCTCTGAAATATTTATCAGACTTTGAATAATGAATATTTATTTATTAAATAAATAAATAAATATAACTGCATTATTCGCTAATAAATAAATAAAATGTTATCTGGAATACCTGAATAATTATTAAAACACAAATACGAATAATAATTATTCAACTTGATAAATAATAAATTATTTAACTGAGATTCCAGATACACTTAGTGTGTGACCCTCTAGGCCTCTTTCTTAGTGGCATTAGGCGAGCTTGCCTAAAGTCCAAGGTTAGAATCTAGAAATATGCCAAGGCACCCATAGTGAAAGAATTTAATGAAACAATGACATTTTACCTCATACAAATTATTACCATGTAATATAATCCTTTTATCACAATATCTCTAATTGAGCAAGTTGCATGCTAGTGTCATAAAATTATATTCTTGATAACTCATTATTTGACTTTACAAAAATAGATCTTGCCTAGCGAACAACATGAACATGTATTTATTTAGGCTATATAATTTCCATAAAAGGGCCTAAGATATTTACTTCCATTAATGAACAGAAGAGATAAATCCTTTCTTGCATTATTCATTATTGTAATATTACTCACGACGTACCCAACATATCATACCTTACCAAGAGCATATTTTGTCACAGTTTTCACAAATACATCAATTTGAGTGACTCATAATATCCATTAATAATAATATTAAAGTCTATGGACCATTACAAACATCCACAGATAGAAACATCCAATGAAAATTTTAATATGGATTTCCTACTGTCGGGTCTCATTCTCATAATATCCTACTGGATATTACTAGGGGCGTACACCATGAGAAGGTGCCTCAAAGTCCTATGAGTCTCCACCCTTGATAGACTATATCATTTTGACCCTTCAAATGATATCATATGGCTATAGAAAATTTATTCAAGAATAGTGTCATGGTACTTTTGAGTTCTCATCATAGCGGGGAGCTGCTATGACCTTTTAGTGTGACAATTACTTTTGGGACATTATCACATGATATGTTATGCATAAGAACAATCATGATGTGTTAAGGAATTATTAATATTCAAAACCATGAATATAAGTTTATCATAAAGTAAAAATAAGTTGGTTTTAGGGAAGAAACTCCAACAGACTTCCACTTGCACTAGAGCCAACAACTAGTAACCTTCAGCCTGCTAGCTCTCACATGATATTCATGCTTCTGCTGAGATAGGCCTTTAGTCAAGGGGTTTTCCATGTTCTCCTCTATGGACACTCTTATCACTAAAACTTCACCCTTTTGATGAAAATCCCTCAAGAGGTGATACTTTCTGAGTATGTGATTTGTCTATTGATTGGCCATGAATTATTTACTAGAGCCACCACTATAGTATTATCAGAATACAATATGATAGGGTCTCTAATTCTATGAAATAAATCAATCTCATAGAAAAATTTCTAAATCCATATGGATTCCTTAGCTACATCAGAAGACTCTATATATTTGGAATCCACTATAAAATCAGCAACAACTTGCTACTTTGAACTCTTCTAGCTCATAACTCCTCCATTGAGACAAAAAAACATATCCTGATTATGACTTTAGATCATTTTGGTCTGTCTAAAAACTAACATAAGCATACCCCGTGATGAAAAAATTATCATCTCATCCATACACCAGGAACATATCCTCAGTTCTTCTCAGATACTTAAAGATAGCCTTAACAACAGTACAATTTTGTTCTCCTAGATCTACTTGATATCTTCCTACCATGATCAGTGTATATGAAACATCAATTCTAGTACATATCATGGCATACATGATTGATCCTATCACTAAATAATATGATATCTTACTCAATCTATATTATTCCTATTGTTTTTGGGGACACATTTTCTTAGAAAGATGTATGCCATGTGACAATAGAACCAATGTACTATTTGGATTGTTCCATACTAAATCTATTTAGTATCTGGTCAATGTATGTACTTTGACTTAACCCAAGTAGCCTCTTGAATATTTCATGAATGATCTTGATCCCTATAATGTAGGCTACATTGCCTAAGTCTTTCATGGAGAAGCACTTGTTCAACCAGTCCTTAACTAACTATAGTTCTGGCATGTCATTTCAAATAAGTAATATGTCGTCAACATATACTACTAGGATAATGACCACATTCCTATTAAACCTTTTGTAAACCCATGGCTCACATTCATTCTTAATGAAACCAAATTTCTTTATGGCTTCATCGAATCAAGTATTCCATGAACTGGATGCTTTCTTCAATTTATAAATTGATATATGCAACTTGAAAACCCTTTTAGAATTACCTGCTATCAAAAAACCTTACGGTTGTGTCATATAGACATCTTCTAGAAGGTTCCTGTTAAGGAACACAATTTTGATATCCATATGCCAAATCTCATAGTCATGGTAAACTTCTATGAAAATTGTGATTTTGATGTATTTAAACATGGAAACTAGAAAACATGTTTCATCATAGTCAATTCCTTGATGCTGTTTAAAACCTTTAGAGACTAGCCTTGCTTTATAGGTACTTAATTTACCTTCCATGCCTAGTTTCCTCTTGAATAAACATTTACATGAAACATGATTTACATCAATTGGCGCATCGACCAGAACCCAAACTTTGTTCTGATACATGGAATCCATCTTAGAATTCATTTCTTTTAGCCATCTTATAGATTCCGATCTCTCTACTTCCTCCTTGTAGTAGAGAGGTTCATCATTGTACAAAAATAAAAAGTCACTATCCTTAGTGATGAGAAAACCATATCTCTTTGGTTCCCATACCTTTCTTACAATCCTACATAGTACTCATATTTCAAGAACTACTTCTTCCACAGGGACCTATGTAACATGTTTCTATACTATCTTTTGTGTATCTTGAGCATCGACTTAATCAAAGTCAATTTTTCTACCACTATCCTTTTTGAGGATGTGCTCCCTCTCAAGAAAGATAACCTATCTGAAAATAGCCACTTTTTGTATAAGGGTTTTTATAGGTTGTATCCCTTTGTTTCCTTGGGATACCCTATAAAGATACACATCATTACTTAGGGTAATAGTTTGTTTCCTAAGAAATCCATAACAAATGCCTCGCATCCCCATACATGTGTATACAACAAAATGGATTTCTTTCCACTCCATAACTAAAGGGGATTCCATTTTCTTCCTTATTTGGTACTTAGTTTAATGTGTATTTTACATTTTATAATGCATATCCCCAAAATGATAATGAAATATTTTCATAACTCATCATCGAATTTACCATGTCCAATAAGATACAGTTCTTCATTTCACTAAAATTATTCCACTGTGGTGTATAAGGTGGAGTGAGTTGAGATAGAATCTCAAAATCCCATAAAAGGTCGATGAACTCTTGGTTAAGATATTCTCCACCTCAATCTGATCTAAGATTCTTTATCTTCTTACCAAGATGATTCTCTACATCATTCTTGAATTAATTTAATTTCTCAAAGGACTCATACTTATACCTCATCAAGTAAATATATCCATATCTACTCAAGTCATCAATAAAAGTTATGAAGTAAGAATATCCAACTCTATGTTTTATTGAAAATGGTCTACAGACATTAGTGTGTAAAAATCCTAGAATATCTGTGGCCCTTTCACCCTATCCACTAAATGGTGGTTTGGTCACTCTCCCTTATAAACAAGCATTCCATATATTAAGTGGTTTTAGCTCAGAAGTTTCTAAATAACCATCTTAACAGAGCTTTTTTAGGTGCTTATCATTTACATGACCAAGGTGGTGATGCCACAACTGGGTGTTATAGGAGTCATGTGACCTTGATTCGAGATCGATTTCCAACACTTGGTTTTCATAATTTAATACATACATACCATTATTTAAATGTTCTATACAATAACATATGTTGTACTTATAAAAGAAAAAACATTTATTTCCGAACTTCAAAGTAAATCCATCTGTATCAAAACTCGATATAGAAATTATGTTCTTGGTAACACTTGGTGCATAATAACAGTCTCATAAAACCCAAATCATCCTGGTCAGCAATGAAAGGTGGTAGTCACCAATGGAAAGAGTATCCATCATCGAATAATTGGAAGCTCACAGATCCACCTATCCTATAAAAATTTTATGAAATCTACTTGGTTACTACATTTGAATACAGATGTGAGCACCACAAGATATACCTAATACCCAATGTGTAGAAATAGAAAGATTTCACTCGATAACAAATGCACCTTTGGATTCTCCTTGCCTCTAGGTGCGGTTCATCTTCTAGTGTCTTAAACTGCCACATGAAAAGCATATTGACTCTTTTTCCTTTCCTTGACTTTGGATCTTCTTCTTCTTGGTAAGACGGTGTTTAGGAGCTTTAGACTATTTATAAATTTTAGGCCCCTTTTTATTTCCCTTACTATTCCTATTCACCATAAGGACTGCAGGTTTGTCATGTCCCATGTCCTTATCAACTTGTGAATTAGGGTCAGAAGTTTTGATAATCTCTTCTCATTATTTATCATATTATAATTCACAATAAAACCGAATAAGGACCTGGGAAGTGATGATAGTATGGGATCTATACGCAACTCATTTGGGAATTTAATTCCTAATATGTCTAGATGATCAATGTAGCCAGTAATCTTGACTACATGTGGTATAGATGGTGCAGAATATCCAAGATTATTAGTGAAAAAAGTGTTGGAGATCTCATACCTCTCTTGTCTCGCCTTCTCTTGATAGAGATCCTGAAGGTGAGACATCATGCAATAAGAATTCATTTCCTCATGTTGCTTCAAGAGATCATTGGTCATGGATGATTGCATGAGGCACTGAAAATCCATAACATCATTCAAACGTTTCTCATTCACAGAGAGCTCCTCATCACTCACCTAATTCCTAGGTGAAACTCATAAAGGTTCTTCCAACACACATAGTTTCCTTTCATGATGAAGTATGACCTGAAGGCTCCTTTTCCACTATTGGAAATTAGTGCCAGTTAGAATGTTTTCCTTCTCGAGTATAGATCACAATGATATGTTTGATGTCATTTTTAATTCCATTTATACAAATAATATGAACATATTTTTATTACTTTATCTAATAAAATTAAGACAAATAAATAAATAATTATTCATTGGTCTCCCACTATTTTATTGGAACCCAATATCCCTCACTATTGGATTTTTAATATTCTATTGCTTGGATATTCTAGTGGCAAGGATCCATATTTCATTCTCATCACCCCAACTTTGGTTAGTCAAGAAACAAGAATAGTTTTAGGTAGGAATTCTAAATGCCAACTACATTAACTCGTAGATCCTTGATCCGTTGAGCGGACTCCCCAATCCTAAAGTAATTATTTTAGATCTCCTCAACCCTTGCCTCTCAGCTACACTAAGTATTTCTTTGGCAGTCAACCCTTGATGTTAACCAAGTTAAGTCAACACAAAAACTCAAATTATAATTCCCTGATAATTGAAATCACCCCAACTTTGGTTAGTTAATCACTTTGAAATATTGGTTTGATTCTAACTGAAGTAGTGGAAGGCTATACTGACTTAATATTTTATTGATGGATTTTATCCTTTATGCGTAAATTGAATCTTCTTATATTTTCACATACTTCTTAATATTGAGTGGGATATACTTAGGTGATTAACCTTGTCTTGATAATATTTATGCATAATCCATTTTATTTTAGTTCCATCTTGCATGCTTGTTAATTCATTTAATTACATGATTGTGATAATACATCTATAATTAATAACCATGAAACTAATAGAAATAAAATAAAGGGTGTTATCATGAGATTTTCTAATGGTTAGTTTATCTAGTGGTTGATAAAGTAATGCTGACATAGGGAAGAAACACATTGAACCTTATAAGGTTTGTGTTCACAGCTTTCCACCTATCCACCTTTTTACCTCCTTGGATTGGTTTTTTCTCGGCTCCTAACTTGAACCGCCTCCACTAGCTTGGGAGCTCCATCCATTACACATGTTTTTAACTCATGTGCAGGCGAGGGGTAAAGGGGCTTTATATAAAAGAAACCATGAGAATTCATGCCCTACATATTAATGAGGAAGTGGCACACAGACCAATAATTTTAATTTAACAAAGAAATTAAAAGGAAACCAATCACAAACAAAGGTCTGGTCTTAGCTCATGATCATCCATAATCATGTAATGAATTAAAAATTTAATAAAACTAGAATTCAACTATTTTATTATTCTTATTAAGATAAATTAGACTTTAATTTATTAATTATTATCTTTAATTAATCAATCCTTTTATCTTAATCTTTTTTTTCTGAGTTTCCTTAAGATTCTCATCCATTATAATTTTAAACAAATTAATAAATTCATTTAAAATTGACTTTGTACATAACTTGTACCTTGGAGGTGACTCGGTGAATACTTATCCAAAACTACCCCACATGTATTATACTTGTATACACTTTATTCTTTGTGACATGTAGCATACATGCAAAATTATAATTGTAATACAACTAATAAATGATGTGTTGATATTTTAACATTATGAAAATGCCAATTAAATATTTATGTATATATATATGTATATCAAAAACCTATCACTTGTTGTGTCCCGTATTTATTCCTACACAAAGGTAGATATCTCAAGGGTTATATAATATAATGATAAAATTTTAAATCTACATAATCTGGAAAATGTATACGGTGTGTAGATATTACTACACAACGTGTACCCTCCTAAATGTCCATCGAAAGTACATGCTTGAGGAAAAGACATGTGAGGTGTATGTCAGAAATATTTGAAGTACATGTCATGTACAGTGGGCCGCACGCTGTGTTGACTCCATGTTACATGATCACCAGCTGGGCAAGATGTGTATGGGATACATAACTTGAACCTGACCTAAAGGAACTATTCGCTGTTTTTTGTAGGGCCACACAATGTGTAGTTAGGATAAACGTGCACCAATATTTCTTGGTCAACACATGGTTTAATAATTAACTACACCGCATGTCATTAATTCACACGGCTTGAGTAATTTCCAAATTACTCCCGATTTTCTAAACACAACTACATGGTGTGTGATCCGGATTAAACATCGTGTACAGAAGATTACATGGAGTGTAACCTTAAATACAAAACATGCACTATTGTGTTACCTAAAAAAAATCATCAGTACCTCCTGATGAGATCCTCGATTTAATTTTAATTATAAAATTATTCATTTCTGTTAGATCTTTAAGAAATGAAAGATGAAGAACAAATATTGGAATTCAGATTACAAGAAAAATTAAACATGAATTGAAAAACTAAATTATTAAAACATAAATCATCAATGAATTATTTAAATAATTATAAAAAAATATGACCCCCTCTAATACCACTTGTAGGTTCCGGGTGTAGTGGAAGTGTGGTTGGGATGATGCCCAACTTTAAATTTTACCATGATCAGTGATTATTCCAGGATCAATACGATGATGAACACCAGTATCCACAAAATAAAATCAAATATTTAGATAAATAAGAAAGAGGATTAGAAACTTGAGATAGGATAAATGTATCTTTTTTATAATTAATTTAATTAAATTAAATAAATACCTCAAAGGTTTTCTTTATTCGTTGATGTGTCAAACCACAGATCTGTGGTGAGCCTTTTGTTTCTTTGTAGAGATCAAGAGTAGATATCCTCTAGTGGAAATCCACATGTGCTCTAAAAATCTCTAGAAATCTCCAAAGGTGTCTCCGGGTGCTAGAACAAAATGTTCTTGCACTTGTATCATCCACCCTTAATCGCCTTGAGATCCACTTCAAAATCATTCTATGATCTGGTGGAGGATGGTCGCTCTTATTCTTTAGAGAGTTCTTATAGAAAAAAGAAGCTCTCGAGGCTTGATTGATTTTTATACAAAATGTTATGCACAACCAAAATTGGCTCTCTAGCTTGTGGGTTTCCCCCTTGGCTAATCAAAGAATAATATGTAACTAGGAATTTAATTCAATAGGTAATAATAAATAATTACCATAAGTTTCATTACTGATTTTATTATTCCATGTGAAACCCCCATATCAAATAATAACGACAATACCATTGTTTCCATGACATGTTCTTATCTTGAAAGATATAATTATATATTACTTTAATCAAATAATATTTAATATTATTTTCTCATTGGACCCTTTAACTTGGTCTGCACATCCTATGAAATATTTATTAGACTTTGAATAACAACAATTTATTTATTAATTAAAAAATAAATCTAACTGCATTATTCATAAATATATAAGTAAAATGAGATCAAGACTAACTGAATAATTATTAAACCACAATCGAGAATAATATTTATTCAAATTGTTAGATAATAAATTATTTAACTATGATTTTGAATACACTTAGTGTGTGAACCTCTAGGCCTTTTTCTCAGTGGAATTAGGTGAGCATGCTTAAAGTCCAAGGTTGGAATCTAGCAATACACCAAGGCACCGATAGAGAAAGAAGTTAATTCCATGATTAAATGTCACCTCATACGAATTTTTACCATGTAATATAATCCCTTCATCACAATATCTTCAATAGAGTAGGTTTCATGACAATTTTATCAACCTATATGCTCGATAACTCATTCTTTGAATTTTTGGAAATAGAACTTTCATAGTGAACACTATAGCCATGGATTTATTTAGGCTATATAATTTCCATAAAAAATATTGAGATATTTACTTTCATTAATGAAAAAATAGATAAATCATTATCACATTATTCATTAATAAAATATTACTCATGATTAACCCAGTGTATCCTAACTCGCCATGAGCATATATCATAATGATTTTTTCCAATACATCAAAGTGAAGGACACATAATATCAATTAATAATAATATTTAATTATAAGGACCATTACACATTTTCAAAAATAGGAACATACAAGGACACTTATAATGTGGATTTCCTACTGTCGGGTCTCATAATCATAATATCCTATTGGATATTACCAGGGTCTTACACCATGAGAGGGTACCTCAAAGTCCTATGGGTCTCCACCCTTGATAGCTTGTACCATTTGTGTCCCTTAAAATGATATCATCTGATCATAGAACATTTATTCAAGAATAGTGTCATGGAACTTTTGGGTTCTCATCATAGTGGGGAACTTCTATGAACTTTTAGTGCGACAACTACTTTTGGGACATTATCACATGCTATGTTACACAGAAGAACAATCATGATGTGATAAAGAATTTATTAATTTTCAAAACCATGAATATAATTTTATCATAAAGTACAAAGAATTTGGTTCTAGGGAACCAAATCCAACAGTAATAACTTCAAAAAAGGCATGTTGATATTGACTTGAGTGTTACCTGGTACCCAAAAATAGTCCTTACTATGCACCTGATTTGACACTCTCAAGGGATATGCTTAGGATAATTAACATTTTCTTTACAATCCATTATGAAGGATTTGATAATAAATAACTGAATGGCCTGAAGGCCTTCTTTTTTATTTTATTATGGATAATCCCCCTTTTAAGGGTTGAAGGGGAACCCTCACATGATTCATAGGCCCAAGGCACAAGGCCTAATACAACCCGAAGGCCCAGTGATAATAAAGATATTTCCAAATAAATCATGTTTATGATTATGAGATTACCAATGAATAAATTTTTCAATTCATGTATTTCACTAGTTTCAGGATTATACATTATGTTTTATAATGTTATGATCTAATTTAGCGCACTACTTTTTTTAGAAATGGAACCTAATATAATGAATGTGAACTGTATTAATTAAGATACTCCATGTAGATATCTCCCTCCTAGTAAAGACAATAAATCTCAAGACGGATATGCATCTTGAATCGATGAAATTATAACCATATTGGGGTATCTAACTCATGTTATGAGTAATAAACTTTCCTGTACGAACCATCCTATTGACCCCCCCTGTGCGTTGTAATAATGTTAATATGATTCTTGCATCAGCAACCTCCATCATTGAATGGGACTAAAAATCTATTTTAAGTTGAGAAATGGATAAGTTCATTAGAGAATATATTTATTACTCTATAAAGTAGTGAAAGGGATATTTTTTCCATAGATTTTTATCATCTCTTAGAAGATTAGGATGAATGATGGTCATTGATTCTGATCACTAACGACAAGGAGGAAATAGAAAGCATAGAGTAGATGAATTTTATGGTAATATTGTTGGAAAAATATTTTCCTCATGTGAAATGAGAGAATATAGAAAGATAGTTATTGATTTTAAGATAGAAAGAAGAGGAAAATATTTCTAAATATGAATATAACTTTACCGGGTTAGCATTGCATGATATGAACTACATACATAATCCAAAGAGAAATATTAAACATTTATTTTAAGGGATTAATCAAATTATCTAAATGGAACTAGTCTCCCAAACATTCTCATCATATGAGGACATAATATCATGTGATATTAAGATAGAGAACTTATTCTCCAAGTATTATGGATTTTAAGGGAAGAAAAAAAGAAGATGATGAAAAAGTAAAATATAGATAAATGGAATAAGGGAAAGAAGGATTTTACAAAATTTGATACTTGTGGAAGAAAACACTTTGGAACATGATTAAAAGGAAAAATGAGTTTTATTCAAGTGTGGAGAAAAAGTCCAACATTCTCATGATTGAAAGGGGATGAAAGAATTTTGCAATGTTCAATGCATAAACTCTAAGGATATGGGGAATTATGAAAATGAATTCCCCAAGTGCCAAGATAATATACCTTAGAATAATCTAAGGGATCAAGATAAATAATATGATATTATTATTAATAAATTGGAATGATTAATGTTATTGTGTTTGGATTCAAGAATTAGGTTTTAATCAATGATATTATAGTTTTAAGAATTATAAAATGTATAAGAATATTACTACAATAATTTTTCATTAAACATTTGAAAGAATATATTGAAGAACAAGAAAAACAATTCAGTGTAAAGTTAGACTTCAAGGAAAACACATGATTGAGGGAATGATAAACCTTAATATGTTCATAATTTTGAGAAAATTATGTTGGGATAAAAATATGATTGATATGGATAAAGTAATTTGGATAGTACAAACTACCTTGGTACAGAATACTGATAAGTTCATTTTGGAAATTTAGTGGACTTCTTTCAAAAGTTATTGATATTAGTATTTTAAAAGGGTCAAAAGGTTAACCATATATAAAATAGTTTAAGTTTAACTTTGGAGGAGGTTTTAGATATTAATTTATTATATTGGATAACTTGTTCTATTCATATTGGTTTTGGAAAATATATAGATATAGATAGAAAGACTTTACACTCTGTTGTGGACCTTATGATCCATTAAAAGTGAATTTTAGTGCTACATGCATAACAATCCATTTATGGATTTTCATTTTTTTGGTGAATTGATGAATTAGAATTGATATAAGCACTACTAAAGGATGTAATTTTTCTTATGAAATAAAAATTCATCAAGTAAGTATATTTCTTTATATTCTTAGAGAGTAAAAGAACTATTCAACTTTAGGGAAATGATCTTGAATAAAAAATCATATCCTATTACCTTCATATAAGATGACTCATATGGTCTTTTAAATCATCATAGATTTATGGTTTTGAGGCCCTTAAATTTATATTGATCATTCAATTGCTTGTGATCAATGACCTAAATAAATATCTATAATTATTTCTGATTTTATTCCATATATATATTTTCACTTTCCATCAATGTTCTTCTAATCAGAAACCTAGTTATTTATTATTCCATATGGCCTTAGTACTTACCTTTCTATCTTATTAAGAGGATGTTTTACCAACCCTTTTATGATGTAGGTTTTTTAATAAAGGAATTTTCAAATATCTAACCCTTGATTACCAATATCAAGATTAAATTCCGAGGATGTAATTTATTTATGGTGGGGAGAATATAACACACCAACATTCTAAAAGAATGACATTTTATTTAATAGCATATGTGACATGCAACACCATGTATAAAAGGGAATATAATGTCCAAAGACTTCAAGATATATTTATTTTTTTTAAAATTAAATCTCTTCAATAGCTTACATTACACACAATATTGAGTTTAGCTTGCATTACAAGTAAGACTGAGTTTTATCGAACAACAATATACTATTAATATTATTATTTAATATAATAGCTATTACTTAGCTATTAGAATGACAAGTATGAATAACATTAATTAAATTATGAAAATATATAGTTTAAACATAGTTATTAATTAATAATTTTTTATAAATAAAATAATAATCATTTAAAATAATAAGAAATGTTTTTCAAAAAATAATATTTTTTTCTAAAAGATAGATTAGTCGCGCATTGCGTATTTAATATAAAATTTATTTTTACCAATTCTAGAAAATTTATATGAAAAAATAAAATTTATTTTTTAAATATGGATACCAAAATTATATTAGGGTTTATTTTTGGGATTTTTTTGAGAAGTTTTAGTTTTTTTATGAATAGTGAAAAATAGTGAATTTTAATTGAAAAAAACCTTTTCGTTTAAATAATTTATAATGTTAAATTATATTTTTAATTAGTTTTAAAGTAAAATTAGTTCAATTTTATATAAATTAATTCAATTTAGATCATTATAATAATTTTCATATATAATTTAGTTATAAAAACATTGTAAACTTTTAAACATTTTCACTTTAAAAACATGCTTTCTTATCATGTATACAAGATTAATTTTAAATTAAAATTTTACACTTACGTGGATTGAATTTTTAAAAATTGATTCCATATTTGGAATAATAATAATTTCTAATTTCTAATAAGGTAAAATTAATTTTTGACCAAAATAAAAAGTGAATGCTGTAAAAATTAATTACCACGGTTAAGGTAAAAATGGATTTATTAGGGATTAAACTAGAATGATAAGAGTCAAAATGACCTCAAATATTATCTAAATTTTATTTAATGATTTTATTTATAACTTTTACATAATATTATATGAAAAATGGAAATTATTTTCCACTATTCATTGAATATGACCCATATAACAAGTTTAGTAAAGAGAAAGACAAAAAAATACCTTTATTCCTTTAAATATCTATAATGATTTTGGATAGGAATAAAAAAATCATATGTTTGGTTATATATATAATTTTGAAATATAATTGAGTTTTTTTATCATGATAATTTATTTTATTTTTTTTGAGATGAAATAATTACTTTAAATTCTAAAGAAATGCCAATATAGTAATTATTTAGTTAATAATAAAATAAAATAAATGATACTAAAAATACTAAAAGTGAAGTAAATTGAATGAATTATTATGTTGAATTATTATTATAGATGAAAAAATCATTTAACATATTTATGAAAAAATATATTTTAATTCCTTCATTTTCATTATATTTTTAAACTCAATTTAAATAATTAATGTCAAAATTGACATTAGTGTTATTTTATGATAAATTATATTTTATTAAATATTTTAATTTTTTTTAAAAATAATATATTATGACAAGTTATTTTAAATTATAATAAATATCAACTATGTTCTATTCATGGAACAATTTTTCATTATAATTAATATATTGACCCCTAAATAGTAAAAACTTAATTAGCACAATTAATGTTAAAGTGGTGTTTCTGTGTGTTATGCGCACTTATATTAAAATTAAATTCCAACACACAAGCTATTATTATTTTATAAATTATATATAATATATATAATAATTGATTCTAAATTTTGTGATAATTATCATTTTAATTTAGTCTTAATGGATAAATTTCCAAGGTTTGAGAAATAGTTACAGTAGTGAAAACCCAAAATGGTAAAAATAGGGAAACTTATATGTTAAAGAACAATTTATTTAAAAAATGTGTTTAATTGTGTGGAGGAGGTGTGTCTTGACCATATAATACCTATACAAATTTAATTAAAAATTTATGATCCATTTTAGGTAATATTGACCTCCCAATAGTGAATAATTTTGAGTATTTACAAGAATTCCACTCCTCCTCAACTATAAATGAACACTCACTCCCCTCAATTCTTCACACCCATAAATCAAATTGTCTCAAAAAAACCTACGAAAATTACTCAAAAAATTCCCTACCATCATTCTATAATCTTTATTTTGGTAATAAATCCATACTAGGATGTTTTTAGTGCAAACCAAAGGAAGATACCTGGGGAAGAGGTAATGTTCTTCAACGAGCGTCATTATTTTACTTATTTTTTCCATGTCCTTAAATATTTATTAAAACATTATGATATATTAAAATAATTATATTACATATAATGTGATATTTTTTTAACAAATTAATTACCTAAAAACATATCAACTTTAATCAAATGGGTTACGAAATCATCGTTCGTGTGTACGGAGGACTACCGCCTTGCAAACCGATGTAGTTCATTTTTCCATTACCACCTCACACAATAGGATATTATGATGGATATAAATATATATATAATATTTATAACCTAATTGTACATTTTTATTAATAATATAATATATAACTTATTATATTCCATTTCGTAGGAGAAATGATTGTGTCACTCATGTGTAAGGTGGCCTACCGCCTCACGAAGCGATGTGATTTTTCTTTCACTAACGCTTTATATGGAAGATGATAAGGAATAATGTTAATGATTATATGTGATATACATGAAATAATTATTATATTCATAACATATTCATAATTATTAAAATATAATATATCATTTTATTTTTACACTTAAAATGGTAATATCGTTCGTGTACGTGTGGACTACGACCTTCACAAAGCGATGTGACTATCTTTTCACCAAAAAATCAAAAGAATGATATATATAATGATAATTAAAGTAATAATATGATATATATTTTATTATTATAATTATGTAAAAATAAAATATTACTTACACCCTTTTCATAATGAACATTGAAAAATAGAAAATGTTTCTCATGCGTACATACGATTCACCATCTCCATGATTGTAACATACTTCATTTTTCATAACTATCCTTAATGATTGAATTTAAAAGTAAAATTTATATAAAAATAGGATAATATGTCATTATTATTATTATATAGATTATATAACTATATAATATATGCAAGAATCAGATATTTCATGACGTCACACTTAAGAAAACAAGGCAGTTAACACCCGAAACAATGAAAACAATGAAATATTATTGATTAACAGGTAATAAGATGTCAGAAAAGGATAATATAAGATATTATAAATATTAACACGGTTCTTTAATAATTTAATAACATTTTTAAAACTACTATAAATGAGGTTAAAGCACTTTCAACCAAAAAGTAAGTGTACGGTAAGGGTTTTACATATCACTTTTACTTACATGAAACATACACCATATTCACCACATATTTCTTTTGTGTAGATTATATAATTACACTTTTAATAATATATAATGAATTAATTTATCTTAATGATATTTAATGTTTCATTTTATGTTATTTCTTTCATTGGGATTATGATACAAAATTTACCAAAGTGGTAAGAGTTTAATTTATAATCTAATTGTTATTCGAGATGGTTTATTTTTATATCTCCCTTGGGGGAATTATTTGATATTTACATATTTAAATAAATATATTTTATTGTTATATGGTTATTCAAGATATTTTAATTTAATAATACCATTTTACACTCTTTATTACATAAAATAATTTAGAAAATATTTTTAATAAAATCCAACTTCATTTCTCTCTTCAGTCAAAAATATGTTTTATTCCGAAACAATATTTTCTAAAAATGTTTTGAAAAATGTTTTTAACATTTTCCAAAAAATTTCTTAAAGAAAATTTTACCCATTTATTATTTAAAAAAAATGTTTTCAATGGAATCTTGTTGCATTTTTTCGATCAAGATACTTTCTTAACCTTTTTACACTACAAAAGAAATGTTCTTTTTAACTTGTACGACATGTAAAAAATTACCCACCGAGATAACCATCATTTATTTTTTGTTACCTTTGAAAGTTTACAATGTTATTTTTAAAGAAAATTTTATCCTTATGTTCTATAAATACTTTGTTTTTAAAAGTTATTTTCAAAGAAAGGGATTTTTAATTTTTTTAATATTTTTAAAATTGATTTTCAAAATGAAAAGGATATTTAACTCAAAAATATTTTTAAGATATTTTTATGGTATTTCTATTCATAAATAAAAAAAACCTTTTAATATTACTAAAATGGGTATATGTTGAAATGATATTATACTTATTATTTATCTGGATGGTTTGTGATCAGTTTAGCTGGGGATATAATATTTTGATACCATTATCTTTCCTCAGGATGGCCTATAATTATGTTTTTTTAACCAAGGAATGTATTTAAGTTTTGTATACTAGTTTTAATATGAATTTTTATGTTGAATGTTTGTCACCCCTTTCATATGAGGAATGTATAGGAATTAGTAAGTGACAGGTGGGGCTCGATATCGATATCCCCTTAATGGATCCATAAGTTCCATGAGACAAAATAGATATGGGTTTGGGTGAGGCCTTACCCATTTATTAGATGTATTGGAAATAAGAATTGAAAATATTAGATGTCTTGGAATAAATTCTTGATGATACTAGATTTATTGGCATGAAGCCTCAATGACATTTTTTAAATATCCATCCTTATGAATTCCATAATTATGAATTCTGTTATTGATATTCCATGTGATTATTCAATTAGTTAGAATATCCATGGTTAAGTTTCATGCTCATGTGATTATTTATATGGCATTATTTGATCACCTTTTATTCCTGCCATATTATGTTCAAGTTATGGATTAAATGGAACGTGTTTCAGTTATTTACCTTGCCATTTTGATTATGCCTTATTTATTCATAGATTCCAATGTACACTTACCTTTACTAAGTATATGAGTTCACCCCTTTCTTATGATTTATTTTCCCCAGGATATGAGGTATTATTTTGTGATTAATATGTATAGATATAATAAGGGAAAAAATGGAATTCTCAAAGAAAATTCTTTGTGTATTTTATGTTTTAAAATGTAATGTAATTTTCAATCATGTATCTAGTTTACCAATACTATTAAACAATTAGGTCCTTTGGGATGTGATTACTTGTATATTATTTTAATGTATTAAAGTATCGAACTATATTTGGACTAATGGGGTTAGGTTTTCTATATTTGGGTATTTTTATTTTATATTTTTTTATTTTACCCAAATTAAATTTTACATTATTTATTAATTTATAACCATAGTAATTAATTTAATTGAAAAAACTAAGATTTCAAATTTTACATAATTTGATTCCTATTATTTATAATTTTAAGATCATTTTATCAGATAAAATTTCTAAATTTTTGGAAAGTTAATTTTAAAATAATCATACATGATCACCAAAAACCATATTTTAGAAATATAAAATTTTTAAGATTTAAATTTATATATATAGAAAAATCATATTTGATACTGATTTTAATGACATAAATTTATTTATTATAAAATAATAATTTATAAGGCTTTAAATTCTACCAAAAACAAAATTTCCATTAAAACTACCTGATTCAAAGAAAATGTAGAAAATAAATGTTTTTATTAAAGTAACATTTAAATTTTTTCTAAAAATTATTTACATAGGTTTTATAAGTTAAAATAAATTATAAAAATGAATAATTTTATTCCTAAAATTCATATTTTTTTTAATTAAATGCGTTTTAGATGTACAGACAATTATTATATAATAGTAAAGTCATACAAATTATATGTTTTGTGAAAACTGTATCTTTTAACTAATAACTAACCTTTTCAAAAAAAAAATTAAAAATTCAGCCTACGCCATTTTTGATATGATGAATTCGAAAATGAAGTTATTTTTTTATTTTTAAATTAAAAATTTTATACATTTAGTTTTTTTATTAAAATAAGCAAATATAATTTAAAAACAGTTTTAATTGGAAAATGAAATTTTCAAATATTACCAATTATTATTCTTATTTTGTATCATTTACCAACTAATTTAGTGTTATGTAATAATTAATATCAATAATTATTTATCATTAATCATATGTTTCTTTTAATTGAAATTTTTATCACATAAAAGAATATTTTTAACAAAAATACCTTTCTATATAATAAGTTATCTTATTAGTAATTTTATGTAAACTAATTGAATTTCATTCATATTGAAAGTAGAATTTATTTTATATATACATATAATTAATAAAGTGGTTAATCATATTATTCCCACTAATTAAACAAGTAGGTTTTAATATCTATACTTAAATATATCATGATTCCATTTAAGTTTGATGATGCATGTAGTACAAGCTATCAAAAAATTGACTTATTTAAAGGTAATCATATATTAGAATTTTGTGGTGTTAAAATGTTTGTGAATATGATAATATTAATGAATAAAATGTTACTAATTACCCTAAAAGCACTAAAACCACTGAGGATACTAACACCACCAATAACATGGAAAATACCAATGACCTCATCATCCTCAATAACATAGATGACACAAATGATGAAAAAAACACTAATGACACCAAAAATACCTTTGAAACTGATGATATTGATAATAAATTTGATACCAACGACATTGATGAACCTGATGTTGATGAGAAAATTGATCTGCAAAATAAACCTGATTACCTCAGGGACCTCGATGAAAATGATAACATTGAAAATTTAGAAAACACAAACAATGTCATTGACATCGAAGACATTGATGATATCAAACACTCCAATGACTCTAATGATGAAAAAAACATCGATGACCTCAATGAAATAGATGAACCTAATGGTTTTGATGACACTAATCACTTTAATGATATTTATGAAGATGAAGAAAATACCAACACTAAATAACTCAATAACATTGAAGATCTTTGTAACCCAAATGATGATATCAACTCCATTGATGAAGAAAATTTTGATGATGCTAAAATCCCCAAAAATAATGAGGTCATTGTTGGTGTTGATGATACCAATGGAATTGATGACCGTGATGATACTAATACCCCTATAAACACCAATGACCAATAAACTTTGTTTTCTTTGAGGACCTTGATACTGAAAACAACCCTAAAAACACTAAAGATATAATATCATATATTTCAAATTAATATTTTTATGATTTTTCCTAAAGTAAATATATAAATGTTAAATTCATTTAATTATCATTTTTTTGGATATTAACCAAGAATTTATTAATATACTTATCACCTATTTAGTTCTTTATATATGTTTCACGTATAATGGAATATAAGTATTTTACATGTGTAAAAAATTAACTATAAATCATAAAAAATTAAGGGACAATAAAAAAGATAAATTTAATCCTTTATAATAAAATAAATATCCTTTATTTTAAATAAAATTCGTTTCCATGAATTATAATATTTTAATTAAAATTTAAATTTTTTACTTTTAGAAATTGAATTTGATAAAAATTAATTTTTTATTAAACATGTTTAATTTACCTTAGGGTCAGTTTTTCATATTTTTTTATAAAGTTAATTTTCGAGTGAAATAGTGAAAATACAGTTTTATGAAAACCCGTAACTTTTAATATATATACGTAGCATAAATATGACATATAAAATTATGATAAATATTTATTAACCAAAAATTTGTTAAATGAGTATAATATTGTTTAAAAAAATAATTTGAATTTATAAATTTATATTTTTCATTAAAGAAAATAAGATATATTTATTTCTAATTAAAAATTATTTTTGGATCCTTCACATTTGTTTTAGTGGTTGGATGGTTTAGTTTGGTTTTGGAATGATTTAAAATTGAAATAATTTTTTTTATTGTTATCACACTAAGTCATTGGATACTATTTTAACCATAATTATTTGGCCTAAATATTAAAATAATCAAATAATTTATTCAAAATGCCCCTCCCATTTGACTATACAATCATAACTCCTTCACCCCTTTATCTTCTCTCTAAAAATTATTTCTATTGAAAAATATATGCTATAATACCTCTCCAAACATCCTTAAATATGAACATATTCCAATATTCTTGAAAGAACCCCCCCTCCAAAAATGGTGTTGAGCTTAATCTAATAGGGCCATCTCAAAAGAATGGTAAGTGTTCTTAATCCTACACCTTTTACTTCCTTTTAAGATTCACTTATCATGAAATATTTTAAAAAATAATTTCATACTGTTACATCCTTATATATCCATTTTATCATCATTAATTTGATCTATTTTTACAGGAGTCTACTAATTCCCACTCATCAAACCCTTTTCATAACCCATTTCTATGTAAAAATTAATAGTTTTCATAATTCTCACTTTTCATTTCTTATATGGGATTATTATGTTATAAAACCCTATAAAAATAAATTTAATATACTTAAATGATTTAATTTTATCGTAATTATCATTATTTTTGACTCTTATTTATATTGTATTACCATTTTGCCTTATGAAACCCATTTAATAAGTCATTATTACATCAAAATGCGGGTTCTTAAAAAATGGGGTCTTTTCTTTTGAATCATCATACAACTATGAAAAAAAGGTAATATTTAAAGTGACCTAAAAAATGTATCTTTATTATAATATAAATATGTTTATAATACTCCAACATATATCACTTTTTTTCATTCTTTTAAACTATTTGGAAAAATATTGCTCACTATTGAAATTTAACACCACCAAAGTGAATAATAATGTTTTTTATAAATATGAATTTAATGGGAATTCATTAAAAATAATTTATTTATTTAATATAATATTAATATAAATTTAATTTCATGTTTATTATTTTATAATGATAAAATAACTATTTTACCATTGAAATTTAAAAATTAAGAAAATACAGATATTTTAATAGTAAAAAATAAACTTATTGAGGAATATTCTTTAAATGGTAATTATTTCATAATATTTTGTACTCCATAAATTTTGGAGTGTTATTAAACATATATATAGAAAATTATGATGTTTATGTAATTATTTTAAAATGAATTTTGAGTATTACAATTATAACATAATGATTTTAGAGAGTATGAACCAAATATCCTAAAAACAACCAGTTAAAACAATACTAATTAAGTAAATGAATGAAAAATGATAATGAATGAATTTAAAAGGAAAAAAATAGTGAAATTAATATGTGAAGGTTATGAAAAAAAATTAATGAGTCTTATATTATTGAAAAGATATTAATGTATGCCTAAGAAAGCGAGATTCCAAAGTAGGTGTTTTTCTTAACTAGGTTTTTTAATAGACGTATATTCTATATTCACCAAATTATTTCATTACATGGTTTGTGTAATTGCCTATAAATGTATTTTGAAATATTATTTTATGTAATTCATTTTTTAAAGAACCATATAATTTTCTTTCTTTAAATGATATTTGATTCAAGAATTACCAAAAGTCACAAGGGTTTTATATCTCAATTTTCTTTTTTGGGAAATGTTTCGTATTCAGAACCATGTTTCCTTTTATATGGTGTAATTAATTCTCAATTTTTTTAAAAAAGAATAAAAATATTTTATTTCATGAAAATAGAAAGAAAACCATTCCCAATCATTATACTTCCTTTATAATTTGTTATAATTATTAAACATTCATGTGGTCTTAAAGAATCCTAAAATTTTTGTAAAGTAATGAGTGAGAGTTTTCCTACCCATTACATACTTTTCTAGATAATGGACATTGGATGTGGTTATATCACATATGAACCTTGGGAAAATAACCTTAAAAATTATGGTTTAGTATCAAATAAATATTCACTCGATGAATGATGAATGAACTACAGACTGTAAACCTAACTAGACACTCATGGGAGATATACTTTAGATGATTAAATATCTCACTACAAACCACAATAATGGTTTTGAATATATTGTTTCCTTCATAAACTACCATATAAAACTATTTAATTCAATTAATTTTCATATGAATGTTTATCTTATTATCTTAACCTCAATTATGATGAATTGATAGTCTTCTTTCATCATTAATGATTCATTATCCATTCCATACATAGTTCAAAAGGTTTTATTTCCCGCTCATATTTGATATTGTAATTATGTTATCTATCATTCTCTATCATTACCTTTAATTGAATTTTATCCTTAATTTCCATGTCCTATATACACGTAGTTATTTAAATGAAATATCAATGTGAGGAATGATCAATATTTACCATTTTCCATTTCTTATCATCAATTATGCTAAACATTTATTCTAATGAATTTATCTTATAAATAACCATATATGTTTCTTATTATTTAATAGTGTTAACCTAGATACCCATACATCGATTGATTGGAGAAATATTAGCTAAAAAATATACTATAAATTTTATATGGTGTAAATACCTCATATTTCATTATCTTGGTTGAACGTTATTTACTTATATTGATACTTAATTTCCTTGGATATCTATTTAGTTTAATGGTTTCATAATGTTATAATTATTTGATGGATTTATATATGTTTTTATGTAGAAAACATATTAATTTTCATTTTATAATGTTATGGGTTGGTTAAAAATTATATAGCCTTTCAATACATTGGGTAAAGTTTTATATCTCATGAGATGGCATATTTAGGACCAGGCAGTAAGTCCTATCCACTATTGGACTTTTTCCACTATGTGATGATGTTCTTGGTTGTAATCCTTGATACATGATTATGATGTCATGTTATATTTTTTTTTCATATAATGTTCTATGTTATTGTCACATTTTTAGGATTCCATAATTCTATGATATTTACTCATGTATTCTAAAGCATTATGTTATGATTCATTACTTATGAGCATTGTTTTATTGGGTATTATTTCCTTATGATATGTTATTATAACTTGATTATCTTCGCATACTAGTATTTTTATCATATTAACACTCATGATATTTTATTATTATCACTTATGTTTACCATTACAGAGAATCTAAGTTAACAATTTCTTATGTTTCCATATTTCCTGGGAAATTTTTATAAAGGATACACATTTTAGGATTGTATTTCTAGATAATCCATGTGGAAGAAATGTGTAATATACAATTACTTTAGATTAATATGTTCATAGTTCCCAAATAAATTAAAATGTTTATCAAAAGGATTAGTTTTAATAAATGTGATGTATAAAATGTAATTATATTTTGAACTATATTCGAAAGTGTGAGTCTGGGGCCATATAATTTGTAAGAAAATAAATTTTTAGTTATTTTTTTGTAATTATGATTATAAATATTTGGGTATCGATCCTAAGATAGATATAAATTTTCTATAGATAAATAGGATAAGTATAAATAGTATGAATCTATAGGATTAACATATTCTTGGTATTTATATTTGTTCCTTAATATAGATAAAATTTTGGTGAATGTATTGGTTTATTAAGTTTTTATCAATGATTAAAATTGTGAGGAGTAATTTATTCAATAGGGTAGAATGTAACATACCAGATTTATAATGAATATGATTATTACATTTTATTACTAAAGTAAATATATAAATGTTAAATTAATTTAATTATTTATGCTTTTAATGACATTAACTAGTAATTTATGAATATACTTACAACCAAAGTTTTTCAATTATATACTTTTCAAGTATAATGGATTTTTTTATTTTAATGTTTTTTAGAAAAAAGGGCATCCCACGGGCCGAATGAAAACCCATCCCATCTGGCAAGGCCATGGGCCTCAAGCCCATAACCGAAGGGTGACATGGTTGTAGTGTCTACCACTATCCCATGTGATGTCTTAGTTTTATCTTTTTATCATATATATATATATATTTATATATATATTTTACTATATTCACAACTCTTATTATGTATATAGTTTTCTTTGATTAATAATTTAATTTTATTAATAGTATTTATTTTATATATTCACTAAAAACAAATGGACAAATGTTTTTTAAAATTAAATAATACTTTATCATGATTTTTTATTATAGTTCATTTTATTTAATAATTATTTTTATCATATTTTATGTACTTATTTTTTTAGTAAAAAAATTCCCTTTTAAAACAATAGGTAACATGTTTCATAATAAGACAAAGTATGAAATATATGTTATTTTTATTTTTAAAATGTAATAAATAGATTATAATATCAAAAAATTTATTAGGTTATCATAATATAGTTTTTAGGAAAAAATGGCCATTGAATTATCATTTAAATTATGAAATATAAAGGTAGCTACACTAAAACCATTTTCTTGATAATATATTTTCCACCAAATTAAAATAATTATTTCATGAAATTTAAATATTTCATATTTGTAAAAATTAATTATCAATCATATGAAAATTAATAGAAAATAAAAAATATAAACATAATCACATATAACAAAATAAAGAGTCTTTATTTTAAAAAAATTTATTTCTATGTATTATGTAATTTTATTTTAAATTTAAATTTAAAAATTTTAGAAATTGTATTTAAGAAAAATGAAATAATTTTTGGATTCATAATTTCTAATTTATCTTAAAGTTAATTTATTATATTTTTCTAAAACTATGAAACCTCTTGATCGACAATTTTTTTTCAATGAGTATTATAATATATATTAAAATATAAGTTTATATTTGGAAGTATATATTTTTTATTATGAAACATAAGTTGTATTTATTTCCAATTATTATTATTATTTTGGATCCTTAATATTTATTTGAGTGGTTGGAAGGCCTAGTTTGGTTTTATATTGATTTCAAACTAAAATAAAATTTATTTGATTCAAAAATATTCAAATAAATATATGGATTAAATTATAGTCATAATTAGATATCCTAAATAATAAAAAAATCAAATAATTAGTCAAATATACCCCACCCATTTAACTATGTAAGAACCCCACCTTCACCACTTTTTCATCACTCTAAAAATTATTTCCATTTTCAAATATCTAACAAAATATATCTCTACTAATCATTCCCAATTCACTATTCCAATATTCTTAAAGAAACCCCTCTACCAAATTTTTTAATCTTAATCAAAGGGAGGTAACTCAAGAGAAAAGTAATGGTTCTTAATCTTAAACCGTCAATTTATTTAGAGATTATTTTAACATTATATTAATTAAAAAAAAATTTAATATTATTAAATTACTTTAATTAAATTTTATTATCATAAATTTGATATTTTTATGGGATTTTACTAATCCCCTATCCTTAAACACTTTTCATAGCCCATTTTATTATTGAAACTAATGACTTTCATAATTCACTCTTTTCATTTCTTATATGGGATTAATATTGTATAAAATCATTCAAACATAAATTTAATATACTATCATGATTCATTATCTTGTTATTATAATTATTATTAAAAATTATTGACATTATATTACAATTTTATTCTCATAAAACCTATTTCATAAGTTATTATTAAGTCGAAATATAGGGTTTTCAAGAACATGGTTTTTCATTTGAATCTTTCTATAACTCTTTTCAATTATAGTGGTAATGTTTAAAAGGGGCCTAAAAATATTATATTTTTTATTATATAAATATTTTTATAAAACTCCACCATTTATTTGGTTTTCCATTCTTTTAAACTATTTTAAAAAACATCACTCACTATAGAAATTTTATGCTACCAAAGTGAATGATAATTTTTTATAAACATATGAATTTCATGTAAATTCATTAAAAAAAATTATTTTATTGAATTTAATTTTAATATACATTTAATTTCATGTTTTTGATTCTCGAGTGGTAAAATATCTATTGTATCATTGAAATTAAAAATGTAAGAAAACATAAATATTTTTTTCATAAAAAACCATCTTATCAAGGATGATTCATTGAATAATAATTATTTCATAATCAATTGAGTTGAATCAGTTATAGAATTTTATTAAACATGTACTTAGACCCTTGAATTTTTAAGAAAACCATTTTAATATTTTTTTCTACCATTATAAGTATACCAATACTATTTAAGAGATTATATATGAAACATCCTCAAAGCGACTGAAAAAAATGATACTAATTGAGTAAACGAATGAAATTTATAATAAATGTATTAAAAATTAATAAAGAAACAAATATAGTAAGATTATTAACAATAATATTAATGTTTATTAATTTATTATACATTACATTAAATTATGTTTGGGAAAATGAGATTCCAAGGTAATTTTTTTTCTTATCTCATTTTTCTTTCATTGAGATATGTTCTATATTCACCACTATCTTTCATTACATGGTGTAAATACTACCTCATATATGTATTTTTCTATATTATTTCATTTAGTTAATTGGATTTATAGAACTATATCATGTTTACTATTTTAATGAAATTTGACTCAAGAATTTCCAAAAGTTGTAAGGGTTTTATGTCTCAATTTTATTTCTTTGAGATATGTTTAATATTATACACCATGTTTCTTTTTATATAGTGTAATTAATACCCAAATGTATTTATGATTAATAAAAATATTTTATTTCTTGATATTTTAAATATTATAATTCCATATCATTATACTACCTTCATAATTTTTTATAACTCTCAAATATTCTTATGGATATAACATATCCGAAAAATTTGGTTAAGTAATGAAAGTGAGTTTTCCAAGAAAATACATCCATGTATAGATTCTAGAAAGTGGATACATCTATGAAATATATGAAATTAGGTGTAATCACCTTAAAAAGGTTAGTTGAGTATTTAATTTATCTTTAATTTGTGCACGATGAGTGGGACTAAGACTGCACACTTGGCTTGAAATTCCTGGGGGATATGTTTTGGATGATTCAATTTCTTATTACAGACCACAATGAAGGGTTTGAATATTTTATTACTATGGTAACCTACAAAGAAAACTATTTAATTGAATTACTATTTAAATTAATATTTATATTATTGTATTACCCTTATTTTTGAGGAATTGATAGTCTCATTTCCTCTTTTAATGATTTATTATCCATACCATACATTGTCTAAAAGGGATTAATTCTTGCTTGTCTTGTATCATTTGATTATTTTCTATACCACTCTCTATTTTTACCATGAATATATTTTCTTATTCATTTACATTACATATATACATATGGTGTCATGAAAATGAAATATCTATGTGAGAAATGATTCTTCACTACCTTTTCTTTTCCATATCCTTAGTTATTCATAACCATTCTTCTAATATCTTTCCCTTGAAGATACCCTTGTATGCTTCTTCTTATTGAAGGATGTTCAATTATTTTCCCTTAAATCAATTGACTAGGGATATTATTTTCTAAACCATATACCATAAATTCAATATGGTCTAAATATCTCATAATTCATTATCTTGATATAAGGGTATATACTTAGAGAGATTATTAATTTCATTGGATACCCATTTAATTTCAGGAAGTTCATCATGTTATGATTATTGGTAAATTTATATATTCTTTTTTTATGGAACATATATTCATATAAAAATTATGATGCTATGAGGTTGGGGGTAAGAATTATATATCCCTAAAATTAATTAAGTGAAGTTTTATATCTCATGAGATGATATGTGTGAGGCTGGGGAGAAAACCCAAACTACTATATGACTTTTTTGACAATGTGATGATGATATTGGGAGTGTGCGTTAAAAAATTATTATGATGTAATGTTCTATGTTTTTTACATATAATGTTCTATATGGTTCTCAAATTTTAATGATCCCATGATCTAATTATATGTACTTTTATAACATCCCGTTACCGTTTTGACAGGTATTCCTTAAAACCCTGTATTAGTTTTTCCTTTTCTATGATGGGGGTAGGGTGGAGTTTGGATTGGGAGGATAAAAATAATGTAAATTTAGAGATTTTTTAGATTATCACCTTCAAATATACTTTTCATGCATAATTACATAGGGTTACACGTTGTGTAATAGGATTACACGTCATGTAATGGTCCTATTGAATGTCATGAATGACTCCAAGATGTGATGGGTACACATCGTGATTAGTCATTTGATGTCATTAAAAATTTAATGATTAGTTTTTAAGTCATTGTTTTAGAATTTAAGTCAATGTGATGCATTTTTTGGAGGTTATGAAAATTAAAGGGTTCACGCTGTGTATTGGGATTACACATCATGTAATACCCCGACATCATTTTTAAAAATAGGAAGTATATCTTTTAAATTTTTGTTGGATCCTCTCCAATTCCTTCTCCCTCGACCAAAGGTTTTTCCAGGAGATCTCAAATCTATTAGACCCTTCCGGATCCATTCATTTGGTGTTTGATCATCATTTCACTTGCAGTGTGGTTCCCAGGTAAATCTTATCTCTTGTTCTTTGTGTTTATCTCTTTTTTCTCTCTCTGTTTCTCAATGTATTATCTTAAAATTTCTGGATCTATGACCTGTGTTGTTATATCTTACTTCTAGGTTGGTTTTTGAGGTCTTCTCCACCATTTTCCTCATTGACAGCTGTAGTTGTGAGTGTTGAGTTTTGATAAGAGGTAGGTGGTTCCATCCTGATTAGAAAAATTGACTAATTATAAATTTCTTGATTTATTTCAATTATTTATTTAAATTCGATTTCTTTCATTTTCTTTCAATTAAATTTATAAATCCAAATTCCAGTGAATAAGGATATTTGAAATGGTTTTCGCATGGAAATTTGGAAATCCCCTAATTCCATTGAATTAGGGTGTGTTTATGGAAATTGGATGATTTAAATTGTTGAATCTATACTATGGATTTTATTTAAATGTTTTAAATTAAATTATTTAATTTAATGATGGAAATTAAATTTGAAAAATATGGAATTGGTTTTGAATGGATTTCAAACATGTGAAAATGGCTTAAAAATGATTTGATATAAACCTTGTGGTTTTATCTTATGAAGAGCACATGTTTTTTTTTATTAAAACCCATTTTTGTTTTAAATGGAAAATTATAATTTTGAAATGGTATAATGTTATTTAATTGTATTTTAAGTAGTCTTAAAATAAATTTCCTATCATGTAAGAGCACATATACGCCTTAGGTAGTTGGTGAGTTATTTGGACACACTCTATGTTATTACAATGTTCTAAAACATACCTATAGTGGGTCACATCCTCGATGGGAGGGTGACAAGTTACCTCTAGCTGGTGTCAGGGGTATATGAGTATACTCAATTTACTATGATCACTTAGAGAGTGTGAAATCCTATAGTTGGTTAATACTTTTATACCTACTTGGAATATGACCATGTTGCTCACTTTTTTATTTATATTTGAGATATAAATGTATGCCAATGTTGTTTAAACTAATTTACATGCTTGATAAATTTATATAAACTATTTTATATAAATGTTTTACTTAATCCATTGTTTTAGAAATATTTAATCTCTTATAAATTAAAGTCTATGGTGTGAAAGTATTTTCCATCATTTTGAAAATATATAGCATGTTTGTTTAAATATTCCTTTGAATTTCCAAACCTGTTTATTTAGAAAATTGAAAGATTTCTTTTGAATAATATATATTTGTCATCTGTTGTGGAATATTTGGTGGTATTCTACTAGGATTATGCTCTCACCCTACTTTTTTCCTTCAGGTGTTTGTAGACTTCCTTCTTCTAGGTTCGAGCAAAAGGTGGGGATATCTTGGAGGTGAATCCAGTTGTTGAGCTTTTGACTTGGTGAGTTGTGTTCTTAGGGAATTTAGGGATTCTTT
This sequence comes from Viscum album, assembly GCA_963277665.1. Classification (NCBI taxonomy): domain Eukaryota; kingdom Viridiplantae; phylum Streptophyta; class Magnoliopsida; order Santalales; family Viscaceae; genus Viscum; species Viscum album. The sequence goes on from OY728142.1 coordinate 404,353,562, forward strand.
CTCATTTTAGTACTTTGGTTGTGGTACTTTAGGGTTTTTATGCCTTGTTGTATTCTGATACTTTACTCCGAGTGGAGCTTCCTTTTGTTATGCATACTGTCTTAGATCTTTTACTTCTGCTATGTTTTGTGGAAAATTTGTTCCCAATTGAATTTTGTATGATTCTAGGTGTGAGTTGGAAACCTATGGGGATTGATAATGCCCTTCAGGCCATGTATGGGCTGGATCAGTTACCAGGTTACTAGGGTATCTAGGCTGGTTTGTAAAAAAATGTTATAGAAGGGAGGTTAAGCATATTTCCTTGATGAAAGTATGAATTTTTGAAATCGTGTAGGGACTTAAAAGGTAGTTGCGATAGAGATCCTGACCAGATATGACCACAATGAACCTTAAGTCTCCAAGGGTGGTAAGGGAAGGATGTCTTATGGATTAGTTATAGTCCTTTCTCTACTCTAATTTGGATAGAGTGTAATCCAAAACTATTTGTTCCATTTATTGGGAATAATTTTCTTTATTGCTCTGTTTGAGTGTTAATCAAATGTATTCCTTCTATCTGTTTATGTTGTATAGCATCATGCCTCTGAGAAGACATGAAAATAAGATCTAGGAGGAAGCTTCTGCTGAACCGCAGTGAGAGAATCCTCCAGTGCACCCAAATATAGTTGAGGTGATTGTGTGCACTGTCCATACTCTGGGATAGGAACCACCATAAGTTCCCATTCAGGTTCCAATTGCGTATCCTCAGGGGGATGTTATTCAAAATTGTTCTCAAGAGTTTCTTCACAAGAAGCCACCGGTTTTCAAAGGCTCCACTAATCCTCAATATGATGAGGAATTGTTGGGAAAGATAGAAAGTTTGTTCTAGTTCATGGAAACACCAGGTGTGATCAGGGTCAAGTTTTCCACCTTTGTGCTAGAAGGACTAAGCAGGAGATGGTGGGACACAATGGTAATGACTGGGAAACATAAGGTCTTATAGTGTAAAGACATCAAGGTTTTTTTACCAACCATTTCTATGCATAATTAATGGTGTTAGCTAAGGATGTAGAGCTTTTTAAGATTGTGTAGGCTAAAAGAACCATGAATTAGTATTCAAATCACTTTTCTGAGATGATGTAGTTTTCTCCTGATATTATATCTAATAAGAGGATGAATGATTAATGGTTTGATTTGGGACTTAGATCAGATATCCGTTCTCATATTTTCTTATTGAAACTGTACACTCATGATGATGTGTGGGATTGAGTTATGATGGTTGAGATAAACATTTTTGGGAATTTAGGGTTGATGAGAGTTCATTTTTCTCCTAGTGGAAGTAGTGTTTCTTTTAAACGAAAATAGAAGCGTGATGATTATCATAGTAGTTGTCGATGGAAGAGTCATTACAGACTTCCTACATCTCTAGGAGGAAGTTATTTGGTTTTCTATCAGTGTGTAAAGATAATAAATTCTAAGAGTGTTTGCACTGAGGCACCTAAGGATTGTAGTTCCTGCAGACATTTAGGTCACTTATAGAAATTATTCCATCACTTCTCTACTCCGTGTAGTCGGACATGATCATCAGTTCCTCCTAAAACTATGGGAAAATTAAATGCTTCACATTCAAAAGAGTTCTAACCACATGAATCTAGAATGAAGCTTATTCACATAGTGGAAGAGTCTCTAGAGGAATAGACACAAGTCCAGCAACAGTGAGAGGTAACATTACTATAGCATTGTCTTTAGTGACTTCTCTTTTTGATACCGTCACATCTCACTATTTTATTTCAACCCATATCATTATACTTCTTGATCTTCCTATAGAGTTTTTATCTTATGCAATGGATATCACTACACCCCTTGGTACAAATATACAGATGGAATCTATAGTACTATATGTGTCTTTTTTCAATCAGATGCCAATCTAGCTTAGAGTTTTCTAGTCCTTGACATGAAATATCTTGATATCATATTCGGGATGGATTGGATCATTTACAATAGAGCCCAAATTTATTGTTATGTTTAGCAGGTCTACTTTACTACACCCAGTGGTGTTCTCTTGTATTTCAAGGAGATTGGGACCCAAGGTCATGTAGAGACGAACCTTCTTATCTAGAATTGGGAAAAGTGATATTAATGTTTTGTTTTGATCTGGAGAGGGATTTAATGAGCGGTGATCTACATCTAGTCATTGTCGAGTTTCCCAACATGTTTCCTCTTGATTTATGTAGCCTACCACCAGCAAGAGAGGTTGAATTTTCTATTGATTTAATGCTTGGAACTCAACCAATTTCAATTACCTCTTACCAAATGGATCCAGATGAATTGAAATAACTGAATTTCCAGTTAGACGATCTTCTTGAGAAAGGATTTATATTCCCTAGTGTGTCACCTTAGGTTGCGCTAGTTCTCTTCACTAAGAAGGCTGATGGTTCTCTTCGCTTATTTGTTAATTACCAAAGGCTCAATCGAGTTATGGTAAAGAAAAAGTATCCATTTCCATGTATTGATGAATTGTTCGATCAATTTAAAGGTAAAAAGTTGTTTTAAAAGATCAAAATTCTATTTGGTTACCATCAGTTAAGGATAAAGGAATATGACATTCACAAAACTTCCTTTTGGAGTAGGTTTGGCCATTATGAGTACCTTGTTTTTCCTTTTGGTCTGACAAATTATTCTGAAGTCTTCATGGATTTTATGAATAATATTTTCCAGGAATATATAGATACCTTTGTGGTAGTCTTTGTTGAAAACATTCTTGTCTACTCCAAGTCTGAGTAGGATCATGTGCAACATATGAGAATAGTTCTGCATCTACTGTTAAATCATCGTCTTTATGAAAATCTTTCAATGTGTGATTTCTGGATTTGGGAAGTGAAATTCTTGGAACATATGGCGTTTGAACATGGTATATCAGTTGGTCCTAAGAAGGTGACGTATGTTATGATATGGGAGCTACCAAAAAATTTCTTCAAGATCTAGAGATTCTTGGGATTCGCTGGATACTACTGCAGGTTCATGAAGGACTCCTCAAAGTTGGCCTATTCAATGATTGATATAACTTAGAAGGGGGTGAAGTTTTTTTGGGATGATAAATGTCAGAGTTATTTTGTTGATATGAAATTTCTTTTTACTACTATGCTAGTGTTGAATCTTCTAGAGGCTGGTTAGGGCTATGTGGGCTTTTGTGATGCATCAGTTTCAGGCTTGGGTTGTGTTATTATGTATGGTTACCATGTAGTTTCTTATGTATATTGTTAGCTTAGTACTCACGAGAAGAATTACCCCACCCATGAACTTGAACTTGCAGTTGTAATGCATGCACTTAAGAGTCAACATCATTACCTTTATGGAGAAAGGTTTACCATGTTTTCAGACCACAAATGATTGATTTATATATTTTCTCAAAATTATTTTAATCTTAAATAGATGGATTAGGTGAAGTACCTAGAGTCATTTGACTTTGAAATCACCTATATCCCTGGGAAAGGGAATTTCATTGCAGATGAATTGAGTAAGAAACTTCTAACCCAGGAAGTGAAAGAATATTTATAAGAGTGGAATTTTATGGCTCTCTTTTCAAAGTTTCATATTGAAGTTCAGGACAAAGGGGACAACGTTTCTTTATCCAATGTTCAGTTGACATATGCTCTTCTCAAGAAGGTTCTTTAGAATTAATAGCTTGATGATTAGTTCTATAACATTATGGACTCTCTTTATTATGGGTAGATAGTTTCTCAGTGGTTGTTCTCTAAAGAGAGGGTTCTATGATATCAGAAATGCTTCATTGTACCATTTACAACAAGGAATAATGTAATGGGATATTTCCATAGTTCCCAATGGACAGTGCACCTAGTTACCACTAAGACGTTCTACAACATAATGTGATAGTTTGGTGGCTAAGTATGAGATAGGGAATTTCTGAGTTCATTTCTTGTTGCTATACTTTTCAACAGGTGAAAACCGAGCACTAAAAACCTTTTGGTTTAGTTTAGAAACTTCCCATACCTACTTGGAAGTGGGATGAAATATCTATGGACTTTGTGGTTGGGTTGCCTCATACCTAGAAGAAGAACAATTAAATATCGGTTGTTATTGACAGACTGACCAAGTCAGATCACTTTATACCCATTCGTGATAAAACCAAAGTTGAGGAGTTATGAAGTCTCTATGTGAAAGAGATTATTAGTTTTCATAGAGTTAGATCCACTATATTCTATGATAGGGATCCTCAAATTAATTATCATTTTTGGGGAGGTCTTCAGTAGGCACTGGGATCTCATGTTTTCTTGAACATGGCCTACCATCCGTAGTTAGATGGCCCGACAGAGAGAGCTATACAGATTCTTGAGGATATGATTCTCACCTGTGTTCTTTGTCTTAGCGGGGCTTCAAATGATCACTTGGGGATGGCTGAGTTCTCTTATAACAACAGTTACTGGTCTATGATCTGGATGGCTCATTTGGAGGACTTGTGTGGCTAACCTTTTAAATCTTCATTGTTCTGGTCAGAGGTTAGTGAAAGTTCCTTGGTTGGACCATGCTTGGTGTAGGAGATGACAACTAAAACTTAGCTTATTTGTTATAGAATGTTGACAACACAGAGTCTATATAATTCTTATTTTGATCGATATCATAGACCTTTGGACTTTTTAGTTAGTTATCAAGTGTTCTTGAAAGATTCACCCTCGTTGGGTCATTGACAGCTTGAGAGGCAAGGGAAGATTGCTCCTCATTTTGTGGGACCTTTCGAGGTTGTTGATTTGGTGGGGAAAGTTGATTACTATTTAACACTTCCACCATAGTGGATGTCGATACATAACGCGTTCCATGTATCACAGTTGAGAAATTATCTATCATATCCATGTAACATTTTGATCTAGAGTGATCTTGTGATTGAGCCTGATTTATCTTTGACAAAGTGACCAATCAGAATAGTTGATTCTGAGACCACTGTACTTCTTGGGAGGATGATACCTTTGTTTTGTGTTCTATGGTAGCACGACTCTAATAATCATGATACATGAGAGTGATATACACTAATGAGAGATAATTGGACTCATATTTTTGGCATGGAGGCTTCTTCATAGGATTTCTAGGGTCAGAAAGTTCTTATAGTGGGGAGATTGTAATATCCCATTACCATTCTGATAGGTATTCCGTAAACCTTGTATTATTTTTTCCTTTTTGTTGATGGGGTAGGGTGGAATTTAGATTTGGAGGATACAAATAATGGTAAAGTTAGATATTTTATAGATTCTAACCTTCAAATCAAGTTTTCATGAAGACTGCTAGAGGGTTACCACCATGTAATAGGATTACAAGTCATGTAATGGTCATTATTAAAGTCATGAATGGATTCATGTTGGGATGGGTACATGTCATGATTAGTTATTTCACATTGTGAAGAATTTTATTATTAGTTTTTAATTTGGAGCATCAAAATTGATGTCTAGGCGACACATTTTTTGGCGGTTATGAGAATTAAAGGGTTCACAACGTGTATTGGGATTACACGTTTAGTAGCACCACAACTTAAATTTAAAAAATAGGTAGTCTTGATGGTTAATTATTTTCGTCTCCTCTCTAGTTCCTTATCCCTCAACCAAAGGCTTTTCTAGATGATCTCTAATATGTACAACCCTTCTGGATCCATTTATTTGGTATTCGATAATCATTTCTCTTGTTGTGTAGTTCCTAGGTAAGTGTTATCTCTTATTCTTTGAGTTTCTATCTTTCTCCTCTGTTGAGTAATCAATGTATTATATTATAATTTATGTATCTATTCCATATGGTGTTTGATCTTTCTTCTAGGTTGGGTTTTAAGTCTTCTCCACCTTTGTTCACATTGACGGGTGCTGTTGTGAGTGTTGAGTTTTAGGAAGAGGTAGGTGGTTCCACCATGATTAGCCAAATTAATTATTCCTAAATTTATTTATTTATTTTAGTTATTCATTTAAATTCAATTTCTCACAATTTATTTCAATTAAATTGATAAAACTTGATTATAATGAATCGATATATTTGAAATGGTTTTGGAACAAAAAATTAGAAAATCCCCAATTCCACTGAATTGGGGTGTGCTTATGGAAGTTAGATAATTTAAATTGTTGAATTTAAATTTTGGATTTGATGTTAATATTTTCAATTAAATTTTTGAATTTAATTTTGGAAATGAATTGTGAAAAATATGGAATTGGTTTTTAATGGATTTCAAACTTGTGGAAATGGATTAAAAAGGATTTTATAGAAACTCAATGGTTTTATCTTGTGAAGAGAGCATGCTTTTTATTAAAACCTGTTTTGCTTTTAAATGGAAAAATTGGAATTTTGAAATGTAAGAATGAGATTTAATTTTATTTTAACCAGTATTAACTTAAATTGCCCATCATGTTAGAGCACATGAAAGACTTAGGTAGTTGGTGAGTTATTTGGATACACTCTACGCTATTATAACATTCTAAAATATATCTACAGCGGGTCACATCCCTGATGGGAGGTTTATGAGTCTCCTCTAGCAAGTTTCAGAGGGAAATGAGTATACTCATTTTTATGTAATCACTTAGAGAGTATGGAATCCTATAACTGGTTAGTATTAACATACCTACTTGGAAAATGACCATATTTCTCACTTGTTTATTTATATTTTAGATATAAATGTATGCCAATGTTGTTTGAACTTCTTTACATGCATACTAAATTTATATAAACTATTTTATATACATTTTTTACTTAAGCCATTGTTTTAGAAATCTTCTATCTCTCATAAAGTAAAGCCTGTGATTTAAAAGTATTTCCCATCATTTTGAAAATGCATAGCATATTTTGTTTAAATATGATTTTAAATTTCCAAACCTATTTATTTAGATAATTGGATGATTTTATTTGGATAATCTATATTTGGAATCTGTTATGGAATCTTTGGTGGTGTCCTATTGGTCTTAGGCTCACACCCTACTTTTTCCTTCAGGTGTTTGTGGATTTCCTTCTTCCAGGTTTGAGCAAAGGGAAGGGATTTCTTGGAGGTGGATCCAATTATTGAGCTTTGGACTTGGTAAGTTGGGTTTTTTGGGACTTTGGGTATGTTTTCCATTTTAGTACTTAGGTTGTGGTACTTTGGGATTCTTATGCCTTATTGTATTATGGGAATTTACTCCCACTAGAGCTTCCTTTTATTATACATATTATCTTATCTATTTTACTTCTGCTATGTTTTTTAGAAATTCATTCCCACATGAATGTTGTATGATTCCAAGTGTTAGTCGCCAACCCATGGGGATCGGGAACACCCTTTGGGCCATGTCAGAGCTAACTCGGTTATCGGGTTACTAGGGCACCTGAGATGGTTTGTGATAACTTTATGAAAAAGGTTTATGTTATGATTCTTGACTCACAATCCTTGTTTTATCAGGAATTATTATTTTATGATGTGTTATTGTACCTTGATTATCTTCTCATACCCCCATATTTATCTTAAAATAAATTATGATATTTTACTATTATAACTTTTGATTACCCTAACTGAGCATTTCAACTCATCCTTTATTATGTTTTCCCATTTACCTCGGAATTTATATGAAATGATATGTATAGGAGAATTATATGTGTGGAAAATATTTATGGAACAAATGTGTAATGTACCACTAGTTTAGATAGATATGTACCTAGTTCCCAAAGACATTGAAATTTTGATCTTTGAGACTAGATGTAATAGATGTGACGTATAAAAATTATGCATGTTTTACACCAAATTTATATGTGTGGGATTGGGGTAATCTTAGATGATGACAATGAAATAGGAAAAGTCAACATTACTGATGCGGCTTACAAAGATGATGACACCACCAATATAGATAACCTAGATGACTATGATGATACAAAATACATAATATTTCACCATTTCCAATTAAAATGATGATTCTAACAATGTATATTTCACTAAAAATTATTATAATATTTATGGCACCATCTACATAGATTTTACATACATTATTAATGACTATGAAAATACTGAAAACACCAACACCACTGAAAATGACATGGAATCTGAAAATTAATATGACCATGATGACCCATATGACACTGATGATGATGATGACACAAAAAACTATATATATGATGATGAAAATAATTGTGTAAAGGATATATATGACATTAGTGGTGCTGAAAAGATCGATGATGGTGACAAATCTAACAATTCTAGAAACCATGATAACAGGAATGAGGCTAACCCTCTTGATAACACTAATAATTCCAATGAAACCGAATATCTAAATGATATTTATGATATCAAAAACGTTGAAAAAAATAATGAAACTAATTTCCATAACAATAAAAATGGTATGTATGATCTCGATTATGTTGAAAGCATCAATGATTCTAATGAATTTTATGCCACTGATAACATTGAAAATATTTTTGACTTCAAAGATGGAATAGACATAAAAAATGTTGACCACTTGAAGAACTTGATGAATATGGGTTTGATATTAAAATTTATTACATCAAAAACACAAACCACTCATATGATATCCATGAAATTAAAGACCCCAATGACTATGATCAAACTGACTACTCTGGTACCCAAAAAAAAATTAATGATGTTGAAAACCAAGATTCAATCAGGGGATCATATTTTTTTGATGAGACTAATAGTATTTATGAACAAGATAATCCTAATGAAATTGGAGTCACCAATGAACATAATTTAAATAATGACACTAATGTACCTAACAATAGTAAAGAAACTAAATAAATCACTGACCTTGATGGAACAGAAAACCCAGATGATGGTGACAAACCAATGGAGTCATCAATGGTGATGGTGTAATCATAGTTTTAATCATTTTCTGGGTCATTTGTGTGGGTATAAACATAATTGTTATTATGTTCATTATCATCATTGGTATTTTCGGTATCAGTGGTTTATTTGGTGTCATTAACATTGTTTAGTTCATCAATATCATGGAATATTTTCATGTTGTTAGACTCATATGAGTCTTTAGAGTTATTAGTGAATACAGGGTTATTTGAAACTTTATTATCACCATAGTTTTCATAGGAATCATGATCATTAGTGTTATCGACATCATAAATGGTTTTAGTTCCACTAGCTTCATCAGTGATGTCATTGTTATCTTTATCTTCATGGTTGATGGTATTGACAGTGTTATTAGGGTAATTATTATCATCAGATTCATTAGGGTTATCAGGTTCATTTGAATCATTAGTGTCTTCGGTGGAATTGGTGTCAATGTTAAGGTCATGAATGATATTTTTCAGTCAATTTCATCATGGTCATTATAATTGTTTGAGCCTTTGGGTTTATCCAAATTTTTGGGGACATCAACATCATTTTTGTTTTTAGGGATATGTGGGTAATCAACATCAATGATTTTTTTTATGTCATTATATTCATTGGGTCATGGGGGTTATCAATTTCATCATAATCATTCATATAATTTTGTGAATCAATATTATTAGCTTTTCTGGGAAATTGATTTCATCAACCTCATCGATATAACAGAGTTCATCAGAATCGTTGACATCATAAGTTTCATTGGAATTTCCCGAGTCATCAGTGTTATCTAGGATGGTAGCTTCATCGATGTCACATGAACCATTGGGGAAATTGGTGATATCAATGTCATTGGTCTCAGTTGTATCATTAAGGCATTTTATGTCATATGAATCATTGGTTTCCTTGGAATTATCGGGGTTGTTGAGTTCATTTTTTTCATTAGCATTAGTGTAATCAGCCAGGTTTATCCACATCATCATTCTCATCGACGATTCTAGGTACATAAGTGACATAATTTTCATCATTATCATAAACATCCTAATTTTCATCATCATCATTGGTGGAATTAACATTATTGTCATTATAAGGGTCATCAAGAATGTTAGTATCTTCATTTTCATGAGGGACTTTAATTTTTATAGATCATCAAGGACATCAAAATTATTGGGATAATGTGGGTTCTTAGTATTATCTAGGTTATCAATACAAAAAACATCATTGGTGTCATTGGTGTCATCAATGGTGTCCATATCATCAAAGTTAAAGAAGTCAATGGTGTTTTTTTACATCAATGGTATGGTGAATGTTATCGAGGTTTTCAGTATATTTAGTTCTATGTATACCATTGGAATCATTTTTGATGTTTGGGTTTCTAGGGACATCAAGTTCTTTAGGTTTCTTGGGTCCTCAAGGTCATTTGGGGTGTTATTTTGATCAGTATCATCGGTATTGTTGATTGTGTTGTTGAAGTCATGGTCCTTGTCATGGTTGGTGTTAGTAGTGTCTTTAGTGACACTAGAGTAGTCAATATCATGAGGGTGGTAGTGGTAGTGTCATCCTCATGGTTATTGGTCTCACTGATGTTATCAGGCCTGGCAGTGTCATTGGTTTCATCGATTTCATCATTCAATTCAAAATCTCTATAGTCATTAGTGTCATTGTTAGCATTGATTTCATTATCATCATTGGTAGAATGGACATCATGTTTTTCTTCATCGATATCTTCATTTTCATTTTCACTGTTGGTTTCCTCAAAATTTATAGTGCCATATATGTCATGGATGTTGTTGGTGTGATCAAAATCTTTAGGTTTTTCAACATTTCTATGATCATTGGAATTGTCAAAGGCATCTATTTTTTCTCCAATATAATTTTCATAAAAATCATTGGAGTTATTATCATTATTTGTATTTTTGAGGTTAGGGGAATCATTGAGGCTTTCAGTTTTTTCTGTGTTTTTTTCAACCATTAGTGTCATTAATGTCATTAGTGTCATTTGATTTTTCAGTTTTTTCAATTTCATCAGTTTCATCAATGTATAGGTTTCATCAGGTTCATTTATATCATATAGGTCATCTAAGTCATTAGAATAATTAAATTGTTTGGGTGTTCGGTACCATCGATGTTATTGGGATCATTATGATGATCGATGTGTATATTACCTTTAATCTCATCAAGGTCATCAGGGTTATCATTGTATACAATTTCATCAATATATTTGTTTTCAAAGTTCTCATTTAGTTCATTGAGGATGTCAGTGAAATTTTCATCATCAATATCATTAGGGTCATAGAGTACATCGGTTCATCAACATTTGTAGTATATTTGGGGCCATCTGGGTAATATTTATCATCATCATTTTCAGTATCATTAAAGTTATTTGGGTTTTTGTGTTTTTAGGTTTTTTAGAGCCCTCATATTCCTTAAAGTTTTTGGTGTAATCATTTTTTTCAATATGGAGGTGGTATCAATGTTGTCTAATATATCATCAATTTTCACATCATCAAGGTCATCAAGGTCATCAATATATTCGACACTATTGGAATATTTGATATAATCAAGTTCATTAACATAATCAACATTATTATGACCATCATAGATATTAGTGACATCCTATTTATCAATTTCATCAACATCATCAACATATTTGGACCCTAGAGTTTTTAGGTCATTGGTGTCATTGGTTTCATTGATATCAATGGTGAAATTAGTATTTCCATGGTCATCAACATTTTTAAAATTTTTTATGGTATTTAGTTTCATTAGTATAATCTATAGAATCCACATCATTGGTGGAATCAGTGTAGTCATTATATTCTATTTTATTAATATCATTAGTATAATCAGGTTAATTGGTTTCTTCTATGTCCCTATAGCCTTGATATTATCATGGTTTTCAAGGTCATCTAGCCACTGGGGTCACCAATATAAATTTGTTCTTCGATGGAATCAATAATGTCAATTTATCTTACATTATAATTGTCATGGGAATCATTGAGTGTGTATGTTTCTTATGGGTTATCGATTTATTCAGCTTCATCAATGTCATCATCACTTTTAATTTCATCAAAATTCTTGGTTCCATCATTTTTATCAAATTAATCAAGGTTATTCACATTTTCAGGGTCAATTGGGTCATCACCATCATCAAAATAATCCTGTTACTCAAAGATTTAAAAGTTGGAAATATTGATAGGGTCCTCAATAGTGTCAATATTGGAATGTATGTTAAGGAAATTATGATCCTCAGTACCATTTATGCCATCTATGTTTTTGAAATAATTAGTGCTACAAATTTCATCAATATATATGTTGTATTTGGGGTCATTGGGTGTGTAAAATTTGTTGGTTTGTCTACTATAGTCGGTGTCATTAGGGCGGTTAATATCATTGAGGTTGATGGGGGAATTGGAATTTTCATTATCATTGACATTATTAAGGCCATGAGGGTAATTTGAATAGTTTGGATTGTGGGAATTATCAATTAGAAGGAATAATTGGGAGAATTTTCAACTTTAGAATCATCATAGTCACCAGCATCATTAGAAAATTGGGGCAGTTTGGGTCATCATTGGTCTTTGAATTAAATGATATTGGTGGTTCTATAGGAATTGTCAGTTTCATCAGTTTTTTATAGATCATCATGCCCATCCTGATAATTGGTGTCATTGGGGTTATTAGTGGTTATGATGTTGTTATAATCATTGGGGGAATCAGTGTTTCCAATACTTTCAGTGTAGTTTTTAATAGGATTGTTAGGGATGTAGGGGTCAGTTTTTTGGGTTACATCTTCATCAAAAGGGTCATTGATGTCAACACCAGCATCTATGTGGTTGGAATCATTAGCATTTACAAGGTCATAAACATTTGTAGGGAATCAATGAATCAATGTAGTTATAATCATCGATGTAGTGAGTTTCATCTAGGTCATTGATTTCATTGAGGTCATTTGGGTCATTAGGGTCCACAGTGTCATTGGGATCACTTGGTGATTGGGTTCACAATCATTTTTGAGGTTATCCACATTATTAGTGTAGTATATGACATTAAAATCATCTTTTTTTATAGGTTCATTGACTTCATTAGGTTCATAGTCAATAATGGTGTCATAGGGGTCTTCAGTCTCATCATTTTCATCATCATCATCATGGTTTTTAGTGTCATCAATCTAATCAGTATCTTCAACATCATTGATGCTATTAGGTTTATAAGTATCCATGGTGTCGTCAAAGACATCATTGTTTTTTTGTTAATTGTTCTCATTGGTATCATTAGGGTTATCAGGTATATTGGTTCTATTGGTGTCATTATTATCATCAAATTAATTGGGGGAAATGGTGTCATTGGGGTTATAAGAATCATTGGGGTTTTCAATTCCAGTGGGTTCATCAGTGTCATTTAAATCATCTTTTTCAAAAGTGATATCAGTGAAATGGTGTCATTAACACATTTAGTATATTTTTTATAATTAGTGTCTTCAACATCATCGCATGTAGTGATATAATTTGTTTATTTGGAATCATCAAGTTCTTTATTGTCTTATGGGTCATCGTATTTTCCAATGTTGTCATGGTCATCATGGTATACAATATCATTGCAGTCATATGTATCATTAGATTCATTGGGTTTGATGGGAATGTTAGAATCATGTGTGTCATTGATGGAAACATTTTTCCCTATTGGATAGGGTCTTCAGTATCATTAGAATAATTAAGATAATTAACATCTACTAGGTAATCAAATTCACGTGTTAGGGGTAGAATTGACATCATCAAAATCATACCATTTTTAGTGTCCTCATAGAATTAGTGTCATCAGTGTATTTGGGGTTAGTGGGGTATTTGGAATTATTTTTATCATTATTTTTAGAGGGGTCATTAGTTTTGTTGGAATAATCAATGGAATAAGTTATTATAGTGGTATATTTTTTGTTAGTACCATTGGAATATTTAGATTTTGTGGAATCATTAGGGTCATCAGTATTAGTGGTGTATTCATCACCATCAAGGTGATCAATAAAATATGGGTCATCAGCATTCAAACTATCATTTTAGTAATCTTTTTTCCAGGTTTTTTAGAATCAAGTACATTTTTTGAGTCATTGGGTCATTGGGGTTATCATCATCTTCCATTTAAGTTTTTTTCATTTCATCATCAGTGTAGTTAGTGTCTTTTTAGGCATCAATGTAATTATATTCATTAGTATCATCAATGTTATACTTATTTATGGTTATATTAGTGTTCAATATCCTTAGCATCATTGGGGTTGTAAATATTCCAATGTTGGTGATATTTTCAGGATCATTAGTGTCATTAACATCTTTTGGGTCATTGTGGTTATCAAGGTCATTACCGTAATCAATGTTTATTGGGTCTTTAACATATTCAGTGTCATCTATGTCTTCTATAGTTTCACTAGTGTTGATGTTTTTAGTGTCAATATCATAGTCAATATTGATAGTGTTAGTGGTGATTTATGGGTTAATAATTGCTTTAGTGTCACCAACCTCAATGGTGACATTTGGGTTATCAATGTTTTCAAGGTTGTTAGAGTCTTCAGTATCATTAGGATCATCAAGTGCATCACTTTCATTGATGTTATTAGTTATGTAAATATCATTTTGTCCATAAAATTTATCATAGTTATCAACATGAAAATAATTGTTTGATTTTTTTTCACATCAGAGTCATTATAAATTAACCTCGAGGTTTGAATAAGTGTTTCTAGTATTAAAAGTATCACCTTCTCCATCAGGGTAGTAGTGGGGTTGACACAATTAATGTAGTAAACTTCCTTAGCTTCTTCAGGTCATAAAAATAGGTGTCAATGATTTCATTGTAGATATCATGAGGTCATATGTGTTTTATGGGCTATTGATTTTATTAGTTTAATCAAGATCTTCTAGGACATCACTTTAGGTAGTTGCAACATTGCCACGATCATTTTCAACATCATCATAGTTTTTAGAATTATTAGTGTATTTAATATCTTTGGAATTATTGGGGTCTTTTTGGTTCTTGGAATTATTTGGGATTATGGGGTAGTCCATGTCATCAATATAAATGTGTATTTTATATTCCATTAAGGTTTTATATATTTATTTTTTCTTCAAGGTATTTTAGTTTTTTAGAGTCACCAGCCTCAATAAGGTCATAATGATTATCAGCATCACCGACATTGGTGACATTGATGTCATCATCTTTGGGGTGAATTAGAATATTTGACATAATAATGGTCATATATGTTTTCAACAGAGATGGTGATATTGAAATATTCAGTATAATCATGGTCATAAATAACTTTGTGGCCATCATGGACATATGTGACTTTAGGGTCATTTCTGTTTTTGGGTTGTCAATGTCATCAAGGTCTTAAGTGTCATCTATATAGTTATGGATGAAACTTCTATTAGGGATATTTAGGGTCTTCAGTGTCATCACCATAATTGATGTTGTTAGGGTCATCAAGTTTAAATATTTCATTGGTGTTTTTAGTTTCATCAGTTTCATTGGTGTCATCAATTTTATCAAAAACATCTACATCATCATGATCATTTCTGTTATTGGGTTCATCATGGTTATTGTAATTGTATTGTTTTCAGTTTTTTTTAGTATTCTAAAGAGAATATAGGTAATCAATTCCATTGATGTCATTTATTTTATTAGTGTTGATGGGTTTGTGAGGTATTTTGGGACATTTTTATCATCAGTTTTATCAGGTTTATATACATCATCAATGTTGTCAGTTTATTTTAGGTCATTGAGATCAATTGAGTTATTAGCATAAATAGTATATTCAGTGATTTAAAGGTATTAGTATCACCATGGTCATCAATATCATCAGTTATGTCAGTACTGTCATTGTTTTTTGGAATCATTAGTGTTGAAAGTGTCATTGAAGTTGTTGTGGTTATCAGTTCCATGGGAATTGTAAGGTTTCTCAGTATTATTGCTATCATTAGGTTTATTTGGACCATTTTAATAATTATATTCATCTATTCTAGAAGAATCATTGAATTCTAGGGTCATTAGTGTCATTATAATAATTTAAATAACAAGATCTATTAGGGTCCTCAACATTATTGAGTTCATCAACATCATCAGGATTACCAGAACCATAAATTTAATTAAATTATTGGGGTAGTATTAGTAGTTGAGTCCATTGGGGTTGTTAGTGTCCTTGATTCCTCAATGGTCATCAGTGTTATCAATATCATTTGGGTTTTTATTGTCATAATGGTTATTAATATCACTGGTTTCAAAAGTTTTTTAAATATATTTAGTGACTTTGGGGCCAATGGTATCACTAAGGTCATCAAGGTCATTTCCATAAAAAGGTTTATCAGTATTGTCAATATCATCAGCACCATCAGAACCATCAATGTCATAAATCATTAATGTTATTAAATTTCATTTGTTTCACTATTTTTTTCAATCTCATCAATGTCATCGATGGAATCAACATCATCAGTGTCATTAGTGTCATTGTCATTGGAAGTCATTTTGGCATCATCACATCAATAGGTTCATCATCATCATTGATATCACTATGGTATTCAAGGCCATTTATATTTTCATGGTCTTATAGGTCATCATTTTCATCAGGTCATCAATATTCTTGAGGTTATATATGACTTTGGGATAATCAAAATCATTTTCTTCATCGTGGTCTTTAGGCACATTAGAATCACAATCATCTCTAGTGTGTTTTGGGATGTCTAAGTGATCAATGTCATTATAGTTATTTAAATAATTGATGTTATCATCATCAAAAGTGTCATCAAATTCATCATATTAGTATGAGGGGTAAATTTACATGGGTAAATGGGGTTAGTGGCATCATTAGTGTTATAGAGGTCATTGATGACATCATCATCACAATTATCATTGGGTTTATCGGTAAAATTAGATTCATCATTTTTATTTGGGAATCAACATCTTCAGTCATTAAAGAAATAAGTGGAATTGAGTTCATGGGTATTTTCTATGAATATTTTTCTTTTTCAATAGTGTTTGTGTCATATCCAATAAAGTCATTAGTGTTGGAGGAACTGTTAGTGGTGGAAGTTACTATAGTGGTGGCATCAACATCATCACAATCATCAAGGACATTCAATTACTTATGGTCATGATGGTCTAGGTTTTTGAGGTTCGTTAGTTCCATTGGTATTATTGAGTCATCAAGGTCATCTAGGTTTTTTTAGGTTTTTGTGTAACAAATGTTATTGGTGAGATTGATTTTATCGACGTTGTTAGTGTCATTGAGGCCATCAGGGTCAACAAGGCTATCAAAATCATTAACATCATTGATTTTAATGGTTTTGTTTTGGTCATTGGGGTTATTTTCATTGTGGGATCCATTGATGTCATCAGTTTTATCAACATCATCAGTCTCTTCAGTGCCATCATGTAATTTATCTTTATTTAAGTTATTGGTGTTTTCAGAAACAACTATATCACCAACATCATCAATTTCATCCACGTCATTAGAGTCAATGGTGTTATAATTTTCTAGGTTTTTAGTGTCCTCAAGGTTGTTTTTTCATTAATTCATTGATATCATTTACATAATTTTTTCAATGTTTAAATTGAATTAATTTAAATCCTATGGTTTTTAGGTTTATTAAAGTCTATTAAATAATTAATGTGGTTTTTGTCATCATGGTCATCATAAATGTTATTATTGTTTTTAGTGTCTTTAATATCATCCAGTAAATCATTTTCATTTTTATTAATGGAATTGTCAAGGTTTTCAAATTATCAATTTCATCAATTTCATTGGGGTAATTAGTTTATTTAGTGTTATCAAGATATTGGTGGTGTTGTGGTCATTGAGGTTGTATAGGGTCATCATCACCACAAAAGTCATCAACATCATAGTTATCATTAGTGTAATAATTTCCATCGGGTCATCATTTTCATTGGGGTTATTTGAATAGTCAGTATCATCAGCATCATTTATCACCCCAAATATGGGTAATTAGTGTTGTTGGGTTTATTAGAGTTATGATCATGGGTGGTAATTTTTTCATTAATGGAATCTTCAGTGTATTAAGGTTCATCAGAGTTATCAGTTTCATCATCGATTAGCTAAAAAAATTCAGTGAACCCAAAGAGGTCAATGACACCGATAACCCTGACTGCACTAATGAACATAAGAAAACTAATGACCTGACAACCTTGGTGACCCCTAAAATAATGTTGATTCCAAGAACATTGATTAAAATGATGTCCTGGATGTCATAGATGACACTAATTATCTTGAATAATAGACAATGTCAATCACGTTGAATACAATGATAGTAATAATGACCATGATGGGACCAATGATGCTATATCCCTTGATTAAATAGATGTTACTGCTATTATAATGATGTAAATTCTACCACCATTAGTAATTACATTATAGATACTAAATATTTTGATTACATTGATGATTTTGGTGACCCAGAAAATCTCAAAGACAATAAATATACTGATGAGTTGATAGTGTTGATGACCTCATTGACTCTAAGGACCCTAATGACCCTGATAGTGAAAATAGTCAAAATGAAACTTATGTCCCTAAGGATGATAATGAAACTGATGATTCCAATGATTTCTATGACATAAATTACCCTGATGATGTTGAATATAAAAATGATCTTAATGATCCTATAGAGATCTATGATTCCAATGGCCCTGATGAACTTGATGACCCAGAAAAATGTTGATGATTTAGACAAAATCAATGCTGATAAAAATCCTTATGAACCCAATGGAACTAACAACCATGATAATAATGATGACAAAGATAACCCCAATGATAGGAATGACCCTAAATACAATGATGACCTAGATATCCTAAATAATATCTATGATATATATGACACCATATACTTTGAATACACCAATTACCCTGATGAACTTGACATCTATGAGGACCCAAACGATGAAAAAGAAGTCAATAATAATGAAAAAACTGAGTACTTAGACAACCCCAATGATGTTAAAAACCCTAATGACATAGATGAACCTTATGGTCATGATGGAACCAATGAACTTGATTAAAATGATAAGTATAATGATTCAAAAAAAATTAATTACTTCGATGATCAGGAGAATAAAGACAATTTCAACAACACTGAGGACCAGACAACCATGAATATCTTGATGACCATGAGGAAAATAATGACACTAGGGACCCTGAAGATACTGATGATATTGATGAAACTAATGAAACTAATGACCTTAGAGATACTAATGATTGTAAAAAAATTGAGGACAATAATGAACTTGATATAGCCAATGATATCGAGGACCTTAACAATGCTAATGATATTGATGATATTGAGGAAGACACAAACCCAAATGATGTTGAAGATGTTGATGATCTTGACAACCTTGATGATAGTAATTATGTTGAAATTATTGATGACCTTGATGGTGTGGATCAAAATAGTGATACTAAGGAAATTGAAGAAATCAATGACCCTGATGGCATTATTGATTCCAGCAACACCAAGGACACCGATGACCTTGATATCTTATATGATTTCAATGAACATGAAGACCAGATATCACTATATATACTAATAACGCAGATGATACTGACCAATTTAAAGATGATAATGATGATTGTGACATATATTACCCCAATGATGTTGATGAGGCCTATGACCTTGATTATACCAATGATTGGAAATTTAATATATGAAATAGATGATGTTTGGAACTTGAAGAAACCGTTGACCCCAAAGACACCACCAATACTAAAGAAAATGTTGAAATAAAGGATACCAATGACTATATATACCCCAATGATGTTGATGAAAACAATTAATTTAATATCAATGGGCACACTAACAATACTAATGTCTCTAAGGACATAGATGAACCATATGATGCTGATAACACTAACAATGTTGATAGTACTATTGACACCAAAAACACTAATAGGCTTGATTTCTCCCTGGAATTTGATGACCCTGACAACATCGACAATTCTTATAGCCCTGGAGACCTATTGATGTCAAATACAATTACATCACTAACTACCCTTATAACCCTTAATAGGTCTATAAGTATATTAACTTTGATGAACCCAACAACCCTGACCCTGCTAATGACTCTGAATACACTAAAAATTTCAATAAAAATGATAAACTAAACACTTAAAAAGACCTCGATATCCTTGATGACTCATATAACCAAAATATATTGATGACATTGATGATTATGTTAACCCTAATGAAGTGAAGGGTGCCAATGACCCCAATTTCAATAATAACGGTGATAGATCTAATGGACTTAAATAAATCTATTATGTCAATGATGTTGATATCCTAGAGAATAATGATAATTTTGATGAAAACATAGATGATGATGAACCCATAATTTTGAAAACTTTGAGGACACATATGACTCTATAACTTTAAACAATATAAATGACCATGAACACATGATGTTTAAATAACCCTAATGTAACCGATGACACTAATAACTATGATGATTTCAAAGACACCAATGATTTCAATAACATTGATGAGGCTGGTGATACTAGTATTCCCAATATCTCGGATAATGTTGATGAAACATAAAATACCAATATCATTGACTATGTTGATTCCACTGATGACACTTTTTACACTAAAAGGCCCCGATGAATCTAGTGACTTGAATAAATCTAAGAATCTTAATGACTCCAATGAACTCAATTAATATAATAGCCCTAATGACCTTGATTTCAGTAACCACATCGATGATGTTAATAGATCCAACCACACCACATACATTGATGATTTTGACGAAGATGACCACCCAAATCACACTAATGAAATCATCTAGGTTTTTAGTGTTTTTTGATTCATCAATGTTTTTAAGATTTCTAAGGACATGAGAATCATTATAATCACTAGAATCACCCGTTTTGGTAATTTCATTTGATTCATCATTACTTCCTAGGTTTCCAAGGCCATCAGTATTGTCATCAGAATCGATGTTGATGATGTCGATAGGTCTTTGAATTCATTGGGGTCATCAGTGTCTTCTAGGCGGTTCTTGTTGTTGATGTTGTTAGTGATTTATATTTCATTCATGTCTTTGGGACCTTAATTAACATATATATCCTTGTATTTTTCACTATAATTATTATTATTGGGGTCATTAGTACCATCATTTCCCTCAGTTTCATTGTTATCAACATGGTTATTGGAAGAATAAATGTCATTAAGGAAATTGACGAAGTAAAGGTAATCAAGTTTGTTGGTTCCATCAATGTCATTAGTATCTTGGGGATCCTTAGGTCCATTAGTTCATTAGTAGAATTGATATCATCAAAATTATGTGGTTCACTGGTGCAATCAATATCATTATAGTTTTTGATATAATCAAGGTCATTAGCAATGCCAAGGTGATTTTCATCATTAGTGTTTTTAGGGTCAATAGTGTTATCAAGTACTTCAGTGTATTCAAGTTCATCAGTTCCATAAAAATAACCAATAATGTTTATTTTTTAAGGTCATTTGTGTCATTACAATCATTAGCATCACATTATCATTTTGGATCATTACCATTGTTGGGGTCATTGGGTTTGTCTTTAGCATCAAAATTGTCATTTCATCTAAAACCCTAACTTAACCCATCATTCCTCTTTAACATTCAATTAACCATGAACAATAAATATTTATTTTAATAATTAAGTATCATTATATTATTCCTTAAATAAATTAATAAATATTATATTAATTAAATGGATAATAAATATTTATTTAATATTCAGCTCATATATATTACAATCTAAAAAAACTGGTTATTTGAAATTATGTAATCAATATAATGTGAATAATTATTATTCCTAAATATTGAAAATTTAATTTATTCTAATAATAAAAAAATAACTAATAATTTGGATACACTTAGTGTATGACCCTCTAGGCCTTCTATAGGGAGGCCAACCATGTTGTAGATGCTCTCTCCAAGCGGGATATCATAGAGGTTTCCTCGAGATGGTCCTCTATTAATCTAGATTTGTTTTTCTCATTTTGATGACTCAGATATGAGTGGTGTGTTTCATTATTGTCTTTGTAAGCCCTCTTATTACATCACTTTTTTCTATTTTTTATTAACTTGATAGGGACAGTATTTTCTCAGACCCTGAACTCTCTTGGTATGACTCTCTAGACTTATTTCATAGTAGAATTAAAATATATAGAATATAATAAAACAATAGAATCTATAGAAATGTCAAGGAATAAATAATGAAATAAGTTAATGTCATAATGAAAACTACCTCATATGAATATTAAATATAAAATATAATCTATTTGTTTCCATATCTAATCAATTAGGTTGAATACTTTTTCATCAACCTATGTTCATGATATATTATAATTTGACTACTTGAAATAAAATTATTGAAAAACCACCATGGACTCATACTTAATCATATGGTTCCATTTAAATCAAAATACCTTGGATATTATCCCCTAGTCTTGGTAGGGAAAAGTTCTTTATTAACTTATTCAATTAATTTAATATCAATTATGATTCACCCAACACATTCTACCTCACCTTATGTATATTTCATCATGGGTTTAAGCAAAAAATAAATGTACGTGATTCATGATATACAATAATAATAATCACAAGTCTAAGGACTAATAGATATGTCTATAGATAGGAATATCCATTGACACATAAGACATAGTAAATCCCTATTGGTGGTTATTTCCTCATGACCTCCCATCATAGAGATTACCATGTGAGAAACTTATGAGAAGTATCCTCATCTATTTTTAAGCATCCAATATATAATAGTCAAAACAAAGTGTGTGTCATGTCATAAGATTACATATATAGCACAATATAAATTTTTATGATTATTATCATAGGAATTAAAGGTTATCATTATATCAGGAAGTAATATAACCTTTTCATGAAATATGTACTCTAATAATATTATCACATTAATTTTATATAGAATAACACTCATTATGTAATAATATATTCATTAATATTTAGGTCTTTGAATATATAGGTAATCAAAAGTACAATTTATGATGGTTCTAGGGAACCGAATCCATTGGACTCCCACTTTCACTAGATCCAGCTTCTAATAAATTTTAGTTTTCTATAACTCACATGTTATTCATGATTTTGTATAAATAAGGCTTTAGTAAACCTTTCTTCAATATTATATTCCATGGAAATTATTCGTACTGCAACAACACCCCTCTAACAAAAATCCAACCAGATTTGATACTTATAAAGTTTATGTTTCATCTGTTGATGTGACCTTGGATCTTTGGTGTGTACCATTGTTATAGTGTTATCACAATAGAGTGTGTTATCACAATAGAGTGTGTTATCATAATTTATCATAAGTATTGTATCATGTTCCTTGAAGAAGTTATATATCCAAAATTATTCTTTATCTACACCAGAAGCTACAATATTCATAGAATCTACTATAGAATCAATGAACACTATATTTTTTGAGCTCATCCATCTCATAATTCCTCTATTACAGAAGAATACATATTTTGAAAATGATTTTCAATCATTATAGTTTGTCTGAAAACATGAATATGTATATCCCTCGATGTATAGTTCTTCATCTTCTCCACAAACTAAGAAAAAATCACCAGTATGCCTCAAATAAATCAGTATAGCCATTATATCCATCCAATGAGATTGTTTAGGGTTTTATTGATATCTTCATACCATGTTAATGGTGTAGGTATCATCAAGATTAGTATACAAATAACATACATGATTGAACCTATCACCGAAGTTTAAGTGATTCTATTAATTCTCTCTCTCTCATCCTATGTATGAGGGAATTTTTTCCTAGATAGATGTATAACATGTGACACTGAAATTAATCCTCTCTTGGAATATTATATAAAAATTTATTTAGTAAATTTTCAATGAATTAACCCTAAATTGGTCTAAATCACCTACAAAATATATTATAAATGATCATTATATCTAGAATATAGGCTTCTTCAACAAGTCTTTCAAGGAGATGCATCTATTTAACCATATAATAATTGACTATAAGACTTTTATTTCATGTCACATTGATAATATATAATCAATATATACTACTAGATAAACAACTACACTCCCATTAATCATCTTAAATAAAGAAATCTTACATTCATTATTTATGGAAATAAATTTTCTAATGCATTTTTTAAAATGAATCTTCCATGATCATGATGCTTTCCTTGACCCAAAAATGGATGTTTGTATCTTGTATACCTTATTTGAATCCTTTAATATAGAATCTATTTTTTTGTGTCATATAGGAATATTCCACAAATTTATAATTATAGAAAAATATTTTTACATCTATTTGTCATATCTCATAATCATGGTAATCTACTATAGAGAGAAGAATTATAATGGATTTCATTATAGTAAATTATAAAAAGGTTTATTCATAGTCTATGCCTTAAATTTTTTATATCATTTAGAAACTGACCATGATTTATAAGAAATGAAATTACCATCCATGTATAGTTTCTTCTTGAATACCCATTTACATATAATAGGATTTACATTAATCAGAGGATTTTCCAAAATCTGGACATGGTTTTGGTACATAGAATCCATTTTATAATTATAGATTCTTTCCAATTAAAACCCCATGAGCATCTTATTTATTTTTTATAGGATAGAGGATTATCTTTATCATATAATAAAGGGTCTCCGTACTTGATTCATAAAAATCCACATTTCTTTAATTCTAAAACCTCAATTGTGCTCTTACATAGTATATTTTTATTTGGAACAACTCCTTCCAAGGGGCTTTGTGGATTTTTTTTCCTTTTTCAACTCTTGGGTATCATGGTCCCCAAATTCATCAAAGTGAATCTTTATCCCACTATCCATTTTGGAGATGTGATCCCCCTAAAGAAAGGATGAATTTCCGTCAACCATGATATTTTTATTTGAGGGTTTGTATAAATAATATCTTTTAATATACTTAGGAAATATTCTAAAGATACACTTGGTTCCTCAGGGTGGAATTTTATTTATAGAGATAACCTTAACAAAAAATTTTCTTCCCCAAAAATATAAATTTAAAAAAATAGATTTCTTCCCCCTCTCTAACTTTAATATATTTCTTCTTTCCAAATTATTTGGAATTTAGTTTAGTATATGTGTTTCAGTCTATACAGTGTTTCCCTAAAAAATATTAAAAGACTCACATGACTCATCATGTTCAATAATGTTTAGTTCCTCCATTAACTTAAACCATTACAAAGTGGTTTATATGTAGTAGTGAATAGAGATAGTATCAAATTTTTTTTTAGATAATTGATGAAATATAAGTCAAGATAATTTCTTCCATAGTCTGAGTGGATTTACTTTATCTTCATACCAAGATTATTCTCAACTTAACTGATAAACTACTTAGATTTCCTATGGATTTATACTTATAAATCATTATAAATTCATTTACATATCTACTAATATAATCTATAAAGGATATTAAGTATGAGTATCTATACCAAAATTGGACTAGAAATGGTCAAATCACATCTATATAAACAAATTCAAGTATCTTTATAGCCTGTTTATCCATTCCAATAAATAGAGGTTTGGTCATTTTCCTTGCAAACAAGTGTGATATATATCAAGTGAATTTAGATAAAAAGAATCTAAATACACTTCTTGATATTTATTTTTCAAACACATATTTTTTATAAGAACATTATTGTGATTACACAATTAAATGTGATATGAGTAATATGAATTTGATTATAATTGTTTGAAAACACTTTATTTTCATATTATTTTACATAAATACTATTATTGAAATTTTCCATACTATAACATATGTCATCATTATGAAATTAGTTTATCTCATTTTGGAACATTAAAAATAAATCCATCCATATATCAATTAGACACAAATATTATGCTCTTGGTTACATTAGACACATAATAAGATGTCATTAAAACTAAATAAATATCCTTGAAAAAGTGAGAATTATAGTCTCCAATATCCGCTTTACCTATAATTTCTCCATTGGAAACTTAAGGATCCATAACACCTCTATAAACCTACTTCAATCTACTTAGTTATTATATTTTTATAAAAATTTGATCATAAAAAAGATAAATCAAACACATAATTTTTAGAA
Source organism: Viscum album (assembly GCA_963277665.1). Classification (NCBI taxonomy): domain Eukaryota; kingdom Viridiplantae; phylum Streptophyta; class Magnoliopsida; order Santalales; family Viscaceae; genus Viscum; species Viscum album. The sequence continues at coordinate 404,379,479 of OY728142.1, forward strand.
ATAAAAGGGTTAAATTTGATAAAAAATATCATAAAATATTCCCATTTCTTATTCAGTGAGTTTCATTTCTCCTTACAGTAGACCTATTTACAACATGAAAACCAAAATACATATTATTAATTATATTTTACCCTTGATTCTACTCTCATTAGTTTCTTAATGAAAATATGACTTCAAATTGGTGTTAGTATCAGATATTTTTTCCTATACCTTCCTCTTGTTCACCATAAAAACTTATTTTTTGTTCATGTTGCATGTCCATATCCACATGGAAAATCAGAGTCAATGGATTTGGTAGGTACTTATCATTATTATACATATTAAAATTCATAATAAAATTGTATAATATCAATGGAAGTATAGTTATCCTGAGGTCTATGAACAATTCCTTAGGTAGTATGAAATCTATAATTTTCAAATACTCAATATAACCAATCATCATGACTACATGAGGTCTAGATGAAACACCTTATCTATGATTTTAATTAAGGAGTTCATTAGAGATATCATATCCATAATGTATTGCTTTATCATTATGTAGATCATGAATATGGTTCAACATATTGTTTGCATTTATATCCTTATGATGTTTTGGGAGTTCAATAGTAATGGGTGAAAACGTGAGGCATGTAATGTATAATGTGGAATCCATATGTTTCTAGAATACAAAATTAGCCTCCTGAAATTACTCATTATAAGTATCATCTAAAACATGGGATGCCAAAACATAAAATAGCTTCACTTTGTGTAGTATGATGCAGAAGCATCTATTTCACTCTTATAAGTTAGAGATGACTAAGAGACTATCTTTCCCTAATGTTGATCATATGGATAATATTAAAATTGATTTACATTAAATTTTCTATAATAAATAAAATAATATTTTAATACATTATCCTAATTATCATGTTTTATTTAATAAATTTTATTTTATTAGTCTTTTATTATTTTATTAAATCACAATATCCCTCACTACAGTATTCAGAATATATTATCACATTGATATTCTAGTGGAAAGTGAAATGCCTCTATTTTTTCTATTAAAAACTTTAGAATATTTTAAATAATATTTTCATAGTAAGGAATGGAATAAACATAGAATTTCAGGCCCTAGGGGGCCTTCGTATTTTTATATTAAAAATGTTAAAAAATATATCATGGAGCACACAAAATTTCTGATCTAATGGAAGAAATCACCAACAATGTCTTAGATGGGAAAACTGAAACATTCATTAAATCCCAAACATGTGTTTTACCCAATTAATGATCATAGTTTTTTCTATGTATATAACAACCCATACATTTCATAAATATATATTACATATTTTTAGATGAATATTCAATACATAACATAAGGATCCATGCCATAATTGTATAGGTCTTGTATAATTGGAAACGTGGATACATAAAAAACAGGTTCATAATTTTACTTCATTATCTACCAATAAAATATTCATAAATATAATCCTTCTTATAAATACTATACTTAATACATTTATTTATAGGAAAAGGAAACATAATAAAGGGTGATCACATATGCTTAGTAAGCGTAAATAAGAAAGATATCAATGATCACTTTAGAATAACATGAGAAAAAGGGTATGAGAACATGTGAATAACATTTAAAAATTATACCATACATATCATAGATCATAATATTGAGTAATGAAACAAATCTTGGAAGCTCATAAGACATGAATCATATAAGAATCAAATAACAAGAGTCATGTGAGCATAAAATTTCCATAAGACATGAGTTTATGGAATATACATAAGCAAGGAAAATCATTTCTATAGTAGTCAAGGATCCCTTTCAAGACTAAAATAATATATTTGTTTAACTCAACAAACCATCTTAGTAGCCAAGTATCACTCAAAAGACTATTTTAGTGGAAATATTCCCATAACAAACTAGGTTTACTCCCCATTCCAGTATTTTTTATCTCATTATATATTAATCATTACCCATTTCCTTGGAGGGATATCTAATTATGGGCCCACCCATCACATAATTAAAATCATAAATATGTGTGAAAAAATATCATAAAACATTAATAATATCATAACCCATGAAAATAAAATAGGGTTCATAAACATCTCATCATAGCATAACCTGTAGAATTGAAAATGCTTTCATAAAAATTTCATCTTTTCATCTTAGCATAACTCATGGAGAAGAAATTAGTTCCATAAATATATTTTCATTATAATCATAAACCATCCAGATAAATAATAACTATGATTTCATTAAATCATATCCATAATAATGCATAAGTAACATCAAAAGAAATTATCATAGATGAAAAATTATTTTAAAAGAATCACTAGAACACTTCTGGAGGAAAATACCATTTTCACTTTGAAATCACTTATTTAAAAAATAAAAAATTACCAATTATTAAAAGAAACATTTTTTTGGAAAATAAAATTGAAAACATATAAATTAATATTCAGATAATGGAGCAGTCATGATGGTGATAAATTATGTTCATGTTGTATAAGTTAAAAGAAAAAATTCCTTTCACAAATTTGTAAAAAAATCAAAAAAAATACCTCATTCAGAAAAGAACAATAAGATTCAAATTAATTTTTTTTAAATAGTTAATCATGGGTATATATTTCTTTAAAAAATCATAGTAAAATATTAAAAAAAATCTTTCGAATATTTTTAGAAAACATGGGCATGGAAGAAAAAAGATTTTTGACCGAATAGAGAAATAAATCTGACATTATATAAAAACATTACTTCACTCTCATGAGTCCTTTAAGTGAGGGAAATGAAATGAAATAATGTATTATGAATAAATAGCCAAATTAAAATAAATTTCATGAGTTTATTGAGTGGTAGATTATAATATTTCATCATCTTAAACTTAATTGTAATCAATCCTAATGAAAAATGAGATTGTAATATAAATCTCTTGCCAATTTGGTTATATTGGAATTGTAAGACCCATTAAATAATTACTTAAAATGAAACATTAAATATCATTCACATATGAATAATCATTACTTAACATTTCAAGATCTAGTATATACCCACATTAAAGAATATAGGTGAATGACATAACGAATATCCCAAAGAATATAATTAGAGATGACAAACCCTTACCATGAGTTCCAATGGATTTAAAATCACTCTAACTTCATGTATAATAAATATAACTTCATTATAATTCTATATCAGAATCATTTAGATTATTATAATTTCATATATTATTCATTTATAACATTCCAACACCCCTTTTTAAATAATTTTATATTAAAATAATTATTTTTTGGTGTTAACTATTTCATTTATCATGATTATTATAGTTTAGTAGATTTGGTACTTTTACTTTGATCATGATTATATCATATCCATAATGTTAATAATTATTTACTATTAAAAAGTAACTTTTTTATTTTCAAACATTTTTAAGGGAAAAGTGAGAACCCTCACAACCAACTAGATCAAGTAGCAAAAGAAAGTATAGACTTATTAAAGAAAAGTTTAAGATAGTTGGAATTAATATCCCTGCACAATTTTAGGGAAGAGAATATACTTAGACATCTGGATTATCCTTAAAAATGTATTCATAATGGTATTCAAAGTAATCCCAAGATTTCATGTATTCCTCTTTGCTAATCTTTCCCATGTTAAACCCACTAATAAATATGCAATATTTCTTGTCAATCCAAAAACCTTACTCCCTAGTAATGTTCACATGGATCATTCTTTCCATAATTTGATCAACATCTTCTTTCATCACCTTAATAGTTAGAACACCCTCCACGATTTATTTTCATGAGTGAATGAGCAGTTTCATGTTAAGGTCCATAGCTGCGTATTCCAGTCACTGAAGACCTTTGGGAGTCCCAGCCTCCCGTAGTTGTTTATAAGGGTATGCACCCCCCCTTCACCAACCGTGCATCCGCTAGATGTCATGGTGTCTCCCAAAGTTGACCATCCATCTTCTCTTCTTGAGGATACTCAAAAACATCCACGGTTCCCTTATCCTATTGCTTTGGGGACCCGATGTCCCCTACTTGTTGATCCTCCTTTCCACCTTCAGAGGTTCCCTCAGCCTATGTAACCTATTTTCCTTACATTGGTTGAAGCACCTGATCCATGGATTTACCTCTTTTTTGGCTAATCGTGTCTCCATCAGCCTAGTTAGATATGAGTAGTCTTTTCTTCCCATTGATTTCTACTTATTGGTGACAATGAAGCTCCCTAGGTATCTGTTTTTTTTATTCCCCTTCTTCCTCCTTGGGCTGTACAATCCATTTCCATACCCTCCTGTTTCATCTAAGGATTTTTCTATTTCAAACTCTACTTCTGAGGTACAATGGTTGTTACATTAAACCCCAATAATGACACTCAAGCTATCAAAGTGGTTGTTCAAACCAAGACAGTCCAAAGTCCTTATAGGACCTTGTTTATTATTCGAATAACATGTAATGTTCCTTGGAACCTCCCACTCCCAACCAACCTTAGAGACACCCATTCCAGTTGGTTGAATAACACCTTCAGTGTTGATACTATTGCTTTCACGCACAACCATTCCATAAGTGTAGGAATTTGGCACCCCCTTAGCATTTAAAGCATCAACTCCAACTAAACCCATAGGATATTGATCAATTTATTTTTTCATATCAACTATTTCTCTAGCTTGTAAAACCCCTATAATCAATCCACGGGGACCTGGAAAACAAAAATAAAAAATGAATCACATTGTTTTGTGTTGGTGGTAGTCCAAACATATGCACAATATTTCAAGTTAAGAGAGAAAATATGATATTATGAATCCAAATTAATAATTATTTCATAAATATTACATATAAACATTAAAACTATCAAAACTACCATCCATAAAATATAGTGATGGAAAATGAGTTATATCGATACATGGAGACAATAAGACATACATACACACGGGTGATACTTTCACTTCCCCTTTGATGGAAAGAGGGAAAATTAAGGTTGTGTCATAACAATAATAGTATTTAATTATATTTAGGATAATGAACATATTATTTTATTGATTATATAATATATTTATAGGAGGTAAAATAATAATTAAAAATAAAGTGATTTGTTAAGGTGATTATCTCTTATTTGAAAAAGATCTTTTATATATTCTATTAAGGATCTAAGGGTTGGTCTTTTGGGAAGAACTAAAACTCTATAATTTTTATAAATAAGCTGATAGGAGATATTTTTAGGTGATTTTGGAGTTAGATGGCTCAATGTTTTTCAAGGAAGAGTAAGGAGGGGTTTCCTTTTATAAGGGAGGGTGAGGACACACATAGAATTTCTTAAAAGATTAATATATAATAAAGTAATTATCTATACAAATGCTTCCAAAGAGAGATTATTTCTAATAAATAGTTCATAGGGTTGATATAAAATCATTAAATTATATTTAGTCATGTTTTGGTGTCATTTTAACCATTATATTTTTGATTAATCACTTTGTTAATTATCTTTGACCTTAACCTCAATGACAACTATTTTAACCATAAAGGGTTAAGAATTTTACCATAAATTGAAAAGTAACACATAAATGTAAAATTTATGATGTTTTCAATCATATTACATTAAAATGGATGAATATAAGTTTTTTATGAATTTTAAATCATTTAATAAAATATTATTTATTATAAAATATCATTAATGTCAATTTTGACACTATTCATTTAATTTGACTTTAAATACACAAATAAGAAGTTTAAATTTTAAAACAATACTTTTAAACAACACTAATATGTTATATGTATCTTAAAATTTCATGTAATACTATAACCCAATCAAATTATATTACTTTTAATATTTTTAAAATCATTTATTTTATTTTCATATTAATTGATTTAATATTTTATGAGTATTTCATAAGCATTTCAGGGAATTATATAACCAATAAAAAATATATATATATTACAAAAATGAAGATAACTTCATTATGAAAAAAATTATTATTAATATTAATTCATTAAATACTTTTTGCCTATGTGAAAACATTATATATATTTAAAACTATGAGTGTGACACTTTATAACATTCTCTTCTTTAAATGTTATATAGTCCATTTCAATGGAAAAGTGTATCTTAAAATTTTAAATTTAGAAACTAAAGTAATAATGGTTTAATTAACTTCATATAATACCAATTAAAAAAAAGGGTGACCCTCACACTTAGTTTTACCAAGATCAACCTGATTTACTCAAAACTAAGGTGATAAATTTGACCATGGTTACTATTCATAATGCCTAAAAATAAAAGGGTCTTATTTAAAAAATTTGAACCTGAAAATCATAAATGTGGAATAAATTTTATATAATTCAATACGTATAAATTTTAGAAATTAATTTTAAAAATAAGTGTGTAAAAGGTGACTAAAACCTTTTTTTTGAAAAAGTAATGTTTTTAAAAATAAAACATAATACATTCTTATCCAATGCATAGTAAAAATATTACATTAATGTTAAAATAGTTTATTAAACATATAATATATAAAATTTAATAAAATCAAACCCTAATAGTGAATATATTAATTTACTATGATAAAAATACAGTGCTCTTATAAATATAGTTTTTCTGGAAAACCAATTTTTTATTTTCAATTTTTTTATTTATAATTAATTTATAACTAATGAATTAATTTTATACACATGTAACCATATTTTATTCTTAATATAGTTATTCTTATTCATACCCTATAATCCAATGTATAGGAGATAACTGTCACATAATAATATTTTAATAGTATATCACAGTTTGTTTAAACACAGTGTTGCTTGTAATGCAAGATATCAATGAAATTCAATTATTTAAAGGAAAATATATTATAAAATCTATAGGTGTCACATTATAACCTGATTAAATTTAATTTCACCTCAAAAATTCATCACTATGATACAAAAAAATGATAATATATCGGTTTTATTTCATCCTCTAGTTCCCAAGTATCTTCTTATAATTTATGATTACTCTATATAACTTTAACCAGGTGAGTAGTATTTTTTCATATAAATTTATCTCTATGATCCAAGATTTATATTGGTTATTATTCATAATTAAGATCATGTTATAGTGGTATGATATCTATGTTCTATACATGTGATGGATCAAGTATGTAATTTCTGAAGAGTGATACATGGAATAGGTTGTGAACATGAGAGAGGTTCAGTGGAAGTTCCAAAAAGTAAGCTAATGTTCCTACTTGATCAAAATCCTGAAAGGAAAAATATACATAGGGATAAAATTTTCCTTCTTTTAAATATGCTAACCTTTTTTCATAGAAAAATTCATAGAAAAACCTTCACACCATCTTAAAATTCCAGAACATGTCGACGATTGCCAACATGATTTCTTGTCGACTCTAAGATGCCTTGATGTGCTGTTGAATGGATATAACATTATATGACATTTTATTATCTATATTAGGTCCCAATAACTTTATTTATCCATATTCATACCATCATATTGTATTTATACACTTATTTTCATATAGGGATTCTTATGGGGCCATATGAATACTCGAGTGAAAGATATTATTATAAGAAAACTTGACCAGAGGAAGGTGTCGATACCAACTACCTTTAAAATACATAGAAAAAGATCTTCACATATACTCTAGGATTTTAATGGTTATTTAAGAATTAAAATATTTTTAGGGATGGTAAGAAGTACTAAAACTAAACTATGTATCCAGATCCCATTGAAGACTTTACCAAAACATCAAGGTAAACCTCAGACCATGATCATATACGATATAATGTGGTATTCCATGAAACCCACACTCCCTTAATTTATATTATATAACGTTGATAAATTTAAAAATATTCTCTCATAGTAATGAAGCAAGATAAATTTTTAATGTGATAAAATACAACCCAAATAACATTATGTCCTTTAGATGTTTTGGGGTGTCCAACGACAAAATCAGTAGTGATGTTTCCCCATTTCCATTTTGGTATGGGTAATGGATATAAAATCCCCTTAGACTTTTATCCCTCTACATCGACCTATTTATATAACAAGAATCAAGATATATACTATGAAATATCTCTCTTCATTCTTTCTAATGACAAATACTCTTTGAGGTCTATATACATATTTGCACTTCTAGGATGAATAGAAAATGATGAACAATGAACCTCATCGAACAACTCCTTATTCAAATATTGTATGGTTGAAACAAAAATATGGTTCCAAAACTTTATAATTCCATCAAAATCAAGGTTTAACTCAACATAATTTCAGATATTTATCTTCAGTTATATATCTTCCTTCCATAGATCTTTAATATTCACTAGGATAAATGGTTGAACACTCATTTGAGAAAGACAATATTTCTCTCCTTACCTAATGATTTCTAAATCCATACATTAAAAATATAAAAATATTGGATATTTTTTATCCTCATCATGGATAATATATTATGATCCATTCGACTCGAAGCATCAACACCTTGTTCACTTTCCCTTGGTGGTAATGTATTAAGGAGTCATAATCATTAATTAGCTCCGAACATATTCTCTGGATCATAATAATTTTTTTTGTGAATATATACTTTAAAATTTTGTGAGAATTATATACATTAAACCATTCCTTATAAAGATATTTCCTCTATATATTTAATTCAGAAATTATCACAACTAAATCCAAATCATGAGTTGGTTAATTTTTCCCATGAACCTTCAATTAGTGTGATACATAAGCTATCCCCACATTGTTATGGAAGAAAACACATACCATTGCCTTCTCTGATGTGTCATTATAGTTAAAAAAATCTCCTCCACTATAGGGTAATATAAGAATAGGTGAACTAATTAACCTTTTCTTTAGTTCCTTGGAATTTTCTTTACATTATTCTATCTAAAAGAACCTAGCTCTATTCTGAGATAACAAGGTGAGTGGGTTATAAATTCATGAGAAATTATCCACAAAGCACTAATAATATCTATCCAAACCAAGAAAACTATGGATATTAGTAATAGTGGTTAGTCTAGTACAACATTCAATAACTTTTATCTCTAAATTATCTACTAATATAACCTCACATGAAATTATATGAACCAATAATGAAACTTATCTTATCCAAAATTCACACTTGGTAAATTTTTCATTAAAAATATCCTTAGGGTATTTAGGATAATTCTCAAGTTATCTTCTTACTCTTCCTTTATCTTTTAATATATAATAATATCATCTATAAATACTATGAAAAATGGATCATGGTAATATATAAAGACTCTATTCATTAAATCCATGAAGATAATATGGGTATTAGTAAGAAAAATTTGAATCATGTCAAATTCATTGTGTCCATAACTTGTACAGAATGTTGTCTTGGGAATATACTCATTCTTGAACCTCAATTGATGATATAAAAAATAAAGTTCAATCTTGGAAATGTAATGAGCTTCACATAGTTGATCAAAAAATTATTCAATGTGAGTTAGTGTATACTTTTTCATTACTATAATCTTGTTAAATTACTAAAAATCAATACAAAGTATATTTGATCCATATTTATTGTTAACAAAAATAATAATTGAACCCCATGGTAATGCAATTGGTTGAATCAATCCCATTTTAATATTCTCATAGAGTTTCTTTTTCAATTACTTCAACTAATTTGGGGCCATTCTATATAGAGTCTTCGAAATAGGTGTTGATCCGGTCAAGAGTTCTATTGAGAACTCAACTTCATGATTTGATGGGAGATAATGAAATTCTTATAGAAATATGTCAAAAACTCTTATATAGTAGGCATATCATCTATATTGAGTTTCTCTCCAACCATTGAGATAAAAACCCTTTTGAATAGGAATGAAGACACATATAATGAATGTGATTTCCATAAAAATTTCATATTTATCATTTCACTAATAGATGATCATAGGTTGGTTTATAATATAAAATGGGACTTCCCTTACTAGGAAATGTATGTGGGATTTATGTAGATAAATCAAATTCATGGCCAAGATAATTTCAAATTCAACTATAGGGAGAAAAAAGATTTTTATAAAACACATTCCCACAAACATCAATTGAAAAATAATCATAAACTTGATATGTGATCTTCGTAACATTCAGGGTTTTCACTACTAATTCAACATATATTCACTGAGGATATTAATTAAAATTCCTTGAGACTTTTATGGATATATGGGTACTTATATAAGAATACTCAAATAGGGTACATCAATATTTAATCATACCTATAACCACCTCAACTTCATTATTCTATCTTTAATCCCTTGCTAATACCAAAATAGTTAGCATGAACATCATATATCATTAATCAAAGTTATCAATCATAAGGTCATTAAAAATAATTTATAGGTTCTCTAAATCATGACACCATCTTCAAAATCCATGAAACCTTAGGTTAAACCTAGATCTTTTATTGTCATCATTTATTCAAATCCTTCATAATGGTTCACAAATAAATTGTGAGTAATGCAATAATATCCCCTAGGAGTGTCAAACCGGGTCCATGGTAAGGGAAAACTCATTTTATAATAGAATGATGGTAAAGATATACTCTACCAACTTTTTTTGGGGTTATTACCCTTAGATGCATCTATTCCAGAAAATGTACACTTGTAGTATCCTATATCGAACCAACCTGGGTCAAATAGACAAGACACCCAATCTATCCAACCCTACAGATTAGTTGAAACTAGATAATGGAAAAAAGTCTCATATATTAGAAATAAAGACAAACAACCAGAGTACAATGTGAAAGAAAAAGATATATCCAATATCCATACAATCTAAGCCAAACTAGCCAAACCAGAAAGTATGAAAAGACTAGACCAACAAGGCTCCATGTGACCAATCACCACCTCCAACCCATCCCACTATGTAGGCAACGATGAAAAATCTAACCTGTTACAAGATGGCCTTCCATTTATCTAGGTCATGAAAAACAATATTTACAACCATCCAAAGGTAAAAGTATGGTGTGATCACTAATCCCAGTAGAATTCCAGGACAAAATCTATACAAAATATAATATTAATAATGAAACAATTGTAACTTTAAAATAAATAAAATTTACAAAGAACTTTAATAAATCAAAACTATTTGTAAATCATACTTTTTTTACATAAAATAATTTCATATTCACAAAGACATGAATATGAAAATTATAAGTTATAAAACATGAAATAATATCCACACACTATAGGGAAAGAAAGTAAACACCTATCTATGAAATAATACATCATGGAAAACCATGTGATACTGCCACATGTGAAAAAAATTTGAGCGACTATCCATGACAAAATCCACCTAAGATAAAAAAAATAATAAATGAAAAAGCACTCTGTATTTGGTCCCAAAACCATGGGAATGTTTACTAGACACAAATTAAGTATAATCTAGGAATATTTTGGTACCAACTAATATCAATTCCTACCACAATTTATCAATATCAAAAAACCTTTAGTGGTATTACACACACTATGAAGTGACATGTCTGTTCCCAATGCACCCTTGGTTACCAATGTTCCAAGATTGTCAAAATTAATTTAAAAATACATGATCATAATTTATAAAACATTTTCAAATCCAATACAATCCAATCTTCTTAGGTATTTAAAAACACTTTTTTTAATAAAAACCAACATTCAATCATTTAATCAAAAACTTAGTGTGCACAAACCCATTTTCTTGCAATATACATTTTAAAAAAGTAATTTATTTAAAAAAAAATTGAAATCACAAATAAATTAAATATAATGACTAAAATAAATAAATTTACCTGAAAAATAATAAATTCATAAAATTAACTCTTTTTATAGAAACACCTATCTCAAGAACGGTGGTAGAACTAATCGCCTTCAAAAACATAGACCGGGGAAGAGTAGATCGGGTCCTCGTGATCCTAGATCCATAAAAAAACATCAATCCTATGTCAAACTCTTTTTATCTAGCATAAACATATCCTTCAGGTTCTAAAAGATGATATGAGAGGATATCCAATGAGAATTTAATAAGAAAATGAAAAACTGGATAAAAAACAAAACATACATAGATTTGATCCATCAAGAATGAATGAAATCCACCTATAATACCAAGAGAGAATACTATAAAAAATTTGGGAAAGGTTAGGTTGATCCAAAATGATATTAAGGTGTTCTTAGGGGTTAAACCAGGGTCTAATGATATTTTAAAAAATCAGGGGTATTAAAAACCATGAATATGGTTTTATGGGGAGGCCACATGGTTAGGAGTAATAGTGTGCCTTAACCATTATCCTCCAATGGACCTTTGTTTGGGGTGCATGGTTTAAATGCATAGTTTTTTTAACTATGTTATAACCATGAAAAAACACTTTGTCAAAGGGTGCACAATTTTTTCTTGGTGGACTCAAAGTTTGGAAAAAACAGTGCACCCCTTACAGTGGCTCAACACAGGATGCACGGTTTGTTGATCCATACCACACAGTTTTCCATAACCATGCACCAACTATGTATAGCCCCATGGGCCTCCAAAACTTATTAAAATTTCCCAAAACAACCACAAAACAAGACAAATCTTAAAGGAGACTAAACAAGGGCCATGAATTAGCTATAATAATGTAATGGAACATTACAATATCCTTATCATAAGGATTTATGTCCCTAAAAAGTGTTCAAATCTTGGACTCACAAAAAGAGAAGTCCACTGAATCCTCATCAATGATTCCCACTCCCACATATCACGGATTTCTCAAATGTACTACCATAGTACCTGGACTAAGGGAACCATTTTATGGATTAATACCTCATCCCAAAAATCCATAATTTGAACTAGTATCTCAATAATGGTGGTATCATGCTCAAGATCAATATCCTCACAGCCAATCACATGGGAAGGGTTCGGTTGATACCTCCTCAATTAGGAAACATGAAACACATAATGAATCAAAGACAAGTGAGATGGTAATTCCAATTGATATTCTACCTTTCCAAGTCGTTCCATGATTTCAAAGGGTCCAAAAAACCTCAGTGAAAAATTACCTTACTTATATAAGTGACGATGTTCCAACTGAGGTGAAACTATGAGAAAAACCTAATCACCAACCAAAAACACTAGAGACCGATGATGATAGTCCACATAATATTTTTGAAGGTGCTGTGTTGTTACCAACATTTTTGGAATCAACTATAAATTATCCATCATCTCCTAAAAGATACTCAGCCCAAATAGGATCGCTCTCCCAACTATGCCTAGCACAAGGGATATATATATGGAAACCCATACAATTCTTCAAATGGAACCATATTTATTGAATCCTGATAACTATTGTTATAGGAAAATTTGATCAGATTAAAATAATTTTCCTATGATCCACCAAAATCAGGCATGCAATCTCAAATCATATCCTCAAGAACCTAGATAGATATCTTTGTCTATATATTTATATGCGGTAAATAATCCTTTCTCAATTAAAACTGGGAACCCATCACCTCCTGAAAAATATTCTAGAACCTATATGTGATCCTTAGGTCCCTGGAAGAAAAAACCACAATGCGAACCCCATGAAGTATCATAATCTCTTAGATATAAAAGTCTATGAAATGTTCCAATTTCATTGTCTCCTTGATTGGTAAGAAATTAGATGATTTCATAAGTCGGTCAATGATCACTAAAATCATATCATTCCCACTAGGAGTCCATGGAAATATCATCTCACTTCCACATTAGAAATGGGTAAAGGATGCAACATACTATAAGGTCTCTGGTAATCTAACCTAATTTTCTGAAAACCAACACACCATGATACTAAATCTGTAATTGACCACATCATCCCAGGATACCAATATTGATGCCTCAATTCTTGATATATCTTGGTTTCCCCATGGTGTATGGACCAACATTATCAGTTTCCACTATCCATCAACTATTTTGTCTGAGAAATCAGAATAAAAAACATATTATGGAAACATAAAACTCTACTCAGAGGTTGATACCACTCACCTAAGGTCTCCCTACCATAAAGGGATTTACCAAAGTGTTGAAACTTGATTTCTATCACTTTATTGATATGAAGTAACTCATCGAAAGATGATTCATCTTTAATCAAATCCAATAACACTTTTCCACCAAAATATTTAACTCCCTAGCTCATCTCAATAAAAAATATCATCAAAGACTTCCCCTCAATCAATTCCTTCAAAACTCATACTGTTAATTTTTTGTTCAATGCACCGACAAACACATTCCATTTCATAGGTGTCTATGAAATATCAACATAAAAAGGTTGAAGATACTCAACCCAACATCTCTGTTGAATGTTAATATCCCTCTAATTAAAAATATATTTTAGGATCTCATGTTCATAATACACTGTAAACTGCTACCCAAAGATATATTGAAACCATGTTTTGAGTGCATGCATAACTGCTACCAACTCAAGATCATGGGTAGGGTAGTTTTTATCATGAGGATGTAACCAGTGAGATATATAGGCCACCACTTGTTTCCCCTATATCAAGACACATACCAAACCCATACCCTAAACATCATAGAAAACCTAATAAATCGAACCCAATTTTGGAAGAATCAAAATTGGTACTGAATGAAACCTCAATTTTAGATCTTCAAAATTTCTCTATAATTTTTAATTATATTAAAATTTTACACCCTTATGGGTTAAATCTTTCATCAAAGATTCATTCTTGTAGAAATCATGAACAAACCGCCTTTATTAACAAGCCAAACCCAAGAATCTTCAGATATCAAACACATTTTTGGGATACTCTTCATACATAATTGCCTGTATTGTTTTAGGATTTACTAAGATTCCCCTATGAGACATCACATGCCTTGGAAATTTCTTTTCCCTGATCCAAAACTCACACTTGGAATGATTACCCTATAGACATTGTTCTTTTAAGGTTCAAATAATGGTATCGAAATTGTTCACATGTATCTCTTATAAATTGGAGTACTCTAAAATATCATCCACAAATACAACAATGGAAGATTATAATAATCAATGAAATATTTCATTCATTATATCCATAAATACCACAAGAGAATTTGTGAGATCAAATGATATAACTAAAAACTCAAAATAACCATACCAAATCCTAAATGATATCTTAGGTATATCCTCTTTTCATAAGATCAACTAGTGGTACCCTAACTGAAGTCCAATATTCAAAAACCAACATTCACCAATAAGCTTGTCAAAAAGATCATCAATCCTGGGAAAATGAAGTTTTTTCTTAACAATCACCTGATTTAACTTTTAATAATCCATGAAAGGTTTGAGACATATATTTTCCTTCTTAGAAAATATCACCGGAAAACACCATAATGATATTCTAGGATGAATATATACTTTCTATTAAAGTTACCCAAGATGGAATTTAAGTTCCATTAACACAATAAGTACCACGCAGTAAGGTGGAATAGAAATGGGAATTATACCAGGGAGTAGGTGAATGATAAATTTGACCTCTCTCTAGGGTGGTATACCAGAAAATAATTAGGAAATACCTCTATGTATACACACACTCCAATAGGGAGAATAATTACCAAAAAAGGGTCAATGATATTGAGAAAAATCATTGAAAATTGAAATAATATTTCCCCAACATAAGAAACAAAAGTCCCAACCCTTCCCGATCTAGAGTCCCACTCACCCTGAAAAAAATGAGTGACCCCATCAGAATGTGAAAACTAAACCCCTTGAAGATAACATTCTCTCCAGGCCTTAACACTAATCATCCAATCCATTCCATGTATCTGGTTAAATTTTTCAATATTAAGAACTAAGAATCCCCAGTCCACCTCAAGGTCAGCTATCATCACCTAACACACGGGACACCTGAAACCTTGTTTAGACTTCTTTCACAAAGGTGTAAAAAATCCAACAATAAAAAAATAAGTTCTAAACATAATACCAACATGTCAACTATCTTTGATGGTATAAAAGAACGAGTAACACCTATATCAAACAAATAAATCACCATAGAATATGAAATAAATACCAAACCTCTAATAGTAGCTAGCCCAACATCATATTCCTCTAGAGCACACTCTGATGCATAAATCCTTCCAATATTAGCCACATGAATACCCACTTTGCATAAAGATTAGACCCACCACCCTTTGAAGCATCGACATGAACTTGAGAACAAGTGGTGAGAGTGGATCCAACCTTACTTCCCTAGGATATTCTTTGAAAAACACTTCAGATGACCAAATCGACCAAAATGATAAAAATACTTGGGATCCTCCACATGGTTAGGCTTGGTATGACCACACATTCCACACTAGTAGCAGTATTATTTTTTCTGCCCTAAAAAATCCCATGAATCTGGTCTGGAAGGAAACTAACCACCCTTGTGATTTTTTTCTAACAATAAAATTCACCCTTGATAACAACATCACCAACCAACGGTCTACCCTAACATTTCTTTCTATATAAGTATTACATATCCAAAGTTACTTTGTCAACTAACCACATGAAGGTTGTAAGATACATGAGAATCAATATCAACTAAATATTCATCCTCAATATCAAATCAAACATTCAATCCTTTGTGTACTCATTAGTGAAAATATCTGGTGCCAGATGTACAGCTCAAAAAAATAGGTGGAATACTCCAAAATAGTATGCTCCCATTACTCCAAGGTTAGAAACTCCCAGGTCTTCACTGTACATAACGTCTCAAGGTAAAAATTATTATTGATGATTTTATTGAATGATTTCTAGGTAAATTCCTTGTGCAATATAGATTTCTAAATAGAGGCATGCCATCTCCTTTCAAGTCCCTCAAGAATGTACATGGAAAAATCCACCTAACAATCCTCAAAAGATTTCAATAATTTGAAGATCCTATCAATCATATCAAGACAATACTTAGATTCATGGGGTTCTATGTCACCACAAAAGATGGGTGAATACTTGTTAGTAAATTTTGATCCATGATCCACTGCTCATCCAAGGTTCTCAACACCCACTTGAACCAGAGTCCGAATTATATGGATTACATATTTTACCAAAGACGGTTCCAATGGAGGATTCTACTATGGATACTATCTCATAGATTTATCTTTAAAATTTGGAAGATCTCTTGGAATTGTCTATTAAGGACATGATAATAACAAACTATCTTTAGAGTATAACCCAAAATATTAGGACTGACTTTCAGAATTCACATCCTTGATTTAAAACATCAATAATTCAATGTGATTATGAATTTTATGAATGAAATACCACACCTGAATAAATAATAAGTTAATATAAATAAAATCCCAATTCAATTCATTCAAATGACCTCAAACACAAAGTCTCAAAACTGGTAAAAATTTTCTGACCACCCAATGTAACTCGAGTTCATACACGGACTTGAGATGGCCAAACACCCTCCATCCCTTACTACCCAAATTCTGATGGTCTAAAATCTTGTCTACCCATGAAATAAAACCAAAATCAGGTAGTGTTAAATCACTTTAAGATGAGAATACCTCTGATAAAAAATTATAACGAACATTCCTAGGTCAAATAGACAAGACACTCGAGCCAAATCTCTATGGTGGTTAGCTGTATCAAGATAACAGAAACAAGTATGCATATAAGAAAACAATATAAACAAAAAAAGTACAGTGAAGAAGAAAAAGATACATCCAAGATCTATACAATCCAATAAAAAATGGCCAAACAAGAAATCATGAAATGACTAAAGCAATAAGCCTCCATGTGAAAACTTTCACCTCCAAACCAACTCACTATAAAGGAAATGATGAAAATATAATTAATCTTGCTACAAGATGTACTTCCCTTTACCTAGGTCCAAGAAAACAACTATAGCCTCCAAAAAGAAAAGTAGGGTGTGATCATTAATCCCAATAGGATTCCACCACATAATCTATAAGAATTCTAATATAAATAATGAAATAGTTATAGATTTAAAACAAATAAAGTTTTATAAATCATTTTCAAAAATTTAATCCATTTGTAATTCATCTCTTATTATTTCATAAAACCTTTCATATTAAAAAAAATCCATAAATATGATAATTATAATTAATAAAAAATGAAATAATATACACACACTATAAGGTATTAATGTTAATACATATACATAAAATAATACATCATACGAAACTATGTGATAAAACTTCATGTGAAAAACATGTGAGTAATTGTTCATGAGAAAAATCAATCATGTGATAAAAAAATAATAAATGAAAAACCACTCCACATTTGGGGCCAAGATTATAGAAATAAATACTAGACATAAAAGAAGCCTAAACCTGGAATATATTGGTACCAACTGAAATCAGTTCCATTCACAGTATGTCAATATCACACAAAATCTAATGAAATTACACACACTATGAGTGAAATGTCTATTCTCGATGCACCCAAGGTTCCAAATCCACCAATATTGTTAAAATTCATTTAAAAATACATGAAAAAAAATTTATAAAAAAATTTCAAATTCAAGACAATTCACTTTCGTGTTTGAAAACCAATTTCTGAATCAAAACCACTAGTCAAGCATTTAATCAAATACTTGATGTTCATAAACTATTTTTAAAGAAACCACCCTTAATAACATGATTTATTTCTATAAAATCCATTAAAATCACAAATAAATTCAATTAAAAGAATAAAGAAATGTAATTTATAAGAAAAATAAGAAATTAAAATAATTATACCTTTATAATAAACAACTTACTTAATAATAGAGATCGAAATAGTCACCTTTAAAAAAAAGAGACCCTGGAAGAGTAGATCAGGCCCTCATAATCCTAGATCCATAAGAAACACATAAATCCTCTATTAATTCCCTTTAATCTAACATAAAAATCTCATTTAGTTTACAAAATATGAGAGGATATGAGATCTAATGAGGTTCAAATAAGAAAAGAAAAAATTGGATAAAAAACACAACTTAACTTGAGTTAAACCATCATGAAAAATGGAAATCCACCTAAAATAACAAGATATTATCCTTTAGACTGCTAAGTAAAGGTTAGGTTGATCAAATATGAGATTATCATATGCTTTGGGGTTAAAACAGGGTCCCAATAATTTTTAAAAAAAGTTTATTATTATTAAAAAATTAAACATGGTTTTTTAGGGAGGCTACATGGTTAGGAGTAACAATGTTCCTTAACCAAGCACTTATAATGGTCTTATTTTTTAGGTTCATGGTTTGGAAACATGGTTTTTTAACCATGTTCCAATAATGAAAACATCCTCTATCATTGGGTGCATTATTTTCCTTAGGTGGCCACATGTTTTGGACAAATTGTGCACCCCCATTCTAGTGTCTCAACACAGACCACACAGTTTACTATGCCAAATTGTATGGTTTTCATTAACTGTTCACTAATTGCGCACATCAACATGGGCCTCTAAATCTTTTTAAAATTTCCCAAAATGACCCCAAAACAAGACCCAAATAAAATAATACTAAAAAAGGTTAATAATTTCTTATAATAAAGTAACAAAAATTTACATATCAAGGTATGAATGTTTTTTAGGAAAACCAAACTCATATTCTAACATAACTTACGAAATTATACTATACATAGATTATCCTAATGGTTCTTACAAATATTTTCTCTTATTAGTTTCTAAAGTTTACTTAACCATGTTATGATACACACTATAGTGACCAATAATTTTCAGACATAGATATTTCATATTTTTAGATAAATATTCAATACATAATATAATGATCCATGGTAGAATCATATAGGTGTAGTATCATTGAAAACATGGATATATAAACAAATAGTTCATAAGTTTACTTCATCATATCGCAAAAAAGCTTCATAACCAGTTCCCTTATTAGACATATCATACTTAATACCTTTCTTTATAACTTGGGGGGGAAAGAAATATATTAAAACTTGAGATTAAATGACCAGTAAGGGTAAAAAAATGATATATCAATGATCACTTGAGAAAAACATATGAATAAGGGTATGTGAACATAATAATAAAATTTTAAAATCATAAACTACATATCATAGATCATAATCATGAGTCATGGAATAAATGTTGTTTTTTCATAAGACATGAATCATATAAGAATCAATTAACACGAGTCATAATAGAATAACATTATAATAATACATGAGTTTTTTTTCATAAAAAATATGTATATAAAATAATTTCTATCGTAGACAAAGATCAATTCCAAAACTATCATAGTGGATTTGTATTTATCCCCAAACCAATATACTAGTAAAATTTCACTCCCAAGACTATCATAGTGGAATATTCCCTTACTGAACTTGGATTATTCTCCATTCCAATCCTATTTAGCTCAAGAGATATCAATATTTACACAATACATTGAAGGGATATATAATTCTAAAAATACCCATAACATAATGAAAATCAAATATATGATTTTTATAATATAATAAAAAATTCATCATCTCATAGACTATAAAAAGTAATTGTGTTTGATAAAAATTTCACCATAGCATAACCCATGGAAAAGAAACAAGTTTTATTACCATTTCATCTTTTCACCATAGAATAAACCATGGAAAAGAAATTGGTTTCATAAACATCTGATCATAATAATCATAAAACATATAGAGAATGAAAATGTATGATATAATTGGATCATATCTCTATTCAATAACAAGTAACATTAAATAATGTTATCGTAAATTATATATTATATTAAAATAATCACTAGAATATTCCTTGCAGAAAAAATCATTTTCTGTTTGAAATTACTTATGAAAAATATAAAATTTCCCAAATATTAATATTTTTTTATTTTAAATGAAACTTTAAAACATATAAAGTAAGATTAAAATTATTTAGTGGTCATTATAGTGGTAAATTCTTTTCATGTTGTATAATTTAAAAGAAAAAATTCCTTTCACACTTTTTAAAAAAAAATAAAAAATACTTTATTAAAAAACCATCAAGAAAATTCCTTTAAAAACATATTTTAAAATTTTAATCATGGGTAAAAATATTCTTATAAATCATAGTAAAATTTTAAAAACACCCTTTATTTAAAAAAACATGTACATGTAGGAAAATTTATTTTCAACCAAAGAGAGAAATAAAGTTGGAATTCCTTAAAAACATTATTTCACTCTCTCGAGTGCTTAATGCATGGAAAATGAAAGAAAAATGTATTATTAATAAATAAATATATGAGAATAAATTTCCTTAGTTTTTCATGTGGTATACCATAACATTTTTGTATTAGAAACTTAATCATAAATAGTCCCAATAAATAATGAGATTGTAGAATAAAACCCTTACCTTTATAGTAAATTTTGAATTGTAAGTCCCATGAGAGAATAAATTCTAATGAAACTTAAAATATATTTAACATAAGGATAATAATGATATAAAATGTGAAATTTTATTATATAAACCTTATAAAATAATATTGGTACATGGCATAACATATTTCCCAAAGAAGATAATTTGAGATGATAAACCCTTACCTTGAATTCCATTTTTGATGATAGAACTATAACCTCATGTATAATAAACTTAAATTTATTATAATTCAATATAAGAATAATTTAAATTATTATAATATCATATATTATCCAATTTCATTATTTCAATACCCCTCTATCAATATATTCCTTAATAAAATTGTTGTTTTTTGGTGTTAACTATTTCATTTATCATGAGTATTTCAGTTCAGTAGTTCTTCTCCTTGTACTTGGTTATGGTTACATCAGATCTAGAATGTTAATAATTATTTAAATATCATATATATTAATCACATATATATATATATATATATTAATCCATAATATTTAGATATATAAATATTTATCACACCGTTTATGGAGACAACAGGTCATACATACGCATGAATGTTGTTTTCATTTTTCAAAAAATGAAACAAAAGAAAGGTAAATAATAATTCAACGTTTGAAAGTCGTTATTATATAATATAAATAATATATATTAATAAAGTTAAACCTTATTATCATTCATTTAAAAATTAAATGAATAATTAATCACATCGCTTCATGGAGGTGGAAGTCCAAATGTATGCATGAGTGACGTTATCATTTTCTAATAGATTAGAAGGTAAGAAGTTAATGATTATAATATCATTATAAATGAATAATTATTTCATAAATATTACATATATACATTAAAAAATCATAATAACCATCCATTAATTATGGTGTTGGAAAAATAATTGTATCTCTATGTGGAGATGGTAATCCGTATGTATGCACGAGCGATACTCTCATTTCATATTTGATGGAAAGAGGGTGGATAAAAGTGTTTTAATAAACATAATAACATTTAAGTATATTTTAGATAATTAAATTTTTATTTAATAAATAATATTATAGATATATAGGAGGAAAAATAATAATTAAAAAGGAAGTGATTTGTTAATGTGATTAACTCTTCTTTGAAACAACTCCTTTGGATTATTCTCTTAAGGATACTAGAGTTGGTCTTTTGGAAAGAAAATAAACTCTATAATGGGTCTAATGAAGTTTTAAAGGGTTTTTAAGGTAATGTTTGAGATATATTTCTCAAATTTTTTCAAATTATAGGACGAAGGGGTGTTATTTTATGAGGGAGGGAGAGGACACACTTATAATTTCTTAAAAGATTAAAATATAATAAAGTAATTCTCAATAAAGATGATTCCAAGTTGAAATTAATTAGAATAAAAATTTTATAGTGTTTAAATAACATCATTGAATTAATTTTAGATAGGTTTTGGTGTCATTTTAAGCCTTATCTTTTTATTAATCATTTTGTTAATTATTTTGGACCTTAATCGTGGTAACCTCTATTTTAACCATAAAGGGTTAATAATATTACCATAAATGGACTAGTGACTCATAAATGGACCATGTATGATGTTTTAAACCATATTATATTTAAATGGATAAATATAATATTTTTATGATTTTTAAATCATTTATTAAAATATTCTTTGTTATAAAATATCCTTAATGTCAATTTTGAAACCATTAAATTTATTTTCTTTAGAAGACACCAGTAAAAATATAAAATTAAAAAATTAGCACTTTTCAAAATCACTAATATTTTATATGTATCTAAAAAATTCTTAAAGAACTATTACTCACTCAAATTATACTACTTTCAATATTTTAAAATCATTTATTTTATATTTCTGTTAATTGAATAAATATTGTCTTAAAATTGCACAAACATTTAAGGTAATTATTTAATCACTAATAATTATATATAAATTACCATCATGAATATAATTTAATTATTCAAAAAATAAATATTAATATTCATTCATAGTTTTATTTTTTCTCTTTGTGAACTCATAAGAGATATTTAAAACTAAGATATTCACACATTGTAACTTTATTTTCTTTAAATATTATATAGCTCTTTTTTAGGTTCAAGTGTCACTCAAAAAATTATATTTCAAGACTATGGTGAAAATGGTAAAATTAAATTCACATAATAGGAATTTATATTGTAAAGGATGACCTGAACACTTATTTTTAACCAAAATTAACCCAATTCACCCTTTGTCGAGGTGATAAATTTTACCACGGTTAATATTCATAATGACTAAATATAAAATGGAAATATTTAAAAAAATTTAAAATAATAATTATAAGTATATAATATATTTTATCATATTCAATACATATAAGTGGTAGAAATTCACTTTAATAATAATTGTATGAAATATGACTAAAACTGATTTTAGAAAAATATACAATTTTAAGTATAAAACTGGTGTTATTCTTATCCCATTCCTAGTAAAAATATTATATGAATGTTAATTTTTTTTGGATATATAATACATAAATTTCATCAAAATCATTTCTCTATAGTGATTAACTTAATTTGTTGAGATAAAAATACATTATGCATAAAAAATAGTTTTTTAGAAAAACAAATTTTCTATTCTAAA
Source organism: Viscum album (assembly GCA_963277665.1). Lineage (NCBI taxonomy): Eukaryota > Viridiplantae > Streptophyta > Magnoliopsida > Santalales > Viscaceae > Viscum > Viscum album. The sequence goes on from OY728142.1 coordinate 404,403,365, forward strand.
ATGCTTTTTATTTTTATTTTTAATTAATTTATAACAAATGAAATAATTTTAAAAATATGTAAGAATAAATTTTTCGTAATTTAGTTATTTATATTCATACCCTCCAATCTAATGACTAGAGGTTTTATAGGAGGTAAACAGAGGATATTGAAGGAGGATGACTGCGGGATTATTGATCAATGATGATTGGAGTTGGGAATTCTTAGAGCTGATAAGGAACATAGAGAATTATTCTACTTCAATGATTGAAGAAATATTTTCCTCCAATGGTAAATCTAATCCAAGTTAACAAATGTATTTAGTTTAATCCTAATTATTTATTTTATATTATTAACAAATATTAATTATTTTAAAAATTAATTCATGAATCATTCTCTCTTGATTAGAATGTTTTTTGTTTCATTTTACTCAAATTAGTAATTTGATATTATTTTGGTTTGAATAATTTGATTATAATCCTAATTTTTGGATTTTCTAAATGATGGATACATATAAATGACCTTTATTTAATGCTCAGTTTATTGCTTCATGCCTTTATCCCTCCCTTATTTGACGTTCATCATCAGTATTTTGATTAGATGATGAGTCAACTATACTTATGAAACCGATCAATTTAAAATTGATCATTATTACAATGGTTCAATATTTATGGGACAATATTAGAGTTAGATATGAAAAAAAGTTGTGGAAGCAATAATAAGGATCTGATAGTGGTTCAGGAGTTGGTGTATCTATGAGTTGGATCGAGTGGGTATTTATGGGGGTGAAATGGTGAGTGATTTCTGAGAAAAGGGTGGTCAACATATGGACACTAGTGATGGAAATGTCTTGGTAAATGAGAGGCCAAACATCATGGGTGAAATTTTTGGTTGAATCATAGGGTATATTGGTTTGGATGGAGACACATGGAAAATTAGAGATTTTGAAAATATCCTAATCTATACAGTGTGTAGTTTGGATGAAAAGATGTCATGCATCTCAAGTGTGTGGTGGCCAAGGTTTATTTGGAGAGGTAAATATCACATGATATAGAGGGTTCCCACATTACATTCAATCCTTTTTCAATTATCTTATTATTTATATCAAGTAAACACCAAGGAATCTACGTGACTACACACATCGTGTATTTTGGGGAACACCCCATGTATATCAGATTGCACATGGATACGGGTAGACGACACATTCCCATGTACCGTGATCGACCTCTACATGATAGGTTTCATAATAAAACATATTTTATATGTATAAAGACATGTTTTTTTGAGGTGGTAGGACATGGGTAAAACCATACATAGTGGGAAACCCCATGTACCCTACTGAACACACTGTTTACTCTTTCCAGGGTAGGTTATAGCCCATGTTTTCCTTATTCAAGATTTTTTATTAGCATGACTGAGTTTCCTTGGAACATTCAAAAATGGGAATGTTACCTAGATAATTAACTATAATGGTAAAGTATTTCATCCCATCATGATCATCAAATGAGTGATCCCTTTTACAGGTTAGTCCTTTTTAGAGTCGGGTATCTCTTGTGAGGTCTGTTATATGATCCCCTATCTTATTCTTCCCTTGGTAGGATCATGTTCACTTGTTGTATCTAAATATAGATATATTTATATGAAATACTCATAATATATAACTTAAAAAAACTTTTATTATATATTTATAAAAATAATAATATTCTTAAAGCCTATCATAAGGTTATGTTCCCTAATCCATGTCTAACAAAATCTGGTTCCCAATGTTTCTACCAAAATTCATCTAATAAAAATTGTAAATACCCCAAACCTAGTATCCTAGATATATAGTTCACTTTATTACATTATTTCTAGATATATATATAATCACATCACAAAGGAACAAATAGTTTATTAGTGTTTCTAAAATAAATACAAAAATGATTCTAATAATACATTGGAAATAACAAAAGAATCGTTATTTATTCCTTGATACATTTCACAATATACTTATTTATATCCTATATAAAGGGAAAAAAATATATGTAGAGATCACATTATTAGCAAGGTAATGTGTATATTGGAATTTATCATAGAATAAATAAAGCATAATTAATATGGAAATGTGAATAATTGAAATCACATGCCATTTAATCATTAACACGAGCACGATGATAAAATAATTCCATAAAAATAATCCCATGAGATTGATAATTATCCATGGATATCATAACTATTAAAAAAATTAGATGGACATCAATAATTAGTTTTATAATAAAGGAAGGCATAATGGTAGACATCATAATCTTACCATTAAGGCCTTTTTATAAGAAAACATACATGAATATATAAATAGTATGACAAATAATCAAAATATATTATCTCATTAGACCTAACAATTCATCAATGGTATATATTGTCCCCCTACCATTACTTAATATGTCCAATGTATTCATCATTTTAAAGGGATGGAACATATTCAACATAAAGATTCGTATTGAAAAACTATCACACCAAATGTTTATATTTTCCCTATAATAAATAAATATAAAATAATAAAAATTCATCCAAAGTAATATGAAGAATGGTATCAAAATATCACATCCCCATTAGATAATTATAATCACCAATGAATGTTGACATAGATTAAAATACTTTAGAAAGATCACTGAAAAATTCATGAGGAAAATGCCATTTTTATTTTCAAATCACTTATTCAAAATATAAAAAATTACAACATATTAAAGTATTTTTTTTGAAAATAATTTTGAAAAACATTAATTGAATACACAAATAAAATATTAGTCATCACAATGGGTAATTTTTATGGTGTACATTAAAATAAAGATTTTGTTCACCCCATCGGTATAAGGTTCCCTGTTTGGAAAATGATATGAAGTTTCATTTTAAATTTTTTCATAAAAAGAAAAAAATGGTTAAATTTGGATTTCAAAAATAATTTTACAATATTAAAAAAATTATTTAAAACATTTTAATCAAAATATGGTCATATAAGAAAAGGATTCCTGATAGAATGAAAAATAAGGACAATTTTCTGCAAAAAAATTATTTCAGTATGTTGAGTACTTAAGAGAGGAAAATGAAAGGAAAATTTATAATTTCTATAAATAACGATAATATATTAAAATATATTTGTTTTAGGATATAAAATATCATATAATTATTTCAATGGAGACTTAAAAAGAAATAATCCAAAATAATGATGTGATTGTGAGATAAACTCTTACCGCTTTGGTAAATTCTGAACTATTACCACCATGAAATAAATAAATTAAAATTAAAGTTTAAATGCCTTGAATATAAATTAAATAATGATATATCATATAAAATTATAATTATATACACCATATAAAATAAACAAGTGGTTAATATGGCATATGTCTCATAAAAACAAAGTTGAGATGAGAAACCCTTACAAAGATCATATCATTGAAGTAAAAAATTAATCAATGTACTAATTATGTTAGAAAAATGTAAAAACAAAAAAAGTATAAATAAAAAAAATAAACTAAGAGGTTTTTTCAAATATAACCATGGTATAACATAGATAATAAAGTATAAGTATAACCAAGCGAGTGGAAATTGAGTTAAGAAACCCCTTACTTTTCCCTTTATTTCTCATCCATTTGATTAATATTATGGCCTTTGAAGGAAAGGTTTATAATCAACCCTATGTCTATATAATTTGTTAATGGTAAATTATAAAGGTATTTGGGAATATTTTTAAGAAAAAATAGAATTTTATTTATGTGAAAAATTTTGAAGTGAGTACCTTTTATAGGTAAAAATCAATGGCATTTTCAAAAATTTTCAATCTTTAAGGATCATAAATGTAATTATAAAAATGAAAAGGGGAACACATATGGACCTAGAATTATATAATCTAAAATTTAATATCTATATGATTCATTATATAATTTTTATAATTTTATAATTATTTAAAAATAATTTGTAAACATTAAATATCGTTTTGGGTATTTTTCATCACTATTCACAATACCTAACTTTAAAAACATTAGGTAAACTTAAAATTTCGAATATAATCTCTTAGATAAATAATTATCCTACCTAAATATCTATAAAATTCATTGGATACTCAAAATCATCTAAATAGTAACATTTTTAATATTTTAGAAATTATTTATTTAATTATTTTATTGTTTTCATATATGTCGCTCCATTGCGGCATAAGTGTTTTAAAAAATTATAATAAATTTAAAAAATAAAAATAAATTATTAACATAATTTTTTTTATAAATCATTTTCATTATTTATATTAATTTATATGAAATATATATTCTTATTCATATCATTGAAACACATTTAATATGTTATTTTTACTTTTTTCACCTTGTGCAAGTATTACACATGAATTTGGATAAAATTATTCATATATAACTCTATATTTTGAAAATATAAGTCCAAATAGACCTTAATATATAATACTGAATAAAAAATTAATTTAATTAATTTTCTTATTCACAATTATTTTCACCAGGATACCAAATTTGACTTTTCCAATGATATGAAAACACAACGTAGACACTAAAAAATAATTTTTACATTTTTCCTGAAATAAATTTTAAATTATATTTTTGACATTATTTTTGTATGAAATGTGTATTATATTATAATTCATGATTCAATCCATAAATGTTATAAATTTATATGTATCATATTTATGTTATGATAATATCATAAAATATATTGTATCTCATAAAACACGGCATTTTTTCACTATTCACAAAAATTTGACATTAAACACTTCAAGAAAATAATGGAATTATAATATAAATTTTTAAAAAAATATTGACCTTCCATTTTGATCCATAAAAATCATTAAATACCCTATATTGTCTAAAACACATCAATTTTATTGCTTTTAAATCTATTTACTTTTATTTTTTTACCAGTTTTAAAATTACTGTATCAGCTATGTGTAAGCATTCTATGTAATTATATATTTATAAAAACTAAAAATAAATTAATATCATATAAAAAATATTTTTCATAATAAATTTAATTTTTTTTATTAATCATAACTTATTTTAATCCTTATGAAAAAATATTAATGTCTATTAAAACAAAGAGAGTGACATTTTATTTGTACACTTTACCTAAATAATATTTATTTCATTATCAAAGAAAAATGGAATCATGATTCCATATTTTATTTAAATAAATTATTATGGACAAAATAAATTCATAAAATAGTATTATGGATTGTTTTTGGGCGATTTTAAGGACTTACCATATATTTTTAACTTAGTTTTACCTGTTTTACTTTTATCGAGGTAATAAATTTTACCAAGGTTACTATTTATAATGAAAGAAAAATAAAAGGGACCTATTTTTTAAATTTATACCGTTTATTTCTAAATATATAATAAAATTTTAATGATTCAATATCTATAAGTTGAAGAAATTAATTTTAGATTAAAACATAGAACACAATGAAAGGTTTTTTTTTCAGAAAAATTATTATTTTTATTTATAAAAAGTCTTTATCGTAACTTAAACCATAAAATATATTCCAATTAACTTAATCGGATTATTAATAATATAATAGAACTAAATTTAATTTAATTTTTTAAAAATTAATTTTGTAAATTCTTGAAACAAAAACATAGCTTTCAATAAAAATTAGTACCTTTCACAATTCATTGGAAAATAAATTATTTCAAAAAAATACAAAAACTTTCACCCTAAGTTAATTTTGATATGATTATTTACAAAAATATTTTAATTTTATAAATGTAAAATATCTAAAAATGATAGGTGTTAATAATAATTCCCGTACACAAAATTCAAAATAAAACCATTTTTGAAGGAAACATATTTTTGAAGCATAATATGGGTTTACTACAAATTGATTTTTTATTTTCTAAGAATTAAAAAACACATTGGTATTTAGTTGGAACATTTTATATATTTAATAATGTGGTTAATCCTATTTATACCATCCAATTAAATATCTATGTTATAATGGTCATATTTAAGTAATAATATTTCATGGTTCGTTTAAGCTTGGTGTTGTGTGTCGTATACACTCTCAAAAATAGTGATTTTTTAAAATCTCAAGGTGTCACATTATCCCTCCCTCCACTTAATAAATTTATCCCTCACAATTTGGACTTGTTTTCGGTAATTAAGGGTTTGAAATTTAAAATACCATTATTGAAAACCCACATCGTAAAAAGGTTTTATAAAACTTCCTCTTAAAGAGAATGAATCGTAAACAAGAAGGTCCTCTAAAATAACCTAAAACTAAGTTCCCAAATAGTATAGAATTAGTGGGATGTGAAAATATGGACATTTAAGAGAAAGATAACTTCCATGGAATAATAAATAGTGATATAGAATATGGTTAAGAGAAAGTTAACGACCACTAAACCATAAATATGTGATGAGTGAAAAGACCATCAATTCATCGAAAATAATCATAATAGGATAAATTTTTTATTTCTAGATCCTTTTATCAGAATTGAGTAATTTCATTATTTTATATACTAAGAACATAAGGAAATATACTCACATGACAAGAATAATTTAAACAATTAATCAATTTCCATGACAATTTCATCTTATTCTCCAAACTATGAGTATTCAAGATGAAATTTTCATGCCTAAAGAACTAAATAATATTATAATGGATAAAAAGATAAAAAATAATAATAATTTAATCCTCATATCTTTAAAAATTAATGAATCAAAAATCTTTTGAAAAAGATAATATAACATGAATAAACCTTCATATGAGTAAATATAACATTAATCTCCAAATCCTCAACAAAATTTACCAATGTTCAACATAAATCATTTGAAAAATAACTATCTTTAAAATACCTCAAAATATTATGGAATAAGATTGAAATATAAATATTATAATGATTTTATCACATATTCTTCCAAGATAAATGTAACATTTATCTCCAAATAACATCAATCACACTTAAATTCTCATACTAAAAATATATATGACATGATCATATATGCTCTAAAATATACTAAACATTTCCAAAAATAAAGTCAATATTAAATCATATATTATTTTAAAAGATAAATCAACCTATATTCCTTAAATAAAAAACTCATCTTATCTAAAACTAATTATATTTAACTTGATCTTATAATTTAACCAAAATAGTGAACTTATTCAAAAATAACATTAGTCACATTGTCACTAAGTCACTTTTCCATACCATGGTTATCTATATGATATATTTCTAAAATATATTGAATATTTTTTCCTAATCAACCATATTGACCTCAACATCAATGATCATATTAACCTAAATGTCATAAAAAAATTTAAACTTAAGAAAATAAAATATAAAATAATTATTCCTCAAATAACATTTTCACTAAAACATATAATTAACCAAAGGGTTTTATTTCCATAAATGTCTCCCAGGATATCCTTAATCTTGTTTAAATCCCATCACATAAAACCATAAAAGGGGTATCTATGCCCTAAAACTTGTCATAAACCTAATACTTATCAACCCAAGTCACTTTATGTTTATCCTATATCCATATAAAATATCATAGTACAACAAAAAACGAATGCTTAGTGGTGGTTCTAATAACTGCCGCAAATTAAATCGTACAATTTTTTAATATAAAAGAGTTTTATTAAACCACAACTATATATTTTTTATTTTAAAAATTAGTGGAAGTTGAATTTAAACTGTCACTAAATATTTAAATAACTATAAATTCATCCCCTCCCTTTTCATCCTGCTCCCCTCTATGACCCCTGACCCTGACACCACTCCAACCTCCCTCTCCCCTCCTCCGCGGTGACCCCCGACCCCCCACCTCAGTGGTGACCCCCCAATGACCTCCCTCTACCCTCCTAGATGGTGACCCCTAACCCCCAAGCTCCCTATCCCATTTTCAATGGTGACCCTAACCCCTACCCCTCTGACCTCCCACTCCCCACCTCAATGATGACCCCTGATCCCCTCTGACCTCCATAAACCTCTCCCATAATTAGTGGTGACACCTGATCCCACCACCTCATTCTCCCATCAAATGTGAACCACACCTATATCTTCCCTCAATAGAGACCCCGACCCCCACCTTATGCTTCCCTCATCGGCAACCCCCACCTACATCCCCCCTTGGCGGCGACCCCTGATTCCCACCCCCACCTCCCACTCCCCTCAGTGACTGTTGTGACCACAAAACCCTATAAAAAACTCCCCTAACTCCCCTAATATAGAACATCATCACTCAAAATCCATTCAATAAACTTTCATGACACTATCCCTCCTTGTTGGAAACCACTGTGACTTCGAACCCCCTATCGATGATGGTCGTGACCCTGAACCTCCCAACCATCTACTTCTGTGTCCCCATCCCTACTCCCACCAACTTTTGTGACCCAAAATTTCCTTATGGATACTTATGTGACCCAGATATCCCCTGCTAGTGACCAATGTGACCCCAACCCCCTACCTAAGACCTTTTTGACTCCGAATCCTCCCACTCCTCGATGACAAACCCTAAAGGCTTATCTTCCCATTTTTTTGATGATTGTAGCCCCTAAAGTCATTTAAGGTTTTATTGATTGAATTTTTCTAAGAGTTTTAATTAAATTATATAAATTTATTTTTAATTTAGTTTTTTTATGTTTTTAATGTTGTATTGAATCATTTTGATGTTCAATTTTTGTTTTGTAGAATCAAGACCCTACCTTGGACAGTGAAGAAGTTGTATGATGTTTAATTTTGAATGTACATATTTGAGTAAAAATTTCTATATTTATATATGAATATACATAGAGAATAAAATAAAATAAATATGGATAAAATTTGGATTAATTTACCTCAAAACACACCTTCGTATGCCCAGGGTTTGGATGGTTTTTTAGATTATGAAATTGAAAGTCGATCAGTGGACGGTTGAATTAAATTTTCATGCCTTGATTGTAAATTCAAGAGACGGTTGAATATAAAAAAAGTATATGAGAATTTGATATTGAAATAGTTTAATGATTGATATGTATATTGGATTTGTAATAGTGAATCAAATGTTATGGAAAGTCAAAATAATGAAAATAGTTTCAACGAAACAGAAAGTGACATGGGAGAGGAGAATTCAGTTAGAAATTTGTTAAATGATGAATTTGGTTTTATAGAATACAATGTAAATTATTTTAATATATAAAAAAACCTTTATTTGATCCTAATTATGTTAATATTTCTCAGAACTTTCGTGACCAAAAGTATGAGTTCTATGAATTAGTTTAAGACAAACAACAAGACCTGTATAAAGGGTGTGACAAGTATTCAATGTTTTTTTCTACTTAAGTGGTATCATATTAATTGTAAATTTGGAATTAATAACAAAAAAATTTCCCTAATTTTAGAGTTGTTTCATGATGTATTTAGAGACCCTAAGATCCCTGGATCATTCTATGAGATGAAGAAAGTCATCAACAAACTCAGGATTGATTATATAAGGATACATGCATGCCCAAATGATTATATGATTTACTGGGGAGAATAGTATAATAAATAAGAATGCATAATATGTTAAAAAAGTAGTTGCAATTCAATAAACAATAGTGAGAGTATAAATTAATGCAACCCCAAGAAGAAATAGAATAAGAAAATTCCCGCAAAGGTATTCCGTTACTTTCCAATAAGACCACACTTGAAAAGATAATTCCTATCATCTAAGTCTGCATAAAACATGAAGTGGAATGCTTAGGATAGTAACGATGTCTTAATGATATATCAAAAAGATTAAACATCATAGAATATGTTTGATTCACTATATCTAGATTTTTCTTTGGATCATAGGAATGTACGTTGGGGATTGGATTCTAATGGGTTTTACCCTTTTGGTTCTTTAAATATTAATTATAGCATTTGAATAGTTATTTTGATCCACTATAATCTATCTCTATGGATTTTTATGAAGAAGGATTATTTCATTATTTCAATGATTATTCCTTGAAATAAAATTCTTAAAAATGACTTTGATGCATACCTTCAACCTCTAATCAAAGAATTGTGATAATTATAGGATAATGGAATTGAAAAATATGACACTTAAACAAGACAACTCTTTAAAATTCATACTACATTAATATGGACAATTAGTGAATTTTTTAAACTAGGAAATTTATCTAGATTGAACACCCATATTGGTCTGCCTTACCTAGTTTGTAATTTTGATTTTAACCTCAATGATTACCTCATATAATTAAATGGAGTTCCATTTTTCATCATCAATTTATTGATTCTTATCATAAATTAAAGTTTAACAAATGTCACTGAGGAATTTGGAAAATGTCATTAGTTTAAAGAAGGTGGAAAAGGGTATGAGTTATTGTATCAGAAGCCTATGGAACACAACAATGTAATAAAAAGATTATATTTTCCAATTTTCTTATTGGGTTTTTAATTTCATATGTTATAATCTTGACATAATTCATATTGGGAATAATGTATGTGATAATATAAATTTTACATTTCTTAATGAGTAGGGTAAATTGAAGGATCATCTTAAATGCCTATAAGGATTTTGTGTCATTGAATATAAATCATGGTTTGTGGGAAAATGATAATGGAAAGTATCCTTTGGCTATTTTTACAAAGACAAATAATGAAAAAGATTCATTCCTTAAAGAATGTAAAAGTTTCAGAATAATTTTCATGAAACTTATCAAGGTGTGTTGACTTTAAACATTAAAAGTTACATGGATTTAAACTTTATGAATAACATATTCTGATAGAGTAGTTGTTGCTATTGTTATTTGTTTCCAACACTTTTTCCAGGGCGCGCGCATCCATCACATGGAGGACACGCAACTATTGCCCCACATTCCCGCTTTCCAAAGGCGGGTGGCATCTGTTCCTTGTTCAGGGACATCTGCTCCATGATCGAAATGGGATGACGGGATGTCAGTTCTTTCTTCTGTGTATTCCTCCTCCGAGCTCTTTACCTAGTCCGGGTCTCCCTCATAGATTTAAGACATTGTTTGTGAAACTCTTTCCGGTGCCATATCTTTATGGACACCAGTTAATTACAAAGCTTCTGTCAGGACATTCCAAGGGGTCTTGTCAGGGCAGCAACCTTCGGATAGGGGAGTAGTCACATTGGGAATCACGGGCATGTCTGGACGATGGGGGATTGGCATGTCTGTCTTCTGTCCCTTATTATAAGGATTCTCGAGGGTGTGGAAGCCTGAGGCATCCCACATCGAACACGTGGAATCGTATGCCATAGGCATGTATCTGAGGTTTTCCTCAGCTTCCTATGTTTAACGCAGGGTATGCTGCAAGTTTAACATCCATCGAAGTCGGATCAGACTGATCGAAACGATGATTAGAGTAGATCAGATGGAGGAACTCCCTAGGGAGAACACCGATATTGGGGCCAACACATGGGTGGCCTCCCGAATGTTGTTTGATGGAATGGGGAGGGGGGTTGCATGATCCCACCAGGATGTGGCAGCCCGGGTGAGGATCAGGATGGGTGATGTAAGGTTCTATGAATGGGATGGAACCGTCATGGGGTGACGATGGTTTTGGTCTTGAGCCTCGAAGAAAATTCCTACGTATCCCTGTGGCAGGGACTCAAAGTCCTCATAGTTCGGATGTCGAATACAGTTTAACATCATGCAAGATGGGGGAGAACCAACGTGATGATGGCCGGAACGGCCGGGTGGTGGGCTTGAACCTCTTGGAGGCTTCCTACGTACCATGCCTTAACATGGATCAAAGTCCCCGTAGTTTAGGATGGTATGAGGCTTACACTCTGAGGAGGCCCAAGGTGTTGGCGAACTGACGTGAGTATGGTCGAGAGGACCGGGTGGTGGGATTGAACCTTGTGGAGGCTTCCTATGTACCATGCCTTGACATGGATCGAAGTCCTCATAGTTCGGGATGGTATGGGGCTTATACTCTAAGGCGTCCCAAGGTGTTGGTGAACCGACGTGAGGAAGGTCTGGATGACCATGTGGTGGGCTTGACCTCATGGAGGCCTCCAACGTACCATGCCTTGACAAGGATCAAAGTCCCCATTGTTTAGGATGGTATGGGGATTACACTCTGAGGTAGTCCAAGTGTTGGGTTATGGTCAGTGCTTTATCTAAGATCACGTGAGTCATGCTTGGTGTGAGAAACAAGAGATAACAGAGACCTGACGATCACGTCGTGAAAGGTGTGTCTGTGGGAAATGGGGTGGGGCTTATGCATGGAGTGGCCCAAAGTGGAAACAAGGGCTTATGTGTGGATAACAGCCCGAGAAGTCAGAGCTTACTCCAAGATGGAGGCCCGAGGGCGACAAAGTGCAGCAGGAGAGGGGATTGGTACCAATGAAAGGAGAAGCACCATTTCCCACCATGACCTTCGCTGGACCTAGTGACGAAAGATGAAAGGAGGAGTGGGGATGCTGCCTCTGGCAAGAAAAGCTAGTGGCTTACACCAAGGTGGCTACCCTTTCCCGTGGACCAACGCCACTCCAATAAGAAGGATATCATCCCATGTGAGGGATGATCTCATCCCCATGGAGACAAGTGGGCATTGATAATATCCAAGGTGGGGACCCTACGTGTGAATCATGGGGTGAGGTCACTGTTTAATGTCATGTGCTGAGGAAGAAGTTTCTTGGATGTTTAATGTCCTATAGCTCGGATGAGGTGGGTGTGCTTCGCACCCCTAGGGCTTACATAACCGATACCGTCTGCTCATTTTAGAAGGGAAGGCATCGGAAACACCGTGGAGAGGTGGTGTCATGGATCGAACCATCAAGGGGTCCACATTAGTGTGGCTATGAGAAGAAGAAATAGCTGTTAGAATGCATATGCGAAGAAGCATCAGGCGATGCAACGCAATGGGCGATATCGTCTAGGGGACTTTGAAGTTACTTCATACGAGCCTAGAAGATCGCACGAGAAAATGGTGCATGATGTGTATGCTCGGGGCGTGATAGACAATCGAGGGTGGAATCCATAAGAAGAACATCGGGCACTCACGCAAGGGGATGCCCAAGGAGAACCGAGGTGAGGGGTCCTGAGGAATTGTGCGTAACCTTTGAGGCTTGCATGTGAAATCAGTATCCCTGCATGAAAAACACCAGGTTGGTGCGAAATCAATGATGATTACGCGTAAATGAAGCTGAGGTTTTGTGCGCAATGAGAAAGTATTGCGCGCAAGGAGTACGAATTGTACTCAATTGGGAGAGGTTGCGCGCAATGACTGGGGTACGCACAATTGAAGGGGAATGTGCACAATTGGCCAGTCTACGCGCAATGGAAGGGATTACGCACACGGGGCATACCCCGAAGGGATTGGAATTCAGTCTTAAACCAAGGGAATCTTGCGCGAAGGAGTACCCCGAGGTGACCTGGCATGAAAAGAACAATACATGAAAGCCATCTTTGCATGCATGGAAGGAGAATTTCATGCACGAGAGCCGGTTCTGATTTTTTAGCCCCGAAGTGGAAGGGGGTCTACTTCTATTTATAGGCATCCGGGGGCACGAAAACACGGTCAGTGTGAAATAAATTGCGCGACGTGGGCGGCGGCATTAAACGTAAACTGCATGGGGCGGGAACGAAATATTTTGCGCCCTCGCCGAGGAACTTTCGTGAATCCCAGAACATTCCACGCGGGGCATAATTTTTCATGCACCTTTGAATTTTTTTTCAAGTGACCCCTCCGGACCCTCCGGACCCTCCGGACGGGGTCCCCGGGTCCGAATATGACTTCACTTTTTCATTTTAAAACCTTCTTAAGCACTTGATCACTTTTAGGCATCTACAAATTCCCCCCTCGGAATGGGAGTGGTGAGGGGTTGCAACGGTCGGATTCTAAGGGAAACGCCAAAATGCAGAGCTCTGTGGGGTCAATACGTGCAAAAAATTGAAGCAACACACAAAACTCAGGAAGGCACGAAATCCGCTTTTCACGCAGGTGTGGAAACCAGGGTTTGCCTATAAAAGCCTTTGTGGGTCCCAGGCTCTGTATGAATTTCCACGCGTGACAAGCTCCACGCTCTCGTGCTCGAAAATTTTTTCGGTCCCGCGTGAAAAACTGCTCCGGCTGTGTACAATTCCACCGAGATCATACATCCTTTTTCACACCAACCCGGGGTTTTTTACGCCGTAGTCTGGTTTTCCGCGACACCCACTGATATTTCACGCTAGCCTCTCATATTTCTCTCCAACCACTCAAGAACTTTCTGGAAGAAGATGGATGAAAATAAGGATGATGAGGGAGAAGCCGCTGCTCGAAGGGCTGAAATGGTCACCAACCCAGAGGTTTATGGAGCCAAAAATATTTTCTCCAATAACCATACCCTCTTCAATATTCTAACCCCATACCAAAATAAGTATGCCCTGTCCAACAATCTACCGCTATGGGACTTCGGTATTCTGGAAGAGGTACCTTTTTCGGGTTTTGAGGTGGATACACCACGGTCGTCGATGACCCGTGAGGATGATCTCCCTCAATACAGCATCACCAACAATGGTCATCTCTCCAGAGAAACTAGAAACATGGAGGTTTATGTCTAGAACCCCAGGACTAGGACCATTGCTAGGGGTGACCCTGTTGTAGAGAGTTCCCCGACCCTTTACTCGAGCACCTTCCATCAGAGCATCATTGATGAGGCCAAAGGCTGGCTGCAAGACTGGGACCTGTGATCCAGAGGCAACTGCACCAGTGAATGGGACTGAGCATATTGATTTCTCCATACATGTGACCAATTTGGGGCTGATCTATGGAATATTGGCTTATTTGAGGTGGTGTGGACATCACAATTTCACTTCTACCTCTATCATGATCTCGGGCCAGAGTTGTTCACTCGGTGGTCCCCTGATACCAATACCTTCCATCTCCATCTTGGGAAAGTCAGAATCAATCTCTAGGACATTCACTGCATCGGGGGTATCCCTTTGGAAGGCCATAAATACGATGAATTCCTTCTGACAATGAGAACCTAGGGAGACATATCAATAACCCCCATACTGACATGGTATTTTTGGAGCTAGCGAAGGTGAACGTGGGTGTCAAAGTCTTCTTGAAGGACATCGCTTACAAGGACGGGTTTAGCCTGTTCTTGGAGAGGGATTCGGAAATCAAGACGCCAGGGTGAGGGAGATGATGTACAACCATGGTACAAAGGAGTAAGAGAGGATCATATTGGAGGATCCTAGAGGCAGGGCATGACTAGTCATGGGGCTACAACATCAATGAGAGTCGGGACACAAATGTTCGTTATGCCTAATTTCTTGCCACATTCCTGAGCAGGTGGCTCTTATCGGTGAGGGATGCAAGGATGGGCATCCGTCCAGTGACCCTGGTGATGGCTGGCATCATGGATGCCAAAAAAAGATTCAATCTGGGAGTCCCCGTGATGGCTAGGCTATACACCATTTTGGGACACATCTCGAGAGGGGGATCACCTAGGAGATCCTGTGGCCCCTTCCAGATTTTCCATGGCTAGGGTGCAGCTCATTGCGGCAGATATACCTTCTCGAATGCCATCTGTATTCCATGTAATGGCCTGTGAACTTCTCTGCCTATGGCCTAGATTGATGGGAAGATCTTCTGTGAGCCTTATATGCCATCTAGGTTCGCTAGGTAGTTTGGGTGCCTCTAGCGGATGCTGAAAAAAGTATTCAAAGACGTCCGAGAAGAAAGGAAACCCTATGTTCTTTGTCAACTGCGGCTGATGTTCACGACCTACGGCTCTAAAGATGTCGCCACCTTTCCTCCCATTAGAGTTGATACTGGCCTCTCAACTAAGAATGTCAAACATTGGGCCATAGAATACCCTAATAGGATTTTACATAAGCGAGTTTGGAAACTCAAGGTTGCCAGTGTGGAACCTGGATGGCAAGAGAGCAGGTAGAGTGCCGCTAGAGGGGAAAGATCAGAAGCGCATTGGACAACGGGGCCCACACAGGCCAAGACCTCAGCAGCATGGATGTTTCATGGCATGGACATGCCCTCTTCGCCTAGAGGAGAGTCCCATGGAGTGGCCATAGAACTTCTCGAGAAGAAAATAAGATATATTATTCAACCTTCTCATGAAGCGATCTTCCCTGCACTATGGTCATCTTGACTAACCCTATGGTAGTCGGTGAGTGACAAAGCCCTCTGGCAGAGGATAGTGTGAGATGGGATCCAGCTGCAAGAAGTTGGGCTCATTAAAATTATTGACAGAGTGAAGTTTCAACATCAGCATACGTATCTGACAGCCATGGACATGTACTCACACTAACGGGGTCAGCGTGTGAAGCCACCTTTCTTGGTGAAAGTGATGCGCGGCCAGGAGAATGATCCGGAAAAATATGCCGTCGGGGGATGGTGAAAAAATTGATGAGTTGGAGGGTTGGAAGATAGAAGAGGAGGGGGAAGAAGGAGAAGGTGAAACATAAGGGGATCCCGAAGTTGAAGGGTCTCAGGGGGTGTCCCACCAAGGGAGTCTCCAAAAGAGTGGCAAGATTGTCGACTCTGATATAGATGTGACTGACCTACTCGAGGTATGCTTCAACCCTTATCTATCCTCCTCATTTTCTCCACTTTCCTTTTCAATCCTTAATCCACCCTTCTTATCTTACTCAGAAGCATATTGGTGCTGATCAAGCGTCTCCAATCAAAGGATGGGGAGAAGTGCTAGTGGAACAAGTTGGGGCACCGATGCCCATTATCGAGATGAGGATCAATGAGGGATCCCTTGCTACGACAGCACCTGTCATGGCCAGAACGCTGGAGGCTGGAGCCTTGGGTTCCTGTAAGTTCATTTCTTCGATACTGGTGCTTACCATTGGAGGACTCAATTAATTAGGGTGCCCCTTGTCTGTACAGTGATCACGACATTGTAGGCTCATCAGACTGGTGATCCAAGACCATTTGAGAGCGAGTGAATAAAAAATGTACCGCCCTATCCAGGACATGCCCCCCAAACCGAGTTGACCCCGGTAATTGGTGAGCAAAGAGTGGCAGACACCAATGGTGTTACTATCAGGGAAGGTTCGGAGGTTGACGAAGGTGCCACCAGGGTTGAGGGGAGAGAGGAAGGTCGCTTAGATGCTGAAGAGCCTAACACCTTGGGAGGAATATCTGAGGAAGAACCTGCTGCTAGCCTGTTGGTAGATTTTCCTATTTATTGGTCTGCTGATCCTGAGGAAATTGATGATTCGGACTCAGAAGCGGCCGAGCAGAGCTGGATGACGTAGAGAAAAGGGTAGAAGTGCATTCAGAGTTTTCTCAATCAGCCTCAGATGGAATGGTTGAAGCTGATGGGATTTCTCCACACCTGGCTGCGTTTCCTATGTGCTGGAGGGGCAGATGATCAGTGCCTTCACTTGACGCTCCGTGATTACATGGATGAAAAGATGCGCAAGAGCAGGTGACGTTCCGACGTCACCCAGTTTCGGGAGGATTTGGGGAGTACCCGATCATTTATAAAGGTGGAGCAGTAGGTCCGACATCTCGAAGAACATGCAAAATAAAAAGAGATATTCATTGCAAACTATTCCGAGCTCGTGGAGCAGTCGAGGGCCCAGCTGGTAGACGCCCAAGAGCAACTGGTGGAGGCGAGTCACCAGATGAATGAACTTAAGACTGAACAAGCGTGTAAATGAGATAGCGTCAACGAAATACACTTTACAGCCGCTGATGGAGAGAGGGTCCTCAGGGAGCGAGAAGTAGTCCTGGAGGCCACCAGCCAAAATGTAGCCGCATTGGAACGATCCATACAAGAAGCTGACCCATAAGGGCCCTGTTTTGGCCGAACCCATAAACTTAATTCTTCTTACTGCTTTTTATTTTGAACTGTATGTATGTAAAAATTTATTTACTTGTCCCCTTGGTTTAACGTGCTCAACCATAATCCCAAAATAAATAGAAATCCATTCCTAAGCTCACGTGGTCCGTACCCGATGGGAGAAATAAGGAATGATCATATTATAAATTCATTTGATTGTGGAAGTGTCAACGAAGCTTTGGGAATTCGAGATTTGAATCTAGATTTCCAAGGAGAAGAGGGAGGCCCAATCAAAGGAAGAGGACCTCAGACCGATCGATGTATCGTCTTCCCAATGTGCTCTAATGCATGAGCGGGGCAATGCCAGGGGCATTGGGATCAGTCCGATCATAAGGGAATGAAAAATGTGAATCACGTTACCCCACATTCGGAACACTATAGGAGGGGCATGGAAATTAAAGGAAAACTTTAGACCATGTTCGAAACACAACATCCCTATTTCATTATCCTGAAATGGGGACAACAAATGATGGTCGACTGTAGACCATGTTCGAAACACAAGACCTACCTCAAAATATAATCCGAAGTCTTACGGGGCGTTGGCTGAGGACGGTAGGTGAACCGATGCGGCATGGGAACAGGCCGTTAGGGGGTCCCTTCAGACGTGAAAGAGGATGAGGGTCCGAATAAAGGAGGAACTCAAAGCGTGGAAGGTGAAGTGGTAGTTTTTTCGAACAGAATCCAACACTCCTGAAATTACTCCACCGTGGTGGAAGCACATTAGGTGGGCACATTAATCCGATCATGGATCATTCCTACTATGAGATAGGACCTCTCTGATGAGAGAACTATCGCTTCCCAATGTCATTATGGAGAATCCCGAACTTGTTCAGGGAAAATTCTAGACTTACACAACTCCCCTAGGTGTCAGGCCAAGGGTCCAGCAACGAGAAAGGATGTGATTTGTGATTCTTGTGGCTGGACCCGAGATGAAATGTCTGGGCGTTCATACATATCCCATAAGGATGGGAATCAAGACATACGTAGTTCTGGAAAGGGTCTTAGTTTAAGGTCTTAGAACTTGGACCATGGATCAGTAAGGAATGCAGGGGACACATGGTAAAATGATTATGAAATCCGATGTGAATGAGGACATAAGTCCTGATTACCATGTGTTCCTTGGGGAAGCATTTAGGTCAAGGAACCAAACACGAAATTTAGGCTTGGCCCATGGGGAAGTGTCTGGACGTTCCTACGTATCTCATGAGAATGAGAATCAAGACATAATCAGTTCTAGACATGGGTGTGCGGGTTTGAACCTCACACCTAAAGAAGCGTTATTTCATGTATCTTGTTTGTCTTTTAAGTTGAATGGTTTTTTTGTGAAGAGACATGCCTAGGGTAGAAATTCTTTTCATCTTCACAAGAATAAAGCCGTGTACATGCATTGATAAATGGTATGGTGGATGACCGATACCCATTGTGATGTCCCCTATGATAAGGTCAAAAAAATGCAGTGTCATTTTTTGTCGTGCGATCGAGACGATATTATCAGAGTTTAGGGTCATGTGATAGGACCAGATAGCATAGTTTAAAGTCATATGGCTTGGACATGAAGGAACGTGAACGATGTGATAAATCATACCCGACTTGAATGAGGATGAGGTCCACATCATCACCGTTTTCAAATCCGAGAAAGAAGCCTCGGGCCAAGAGGCTAGTAAGGGTCAGAGGATAATGGGTAAGAGAAGCTAGCTCCCAGTTGAGCTAGACCCAGAAGCACGATGTCCAGGTGATCCTACATATCCCATGAGGATGAGGGTCAAGCCACACATAGTTCTTAGAGAATATTTCAGTTTAAGGTCTTAGAGCTCGGACCGTGGGAGCCTTGAAGAGCGTTGTATTGAATCTTGTCCCCCTGAAGTGTGGAGGTGCACTGAGGGATAGTGCCAAGAGTGTTAAAATCCTACCTAGACATGATGGGGTGGAACATAATGTGAATCATGTAACCAACATTCAGGGCCTGAAGGGGCTGGCATGGTGATAGAGGATTACTGCTGACCATGTTTGCAACACATCATCCATATCATGTTAGCCTAAAACAGGGACAAACAAATGAGCATCGACTGATGACTATGTTCACAACGCATGACTCGTATTAATTTTTTGTTTGAAACTTTTCGGGGACGTTGTAACTTAACGGTAGGAGAGCCCTTAGGCCTAGAATACATGCCATTTTTGAGGTCCCTTTGGGTGTGAAAGATAATGGGGGCCCAAATAAAGGGGAAGACTAAGCCTGAAAAGTGAATGGAACTTTCCCAAGTTGAATCTGACACTCCAGGTCCTAGACCAGAGTACTCTTGAACACATCGGCAAACCACTGTAAAGGGTCGAGGGGCTTGACCTGAGAGGGGATGGACCCAAAATTTAAATGTTCGGACAGTCCTACATATCCCATAAAGATGGGAATCAAGCCACATGTAATTATTGAAGATACAATATAACTTCATGTGGGACGATATAATGTTTAATGTCATGCAGGATGACATACAGTTTAACGTCATGCGGGACGACATACATTTTAACTTCATGTGGGATGACATACAGTTTAACGTCATGTGGGACGACATACAGTTTAATGTCATGTGGGACAACATACAGTTTAACGTCATGTGGGACGATATACAGTTAAACGTCATGCAGGACGACATAGAGTTTAACATCATGTGGGAGGACATACAGTTTAATGTCATGCGGGACGACATACAGTTTAAGGTCATGCGGTATGAAATACAGTTTAAAATCATGTGGGACGACATACAGTTTAACAACATGTGGGACGATATATAGTTTAACGTTATGCGTGATGACCGTGAAGTTTCAGGTCATGCAGGACTGACATTTTAAGGTCGTACAAGACCATAATCTAGTTTAAGGTCATGTAGGACCCGTAGGCTCAGACAAAGTATTGTTTGAAGAACATGGCATTGGTGGGAGGATTTATATTCTCATCATCCATGGTCACCAGCAAGTATGCACCATTGGAATAAACCTTATGAACAATGAAAGTCCCTTCCCATTTGGGCTCTAACATGGGTGGTTTCCTACCAGGTATCATTGGTGTTCTCAGAGCCAGCACCAAGTCACCTTGCAGGAAAGAGCGGAGTTGAACCTTCTTATTGAAGTCTCAATCCATCCTACTCTGATGCCTTTCTAGGTTGTGCAGGGCACAAAGCCTATTCTCGTCAAGTGATTTCAATTAAGCTAGATAGATTTCAGCCACTCTATCTGGCGCTTTCTGGTCATAGACCACTGTGTGCAATGAGGGAAACTGAATATCTATGGGCAGGACAACCTCAGTTCCATACACTAGGGAATATGGGGTCAACGATAGAACTAGCCTTGACTTCCTTGAGTGGAATTGCCTATGCCCATTTGGAAAATAAATCCATATCAGTCAGAATGAACTGGCATTGGTGAGCCGTTGCCGGCAGATATGGTCCTATGACGTCTAATCCTTAGACTGCAAAGGGCCAAGAGTACTTGGTAGTGTGGAGAGGCTCCGGTGGCTGATGCACAAAGTTGGCATGAACTTGGCATGCATGGAACATCTTGGTGAACTCGATGAAATTGTGGATCATGGAAGGCCAAAAAATACCCTAATCTCTCGATCTAGTTAGATAATTTTGGCCCAGACTGATGGGAACTAGAGGAAACGGCATGAACCTCTTGCAGGACCTGCATAATCTCAACCCCCTGAATGCAACGGAGGAGAACACCATCAAACATGTGCTTATAGAGGATTGGATCAAGACTAGGACTGCTCTGGAGGGTAAATGTAGCACGCGACATTGGATTGGATCGAGCTCATCCCAGTATGATGGGAGATTACCATGTTAGAGGTATTTAACCATGGGTGTCCTCCAATCAGCAATCATTTCAATCACTACATCTGGATGACCCGAGGGTCCTAACGCAGAGGCACCGACGGTAAGATGACTTACCTGTAGGCCATCATCGCCATCTGGCGTAACATGAGATATGACTCTCCGATGCGCCATGTGGATAATCAGATCATCATGGTCAGGCTTTACAAGTGATGCAGCTAAGATGGCCAAAGCATCTGCTCGACCGTTCTGTGATCGAGGGAAATGGGTAACCTCTGCTCGAGAAGGGAACTGGAACATTAGATGGAGACTGAATCCAAACAATGGTATGAGATTTGGCTTCCTGACGACATAGTCATTGTTGATCTACTTAATAACTAGCTCAGAGTCCCCTTTCATATGCAAATGGGGCATGTCGATCTCGAGGGCCAGCTCGAGACCAGTAATGAGGGCCTGATACTCTTCCACATTGTTGGTGCAACCTTCTGATAGTAGGAACTAATATGTTATAATGACTTATGATGGGGTAATAAAAACAATACCCATGCCTACTCTGTTGAGTCGAGGATCATTGAGCCTCCTACCGGTGGGGCTCCAGGAGGCTCCATCAAAGTGTATTTTCCAACACAGAATGGCATGATATACCAAGAGGATTGCCTCATCGGGAAAATATAGGTCCATGGACTGGTCCACGGTGGTTGTATGGGCATCAAGGAAATCAGCCAATGCCTGCCCTTTGATAGCCTTCTGAGGCACGGACCAGATGTCAAACTGATGAAGGATTACTTCCCACCACACTAGTCATCCATTCAACATGGGACGACTTAGTATGTACTTCAACGGGTCTAGTCGAGACCCCAGATGTACCTCATGGTGCTTCAGGTAAAGTCGCAATTTTTGTACGGAAAACATGAGTGAAAGGTACCTCTTCTCGATGGGGGAGTATCTGGTCTCTGTATAGAGGAGCATGCGGCTAAGATAGTAGAGGTTGTTCTCTATCCACTCATTGTTCTTCTATGTGAGAAGGGTGCCAAGGGACCATTCCAGGGTGGTGACATAGAGGGCCAACGGCTTTCTAGAGATTGGTGGCATCAAAAATAGAGGCCAGAGTAAATACCGCTTGATTTTCTCAAAGGTGGTTTGTCACTCTACATCCCATTCGTAAGCGATGACCTTCTTCATGATCAGAGAGAAGGGCCTGCACTTGCTAGACAAATTTGCAATGAATCAGTGTATGTAGGCCAAGTGGCCTTGGAGACATTGATGCTCCTGAATATTACTCGGGGAGGCATCTGACTGATGGCCTTGATCTTCTACGGGTCGATCTCGATGCCATGGTACCTGACAACAAAGCTAAGGAACTTTCCAAAGGTGACCCCAAAAGAACTTTTCAATGGGTTCATCTTCAGGTGATGGGAATAGAGGAATCCAAACACTTTCTCAAGATCCTAGAGATGGTCTGGGCACTGGCGAGATTTGACTACCAGATCATCCACATAGCACTCCACCAATTTCCCGAGGATTGTCTTGGATATGTGTTGCATGGCCCGCTGATAGGTGGCACCTAAATTATTCAGGTAGAAGGGCATAGCCTGGTAACAGAAAGTACCTTGGGGTGCTCTGAAAGTTGTAGACTCCTCATCCTCAGGGGAAATCTAGATCTGATTATACCTGGAGTGACCATCCATGAAGGAGAGGTCTTGGAACCCAACTATAGAATCGATCAACAATTCTGACACTGGAAGGGGAAAAATGTCCTTCAGAAAATGGAAGTTGAGATCGTGAAAGTCTATACAGACTCTGATCTATCCGTACTTTTTCCTGACTGGTATAATGTTGGCTATCCACTTGGGGTACTGTACCTCTTTGAAATTTTTTTCTTTGATGAGCTTGTCAACTTCGGCCTCAACTGTTACACCGTGAGAAGGGATCATCTTTCTTGGAGGCTGCTTGAACCAACGATGATTTGCTGGAAGACCGAGGCGGTGGACGGATCCCTGAGGATCTTGTCCTGTAATCCCTTCATAACTCCAGGCAAACATGTCATGGTGCTGTTTATGGAATTATACATACCGCTACTGCTCCTCGAGGGTCATGGCGGCACTGATCAACATGGGTCTCAGGTCTGCCTTGCTTCCGAGGTTCACCTATACCAACTCGTCGACCGTGGTGCACACGCCTTCATCAAAGGCAGTCGGGGAATCCTCTATATCTTCTTATCCACGTATGGAGGGATCCTCCATGGGGGAAGTTTCTTCTGAGTTACCAAACCCCGATGGGAGGCTGGTACCAGCTTGAGTGGCAGTAGTTGTTGCATCGGGGAACTCCGGTGCTGTCGAGACTATAACAATAAAGGCTGTCGACCCGATCCCATCTGGTCTCCAGCCCAAGGGGCCACACTTGATAATATTAAAGTAGTAGTGGCACGTCAGCCGGAGTCGGCTTATTCCATCATGGTAAAACAGACAAGTATGATGTACTGCCATTGCCATGATCCGGACACCCCCATACCTGATGGGAGTGGGAGGCTCCGGGATCCCTGAGGCCTGATTCGTATAAGAATACAAAGTGATTTTTTGACGCCACCTAGATTTGAGAGCATGGTTCCCCCCTGTCCCATAAATGACAAAGCATTACACCATATCGGGGGTCGTGTCCACCAATTTATGGATCGGGAAGACGTAGGCATCATTCAGGCCTACCCAAGGGTCGGTCATAGCGGTGATGGGCTCAAATTCACTTGTCTGGACTTGTTTATCCTTGCTCTTGTAATAGTCAGTGTCCAAATAGTAGGCTTCACAAGAGGCGAAAGGAGAAGTGTCACCCTAAAGTATGCTCACTCAACTATTAAATGAGTACTTGAGGCATTGGTGATACGATGAGGGGACTGCCACATGTAGGTGAATCCATGGCCTTCCCATCAAGGCATTATATGCGGTGTCC
Source organism: Viscum album (assembly GCA_963277665.1). Classification (NCBI taxonomy): domain Eukaryota; kingdom Viridiplantae; phylum Streptophyta; class Magnoliopsida; order Santalales; family Viscaceae; genus Viscum; species Viscum album. Next base: position 404,427,909 of record OY728142.1, read on the forward strand.
TAAGAGACAACCATGAACTCAGTGATGAAAACTAGGCTTCCAAACTGGGTCTTGAAACAGATCTTGTCGACCGGGGTCTGCTCTGTCGTGTCGTATCCTTGGATTCTTAAATAGGAGGGGGTCATGTCATCTTTGGATAACCCTAGCTTCCGCAGCATCTGCGTCGGGATAAGATTAATCCTAGAGCTGGTGTCAATGAGACAACGATGAAACTCCCGACCGTTGAATTGGAATGTGATGTATAGTGGTTGGATGTGCCCCTGTATGGGGGGGGGGGGGCTCATCTTCTCTTGAGAATGAAATGACGACCTGAAATTCATAATTCTCAAACACTTCAGCGTGGAAAGCCTCTACCACTGCTACCTCTGTCTCAAACTGGAGGGGGCTTCTTAAAGCCTCAGTGAGTGCTTTGTGCATATCTGGCGACATGTGAATGGCTTCAAAAATGGAAAGCCTTGCCAGGATACTGGAAAGGTGCTTGATGATATCATATTCATGTGTCAGGTGCAAACTTATGCTTGCAAGAATCCGTTCTGTGGTATGAGGCATAGTGGGCCCTTCCTGCCGGACCGACAGCTAACTGGTGTAGGGTATATCCCACTGTCCACTAGTAGATTCCTGAAGAGTTGCCATCAGATGAGAACCAGATGACTGAAATCGGCATATAGCAGGGTGAAGCTGTTCGTGGCATGGCCGAAGTGGTTCTGCCTGATCCAGTAGCACAAATGGTGGTGGAGGCGGGCCTATCGACTCCGGATGAAGGGGCTGCGCATGCTGGGTTCTACACTGGGCCTACTGTCTAGTCTCAGTGGCCTACAAAGATTGGCTAGAGGTTCCATTTGACATTCCCCGATGACCTATATGGTCGCAGATCCACCAACGTTGGCGTCGTCTTGGGAAGTTGGGGAGGTTCGTCTGGCGCTCCCCCCCCGCCGGGAGTCATATAGGGGTTTACCAACTCAATAGTATTGACCGAATCATACACTTGACTATCACTTGAAGAGTCATCCACTACTGGGAAGATTCTGGGAGAGATCCCCATCTCAGGGGGCATGAAGTCTCCGAGAGTGCGGGACGACGATGACATTGGTAGGGAGCATTTCGTTTTCTTGTGTCACCGATGCTTGATCTTCTGGGAAGATGCTAAATGAGATGATGATTCAGAAGTGGTGGCAGAAGCTTCTGAAGGCTCTAGCTGATTCAAGTGTTCACGGATAATCCCTTGGGGACGGGTGACCACTTTATGGGCCATCCAGTCATTATACTTCTGAGACCTGCGATCAGAAACCTGCTGCCACTCGCCTTTGCTGTCGCTACTACTATCTGACCTCACAAAGACACCCACCACTTGTGTCAGGGCTGGGCCAAACCTGACTAGGTTGTTGTCAATCTGGTCTTGGAGTTAGTCCTTGAACACATATCATTGCTTGATGGTGTGCCCCAGGATCTGGTGATAAGGTCAGTAGTTGGGGCAATCAGTGAGATTTTCCTCTTCTGGCTTTCTACACTCTAGCAGTCACACAATTCCCTACTTTAAAGCGTTATGGAAGTAACCAGGGACCTGAGCCTCATTAAATGAGTATGTCTGATTTCTTCTATCTGGAAAGGTGTATCTACGATCCAGACCCTAATGAGGGGCCAGAGGAGCCTGCCAAGGAGGAAGAACTTGATTATGTTTCCTAGGTAGAAACGACGCGTTATGCAGAGGCACCTGCTAATTTTGAAGTTGTCACTACTAGGATGGAAGTTGTGCCCATGGTGATGGACCTATGCGGGGCTACAGAGCTGGCTCCACTAGTAGCAATTCTAACTACCTGGGGGCCTCTATCTAGGCCACCGCAGCGGGCTCGACTCTGGAAGCCGTCCTTGCTGGAATTACAGGGGGCAGTAGACGTGCCTAGATGCCCTGCTGCTGGGCTTCTTCATAGTTCTGAGCCATATATAAGAAGTCTTGGAACCCTCCGGGATAGTTCTGAGTGATCAAGGAGGGAAACAGTTCCCTCTTGACATTCCCTACGCACATTGTCAATAATTTCTCCTGAGTCAATGGCATGTCAAGAGAGTATGTGAGCCCCTTCCACTGGGCGACAAAGTCCACAACTCTATCTTTAGGCCTTTGTTTGCATTTTAAGAGGTCTGGGATGTTCATTTTCTGGGTGGTAGAGCTGAACTAGTAAAGGAACTGTCTGCGAAGGTCCTCCCAGCTGGTCACGGATCCGATGGGGAGTTGGTTGTACCAAACAAATGCTGGTCCCTATAGTGTCTAAACAAAACAGTGGAGCTTGGTAGCCTCCTGCTGCACTGGGGTCCCTAACATAGGCCCACACATTGAGTTGAAGTGGGCCAGGTGCTGCGGCGGGTCCCCAGTCTTATTTAAGGGGGAGAACGTGGGGTTTTCAAATCCTGGGGGTGCTAGCACATCATCCAACCACACCGGGGTTGGCTTGCCATCAGGTGGGATGGACACCTGTCACGTTTCCAAAGCCTCTAGGTGGGAGATGAGTTCCGTGATTGGATCATCTGGATGTGGGTCCCTGTCTTGATGGGGATCCCTAACCACAAGCGCGTTTCCGGGTTCTTCAATGTGATAGGCAGGCTCAGCGGCTTGTAGAGAAACCCTTGGCGCGGCTGGGGGAGCCCGAGCGGGGTTCCCTGGATTGTCACACTGTTCAGGAGGGTTTGATGAGACATACAATGCCCTCTTTTCGTGAGCTCCATCTTCCGCCCTGTCTGCGGGAGCAACATGATCAGGGTTTACTGGGGGAAGCTCACCAAGGAGAAGCTATTCCAGCCCCTGCTTCCCCAGACTAGGATCACCGTAGTCAGGTCTTTGCTCTGCAACGCGTTCCTCCAGAAGTTCATCAACCAGCTTCTTCTTCTTAGAAATATTCTTGCACAATGAGGCTTTCTCGGGATCCTCCTCTATCTTCTGCACTAAAGCGGATGGGTTAAAGGGATTGACATCTCCGACGCGCTCTTTGCCCTTACCGGAATTCTGGATGAGTACCAGTGCCTCAGTGGGTGCAGGGAGACCTAGGATGATCCTCTACTAATGAGTAATTCTACCCAATGGGTCCAGTAGTGGAGGCACTTCCTCAAGGAGGAGGTTCCCATCAAGAAGTTCCAGCTCGTTTTCCCCTCCTGACAGATCGGTCATGTTGACAGCTACTCTTCTCGGGTGCATGTCCTCAATGTCGCCTAACGAGTCAGGCTGTTGGCGAATAGCACTGAAAAGGATGGAAATGTACTACCCCTAGCCATGGAATTTCACGTGGGGGGTAGCCTCCTTAATACCTTTGCAGAGTACTTGGAAACTCTGAACGCATTGTTGTTGAAGGGCCTTGTGGCAACCAGGTGACTCAGGGCACTAGACCACGGGGAGCGCAACCAGATCAACTAGACGACATTGTTTGCCGATGTCTTCAAGGTGAACTTGGATTTTGGGATAATACACTAGCTGATGATGAAGACAGAAGTGAGTTTCCTAGAGGGTCTGGTGGAAACATTCATACTTCTCCAGGGTGAGAGATTCTGGCACACAAAAATTTGGTCCTGCGATCGGCCAAAACTTCTTAGGGAAGTGGCCTGCTACAAGGATATTCTAGAAGCTCCTTGACTCAGATTCAGGGTTTGGACCTTGATTTTTCCACTCATCAACTGGGGGTGTATGAGGAACTGATAGCGGCACTGAGGTAGACCGCTGGGACGACGGGCTAACCGGCGGAGAATACAACAAGTGGGCTGATTGGCTGTCGAATTTTGGGCTATCCTCTAAGGTTTGTAGCAACCTGGATGATATATCACGATAGGATGGACCATCGACCAAGGCTCCTGACATAGCATCGGCGTCTTCTAAGGGTGGGCTATGCCACGACTCCCCTTCCATTGACCCCCAAAATAGATCTCTGTAGTCTCTAGCTGAGGCAGAAGGCACTTCAGGAGATGACGGTGGAGACTGTGTGTTCGGTCGCTGGGGACATGTCAGGTTCTCGTCCTCCTGGATATACCTTATGAGGGAGACAAGTTTCCTATGGACCATGAATTCTAGAAGTACGAGGCTGATGCACCTCGTTCCTGCCCCAACCCTTGACTTGGAGGACTGAGGGGAGGGTTCCAGTTCTGAGTTGCACTCCGCTTCAGAGTCTGAGAATCATACCGGTTTGATTCCTATTCGGCCCTCCCCAAAATTCCTCTTGTGGTGGTAACCACCTACTCTCCTACCCCTAGGTGGCTCTTTTGGGCAAGGCCCACTTTCGGCATGAGGAGGTCCTTTGGCCATACTGGTGCTAGTGTGGAGAGATATCCCACCAGGGTGGGCTGCGGTGCGAGGAGCATCGGGGAAAATGTCGAAAGGGACACGGGGAGGGCCTTCATGGGGAGTGCTGGTGAAGTGAAGTTGGCCTCCACCCCTCCAATCAATGGGGAGAGGAGGACCTTCACCGACTGGTACAAGGACATGGGGAGGGCCTCCATGTTGGAGAGTGACCGGACATGCAATGTCTCCATATTTTCGGTCTGCGGTAGGGGAAGTGACCCCATACCCAGTGTAGTGAGCACGGGAGAGACCCCCATACAAAGTGTTGCAGTCACGGGGAAGACCCTTTCTTGGGTTGAAGGTGGCTCGGGGCAGATCTCCACGCTAAGGTTGGAAGCAGGGAGGACCCGTACCTTCTGTAGTGGCGGTACAGAGTGGGCCTCTCTGCACTGGGCAGGATTGCTAAGGATTGGTCCGCAACGGCCATCTCTTATTCCGGTGACCAAGAGAGTTGACCCATCCTACCCATGGGGCGGTTGGGGCCTTAATCCAGGTCGGGCACATGACTGCCCCTGCTCAACGTATGTCGGAAGTTGAGGATATGAGTCAGCGGTGGCTTGGGCCACAGTAGTCACTGACATTAACACCCCACAATGGGCACCCTCTTTGTAGAGACCTGAAGCCTGATGTACATTGACATTACATTACATTTGCGGAATACTTAGTACATAACAAAAACACACACACAAGGACCGTAATAGTTTAGTGTCTTTGGAAACTCGGAATATAATCTTCTAATCGTGGTGAAAGATCTTCAAAATCTCCCATAAAGATCTTCCTTTTTTTTACCTAAAACATTTCTTTATATCCTAGGGAAAAGAAAACATAAAAGGGTGAGCTCAAATGCTCAGTAAGGGTAAACAAAAGAAATATCAATCACATCATATACATAAGCACAAAACTTTTGGAAATCTTAACCTGCAAAAGAGATCATAATTTCATAACATGGGGTAAATCATGGCAGTGAAATGTAATCACAATAATCATAACTTAAAACATGAAACTTTGTGGCATTCACACATAATCATAGAGAATCATTTCTTGTTAGTCAAGAATCATTTCCAAGACTATCTTAGTGGAAAAAGTCCCTTTCTGAACCGAGTCACCCTCGTTTCAGTCCTGTTTCACTGAACCGGTATAACCTACCATTCCAGCCATGTCTATCTCATGAGATATAAAATCTTTACCCAATGCATTGGAGGGAGATATAGGTCCCACCCATCTCATAATGATACCATTCTTATGTGTGCCACAAAATCATAAATCATACATCATTGCATAACCCATGTAATACAAATGGGAATCTTAAACATCATGACATCATAAAACAATTCATATAAGATAAAGGAATTCATAAAAATAATTCCATCACAACATAATCAAATAAATTTAATAATAGGGATAAAAACAGAACCCTTTATTATCTTAGATGGAAAATAATTTTGATAAAACACTTGAACTCCATTCTTGAGGAAAATATCCTTTCTTCTTCAAAAACATTTTTCCTTTATTAACATGTCATAAAATTTTAAACTAAAAGAAGTTGATTAAAAATAAACTTGAAAACTTATAAAGGAAGCTTCTTGGAAATAAAGTTTTAAAAATCCATTCATTCCGTATAAGTTAAAAAAAACATTCTTCTCGTACTTTTGTCGGAAAAGTCAAAAAGTACCTCGTATGAAAAAAGACAAAAGATTCCTTTCATATCTTTTACTAAAAACACACCAAATGGTAAAATTGGATTTAAAAAATTGTAGGTGAATGGAAATAATATTACATATTGAGGAAACATGTATGTGGATGATAAAATATACCCCAGTAAATTTCAAAGTATAAACAATCTCGGATAAAAATGAGATTGTGATATTTCCCTTACGTTAGGTCTGATTTGCTTCGTAAGTGTCCAAAACTTCTGTATAATGATTTAAATAATGTCATTGACTTATTACAGAATCATATTCATTGTTATGATATCATATATGGTTCACTTATGACTTTATATTACCCGTTCTTTTGTAAATTCCATGTTAAAGAGCGTTTTGGGTAAAATCGTTTCATTTGTCGTCCGTGTTATGACTTGTTATTATTCATATGATTACTTAGATCATGATTACTTAATTCCAGAATATAAAACATGATATATATATATATATATATATTCAGAATATACATATATATAATAAATCAGTAATTGGGAAGAAATACACCGTTCATGGAGACGGTAGGCCGTACGTACGCATGAACGTTGTTTTCCTTTCCTTATTGTCTTGAATGGAAGTAAGTAGATGACATACATATATAAATAAATAAAATAGCTTTATAATGTCATATATTTCATTATTATTTATTATATATACTTTATAATCATTCTTAAATGGTTAACATGAAGAATGAATCTCATCGCGTTGTGGAGACGGTAGTCCGTACGTACGCACGAGCCATGATATCGTTCTCATGATCGTGAACTTGTGTTGAAGTGTATGTATATTATTTCAGTATCAATATCACTTTATAATAATCCTATATAGTTACTCATTACACCATTATACCCATCCAATTAAGGTGGTGGCAAAAAATAGATTACACCACGGCGTGGAGACGGTATTCTGTACGTACGCACGCGCGGTGATTTCCTTTTTCCGTAGGATGGATAGAAGGTTAATTAGAGTTGTTTCATATTTATAATAACATATCAGTATATAAGAAATACTGATGTTATTACTTTATCATGAAACAATCTAATGAAGAATAAGTTGAAGAAGAAAGAAATTGAAAAAGATCGGTAATGGATATTACCTATTTTTGACGCGCCTTCACTTAACCTCCACTTAAAGAACTAAGGATGGTTTTGAAGAATACCAGGACCTCTAGGATGATACTAGGGAAGTGGAAAAGAGATTTTTTCAGGGGTTGGCTGAGCTTGAATGCTCAAATTGGTGTGAGGAGGAGAGGGAGGAGGTGCCCTTTTATAAGGGAGGAGAGGGGTACCTTTGGAATAACTAAAAATATTATTTCATTATAAAGTCAAGTTCGGTTTTAAATAGCTCCAAATTGATATATTTCGAAGATAAGGTGGGGATGGGTCGAAATACTCTCATACAATAGAATTTAGACAAGTTTAGGTTCCTATTTTAACCTTATCATTTAGATTTAACATTAAGTTAAATAATTGTACTTTTACCGTGTCTTCTTGTGTTCTTACACTATAAGGTTAATAAACACACTATAAGAAGCCAAACGAACCCCAAATTGTTTATTATTAATATATATAACCTTATATAAGTCATTTGTCCGAACCTTAGATTTTTAGGAATAAAATAACAATTAATAATATAATATTTGTTTTAAAAACTATTTTATGTAAATTTTGACACAATTTAGTAATTGATTTTTGTGAAAATCATAACAGAATGATAAGTTCGAAAAAATTTAATTAAATCAATAATAACATGTCATATTAACCTAAAAAATTAGTGGAATTCACAAAAAGTCTCAAATTATATTTATTTGGGTATTTATAACATAAATTATGTCAATATTTCATTAATAAGATAATTACTGCATCATCGTTGTGTCATAAATAAATTAAATTATTTAATGTCTAAAAATTACAAATAAAATACCATTATGTAGGAAATCTTTTTAGATTTCTAATTAATTTTTATAGTCGAATTTATCTTATGTATAACCCCATATTAAAATTTTTTTAGTAAATAAACTTTGATTTTACTTCTTTTAACCCTTCTTTAAATAAATTAATAATAAATGTACTAATCTAATCCAAGTGGGCCTAAATGGTCATATGTTATTCCTATGTTTGTTTTTGGTCGAATTACACTTGTACAATAGAATTAGGACATGTGTTAGGGTAATAATAATATCATTTCTACCCTTAATTACCCTATTTACTTTTTACCGTGGTAAAAAAGTAAAAAGTTACTATTCACAAAAAATTATTTTTATCTAATTGAACCACATTTTAGTCCTTGATATTAACCGTGTCTCTCGGATTTTCGAAATTCCACTCACAGAATCGGTAAAATTAACTTTTATGAAAAATTCAGTTTTTTAACTACCACTTAGTGGTTTCACTATTCATCAAAAATTGAAAGTTTTCAGAAAATACCAAAATTTCACCCTAGGATAATTTTGATATTCCGAATCCAAAAATGAATTCAATTTTGAAAAATAAAATTTACAAAATTTCAAAAAGTGGTTATGACTATTCATAACGGCTAGTTTTAATAATATTTTAATAGCATATTGTTGTTTAGTGAAACTCGTTATTGTGTACTACACACACTATCGAGGAAGGTCGCGATTGCGTGTAATGCAAGGCAAGTCAAGGATGCGTGTTGTGCAAGCTTCTTTTGGTGTAGATTACAATACAAGACATTAGTGATATTAAAAAGAATATTTTTCATAAAATCTTGGGCTGTTACATTCTACCCCCCTTAAAATGAATTTCGCCCTCGAAATTCATCGGGGTTATAAATGGTTTACTATTCGAAAGTTTCTTTAATAGAAACCCACATCGTAAAAAGGAATACCAAAAACAATATTTAAAAACGAAAGTATGAAACGTAACGGTTACCCAAATAAACTAATCACTGGGTTTCCACATAGGCGAAAATATGGATATGGAAGAAAAATCTAACCATCATGTTCTGATGGAGAGTGGTAGAGAACATGGCTATGGAAAATCCAACAATCACAAATCCATAAATTTGTGACGATCTAAGGTACCATCTGATTAATCAGATATAAGAGCACTTGGACAATATTTTTGGTTTTCAAGATCGTTTCCCTAAAGTTGAAGAGTTTGAATTAGAATAAATACTTACTTTATTTTGGTACAATCTTACTGTTGTTCGTGCCTTCAACAATTTCTACTTCATCTCTTAAATAAATGAAGTTGAATTTGTTATTCATGAAGTGTTAGCAGATCATGTGATAGAATGACGGGTCATTCCATCTGTCTCAAACAAAAGGTTAGCAAAAGTTATTAAATATACTTAAGTCATTCTATAGTGAGATTAATCATATATGGATCCTAAAATGGACTTATACTTCATATATCATACTGATTAATATAATAAAACTAGTTTCTACTAAACAGGGACTTCCTGTAGGCCAGTGGTAGGCGATAAAGGCCAGTCGCACTTCAGTTGTGGGTTCGATTCCCACATCCTTGTCCGACGCGATGGGCTGTCGCCCGTCCTACATGTTGTCCTTTTTCTAAAGCTATATTACTATAACATCCCATCAATAATATCGAAAAACGTTTTATCCTAACTTATGTCCAACATAATCCATTCTAATCTTTAGGCTTATCTAAAATACTTCGGTCCAAGCTCATAGTATAAAGAAAATGATTACTTGAAATGTCACAGAACAATCACATGAATTCCATCATTTATCCCCCATATATCATAAGATATATCTTGTTGGTCAAATGTGAATACCTTAATCATGTATTCTCTTGAAGAATGAATACCCATTGAACCTTAGTGAAAACATTAATGCATTTAAAAGTTAACACTTTCCACATACCAAAATCCAAAAATTCTTTATACTCAAACCATGATATAACCTTCTCCTTATATCAGTCATGAGCTCATGAATACTATCAAACATTTAATTTTCTCCTTATCCCTTTATTATGTGCATATCATCTACATTCCAAAAATATTTGAATAACCTTTCATGGATACTGGTAACATTAATAATACACTTTCAAAACTCAAGGAAAGACAACAGTGTAACAATCCATAGATGTCTCTTTATTCCATAGTAGCATGAGATTACTTATACAACATTACACATGATAAACATGTAATCATTCCACTACATTCTTAAGCCATTGACCGAGCTTCAACAATTCTTTCATCTCACATGTCATTTATAGTCTCTTCATCATCATCCACATAAATACTGCCCATACGACCATACTGATTCTCTTCATGAGACTTTCCCTTATGGCATTGGTTTTCACAATGCCCGTACATTCCACATTTAAAACATTTAACCATTGTTGATGTCGTAGCAATACCATTATCCTCATCCCTGGTGATAACTGAACCTTTTACTTTGCACTTACTGGCTTTGTGTCCTTCTTTTCCACACCCAAATCATCTTCCAGTTCCTTTGAAACATTCTCCTTGATGCCTCTTCCCACATGATTTACATAGGGGAAATTGAACTTTCTTTCCTCTATGATCATCATGAAAATCCATCATTCTCTTATTAGCCGAGTCAGGAAACTTACCAAATTTTACTTTATTGATCATATTATGAGATTGCTGATTCGGCATAATAATGATGTTTGGACTTCCAAATCCCATTTCATTTGTTTGCTGATGAAGAATATCATTCCATTGTCCATCATATCCTCCATTATCGTGAACCATCCTGTTTCCAGCCATTTTCTAAAACCCAAAAAGAATAGTGTGAGAGGTAAAAATCATAATAAAGGGGGAGTAACTTCAATATATAACATCTTTGGTTTAATCTAATTTCATTACCATAGTTCTAGGACTATATCCTATACGTATACTTATCCTTAGGGACATCCCTAGACATACCTTAGAAATATCTCTAGGGATCTCAATAAAGTTTTCGCATCCTATTTTTCAAAGGTTGACTAAACCATTACTTTGATACCAACTGTAGAGACCTGAAGCCTGACGTACATTGACATTACATTACATTTGCGGAATACTTAGTACATAACAAAGACACACACACAAGGACCGTAATAGTTTAGTGTCTTTGGAAACTCGGAATATAATCTTCTAATCGTGGTGAAAGATCTTCAAAATCTCCCATAAAGATCTTCCTTTTTTTACCTAAAACCTTTCTTTATATCCTGGGGAAAAGAAAACATAAAAGGGTGAGCTCAAATTCTCAGTCAGGGTAAACAAAAGAAATATCAATCACATCATATACATAAGCACATAACTTTTGGAAATCTTAACCTGCAAAAGAGATCATAATTTCATAACATGGGGTAAATCATGGCAGTGAAATGTAATCACAATAATCATAACTTAAAACATGAAACTTTGTGTCATTCACACATAATAATATAGAATCATTTCTTGTTAGTCAAGACTCATTTCCAAGACTATCTTAGTGGACAAAGTCCCTTTCTGAACCGAGTCACCCTCGTTTAAGTCCTGTTTCACTGAACCGGTATAACCTACCATTCCAGACATTTCTATCTCATGAGATATAAAATCTTTACCCAATGCATTGGAGGGAGATATAGGTCCCACCCATCTCATAATGATACCATTCTTATGTGTGCCACAAATCATAAATCATACATCATTGCATAACCCATGTAATACAAATGGGAATCTTAAACATCATGACATCATAAAACAATTCATATAAGATAAAAGAATTCATAAAAATAATTCCATCACAACATAATCAAATCAATTTAATAATAGGGATAAAAAAAGAACCCTTTATTCTCTTAGATGGAAAATAATTTTGATAAAACACTTGAACTCCATTCTTGAGGAAAATATCCTTTCTTCTTCAAAAACATTTTTCCTTTCTTAACATGTCATAAAATTTTAAACTAAAAGAAGTTGATTAAAAATAAACCTGAAAACTTATAAAGGAATCTTCTTGGAAATAATGTTTTAAAAATCCATTCAGTCCGTATAAGTTAAAAAAACATTCTTCTCGTACTTTTGTCAGAAAAGTCAAAAAGTACCTCGTACGAAAAAAGACAAAAGATTCCTTTCATATCTTTTACTAAAAACACACCAAAGGGTAAAATTGGATTTAAAAAATTGTAGGTTAATGGAAATAATATAAAATATTTAGGAAACATGTATGTGGATGATAAAATATACCCCAGTAAATTTCAAAGTATAAACAATCTCGGATAAAAATGAGATTGTGATATTTCCCTTACCTTAGGTCCGATTTGCTTCGTAAGTGTCCGAACCTCCTGTATAATGATTTAAATAATGTCATTGACTTATTACAGAATCATATTCATTGTTATTATATCATATATGGTTCACTTATGACTTTATATTACCCGTTCTTTTGTAAATTCCATGTTAAAGAGCGTTTTGGGTAAAATTGTTTCATTTGTCGTCCGTGTTTTGACTTGTAATTATTCATATGATTACTTAGATCATGATTAATTAATTCCAGAATATAAAACATGATTTATATATATATATTTATTCAGAATATACATATATATAATAAATCAGTAATTGGGAAGAAATACACCGTTCATGGAGACGGTAGGCCGTACGTATGCATGAACGTTGTTTTCCTTTCCTTATTGTCCTGAATGGAAATAAGTAGATGACATACATATATAAATAAATACAGTAGATTTATAATGTCATATATTTCATTATTATTGCTTATATATACTTTATAATCATTCTTAAATGGTTAACATGGAGAATGAATCTCATCGCGTTGTGGAGACGGTAGTCCGTACGTACGCATAAGCGATGATATTGTTCTCATGATCGTGAACTTGTGTTGAAGTGTATGTATAATATTTCAGTATCAATATCACTTTATAATAATCCTATATAGTTACTCATTACACCATTATACCCATCCAATTAAGGTGGTGGCAGAAAATAGATTACACCACGGCGTGGAGACGGTATTCCGTACGTACGCACGCGCGGTGATTTCCTTTTTTCGTAGGATGGATAGAAGGTTAATTAGAGTTATTTCATATTTATAATAACATATCAGTATATAAGAAATACTGATGTTATTACTTTATCATGAAACAATCTAAAGAAGAAGAAGTTGAAGAAGAAAGAAATTGAAAAAGATCAGTAATGGATATTACCTCTTTTTGACGCGCCTTCACTTAACCTCCACTTAAAGAACTAAGGATGGTCTTTGAAGAATACCAGGACCTCTAGGATGATACTAGGGAAGTGGAGAAGAGATTTTTTCAGGGTTTGGATGATCTTGAATGCTCAAATTGGTGTGAGGAGGAGAGGGAGGAGGTGCCCTTTTATAAGGGAGGAGAGGGGTACCTTTGGAATAACTAAAAATATTATTTTATTATGAAGTCAAGTTCGGTTTTAAATAGCTCCAAATTGATATATTTCGATGCTAAGGTGGGGATGGGTCGAAATCCTCTCATCCAATATAATTTAGACAAGTTTAGGTTCCTATTTTAACCTTATCATTTAGATTTAACATTAAGTTAAATAATTGTACTTTTACCGTGTCTTCTTGTGTTCTTACACTATAAGGTTAATAAACATACTATAAGAAGCCAAACGAACCCCAAATTGTTTATTTTTAATATATATAACCTTATCTAAGTCATTTGGACGAAACATAGATTTTTAGGAATAAAATAACAATTAATAATATAATATTTGTTTTAAAAACTATTTTATGTCAATTTTGACACTATTTAGTAATTGATTTTTGTGAAAATTATAACAGAATGATAAGTTTGAACAATGTTAATTAAATCAATACTAACATTTCATATTAACCTATAAAATTAGTGTAATTCATAAAAATTCTCAAATTATATATATTTGGGTATTTATAACATAAATTATGTCAATATTTCATTAATAAGATAATTACTGCATCATCGTTCTGTCATAAATAAATTAAATTATTTAATGTTTAAAAATTACAAATAAAATACCATTATGTAGGAAATATTTTTATATTTATAATTAATATTTATAGTCGAATTTATCTTATGTATAACCCCATATTAAAAATGTTTTAGTAAATAAACTTTGATTTTACCTCTTTTAACCCTTCTTTAAATAAATTAATAATAAATGTCCTAATCTAATCCATGTGGGCCTAAATAGTCATATGTTATTACTATGTTTGTTTTTGGTCGAATTACACTTTTCCAATAGAATTAGGACATGTGTTAGGGTAATAATAATATCATTTCTACCCTTAATTACCCTATTTACTTTTTACCGTGGTAAAAAAGTAAAAAGTTACTATTCAAAAAAAATTATTTTTATCTCATTGAACCACATTTTAGTCCTTGATATTAACCGTGTCTCTTGGATTTTCGAAATTCCACTCACAGAAGCGGTGAAATTAAGTTTTATGAAAAATTCAGTTTTTTAACTACCACTTAGTGGTTTCACTATTCATCAAAAATTGAAAGTTTTCAGAAAAATACCAAAATTTCACCCTAGGCTAATTTTGATATTCCAAATCCAAAAATGAATTCCATTTTGAAAAATAAAATTTACAAAATTTCAAAAAGTGGTTATTACTATTCATAACGGCTAGTTTTAAAAATATTTTAATAGCATATTGTTGTTTAGTGAAACTCGTTATTGCGTACTACACACGCTATCGAGGAAGGTCGCGATTGCGTGTAATGCAAGGAAAGTCAAGGATGTGTGTTGTGCAAGCTCCTTTTGGTGTAGCGTACAACACAAGACATTAGTGAAATTAAAAATAATATTTTTCATAAAATCTTAGGCTGTTACATTCTACCCCCCTTAAAATGAATTTCGCCCTCGAAATTCATCGGGGTTATAAATGGTTTACTATTCGAAAGTTTCTTTAATAGAAACCCACATAATAAAAAGGAATACCAAAACCAATCTTTAAAAACGAAAGTATGAAACGTAACGGTTACCCAAATAAACTAATCACTGGGTTTCACATAGGCGAAAATATGGATATGGAAGAAAAATCTAACCATCATGTTCTGATGGAGAGTGGTAGAGAACATGGCTATGGAAAATCCAACAATCACAAATCCATAAATTTGTGACGATCTAAGGTACCATCTGATTAATCAGATATAAGAGCACTAGGACAACATTTTTGGTTTTCAAGATCGTTTCCCTAAAGTTGAAGAGTTTGAATTAGAATAAATACTTACTTTATTTTGGTACAATCTTACTGTTGTTCGTGCCTTGAACAATTTCTACTTCATCTCTTAAATAAATGAAGTTGAATTTTTTATTCGTGAAGTGTTAGCAGATCATGTGATAAAATGATGGGTCATTCCATCTGTCTCAAACAAAAGGTTAGAAAAAGTTATTAAATATACATAAGTCATTCTATAGTGAGATTAATCATATATGGTTCCTAAAATGGACTTATACTTCATATATCATACTGCTTAATATAATAAAACTAGTTTCTACTAAACAGGGACTTCATGTAGGCCAGTGGTATGCAATAAAGGCCAGTCGCACTTCGGTTGTGGGTTCGATTCCCACAGCCTTGTCCGACGCGATGGGTTGTCGCCCGTCCTACAGGTTGTCATTTTTCTAAAGATATATTACTATAACATCCCATCAATAATATCGAAAAACGTTTTATCCTAACTTATGTCCAACATAATCCATTATAATCTTTAGGCTTATCTAAAATACTTCGGTCCAAGATCATAGTATAAAGAAAATGATTACTTGAAATGTCACAGAACAATCACGTGAATTCCATCATTTATCCCCCATATATCATAAGATATATCTTGTTGGTCAAATGTGAATACCTTAATCATGTATTCTCTTGAAGAATGAATACCCATTGAACCTTAGTGAAAACATGAATGCATTTAAAAGTTAACACTTTCCACATACCAAAATCCAAAAATTCTTTATACTCAAACCATGATATAACCTTCTCCTTATATCAGTCATGAGCTCATGAATACTATCAAACATTTAATTTTCTCCTTATCCCTTCATTATGCGCATATCATCTACATTCCAAAAATATCTGAATAACCTTTCATGAATAATGGTAACATTAATCATACACTTTCAAAACTCAAGGAAAGACAACAGTGTAACAATCCATAGATGTCTCTTTATTCCATAGTAGCATGAGATTACTTATACAACATTACACATGATAAACATGTAATCATTCCACTACATTCTTAAACCATTGACCGAGCTTCAACAATTCTTTCATCTGACATATCATTTGTAGTCTCTTCATCATCATCCACATAAATACTACCCATACGACCATACTGATTCTCTTCATGAGACTTTCCCTTAGGGCATTGGTTTGCATAATGCCCGTACATTCCACATTTAAAACATTTAACCATTGTTGATGTCGTAGAAATACCATTATCCCTATCCCTGGTGATAACTGAACCTTTTCCTTTGCACTTACTGGCTTTGTGTCCTTCTTTTCCACACCCAAAGCATCTTCCAGTTCCTTTGAAACATTCTCCTTGATGCCTCTTCCCACATGATTTACATAGGGGAAATTGAACTTTCTTTCCTCTATGATCATCATGAAACTCCATCTTTCTCTTATTAGCCGAGTCAGGAAACTTACAAAATTTTACTTTGTTGATCATAATATGAAATTGCTTATTCAGCATAATAATGATATTTGGACTTCCAAATCCCATTTCATTTGTTTTCTCATGAAGAATATCATTCCATTGTCCATCATATCCTCCATTATCGTGAACCATTTTATTTCCAGCCATTTTCTAAAACCCAAAAAGAATAGTGTGAGAGGCAAAAATCATAATAAAGGGGGAGTAACTTCAATATCTAATATCTTTGGTTTAATCTAATTTCGTTACCATAGTTCTAGGACTATATCCTTTACGTATACTTATCCTTAGTGACATCCCTAGACATACCTTAGAAATATCTCTAGGGATCTCACTAACGTTTTTGCATCCTAGTTTTCAAAGGTTGACTAAACCTTTCCTTTGATACCAACTGTTGAGACCTGAAGCCTGACGTACATTGACATTACATTACATTTGTGGAATACTTAGTACATAACAAAAACACACACACAAGGACCGTAATAGTTTAGTGTCTTTGGAAACTCGGAATATAATCTTCTAATCATGGTGAAAGATCTTCAAAATCTCCCTTAAAGATCTTCCTTTTTTACCTAAAACCTTTCTTTATATCCTGTGGAAAAGAAAACATAAAAGGGTGAGCTCAAATGCTCAGTAAGAGTAAACAAAAGAAATATCAATCACATCATATACATAAGCACATAACTTTTGGAAATCTTAACCTGCAAAAGAGATCATAATTTCATAACATGGGGTAAATCATGACAGTGAAATTTAATCACAATAATCATAACTTAAAACATGAAACTTTGTGGCATTCACACATAATCATAGAGAATCATTTCTTGTTAGTCAAGACTCATTTCCAGGACTATCTTAGTGTACAAAGTCCCTTTCTGAACCGAGTCACCTTCGTTTCAGTCCTATTTCACTGAACCGGTATAACCTACCATTCCAGCCATGTCTATCTCATGAGATATAAAATCTTTACCAAATGCATTGGAGGGAGATATAGGTCCCACCCATCTCATAATGATACCATTCTTATGTGTGCCACAAAACCATAAATCATACATCATTGTATAACCCATGTAATACAAATGGGAATCTTAAACATCATGACATCATAAAACAATTCATATAAGATAAAGGAATTCATAAAAATAATTCCATCACAACATAATCAAATCAATTTAATAATAGGGATAAAAACAGAACCCTTTATTATCTTAGATGGAAAATAATTTTGATAAAACACTTGAACTCCATTCTTGAGGGAAATATCATTTCTTCTTCAAAAACATTTTTCCTTTCTTAACATGTCATAAAATTTTAAACTAAAATAAGTTGATTAAAAATAAACTTGAAAACTTATAAAGGAAGATTCTTGGAAATAATGTCTTAGAAATCCATTCATGCTATATAAGTTAAAAAAAACATTCTTCTCGTACTTTTGTCGGAAAAGTCAAAAAGTACCTCGTACGAAAAAAGACAAAAGATTCCTTTCATATCTTTTACTAAAAACACACCAAAGGGTAAAATTGGATTTAAAAAATTGTAGGTGAATGGAAATAATATTACATATTGAGGAAACATGTATGTGGATGATAAAATATACCCCAGTAAATTTCAAAGTATAAACAATCTTGGATAAAATTGAGAATGTGATATTTCCCTTACCTTGGGTCCGATTTGCTTCGTAAGTATTTGAAACTCCTGTATAATGATTTAAATAATGTCATTGACTTATTACAGAATCATATTCATTGTTATGATATCATATATGGTTCACTTATGACTTTATATTACCCGTTCTTTTGTAAATTCCATGTTAAAGAGCGTTTTGGGTAAAATTGTTTCATTTGTCGTCCGTGTTTTGACTTGTAATTATTCATATGATTACTTAGATCATGATTACTTAATTCCATAATATAAAACATGATTTATATATATATATATTTAGAATATACATATATATAATAAATCAGTAATTGGGAAGAAATACACCATTCATGGAGACGGTAGGCCGTACGTACGCATGAACGTTGTTTTCCTTTCCTTATTGTCTTGAATGGAAGTAAGTAGATGACATACATATATAAATAAATAACGTAGCTTTATAATGTCATATATTTCATTATTATTGCTTATATATACTTTATAATCATTCTTAAATGGTTAACATGGAGAATGAATCTCATCGCGTCGTGGAGACGGTAGTCCGTACGTACGCACGAGCGATGATATCGTTCTCATGATCATGAACTTGTGTTGAAGTGTATGTATACTATTTAAGTATCAATATCAATTTATAATAATCCTATATAGTCACTCATTACACCATTATACCCATCCAATTAAGGTGGTGGCAGAAAATAGATTACACCACGGCGTGAAGACGGTATTCCGTACGTACGCACGCGCGGTGATTTACTTTTTCCATAGGATGGATAGAACGTTAATTAGAGTTGTTTCATATTTATAATAACATATAATTATATAATAAATACTGATGTTATTACTTTATCATGAAACAATCTAAAGAAGAAGAAGTTGAATAAGAAAGACATTGAAAAAGATCGGTAATGGATATTACCTCTTTTTGACGCGCCTTCACTTAACCTCCACTTAAAGAACTAAGGATGGTCTTTGAAGAATACCAGGACCACTAGGATGATACTAGGGAAGTGGAGAAGAGATTTTGGCAGGGGTTGGCCAAGCTTGAATGCTCAAATTGGTGTGAGGAGGAGAGGGAGGAGGTGCCCTTTTATAAGGGAGGAGAGGGGTACCTTTGGAATAACTAAAAATATTATTTTATTATAAAGTCAAGTTCGGTATTAAATAGCTCCAAATTGATATATTTAGAAGCTAAGGTGGGGATGGGTCGAAATCCTATCATCAAATAGAATGTATACAAGTTTAGGTTCCTATTTTAACCTTATCATTTAGATTTAACATTAAGTTAAATAATTGTACTTTTACCGTGTCTTCTTGTGTTCTTACACTATAAGGTTAATAAAATTACTATAAGAAGCCAAAAGAACCCCAAATTGTTTATTAGTAATATATATAACCTTATCTAAGTCATTTGACCGAACCTTAGATTTTTAGGAATAAAATAACAATTAATAATATAATATTTGTTTTAAAAACTATTTTATGTCAATTTTGACACTATTTAGTAATTGATTTTTATGAAACTCATAACAGAATGATAAGTTCTAAAAAAGTTAATTAAATCAATACTAACATGTCATATTAACCTATAAAATTAGTGTAATTCATAAAAAGTCTAAAATTATATTTATTTGGGTATTTATAACATAAATTATGTCAATATTTCATTAATAAGATAATTACTGCATCATCGTTGTGTCATAAATAAATTAAATTATTTAATGTCTAAAAATTACAAATTAAATACCATTATGTATGAAATATTTTTATATTTCTAATGAATTTTTATAGTCTAATTTATCTTATGTATAACCCCATATTAAAAATGTTTTAGTAAATAAACTTTGATTTTACCTCTTTTAACCCTTCTTTAAATAAATTAATAATAAATGTCCTAATCTAATCCAAGTGGGCCTAAATGGTCATATTTAATTCCTATGTTTGTTTTTGGTCGAATTACACTTGTCCAATAGAATTAGGACATGTGTTAGGGTAATAATAATATCATTTCTACCCTTAATTACCCTATTTACTTTTTACCGTGGTAAAAAAGTAAAAAGTTACTATTCACCAAAAATTATTTTCATCTCATTGAACCACATTTTAGTCCTTGATATTAACCGTGTCTCTCAGATTTTTGAAATTCCATTCACAGAAGCGGTAAAATTAAGTTTTATGAAAAATTCAGTTTTTTAACTACCACTTAGTGGTTTCACTATTCATCAAAAATTGAAAGTTTTCAGAAAAATACCAAAATTTCACCCTAGGATAATTTTGATATTCCGAATCCAAAAATGAATTCCATTTTGAAAAATAAAATTTACAAAATTTCAAAAAGTGGTTATTACTATTCATAACGGCTAGTTTTAATAATATTTTAATAGCATATTGTTGTTTAGTGAAACTCATTATTGCGTACTACACACGCTATCGAGGAAGGTCGCGATTGCGTGTAATGCAAGGCAAGTCAAGGATGAGTGTTGTGCAAGCTCCTTTTGGTGTAGCGTACAACACAAGACATTAGTGAAATTAAAAAGAATATTTTTCATAAAATCTTGGGCAGTTACACTCTTCCATTTGCGCCCTACATTGGCATTGGGTTAGATGAACTAGAGCTGGTGGTGCAGGAGCGTGGCCTACCTACGCCTCGGCTCAGGGAATCGGGCGGCGGCACTGATGTAGCCTAGTGGGAGACCTCATCGGGATCCCTTGAAGTGGGACTCTGATTGGGACGACTCAGACATCCCCTACCTCATCGTCGTAGGGAAGGGAGTTGTCAGAGAGTTATGAGGACAAACTCCTGAAACGATTGAATGTTGGGGTGAGGAGCTGCAGCTCCCTTCCAGGCCCTCGGGGGAAGCGTTGACATCGAGGCACGACCACCTCGAGATCTAGGCGGGCCATATCCCTGGTGGGGATGATCCCTTCCTCCTCGTACCTATGTTCAAGGTCATTAATCACCCTTCATTAGATAATTTACAAAGGGGAGAGAGGGGGTGGGAACCCAGTAGTCATGGTGGTTGAGGCCGTCCTGGAAGAGGCAGAACCGCGGGGGGTGGCCGCACTGGTATTTCCCCTGCCCCTGCACTGGTGGGCAGGTGGTGATTGATTTCTGGATGAAACAACTTGGTTCCTGAATGAAGGGAGATGAACTCATTAATAATTATAGGAAAATAAAGAAAAAACCAGTACCCCAACACCGTTCTGTCTTCTGTGGCCAGTGAGAGGGATCCATGCTGACAACGTCGTAGAACAGAATGCTCAACGTTTTGACTGCCCCTACTTCTGGCAAGTTTCAAGTCAGGCCCACTATTTTCCAAGTGGGATTGGTGCCAAATGACTGGGTCTGAGGACGAGCTAATCCATTGGCGCCTCAAACACTACTATCCTCCATATCGAGGATAATATCTTCACTTTGGGTTCACCATTTCTATTTCTGACACTTTCACCGGGGCGCGCGCATCCGTCACCAGGACGACGCACAGATGTTGCCCCACATTGCCTCTTTCCAAAGGTGGGCGACATCCATTCCTTGTTCAGGGACATCTTCTCCTTAATCAAAATGGGATGATGGGATGTCGGTTCTTCTTTCTATGTATTCTTCCTTAGAGCCATATCTTCATGGACATGAGTTAATTACACTGCTTCTATCAGGACATTATAAGGGGTCCGGTCAGGGCATCAACCTTCGATTAGGGGAGTAGTCACGTTGGGCATCACTGGCATGTCTGGATGCTGGGGGATTGGCATGTCTGTCTTCTGTTCCTTATTATAGGGATTCTTGAGGGAGAGGAAGACTAAGGAATCCTACATCGAACACAGGGAATCGTATTCCATAGGCATGTATCTGAGGTTTTCCTCAGATTTCCATTTTTAACATATGGTATGCAGGATGTTTGACGTCCAATAGAGACTGATCAGACTGATCAGAACCCTGATTAGAGTGGATCAGATGGAGGAACCCCATGGGGGGAATGCCGATATTGGGGCTAACACAGGGGTGGCCTCACGAATGTTGTCTAATGGAATGGGGAGTGGGGTGGCATGATCCCACCGGGATGTGGCTGCCCGGGTGAGGATCAGGATGGGTGATGGAAGGTTCTATGAATGGGATGGAACCGTCATGGGGTGAAAATGGTTTTGGTCTTGGGCCTCGAAGAGACTTCCTACGTATCCCCATGGCATGGAATCAAATTCCTCGTAGTTCGGATGGCGAATATAGTTTAACATCATGCAGGACGGGGGTGAACCAACGTGATGATGGTCAGAACGACCTGGTGGTGTGATTGAACCTCGTAAAGGCTTCCTATGTACCATGCCTTGACATGGATCAAAGTCCTTGTAGTTAAAGATGGTATGAGGTTTACACTCTAAGGTGGCCCAAGGTGTTGGAGAACCGACGTGAGGATGGTTGGGATGACTGGGTGGTGGTCTTGAACCTCATGGAGGTTTTTTACGTACTATGCCTTGACATGGATCAATGTCCTCATAGTTCGGGATGGTATGGGGCTTACACTTTGTGGTGGCCCAAGGTGTTGGAGAACCAACGTGAGGATGGTCGGGACGACCGGGTGGTGGGATTGAACCTCATGGAGGCTTCCTACATTCCATGCCTAGAAATGGATCAAAGTCCCCATAGTTCGTGATGGTATGGGGCTTACACTCTGAGGCAGCACATGTGTTGGGTCATGGCCGGTGATTGCTCTAATCTCACGTGAGTCATGCTCGGTGTGAGAAACAAGAGATAGCAGATACCTGACGATCATGTCACAAAAGGTGCGTCCATGGGAAATGGGGTGGGGCTTATGCATGGAGTGGCCCAAAGAGGAAACGGTGGCTTATATTTGGTTAGAAGCTTGAGAAGTCGGGGATTACTCTAGGATGGATGCCCGAGGGCGACAAAGCGCAGCAGGAGAGGGGCTTGGTACCGAAGAAAAGAGAATCACCATTTTCCACCACGCCCTTCGCTAGCCCTGAGGACTGAAGATGAAAGGAGGAGCAGGGATGCTGCCTCTGGTAAGAAAAGCTAGGGGCTTACACCAAGGTGGATGCCCTTTCCCGCGGACAAATGCCACTCCAATAAGGAGGACATCATCCCATGTGAGGAATGTTCCCATACTCATGGAGATGAGTGGGCATGGAGAATTTCCAAGGCGGGGACCCTGCGTGGAAAGCCCGGGGCTAGGTTACAATTTAACGACATGTGCTAAGGACGAAGGTGTTTGGAATTTTAATGTCCTATAGCTCAGATGAGTTGGGTGCACTCCGCACCCCTAGGGATTACATAACCGGTACCCTTTTCTCCTTATGGAAGGGAAGGAATCAGCAACGCTGTGGTGAGGGGGTGTCATGGAGCAAACCATCGAGGGGTCCACGTTAGCATGGCTATGCGAAGAAGCAATAGCCATTAGTGTTCCTATGTGAAGAAGCATAAGGCGAAGCAACGCAACGGGCGATATCGTCCAGGGGACTTTGAAGTTACTTCGTATGAGCCTAGAAGGTCGCACGGGAAAACGGTGCATGATGTGGATGCCCGGGGCATGAGAGACACCCGTGGGAGGAATCCATAAGAATAACATTGGGCACTTGCGCAAGGGGATTCCCGGGGACCACCGAGGTGAGGGGTCCCGAGGAATTGCGCCCAACCTTTGAGGCTTGCACGAGAAATCAGTAGCCCTGCACAAAAAACACTGGTTTGGCGCGAAATCAATGATGATTGCGCATAAATAGAGATGTGGTTTTTCATGAAATGAGAGAGTATTGCACGCAAAGAGTACGAATTGC
This sequence comes from Viscum album, assembly GCA_963277665.1. Taxonomy (NCBI): domain Eukaryota; kingdom Viridiplantae; phylum Streptophyta; class Magnoliopsida; order Santalales; family Viscaceae; genus Viscum; species Viscum album. Next base: position 404,451,995 of record OY728142.1, read on the forward strand.
GCACAATTGGGAGAGGCTACACGCAATGACTGGGGTGAAAACAATTGAAGGGGATTGCGCGCAATTGGCCGGCCTACGTGCAATGGAAAGGATTACGTGCATGGGGCGGACCTTGAAGGGATTGGAATTCAGTCTTAAACCAAGGGGATCTCATGTGAAGGCGGAACCCGAGGTGACTTGGTGTGAAAATAACCGTACCTGAAAGGCATCTTTGCGCACACAGAAGGTGAATTTCACCCACGAGAGCTTGTTCAAATTCTTTAGCCCTGAAGTTCAAGGGGGCCAACTTCTATTTATAGGCGTCCGGGGGCACGAAAATCCGGTCGACATGAAAAAAATTGAACGACGTAGGCGGCGGCGTGAAATGTCAACCACGCGGAGCGGGGCATGAAATATTTCACACCCCTTCCGAGGAACTTTTGAGAATCCCAGAACATTCCGCACGCAGCATATTTTTTTGCGCACCTATGAATTGTTTTCAAGCAACCCTTATGGGCCCTCTGGATGAGGTCCCCGGGTCTGAATATGACTTCTCTTTGTCATTTTAAAACATTCTTCATCACTCGAGTGCTTTTCGGTGTCTACATTATTGCATAATACATAAACTAAAAATTTAACTGCAGTTCTAGTTGAGTTTTGTACCTTGTTTAGAGAGATTTAAAAAAACTCAAAATCCAACTGATCATGATAAAATTCAAGAAATAATGGTTTTGAAACTTTATCATTTGGAGATGTTATTTCCCCCTTTATACTTTATAGTCATGATTCATTTGGCTGGAACATTAGCCTTATCTCGGTTGGTGATGAGTCCTTAAGTTCATCAAAGAGACCTGATATCAAATCCAAGAAGAGTATTTTTTCTAGGTTACTATAGAAGTACTGTAGTAGACACTATAGCAGGTATTATTTAGAAACTGCAGTAGATGGAAATATCACCTTTTTGGGCCTTTAGGCCACCAGTTTGGTCATCGGGTCCTTCAAGGCCTTTCGGCCACCCAAGGCCTTTAGGACAGTAAGGATTTCGGGCCACCTCAAGGCCTTCGGGCCCCCTCAAGTCCTTTGGGCCACCTCAAGGACTTAGATCCACATGAATTGCTGATGTCCTAGACTGAATTACAAGGAACAAGGCCCTAAATGATGATTTAGAGCAGAATAATTCACTAAAGTAGATCTAATCAGAGTTAGAAGAATGAGAGGGTATGAGTTTTCCATCGATACCATTCTTGTCCATCTCTGCACAAGACATCTATCTGACCAGTCATGTGAAGGTGGAGTAATGATCATGATACAGATGATGGGTAGGGGTAGTTTCAAGTAGTCATTATCAGAGATGAATTAATTTTAGACCTTCGGGTCCTATAATTTCATGAAGCCTATGGGCTTTGTATAGGTTCCCCTTCAACACTTAAAAGGGGGATTATAAAAAATGAATAAAAAATGAAGTACTTAGGGCCATTTAGGCATGATTCATTTGATAGTTCATTTGGATTAAGAATCTGAACTTGGTGGAATGGTATACTATCTATGAATGTATCCAATTGAGAGTTATGTTAATATTTCTTTATTTTTATTGGAGAATTCTATTTTATCAAATCATTACATAATTTTTTTTAATTTGTATCTTATTTTTTTAATTACATACTTAGGTTATTTGAAATCATATGTGAGGAATAAAGCTCAACCAGAAGGCTCTATTGTTGAAGGTTATGTAGCCAAAGATTGATTGACCTTATTTTCTAGTTATTTGGATGGTATTGGTACTAGATACAACTATCTAGACATGTTGATGACATCTCTACTAATTATTATTTTGAAAACCAATCATCGTTATTTTAAACTATTGGACAACCAATTAGAAAGGGGTCAAATTTTACATTGACTAAATGAGAGTTTCTAAAAGCACATTGATATGTGCTACTCGATAATACTATTATAGAGGTGAATAAGGGGTCGATCTCAAAATGAATTGGAATTAACAAAATATTTTGATAAGGATATTGTTGAATGGTTCTCCCTTCATGTAAGTAAATACTCATATTCATATTATTAATGTGTAGTTATTTTTTTTATTTTAAAAGTAACACCGTATATATTTTTTATTCTATATAATGAATGTTGATAACTGAGATGAAATATCAAATGATTTGAAGTTTGTGGCTTGAGGTCCTCTAAGGAAGTCTAAGAGATTCAATTATTACAATATTCATGGATTCAAGTTTCATAAAATTTATCATTAAGAAGACTCGAAAACTAAAAATAGTGGTGTATTTACACTTTTATAGGTCAGATACTATGGAAATATGAATGATATAATTGAATTAAACTATATTGGTCAGTTTTCAGTTGTATTATTCAAATGAAAGTGGTTCAACATTGATAGGGGTATAATGAAATATTCATTACATTTTACTTTTATCAACTTCTCTTGATCCATACTGGTTATCATTTAGAGCATGATCCATTTATCATGGATTCACATGAAAAGTTGTTTTATTATATGGATTATTAAATAAATTAAGGATAGAGTGTTTTTGTACACTTAAAGCTGAGAGACTTATATGATATGGTCGATGAAGATCAATGGGTACTTTGTGAAACTGAACCTCATCAACCAAAAAACATTGAATAGTTTTTTGACAATATCAAAATAGTATAACTTGCAAGAGAGGGTGAAAATGAAGGAATCATCACAATGGAGGTTGAAAATAATGAATATAATGAAGATGAAGATAATTGAATGAATAAATTAGTAATAAAAATATATTAAAATTTATCATTGATAAGTGTTTCATACATATATACATTGTTCTAGTTTTTCTTTTCTTTTTTTGAAAAAATAATTTATTTTTACAATTTTTATACATTTAATATACCCAAACCATTTGAAATGTAGGAATTTAGAGAATAAAAAAATTTCAAGATCCTAGCTGATTTGTATCTCCGAGCACACTACCACTACTGTCATTTTATATGGATCTGAGTAATTTCATTATACCTGAGACAACTAGAGAGATATCCATTTCCCCAGATGTCGTTGGTATCCCACTGACTAATTCACCTCTAGTGATAAAGCAATTTTCACCCCTCCATCTATGGGATATTAGCGAGTTATTGTTACTGGTGTTGTAATGACTCAAACATTTATGAATAAAGTTCCCTTTATTTTGATTTAATTAAATTTATCATGGTTATAGAAAACACATGCACTTATTAAGTTGGTATACATTTTTACATATCCCCCATACTATAAATTTTAATTTTAAATGATTATATCCACTTTAACTCTCTTTTAACCCTCATAATAAAATTTATATACACCTGTTTTATGCCGAAAGTTTGTAAGGGTTCTTTTACTTTATCCTCTTTATTCATGTTTATTTATTATGTTACACCTTTTATTTAACAATTAAATATTTTCAAGAATTTCGTTAAATTTCCATATTACTTTGAATTTTATTTAAAAATGATGGGAGAACCATTTATTTCTCATCCACCCATTTTATGAATCCATATATAACGCCGTTATGATATCATAATTACACCGCGACTTTCCATGCCAACACAATCATGTAGTGAATACCATACCCATTTTTATATCAAGGATATTAAAATTTATGCACTTATAATTATTGATTTGGGACTTAAATTTATGTATTCCACATCCATTTATCTTGGAATAACTTATGATGTTCAATAAAACTATGTTATACGACCTATGTTAAGCATGATATTGAAATGTTTACAAAGGGTGTTCCATGATAGCACTCCAATGAATTGGGTAATGTTTAGTGTCATGATACATCATGTGAAATGAGATTTTACTCATGCTCTTCCATGTGCAATGATCGTTTACTCATGCTCCTCCATGTGTAATGAGCCTTGACTCATGCTAATATAATGTTGTATGTTGTTGCAAAATTTACCATGTTTTTATTATCATGCTATATCAAGACTTATTAAAGATGTTCATTTTATCTTCCATTGATATGAATATTGTCTAACATGTTTTGTATTCCTCATGTTATGCCTTGTTTATTCCCTTACTAGGCTTTAAATCTCACCCCTTTATTATGCATGTTCTCTGGTTATCCCACGCAGTGTTAAGTATGAAAGAATTTTATGGTCATTTAAAAGAAGTTTTCAATAAAGATGTTGTTTTCATGTTTTAAGTTGTTTTTTAATGTACCTAATATCCCGATGACACTAGACCCATTGATATTATGAGCTGTATTAAGTGAAATTTTATTTAATAAATCATGTTTAAATATGAAATAAAGAGCAGGGTTGTTATAGTTTCTATCCGAGGACATGTTTCGTTATTTTTGGTATTAGGATTAGAAAACCCTAGTGAAAACCCATGGGGATAAGACTATGTGTAAGAGAACATCCCCAAATTTTGGTTGATTATAGAGAAATTGTTTTATCAAGTAAATAATTCCCTGTCTAGATACTAAAAGTGGATGTGGTTTTTGGAACATATGTACCTAAGAGTAATAACTATGATAAGGTGTTTCGGGATTGACTTAGGGTAACCCGATAAATTACAGTGGGCCTTACTACGCACCTTTTTTAACACTCCTGTAGGATATGATTTGGTAAATTCATAATCTCATTTCAAACCATTATTAAGGCAATAAAGAAAAAATTTCCCATAAGAATATATATTAGGAAGTAGATCATGGATAACATAGACTAAAGCCTAGAAACTCATAAGTTAAGGAGGTAAAAATAAGTTACACCTTTAATGTCATTGGATTCCCATTTATGTGTTTAATAGTTTAAGAATACACATCTATAAGTTTATGTTGGATAATGTAGAGCTATAATTAAAAAGTTAAAGGTAGGGTTATCATCCATAGTTCTATGCATTAATTTATATCATGAAAGTTTGGTAGGACTATTCAAACACCACCAAAAATCATGGAAGTAGAGATGTCGGTGAAGAAAACAAATGGGGAAATTACTTCATCATATGTGTATAACTCCTCCTATGTCACAATTTTTGGATTGAATATATCATAGAACCTTATAATATTTCCATTGGTGGAAGTTGATTCAATTGTAGGAATGGATTATATTTATCTATATTGATCCAACATAAATTTTGAGAATCAACCCCCGATTCTATATAAGTTAAATAAGAAGGATGAATCTTATTTAGCACCGTCATATCATGCATGGATATTATTGGCCTACAAGTAAGTGTATCTATCTCAAATGATTGAGTATAAAAAACAAACCATCCTCAAAGACATTCCTGTTGTGAGGGAATTCATTGATGTGTTTCCTAAGGAATTTACTAATTTTCCCACTAGTCGAGAGGTTGAATTTTCGATTGATCTTATACCTAGGGCGTTGTCATTATCCAAGAATCACTATTTAATTGATGTTGTATAACTTGAGGAGCTAAATAAACAACTACATGATAATATGGATAAATGGTTTATATGACCAAATGATTCACCATGGGGTTCACCAGTCCTCTTCATTAAGAAGAAGGATGGGTCAATTAACATTTTCATTGATTATTGTGAGCTCATAAAAGTCATGATAAAGAACAAGTAAAATTTTCCATGAATTTATGACTAGTTAGATCAGCTACATGGAGCAAAATACTTCTTCAAGGTGGATATGCGGTTAGGATATTACCAAGTATGGGTGAAGAAGGAGGATATTCCCAACAATACTTTTTATACAAGGTATGAGCATTATGAGTTCATAGTGACACCATTCAGACTTCACAATGCTCCAAAAATCATCATAGACCTGATGAATAGAGTCTTTATATATCACCTTAACAAATTAGTGGTAGTCTTTATAGATGATATTTTAATATAATCCAAAACCAAGGAGAATCATGAGTAGCATCTAAGTGTTGTGCTTAAGAACTTATGAAAGGAGAAGCTCTATGAAAAGTACAACAAGTGTGATTTCTAGATGAGGTAGTTTCATTATTGGGGAAAATCATCACAAGAAATGAGATATCTATATATCCTTTAAAGACAAAATAAATTAAGGGATGGATGAGACCAACATATATGAAATATACCCATAGATTCCTTGGGTTTACTAGATATTATCACTGATTTGCGAGACATTTATCATGATTTTCAAACCCTCTTAACAATATAACTCATAAGGGAGTAATATTTTCTTAGAATTATGAATGTAAAGAAATATTTATGTAGTTGAAAAGGAGGCTCATCACTACCCCTGTTCTCACATTACCAACAAGTGAGGATATTTTCATAATTTTCAGTGATTCTTCAGAGAAGGGATTTGGATGTGTGTTGATGCAAAATAAAAAAGTCATTGCCTATGACTCAAGGAAATTGAACAACCCTGAGAAAAAAAATACCATGAATGATCTGAAGTTGGAAGCTATGATCTTTTCATTGAAAATATGGTGGAATTATCTCTTTGGAGAGAATGTGAAAAATATACGGATATGAAAAGTATCAAATATATATTCACACAAAAAGAGATAAATATGCCCCAATGAAGATGGTTAGAGCTCATCAAGGAACACGAATGATAAATCCACTACCATCCTAAGAAAGAAGACAAAATTGCAGATTATTTAAGTAGAAAGGACCCAAAAATTCAATCATTTATGAGAATTGAGAAGGGTCCAATTTTCTTATACTTGTGGAAGATTGAAATGGGATTCATAAAGAAAGGAACATCATCAATCCTTTCACAAATTATTTCTTAATAATATCTTTTTTAAAGGTAAAACGATGCTCAAAAAGTTGATGTGGGAATTCAAAATAAAGTGGAAACTATCAGAAAAGGAAAATAATCAGAGTTCATTGTTAATGAAGAAGGAATTATGAGATTTGGGTAAAGACTATGTGTTCTATAAAATCCTATGTTAAGGAAATAAATTTTGGTTAATATACATAGTTTTATGTTTTTTTAGACTAAGGAAAAATTTATTGAAAATAGAAAAAATAAGGTTACCAGATTCTGAAAGATGGAGTCCTATTACAATCTTTATCATAAATTGGGAGCAAATCACCAGAAAAATCATCCTTTCATGTAATGTCTTGGTTTACCCCCTTGTTGGAAAGACCATCATCAACCATGTTCACTTCACGAAAGGAATGAGTGTCAATGTAGTTGATTTCCATGAGCTAAGAAAGGAAATTAATCCAATTGGAAGTAAGTGTCCAGGCAAGATGCACCACCCACTTCCAAATAGCTAGGACAAAAGTAGTTGAATCACTTTCAATCCAAATATTATTGAAACCATTTATTTAAAAAGCCCATGGCATGGATCACCCAAATCATTTCCACTTCCCGAGATGAGGCCATACCTCTTCTGCCAAAGAAGCATCCATGACACCTTCTTAGATAGTCTCTGAAAATGGAACTGCATCCTGTAGGTCCTAGGTTGCCTTTTGAGGATCCATCGACATTCACTTTGATCCATCCTGGAAACAGAGCTTTCCAGAATACCTCAAAGGTTAATCATGGCTATATGTAAGAAACAGAAATCCTAAGTCAATGTAAGATCTCAAATTCACCAATATTGTTGTCATAATAAGATTTTTGAATTAAGGCATCATCCCGGATGGCAATGAGAATCTGCATTCAACCTGAATTGAGCCTCAATGAGAAATTATTATAAAGAATATTATTTCTATCATACAAGATCACAAGTAGGAGTTCAGCAACCATAATTAGAAAAATATTCTTGATTTGTTGAGAAGATTATAAATCAACACAATGCTATAATTGAGAGCTTATTGAATAAATAAGTAACCATCTACAATAAAAAATGTCAAGAATGTAATTCCAAATAGTTGAAGATGTAGCACAAGACAGGAATGAATGATTATCATCCACTCTATGTTGGTTGCATAGGTGACATCTGGAGAAAATATGAATCCCAAAAGATTGAAGGCAAGATTCAGTGGGGACTCTGTTATGAGCAATAATCCAGACAAGAGTAAGTCTCGAGGGCTTAATACAAGGTTTGTTAAAATATTTAAACCAACATAAGATAGAATTATAATTTATGAAATTGTAATTGTAAAAAAATTTTGCATCAAGAACACCATTATAAGTAAGTTCCCAAATGAGAAAATCCTCAAAGTTGGAGAAGGGATAATTTTCAATAACCTAACTGTTGTTATTAGGGTGATTGATGTCATGAGAATTAACAACATCCCTAATAGTGGAGTTGGTATTATCATGAAGAGTATTGGGAGGCAACATGGAGATTAACTCCGCACCATCCTAGTTTTCAAGTGAAAAATTCATGGAGTAATTAGCACTAACCATCCATCTAGAGTTGTTCATAATGTTGTTAAAGGATTTCCTAATGGACATCCAGATGGAAGAAGTAATGTAGTTCAAATTTCCATCCTTAAGATTAGTAATGAATCTCTTAATGAGAAAAGAAGTGGAATCATGGTTATTATGAAGCAACCTCCAAGTCATCCTAGCTCGAAGAGAATCATTAAATAACTGGATGGTCACATGATTTTGTTTAATAGTATTACCGGTCGAAACAAATTTTTTAATGTAAATGTTAATTTTCTCAAGGAGACCAGAGGGCCAATTGTAAACCATCATCGAGTAGACCATTTTGGAGACAATTGCATATTTCAAAAGACAAATTCTACCAGCCATAGAGAGAGATTTACCCTTATAAGAAGAAATTTGATTGGTAATTTGATCAACAATGATGTAAAAGTAACTGGATTTAGGTGCGTAATTCACAAGGAAATAGATGGAAGTTGAATTGAATAAAGAGCTTATCATACTGGTGAAATAGTCGTTAAACCCAAAGTTTTTGAGAACCTTGATAATGAAACTCCAATCCATGGTATCAAAATCTTTCCTAATGTCAAGTTTAATGGAAACACTACCTCCTCTAGTGAAATTGATTACGATATTAGTGCATTTCGAAGCAAGACAGATGCAATATTCTATAGAACTACCATTGATGAAACCAAATTGGTTCAAAGAAACAATTCTATTGCAAATGGAAGTAAGTATATTATCAAGGAGTTTAGAAATAATTTCGTAAATGGTGTTAATAAGAACAATAGTCTAGAAAAGGTGAATCTTAGAAGAATTATACACTTTAGGAATAAGAGTAAGGAATTGGGCATTTATCCCATGCGGAAGAACACCATTGGTGGGATAACATAAAAAAGGGGATCACTGAATATATATAAAAGTGCTTGGTATGTCATCAAGTGAAGGCTGAAAGGTAGAAGTCTAATGGGATGATGCAACCATTACCCATACAAACATGGAAATGGGAAAACATCACCATGTAATTTTTCACCAGACTTCAAAAGACATCCAAGGGAAACAATGCTATCTTGGTTGTTGTGGATTGTCTTATAAAGACTGCACACTTCATCATGATTTGAGAGGATTTCTCATTAGATCAACTATCATGGATATGCATTATAGAGGTGGTAAGGAGGCATGGAGAAACACTATCAATTATATATGATTAATATCCAAGATTCAACTCTATGTTTTAGAAAAGTCTTTAGCATGCTTTAAACACTGAGATGATCTTTAGAATGGATTACCACTATCAAACTGATGACCAATCTGATCAGACATTCCAAACACTTGAGAATATGTTGAAAGGTTACTCAATGGACCTCTAATGTCACTACTAGAATTCTGGGTAGTTGCGCATGATAGAGCAGAAGAGTATTAGCGACCGCCAAATGCCAGATGCTAATACTGAAAGAAAAATACATGGTATTTTCCCCACCTTATGCTTTTATTATTTGGAAAACTTCTGCAACAATTCCCGCCGCCACTTTGGTACCCCCTTCACCCCTTCACCACACACACTTCCCCCACCCCCGCCCTTGTCACTCACAATCACACTGAAACCACCTCCAGTAGTCCTCTAGTTTCCCCCTGATATTCCCCCACCACACACTAACCTCCCATAACCTACCTGGAACCTCCCCGACCACCATGCATATTCCATGACCGGTGAAGCAAGAATCTAGAAAACCTCTCACATCCTCGTTGTGTGACCCGCATCTCCCACTGCATCCAGGACTTAAGATTGCATGTTTTTGGTGTGGATCATTAGGGTCTGCCAAACAGCAGACGCTAAAGACTTTATCCTCATCCCAAAAGAGTCTACCATTTGGAGGATTCTAGACAAACATTAAATGGATTTAGTGACAACTTTTAGCGGTCGCTAAATCTATTATTTCTAGTAGTGGTTGTATGAGAACAAAATCTTCCTTTGGTGGAGTTCTCTTACAAAAACAGTTCCCACTCAAGCATAAAAATGGCCCCGAATGAAGTTATTTATGGGAAGAGGAGTAGAACACCAGCATGTTGGGATGAAGTTGGGGAATAAAAACTTCTAGGTCCTGAAATAGTTTAAGAAATGGTGGAGAAGGTTAAAAATATTCAGTATCGCATCAAGGCTGCTCAGAGTCGACATAAGAGTTATGATGACAACTGTTGATAGGACCTAGAGTTTCGTGTTAGAGACATGGTATTCCTTAGTATATCTCCATAGAAGAGATTGAAAAGTTTTGGGAATAAGGGAAGGCTTAGTCCAAGGTATATTGTCCAATTTGAGATCCTTGATCGCATCAGAGCAGTGTACTATCGAATAACACTCCCACCAAACCTATCTTAAGTATATGATGTATTCCATGTATCCCTATTAAGTTAGTACATACCAAACCAATCACATGTACTCAATCCAGAGGTGGTACCATTGGAGAATGACTTTCCCTATGAGGAACAGTCGATGAAGATCTTAGATCATAGAGAAAAAATTCTACAAAATAAGACAATGCCCCTTGTCAAACTATTGTGGAGAAACCATAAGTTTAGAGAAGAAACATGGGAACTATAAGGGGTGATGGAGTAGAGTAACCCTCATCTGTTTTAGTGTGAGAAAATGAACTTTCGAGGGATACATTTCTTAAGGGGGGAAGGTTTTAACGACCTGGATATTTATGAATAAAATTATATTTCTTTTGATTTAATTAAATATATTATGGTTATAGAGAACACATGAACTTATTTTATTATATCTAATTGAATTTTAAATTACCTTTAGGTATCTTTACCATTTATAATATAGTCGTTGAAAAATGATCACATGACTAGTATAAAATACAGGGTTTTAAAAAATCCTTTTTGTACAAACAATGGAAATGATGGCCTCACCTAGTAGGATCATACCCTATGAAGCCCATTTATAAGAGATTCTAAGGGAGATAGTATTTTTGTGATTTCCTTCTATACCAACCCCAAGCTGAGATACAATGACTTAAGCATGGGCGAAAGTACTTATTGGAGAAGTTTAAGCTCATTGAGATCACGAACCAAGCTGTGTTCACCAAACGACCCCATCAAAGCCCCACCATCGCACACCTTACTCACATGGATTATGCTGGTGTAATAAATGTATATGTATAAAGACCCTAGAAATAGGAATATGTAAATTGAATATATTTTATTCCTATTATTTATACTTTTTAGATGATTTTTAAATTAAAAATAGTATTTTTGGTTAATATTAAAATTAAATTAAGAAATAGATTTTGATGAAATAATGGGGTTTTGAAATAAATAATATTTTTATAAAATATTATTATTAAATTATTATTTTTGAATAGAAATGATCATATAATTGTTATGGATTCAAATGTAATTTTTATTAGGGTTCAAAAAAATTTGTTGTAAAAAACCCTTCATTTTCAATAAATGTTAGATTTTATTTTTAAAGTGAAATTTAAAATATTTAGGAAATTATTTAGATAAAATGAATATTATTTTTGGAATCAGGATGTTGAAATTATCCAACAGTTAATTTTTCATAATTTTCCAAGACAGTCGAATTTTGGGTAAAAATTAAATACTCTATAAATATACGATGTGTTTTATGACATCATAATGGCTCAATAATGATGTAATAAATATAATAAAAGTTATCTTTTAAAAAATATGTCTTCTATTTAAAATACTGTGGTTTTAATTTTATTTTATTTATTTGGTATGTCCATGATGAATCCTCTAAGACATGTAATATATTTTATGATTTTAAATTTATTTCTTTAAGAGTGTGACTCACCTCCACACAATCAAGGGAAATATTTTAATAATATCATCCATTTTCATTATAAAAGAATTTAAAACACTCCCTTTTGGTAGAAACGGTGGGAAAAAATAATGGGATGGTTTGTGATTTTGAATATTTTATTATGAAGTTTCCAAATCAAAAATAATAATAAAAATCCACCTCCTTTCTTATATAAAACCACCCAAGATCCCATTTAACTCCATTAAGTCATCCAAACCCTTCCCTATACTCCCTGGAGTCCTACCAAGGTTCCCTAATCTCCAAATAATCTTCTCCCAAACCTTTGGAGTCACACATACAAGTAATGGATTTCTCTCCTCACCTTTGAATTCAAGCACCTTATTTGAGATTAGTTCTTTTAATTTCAATTGCTTTTATATCCATTAGTTTGTAACCATTAACTTATTGTAAAATTGATTTTATTTTTATGAGGGATCATTTATTCATCCTCATTTTGAGCCTTACCTAATTCGTTATTATGCCAAAATTCTGTAATGGATTCACTATCTCCTCTTTTAGTCAAGCACCTCATTTATGATATGCCCTTTAATTTACATTTTCTTAAGTTGAGAAACATTTTTACCTATCCCACTTACTTCCCATTTTATTTTTAAATTATGATATACCCTTTCATTATCATTTAACCTTGTTAATAACCTTTATGTACACCCATTACCGTGCTAAACTTTTGTAAGGGTTCTTTTGATTTCTCCTCTTGTTCAAGTTTATTTATTTTGTTACACCTTCTATTTCCAAATTACATATGTTAGGGAATGTACTTACATGCCCATATTACTTTAAATTTCATGTAAAAATTATGGGATACCCCTTTATCTCTCATACACCCATTTTATTAATCCCTATATGATTCCGTTATTCTACTGAAATTGCACCGTGAATTTCCATGTCAAAATCATCATGTATTAAATACCATACCCATTTCAATATAAAGGGTATTCACCTTTATGCACATAATTATTGATTTTAGACTTCAATGTATATATTAAACATTCCTTTATGGTGGAATAACTTATGATTTTGAATGAATCTATGTTATATGACCTATGTGGTACACTTAATCATGACATTGAAATGTTTACGAAGGGTGCACCTTGATAGGACTTAAATGCATTGGGTAATGTTTAGTATCATGACCCTTAATGTGAAATGGTTGTTGAATCATGATACTTCTTGTTCAATAAGCTTTGAATCATGCTCCTCCATGTGAAATGAGTTTTGGCTCATGCTACTCCATGTGCAATGAGCCTTGACTCATGCTAATACCATTTTGTATGTTGTTGCCACATTTTCCATGTTATGATTATCATACTATATCATGCCTTATTATACATGTTCCTTTTATGTTCCATTGATATTCCTATTGTCTCACACGTATTTTATTCCTCATTTTATTCTTTGTTTATTCCCTTATTGGGATTTATTGCTCACCCCTTTCTTATGTATCTTCTTAGGTTATCCCATGACATGTTATGTATGAAGGAATGTTGTGGCCGTGTAAAAGAAGTTTTCAATAAAGATGTTAATTTTCATGTTTTAAGTTGTGAACTCTCTATATTTTGAATTGTATTAAGTGCATTTTTATGTAATAAATTACGTTTAAATATGAAATAAATAGCATGGTTTTTATAGGTATGTATTACATTGTAAAAAAACTATAGACTTTATCAATTATTTAATGTATTTTTCAAATAGATAAAGAAAAACATAGAAGGGATACAAATATGAACATGATAGATGTATGGGATATAGAAGACTTCAATATTATCATTCCATTTGATGAGTTCAGAGTGCATACCAATGACACTATCAAAATCTATGGGCGGTTTATTGGGAATCTTACTTACGAGACAATGATATTTCCCATTAATTATGAAGAGTGAAGTCATATTCCTACATATTGTAAAAATGAGGTCTTTGATAATCAATTTAATTTAATATTACTTGATAACTAATTTAAATACATGAGTAAAATTTTGTAATATACTTACAAAGTGTTATGTTTTTTTATTTATTTATGTTTTTTAATTTTGATGTCCTTGACTCTATTTCAATCCCATGGAATTTGAAATATTTGGTCAAGAAATAGAGATATTTTAAATGGAGACTATGTAATTAGTTTAATGAATCGTTTCTGAGCTCATGACAGATGTATAAGAAAGTGCCTGAAGGCATTCCTCGTGAGCAATGAAATCTCTTTTTCAATATTAATAGAGATGTATCTCATAAGTTAATTGAATTTTTTACAGTATATTAATAAAATAAAAACAATAAAATTATAATATTTATTAATGTTTCTATTTTTTTATGAATTATCTAAAAAATATCATGAATCGTGGGAAACAAGTCACTCCTCACATTGTTGGGTCACAATGTTTTTCGAGAAAAAGAACAATTTTTAGTTTGTATTTTATTCATTATTATTTATATTATTTTATTATAAGTAAAGGTTTTTTAACTTATTTATATTTTTTTATAAAGGATAATGAATTATATCACTCTATTGGCTGAACATATATGTGGTTTAAAGTGCATAGGAAACTCGGTGGCAGTTTTGTAAATGACCCTAACAAATACACTTGATTAATTACTTTTCAATACCATTTCATGTTATTTCATTACTATAAAAACAAAATAATGAAAAACATATTAAAACAACTAAAAATACATAAACACAATTAAATGGGGATGACTATACAGATAAAATAATACCAATTTGGAATCATTTGATATATCTGGATAGCCCTAATTAATTTGGATTAAGGATTGTTTGTTGTTATAATATATTTTTAATTACTATGTTTTTATAGTAGTTAAATAACAATAAATAATAATATTTTTTTTTCTAATTAGATAATATTATGAATTTGATATATTTTGAAGAATAATTGTTATTATTTTTCAATTAATATGTTAAAATTCAAGCAGTTTGGGATGCAAACCCTTCACAATCATCATTAGTGTCCTAGAACGATGCATTTTCAATAATTTCAGTTAAGGAGAATCATAGATGTGTATGGGGATGGGTTATAGGCCTAATACATTAGTTGTATTTGGTAGGGAATCGTCATCTATTACTACAACACCCGATGGTGGTTTGAGTAGTTACATTGAATGTGAATCACAAAGAGAAATTGCAAGATTGAAAGACAAAGGGAAAGAAAAATAATCTTATTTGGAAAACAATATCATTGGTGGTCGAAAATGTAAAATTATTTAGAATCTATATTTAAAAGGATGACTAGTATGATCTGTAATGAAATTTTGAGCCTTATATCTCATCTTTCCAAGGTAAATTATAAATTCCATAGATCATTCACACATTTTCAAAGAACACATACAACTTCTATAAATAAAACTAAAATGAAACTTTTATATAGAAAACAAAATTTTTGAGTCATATTGACCACATCTGGTAATAGATTGATGTTTGGTTGATTATTACACGTCAAAAATGAAGTATGGATCGTTATCCATAAGTTTGAAAATAATCAGAGATTTTTTTCTCGATTTTGACTTGGTAAATACTTCTTATAGGAACAAAATCCTTTAAAAACATGTTTCAGGGGGGACTAGGAAAATGAAATTGGATTTTATTGAAATCATAGAAAAATAACCGTTGATTGAATTTTAAAATGTTGGAACCAACGAAACATCATTCTAAGTTACAGTTTTCCCAAGATGACTATACACACATTTTTAATGTTTTAAGATACCAAAAAAAATTTATAATTGTAGAAAACATATAAAATGACCACATATTGACTTGAAATCATGAGAAAACCATTGATGAGTTATTTTTGACATGTATGTGTAGATAAAACATCAATTCAACATGTAGTGTGGTCAGAATGACATGATAAACACTTATTAAAGGGTACCAAAACCTTTAAAAACTTGTTTCAGGGGATCAGAACTTGGAAAAATATTATCAAATTTCCCTAAAATCATTAAAAAATAGTATATTGAATTTTAGAATTTAGGAACTAATGAAATGTCATTTTGAGTTAAAGTTTTTTTTGGGATGGTTGTAAACACATTTTTAGTGTTTTAAAACACTAAAACATGCATGGAACAATAAAACATATATAGAACGACCTTATATTGATGTGAAATCATGGGAAACCCACTGTTGATTTATTTTTTATGTGTACTCATAGAAAAAATGTCAATCTTATTTTCAATGTGGTTGAAATGACTCGGTAAATATTTCTTGAATGTATAAAAGCCTTTTAAAAACAAGTGTAATAGGGTAAAGACTAGAAAAAAGATGTCATATGTCCTTTATATTATATTACATTGACTATAGATCAAATTATGAAATTTAGGAACTGACGACACATCATTCTGAGTTACGATTTTCTTGGGATGGTCACAAACACGTTTTTAGTGTTTTGAAACACTAAAATGTCCATGGAATGGTCAAAAACAAATAAAATGACATAATGTTAATGTGAAATAATGGGAATACCACTACTGAGTTAGTTTTGAAATATACACATAGAAAAAACTTCAATCCAACATGCACTGTGGTCAGAACAACTCAGTAAAAAATTCTTAAATGTATAAATAGACTTTAAAGAAATGTTTTGGGGGATAAAAACCAAGAAAATAACATTATATTACCCTGAAATTAGAGTAAAATAACTTAATATTTAATTGTGAAATTTATGAATTGACAACACATCATTCCGAGTTACAATTTTTCTAGGCTAGTCATAAATGGACTTTTAAAACACTAAAACGTTTGTGGAACAATCAAAACTATAAAAAATGACCTCATATTGATGTGTAATAATGGTAAAACCACTGTTGAGTTATTTTTGACTTGTATGAATAGAAAACACATCAATATAATGTTCAGTGTTGTCTGAATTACCAGGTATAAACACTTCTTAATGATACAAAAGCCTTTAAAAACATGTATTGGGGGATCAAATCCAGTCCAATGACATTGTATTTCTCTAAAATTAGAGGAAAATATCTATAGATTTAATTATAAAATGTAGGAACTGATGAAACATCATTCAGAGTTATGGTTTTCCCTTGATGACTATAAATGCGTTTTTAGTGCTTTTAAAACACTAAAATGTGTGTGGAATACTAGAGAAACCAACCTCATATTTATTTAAAATCATAGGGAAACCACCGTTGAGTTATTTTTGACATGTACTCATAGATAAAACATAAATATGTTATGAAATGTGGTTGGAATGACTCAGCAAACACTTATTAAAGGGAAAAAAAGCCTTTAAAAACTTGTGTCAGGGGTCAAAACTAGGAAAATTACATCATATTTCCATAAAATTAGAGGACAATTACAATAGATTTAATTTTAAATTCTAGGAATCAATGAAACATCATCCAGAGTTAAAATTTTTCCAAGACGACTGTAAACATTTTTTTTGTATTTTAAAACACTAAAACATTCTTGTAATGGTCAAAAGAATAACAAAAAACATCATATTGATGTGTAACCATGGGAAAACCACCTTTGTACTATTATTTGTGGTTATACATATAAAACACATCGATCGAACATGCGGTGTGGTTAGGGGGAATCGGTAAACACTTCTTAAAGGTACAAAAGAATTTAAAAAATGCATTGGGGGGGGGGGGGTTAAAACTAAGACAACGGTGTAGAATTTTATTGAAATCATAGGAAATTGATTGTAGATTTATTTTGGAAATATTAGAACCGACGAAATGTTATTCTGAGTTATGATTTTCCCAAGATGTCCATAAACGTGTTTTTAGTGTTTTAAAACACTAAAACATGCACAGAACAGTTAAAAACTTATAAAATGATATCATATTGATTTGGAATCATAGTAAAACCACCTTTTATTTATTTTTGATGTGTATATGCAGACCAAATGTCTATCTATTGTGCGGTGTGGTCATAATTAATTAGTAAACACTTATTAAAGGTACAAAAGATTTTAAGAACATGTGTTAGGGGGTCAAAACTAGACAAACAGAATTAGATTACCTTGAAATTAATGAATAATGATTGTATATAGAATTGTGAAATTCTAAACTAACATTATTTAATTTTGAGTTATGGTTTTCCTGGGATAGTCGTAAACATTTTTTTAGTGTTTCAAAACACTAAAACATTTGTGGAAATGTAAAAACCATATAAAATGACCTCATATTGATGTGGAATCATGGAAAACCCACCGTTGTGTTATTTTTTAAATATTGGTCATGATATGATATCAATGTCTTTAAAATTAATTTATTAAGTAAATTTTAAGCACACTATACATCGATTTAAAAATTTATTAGAATATTTACGTATCCCTTTTTTAGTTTCAAGTGTTTAATTATATCCTAAATAGGTAAGTTAATGTTTTCAAATGGATTTTAAAGATATATTATTTTTTTATGTTTAAATGTATTCAGTTTTATTAAAAAAAATTATGTTAATCTTTTTAATATATTATCTGTCTTTTATCTTTCACATTTATTTTCTTAAATGTTCTAGTTTTCATTATAGGCAAAAGATGTCAGTAGTTGGTAAGAGTTTGACCATTCTGATCCCCAAAATTGTTTATAAGACAATCATGATAGTATTTAGGTTTCATGGTATGTTAAATTTTATCAATTATTATACTATAATAATGATTTATTATGTTTCGTTTTAATTTCTATTTTCTTTACAATTGATGATATGATGTAGTTGTTTTTAGTTGACAAGATGATGTGGAGGAATAAAAATGTAGTGGAGTTTATGGCATGGACATATATATGGGCATGAATTGTTGTTGGAAACATTTTGTATGTATATATTGATAACTGAGGTATGGGTTGACTGATGTATGGGTTGACTGAGACTAAGGTTAGGATAACTTTTGATGTTTGTATATATGATTGTGGATATATGAATTATGTATGATTAGTTTATTGTATATATTTATGTTTTAGTTTATTTCAAGTTAGTTTCTTTTATATTTATAGTTTTTTATTAAATATATTACAAAAAATATTTTAATTATAATATTTAGCAGTGGATTTTAGAAACAACTGCTAAGTAGATTAATTAAAATTATGTTTAGAAGTGATTAAGGGTAACCTCCAACACAAATAAACACTGCTAATATATCTAGAGGCAGTTAGTTTCATGAAATTTATAGTTTTCCATGGGATTTTCAAAATAAAATGCCACTAAATAAAAATGAAACAATTGCTAAATTCCCCAAAAATGAAAAATACCAAAACCGCCAAAAATTAAAGAAATTGATACTAAATGAGTATTGACTATGAAATACACAAAGGTTTTGGTAACCATCACTATATTATTAGGAGACAGTTTAAATTGATGCCAGTTCATGAAATAGCCACTGCTACTTCCCTCTTTTTTTATAGTATAGGTTTCTATAAGTTCTATTATATAATTCGTCATAATAGGTTATAATGAAAATATAAATAAACACAACCATATCCACCAAAAGTGTTAAACCGGGTTCATATTAAGGGAACACTCTCCATGCACCAGAATAATAGCTGAGAGAAATTCTACCAACTCATTTCATGGTTATTACCCTTAGATACATCTGTTCCAAAACCATGTCTACTTGTAAAATCCATACATGGATGTATTTCTAGGAAAACCACATAATATATACCTTACTAAAACATTTATGTTATTTTCTTATAATTATCCATATCCTCAAAGTTATTCCAAAGGTTTTTTCCCCTAATCCATGTGTTCCAAAATCTAGTTCCCAAACTTTCCACTAAAACTACTTTAATAAAAACTATAAATACCCCAACCCTAATAGACCGGAGTCAGTGGTTAATTTATTACATTGGTTATAGATACATGTGATCACATCCTATATGACCAAATAGCTTAGTAGTCTTAGTAAAAAAGATATAGATATGATTCCCATATTATATTAAAAACACATATAAAATATCTTTAATCCTTGATATATTTCACAATATCCGTCTTTATATCACGGGGAAAAGAAACCAAATAAAGGGTGGGATCATATGGCCAGTAAGAGAATGCATATAGTGAAAGTTATCATATAATAAATAATTTATAATAGATATGGAAATTTGAATAAATAAAATCACATGCCATTTAATCATTAACTTAATCATGAAAAATATTATGGAAGGAATAAATGATGAAAAAATAATTTCATATAAATAATCCTATGATCTTGAAACATATACATGGATATAATTAGTATTTAAATAATCACATGGAAATAAATAATTATTTTTATAGTGATGGAAAGTATAATAGTGGACAGCATAATCATTCCATAAAGGTATTATTCCAATACAACATATATAAACATGTAATTTGTATGAAGATTACCAAAATTAGTTTGTATCATGAGACCTACTAATGCATTGAAGGGATATAATTGGCCCTGAATGTCACATACTATGTCCAATGCATTCATCATATTAAAGGGGTGAAACATAATCAATGTAGACATTGGTATTGAATAACTAACATAGAAAATATTAATATTTTCCTTAATAAATTAATATAAAATATCATATTCCATCAATATTAATACGGTGAATGATATCAAAAATTTACATCCCCAATATAAAATTATATTCACTAAATAATTTTTACATAGATTAAAATACTTTAGAAATATCACTCAAAGATGTCTTGAGGAAAATACCATTTTTATTTTGAAATCACTTATTCAAAATCTAAAAATTTATAAAATATTAAATAAAAAATTTTCATTTAAAATAATCTTGAAAACATGTAAATAAATATTCTAGGAAAATATTATTCATCATAGTTGTAAAATTTATTTGTGCAGTGTATGATAAAGAAAAGATTCTGTTTATAACTTCAGTAATTGGTTCCCCCTTTGGAAAATGATAAGGAGTATATTTTCAATTTTTTTTATAAAATTTCAATCATGGGTAAAATTTTATTTTATTTTTTTTGGATAATATAAAAAAATTATTGAAAACATTTTATTGAAAATTTTTACATGGAAGAAAAATATTCTTAATCGAAAGAAAAACAATGATGGTTTTCCTTAAAAACATTATTTTTGTATCTTGAGTACCTAAGAGTTGAAAATGAAAAGAAAAAATATAATTTTTAGAAATAACTAGAATAGAAAAATATAGATAGGTATTAATATTGAAATATAATATAATTCCCCCAATGGAGACTTAAACATAAACAATCCCAAATAATGATGAGATTATGAAATAAACCCTTACCGCTTTGGTAACTTCTGAATCTTTTCCTACATGAATGAAATAAAATAAAATGAAAATTTAAATACAATGAATATAAATATAATCTTTATATATCATATAAATGTGGTATTATATACACCATATTAAAGAAAAATGTTGTGAATATGTCACATGTTCTATAGAAACAAAGGTGAGATAAGAAACCCTTATAAGATTAATATCATTGAAGTGAAAATTATTCAATGTAGTGATTATGTGTAATAAATATAAATCCACATTGAAAAATTTGAAATAAAACATAATACAATAATAGGTCATTTAAAATATAAACATGGAATAACATAGACAATGAAGTAGATGTATAACCCAGTAAATTGAAATTGTGTAAAGAAACCCCTTACTTTTCCCATTATATCACCACCATTTGATTGATATTAAGGCCTTTCTACGAGAGGTTTATGACCAACATAATGGTTGTGGAATGTGGGAATTAATGTTTAGAGAGGTATTTGGGAATATCTTTTATATAAAAATCAAATCTTAGTTGTGTGAAAAATGTTAAGTGAGTCCCTTTTAAAGGAAAAAAATCAATGGCTTTTTTCAATATTTCAATATTTAAGGGTCATAATGGAAATTATAAATATAAAAAGTGGCACACATAAAGAACATTAATGGTATAATAAAAAATTTCATATATATATATATGATTCATGATAGTATTTTTATAATTTTCAAGTGATTTAAAATTATTTTTCAACATTAAATACTATTTTCAGTTTCATTATCACTATTAACCATACTTGATTTTAAAAACATCATGAGAAAAAATAATTTATAATATAATCTATTAGATAAAAAATATTCCTTCCTAAATATATATAAAATTCATTGGATGCCCAAAATCATCAAAATATTATCATTTTTAATATTTTTAAAATTATTTATTTAATTTTTTAATGTTTTCATAAACATCCCTCCATCGCGACGTAAGTGTTTTAGAAAATTATAATAATTTAAAAAATTAAAAGTAAATTATTAACAATTTTTTTATTAAATATCATTCATATTATTTATATTCACCCATATGGAATATATATTCTTATTCATACTAAGACAACACATTTAACATGTTATTTTGACTTTTTGTACCTTGTGCAAGAATTAAAAAATAATTTGGATAATATTAATCTTATTTAATTCCAAAGCTCAAAATTATAAATCAAAATCATAATTTATATATAATATTGAATAAAAATTAATGTGAATAATTTTTAATTTCCAATTATCATCATTGGGACACCAATTTTGAATTTTTCTATGTTGTGAAAGCACTACATTGACACTAATAAGGACATTCATATTTATCATGAAATATATTATAATTTATATATTTTAAATTTTTTAATGATATTTTTATTATATTATCATAAATTATTTATTCTATAAGTATCATAAATTTATATATCATATTTAGGTTACTATAATATCATAAAATATATTGTGTCTCATAAAATACTATATTTTTCTACTATTCACCAAAATTTTACTTTAAAAACGTCAAGAAAATAATGGAATTTGAATATAAATTTTTAAAAAATAAATTAAATTCAATTTAGATCCATAAAATCATTCCATACCCTAACTTTTACAATACATATCAAATTTAATGCTTTTATATCTATTTACATTGATTTTTTACTAACTGAACATGTGTTACATTAGTGATGTGTAAGCATTTTAGGTAATTTTATAATTTATAAAAATTCAAAAAATACTATCATAAATATAATATATTCATATCCAATGAAATAATTCTTTATCAATCTTAACTTATTTTAATAATTTGGAAAAGTATTAATTTTTTAAAATAACGTGAGTGACATTTTTTTAATAAATAATATTTATTTCATTATCAATGAAAAATAAAATAATTATTCTATATTTTTTATAATTTTATAGGTATAGGAAAAATACTCTCATACAATATAATTATGTAATGTGTTTTTTGATTTCAAGGTTTTACCACATTATTTTACTTGTTTTACCCTTACCGGGGTGATAAATTTTATCATGGTTGTTGTTCATAATGTCAAAAAATAAATATAACATATTCAAAAAAATTGGAAATCCTAATTTAAAATATGGAATCCATTTTTTACTATTAATTTTCTTTAATTTTAGTTTTTTTTATGATTAAAACACAAAACACAATGAAAAACAAGTCTTTAAAAAGGAATTTTTAAGTAATTTTCTTATAGTAAATTAAAAAATAGAATTGATTCCAATGAAAATAATTGGATCATTAAAAATATATGTTAAATAATTTTACTTTGAAACCATTTTAATAAAGAATTTAATTTTTTTACATTCATGAAACAATCATTCAGTTTTCAATTAAAATCAGTATTTTTTACTATTCACTATAAAATTAACCATTTCATGAAATTCTAAAATTTTACCCTATGTTCATTTTTTATGCTGGTTTAATTTTTTTTAATTTTATAAAATATTATTTCTAAATTTTTTATAGATTAATTAAAATTTCCACTTAAAAATTGAAAAATAAAACCATTTTTGAAGGAAGTATATTTTTGAAGTATAATATGAATTTACTGAAAATTGAGTGTTTATTTACCAATAATTAAATAATGCATTGGTATTGAGTTGTTCCTTTATATATTTTTCATAATATAGACAATCCTTTTCATACCCTCAAATTCAATAACTAGGTTATAATGATCAATTTTAAATAATAATATTTCATGGTTTGTTTAATCTTAGTATTGCATGCCATATAAACTACCAAACATATTGTTATTTTAAAATCTCAGTGTGTCGTAATTAGTTTCATCAATGTTATGGGGGCCTTAGTATCATTGGAGGCATCAAATTCTTTATTTTCATC
Source organism: Viscum album (assembly GCA_963277665.1). NCBI lineage: Eukaryota > Viridiplantae > Streptophyta > Magnoliopsida > Santalales > Viscaceae > Viscum > Viscum album. The sequence goes on from OY728142.1 coordinate 404,476,222, forward strand.
AATAATTGTGGTGAAACCAAGTCATCAAGATAAATGATGTCATTGGTGGGGTTTATGTCATCTGATCATCTAAGACATCTATTTCATTAGCATCATAACTTAATTAAAAACATCTCTATATTTTGGGTTCTAAGGGTCATTATTATGTTCAGAATAATTTCATTAATTTCGTTGAGGTTCTAGGGTTATTTTTTTTATCAATTTCATTAGGTTCATTGATAAGGATAGCGTCTTCAACATTGTTGGGGTCATTGGGATTTTTAGTGTCTTTGTATTTATTGAGGTCACTAATGTCTTCATGTCATTATAATCATTGGTTTCATCTATATCACTAAAATAACTGGGTATAGTGATGTTTTCAGTGTTTTCTATATTGTAAGGTTATTTGGTTCATCATGATCATTGGTGTCATTAGTATTTCTAGGATCATTAACATGATTTTTTCCATCACCGATATCTAAGAAATCAATGGAGTTATGGTCACTAGTATCATCAGGGTCATTTTTTTCTATTGGTTTCATTGAAGAAATTAGTATAGTCAAGATCCTTAGTGTATTTTGTTTCATTTTTTCATTAGTATAATTGGGTTACCAGGTGAATTTCATCTTATATTTTGTCATGGACTTTGGGGTATTTCGGGTAATCAGAGGTGTCGATGACATTGGGTCATTAGTGATATCTATGTTTGGAGTGTTGTTGTGATCATCAAGGTAATCAAAATCATTAGAAGAATTGAGGATTTCACTTTCATAAATTACATTAAATTTTTTAGTGTCATCATTGTCATTTACATCATCAGGGTTAACAAGATCATCTTGGTCATTGATATCATTAGAACTATTAGTGTTTCTAGGGCCATGAGTGTCATAAATTTCATAGGTTTCATAGGGTTTCATTGCATTTTTGACATCATCAGAATAATTAGGGTCATTTATGAGTCAACTTTGGTGGAAATGGTGGTATTTAATACATTTTTATGACTATTTGTTTCATCCATGTGTTTATATTCATCTGTATCTTTGGTGGTGTCCACATCATTCAGATCATCAGGACCATTCATGATGTAAGAGTGATCAATGTTGTTAGATATATCAGTCACATTATGTTTTTAGTTTTATTAGGTTATTTTGGTCTCCAATATTATTATCATCATTGGGTAATCAAGGTTATCTATATTAATTGGTTTTGTTTGAGTCACCAAATTTTTATAATCATCCTGGTTTTCCACATTATAAGGGTTATCAGAACCATCAATGTCATCAGTGTCATCAGAGTCCTCGATGACTTCCATGTTTTCAAATTCATTTATTTCTTTAGTGTTATTAGTGTCTTCATTGTCATCAGGGAATTATGTTTTTATATATATATTTTTTCATTGGGTTTATCAATTTAATATTCTCCATAATTGAAAGTTTCATCAAGGTAGTTGGGTTAGTCGGATTGATTAGTGTTGTTATGATCAACAACACATTGACCATCATTAAGGCCACTGTTTTTAATGGTATTTAGGATCATTAAGGTCATTAGTTTTATAAGGGTCATCAATTTCATTGGATATATTGTGCTAATATGTATCATATGGGTTATCTATGTCATCAATGTTATTTTGGTCATTTAGTCCCTTGACATCATTGACCTCATGAGCTCCATCATGGACATAGGTATATTTAGGATAATATAGGTAATTTGGTTCATCAATGTCATCAATTTTGTAATGGATTTTAGCATAATTGATGTTAGCATCATTATTATGGATATCCATTCCTTTTGGTTTTATAATTTTACTAAATTCATAGTAGGTTAAATTGAGAAGTAAATAATAATATCATAATAAATTAGAGAAAAAGCTATTTGAATTCGATATTTCTATCTTATGATGTAATAATCTATGACACCTTCATTTTAAATTTAGATACAATCAGTTAAACCTATATCAATTTTGGTTCATCCTAGATTGATTTAATTTATATTCCCTTAACCTAATCCCCAAAAAATAACTTAACATCCATTTAACATCCATTTGATACCAACCAACATGACCAAAGAACAACATACATATATTTTAAATTGATTCTATAATTTAAACATTATATCTCAAAAATAATCACAAAACACATGAAACAAAAGTTTTATCATATTTAGATATCATCTATATGATCATGTTCTTATATAACAAGTCTTTAATGTTTTCTGCAAATAGTATAATCATGTGATAACCTTCTCAACACATCATGGCTTATACTATTCTTTATAAATAAGGGAAATATAAATAATAATTATGGTGAATTCTCAATAAGGTTAAAAATAAGTGATAATAATTGAGGATCATAAATGCATATAATATGAGAATATGAGTTTTAGGGGTTATTCAAAGTGAAAGAGAATAACATAATATAATGACACTTAATAAAAAATATATCATGGATCATAATTTCGGGAAAAATTATTTTTTTAGTAAAAATGTTCTTTTAGAATAAGGAATCACGAGTTAATAATATTTGAACATGACATAATCATGATTCATTACATAAGAATAGGGCATGTATATGTGCAACATAAATCATGGTTGACCCCAAATAAATTCTTCACAAACATGATTACGGTAGCCAGGATCATATAACATCTTGTTCTTTTGATAACCACCCATATACCTTATTTGGATTTAGTTAACCACTAATGTACCAAAACATTTTTTGTCTTAGACTAACTATTAGTGTACTAAAATGTTTTGGGCTTGGGATAACCATCCATGCACTGTAAAATTATCTCATTTGAGAAAAAATATTTACCAATGAATTAGATGGATATATAATACCCCACCCATAAATTAGTAATAAAAAGTAAATATGTTTAAAGCATTAAATCAACCATTTATTATATCATTAAAAACCATGGAAAAAAATTGTTCTTCTATCATTTCCAAATGAAATAATATAATATGATAGCAAATGTATTTTTGTTGATTCCAAATATTAAGTCATCTAAATTAATTAAATAATAAAACCACTTAGAGGATGATAATGAAAATTATTTTATAAACATGACATCATTTAGAGGTATACAGAAAAATTAGAGTAAAATAAATCTTTTGTACCATGGTTTTAAAAACAATCTTATAAGCCACATTCAAAAATACATTTCAAGGGGTAAAAAGAAGGAATTGAAAACATTAATTTTAAAAAATTATAAATATTTAATCCTTTAAAATAAATTATGTCAAAAATATAAAATGTGGAGTGGAAGGTTAAAATATACATCAGTGGAATTATATCCATTTATTTATTCTTCGAATACGTTAAAACTTATTCTTTAAATAAAAAAATCAGTAAAAAATGTGAATATTTTTTATTTAAAAATCAAGGAAATATGAATAAGAATAATTAAAAATAAGAAAGGTTACAAAATATGTTAAAGGTGATCATGTGGTATATGATTATTTTTACACTTTTGAAAATAAAGTGAAAAATAAACCATGTAGAAAATGTTAAAAAGATAAATTTTAAACCTTGTAAAAAACAAAAAAGGATACATAACACGAACATATCCAATCATTAAATAAAAGAGAAGGAAATTATTAAAAAAATATAAATAATATGGACATGACAATGAAAATTTCATTAGAATGGATGGTATTATTCTTAATAACATATTATTTTTATAGAGACAAAAATTCATTAAAGAGGGAAATTTTAAGGTAAATGTGTAATTTTAAAATAGAGAATGATAAAATAAAACATATTATAGATAAATTTAGAATAAAATAAAATTTTAAGAGAATATTAATGTAAGAGAGTTTATAATCCAATAAAAAAGAAACTCAGTAAACAAAAAAATTACGGGTTTCATAACATTTGGATCAAAATCACTTGAAAGAGTGAACTTGAAATGGATATTTTTGTATTATGAATAATGATATAATCATGATACAATACTTCCAATGGTAAGAATATAAATTATATAAAATAAAATAGCTGCATAATAAAAAACCACTCAAATAAGTGAATTTGAGATGAAAAATCTTTATCTTGGATTCCTTATTGGTCGGGTGTCCTCTAACATATTTTATAATAAACTAATGAATATTAATAATATATTTCACAACTTTATTTGAATTCATTACATTTTATATTAAACTAATATATTCATTTATTACATAGTTAATATTTTTTTAGTCAGTATTGATTATCTGTGTTATAAGTTTTAATAATTTTTTTTTATTTTTTTGTATAATATTTTTTATTATAATTCCATGTGCTTGAGTTCATCACCTCAAGAATAATATACTTAATAATATATAATTCCCATAATTATTCATGAAGTTCATAGTTCACTCCATGGGAGTTTCGAATATTATTATTTACAATGAGATCTATAACGCATTTGTTTCAGTAAATTTTAATGAATAAAAGGGGATATATTAATAATTTGTTAAATATTAATATTACCATTTTAGAACCAAAAAAACGTTATTAAATTATTAATATCATATCATATCTGTATCACTAAAGTTAAAATCTTAATATATTTCCCAACATAGATTTACATTTTTAATGATGTATTGGTATTCTTGTTTTGGGCTGTTGAAATCAATATGATAATTTGTTGTTAAAATTATTAATATAATGGATATTTTATATTAATATAATATTAATCATGTCATAAATATCTTATTTATTCATTAAATTTATTTCTAGAATCATCCATGTATGGCGGTGATGAATAATGAATTTTATTATACATGGAAGCAGTAATATGACCATAACACGAGTGACGTTTTCATTTTCCAAGGGATGGGAGGAAGGTAGGTAATGATAATTAAATAAAAATAAAATGGATTAATTTACTAATGATACTTATTTCATCATATTAATATGGGTATTATAGATTTTAAGGATGTTTAAGAGGAATGAACTTAAAATAACTGGGATAAAACAATTTCTTCTTCATTTGATATCCTTATTTAGATCACTTTTTAATCCATCTTAAATTAGTATTTTGGTGATAAAAAAACTCTACAGTGTGGGAGAGTGGATTTTTTAATTCCCAAATATTTTATATGAATTCCTTATTCGATAACTTTTCTTACAGAAAACCCCAAGTATAAATGATCTATAATATATTATGGTCATTATAAACTATCTAGTGGATTGAAGGTTATGAATATGATTAAACAAATTATTAAATATAAGTATAATTTTTTCCTTAATTCCTAAAAAATAATCATAAAATTTTAATAAAATCATTTCATGATAAAAATACCCATTTTTCTGAAGAAATGTATTTTTCTAGGTGTTATAATTTTTTTGAAAACAAGTATGTTGATCATTGTTAAAAATTAATTATAATTAAATTTATTATTAATGTATTATTAATATTTTATAAATTAGGTATCTAATGATTAGGAATGAAGATAAAATCTTTTGAAGGTAATGAGTTATTTCTTAGAAAATTGTTTTTATGTGTGAATTTTTTTATCATAATAAATTAAATAAATAAATATTTATTAATTATGTTAATGAAATGTATATAATATATATTCAATAATTTATTTTAACATTCATCTAATATTTTTTTCTAGGAATGTAATGAGAACAAATCTGGGGAAATGCATAAAAATGAAAATTTTAAAAAAATTGTTTTTAGTGTGTTTTTAAAGATTATATTAAAATTAATTTCTACCACTTACAGAAATTGAATTTGGTAAAATTGTTTCCATATTTTTAGTAATTATTTAAATTTTTATAATGATGTCACTTTCATTTTTTCCATAATGAGTAGTAAAAACAATAAAAAGTTATTACCACAGTTAGGGTTAAAATTGGTTTATCGAGGGACTAAACGAAAAGATAAGTTTACAAATTCCACTTAAAATTATCAAAATATTATTATTTTAAGATATTTCAACATTATGTTATCTTAACTTATAATTATTATCCATTTGGTTCTAATTTCACAAGAATGTGACTTTGTGTCATTTAATTTGTTTAGTAATTCCATGTGTGACCCTCCCTCACTTATAAATGGGAACCTATTATCCTATATTATTCACATATTTTTTTTCATTATATCACAAAACATAATTTCCCAAAAACTATCCTAGATTCCTTAAATTTGTTATTTGGATTCTGGTATAACTATAATATTATCCAATGAAGGCGTAAGTTGTAAGCCAAAAAAGTTCTCTTATAGATAAGGTAATCATCTTACCCAACTCCTTGAATGTTTATTTCTTATTATAATTATTATAAATATATTTTATACATACTAAAATAATAAATTTATTATCATAAATAATATTATATATTATCATGTTTTTTGTAAAACCATTTTCCACCTCATTTCAATCAAATGGGAAATGGAAGTATCACTCATGCATATGTGTGGATATCGCCTCCATATAGTTATATGATTCATTTTCCACCAAATATTTCATGGTTTTTTATTATTATGGTTTAATGTTTATATATTATATTTATGAAATAATTACACTTCTTTAATGATAATTTCTTATCAACCATCATACCATCCCATCCATTGGAAAATGATAATGTCGCTCGTGCGTGCGTGTGGTCTACCACCTACATGAAGTGATGTGATTCATTTTTAATTTCCAATTTATATGGATAGTAATAGGGATGATATATATTATATTTATTACATAATAAATACTCTATAAATTTGAATTATTTTTTAACATTATTTAATTCTTTCCATTGAAAAGTAGAAACATCACTTGTGCGTACGTACAGACTACCCTCTCCACGAAGTGATGTAATTCATTTTTCATCACCACATTATATTAATGGTTATAAAAGTGTATATAGTACGGAAATATTATAATTATAAAATTATTTATATTATGTATATGATTTAACCCGAATAAATTTTAAAAAACTATTATAAGAGAACTAAGAGATACATGAAAAATGAAGCACTTAACACCCAAAATGAGGCTAATAATGAAATATTGTTAACAAAAAGATGATAATATGATATAAATAAACCATTTATAGTATTATAAGTATGAATATGGATTTATTATATAATTATAATAATTTTTAATTTATTATACATGAGGTTAAAGTGCTAACTAAGAATGTTAAACTTGAGGTAAGGGTTTCTCATATCACTTTTGTTTTAGTGAGATATAGGCCATATTAACCACTTATGTCTTCCATGTGGTGTATATACATCTAATTTCATATGATATATATATATAATATTGATTTTCATGGTTTTTAAAGTTCCATTTGAAGTTATTTATTTCATGGGGGTTATAATTCAAAATTTACCATAGTGGTAAGGGTTTTATGTTGCAACCTCACTTTTTATTGAGATTATTTATACTGAAATTTACAATGATGAAATTATATGATCTATTTATGAAAAATCTTATGTATTTTATTATCCTAAAGTAATTCTATAAATTAAAAGTTTTTCTTTCATTTTCCACACTCTATGTACTCAAAATTATGAAAGAAGGTTTTTTATTGAAATATGATTTTGTTTTCATATTTGGTCAGGAATAATTTTCTTCTGTGTACATATTTTCATAAAACAATTTAAATAATGTTTATAATATTATAAAATTATTAATTAAATTTATTTATATAAATGTTTTATTTTCTTTAAAATAGTTTAAAGATTATATTCTTAATATTTTCTGGATGATATACTTTTTACCATATGTGTAACTAGAATATTTGTTTTAATATTCACAGAATGAATGGATTTTCCCTCTATCATGAATATTTTATACTTGAATATTACATTAATATTTTACAACGTTATTTTAAAATAATTTTTTTTCTTTAATATTCTATAAATTTTTCGATTATAAATATGTTTTTTCAAAATGAAAAGGAAATTTTCATAAAAAATGTTCCAGTGATCCTTTAAAAGTATTTTCATGTATGAAAACATCCATTGATGTTACTTATGATTCACTAGGGATATGATCCAATGATACGATACTTATTCTTTCTCATCATGGATATTTATTATGATGATTAAATCCTGATGAAACCCATTTTCTTCTTTAGACGTTAATCTTTGATGAAATGATAAATGTTTTCCTGATCTCGTGGAATACGTATGAATTACTTATGATTATATGACATGTGGGTATATTATATACATCTAGTTTATAGGGTAATGTGTGATGTTTATGAGATCAAAGTGTACATGGGAGTTTATCCTAATCCTGAAAGAGTGTACACATGAGGTTATCTCAAGCCCCAGAAGTGGGTATTTGGGAGGCTATCCCAAACCCAAAGAGTGTACATGGGGGGTTATCCTAATACCAACATGTGATGAATGTCTTGGAATATATCCTTGAAAAATGATTTCAGTAATTATTATTATGAAATACTTTATTCCACTGTCATATGACATGTTAATATGTTAAAGTTTATTTCTCATGGCTCATGATATTTTATTCTCTTACGATTCATGTCTTATAAATAGCCAAAAATTATTACATGATTCATGATAACGATCTATGAATTATTGGGTATGATTTTATAATTTTATTCTCATGCTATTATACCTTTCTGATCATCTTATTCTGACTTATGATCATTGACTGATATCTCAAATGTTTAGTATTATTGAGCATCCAAGATCACCCTTTCATATGCTTTCTTTTCCCAGGTTATAATGAAAGGTTTTAAGTTGCATATGAATAATAAGTGTTTAATGTGAGAGTAATGTATGGGATATGTTTATTATCTTTCATGAAATAATATGACTATGCATCTAGTCTTAAAAGTACTAAAACCGTATGGTCCTTGAGCAGCTATTGTTATTAAATGTATCGATTATTCATCTAAAATGATGAAATATTTTTTTATGTAATATTTGGGTCACCCCAAGGTTGGGATATTTTTTAGACCTTTTTTTGTGCTAATAATATTTCGGAGTTAGTACAAGTACGGTGGATAATGGGTTCTTTTATAGGTTATAATAGTGTAATTTTTTGAAAATATAATTTCTTAATATTAAAAAGTGATGTCATAATTGAGGAAATTGGATAAAAAATAGAAAATAGATAGGAAAGGTCGTTTTATGTTAATAAATACCTCAACCATATATTTATGTATTAGTTTTTGTAATATTTTGAGACTTTACATTTTAATTTTTCATTTTTACCACATTTTAACCTTTACCGTGGTGACAAATTTATACCTTGATAAATTATTTTTAGGAAAAAATAAAACTGAACATATTGACTTATTTGGAAATAATGATTCCAAATATAATATCCATTTTTTATGATCAAATATCTAAACTAGATAAAATTTATTTTTAATATAAACACATATATCAAAAATAATTTTTTTGAAAACATATAAGTTTAAAAATAAATTAATTTATAATTATTTTGAGGAAATATTATTAATATAATTGAATCCCAATAAATTTATTAGTTTAATATTAAATAATTTGGTGTTATTTTATTCAAAAATACTGAATGGAATCATGTGATTACTTAATTAAAGGGAAAAACCAAAAATAGTTTTTTAATTAGATTAAAATATAAATTATTTATCAAAATATAAATCATATATTTCTATAACTAAAATTTTATTTTTGAATGATTTATTTTAATCATTAAATAAATATTTCTTCTAATAAATTAATTTTAAATTTTTTAAGTTGTTCGATTTTTATAAAAACCGTATTTTCACTATTCATTAGAAATTAAGAATTTTCAGAAAAAAATCACATTAATATTGTTTTCACTTAATGAATCTAAGATTGAATTTAATTTTATAAAATTTTGATTGATATTTTTAAAAAAATTAAAAATTAATTGAAAAAGTAAAATATAATGAAAACAGTTTTCATTAAAAAAATAATTTTTAAAAAATTAAGTGATTTTAATAATGTTTCATATGAGTTAATAATTAAAAAAGTTTTAATATATTTGTTTTTAAATTTATTTTTTTAGAATTATCCTTTAAAATAGATGAATTTTATGTTAAGATACAAATAAATGACATTTAAAAAAATCCTTGAAAATTATCGCTTTTAATATTAATTGATTTTAATCACTCACTATTAACTATTTATCTTGTACTATTAAATCCTCATCAATTAATTATAATTATAACACATCAATTTGTTCTTAAAATAATTAATAATAATATATAAGGAATTTAATCATTTTAATCAACTACAATCATTTTATTTTATAGAGAATTTATTCTAATTGTACTTTCCTTAATAATTCCCCATATTGGGTCCTAATTTTGTATTAATGATTATCCTTCATTTTTATATTTTATCTCATTAAAAACTATTGATTTTATTTTAATTTTGTTGTTTTATATGAAATATTTCTTTCAATATAGTACTTGTTTAAAGGAAAATACAAACTAAAATCTCGGGGTGTCGCATTCTACCCACTTAAATAAATTATATCATCACAATTTTATTTTTTTATCACTGATGAAAATATATGATGGTATTCTTATTAAACTAATTAATTTGGATATAATTTCAAATAATATATCTCACTAACTTATGTAATACTGGTACACTCACGTTTTCCCTCGTAGTGGGAATATACCCAGAATTGAGTTTCTCCCCTATCAATCGATTCTAATACCCCTCATTATTCTGTATTAAGAGCCATAAAATAGAAATGATTCCCATTAAGAGTTTATAGTCATCCTTTCACTGTTATATATTCATAGTTTGGTCTGGGATATGAAATTTCACTTCCCTATCCTGGAAGTTAATATTGAATCTATGTGTAGAGTGAAAATCATTGCCCAAAAAGACATCAAATTCATCTAAATGAAGAATAATAAGATTTATAGGAATCAAACTAAGAAAAATTTCTATCAAAGAGAGGTTATAGACATGGAATTAAATAATCATATAAATAAGAGTTTTTAATAATAATTATTTATCTAAATATCAATTCTCTAAGAAACCATTAGGGATATAAAGGAGAGGGTTGATCCAGAATGAAAAAAGACAATTTTAGTTCTATAGTGGATGATGAGTGTACATTACACTACTTTAATTTTGTTACCCACTTCAACTGTAGTGATCTCATAATCTTCTACTTGATCCATGGGATTAGGATATTGGTGAAATTAATTAACATCATTAGCCCACGGGTTTGTAGAATTGTTTGTGTAGTCACCATAATTCATAAAATTGAATCATTGGTGAGTGGATAGTGCCTTAGAACATGGTTTCCCTCATTTAAATTCATTAGTTGAACACTTTATATATTCTTAACATTCATGTGCTCAATTGCCTTTTTTTCATACTTCAATTACTTCTTCATTATTTTGAGATAATTCCTATAAAGACCTGAAAATCACATGTGATCTTTTTAAAATTATTTGGGATTATTATGAGTTTGCGAAAATTTATGGCGCATGATTCTAAGGCCTGGTGTGCCATAAATGAATTTCTGAACTTTTTTAAGGTATGTTCAGTAAACATACGGGCGAAGTTTTCTATCTTTTGGATCGATGCTCTGATTAAAAATACGAGGGCACCATTGATTCTGCAGTGTTGATTTTTAGTAAGGGAAGCTTCACTTCAACTCCAGTAGGTCGGGAGAAAAAGTTAAATTTTTAACTTTAGATAAAAATAATAAAATAACTTAACATGTTATTTTATTTTCATTTTCTCCAGCAGATGAGCGGTGGTAGTGGGGACCGGTGACTTGTCAAGCCAATTAATGGCTTGAATCTCCTTTATTTGTAACCGCACCATTAGGGAATTAATAAGTTCATTCATTAAATGAACCTCATTTAATTCCATGGTGCGTTACTTACCTTTTCCCCTCTATTTAATTAAGGCTTGGGGTGGAGTTTTGACATGGCTTAACCAAGAAAGGTACCTATGGTGAAGTGACACAATGTCTTCCACCAATGAAGTAAGGAAGTTTGGGCGGTGATGATCCAAGATTGAAAAATGCTGATGAAATTACTATGATAGGGACTCTCCTTCTACCAATGAACATGATACCTCTGACGGTTCATGAAGTAGGGGGTTTATTGTTGAAATTGTCTTTGATGAATTAAAATTCTCCCCACTTGATATCATGTTAATGTGGAGGTAGAGGAAAAAATGAACAAGGCCCGGACCCTCCACCTCTTCATTCTTGTTGTGTTCTTCAGGGAAAAATCCTTCAACTTATCAGAATTTGGAATCTGGGAGCCGCATAGCTATGACGACATTCTAGGGAGCCCATAGGTGCATCTGGAAGGAAGAACGAACCACCCGAGCTCACCCGATGGCCCGAGGAAGAATCGCCAGTGCGATACCGTTGCGGCGACACCAACGGCTGACAGTAGAGGACGATATCAGCCACTGACAAACACCAACCATAGTGGAAGACCAACACCGATCGATGCCGCAGTGGTTGGGCGGGCAACCGACAGTGGCCGGCTACAAAGGTGGAGTATAGCATCCCACCTTTTTATCACATAAACTTTCATTACATTTTACAAAACTGAGGATCTTTAAGGTTGAGTGTATTGGAAACCAGGAACTTAAAACATGAAAACATAAAACATTCTTCTTAAACACTTGAAAGGATTCTCCTCATGTTCATCCTAGGTTCATTACTACATCTCAGAACCTGGGGACATACATCAAAAGAAAGGGTGAGCAGAAGGCCCAGTAAGGGAAACATGAGAAACATTTTTACATGTGAACTTGAGATACTTCAATAAGGTCATGAAAAGAACTTTAAGGCATGAGAAAGAAATCATGAGGCATATCATAATAAAAACAACATTTTTCATAACTTTAATATGTGGCTACAAAATTTAATATTGACAATCATTTAGTTTCACCAAGGTCCATCCCCAAGGTGTCATTAAAAATTACCAAGGTTATTCACCAAGGTATCAGTCTAAAAAGTCATCTCTAGAGATTAAGTCTTTACCCAATGCATTGGAGCGCTATCTGGGCGCACCCTTGAAATGTCTTTATTATCATGTGATCCACATATATCATCATCAATCATTTCATAAACAACCCATATAGCATAATAGAAATGGGTTTCATTTCATAACCATAACGTTTTTTAAAAATTTCTTTAAAGACATGATATTTATGTCACTTTAAACCCACAGAAAAGGGAAAGTGGGTTTCATGTATGTAAATCCCAGAATTTAAAATATAACATTTTAATATATATGTGAATACCCCTATAGAAATAAGAGCTTTGAGTATTCACTTAATAACATAAAATAATTTTGAGATAAATAGGGAGGCATTTTGAGACGAAAACTATGCAGCATAACATCTATGATACATGGTTTTAGAAAACATTGAAAAGAGAGGGGACATGGGTCGAACATTCATAAATGACCCATAAAACAGTATAGGGACATAATATAAGGGATTTAAGAACATGGTAATGAAATTTGAAAATATACCATATGAAATGAAGAACATGAAAGGAAGACAAAATAAGATTTCTCTTATGAAAATTCTGCAGCCTAACGGCGTCACATAAACTTCAACCAAAAAATGAATTGATGAGATCAAATAGGGTCTCTCATCATATAAACATAAAATATCTGTATGATAGATATAGAGATCATACCCCAACATAATAGAAAGTAACTTTCAAGACTTGACATGGAATTAGAACTTTGAAAAATGAGAAAGGTGAATGAATCCCTTAAACATTCGGCAGCCTAATGGCATCACTTAAACATCAACAAAAATGAATTGATGAGATCAAAAAGGGTCTCTCATAATATGAACATAAATGATCAGTATGATGGATATAGAGATCATACCCCAACATAACAAAAAGTAACTTGAAAGAATAGACATGAAAGTAGAACTTCAAATCGAGAGGGGTGAAGAACCACTTAAAAATTCGGCAGCCTAACAGCGCCACTTAAAAATTCAAAATACTGAATTGAAGAGATCAAATGGGGTATCTCATCATATGATAATAAAAGATATGTATGATATATTTAGAGATCATACCCCAACATAATAAAAAGGAACTTGAAATACTTTACATGAAAATAGATCTTGAAAAATGAGAAGGGAGAAAGAATCCGTTACAAAAATTTCGACATCCTAACGGCGCCACTTAAAACTTCATAAAACGAAATAATGAGAGTAAGAGGGGATCTATAATTATGTGAAAATTAAAAGGGAAGTAATAGGAGTATAAAAGAACACCCTTTAACATAAGAACATGGAGCATAAAAGAAATTACATAAAAGAGATTTCTTGAAAAGAAAGAGAGAGGCCGGATCCCTTACCTTAAAACGTAACTCTTAAAACTCAAAGGCTGGGACCTTTAGGGATTGGGGGCACCTTTGGAGGACTCCTTGGGAGGTAATGAGACCATAACTTCATTTGGGGAGAGTGGGGAGTCGAATGGATGAGAGGATGGCTTGGTATTTATAGGGAAAGTGAGGGGACAAGGCATTAATGGCCAAGGGACACCTCATTAGTGGTTTTGGAAAAACCATGGGCTTGACCATGGTATTTGCCCATGGTATTGGCCACTTGGGACACATCATACCTTATCTTACTATTCATAAGTCGACCATATTGATTACATACTTAATACATCATTTAATGATGTCATTAAACACCCGTAACATAAAAACTGTATTTTCACTATTCATCGAAAATTCAACTTTCTCAGAATAATCCCAAAATTTCACCTTAACAAAAAATAAATTCTCTGATTTTAAAAATGAAATCCATTTTATAAAAATAATTTTCTAAATATTTTTAATTTATTTTTTTAAATAAATACACTATTCACCGAAAATTCATTTTTTGAGAAAAAACCCCAAAAATTACTATAATATAATATCGGTGCTCTGAGTTCATGAATAAAATCCATTTTATAAAAATAATTTTTTAAATATTTTTAATTTAATTTTTAATTAAAAAACTCTATTCACTCGAAAAAACTAATACTTGAATAATAATTTATGAAATCGTTATTTAACCATTTTATTGAATCACATTACTTAATCAAGGTGCCAAGATTATATTAATACATTCTTTAAGTGAGATTACTAATCCATTTGGACACATTAATAATCCTAATCATAAAATCATTATTCATAATTTACTATTCATCAAAAATTAAGTTGATCTTATTATACTCTAAATTTCGTACTGAGCATAATTGTAGAAGACCATTTTTTGAATATCATTACTCATTTTTAATTATTTAAGGTTTACATAAACATTTTTAAAATATCCTTTTTCTAAAATTCATCAAAAATATGCATACTATATTTATCCGGTCATTTGAAAATTCATAAACTTCATCATAAGAAGAAATCCCAATTTTTATTTAAAACAAAGGATTACACAAGGCAGTTACGGTCTCTTTACATAGCCCCTTATCACACCAGCATAGGACCTAAGTGTAAGGTGTGCTAAGATGAGGGAATCTGAGGGACGCTCGGCTAACATCGCACGAGTAATAATTTCTATCAGTTTGAACTTCTCACAATGGTGATTCCGTTCTAGATTCACACGATGAAGTTCGGCTTGGGTTTGGTCCAGAGCAAAGCCCAATGGTGCTACCTCCTTCCCAAGTTCTGTTAGATGGGTTTCGATCGGTCCAAGACTAGTGGGTAAGGCCATCGAATATTCTTTCTATATTAATTAACCAAGATTACTTGTATTTAGGGACAATAATCAAAACGTTTAGTTCCCAGTGGTCATATTGACCAATGGTCATATAACAGTCAAAACCCAATGGTCTCATTTTAATTATACTCATGTTATCAAATGAAATAGTTTTGTTGAGTATCAAAAATAAAATAACACACAAAAATAGGAAACAAAATTTATTCAAAATTTCAGGTCGTTACATGGAGGCGGTGCGCCATCACGCAACATGCTAAAGGAAGAAGAAACATCAAAGTCGTGACAAGCTTGCAAGTGACCCACCTCTTATGGGGCCCACAGGTGAGAAGGCGGTGCCACCTGACACCACCCTTAATAAACTGAACGACTCTTTGAGTCGTTCGGGAGGTGGACCACATGACCCCTGTGTGGGTCATGCCAACCAGCGGGCCAGACCATCCGGTGGACCATGCCCAAATGGTGGTCTGGGAAGGTATGCAACCCTACCCAACAAGGCCGGTCCAGGCTAGTTCAGGTCGGGCCGGGTCGGTTCGACCAGACCCGGGCCCCTCTCGGTCCTAGTTACGCTAAAGTAACTGTATTTTGTGAACCGAACGTCCATTTCACGAACCGTCTGTGGAGATGGGGTCCTTGGAGAAAGAAGGTCCTTTTGATATACTCCATGAGAGTTTTGGAGAAAGTAGGAGTATGACCGGGTTGGATCGACTCCAAATCTAACAGGGCACTCGACACTAAAATGCCAATAAATTCAAGACTGAGCATCCGGTTTATGCGCCGTCTATTGCATTGGGACCCTTATGACGTGACAGATCATAGTGTTACTTCTTGGTGAGAATTCATGCTGGCTCAAATACGACCAATGGATTCACGAGCGATTCTCCCAGAATCAATCGTACTATGAGAGGGAATCTTGTGGATGACAGTGAGGTATAATTTGGATATAGATCATATGGAGGTTAGTACCAAGTGATCTTGTGTGGGTCAGCACCTAACTATCCTATGTGGATCATCATCGAGTGATCCTATGTGGATCAACAGTATGCGACCTGATGAGGACATGCCTCAGAGTGGCCTGTCGTGGATCAACGACATAATGATCCTCTGTGGGTCAGTGCTCAGCGATCCTGTGTGGATCAAAAAATACCAATATGGTGTGGGTCAGATTCTATGTGGGTCTTGTGGGGGTTAGTACCTATTCACTCTGGCGGGTCAGATCCTATGTGGGTATTTCGGGGGTTAGTACCTATCGATCCTATGTGGGTCAGACTCCGTATGGTCAGCAGCAATGCCTCTCAATAGAATAAAATGATCTAGCTTCTCAACTATTCATTTGTACTTCTATGATTTACTTATTCTTGGTTTGAGTTGTGTCTTTGTTTTTTGTGATTTTTGATTGAGATTATGCTTTGTGGTTTTTCTGTGTGGAATTTTGAGAGACCTTAGGGGGTCTCAGGATCCCTACTGGGTATACTTATACTCACCCCTACACGGGTTTCACCTACAACTTGTTGTGTTTTGTGCAGATGACAAGCATCTTGGTTGATACTTGAAGGAGCCAGGACCAGGTATTACATGAAGGAGATTGGCTGATGTGGAGAGCAATAGAGATGAGATGTACCTACCCTTCAGGTAGGATCCTTGGTGGACAATTCTAGGAGTTGTTTTCTTATTTTCAGTTGTAATTGTACCTTTCATTTGGGCTTGTATTCCAGACCCTTTTACTTTAAGTACACACCTTCACTACTGTACTTTTACTTCATGGTTTCATATTGTTGTGTTCTTGGATTGTGTGTTTGTACATGTTTATAGTAAATGCCATCCCATTTTAGAGACATTCATTTCCAATGCTAGTCGCAAACCCTTGGCCTATAGAAGGTGGGCTTGGGGTAGTCATGGCATGGGCCCTGAGGGATGGGTCGTGACAAAGTGGTATCAGAGGAGATAGTTCTACTGAAGAACTAGGAATCTGATTTTTTCATAGAGAAATAGTGTTAAGTTTTTTGAGTATGTTTTTTAGTTCAGGGAGTCTAGTTTTGGTGCGGAGGCCGACATATACATACACTCGGACCATAAATTCTGATTTCTAAATCAATGCATGAAAACACTAATTGCATGTGTTTTTTAAATGTTTTTTACTTTGATCTCTTTTGAGTCATATAACTAGGTATAAATTATTGACCGTGGTACACCTATTTCTTTTTAGGATACCCCCATGAATATAGATTTCCAGGATTCCTGAGAGAGTACACGATGAAGGTCCACCGAGAGACAAGGCCTTGGTGTAGGTCCCTCTTACTATGGTAGAACCTTTCGACAGTGGACTAGCAACACCACCACCCGTTGGGCAGCAGATGCTACCAGCCTCACCAGTAGACCGTGCATGCCGACTGAGCGCATTTCACGAGTTCCATAGAGAGAGGAATCAAAGGTTTCGAGGCGAGACAGATCCCCAAGAAGTTAAGGACTGGCTGGAGGTTGTGGCTAGAGTTTTTCACATGGTTGAGACACCAGTAGAGCATATGGTTATCCAAAATGCTATCCTTTTCTATGGTATAATAGGGATATAGTGAATCCTCATGCTCCTGTAACATGATGAGGCGATCCTCACCTGGATGGACTTTGAGAGCCTCTTTAGGGCAAAGTTTGTTCCAGCGACACTACGCTCAGTACGTATCCAAGAGCTGCTGCACTTATTGCAGGGAAACTTATCTGTATCCCAGTACTTGACGAGATTCCCTGAACTCTCATGCTACTCCACTAACATGGTACGAGACCCATTCTTCAGGGCCTGGACTTTTGAGCAGAGTCTCTTACAAGATATCATAGCATTTATGATATCATTGAATATCCCAATGTAGGCTGGAGTGTTTGAGTAAACATTGTTGGTGGAGAGATTCATAGTTTACCAGACTCTGATGGTGAGATCTACCACCGGACGACAGGTATCCGGGTTATCTAAAGGAGGCAGTAGACAGATGATGCAGAGGTCCTAGTGGGCCAGACCCACTGGTGGATGACCCCAGGACACAGGGTCAGAGGTGCGGAGCTTGGGAGGTTGAGAAGGTCAACTGGGAGGCAGATTGTGCTTCACGTGTGGCGGGTATGGCCACATGACTCGCGACTGCCCGACCCATTGTACCGACGATCAGAAAATGGTCAAGGGACCACTGATCCCGATGAAAATATTTGAGCGAGTAGGTCCGTAGGGTGGAGGAAGAGGTAGAGGATCATGCCATACAGTAGGCGATGGGTGTCGATTTGAGGTTCTACCACCACCACTACCAGGAGGTCCACCCAGAACACAAGGAGTAGGTGGACAAGGGTGAGCACAACTATAGGTAGTACAGGCCTATGTCCACAACATTCTGGAGATTATTAGAGGTATGATCTTTGTCTATTCTACCCTAGCTACAATACTTATAGAAATAGGTTCCAATAACTCTTTCATTCCCAGAACACTCGTTCGGATCTCAGAGATTCCGATGGAGCTGTTGGCTCAATCCTTGCATTTAAAAACTCTTATGGGAGAGTATTCAATGATTACACACTGGTGTAGGAAGTGTGATCTCACTCTAGGATGTGAGAGCTTCAGCTAGGATCTCCTAGTAGTAGTGTCGAGGCCTTATGACGTCATATTGGGTATGAACTAGCTATCCACAGTCCATGTTCAGATCAATTGTTTTAGGAGAAAAGTGTGATGTATCTTCAAGGATGTGATCAGGTTTACCTTCACCGATGAGAAGGAAACCATTGCAGCACAGGATGAACTATCATAGAGGAGGGTGCAGCAGATTACTCATCAGTTGGCTAGCCTCACCCTCGGAGCAGTTGACGTGAGGATTCTGAGTTATTCTGTAGTGGTGGACAATTATGCTTATGTCTTTCCTAATGATGTTCCAGGACTACTTCCATATAGAGAGGTAGACTTTTACATCGACCCGTACCCCAGGACAACATTGATCTACACCAGCATATAGAATGGATCCCGTGGAGCTTCGAGAGTTGCGGGTATAATTATAGGACTTTTAGGGAAAGGGGTTCATAAGGCCCAGTGTTTCTCCATGGGAAGCCCCAATCCTGTTCGCCAAAAAGGCACATGGAAGCTTGAGGATTTGTGTGGACTATCAGTGCCTGAACCAGGTGACCATGAAGAAAAAGTATCCACTCCCAAGGATCGATGATCTCTTCAACCAACTAAAGGGAACTCATTGATTTTTGATGATATACCTAAGATCAGCCTATCATCAGCTCAGAGTATGGGATGAGGACATATCGAAGATATCCTTCAGATGTTGGTATGGCCATTATGAGTTCTTGGTGATTCCTTTAGGCATGAAAAATTCTCTGGTAGTGTTCATGGGGATCATGAATAGGATCTTTCAGCCATACCTCGATTTCTTGGTGGTGTTCTTCATCGACAACATCTTGGTATGCTCGGAATCAGAGGAGGAGCATGCCAGGAACCTGCAGATAGTTCTAGATACACTCTAAGAGAACCATCTTTATGGAAATCTCTCAAAGTGCCAGTTTTGGATACATGTAGTCCACTTCCTGGGGCACTTTATCTCAAAGGCTAGAGTCGCAGTGGATCTGATAAAGATAGAGGTAATGCTTTATTGAGAGCCACCCAAGTGTGTGATCGAGGTGCAGAGTTTCCTGTGACTGGTTTGATACTACTCGAGATTTGTACCTGACTTCTCCAGGGTAGCATCACCCTTTTTAGCCTTGACGAAGAAGGGGAATACTTTCTTATTGAAAGAGATGTTCTAGAAGAGTTTCCAGGAGCTGAGGCAGACACTAAAGAGTACTCCCATCTTGAGGCTACCAGAAGAGGGCATTGGGTACGCAGTTTTCTGCGACACATCAGGGAATGGACTGTGTTGTGTCCCGATACAAGAGTGAGAAGTGATCACCTATGGCTCACGACAGTTGATATAGCAAGATTAGAAATACAGTACCCACGACCTAGTGTTAGTATTAGTGGTATTTGATTTGAAGATGTGGCGGCACTACTTGATGGGTGATCGGTTTACTGTTTACTCTAATCAAAAGAGTATCAGGTATATCTTCTCATAGAAGGACCTGAACCTAAGATAGCGTTGATGGATAGAGTTCCTCTAGAACTATGACTTTGAGATAGTCTATACTCTTGGGAAGGGGAACGTAGTTGTAGACGCACTCAGTAGGAGGTCTGGTCTACAGCTGATGAGTGAGGCGACATAGTAGCTAGCCGCATAGCATATATTCTTCATGGATAGATATAGAGCAGCTTATCTACAATATATGACTGTCACTCCCCCACTTCTTCAACGATACTTGGAGGCACAACTTAGGGACGTAGACTACGAGGATCAACGTGCTCTGATATCCTTAGGACAGGCTCCTTAGTGATTTTCGTACGGTGGGGATCATGTGGTTTTCTTTAGAGGACACACTATGGTACCAGTGACTATGGGAAGAGGTGATGAGGGAGTTCCATAAATTCCCTTTAGTGGTACATCCTGGAGTGGCGAAGATGTACTAGGACCACCGTCATCAGTATTGGTTGCTATGGTTGATGAATGTAGTGGCAAAGTTTGTATCCCGATGTCTCACTTGTCAGCAAGTGAAGGCCGAGCATTAGGTACCAGCAGACTTAGCTCATCCACTTGAGTTACCAGAGTGGAAGTGGGATGGTATATCCATGGACTTTGTGATAGGGATACCACGTACATCCAGGGGCCATGATTCCATCTGGGTGATCATTGAATGACTCACCAAGTTGTCCCACTTCCTACCCATCCGAGAGAAGGGATCAGTAGAGAGATTGGGACGCCTCTATGTGTAGGATATAGTGTAACTTCACGGAGTACCGTCAACGATCACCTAAGATCACGATGATCATTTTACATACCAATTGTGAAAGGTATTGTAGGAGACGTCCGGAACTCAGCTATGCTTGAGAACTACCTTTCACCCTCAAACAGATGGTCAGACAGATCTGACTGTACAAACACTTGAGGACATGCTTCGTGCTTGTGTCCTCGATTTTGGCCACAGTTGGGAGGACCACCTACCCCTGGTGAAGTTTTCATACATCAATAGTTATCATTCCACCATCAGTATGACCCCATTTGAGGCTTTTTACAGGTGACCTTTCAAATCACCTCTTTGCTGGACAGACCTAGGGGAGTCAGCAGTTATGGGTCCAGAGTTGGTACATGATACTAAAGAGAAGGTGCAGATCATCCAAAAGCAAATGAATACTACAAAGAGCTGGCATAAGTCTTATTCTTATAAGATATGGAGACCCTTGTATTTTCTAGAGGGATACCATGTATTCTTATGGGTCTCACCATAATGAGGATTACGTAGGTTTGGCCTGGGTGGAAATCTATCTCTGAGGTTCATCGGACATTTCCAAATCCTCAGCAGAGTAGGTGAGTTGGCGTACCATCTAGACCTTCCCCAACAGATTCAAAAGGTGCATAATTTTTTCCACGTGTCGCAGTTGAGGAGATATGTGCATGATCCATCACATGTTATTGACTAGGGAGAGCTGGACATCGATGATGGGGCGACATTTGCAGAGTTCTCGGTAGAGATAGAGGATCGATAGGAGCGGGTCCTTCGTGGGCGGTTGATTCCTCTGGTGCGAGTTCGTTTGAAGAACTAGAATCTTCAGAAGAGAAAATGGGAGTGGGAGGCTCAGATGAGGGATCAGTACCCCCATTTGTTCCCCAAGTTTTGTTGTAGATTTCCAGGGAGAAAATCCCTAAGGTGAGGAGAATGTAAAGACACTAAAATTCAATATATATTTTTAAAATTATTTAAGATTATAATGAGTCTTTGAAAATTGACGGCACATGATTCTGAGGTTTGGTGTGACCAAAATGAATTTCTAAACTTTTTTATGGTACATTCTGTAAACTCATAGGAGATATTTTCTATCTTTTGGATCAGTGCTCATATTAAAAATCCCAAGGCACCATTGAATCCGTAGCGCCGAGTTTCTCTTAAGGAAATATTCACTTCAACCATAGTTGGTCGGGGGAAAAAGTGAAATTTTGGACTTTACAAAAAAATAATACAATGAATTAACAAGTTATTTTATTTTCATTTTCTCTAGTGGATGAGAGGATGTGGTGGGGACCAGTGACTTTTCAAGACAATTAATGGATTGACTCTCCTTTATTTGTAACTACACCATTGGGGAATTAAGAGGTTCATTCATTAGATTAACCTCAGTTAATTTCACAGTGAATTACTCATCTTTTCCCCTCTATTGAAGTGAGGATCAGGGTGGAGTTTTGACATGGATTCACCAAGCAAAGAACCTCTGGCAAAGTGACACGACATCTTCCACTGATGGAGGACGGAAGTTTGGGCGGTGACGATCCGGGATCGATGAATGCCGATGACCTCACTCCTATGGGGACTCTCCTTCCGCCAATGACTACGATACCTATAACAGTTCACAAGGTAGGGGGTTTATTGTTGGAATTTTGTTTGATGAATTAAAATTCCTACCTCTTGTTATCATGTTAACGCAGAGGGTGCGAGCCAAACGAATAAGGCCTGGACCCTCCTCTTCATCATTATTGTGGCATTATTCATGGAGAAAATACTTCAAATTTTCATAATCTAGAACCTGAGAGCCACACAGCGACGCCAGTATCCCAGGGAGCCCATAGGCACATTTGGAAGGAATAATAGACCATCGGAGCTCACCCGGTGGCTCGCGGAAGAAGTGATGGTGCAGAAGCCAGTGCCTGTGGACGAGAGCGGCGAATGACAACCACCGAACATGGTGGAAGAGAGGAACCGCTCAAAACCACCGTGGTTGGATGGGCAGACAACAATGGTTGGATGCAGAGGTGGTGGCGGCACACCGTTGTACGCCGCACTGAAGAAAGCCACGACTTCAAAGATGTGGCGAGCTGGCAAGGGAACTGCCTCCTACGGGTCCCACTGGTGACAAGGAGGTTCCACCTAGCTCTTACCTTAAATAAACAAAATGGATATTTAATCCATTTGGGAGGCGGACTACAGGACCCATGCGTGGGTCACGCCATCCAGTGGGCTAGACTGCCCGGCGGACCGCGCCCAACCGGTGGGACTGGCCGGTCTGCGGCCTAGCGGGATGAGCCCACCGCAGCCCAGCCCAACTAGGCCAACCCAGTCCGGTTCAATATAGGCCAGGTCAACCCAAAACAGGTTGGTTCTGCCCAGACCAGGTTGGGCTGGGTCGGTCCAACCAGGTCAGACCGGACCCGGACCCCTCTCAGGATTAGTTACTCTTAAGTAAACGTATCTTGTGAACCAGACGTCCGTTTGATGAACCGTGTGATGCTATGGGATCCTTGGAGAAAGAAAGTCCTTTTGAGATACTCCACGAGATTTTGGGACAATGTTGGAGTATGGATGAGTTGTATTGACTCTGAATCCAACCAGGCCCTCGGTACTAAAATGCCAATAATTTACAAACCATGCGTCCGGTTGACGCACCGTCTGTTGCATTGGATCCATTATGACAAGATAGATAATCAAGTTACTTTTTTGTGGGAATTTTCTCTGGTAGAAATACGACCGATGTCTTGAGTATCGGTTCTCCTAGAATCAAGAATACTATGAGTGGGAATCCAATGGTAGGCAGTGAGGCAGAGGTTGGAGACACATCATACGGAGGTTAGTACCAAGCGATCCTGTGTGGGTCAACACCTAATGATCCTATGTGGATCAAAACCGAGCGATCCTTTGTGGATCAGTAGTATGCTACCCAAAAAGGACGAGCCATAGAGTGACCCATCATGGATCAATGACATACCGATCATCTGTGGGTTAGATCCTATGTGGGTCAGATCCTGTATGGGTCAGCACTCAATGATCTTATGTGGTCAGCGCATACCGATCCTATGTGGGTTAGATCTTGTGTGGCTCTTGCGGGGGTTATTAGCTATCGACTATGGGTAGGTCAAATCCTATTTGGGTCTTTTGGGGGTTAGTACCTATCGATCCTGTGTGGGTCAGACTTCGTATGGTCAGTAGTAGTGCCTCTCGATAGAATAAGATGATCTAGTTTCTTAACTAATCATTTGTACTTCTGTGCATTACTTATACCCGGTTTGAGCTGTGTCTTTTTCTCTATGATTTTTAATTGAGATCATGCTTTTTCGTTTTCCTTTGTGGAATTCTGAGAGACCTTCGGGGTCTCAGGGTACCTACTGGGTATTGTTATACTCACCCCTGTATGACCTTCTCCCTCACCTTTTTGTGGCTTGTGTAGATGATGAGCATCTTGGCTGATACTTGAGGTATCCAAGACCAGGTGGTACACGGAGAATATTGGCTGACATGGAGAGAATTAGAGATGAGTTTTACCTACAATTCAGGTAGGATCCTCAGTGGATGATTCCAGGAGTTGTTTTCTATTTTTTAGTTGTAGTTGTTCTTTTCAATTTGGCTTGTATTCCAGCACCTTTTACAATCAGTACACACCTTTACTAATGCAATTTTAATTTGTGGTTGCATCTTATTGTGTTCTTAGATTATGTTTTTGTACAGTATTAAAGGCAGTGCCTTCCCGTTTTAGGGATATGACTTTCTGGTCTTAGTCGCCAACCCCTGACATATGGAATGCGGGCTTGGGGTAGTCACAAAACGGGCCCTGAGGGAGGGGTCGTCACAATTCCCCTTACTCTTATTCTAATATCCTTGTAATGTAGAAAGAAAAATATTTTCCCCCATGGATTTTATCATTATAGTTTTCATGAGACACAATTTTACTTTTATTTTCTCCAAATATAAAGAAATAATGTGAGTCTCTATATTCTATCTATATCTTCAGTGCACATATCTCAATTTCCTCAAATCTACCTAAGTATCTTATAGAAAATTATTTTCAAAGTCTTGGTTTTATGACACTAATGAAACAATACATATTTATTTTTTGGATTATTAATAAAACACAAGTTTTGCCTTGTGAGTATTGTAATGTTCAATTTGTAAGTACTAATGGAATTCCCCTCATTTTTAACTCTAGGAATTCTCTCTCCATTTTCATGATAAGAGTGCAAGGAAAATATTTCAAGAATAATATTTTCTTCAATACCTATCATTCTATAATATAATCTTATTCATTTTTCATCATATTCTTAATGATATTTCACCAATGGTAAGATTCTCTTTCCAAGTGGTAAATAGATAAAACCAATTTTTCATGCATTGAGACTGGAGAATGTAAAATAACTTTTCTATGGTGTTGAACCATTTATCTAAATTTAGTGGATTAGTAAACCCACAAAACGAGGGTGTAAATTATCGTATGATGGACTCATTTTCATGTTTCTCCATTCTCAACATATTTAGAAGATTAACATGATTATAGTTATCATTCATAACTAAATAGGTAATTTCCAAAAATCATTGTTGTTCATATCCCATCCCATTAGGTTTCTCATTTAGATAATCATTGCATTGTCCTTTACACCCATTGTTAACTCAGTTCCTTATGGTTATGGAAATTTAATAAAAAGTAAATGGTTTAACATAATAATTAAACAATATTAGCTTAATAAATAATAGTAAACTATTGGAAAAATTCAAAAAATCCATCTTATTTTGTCTTACACTATAACACCTTCATTTTATACTAGTATAATTTCAGTTAAATCTATATCACTTTGGAATTAACCTAGGTTTCTTTAAGTTAGATTAAATAAACTAAATCTCCAAAAAAACTAAAAACTACTTTGATACCAACTAAAATGATCTGACCATAATATAAATATATTTTACATCATTTCCATAATATATATATTTTATCTCACAAATAATATCATAATCTCAATACCTGATGATGTAGTGTGTTTAAACATTAGTTACATGATATTCTTATATTACATCAAGTATTCAATATTTTCCACAAATAACCCTATATCATTATACCTATCAAAAAACATTATACATTATAATATTCATTATAACATGTATTAATGAGAAAAATAATGGAGATATCAAATTCCTAGTAAGGGTAAACATAAGTGATGAAAATCAAGGATCATAGATGAGCATAAGTTGGGAATATGGGTATGAGAGTTAATTAAAAGTTCATGGGAATAACAAAAGAGAATCATACCCAACAAAATATATCCAATTTCAATTACCATCATTGTAACTGAAAGTGGCAATGACTTTGATGAATCTGAGGAACCAAAAACCTCAATTATTTAAAAAATATTGACATGAATGATATCCTTGAAGTATAAGAGGACACTTTAAACACATAAAAAATTGATTCCACTATTTATATAAAGACACTGATGACAATGAAGATACTAATGAACCACGTATAATTAATGTGAGAAGTGGTGACATGGTCATCAAAATCATTAATTTCTTCGATTTCATTGAATTCATTGACATCATCTGAGTCATTGGGGTCATTGATTTCATCGACATCATCACTATTTTCTAGGTCATCAGGATCATTGGATTCTTCAAAATCATTGACATCATCAGTTCCTTCAATGTTAGTAATCTCATGGATATTAGCATCATCATGGTCATCAATTGCCTTACTGTAGTCAATGTCATCAATGTTTTCATGTTTAATCGGGTCATCAGTGCCTGAGGTTTCAAGGATGTTGTTGGTTTCTTCAAGGTCATTTGAGTCTGTGATATCGTCTGGGTTATCAGTGTTTTCAGTGTCATTAATGATTTAAAAATCCTCAGGGTTATTAGTGTCATTTCAGTCTTATCCATTATATAGTAACTAATGTCCTTTAGGTAATTAGGGACATCAGTTTCATCAATTTTTATATAATCATTAGGGTTGATGGTTTCCTCATGGTCATTGTGGTCTTTAATGATATAGCTAATGTTAACATTTTTGATGATCCTAATGATGTTAATGACTATATTAATGTTGATGACCATGACAATCCTGGTGTCCCAAATGATGTAGCCAAACACAAAAACTCCAATGATGTCGAAGACACTAACAACACAATGGCAAAAAAATTACTGATGGTACTAATTACCATGATGATCCCAAAGTCCATAATACTTCAATGAACCAAAATAAATTAATAACAATGACCATGATAATGACATAGATAATATGAATAGATCAATGTGGTCAATGTATCTAATTACACCAACAAAATCTAGGACACTGAAAACCCCAATGATCTCAATAATGATGACACCATCGATGACACCAATGAACATATGGTTGTTAAAGACACTGATATCCCCTTTGATGGTAACAAATTTAATTATTAAAATTACTTTGAAGACACTAAATATGAAAATAACCCCATTGAAACCAAAAACATTGATGACCCTAAAAACTTGACCAATTTGACTACACTGATGACCTCGATGAGCACAATAATCATGGCAATGTCAACAATGATGACTATTATTGTAAAACCCCAATATTTTGTAAATAAATTTAATATTGATTTCATGAAGCACTGAGTCACTATAAAACACAACGTTTTTGTAACCTATCCAGTAAACATGATTTTTCTACCTTTGTGATTTGAATTTTGAAAAACTGACACACACGGTTGCATTTAGTAAGATATTTAGAGTCTGATAAGACTAACTTATTTTTTGGTGAATAGTAATATACCCTTATGAATAGTAATATTAATATTAACATGAAACTTATGAATATTAAATCATATTATTATTATATGGTCTTAAGGATATAAGATAATGAGATCATGTTTAATTTTTCAAGGTGATATAAAATGAATTAGAGTTTTAACATTTTTATTTTTTGAATAAATTAAGATGTTATTTAAAAATTAAATTAATAACATTTAGAAAATTATTTTCCAAAAATGGAGTTCATTATTTAATTATACATTTCAAAAAATTGTTAAGGTGACTTTTTCAGGATTTTTCTGAAATATTCAAATTTTTGATGAATAGTAAAGTACAGTAATTTACTGTATATATACATTATCAGTTAAATTCACTATTTATAGAATCATGGATGATGTTAGCACACTTGGTTTAAAATTTCATGTAAATATTACTATTTTTAGTCACAATAATAAATACTATTGGTTATCTTTGGCAAAATAATAAATTAATGAGTAAAATAATGGGGAAATCCTCTTCTCCTCCAATATAAAACCCCCCTCACTCCCTCTTATCATAAATCATATCAAGCCATGTGCCTTGTCTAAATTCTGATCAAATATCCTCCCAAACTCCTACCCTATATCCATCAGCCATTGGTCTCATAAAAAGAGCAAAAACTCTCCCCTAAAGAGGCTCTCATGGAAGATTACTTCAAGATGTAAATTCATCTTTTCATTTCTTTTATTTCATGTTCCTTTATTTTATTTTTCTTTCCTCACATCCTTTCATCCAAATGTTTTGATGACTCCAGTACCATGAATTTACTAGAAATTTTTTATGATAAAATAATAATTCTTCATCATATCTTCTTTACCCTTATTTTATACTAGAAATGAAAACACCATCTGAGATGTGTTAATTTGTTACATTCAAGGACAACATGGTTTAAATTTCTATTACCATCTTCAATTCTGGTCATGAAACCATTTTGATAGTTGAAAAAAATTATAATATATGTATTATAACTTATTTAATGTTCTAGAATACTTTTTTACACATGATATTAATTTATAAATCAAAATGAGTTCATTGTGATATAAAACCACCAATTAACCGAAACAGTTATCATTAAAGTTTTATATAATTATTTATATTCACTCCAAATAACCAAATGAATTTTATACCATGTAATTCTATGGTTCTTTAATAATGGAATACAACTTCTATTCAACAAATCCATTCTAATTCTACATGATTATCTGTACATGAATATAAGTAAAATGATCATGAAAACCAAGGAAGAAAACACTCCCAAACAATGAAATTTAATCTATTAACCCATAAAAAGTCCAAGAATGAACATAAGAAGGTTATAATAAATAAATTTCATGTATAATAGTTTCAATAATTATTAATTTATGTACCTAAATTATATTATCCGGGTTATTAAGATCAAGTGAGGAACACCTTCAGACTTAAGGTAAGGGTTTTCCACCCAAACCTCCATTTTCATTCGAGTTAGTTTTATTATCTACTTACCTCAATTAAATTATTTTTAATTAAAATTTAATCCTAAAAATTATGTTTAAATTATATATATATGTTTACCAACTTGAATCCTACCTTCATTTATGGGGGATTATATGTTTAAAATGATATTTAAAAAATTCTTCCTGAAATACAAGCCCAAATCAAGGGAATTTATCAAATAATTACCTATTTTAAAAGGAACTATAAAATATGTTTTTAGAAACTATTATCTTAGTAAAATCAGTCATTTTATTATGAAAATAAAATCTTACTTCATTTATGGTTTTATACAAACACTTTCCAAAATAAATCTTCTTTTCAAAGTAAAAGAGTATTTATCTCAAGAATTACTCAATGATTTTATAAGAGTATATTCATATGCTTCAACACTCTGATTGATTATTATGTATTATTTGGAATAGTATATATTATATCATCTAAAATATTCAATTGAATGGTTTATGATTATTTTAACTATGGATGTGCTATCTTAAAACCATTCACCAATTTACTATGAATGGTTAGTGTTTAAGCTTAATATTTGGGGAGAGTTATTTATGTTTCATATGATAGTTTCAATATGAATTTATATGTTGTTTATGTTTATCCCAATTCATATGAGGAATGAATTGGACTTATTATGTGATGGGTGGGGCCCTCTATTTTCTCTAGATGAATCATTAGGTCTCAAGAGACAAATAGATATGGACTTGGCTGAGGCCTTACCCATTTTTAGATATGGTTTTGGCTAAGGCCTTAATAATTTTTAGATGTCTTGGATAAGGCCTTGACAATCTGTTTTGGAATGTCTTGAATATTAATTTCCCTCATTATTAATCTATAAATTCATAGTTTACGTGGTTAGTCAACTAGTAGAATACCCATGATTATATATATTATGGAAATATTTACTTAGCTCATATTCCTACGATAATATGTTCAAGTTTATTATTTTTAAAGGCATGCGTTTTAAATTATTCAACAGGCCTAATGTTTATGTTTATAATATCTTCCTCTATATTGATTACCCTTATTGAGCATCTGAGATCACCCATTCTTATGTTTCATTTTTCCCAGGACATGAAGAGGTATATTATGATTGACTTGCAGGGATAATATTAGAGTGGTGGATGTTCCCCATGGAACTTATTTGTTTTTTTTCATTTCAAGTTGAAATGTTAAACTTATGTATGTATCTGGATTTCCAAATCTACTAAACTATTCATTCCTTTGTGATGCGACTTTCTTATAATCATGTCAATGTAATGTAATAAGGCACCGACTCTGAGCAACTGGAGCTGGGTCTTTACAATAGTGATGAACCCAATGAAACAAACAACCCTAAAGACCCCAATAACCAATATTAACTTAAATTCCTCAACATCCTTGATAATCCTAATGACACTAACTACCCCCACAATCCCTAATGATTCAGATGACATTTATAATTTTGATGACCATGAGGACATCAATTATACCTAAGACACAAGAAATAATGATGAACTGATGACATTGAGGACAATAACAACATTGATACCCATGAACACTCTAGATATTTGATGGTGTGGATTCCAATGGAAACCTCAATAATTATAACAATGATAATAATAATGAGAACACCAATGGAATAAATAATAATGATGACACTGATGACACCAACAACACTAAAGACCCTATTGTTGGTGATGGAACTAATGATATTGATAATTGATAAACCCTAGAAATATGAATTCGATGATGTTGATTAATTTTTAGACTCAACATCAATAAATATTCGACAATTTTGACTAGCTGAATTTCATCGATGGCACCAATGACACTGATGATATTGAGGATTTAAGTGACACAAATGTCACAAAAGTCCCTAAATAATCCAATTATGTTAGTGACCATGACTACCCTAATGACCCCAATTACTATAATGACTATGATAGTCCAAGGTCATTAACAATTACAATGGCCCTAATGACCCAAAACTATCATTGTCAGTTTATAGGGTCATTAGTGTACTTGGTTTTATCAATATTTTTAGTGTCGTTAGGGTATTTGGGGTCATTGGTGTCGTCAAATTCAATGACTTTATCCAATTTATTATGTAATTTATTGTTATTTGTGTTGTATATAATGTTAGTGATGTTGATGACCCCACCATCCTTGATGAAACTTATAAAACAATTGAATTTGAAAACCCCAATGATCCTAATGAAATCGATGACCTGTATGACTCTAAAGACACAATAAATGGACATGAAACTAATTTACTTGAAGAACTTGATTATTTCAATGACTAATATAACTCTAAAGAGAATGGTAAATGTTTGTGACATAAATGATGTATGATTACACCACTGATACTAACAATGAAAATAAAACATTCAATATAGAGGATACTGAGGAACCAAATAACCCTGATGAGATAGATTTTGATGTTGATTTTGATGATATTTATGATCCCAACATCACTGATGGTCCCAAAAATTCTGATGATGCTAATGAATCCAAAAACTATAATGAAACCAATGACTCTAAAGACCCCAATTATATTGATGGAGCTCATGACCTAAATGATACAAATGGAACCGACATCCCTAATGACTCAGAATTTATTACTTACATTGAATACACTACAATTACAATAAACCTATAAGTTTAATGAAATCAACCAACCTAATAACCCCAATTATGAAAAAAACATTGATGACCTCAATGAAAACAATGATATCAACAACCCTGACAACCCAGATGAAATTGATGTCACTGAAATTTCCAATTATAGAGAATAATATAACTATTTAGATGACACTAACAACACCAAATACACCAAAAATGATGATGAAACTAACAATATTGACATATTTGATGATATAAACCACTCAGAAGACATTGATAATGTTAGTAAACCAAAAAACATGTCAAAAATGATGAATCTGATGAACCTGATAACCTGATGTCCCTAATGAGGTCGATGTTCCTAGAGATATTGACGAAAACAATGACCAAGATGAAACTAAAGTCACTTTAAACACTAAATACACCAATAAATCTAAGGACATCAATCTCATGGAATATGAAAACAATACTAACAATCTTGTTCACCATGATAACACTAATGATATAGGCAATATTGATGAAACTGACAAGTACAATCACACAAATGAAACTAATATCCACAATGAAGGAGATATATATTACAACACTATTAAGTCATGTGAACCCAAAAACAATGATGAACTTGATGACATTGATGAATCTGTTTACCATTATCATCAAATAATATAGAATACATAATCCACCTTGATGAATCTAATGAACCCACTAATATTGATGACACTAATTTCCAAGATAACATCGAAGGAATTGATAAAACCAATGATGAATTAATCTAATGATATTTATTACATAAAATACAATGATAAAATTTAATACCAAGATGAAAATAACAACATCAATGACATTTACCACCATAATGAACTCAAATATATTGATGAAAATGATAACCACCATGAAACTAATGACATTGATGGTTGTGATAACCCTTACATCCTTGATGATGAAACTAAGGCACCATTGACCCCTATTACCTGAATAATTGATAACGAAAATAATCCCAAGGATATTTAAAAGTTCAATGATATGAAAATAAAGATAACACAAACCACATCGATGACCCTAATTCACTGACGATGCTAATGGTGTGACAACCTTGATGACCCTATGAAACCACCAAAACTTATTGATCAAATGAAAATAATGACTCTAAATTATTAAATGACACTAAATATCATAATGATAATGATTACAATTCTAAATCACGACTGATGATGTTGTCGAACCCATGCCCCCACCACATCCAATTACTTCCATGACATCGATGACCTAACGATGTCGAAGACATTGATGATATAGATGTATCCCATGATGATGATAATGCAGATGAATTATAAGATACTAAAAAATTTATGACACTAATGACCTAATGAAATTGTAAATCCAAATGAATTAATGACATAGGTGACTTGATGACAGTTATGACGCAATGATTCTGATGGTTTGATGATATTGAAGACATGATGCCTTTGAAAATCTATTAGTGATGATGATGTTGTTGACATCCACACCACCAAAGACTCCCAAAAACATAGATTATTTGGAAGATACAGTTTGTATATATGACACTTATGATGATAATGAAATTAGATTATACTAATTATGATTACAACCTCAACAACCCTAATTCTTCTAACTTTGATAGATTAGATGACCCTAAAAATGGTAATGTCCATGACAACCCTATATGATTATTTTAATGTTTAAAAACCTATCAAACTCAGTCATAATGATGATAGTGATACATACTATGACCATGAGTATCAACAAACATTTCCTACATCAATGAAACTAAATTTTTTAATGTCACAGTCAATATTGATGAAACAGATAACCTCAATAATGATAATGATGCTAAAGGAATTGATGACACTGATGACCATTATATAATAAATAATATTGATGAAATTAATGATAGTGATACTACCAAAGGACTAAATACATCGAATATTACAAGGAAACAAATGGTACCATTGATCCCAATAACCCTTGAGACTTATATGACTCTAACAACACTGACCACTATGAAGACACAATTGGTCCAAACAATGTAAAAGACCACTATGAACCCAATGACCATAACAAACCCAATGAAATGAAAGATTATGAATATTTTGATAAACTTAATGAATTCAATAATGATAATTCATTGGCCACCCGAAACAACCTTGATGATTCCAATGATTATAATGTCACTGATGAGATCATAGACACCTATGAACTCAATGATTTTAATGAATCCAATGTCCCCTATGATATCAAAGAACTTAAAAATGTTGAAATAATCACCATAATTTATGACCCTAATGACACTGGTGACCCTAGTGACTCAAAAACATAGATGAAACCAATGAAATAGATGACATCAATGAGTTTAATGGCTTTAATGACCCTAAAAAATGGATGATGTTGAGAGCACCAATGACCTCAACCACACTAATAACTCGGATAGAATTTTGGATGCCTACATTATTGATGAAATAATTAACCCTTGAAGCATTGATATGGTTAGATATCCTAATGACCATGAAAAAATCAATGATGCTAATAATGAAAAAATGAATATGGCCTTGATGTCATCACCATCACTAACACTGATGGACAAAATGACTAGCGAAACTCTGAAGACATCTATGTATATAACCACACTAATTTCACTAATGAACTTGATGACCCTAAGAACCCTAAAAAATCCAAAATCCCCAAAGACACTAATTTCACATACAACCCGGATGATGTTGATGACCTGATGACCCCAAAGACCTCAATGTACCATAAGACACTGAAAAAGATGATGAAACTATTGACAAGATGATCCCAATGAACCAATAATGTTGATGGATTTGATAATTATAATGAAACTGATGAAACTGAAAACCATGATGACCCAATGAAAAAATGATATTGATGAAATACATGGTAATAATGAATTGATGACCCTGATTAACCAACATTCTCATTAATATTGATAATTTTAGTGACCCCAATTTCAGAGACAATGTGGATTCCATTGATGGACATGATGACACTGATGAAACCATTGAAATAGATGATCTCAATGAATTAGATGATGCAAATGAAGTTGATAGTGTTGATGAAATTAATTATACGACTATCATTAATTCAGCTAACAACACTGATGACTCAATAACCCTAATGAAACTACTGAACTATACAACCTAGATGACCCCAATGACCCTGAAAATTACCAATACACTAATTACACCAATGACCTCAGTGAAATCTATGATGCTGCCGATTCTATTGAAACTAATAACCCTAAAAATATGTATGATATTGAGGATTTCAATAAACCTGAAGACACTAATGAATTGACATAATGGTGACGTTGATGACTAGGATGACCCCATTAACCATGATGATTTTGACAAACTCAATTATTTTGATAATTTAATGATATCTATGAAACTGGATACATCAAAAAACATAACAAACATAATAGAACTAAGGACTATATTGAATATGAGGAACCTGATGACCTTGAAAACCATGATGACACCATTGACAATGAAAAAACTAGAAATTTTGATAACACAGATGATATAAACCACTTTTATGACATTGATGACTCCGCTAACCTCAATAACCCAGATGACACAAATGATGTAATGAAACTCATGTCTCCAATGACCTTGATTACACTAATAACCCTAAAAATATTGATGAATTAGATGAAACTAAAAATATTGACGGCCCAAAGAAACTTTGAACAAGACAACCTCAATATTGATAATTACATTAATGAACCTGATGGAACCGATGAATCCAATGATATAGATGACCCCGATGGCATTGAAATGTACAATGACCCCCACATCATCATTAGTGTTGAAATGATCATCATCATCAAAATAATTTATGACATTGGGGTTTCCAGTATTTTCAGTGTCGTCAACTCCACCATTTTCATCATGTTTTTGGGGATTCCTTTGTCATTCAGGTCATTGGTGTCCACAGATTCATCGATTTCTTTATTATCCTCTAGGTTTGCAAGTTTTTATAGAATATATACATAATTAGTATCACCAGTGTCATCAATAATTTTGGTTATATAGTTCCATTGAGATCATAATGTCAAAATGAAAATTAAAATCATTAGGGTCATCCAGTTCATCGGGTCTAACACTGATAATGCAAATAAAACAATTACCCAAATGACGTTGTCAACCTAATGATCCCTGACAACCCCTGTAACACCCCAAGATTTTATGAGAAATAATCTTTTTAATTTCTTTGATGTCTTGTTTTGTACGTTACACCAATATTATCTTTTGTTATATGCAACACTGTATTAGCTTGTAGTATACGCAAACAATATTCTTGGCTTGTGTTTCACGCAAGAGTGACCTTCCTCGATAGTGTGTGTTGTACGCAATACTAAGTTTCACTAAACAAAGATATATTGTTATGAACTAGCCCTTATGAATAGTATTAATTACATTTTGAATTTTATTACATAATAATTCATTTTACACATATTCTAGAACATGATATGAGAACAAAATAATTTTTTTGGGTAAAATAAGTATTTTTTCAAAAAATGCAGTTTTGCCACCATTTGATGGCGCACCCACTTTAAATCTAGTTTTGAAACATTTAGAAGTTCAATTTGACAAAATAAACTTATTCATTTCAATAATTATATAAAAATTATCTTTGGATAATTTTTTAATATTTTTCTTTTAACTTTCATATTTTGATGAATAGTAAAAATACGCTAAATTTTAATTAAAAACAACTTTTTTCATCAATATAATTTATATCGTTAAATTATAATATAAAATGGTTTTAAATTATAAATATAATATATTTTTACCATTTAATATTATGTATGGAATTATCACTAATTTTACATTGAATTTAAAGGTAAAAACATTTCAATCTTTTGCGATGTTTTAACTTTTAGAACCCATTTTCTCAACAGCGGGATTAATTTTAAATTAAATAATGAAAATTATGTGTTTTGAATTTGGAAAAAATGATTCTATATTTTAAATCAGTAGGTTTAAATTATGTTAATAGGATAATTTTTATTTTTAGGCATTATGAATAGTAACTATGGTAAATTTTATTTACTACAGTTAAAGGTAAATCAAGTAATTAAGGGTAAAAATAATATTATAAAATTACCATAAAAATTGTATTAATATAATTGGATGATTATATTTCGTCCTATAATTTACTTGGGTCGAAATGGTATCTTTTGGAACCCACTTGGATGTGATTAAGACCTTTAATTTATTTTATTTAAAGAAAGTGAAATATGTCTCACTCAAAATTTAATAATTAAATTATTTTTAATATAAGTATATATAGAATATAAATTCGATTATAAATAATAATTTTAAAGATATTTTTTTTTTCTTCATCATGGTAATTTATTTGTAATTTTTAAGAAATATATAATTATCTTAATAGATTATACATTAATGATGCATAAATTATTTATTTAGTGAAAAATCAATAATATGGTTTTTATTAAAATAATAATACCCATTAAAAGGACCAGAAACTTGACCAAACCCTATTAGTAGAGTATATATATACCCCAATCATCCAAATGTAGACTTTTGAACTAGTTGGACCCTTATAAAATAGTTTACGACATTTATATTATATTATTTTAAATGATGTCAAAGTTTTCACCTTCATAATTTAATAAACATATCATTTTAAAAGTTGGGTGTTTTAGAAGATAAATTCTACTAAAAGTATTCTTATGAAATATAATAGATTTAACTTCATCATTTTATTTTATTATTAATTTTTATGAGAAGAATAAGTATATTAAATAATTATACAAAAATGTTGTAGCAAATATTTTATTAAGAAAAATATAAAAAAAATGGTTTTAAAAATATTAAAATAAATATTATAATAACTAATTAATGTTATGCACAAATTTTTTAGATGAATATGACATGTTAGGAGTCTATTAAATATTTTTTTTTCAAATATATACTCTGTTTTAATTTTATTTAAATTCCAATAAATGAATAGTGTAAAAATTGACACTATTGATATTTTATAAAAATAAAATGTTATTAAATTGTTTAAAAATCACATAAAAAAATAAAAAATTATAATTTGAAATTTATAAGGTCTAAAATTTCATAAATTATCCAATTATGGACAATTCATAACACATATGTAAGTATTATAACAATTTAAAATTTAGAATATTATTACCACAAATAAGACTAAATAAATTAAATAAGGATAAATCAAATTGATAAGTTTTAAAATAATTTTCCAACATGTATAAAATTGATTGGTTGACGATATTACAACAATATATTACCTCATATCCTAATTTGAGTCACTTTGGAAGTTTTTAAGTGGGGTTTTATTTCATTATTAATTAATATTTTTGAGGTTTTCAAAAGTGCCCCTCTCTTATCTTATAAAAGGGCACATCATCCCTCTCATCCTCACACAATTTTGAGCCTTCAAGATCTTCCAAACCCTGAAAATTACTCTTTTCAACTTACCTAGTAACATTTTGAAGATTCTGGTCTTCTAAAAAGACCAACTCTAGTCCCTTAAGAGAACGTTCAAAGGAGGTGCGTCGAAGAAAAGGTAATCTCTTCTACCGATTCTTTCAAGTTTATTTATTCTACTACTTCCTCTTATTTAGTTTTTTCATTATAAAGTAATAACATCGGTATATATAATATACTGATATTTTTTTATAAATATAAAACAACACTATATCCATCCAACGAAAAACAAAATCACTGTGCTTGCGTACGTACAACTTACCGTCTCCACGCCACGGTGTAATCTGTTTTTCCACCACCACCATACTTGGATGCGTATAATGGTGGAAATAAAAACTATATGTGATTATTATATCATCATACATATTCTTAGATATTATATCATCCACTCCAATTCCATTACATAATTATGGGAATGATATCATCGCTCGTGCGTACGTACGGATTACCGTCTCCACGACGCGATGAGACTCATTCTCCATGTTCACCATTCAAGAATGATTATAAAGTATGTATAATAAATATTAATTAGATATATGACATAATTATGCTACTGGATTTATATATATATATATGTCATATAATTACTCCCATTCAAGACAATAAGGAACGGAAAACAGTGTTCATGCGTACGTACGGCCTACTATCTCTATGAACGGTGTATTTCATTCCATTTATCAAACTATTATATATATTTATATTGTGAATATATATTACATATAAATCATGTTTTACATTATGGATGTAATTAATAATGATCTAAGTAATCATATGAATAATTACAAGTCAAAACACTTTTGATAAATGAAACGATCTTACCCAAAACATTGCTTTAACATGGAATTGACAAATGAACGTGTAATATAAAGTCGTAAGTGAATCATATATGATATCTTAAATATTATTAAGGTTATGTTACAATTTAATAATATGTTTAAACCCAAAATATATGATTCTTGGACACATATGGAAGAAATTATTCATAAGGTAAGGGATAATTATTCCAATCTCGTTCTTATCAGAGATTGCTTATTCGTAAGTATTTATCAGGGTTATAATTATCATCCATATCCATGTTTTCTCAAAATGTTTTCATAAAATGGGTTATATTCATCCATGTATGATTAAAGTCATTTTTACTATTTTTTTTACTTTTACCACATTGTATGGAAGGAACTTTTCTTTAGTTTACTATACAAGGTATTTTTTTGACTTTTCCGGCAAAAGTACGAGGAGAATGTTTTTTTAAATTATATGACATGAACAAGATTTTATGGTTTCATAATGCCTTATTCTTATGAAGGTTCCTTTACAATATTTCATTTTTATTTTCAAAAAAATCCATTTCTTTTAAAATTTCAGGGCATTTTGAGAAAAGAAAATGATTTTGAAGAAGAGAGGATATTTTCCTCAAGAATTCATTTAAAGTGTTTTATCAAAACTATTTTCCATCTAAGATGAAATTATTTTGTATGTTTATATTTCAAGTATAATGTCTCTATTATTTACATGGTTTGATTCTTCTTATGATGAAATGATATCCATTTGTTTTATATGGATTATGTTATGGTGGGATGATGTTTATGAAACCCATTTTATTCTTTGGGTTATGATGAATGATTTATGTTTATTTTGTGGCACACGTAAGAATGATTTCATTATGAGATGTGTGAGACCTATATCTCCCTCAAATGCATTGGTTAATGATTTATATCCCATGGGATAGACATGGCTGGAACTCCAAGTAAAATCTGGTTCAGTAATATAGGGCTGGAACGACAAGTAAACCCAATTCAGTAATGGACCTTGTCCACTATGGTGGTCTTGGAAGCAATGCCTTGGCTACTGTGGAAATCATATCATGTGATTAATGATTTTCCACAATTACATGTTTTATTCACATGCTATTTTATCATGATTAATGTTCCTTTATGATCTATGCCTTGTGTACTGCCAAGATTTATGTCATTGCTCAAGATTTTGTTGTTTTATGTTAATGTTTTTACGTTAAAATGTTTCTGGATTGTTTTTAAGTTCTCCATGTTTACCCTTACTGATTATTTGAGCTCACCCTTTTTATATTTTCTTTTCCCCGGGATATAAATAAAAGTTTTAGGTAAGAAAACAAAAGGGGAAGATCTTTATGGGAGATGTTTAAGATCATTCACTATGATTAGAAGATTATGTTCTGAGTTTCCAAAGACCCTAAACTAATAAGGTGTTTGGGTGTCTATTTTTGTCATGTATTATGTATTATGCAAAATTAATGTAATGTCTATGTATGTAAAAATTTGGGTCTCTACATTTGGTATCAGAGCCAAGGTTTTGTTAACCTTTGGAAACTAGGATGCAAAAACTTTAGTAAGATACCTAGAGATATTTCTAAGGTATGTTTGGGGATGTTCCTAAGGGTAAGTAAAAGTATAGTTTACAATCCTAGAATTATGATAACTTTCATGAATAACCTAGGATTAAACCTAAGATGTTAGATATTGAACATACTCCCCTTGATTATGTTGTTTTCCTAGCATGATTTTTTCCTCTCACACTATTCATTTTTGGGTTTTAAAAAATGGATGGATACAAAAAGATTCATGTTAATGGAGAATATGATGGAAAATGGAATGATATTTTTCATGAGAAACCAAATGAAATGGGATTTGGAAGGTGAAAAATTGTTATTATGCCTAATCATAAATCTCACAACATGATCAATAATCTAAACTTTGGAAATTTTCATGGCGCTTCTAATAAGAGAAAGATAGAGTTTCATGATGATCATAGAGGAAAGAAAGTTCAATTTAACTCATTTAAATCATGTGGGAAGAGGCATCAAGGAGAATGTTTCAAAGGAACTAGAATATGCATTGGGTGTGGTAAAAAAGGACAAAAAGCAAGTAATTTTAAAGGAAAAGGTTCAGTTAACACAATGGACAAGGATAATGGTATTGCTAAAACATCAACAATGGTTAAATGTTTTTAATGTGGAATGTAAGGCCATTATGCAGACCAATTCCCTAAGGGAAAATCTCATGAAGAGATTTAGCATGGTCTTATGGGTATTATATATGTGGATGATGATGAAGAGACTACAAATGATATATGAGATGAAAGAAGTGTTGAGGAATAAAATGATGAATCTCAGTCAATGGTTTAAGAAGGTAGTGTAATGATTGCATGTTTATCAAGAATAATGTATGGTACTACGGAATTAAGAAAAATATAAGGATTGTTAGACTATTTTTTTCCTTGAGTATTTGAAAGTATATGTTGAATGGTACTGGTAACCTTGAAAAGTGATTGAAATATTTTTGGAAAGCAGATGAT
This sequence comes from Viscum album, assembly GCA_963277665.1. Lineage (NCBI taxonomy): Eukaryota > Viridiplantae > Streptophyta > Magnoliopsida > Santalales > Viscaceae > Viscum > Viscum album. The sequence continues at coordinate 404,518,413 of OY728142.1, forward strand.
ATGCACATAATGAAGGGATAAAGGGATAATAAGAAGTTTGATGGTATTAATGAGCACATGATTGATAAAAGTACAATGTGATATCATGGTTTGAGTATATAGAAATTTTGGGATTTTCGTATGTGGAAATAATTAACTTTTGATAGAATTCATGTTTTCACTAAGATTCTATGGTAATTCATGTTTTAAGAGAATACATGATTAAGGTATTAACATGATTGGAATATGACCAAGAAGATATATATTATGATACATGGGGGACAAATGATGGTATTCACATGCTTGGTTGATGACCTCACTAGTAATATTTTTCTTTATACTATGAGATTGGATAGAAGTATTTTGGATAAGCCTATATATTGGAATGTATTAAGTTAGACATTAGAAAGTATTTTTTAAGGCTAGAAATTTTTGATATTATTTCTGAAATGTTATAATAGTATATTTTTAGAAAAGAGACAACCCCTAGGATAGGTGACAACCCATCGCGTTGGACAAGGATGAGGGGATCGAACTCACAACCTAAGTGTGACAGGACTTTATCACCTACCATTGGCCTACAAGAAGTTAGTGGTTTGTAGAAATTAGTTTTATTTTATTAAGTGGTATGATATATGAAGTAAAATTCCATTTTTGGAGCCATATACGATTAATATCAACATATATGGACTTATGTATATTTAATAACTTTTGAAAACCTTTTGTTTGGGATAGATGGAATGACCCATCATTATATCATGTGATCTGCTAACACTTCACGAATGACAAATTCAACTTCATTTATTTAAGATATGAACAGGAAATTGTTCAAGGAATGGCCAATAGTGAGATTGTACCAAAATCAAGTAAGTATTTCTTCAAATTGAAATTATTCAACTTTAGGGAAATGATGTTGAAAACCAAAAATGTTGTCCTAGTACCCTCATATCTGATGAATCAGATGGTACCTTAGATCATCACAAATTTATGGCTTTGTGATTATTGGATTTTCCATAACCATGTTCTCTACCACTCTCCATCAGAACTTTATGGTTAGATTTCTCATCCATATCCATGTCTTCACCTATGTTCTAATATGTGGAAACCCAGTGATGAGTTAATTTGGGTAACCGTTACATTTCTTACTTTAATTTTTAAAATTAAGTTTTAGTATTCTATTTTACGATGTGGGCTTCAATGAAAGAAACATTCAAGTAGTAAACAATTTATAACCACGATGAATTTCGAGGGCAAAATTCATTTTAAGGGGGTAGAATGTAACCCCTTGAGATTTTATGAGAAATAATCTTTTTAATTCCTCTGATGTCTTCTTTTGTACGCTACACCAATATTAGCTTTCACTATACGCAACACTGTATTAGCTTGTAGTATACGCAAACACTACTCTTGGCTTGTGTTGCACGCAAGATCAACCTTCCTCGATAGCATGTGTTGTACGCAATACCAAGTTTCACTAAAAAATGATAACTTTTTTTACATTAGATGTTATTAATATTATTAACTAAATTTTGAATTTTATTACATAATAATTCATCTTACACATATTCTAGAACATGGTATGAGAACAAAATAATTTTTTTCAGTGAAATAAGTGTTTTTAAAAAAAATGCAGTTTTGCCGGCTTTTGATGGTGCACCCACATTAAATCTAGTTTTTGACACGTTTATATGTTAAATATGATGAAATAAACTTATTCATTTCAATAAATATATACAAATTAACTTTGGATAATTTTTAAATATTTTTTTGTTAACTTTCATATTTTGATAAATAGTAAAAATATACTAAATTTTAATCAAAAAAACATTTTTCATCAACATAATTTATATGGTTAAATTATAATATTTAATGGTTTTAAATTATAAATATAATATTTTTTTACCATTTAATATTATTTATGTCATTATCACTAATTTTACATTGAATTCATAGGTAAAAACATTTCAATCTTTTGCAATGTTTTAACTTTTAGAACCGGTTTTCTCAATAGCGGGATTAATTTTAAATTAAAAACTTAAACTTTTGTGTTTTGAATTTAGAAAATATTATTCCATATTTTGAATCATTAGGTTCAAATTATGTTAATCAGATACTTTTTATTTTTAGGCATTATGAATAGTAACTATGGTAAATTTTATTTACCATAGTTAAAGATAAATCAGGTAGTTAAGGGTAAAAATAATATTATAAAATTACCATAACACTTGTATTAATATAATTGGATGATTATATTTTTTCCTAAAATATACTTGGGTCGAAATGGTTTCTTTTGGAACCAACTTGGATTTGATTAAGACCTTTAATTTATTTTATTTAAAGAAAGTGAAATATGTCTCACTCAAACTTTAATAATTGAAGTTTTTTTAATATAAGGATATACGAAATATTAATTCGATTATAAATACTCATTTGAAATATGAAATTTTTTTCTTCATCATGGTAATTTATTTGTAATTTTTAAAAAATATATAATTACATTAATATCTTATACATTAATGATGCAGAAATTATTTATTTAGTGAAAAATCAATAATATAGTTTTCATTAAAATAATAATACCCATCAAAAGGTCCAGAAACTTTAAAAAAACTTATTTAGTCAAGTATATATATACCATAATCATCCAAGTGTCGACTTTTGGACCATTTTGAGCCTTATAAAAGAGATTATGACATTTATATTATTTTATTTTAAATAATGTCAAAGTTGTCACCTTCATAATTTAATAAAAATATCATTTTAAAAGTTGGGTGTTTTAGAAGATAAATTTGACTAAAAGTATTCTTATGAAACATAGTAGATTTAACTTAATCATAGTATTTTATTATCAATTTTTATGCAACAAATAAGTGTATTAAATAATTATACAAAAATGTTGTAGTAATTATTTTATGACGAAAAATATTAAATAAATGGTTTAAAAATTTTTAAAATAAATATTATATGAACTAATTAATGTTCTCAAAAAAACTTTTATATTAATATGAAATATTAGGAATCTGTTAAATATTTTTTTTGAATATATACTCTTTTTTGATTTTATTTAAATTTAAATAATTGAATAGTGTCAAAATTGACACTATTGATATTTTATAAAAATAACATGTTATTAAAATGTTTAAAAATCACAAAAATATTTAAAAAATATAAATTGAAATTTATAAGGTCTTAAAGTTTATAAAGTATCCAATTATGGAAAATTCACAACACATATTTATTTATTTATAACAATTTAAAATTTAGAATATTATTACCACAAATAAGATTAAATAAATTAAATATGGATAAATCAAATTTATAAGGTTTAAAATAATTTACCAACATGTCTAAATTTGTTTTTTTTATGATATTAAAACCCTGTCTTACCTCATATCCAAATTTGAGTCACTTTAGAATTTTTTATGTGGGGTTTGATTTTATTATTAATTAATATTTTTGAGGTTTCCAAAAGTGCCCCTCTATTCTCTTATAAAAGGGAACCTCATCCCTCTCCTCCTCACACAATTTTGAGATTTCAAGCCCAGCCAAACCCTGCACATTAAACTTCTCAACTTCCATAGTAACATTTTGGAGATTCTTTTCTTTTCGAAAGACCAACTCTAGTCCCTTAAGAGGAAGTTCAAAGGAGGTGCGTCGAAGAAGAGGTAATCTCTTCTACCGATTATTTCAAGTTTCTTTATTATTTTACTTCCTATTATTTAGTTGTTTCATTATAAAGTAATAAAATAAATATAACTAATATGCTGATATGTTATTATAAATATAAAACAACCATATATCCATCCTATGAAAAACAAAATCACTGTGCGTGCGTACGTACGACTTACCGTCTCCACACCATGGTGTAATAAGTTTTTCCACCACAATCATACTTGGATGGGTATAATGATGGAAATAAAAACAATATATAATTATTATAACATCATACGGATCCTGAGATATTATATCATCCACTCCAATTCCATTCCATAATTATGGGAATGATATAATCGCTCGTGCGTACGTACGAATGACCATCTCCACCATGCGATGAGATTCATTCTCCATGTTCACCATTCCAGATTGATTATAAATTATATATACTGAATAATAATGAGATATATGACATAAAAATTTTACTGGATTTATGTATATATATATATATATATATTTCATCTACTTACTCCCGTTCAAGACAATAAGGAATGGAAAACATCGTTCATGCGTACGTATGACCTACCGTCTCCATGAACGGTGTATTTCATTCCATTTATTGAACTATTATATATATTTATATTCTGAATATATATTATATATAAATCATGTTTTACATTCTGGAAGTAAGTAATCACGATCTAGGTAGTCATATGAATAATTACAATTCAAAACACTTACGATAAATGAAACAATTTTACCCAAAACACTGCTTTAACATGGAGTCGATAAATGAACAGGTAATATAAAGTTATAAGAGAATCATATATTATATCATAAATATTATTATGGTTTTTTTACAAGTTAATAAAATTTTTAAACCCACTATACAAAAGTCTCATACACTTACAGTAGAAATTGGTCATAAGGTAAGGGATAATTTTTCCAATCTCGTTCTTATCTGAGATTGTTTATTCGTAATTATTTACTGGGGTTATGTTTATCATCCATGTCCATGTTTTCTATAAATGTTTTCATAAAATGTTCTCTATTATTCCATGTATTATTAAAGTAGTTTTTACCCTTTTTTTAACTTTTACCACATTGTATGGAAGGAATTTTTCTTTTTTTACCATATAAGGTACTTTTTGACTTTTCTTGAAAAAGTATAAGGAGAATGTTTTTTAACTTATACGACATGAATAGACTTTTATGGTTTCATAATAACTTATTTTCATGAATATTACTGTACAATATTTCCTGATTATTTTCAAAAAAATCTATTTCTTTTAAAATTTCATGGCATTTTGAGAAAAGAAAATGATTTGGAAGAAGAAAGAATATTTTCCTCAAGAATTCATTTTAAGTGTTTTATCAAAACTATTTTCCATCTAAGATGACATTATTTAGTATTTTTATTTTTCAAGTATAATGTCTCTATTATTTACATGTTTTGATTCTTCTTATGATGAAATGATATCCATTTGTTTTATATTGATTATGTTATGATGGGATGATGTTTATAAAACCCATTTTATTCTTTGGGTTATGATGAATGATTTATGTTTATTTTGTGGAACATGTAAGAATGATTTCATTATTAGATGGGTGGGAGATATATCTACCTCCAATGAATTTGGTAAAGATTTATATCTCATGATATAGACCTGGCTGGAATGGAAAGTAAAATCCGGTTCAGTAATACAGGGCTGGAACGACAAGTAAATGCAGTTCAGTAATGGACCTTGTCCACTATGATGGTCTTGGAAGCAATTCCTTAGATACTATGGAAATAATATCATGTGCTTAATGGTTTTACACAATTCCATGTTTTATTACCTTTCTATTTTATCAAGATTAATGATCCTTTATAATCTATGCATTATGTACTGCCAAGATTTATGTCATTGCTCAAGATTTGGATGTTTTATGTTCATGTTTTTATGTTAAAATGTTTATGGATTGTTTTTATGTTCTCTATGTTTACCCTTACTGAGAATTTGAGCTCACCCTTTCTATGTTTTATTTTCACCTGGATATAAAGAAAGGTTTTAGTTAAGAAAACAAAAGGGGAAGATCTTTATGGGAGATGTTGAAGATCTTTCACCATGATTAGAAGATTATGTTATGAGTTTCCAAAGGCACTCAACTAATATAGTCTTTGGGTTTCTGTTTTTGTCATGTATTAAGTATTCTGCAAAAGTAATGTAATGTCTATGTACGTCAAGCTTCGGGTCTCTATAGTTGGTATCAGAGCGAAGGTCTAGTTAACATTTGGAAACTAGGATGCGAAAACATTAGTGAGATCCCTAGAGATATTTTTAAGGTATGTTTAGAGATTTTCCTAAAGTTAAGTATAAGTATAGGTTACAATCCTAGAATTATGATAATGATCATGAATAACCTTGGATTAAACATAAGATGTTTGAGATTGAACATACTCCCCCTTGATTATGTTGTTTTCCTAGCATGATTTTTTCCTCTCACACTATTCTTTTTTTTTTGGGTTTTAGAAAATGGCTGGATACAGGAAGATTGATGTTAATGGAGAATATTATGGACAATGGAATGATATTATTAATGAGAAACCAAATGAAATGGGATTTGGAAGGTGAAAAATCATTATTATGCGTAATCATAAATCTCATAACATGATCAATAATCTAAACTTTGGTATGTTTTCTGACTCGTCTAATAACAGAAAGATGGAGTTTCATGATGATCATATAGGAAAGAAAGTTCAATTTACCTCATGTAAATCATGTGGGAAGAGGCATCAAGGAGAATGTTTCAAAGGAACTGGAAGATGCTTTGGGTGTGGAAATGAAGGACACAAAGCCAGTAATTATGAAGGAAAAGGTTTAATTAACACAATGGACAAGGATAAAGGTATTTCTAAGACATCAATAATGGTTAAATGTTTTAAATGTGGAATGTACGGGCATTATACAAACCAATGCCCTAAGGGAAAATCTCATGAAGAGAATCAGCATGGTCATATGGGTAGTATTTATGTGGACAATGATGAAGAGACTACAAATGATATATGAGATGAAAGAAGTGTTGAGGAATAAAATGATCAAGCTCAGTCAATGGTTTAAGAAGGTAGTGGAATAATTGCATGTTTATCATGAATAATGTATGGTACTCTGGAACAAAAAAAATATAAGGATTGTTACACTATTGTTTTTCCTTGTGTATTTGAAAGTATATGTTGAATGGTACTCGTAACCATGAAAAGTGATTGAAATATTTTTGGAAATCAGATGATATGTGCATAATGAAGGGATAAAGGGATAATGAGACGTTTGATAGTATTAATGAGCTCATGATTGATAAAAGGACAATGTGATATCATGGTTTGAGTATATAGAAATTTTGGGATTTTGGTATGTGGAAATAATTAACTTTTGACAACATTCATGTTTTCACTAAGGTTCTATGGTAGTTCATGTTTCAAGAGAATACATGATTAAGGTATTCACATGTTTCTAATATGACCAACAAGATATATCTTATTATATATGTGTGACAAATGATGGTATTCACATGCTTGGTAGATGACCTCTCTAGTAATCTTTTTCTTTATACTATGAGATTGGACAAAATTATTTTGGATAAGCCTAAATATTGGAATGGATTATGTTAGACATCAGATAGTATTGTTTAAGGATAGAAATTTTTGATATTATTTCTGAAATGTTATAACAGTATAGTTTTAGAAAAAGGACAACCCCTAGGACGGGAAACAACTCATCGCATCGGACAAGGATGCGGGAATCGAACTCACAACCGAAGTGTGATAGGCCTTTATCGCATACCACTATCCTACAAGAAGTACCTAGTTTGTAGAAATTATTATTATTTTAATAATTGGTATGAAATATGAAGTAAAATTCCATTTTTGGAGCCATATACGATTAATATCACCATATATGGACTTATGTATATATAATAACTTTCTCTAACCTTTTGTTTGAGATAGATGGAATGACCCATAATTCTATCACATGATCTGCTAACACTTCACGAATAACAAATTCAACTTCATTTCTTTAAGATATGAATTGGAAATTGTTCAAGGAACGACCAATAGTGAGATTGTACCAAAATCAAGTAAGTATTTCTTCAAATTCAAATTCTTCAACTTTGGGGAAATGATCTTGAAAACCAAAAATGTTGTCCTAGTACCCTCATATATGATGAATCATATGGTACCTCTGATCATCACAAATTTATGGCTTTTTTATTGTTCACTTTTTCATAGTCAGGTTCTCTACCACTCTCTATCAGAACTTGATGGTTAGATTTCTCTTCCATATCCATGTCTTCACCTATGTTCTCCTATGTGGAAACCCAGTGATGAGTTAATTCAGGTAACTGTTATGTTTCTTACATTAATTTTTAAAATTATGTTTTAGTATTCCTTTTTACGATGTGAGTTTCTATGAAAGAAACATTTAAGTAGTAAACGATTTAGAACCCCGATGGATTACAAGGGCGAAATTCATTTTAAGGGGAGTAGAATGTAACACCCTGAGAGTTTATGAGAAATAATCTTTTTAATTTCTTTGATGTCTTGTTTTGTACGCTACACCAATATTAGCTTGTGCTATATGCAACACCATATTAGCTTGTAGTATACGCAAACACTATTCTTGGCTTGTGTTGCATGCAAGAGTGACCTTCCTCGATAGCGTGTGTTGTACGCAATTCCAAGTTTCACTAAACAATGATATATTGTTATGAAATAGACTTTATGAATATTATTAAATATATTTTTAATTTTATTACATAATAATTCATCTTTCACATATTCTAGAACTTGGTATGAGAACAAAATAAATTTTACGGGGAAAATAAGTATTTTTTCAAAAAATGCAGTTTTGCTGGCTTTTGATGGTGCACCCACATTAAATCTATTTTTTGAAATGTTTATAAGTTCAATTTAACAAAATAAACTTATTAATTCCAACAAGGATATAAAAATTAACTTTGGATAATTTTTTTATATTTTTCTTTTCATTTTCATATTTTGATGAATAGTAAAAATACGCTAAATTTTAATTTAAAACAAATTTATTCATCAAGATAATTTATATGGTTAAATTATAATATTGAATGGGTTTAAAGTATAAATATAATATATTTTTACCATTTAATATTATTTATGGCATTATCACTAATTTTTCATTTAATTCAAAGGTAAAAACATTTCAATCTTTTGCGATGTTTTAACTTTTAGAACCCATTTTCTCAACAGTTGGATTAATTTTAAATTAAATACTAAATCTTCTATGTTTTGAATTTGTAAAAAAGGATTCTATATTTGGAATCAGTAGGTTCAAATTATGTTAATAGGATATTTTTTATTTTTAGGCGTTATGAATAATAACTACGGTAAATTTTATTTACTACAGTTAAAGGTAAATCAAGTAATTAAGGGTAAAAATAATATTATTAAATTACCCTAACACTTGTATTAATATAATTGGATAATTATATTTCATCCTAAAATATACTTGGGTCTAAATGGTATCTTTTGGAACCCATTTGGATGTGATTAAGACCTTTAATTTATTTTATTTAAAGAAAGTGAAATATATCTCACTCAAAATTTAATAATTAAAGTATTTTTAATATAAGAATATACAGAATATAAATTCTATTAAAAATACTAATTTGAAAGATAAAATGTTTTTCTTCATCATGGTAATTTATTTTTAATTTTTAAGATATATATAATTACCTTAATAGCTTATACATTAATGGTGCAGTAATTATTTATTTAGTGAAAACTCAATAATATGGTTTTTATTAAAATAATAATACCCATCCAAAGGACTAGAAACTTGGACAAAACTTATTGGTAGAGTATATCTATACCCCTAAGAATTCACGTGTCAACTTGTGAACCATTTATATCCTTATAAAATAGTTTATGACATTTATATTATTTTATTTTAAATGATGTCAAAGTTTTCACCTTCATAATTTAATAAAAATATCATTTTAAACGTTGGGTGTTTTAGAAGATAAATTTGACTAAAATTATTCTTATAAAATATAATATATTTAACTTTATCATTGTATTTTATTATTATTTTTTATGAAACAAATTAGTATATTAAAAAATTATACAAAAATGTTGCAGTAATTATTTTATTAAGGAAAATATCAAATAACTGGTTTTAAAAATATTAAAATAAATACTATATGAACTAATTAATGTTCTAAAAAAACTTATTAGTTGAATATGACATGTTAGGAATCTATTAAATATTTTTGTTTTAATATATCCTCTGTTTAGATTTTATTTAAATTCAAATAAACGAATAGTGTCAAAATTGACACTATTGAAATTTTATAAAAATAACATGTTATTATATTGTTTAAAAATCAAAAAAATATTTAAAAATTATAAATTTAATTTATAAGGTCTAAAATTTAATAAAGTATCCAATTATTGACAATTCACAAGACATATTTAAGTATTGTTAACAATTTAAAAGTTAGAATATTATTACCACAAATAAGATTAAATAAATTAAATAAGGATAAATCAAATTGATAAGGTTTAAAATAATTTTCCAACATGTCTAAATTTTTTTGGTTGATGATCTTACAACCCTATATTACCTCATATCTGAATTTGAGTCACTTTGGAAGTTTTTAAGTGGGGTTTTATTTTATTATTAATTAATATTTTTGAGGTTTCCAAAAGTGCCCCTATCTTCCCTTATAAAAGGGAACCTCATCCCTCTCCTCCTCACACAATTTTGATCCTTCAAGCTTGGAAAAAAACTTCCCATTACTCTTCTCAAATTATCTAGTAATATTTTTGAGATGTTGGTCTTCTCAAAAGACCAACTCTAGTCCCTTAAGAAGGAGTTCAAAGGAGGTGCGTCGAAGAAGAGGTAATCTCTTCTAACGATTCTTTCAAGTTTATTTATTCTTATACTTCCTCTTATTTAGTTGTTTAATTATAAAGTAATAACATAAGTATAACTATTATACAGATATGTTATTATAAATATAAAACAACTATTAGGTCCACTAGGTTAGATACCCTGAGAGGGGGGGTAAATCAGGGTATGACAGATTAAAACATCTGCCCCTATTGATCTTGTCTTGCTGTTACGCAAGAATCTCTTCTATCTCTTTCCTACAACAATGTATAAACAAGAACTAAAGCATGCACATGACGCATCAATTTTTTCTTAGTTCACACTCACTGGGCTACGTCAAAGGATCATACATCGGCAATGTGTCAATGTACCAAATCCACAAAAGCGCACTATTGTTTACAAAGTTTGGGATAAATCACTTCTATTCCCAGGCTCACTACCTCTACAATGTTTAGGGTCAGATCACTACTTTCCCAAGGGTCACTCCCTATTTCTCTCTCTCTGGATCACTGCCAGTGGAGAGGATCACCTTATTCCTCTTCCATGGCTCACTACTGTAGAAAGGATCCACTCAAAGTTTATAGACCTATAGGTCTCTTCATTATCACTAATGAATACATCCTATGATGTATATAGATGCTCTGTTGAAGTCCAACTTTCACCCATAGATGAATCTCACTTTGCACTGAAGGTATCAGGAAATCATTCAGCTTTCACATAGCCCTGAATCACTACCGTACTTCAACCATACATGACACCCTTCTCCAATCCGGCGCGCAAGTCTCGACACAGAAGTTAAAACTGGTGCACAAGTTCACCTCAACCACTTGCGTGACACTAGCTTCTGCAACTCCAAACTTGCGCGACTCACACCCTTTTATGCCCAAACCAATTTTGGAATGCAACCATCAACTGTCACGCTTCTTCAAAACTGGGCGTGCAATTGTCACCAAACCACTTGCATGAAACCCCCTTATTCAACTCAAAACTTGAGGGACTCCCTTCCTTTCTCTCCCAAACCACTCTGGACGCGCATCAATCAATAGGCACACAAATTCTACTCGCGCGACCACACCAACACTTGCACGACCACCACACCTGTGTGACCGGAGCTCTGATTTTATCTAAGTGTTGAACTCACACTAAATGAGAAGGGTTCAACCTCTATTTATAGACATTTGGACACCCTGTGCGACGGCACACAAGTCTCCTCTCAGCGCGCAAGTCCATCCACCCTAGTCCAGCTGCCCTTGTCTCTGCCGCATTAGTCAATTGCGCGACCAAAACTAGAACATGGGTGCCCCTTTTTCCTTTTCCATATTTTTATGTTCTGATCTTGAAAAAAATATGGCGTGCGAGTTTCCAATACTTCAATACAACGGCGCGCAAGTCCCTTTTCCAAAACCACTTTTTCTAGCCGCCCTTGTATCTGATCTTTTTGTACCGCCTCCAGATCAACCATTCCTTTGTCAAAGTTCTTGAATCAAACATAGATCATTAACCACATCCCTTGAACTCGACATGCCACCAGGAAATCCCCTTTTTCAAGAAATTTGTACGTCATGGTTTGCTTTGTCAACAAACACAACACAAAGGCCCTCTTTTTCAACAAAAAAAATCACCTAAAAAAATGATTCAATGATACCTTGAGGGATTTTTTCCCAACAACAACCCTATATCCATCTTAAAAAAAATAAAATCACTGTGCGTGCGTACATACGACTTACCGTCTCTACGTCATAGTGTAATCTATTTTTCCACAACCACCATACTTGGATGGGTATAATAGTGGAAATAAAAACTATATATGATTATTATAACATCAGAATAATTATGAGATATTATATTAACCACTACAATTCCATTCCATAATTATGGGAATGATATCATCGCTCGTGCGTACGTACGGATTACCGTCTCCACAACGCGATGAGATTCATTCTCCATTTTTCACCATTCAAGAATGATTATAAAGTATATATAATAAATAATAATGAGATATATGACATAATAATTCTACTTTATTTATGTATATATATATATATATATGTCATCTACTTACTCTGATTCAAGACAATAAGGAAAGGAAAACATCGTTCATGCGTACGTACGGCCTACCGTCTCCATGAACGGTGTATTTCATTCCATTTATTGAACTATTATATATATTTATATTCTGAATATATATTATATATAAATCATGTTTTACATTTTTGAAGTAAGTAACCATGATCTATGTATTCATATGAATAATTACAAGTCAAAACACTTACGATAAATGAAACAGTTTTACCCAAAACACTACTTTAAAATGGAACTGACAAATGAACGGGTAATATAAAGTCACAAGTGAATCATATATGATATCATAACTATTATTATGGTTCTATTACAAGTTAATAATACATTTAAACCCACTATACATATGTCTAAGACACATATGGAAGAAATTGGTCATAAGGTAAGGGATAATTACTCCAATCTCATTCTTATCCGAGATTGTTTATTCATAAGTATTTACTGGGGTTATGTTTATCATCCATATCCATGTTTTCTCAAAATGTGTTCATAAAATGTTTTCTATTCTTACATGTATTATTAAAGTCATTTTACCCTTTGTTTTTACTTTTACCACATTGTATGGACGGAATTTTTCTTTTGTTTACCATACAAGGCACTTTTTGACTTTTCCAGCAAAAGTACGAGGAGAATGTTTTTTTAACTTATACGGAATGAAAAGATTTTTATGGTTTCATAACGCCTTATTTTCATGATGATTACTATAGAATATTTCATGATTAGTTTCAACAAAATACATTTCTTTTAAAATTTCATGGCATTTTGAGAAAAGAAAATGATTTTGAAGATGAAAGGATATTTTCCTCAAGAATTCATTTCAAGTGTTTTATCAAAACTATTTTCTATCTAAGATGACATTATTTAGTATGTTTATGTTTCAAGTATAATGTCTCTATTTTTACATGATTTGATTCTTCTTATGATGAAATGATATCCATTTGTTTTATATTGATTATGTTATGATGTTATGATGTTTATGAAACCCATTTTATTCCTTGGGTTATGATGAATGATTTATATTTATTTTGTGGATCACGTAAGAATGATTTAATTATGATATGGGTGGGAAATATATCTACCTCCAATTCATTGAGTAAAGATTTATATCTCATGAGATAGACATGGCTAGAACAACACATAAAATCCAGTTCAGTAATACAGGGATGGAACAACAAGTAAACTCGGTTCAGTAATGGACCTTGTCCACTATGATGGTATTGGCAGCAACATCTTGGCTACTATAGAAATAATATCATGTGATTAATGGTTTTACAAAATTACATGTTTTATTACCATGCTATTTTATCATGATTAATGTTTCTTTATGATCTACGCCTTATGTACTGCCAAGATTTATGTCATTGCTCAAGATTTTGATGTTTTATGTTCATGTTTTTATGTTCAAATGTTTATGGACTATTTTTACATTCTCCATGTTTACCCTTAATGAGAATTTGACCTCACCCTTTTTATGTTTACTTTTCCCCAAGATATAAATAAATGTTTTAGGTAAGAAAAAAAGGGGAAGATATTTATGGGAGATGTTGAAGATCTTTCACCATGATTAGAAGATTATGTTCCGAGTTTCTAAAGACACTAAACTAATACGATCTTTGGGGGTCTATCATGTATTAAGTATTCTTCAAAAGTAATGTAATGTCTATGTATGCCAAGATCCAGGTCCTTACAACCCCAATGACACTAAATATGTCAACGACCCCTAAAAACCACACTAACACTAATTAACCAAACAACCATGACGATTTCGATAACTAAAATGACTTTGATAACCATGATAATGTCTAAAACATTGATGAAAATGATAACATCAGTTAATAATATTCCTCTATTTACACTGATGATATCAATTTCCTTAATATCCTAGGGAATTCTATTGACCCTGATGACCTCGATGGCCCTATCAAGCCCCATGAACCCATTGACCTTGATAATCCCAATGATAACGTAGAAACTGAAGGCTCTAATGACCCCAATGATTCTAATAAGGATGAAAATATTAGAAAATCTTATGATCCAAATAACTGTGACGATGTAAATAACCTTGAAGATGTTAATGAAACTAATAATACCATCAACACTGATGAAACTAAAAATTCTAATGAAACTTTAAAAATTGATGAAGTCGATGATTTCAATAATTTATATAACTCTGATGGATTCCATGAAACGAAATAACATGATTAAAATAATAATGTAGAAGGATTTTTCACTCCCAGGGAACCAATTTTTCCAACAACAATATCAATCCTAATGACGTTAGTTAGTACTGATGACACTAACATATCTTATGGATTCAATGATTTTTAAGATTCTAATAAATCAGATAAAATTAATGAACCCTATAAACCAAATTTTATGAAAAACAAATTATAAAAATTAAACTGATGAACCCAAATAACATGATGACCTTGATATTTATGATAACTTTGATGATCCAAATGTCCTAGAGAAAATTGATGTTTCTAACACTACTGATGATCTAACAAATTATGATGACCAATAATAACATGATGATATCAATGAACCCACTATCATATATCCTTTAATGACTCTAATATCAATTATTTCAATACCCTAACACCATAGATGGCCATGGTGAAACTACAACACTGATAATGAATACACTAACAATTTCTATAACACTAGGGCCACCGAAAAATGATGAAGTAAACTATTAGGAAAGACATAAATTGGAAAATAAAATCAATATTATTGATGGAATTTATGGAACTAACAATTTTGATTTCAATGATAACCTAAATAAACAATATTATTGTGATAACATTGATGATCTTGATGAAAATTATATAGATGATATTTCCAATGAACTTGACATCACTGAAAAAAATACAACATCAATGATACAAATGATATCCACATGATTGATAAAATCAGAAAACCGTAAAAACACTAGGACCCTGGAAACTTTGATAAAACAAAAGAAACCAACAAAATATAAAACCCTAACAATATCCATGATGATGATAATAGTCTACCTTGATGATCTGACAATAATAATGACACTGATGACCTTTATGACAAAAATGAAACCTATGGACTAGATGAAACCAATGACACCTATGAAACTGATAACCATAGAAACCACACTGATATGTGAAACACTATAAATAATGATAATAGGATTACTATTAATGAAATTTATTACATATAGGAAATCACTGGACTGAAAGAATATATTAATTTCGGAGACCCTAATGAGACTAATATAAATGATGACATTAATGAGTGAAGAACCACTAGACCCTCCCTCCCTAATCTAGTTCTATAATCACTCATGATCTGATACTGACTATAAAAACTCAAGAAAAAAATAAATACACAATACAACATTACACATGAATATTCAATACATATCATAATAAATTAAACCCCTAAAGCTATAGGTTTATTGTATATAGAGATTAAATACTTAAATTAATTATTCCAAAAACTAATGAACATATCTCCATAATTGAACCATATACCCACTATTGATGCCAAAATCAAAGAAAATCAAGAAAAAGGGAAAGAATTAGGGGATGACTCATGAAGATCGCTCGAGGATCCCCCGTAGCCCCGTGACCAGCGCAGAGCTCCCCCTTCGTGAACCCGCCGCGGAGTAATGAGGAGGGATGCTCCCCGAACTGAGTTGATGTTTTCGAACCCGCCATAGAGAAAAGAGGAAGGATGTTCCACAAACTGATTTTACGTTCGCAAACCCACCACGGAGCAAGGAGACGGGATGCTCCACGAACCAATTTGACATTCGCAAACCCACCGTGGAGCAAGGAGGTGAGATTCTCTGCGAACCCCTTTGACGTTCATGAAACCACCATGAAGCAAGAAGGCGGGATGCTCCATGAAACCCTTTGACATTTGAAAACCTGCCGCAGATCAAGGAGGCGAGATGCTCCGCGAACCCCTTTGATGTTCGTGAACCCACCGCGGAGCAAGATCTGTCTTCATGCCGAGTGAACTCTGCTTCACGACGCCTCTTGCCTATAAATACTAGGATCCCCTAGATCCCAAAGGATGGATCCTCTGACATTTCACCTTCTGAGCTCCCCCATTGTAAAGCAATTTCTGCTCTGTGAACCATGAGATTTTCAAGGTACTTTTGCATCACGAAGTGCCTTCCCCTTTGCATGAATTCCTCCCCTCTTTAAAGAGGGATGCTCTTCATGGAGCTCACGAGCCTCTACGAAGGAATGAGATCCCTAAGGGGACTTGAGTCATCACAGATCATTTATGCATCGTGAAGTGCCCTTTATAAACATGTTACCCACATGCTAAGGCATGGTCAATATGCTTCTCTAAGAACATTTCTTCATAATGTTATGCTTCGCAAGGCACCCTTGCTTCGTGAGGCATTTCTCCATGAGTGCCTTTCCACTTCACGAAGCACCTTCCATAAGCACCATTTCCCTATGCCTAGGCTAGGTTACTTCACTTCGTGAATCACATCCCTTAATGAAGCCCCTCAACTTCATAGAGCACCAAAGCTTCACAAGGCTTCTGCCTATGAACCCCTTTTCTCTACAACTCATTTTCCCGTGCAGTCCTTTAGGTTTGAATGAAGAAATTTCAAGGTCCCTTGGGCGATAATTCCCGTTGCGTTGCTTCGCCTAATGCTTCTTTGCATAGGCACACTAACAGCTCTTACTTCTTCGCATAGCCACGATAACGTGGACCCCACAATGGATCGCTCCATAAATCCCCCACCCCACGGAATTGCCGATGCCTTCCCTCCCTCATGGGAGGGAGGGTATCATTTATGTAAGTCCTAGGGGTGAAAAGCAAACCCAGCTCGTTCGAGCTGTAGGACGTTAAACTACCAAGAAACATTGTCCTCAGTACACGACGTTAAACTATGACCTCGCCCCGTGCGTCAAACATGGGGTGCCCCAACGTGGACATTCTGCACACCCACTGGTCTCTACGAGAGTGAAATCATTCCTCACATGGATTGAGATCCTCTTTATTAGAGTGACGTTTATCTGCAGGGAAAGGGAAACCACCATGGTGTAATCCCCAAGCCTTTCTTGAAGGAGGTATCATCCCTGCTCCTCCTTTCTTCTTTGGTCCCAAGGACCAGGGGGATGGACACTGGTCCCCTCATTTCTTCGGTGCCAAATCCCTCTTCCGGTGGGATTTGTCGCCACCTAGGATACTATCTACGAGAAAGCCCCTGTTTCCTCTTTAAGCAGTGATCCACGCGTATGTCCCTGTTTTCTCTTTGGGCTGTGAACTATGCACAAGCCCATATTTCCTCTTTGGGTTGCTAACCACGTGTAAGCCCCTATTTTCTTTTTTTGGGCTGCCAACCATATGTAAGCCCCATTCCACTTCCCACGGATGCACCTTCCATGATGTGATCATCAGAACTTTTATGCCTCTTATTTCTCACACCGAGCATGACTCATGTGAAATTAGTGTAAGCATGGATGTAACACCCCAAGCTTCTACGGTACGCTTCTCTTTGAATAATGCGACAGCGTGTGTTGTACGCAACATCAAGTTCTAACACACCACAACCAATCAAACTAGCCGTTATGAATAGTAATAACTAATTTTTGAAATTATATATATTTTATATTTCAAAATGGACTTCATTTTTGGATTCGGAATATCGAAATTATCCTAAGTTGATTTTTTGGTATTTTTCAGAGAACTTCCAATTTTTATGAATACTGAAAAATACTTAAAAACAACTTTTTAAATAAAAATAATTTATAGTGATAAATTATAACATTGAGTGGTTTTAAAGTATAATTAGAATATATTTTTACCATTTTATTCAATGGTGTTCATTATAATTAATTTCACTTTGAAATTGGACATAAACAATTGTCAATCTTTTGATATATATTGTTTCTTAAAAACATGCTATTTGTTGTAACAACGGAAATTAATTGTAAAATTAATTAATGAGACTTATATGTTTGGAATTTTTTAAAATAGACATTATTTTTGAATTTGGAATATCAATTATAGCTTAGGTTGAAATTTAGGTATTGTTCTGAAAAACTTCAATTTTGATGAATAGTGAAACCACTAAGTGGTAGTTAAAAAACTGAATTTTTCACAAAACATAATTTTACCGCTTCTGTGAATGGAATTTCAAAAATACGAGAGACACGGTTAATATTAAGTAGTAAAATTTGGTTCAATGAGATGAAAATAATTTTTGGTGAATAGTAACTTTTTACTTTTATTTACCACGGTTAAAAGTAAATATGGTAATTAAGGGTAAAAATGATATTAATATTACCCTAAAACATGTCCTAATTCTATTGGACAAGTGTAACTCGACCAAAAACAACCTTAGGAATAAAATATTATCATATAGGTTCAGTTGGATAAGATTAGGACATTTATTATTATTTAATTCAAAGAAGAGTTAAAAGAGTTAAAATCAAAGTTTATTTACTAAAACATATTTAATATAGGGTTATACATAAGATAAATTCGATTTTAAATATTAATTATAAAGATAAAAATATTTCCTACATAGTTATATTTTGTTTATAATTTTTAGACATTAAAAAATTTAATTTATTTATGACACAATGATGATGCAGTAATTACCTAATTAATGAAAAATTGGAATAATGGATATTATAAATACCCAAATAAATGTAATTTGAGACTTTTTATAAATACAAATACTTTTCTAGGATAATATGACATGTTATGATTTATTTAATTAACTTTTTTCGAAGTAATAATTCTATTATGATTTTTACAAAAATCAATTATTGAATAGTGTCAAAATTGACATAAAAGAGTTTTTAAATCAAATATTATATTATTAATTGATATTAAATTCTTAAAAATCTAAGGTTCATCCAAGAGACTTATATCATGATAGGTGTATCATTAATGGACCACTTTGGGGCCTCTTGGATGTATATACTATGTTTATTAACCATATAATATAAAAATACAAAGAGACATTGTAAAAGTGAAACTAATTAACTAAGAGTTAATACTTAATGATAAGGTTAATATAGTAACCCAAACCTGTCTAAATTTTATTGGTTGAGTGGTTTTCGACCCATCCCCACCTTAACCTTTAAATAATCCACTTTTCAGCCATTATAAACCGAATATTAATTTATTATAAAATAATATTTCTAGCTTTTCCAAAGGTGCCCCTCACCCCTCTTATAAAAGGGAACTCCCCCTTCTCACTAATTCACACATTCAAAGCCTTCTGGTTCGGCCGACCCCTTCCCAAATACTCTCTAAACTTCCCTCACTACAACTTAGAGTCCTTAGTTTTATCATAAAGCTAACCTATCTAGCCCTTTTGATCAAATCAAAAGGAAGAACCCAAAGAAGAGGTAATGTTTTCACCACCTTTTTTCAAATTCATTTCTTCTTCAAATTATTCTTTCATTGTTATTCCCATTATAAAATAATGAATCCAGTATATACTATATAATTTAATATTATTATGAATATGGTACAACCATATTCAGTATTCTATCCATCCTTTGAATGACATGTCACCATACGTGCGTACGTACGGCTTACCGTCTCCACGTCGTGGTGTAATTGTTATTCAATATATTATTATTTGGATGGGTATAATAATGATTTGTAATTAATGTAAATAATAAATAAAACATGATAATGATTATGTATATATGATATACCATCCAGTTATATATTACTTTAATATCAAAAGAATGATATTGTCGCTCGTGCGTACGTACGGACTACAGTCTCCACGAACGCGATGAGATTAATTATCCATCATATCCATTCAAGTATAATTATCATTTGATGATTTAAAAATAATGTTTAAGGACTTGATATCATTCTGGATATGAATAAGATACAACCTATCCATGACAAACATGGCTTACATAACAAAACATATAAAAGAAAACGAGTAAGTTAACACCCGAAACAACGATAATACTAAGATATTATTAACAAATCAATGTTAAAAGATCATATATGATATCATATTAATGTATATGATTATTGTATAATTTAATAACAATTATTTCACCATTATACAGGAGGTTAACCTACCCCCAACCAAGAAAAAGTACAAGGTAAGGGTTTATTTCGCAATCTCTTCATTATCAGAGGTTGTTTATACGTAACAATCTACTGGGATCTCTTTATCATCCAAATCCATGTTTCATAAAAATGTATTTCAAAACATTTTTACTATTTACTAGAATATGGGTTAAAGTAATTTATACCCTTGTTGACTTTTATAAGTTGTTTATAAAGTAATATTTCCGTCGTTTTCCAAACAAGGTCTTTTTTAACCTTTTCGACAGAATTAAGGTAAGAATGTTTTTTTAACTTATACGGCGGGTGCAGATATTTTACGTCGAAGCTTACCTTACAAGCTTATAAAAACATTTTCAAAGAAAATGTTTTATTTTATAAACATATGACTCTTAAATGATTTCAAAATAGAAAGAGATATTTCTCTAAAAAGAGTTTTGATTTCATCTGTGTCAACATCCTTTGATGGATTTTACGCTTATTTGAAGTTGATTTATTATGATACAACATTTTTATATTGTATTGAAGGTTTTGTGATATGTTTGATTGTGGATATATTATTTTTATACCATTCATTGTTTATGGATGAAGTATTTACATTTCGTATACTAGTTTTAATACGAATGTTTATGTTATGTTTAAACCTTTTCATATGGGAATGCATTGGACTTGATATGTGACAGGTGGAGCCCCCTATAGCTCCCCGATGCATCGGTAGGTCTCATGAGACAAACTAGTGTCTTGGAATAAGGCCTTAGAAAAATATTATTTTTAGTCTTGGCACGAGGCCTTGGGTATGTGGTTATGATTGTCTGACATTATGCATTCCATTATTATGAAACTGGTTATTGGTATTGCATGTGATTATTCGATTAGTAGAATATCCATGTGAATAAGTAAATGGAATTATTTCATTTTATTTTTGCCATAATATGTTAAAGTTCAAGTTTAAATGGATTTAATTTTAGTTACACATTGCCTTAAATGTTTATTCTTATTTATGAAAGTTTCCGCTATATTGTTATCCTTACTGGGCATTTGAGCTCACCCATTTCAGTGTTTTATTTTTCCCAGGATGTGAATAAGTAATTTATGAATGACCTGCAGGGATAGTATGTGGGGATATGAGTGTGGAATGTGAAGAAAAGATGTTGTTGTAGTTTTCAATTTTATGATGTAATGTAAGACTTATGAATATATCTAGTGTTTCCAAGGATACTAAACCAATCGGTTTTTCGAGATTTGATCTTTCTTGTGATGATGCCAATGTTATGTAACAATGCACTGACTCTGGGTAACTAGGGTCATGGTGTTACAGTTGGTATCAGAGAAAGTTTAGTACAAACCATGGAAGCTATATTTAGATAAACTCTGATTAGAGCACATAGACCTAAGATGGACTTTGAGGATTAGTATAGAAGAACTTCCTAGAATTTTGGTATTCTAGATATTTTTTGAGTTTGCCGAGAAATACATCCCTGTCTAGATACGAATAGGTTGAGGCAGCTCTGGCACAGATGTACCTAGGGGTAAAACCCGAAAACACCGCTTTGAGCTAGACTCGAACAGGAACTGGTGCACGACAACGGGCCTTGCTGCACTCTTGGTTATGACACTCCCGGGGGATATTCTTAGGATAACTCTCATTTTCTTTATAGATCATTATGAAGGGTTTATGAGTATGTACTTCCTCAAAGAATTTTTTTTATGATTATGGATTATATCCATAAATAGTTCAATTTATGTTAAGTGTTTTATAAGTATGGGATTATGTATTTTGATTCATAAACTGATCTAGTTTATGCCATTGTTTATAAATGGAACCTAGTGGAAGAAATGGAAACCGTATCAATGCACACACTCCATGTAGGGATTTCCCTCCTGCTCAAGATAATTACAGTGGAGCTGGTGATGCAACTGGTTCCGATCAGCTAATCACCATACTAGGACAACTCACTCAGATTATGAATAATAACCTTACCCGTATGGAGCACTATGATCCGCAACGTGGAGGATCAATGTTAGATCGATTCATGAGGCAAAAACCACCAACGTTCAATGGGAGTATAAATCCCTTAGTAGGTGAGCAATGGATAAATTCCCTAGAGAAAATATTTCAGGCTTTGGGGAGTAGTGAAAGGGAAAAAGTTATCATGGCAGTTTACCACCTCATTGGAGATGATGATCAATGGTGGTCATTGATTCAAAAAACGAAGGAAGATGATGAAGTATCAAATATGGAATGGAGGGAGTTCAAAGATCTATTTTTATAAAAATACTTTCCGCATGACCATCGAGCAGATATGGAAAGGCAGTTTCTGAGTTTGAGACAAAAGGAGGATGAGAATATCACAAAGTATGAGGCTAAATTTACAAGTTTAGAAAGGTATGCTGGAGATTATATATGTAACCCAAGAAGTAAGATTGATCGTTTCTTTTATGGGTTAAAACCATTTCTCCGTCAAGCATTAGTCTCACAATCCTCCTCGTCGTATGAAGACATTGTCTCAGGTGCTATCATGACAGAAAATGAATTCTCTAAGTCTTATGACTTTAAAGCAGAGCAATAGATGAAGAGATCTACTGATCAATCTAGGAATGGAAATAAGGGGAAGAAGGGAAAGGTTGAATATCCATCCTGTGGTAAATGTGGGAAGAAAAACTCTAGTACTTGCTTAAAGGGAATGGGTGTCTGTTACAATTGTGGTGAAAAAGGCCACCAAGCTCGTGATTGCAATGGGAAGAAGGAAGCTACCAATGTTCAGTGCTACAATTGCAGGGATATGGGAAATTATGAAAATGAATGTCCTAAGCATCAGGGGAACTTACCTCAGAAAAGGCCAAGGGATCAAGGCCAAGATTAAGCTATCACTACTGCTGATGTAGAAGCTCTGAAAGACGTGGTGGCAGGTAATTTAATGGTTTCCCCAAGTTTAGAAAATGCATTATTTGATTCTGGATCATCGCATTGTTTCATATCTTCCCAGTTTTCTAAGAAAATTAGATATTTATAATTTGATTTAACAATGAATTTGTCAGTTAAAACTCTTAAGGGAAGTATCATTGCAACAAAGTTTTGTGAATCAGTCCCCATTAGAGCACATAAATGTTCTTTATCTGTTGATCTCATCGTCATAACTATGATTGGTTTTGATATAATCCTCGATATGGACTAGATTTCAGACCATGATGTGAAGATTTATTGTAAGAAGAAGGAGTTATGATTTTTGATGATGATGATAAGGAACACCTTATCTTTAGAGAAGAATCGTCACCACCTAATTCTTATCTAGATCCACCCCCAGTAGCTCAACTAAATTCAATTATTGGGGAGGAAGAGAATGAAATGACTATGGTTGAGGAAAGGATTGTTCAAATAGAGTATGTACCTGTTGTGAAAGAATATATAGATGTATTTCCGGAAGATTTACCTGGACATCCTCCAGAACGAGAAGTTGAGTTTTCCATTGATTTAATTCCTGGATCAAGGCCTATATCGAAGACCCCTTATAGAATGGCCACTGTAGAATTAGTCGAACTAAAGAAACAACTAGAGGAATTGGGTAATAAAAGATTTATTCACCCTAGTGTTTCTCCATGGGGAGCCCCTGTTCTTTTTGTTAAAAAGAAAGATGGATCTATGAGGTTATGTATCGACTACAGGGAGATCAATGCTATAACAATAAAGAACAAGTATCGCCTACCTCGCATTGATGATTTATTTGACCAACTGCATGGAGCTCAATAATTTTCAAATATTGACCTTCGATCTGGATACCATCAATTGTGTGTGAAGAAGGAAAACATTCCGAAGACAGCATTTCGAACCAGGTATGGGCATTACGAGTTTACAGTAATGCCTTTTGGATTGACTAATGCACCCTCTGTATTCATGGATCTGTTGAATAGAGTTTTCAAGCAATATCTCGATGAATTTGTGGTGGTATTTATTGATGATATCTTGGTATACTCCAAAATATATGAAGATCATGAAAATCACTTGCGCATTATCTGGAAGACTCTGAGAAGACATGAATTATATGGGAAGTTTAGTAAGTGTGAATTCTGGCTTCAGGAGATTTCTTTTCTTGACCATATTTTCTCTAAAGATGGAATATCTATTGATCCTTCTAAGACCAAGGGAATTCAATAATGGCCAGCACCTACGAGTATAACTAAGGTACACATTTTTATTGGTTTGACAGGTTATTATCGACGTTTCGTCCAGAATTTGGCCCGATTGGCTAACCCATTAACGAAGATCACACGTAAAGGGGTTAAATTTGTTTGGAAAAAAAGAGTGTGAAGAATCTTTTGAAGAACTAAAGAGAAGATTAGTCAATGATCCTATATTGAATCTACTATCGGGGAATGATGGGTTCGTTATTTATAGCGATGCATCGAAGAAAGGACATGGTTGTGTCCTTATGCAGAATGATAGGTTTATTGCCTATGCATCACGACAGTTGAAAATTCATGAACAAAACTATCCTACTCATGATCTCGAGTTAGTAGTTGTGATCTTTGCTTTGAAGATATGGAGGCACTACCTCTATGGTGAAAAATGTGAGATTTATACTAATCACAAGAGTTTGAAGTATATTTTCTCACAAAAAGAACTAAACATGAGGCAAAGGAGATGGATTTAATTACTAAAGGATTATGATTGTACGATACACTACCACCCGGTGAAAGAAAACAAGGTGGCAGATGCTTTGAGCAGAAAATATCACGAAGTTTTGAACAATATGAGAATTGAGAGGGATCCAATTTTCATGGATCTAGTGAAGATGGACATGGGAATAACCAGGGAAGGTGAAACATCAATGCTTTTTCAAATGGTTGCCAAACCATATTTACTAGAAAGGATTAAGAGTTCTCAGACTGATGATGAAAATTTTCAAAAGAGGATTAAAGATGTGAATGATGGGATATTGAGAGAATTTGTGTATGAAGAAGGAATTTTGAAATTCAGGAAGAGACTTTGTGTTCCTGATATACCTGATCTAAAAAGGAAATTGTTGGATGATGCTCATAGTTCCAATTTCTCTATACACCCTGGGAGCACCAAAATGTATAGAGATTTGAAGGAACATTTTTGGTGGGACAACATGAAGAGGGAGATTTCTGATTTTGTGTCAAGAAGTATGGTTTGTCAACAAGTGAAAGCTGGAAGGCAACAACCTGGTGGAGTATTGCAACCTCTTCCCATACCTGAGTGGAAATGGGATAATATCACAATGGACTTTGTCATGGGACAACCAAAGAATCCTAGAAGGAACGATGCACTATGGGTTATTATTGATCGTCTTACCAAGTCAGCACATTTTCTTGCTATAAGAGAAGATCTACCACTAGAACGTCTAGCAAGACTATATATTGATGAAGTTGTGAGACTTCATGGAGTAACCTTATCGATTGTTTCTGATCGTGATCCCCGTTTTACTTCAAGATTCTGGAAAAGTCTTCAGAAAGCCTTGGATTCTGAACTTCATTTGAGCACTGCCTACCACCCTCAAATAGATGGACAATCAGAATGAACTATTCAAACCTTAGAAGACATGTTGAGATCCTACTCACTTGACTTTCAGGGTATGTGGGATCAATATTTACCTTTGGTAGAATTTTACTATAACAATAGCTTCCATTCGAGTACTCAGATGGCACCATGTGAAGCGTTATATGGAAAGAGATTTCGCACACCAACCTGTTGGGATGACGTTAGTGAAAGAAAACTTGTAGGTCCAGAACTGGTGGAGGAAACGATGGAAAAGGTTAAGGTAATCCAAAATCACATCAAAGCAGCTCAAAGTAGGCAAAAGAGCTATACCGATAATCAAAGGAAGGATTTGGAATTGCAATTCGGTGATCATGTTTTCCTGAAGGTATCCCCATGGATGGGAGTCATACGTTTTGGTAAGAAAGGTAAATTGAGTCCCAAGTACATTGGACCTTTCGAAATTATAGAACGAATTAGGGCTGTAGCTTACCGATTGGCAATGCCGCCAAGTCTCTCCAAAGTTCACGATGTGTTCCATGTATCTCTATTGAGGAAATACATTCCTGACCCAACGCATGTACTCACCTATGAGGAATTAGAACTGGAACCCGATGTGACTTATTGTGAAGAGCCCATCAGGATTCTTGATATGAGAGAACAAGTACTGAGAAACCGGATGATGCGTCTGGTAAAAGTTTTGTGGAGAAACCATAAGATGGAAGAGGCAACATGGGAACCCGAGGAACTTATGATGAAGAACCACCCGAGTATTTTTATGCGGTAGTATTCTAGAAATTTCAAGGACGAAATTATTTTAAGGAGGGGAGAATGTAACACCCCAAGCTTCTACGGTACACTTCTCTTTGAATAATGCGATAGCGTGTGTTGTACGCAACATCGAGTTCTAACACACCACAACCGATCAAACTAGCCGTTATGAATATTAATACCTAATTTTTAAAATTATATATATTTTATATTTTAAAATGGACTTCATTTTTGGATTCATAATATTGAAATTATCCTAAGTTGAATTTTTGGTATTTTTTTGAGAACTTCCAATTTTTATGAATAGTGAAAAATACTTAAAAACAACATTTTTAATCAAAATAATTTATAGTGATAAATTATACTATTTAGTGGTTTTAAATTATAATTAGAATATATTTTTACCATTTTATCTAATGGTTTTCATTAGAATTAATTTCACTTTGAAATTGGACATAAATAATTGTCAATCTTTTGATATATATTATTTCTTAAAAACACGCTATTTGTTGTAACAACGGGAATTAATTATAAAATTAATTAATTCAACTTATATGTTTGTAATTTTTTAAAATAGACATCATTTTTGAATTCGGAATATCAATTATAGCTTAGGGTGAAATTTTGACATTGTTCTGAAAAACATCAATTTTTGATGAATAGTGAAAACACTAAGTGGTAGTTAAAAAACTGAATTTTTCATAAAACTTAATTTTACCTCTTCTATGAATGAAATTTCAAAAATCTGAGAGACACGGTTAATATCAAGTAGTAAAATTTGGTTCAATGAGATGAAAATTATTTTTGGT
Source organism: Viscum album (assembly GCA_963277665.1). Classification (NCBI taxonomy): domain Eukaryota; kingdom Viridiplantae; phylum Streptophyta; class Magnoliopsida; order Santalales; family Viscaceae; genus Viscum; species Viscum album. The sequence goes on from OY728142.1 coordinate 404,546,165, forward strand.
GAATAGTAACTTTTTACTTTTATTTACCACGGTTAAAAGTAAATAGGGTAATTAAGGGTAAAAATGATATTAATATTAAACTAACACATGTCCTAATTCTATTGGACAGGTGTATCTCGACCAAAAACAACATTAGGAAAAAAATATTATCATTTAGGTCCACTTGGATTAGATTAGGACATTTATTATTATTTAATTCAAAGAAGAGTTAAAAGAATTAAAATCAATGTTTATTTACTAAAAAATATTTAATATAGGGTTATAAATAAGATAAATTCGATTGTAAATATTAATTATAATTGAAAAAAGATTTCCTACATAATGATATTTTATTTATAATTTTTAGACATTAAATAATTTAATTTATTTATGACACAATGATGATGCAGTAATTACCTAATTAATGAAAAATTGGAATAATTTATATTATCAGTACCCAAATAAATGTAATTTGATAATTTTTATAAATACCAATAATTTTATAGGATAATATGACATGTTAGGATTTATTTAATTAACTTTTTTTGAAGCAATCATTCTGTTATGATTTTTAAAAAAATCAATTATTGGAAAGTGTCAAAACTGACATAAAAGAGTTTTTAAAACAAATATTATATTATTAATTGATATTAAATTTCTAAAAATCCAAGGATCGGCCAAGAGACTTATATAATTATATTTTTATCATTAATGGACCACTTGGGGGTCTCTTGGATGTATATAGTATGTGTATTAACCATATAATATAAAAATACGAAGAGACATTGTAAAAGTGAAACTAATTAACTAAGAGTTAATACTTAATGATAAGGTTAATATTGTAACCCAAACCATTATAAATTATATTAGTTGAGTGGTTTTCTACTTATACCCACCATAACCTTTAAATAATCCACTTTTAAGCCATTATAAACTGAATATGAATTTATTATAAAATAATATTTTTAGCTTTTCCAAAGGTGCCCCTCACCCCTCATATAAAAGGGAACTCCCCCTTCTCACTAATTCACACATTCAAATCCTTTTGGATTGGCCAACCTCTTCCCATATACTCTCTCAACTTCCCTCACTACAACCTAGAGGCCTTATTTTGATCAGAAATCCAACCTAAAGAGCCCTTTTGATCAAACCAATGGAAGAACCCGAAGAAGAGGTAATGTTTTCACCACCTTTTTTCATATTCATTTATTCTTCAACTTCTTCTTTCTTATTTATTACAATTATAAAATAATGAATATATTTTCTCCTATATACTTTAATATTATTATAAATATGGTGCAACGATATTCAGTATTCTATCCATCCTTAGAATGACATGTCACCATACATGCGTACGTACGGCTTACCCTCTCCACGTTGTGGTGTAATTGTTATTCAATATATTATTATTTGGATGGGTATAATAATGATTTGTAATTAATGTAAATAATAAATATAACATGATAATGATTCTGTATATATGATATACCATCCAATTATATATTATTTTAATATAAAAATAATGATATTGTGGCTTGTGCGTACGTACGGACTACCATCTCCACGAACATGATGAGATTCATTCTCCATCATATCCATTCAAGTATAATTATCATTTGATGATTTAAAAATAATGTTTAAGGACTTGATATAATTATGGATATGAATAATATACAAGCTATCCATGACAAACATGTCTTACGTAACAAAACATATAAAAGAAAATGAGTATGTTAACACCCGAAACAACGATAATACTAAGATATTATTAACAAATCAAGGTTAAAAGATCATATATGATATCATATGAATGTATATGATTATTTTATAATTTAATAACAATTATTTCAACATTATACAGTAGGTTAACCTACCCCCAAACAAGGAAAAGTACAAGGTAAGGGTTTATTTCGCAATCTCTTCATTATCAGAGGTTTTTTATACGCAATAATCTACTGGGATATCTTTATCATCCACATCCATGTTTCTTAAAAATGTATTTCAAAACATTTTTACTATTTTCTAGAATATGGGTTAAAGTCATTTATACCCTTGTTTAATTTTATAAGTGGTTTATAAAGGAATATTTCCGTTGTTTTCCAAACAAGGTCCTTTTTAACCTTTTTGAAAGAATTAAGGTAAGACTATTTTTTTTAACTTATACGGAGGGTGCAGATATTTTCCGTCGAAGCTTCCCTTACAAGATTATAAGAATATTTTCAAAGAAAATGTTTTATTTTATAAATATATGACTCTTAAATTATTTCAAAATAGAAAGAGATATTTCTCTAGAAAGAGTTTTGATTTCATCCATGTCAACATCCTTTGATGCATTTTACGCTTATTTGAAGTTGATTTATTATGATACAAAAATTTTATATTGTATTGAAGGTTTTTTGATATGTTTGACTGTGGATGTGTTATTTTTATACCATTCATGGTTTATGGATGAAGTATTTACATTTCGTATGCTAGTTTTAATACGAATGTTTATGTTATGTTTAAACCTTTTCATATGGGAATGCATTAGACTTAATATGTGACGGGTGGAGCCCGCTATAGCTCCTCGATGCATCGGTAGGTCTCATAAGAGAAACTAGTGTCTTGACACAAGGCCTTGGAAAAATCTTATTTTTAGTCTTGGCACGAGGCCTTGGCTATGTGGTTATGATAGTCTAGCATTATGCATTCCATCATTATGAAAGTGGTTATTGATATTGCATGTGATTATTCGGTTAGTAGAATATCCATGTGAATAAGTAAATGGCATTATTTCATTTTATTTTTTCCATACAATGTTTAAGATCAAGTTTAAAAGGCTTTTGTTTTAGTTATACATTGCCTTAAATGTTTATTCTTATTTATGAAAGTTTCCGCTATATTGTTATCCTTACTGGTCATTTGAGCTCACCCCTTCCAATGTTTTATTTTTCCCAGGATGTGAAGAAGTAATTTATGAATGACCTGCAGGGATAGTATGTTGGGATATGAGTGTGGACTATGAAGAAAAGATGTTGTTGTAGTTTTCATTTTTATGATGTAATGTAAGACTTATGAATATATCTAGTGTTTCCAAGGCTACTAAACCAATCGGTCTTTCTAGATTTGATCTTTCTTGTGATCATGCCATTGTTATGTAATAATGCACTGACTCTGGGTAATTGGGGTTGGGGCGTTACAATGGACCACGACATCCTCTCTGGGAATCCTAAAGTGTAAGCACCATATTCACCCTGAACTTTGTGTAATTTGATCCTTTCCAAGGCAAGGTACGTAGAAAGCATCCCTAAGGTTCAATCCCAACACCCATTGGTCCCGACTACCTTCACGTCAATTCACTAACACCTTTCATGAACTATGGGGACTTTGATACATGCCATGGAAAGGTACGTAAGAAGCCTCCCTGAGGTTCAATCCCAACAACCATTGGTTCTGACCCCCTTCACGTCGGACCACCTTCATCCCACAAGATGTAAAATTGCATTCCCCATTTTTGTCCTGCATGACGTTAAACTGCATTCACCATCCCGAACTACTTGGGCTTTGATCCTTGTCTCCTAGACAGGGTACGTAGGAAGCCTCCATGAGGTTCAACCCCATCCAACGGTAAGCCGTTGTGACCCCATCTAGTGGTAAGATGTTGTGACCCCATCCATCGGTAAGCTGTTGTGACCCCATCTAGCCGTAAGCCATTGTGACCCCATCCAGTGATAAGCCACTACCACCCCATCTAATAGTAAGCCGCTGTGACCCCATCCAATGGTAAGTCGTTGCCACCCCATCTAGCGGTAAGCCGTTGTGACCCCATCCATTGGTAAGCCATTGTGACCCCATCCATTGGTAAGCCATTGTGACCCCATCCAGTGGTAATCCGTTGTCACCCCATTAAACGGTAAGCCGTTGTTACCCCATCCAGTGGTAAGCTGTTGTCAATCCAAGACTAGAGGTAAGCCACTATTGTCACTTCTATTGGGACCCATATCACTGGTCTGTCCTAGTGTTGTTAGACCAACTCTTGGGATGCTAATCACACGTAATCCCCAACATGTCATGGGGTCGTTGTCCTTTGCACGCACCCCAATTTCATACCCCAACCTAGAGGTTCCACTTCCTTTAAGTCCCATCCATACTGGTCACCTCTTTAGGTGTCCCATCGTTTCACGAACTACGTGGACTTTGATTCCCTGCCATGGGGATACGTAGGAGGTGTCTTTGAGGATCAAACCCAACATCACCATTGCCCTCAAATCAACTCCATATAATTCTCCATACACTTTACTTAACCATCCATTATCCATTCTTGATTCTTACTTAGGCCACCACATCTCAGTGAGATCATTCCAATTCACAACCTAGAATCAGTGTTTCCCCTAGGGGTCACACCCATCTGATCCACACCAGTCGGTTTTCTGATCAGTCTGATCTGTCTCCGCTAGACCCTAAAACTGCGGAATACCCTATGTTAAACATGGTTAGCTAAGAAAAACCTCAAGTACATTCCTATGGTATATAATTCTCCGCATTCGACGTGGGATGCCTCGAGCTTCTGCACCCTTGAGAATCACTATAATAAAGGGAAGAAACCCCGACGTGCTAGTGTCCTAACGTCCATACACGCCAGTGATGTCCAATGTGACTACTCCCCTAACCGAAGGTTTCTACCCTGACCGGACCCCTTGGAATTTCCCGACAGAAGCAGTGTAATTAACTGGTGTCCATGAAGATATGGCACTGGGAAGAGTTTCACGAACAATGTCTTAAGTCTATAAGGGAGACCCGGACTAGGTGACGAGTTTTGAAGAGTAATCCACAGAAGGAAGAACTGACATCCCTTCATTCAGTTTAGATCAAGGAGAAAATGTCCCTGAACAAGCGACGGATGCCGCCCACCTTTGGAAAGCAGGAATGCGGGGCAACAAATGTGCATCTTCCATAAACGGATGCGTGCCCCCCAAAAAAAGCGTCAGAAATAGAAATGGTGAACTCGAGGTGATGGTATTCTCTTCATTATGGAGATTAGTAGTGTTCAAGACATCAATGGTTTAACGTGTCATCAGATACAACTATTCGGCACTGGGTCCCGCCAAGCAAATAGAGGGCCTGGTGTGAAACTTACCGGAATTTGAGGCAGTCAAAACATTGGACATCCTAGTCTATGACATTGTCAGCATGGATCCATCTTACTAGCCATAGAAGACAAAATGGCATTGGGGAACTTTTCGTCGGTTCCTTTCCTTTCAGCACTAATGAGTTGATCTCTCTACTTTTCAGGAACCAAGATGTTACAGGAATCTGATCACCGCTCATCCACCAACGTAGGAGAAAGGGAAATGTCAATGTGGTAGGCTCACGTGGTTCCATATCTTCTACGATAATATCAACATCTAAAACTTTCGGGTGCCCACACCCCATCTCCCTGTCTGAATTCATTCATCTTGGGGTGATCAATGACATTATACGCCAGTATGAGGAGGAGGAGATTATCATAACTTGGGATATGGCCCTCCAGGATCTGGAGGAATCTACGCCTCGTCACCACTTCCATCCCCACGAACCGTGCATGGAGCCCCTACTCCCCACTCCTACTTACAATTGTTTTGGGAGCCTCTCCCCAGAACGCCTCGATGACTCTCTTCCCTATGCCGATGAGGTAGGGGATGTTTGGGCCAACCTGGTCAGGATCCCGATTCACGGGGCCCCAAGGAGGGCTCCCACTAGGCCATTCCAGCACTACTATCTGGTACCACAAATCATGGAGCAGGTAAGCCATGAGCCTGCACCGTTGGACCCAGTCCATTTGACCTGACACTAGTGTCGGACATAGGCCGAGGAGGACGCCCGCCAAGGGGCATCAACGTCAAAAACTACTGTGACTTGGGCCATAGCCAACATATATCATCAACCCCTAGTGTATGCTGAGTAGGGGGACTTGTATACCCAGCCCAGATCAAGGCCCCAACCGCCCCAACGACAGGCTGGGTCGACTCTCTCGGCCGCTGGTAAAGGTAAAGGCCGCCGCCACTATAGAGTCCCTCCCCGTACCAACACCATGGAGAACGCAGGTCTTCACCACTTCCAAGATCAGCATGGAGGTCCGCCTTGTGCTACCCTCAATCCGAATGAGGGACCTCCCCATGATGGTGACACCTAGCACAGAAGCCTCTCTCGTGCTCATTACATCGGGTATGAAGTCATTCTTCCTGGCACAAACTGCTGGGGTGAGGATGTCTCACACCCGGTCAATATATAGAATGGGGGGCCTCCCCATGTCTTCACAATAGCTGGTGAAGGTTCTATTCACCTAAAAAATCATAGGGGTGAAGTCCAGTTTCACTTCACGATCACCCAACATGGAGGCCCTACCCGTGTTTCTCTTGACCAGTACAAGGACCTTCCTTGCACTGATAAAGCCAGGGGAAACAAGCATGGAGGTCCTACCCATTCTTCTATCATCTCGATCGGAGTTCCTACCTTCTCTAGAACTTCCCATGGAGGTCCTCCCTGTGTCCCCTTTGATATATGTCCCGATGCTCCTAGCACCCCGGCTTACTCAGGTAGGAAGACTCTCTACCCCTGCACTAGTACGACCGAAGGTCCTTCTCATGTTGGAAATCTACCCCATCCTAAAGAACCATCCTGGGGAAGGAGGGTAGGTCATCGATGCCATAAAAATAACTTCGAGAAGATTCAAACTGAGATCAGACCGGTTTTCTTCTCCGGATCTGAGTTGTAATACAACTCAGTGATGGAGCCCTCACCGAGATCCTCCGTGTTGAGGGTCAGGGCAGGAACAAGGTGCATTAGCCTCATACTTCCAGAATGCAAGGTCCATTGGATTCCCACCTCCCTCTATAGGTATATACAAGAATACAAAAATTTTGAAGCTCCATAGGTTACGACCGTCCAATCACTGCCATCATCACCAAAAGCTCTCTCTACCTCGACTAGAGATCACAGGGAGATATTTTGGGGACCAATGGTGGACGAACAAAAATATGGTCCATCGCCAGAAGCCATAGTTCGTACACCAGAATTTGCATTAGTCAGCCCATATTACCGTGATGTCATGGCTAAGTCCCTTCACTCTTGGGAGGATAGCATGAGATGAGGCAGTTTTTTAGCTTGCTCTCCATACTCTCCACCGGCCATCCTACAATCCCAGTGGTCCGATTCGGTACCACTACCCATTCCCCAGCCTCCTTTGGTTGACGAGTGTGGAAATGAAGGTCCATACCCTAAATCAGAGCTCTGGAGATTATGGGATATCTTCACGGAAGACCACTTCCCTGAGATGTTTTGGCCAGTCGCAGTGCCGAATTTCTACGCGTCAGAATCCCTCACCCAAGAGAAAGTTGAGTGTTTCCACCAGACCCTCTGGGCGACTCTTTTCCATCTTCGTCATCAGCGAGTTTCTTACCCTAAGAGACAAGTGCATTTTGAGGATATTGGCGAACAATTTCATCTGGTTGATTTGGCCGCACTCCCTGTGGCCCAACTCCCTAAGTCACCAGGTCGCCATAGGGTCCTCCATCAACTGTGGATTCAAAGCTTTAGGGTACTCCACAGGATTATCAAAGAGGATTCCCCCCACATAGAGATATGTGGCTAGGGGTAGTATTCTACCCTCCTCTTTAGTCCTATCTAGCGACAACCAGATTTTCCTAACGACATAGAGGATATTCCTCTAGGAGGAGTCAGGGTTAACAAGGCCAAAATGCTGGAGGGCAAGAACGTGCTAGAGCTTCTTGGAGAGGACCTACCCCTGAGGGATTTTCACACTTCTTGGATCCATCAGGAAGGATTACTCATCAATAGAGGAATCTACTGGGTATTCTTGTGCCCACTGAGGCACTAGTACTTAGCCAAAATTCCAACAAGGGCAAGGAACCCCTCGGATCTGCCAAACCCTCCGATCCATTTGGCTCAGTGAAGAAGTTGGAAGACGACCCCAAAAAAGCTGTGTTGTGTCAGCAACTCACCAAACAGAAGAAGGTGGTCGATGAACTTCATGATGAATGTGTTGCAGAGCGATGACCAGACTACGATGATCCTAGGCTAGGGCAGTACGGGCAAGCACAAATTCCCCTCAGTGAATTGCCTCCAGGTGACCCTGACCATCCTACCCACATAGACAAGGTTGAGGCTAGAACTTACAGAAATAGTGCACAATATGTCTCACCCAATCCTCCTGAACAACATGACAATCCCTGGGACCCAGCTCAGATTCCCCCAACTGCCCCACATATCATTCCACCAGCCGCTCCATGAGCCACTTGGCCGCCTTATCATGTTGAAGAACCTTCCAACACACTGGTGGTCAAGGATCATCGTCAAGATATGAACCCCCACCCAGAGGATCCAATGGTGACACTCAATGCCCATCTTGAAACCTTAGATATGCGACAGGTGGCACTCCCGTCTGATGGCAAGCCATATCCAGCATGGGTGGCTGATATTCCAGCACCTCCAGGTTTTGGGAATCCCAAATTTTCCTCTTTAAATGGGACAGGGGACCCACAAAAACACTTTTCCCACTTCAACTTCAGATGTAGACCCATGTTGGGAACTCCAGCACAACAGGAGGCTGCCAAACTCTGATGTTTCATACAGACATTGTAAGTGCCTGCATTTGTCTAGTACAACCATCTCCCCATCGAATCAGTAACCAGCTGGGAAGAAATTTGTAGGAAATTTCTCTACCAGTTCAGTTCTACAATTCGGAAGATGAGTATCGCAGACCTGTTCAAGTGCAAGCAGAGGCCTGATGAGTGTGGTACCGACTTTGTCGCCCGGTGGAAAGGTCTCACGTATTCCCTTGATATGCCACTGACTCAAGAGAAACTGCAAAAGATGTGCATAGGTAATGTAAATATGGAATTGGTCCCCTCTCTAATCACCCAGAACTATTCCATGGGATTCTGATACTTCTCTGATAAGGCCCAGTGCCTAGGGGAAGCCTTACAACAAGCTAAACATGCACGTCTGTTGCCTCCTGCAATCCCCGCGAGAAGGGCCACAAGGGCCGAGCCCACTAAATTAGCCCAAATAGAGGCCCCAAGGTGACAAGATATGTTTCCAGTGGATCTAACTCCATATCCTCGTAGAGGCCCTCCACCTCAGGCACAACCACCGGCCAAGAAACGCCCACCTCAGAATCAGCAGGTGCCCCCGCGCAATGTGCCGCCACCACTCGGGTGAGATAACCAAGCTCCACTGGCTCGATAGGATCCTCCAACTCCTCATTAGGGTCAAGACCTAAGGGAACCATTTACATAAAGGAGGAACTTGACCTACTCGTTCAACGAATAATAGGTCCCTAGTTACTTCTACAGTGCCTCAGAGCAGGGGATTCTATGTTTGCCTGAGTGCAGAAGGCCAGAAGAGGCAAACCTCACTGATCACCCTAATTACTACCCTTATCACCAGATCTTATGGAATACTCTCAATCAATTATATGTGTTCAAATACTGGCTTCAAGACCAAGTAGATAAAAACATATTTCGTTTAGGCCCAGCTTCAACACAGGTGGCATGCATCTTCGTGAGGCCAGACAGCAGCAGTGACAGTGAGGGCGAGTGGCATCAGGTTTCTATTCATGTGTCCTAGAAGTATGATGAATAAATGGTTTGTAAAAAACTCTCCCATTCCCATGGTGTCATCCACGCATTCCTGAATCGGCCAGATCCTTCAGAATCCACAACAACTACTTCTAGATCGTCATCTCAGCCGACCTTTTCCTAGAAGAGCAAACACCAACGACGTAAGGGAGAGAAAAGACCCCCACCAACACCATATTCATCCCTTACTCTAGGTGAATTCATGCACTCAGAGATGGTAGTTACTCATAGAATCCATCCAGTAGTGGAGGACTCTTTGGGTGATGTTCAAGGGTATACCTCGGTTAATACCGTAGAGCTGGTAAATTCTTACATGATTCCGGACGATGAGGAGCGCAAAGAGGATCCTCCCAATGTCCCCATCCATCATCAGTATCGACAGAGCTGTGGTTATATAGGACGTTGGATTTCCTCGGTCAGAACTTCCAGACAGGCTGTGTATGCGACCAAAACCAGGCAGCAGGCCCAACATAGAGCTCAATATGTGCAGCCTTCTCATCTGGTGGCATCAGGATCTCCTTCACCGCCATTTATGTTGTTGGATTAGGTAGAGCCACCCCAACCGTGTTGTGACCAGCCATTCCCTGCTACAAGCTGGTCTCAGTCATATGGCCCTCATCCAATAGACACTCTGCAGGCTTCCACTAATGAGCAGCGGGATATTCCTAGTACTAGTCATCCACCGGTCCAGTTAGTAGGACCCACCATACCTCTTGTCATAAAGAGACCTTCTGTAAGAATAAGTTCACTCCTGGCATGGAAATACGATGTTATCAAGCATCTATCTAGCATTCCATAAAGGCTCTCCATCCTTGAAGACCTTCGCCAGTTGTCAGATATGTGTGTGGCCCTCTCCGAGGCTTTAAGAAGCCCTCTCTAGTTTGAGATGGAGGTAGAGGATGTAGAAGACTTTAATGATGAGGCAATCAAGAATGATGAATTCCAGACCATCATCTTGTTCTATGGAGATGTTGAAGGCTCTCTTATACAACTGCACATTCGCCCACTATACATTACCAGTATGTTCAATGGCATGGGGGTTCATCGTTGTCTTGTTGACACGGGCTCTAGAATCAACCTAATCCCGACTTGGACACTGTGAAAACTAGGATTGTCTGAAGATGATCTGATTCCCTCTGACCTAATAATCCAAGGTTATGACAGGAAAGAATAGACACTGGTCGAAAAGATATGCTTGAAGACCTAGTTCAGTGGCCTACTTGCCAACACTGAATTTATGGTCGTCTCCCAGGACACCGCCTAGAATGTGTTAATGGGAAGGCCATGGCTCCACATGTATGCGGTGGTCCCCTCATTATATCACCATTTCCTCAAGTACTCCCTTAATGGTCGAGTGAGCATAATTCAAGGTGACGTGTCTCCTGTTGCCTCTCATGAAGCCTGCTATCTAGATTTCAACTACTACAAGATCAAAGAAAAGTAGATTCAAGCTAATGAGGTTGATCAGGACACAACTAGGAACTACACATGGATATATCTAGATGATGCCTACATATTTCTGATCCACTGATTGGAAGCCATGACCCCAGACATGGGACAATGATTCGTTGTTTCTGTAATGAGGGGGGAACACATTCCCAGGTCTAAGAAATGCCAGTGGATCACCTTGTAATCCTATAAAAATCAGGCACAAGTGATCCCAGAGCCTCCTAATCCCACACGATATCTGGATGTTCGCTCTATGGCAATGGTAATACGTCATACTTGCTTGTTCCGCCATGCTGGAATAAACCGGATCAAGCTGAAGTTCCATTATTTCCTTGATATCATCATGCGTGGCCCCTTGGGATGAAGGACAGATGGAATTAGATCGACAACCTTCATCACTATGGTTGTGGCAGCAGGAGATTCCTCTGATGTAGTGTCCACTACCGCTCAGGCGGGTATTTGCCTCCCGTCGGGATCTTCCAACTCATAATCGACTCCTCCCACTGAGGAATCCCCCTCCATAAGTGAAGAAGAGGATCTAGAGGATGGTCCCTCTGCCTTTGAGGAGGGCGTCTCAGCCACAATCGACGAGTTGGTACAGGTGAACCTCGGTAGTGAGGTAGACCTGAGATCCACATTGACCAGTTCCGACATGCCCCTCAAGGAGAAAAAATAGTACATAGACTTCTTGAAATGACACCATGATATGTTCTCCTAGAGTTATGACGAGATTCCAGTACCAGATCCTCAAGTAGCCATCCACCACCTCGGTCTCTTGGAAAATCATCATGGGTTCAAGAAGCCTCCTGGAAAGATGCACCCTTCTCACGATGCAATGGTAGAGGCAGAAGTTGATAAGCTCATCAGAGCCAATTTCATCAAGTAGGTCCAATACCCCAAATGGCTAGGCAACATTGTTCCAGTAAGTAAGAAGAACAAACATATCAAAGTCTGCATCAACTTACAGGATCTCAACTTTTACTATACGAAGGACGATTTTTCCCTTCCTGTGAGTAGGGTTCCAAGCCCTCTCTTTCATGGATGGGTACTCCGGGTATAACCAGATCCGAATAGCCCCTTCAGATGAGGATTCTACAGCCTTCAGGGAACCACAAGGTACTTTTTTTAACCGAGTCATTCCATTCGGTTTAAAGAATGCGGGTGCCACCTATCAGCGGGATATGCATCAAATATTTAAGTCGATCCTCATAACGTTGGTGGAATGTTATGTGGATGACCTGGTGGTCAAATCTCATCAGCATTAGGACCATCTTGAAGACCTTGAGAAAGTATTCATCTTCCTTTGTTCACGTCACCTAAAGATGAACCCATTGAATTGTGCCTTCGGTGTCACCTATGGAAAGTTTATTGCCTTTGTTATTAGATATAGGGGCATTGGGATCGACCCAGAGAAGATCAAGGCCATTATCCAGATTTCTCCTCTGAGCAATATTTGGGAACTTCGAGGCTTCCAAGGCCACTTAGCCTACATACGCCGATTCATCGTGAATTTGGACGACAAGTGTAAGCCCTTTTCTCAGCTCATGAAGAAAGGAACACTCTATGAGTGGGACGAAGAGTGTCAGACTGTTTTTGAGGAGATGAAGCAGTATCTACTCCAACCTCTAGTCTCAATTCCACCTTTCTCCAGAAGGCCGCTGGTCCATTATGTGACCACCTTGGAAAGGTCTCTCGATGCCCTTCTCACCCAGAAGAACAATGAGGGGATGTAGAACAACCTTTACTACCTCAACCGCATGCTCCTCGATATGGAGACCAAATACTACCCCATTGTAAAGAGATTCCTTGCACTAGTATTCACAGTACAAAAATTGTGACATTACTTATAGAACCACGAGGTACTGCTGGTTTCCCAAGTAGACCCACTGAAGTACATCCCGAACCGCCCCATGCTGACAGGCTGACTAGCTCGGTGGGTGGTAATCCTCTAGCAGTTCTCCATCAGGTTCGTCCCTATGAAGGCTATTAAGAGGAAAGCATTGGAAGACTACCTTGATGCCCATACAACCCCTGCTGACCAGTACTTGGATCTCAATTTCCCTGATAAGGCAATCCTCTTGATAGAGAAAGCCATGCCATGCTAGCAGATGCACTTTGATGGTGTTTCCTAGAGCCCCACTGATAGAAGGCTTAATGATTCCAGACTCAACAGAGTAGGCCTGATCATTATCTTCATTACCCCGACACAAGCCACTCTTCCTTATTCATTCCGGTTGTCAGAAGGCTGCACCAACACTGAGGCAAAGTATCAAGCTCTCATCACTGGTCTCAAACTGTCCCTTGAGATTGATGTGCCCCATTTGAATATGAAAGGGGACTCAAAACTAGTCATCATGTAGATCAACAGTGACTAAGTTGTTAGAAAGCCAGAGCTCGTACCACTTTTGGAACTCACTCTCCATCTAATGGCCCAGTTCCCATCTCGGCCAAAAGTTACTCACGTCCCCCGATCTCAGAATGGTCAAGCTGACGCCATGGATGGCCTATATGCATCACTTTAAGAGCCCGAACAGGATGATCTGATTTTCCCTGGGGCACACCAGAGGTTCGTTTCTCCTGTCACCCCAGAGGATGACAACGGCCTGCAGGTGAGCCACCTTACCACCAGAGCCTCCATGTCAGGACCCCCAGGTCCCCTGGATGTAGTGATTGATGTGACCCCAAACTGTAGATCCCCCTTTATTTATTATCTCCAGAATGGTAATCTCCTAGAATATCGGGCTGAGCACGAGTGAATCTGATGCCGCGCATTACAGTTTACCCTCCAGGACGGTTCTATCCATGAGAAAATCCTCTAAAAGAGTGGGTTTGATGGGGTTCTCCTTCGCTACATTCAAGGAGTAGATATTTCCCAATTCATGGAGGAGGTTCATGCTAGTTCCTATGGGGCTCATCAAACTAGGCCAAAACAATCTCACCAGATCCAGAGACTGGGGTAATTTTGTCCCTCTATAATCCATGAATGCATCAAGTTCGCCAAGAGATGTCATGCATTCCAAATTCATGATAACTTTATGCATCATCCACCAGAGCCTCTACACTCCACCAAGTACTCTTGTCCATTTGTGGAATGGGGACTCGATGTTTTGGGACCATATCCACCGACGATAGTTCACCAGTACAGGTTCATCCTGACTGCTATGGATTTATTCTCCAAGTTGGAAGAGGAAGTTTTGCTCAATGAGGTCAAGGCCCATTCTATTGTTGACTTTGTGAGCTCCAACATCATTTACTGGTTTAGAGTCCCTTACATCATCCTCAATGATAATGACACAAAATTTAGGGCAGTTGAGGTGAAGAAATTGTACACTAAGTACAACATTCATTCTACCTATAACTCCCATTATCATGTGCAAGAAAATGAACATATTGAGGCGTTCAACAAAAAACAAATCTAAAATTCTACAAAAAATGGTTGGTTAGAATAAGAAGAGTTGGCCAAAAAAACGCCCCAATGCCCTCTGAGCATACCAGACGAAGACTCATAATTCCACCCAAGTGACCCCATATTCCCTGGTGTATGGGACAGAGGTCCTCCTGCCCATCTAGATTCAATTTCTCTCATTGCGCATAGCCGTCTATGATGAGAAAGTTCCAGATAAATTAGTCGAAATCCATCTGACTAAGTTGGAAGTGCTCGATGAGTACATGCTTCATTACCTGCACAATCAGGAAAGGCTCCAGAACAAGATAGCTAGAGCTTTCAACAAGAAAGTTCGCCTCTTATCCTTCTTGCAAGGAGACTTGGTATTGGCCTTGAGGGAACCAATGATACTTGGCAGGAATCCACCCATGTTGGAACCCAAATGGGAAGGACCTTACATCATTCACAAGGTTTACTCCAATGACGCGTACTCGCTGGTTACAATAGACGGTGAGCGTATAACTCCTCCCACCAATTCCACTTTTCTCAAGCAATACTTTTCCTAAGTCCTTATGGTCCTACATGTCCCTAAACTACATTACGGTCCTGTATGACCTTAAACTATGCGGTTCTGTATGAACTTAAACTATATGGTCTTTCACGACCCTAAACTGCATTACGGTCCTACATGACCATAAAGCATGCGGTCCTGTATTACCTTAAACTGTGTGGTCCTACACGACCCCAAACTGCATGATGTTCCTGCATGACCCTAAACAACATTACGGTCCTTCATAACCTTAAACTGTCCAGTCCTACATGACGTTTAACTGTGAAATGTCCCGCATGACATTAAACTGTGTGTCATTCTGCAAGACATTAAACTGTAGCTTAAGAACTATGTATGGCTTGATTCCCATCCTAATGGGATACGTAGGAACACTCAGAAGCCTCATCTTGAGTCCAACCTCATCTTCCTCTTTGACTATCCCCTCTTAGGGAATAGTTCATTTGGAGAATCCCGCATGGCGTCGTATAAGAATCTTTGGCCCCACCCATGTCAGGGTTACGATGATTGCACCATGTTACCTCCTCGTTATTCTAGTCCTCCCACATCCTTACCGCATGACGTTAAACTGCATGACCCTTTAAAAACTACATATGGATTGATTCCCATCCTTATGGGATACATAGGACAACCTGATCATTTTGTATGTAGGCATAGATTCAGACTTTGAGATCTCCCCTTGATTCTCGTCTCCTATAGAAATATTCATGCCTTACTCATCCCCTCCACCTCGGATTTCCATCAACTTTCGTATCCAAGAGGGCCCCCGAATGGTATGGATGCTCTGCTCAAGGGCCCTCCTACCATTACGGGCTACCATCCATGAGTATTGCTGGTGGAAAATTGATACAAGTCATGTGTTGCTATTATGGTCAATGGATGACGGTCAATTGTTCTCCCCGAATTCTAGTCACACAATGGTGGATAATGTGTTGTGAATCTGGTCAACAATTGCCCTCTATCATCATTTCCACTTTGTGGTATTCCATAGGAACAATGATTCTACCCCCTATCTCATGCATATGACATTAAACTAGGCATATACAGTCCTAGCATTATGACCCTAAACTAAGATCAACTTCGTTCTCACTGCAAGATGTTAAACTGAAAGCTGGCCATGAAATTCTATCCGTGGCCCAGCCGTAGGCCCCTTGGCCTTTTCAGGACCCTTTCCCATGTTCTCACTTAGGGGTGTACAATTTGGTGTCGGATTATGTCCTCATTCACGTCGGGTTACTCGTCGTTCCATACACATCTCTTGTTAAGACACCTTGCCTTCCTTCGTTCTTACCGCATGATGTTAAATTTCACAGAACCCCCAAAACTACATATGGCTTGATTCCCATCCTTATGAGATATGTAGGAACTCCCAGAAATTTTTTATTTGGGTCTAGCCCTATCTCTTAGAAACCTCCCTATCATTTTGGCCCCTTAGCCTGTGTTCTTCTAGAAGAGGGGTATACGGTGTGGTATGGCATTACATCCCCATTCATGTCAGGTTTATAACAACCACACCACATACTTATCTCTCTCCTGAGCAGATTTCACCCCCTTTTCATACTCTCATCTCTCTGAGTCAACTGCCCTTATGTCTGGTCCCTCGTCCCTCTCCGGTGATCCACCAATTGGCCCATGAGTACTCTAATCTAGAACATGGAGTGTTAGATTCTATCTAGACATGCTTTCACCCATTTTTCAGGCTTCATGTTACCCTTTATTTAGGATTTTATTATCTTTCACATCCGAAGGGACCCCAAAATGGCATTGATGCTAGGCCTAAGGGCTCTCCTACCATTATGGGCCAACATCCTCTAGGATTCCAGACAATAAATCGATACAAGTATCGCGTTGTGAATATGATCAGTGGTCGACACTCATTTGTTGTTCCCATTTCGGGTAACACGATATGGATATTGTGTTTCAAACATGGTCAATATTTATCCTCCATCATCACACCAACCCCTTTAATCCTTAAATGTTGGTTACATGATTCACATCATTTTCCACCCCATTATGTCCAAGTGGAATTTCTACCCTCTTTGTACTATCTCTCAGTGCACATTCACACATTATAAGGACAAAGCCATGATAAGGAATTTTTTGGGGCTCCACACCGACTTCCTTTGGCATGCGTTCCAGGTTTTGAAAAAACCTCTTCCGCCCTTGTTTCCCACACCAATCTTGACTCATGTGGGCTTAGAAATTGGACTGAGGTCTTCACCTACTTGGAAGGATTCCACCTCTCCATGGTCCGAGCTCTAAGACCTTAAACTAAGATCTCTTATAGAACTACGCATAGCTTGATTCCCATTCCTATAGGATATGTGGGAATTCCTAGACATCTCATCTTTGGGTCCAGCTCGAGTTCCACTAATTTATCTCTTATTTTCTGCCTTCTAGGCCCCAGCTCTAATAGGACCATGCAATGTGGCGTGTGTGGGCTTATGCCTTTGTTCATGTTGGGTTTACAATTTCCACATCACATACTCACCTTTCAGTGATCTAGTCCCTCATATGTTTTCCCCCATATTCTCTAACCTTTTCTATCCCCCTCGGCCCAAGGTTTCTCTCTTGGAATTGTGCACGACGTGAGGTGGGATTATGTCCTCATTCACGTCAGGTATGCTTTATCATGCCGTGCAGATTCCCTTTCGAACATCATATTTCTTGTATATGTCTGAGGCATATGATTCTAGACTATTCTACCTAGTACCACATGAATTTAAACTATTACTTCTAGACCACACGACATTAAAATTCATGGTTGGTCTCATCACATGACCTTAAACGATGAAATTATCGTCCTGACCGCATGACGAAAAACGATACTGCATCGTGGCGTCCTCATTCAAGGGGACATCATGTTTGTTATTGGTCACAAACCATACCATTTTTTAATGCCTTCACATGGCGTGATTCTTGTGGTGATGATAGGACTTTCTATCCTAGGTCCATCGCTTCACAAAAAAAACAACACCCATTCTTCCTAAAGGACAAACAAGATTTAACAAATTCTATTTCCTTCGGTGTGAGGGCTAGACCCGCATGACCCTATCATCCCTGACACTGGTATATTACTGTTCCATCATTAGAACTACGTTTGGCTTGATTCCCATCCTCATGGGATATGTAGGAACGCCCGTTCACTTTGCCTTGGGCCCAGCCAAACATTCGTTTTCGGTTCCTTGACCTAAAAGCTATCTAAGAAACACATGGTGATCTCAAATCCAAGTCCTCATTCACGCCAGGTTACAAAATTATCTCTCCATGTGTCCCATGTGTTCCCTACCATCTATGGAATGAGTTCTATGACCATAAACTAAGATCACTTTGTGTCCTTGACACAAGACGTTAAACTGCATGAAATCCTTCAAAACTACATAAGGCTTGATTCCCATCCTCATGGGATACTTAAGAACACCTAGAAACATTGTCTCTGGGTCCAGCCCTAGGAATCTAAAGTCTTGTCCCTTCTCTTTCGGCCCCTTTTCTCAAACCCCATTTGGGATCATGTGGTGTGGAGAGTACATCATGGGTCCTCATTCATGTTGGGTTTTGGAAATAGATGTACCATGTTCTCCCCATGTCTTTTCCCTACATGTTCTAAGTTCTTTGACCTTAAACTAAGATCTCCCTATGGGAACTACATGTTGGGTTCGGCTACTTGAATTCCCCGCACCAAGTACATTAATTAGAGCCCCATCAATGGATCATCCTACGAACATTATGCTAGAAGCGGGCAACCTTATGACCCTTTTCCTTGGAGGGGGACACAAATCCCTCTATATGATATGTCTTATTGTCGTACTCAGATGCATTATGATAGTGCCCAAAGTGTGTAATATTCATAGGGACATTCTTTCTTTCCATGTACAATCTTCTTGAGACCGTAATTTGGATCCTCATCCTCTTAAATGCTTGAAGGAACCCCATTTACAACCTAGTCTCATGCCACACTATCTTACCTACCATCTTGGGCCAACGTCCCTAAGGACCTCAGACGACATTTGTGACAAGTCCTGTGTTTCAAACATGGTCAGTGGTCGACCCTCATTTGTCTATCCCCATTCGAGGCTAACACGATATGAATACTGTGTTTCGAACATGGTCAACAGTTATCCCCTATCGTCAAAACACCATTATTGCGGTCCATATCTCTAGCATCATGATTCACATATTTCCACTTTCTTTATGTTCAAGTGGTATTCCAACATACTCGGCTTTGCTCCTCCGTGCATCTAGGTGCGTTATATGGGTGTGTCAGCATCATTGGGACATCGTTCACCTACTGTCCCATCACCCCTAACATGTTCCTTCCTGTGTTAGGAAAGACTCATCACTACTTCTTGTTTCCCACATCGAGCATGACTCACGTGGGATTAGTAGTTCTAGTAGGACATGTACTGGTGTAGCCATGTCACACACACCCTCCTTCATCCCGCATGATGTTAAATTGTGCACACAGAACTATGTGCGGCTTGATTCCCATCCTAATGAGGTATGTAGGAATGCTCGTCCACTTTGCTTCTGGCCCATCCTAACTTTCACTTTTGGTCCCTTGACCTAAATAACTTTCATTAGGGATATGTGGTGTTGTGCCAACTCCTTATGTCCTCATTCACACCAGGTTTATAGCTACCACACCACATACTCCCTTCCTGGGATTTTCCCTTTCACTCTTTGTCATATCGTATGATGTTAAACTGCACGAGTCCATATGTCCTCAGTGCATGACACTAAACTATGATTCTACCCTGAAAAAGTTCAGGATTCCCCATGTTAATCATGAGATGCACCAGATCCCTTGCCAAATAGGTCCTTCTTGGATGTTTGTTTGATCCATGATAAGACGAATACGCCCACCTAATGTTCCTTCATCATGGTGGCATGATTTCAAGAGTGTTGGACTCCATTCAAATAACCCATCACTCCAACTCCACACATTGTGTGCTCTTCATTTGGACCCCCATAATCTTTCACGTCTAAGGGAACCCCTAAAAGTATAGATGCTCGGAATATGGATCGCCTACTGTCCTAGGACAACATTCTAAAAGACAAATGGATGACATTTCGAGTCAGGCACCATGTTTCAAATATGGCCAGCAGTCGACCCCCATTTGTTATCCCCATTTCAGGCTATCACAATAGAGGTACCATGTTTCGAACATGGTCAACAGTTATTCTTTATTTTCACTCCATCCTATAGTGTTCAGAATTTTGGGTATCGCGATTCACACATTCCACTCCCCTATGTTCGGATAAATTCCAACGCCCCTAGAATTACCCCGCTCATGCACTAGTGCACATTGGGAAAGCGATGATTCGACTATTTTGAGGTCCTCATCCTCCAGCTGGACCTCTCCCTTTGTTCCTTGAAATCTGGATTGTTTGTTCAAAACCCATGGATTCTCGAATCTTGGTTTGCACACTTACATTTGGGTGGAATAATAAGGTGGTCATCCCTTGTTTCTCACATCGGGCCCAACCCACGTGAGCTTAGGGATTGGTTGCTGGACACTCCACGAATATGACGAGAATGCAATAAACCAATAAAAATAACGGAAATCATGCATGCATCTGACATAAAATAATCAAAGCATGAAAGTATGTTTGAGGGTTTGTAATCATTACAGTACCTAAGGGTCGATCCCTCCCACGGAAGGGTTAACCCCATCAAAAGAGTGTTGTAGCTCCACCACCCTCTGGCTTGTGGTGTCCAGAATTTTCTGTTGCCTGTTAACCACCTGTTCCTCCTTGGTAGGGATGTGGAGAAATTCATCAGCCACAATCCAGGCCCACTCTATATCGGTTTGGATGACTATCATTTCTGCAGTGGCTTGCATCATGCGCTCTTTGGCCTCTGCCAGCTGGGCCTTCAATCAAAATATTAGCTCCGATTTCACATTGAGAGAGGCTGAGTGCTCGTCCGCCTGGACCTGCCACCACTGGACCTCGTTTCAGCTTCCTGGAGCATCTTGATGTTCACCGCTTTTCTCTACTGCCTGCCCACAACGAGGCCACAGTCATACTCCTAAATCTTCTCTGCCATAAGATCTCAGACGAGCATGTAGGGATGCTAGGTATCCACTCTCCCAACACACAGTTCATGCAGCCATAAACGAAGTCTATCCATCTCATCCAGTCATTGCTCTTGGGTGGTGTCATCAATGTAGCGCTTGATCAACTTCCATGATCGACGATAGACTATTTTTCTATACTCTTCATTAGAGGTCATCTCATCCCAGTCGGTGCGGTTGTAAGGCTCATATGTAGGTAACTACCCCCACGAACTCATCAGAAAGGTCCACATCTAGTGTTTTATCAGGTATGGTGGGGTCGGGGCTGTCCGATTGATCCTCATCGTTAGATCTCATCTCAATGATCTTGGGTTCATCCCCACTAATGATCCCCAAATGATAGGGAGTGACGCCTCTTGGTCGGTTTGGATCTACATCTCCATGATCACCAGAATTACCGTGGGAAAGGTGCTGCTAGAAGTCCCGACCAACCATGCCATGGTGGACCACACCATCTGAAGAACTATTAATACCAAGAGGGGAACAAATGTCATTATCCTGGTCAATGAGTGGTAATCATGAATTTCATGAAGGAAACTTACATAGGTCGAACTCTTAGTCTCGTTCCCGGTCTGTTGCTATGGGGACCCTGAGACGTGGCCCTCCATATATTATAGAGATGTCTGAAAACTCTGGGGGAGACATCTCAGGTTCCCTGGCCCCTCCAGGTGCACTAATCGCCATAGTAGTGGGCACGATCCCGAAGGCCCGGCATATGCATCTGCTATAGGGAGGGAGAAGGTACGGTGTACGAGGTTCTCATGTATAGTTCAAATATTGTTAAGGAATTTAAAATGACCTGGAAATAGACCCTGAGGAAGGGGATTAGGATGATACCTCAAGGGACACTTCGAATTCCTCAAGATCTAAGCCTTGATAACCGACTTCTCCCTCCTCCAATGGGCTCCCTCTATCAGCCTCCTCCCCCCAGGAGGACTCATCTGATTCTTCTGGAAGAGGAAAGAGCTCTCTCAATTAGTTAGCCGATAACTATGGAGGGGTCATTTGATCCAACAACACCTTCACCCGGTCTGTCATTAGATGCGGGGAACCCTGACAGTGGACAAAATCCTCCAACTTGGTCTGGTATCACTCTGCCTCCTCCTGGGATACTGTGAAGCCAGACCTGATATGGCCAATTATTGGCAACTCCATCTTAAGATGGTTCAAGTGTTTCCACATTTCAGACGGGCTGAGGAATTCCCTGTTGACATCCCAGATGTCCGAGGCCTCTGAGAAGGCAACATTCTCCAACATGTGTATGTGGCACAACCGCTTCCCTGGAGCCTGAGTGGATATTTTGCAGAATCCTCTCGCTGGCCTCCCCACTAGATAACTTTGTTCTTCTAGGACTACTAGGTCCCCTGCTATTGCTGGATCCATTGCCACTACCTCCCCCTCAGTCGGTACGTGCCTCGCTGTTATGTTAGCCATGACATTGCGGGATGTCCTTGCCGCCTTTTGGCCCTGGCCTTGAGGTTTGGGAGGCACACCATCACCGGGCCGAATAGCTGGCTGCTTCACCATCTCCCCTGGGTAGGATGCCACCGATATTTTGGCATACTCTTCACCAACCCAAAGACAGTCGTGGGTGGAGGTAGCTCATTTCACATCTTTCTATCCTCTCGTGTGAACATGAGCCACATATTCCTCGTCACACATAGATGTTCCTCATGGTGCACCCCTAAAAGGACTTATGGGGTTAGTTACTGTATGTACTGAAATTTTCAGGAGAATCAGTGCGGGGTGTACGGATCACAGAGAGGCTCACGATCTACTCTTTCCACAAGGACTCCACATCGAAAGGCCAGGAGATAGGACCACTGCTATTTTTTTCCTTGTCCATCATCATTAAAAGCACCCGTTGGTAGAGGGAACATATGAATGTTGAATTCTTCTATCTTCCAGATGCGGTTGAGTACCACTTGCACAGTCGGTTTGGCCGGAAAGCTCCCCGCGATATTCAGAATAGATGGACGAAAGTTCGATCCGGTAGGGGATATGGGGTTCAAATATTCATAGACCCCCCCTGATGTGTGACGCTATCCAACCATAAAAAAGGTGGAACGGCCCACATATACTCTATAGCCTCTTCCCCTCACTGATATGCCACAACATATTGTACATATTGGTGGGCATCAAGATTCCAAGGTTCCCCTTCCCTCCTGTTGCCAACATGGATGCCATGATAAATGTTCTTGGTCACACACCCATGTTTGTATCCCTCACCGACAGGATACAACCATAGATGAGAGAAGTGATGAATGCCGCCGGCCTAACTACCTATTGTTGCTCGATGCTGACACTGAACCCCCAGGTTTTCCACTGAATGTCCTCCAGGAGCCTTCAGTACAAGTGCTCCTTGCCCCGTTGAGCCCCCTTTGGGCAAGTATGATGCCTCACTGGAAAATGTCTTTTTTTGAGATGTTTAGAAACAGTTTGAACCACCATCTGAAGAGGATGTCTCTCACTTCTTCCTTGTCATCTCCCGACACTAGATCCATCAGTGTCATCTCCAGTGGAGACATTTTCTCTGGATCCTCCCACGCACCCATAATAGGGAGGAATTCATCATACATCGCCCCTAGTATTGGGACCCTCAAGATCTGGTGCACGTCCCATAAATTGATGCCATCCTCCTTATGGTGCAAGTGGAAGGTATTGGTCATCGATGACCACCATCTCAACAACTCCAGCATCAGCTAATTTGCTTGTTAGATATGAAATTGGGATACCTAATCCACCTCGTACATGCCCACTCTCCTCAGCTCTGCCCCAAACTCTTCACACGAGGCACCTACCTAGTAGGCCCAGGCCCAGTCATCTGTAAAGTTTCTGCCCTGGCGTAGATCCCACTCATCAGACGATCACTTCACCAGGTTCCTCAGGGCCGCCTTCAGGATCGTCTGATACAGAGGGGGGGATGTCTCCAACTGAAATTCTTTCCTGTCAACATTTTTCAAATGGTTGTACAGGCAATCAGAAATAACAGGTGTGAAGTCCTCCTAGGAATGGCCTTCAGCCACCCTGAACCACTGGCACTGGCATGATGTGCTCCTAAACCAGCAATCTGGTTTGTCCTTACTTTCTTTAGGGATGAAGACGTCATCCCTCAGCCCAAATCCATACACCGGTAGCCTCTTACACAACAGATAGTTCCTATGGCTTTATGATAGCATCTCCACCAGCAAATTCTGGGCAGAGTGGCTCTGTATCAACTCCCCTAGACCCAATATATTCCCTATATAATCCCTTCAAGCAGCGTCTACAAGGACCCGCCCTTTCTGCCTCCTCACGAGACATTTAGTTTTGAAGTTTGGGCATTCTTTGGGTTTTGTTTGCGAATCTATTTCACAGAGAAAGTTTGTGGAGATCGGTCACGAAGGCTATTCGCAGAGGC
Organism: Viscum album; assembly: GCA_963277665.1. NCBI lineage: Eukaryota > Viridiplantae > Streptophyta > Magnoliopsida > Santalales > Viscaceae > Viscum > Viscum album. The sequence continues at coordinate 404,570,640 of OY728142.1, forward strand.
CTACCCCAGCCTTTAGACACAGTTCACGGAGCGCACTGACGTGAAGTCAAAGATTCATTGTGTGCCACAAAGCAGAAGGCACGATTCACAGAGAGAAAACATGGAGTACGCAAAGCTTCACGAATCAAGGGTTCTAAAACCAAAAAATGAGGAGAAGAGAATGGACAAAAGAGAGGTAAACTCTATTATTTATAGGTGAGGACCCCAAGTGCTTCACGAAATGTCTGATTTGTGGTGAGCCTCGCAGCACGCCAGCCTGCACGTGTCGCTCCACCTCGTAACCCCCCTTTGTAATTGATTGAGGAATTATGGCGGTGGACCCTCCGACTTTGACCCTCGTTTTCTCCTCATCTCAAAGTCCGAGGGGGGGGGGGGATATTAGTTGACGCCAAAATCAAGGAAAATAAAAAAAGGAAATAATCTGGGGCTGTCTCCTGAAGACCACTCACGGAGCCCTCATAGCCCCATGATCGGTGCAAAGCTCCCCCTTCACAAACCTGCCATGGAGCAAGGAGGCAGGATGCTCAGCGAACCGATTTGACATTTGCAAACCAGCCGCATAGCAAAGAGGCAGGATGCTCTGTGAACAGATTTGGAATTCGAAAACCTACCATAGAGTAAGGAGGCGAGATGCTCTACGAACCGATTTGACATTCACGAACCCACCCCAGAGCAAGGAGGTGGGATTCTCTACAAACCCCTTTGAAATTTGTGAACCCACCACAAATCAAAGAGATGGGATGCTCTGCGAACCCCTATGACATTCACAAACCAGCCATAGAGGAAGGAGGTGGGATGCTATGTGAACCCCTTTGATGTTCACGAACACACCACAGAGCAAGCGTTGTCTTCGCGCCGAGAGAGCACTACTTCACGGCACCTCTATCCTATAAATACCAGGCTCCCCTCGAGCCTGAAAGATGGATCCTATGACCTTTAACATTCTAATATCCCCCATCACGAAGAAATTTCTACTCTACGAACCATGAGATTTTCAAGGTAGTTTTTCATTGCGAAGTGCCTTCCCCTTTGCATGAATTCCACCCCTCTTCAAAGAGGGATGCCTTTTGTGGAACCCACAATCCTCCGCTAAGGATGGAGATCCCCAAGGGAACTCGGGTCATTACAGAGTGTTTATGCTTCGCGAAGTACCCTTCATACACATGTGACCTGCATGCTATGGCGTGGTCACTATGCTTCATGAATCACATTTCTTCACAATGTTATACTTTTCAAGTCACCCTTGCATCATGAGGAATTTCTCCACGAATGCCTTTCCACTTCACAAAGCACCTTCCATATGCACCTATGCCCTATGACTAGTCTAGGAGACTTCACTTCGCGAAGCACATCCCTTAATGAAGCCCCTCTACTTCATGTGGCACCGAAGCTTCACAAGGCTTCTACCTATGAACCCCTTTGCTCTGTAACTCTTTTTCCCATATGGACCTTTAGGTTTGCATGAAGCAATTTCAAGCTCCCTTGGGTGATGCTTCCTGTTGCATTACTTCGCCTCATGCTTCTTCTCATAGTCACACTAACGGCTATTGCTTCTTCGCATAGCCACGCTAACGTGGAACCCTCAATGGATTGCTCAATAACACCCCCACCCCAAGACATTGTCAATTATTCCCTTCACTCAAAGTAGGAAGGTATCAATTATGTATGCCCTAGGGGTGCGGAGCGAACCCAGCTCGTCTGAGCTACAGGACGTTAAACTGCCAAGCACCATCGTCCTCAGCACATGATGTTAAACTGTGACCTCGCCCCATGTGTCGTACACGGGGTGCCCCACCTTGGACTTTTTGCACGCCCACTAGTCTCCATGGGAGTGAAATCATTCCTCACATGGAATGAGATCCTCTTTATCATAGTGAAATCTGTCCGTGGGGAAAGAGAAACTACCTTGGTCTAAGCCCCTAGACTTTCTTACAGGAGGCAGCATCCCTGCTCTTCATTTCTTCTTTGGTCCCAAGGACCAAAGAGTGGGAGTAGGGATGGACACCAAACCCCTCCTTTGTTTGGTTCCAAATCCCTCTCCCGCTAGGCTTTCTCACCACTTGGGTTGCTAACCACGCGTAAGACCATGTTTCCTCTTTGGGATACGAATCGCGCATAAGCCCCTATTTCCTCTTTGGGCTGCAAACCACACCCAATCCATTGTTTCCTCTTTCTATTTCTAACCACGCGTAAGCCCCTATTTCCTTTTTGGGATTCCAACCACGTGTAATCCACATTTCAATTCCCACAGATGCACCTTCCGCGACATGATCGTCAGGACTTTGTTGCCTCTTGTTTCTCACATCGAGCATAAATCACATGGGCATAGAGTAAGCATCAACCACAACATCCTCTATGGGAAGCCTAGAGTGTAATCCCCAAATTCACCCCGAACTACGTTTAATTTGATCCTTTCTAAATAAAGGTACGTAGGAACCCTATCTAAGGTTCAAGCCCAACACCCATTGGTCCAGACCACCTTTACGTCAGTTCACCAACACCTTTCTTAAACTAGGGGGACTTTGATACTTTCCAAGGCAAGGTACGCAGGAATCCTCCCTAAGGTTCAAGCCCCACAACCATTGGTTCCGCCCCCTTTATGTCGGACCACCTTCATCCCACATGACATTAAACTACATTCCCCCCTTTTTACCCTGCACGACATTAAACTACATTCACCATCTTGAACTATGTGGGCTTTGATCCTTGTCTCCTAAAGAGAGTACGTAAGAAGCCTCCATGATGTTCAACCCCATCCAGCGATAAGCTGTTGTGACCCCATCCAGCGGTAAGCCATTTCCACCCCATCCAATGGTAATCCGTTTCCACCCCATCCAGTGGTAATCCGTTGGGAACCTATCTAGCAGTAGGCCATTGCAACCCCATCCAGCAGTAATCCGTTATGACCCCAATCAGTGGTAAGCCGTTGTGACCCCATCCAATGGTAAGCCATTGGCACCCCATCCAGTGGTAATCTATTGGGACCCCATCCAGCGGTAATCCGTTGTAACCCCATCCAGTAGCAAGATGTTTCCACCCCATCCATTAGTAAGCCATTGTGACCCCATCCAGCGATAATCCATTGTAAACCCATCCAGCGGTAAGTCGTTGTGACCCCATCCAGTGGTAAGACATTGTAACCCATCTAGCAGTAAGCCATTGTCAATCCGAGCCTGGTAGTGAGCCACTGTTGTCCCTTATGTTGGGACCCATATAGCTAGTCCTTCATAGTGGCATTAGTCCAACTATTGAGCCACTAATCACACGTAAGCCCCAGAATGTCATCAAGTCATTTTCCATTGCACGCACCCCAATTTCATACCCCAACCTGAAGGTTACACTTCCTTCAGTTCCCATCCATATGGGTCGCCTCCTTAGGTGTCCCATCACGTCAAGAACTATGAAGACTTTGATTCCCTGCCACGGGGATATGTAATAGGTATCTTCGAGGCTCAAGACCAACATCATCGTTGCCCTAAAGTTGACTCCATCTCATTCTTCATCAACATTAATTAACCATCCATTATCCATTCTTGATTCTTACTTGGGCTGCCACATCCCGGTGAGATCATGCCATTTCACCTCCTAGAATCAATGTTTCCCCTTGGGGTCACACCCATCTGATCCACTCTATTTAGTGTTCTGATCAGTCTAATCCATCTCCGCTAGATTCTAAACTTGAGGCATACCCTGTGTTAAACATTGGAAGCTAAGGAACACCTTAGATACAAGCCTATGGCATATAATTCCCCACATTTGACTTGGGATGCCTTCTGCTTCCACTCCATTGAGAAGCCCTATAATAAGGGGAAGAAACCCAGACATACTGGTGTCCCAGTGTCCAGACACTCCAATGATGTCCAACGTGACTACTCCCCCAACCAAAGGTTACTACCCTGATCGGACCCCATAGAATGTCCCGAAAGAAGCAGGGTAATTAACTGGTGTCCTTGAAGATAGGGAACTGGGAAGAGTTTTATGAACAATGTCTTATATCTATAAGAGAGTCCCGGACTAGGTGATGAGTTTTGAGGTGGAATCCATGGAAGGAAGAACCGACATCCCATAATCCCATTTCGATCATGGAGCCAATATCCCCGAACAAGTGAAAAATACCACCCGCCTTTGGATGGAGGGAATGAAGGGAAACAACCACGCGTCATCCACAGACAGATGCATGCACCCCAAAAAAAGCATCGGAAACACCCCCCATGTAAGAAATATCATATGTTCTACTTTTCACCACAACCCGTGGAAAGGAAACCTAAAAAAAGACCGAGATAATTTTTTTAATAAAGGTAAACCTAAGATATACCAATCAAGTAAGTGTTGGTGAATATAAAGAATATCCTAAGTGGTAATAAGATATTCATGTGTGTATGAGAACATAATGAAGGTATATGATCATGAAATATATAAATATTACCTAAAAAACACTAATCATAAAAACTGAATCCAAGAATAGGTAATTTTTTCATAGCATAAGAACGAAGCATTGGAATGTGGAAACATGAGAAATTAATAATCATATATTAAAACATAATATAGGAATGTGTAATAATATAGAAATGTGCACAAACCTATGCATATTAAATCATTTAATTTTTTAACACTCACTACCAGGACCATAATCACACAGTGGACATAGTCCCAAAACATTATGAATTGAGTTCACTCTCCATTCCCACAATGACAGTGAATTGTATTCACTACTTAGTCTTATACATGTCATATCAAGAGATAAGGACATCCAGAAATAAATATTAAAAAAATGTAAAAGGAGGATAAATATTGATGTCTAAAAATAAGAAATTAGGTCGAATCCACTTACAAGAAACATTTTAGGTGACTTATAAGTTACTGGGAGAGAAAGTTGTTAAAATATATTTAAACCCAAAAGATAACTAATAGGGAAGAAAATATATGGGGTTTTAGAAAGAATAATCTTAAAATTTTCCTCAATATAAATTTATATGTACAAAAGATAGATATCAAAGTGAGATTGGAAAAGAAAACCTTTAATTTACATTTGAATTCCACAAAATATCTTTAAGTTATTGTATAATAAAAATAAAAATCCATAAAAATCAATTCAAAATATAATTAACATCTATTATGTTTTATAGCATTAAATTATAATCATTTATCACACACACATATTGGTTAGCTATTTTATATTTTCAAAATTGGATGTTTTTAATTTTTAATGTTTTGTACATGTTTCATATTGGAGATGTCGATTCTCATACATTGGAAACATGATCATAATTACTATATTTGTTATGGTATTTGAATCATTGTGTTGAAATTATTTATAAAATACCCTACTCATTTTATGGTTTTGTAAGATTTTGACTAGGGTGCCACAAACCGGTTCCCTAAGCTGATTAGTCAAATGACATCTGGCATACCTCCCTGTATGCTAGAGGCTGCCGACTAGCAGTGAAGTATTAATATCGATCATGAGGAGATTATACCCTATTGATAAAAGTATCAAAATAGAATAAATAAAAAATAATAACCAAATGATAATACCAATAACAAAACAAAATCATTATAACAATATGAACAAAATAAGAACTACAATATTCAAAAATAAATAGTAGATACACCATTCCAAATACATGTCAATTGTCAACATGAAAAACCCAAAATAAATAGACATTGAAAACTCCAATGTGGGACTTGAATCACGTTTAGATACCTCATCCATGATCCATCCAAAATCATCCATCTAACATAGGTCTCTTTCCCTTATCTTATCCCACAAACATGAACACTTTTCGGGTACTGATCAGATAGTCTGAGTAGGGTGTGAGTACAACTCAGTTGTCCACCACCACTAACATCTAAAACAATATCCATTCAATAATAGTGTTTTCATTTTTATAAATAATAAAAATTCAATCAATAATGTAAATAGTTAACATATATTAAATTATTATTTATTTTACCACACAAACCCCTAGGTTCCCTAGGACATCCAAACCATAACACCCGCTTCAACCCATGCTAGAGTCTGAACCATATCACAATAGCATGGTTATCAATTATCAATTCATTTCAAATCATATTACATGCAATTGGAACTATATCCCAATTCCAATATTTTGGGCCTAGAATTCCATGTCTATCACCCTGTGGGTATTTAAAGTAGCATTCCGTGTCCGACAACTCGTTTATCAGACAATCACACAAGGGGTATTTTGAAGTACCAGTCCATGTCCCACACTCATATATCAAACAATCACACAAGTAGACTTTTGAAGCAGGAGTCTGTGTCACACACACATATATCAGTTTATCACTATGGGATTCTAAAGCAACAATCCAAATCCCACACACATTTATCAATCAATCACACAAGTCACATATATAACAAAAATCAGTATTAAAAAACATTAATACATTTACCAACATTTCACATCATGGTAGTATCACAATTTATCACAAAAAATATTGATTCAATACTTTAATCACATGAAATAATATGTGTAACTAACCATTAACCATTTTTCTATATTCAATTGATATAACCTATTAACCCATTAAGGTAATGTCAACCATCTCATAATCCCCATTTTCAATCAATTCATAACACATTAATTAACCAATTTCACAAACCCAATTTCCCATCAATTCCATAATCACAAGATTCCATTAATTAATTGACCAATTAATTAATCCAATTCCACTAATTTCAATTTCCCAAATTTAATCAAAATCATTATCATATGGAAATTAAATTAAATCAATTCAATCATAAATGGAATTTCCTAATCATGTCAATTGAAAATTTTATAATTACATACACATAATTAAATCAAGACTATGTTATTTGAAACTTAGACAACCTACCTCAAGATTGATGATGAACGATCACCAACAAAAATCCCCAATTTGAAATGGGATAATAGAGATCATGACAAAGAATAAGATATAGATCTGAAAACTAGATCCAAGATCAACAAAATAAATATACAATGAACCTAGATCTATATCCATAAAAAATAGAGGAAACCATCCCTTTAAAGGATGCGATAAAGGTAAGAGAGGTATGACACCATATGGGATGATAATCTGTTATCATTAGAGGTTCAAATATTCAATTCAGACATCAATTAATCAATAATAGAGGTTAGAATGAATTGGAATTTGTGTGGGAACTCCCAAAAATGATATAAAATGATTTTGGGTCAATATAGGGGGTTTATGGGGTATAGGAATAGGGTTCAATAATTTTTATAATAATTTTTGCGGGATTAAAATCTAGAGCACACAATTTTCTGATCATGGTGCATAGTTTCCCTTAATCATTTTCTATACTGAGTGCCACCTCACAGTGGACTTCATGGTTACTAATAAGAGTGGAATATTTTTCAAAAATATGTTCCAACGATGAAATTCTCCTCTACTTGGAATTTCATGGTATTCTAAGGCAGGGAACATGGTTTGGGGAAACTGTGCTCCAATTGTAAAGTTCCCAATACCCCTAAAAACATCAAACTTTCACCCAAATGCACCCATGATAAAACCCAAAAAAGTGTTCAAAACAAGGTGAAAGAGTACATAAAAAACATCCCAGGACATATCTAAAAAAGGTTGAGATATTACAATATCCCCAACTTATAAAAACTCATCCCCAAGTTACACTCCTAAGTATCTCTAAGATCCCTGATGTGAAAAGATCAAGCCACTGAGACCACATATATGATTCTCTTTCCCATGTTTCCTTCTAGAAATATCAATGTTTCCACAATATAATAACTATCTACATGGTCTTTTCTTATAAAAATTTCTCACTGCGATCCAACACACGTATCAGAATCTCCTCAAAGGACACATCAGCCTCAATCTCAACATCATCTATATCGTTCACATGAGAAGGGTTAGGGTGATACTGCTGAATTTTTGACGCATGGAAACCATCATGCATAACACTATACCTCTATGGAAGAGAAAATTGGTACACCACTTTCATGATTCTCTCCACAACCTCAAATGTTTCAATATACCTGGGATCCAACTTTCCCTATCTCCACATCCTGCAGTGACCCAGTCTAGGAAACACCCAAAGGAATACATGATCACCCAATTTAAACTCTTTGGCTCATTAATGTATATCATCATAAGAATTCTATATACTTTGATCCATAGTCCTATGTTTCTAAATCGACTGAACTTTCTCTGACATTTCCTGCATGAGACTTAGTCCCAACAACTTTGACTCACCAGCCTCCATCCAATATAAAGGCGATTTGTATGGCCTACCATAAAGAGTGTAATATGGTTCCATATTAATAGTTTCCAGGTAATTTTTGTTATAATATAACTCCACCAAATTTAGGTTCTCCTCCCAAGACACACCAAATTCTTGGACACACGGCCGAAACACATCCTCTAGAACTTGTATAGTATGATACGACTTCCCATATATCTATGGGTGGAAGTCCATACTTAGTAAAACCTATGTACTAAGTGTACTATACAATACCTTCTAGAATCATGAAGTAAAACTCATGTCATGGTCTGAAATAATAATCCATGAAGATGGACTATTTCTCAAATGTATAAATCTTATAACTGTTCCACTGATAAAGTATTCTATAAAGGTAAGAAATGTGCTACCTTATTCAACCAGTCCATAACCACCCAAATAACATCATTCTTCCGAGGTGTCCATGGGATACACTCCCCAAATTCCATAGTAATATCATCCCAATTCCCTTATAGAATGGGAAACAACTGTATTAACCCTCAAGGTTATTGATTCTAGGCCTTCACATGTTGAAAGGTTTAGCATTGTGTCATGAACTCCACTATCTGCTTTTTCATGCCCGACCACCAATACTATCATCATAGGTCATAGTACATTTTTGTCAAACCCATATGTACTTCTCACTTTGAGGCATGAAATTTACGTATCAGCTCCCCCACATGTCCATAGTCACAACAACCTGATTTCTGACATAGATGATCTCATCCTCATCTCTAGTTTAGTCTGAAGGTGTATCCCAACCTTCAAGGCTTTACCTCAAGTATAAACATTTCAGATATTCATACATCCTACCCCTGATTTAGATCAAAAGTATAGAATCCACTAAATCTATTTTGAGAGGTATATATCCATGGCTCTTTTGAACCAAAACATGCATATTATCTAGTAAAGTCATCATATTCTGCTCAACACTAGAATCATGAACTTACCGTGTCTAGGTTTTCCTACTTAAAGAATAATTAATAATATTTCTTTTATTGGCTGTATATGATAGCTCAAAAAAATGACTACATATAATAAATGCACCTTCTCTACCAGAGATTCAAATATTACTGTGAAAATATATACTTGTGATCAGTATACATAATAAAAGTTTCAGCCAATAGATAATTCTTCTAACAATTCAAAGTATAAACCCCTACAGCTAATTCTAGGTCATTTATAGAGTACTTACATTCATGTGGCCACAAACACCATGATATGTAAACCATAACTTGACCTCCCTATATTAACACCACTCCATGTCTGATCTTAAAAGTGTCACAAAACACTGTATACTCCTTACCTGGCTTGGTTAGGATCAAAATTGGTGTCATTTTCAAATTCTTATTTAGCTCCTTAAATGAATTATCACAAGGATATGTCCATTAAAACTTCATCCCCTTATTGTAAAATCCTGAAAGAGGTGCTACCAATTGGTAAAATTCTAGGATGAACCTATAACACTATCCCGATAATTCCAGAAATCTGCATATATCAAAAAAGGTTGGGATTATCTCAAGAAACCACTATATTCACCTTCTTTATGTCCACTCACACACATTCCCCAAAGATGATATGACCTAATATGTGCACCTAATCAATATAGAATTTAAACTTAGATAGATTTTAATATTTTTTATGCTCTCCCAGTGTACTCATAATGATTTCAAGATGTTGGCAATGATCTTCATGAGTCTTGGAGTAAACCAAGATCTCATCCAAAAAACACAACCACAAACTGATACATATATGTGCGGAATATTTTTTTTATCAAGGAAATCAACACTGATGGTGTGTTCGTTATCCCAAAAGACATCATGAAGAAATAATAAAGGCCAGAACTACTTCTAAAAGAAACTCAGGGTATATCGTAAGGTTAAAATCTTAATTGATGATACCCTGATCTCAATTCAATCTTGGATAAAACACAAGCTCCCCTCACCTCATCCAAAATATCTTTGATACACAGAAGATGATACTGGTTCTTTATTGTTATCTAGTTCTACTTCCAGTAATCAACACATAAGAAAAAATTCATGTTAGCCTTCATAGAAAATAGTACTGGAGATCCCTAAGGTGATACACTCAGATGGATAAACCTATTATCCATCAAATATTCCAGCTAAGAATTTAAATCTTAAATATATATTGGTTCTATTCTTTATGGTGTAATAGAAACTGGATCATCCCCCGACATGAGCATAATTATAAATTCCACACATATTTTAGGTGGTGGCCTTGAGAATTCATTATGAAATACATCTTGAAATCAACCTACTATGGATGGAAAGACATCATACTTTACTCCTACTTTATCTAGTAATAGACTAGAAACCGGGGAGGTAAGATCCCATATTTTCTGATGAACTAGCCCTGCATAACCTACCTGAATATACCACTCTCCATAGAGAATATATCTGTCACCCTTGGGAGATGTTAACATTACTCTCATATATTAACATTTTATGTTGTCTCGATATGCTACTAACCAGTCCATACATTTAATTAGGTCCAAGCCTTAAATGTTAAGGATATAAAGATACTATAAGGACATGACCCTAGTTTCCCAGAGTTGATGAATTGTTTAATTAAATTGGCATATAAACAAGGAATATTCATCCTGAAGGTCTGAGTATTTTAGTAGAATTGTAAACAAGATACATACATAAGTTCAACATTACAACTTGAAACGAAAAATAACATAGAAATTTCTTCAACCACACCCATAACTCCTAGGTTATTTCAGTATGTCAGTCATAATAAAATTATTCTTGTCTTGAGAAAATGAAACATAGAAAAGGGGTGATATCAAGTGCTCAGTAAGAGTAAGAAATATAGGAAAAGATAACATAAACATTAGGCATGATGAATAACTGAAAACACACACCTTTACAAATAATAAATTGAACGCATTATGGTGGGAATATGAGTTGAGTAAATATTTCCATAATAAAACATAATCATGGGTATTTTACTAGTTGAATAACCACATGAACCATAAATAATATTTTCATAATGAGGGAATGCATAAAGCGGGAAATTATAACCATACCATCAAGGCCTCATGCCAAGACCATAATTAATCATTTTTTCAAAGACTTTTGCCAAGACCATAGTTTGTCTCATGATACCTACCAATGAACCAGGGGATATAACGGGCCCCACCCAACACTTACTATGTCTAATTAATTTCTCATATGAATGGAGATAAACATCAATAACATAAAAATTCATATAGAAACTACTATATTAAATGTAAATAACTTTCCCTGAACATTAAGAATAAACACTAACCATTCAGAGTAAATTGGTGAATGGTTTTAAGATAGCACATCCACAAACAAAATAATAATAAAGCATTAAATTAAATATTTTAGATGATACCATGAAATATTCATCCAAATAATACATAATAATCAATAAACTTGTTGAAATAAAAGAATATACTCTTATAAAATCTTCTAGTAATTCTTGAGATAAATAATCTTCTACTCGAATAGAAGAGTTATTTTGAAAAAAAATCCTTGTATAAAAACTAAAGTGAAGTAAGATAGTATTTTAATAATAAAATTAGTTATTTTATAAAGATAATGGTTTCCAAAAACACATTATTGAGTGCCCTTGAAAATAGGTAAGAATTTGAGAAATTCCCTGGAATCAGGCTTGTATTTCAGAAACAATTTTGAAAGTTCCTTTTAAACTGTGTAAATATACATAAAATAAGGAAGTATTATTCTTGGTGAAAATATATATAATAAACACACAAAATTTACAAGGAGTTCATAATAATACATAATTTCATTGAGTTAATTATACAATGAAAGTAACCCGAATGAAAATGAAGGTTCGGGTGGAAAACCCTGACCTTAAGTCCGAATGTGTTTCTCTATTGAACGTAAGGTCATGGAATATGAAATTATACTTATTAATAACTTAATTAAAAACATATTAGACATGTACTTAGTTTATTATGGTTTTATTGAGTCCATTATTTCCTTAATTTTTTAGTTATAAGATTGAATTTTGTCGCTCTAGAGTGTTCGTTTTCTTGATTTTCATAATCGGTTCACTTGTTTTTAAGTAATAGAGTTCATGTGGAATGAATGTAAATCTATAGAATTAAATTTAAACATTATTTATGAACATAAATAGGTTTTAATGGTCATTTATATAATTTTTTAAATGGAATTAGGATGAATCATTAGATGAAATATTAATGACATTCACTTAGATTATTTTAGTAGTATTTCGATTATTAGAAAATAGTTTGGTCATATGATTTAATAATATGTACATATAATGGTTCCTGAATATTAATTAGATTATAATAAATATATTTTAGTATTTTTAAACCATAAAAATGGTTTCATGATAAGTAATTATGTAGAAATTAAAGAATGAAACTTTGTCATCCACAAAGGTTGTAAATTGGAACCTCACGGATGATGATTTCGTTTATAAAATAAAAGGGAGAGAGTAAGAATATTGATGACAATTATTACATTAACATGATATAATTCTAGTATATATATTATACTGGAGTTATAATGGTCATCTTTATAGATGAGGTTAGAAAAAGATAACAATAGAAAGGAACTTGAAATGAAAATGAATGAAATAAAATATGAACTTACCTCTTGAATCCACCTCCTTGAGAATCTATTCAAGGGAAGTGGTTTTGGTCTCTTGGAAAGACAGAGATATTATTGGATGTTGGGATTGACTAGATAAGGGTATTTGGGAATATATTTTAGGATATTCAAGGCTTAGAGGAGTGAAGAGAAGAGGAAGTGACGGGGGGGGGGGGGGGGGGTATAGTGGAAGAGAGGAGTGAATTTTGAATATTTTACTCATTATTTTATATTTCCCTAAATACAACCAATAAATTTGTTTCATGTAACCCCTAATAGTAATTAGTTCATGTTAGTTTGAACCAAGTGTCCTTACATCACTCATGATGTCATAAATTGTGTATTTAACTGATAATTTGTATATACGTTATTTTACCATATTTCACTATTCATCAAAAAATGCAAGTATTTCAGAAAAATACCAAAAATTCACCCTTTCATTATTCAATGTGTATAATTAAAAAATGAACTCAATTTTTTGAAAATAATTTTTTAAATATTATTAATTGAATTTTTTTAATAAAATCATAGTTTATTCGAAAAAAACAATTTTAAAACTATAATCTGTTTTATATAACATTGAAAAATTAATCAAGATCTCATTATCTTTTATCCATTATAAAATAAAATAATAATAATATTTACAATTCATAAGGTCATATTACTATTCATAAGGGTATGTTACTATTAACCAACAATCAAGTTGGTTCTATTAGACTCCAAATGACTTGCTGATCACAACTCTAGATGTTTGTTTTTCAAAATTCAAAACATACTAGAGGAAAAGTTGTGTTTAATGGATAGATTATAAAATATGTTGCTTTTTAGAGACTCACAGTTTCATACATTCTGTATTTATTTACAAAATCTTGGGGTGTTACATTCTTCCCTCTTTACAAAAAATTCATCCCCAAAATTCACAGAATGTTACCTCACAAAAAATTTTGGGTAGGTCTTCCTCATAAGATTATAAGGATCCCATGTTGCCTCTTCAGTTTTATGATTTATCCAAATTATCATTACTAGAAAAGTCGTACGATTCCTCAACACTTATTATTTGGTGTCTAGAATCTAGATAGGCTCTTCACAGTAGGATATGTCACGTTCCAACTCTATACCTTCAGAAATGTGGTCATTTCTTGGGTCTATCATGTACTTTGTCAGCAATGAGACATGGAACACATTGTGTGATTAGGAAAGGCTAGGCGGCGTAGCCAAAAGATATTTAACAACTCAAATTATCTCTATAATTTTAGAAGGTCCTATGTACCTAGGGATCAGTTTTCCTTTCTTCCCAGATCATATAACACCCTTCCATGAATACATTCAAGAAAACGTGATCACCAACTTGAAATTCCATATCCTTCCTTTGATTATCGGTATAACTCTTTTGTTTGATTTGATCTGTTTTTATATGACCTTGAATGGTATTTACCTTCATTTTTTTCCTCTACAATCTCTGGGCTCATAAGCTTCCGTTCTCCAACTTCATCCCAACATGTTGGTGTACGATATCTCTTCCCATACAATGCTTTATATGGTGTAATTTGAATACTTGAATGGAAGCTATTATTGTAGGAAAACTCCAATAAAAGAAAAATATTGATCCCACATACTTTGAAAGTCATGTTAACATGATCTCAACAAGTCCTCCAAGGTTTGGATTTCCCTCTCTGATTGCCTGTTAGTTTGTTGGTGGTAAGAAGTACTCAATCAAAGTTCGGTATCCAAATATTTCTTAAGAGTTTTCTAGAATTTTGACATAAATCATGGGTCACGATCAGACACAATTGAGAGAGGTTCTCTATGAAGTCTCACAACTTCATTGATATAGAGTTTTTCTAGGCGCTCTAGTGTAAAATCTTCCCTTATAGCGAGTAAATGTGAAGATAATTTACGTCGATCCACAATTAACCATATTTCATCATTCTTCTTTGAAGTTTTGTGTAATCCAGTGATAAAATCCATGGTTATGTCATCCCATTTCCATGCAGGAATAGGTAGATGTTGCATGAAACATTTTGGATGTTTCCTTTCTTATTTCACTTGTTGACAGACTAAACAACTTTATACATAATCCAAAATTTTCCTCTTCATATTGTCCCACCAGAAATGTTCCTTTAAGTCTCTATACATCTTAGTGCTACCCATATGTAGAGAGAAATTTGAATTGTGGGCATCATCAAATAACTCCCTTTTTAGCTCGGGTATTGCTGGAACACAAAGCCTCTTCCCAAATATTAAAATTCCATCTTCACATATGATGTTAGCCAACATCCCCTCTTTCACAACATTAATTTTATTTTATAGGTTCTCATAATCAGGATGATAAATTTTAATCCTTTCTAATAAATATGGTTGGGAAACCAAATGATAAATTAGTAATGTTTCACCTTTGTTGATAATTCCCATATCCATCCTTACTAGATCCATGTACAAAGGATCCTTGTCAATCCTCATTTTGTTGATAACTCCAGGATCCTTCCTGCTCAATACATCAACTACCTTGTTTGCCTTTTCTGGGTGGTAGTGTATACTACAATCATAATCTTTGAGTAGTTCAATCCATCTCCATTTCCTTATGTTGAGTTCTTTCTATGAGAAGATATACTTTATTCTCTTGTGATCCATATATATCTCACATTTTTCAACATAGAGATAATGTCTCCATATCTTTAGAGAAAAGATTACCACTACAAACTCAAGATCATTAGTGGGATAATTTTATTTGTGAATTTTTAGCTTCATTGATGCATAGGAAATAAGTCTATCATTCTCCATAAGGACACAACCAAGTCCTTTCATTGATGCATCACTATAGATCACAAACCCATCATTCCCTGATGGTAGGGTTTGGATCGAAGAATTCACTAATCTCCTCTTCAACTCTTCAAAACAGTCCTCACATTATTTTTTCCATATGAACTTAACCCCTTTACGTGTAATCTTGGTCATTGGGTTGGATAAACGGGCGAAGTTCTGAATGAAATGCCGATAATAACCTGCCAAACTGATAAAGCTACGTACCTCAGTTATGTTCATTGGAGTATGACATTTTTGAAAAGCCTTTTTATTCACAGTATCAATAGATATTACATCTTTAGAGACAATGTGGCCAAGAAAATAAACTGATTGAAGCCAAAATTCACACTCTCTAAACTTCCCATATAATTTATTTCTTTTAAGAGTCTTCAGAATAGTGCACAAGTGATTTTCATGATCTTCATATATTTTGGATTATACCAAGAAATCATCAATAAATACCACCATAAAGTCATCCATATATTCCTTGAAAAATATATTCATTAGTTCCATGAAAATAGAGGGTGAATTATTCCGTCCAAAATCCATTTATGTAAACTCGTAATGCCCATACCTGGTTCAAAATGTTATTTTTTGGAATGTATTCCATCCTCACAAGAAACTGATGATATTCAAATCGAAGGTCAATCTTATAAAAATATTTATATCCATGAATTTGATCATATAAATCATCAATATGAGGTAGGGGATAATTTTTCATTATAGTTATAGAATTGGTAATCCTGTATTCAATGCACAACCTCATAGATCCATCTTTGTTCTTAACGAAAAGAATAGGGGATTCCCATGGGGAAGCACTAGGGCTAGTAAATTCTTTATCAATCAATTACTCTAGTTGTTTCTTAAGTTCCACTAATTCCACAGTGTCCGTTCTATAATAGGTCTTTGGTATGGGCCTTGATCTAGGAATTAAGTCAATGGAAAACTCAATTTCCCAATCTGGATGATATCCAGGTAAATCCTCTAGAAAGACATAAACATATTCTTGCATAATAGGTTCATCCTCTATTTGAAAATTATTTTCCTCACCCATTATTGTTTCATTACCTTCCTCCCCAATAATTGAATTCATAGAGCTATTAGGGGTATATTTAGATGAGAATCAGAGGGTGATGTTTTTTCCCTAAAGATAAGGGATTCCACATTGTCCAAAAAAATATTAAACTCCTTCTTCTTGTAATAAATATTTGCCTCATGGTTTGAAATCTAATATATAATGAGTATTATATCAAATTCAATCATGGGTATGAAAATAAAATCAGCAAGTAATGCACATTTATATTCCATAATGGGGATTGTCTGACACAAATTTGTTGCAATGATACTTTCCTTAAGAGTTTTGAATGACAACTCCCTTATTAAATCAAAATGGAAATATCTTATTTTCTTGGAAAAATAGGAATAAATGAAAGAATTTGAGGATCCAGAATCAAATAAAGCATTGGCTAAGTTTGATGATATGATTAAAGTACCTTCCACCACTTTGTTAGGAACTTCAACCTCCACAGTTGTGATTTCATAAGCTTGGCCTTGCTCCCTTGGCCTTCTTTGGGGAACATTTCCCTGAACCTTAGGACATTAATGTGCATAATTTCCCATATAAATACAATTGTAGAATTGAACCTTGATATCTTCTTTCTTCCCCTTACAATCCCGAGATAGGTGGCCTTTTTCTCCACACTTTTAACAGACTCCCATTCCCTTTAAGTAAGTTCCAAGGTGTTTTTTTCTGAAAATTACTACAAGATGGAAGGTCAACTATTCCCTTCTACCCCATTTCCTTATTTATTTCTCTAGAGTTTTCAACATCCATATTCTTCTCTTACTTTCCCTTAATGTCATAAGACTTAGAAAAATCATTTCTTGTCTTGAGAGTACTTGAGACTAAATCTTCATAAGATGAGAAACTTTGTGAGACTATTTCCCTTTAGAGGAATGGTAAACCATCAAGGAAGTGATCAATTTTTTCTCCTTGACTTAAGTATGTAGTCCACAATATGTCTTTTTAGACTTGAAAATTTGGTTTCATACTTGGAAACATTTTAATCCTCCTTCTTCCTCTGATAAAAACAATTTCTTTCCATATCTGCTCGCTATTAACAAGGAATGTATTTCTCCAGGAAAATTTCCTCAAAATCCCTCCATTCCATCCATTTTATCTATTCATCCTCCTTTGTGTTTTGGATTAACGACCACCACTGATCCACATCTCCCTATAGATGATACATTTCCATGAAAAACTTCTCTCTTTCATTACATCCCAAAGAGAGAAATATCTTCTCTAGGGAATATATCCACTGCTCAGCTACAAATGGGTTTGTGGTCCCATTGAATGATGGTGGCTATTGTTTCATAAAACAATCTAACATATCTCCTCAATATAGTGGATCTAGATTCTCCATATGGGTATGGTTTTTATTCATAACCTAAGTTAGCTATCCCAGTATAGTTATAAGTTTCTTAGCACTAGTCACAACTCCAGACCCAACATCCTCATCATGAATCAGAGGGAAATCCCTACATGGGTCATGCATGTTCATTTGGTTTCCATTATTTCCAATAGGCATTATTTATAAATAATGGCATGCACTAGATTAGGGTATAAATCATAAGGTATAATCTCAACATAAAAAATACTTAGCATAAATTGAAATTATATACATAGGTAATCTCATAATCATAAACATGGTTTAATTGAGTAAAAATTTACATTTAAATACTTCATAATAGATTGTAAAGAATATGCGAATTATATAAATAATATCCCCTGGGAGTGTCAAATAAGGTGCGCATTAATGCCCGTTGTCGTGTACCAGGATACCATGGGTCAAGCCCGAAACTCCTTTTTAGAGTTTTCACTCCTAGGTACATCTCTACCAAAACCACACCCACTTATAGTATCCAGACAAGGATATATTTTCAAGAAATATCCACATAATATATTCCTTACCAAAACAACAGGATGTCCTTGTATTCTTATCCCCAATGACTATCATTGGTATTTTTTCCCTAATATACATTTTCTTGATCTAGTTTCCATGTTTTCTACTAAACATCCTCTATTACCAGCTGTAAGGACTCGACCCCAGTTGCTCGTATCCAGATCCTTATTTAATTACATTGGAATATAAACAGTGAATATGAATCCTAAAGGACCGATTAGTTTAGTAGCATTGGAAATAAGATACATACATAACTTCAACCTTACAACATGAAACAAAAAACAACTTAGAAATTTCATCGACCACATCGATAACTCCTAGGTTATTTCAGCATTTCATTCATAATAAAATTCATCATGTCCTGAGAAAATGAAACATAAGAAATGGGTGACCTCAAACACTCTGTAAGAGTAAGAAATACAGTGGAATATTACATAAACATTAGGCATGGTTAATAATTGAAAACACATGCCTTTATATATAATAAACTTGAACACATTAATGAAGGAATATGAGATGAGTAAATAATTCCATAATAAAACATAATCACGGGTATTCTACTAGTCAAATAACCACCTGAACCAGCAATAATATTTTCATAATTAGGGAATTCATAATGTGGGACATCATAACCATACTGTCAAGGCCTTATGCCAAGACCATAAATAATCATTTTTCCAAGTCATTGTGCCAAGACCATAGTTTGTCTCATGAGACCTATCGATGCACCGAGGGTCTATAGCAAGCCCCACCCTACACTTAATATGTCCAATGAATTCTTCATATGAATGGGGATAAACATCAACAACATACACATTCATATTGAAACTAATATATGAAATGTAAATAACTTTCCCCAAACATTAAGTATAAACACTAACCATTCAGAGTAAATTGGTGAATGGTTTAAAGATAGCACATCCATAGAAAAAATAATCATAACGAATTAAATTAAATATGGTAGATTACATAGTTAAATATTCATCCCAATAATACATAATAATCAATAAGAGTGTTGAAATAGATGAATATACTCTTATAAGATTTTCAAGCAATTCTTGAGATAAATACTCTTATACTTGAAAAGAAGAGTTATTTTGAAAAGATATTTGTATAAAAACAGAAGAGAAGATAGATAGTATTTTCATAATAAAATGAGTGATTTTATAAATATAATGGTTTACAAAAACAGATTATTTAGTGCCCTAGAAAATAGGTAAGAATTTGAGAAATTCCCTTGAATCAGACTTATATTTCGGAAACAATTTCGAAAGTTCCTTTTAAACCGAGTAACTATCCAAAAAATAAGGAAGTATTCAGGTTTCAGAACATATATAAAAAACATAGTCATAATTTATGACGATTTCATAACAATACAAAATAATTTCATTGAGGTAATTAGACAATGAAAGTAACCCGAATGAAAATAAAGGTTCTGGTAGAAAACCCTTACCTTAAGTCTGAGTGTGTTCCACTCTTGAACTTAAGTTCCTGGAATATAAAATTAGACTTATTAATAACTTAATTAAAAACAAATTAGACATGTATTTATTTAATCATGATTTTATTGAGTCCATTATTCCTTTATTGATTAGTTATAATATTGAATTTCGTCGCTCCAAAGTGTTCTATTTCTTGATTTTCATAATTGGTTCACTTGTTTTTAAGTAATGGAGTTTATGTGGAATGGATGTAAATATATAGAATTGAATTTAAACATTATTTATGAACATAAATAGGGGTTAATTTTCATTTATATCATTTGGTTACATGGAATGTGGATGAATCATTATATGAAATATTAATGACATTCACTGAGATTATTTTAGAGGTGTTTCGATTATTAGAAACTAGTTTGGTCATATGATTTAGAAATATGTACGTATATTGGTTCGTGGATATTTAGTAGGTTATAATACCTATATTTTTTTCAACCATAAAAATGGTTTCATTATCATTAATGATGGATAAATTGAAGAGAAAAACTTCGTCGTCCACGATGGTTGTAAATTGGAACCTCACGGACGATGATTTCATTTATAAAATAAAAGGGAGAGAGTAAGAATATTGATGATGGTTATTACATTAACATGATATAATTATAGTATATAAATTATAATGGATTTATTAGGGTCATTTTTACATTGAAGGCGAGGATAAGTAAATAATATAAAGGAACTTGAAACAAAAATGAAAGAAATAAAATGAGAATTTACCCCTTGAATCCACCTCCTTGAGAATATCTCTAAGGGAAGGGATTTTGGAATTTTGGAAAGAACAAGAGATTATTCAATGTTGGGAGGGACTAGAGAAGGGTATTTGGGCATAAATTTTAGGATCTTCAAGGCTTAGAGGAGTGAATATAAGAGGGAGTGATGAGGGGTTTTATAGTGGAGGAGAGGAGTAAATTTTTAACATTTTACTCATTATTTTGTTATTTTCCTCAAGAAAACCAATAGTGTTGTTTAATGTGACCCCTAACAGTAATAATTTAATGTGAGTTCGAACCAATTGTCCCTTCATCAATCATGATGCCATAAATAGTGTATTTAAATGATAATTTTTATATACGGTATTTTACCGTATTTCACTATTCATACAAAATTCAATTATTTTAGAAAAATACCAAAAAAATAACAATATTTTTTATTGAAGTGTAGAATTAAAAAATGAACTCCATTTTTTGAAAATAATTTTCTATATATTATTAATTTAATGTTTAAATAAAATCATAATTTATTCAAAAAATAACAATTTTAAAACTATGATTCGTTTTATATCACATCAAAATATTAATAAAGATCTCATTATCTTGTAACATTAATAAAATATAATAATAATAATATTTTCTATTCATAAGGGTCATATTACTATTCATAAGGTTATGTTATTATTCATCAAAATTCAAGTTGGTTCTATCAGACTCCAAATGACTCACTGATCACAACTCTAGATTACCATTTTTCGAAATTCAAAACAGAATAGAGGCAATATTGTGTTTAACGACTAGATTATAAAATGTGTTTTTTTAGGGACTTATACTTTCATGAATTAAATATTTATTTTTCAAAACCTTGTGGTGTTACAAATCCTAATTCGATCGATACTCCCCAACCATGAGAGAACACCCCTTGCACAAACAGTTGTCTTTCAACCGTAACCCCATATGTGTATCTATCATTATACCCTACTCAAGAACTCCACTACCATGATCAATCCATTCAAATGTTGTGTATATATAAAATAATTAGAGGAATTAGTATCAAATAGGAAAATATCTCGTGTATAATCTACAATAATAGTACCACCAACTATCGATAGTCCATCCTCGCTATCTATCGATATAGATTAAATGATATGCAACTTTCCTACCCATATTCCTTATGATGCATTATAATTACTCTGAGTTACACCACTATACTTATACAATCACTCTTTCCCAAAAGAAATACTTTCACAACCTCTACCACCATGGCAATTATAACCCCACCTACCATACTTATATGGTGTAGAAGATCCCCTTCCAACACTCTAATTAATTATAGCTTCTCCATCATTACAATTATGCCATGTGTTCCTGTATAACCATTCAAGATATTCTATATAGACACAATATCAACACTCTACTACTGGTTAGGGACACTATATATAGATGTGACCCGACATACCGCATTGGTGACATATCAATTGGGTATAAACCTATGTAACTAATCCTCCCCCTATCCACTATTCTTTACACTACTCGAGTAAAAATTCTCATAATGACGCTTCCTGATCTCGGAATTCATACCTTTTGATCATCAAGAAGAAACCATCTATCCTCTTCCAAAATCCTCCGTCAGGTTCCCCTTATAAATGAGAGCCTAATTCACAACTTATGATGACTTATTCAGCCTGAAGATATTCATCTAGGACTTAATTTCCCATTTAATCCCATCCTAAAATTGAATTTATGTGGTTGTATCATCTACTTCCAATGTTGGAACAAAGCACTGTATATATATAAATCAATATTCATAGTCCATCACATACATATTCTCCTGATTCAACCTTATAAACTTTGCTGCTCTCTCCTACCTGAGCTTCTCAGGGTAAAAGTGCTCCAAGAACATATTATGAAATTCCTTCCACTACATATTTTCTATATATTCATCCCTAATCTAGATGTCCCACCAATGATTTTATTGACCCCATAACATGTAAGCATTTAAATTGACTATCTTCTCAATGGGAGTCTCCAAGTGTTCTAGTGTAGTCTAGATAGACTCAATCTAGAACTCTGATACCTCAGGTCCACACTATCTAGTAAACATCGGAGGGTAATACAACTAAAACTCCCATGTCAAATTATACATTATTTTCACAACCCAACATAGGTTTATTTCCCAGAAATACATGAACTGAGAAATGTTATCACAAAAATTCTCTTCAATTTCCCCACCTGACACTACTGGTGCCTAGGTTGCACAACTGGAGGATCATTTCCAACCATATCCTTCTTTAATAACCTCAACAAGCATCATCATGGATTCATATCTCTACAATTCCAAATACATGTCTTATGACACATAACAAAACTTTAACACATTTAACAATATGGTTTCACAAAATCCATAACAATTCATCTTCTGAATCTCCGCCACAAGGTCAAAACCAAGACGCTATTACTACCCTTAACCAACCTACCTCTAGGTCATGGTTATCAAAGGGTAAAAACATTCTCATTAATCAAATTTCTCATTAGAAAACCATTTATTCACATATTTTATCATTTAACAACGTTCAACTTATATTATGCACCTTTTTCATTTTTTTTAATTACACAATAAATGAAAAACATTACAATTTCAACAACTTACCCAAAACCCTTTTACCGTGAATTCCCAAATTGATGCATGTCAAAAAATAATCACGAGTTCCTAGAATTATGCATGAAAAATCATCTCTCATTAAATACTAGGCCATGATTCAATTCTCATAAAAACTATAGAGAAATAATTAAATCACACAACAAGTGCATCGCTCATGGTGAAATAACATCCAACTATAATAACACACATCAATAACAACTATCTCACCTTGGGTATTTGTATTTTAACCTCGTATATGGGATAACTACTCATATGAATAGGATCTTAACCAAGGTTTGACACATCTTATTCTCCTATCTACCATTCCCAAATAGTAATAAAAAAGAAAATAAAAGAAAAATATTCTGATACCACTTTGTAACATCTTGACCCAGGTGCCACAAACTGGTGCCCTAAGACGGTCGGTTATATGACCTCAGGTGTGCCTCCCTGTATACCAGAGGCTTCCAACCAACAATGAGGGTCTAATATCGATCATCAAGAGACTATAGCCTCTTCATCAAATTAGTTCAACATCAAAAATAAATAAGAATAACCAAATGATATAACCAATAACCAAGCCAAACCAGTATCACATGATGGAAAAGATAGGAAATACAATATCCCAAACTAACTAGTTGATATGTCATTCCAAATAAATGTCAAGTTCCAATATGAAAAACCCAAAATAAAAAAAGTCAATGAAAAATACCAAGAGGGTCCCAAATCATGTACAATTCCCTCATCCATGATCTATAACAAATCATCCATCTAACATAGGGCACTTTTCCTTATCATGTCCTGCAAACATGAAGTATATTCAGGTACCGATCAGGAAGACTGAGTAGGGTGTGAGTATAACTTAGTATGTAATGTCTCATATTTTTAGTATATTATTTCAGTTTTATATGGGAATTATTTTGAGATCAGGCTCTGAGACGGCGTGTAGTTTCGAGGCCCAGTGATCCTAGAACAAATGTTTGAATTTAATTAAATAATGCGCGCATATGGTTTTCCGGAAAAAGTGGACTAACTTCTGAACGGGTGCTCGAATCAGAAATCCTAGGGCACCGTTGCGTTCAGAGAAGTGAGTTTATTTTATTCAAGACCTAACATCGGCTGGCGCAGGTCAGTGGTGAAATCTAGTTTTTGGATGTAACCGTAATAAAATAGTTAATAAAAATATTTTATTAAATCTTTCTACAGTGAAATATTTTTAATCTTTAAGTAAAGATTTTGCAGGGGATCAGGGTTACAGATCTCATAACCCTGAATTTCCCCTAGAGGCTCTAGAAAGCTCTGGAGTAAACCCCCAACGTGGCGACGACGTTCTTGATGAGTTTCACCAGCGACGACGACGCGGTGACCTGATATTTTCCAAAGAACGCCACAGATCAAGGTAGGGCATTTGATCTCTTTGTGATTTCTTTTCTGTTCTTGATTTCTATGACGGACACAGACCAATCGACGAACAGGTTGGCCTGCGGATTGATCGTTACGCGGGATGGGTTATCTGCAGGATATTTTTGGGGATTTAATCTTAAATGTTATTTTGGTTTTGTTTAGCCTTCTAATGGTGACGAACCAAGATCAACACGAACATCGATGGAGGTTCGTCCCTCTCAATTTGTTGTTCCTTTCTTCCCCGATTTCTCACGTTCTTCGTGTGCGTTCTTCACGTTTTTTGCGTGGTTATGATTGATGGATCGTTATACATCAATTTTGTGACACAATGATCCCAAACTGAAGATATGGCATCAGGAAAACCCCACGGAGGTGCGACTACGGTGGAAATGGATGGATCGAAGCGGATCGAAATATATCATTCTTAGAACAATTTCTGCACGGGTGAATGAAATCGAATTTCGGAGCTGATCGAAGGCTCGAAACCCACAGATTTGGCATCATGATGACTAGGTGACCTGAGATCTCAAGTTTCACAGAAAATGGATGACAGATCACGAATCCGTAGATTCAGCCAAGGCGCGGGGAAGAAGACATCGCTTCTGGAAATTTCCCGACTACACGGCGTGAAGTATGGGCTACACAGCATGTGTTCATCGGCGGACCACCTGGTGTGTACTCTGGGAGTACACGGACACGGGTTGGGTACATGGCCAAGGACACAACGTGTATACCCTTCCTCGACCAGACCAGGCCAGATACATGGGATACTCCGTGTACTGGTACACGTGAAGGGCGACATGGGTTGAGGCTGTGTACGGGAACATGGCCAGCGTACACGGAGCAAACCCCGGACACTCAGACACGGCGTGCAATCATACTACATGCCGTGTAGTTACTTTGTATACGACAATCATAGAGACATGGGCCGTTTACACGGGAAGTACCCAAAGTCAAGGAACATAGCGTGTGATCCTTCTATATGCCGTGTTGTATAGTTTTACACACCTGGACTAGAGACACATTCCATTTACACGGGCAGTACCCAGAGTCAAGGAACATGGCGTGTGATCCTACTACACGTCTTGTAACCTATTTATACAGGGCTTGAGCCAGTTGTATTCAGTTACTTAGACTAATTTCTTTAGGGTTCATCCCCTTGGTCTTTCCCCTGAAGGTTTCCGGTATCAGTTACTACGTATAGGAGTACGATCCCTTCAGCAGGACTTTCTGAATAGATTTGTTAGAATCCTATCTATGAGACCTAGAGCTAGATCCTCTATTACTTCATTGTACCCTAGGTAGAGTTTCTTGGTATCGATGTGACCTGCTTTACCCGGGCACCGATCCTCTACTTAGTAGGATAGTTTAGACTGAGTTGTCGGAATCACCCCATAGCTACTAGTTGTGATCCTTATCTAATGTATCAAGTATCTTTCTTCAGTACTCGTAGAGTGAGTTCTCCTGGGATGAGTGCTTCGTATCTTTCTTCAGACTTCGGAGTATGTTCTCCCTATTACCTGCTTAGTGGAATCTTCGAGATGGATCTTAGTGGTGGTTTCATGATAGTTGATCGTGTATGAGTATATCTGGATATTCTTGTTATATGTTCTATAAAAATATACCGTGTAGAGCTGACTGTATTATTTACATTGTGGTTTTACCTTGTTGTATTTCCTTTTTGGGTTTCAGGGTGTCCTGCTGGGTATTTTTATACTCACCCCTACATGTGATTTACCCACACGTGTCGTGTCTTGTGCAGATGAGCGAGCCTTTGATTGGATTATAGGTGGACTAGGACCGGACGGTGCTCAGTGAGATCAGGCAGGTCAAGGTGTGTTCCTATGGCTACATATTGCAGTCCCAGTACCTTTATTTACAGGTTGGACTTTTTGCAGACTTTCTTTTAGTGGGATTGTACTTTTGACCCAGGGTTTTACATTACTATAATTTACTTTCCTATTGTACTATATTGGTTGGGATTTTAGTGAACGCATGCATTTCCATTTTCAATAGTTGTAACTTTTAATCTTTGTAGTCTTGGATATGTGTGAGTGTGTGTGTACAAGTTTATATGCAATGCCTCCCATGTTAGTGACATGCCTACTCGGTGCTATTCACTAGCCCCTGGCCTATTGGAGGTGGGCTTGGGGAGTTGTGGCATGGGACCCACTGGGACAGGTCGTGATAGAGTGGTATCTGAGGAGGTCGGTTCTACTTTAGGACTGAGAGTCAGTGAGTTGGTTTGGGGAAACAATGTTAAGTGTTTCAAGTTTGGCTTTCAGGCCAGGACCCCAGTGTTTGTACGGGCGGCCGACGTATCCATACACTAGGACTCTGATAACTTGCTTTTCGACTCGAAACATGAGAACACTAGTTGCAGGGGGAAAATAATGGCATATTCATTATATAGGAATGGGTTGTGGTTTCCATGTCCTTCTTGAGTCAGCTCTCCAGATATACTCACTAACTGTGATACATCTTGTTTCTTTACAGGATGCTTCCGCGACGCGCACCCACTAGGATCCAGTAGCTCAATCAAGAGGATGACCCCCTCAGTGATGAAGATTCGATACAGGGACCAGATCCCCTAGTTTTACCTTCTGGTGGTGTGCCGGTTATTCCACCACCTATGGAGCAGTGTTTATTACCTGCTGTACCAGTAGAAGAAGAGCGCAGGCTCAACGCACTTTATGAGTTTCAGAGATAGAGACCCCTCAGGTTTCCAGGTGATCCTGACCCTCAGGAAGCATAGGACTAGCTTGAGGCAATGACTAGATTCTTCCATTTGGTCCGGACACTAGAAGACCAGATGGTGATCCTGGAAGCGAGCCTTCTGCAGGGCTCGACAGAGCGATGGTGGAGTTTTGTTATCCAGACTCACGACGAGGCTACTCTTACATGGTCAGAGTTTGAGCATCTCTTCAGAGAGGAGCTTCCACTGGTTAACCTAAGAGCAATATGTATATAAGAGCTTCTTCAGCTCTAGTAGGGAACCATTACGGTGGCTGACTATTTATCAAGGTTTATCGACCTCTCCCAGTACTCGATGGATATGGTCAGGGATCATTAATTTAGAGCTCGGACTTTCGATCGGGGCTTGCACAGAGATATACGAGCTATAATCACCCCTATGAGAATTCCTACATATTCTGGGGTTCTCGAGCGGGCTTTGGTGGTCAAGATCTTCTTGGAAGAGCAGAGACATCCAGTAGTTGTCAGTAGTGAGCGAGCCAGAGCAGAGACCTAGGCAGCAGGGATCCGATGTCAAGGACCTAGGCATGGGAGACGTTTTTCAGAGGATATTACAGGACATAGGATTTATAGTACAGGGTTTGTCCGGCACGTCCATCCAGATTTGAGAGAGGTGATGCTACTCATGTGATGGAAGGGGACGTCTCACCCGAGATTTTCTGACCTTTCATACTATTGACATGGGAGCAGTGGATGGACCACCAAGGAAAAGGAAACATGTGGAGCAGACAGATCCGCAGGGCAACGGACACGGTAGAGAAGCTGGGAGAGAAGCTGGAGGTGGTCAGCATCTTGACCCTTTACCACCACCACCCCCAGGAGGTCCACCCCAGGCTCAGGGAGCTGGTGGAAAGAGGCTGGGACAGTTGCAGGCAGCAAAGTCTTATGACTCAGGTACTCCCAGAATGATTAGAGGTACAATCTGTGTCTTTTTTACTTTGGTTTCCGTAATGATAGACATAGGTTCTAGTCATTCTTTTCTGGATTCTTATCTTGTTCGAGACCTTGAGATTTTTGTTGAGCCGTTGACTCAACCCTTACTCTTAGAAACAACACCTGAAGAATATTCAGAGATCACACACCTTTGCAGACAGTGTGACCTGACCCTTGGAGGTGAGAGTTTTAGTTGAAACCTCTTGGTGGTAGCGTCGAGGCCTTAAAATGTCATTCTTTGTATGGAATGGCTATCCACAGTTCATTCCCAGATTGACTGTTTTAGGTGAAGGGTGCGGCGTTTCCTCAGTGATGGAATGAGGTTCTCCTTCGTTGGTGAAAAGGAGACCTAGGAAGTGCGGGATGGACTTGTACATAGGAAGGTACATCCGATTTTACATCAGTTGACTAGCCTAGCCCTTGGTGCAGCAGATGTTACTAGTTTCCTATTTCCAGTAGTGGTGGATGAGTATGTGGATGTCCCCGGACTACCTCCGTGACAGGAGATAGATTTCTGCATTGAGTTGCAACCCAGGATGACACCGATATCTGCATCAGCATATTATATGGATCCTATAGATCTTCGTGAGCTGAGAGTGTAGTTTGGAGACTTGTAGAGGAAGGGCTTCATGAGACCCATTGTTTCACCTTGGGCGGCCCCAGTGGTGTTTTCCAAGAAGGAATACATGACTTTGAGGCTATGCGTGGATTATCGGTGCTTGAATCAGGTGACCATGAAGAACCGGTATCCACTACCAAGGATCAATGACCTCTTCGACTAGTTAAGAGGGGCACGATGGTTATTGAAGGTTGATCTATGATCAGGCTATCACCAGTTGCGATTACGGGATGAGTATATACCGAAGAAGGCTTTCAGATGTCGCTACGGTCACTATGAGTACTTGGTGATGCCCTTTGGCGTGACGAACACCCTCTCAGTGTTTATGGGACTCATAAACTGGATCTTTTATCCCTATCTAGATCAGTTCATGGTGGTCTTCATCAATGATATCCTTGTGTACTCTACATCCGAGGAGTTGCACACGAGGTACCAAAGGATGGTTCTAGACACACTCCGAGAGCACTAGTTGTATGGGAAACTAATGAAGTGTCAATTCTAGATACATAATGTACACTTTTTGGGACATGTTATATCAGGAGATGGTGTAGCAGTGGACCCAGCCATGGTAGAGGCATTGTTAGCATGGGAGCCACCCCGGAGCATGATGGAGGTGCAGAGTTTCCTTGGGTTCGTAGGCTACTATCGGAGATTCATTCCTGATTTCTCTAGGATTTCAACACCCCTGACAGCTTTGACCCAAAAGGGGAAACCTTTCGTGTGGACCGAGAGATACCAGCAGGATTTTCAGTATTTGAGATAGAGTTTGACGAGCGCCCCGATCTTGAGACTACCAGAAGAGGGTGTCGAGTACGTAGTGTTCTGTGACACATCAAGAACCGGGCTCGGTTGTGTCCTAATGCAAAGGAAAGTAGTGATTTCCTAGGGATCATTTCAGTTGAGGCCACACGAGAAGAACTATGTGACCCATGATCTTGAGTTGGCAGCGGTAGTCTTCGCATTGGAGATGTGGAAGAACTACCTGATGGGAAAGCAGTTTATCGCCTACTTTGATCACAAGAGTATCTGATATATCTTTTCTTAGAAGGATATGAATTTGAGATAGAGGCGGTGGCTTGAGTTCCTCTAGGATTACGACTTTGAGATCATTTATACTCCTGGGAAGGGGAACGTTGTGGCAGATTCTATCAGCAGGAAATCTAGTTCACAGTTCCTAGATGAGACGACGAGGCAGTTGGGCTCTTTACAGTTATCCTTTTTTGACAGAGATGAGGGATCTTACCTTCATTCGATGGTTGTTAGCCCTCCACTCTTATAGTGAGTCAGGGAAGCACAGCTCGAGGATAATAGCTGTGAGACTCTACATGCTCAGATATCAGTAGGTGATGCTCCTGATGGATATTTAAAAGTTGGGGAGCACGTTGTTCTTTTCAGAGGGTGTACAGTAGTACCAGTGATGTTGCGAGAGGAGGTTCTAAGGGATTTCCATACATCTCCTTTGGCAGTGCATCCAGGCATGGAAAAGATTTACTAGGACCTCCAACGTCATTTATAGTGTCCAGGAATGAAGAAGAGTGTGGAAGAT
The DNA here is from genome assembly GCA_963277665.1 of Viscum album. Taxonomy (NCBI): domain Eukaryota; kingdom Viridiplantae; phylum Streptophyta; class Magnoliopsida; order Santalales; family Viscaceae; genus Viscum; species Viscum album. Next base: position 404,601,402 of record OY728142.1, read on the forward strand.
TTTGTTTCTCGATGCCTTACATGTCAGTAAGTAAAGGATGAGCACTAGGTTCCAGCAGGTCTGACTTAGTCCCTTGAGGTTCCATAGTGGAAGTGGGATGGGATATCCATGGACTTCGTGATGGGTTTACCACATACGTCTAGGGTACATGATGTCATCTGGTTGATCGTTGACCGATTCACCAAGTCAACCCACATCCTAGCCATACGAGAGTAGAGTTCAATAGAGAGTTTGGGATGCCACTATGTGCATGAGATAGTTCGACTTCATGGAGTGCCATAAATGGTCTTCTTAGATCGTGATGCTTGTTTCACATCCCGTTTGTGAAAGGGATTGTAGAAAGAATTTGGGACTCAGTTACGCTTGAGCACAAAGTTTCATCCTCATACTGATGGACAGACAGAGAAAACCATCCATTTTCTGGAGGATATGCTATGAGATTTCATACTTGACTTTGGTCGTAGCTGGGAGGATCACCTACCATTGGTGGAATTTTTTTATAACAACAGTTATCATTCCACTATTGGTATGGCACCATTCGAGGATTTTTACGGGTGACCTTGTAGATCACCACTTTGCTGGACTGACCCAAGAGAGTCAGTACTCATGGGCCCAGAGATGGTGCGAGCTACTACAGAGAAGGTTCAGGTCATCCATGAGCAGGTGAAGACTGCACAGAGTCAGCATAAGTCTTATGTCTATAGGAGACAGAGGCCCTTGGAGTTCGAGGAGGGAAACCATATGTTCCTTCGGGTCTCACCTCGACGAGGATTGTGGAGATTTAGATGAGGTGGAAAGCTATCTCCGAGGTTCATCAGCTCTTTTTAGATTTTGAGTAGAGGTGGTGAGGTGGCGTACAGCTTGGTTCTACCTCCTCAGATGGACCGGGTACACAACGTCTTCCATTTTTCCTAACTATGGTGGTACGTGCATGATACATTGCACATTATCGACTGGGGAGAGCTGGATATCTATGATTGAGTGACCTTTGCTGAGTACCCAGTGTAGATCGAGGATCAGTAGGAGAAGATCCTTCGCGGGAGAGATTTTTCCTTGGTGCGTGTCCAGTGGTAGAATGGGATTCTCCAGGAGAGAACGTGGGAGCGGGGGGATTAGATTCGTGCATAATACCCACTTCTTTTTGAGTAGCCTTTGTTTTTTCTTTTCAGGGACGTAAATCCCTAAGGTGGGGAGGATGTAATGTCTCAGATTTTTCTGAATATTATTTCAGTCTTATATGGGAATTATTTCGAGACCAGACTCTGAGACGATGTGCAGTTCCGAGGCCTGGTGAGCCCAGAACAAATGTTTGAATTTAATTAAATAATGCACATGTATGGTTTTATTGAAAAAGTGGAATAAATCCTGAATGGGTTCTCAGATCAGAAATCCGAGGGCACCATTGCATTCAGAGAAGCGAGTTTCCCTTAGGTGAGACCTAACATCGTCTGGCGCAGGTCGTTGGGGAAATTTGTTTTTTGGACATAACCGTAATAAAATATTTAATAAAAATATTTTATTAAATCTTTCTACAGAGAATTTTTTTAATCTTTTAGTAATGATTTCGCAGAGGATCAGGGTTACAAATTTCATAACCCTGAATTTCCCCTAGAGGATCTGGAAAGCTCTAGAGGAAACCCCTAACGCGGCGATGACGTTCTTGATGAGTTTTGCCGGTGACGAGAATGCGACGACCAGATCTTCGCCAATGAATGTTGTGGATCTAGGTAGGGTGTTTGATCTCATTGTGATTTCTTTCCCGTTCTTGATTTCTATGATGGAGGCATATCAATCAACAAATAGATTGGCCTACAGATTGATCGTCATGCGGGATGGGTTATCTGTGGGATCTTTTTGGGGACAGATTCTTCAAGGTTATTTTGGTTTCATTTAACCTTATAATGGTGATGAACCACGATCTACATGAACATCAAATGAGGGTTGTCCCTCTCGATTTTTTGTGCCTTTCTTCTCTGATTTCTCGCGTTCTTCATTTGCGTTCTTCACGTTCTTCATGGGGTTATAAATGACGGATCGTTGCGCATCTGTTTTGTGATTCAATGATCCCAAAATGAAGATCTGGCATCGGGAAAACCCCATGGAGGTATGACTGCAGTTGCAATGGATGGATCTAAGTGGATTGGAAGATATCGTTCTTCGAATGATTTACGCACGGGTGACCAGAATCGGATTTTAGAGCCGATCGAAGGCCCAAAACCCATGGATTCAGCATCACTACGAGGAGGCGACCTGATATTTCGAGTTTTGCGGAAAACAAATGACATATCACGAATCTGGAGATTTAGCCGAAGCGTGAGGAAGAAGATGACACTTCTAGAAATTTCCTGACTACACGACGTGTGTTCATCGGTGGACAACCTAGCGTGTACTCTGGGAGTACACAGACACAGCTTGGGTACATGTCCAAGGACACGGCGTGTATACCCTTCCCCATCTAGACCCGGCCAAATACACGGGATACCACGTGTACTGGTACATGGGCAGGGCGACATAGGTTGAGGCTGTGTACGGGCACATGGACAATGTACACGGAGCGAACCTCGGACACTCAGACACGACGTGTAATCCTTCTACACGCCGTGTAGTTACTTTTTATACGACAAGCCTAGAGACACAGACCGTTTACACAGGTAGTACCTGAAGTCAAGGGACACGACGTGTGACCCTTCTACATGCTGTGTAGTCTAGTTTTACTCACCTAAATTAGAGACACATGCTGTTTACAGGGGTAGTAACTGGAGTCATGGAACACGACATGTGATCCTACTACGCGCCGTGTAACCTATTTATAGAAGACTTGATTCAGTTGTCTTCTGTGACTTGGAATAGTTTCCATAGGGTTCGTCCCCTTGGTCTTTCCACTGAAAGATTCCGGTATCATTTCCTACATACAGGAGTATTATCCCTTCAGCAGGACTTCCTGAATAGAGTTTTTGGAATCCCCTCTATGATACTTAGAGCCGGATCCTCTATTCCTTTGTGGTACCCTAGGTAGAGTTTCTTGGAATCGACATGACCTACTTTACCCGGGCACTGATATTCTACTTAGCAGGATATTTCAGACTGATTTGTTGGAATCACCCCATAACTACTTGTTGTGATCCTCATCTAACGCATCAATTATCTTTCTTCAGTACTCGTGGAGTGAGTTCTCCCAGAATTAGTGCCTCGTATCTTTCTTCAAACATAGAAGCATGTTCTCTCTATTACGCGCTTAGTGGAATCTTCGAGCTGGATCTTAGTGGTGGTTTCACGATTGTCGATCGAGTATGAGTATATCTAGATATTATTGTTATATGTTCTGTAAACATATACTGTGTAGATCTGACCGTATTATTTCTTTTGTGGTTTTCACTTGTTGTATTTTTTTTTGTAGTTTTCGGGGTGTCCTACTGGGTATTGTTATACTAACCCCTACACGGGCTTTTCCCACACCTGTAGTGTCTTGTGTAGACGAGTGAGCCTTTGACTCGATTCTAGTTGGACTAGGACCGGACGGTGCTTAGTGAGATCAGGCAGGCCGAGGTGTGTTCCTACGACTATGGATTGCTGTCCCAGTACCTTTCTTTAGAGGTTGGACTTTGTTACAGACTTTCTTTTGGTGGGATTGTAATTTTGGCCCAGGGTTTTACATTACTGTACTTTGCTTTCCTATCATACTCTATTGATTGGGATTTTAGTGTATGCATGCATTTCCATTTTCAGTAGTTTTTACTTTTCAGCTTTGTAGGCTTGGAGATTTGTGTGTGTGTGTGTGTGTGTGTGTGTGTGTGTGTGTGTATAGGTTTATAGGCAATGCCTCCCATGTTAGTTACATGCCTACTCGGTGCTAGTCACCAACCCCTGGCCTATTAGAGGCGGGCTTGGGGAGTTTGGACATGGGCCCCACTGGGACGGGTCGTGACATAGTAGGCCAACACCAATAGTGTCTAAAAAAATATATAGTTAATAAAATTGTATGATGTTTTATAAATAATAAAAATTAAATCAATAAATTAAATAGTTCACATATAGTCAATTATTATTTATTTCACAACATAAACCCTTGGTTTTCCTAGCACACCCTAACCACAATACTTTCTTTAGACCATACTGGAGTCTAAACCGTATTGAAATACCGTGGTTATCAATTCTCAATTAATTTCAATTCATATTATGGAGAATTGTAACCATAGTCTAATGAAAAAATTTTGGGCATAGAACGCCATGTCTAGAAACTCGTGGGTATTTGAAGTAGTAGTCTGTATCCCACAAATCGTTTATCAAACAGTCACACAAGTGATATTTTGAAGCAGCAGTCTATGTCCCACACTCACATATAAAACAATCACACACTTGGGCTTTTTGAAGCATCAGTCTATGTCCCATAATAATATATCAATTTATCATTATAGACTTTTAAATAAGTTATCTATGTTATACACATTTTCAACAATCAATCACCCAAGTCACATATATCACTACAATCAATATTAAACAACATTAATCCTTTTAAAAAAAATCACAGCATGGTACCATCACAATTTATCCCAAAAAATCATTATTTAATACATTAACCATAAGAAATAATATGTGAAATTCACCATTATCCAATTTTAAATATTTAATTGATATAACCCATTAACTGATTATGGTCAAGTCAACCTTCTGAAAATACCCATTGTAAATTAATTCATAATTAATTAATTGAACAATTTCAAAAATACAATTTCCCATCAATTTCATGATCACAAGATTCCATTAAATAAATTACCAATTAATTAATCCAATTTCACCAATTTTAATTACCCAAATTTATCCAAAATATTTATCACATAGAAATTAAATTAAATCAATTAAATCATCAATATAGTTCTCAATCATGGAAATTTATAATTTCAAAATTACATTCACATAATTAAATCAATACTATGGGATTTTAAACTTAGACCACCACCCTAAAGATTGATTATAAATGATCACCAATGAAAATACCCAATTTAAGTAGTAAAACTAAGATCATGATGAAGTACAAGATCTAGATCTAAAACCTAGATCCAAGATCAAAATAATCAAGATACAACAACCCAAGATATAGATCCATCATAACTAGAGGAAAACATACCATTGAAGGATGAGATAAATATGGGGGAGATGGAGAAAACCATACATTATAAGAATCTCTTTCCAATAGAGGTGAATATCTTCAACCTGGGCATCGATCCATCAATAAAAGGGGTTAGAATGAATTAGACTTCATTTTTGAACCTAAAAAAATGAGATAATAAGTTTTAGTTTTGATCTAGGGGGTTTAAGGATACAATACATGGGTTGGAAATTTTTGTAATAAATTTTGGGGGATTAAAATCCCACCCACACGGTTTCCTTCTTGAGATGCATAGTTTCCCCTAATCGTGAACCTAACTATACACCTTCTCCCCGGGGGATGCATAGTTACTACTAAGAGGGAGCATGGTTTTCTAAACCATACACCAACCGTGAAATTACACTCTACCCGGGGTTTCACAGTTTACTAGGGTAGGGCACACAGTTTGGAAAAACCATGCACCAACCTTGCACTGCCCAAACCCCCTCAAAAAACATCAAAATTTCACCCAAATGAACCCAAGATAAAACCCAAAAAAACTCAATATAAGGAAAAAAAGTACCTAGAAACCAGCTCGGGACATCATCAAAAAAAGGTCAGGATATTATAGGTTGGTATGGGTATGGTTCAAGGGACTGTAATTCAAAATGATCATGTTTTTGGTAATTTACTGATAACAATGATTTACTTTATAATGAACATTCATTTTTGTGTCACCCTTCTTGAAAAAAATCCTAATATAAATTAATCTTTAATATATTTAATTACCATTATTAATATATTAAGCCCATTCAAGATGAAAATGATGGTGAGGGTATAACATCATTCATGTGGCTGGTTGAATCGATTCGAAAAGAAACATGTCATAATAATGAATGAGTAAGAGTTTTGATTCATATAATAGTAATAAAATATTCTTAGATGAATAATGATGATAATTTTATATAATATTATTTTTTAATTAGATTTAGAAATATTTAAGATTAGAATGATATTTAAAATTTTATAGAATAACTAGAGACCTACTTTGATGGAATCAATCTTTCTTGTAATACGTTCCTTAATAATGATTTCTTTTTTGCATCCTTCTTAGGATTATAAGAAACATAATATAGAAGAGGAATTTAGTAGAATATATTTTTATATGTATTCTATATAAAATTTATGGATATATGTGGTTTAGAGTGGGTTGAAGATAGATCCTTTTATTTGTGAAAATGAGGTACATGTCTCTTGTAACATTAGTTACATGAAGTGTAATGATGGAATCACATGGTAGTTCGGTGAGTTTGGTATGTAAATTTGGATGAGGATTCTAGGATTAACTTACAGTCCTAAAAACTACTTACATAATTTGAAATATAAAATTAAGTTTTCAATATTCAATCTTGGGTAATTTACCCCAATTTCACCACTTTTTACTTCATTTAATTATTTACCATGTTAAATATTTTTCTTCAAAAAATATAATATAACACTTCTTAATCAATTTATATGTAATGATTCAAAATTTAGACTACATTTAATCTAATTCTATCTATAAATATGAAGAATTTAGCTTTTTATTAATAATAAAAGATATGTAGAAGAATATTTTTTATAAATTACTTGTTCTTATTCTTATTTATATATATTAAAAATAATTATATAAATGGTATAAGAAAGATTAAATTATAAAACATAAATTTTAACAAAATTATCATTAGGCAGTGATATATTGAGGTTTTTAAAATAAAAAATCATAGAACATGAAATAAAATTTTCATAAAGTATATTTCTAAATATTAAAGGATCTAATTATTATTTCCAACTAATAAATAATCAGGGAATGAATTCTTATTCATTTTTGAAAATATATAATTAATAAATTTCATTAAATTTTATATTCAAATAATGAAAAGTTTAACTTTTACATAAAAACCTATAATATATATTAAAAATTATGTTTTTATGTAAATCAAATTTATTTTACTATGAATTAATCACTTTTTACATGTAATTCCTTTATTATTCATTGGAAGTTATTTAATTATGATACTAATTATTATTGTAAAAGTTTCAATATATTTCACTAAAATCAGTCTTTAAATAATATATATATTTTTTAAAATGCATATTTCATAGAAACAATTTCATTAGAATAAAATTTATTTTAATAACAAAATATAATTCTATTCAATTTTTATATTTGAAAGAAATTATTTATAATTAAAAATTATATTTTTAACATCTAAAAAAACTTTTTATATATCAACCATATAGTAGTAATTCGGATTTGTGAATATGTTTACTGATATTATACCCAATAGATATATAGACCTATATAATAGTAAAATAACAACCATATTACCCCCCTTACATCCCCATTAAGGATTTTTTCCTATTTATAGGTTTTTTTCTACTAACATTGATTCTTAAGGGTGGATATGATCCCAAATATTTTCTAGTTGTAAACATATTATTCATTTGTATTTACCATCCTAATTTATTTTATGAACGTTAAAGGGTTGTATTCATCCATGTTATGTAATAGTAAATGATATATAATACAATATGTAATGTAATTTTTTTGTAATATACAATTATGAGTGAATGAATATTTTTAATTTTATTTGTATCCTATAAGATTTGTTTTCTACCAAAAATTATATTCATTATAAACAATAAAACATGTAAATTAGGGAAATAAAAAAGAATACTTAAATCTATGATTTTATAATGAGACTAATGATATCAATGTTATTGAGGATCCCGACAACCTAAATGACTCTAAGAATGCATAAGACCCTGATGATGAAAATGACCTAATTGATATTTTTGGTTCTAACAACTTCTATAATTTTTAGGACCATAATGAATCAAATAACCATGATGAAAAAGATTAATCTACTAGTAACCACTACACTGAGGACCCTAACGACATGGATATGTTGGCGACACTGACTCTACCAATAACTTTGTCAACTCCAATGATGCCAACGACACTGAAAACCCTGCTAACTAGATAACATTATCGTCATAAATAATCATAACCTCTTTTAAGACCTCAATGAACCATTTAAAGTAAATAATGTTGATGAAACCAATAATCCTAAAGACACCTACCATACTAAGGACCCCACCAAATATATTGATGATGAAGACACCAAAGTTCCAAAATGTTTCAGTGAGCATGAATACCAAGATGATCCATTTACATTGATGAAACTAATGACATAAAAGTCCCCTATGACATCAATAAACCAGATGACCAAGAAAACACCGATGACCTTGTCAACTACAATGGCCATGACAATATGATAACACCAATGACCCATACAATGATAATTTCCCAACTAACATCATGGCACCTCTTAACAAAAACCACCATGATAATAATTATGGCACTGTTCATTCCAATTAAATTTAAGACCCTAATGCCACCAACAATTTTGAAAATGAAAATTTCCTCGACAACTTCAATGAAATTAATGGGCTTGATAACCTGAGAACCCTGACTACCCTAAAACCACAATGAAAATAACTATTAAAAAATATTGATATCCCCCATGATGCCAAATTCTCAGATAAAAATGATGATTCCAATGTTAATTATGAAAATAAAAATCTTGAATTCATTAATGAAATCATCGATGACAAAAATATCAATAAACTCATTGATGATGAAGACTAAGACAACACTGATGAAATTGATGTGGCCAACTATACAAATGAAACCAATTATCCTGATGACCTCGGTAATGAAAATGATTATGAAAACACCAATGACATCAATGACTACAAAAAATAGAAGCACCATAAATAAGGATAATGACCTTGATTAATTTTATGAAACTAACAATGAAGACAATTCCAATTACCCTCATATCCTCAGTAGCACTACAATGTGGAAGACACTGACAAACCCAAGGGAATATAAGACTTTATTGAATCCAATAAATCATCTGGGATTGGATATTTAGTGTTGATGGTGTCATCAAGGTCTTAAATGCTGTTAATGTCTTGATTCCCTTCATCATAATCATTTTAATTAATGTTTTTGGAATTATGGTTGTCTTTATCATTTTCATCATCATTATATTGATGGTTTTTTTGGGGCCATCTATTTCATCATGGTCATTATAATCATCGATGTAGTGGGTTTCATGACTATTAATAAGGTTATCTATGTAACACCCCAAGTTTTTTTAATTAAATTTAATATTGAATGCATGGAACACTATGTCTCTACAAAACACCACTTTTTTATAACCTATCCAATAAAAATCCTTTTTCCACCACTATGATTTGAATTTAAAAAAAAAACTAATATACATGATTGCGTTCAGTAAGATATTCACAGTTTGATAAGACAAACTTAATTTTTGGTGAAATGTAACATACCCATATGAATAGAAATATGACCCTTATGAATAGTAAATAATAATAATATTTTATTTTCATAAGTTTTTTAGATAATGAGATCTTGATTAATTTTTTAATGGGATAAAAAATGAATTATTGTTTTAAAATTGTTATTTTTTGAATAAACTATGAATTTATTTAAAAATTTAATTAATAATATTTAAAAAATTATTCTCAAAAAATTGAGTTCATTTTTGAATTCTACAAGTCAAAAAAAGGTTAGGGTGAATTTTTGGGATTTTTCTGAAATACTCGAATTTTTTATGAATAGTAAAATATAGTAATTTACCGTATATATACATTATCAGTTAAATTCACTATTACTAGTATCATTACAGATGTAATGAAACTTAGTTTGAACTCAAATAAAATTTTTACTATTAGGGGTCACATGAATAAACACTATTGGTTGTCTTGAGGGAATAATAAAATAATGAATAAGATATTCACAAATCACTCCTCTCCTCCACTATAAAATCCCCCCCCCACTCCCTCTTATCTTCACTACTCTAAGCATTTAATATCCTCAATGTTCTTCACAAATACCCTTCCCTAGTCAATCCCCATGTCCAGGATCTCTTGGTCTTTCCAAAAGACCAAAATCTCTTTCCTTAAGGATGTTCTCAAGGAGGTTATTTTAAGAGGTAAAAAATCTTTCGTTTTCATTTAGTTTCATTTCAATTTATATTATTTTCTTTTTCTGTCCTAACCTAATCTATCCAGTTGATCCTTATAACTTCAGTATAATATATATACTATAATTATACCATGTTAATTTATTAACCATTATCAATCTTCTTACTCTCTCACTATTTTATAAATGAAATCATCATCCGTGAGGGTCCAATTTACAACCTTTGAGGATGAAAAAGTTTCGTTCTTAAATTTCTCATTCATTACTGGTCATGAAACAATTTTTATGGTTGAAAAAAACTATAATATATTTATTATAACTTACTTAATATCCATGAACCATTATATGTACAAAATATTAATTCATATTATAAAAATAGTTCATAATAATTAAAATATTGCTAAATAATCTAAGTGATTCTAATTCATATTTCTTCCAATGATTCTTCCTCATACAATGTAACCAAATGATATAAATGACCATTAACACCTATGTATTTTCATAAATAATATGTAAACTAAATTCTTTATATTTACATTCTTTCCACCTGAACAACCATACTCATATACAAATATACCGATCATTAAAACCAAGGAAATGAACACTCCAGAATGATGAAATTACATATTATAACCTATCAAAAAGGACATAAATGAACTAAGAAGATTATTATAAACTAATTAAATGTCTAATAAGTTATTAATTAAGTTATTAATAATTCTAATTTCATATTCCAAGACCTTAAGATCAAGAGTGGAACACATTCAGACTTAAGGTAATGGTTTTTCTACCCAAACCTCCATTTTTATTCGAGTTACTTTTATTGTCTACTTACGTAAATAAAGTTCTTATGTATTATTATTTACTCCCCATAAATTTTGTGTGAGTGTTCTATATATGTTTACCAACCAGAATCCTACTTCATTTTATGGGTAGTCATGCGTTTTAAAATGTAACCTTCAAAATTCTTTCGGAAATACAAGCCTGCTTCATGAAGAAATTCTCAAATTCTTACCTAATTTCAAGGGAACTATATAATCTGTTTTTAGAAACCATTATCTTTATAAAATAAATAATTATATTAATAAAATACTATCTTACTTAAATTATGGTTTATACAAATACTTTTCCAAAAGAACCCGTCTTTTCAAAGTAAAAGAGTATTTATTCAAGAATTACTTGATGATTTTATAAGAGTATGTTCATATATTTAAAGATTCTTATTGATTATATGATATCATATAACATATTTAATTTAATTTTTTTATGAATATTTTTATTCTATATGCTCTATCCAAAAACCATTCACCAATTTTCTCTGAATGGTTAGTGTTTAAGCCTAATGTTCGAAGAAAGTTAATTACATTTCATATGTTAGTTTCAATATGAATGTATATGTTTTTTATGGTTATCCCTGATCATATGAGGAATGTATTATAATTATTAGGTGATGGGTGGGTCCCTATATATACCCTCTATGCATCGGTAGGTCTCCTGAGATAAATATATATGGACTTGGTCGAGGCCTTTCCCATTTCGAGATATAGTTTTGGCTAAGGCCTTAATCATTTTTAGACGTCTTGGACGAGGATTTGATGTTAAGTTTTAGAAGGTCCGAAATATGCATTTCCCTAATTATGAAGTTAGAAATTGATAGTTCATTTGGTTATTCATCTAGTATAATACCCATGATTTTGTTTTGTTTTGGAAATATTTACTCAACTTGTATTCCTGCCATATTTTATTCATGTTTATTTTTAAAGGCATGTGTTTTAAATTATTCACCATATTTAATGTTTATGTTATCTTACACAATAATGTTTACCATTACTGAGAATCTGATATCCCCACTTTTTATGTTTCATTTTCCCCGAACATGAAGAGGTATTTTATGATTGACTTGCAGTGTTATTGTTATAGTGTTGGTTGTTCCCAGTGGAACTTATATATTGTATTTTATTTCAAGTTATAATGTTGAAATTATGTATGTATATTGTTTCCAAATATACCAAACAACTCAGTCCTTTGGGATGCACATTCCTTGTTTATATTCCAATTTAATAAAATAAAGCACCAACTCCGGGCAATTGGGGTCGGGTCCTTATAGTTGGTATCATAGGAAGTTTAGTAAAAAATGTGGAAACTAGATTATGAAAACGTAGATTAGGGAAAAAATACCTAAGATAGTATTTGAGGATAAAAATATGAGAGAATCGTAGTATTTTGGAAGGGAATATATTATGTGGATCTTTCTATAAAATAAATCCTTGTGTGGATACTATAAGTGGACATGGTTCAGGAACAAATGTCCTACGAGTGAAAACTACAACAAGGAGTTTTGGGCTTGACCCAAGGTATCTTGGTACATGAAAACGGGTCTTACTGCACACCTGGTTTTACATTCTTGGGGGATATGCTTAGGATAATTCAAATTTTATTTACAAGCCATTATGAAGGATTTAAAATTAATGTTTTCTTCAAAGAAACCATGTTTATAATTATGGGATTATCCAAGCAAAAGATTTCAATTTATGCTAATTATTTTTCTAAGTTGAGATTATAAATTATGATTCATAACCTAATCTAGTGTATGATATTATATATAAATGTCTCATAGTGGAAGAAATGTAAACCTCGTGAACACGTGTATCCCATGTAAGGATTTTCCTCTAATGCAAGATAATGTTGTTGGATCTGGAGTTATGACTGGTGCTGAGAAACTTATAACTATACTAGGAAAACTGACTCAGGTTTTGAACAATAAACTTACCCGTATGGAGAATCTTGATCCAAAATGTGGAGGATCCATGTTAGATGTCTTTATGCGACAAAAACCTTCATCATTCAATGGGACTACAAACCCATTTGTAGATGAGCAGTGGACAAGTTCTCTAGAAATGATATTTCCCACTTTGGGATGTAAAGAAAGGGAGAAGGTCAACATGGAAGTTTATCATCTATTAGGAGATACAAATTGTTAGTGTTTGTTAATCCAAAACACAAAGGAGAAGGAAAATATATAAGAGATTTAATGGAGGGACTTTAAGGAGATCATCATAGAGAAATACTTTCCCCGTGAATAGCGAGCGGATATGGAAATACAATTTCTAAATCTAAGGAAAAAGAAATATGAGAATGTTTCGAAGTATGAAGCGAACTTTCCAAGGTTATCAAGGAATTATGTGGTCTATATATGTAATCCAAGGAGAAACATTGATCGATTCTTTGATGGACTAAAGCCATTCCTCTGACGGGCACTGGTCTCCAAATTTTTTTCATCATATGGGGATATAGTTTTATGTGTTATCAAGATAGAAAATAAATTCTCTAAATCTTATGACTTTAAGTGAAAGAAAGATTAGAAGTTGTTTTCTGAAAACTATGGAAACAGAAATAAGGAAATGAGGAAGAAGGGAAGTATTGAATTTCCACTCTATGATAATTGTGGAAGGAGTCACCCATGGGCCTTCTTAAAAGGAAAAGGAGTATCCTAAAAATACGGATAGAAAGGCCATATTGTTGGTGATTAGAAGGGGAAGAAAGAAGCTATTAATGTTCAATTCTATAATTGTTGTGATATGGGACACTATGCTAATGATTTCCCAAAGCGTCAAGGAAATATTCCACAGAAAAGGACAAGGAAATAGGGAAAATATTATGTGATCACAATCGCTAATATTGAAGTTTCTAATGTTGTGGTGGTAGGTACTTTAATCATTTTCTAAAACTTAGCCAATGCTTTATTTGATTATGGATCATCACATTCTTTCATATCTTCCGAGTTTTCCAAGAAAATTAGATATTTCCAATTTTATTTAATAAGGGAGTTGTCAGTAAAAACTCCAAAGGGATGTATCATTGCAACAAAGTTGTGTCAGGAAGTCCCCATTATGACATATAAATGTTCTTTATTTGCTGATTTTATTATCATACCCATGATGGAATTTGATATAATCCTTGGTATGGATTGTATTTTGATCCATGATGTGAAAATTTATTAAATGAATGAGGAGGTAACAATTTTTGAGGATGATGTTTAATCTCTTATATTTAGTGTAGAAACATCACTATCTGATTCTCATCTAGATCCACCCCCAATAGCTCTATGGAATTCAATTATGGGGAGGAAGGGAATGAAATAACTATGGGTGAGGAAGGTAATGTTCAGATAGAGGACATACCTATTGTGCAAGAATATGTTGATGTATTTCCTGAGGACTTACATAGACATCCTCAAAAGTGTGAAATTGAGATTTTCATTAACTTAATTCCTGATTTGAGGCCCATATTAATGAACCCTTATAGAATGGACACTTTAGAGTTAAATAAATTAAAGAAAAAACTAGAGGAATTGAGTGATAAAGGATTTATTCACCCTAGTGTTTCTCTATGGGGAGCCCCTAAGCTTTTCTTTAAGAAGAAAGATGGATATATGAGGTTGTGCATTGACTATAGGGAGATCGATGCTATAAAAATAAAGAAAAAGTATCCCCTACCTCACATTGATGATTTATTTGATCAACTTCATGGATCCCAATATTTTTTGTTGATTTATTTTTGATCTAGATATCATCAGTTGTGTGTGAGGAAGGAAGATATTCTAAAGACAACACTTCAAACTAGGTATGAGCATTACGAATTTTAAGAAATGCATTTTGGACTGACTAATTCATCCTTTGTTTTCATGGATCTAATTAATAGATTTTTCAAGGAATATCTTGATGAATTTGTGGTGGTATTTATTTATGATATCTTGTTATAATCCAAAAATCTATGAGGATCATGAAAATCAATTGTGCACTATTCTGAGGACTCTTAGAAGAAATAAATTTTATGGTAAGTTTAGAAAGTGTGAATTTTGGCGTTAATAAGTTTCCATTTTGGGACACATTCTCTTTAAAGATGGAATATCTGTTGATCCAAAGAAGAAAAAGGCTGTGCAAGAATGGCTTACTCTAACAAACATAACTGATGTATGTAGTTTTATTGGTTTAACAGGTTATTATCATCATTTCATTCATAATATCTCCATTTTAGTTAACCCAATGACCATGATTACATGTAAATGGGTTAAGTTAATATGGAAATAATAATGTGAGGTCTATTTCAAGGAATTTTAAGAGGATATTAGTGAATTCTACAATCCTAACTCTTCCATCGAGGAATGATGGGTTTGTGATCTATAATGATGTATCAAAGGAATGACTTGGTTTTGTCCTTATGTATAATGATATAGTTATTTCCTACACATCAAGCTAGTTAAAAATTCATCAAAAAACTACTCTACTCATGATATTGAGTTTGCACCGATAATATTTTCTATGTAGATATGAAGTCATTATATCTATGGGAAAAAATGTGAGACATATACAGATCATAATAGTCTAAAATATATCATCTCATAGAAATAACCCAACATGAGGAAAATGTGATGGATTTAACTACTAAAGGACTATGATTTTTCCATACACTACCACCCATGAATGGAAAATAAGTTAACTGATGCATTGAGCATGAAGGATCATAGAGTTCTCAACAAAATGAGGATTAACAAGGATCCTTTGTACATGGATCTAGTGAGGATGGATATGGGAATTATCAATGAAGGTAGAACATCACTACTTTTTCAAATGGTTTCCCAACCATATTTATTGGAAATAATTAAAGCTTCACAATCTGATGATGAGAATCTACAAAAAGACAATTAATGCTCTGAAATATGGAAAGATGGCTGAATTTGTGTGTGAAGATGGTGTTCTAAAATTTGGGAAGAGGCTTTCTGTTCCAGATATACCCAATCTGAAAAGGGAGTTATTGGATGATGATCATAGCTGAAATTTCTCTATACACCCTGGTAGCACTAAGATGTATAGATATTTGCAGGAATATTTCTGGCAGGACAACATGAAGAGGGAAATTGCTGATTATGTATCAAGATGTTTGGTCTTTCAACAAGTGAAGGCCGAATGAAAACATCCAAAATGATTCATGATACCTCTAACTATTCCTAAATGGAAATGAGATGAAATAACCATGTATTTTGTCACTGTATTACCCAAAAATCCAAGGAAGAATGAGGCAATATGGGTAATTTTGGACCGACTTACAAAATCTGCACATTTGCTTGTTATAAGGGAGGATTTTCCACTGGAGTGCCCACCACGACTTTATATCATTGATGTTATGAGACTTCATGGAGAACCTATATAAATTGTGTCTGATTTTAACCCACAATTTACATCAAAATTCTGGAAAGTATCCATAAATCTTTGGATACGGAGCTTTGATTGAGTACTGCTTATCACACACAAAACTGATGGGCAATTATAAAGGACGATCCAAACTTTAGAAGACATGTTGAGATTATGCTAACATGATTTTCAAGGTATGTGGGATCATTATTTACCTTTAGCTGAGTTTTTCCTATAATAATAGTTTCCATTATATTATTCAAATGGCACCATATGAAACATTGTATGGAAAGATATGTCATACAACAACTTGTTGGGATGAATTTGGAGAAAGGAATCTTGTGGGCCTAGAGCTTGTGGAGGAAACAATAGCGAAGGTAAATACTATTCAAGGCCATATCAAAGAATCTCAAAGTAGACAAAAAATACATTCTGATAATCAAAGGAATGATTTGGAGTTTCAAGTGGGATCGTGTTTTCTTAAGATTATCACCATGGAAGGGTGTTTTAAGATTTGAGAAGAAAGGGAAACTAAGCCCTAGGTATATAGGCCCTTAAAAAATTATTGATAGAATTGGAGTTATTGCATATTGTTTGTCTAGGCCACCTAGCCTATCTAAAGTAAACAATGTGTTCCTTGTCTCATTGCCGAGAAAATACATGTTGGACCCAACACATGTCCTCACATATGAAGGTATAGAATTTAAACATTATTAATCTTATTGTGAAGAGCTTATTCAAATTATAGAAACTAAAGAACAAGTTTTGAGGAATCAGAAAACTCGAATGGTAAAGATACGTTGGAAAAATCATAAAATCGAAGAGGAAACATGGGGGCCTGAGGATCTTATGATGAAGAATTTCCCAAATCTCTTTGTGAGGCAACATTCTAGTAATTTTGAGGAAAAAATTTTTGTAAGGAGGGGATAATATAACACACCATGTTTTTGTAATTAAATTTAATATTGAATGAATGAAACACCAAGTCTCTAAAAAACACCAATTTTTTATAACCAAGCCAGTAAAAATCATTTTTTCACCTCTGTGATTTGAATTTCGAAAAAACTCACATACACGGTTGCAGTCAGTAAAATATTTAGAGTCTAATAAGACAAAGTTAATTTTTGTTGAATAGTAACATACCTGTATGAAAAGTAATATTAATAGTAATATGAATGTTATGAATTGTAAATAATAATATTATTTTATTTTCTTAAGGTTATAAGATAATGAGACCTTGATTAATTTTTCAATGTGATATAAAATGAATTATAGTTTTAAAATTTTTATTTTTCGAATAAATTATGACTTTTTTTAAAAAATTAAATTAATAATATTTTGAAAACTATTTTTCAAAAAATGGAGTCCATTTTATATTTCTAAAAGCCTAAAAATGGTTAGGGTTAATTTTTGGGATTTTTCTAAAATACTCAATTTTTTATGAATTGTAAAATATGGTAATTTACCGTATATATACATTATCAGTTCAATTCACCTTTTCTAGCATCATGGATGATGTAAGCACACTTAGTTAAAACTCACATGCACTTATTACTATTAGGGGTCAGATGAATAAACACTATTGGTTGTCTTGCGGGATATAATTAAATAACGAATAAGATATTCACAAATCACTACTCTCCTCTACTATAAAACCCCCAATAAATCCCTCTTCTCTTCATTCCTCTAAGCCTTGATGATTATTAATGTTCTACCAAAATACCCTTACCTAGTAAATCCCCATTTCTAGGAGCTCTTGGTCTTTCCAAAAGACAAAAACCGCTTCCCTTAATGAGGTTCTGAAGGAGGTTATTTCATGTGGTAAAGCATCTTTCTTTTTCATTTAGTTTCATTTTAATTTATCTTCTTTTATTTTTATCTAATAAAATCCTATGTCCAATTGTTACATAGAACTCCAGTATAATCTATATACTTGAATTATACCATTTTAATGAAATAACCATTATCAATATTCTTACTCTCTTTCTCTCTCTCTCCCTCTTTTATAAATGAAATCGTCGTCTGTGAGGTTCTAATTTTCAACAGTCGTGGATGAAAAAGTATCATTCTTAAAGTTCACCTTAATTACTGCTCATGAAACCATTTTTATGGTTGAACCATACTATAATATATGTATTACAACCTACTTAATATATAGGAACCAGTATATGTAGATAATATTAATTCTTGTGAAAAAACTAGTTCATAATAATCCAAATACCACCAAATAATCTAAGTGATTTTCATTAATATTTCACCCAATGATTCTTCCTCATAAAATGTAACCAAATTATATAAATGAACATTAACAAATATTTATGTTCATAAATAATATTTAAATTCATATCTATAGATTTACATTCTTTCCGCATGAACATCCATACTCATATACAAATACACCGATCATGAAAACCAAGGAAACAAACACTCCGGAACGACGTAATTAAATATTATAACTTATCAATAAGAGGATAAATGAACTAAAAAAATTATGATAAAATAAATAATTTTCTAATATGTTCTTAATTAATTTATTAATAAGTCTAATTTTATATTTCAGGACCTTAAGATCAAGATAGGAACACATTTAGTCTTAAGGTAAGGGTTTTTCTACCCGAACCTCCATTTTGATTCAGGTCACTTTTATTGTCTACTTACCACAATGTATTTCTAATGTATTATTATGTAATCCTAGTGAATTATGTTTGAGTGTTCTATATAATTTTACCGACCATAATCCTACTTTATTTTATGGGTAGTCACAAGTTTTAAAAGGGAACATTCAAAATTCTTTCTGAAATACAAGCTCACTTCAAGGGAATTTCTCAAATTCTTACCTAATTTCAAGGTCACTATATAATATGTTTTTAGAAACCATTATATTTTTAAAATCACTCATTTTATTATGAAAATAAAATCTTACTTCAATTATGGTTTTATAAAAATTCTTTTCCAAAACAACTGTTCTTTTCAAAGTAAAAGAGTATTTATCTCAAGAATTACTTGATGATTTTATAAGAGTTTCTTCATCTATTTCAACACTCATGTTGATTATTATGTATAATATCATATAATATATTTAATTTAATGTTTTATGACTAGTTTTATTGTGTATTTTCTATCCTAAAACTATTCACCAATTTACTCTGAATGGTTTGTGTTTAAGCTTAATTTTTGAGGAATGTTACTTACATTTCATATATTAGTTTAAATATGAATGTATATGTGGTTTATGTTTATCCACACTCATATGAGAAATTAATTGGACTTATTATGTAATCAGTGGGGCCCAATATATCCTTTTGATTTATCGTTATGTCTCATGAGACAAATAGATATGGACTTGGCCGAGGCCTTTCCCATTTTGAGATATTTTTTTGGTTGAGGCCTTAATAATTTTTAGATGTCTTGGATGAGGCCTTAATGTTATGTTTCAGAATGTCCAGAATATGAACTTCCATACTTATGAAACTAGAAATTGATAGTTCATTTGGTTATTCGACTAGTAGAATACCCATGATTATGTTTTATTATGGAAATATTTATATAGCTCATATTCCTGCCATATTATGTTCAAGTTTATTTTTAAAGGATTGTTTTTTAAATTATTCACAAAATTATTCACAATATCTAATATTTATGTTATCTTCCACTGTAATTTTTACCCTTACCGAGCATCTGAGATCACCCCTTATTATGTTTTATTTTTCCTATGATATGAAGAGGTATTTTATGATTGACTTTCAGGGATAATCATAGAGTGGTGGTTGTTACCAATTAAACTTATATGTTTTATTTCATTTCAAGTTTTAATGTTGAACTTAGGTATGTATATTGTTTCCAAATCTACTAAACTAATTGGTCCTTCAGTACGTATACTCTCTATTTATATTCCAACGTAATAAAATAAGGCACTGACTCTAGGAAACTGGGTCTGGGTCCTTACAATTGATATAAGTGTAATCACAATTCTCACTAGGGATGAAATTTTCATTGTTGTCTCTAATATCATCAATGTCATAAAATTCATCATGGCCCTCAATGTCATTATTTTTTTCAAGGCTATAAAGATGACCAATGTTATTAGGCTCATCAAGGTCATTGGGGTCATGAAGGGCATCAAGGTCACCAAGTTCATTGAGTCTTGGGAGGTCATTCACATCAATGGGGAGATTAAATTCATTATGGTCATTATGGTTATTGGTATCATGGGGTTAATTGAGGTCATCAGATTTAAAGGGTTTTATGTTCACAATGGTTATGTTTGTATTGATGATGATATTAATATTCTTGGTTGTAGTTGTATAAGTTATAGCATCAGGTTTATAAAAATAGGGAATTATATTTATGATATTACATAATTCGAGAATATTATGGATATAAATTTCATTGAGTTCATAAATAGAAATCATGTCATTAATTATTTCATGTATTTGGGTTCACCAACTTCCTCAGTGTTGTTGGATACATCAATTTCTTTTGTGTCATCAGGGTCACTGAGGTCTTTAGGGTATTAAGTTTCATCAATATTACTTAGGTTGTAAGTTTCACTAGTATATTCAGTATCATCAAAATTATCAGGGTCTTTAGTTCATCAATATTATATGTTTCTATAAATTCATCACCATTATCACGGAAATTGATATCATCATGTTCATTGATGATGTTTATCTCATCAACATCATTCGGGTTGTTTTTCTATTTTATCAGCATCATTTATATCGTTAGGACCAACTTGTTAGTGGTTTCTTTAATTTTGTTAGAATTTCTAATATCATCAGGGAAACTGAGTTCATAAGCATCACCGACATCCTCAATATTTTCAATATCATTGTATCTATCGATGTTGTTCTCTATTTATATCATCATATCAATAAGTTTCATTATATTTATTGGTGTTGTTGGTGTCATTTGGTCATTAGGGTCCCTGAGTTCATTGATACCTTCAGCGTAATATTATTTTTCAAACTTATTGGTGTTTTATTCAGAATATATGTCATCTAGATATTCAGTGACATCGGTTTCTTGAACATTATTGGAATATTAAGGGTCATTGATGACCCTGATGATGACGATGAGCCTGTTAAGAAAAAAAACCAGGATGATGTTGATTATAATGATGTCCTTGAAAATAACAATTATTAGGATAATAATATTTATATTGAAAACCCAGAAGAAGACAATGAACATGATAATGTCATCAAATACGATAACCATAATGACACTACCAACACTGATGACCATATGGGATCGATGACCTTGATGACCCAGATGACGATGAAATCCACTGATTAAACTAATTAAAACAAAATTAATGATGAATATGATGATGTGTATGACCTTAATAACACTAAAAAACTCAACAACCCAATGGAAAAATGATATTGATGATCGTGATAACCCTGAAAACATTAACGACCCAAATAACCTCAATGACATGGATGAACTGATGAAAATATTTATAGAAATGCAATAAATGATATCAATGAACATAAATATTTTGTTGACTCCCAACACATTAATGATTCAAATTACACAAATAACCCTGATGATGCTAATAACACTAACTACTCTAAGGACCCTAATGATACTGATAAACTTAACAACATTAATAACCCCAAAAATTTTCAAAAACTTGATGAGACCAATGATTATCATCATTCAGATATATCTTGATAACCCAATAATACCAACAACACTAATGATGCTAAAGAAAAAATGATCCTAATGACCCTAGTGAAACTAATGACATTGATGAATAAGAATACATTGATGATGCTAATAACCCTAATTATCAGATGAATCATATGAAAGTGATAGTTTTGATGACCTGATGACCCCAATGTGGTGATGGACATAGAAGGAACCAAAAACCCCGATGACAAGATGACGTCGATGACCAAAAACATGAACATTATTCCAATGATTCTAGTATTTCTAATGACCTTGGTGAGACCAATATCGATTTCAAAGACTTTGAGGACATTAATGACCCCAATATCCTAGATTAAACCAATTATGTTGATGACACTGAGGACTCCAAAATACCTAACTACCCTAATGGAACCAATGATACTAAAATCATAAGAAAATTGATGATGTCAACAAAGCTTAAAATTTCATTAACCCTAATAAAACTGATGAAAAATAATTCCACCATTATTGTTAATGATATCAGGGGACCTAGTGATGCTGATGATAGTATTGACTCCAATGGAACAAACAAAATAGATTTCACTAATTGTAATAAGTACATTAAATATTTTAGTGACTCTAAAGACTCTACTAAACTTGAAAATATTGATATTGTTGACCACCATGATAATAAAAAAAATTACAATAGTGCTGATGATAAGAATGACCTAAATGTGATCAATGATGCTAAAAAATTAATGAAACCAATAATACCAATGATTTTGAACATTCTAGAGAAACTAATTAATTGGATGTCACAAAACACCTTGATAAATCCAATGAACTCAACGATCTAATGACCCCAATGACTATATTTAAACTATTGATGCTAATGAATCTGATGATGATAAAACACCCAATGACCCTAAAACACTAAATAAAATGATGGATCAGAAAATTTTGACTAGGAGGATGGCCTCAATGACCCTATTGGCACACAAAAAATCCAGCGACTCTGATAGCCACAATGACTTGACAACCCTAACAACCAAGATGAGATTGAAAAATTCAATTACCTCAAATACATAAATGATGCTGCTGAATTTGAAACCATAGATATTTTCAACAAAACCAAGGTAAATTATAACATTGATGGCCTTAATGACACTAATAATGCTAATATTATTAATTCCACTAGTTAAAACATTGAAAATGATGACACTAGGGCCCTAATGATCGTAATGACTCCATAAAAACCATTTATAGAAATCACTACAACGAAAATAATGATTTAGAATACTTTAAAACCACATTGCTATCAATCCCTTCAAAAAAACTGAAAACACTAACAGAACATTTTACTCAATTGACCCATTTGACTTACACCTCTAAAAAAAATCTGATGATCCCAATGACTCCAATGATGTTGATGACCCGAAAAACATTGATGACAACAATGATAAATATGACTCTAATGAAATTGGAACCTCTAATGATTCCAATTAAAACAATGAACTAAAAAATATAAATGATATCAATGTAAATAATATACACAACAATAATTTCATTAACACACCAAAAATAATGATGATGGTAATGACCTCAATGACACTAACAATCCCTACGATGCCAACAATGTTGATTTCCATAATTATGTGATAAAATTAATGACATGGTTGAACTTGATGACCTTGAAAATTATAATAGAACTAGTGGCTAAAATGATATTGATAATGAAAATTCCATTACTGAATCTACTAATAATGATGATATTGATAACCATGATGTCCTTGACAACCATGATTTTGGAGATGACCTCGAAGACCATGATGACAATAACAACACAACAAACATAAAGATATTAAAAAAATTGGTGATATCAATGATCATTGAAAATAAAAATATCCAAACACCACCACCAACCAAGATGAGAAAAATTATTTTGATGTCACTGACAACGCCAATGTCACCACTAATACAAAAAAAATTCACACACCAATGAGAATGATGATCTTGATGGCCCCCAAAACATCAAAGATCCACTTGAACCAAATAATCTCATGATCATGATGAAACAAATAAAATTGATTATAGAGGTTACATTGAAGATATAGATGACCTAACGACTCTAAAAAACAATGACATCAATGACATAAGTGAACCTAATGACTGGGAGATAATGATTACATTAACAACACAAATGATAGATGACTAGAATGGCACCGACTAAATTGAAAACTTCGATGAACCTAAGGCCCCATAGGATGATAAAAAATCATAGAAACCATGATAATGTGAAAAATATTTATTCCTCTAAAAAAATAAATAATGAAGATAAATTTAATTGCTTCAAAAATCTTGATTAATGTAATGGTTCCAATTATCCTAATGAAATGGAAGAAACTAATGACAGAATTGAAGTTGATAACCCAGTAACCCAAATGAAACTGAAATCCTCAATGATATTGAGGACACTAATGATCATGATGACATTGATAATTCCAATTATGTCAAAAATATCAAAATCACATATCACTATGATATCAGGGATATCATGGACACTAATAAAATTAGTTTAATTGATATCATCAATATTGATGGGTTTATTGATTTAATTGGGACATTAGGTTCTGTAGTTTCATCAATTTATATAGTGTTATAAGGGTCATTAATATTATCAACATCATCAATACCATTAATATAATTAGGCCCGTCACCTTCATCTATATCACCAATTTGTTTGACATTGTCGAGCCATTAGGTTTAAGAATTTTTTCACCAATATTATGTTCTTTAGTGTTACCATGGTTGTCAACATCATCAATTATTCTGCGTCATTTATATAATTGAAGACATCGCTTTAGTTAGGGCCATCAACTATAAGGCATACCTTAGGTTTTCATCATTGGAGGTGGTGTTTACATCCTTAGTGGAATCTATGTTATCAATTTTTTTTAATATTGTTGGTCTTATAAAGGTCTAAAAAATCATTTGCATTGTTAGTGATTCTGGTAAGTAGATTCATCTATAATGGAAAGGATTTTTGGGTCATGGTAGTATCTTGTATCATTAATGTCAAAAAAACTATCAACATTGATATAGATAGTGGAATAATGATTGATACTATTAGAATTTTTAGTTTATTTCAATTCATCATGGTATTTAAAGTGATTGTCATCATTAAAATTGTTGAGAAAACCCCATTGATTTTATCATAAAGGTTATTTGGGTCATCATTCCCATTGGGTTCTTTAATATCTTCGATATCATTGATATTAGTGAGTTAATTAGTGTTGCCACATCAAAAGTTGTTTCTATGTCACCATGTTCATTAGTTTCATCAAGTCCTTGGTGTTTTAAAGTTTTTGGCATCATCAAGACCATTTGGGTCATTAGTTTTGTTGGTGGTTAAAATGATATAAATGTCATCAGAATTATTGATTTCATTGTCTTTTCCAATATCATTAGGGTCATTGGAGTCATTGGGTTATTCAATGTTGTTAGTGGAGACGATGTTGTAAGAATATTTTGGGTCATCCTAGACATTAGGGTTATTGTAGTTATTAGCATTATAGACATTGTTGGGGATATTATGGTCTTCTATGTCATTGGTGTTTTCAAAATTATCATGGTCTCTAGGATGTCAATATAATCAGAGTTGTTTCCATCATCTGGATCCTCAAATTCATCTCTGTGTTTATTTTCATCTTTTTCAATGAGGTCATTATGGTCTCATATATTAATAATGTCATCAGTATCATCTATGTCATTATGGTTTTTGATTATTTCATTTACTTAGAGTCATAATTTTGGTCTTGTTTTTTAGGGTCATCTATGAAGATAATTACTTCACTATCCTTAGGGTGGATGATGTCAAACTAGTCATAAATTTCATTTGGGTCAATGGTGGTGTTGGGGTTTTTAGTGTCAACAGTTTCATCAAAATTGTTAGGGTTTTCAAATTCATCATTTTGTTCGGTGTTTATAGGGTCATCAGTGTCATCATTGGTCATGGAATCATCAGTGTCATGTGAATCTTCAATTTCTTTGGTTCCATTATAGTTGTTGGGATTATTAGGGTTGTTATGGGAACTCTTCCTATTAGATGTGTTCGTGTTAATGATATTTTAAGATTTTTGGGGTTATCAGTGTTGAATCTATCATTTATTTCATTGATGTTATTAGTATCAAAAATTATATTGAGCTTGTTATGGTAATTAATGTAATTGAAGTTTTTGTCTTCATTTTATTAATCGATGTTTTTTTGGTTGTTGGTATCTTCAACATCATTAGGGTAATTAATTTTATTAGATTTCCCCATTTTAGGGTCCTTAATAATTTTTTTATCATCATAGTTGTCAGCATCATTTATTTCATTGGGTTCATCAAGGATTTCTATTTTATTAGTGTTTCCAACATCATCGATGTCGTAAATTTTATCAGGGTCAATTATATCTTTGAGTATCAATGGTTTCATGATGTATGTTAAGTCATTCGGAACATCATGGTAATTAGCACCATTGGAATCACCAATATCATCGGGACCATTATGGACAATAGTTACATCGATGACATCAGGACATTATGGTTATTTGTTTCGTTAGTTTCATTGGGGTACTTGGGACTATTGTTGTCATGTGTATCATTGGGGCTATTGATCTCTTAAAATTTTTTAGGGACATTGATGTTGAAACTTTTGGAAGCTACATCACCATCTTCAACATCATTAGTTCATCAATGCTATCTATGTCATTAGAAACATTGAAAAAATCAGTGTTGTCAAATTTATTGGTGTCATCAATGTTGTTAGTTCCATTGAGAATAAATGTATCATCAGGTTTATATGTTTTATCTGTATGACTAAAACCATCATTTATTCATATTCCATTATTATCATTGACTTCATTGATGTCATTAATGTTGTAGGTATCGTTGGGGACATCAATGTCTTTTGTGATTCCAATATCATAAGTGTATTCAATCTTATCAATTTTTTTGGTATGTTTAACATCATGGGTGTGTTCTGAGACATCAACATCATTATGTTTAGTGGTGTCACTAGAATCATTTACATCCCTATGACATTTAGGTGTTCAATGTCATCACGGTCATCAACATTTCCAATGATGTCATCCTAATCATTTTTTGAGAGTAATATGCTCTATATGTAATATTGGGGACATCACTATTTTCAAGGCCTTTATGATAGTCTATTTCCTCAACATCAGTGTTTATAGTGTCATTATCATCATCATAGTTTTCATTTTCATTGGTTCATTATATTCATTAGATCCATTAGTGTCTTTGGGATCATTGATGTTAATGTCTTTAATGAAATTGAGTTATCATGGTCCTCAAATTCATCGATATCATCTGAGTTGATGGTTTCTTTGGCATCATGGGCATAGTCAGGGTCCCTGACAATGTTACTATAATTTATTTTATTAGTGTTATCATGTTCATTGGGTATATCTATGTTCTAAAGGTAATGAAGGTCTACAACTTCATTAGTATCATTGATTTTATTGGAATTAGTGTCATTATGGTTGTTATAAGGATATGGGTTATTGGTAGAATCAACATAAATAAATTTACCATGGTTATTAGAGTCATCAATATCATCAGGGATGTCATGTTTTTCCCAATCATCAGGGGTGTCCGGGTCATCGAGGTAATCATCATTATTAGAGTTTTTTTTTGGGTTTTTAGGGTTCTCAATATGTCAGCATTTCTAGTGTCATCTGCATTGTAAATACCATTGGTATAACCAATTTCATTAGTATCGTCAACATTGTTAGAATACTCAATATATCCAGGGTATTTAGTGGTTTTCAGGTCATTAGTGGTGTCAGTTCCGTCAATTTAATGGGGTAATCAGCTCCATCAGTGTAATTATTGTCATTAGGTTCCTAAACATAAATGGCACTATGGGAATCTTTGGAGTCAAAGAGGCCATTAACATCATTAAAATCATTGGAATCATTAGGGTTATCAGTTTCCTTGGGATATTTGGAGTCATCACTTCCTTGGGGATCCCTGGGGACATTAATGAAATTGGGGTGATGGTTTAGTCAATGTAACTTGTATCATCAATATAGATGGGATTGTCAATGTCAACAATGTCTTTTCAGTCATAGGGGGTCATTTGTTTCATCTTTATCATTGTAGTTATCAGATTCACGAATATAATTAGTATATTAGAGTTTTTAGTGTTATTGGTCTAACACCCCAAGATGTTATGAAATATATTTTTTCCAAATAAATTTAATTTTTTTGATTACTTATGTTCCACAAAATACCAAGTTGGGACGAACCATAATACACTATTAAAACTATTATTATTTAATCATGACTATTATAAACAAGAAGTTAAATTCATTTGTATGAATAGGATAAACACATTTTAAAAAATTAAGTATGAAGGTTTTTGTAGATGAATAAGTACTTAATTTTTTGTAAAGTCATTATATGCTTCAAAAATACATTCTCTCAAAAAATGATTTTCATTGATTTTATGAATAAATAATAAAATTAAAATTTAAACTTTTATAAAATGTATATTAAAAAATGAAAATAATTGTTAAAATAAATATATAAAAATTATCTTGGAGTGATTTTTGAGAATTTTCAAAAAATATTTATTTATTAATGGATAGTTTAAATATTGGATTTTATTAAAAAAACCTTTTTATTTATAGAATTTATAGTATTTTTTATTAATAT
Source organism: Viscum album (assembly GCA_963277665.1). Classification (NCBI taxonomy): domain Eukaryota; kingdom Viridiplantae; phylum Streptophyta; class Magnoliopsida; order Santalales; family Viscaceae; genus Viscum; species Viscum album. The sequence goes on from OY728142.1 coordinate 404,630,095, forward strand.
GCTTTTAAAAAAACAAATTTTACAATTATTATATTATTAATAAAATTTAGGTAATTATAATAAATTATTTGTTCAATTTTTATATAAAAACTTTTTATACTTATGAAGAGTTTTTCCTTGGAATATCGTTTTTTCCATCACTTTTGTGGTTTTATTTTTAAATTAAATTCTGAATAATCAGTGATTTTAATTTGGTCAAATATATTATATAATTGGAATGAGAATAATTAATAAAATATGATAATTACAACTTATTTTTTAATCATAATGAATTGTAAAAATAGTAAAAATTAATTACCAAGACTAAGGTTCAATAGGTTTATCAAGGGTTAAACCAAAAGATAAGGGTTAGTTTGAAAAATAAAATTTTCCAATACTATTTTATATACATATTTCAACCTTATCTTATTCAACCACCAAATGAATTTTAATTTGGATGCATTTTTCAAGGTAATGACTTTAAAATTTTGAATTTTTTTGGAAATTTCGAACTAGTTTCCAAGTGGGGCCTCTCCCTCACTTATAAAAGGACATATCCTATCCACTCTTATTCACACATAAAAAACATTTTTGGTTCATAAAATGAAAATAGAAATCCATTCCTTACTTCCCTACCCATTTTCTAGGGGAGTTTGATTATTAAACCTCATATAATGGATTTATGTATAAACCTATAGATGTTCTCTGAATAAGTTGTATAGGTCTTAACCATTTTTTTTCATTTTATTTATTATTTCACAACATAAAATATTATTAAAATATTATGACATAATAAAATAATTATATACCATATAATAAGATGTAATTATTTTAGTATCATAACATACACCCATCTCCTGTTCTTAAAAATGGGAAATAAAACCGTCAATCATGTGTACTATGGACTACTGCCATGTGAACTGATATAATTTGTTTTCCATCACCACATATAACAACTAGATATTATGATAGATTTAACATTTTTATATTATATTTATTTAATAATTATACATATATATTTATAATATTACATATAAATTCTAACCTTCCAATCCTTTGTATAATGACAACATCACTTGTGCGTACATGTGGGTTACTGTCTCCACAAAGTGATGTGATACATTTTTCATTTATTTTTACAAGTACCATAAAAAGGATATATTTAATTAATATTTATGATATTTATGATATAAAAAGTATTCTTTAAAGGATAATTAATATTTACCTCTGTTTCATTCCATCTGTCAAGAAAATTGAAACAATGTTCATGCATTTTTATGACATAGCATCTCCATGAACGATTTAATTCATTTTTATATAAATAAATTTTATAGATGAATATAAACATGTATATAATTAATATATATGATATTTATATCATGGTTAAATTATTTAGATAATTTAACGTTGATCAAAGTAAAATGACTGAAACTATCACACTAAAACACACATGAAAGGCAAAATAGTTACCATCCCAAATAGTGATTTTAATAAGATATTGTTAATAAAAAGATGAAAAAATATTATAAGTAAATATATATGAATATATTTATGTGTGTATTATTATTTAATATATGTATAATAAAACTATATTTGTTATAAAACTGGTTCAAAAGTGTATGAAGTACTTTAATACATAAGGTAAGGGATTTTCATATAACTTTTATTTCAATGAGAGGCATGCCATATTCACCAACTTTTTCTTTTATTTGGTGTATATACTACCCATGAATATATTTTATGATTATTTTTATAAAATTTATGGGTATTTAAATATAAATATATTTATATTTATTTCATGGGACTGATGATTCAAAATGTATCAAAGTGGTAATGGTTTTATTTTACAGTCCCATTGTTTATCAAGATTGATTATGATTATGATTCTTTATGATAAAATATTATGATATATATCATAAGAAACTCATGAATTTTCTTATCTTATTTATAATTCTTGAGGATAAATTTTTTCATTTCATTTTCATTCCTTTAAGAACAATTTATATCAATAAAACATTTTTATTGAAAATCGACTTTATTTCTCTCTTCAGTAGACAATCCTCTCTTATGTGTACATGATTTCTAAAATTGTTTTCAAAAAATGTTTCAATATACTCATATGATTGTTAAAATTAATATTTACTAATTTATATTTTTTTATATTTTTTTTAAAAGTAAACTTCTTTTTATTTTCCTAATATGGTACTTTTTACGTTTGACAAAAAATGTGAATGGAATATTTGTTTTAACATGTACTACATAAATAGTATTTTACAGCATCATGAAAAATCAATTATTTAATGAATCCTTTAGAAGTTTTTAAGGTTAATTTAAAATAAAATACATTTTTTTAATATTTTTGAAATTTTTAGATTTTAAAAAGTGTTTTTTAAAGTGGAAAGTCTATTTTCATCGAGAATGTTTTAATGAATTTTTTGTGAAATTTATGATCATAAAAGACAAGAACCTTTAGAATTGTTTATGTTTTATTGGGGATATAATCATATGTTACCATCCGTATTCTTCATGTGGATATTTTATTATTATGATGATGAGATTTTTTTGAAGCTCATTAATTTTCCATGGGTTATGTTATGGTGTGTTGATGAAATGTTTATAAAACCAAAATTATTTTCCAAACATTATTATATTTTGTTATGATGAAAGATTATTTACTTTACAGAACACATATATATGGTTTTCATTATTTTATGGGTGGGAAAAAAATTATATATACCTCAAATCCATTAGGTAAATTTTTTATCTCATGATATAATTATGGAAAACCAGCTGATGCACTTGATTTTGTATAGGAAATAGGCCGATGCGATTGATCTATAATGGGAAATATATCAATGTGATTGATCCACTATGGGATTTAGGTGGTGATTCTTGATCCATTAATTTTTTAGAAATATGTAGGGATTTATGATCCACTATGATATAATTTTATTAGTCGTTAACATTAAAATATGAAATAGTTTCTATACTTATGATGGTTTCACACATATATGATAAGAACCTATGGTTCATGATTGATTTATCATGATTTATATCTCTTATGATTCTTGTATTTTGAAATGATATTTTTTTATTCCATGTCTCATGGTTACGATCCCTGATATATTGGGTATAATATTTTAATTTATATTCCTTATCTCGTACCCTTATGTTTAGCTTATACTTTCATATGATAGTCGAATGAAATATTCCATGTTTAACCTTACTGAGCATCTGAGCTCAAAATTTCTTATGGTTCCTTTTCCTAGGTTATGAAGAAAGGTTTAAGTAGGGAATGTCTACAAATTTTACTAAATGGGAATTTATTTATGAGATATTTTTAAGATCATTCATGAAATAAGAATATTGTGTATCTAGTCTATAAAGACACCAAAACGTTATGATCCTCATGTGTGAATTTGTGAAATTTATTAAATATTTATGTAAAAAGATGTAATATTTATGTATGAAATCCATAGTCAATATTGATGGTATTAGAGGAATGGTTCAGTTAACCTTTTTAACTAGGATGAGAAAACATTAGTCATTGTAAGAACTTGGGTCTTAATTTCAGGTATGGATCTTGATTTCGGGTGTTTTTGAGAAAGATGAGAGTTTTTGGAAATTTAAGGAGTACACACTGTGTATCTGGTTGCCGTGGGTAGCCGTGTACTGGACCTGTAACGACCGAGTACATGGTCTTGTGAGGTGACCTAGAGACCGCCTAAAGTGGTTCCAGGTAAAATAATATACACACCATGTATCTTTCAATAAAATGCCATGTATTTTTATTCTTAATTGATATATTGGATAGAGACCACGTCTCATTTATATAAAAAACTTCTTCTAGTTTTGTCTCATCCAGGAGTGATAGGAATCGCCAAATTCTCTCCAGCTGCCGATTCATCATCCGTTCTTCTAATCAAACATGATAGATTGCGTTGTAATTTCCTCAGTGAGTTATTCATTCTTTTATATCCTCTCATTCCAGTTTCTCTTACTTCTAGAGATATTTTTGGTTGAACTTTTTTGACATATTTGAAGATCTATGACATTATAGGTCGAATCAAAGGCTAAAATTCAACTATATCGATCGTACAACATTGAGGTAGGTGGTTTGTGTCTTTTCGTAGTTTTATTTAGATTATATGTGAATAAAGTGTCGAATATCCTAGTTTAGGTTATTGCATGTTTTGGATATTTAAACATGTTGATACCTGCTACGCTTTTCTTACTTGAGTAAGGGTTCTTGTTTATGAATAAGGTTTATTCCCTTGCTATGGATGTTTTTTCCCTTGTTTGTTTGATATTGACTGTTGGGTCTTGAACTGCCTATTAGGCTATTTTGTTTTCCATGCATAGTGCTGTTAGGATGGAGTTGATTTTATACGAAATGCTTATGGTATGCATTGTAGTTTCTTAGCCTTGTAGTAGTTGAGATTAATTTGGCTGCTGGATATCATTTGTGGATAATTGTATTACACAGGGTTGTGGGAACTTGGTGTAGTAAGACCATAAGTGGAATTTACATTGAGGGCTTCCCTAGAGTGTCTGATATACCTTTCATGTTGTGAGACCATAGGGGGGATTGACGGTGAGTACCCCCTCAGAGTGACTATAGAATACCATTACGAGACCACAGGGGGAATTGAAATTGAGTGATTCTTCAGAGATTCTTTGTTTTCAAGTGAACAAAGGGGTTAGACTGTGTGATCTATCCCAGGGGTTTTCATATCTTTACTGTTCAATGATAAGTTGAACCAAAGGGGTAGGTTGTGGGAACTTTCCAAGAGGGTTTCTTGTGAATTAATGGTTGAATAATTGATAAATGTAAATGAATGTAGTTTGGAACTGTAGGATTGTTTGCTTTTGAGTACTTACTTTTTTATTACTTCATTTTTCATTTTTCCTGCTATATATATTTACTGGTAATTAGACACAAATATTCGGGTGGTTTCCTACTGAGATTACTCTCACACCCTATTTGGGTCATGCTTTTGGGACCAAACAGATTATATTGTTGTAGGTATAGATAAAGGAAATCACCCTTCTACATTAGGTACTTTATGGTTGTGGAGCTAGAGAGAACGAGACCAAGATTAGACTTGTGATGCTGCTGAAGTTTACTTGTTTTCTTTTTTACTTTGTTTTAGTATTGTATTCCCGTATTGTGACATGTTTGGAAACTTTATTAGACATATGTGACATGCATCATTTATATATATGTTCTCCAGTTTTTTATTTACTTTATATCGTTCATTGTTTTCTTATTGTATGGTATTAATGATTATGTTGTTGTATATTATTTTTATTCCACTATGTTACTCTACCAATGAGAGAATAGTTTCCCCTCTATCACACCCAAGACCCTCGATGCTAATCGGAAGCCTCTGGCGTTCAGGGAAATATGCTTGAGGACATGTGACCAACTCGGTACGGGGCACCTTGGGAAGCTCCCGGAACCAAGACGTTATAGGGAAAACCTTAGGGATAAGTCTAAGGATAATTCTAAATATAGGAAAATATATTTTAATTTTGACCCAGGAGAGAGTGAGTGGTTTCAAAGAAATTAATTCACTATATGGATACTACAAGTGGATGTGGTTTGAGAACATTTATACCAATGGGTAATAAATTTCAAAAGGGCGTACAAGGATTTGACTCCATTATCACTTAATGTACAAAAAGAGGCCTTTATATACACCTGGTTCAACATTCCTAGGGGATATGTTTTGTAATTCACAAACTCTATACAAACCATCATGAAGGATTTGAATAGAAGATGATCATGAATGAACTAGGTGAAACCTAAGGTGTCATAGATTGAAAATAAGGATCCATGATTTTGATATCCTATAAATGATTTTTCAAGATTATGTGGTTTCTTAATAAGATTATTGTTTCTTACACTATGATTTTTGGTTTTAGTCAATGAATAGAACATGAAAAAATTGAGTTAATGTTGAATGAAATTTTAAATAAAATGATTATACTCATGGGGAAAAAATAATCATGGGATATAGAATGAAAATAGCATTTATATGATCACAAAATTTTCTCAAGCTATTAATCATGTTGATCTTCCAAATGAGAAAAGTAAGGAACAATTTTATATTGAGTCTTTCATGAGGAAACACTAACCTTATTTTAGTAATATTTTTATCCACTAGTTTTTGGGAAATGAATTAGTTTGATTCAAATAATATTTTATATTATATAGTGTATGGATAATGAAAAATTCAACTTCACTATCTATCATTTAGAAGGAAAATCAATCTAATGGTGGACTCTGATAAAAAAACTGTGGCAATAGGAAGAAATTGTTTCCATGTAGTTTAGTGAGTTTAAGAGATTATTTTTAAATTATTACTTTCCTTTTATTATTTTTACATAAATGGAGAAGTAATTCCTTGTTCTAAAGTAGAAGTATAATGAATCTTATGGTATTTATGAGGAAGATTTTACAAGACTTGTGAGGTATGATTTTCATATTATCATCCATCCTGAATGTAAAGTAGATCAATTCTTTAGTGGATTAAAACCAAGTCTCTGATAGGTGTTAGCTATAAGATTATTTTTTATCCATGAAATATGTAATGTCCTGAATTTTCTCAAAGGTATGAACTATTTAATTTTGATTTAATGTCTTTAAAAATTCGATGATATATTTTCTTAAAAGGTTCTATGAGGTTTTGGGTGCTTCTAGGGCATGTTCAGAGCCCATATCCTCGAAATGGGGAGAAAATACAGGGTTGTATAGTTAGTAAAGATAGTGAAACCCATCCCGCAAAATTTTCCTAAACCATTCAGTTGTAGAAAATAGGGTTTGGTGGGGGTGTACAGTTTTTCTGTAACAATGATACCCCATGTGCATGCCCATGAAACAAACTACAGGTCTTGGGAAGTAGAATTTAACACGATTTTCACATGATTACATAAATCGTGTTCTTAACCATGTAAGATGCCCCTTATAGCAGTGGCTTGGCACACAGTTGGTGCATGGTTTGGCCAACCATTTGGCTAAACCATGACCCATATTTTGTGGGAGAATTTACAAAAATTACCCACTTTAATGATCTAATTAAACCCGTCTTCTTACCCCATTATTCTTTAGTATTTTTCTCCTCCCCCTTCATTTGTGAGATTCCTCCTCCCTCTTTATAGGGCTTCTCCAATCTCCCTCAACCAAACACCAAATCCTTCACCGTCAGATTCCACAAGAAGCCCTAGGTAAGATATTCCTTCCACTCTCTTATATTTAATGGTTTCTCTTCCATTAAATATTCTATTTAGGGGCGACTCTTGTCACCATATTTTTAAGGAATTTGAAAAAACCATAGATTTCTTTCATTCTAGGTTTAATCGAGCCTAAAAAATGGATGAGTGGAGAGCTAATACATCAAGGTATATGTTCTTGGTATTTCACACTCGTTTCGTTGATTTTTAAATGTATTACCATTGTGACACTCACTGGACATTTCTGGTGATGCTTCAAATGGTTTAATAAATCAATTATATGGGTATTCCATATAATGCGTGACCCTAACTTATAGAGAAACTCGTCTGTGGGTCACTCACGTTTCCTTTGGCCACCCCTTTGGGTGATCCCACCTTGAATGGACTTTTTCCCATGCATAAAATGGTTAATTACAATGTGTGAGTTTCTCCTTGTTAAATTCCAAGGACCTTTATTTGTAATTGGAACAAATGTTTGAAAATGCGAGTGGTACCTTAATCTTGATGCCTCTTGCTTCATAATTGTATGATTATGCTTAATGCTTCACCATAAATTCCATAATCTTAAATTTATTTTTTTAGACTTGTTTTTTCATGTTAATTCTTGGTATCCCCAATGCTTATGCCTATTTTTTTTAGGTTACATTAGGTGCCTAATGCCTTGTATTTATTCTTTTATTCCACTGGTCATGCTTATTGTTCATTTCCTAGTGGTTATGCCTTATTCACTAGAGATTATTATTATGATTAATGTCATTTTCCTAGTTGATTGAATTGATTTAGATTCATTGCTTGGGATAAATCATTTTGGATTGTGTTATTTCCATGCTTTATTGATGAATTATGATTATATGTATTCAATGTCTTGTGAGTTGTGCTATGATTTCTATGATCACCCGATATGGGACAGGAGAGAACATGGTTCTTGAATTAAGGACTCCATGGATGGACTTTCTATGTTTTACTAGATTTACATGAATCCATAGGATGGATACATTATATTTCCATGTACAATCTATTTGGGTGGTTTTCTTTATTCATGTGGGAGAAAATGGTTCCCTAGGGGAGAAACCAAGGAATGACCCATTGGAAAGATGGATACTCCACACCTCAAGTGATTGATGGTCTCCTATGTGAGATACTTGGTACGGGCTCAGACTCACCATGCCATTAGTGATATGAGGGACACCTACATGGGTTTCATTGGATGGACTTAGTGTCATTGGTTCTATCAAGGACACCTATAGTGACACTTTGGATTCTGTTTAGATCACATTATATGGGTTCAATACTATAACCATGTATTTTATGGAATAATTACATGTTCTATATGTGTTGTTTCATATTTATATTGGAGCAAGTTTTTAGGATGACATGAGAATGACACCCTAAGGAAAAGTAAAATATTGGGGGTATTCCTTCCCTGATTTATTTGTTTACAATGGAACTTTTATAAATCTATGACATGAACATGTACCTCTTTTTAGACATCCAACTTATGCTAAAGAATGTGGTATTGTTCGGGTGTCCAGCTAGGAACCTGAATCGAGGTGTTTATTTATTATTCCATCTCATTGAATTATTTATTATTTTGGCACACTGTTATTTATTTATTGCACAAAATGGATCTTTCTAAACACCATGGGTGTTTTCTATCTGATATTGTATGTAAATCCTTGCTTATACTGCCCTTAGAACACCAAAATATTTTATAAGCGTAGGTATAGATAAAAGGAAGTGTGTGAATTCTGATGATGGATTGATTTACAACTCTAGGATAGAGCATGGAGAAAAGGACTGAGCCTATGCTTGAGATGCTTGTAGAAGTAGTGTTTTACTTTTTGTATATTTTTATTCCATGTAGATAATGATTTTATACCAATCTCCCTATAATCAATTTTTGTTTATCATCGTGATTATCATCATCATTTAATCTATTATTACTTTTTAGCTTCCACCAGTTATTTATTTTATCTTTCTTGGTTTATTACCATTATTTCCAATGCTGTCTAATTCCTATTAATGCTTCCTATATTTTTTATCTCTCTCTTACTATTATGTATACTCTAATCTATTAGGTAATAGTCTCCCCATGTGCACCCAAGGCCTCACTTCTAGTCGGAAGCCTCTAGAGGTTAAGGACACATGCTTGAGGACTTTGGGATACCGCCTCAGGGAACCTTTTGAGTGGAATCTAGGGAAGGGTGATAAAAAGTGTTATTTGAGACATCATTCCTATATCCTTACTGGTTGGGTTAGATAGGAGTCCAAGACATTGGAATTTCTAATTGGGACTATTATTGGACATAGCTAACCCATGTACCGGGGAAACGCAAATTACCTAGCATGGGAAATTTCAATTACTGATTATGAAATTTATGGTTGATATGACTTCACTATCAGGTGATACACTTTTTTTATGATGTTATTATATAGGTATTATTGAAATAAAGATTTCTATTATGTGTCCAAATGATATGAGGGTGTTTCAAATAATGAATATTACTAGACTAATAGGATTAAAATTCCATGTACTATGCCATTCCATTTTTTCCTTTTAGCGTGCATTTTGTGTTTTTCATATGGTTGTAGTTTTTCTTTGTTATTTTGTGATTTTTAGTTCCTGATTTATTATATTTAAAGAAACTTTACAATTATTTTTGCAAGAATGTGTTATAATTTGGATTAAGTAGATTCCAAATTTTAATTTATAAGGTGTATAGGACCTTATAAATTGGAATAGTGATCTACCTAATCCAACTTCTTAATGGGAACTTAACAACATAAATGGATTCAAAAGAATACCACATTTAAAATCAAATGGTCACTATATATTAGAATTTTGAGGCCTTGACTTGGGACTAACCATATTAATGGGAATTAGTCTATTATTTTCATATCCTTAGTGTTCCTTATGTGTTTTAATATCATATTGACCTAGCTCTAAGAGATGTATATCGGTTATGTTGTTCTTATAGTCATGATTTTTTCATATATTTCCCTTTCCTACTTTATCTATATATTATAAATCCTCTCTGAGGAGTGATATTTGAAATTGTAGATCCATGAAACTATGATGTCCTTTGGTTATTTTCCAATAGAGTGGTGATGAGCACACTCTAGAGGTTGTGGGTGTTGAGATACCCACAATACCTCCTTTAGTGACACCAGAGGAATATTTTATTGATCTTCCACTGGGTTCCAATGATGAGTTCCAAGAAAATTTTCTTTGGTTTAGGTAGTATGTTCAAGGTGCTCCCCATCCTACCCTGACTATGGTAGAGTTGAATTTGGACATTGAATAACCACATCCTCCCACCTTCTTGGGAGATGTGGGACATTGGTCTATTGAGTCATGGTTAGAATCCAAGCTATGTATCTTTGAACACCTTGAGAAACCTTCTAAGTGGAGGGTCAAGCTCATTACCTACATGTTACGTGACTCTTCCAAGCACTGGTGGGATTTCATATTTTAGTTTGATATTTATTGAGGTATGGTATGAGTATAATTATAGATGGATTTCTAAAATCATTTATTTATATAGACACTAAGGGAGGATCATACCATGGATTTCATGAATCTTTAATATGGAACTGTGATAATGCTAGAGTATTCTGATTGCTTCACTAAGCTCTAGGATTTTTCTCCATCTATGAGTGGTAATGATTTAACGACTATGAGGTGTTTTGAGAAAGGGTTTGGGAATGTTTTGTACTCATAGGTAAACCTCTTTTGGCAGAGGATAATTATAGTGATAGTCAAACAGACCCAAATTACAGAATGAAATCTCATAGAGAATGGCATTGTGATCTCGGGCAGTGAAATTCTGAGGTAGGGTGATGGTTCCTCTTGTAGTAGGAAGCACTGTTTGGAGGGTGCATGTGGGGGAGGTTCCATCCAAGTGACATGCACTAACTATGTAGTGTGTTAATAGTGTCGAAGGCTAGGCCATAAAAAGCCTCAGTTCGTGAGAAACCCTGTCGAATTTTGAGTTGCGACGGGATGGGTCATCATTAGCACATCTACTGGTTCTTTCCTCTGGAATATAGTGAAACAGTGTCTATACTAAAACATCATTAATGTAATAGATACACAACTCTACTTTAATATTAGTGTTGGAATTATACTAGATGATCATGTTGAGGTGGAGGTGGCAGTGGATGAGGAAATCAGGCCCCAGAACATCAATATCAATATAGTGTATCAGCTCAAGCTGTCAAGAGCATCTCAGGGTCATGGTTCATGACATATTTATACTATATAATCAGTTCCATAGGATAATATTCTAGGGATATCTATAGTTCAAGGTACTATTCTAGTAGCCTTAACTTTAGTTTCTACTCTTTTTGATATTGGTACATTACAATCTTTTATATCTACTATGGTTGTGGAAAGTCAGGGATCTATAATGAAGTAATTCTAGGGAATCATGTCTCTCGAATCACCATTAGGTTCCAGGATATAGGGAATACACTAATTCTAGTAGTTCCCCCTTAAAATCAATGGGTTCCATTTATTTTGGATTTTCTTTATCCTTGACATGACCAAATTTTAAGTCATTCCCAGTATGGATTGGCTTGTACCTTATCGTGCCTAAGTGGATTGCGATCAATGATGGTTGTCTTTCACATCATGTGAAGGAAACACTTATATCCATAAAGGTGAATGGGATATCATAGAAATATGATCTAGACCCGAGTGTACTGGGCTAGGTGGAGTGACATCTCAGTTGGCAGGACTCATTATGAGTGATTAGGGGATGTAGTTGGTAGAGTTCGTTCTTATTATGGAACATTTCAGGGATGTATTCACTAATGATTTTTCTATCTTACCTCTTGAGATAGAGGTTGAGTTCACCATAGATCTAGTTCCACCTATGACACTTGTGTCCATTCCTCCTTATAGGATGGAACCTATATAGCTTCAGAAACTCAAGAAGCAACTTAAAGATTTAGAGGAAACAGGTTTTATACAACCTAGAACACCACCATTAGGTTCACTTGTCCTTTTATACAAGGAGGATTGTAACTTCAGAATTTTCTTATATTATCTCCAATTAAACCATCTTATAGTGAAGATTATGTATCAAATTCCTTAGATAAATGACTTATTTGACTAGCTATGAGGAGGCATTGTTTTCTCACAAATTGATTTGGGGTCAGGATACCATAAGTTCATGTGAGGCCATCATACATACCAAAAACAATGTTATAGAGTAGGTATGACCTGTATTAGTATCTGGTCATTCTGTTCAATCTGAAAAATGAATAAGCAATATTTATGGATATCATGAATCAGGTTTTTGAGCCATATCTTAACTCCTTTACTATGGTCTTTATAGATGACATATTACTGTATTCTCACACTATAAATGACTACTTCAACCATCTTGAGATCATGATTAGTACACTAAGAGAGAACCAAATATATTTGAAGCTAAATAAATGCCACTTTTGTACCAGTAAGGTTCACTTATTAGGTCATATCATATCTAAAGTAGGCATATCAGTTGACCCAGAGAAAGTGAGCATCGTGGTTTCTTGGGAGAAACCCAAGAATATGTTTGAAATACACAGATTATTTGGGATATCTGACTACTACAAGTGATTCATCCAAGACTTCTCACACCTATAATCACCTCTTATAGCCTTGAACAAGAAGGGTGTGAAGTTCTTTTGGACTAAATCTAGCAATATGGCTTTTCAAGAGTTAAAGGTAATACTCACCTCAATGTCGATCCTGATTATTCAAGAGCTGGAAAAGTGTAATAAGTATATTGAAATTCTTCAAGAATTGGTCTTAGTATAGTTTTGATGCAAGGTTATTGGGTCATAGAATTTGGGTCCTACTATCTAAGGCCAAATGAACAGAATTACCCGACACACAACCTCAACATAGTAGTTGTGGTTCAAGCTCCATGCTATTGGAGGAACTAATTGTTAGGGGAGTGATTCATTATTTATAAAGATCATAAAAGTCTCAAATACATCTCCACATAGAAGGAAATTAATCTGAGGATGCGAAGGTGGTTATAATACCTATATTCCTTTAACTTTGAGATTTCTTAAACACCTAAAAAGGGGATTGTCATAGCTGATGCCTTGAGACAGAAAAAATAGATGCCATCCATCAAGGAGTCCATAAATGAGTGTTATATAATGTCTATGTTCTCTAATTTTGACATGGAGGTTCAATAACAATATATGAAACCAGTCTTAGCAGCTCTAGAAGTGAAATCCTCCCTTTTATAATAGGTTCAAATGAGGCAACTGTGTGATTATAAGGGCCTCATCTTGAGGGAGAGTGTCATGGGAGAGAACCGACCTCCTGGTTGGGTTATTGATGGCAGTGATACCCTAATCTTACATGGTCATGTTTGGGTTACTTCTAATATCTGGGAAGAGATGATGAGTGAATCACAATTCTATGTATATACATTTCATCCTGGGCTTATTAAGATGCACAAAGATATCCTGATTCAATTCTAGTGGCCAGGTATGAAGAGGTAGATAATAGGTTTTATCACCCGGTGCCCCACCTTTTAGTAGGTGAAGGCTAGGCACCAATAACCTGCTAGAATTATACAATCTCTATCCATTCCTGAGTGGAAATATAATGACATCACAATGGATTATATGACAGGATTTCTAAGATCCACTAGAGGTAGCGATGTAGTATGGATGATCATCATTAGGTTGAATAAGGTTGCAAACTTCCTAACTATCTAAGAAACATATATATGGATGAATTAGGGAGGCTATACATTCGGAAGATAGTGAGACTTCATGGTGTTTTCCATTATATCATTTCAGATAGAGATTCTTGGTTTACTTCATGGCCTTGGAAAGGGTTGAAAATGGAACAGGGTTCATAGGTTCTCAGGAGTATAACATATCACCCTCAGACCAACAGTTAGTCTGAGTGGATGATACAGGTGTTAGAGGATATACTATAGGCCTTAATACATTATTTTATAGGTTCATGGGAAATTCTCAATACTTCTTTTAGTTTTCCTACAATAATAGATTTCAGGAAAAACATTCAAATGGATCCATTTGAGAACCTCTATGGTAGACCATTATATTCACATATATGCTGACTAGGGGTAGGTGAGGTAGCTCTACTAGGTCCCCATATCATGCAGGAGACTTCATCGAAAGTTGAACTAATTTAGAAGCTTATAGATACAACTAAATCTAGGAAGAATTATTATACAGATCATCACTGTTGAACTTTATAGTTTGAGGTGGGAATTTTTTTTCATGTATCACCTAGTTGTGTCATAAAAGAATCAGGAAATAGGTAAATTTATCATATTTTTATGTCAGGCGTTTCGAGATAGTGGAAAGAGTCAGGCTGGTATCCTATCAATTGTTGTTAACTCATAGGTACTATTCCATGCATGATGTATTCCATGAATCTCTTCTTCGATAGTATCATCACGACCCATCTCATTTGTTTGACCCCAAGGATATAATGTTGGAGGAAGATGTGTCCTTCAAGGACCATCCGATACATATAATTTTTCATATCACAAGGGATCTCTAAGGAAGTTCAGTTCCTATGTTGTGAGTGATTTGGAAGCACAGATGCGTACAAAACAAGACATGGGAGTGGGAAGCTGATGTACATGCACAATGTCTAAAAATCTTCTTAGATGAAATCATATGACCCTCAGAAAGGCAACTCAAGGATGGGTTTTCTTAAGTAGGGGAAGTTTTGATCATCCTAAATTTTATCAATGATATGAACTATCTACCTTTGGTTTAACTTCCTTAAAATATTCCTTATAAAGTTTTCTAAAAGGTTCAGGGAGTTCTGGGGTGTGTCTAGGGCTATTTCAGAACCTGGAACCCCAAAATGGGGAGAAAAGACTAGGCCACATAGTTAGTAGAAACCGTGTAGCCCAGCCCGCATGATTTACCTAAACCGTGTAGTTGTAGATAATGGGGTATTAGGAGCCACATGGTTTTCTTCAACCATGTGACCCCAGTCGCATGCCTATGCAGCCAACTGTAGGTCTGGTGCTATGGAATTTATCATGGTTTTCATATTGATAGATAACATTTGTGCCTAACCATTTGTGGTTCCACTTATAGTAGTGGCTTGGTGCATATTTGGCACATGATTTGGGAAACTATACAGTGAAACCTTGCACCCTTGTTTTATTGGTGAATTTATGAAAATTCCCCTCATTAATGATCTAATTAAACCCTTCTTCTTATCCACTTCTCTACTACTTTTCTCCTCCCCCTTCATGCCTAAGATTCCTCCTCCCTCCTCATATGGTTTCTTCTATCTCCCTCAGATAGGAACCAAATCCTTTTCCATAATAAGCATTGAAAATACCTTTGTAATATATTCCTTCTACTCTCTTCTATTTCGAGGTTCCTCTTCCATCTATTTCACTTTTTAGGTGTGACTGTTTTCACCCTATTTTCTAGTTGTTTGATAAATCCCTCAATGTTTTTCATTCTTTGTATAATAGAGCCCTAAAAATTTATTTATGGAGTGATACTACATAGAGGTAGGTGTTCTAGATCATTACCTCTTGTTTCATCCCCTTTTAAATTTCGCACCACTGTGCCACTCGTCGAACCTTTATGATGATTCTTCAAATCGTTTAATAAATTATTTAAATGGGTTTTCCATGTAATGTATGACCCTACCTTATAGAGAAACCCATATGTTGGTTGTTCGTCTTGCCTGGGTCCTTCCATTTAGGTGAGACCACCTTGAATGTCCTTTTGATCATGCTTAAAATAGTTATTTACCCTTTGTGTGTTGCTCCTTGTTAATGCCACAGACCTTTAATTCGAATTGGAATTGATGGTTGAACACGAGAGAGGTCCCTAAAGCTTGATGCCTCTTTTTTCATAATTGGATGCTTATGCTTATTGAATCACCTTAAATGCCACATACTTACATTTATTTGACTAGACTTATTTCCATATATGAAATCCTGGTAGCCTCAATGCTTATGCCTATTTCCATATGTTATGTTATGGGCATAATGCATTGTACTTATTTATATATTCCATTTATTTTAATTATTATGGGTTTCCTAGTGGTTATGACTTGTGCACTGGAGCTTATTATCATGCTTAATGTCTTATTCTTAGTTTATTGACATTATTTAGATTCTATACTTGGGATAGATCATTTTGGATTGTGATATTTCCATTCTTTATTGATGACTTATGATTATATATATACTATGTTTTGTGCGATGTTATTGGATTTATATGATCACCAGTTATGGGCTTGGAGACAACATAAGTCCCAAATTAAGGACTCCATGGATGGGCTCACCATGTTCAGTTGGATTTACTTGGCATAGTAGGAGAAATTTAGTGGATTTACTTGTATGGGCTCTCCCAGTGGACTAATTTATGCTTGTGGGTGACACTGGTTCTGAAGTGGAGAAACTAAGGAAAAAACGATTGAAAAGATAGCTATACCTTTCCTTGGGTGACAATTGGTCCCCTATGTGAGATACTTGGTACAGACTCAGAGTCACCATTCCATGGGTGATATGAGTGACACCCACACGGGTTACCTTGGATGGAATCAGTGGCATTGGTTCTATAAGAGACACCTATAGTAACCCATGGAAATATATTCATATCACATTTTATGGGATCGAAACTCCACCCATGGATTTTATAGACTAATTTCTTTTTCTATATGTGTTTTTTTGTATTTATATTTAAGCATGTCTTTATGATGACATGAGAATGAGACCCCAAGAAAAAGACAAATATTGAGGGTATTCATTCTTTGGTTTCCTCGTTTAAAATGTACCTTATATAAATTTATGACATGGATAGGTACCTCTTTTCAGACATCTGTCTTTGGCCAAAGTAGGTAGTTTCAGTCGAGTGTCTATTTAGGAACCTGAATCGAGGTGTTTATTTATTATTTCATTGCCTTGCATTATTTATTATTACATAACAATGTCATTTATTTATTACATGGAATGGACCAACCTAGACAATATGGGTTCTGTCCAACTGAGATTGTATCTAAAACCCTACTTGGGACACCCTTGTCACTAAAGAATATTTTATGATCATAGGTATGGATAAAGGGAACCATGTGGCTTCCGATTCTTGATTGACTTATAGTTTTTGGATGGAGTATGGGGAAAAGGACTGAGAAAATTCTTTAGATTCTTGTAGAAATAGTTTTTTTTCATTTTTTATATTTTTCAAGAATTAACTATAATGTTGTATCTATATCCCCCCATACTAACTTTTTGTTTAACATCATGATGATCATCATCATTTTATCCATTATTGTTTTTTAGTTTCCACCATTTATTTATTTATTTTTTCCTTGGTTTAATACCATTATTTTCACTGATTTCCACTTAATATTTATGCGTTATATATTTATAATCTATCAGATACTACTATTTATACTCTGATCTATGAGGGAATAGTCTCCCCATGAGCACACCCTAGGCCCTCACTACCAGTCGAAAGCCTTTGGTGTTTGGGGAGATATGCTTGGGGTCTTGTGGCCAGCGTCTTGGGGAACCTTTTGAGTGGAATCTGGCTGGGACTCTACAAATAATTTTTTTTATGTAAACTCAAGGTATAAATAGAAATTAGATATTCCCACCATTCCCATGGTTTTGATATGAAATGGAAGATCGACCCTCCTAAAAACTCAATTAAATCACATGGTAGAAAGAAATTGCATCCATATACATGCTAGAAATGTGGGAAGAAATATTAATGGAAATGATTAAATGAAAATGTGTGTTGATTTAAATGTTTAAAGGTGGGACATAAAGAACATGAATTTTGAAAGGCAACGAATGGTCTATTTAACACAATGTAAGATAAGAATACACTTAAAAATGCACCAAACACTCTCTAATGATTCAAATGTAAGGAGTGTGTGTATTATTCTAAGAAATTATAAAATATAAAAGTCAATGACTATGATCAATTTTAGAAACCTATTAAGATAATAGGGAAATAGAAATCACATGTGATAACTATTTATGACCAGGGTTAATACAAAAAAATGGTGAAAAGTACAATTACCATCCTCTATAAAACCATTAATGTCTTATTTAACTATTGATATACCAATTAGTTTATATATGTAAAATTTTCTAAGGGAATAAAAAATCCACTCAAATGGTTAGATGTTGAAGTAGTAGTAACAAACCCTAATGGTATGATGATCACATCTCAATTTTAAGATTCTTCTCTAGTTAATGTTTGTAGGAATGTGGAACCTATAAATCTCGTAATTCCCCCTGTGGTTAAATTTGATGTTATCTTATGTATGAATTGGATTTCTATATAAAAATACCACATAAATTACCAAGGAAGGAAATTTATGTGTGATATTCCGAACCAAACTATGATAACCTATTTATGCGATGATAAATATGAACATCTGATGGATATCACATTTATTGGATGGGTCATGATTCCTATTAAAAAGGGGTGTTTATCTCAGATGGATGTTGAGAAACTCAACATTGATAATATTTCTATTTTATGGGAGTTTGTTGATTCTTTTATAATTGATTTTACTTTTCTTAAACCAAATTGTGTGGTTGAGTTCTGAATAGAACTCATACTTGATTTTATGCCAATTTCAAAGACTCCCTATATAATAGACCCAATTAAATTATAGGACTTGATGAAGCATCTACAGAATAATATTTATAAGGGATTCATTCAACTAAGTGTGTGACCATGGAGTGAAATGTTTTTTTTATTAAAAGGGAATATGGATCGATGTAAATCTACATTGATTACCAGGAAACTAAACAAGATTGCAATCAAGAATTGGTATCCTACTATACCTCATATTAATGTCATGTTTGATCAACTGCACAAAGATCAATACGTTTACAACATTGATATTTGTTTTGGATATTAGTAATTAAGGGTAAATAAGGAGGATATACCCAAAAAATAATTACATACAAGGTATAGACACTATGAATGTATAGTTATTTCATTTTATTTTATTAATGCACCTGTTATCTTCATGGATTCAATGAATAAATTCTTTAGATAATACCTTGATCAATTTTTGGTATTCTTTGTAAGTGATATTATTATATAAAAATATATAAAATAGAAGAATTAATATCACCAAAGGATTATATAGGAGACCCTATGGAAGGATAATTTATATGAAAAATATAACAAGTGTGAATTTTGTCAGAAGAAATTTTCATTTTTGGGTTAAATAATCTCATGTAAGTATATATCAGTGGATCCATGAAATAAAGATTCTATTGAACATTATCCTAGACTAACCACACTAAATAATATTCTTAATTTTCTTAGTTTAGTTATATATTATAGACATTTTGTGGAAAATTTATCATGGATGTAAAATACACTTACCAAGTTAACTCATAAGGGATCCATGTTCCTTTGAAAAAATGAATGTGTGGATGTTTTTAAGGAACTAAATAGATGGTAGTCAGTTAACCTATTATTACATTACGATGTAGTGGAAAATGTTTTGTAATCAATAGTTTTGCATTGAATAAGGAATTATGATGAATTATCATGTATAATGATATGGTGATAGCTTTTGCCTCCTGAGAATTGAAGGTCACCAGGAAAAATTACCCAATTCATGATTTGGAGTTGGACACTATAATTTTTTCATTAAAGATATGGAGAAATTATATTTATTAATAAATTTGTGATATATATTGATAATAAAATTTTAAAGTATATATTAACATATAAAGAGTTAAATATGATCCTAAGAAGATGGTTGGAGTTGATTAAAGATTATGTCTTCTCAATACATTACCACCCTAAAAGGTTGAAAAATGTGGATAATACATTGAGTCAAAAGAATCGTTCTTTCTTATCAATGATGATGATCACAAAAGTACAATATTTATGGTTTTGAAAATATGGATATAGAGATCTTGAAATAATGGGATAAATATTATCTTCCTCAAATGAGTGTTCTGTCATTTATGAAGTAATGATTAAAGAGGCATAGAAGAATGATATAAAGCTAAAAAAGATGGTCAGAAATATTCTTGAGTTTAATTTTGGTTATGATGAAATGATATGTCCTCTGTCTATAATATATTTGAATAAGGATCTATTAGTGGAAACTCATATTTCTTCATTCTCTATTTATACATGAAGTATAAATATGTATAAAGATATGAAAGAATATTTCTAGTGTAATTTAATGAAGAGGGATATTGTAGAGTTTGTGTCATGAACCAGATTTGATATCCATCAAAACGAACACCCATCCTAGTCCATGTCAATGACTGAAGGTAATTCCCTATCCCCACGGGTAGGCACAAGTTTTCGGGTATCATGAATAATGGTTTGGGAATTATTTACCTGCTTTTAAAAGCATTAAACACCCAAAAACAATAGATAGACTGAATCTATAAAATTTAGTCCAAACATGACTATAATAGAATTCAAAACTGATATACATGGTTTTAGACAAATCCAAAGTGGTTAGAAATTCAAAATTAGAAGAAACTACAACTCTATAACCACCACACTACAAGGGTCCATCATCCCCAAGCCTTCTTCACAACACTACATCAAGGATGTAAGCTAACTACCCAAGCCACCATCTCCAAGGACATTGTCCTTAACTGTGTCAAACATAAACAAGTATACATACACACAATGGTGTAAGTAGGGTGTGAGTCTATTCCCTATAGGATTCCACTCCTAAATATTACACATGATAATCATTTTAAGAAAAAGAAATCTTGTAAGTCTTATAAACAAGAAATGCTAGTAATAATTTAGAAAGGAAAAAACTTCATATGAAAATAGTTTTTAAGGAAGAAAATTTATTAAATTATCAATTTTAAATAAAATATCCATTATACTAAAATTTTCCATCCAATCACACTGTATATCGATGGTAATTACAATATATTTGATGAGCACTAATCATGGGAACACCCCTATGCACTAGATAGCTGTGGGACCTAGGTACATCATATCTCGTTGTAAAAGAAACCATAATCAATATCATTCTGATTAAAAATAAATTAAGAGGAAAAAAATGGTATAGTGGTCCCCAACATCATCAAATATTCCTTTGTTTTGTCATCATCAAACTTTCTAAATGAAACGAGGATGATACCACTCTAGATCATTAGCATACTAGTCCTAGTCCACCCACCTAGATACCTGGGTTTCTCTATTTGTGCTCAAACAAGTTACACATGTTAAATAATACCATTTTAACATAAAAACACCAATTCTATAACATACACACACCAAACAGTACCCAACAGGCCTTTTCAACCTTTGTGTAACTTACTAAACCATTCAAAATTTTCATAAAACAACTTCAAGTAGTAAAACAAGGGTTTTCACACCAAATACTTTTAAAAACCATATCTTAAGGAAAAATATACACCAATACCATAACCATAAAGACTTTGAAGTCTAAAAAACATTTAATTAAACAATTTCATGGATCACCAAATAACCCCAAATGTTACAACATTGAATACACATGAAAAACACTCATTTCCATGTCAAAATGATACTTTAAAATTAATTTTCATTAAATGATAACAAAAATGACATTAACACCACATATAAAGGATATAAAACATTATAAAAATTTAAAAAACTAAGATAAATTCATCCAAGAATGTATACACATATAATCTCCAACCTTATATGTCAAAATCCCCAAATCCTTGTGCGAAACATCACCTGCACCACCACCACACCACAAGAGAGTGAAAACAAACCAAAATCCAAAATATTAGACCATGAAACCCATAATAAATCCCTAATTATGAATCCATTACTTCTAGAAATGTGGAACTTCATGAAAGAGGGAAGAAACCGTAAGGACAGAGAATGAAACAAGAAAGGGAATCACTTACTTGAAAGATCTTGAAGATTCCCCCCCCCCCAAATACCCTTAAAAACGAGTTCCAAGAGAGGATGAGGGAGATTAGGAGCCTTCAATGGATTTTAGGGTTGAATGGAGGAAGAAATGGATGATATAGGTTTAATTATGTAAGGGAAAAATAGGAATTACAAAACATTTTTTATGACGTGGACACCTATGCACAGTTTGGATGCACAATTTAAGAAACTGTGCGGCCAAACTGTGTGGCCTATTTTGGCCACAAAAAAACCACCCAATTACGTCCAAAATCATGGGAGACTAGGGTAATCTTAGGGGGTAATGTTAGTCCAACAATATAAGAGAAAAGGTACATTAAATAAAGGGTATGTATGTGACAGTTCTACCCACCATGAAAACATTATGCCCTAGAAGGTCAACCCGAAGATTGATAAAAAAAGAATTGGTACTCTTGATAAAACCAGGACTTCCTATATCAATTATCATGAACATAATTAACATACTAAAAAAGGACTTGGACTAGTGGAATAGACTTCCCTCAAATAGCCTTCGCTTGGGAATCTACTATTGGCACCTACTGCTCAAACACTAATAAATCAGGCTCTATCTTCAAATATTTCGAATTCAAAGCATGGGATTGATCTGGATTGTACTTATTCAAGTGGGATACAAGGAATAAATCATGGATATATGTAAACTAATATGGAAAAGATAACATGTATTCCACCTTTCCAATGCACTCGGTGATCTCAAATGGTCCGACATTCCTCGATGTTAGCTTTCCCTACTTTCCCAAACGACAGTGACCCAAACGAGGGGCCACTTTCAAGAATACCGAATCACCTACAGAAAACTCTAGATCCCAACAAATCTTATTATTATAAGATTTTTTGATACTCTATGCCATCAATAATCATTTTCTAATCAACTTGACCTTCTCAGATGTCTCTTGCACTAGGCTAGGCCCCAACAATGAGGTCTCACCTAACTCCTCCCAACATTGGGGGGATTGAAAAGGATGGCCATAGAGTTCCTCAAAATGAGACATTCAAATCAAGGATTGGAAACTATTATTATAAGAAAACTCTAATAATCCCAAATGGCTATCTGATGAACCATTGAAGTCCAAGACACATGCACAAAGCATGTCTTCGAGAATATAATTTTGTCACTATGTATGACCATCCGTATGAGGGTGGTATACTGTGATAATCTTAATCTATGACCCCAAAGCCTTATGAAGAGCTTAAAAAAATTGAGGTGAAGTCGGGGTCTCTATCTAATGCAATTTTCGATGGCACACCATGAATTCTCACCTCCTCTTGAATGTACAATCGACCCAACTCATCAACTTTAGATGTATCTCTGATCAGAATGAAGTGGGATGATTTGTTCAGATGATCAATCACCACCCAGATAGTGTTATTACCCTAATTTTTATGATGTAATGTATAAATAAAGACCATAGTAACCTCATCCTAATTCTAGGTAGGAATGGGTACAACTGAAGAAAACTAGAGGGCCTATGATGATCTGCTTTCACCTATTGACATGTATTGCATCTCGACACAAAATCAGCTATATCCCGCCTCATACCTAGCCACTAGAACTATTGAAAACATCATAGTACATTTTGGTAGCTCCACGAGGAACTAACCACTATGAATGGTGACTATCCTGCATCACCACCTTCCTCCGAGATGATGGTACCACTGAATGGCCCTTGGAGCACAAGATTCCCTCGGGAGATGGAGACCAATCAAGATTCTTCTCCCCACCATGAAGAAACTATATCGACCACTAACATAGCTCATCACCAGGATTCTCCCACTGAATCAACACTAAAATATTAGGATTCAACTGAACACTTTCCGGGAATTCACCTACAATGTGCTCCTTGGTCTCCATAGGCATCTGAGCAAGGAGTACCATCAAATTATACTAATCACAATACTTCCTCAAAGAATACACTGGTAGTATTATTCTCAAGGAATCAGCCACCACATTACCCTTTCATGGGGTATGAATGATGTCCAAATCGAACCCCTGTATGTACTCAATCCAACGGTGCTTCCTCAAGTTAAGATCCTTCTACGAGAAAATGTAGGCTAGGCTCTTATGATCAGAGTAGACCACAAAATTATCCCCAAATAGGTAGTGATTCTATGTCTTCAAATAATTCATCACCACTACTAACTCAAACTCATGGGTTGGGTAGTTCTTTTCATGTGGTCGGAGATGGCGAGAGCCATACACAACCATGTGGTCACCTTGCATAAGCACACACCTGAGACCCATACATGAAGCGTCGAAATACACCACATAGCCCTTTCCAGATTCAAACAAGATCAAAATAAGAAATGTAGTCAACAACATATTAAACTCTTCAAATGATTTTTAAAATATTGGAGCCCATTAAAACTTCACCCCTTTCTGGGTGCGCGCGGTCATCGGAAAAATAAGATGAGAGAAATCCCGAACAAACTGCCTATAATAACCTGCCAGTCCATGGAAACTCTTGATCTCAAAATTTTTTATCATATCATCCCAAGACATAACTGCATTGATCTTATTAGGGTCCACCAAAACCCCATTCTCCAAGATCACATGGCCTAGAAACTTCACTTTCCTAATTCAGAAAGTGCACTTGAACATCTTTTCATAAAGACAATGATCCTGCAAAGTGCCCAACACGATCTACAAATGACGATCATGCTCTTCCTTGGATCATGATTAAACTAGGATGTCATCCAATAATACAATGAAGAAGGTGTTGAGATACTAGTGGAAGACCCTATTCAATATTTATATAAATACCATTGGATTGTTGGTCAATGCTATTGGCATGACCAAGTACTCAAAGTGGCTGTACCTACTTCTAAAAGAAATATATAAGATACTACCACTCTCAACCTAACTTATTGGTAACCTAGACAAAAGTATATCTTGGAAAACCAAGTTTCATGCTTCAACTGATAAAAAAATCATCTATTTATGGTAAATGATATTTTTTCTTTATGGTTACCTTATTCATCTTCTGATAGTCAATGCACAACTTGAGGGATACATCACCCTTCTTTGAAAAGAGAACAGAAGAGAACCCAGGAGAGATGCTCAGGTGAATGAATCCTTTGGATTCCAAATCATCTAGCTATATATTTAATTCCGTAAACTCAGTGGGGGGCCATATGATATGAGGGAAGAGATACCAGCTGTGTTATTAGTGCTAAATAAATCAAGAACTCCACATCACATTCTGAGGGAAAGCCTGAAAAGTCATTAGGAATTACCTCCAGGAACACATACACTACATGTGGTAATCCAACCATAAGATCATGACCATTATCCTCTAGCATGATCGATGATAACTTGAAGATAAGATTCCCCATCTCTATGAGTAGAAGTTCCACATGGCCCGACCGAGGATCTCATTCCCTATGAAAAACCCGAGGATTCCCATAAGGTGCCATAAAAATCAACTACCGCCTATAGAAATAAGTGTGCAGTTGAAAGTGAACTATCCAGTCCATTCAAAGGATTACATATAAAAGTTATATATCCAAGACCAAGAGGTACCACTCCATCTCAACCCATGACATGGTAAGTTCCCATGACGGGCACTTGAGACCATTCTTGTTATTCTTACCCAAAGGCTCCACCAACTCCTTCATAAAATAAAACATCTCGGTTGGAAAATTCAGTAGATTCACAATATGGGAAGAGACAAAAGAAATAAAAGCACTAGTATAAAAAATAATGGCAGCTATATAAGATGCAATCAAAATGGTACCTCAAATTGGTGAAGGCCCAACATCTGACCCCACTGAAGCCAGATCCACCACATGAAGATTCCTAGCATCTTCTTGAGAATGACCACTCACCTATGGATCTACCCTAAACCATATCTTCTCAACATACAATAAAATCCTAAAACCATATCCACAAAACCAAGATACCTCCATCCTCGATGGTTCTAACTGAACTGGAACTCCCCCAGAAGCCTCATATCTTCCCCCACTCTGGAGTGGACATGTCACCTTGAAAAATCACTGCAAGTGTCCAATATATCCACACTGAAAATAAGGATTTGGAGGAGATTTACATGATGGTTGGGTGGGCCCTGGATTCCTAAACTAGTGGCACACAACAGACATCACATCAGAAGCTGTAAATGAGAACTATCTGGGAGGATTACCCGAACTACCACATCCCTTCTTCCCCATATCCTCTTGATTTCTTTTCTTCTCAAATGAGTTATCACTGACCATATAATAAACCAACACAGAAAACCCAGACATTCCTTTATGATCAATCATGACCATACAAGCATGATTGAACACCTCAGTATAATTTCCCAACTTGAACAAGAAGATATGAGAGTAAATTTCTTGTCGTATCCCCTTCCCAAACTTCCAAAATTTCAGGGACTCATTAGAAACTATCTCAGGCATGTACCACACTAGATTATAAAAATAGTTAGAATATTCCATCCCTGACCAATATCCCTCGGAATGATCAATGAACTTATGGGATCTAGCATAGGCCAGGACCTGGGGGATATCTGATCATTGAAGATGGTCTTGAAATCCTTCCACCATATCTTCTCATTCTTCCCAGTTTGAAACACTGATTCCCATCACCTGTGACTGGGACCCTCTAGATAAAATGTGGCACATTTCAGGTGGACCATCTAAGGTGGGTCCAAGAACTCAAACATACGTTCTATCTTCCCAAGCCATTCTTCTCCTCTTAAGGTTATGAGATTCCTTAGAATAATGTGGGTTTGTTCTTTAAGAACTCATGGGATTTATCCTTTTGGGGACTAGACTCATTTTTTTGGCTGGAGTAGGAGAAGGATCCACTCCCTACCCCAAATCCTAGACAACCCAGACTAAACCTTCAACAAACCTTTGATCGAGCAGTGAGGGAGAAATATTTCTGGATTCCTCTCGTGGGTGCAAGGGAAGTCTTTGGGGAGGCATGTTCCTACAAAGAGAAATAGTCACAAAAGAAGACATTAGTTCAATAGTTCTGAAAAATTATAGAAATAAAAATAAATATAAGTAAATCAAACTTGTCACAATAATTAAATAATCATCTACTTCACTCCCACCCAATGTCATTGTGGAGTCTGCAGCCCACATGTCCCACCTAGAATAGAAGTCAAAAAAACAATCCTGACATCCCATGGAGACTCAAGGTCTATCATGAGAGGTATTGTACATGAACCGTAATCACAAATAGAACTCTAATCCCTGACAGTCCAAGCTCATGTCTAACCACACTCAATCCAAATAATATTACCAAAGAGCTCAACCTGCTCTGATACCATTTTGTCAAGAACCAGATCCATTAACCATCAAAATCGGCACCTGAACCGGTCCATAGAAATACCCAAAGGTCTTTCCAAATCCCCAAAAGCCGTAACACATCCTGGGTATCATGAATAATGGTTTCAGAATGATTTAACCGTGTTTATAAGCATTAAATAACCAAAAACAATAGATAGATTGAATCTGAAAATTTAGTCCAAACAATCCTGTAATAAAATTTAGAATTAAAATACATGGTTTTAGACAAATCCTACGAGGGAAAAAATAAAAATTAGCAAAAATAAAATTCTAGAACCACCACACAATAAGGGTCCATCATGCCTAAGCCTTCTCCACAACACTGCTTCAAAGATGGCAGCTAACTACCATAACCGCCAACTCCAAGGACCTTGCCCTTACCTGTGTCAACATAACCAAGTATACTCACACCCAAAGGTGTATGTAGGGTGTGAGCCTAAGCCCAATATTATTTCACCCAAAAATATTCCATGTGATAAACATTTTAATACAAATAAATCTTTCAAGTCTTATAGACAAGAAATTCTAGTAATAATTTTGAAAAGATGCAACTTCAAAAGAAAACAATTTTTAAGGAATAAATTTTAAAAAATAAACAATTTTAATAAAAATATCCATGCTAATGAAATTTTCAATCCAATAACACTGTATTCCGATGGTAAGTACACTATTTTTGATGATCACTAATCATGGGAACACCCCTAGAAACTAGCAAGTTGTGGACCCTAGGTACATTGTAGCTTGGTATATAAGTAACCATTATCGATATCCTTATCATGATTGATCCATTAATAGGGGAAAAACAATGTCCTAGTAATCCCCAAGATCATAAAAGTTTATTTAGTGTTGTCATCGTCAAACTTTCTAAGTGAAACAGGGATTATACAACTCCAAATCACTAGCATAATAGTCCTTGTCTACCCACTAAGATACCCAAGATTCCCGCTTTATGATAAAAAAGTTCCAGAAGTTAAAGAATACCATTTTTATATAAAAACACCATTTATGTAACATACAGACATCAAATAGTACCAAACATTCATTTTCACCCTTTTTGTAACTCAATAAATCATTCACAATTTTCATAAAACAAGTTAAAGTAGTAAAACAGGCTTCTACACCCTAAATCCATTAAAAAACCCTCTCTCAAAGAAAAATTTACACCAATACCATACCCAACCAGATTTGGAATCCCAAAAACATTTAATTAAACAATTTCATGGATCACTAGATAACCCCAAAATGATATAACATTGAATACACATAAAAAACACCCATTTTCATGTCAAAATGAAACATTAAAATTAAACTCTAAATCAATTCTACCAAAAATTACTTTCGCACAAAAAAATGATAGAAAATATTCTAAATAGGTTAAAAAATAAACATAAATTCATCCAAGAATGTCTTCACATGGAATCATATACATTATAAGTCAAAAACCCAAATCCTTTTGTGAAACTTCATCTGCATCACCTCCGCAACACAAGGGAGTGAAAACATACCTAAATTCACAATATTGGACCACAAAACACAAAATAAAACCCTAGGTACGAATCCATATCTTCTAGACTAGTGGAATTTCAAGAAAGAGGGAAGAAACCCTAATGAGAAAGAAAGAAACAATAGAGGTAATAACTTACCTGGAAGATCTTGATGTTTCCCCACCAAAATCCCTTTAAAAATGAGTTCGAGGAGAGGTTGAGGGAGATTTGGAGACTTACATGGCTTCTAGGGTCAATCGAGGGAAGATATGGGTGAGATAGGTTTAATTCTAGAGGAGAAAAATATGAATTACAAAACATGTTTTATGACATGGATACCTTCGCACTATTTAGTAAACTATGTAGCCAAACTGTGAGGCAAATTCGTGTGTGTAGGATTGAAATAATGATGTAGATGCTCAATATACAAGAGGGGGGGGGGGGTAAATTGTATACTTTAAAAATTTCCTTTAAATAAAGGAAAAAATCTAAGTTTAACAAATTTAAACTAAGCAAATTCACAACACCTCTAACACCAATTGAAAAAAATTGGAATAATGAATGAAGTTATAAACTTCAAGTTCTATGTACTTGCTTAAAACTGGAAAGAGATTCCATAAGTAGGTTATGGAAATATGGATCTGGAAATTGAAACATAACTAAAGATTACAATATGATATTCTACCGTAAAGCGTATAGAATCTAAATGAAACAGAGTACAAGTAAGGAAGTATAAGAAAGTTATACTTTCCTTACAATACAATATGCAGTGGAAACAAACAAGTAGTAAAACTACAAGTAACAAGATATATGTCTTTTATCCAAAAGAGAAGGGTATCCAACAACCTTGGATAAAGGTCCCTTGATTTATACTTTCGAGAAAGTCTATCTTACCAACACCAGGGTAAGCCCTCAATACGAAGATCAGAATCTCTGTCTTGCTATCCCCGTAAGCCCTCAACTTCAAGGTAGTTGGAACCTCTGTCTTCCTCAGCAAGGAAGCCCTCGAACTTTAAGGTAGTTGGCACCTCTGTCTTCTTATCCTCGGAAGTCCTCGAATGTAATCACCAACATTCGGAGTCGCACGAAGCAAAAATTGAACGGGCGGTTCAGTACGCACAAGGCATGAATATCTTTCTCTCTCTAGAAATCACCTTAGCAGCGTGTGGTCTCTAGATCGATCCAACTTCATTGTCGTTGTGATCTCTTTCAAATGATCACCTATTTATAGTCTCGGTCGGCCTCTTTTACAACAGTCATATTTCCCTTAAAAATCGGAGGGACCTGTACACGTGTAACTTAACCAACGGTTAGTTTATAACAGAATAGACGACATCATTTTATAACAAAAAAAGTGTAACAGAATGTACGACATCGTTTTAAGTCTAACTCAAAAGTTCGTAGTGAAGGTTCGGAGTCTAAACAAAAATAATATTCAGAGTCTAAATAAATTTGGAGTGTATAATGCCAAGATGATCGGATTCTTTTTAATAGGTGAATTCAGAATGAGAATTCTTCATCAGAATTCGTAATGAGAATTCGTAATCAGGATTCGTCATTAGATTTTGATGTCGAACATCATGAGAGTTCGTATTCAGAATTCGGTGTAGAACTTTATCAGAGTTCGTATCCAGAATTCATAGTTGACCTTTATCAAAGTTCGTATCCAGAATTCGGAGTAGAACTTTATCACAGTTCTTATCCAGAATTCGGAGCTTAAAATAGAATGCTTCATATCAAAGTTTTAAACGATACCGAGAATATATAGATGAATCCGATTCTTATACTTATGAAATATATGGATATAGATAATGAAAATATTATAAGGATAATTTTCCTTATAAAAGATATTTTCCTTATAAAATAAACTTTCCTTATAAAATCAATTTTCCTTGTAAAAGCGATTTTCCTTATAAAAGCGATTTTCTTTATAAATAAGATGTTTGTGATTTTCAGTATAAGAAGGAATGGAAAAGTCATAAGGAAAACCATATTGACTCAACAATCTCCCCCTTTTTGTAAATCACAAACATCCTTATGAAAAAGAAAGTCTAAGAAGAAAGAAAACACTAAGGCTTATCTCCCTTTTCTTATGGATGTTGATGAATACGACTAACTCCCCCTTAGGCTTTGAAACTCTAAGGATCATATTCTAGATTTCTGGAATGATATTTCATTAAGAATAAGAATGTCTTATTTAATGAAAAACTCCCCCTTAGATAAAATATATTAGAGTTATTTTTCTTTCTCACCCTTTTTAGGGTTTTTTTCCTTCTCCCCCTTTGTGATTTTCAAAAAGAATTCAAGGGAATGGAAAATATAATAAAGTACCTGAAAAATTAGTAACAACAACAAAAGGGACGAGCAAGAAAGATTTTCATTAAGTTTGAAAGTTAAAAAAAAGGAAATCTAAGATACAACAAAAGATCAGATTTGTCTATTTTGGATCTTTTTCCTTTGACATAAGACCCTTAAGAATAGTCTTTATCTTCTTCAAGTCCTTATGATCTTCCTCGGCTTGCTTTTCTAACAAAACTATTCTTGCACTTTGAACTTCAATATTTGTTTCCTGGTCTTTAATCTTTTCTTCCCGAGCCTTCAAGATTTGTTCTTGCTTTAACAACTTCTCTTCAATCTCAATCCGATGATCCCTTTCATTCCTCCAGCTTTGAGCAACAGAATTCAACTTCCCATTCAGATCTCTATCTTTTTGAATCCAGAAATTCTTTTCAGCTGTCAACTTTTCTTCAAAGGAAAAAGTAAGCTCATTTAGCTTCCTGTCTTCTGTCTCAAATTCATCTTTAACATTATTTTGTAATTCATCCAAGAGCCTCATCTCATCTACGGTTTTCTTCGACCAACTAGTCATTTTTTTACAAGACCTTTTGTGGGATTTATAGCCGACAATAAAGGATTTGAACTGAGACTCCATATCTACACATTTATCCATAACCATGGATACAGAGTCTATTTTCTGATTCAAAGTATGTTGGAGCATCTGGCATCTTGAATCAATACTTGAGAAAGTCAGAATAGGACCCACCAACTTATTTAATGACTGAACAACAAAGTCATGCCACAACGAAGACGACTCCGAATCCGAGACTTTGCTTGGAGAATTTTCTTCTTCAATTTTCCCAACCTTTATCTTTCAAGAACTACCAACTTCCCTTCTGTTTACAGCCACTGAGCTCGGGGTATCAACAAAGAGGTGCTTTCCCTTGTCCACTTTCAGAATGGATTCCTGTTCCGGAGATTTCTGTTCACTATAAGACACCTGAACAACATTGTCTTCATCATCAACACCTTTTTGAGCACCATCCTGTACATTTTTCTTTGAGAAATATCGTGTAGAAGATGTTCTTGTTCTGCATGATAAGCTACTTCTTGTTCTCCTTTCTCCTCATCCTTTCTTGGAGTGACTATCTTAGAGAACTCATCTTCTGAAGTTCATAGTGACAAATGTTCCGAAGGTGTCTCCTTATAATCTTCTACTTGCTTCAAAAGATCTCCAGTCTCACCACTACCTTTAGCAACTGCTTCTTCCTCTTGAACTTCCTCAAACTGCTCAACTTCCTCAACATTCTTAGCAACTGCCTCTTCCGGAGTGACATAGTTTCTTCCTGGAGTTTCAGGTAGATATTCCACAGAGAAGGATCTAGGAACTAGAATGTTTACGGAGACCATCTCATTAAACTTCAACAAAGTCCGAGCTACCTCAGCTTCAGACATCTTCTTCTTAAGCTTATTTTGTTTGACTTGTTTTTCTAATTCATCTACAATTTTTTCCTCCAAGGCCTTAGCCTCCATAGGGTCCAAGACAAACTGAGGCTCCCCTTGCACTCACTTCTCTTTGATTTCCCTCCACATAGTAAATACCTCATCAGGGTAATCTTTCTTATTCTTCGGTTTTGGAGGTGCGGAATGAACTTCCTTAGATTTAAGATTCTCTACTTCAACTTCAAATTCTTTCAACTTTTACTTCTTCACTGGTTTAGACGATTCAGGTTCAGCAACTTTCAGAGCCACTTCTTCTTGAACTGGCATATCAAAGAACTCACCAGTCTTCTTATAGAAAGAAATATTCATCATTTTAAGGGTATCATCACTCACCAACATAATTTTTCAAACTCTTGGATTATACTTGCAAGCCTCCTTGAAAGACTCAAGGCACTGAACTATTAACTTCGAGATTATTGCTGGATACATTAAGATCTGAGATCTCAGATTCCCTATCTTAACATTATCAATGGTAATAAAAATGTGTCTCATCAGATTAATCTTCCTTAGATTTATCAGAAAATATAGAAAAAAGATCTCGCTCTTCTTCAAACTGTCTTTGTCACCCTTTCTCGGTACGATAAAGCCTTGTACCCATAATTCTAGAATCCGAAAATTCGTAGACAGACTAGAAATCATCGGAGCCTTGTCATCTGAAAGTATGAGAGTCTTCAAATCCTTTTCCTTGTTGAAACATCCCTTTGAATCCAGAAAAACATGAGTGATGAACTCAGCTTCTCCTTTATAGGCCAGCCCTACCAATGTGGTTGCCTTGACATAAGAAATCTTATAAGTCTTGCCATAAGACTTAAACGACAATTTCTCCCTACCATCTTCTTTAAAGAAGGAAACTGTCTCATAAAACTCTAAAAGAAAATCCGAATATACTTCATCTTGATTCCCAGGCTTAGACACAACAACATCTTCCCATTTGTTAAGCTTTAT
This sequence comes from Viscum album, assembly GCA_963277665.1. Taxonomy (NCBI): domain Eukaryota; kingdom Viridiplantae; phylum Streptophyta; class Magnoliopsida; order Santalales; family Viscaceae; genus Viscum; species Viscum album. Next base: position 404,663,751 of record OY728142.1, read on the forward strand.
GTTCTTGGATATAAGAGAATCATAATTGTTGAAGAAATCAGGATGAACCAACCTTTCTCTATATACTAACCATTGAGAAATTGGCTTAGAGGTTGACATGTCTGGAGAAGATGCTTCTACATACATTCGAATCTGAAGACTTCTGGGAAGTTCGGAACGGAGATTGTTGAAGATCAAAACGACTTTAAAACAGAGAGGCAGACCTTCGAGACGCTGGAGATTGAAAAACCGATGTGGGATGACCATTTGGGATCCCCTTTATATAGGCAATGATATAACAGTTCATCTTTCTCAGTTGACCGAACAGTTGTAAAAATCTTAAATCAGATCTGACGATTGAAATCCAATTCTCAAGAAAAATTGAATCCGATCTTTTGAGGGTTTTATTAAAACAAAGATTTAAGAAAACTATAATCCGAAAACATAATGTAAGAAAATACCAGCTAGTAAAGTATGATTACGAAAACTTGAGTAAAGAAACCATAACTTTCGGATTGTATTAGGAGGATTATTAATAGTGGATAATATTCTTCTTGAAGAAAAATTAACTACGAAAAAAAATTTTACTACGAAAAAACATAGATCGCAAAACACACTACGGAAAAACTCAGTAAAAAAAATACGAAAATTCATTAGAAGAATTTCAGTATGAAAATTTCATTACAAGAATTTCAGTACGAGAATGTCATTACGAATGTCTCGATACAGAAATCTTACTACAAAAGTCTCAGTACGAAAGTCTCGTTATGAAAACCCTAGTCCGAAAATCTCCATTCCAGATGTTCTTACTCTGAGAATTTCAATCCTAAAAAATAAGATAGCAATTAGACTTTCGGAATCCAAACTTTCTTGGATCCGAGATTTCCAGACAAGAAAATTTTAGGAACCCACATCTTCTTTGATAAATATGCCTTATGAAAACCTAAAGATTGGGTTTTGTTTAAGGAAAAATTCTTTGCCTAGTGACCACCACATTGACACTTGGTAAAAAATGGGGCACTTTGAGGAACAAAATAATTGTTACTAAAAATTGGTTTTTCATGGGTATTACCAAATCCGGATTTATTTCTTAAAGGTCGTATTTGGGAATACATTTTATCAAAATTTTCCTTACCATGGGTAAAGTTTGATAAACACTTCTTTAAGTAAAAAATTTCGAACATGAGTTTTATAACCAAGTTTTTATCTTCCAAATCATTAGATTTAGAACTAGATCTAGGCTCAAAAATTCTTTTATTAGAAATTACTTTTTCTAATTCTTTAGAAAGTTTTTTATTTTCAGAATTTACTTCCTCAAGATTTTTTGAAATACTTTCAAAATCAGCATTTTTCCTATCAAGATCTTTAGAAAGATCTGATATTTCTTTCATAAGAATAGAATTCCTAGAGTTTTCTTTATCAAGTTTCTTATTGAGTTTGTAATTCTCAATTTCAAGAAGTTCAGAAAACCTAGAAACTTCTTCATAAGTAGGTAAAGTATTTTCTTCATCAGAAGAATTTTCTTCATCAGAAGAGTTATAATATTTACTTTCATTAGAATTTAATGAATCATTGGTCAATGATTCAGCATTTTGTACCTTATCCATAAAACAATGATTGTCAAAAGGTATTCTAGCTATAACACCAAGATTATTCTTTCCTGAAGATTCATAATCAGAAGATTCATATGAAGAGTCACCACCACTGGCACTCCAGGTATCACTAGCTTTTAGAACCTTTTTAGCTTTGGCTTTATAATGCTTCTTTCTGTTCCTGTCTGAATGCCTTTATTTCCTTTTTTTTTTTTTGAGTAGTGGACAATCTGGTCTAATATGTCCAGCTCTCTTGCATTAATAACATGTGACTTCTCAATCTTATCTATCTTTCCTTTCCTTTTTCATATACTTGGATTGGAAACTTCTTTGACCAGATATCTTGTTCATCCTTCAAGAAAGATTTGCTAACTCATTTTCTGAGATTTCACTTTCACTAGAATCTGATTGGAAAATAACTTTCTTAGACTTGGATCTGGTTACTCTCTCTGGAGTCTTAGCTTTCATCTGATTTGATGTTGTTTTAAAAGAAATAGAACCATTTCCATTTTTCTTTTTGATGTTGTCAACATCTCTCTTCATTCTGGTTTCATGTTGGAGAAGAGTTCTAAATACCTCATCAAGAGAAATTTGAGTGACCTTTCTATTCTCATCAATATCTGTTCTCTTGGATTCCCACTCATTGGGCATGATATCGATTATCTTATCCACAAGTGCTTCATCATCTAACCCTTTCTCTCCCATAGACTGTAAACTGTTGACTATAGTCATAAATCTCTTTTGAACTTTTCATATTGGTTCACCATAAGGAAAATTGAATCCATGGTATTCATCTCTAAGTATAGCTCTCCTAGTCTCAATCACTTTAGAAGTTCCAAAATTTGTAACCTCTAACTTCTTCCAGATACAATTAGCTGCTTCACAAGAAGAAATTTGGCTATATGTATTTATAGTCATTGAACATAGTAAAGTATTGTGTACCTTATAATTGAGTTGATACTCTTTCTTTTCCTGGTTAGTCAATGTTCTAGCTTCCTTATCAAGAATTTTATAATCTCCAGTAAGTATAACAAAGTTATCCAATCCAGTATTGATAAAAAATCCTTCATTCGATCTCTCTAGTACTCATAGTCATTACCATCAAAGATTGGGGGTCTTGTAGGATTTAGATTATCAATGGAACCAACATTGACTCCTGCCATACTTAAAATAACCTTCGTCACACAAAATTGTTAGTAGAAAAAATTCGTAATCACAACGTTCGGAATAACAATGTTTGGAATGACAATGTTTCGGAATGACAAAGTTTTAGAATGACAAAGTTTTGGAATGACAAAGTTTAAGAATGACAAAGAACTTTCTAAGCAAGTATGAAGAATAAAGTAAAATGAGCAAGAAAAACTTATTCGTGAGTATAATTATTTCAGAGACCTTCTCTGATACCAATTGTAGTATTGAAATAATGATGTAGATGCTCAATATACAAGAGGGGTGGTGAATTGTATACTTTAAAAATTTCCTTTAAATAAAGGAAAGAGCTAAGTTTAACAAAGTTAAACTAAGAAAATTCACAACACCTCTAACACCAATTGAAAAAAATTTGAATAATGAATGAAGTTATAAACTTCAAGTTCTATGTACTTGCTTAAAACTGGAAAGAGATTCCATAAGCAGGTTCCGGAAATATGGATATGGAAATTGAAACTTAACTAAAGATTACAATATGAGATTCTACCGTAAAGCATATAGAATCCAAATGAAACAGAGTACAAGTAAGGAAGTATACGAATGTTATACTTTCCTTACAATACAATATGCAGTGGAAACAAACAAGTAGTAAAACTACAAGTAACAAGATATAAGTCTTTTATCCCAAAGAGAAGGGTATCCAACAACCTTGGATAAAGGTCCCTTGATTTATACTTTCAAGAAAGTCTGTCTTACCCACACTAGGGTAAGCCCTCGATAAGAAGATCAGAATCTCTGTCTTGCTATCCCCACAATCCCTCAACTTCAAGGTAGTTGGAACCTCTGTCTTCCTCAGCAAGGAATCCCTCGAACTTTAAGGTAGTCGAAACCTCTGTCTTCCTATCCTCGGAAGTCCTCGAATGTAATCACCAACATTCGGAGTCACACGAATCAAAAACTGAACGAGCGGTTCAGTACTCACAAGGCATGAAAAGATTTCTCTCTCTAGAAATCACCTTAACAGCGTGTGGTCTCTAGATCGATCCTACTTCACTGTCGTTGTGAGCTCTTTCAAATGAGCTCCTATTTATAGGCTCGGTCGGCCTCCTTTCCAACGGTCATATTTCCCTTAAAAACGGAGGGACCTATACACGTGTAACTTAAACAATGATTAGTTTATAACAGAATAGACGACATCGTTTTATAACAAAACAAGTGTAACAGAATGTACGACATCGTTTTTAAGTCTAACTCAAAAGTTCGGAGTGAAGGTTTGGAGTGTAAACAAAAATAATATTCGGAATCTAAATAAATTATGAGTGTATAAAGCCAAGATGATCAGATTCTGTTTAATAGGTGAATTCGGAATGAGAATTCGTAATGAGAATTCGTAATCAAGATTCGTCATTAGATTTTGATGTCGAACTTCATGAGAGTTCGTATCCAGAATTCGGTGTAGAACTTTATCAGAGTTCGTATCCAGAATTCAGAGTATAACTTTATCAGAGTTCATATCCAGAATTCAGAGTATAACTTTATCACAGTTCTAATCCATAATTCGGAGCATAAAACAGAATGCTTCATATCAAATTTTTAAACGATCTCGAGAATATAGAGATGAATCCGATTTTTATACTTAAGAAATATATGGATATAGATAATGAAAATATGATAAGGATAATTTTCCTTATAAAAGTAATTTTCCTTATAAAATAAATTTTCCTTATAAAAGAAATTTTCCTTATAAAAGCGATTTTCCTTATAAAAGCGATTTTCCTTATAAATAAGATGTTTGTGATTTTCAAAACAAGAAGGAATAGAAAAGTCATAAGGAAAACCTTATTGACTCAACAGTGTGGAAAAAATGTATGGCCTATTATGGAATCCCAAAAACCACTAAATTTCTTCCAAATTCAGGGGGGGCCTAGGGGAAACATAGGATGGGGGAAATTTTGGAAAAGAATAGAAGAGAAAAAAATTATGTTAAACTAAGGGTATGGATGTGATAGTTTGTATATCAGTACTTGGTAAATCAAAAATTTAAGGCTGAGAGACAAAAGACTAGGGGGATGTTACAACCATAACCCATACCAAAATTGAAATGGGAAAACATCTCCATGGATTTTTTCATTGGACTCCCCAAAACATCTAATGGAAATAATTATATATGGGTTGTAGTCAATAACTTTATGAAGTCAATACACTTTATCTCTATAAGATAATATTTCTCACTATATCACCTTTCCATTATATACATTAAGTAAGTGGTAAGGATGGATTGAGTACCAAATTTTATTATGTCTAACCAGGATTAAAGTTTTACCTTGATGTTATGTAAAAGTCTTCAGAAAGCACTTGATATAGAGTACAGTCTCAAAACTGTTTATAGCCCTTAAATATATGGTTAGTCTAAGAGGACCATTAAAACACTATAGTATATGTTGAGATCTTATTCTATTTATTTCAATGGTTTTTGTAAGGAACACCTTCCTCTAGTATATTTTTCATGTAACAATAACTCTCACTCGAGCATTTATATGGCTCCTTATGAAGTCCTATATGGAATGAAGTGAGAACCCCAACATGTTGGGATAAAGTCAGATAAAGTAAGATATTGGGTCTTGATCTTGATATGAAAATGGAAGATAAAGTTAAATCCATTCAATAAAACATCAAAGCAGTTTAAAGTCAACAGAAAAGTTATTCTGACAATCGTTGACAAGTTCTAGAACTTAATGTTGGTTACAAGCCATTTCTGTGAATTTCTCAACAGAATAAGGTGATGAGTTATATACATAAAGGAATGTTAAGTCCTAGGTATATTGGACCCTTCTATAATCTTTATTGAGTATGGATGGTAGCTTATTGTTTGGATTTTCCATCAATCCTCTCTGATGTCCATAATGTATTCCATGTATATATTCTCAGGATGTATATACCTAATCAATAACAAGTACTAAAATCAATGTCCACACCACTAGAGAAAGATATATCTTATGAGGAACAACCAGTAGAGATTTTGGATTATAGAGAGAAACTAATACAAAACAAGACCACTCATATGGTCAACGTTTTATGAAAAACCCACTAGCTTGAGAAAATTAAAAAGAAACCTAAGAATATAACGAGGAAAACCTATAGTTGGGTTTTTTGTATCAGAGGGATATAATTTAGAAGTTGAAATTCCTTTTTAAATTGGTAGAATGTGATACCCTGAAACTTTATGAAATAGTTTTTTCAAATAAATTTTATTTCTCTGATAGCTTGCATTACACACAACACCGAGTTATGACAAACCACAATATACTATTAAAAGTATAATTTTTTAAACATGGATATTATAACCTAGATATTAAATTTTTTGGTATTAATAGGATAAACACATTTTTAAAATTAATATAGAGGTGTTTATTGATAAATATGTACTTTATTTTTGGTAAAGTCTTTATATACTTTGATATTACAATTTTTTTCAAAAAAAGGATTTTCATTTATTTTTGTGAAAAAATAATAAATTTGTTTATCCACATTTATAAAATTTATTTCAAATATTTTTATTTCATTTTTAAATAACCGTATCAAAATTTTCTTGTAGTTAAATTTTTATAATTTTCTAAAAATATTATTTTTTTGATAAATACTAAAAAATACTAAATTTTATTAAAAATGTTATTTTCATTTAATAATTTAAAAGTTAAATTCTGTTTTAATATGGTTTGGAATTAATATTAGTTCAACTATTCTATGATTAATCCAATTTATGTCATTTTAATAAATTTTATATTCACATTTTATATATTCTTTTTTTACTTATCAACATTTTATTTGGAAAACTGTTTTTTCATCGCATCTATGGGTTTAATATAAAAATAAATTATACCACATATATAAATTGAATTTATTAAAATGTAATATATATTTTTCATAAATATAATTAACATTATTTTATTATTCCATCTTATTTTTGGTCATAATGAATATTTTAATAGTAAAAATAAATTACCAGGAGTTAATCTTAAAGGCAAGGGTATATTTACTAAATAAACGTGTCCAAATCCAGTTATATATCAATATTTAAATGTCATTTATCCAAAATTATAATATATATCCATTTGGAAGCACTTTTCATGGGAATTATTTTATCATTTCATATTATCTAATGGAAATTCTATGTGGTTTCCATGTGCCTCATATCCTCCACTTATTAAAGGACATATCCTATCCTCTCATATTCATACTTCCATTGAATTTTGTTTCAAAAAAATACATTTACAAATACATTACTTACTTACCTATCCATTTCCTTGAGCATTTATATTAATTAGTTATGTAAAACTCAGGTATTTTAGAAAGGAAAACAATGTTCGATAGCATATTCGACACATGACACTAAGATCAAATGACTGATGAAATATATAGCCGTTATAACCCAACCCTTAAATTGGAGGTTATGAAAAGTATTAAATAATTTATTATATATATATATATATATTATACTTAATATAATTTGTTGATAATTTTTTTTTAAAATAACCAATTATTATTTAGTAAAATAATTTTATTCTTCAAAAAATATGTATTCTTGAAAAATGATTGTTAATGAATTTCAATAATGAAAATTATAATTTATTTATGGAGTTTTTATAAATAATATTTGATAAATTAAATTCATTTTATAAATATACATATATAAAATTTATATTTAGTGAAAATTTTTTATTTTCTAGAAAATATTTATTTTTATGTGAATAGTGAAAATACTAATTTTTGTAAGAATGTCATTTTATTTAAATAGATTAAATAAATTTATAAGTAACATTATGTTTTTGAATTTTTTTTAAAATAAAATATTTTTTATATAGTTAGTTTTAATATAATTAATTCCTTTTTAATCATTTTTATATAGTATTTTATTATAAGGTAATTTTTGGGTTTAGAAATAATATTTTTCTAAAAACAATTTTAAAGTGAACAATGTTTCTCCTTTTTAATTAATTAATAAAAACACTCATTAACAATTAATTAAACTAAATCAATATTTTATATATAAAAAATTATTAATTGAGATTCATACAATGAATATTATTGGTTATAAAGTTAATATAAAATCATCTTTTCCTTGAAAAATATACATCCTGAAAACCCTCTTTTTCATCACGTTTGTGGGTTGAATTTAATTTTAAAATTTTCCACTTATATGAATTTAATTCATTAAAATGGAATTAAAATTAGTAATTATACTTATTTATATTATCTAATAAGTCTAAATTAATTTTTGACCATAACAAATAGTGAAAACAGTAATGAATTAATTATTACTGTTAAGGTGAAAATAGTTTTACTGGTGGTTAAACTAAAAATATAAGAGTAAAATGACCTAAAAACATGTATAAAAGATATTTTAATGGACATATTTACACTTTAACATGTATAATTCTAGATAATTGTCCTTTTTGGAGCATTTTGGCATGTGGAAAATGTGGGTACACCTTTTTCTTTTTAAAAATTACATGTGTGCCACTCACTTCACTTATGAAAGGCCACCCCTCTCTTATCCACTTCACACCTTAAAATAACATTCTATCAGCGAATACCTAAACAAATTTATTCATTAATTCACTTAAAAAAAATACTATATCCCTTATTCTGATCATAAATCTATCCTATTAATCCTATTTGTGGTTACCTAAGGAGGTTTCCCAAAGAAGAGGTATCGTGCTTAATCGAGCATCTTTATTTATTTCCGTTTTCCATTTCCTTCAGATATTATTAAATTATTACCGAAAAATATCAAAAATATATAAAATTTAATTAGATTATATTATTTTAATGGCATAACCTAAATACATCTTCTCTACCATTAAATGAGACACAAAATCATCATTCGTGTGTACGACAGACTACAGCCTTAGAAACAGATGTCATTCATTTTCCATCATCACCTCTCCCAGATTGGTATAATGATGAATTAAATGTATATATAAAATATTTTTAAAACATTTATACCTCTAGAGTTATTATATAATATATAAATTCTTACTTTCTATTTCTTGGGGGATATAACAACATCGCTCCTGTGTACAAAGGCTTACCACCACACGATGCAATGCGACTCGTTTTTCTCTAAAGCATTACATGGAAGGTAATAAGGATAATTTTAATTAGTATATGTGATATAAATTACAAAATTATGATATTAATGACATATTTATTATTCCTAATATAAAATAAATTATTTCTTTCTTATCTTTATACTCATTGAAAAATGATAACGTCGTTTGTGCGTACATGTGAACTTCCACCTCTACAAAGCAATGTGACTCTTTTTTAATCACCACCAAAAATGAAAGATATATATAAAAATATTTCAATAAATAATATTTTATTAATGATATTATAATATTTCTTTTAATACAATATCAGACAGACCTATTAATCATTGAAAATTGAAAATGTTAGTCATGCGTACGTACGGCCTACCGTGTCCATGATTGTAACATAGTTCATTTTTCATAACCAAATTTATGGATTGGTTTTAAAATTATATTGAGAATATAAATATTATAATTATTTAAAAATTATTATTCTGTATATGATGTAATAATTACCACTTCTATAATGATCAACACACCAAATCCATTTTGAAACAATGAACTGAACGTCCTCAAAACACCTGATGTGGATTCAAATGATTAATTATTTTAATATATAACTAAAAATAAATAAAATAAATAATTTAATTACAAGTTATTAAACATGAAAATGTTTCTATGAAATCATATAATTGATATAATCTTATTATATAGTAGTTAAAGGACACATGGAATGTTTTTACTAGAGGTAAGGGTTTCTCGTCTCACTTTTTATTTATCTGATATATATGTGATATTCACCACTTGTTTTTATTGTGTGTCCAATTTACTACCTATTTCACATATAATATCATGAATCCTTCATAAATCATTATATTTTATGTTTCAACTTCAATTATTTTATTTGTGGGATTTGACTTGAAATTTACCAAGTGGTAAATAATTCTCTTACTCAAATTTTTTTCATTGGGTTATATTACATATTCATTTCCCAAGATATTCTAAGATTATGTTTTTAATGAATTTTTGTAATATTATGTTGTATTTAAACTTATTTTATATGGATTTAAATTTGATACATGTAGTCTATTCATCTAGTAATTCTCACTTCAATTTTATGATCATTGTACAAGTTTCTCATCTCAAATTTTATTCTTTGGGATGTATATTTTGTTATACACCTATATTATTTTATAAGGTTTATCTAATTACCATTAAAATTTTATATAATGAAATTAATTATGTTAATTATCTTTAAATTATATTTTTAAGTGATCATTCCAATGGGCATATTATTGAGGAGTTACCAAAATAGGAAAGGCTTTTACAATCTCCTTTCTTTCAGGATTGTTTATATTGGACGTTCCTTCATAGGAAATAATATGGTAATATTTTCAATAAATAAATATTTTTATTTAACTTTTGTTATGAAAGTATATCCCATGTTTAAATTCCATTTCCTCCCTTATTGATTGAATAAATATCAAGAAAGACATTTGTAAGAGATACTGATCTTATGTCTTCTTCTAGATAAAAAATATTTCCTTTCCATGTCCATTTTTTCTAAAATGATTTGAGAAATGTTTTTTATAAAAATAAATGAATTATTATAGATATTTTAAAAGATATTTTAATCTCTTTTAGATGTTTTTTAAATGAAATTTATTAGAATTTTCGAAATGGGTCACTTTTTAGTCCCTTTTTCAAAATGTTTTGAAAATAATATTTATTTATAACATTTATAACATGAATGGATTTTCATGAAGTCATATCCAATATTTTTCTGGAAGTTTTATTTATATATTTCTGAGTTTATTTTAAAAAAATAAAGTATTTTCACAGTTTTTTTAAATTTTTAGTCTTTAAATTTTATTTTTAAAATAAAGAATTTCTATTCCATAAATATGTTTTCAATGATATTTCAATGGTATTTACTTTAATTAATTCTAACAAAACATGTTGTTACAAATGCTCCGAAATCTATATTTTGGAATGATTTCATGATCATTATTTATTTAGATAGATTAATGATATTTTAAAGATATTGACAAGGATCCCGTTTCTTTTCCATGGGATTATAATGTTTCAAAGATATTATTATGTAACCCATTTCTTTTAAATCTGTTAATACTGTTTCAAAGAGATTGTTATGTAACCAATCTCTTTAACATAGGTTAATCATGTTTCAAATAGATTATTATGGAACTTGTTTCTTTTCCTTGGGTTAATCATGTTTCAATGATATTTTTATGGAACCAATTTCTTTTCCCTGGGTTAATCATGATTGAAGGCTATTATTATAAAACTCATTTCTTTTCCATGAGTTAATCTTGTTTCAAAGAGATCATTATAGAAGCCAATACTTTTTAATGGGTTAATAAAGTTATGAAAGGAATAATGGTTTTTTATGAGTTTTATGATAAAATTTAATCTCCTTGTAATTTATTTATGTTGGGGTTCTTGGAAACTGTATACGATGGGTGTTCATAGTTTTCATAGGGTGATCCCAATATATCTTATATGTTTGGTGTTCCCAGATAGCATCGGGTGAGCCAGATATAGCTTATATTATGGGTGCACTCAGATATAAATCCAATGCATTGGGAAATGATTATGTTCTCTAGATAATTATATTTTAATTTGGTCATATAGGTATTCCAATTAAAAGGGTACTATATGGGTTAAATGATGACGATGTTCTAAGAAAACTACATGATTTAAAGATGATTTATATGGGCTTATAATGTTTCATTTGATCAAGAATGATATCACATGGTTCATGATTATGGATTATTATCACTATTTATCTTGTTAAATCCTTATTAAATATTTAATTATTGATGATTCATGCATTGATTTTTGTGAGTTCTTTTATGATTTGATCATGCACTCTAATTAGGTATTCATACCCTTATACAATTTTTATACTCATTGATGACATTAAATTGTTAATTATTTTATTTTCTATTACTATGAATTTCAGATCACCCTTATTATGTTTCCCTTTCCCAAGGTTATCAAGAATGATTTTGAACGAATTATGTATTTAAGGGTTTTATATTGATGATGATAAAAATGTAATGTAAAATAATAAAAGTTGGGTCAATTGGGAGAAATGATCTTAACATAGGTTTTTTTAGAGTTTTCCCCCATTATATAAAACTATAAAATAAAAAGATCCTTGGGTTGGTAAGTGATACAATTTATCCTTTTTATGTTTTTTGTTTTGTATGGTGAAAATTGGGTCACCTTCATCACCATAAAAGTTAGAAATATAAATCTAATGATTTTAGAACCATAATCGAGAGTTTAGCTTATGGTCTTGTATAATTTGTATTATAGGACAGTTTATATAACTTTATATATTATGTTGTTTTCTTGTGAGGTTATATTAAGAGTTATGGATACTATCATAGGTATATAAGATTAAGGTTGATCATATGTTCAAATTATTGGGCACCAATTTTGAGGTTTTAAGTGTTGAGATCTTAAAGTGGTTAATGAAACTTTGGGATATGTTTTATTAGGTTGAAGTATACGTAAAATATTTGGTTTAATGTGAAGTATTACATTAATTTTTTTGTAGATAAGTATTAAGGTATGGATAATCTTTAGGGTTTATATGATATTTCATATTTTAGTAATTATGGAAATAAGAGTTTTATCATATAGATAACAATGGGATTGAAAAGTGATTTGGTGACAAATTTATTAATTTTATTTCAAAAGGATATTGCCATATTTTTATTCTTGTATGCTAAAAGGTATGAGGTAAAATTTGAGGTTAAAACAATATTTAGTTTTGAGGTTATTAAGGTAGTTCTGGATATAGGGTTATTCATTCAGGGAATTATTTAGTTTCAACATTGGGTATCACTATTGAATTTTTAATATTAATCTAACATATAAAGGTTTATTCATTTTGGGGATTATCTTAACATGTGAAAACAATTTTTGTTTTGGTTAATTTATAAAGAGATGAGAAATATCTTGTTATCCCTTTTATGGATATGTGGATTTTAGAAGGTTATTTTAGTGATTCAGGCATTAAAAATTCTTCTTGAATACTCATTATTTGGAGAAATAGATGCGATTATGGTGGAAATTGATAAAAATGATTAAATTATACATATAAGTTAAGTATATTCCATCATGATCTTAGTCTAGATGTCATATAAGTCCTCAAATATAGGAAAAGGATCTTGAAACAATTGTTTTCCTATTGCCATCATTTTTGATGATATCAATGACTTTTTCACACCTCTTTGGATTATGGTTTTGTGGTTCTCTTGACAACTAACTTTATTTTTTAACAATAGTCTTTATCAGTATATATCATTATTTGTGCATGACATGGTTTTGTGGTTCTCTTTACCATTGACATTATTTTTAACAATGGTTTAATATCAGTATATATCATTATTTGGGCATGAAACTTTTCTTACATGTCCAAATATTCACTTCCCACCCATGTTATCCTATTTAGAAACCTATTATGTGTTATTCTATATGACCTTTGTATGTCATTTTCTACCTTATCAAGAGGATGTTTTATTAACACTTTATATAAAGTGGGTTTCCAAAAAAGGTATTTTAGAATGTAAAACCTTTTATTTCCAAGATAATTTTAAAATTTAAAGGACACATTTTATTTAGGTGGAATATAACACCATGATGTTTTATAAAAGAAAACTATGTTCGATAGCATATTCGACACACAACACTGAGCTTAAATGACCCACACAATATATAACTATTATATCATAGACAATAAATGGGACCGTATGAATAGTATTAACTAAATTATGATATATATATTTATATATAAACTTTCAAATCACTATAAATTATTCATAAATGTTTAGTAAATAATTAATCAATTTTTAGAAAAGTAATTTTGTTCCTAAAAAATATATTTTCTACAAAAATGATTTTTATTGCATTTATGAAAAAATATTATAGATAATTTTTGAAACTTTTAAAAACATATTTTATAAAATTAAATAAATTTTTGATATCTGAATATCAAAATATATTTTTGGTGATTTTTTTTATTTTTTAGAAAATATTGATTTTTTATTGAATAGTGAAAATATCAATTTTTTTAAAAATGTCATTTATTTTCAATACATTAAGAAAATTTATATGACCCATTTTTTTTTAATATGATTTAATGTAAAATAATTTATATTTAGTTATATTTAATCTATTTTATTTAAATTTAATTTTTTTATATTGAAACTTATTATAAGTTTATTTTCGGTTCAAAAAATGGGTTTTTTTTGAAATATTTTTTAAATTTCACATTGTGTCTCTTTTTTAATTAATTAAAAAACCACTATTTATGAATTCTTAAAATTATATTTATTGATAATATATAAATAAATATTAATTTATATTAATAAAATTATTATTATTGGCCATATATTTAATATTAAATCATCTTTTGTTTGAAAAATACACTTCTTGAAAACCTACTTTTTCCTCATGTCTACAGGTATAATTTTGAATTAAAATTGTCCAATTATGTGAATTTAATTTTTTAAAATGGATTAAATGTTTTTAATAAAAATAATTTATACTATATAATATGGTAAACTTAATTTTTTACCATAATGAATAGTATAAATAGTAAAAAATCAATTATTTTTGTTAAGATTAAAAATATTTTTAAGGGGGGTTAAACTAACACAATAAGGGTAAAAATGACCTAACTCCTTTTATAAAAACTATTTTATGGTAATATTTAGACCTTATAATGTATAATTACTAAAAATAGTTAATGATGGAGACTTTTGGCATGTGAAAAATGTGGGTACACCTTTTTCTTTTCAAAAATTACTAGTGTGTCAGTCGCCTAACTTATAAAAGGTCACCATCTCTCATATCCTCTTCATGCCTTGAATTCTATTTGAATCACTACTGGAAACTTGGGTTTTCCCAACGCTCCTATACCATCAGTTCATCAAAACCGTTGGTATAGGAGGCATTTACCAGTCGTTTCATAAAACCGTTGGTAAAGAAAGACATAGGTGATGATTTCCCAACAGTTTTATGAAAACCGTTGGGAAATAATTCCCTTTACCAAAAGTTTTACACAAACCATTAGAAAAGGTTGGTAAATGTTTTCCTTTACCAATGGTTTAGACAAACCGTTGTTAAAGCTACTACTTGCACAATAATTTTTAACAACCTTTGGGAAAAGATACCCAAATTTTGACCAAATCGGGCAGTACTGCCTACATTCGACAGTTCTCCCCCGATTTCAGAATCCCCTCCCCCAATTTGTAGAAGCCCCACACACTCCCTACTCCATCAAATCAACTGCTCCCAAACTGGTTAGAAGTCCAAATCTTCATGTATTCTTGATCATTTTACACTTATCTTTCATACTTATCCATTTTTGAAGGTGGAAACCCTAAATTTGGTGTAAAAAACTTATCGTTTTTAATTGGGGATTTGGTTTTTTTTATTCGGGATTAGGTGTATGAGGCATTCCCCTTCCTATTATGGGTGGTTTTAATAAAAATTTATGATTATGGAACCATTTAAGATGTTGTTGTCTCTATTTAATCTCATTTTCCCTAACTTAACATTAAATTATATATCACATTTGGTTTATGTTTTTTTAATTTCCAGTTGAGTTATTTGTGGTTGATGATTGTCCCATGTTAGTTGTTTTCAATGGTTTGGCGTGGAAATTGGGAATTTAATGTAACTTTTCCAAATGGGGGTGCCTTGAGAATACTCCAATTATTTGTTAAAAATGATCAAGGGGATTTTAATATTTAAAATAGATTTTGAAAGATATTTCAGAAATGATTTAATCTTGAAGAAATTGTTTTATTAAAATGAGAATTTTTTTAATAAGGCCAGTGTAATGTAATTTGTTATAGTACACTTGTTATGTGACTATGTTTGGTATTTAGTAACACATGAGATAACTGGTGTGTGAGAATGTTTTGTGAAAGAGATTCCATGGTTGGTTTAAGATTATATTTACGTTTTGAGCCTATTAATGAGTTGTTTTAATGATATTCTGAGATATTTACCTTATGTTTATTGGTGAAAACTGGGAACTGTAGAGGTGGTTCATGATTAAGACATATAATTACTGCAAAACATGTGGATAAACCACGCATATTAGTGAATTCTTGAAATGTTGGATGTTTTTAGTCCTTTTTAATTTGGAGTTTCTTTTGATGCTGATGTTTCTTATTGATACCTATAATGGGAATTTATTTGAGTATCTAAATCGGCTGAGACTCCCCCACCATGCATAATGTATGCAACCTCTACCCTTATTTAATCATTTTGTTTACACATCCTACGAAACCTCTACCCTCATTTAATCAGTGAACTCAAGTCATTAATTCAAGCCTTAAATCTCACTAGCATGTAAGAAATTTAATGATGTATACCCATACTCACATGATTTCTTACCTTAGATAGTGTCCAACATATGGAATACGACCTTTTGAATTCATCAATTAACCATGATCATATATTCAATTTCCCCCATGATGACTGTACTAATATAACTTTAGGTTCAATTAAATATGGTTCTCATTGTACATTGTATATTAGGTGTCCTTCTTGGTCAATACTCACTTTTATGAGGGTGGGGTGCTTTTCAATAGCCCTACTAGCATTTGTTGTCATCCATAAAAATGTTAGATAAGTGACAAGTTTAATTCAGTAATGTTGTTATCATTGACATACTTTATTATTAATATCAAATAAAAAAAAGGTTTTTCTCTATATTTTATGAAATTAAATCTTTTTACAAGCCATGAACAACCTATTAGTGCAGAAGCCTAAAATTTATTCACCCATGAGGTGCGCTTGACTTGGTGAAGTAATTGGGTAATGAAAGGTATGTTCATAGAGGTTCCAATAATGAGTTATTGAACATGAGAAAATGATTTGGGATGCCTATAACACATAATGGGACCTGAGGCATGTGCCTCTTATAGACCTAATGAAAATGAATATAAATAAATTTTAATTTAATTTTTGAGTACTTGTTCTTTACATTGTTTTAATAGTTCACTACAATGACTAGAAACTTATTCCTTTATCATTAAATTAAATGTATTTTCATTAATGTTCAATCCTATTAAATTTTTTATGACAAAATGACTTATATAAATTCTTTTTACAGAATGGAAAGAAGTTCAATGTATGAAACCGATCAGATCTCAAGCGATTTTCAAAACAATTTGGAGAGATTTATAGATTTTTCATTTCAAAATGATTCAGATAGTGGTCGCATACACTGCCCATGTTCCAATTGTGTTGGTAGACCTTGGTTGAGCCGTGAAGAAGTCAGCTACCACATAACCAAATATGGTTTTCAAGAAAACTACTTTGTGTGGTATCACAATGGGGAGAACATTAAATCTCAAATTGGTGATGATCGAAATGGAAGGACTGGAATGTAGAATTTGTTAGATAATCAGTTTTTGTTTATTCTTCATCATGAAAAAGAATTAATTTTGACTCAAGAAGACTTCAATATGAGGAAAGATGATGCATCTAGTGAAAATGATGATATTGATAGGGTGAAAAAACTGAATGATGCTTCCATTACTCCAGTATATCGACACTACGATAAAATGAAAAAGCTAGAATTTTTAATCCAATTGTTTCATGGGAAAACAATGTATGGAATTTCTAATACAAAAATTGATTAAATTCTTACCTTGTTGAAGGATTTAATTGCAGATGATGCAGATATTACCTCAAACAACTATATGGAATGGAAGTTAGTTGAGGAACTTGGATTTTCAAGAAACAAAATTCATGCTTGCTTGAAAGATTGCAGTTTATTCTGGGAGGAAACCGCTGAACAAAATGATTGTATAAAATGTGGAACATCCAACTAGATATCAAAATCTGATGGAACACCATTTCGCATTCCACAGAAAGTAATGTGGCACTTTCCATTGATCCCCAGACTCCAGAATCTTTTTATGTCTGATGAAATATTAATAAAAATGAGATGGCAGGATACTGAGAGAAAGAAGAATAATGATGATTTGGTTCATCTTAAATATGGATTTTCATGGCAGAGATTTGATGCTCGATATCCTGATTTTGTAGCTGATGTGTGTAATGTCAGGTTGGGTCTTTCATGCGACAGTTTTAATCCATTTGGGAATATGCTTACTTCGCATAGCACATGGCCAGTTTTTATACACATTTATAATCTTCCCCCATGGTTGTGTATGAAAACACCTTTCACTTTCATGATTATACTCATATCTGGCCCTTCTGATCCCGACATTGATATTGATGTATACATGCAATCTTTAATAAAAGAGTTGAAACTTCTTTGGGATGTGGGTGTGCGCATATACGATGCATGTTCGAAAGATATATTTTAGATGCGTGAAACACTTATGTGGATGATAAATGATTTCCCAGCTTATGGAATGATGTCTGGATGGAGCACGAAGGGAAAACTTTCATGTCCCATTTGTATGAAGAATACAAGATCCAGAACACTGAAACATCGTTGTAGTTTCAGTTTTATGGGACATCGACGATTCTTGCCAATGGACCATCCATATAGAAATAATCGTCGAAGATTTGATAATACTATAAAGACTGATGATCCACCTCAGTGTATGTCTAGAACTGATGTTCTTAATGAATTGAAAGATTTCATTTTTTCATTTGGGAAGGGTCAGCTGAACTCTGGAAAGAGAAAGAATGTTTCCACTGAAACCTATTACAACTAGAGGAAGAGGAGTATCTTTTTTGATTTCCTTATTATTCAACCAATTTGTTATGTCATTTCTTAGATGTAATTCATATTTAAAAGAATTTATGTGAAATGTTGTTTTCAATTCTTCTTAATTTCAAGGGGAAGACAAAATATGATTTACGATCTCAACGTGACTTGGTGGATTGGGGAATCAGACTAGAATTGCATTTTTTGCATATCAGTGAAAATAAATGGAAACTTCCATGTGCATCTTATGTGATGACACCTACGAAAAAACAATTTCTGGAAGTATTAGAGACTATTAGAGTTCATGATGTCTATTCAAGAAACATATCTAAATAAGACAACAAAAGATAGTTGAATCTAAAATCTTTTAGGACTCATGAATATCACATTCTTATGCATGAGTTGATTTTAATATCAATCCATCATATTTTATCCAATAATGTACGAGTGATTGTTATTCAGTTTTGCCATTTGTTTAGAGATCTTTGTGCTAATAAGTTGTCCAAGTATTTCTTGCAAAAAATGTTGATAGATGCCCCATTAATTTTGTGTGAGTTGGAGAAAATATTTCCTCCATCATTTTTCACATGCATGCTGCATCTGATTTTCCATATTCACACTAAAACACTTCTTAGAGGACATGTTTTCTTTCGTTGGATGTATCCAAATAAAAGAAATATGTACACATTAAAGTATTATGTCTGAAACAAGAATCATCCTGAAGGTTCTATCATGAACGGTTACTTGGCTCAAGAATGTATGGATTTCTGCTCAATGTATTTGTCTGATCTTACTACAAGAATGAATAGACCAATGAGAAATGAATAAGAATAGTATGAGATAATTGAACCTAGTTTTCCATCACTTCCTCAAATAGGAGTAATTCCTGGATCATATACATTGAAGACATTAATCCATGAAGAGCGGGAGATGGCACATCGCATAGTTTTGTTCAACTATGATTTTTTCGATGACTATATCAGGTACCTAAATTGAATATGTACATCTTACATATTTATATCTGTTAAACTATTCATATTTTTTATCTTCAGGAAACATAAAACAATAATAAATAGAAAGCATCGTTCCTTATCTTTGAGAAGGAAGGAGGCTTTGCATAGAAAAGAGTTTTCTACTTGGTTAAAATTGAAGGTAAAAATATTACTGTTTAAAATAATTAAATCAATATTTAATTAAGTTTAATAATCATTTATATTTTAGGAATTGAGTTTGTCTGCTGACTCTGTCTCTAAGGAAATAAGTTCTTTGGCTTTTGGTCCTAATACCGTGGTTCGTGACTGTAAATCAATTGTTATCAATGGGTACAAATTTATTGTTACTGAATGAGAAAAAAACATGAGAACACAACATGATGGTGTTATGGTTACTGCCACAACAGATTGTTATGCTAATTCATCAGATAGTAGACCATGATTTGAAAATGAGGGTTATTATGGAGTCATTGAGAAAATATTAATATTGGATTATTACTCCCATGGATGAGTCACAATGATGAAATTCCATTGGTTTGATTTGATGATGAGACAGGGCAAATTTATTGATGATTGTGGATTTCGAGTAATTAATATGACTCACACTCTTTCTACCGAAGAGTATTATGTGTTGGAATCAATGGATAAACAAATTTTTAATGTCAAAGAACAACTTCGACCTGAATTTGGTGTCATAGTTGAAGTTATTCCAAGACATATTTTTGATGATGGTGATGATGGAATTGAAACTATCCCTACTGTCATTGGAACCAATCCATTTATTTCTTTTGATGACTCCAATGGCTCAATTTTCAGAGTTTATTGTGAACCTAAATGTCACAACCCGCCCTCGGGGCCCGTGCCGTGACTACCCCAAACCCGCCTTCCATAGGCCAGGGGCTGGCGACTAGCACCAAGGCGTAAATCCCAACAAAAAGGGAAGGCATTGCCTTTAAAAAGTAAACAAGCACCACAGAGTAAGGAAGCGGAAAGTAAACACTAAGTAAAAACTTTACAAGTTGTGCTGAAAGTAAAAGGGGCCGGAAATACAAGCCCAACTGTAAAGTACAACTGAAAAGAAAAACAACAACTAAAAAGGGAAAACTGCAGCGTCGAGCCGTCCTCTAGAAATCCCACCTAAAGGGTGGGTACAGATAGCCTCCACTACTCCTCGGGTCCACCTGACCGCTCTGAGTACGTCCCGCCCAGTGGTCCACCTCCAGGTACCATTCTGCTCTGCAAGCCTCATCCACGATCAACGCTGTCCGTTGTCTGCAACCAACAAAACGTAGTGCGGGCATAGCCCGTGCAGGGGTGAGTATAACGATACTCAGTAGGGACCCCGAGACCATCAAGGTATCACTAAAACCAACAAGGATAACCACAAGAAGATCTCAACAGATAACCTCTACTTAGATATATTCCCATACATATACCTAAGTTATCAAGTAACCAGTCTCAATCATGAGGCAAACACAAGGTCAAAAGTCTCAGCTCAAACCAGGATTTTCGTCATCGAAACCGTAACTGCTGAAGAGCTCCGTCTCTGGAGTGTACGGTGGTCCTGTCACAACTCCGAAGTACTGCTCACTAACTTAAGACTGCTGTAGTACTCCACCTATCGAGTATTGCGGGCCAGCCGCTACCACCAAGCGCTCCCATGTACCGCTACAACCAAGCGCACCACTGTCGTGGGTCTGCCGCTACAACCAAGCGCTCCCATGTGCCGCTACAACCAAGCACACCTCAGTCGTGGGTCTGCCGCTACAACCAAGCGCTCCCATGTGCTGCTACAACCAAGCGCACCTCTGTCGTGGGTCTGTCGCTACAACCAAACGCTCCCATGTGCCGCTACAACCAAGCGCACCTCAGTCGTGGGTCTGCCGCTACAACCAAGCACTCCCATGTGCCGCTACAACCAAGCGCACCTCTGTCGTGGGTCTGCCACTACAACCAAGCGCTCCCATGTGCCACTACAACCAAGCGCACCTCTATCGTGGGTCTGCCGCTACAACCAAGAGCACCTCTGTAACACACCGAGTCGTTCGATCAGCAGTCGTCGGGTCTCAGTCAGCTACACGGTCTCCGTGCTCCGCCCGCTCGTCTCCGGGAGGGTCCGCTCCACGAGCTACTGGTCGATACTCCAAGTGCCACAAATTCCCACAAGGAAGTATCTCAAAGGACCACCTCGTCATAGGGGTCTCAACGCAATAGACGGGGCGTCAATCGGACGCCCGGTCTGTGAGTTATTAGCCTTTTCATCCCAGGGGCCCGGTTGGTTTCGTGTGCGAACCAATCCGGCCGTAACTCAACTATATCCCGAACACTCATAGGGTATACTCATAGGGACCATTTTTCAATGTGATCACCAACGCCGCTGACGGCTCTTCAAACGGACGTCTGGTCTGAAAGATATCAGCTTTTCCGTTCCAGGGGCCCGGTTGGATTTCGGTGCGATCCAACCCGGCCACTATCCAACTGCATCCAAATCTCAGTGAAGGATTCCAAAATTTCCGTATCATCAAAAGGAACTCAACGCAATAGACGGCGCGTCAATCGGACGCCCGGTCTGAGAGTTATTGGCTTTTTCGTTCTACACCCACCCTGGGAAACTTCCCAGGAGGTCACCCATCCTGATCACTACTCTAGGCCAAGCACGCTTAACTATGGAGTTTTAACCACGTAGGCTCTCGAAAAGGAAGGTGCACCTTGAGTATAGTATACCGAAACGACCGTCTCGATCAAAGGATTGTGTTGCCGCTGACGGCGAATCCTTTGGAGGCCCGTAGCCCAAGATACTGGCATTTGAACAAAAACCGTCCGAAGACGGGGGGTACGGGCCCGGGCCGACCCGGTCCGGCCAGGGCGCGGCTCGGCCGGTCGGACCGGCCTGGCCCGGTTCGGCCGAGCGGCCGAGGCGCGCGTGGCGCCACCCCCGCGGCCTGGTGGTGCCCCCCCCCCCCCCGCGTGGGGCCGCGCAGTGTCATGGACGCGGCTTCAGCCGCGTCCGAGGGCACCGGACCCGGCGGCCGCGGGTCCGCGGGGGCCGCCGCCGCTCCCAGCTGCCGGCGCCGCCGCGCCGGCGAACCGCGCCGCTGGCGAGTTCCACGGGCCACCGGGATCGCTCTGGTGGTCCGATTCTCTTCCCGTCTCTGCCATTGCTCCTCCCGGGACTCGTTCTTCACTGCGGAATCGTCAAACATCCGTTGTGGCACGTTCCGTCGTCGCCCGCAAAATCCGCACAAAATGAAGAACGGCGGAGGGTCATCGGGCCTTGTTCGTTTGGCCCGCACCCTCCGCGTTAGAGATAAACAACCGGGATAATATAAAATGTTCAACCCATGAACCAACAATTTTAATAAAATAAAATTGTTTCATTGATTCCGGTTCTTTAATTTTTAAAGAACGTTCACGGGAATATAAAGAGGGGTATTCCAAATCATAAAATCCCTACCTCGCTGGACGTCGCGCGTGAGCGTTCTTCGCGGAAATTACTCGTCGCGGATGGTGGAGATCGTCGCGTCATCGCGGAAGGGCGTCGCGTCACCGCGGAACACGGCGTTGAGTCGGCGAACTCAACGCACCATGAAACAACAGTTTTAATTTAATTAATTAAATCCATGTTTTGGTTAAGAACCACGAAGGAGATAAAAAGGAAGGTCCGAGAATCTTACCTCAAGCAGCCGATCGAAGATCTGTCGCGGAGGAAGAGACGTCGCAGAAGAACGTTGTCGGCGTCGCGGATCATGGCGTCGCATCGTCGATTTCCGGGTTCGGCGTTCTTCGCGTTCTTCGCGGTCTTCGCGAAGGAGGCTGAAGGTTCAAGGATCCTTTCTCAACGAGTAATCCTCCAAAAGGAAAATGTTGGTCTTATTTTATTATTATGCCAACACATGAAAAAGGGTAAGTAACGACCCATCAATTCATTGAATTAATTCAACGAAAGAAACAACTCATTTAATTTACGAAATAAACCACCCAATTAAATGGTCTGTTAAGAATTTAGAAAACGCGTCACTTGACTTTCATAATGACGGGTTTTCGCGGGTGCGTTACTTAGCGGAAAGAAACGGTGGGGCTCGTGCGGGCCCCACCTCACAAATATCCTACAAAGGGGGTAGGATATTTCTGGATAGCATCCTATCCGGTTCAACTCAGTTCAAGCCGCCTTTAAGTGGCTTCAAGTGGCTTCCAAGTGGCTTATGTGAAATAAAATAAAGTTGTCGAAAAATTATTTTATTTCTAAACTTTAAGCCCGAAAATTAAAAACCACACACGAGAAAACGCAACTCCGGAAGAGGCGTTTCTAAGCGAATATCGGCGCTGCGATTTCATCGGTGCTCTCAGAATTCGATTCCGGGCACCAATTCAAAGGTTAGAAAAACTCGCTCGTCCGTTCACTGAACGTACCCGAGCCAAACTTCGGAAAATTATTCCGGGCACACCGGGCCTCGGAATCAGGCGCCGTCAGAAACTGCGTTCTTGTAAAATTCCAAAGAAAATTAAGAAAAAAATTTCCTTGAATTTTACGGGTCTTTACATTACTCCCACCACAGGGCTTTACGTCCCTGTAAAGCTTCACCACAAACTAGGGATACAAAGGCGGTACTGAGCACGTATCTGAGCCTCCCACTCCCAAGTGCTCTCTTGGAGGTTCTCATGCTACTATCTGAAGTGCACTAGAGGAATCGATCATCCACGTAGGACCTGATCCTGTCGATCCTCAATCTCCACTGGGACCTCCGAAAAAGTCGCCCCATCATCAAAGACCAGCTCCCCATGGTCAATGATTTGCGTTGGGTCGTGCACATATCTTCTCAGCTGAGATACGTGGAAGACGTCGTGCACTCTGTGCAACTGAGGTGGCAGAGCCAGGCGATAAGCCACCTCGCCAATCCTACTGAGGACCTAGAAAGGCCCGATGAAGCATGGAGAAAACTTGCCACCCCGGCCAAATCTCCATAAACCACGTCGAGGTGAGACCCGCAAGAAGACGTGGTCGTCATCCTCGAACTCTAGTGGCCTCTGCCTCCTGTCAGCATATGACTTATACCGGCTCTGAGCTGTACTCACCCGCCCCTGGATGACCTGGACCATCTCAGGTCCCACAAGAGCTGCAAGATTTCTTCTTTGCCGATAAGAGAAATCTGGTCCCATCCCCTGGATGAACCACATTCTTTTTCCTAATAAAGTCAATCCCGACATGGATGGTACTAATCCATACCAAGGATGACGTCGTAAGGCCTCGACGCTACTACCAAGAGATCCAACCGTTACTCTCGCCTCAAGGGTTGAGTCACACTGTCGGCATCAGTGTGTGGTAACTGGGTCTCCTCCAGTAGATGTCCCACAAGTGAGGGTCAAGTCAACAGTCTAAACCGGAACCTCTTAGTAACAACGCAAAAGAAGACATGAAGGAAACATCACAAAGGTAAGCGTCTTTTATTATTGCAGCTCATATTACAAGGACGCTACACAACAACAACAAGGAACTAGAAGTACAAAAGATGTATCCACTAGTTCCGATCCTGTCCAACTGCTCCCAGAGCTCCACAATCGAAGGCCTCAGCTGCCTGAAGCTGAGCTCTCCCATGTCCACCAACTCCGTGCGGTCGGGGTGGACCTCCTGGTGGTGGTGGTGGCAACTCCCCGAAGCGTCGTCTACCTCCAGCTACACGGCCAGCTCCTCTGCCATGGCCGCCTGGGAGGTTCTTCACTTAACTGCTGATCATCAGCATGGTGGGTCAGACAGCCACGATCCATGTGGCCAATCCTGCCACAGGAGTAACACTTCCCACTCTCGGCACGCCTGGCTCTGACTCCACCCCAGCTCCCCCCCGCACAACTGGGCTTGAGTCGTGGAGTCGGCCACCGGTAGGTCTGCTGGTATCCTCACTAGCCTAAAAACTCCCACCACAGCCTCGAGCCAATCCTCAGCCGCCTGCGGGTCCGTCTCTCCCCGGAACTTGGGTGACCTCTGGCGCTAGAACTCGTGCAGTGCGCTCAAGCGACGTGCATCGTCAGCGGCTGGAAGCATAGACGGATCGGCGGGTAGAGGTACTGTCGGTGCCTCAGCTATCAAGGGGCCCTGCACCGAGGCCTCGTCGCTGGGCGGGCTGTTGCCATGCTCAACCCTCAGAACCCTAACTGGTCATCCACGGGGAGGCATCCTGAAAGAAACAACGTGATACGGTCAAACGATAAGAACCTGGTGAGCTGACCTGGTTTGAGATGACTTTTAAAAACTGCTGGAAACACACACGCAATCAGTGTCTTCGTGTATTAAGTCGGAAATTGGAAGTCAGGGTCCTGTTGTACGGATACGTCGGCCGCCGCACCAACACTGGACTCCCTGGACCGATAACCACACTCAATACGCTAAACACTATTGCTTCACATAGAAGAAAGATCAGAGTCTGCGGTAGAACCGACCACCTCTGATACCAATTTGTCACAACCCGCCCTCGGGGCCCGTGCTGTGACTACCCCAAGCCCGCCTTCCATAGGCCAGGGGCTGGCGACTAGCACCAAGGCGTAAATCCCAACAAAAAGGGAAGGCATTGCCTTTGAAAAGTAAACAAGCACAACAGAGTAAGGAAGCAGAAAGTAAACACTAAGTAAAAACTTTACAAGTTGTGCTGAAAGTAAAAGGGGCCGGAAATACAAGCCCAACTGTAAAGTACAACTGAAAATAAAAACAGCAACTAAAAAGGGAAAATTGCAGCGTCGAGCCGTCCTCTGGAAATCCCACCTGAAGGGTGGGTACATATAGCCTCCACTGCTCCTCGGGTCCACCTGACCGCTCCGAGTACGTCCCGCCCAGTGGTCCACCTCCAGGTACCGTCGTGCTCTGCAAGCCTCAGCCACGATCAACGTTGTCCGTCATCTGCAACCAACACAACGTAGTGCGGGCATAGCCCGTGCAGGGGTGAGTATAACGATACTCAGTAGGGACCCCGAGACCCTCAAGGTCTCACTAAAACCAACAAGGATAACCACAAGAAGATCTCAACAGATAACCTCTACTTAGATATATGCCCATAAATATACCTAAGTTATCAAGTAACCAATCTCAATCATGAGGCAAACACAAGGTCAAAAGTCTCAGCTCAAACCAGGATTTTCATCATCAAAGCCGTAACTGCTGAAGAGCTCCATCTCTGGAGTGTACGGTGGTCCTGTCACAACTCCAAAGTACTGCTCACTAACTTAAGACTGTTGTAGTACTCCACCTATCAATTATTGCGGGCCAGCCGCTACCACCAAGCGCTCCCATGTGATGCTACAACCAAGTGCACCACTGTCGTGGGTCTGCCGCTACAACCAAGCGCTCCCATGTGCCGCTACAACCAAGCGCATCTCTGTCGTGGGTCTGCCACTACAACCAAGTGCTCCAATGTGACGGTACAACCAAGCGCACCTCTGTCGTGGGTCTGCCGCTACAACCAAGCGCTCCCATGTGCCGCTACAACCAAGCGCACCTCACTCGTGAGTCTGCCGCTACAACCAAGCGCTCCCATGTGCCGCTACAACCAAGCGCACCTCTGTCGTGGGTCTGCCGCTACAACCAAGCCCTCCCATGTGCCGCTACAACCAAGCGCACCTCTATCATGGGTCTACCGCTACAACCAAGCGCACCTCTGTAACACACCGAGTCGTTCGATCAGCAGTCGTCGGGTCTCAGTCAGCTACACGGTCTTCGTGCTCCGCCCGCTCGTCTCCGGGAGGGTCTGCTCCACGAGCTACTGGTCGATACTACAAGTATCACAAATTCCTGCAAGGAAGTATCTCAAAGGACCACCTCGTCATAGGGGTCTCAACGCAATAGACGGCGCGTCAATCGGACGCCCGGTCTGTGAGTTATTAGCCTTTTCATCCCTGGGGCCCGGTTGGTTTCGTGTGCGAACCAATCCAGCCGTAACTCAACTATACCCCAAACACTCATAGGGTATACTCATAGGGACCTTTTTTCAACGTGATCACCAACGCCGCTGACGGTTCGTCAAACGGACGTCTGGTCTGAAAGATATCAGCTTTTCCGTTCTAGAGGCCCGGTTGGATTTCGGTGCGATCCAACCCGGACACTATCCAACTGCATCCAAATCTCAGTGAAGGATGCCAAAATTTCTGTATCATCAAAAGGAACTCAACGCAACAGACGGCGCGTCAATCAGACGCCCGGTCTGAGAGTTATTGGCTTTTTCGTTCCACACCCACCCTCGGAAACTTCCCAGGAGGTCACCCATCCTGGGAAACTTCCCTGGAGGTCACCCATCCTGATCACTACTCTAGGCCAAGCACGCTTAACTATGGAGTTTTAACCACGTAGGTTCCCGAAAAGGAAGGTGCACCTTGAGTATAGTATACCGAAACGACCGTCTCGATCCAAGGATCGTGTTGCCACTGACGGCGAATCGTTTGGAGGCCCGTAGCCCAAGATACTGGCATTTGAACGAAAACCGTCCGAAGACGGGGGGTACGGGCCTGGGTCGACCCGAACCGGGTCGACCCGGTCCGGCCAGGGCGCGACCCGGCCGGTCGGACCGGCCTGGCCCGGTTCGGCCGAGCGGCCGAACGGCCGAGGCGCGCGGGGCGCCGCCCCCGCGGCCTGGTGGTGCCGCGGCCCCCCCGCGTGGGGCCGCGCTGTGTCATGGACGCGGCTTCAGCCATGTCCGAGGGCACCGGACCCGCACGGCCGCGGGGGCCGCCGCGCCGCCGGCGAGTTCCGCGGGCCACCGGGATCACTCCGGTGGTCCGATTCTCTTCCCGTCTGCGCCATTGCTCCTCCCGGGACTCGTTCTTCACTGCGGGATCGTCAAACATCCGTTGCGGCATGTTTCGTCGTCACCCTCCAAATCCGCACAAAATGAAGAACGTCGGAGGGTCGTCGGGCCATGTTCGTTTGGTCCGCACCCTCCGCGTTAGAGATAAACAACCGGGAGAATATAAAATGTTCAACACATGAACCAACAATTTTAATAAAATAAAATTGTTTCTTTGATTCCGGTTCTTTAATTTTTAAAGAACGTTCACGGGAATATAAAGAGGGGTATTCCAAATCATAAAATCCCTACCTCGCTGGACGTCGCACGTGAGCGTTCTTCGCGGAAATTACTCGTCGCGGAAGGTGGAGATCGTCGCGTCGTCGCGGAAGGGCGTCGCGTCGTCGCGGAACACGGCGTTGAGTCAGCGAACTCAACGCACCATGAAACAACAGTTTTAATTTAATTAATTAAATCCGTGTTTTGGTTAAGAACCACGAAGGAGATAAAAAGGAAGGTCCGAGACTCTTACCTCAAGCAGCCGATCGAAGATCCGTCGCGGAGGAAGAGACATCGCAGAAGAACGTTGTCGGCGTCGCGGATCACGGCGTCGCGTCGTCGATTTCCGGGTTCGGCGTTCTTCGCGTTCTTCACGTTCTTCGCGTTCTTCGCGTTCTTCGTGAAGGAGGCTGAAGGTTCAAGGATCCTTTCTCAACGAATAATCCTCCAAAAGAAAAAGGTTGGTCTTATTTTATTATTAGGCCAACACACGAAAAAGGGTAAGTAACGACCCATCAATTCGTTGAATTAATTCAACGAAAGAACAACTCATTTAATTTATGAAATAAACCGCCCAATTAAATGGTCTGTTAAGAATTTAGAAAACGCGTCAGTTGACTTTCATAATGATGGGTTTTCACGGGTGCGTTACTTAGCGGAAAGAAACGGCGGGGCTCGTGCGGGCCCCACCTCACAAATATCCTACAAAGGGGGTAGGATATTTCTGGATATCATCCTATCCGGTTCAACTCAGTTCAAGACGCCTTTAAGTGGCTTCAAGTGGCTTCCAAGTGGCTTATGTGAAATAAAATAAAGTTGTCGAAAAATTATTTTATTTCTTAACTTTAAGCCTGAAAATTAAAAACCACACCCGAGAAAACGCAACTCCGGAAGAGGCGTTTCTAAGCGAATACTGGCGCTGCGATTTCATCGGTGCTCTCAGAATTCGATTCGGGCACTGATTCAAAAGTTAGAAAAACTCGCTCATCCGTTCACTAAACGTACCTGAGCCAAACTTCGGAAAATGATTCCGGGCACACCGGGCCTCGGAATCAGGCGTCGTCAGAAACTGCGTTCTTGTAAAATTCTAAAGAAAATTAAGAAAAAAATTTCCTTGAATTTTACGAGTCTTTACACTAATGTTGTGGTTGAAAATATATAGAATCATTCATCCATGTTCTCAATTATTTTGGTTTACCTCGAGTTGGTTTGTTAAGGATGGTACTATTCAAATTGATTTAGTATTGATCACAAATATGTTTTAGCTGACTTGACTATTATGTGAATTTTCATTGTTTATTGGTTGCAAATTTATTTGAATAAAATTATCTAATTTGGAATTGAACTGTTTTCAAACCTAGTCAAACAATATTTCTAACTTGGTGAACATTACAACTTGTATGATTTATTAAATCCATTCAAGATCTTCTAATACAATTGATATCTAAATTACCAATGAATCCCCCTATTTCCTCATATATTTAGTTTTTTGGGTTACACATTAGTTTCCGTTTTCTAATTAGTTACATATTTGTTTTCAAAAGTAGGAAATTCACCCAATTGAAGAGAGATGAAGGAAAAAAATGATGGAGAAAAATCATCGAATGGCGGAGATGGGAGTTCCACCATTAGTTCCTACAATGATTACTTTATTTCAAATATATATATTTAATAAATATGTAATGTGATGTGATTAATTTTTTTTGTAAACATTTTTGTAGGATCCACCTATACGTCGACAGTTATTCGATGAGGAGCCTAGTATTGGTCCTAGTACTCAGACCGGTGGTACGAGGGGGGTTCGTACCAGAGGTAAATGAGCAGATCATTGTACCCAACTAGACCCTGCCCCTCCCACTGACATGTCCTCCTTCCCACATTCTTATCTCGGTGTGTCTTTAGGGATACACATGATATTTAGGCCTCCCATGTTTTCACTACCTTTTTCATCTTATAACCCATATTTTTCATATCCCATGATGATTCCCACTCCCCAGCTAGAATCCAATCATACAATTGTCCCATAGTCTTTTCCTTCTACTTTTGCCTCTTTGAGCTTCTATATTCCATCGTCTTTGACTCCTGTTCAACCACAGGGTGTTCCATTAGTTTTTGTGGATCCAGCGATGCTCAGTGATCAGACTGGCGCAGGTATATTTGTAGAACCCTAACAAATTTTTATACCAATATTTATCTTCATTATAACATTTTTTGATAAAACATTTGTTTTTATTTCATGACAGATACATATACTGATAGGAAGCAGGGGCAGGGGTGTACACGCATGCATGCGGTGTGGAAACACCACACATAGGTAATGGTGGATTACAATGAAGACAACCAAATGGTTGAGGAAACAGGGAAGCAATGTCGGAGTTTTTGGCGATGCTTGCCAAATACTCCGACATCATTCCCATCAGCACGCTCTCATGGAGATAGTTGCCACATGAGGTCAAGGATAG
Source organism: Viscum album (assembly GCA_963277665.1). Classification (NCBI taxonomy): domain Eukaryota; kingdom Viridiplantae; phylum Streptophyta; class Magnoliopsida; order Santalales; family Viscaceae; genus Viscum; species Viscum album. Next base: position 404,694,797 of record OY728142.1, read on the forward strand.
AGTTTGGGTAGAGATATGGGTAAAAAAATCTGTTGTTTTTAATTCCTTGAATTATTTTTGTATTTATATGAATTAAAATTTTGGTTTCAGCTTCGGTTTAACATTCCTGATGGTGAGGGTGCATGAATGGCACGTCTAATGGATTTAGGTGAGCTTTGGAGAGCCTAAAAGAATGAGTTGTGTATTGGCTAGCGTGCTAGAGTTGGAACTGAGTTAGAGGAGGTACCTGTCATGGATGATTGTCCTATAGAGTAGTATCAACAGATGATTACTCATTGGATGACTACTTAGTTTAAGGTATTAATTGAATTTGAGGTATTTAAATAATAAATTTCATGTTTTTCATTAATATTATCTTTTTCATTATTGATTTTTATTTAGGAATCATCTATAAGAAATAAAAAAAACATTGATGCAAAAAAATACCTCCACGTAATGGGACGTAATACGATTCCAGATCATGAGAGGAAGCTGGTATGAAAATTTTTTATAAGTTTTATTTATGACTTAGAGTTTCTTTTTTTTCCTCAATTATTTAATAATTTTCTAATGTTTTCATATAACTTTAGTTTTAAATGTCATTGTAGAGGAAAAAAATGAATATTGAGGGATGTGTGCCTTGAGAAAAACTGTTTTGCTCGAGTAGACGGAAAAAGGATGGAAGTTCCATCAACGAACCGACTAAGCAGCAGATTGTAAGTTTTAATATGTTGATTTTATATTTTAATATCTATTTCATAACTTAATAATACATTTATATTTTTAATAGGATGCTTTAGATGCCCTCAATGCCTATGAAAAAGACAATTTTCGGCCAACAGATCACGTACATCAGGTGTTGGGAGAGGAGCATTCTGGCAGAGTACGCTGCCGACCTAAGATAGCCCTAAAGAAGTATTGGCCCTCCTCAAGTATGATTTGAAGTTCCACTGAGCTGTAGCAAGTTAGGGCACATGCAGAACATGCTAACAAAAGGGCCATAGAGACGGGAAAACAATCTGCTAGGGAAAACCATGCATTTATGAAATTTATTGAAGTTCTACATCCAACACTTACACCAGAGGCCAGTCTAGCTTTTGATGAAAATATGTTGTTGATACATTCTATATATGGTGCACTAGTTGGAAGTTCTAGTGGTGGTCAATACGATGTCCAACATGACGATGATGATGGCAAGGAGTTTGATGTGGAAGAGGAGGGAGAGGAGGAGGGAGAGGTGGAGGAGGAGGGCGAGGAGGAGGGTGAGGGCGAGGAGGGGGGCTTGGAGGAAGGAGGGGAAGATGATGAGGACAATGATGACCACGCAGATGAGGGTGATGATGATGGTGATGATAGTGATGGTGATGTGGGACAAATTGATCCGTTGCATTTTTTGACTAATATTTCTGAGATTTTATGTCTAATCTATTTTTGCTGTTGGTTTTATCTAGACCTGTAGTTTAGTTTTGTAGTTGAGTTATTTTTATATATTGTATGTTTTCATGGATGTTGATGTCTTTTAGTGGTTGCGGTGTATCTTGCGCATGTTTGTAGAGTTTTGTGTGTTTGGGAAATCCCCAGACAACCCCCTAGACAGCCCCACGGACAGTCCCCCCCACCCTCCTCCATGGACCCCAGACAGCCCCCGGACATCCCCCAGATAGCCCCCCGAATAGCCCCCACCCTCCTCCTTGGCCCGTAGACAACCCCCGGACAGCCTTCAGACAGCCTCCCGAACAACCCCCCACCCTCCTCCTTGGTCCCCGGACAGTCCCCTAGACATCCCCCCCGAACAGGCCCCCCACCCTCCTCCTTGGTCCCAGGACAACCCCCCAGACACCCCCCAGATAGCCCCCCGAACATCCCCCCACCCTCCTCCTTGGTCCCCAGATAGCCCCACAGACACCCCCTAGACAGCCCTCGAAAATCCCCAGATAGCCCCCGGACAGCCCCCCGGACAACCCCCCACCCTCCTCCTTGGACTCTGGATAACCCCCCGGACAACCCCCCACCCTCCTCTATAGACCCTGGACATCCCCCCGAATAGCCCCCACCCTTTTCCTTGGACCCCAGACAGCCCCCTGAACATCCCCCCCACCTCCTCCTTGGTCCCCGGATAACCCCCTAGACACCCCCAGACATCCCCCCGAACAGCCCCCCCACCCTCCTCCTTGGACCCCGGACAGCCTCCCAGACAACCCTCCAGACAGCCCCCCCGCCCTCCTCCTTGGACCAAGGAGAGCCACCCGGACACCCCCCGAACAGCCCCCCGAACAGCTCCCGGACAGCCCCCCACCCTCCTCCCTGGACCCCGGACAACCCCTACCCTCCTCCCTGGACCCCTAGACAACTTCCACCCTCCTCCTTGATTTCACATGCCTTTTTTTCACTGATCATGCAATGTTATTTAGGATTATTCTTTTTTTGTATTACTGGAATTATATGAATGTCTTAGTAAGCTTATTAGCCCATGCTCATCAAATGCATTTGATGACATGCTTTAAATTGAATACAAATCCTGGTTGTACATTCTCAATGTTATGTGAATTATTCCTTGTTTGATTTGGTTTACTTGTCAATTGTTAGGATAAGACATGGGTTACATGTTAAGGACTCATGGACGGACTCATCATGCACAGGGAATTAATACTGGAAATTCTAGGATGAATGCTTTGGTTTCAAGGTGAGGGCTACCGGGATGGTTTCTATTACTCATGAGCGATATTGGTTCCTTGAATATAAACCAAGGACATGTATATTTTTTAATATGGTAATACCATGCCTCAGGTGATACCTGGTCCCCTATGTGAGATACTTGGCAAGAAAGGCCGCCTAAATCTGAGGCGCGGTGTGGCTGGGATTTTAAGTGAACAGAACAACTGGCATATAGAAAACTGACCAAACACATTCAGATTCTATTGATACTTTATCAAAATGATCCATGGGTCATAAGTGACGTGTACGAGTCATCCCCGACTCAGTCTGAGTCACGGTGTGGTCGGGATCACTCCAAGTGTCTCTCTTTTGTTTAAAATGGATAACATTTTAAGTACATACGGAAAACCGACCAAACTAATTATTATTGTGTTGATACTTTAGAAAAACGATCCATGGGTCATATGTGACGTTTACGAGTCAACCCCTCCTTAATCTGAGGCGTGGTGTGGCCGGAACCACTCAAAGTGTCTCTCTTTTGTTTCAAAAGGACTTCATTTTAAGTGAAAACATCAACTGGCATATGGAAAACTGGCCAAACGCATTTGGATTGTGTTGATACTTTAGTAAAATGATACATGGGTCATTAGAGATGTGTACGAGTCAACCCCATCTAAATATGAGGTGCGGTGTGGCCGGTACCACTCCAACTATGTCTCTTTTGTTTAAAATGGACATGATTTTAAGTGAAACGAACAACTGGAATATGGAAAACCGACCAAACACATTAGGATTCTATTGATACTTTATCACAATGATCCATGTGTCATATGTGACGTGTATGATCCAACCCGTGCTCAATCCGAGTCGCAGTGTGGCCGGGATCACTCTATGTGCCTCTCTTTTGTTAAAAATGGACAACATTTGAAGTACATACGGAAAACTGACCAAACACATTCAGTATCTGTTGAAACTTTAAGATAACAATCCATGGGTCATATGTGACGTGTACGAGTCAACCTCGCCTCAATACGAGGCATAGTGTTGTTTATACCACTCAAAGTGTCTATCTTTTGTTTAAAATGGACTTCATTTTAAGTGAAAACAACAACTAGCATACAGAATACCGACCAAACAGATTCTGATTGTGTTGATAATTTAGAACAATGATCCATGGGTCATATGTGATGTGTACGATTCAACCTTGCCTCAATCCATGATGCGGTGTGGCCGACACCATTCATAGTGTCTCTCTTTTGTTTAAAATGGACATCATTTTAAGTGAAAACATTTGACACACAAAAAACTAAAAAAAAACATTTAGAATGTGTTGATGCTTTAGGAAAATGATCCATGGGTCATATGTGACTTGTACGAGTCAACCCCGCCTCAATCCGAGGAATGGTGTGGCCGGGATCACTCTAAGTGTCTCTCTTTTGTTTAAAATGGACAACATTTTAAGTACATACGGAAAACTGACCAAACAGATTATGATTCTATTGATACTTTATCACAACAATCCATGGGTCATATGTGACATGTAAGAATAAACCCTGCTTCAATTTGAGGCACGGTGTGGACGAAACCACTCAAAGTGTCTCTCTTTTGTTTCAAAAGGACATCATTTTACGTGAAAACATCAACTGGCATATGGAAAACTAACCAAATGCATTCAGACTGTGTTGATACTTTTGGAAAATGATCCATGGGTCATTTGAGACGTGTACAAGTCAACCTTGTATAAATCTGAGCCACAATGTGGCCAGTACCACTCTAACTATGTTTCTTTTGTTTAAAATGGACAGTATTATAAGTGAAAAGAACAACTGGCATATGAAAAGATGACCAAACGCATTTGGAATCTATTGAAACATTAGGAAAACAATCCATGGGTCACATGTGACATGTACAAGTAAACCACACCTCAATTTGAGTCACGGTGTGGCTGGAACCACCCAAAGTGTCTCTCTTATGTTTAAAATGGATAACATTATAAGTACATATGGAAAACTAACCAAACAGATTCTGATTGTGTTGATACTTTAGAAAAACAATACATGGGTCATTTGTGATGTGTATGAGGCAACCCAACCTCAATCCGAGGCGCAGTGTGTCCGGTACCACTCAAAGTGTCTCTCTTTTATTTAAAAAGAACATCATTTTAAGTGAAAAAAACAACTAAAATACGAAAAACTGACCAAACACTTTCATAATATGTTGATACTATAGGAAAACGATCCATGGGTCATTTGTGATGTGTACGAGTTAATATCACCTCAATCCGAGGCATGGTGTGGCCTGTATCACTCCAGGTGTATGTATTTTGTTTAAAATTGACATAATTTCTAGTAAAAACATCTGGTATACGAAAAAACGATCATATTATGAATGGAATTCCAGATTCTACATTTAAATTTCATCTAAATTTTAAATTTGATTCTAAATGAATTATGTATGTTTATAATTACGTTATGAATTATGATTTAATTCTGGATGTGTATAGTTCGAGGATGCATTATATGTTAAATGTGTATGAATTTGTTCTGTATATGTATGTGTTAGTTGGTTATTGCAGGTACAATAATTGTATATGTATGTGTTAGTTGATTATTGCAGGTACAATAATTGGAAATGAGAGGGAATTGTAAAGGAGAGGGAATGGACACCCTGCTCTGTGCCTGCTGTTCAAATTGCAGGTTGCTGTGCAATTTGCACAGCATAGGCTAAGCCAATGGTTTCGAACCGTTGGCATAGGATTATCTGTATTTTTTTACCAATGGTTATCTATGAACCATTGGTGAAAAACATTTCCCAATGGTTTATGAAACCATTGGGAAAGAAGTCATATGGTTGGTTGTCCCAATAGTTTAAGCCAAACTGTTGGAAAAAACTATCCCAATGGTTGTGCCAAACCGTTGGGATAGGTTCATTTTTCTAACCTATCCCAATGGTTCTATGTAAACCATTGGTAAAATATTTCCCAATGACTTACTTACCAAAGGTTTTCATAACCGTTGGTATAAGATATACCAACGGTTCTACAGGTTTTCCGAATGGTTCAGAACCGTTGGGAAATTGTCCATTTCCAGTAGTGAATCTTCCAATACCTGACCTAATTTCTTCATTAATTCACTACCCACATCCTAGATACATTATTTTTTATCACAAATACATACTAATAATCCATTGGGTTCTTACCTAAAGAGGTTTCCCAAATAAGAGGTATCATGCTTAATCGACCATCTTTATTTTATTACGTCTTACAACTATTTTATATATTATTAAATTAAAATCATATAATAACAAAAATATATAAAATATAATTTTATTTCATTATTATAATTTAATAAACTAAATCCACCTCCTCTTATATTAAATGGTATATGAAATCATCATTCATGTATATGGTGGACTACCGCCTCGCGAACCAATGACATTTTGTTCCACAATTTATTTTCAGGAATTGATATAATTATATATTAAAGGTATATATATATATATATATATGATATTTTAACATATTTATACCTATTAAGTTATTATATCACATATACCTTCTTACTTCTCATTCTATGAGGGATACGATAACATCGCTCATGTATCCAACGAACTACCGCCTTGCAATGCGATGCGATTCGTTTTTAACTAATACTTTACATAGAGGGTAATAAATATAATTATAATAAATTTATGTGATCTCAATGAAATAATTATGATATTAACTACATATTTATCATTTTAAAATGATAATATATCATTTTATTTCTTACCTTTCTACTCACTGAAAAATGATAACATCGTTCGTGCGTATGTGTGGACTACCGCCTCCACGAAGTGATGTGACTCATTTTTTATCACAAAAAATAATGGATTATATATATAATTATATTTAAATAAATAATATATTATTTATTATATTATTATAATTATTTAAATATAAAATAATATATACCTACCTTCCATAATGATCATTGAAAATGATGTGCTACTCATGCGTACATACAGTCTACCATCTCCATGATTGTAATGTAGTTCATTTTTCATAACCATATTTTATTATTTTTTTTAAAATTAAAATTTATGTGCAATTATTATAAATATTTAATGATTATTATTCTATTTATGATTAAATAATGACCTCTTTTACCATAGTCAACACACCTAAGTTGTTCTGAAACAATGAACCAAACATCCTCAAAACACCCAATGTGGACTTAATTGACTACGTAGTTTAATATGTCATTAAAAAAATAAATAGTTAAATTATAAGGTATTAAAACTTAATTTTTTTAAATAAAATAATTTATATAAGATTATTATATAAGATTTAATAGGCACACATGGAATGTCTGGACTCCAAGTAAGTGTTTTTCATCTCAGTTTTTATTTATATGGGACATATGTAATATTCAACACTTTTTTATTGTGTGGTGTATATACTAAAAATTGTACATGTAATATCATTAATCCTATATAAATCATGATATTATTTGTTTCAATTTTAATTAATTTATCCAAGGGGATCTGACTTGAAGGTTACCAAGTGATAAAGAATTTTATAACTCAATTTATTTTCATTGGGTTATATTACCTCTTAATTATCGTTGATATTATAAGATTATGTCTGTGATTTTTTTTATGGTCATAGTTTATATTTAATTAATTTTATGTGGATTTAAATTTTGTATACATGTTTTATTCAAGGATTAATTATCACTCCAATGTTATTGTAACGCCCCGACCCCAGTTACCCAGAGTCGGTGCATTATTGCGTAACATTGGCATGATCACAAAAGATCAAGTCTCGAAAGACCGATTAGTTTAGTAGCCTTGGAAACACTAGATAAATTCATAAATGTTACATTACATCATAAATTGAAAAACTAAAATAAAAAAGTCTCCATAGTCCACACTCATATCCTCTTCTGACTATCCATACAGGTCATTCATAAAATACTTCTTCACATCCTGGAAAATATTAAAACATTGAAAGGGGTGAGCTCAGATGCTCAGTAAGGATAACAATATTGTGGAAGCTTTCATAAATAAAAATTTACATTTAAGGCAATGTATAACTAAAACAAAATCCTTTTTAAACTTTAACTTCAGCATAATATAGAAAAAATAAAATTAAATAATGCCATTTACTTATTGACATGGATATTCTACTGGTCAAATAATCACATGCAATATTAATAACCACTTTCATAATGATGGAATGCATAATACCAGACTCTCATAACCACGTAGCCAAGGCCTCGTGCCAAGACTACAAATAATATTTTTTCAAGGCCTCGTGCCAAGATAGTAGTTTGTCTCATGAGACCAGCCGATGCATCGAGGAGCTATAGCGGGCTCCACCCGTCACTTATTAATTCCAATGCATTCCTCATATGAACAGGGTTAAACATATCATAAACCATAAAATAATCATATCACATAAAATATTCATAAATGAAACCTAACATTTCCACATTTCAATCACAAGATATCAATACAACAAATTTATATAATAAAAACACTTTCAAAACCATTTTCAGTACCAAAATAAAAGAAAATTTAAACTTGATATTTATTTTTCATTTTAAAAAAGTTATGGCCTGTAGAGGAAGAAGAAACTCAAATAATGTTCATGGCGGTGGGGAAGTCGTTGTCGCCACATATGTAAGAAAAAAATATTCCTTTTGTCATTTAGTAACACTCTTCGTATAAAAATATTCCTTTTGAATAAACGTAAAAGTCAAAGGCTTTTATACACAGTATAAAAGAAATTTGTGTATAAAACAAAATATGCCTCAATGAATGGAGATTGAGAAAAAGTCCCTTAAAAAGTCCATTTTTAAATAAAATATATCTATTATGTGTATTCACAATATGTACACATAAAGAAAGTATAAATAAAAGATAGGACATAATAATATCATGACATAATTTGAAAGTAGGAGATTAACCCAAAGAATGGAAATTGGGTTAAGAAATTTCCTTACCTCGTGTCCGAATTCACTCGACCATTCATTGATCTCCTGAATAATAAAATAGAGTTAATTTATAAGTTCTTAAGAACCTTTTTAAAGTTTTTTATTCCTTTTATATCACTTATTACCATGTTATGAACATTATGTAATTATTTAAGTTAATAATGGTTGTTTTGTCGATCTTTGGTACTTTAGTCAAAAATAAACTTCTTATAATTACAAGTTGTTCATGTGGTGATATATCCATTATATCCAGAATTATATTCATGATATAGATATCATATATCTCATATATATCCAGTATATACATGCATTTTTAATATTCCATAACGTTTAGAGGTAAGAAATGAAATGCACCGTTCATGGAGATGGTAAGACGTACGTACGCATGAACGCTACTTTCATTTCTATTTCATATTTAATGAAATCATAATTATATAAAGGTATATTATAAGTCCAGTATAATATCATATATAATATCATTTACTCTATCCTTTATACATCCCACATATGGGATTAACGATTCAAATCACTTTGAGGGGGCGGTAGTCCGCACTTCCTAAAATGAAAATATCGTGTTTACCCATAATGGAAACAATAAAGTTATGACATAAATGAAAAATACAGAACCTTAAGTAAAACATAAAAATATTATATATAATATATATAAATATAGTGACATATTAATGGCCACCTTTTAAGGTGTTATATGAGTGTTGAACAATCATCATTTTGTGAGGCAGAAATTCACCATCCAGAGAAACAGTATGTTCTTTAACCATTAGATTTAGGTGAGTGTAAGTGTAGCTCAAATAATTCTTATAACAACATCCTAGTATATTGAGGATACTGGTTTTGTTACAAAATAAATGAATAATAAGAGTTTAGGGGGTTGGATAAGAAAAATAAAACAAAATAACATAAGAGAAGATGTTACCTTAAAATCGGGTAACTCTTTTGATTTGAGCCAAAGGCTTCCTTGGGAAGAATTCTGACCAAATTTAGGCTTCTAGGAGTAAGGGAGGGAAGTTGGGAGAGTATTTGGGCAGAGGTTGGCAGAGCCAAAAGGCTTTGAAAGTGTGAGTAAGGTGGTAGTGGTGGGGGCCTTTTTTAAGTGGAGAGGAGGGGCACTCTTGGAAAGTAATGAAATGTTACTTTATTATATAATGAGTTTCGGATTTCAAAGGCCCCAAACTTATATAATTAGAGGATAGGGTGATAAGGGTTCGAAATATACTCATCCAATAGGTTTTTGACAAGTGTAAGCCTTGGATTTTACATTATCGTTTCATTTTATTTAAATCGTTAATTAATGAGGTAATCGCTGCATCATCATGGTGTCATAAATAATTTAATTTATATAATGTCTAAAAATTATAAAAAAAATATCCTGATGTAGGAAATCTTTTTATCTTTCTAATGAATATTTATAGTCAAAAATATGACTTGTATAACCCCATTTAATTTTTTTTAATAAAACAACTTATGTTTGTGACATTTTTATTTTAACTTTAAATAAAAGTTATTTATGTCATTTTCCTACCAAAGTGGCTCCATGGGGTCCCCAAGTTGACCCATGGATTGTCTTGGTCGTCCAGGACACATAAAATAGGGGTAGGACAAGTGTAAATGTATTTTTATATTTTTATAATATCATTTTTACCTTAAATTTCACTAATTACCTTTAACCGCGATTAATTAAACTTCAAAGTTACTATTCACCAAAAAATTATTTTAATCCCATTGAACCACATATTACTTCCTAATGACAACCATGTATGTCGTATTTTTGAAAATCAAATCGAAGAAGTGGTAATGTTTCATTTAAACGAAAAATCAGTTTTTTAACTACCACTTAGTGGTTTCACTATTCATCAAAAATTGAAGTTTTTCAGAACAATGCCAAAATTTCACCCTAATCTATAATTGATATTCCGAATTCATAAATTAAGAATATTTTACAAAATTAAAAACATATAAGTTTCATTAATTTATTTTATAATTAATTCCCACTGTCAAAATAAATAGCGTGTTTTTAAGAAACAATATATATCCAAAGATTGACAATTGTTTATGTCTAATTTCAAAGTGAAATTAATTATAATTAACACCATTGGATAAAATGGTAAAAATATATTCTAATTATACTTTAAAACCACTCAATATTATAATTTATCACTATATATTATTATGATTAAAAAAGTGATTTTTAAGTATTTTTTACTATTCATAAAAAATTGGAAGTTTCAGAAAAATACAAAAAATTCAACATATGCTAATTTCGATATTCCAAATCCAAAAAACAAAGTCCATTTGGAAAGATAAAATTTATAAAATTTCAAAAATTAGGTATCACTATTCATAATGGGTACTTTGATTGGTTGTGGTGTGTTAGGATCTTGAACTTGCGGACAATGCAAGCAATTAAATTATTGAAAGAGAAGTGTATCATGAAAGCTTGGGGTGTTAAATTTTCCCCTCCAATAAATTGCGTCCTCGCAATTTGATATTTTTCTTTGAAAATAAAAGGTTGAAAATAGAAAATACCTTTGTAGAAAACCCACATCGGAAATAAGGGTAATAAAATTTAGCCTTAATAAGAGGGAAAGGGAAATGAAAAAGTCACCACCAAATTATGATCTCGATAAGGAGAACATTGGTGGCAATTAGAGAAATATAATTGGAGGAAAAATGTAAATATTTTTAGGAAGTGATTGAGGTCATCAATCACAAACAAGTGTAAAATTGAGGGCCTCAAAGCCTTCAATCTATGTTGATTTAAATTATTATCTGTTAAACAAGACACAAGGTATTAGGATAACACATTTTTTGTTTTAATATCCCTTTACTAAAGTTTAAGAATTAATTTTTTCATAGAATAAGTGATAGGTATATATATATTTATTCTTGACAAGTAGAGTTTCAACCTTCAACTAATTTCTACCACAAACTCATCTTTCACTCAAAAAGATAATAGAACTAAAAAAATATTATATTCATCCTAATTGTACAAGGTTAAAAATATTAACACATACCATTTAGATTAGGAAAACTATTTTGTAATAACCAGGGACTTCCTATAGGCTATTGGTAGGTAATAAAGGCCTATCACACTATGGTTGTCGGTTCGATTCCTGCAGCTTTGTCCGATGTGACGGGTTATGCCCCACCTTGCAGGTTGTCCTTTTCCTAAAACTATAATATTATAATATTCCAAAAAAATCTTCAGAAATGTTTTAACCTTAAACAATACTATCCAAAGATCAACTTAATCCATTCCAACCTTTATAGTTATCCAAAATACTTCTTTCCAACTCACAGTCCAAATTTTATAAGGAAGGTAAACATAATGAAGATCCTTTTTTCCATGTAACAACATGTGAACACCTTCATCATGTATTCTTTTAAAACAATGAAACATACTGAATTAACATAAATCCTTATTCATTACATTCATGATCCCTTATTCCTTATAGAATACTAGATATACCCCTTCTATCCAAAAATGTATACAAATCATTAATCAGTTTCGAGGAAGTTAAGAATATCCAATATAATTTATCCAAATCAATCATGTATTATTCCAAAATTACTATCTCGGTATCAGAACCATATTATGGTTTCTCTTTCTCTCAACCATATATTTTTCCAAAAATTTAACCTGCTGTGGAGTCACTTTTCTTGGTTCCATACAATCTCAAGTCCTTGATGAAATAGTACTGCAGTACAATCCTTATATACTCCATAATTATTATAACCAGTACATCATTGATACAACACTCAAATGACATAATTATTTAATAACAACATAAGAACTCTAATCATTCCTCCTCACCTGTGTTAGTATCATAACTTGATTATTATCCAATAACATCATTTGGGGCATACTCTGATGATTTGGAAATTGGTTTGCGTAGTGTCCCCACTCCTTGCAGATGAAGCATTGTACATTTGAAACCTTTTTCTTACCCTTAAAGTCACGCACTTGGTGTCCTTTTTCTCCACACTTATAACAAACTCCCATTCCATTCAAGAAAGTTCCAAGGTGTTTCTTCCCATAGTTATCACATATTGGAAAATTCTTCTTTTCCCTCGTCCCTTTATCCATCATTCTCTCTTCCATACTTTTCTTCTCTTTCATCCATTAAAATCCATAAGACTCAGAGAATTCTATACTTATCTTATTAACACATGATACTATTTCTTCATATGTTGAGAACACATGGGAGACTATTTCCCTTCTAAATGTTGGCTTAATAATGTGAAAGATATGATCCTTCTTACTCTTTGGATCATACGTATTGATGGAGTTCATATTCCTTCTACTGGGCGCCATTTCTATACAATGGCATAAACTAGGTTAGTTTATGAATCGAAATACATAATAACAAACTTGCAAAACACTTAACATAAATTGAACTATTTATGGATATAATCCATAATCATAAAAATGTTTTCTTTGAGGAAGTATATATTCATAAGCCCTTCATAATGGTTTGTAAAGAAAATGATAATTATCCTAAGCGTATCCCTCGGGAGTGTCGTAACCAAGAGTGCAGAAAGACCCGTTGTCATGTACCAGTTCCCGTTCGAGTCTAGCTCAAAGCAGTGTTTTCGGGTTTTACCCCTAGGAACATCTGTGCCAGAGTCGCCTCTACCTGCTCATATCCAGATAGGGATGTATTGCTCGGAAAACTAATAAAATATATATAATACCAAAATTCTAGGAAGTTTTTCTATACTAATCCTAAAATTCTATCTTAGGGATATGTTCTTTAATCAGAGTTTATCTAAATCTATCTTCCAAGCTTAGTACTAAACTGCCTTCGATACCAACTGTAACACCCCGACCCCAGTTACCCAGAGTCGGTGCATTATTGCATAACATTGGCATGATCACAAAAGATCAAGTCTCGAAAGACTGATTAGTTTAGTAGCCTTGGAAACACTAGATACATTCATAAATGTTACATTACATCATAAAGTGAAAAAGTACAATAACAAAGTCTCCATAGTCTACACTCATATCCTCTTCTGAATATCCCTGCAGGTCATTCATAAAATACTTATTCACATCCTGGAAAATATTAAAACATTGAAAGGGGTGAGATCAGATGTTCAGTAAGGATAAAAATATTGCGGAAGATTTCATAAATAAACATTAACATTTAAGGAAATGTATAAATAAAACAAAAGACTTTTTAAACTTGAACTTCAGCATAATATGGAAAAAATAAAATTAAATAATGTCATTTACTTATTCACATGGATATTCTACTGCTCAAATAATCACATGCAATATCAATAACCACTTTCACAATGATGGAATGCATAATTCCAGACTATCATAATCACGTAGCCAAGGCCTCGTGCCAAGACTACAAATAATATTTTGTCAAGGCCTCGTTCCAAGACACTAGTTTGTCTAATGAGACCTGTCGATGCATCGAGGAGCTATAGCGGGCTCCACCCGTCACTTATTAATTCCAATGCATTCCTCATAAGAACATGTTTAAAAATATCATGAACCATAACATAATCATATCACATAAAATATGCATAAATGAAACATAACATTTCCACATTTCAATCACAAGATATCAATACAACACCTTGATATAATAAAAACACTTTAAAAACCATTTTCAATACAAAAATAAAAGAAAATTTAAACTTGATATTTATTTTTTCATTTTAAAAAAAGTTATGGCCTGTAGAGGAAGCCGAAACTAAAATAATGGTCATGGAGGAGGGGAAGTATTTATCACCACATATGTAAGAAAAAACCATTCCTTTTGTCATTTAGTAACACTCTTCGTATAAAAATATTCCTTTTGAATAAACGTAAAAGTCAAAGGGGTTTATACACTGTATAAAAGAAATTTGTGTATAAAACAAAATATGCCTCAATGAATGGAGATTGAGAAAAAGTCCCTTAAAAATACCATTTTTAAATAAAATATATCTATTATGTGTATTCACTATATGTACAAATAAAGAAAGTATAAATACAAGGTAGGACATAATAATATCATGACATAATTTGAAAGTAGGAGATTAACCCAAAGAATGGAAATTGGGTTAAGAAATTCCCTTACCTCGTGTTCGAATTCACTTGACCATTCTTTAATCTCCTCAATAATAAACTAGAGTTAATTTATAATTTCTTAAGAACCTTTTTCAAGTTTTTTATTCATTTTATATCACTTATTACCGTGTTATGAACATTAAGTAATTATTTACGTTAATAACGGTCGTTTTGTCGATCATTGGTACTTGAGTCAAAAATAAACTTCTTATAATTACAAGTTGTTCATGTGGTGATATATACATTATATCAAGAATTATATTCATGATATAGATATCATATATCTCATATATATCCTGTATATACATGCATTTATAATATTCCATAACGTTTAGAGGTAAGAAATGAAATGCACCGCTCATGGAGACGGTAAGCCGTACATACGCATGAACGCTACTTTAATTTCTATTTCATATTTAATGAAATCATAATGATATAAAGGTATATTATAATTCCAGTATAATATCAAATATAATATAATTTACTCTATCCTTTATACATCCCACATATGGGATTAGCGATTCAAATCACTTTGAGGGGGCGGTAGTCCGCACTTCCTAAAATGAAAATATCGCGTTTACCCATAAGGGAAACAATAAAGTTATCCCATAAATGAAAAATACAGAACCTTAAGTAAAAAATAAACATATTATATATCATATATATAAATATAGTGACATCTTAATGTCCACCTTTGAAGGTGTTATATGAGTGTTGGACAATCATCGTTTCGTGAGGCAGAAATTCGCCATCCACAGAAACAGTATGTTCTTTAACCATTAGATGTAGGTGTGTCTAGGTGTAGCTCGAATAATTCTTATAAAAACATCCTAGTATATTTAGGATACTTGTGTTGTTACAAAATAAATGAATAAAAAGAGTTTATGGGGTTGGATAAGAAAACAAAATGACATAAGAGAAGACATTACCTTAAAATCTGGTAACTCTTTTGATTTGAGCCAAAGGCTTCTTTGGGAATAATTCTGCCCAAAGTGAGGCTTATAGGAGTAAGGGAAGGATGTTGTGAGAGTATTTGGGAAGAGATTGGCCAAGCCAAAAGGCTTTGAACGTGTGATTAAGGTGGTAGTGGTGGGGGCCTTTTATAAGTGGAGAGGAGGGGCACTCTTGGAAAGTAATGAAATGTTACTTTATTATATAATGCGTTTCGGATTTTAAAGGTCCAAAACTTATATAATTCGAGGATAAGTTGATATGGGTTCGAAATATACTCATCCAATAGGGTTTTGACAAGTGTAATCCTTGGATGTTACATTATCTTTTCATTTTATTTAAATCGTCAATTAATGAGGTAATCGCTGCATCATCATGGTGTCATAAATAATTTAATTTATTTAATGTCTAAAAATTATAAGAAAAATATCATGATGTAGGAACTCTTTTTGGATTTCTAATGAATATTTATAGTAAAACATATGACTTTTATAACCCCATTTAAAAATTATTTTAGTAAAACAACTTATGTTTGTGCCATTTTTATTTTAACTTTAAATAAAAGTTATTTATGTCATTTTCCTACCAAAGTGGCTCCATGGGGTCCCCAAGTTGACCCATGGATTTTCTTGGTCGGCCATGACACATAAAATAGGGGTAGTACAAGTGTAAAGGTATTTTCATATTTTTATAATATCATTTTTACCTTAAATTTTACTAATTACCTTTAACCGCGATTAATTAAACTTAAAAGTTACTAATCACCAAAAAATTATTTTAATCCCATTTAACCACATTTTACTTCCTAATGACAACCATGTATATTGGATTTTTGAAAATAAAATCACAGAAGTGGTAATGTTTCATTTAAACGAAAAATCAGTTTTTTAAGTACCACTTAGTGGTTTCACTATTCATCAAAAATTGAAGTTTTTCAGAACAATGCCAAAATTTCACCCTAAGCTATAATTGATATTCTGAATTCAAAAATCATATATATTTTAAAAAATTCCATACATATAAGTTGAATTAATTAATTTTATAATTAATTCCCACTGTCACAACAAATAGCGTGTTTTTAAGAAACAATATATATCAAAAGATTGACAATTGTTTATGTCTAATTTCAAAGTGAAATTAATTATAATTAACACCATTCGATAAAATGGTAAAAATATATTATAATTATATTTTAAAACCACTCAATAGTATAATTTATCAGTATAAATTATTTTTATTAAAAAATTTGTTTTTAAGTATTTTTCACTATTCATAAAAAATTGGAAGTTCTCAGAAAAATACCAAAAATTCAACATAGGCTAATTTCGATATTCCGAATCCAAAAACAAAGTCCATTTTTCAAGATAAAATTTATAAAATTTCAAAAATGAGGTATCACTATTCATAATGGCTACTTTGATTGGTTGTGGTGTGTTAGGATCTCGAACTTGCGTACAGTGCAAGCTATTAAATTATTGAAAGAGAAGCATATCGTGAAAGCTCGGGGTGTTACAGTTATGATCATTGTAAGAGTTTCTTGTCTCAAAATTTCATCTTTATAAAATATTTTATGTTATACAAATATATTCTTTTATGAGGTGCATATATTTTCATTTAAAATGTTATATAATAAAACTCCATATATTCATGATTTTAAATTTTATATTTTATGTTATTCTTTCTTGGGTCTCATGATTGAGCAGTTACCAAAGTGGAAAAGGCTTTATGTTTCAATCTTCTTTCTTTCAGCTTTGTTTATATTCAAGGATTTTTTGGAGGAATTCATATTCTCTTATTTTAATGAACCAAATACATTTTATTATACTATGGTTATTAATGGGTTTCAAATTTTTAATTTACATTTCCTATATTATTTATTGATGATATATCAATAATGTTATTTTTAGGTAATACCGATCTTGTATATTCTTTCAGATCAATAATATTTCTTTTCCATATCAAAATTTTCTAATTTTTTTTAAAATTTTATTTTATAAAAAAAATATTTCATAAAAATATTTCACATGATCATTTAATATCTTTTAACATTTTTTAAAACTTTGTAAAAGGAAATTTCTTAACATTTTCCAAATTGGTAACCTTTGAATCCCTTTTTAAAAATCTTTATAAAATAATGTTAATTTTTAACATTTGTGACATGAATAAATTTTCAACCATCATTTACAATATTTTAATTTATGTTTAATTTATATGTTTCCAAGTTTGTTTTCAATGAAAAATATTTTCACAATATTTTATGTATATTTATTTTTAAAAAAGATTTTTCAAAATGAAAAGGTTATTTTCCTAAAAAACGGGTTTAATGATCATTTAATGGTATTTACACTCATGAATATTAAAAACACTAATTATTAATCATGATCCAATGAGTATATTTTTTAATGATACCATATTCATTATTTATTTGGATGTATTAATATTGTTTCAATGGTATTGACTTAGAGTGCATTTCTTTTCCACAAGTTAATCATGTTTCGAAGATATTTTAATGGAACCTGTTTCTTTTTCATGGGTTAATAATTTTTTAAAGATATTTTTATTATAACCATTAATTTTTCATGCGATAATCATGTTTGAAAAATATTTTTATGTAAACCATTTATTTTCTAAATGTTAATCATGTTTTAAATAGATTTTCATGGAACTCATTTATTTTCCATGGTTTAATCATCTTTCAAAGATATTGTTATGGAACCCATTTCTTTTCCATAGTTTAATAATTGTTAAAATATATTTTATTGTAATCAGTTTATTTTCCAAGGCATAATAAAGTTATGGAAGGAATAATGGTTGTTTTATGAGTTTTATGATGAAATGTAATCTTTATGTACTTTATTCGTGTTGTGGTTATTGGAAATTATGTATGATATGTGAACCTAGATAACACTAGGTGATCTAGATATAGATTATATGATGGGTGAACACAAATAACATCGATTGAGTTAAATATATCTCATATGATGGGTGTAACTAGATATCCCTCAAATGCATTTGGTAATGATTATGTTCTCTATTGAATTATATTGGACGTCAATGGTAGGATTATTCTAATTGTAAGGGATCTATACGGGTTCTATGATAATGATGATCCAAGATGAATTTTTTTATATAAGATTATTATGGGGTTTTAATGTTTCATTTGATCAAGATTAATATCACATGGATCAAGATTATTGATTCTTATAACTTTCCTTTATTAAAGACTTATACCATATTTCATGATTGATGATTCAGGTATTGATGAGTATGACTTATTTTATGATTTTATCATGCACTGTTATAGGGTAATAACACCCTTATGAACTTCTTATGATCATATATGGAATTAAATTTTAATACTTATGTTCACCCTTATAGATAATTTTAGCTCACCCTTTTTATGCTTCCTTATCCCCAAGTTATCTATAATGACATTGAATGAATTATATATTTAAGGGTTTCATATGGATACTGATTAATTAATGTGAAATAAAAAAATCTAGGATAATCATGAGAAATTATCATTTTAAAAATGGGTATTTTTTAATAGTTTGTCTTAGTTAACTAAAACTGTAAACCTAAAGGTCCTCAGATATGTAAGTGATCCATTTTTTTCTTTTGATGTTGTTTATTTTGGGTGAAACAATTAGGCTAGATTCATTGGTATAAAATCCATAAATGTAAATTTTATGATTTTATCACTGGATCTAGGTGTGTGGGTTTTTTTAATTTATAATGAAGCCCTCCTATGAAGGATTTAGGTATAAACATAATGTGGTTCTTTATAGAAGTGGTATAGATCTTAACAACAAGACTTAATTTTATTTCCTCTTACAGATCATTAAAACATTAATAAAATATTATTATATAATGACATAAATATATAAAATATACTTAGATTTTATTTTTATAGTTTTAAAACCTTCATTCATATCCTATTCCATCAAATGGTGAACAAAACTCTCAATCATGTGTATGAAAAACTACCAACTGACGAACTGATGCAATCCATTTTTCATCACTGGCTCTCATGGTTGTATTCAATGGTGTATTTTAAATATTTATATTATATTTATGAAATAATTATACTTATGTAATTAAAATATCAAATTTACCATCTTAACTTTGAATCAGTTGGGAAATGATAACATCACTCAAGTGTACCTGTTGACTACCACCTCTATAATGCAATTTGACACATTTTTCATTTATTTTTACATAGTTGGTAATAAGGAAAGATTTAATGAATATATATGATATATATGATATAAAAATTAATATTTAAATGTGAATTAATATTTACTTTTTTTCTATCTATCAAGAAAATTAAAACAAAGTTCATGCTTACATACAACCAACCATCTCTATGAACAATGAAATTCATTTTTTTATTTATAAATTTTATAGATGAAAATAAAAATTTATGTAATGAATATATATTATATTTAAATCACGGTTAAAATCATGAATATAATTAAACCATGATCAAATTACACAGATCAGAAATACCAAAACAAAACAGACATGAAAAATGAAGAAGTTATCACCCAAAATAGTGATTTTAGCAATGAGTTGTTAATTAATGGATGATAAAAGGTAAAAATTAAATCATATATCATATGATAAATATGAGTATGTTTTTTTGTATAGATTTATAATAAAACTATATTTATAATAAATGAGTTTTTAATGTATATGATGTAATTCAAGGCTTGAGGTAAGGGATTCACATCTTAATTTTATTTATGTGATAGGCATGTCATATTCACCACTGGGTTCTTTTATGAAGTGTATATACTATACATGAATTTATTTTATGATTCTTATTATGAAATTTATGCATATTTAAAAATCCAACTAAGGTTATTTATTTCCTCTTTCTTATGATACAATAGTTACAAAAGTGGTAAGTGTTTTATGTTACAATCACATTGTTTATCAATATTGTTTATGATTATTCTTCCCAATGATGAATTATTATGATCTATCAATCTAAAAACTAATGAAATTTATTATCCTCTATATATTTCTTTAGAAGACATGTTTTTTTTTCATTTTACTCTCTTTAATAATAAAAGATACCAAAACAATTTTTTTATGGAAAATCGACTTTATTTCTCTATTTGGGTGAAAATACTTTCTCTTACATGTTCATGTTTTATAAAGTAATTTGAAAAAGTTTTTCTATTATACAATTATTTTTAAAATTTATTTTTACCCAGGTTTTATTTATTTACAATTTTCTTTAAAATGAATCTTCTGTTCATTTTCTAAATGAGGTACTTTTTATTTCTTACTGAAAATGTGAAAAGAATATTTGTTTTAACATGTACAACATAAATGATATTTTCATCTATCATGACCAATCAATGATTTAAATATTTTTTTACAATTTTTTGAGGTTATTTTCAAAAATTTTTTTTGCCTTAATATTTAGGATTTTATTATATTTTTAAAAGGTGATTTAAAAGTAAAAGGGTATTTTTATTAAGAATGTTTCAATGATATTTTCATGAAATTTATATTCATCATCAACAAAAACCTTTGGTGTTGCTTATTTTTTTCTTGGGATATGATCCAATGGTGCCATACTTATTATTTCTATATATGTTTTATGATTATGATAATGATATGTTTATGAGACTCATTCATTTTCCATGGGTTATACTATGGCGGATTGATGAAATGTTTATGGAACCCAATTTATTTTCAATAGTTTATGATATTATAATATGATGAATGTTAGTAATTTTTTGGAACATATATGTATAGTTTTAATTTTATAAAGGGTGGGCTCAGAATTATATTTCCATCCAATTTATTTAGCAATGTTTTATACCTCATGGGATAATTATGGAAAACAAGATGATGTGATTGATCCGCTTTTGGAAACAAGCTGATGATATTGATCCACTATGGGAAAAAAGTCAATGTTCTTGATACACTATGGGGTGCATGTGGTGATTTTTGATTCTCTATGTTATGGGAAATAGGTAGGTATACCTAATCTAATATGATTTAATGATATATTTTATTAAACTTGAAACATGAATTAGTTTTTATACTTATGATGGTTTCAAACTTTTATGAAATGAACTTATGGTTTATGATTGATTTATGTTTATTTCTTGCTATTATGATTCATGTATTTTGAAATGAAAATGTTTTATCTTCTAGATCATGTCTATTTTCCACAATATATTGGGTATGAAAATTTTAAGTTATATTCACGATCTCATCCCCGTATATATACCTTATACTTTCATATGATCATCGATTGTTATCTCCCATGTTTTCCTTTATTGAGTATATAAGCTCACCCTTTACTATGTTTCATTTCCTCATGTTATTATGAATTGTTTAATTAGGTTATGTCTATAAAGAGTACTAGGTGTGAAGATATTTTTCGGATATGTTGAAGATCTTTCATGAAATAATAAAATTTTGTATCTAGTCTCCAAAGATACTAAATGCTTATGGTCATCATGCATGAATTTATAAAAAGTGTTGAATATTAATCTAACAGATGTAATATTTATGTATAAAGTTAATAGGTTTCTATAATTGGTGTCATTTTCATCATCTAAATTATTTACCTCATTAGCATTGTCATTGTTATGAGTTTCATTCATACTGTCTGCTTCATCAATGTCCTTGAGGCCATCAGTTCTATATTCAAAGACTATTTATCATCATAGTTTGTGTTGTCAGTAGCATTAAATCATGGAAGAGGTCTTTATCACCATTCTCGTCAAGTAAATTAGGTTTATCCACCTCATTGGTATTCTAGGGGCCATCGGTAAATTTGGGGTTTTTAGAGCATTAATGTCATCAGGTCATTCTTTGGCATTATCTTTTTTAGTGTATTTGGGTTGTCTAGGTTTTTGAGGCCCTAAACATCATCATCATTTCTGGTGTTTTCAATGTCACTAACATACAATGTGTTGTTTGGTTCGTTTTGTTCATAAAATTCTTTGGTTTTATCAGGATAATCTATGTCTTTGACATTTTTGGGGTTTTCAGGGACATTGGTGAATGGGGTGGAAATGTTGTTAGCATTTCAAAGTTCATCAATGCAGTGTTCATTAACATAAATACAACATTAGTGTTGTCTATGTCATTAGGTTCATTAATTTTTATTGGATTATTAATGTCCTTGGGGTCTGCGACATCGTTAACATCAATGAAATTATCAACATTATCTATTTCATTAGCGTCATCAGGTCATCAAGGTTTTAATATATTTCAATGTCTGTAGGGTTATTGATGCCCTAAAAAACCACATAAAAGTTAACATGAATGTTAACTATAATGATGTATTTAACCATGGTGACATGTGATCACAATAGTTTTGATAAGATAGTGTTCATCAATTCCCCTGTTGAAAATGATGAAATAGTTTATATCAATGAAACACTGAATTTCAAGGACCTCAATGAATCCAATGATATTGATGGGACTAATGAATTAATTATATCAAAATAACTAATAGTACCAATGACCCTAATAACACAACTATTGATACTAATTATAATTAAACCAATGAAAGAAATTATAATGAAAAAATCAATGATCCTAATAACCTAATGAAACCAACAATGGTAAATATACCAAATATTCTAATGAAACTAAAAAAATGATGAATTTGATAGAATTTATAACCATGAAGACTCACTCAACACTAATGATGCCAATAATTCCAATAAACCTGATGATAGTAATGAATCCAATGACACAAATGATTTTATGACACTAAAAACACTAATGAAACTAATGACACTAAGAAACTAGTATTTTTGATGACACTGAACATGTCAATGAAATTGATGATACTGATGATGTTTATGTCCCCAATGAAGAAAACTATGATGAAGAGGCTAATATCCCTAATGATAATGACATCATTAATGACCTTAATTACATAGATGAAATTAAGACACTAAAAAAACTAATTACATTGATGATGCCAATAATCCTATAAATATTTATGAAAATATAACTAAAGATAATCACACCAACAACACAGACAAAATAGACAATGTTGATGACCTAAATAATGTTTTTGACATCAACAATTCCAATGAAACTGATAAACCAGATATCGTCAAGGTTATCAATGTACCCACAAAACAACTTGATAGTTTCTATACCCCTACGAATCTCAAAGGCATGGATGAACCTAATGGAATTGAAGACCTTGATAATGTTGAAAATATTTATGACGTTGATGACCAGGAAAGTGACAACAACTTCAAAAACATAGATGAGCATAATGATGTTAGGGAGCCTGATGATGATGATAAACTTGATGACCTAAACAATTTTTTCTATTCTAATTATTATGATTACTTGATGACCCCAATGAACCTAACGAAACCACGGATTTTGACAAACCTAAATAATGATGTCACTAATGACATCAATGAACCTGATGACCTCAATAACTGTAATGACCCTAGTGACACTAATGAAACCAATAAACCTTTCCAAAATAAAGATGTTTATGACACTAGATAACCTGATGATATTGATTTCCCTGAATAGACAAATGTATTTTATGTCAGAAAGTAATTTTATGACCATAATGAATCGAATTTCATTGATTAATTGATGATGTTAACGTAAATGGTTACACCAATGACATTTACAATAATTAATATGTTTGTATCGATGACAAATTTAATGAACTCGATGATACCTATGATAGTGACTACTCATAAAACATTGATAAGATCATAGAAATCAATGTCCCAAAAGAACCATGATGAAATTGATGATATCAATTAAATCATGAATATTTAATAGCTTTATGTTCCTAAAAAATTTATGACCATTGGGAATTAATGACATAGATGTCACAATTCATGTTAACAACCTCATTGATGTTGTTTTCATTGATGTTGACAACACTAATGAACCTTTTGATAAGTAATATACTAATAAACATGATGAAACTAAATATTCAAATGAGATCAATAGTCTTGATGAATATGGAAACACCATTGACAACAATGATATCCTTGAATATGATTACACTTACTATATTAATGACCCTGATGGTCCGAATTTCCACTAATACACTAATGAAACCAAACAAACTAATGAAAAAGAATCCTTTATTATCCAAATTATGAAAATTCCAATGTGATAAATTAATTATAAATCATTGATTATCCCAATAATTCCAATGAAACTAATGACCCCAATGAACCTAATGAAATTAATTATGTCAACAATAATGAGGTCACTAAAGAACCTAATGATGTTGATTATAATGTCAATCCCATAAAATAAATAATGATGATTACACTAAATACATTGATTAAACTGATGGAATCAATAAAACTGATCATACCAACACCAATAAAGACCTCTACGACCTAGATGATGATGATGATATCGATAACACTGACGATGATGATACCCAAAATCTTAATTCCATTGATAACACGAATTACCCCTAAAATGGTAATAACACTAAAAATCTGGATGAACTAATGATATTGTTGAAAATTATAGACCATATAATTCCCTTGATTTTTATGGAACTAACGATATAAGGTTGATTACATCCTCCACTAATGTTAATGACACTAATGACCCAATTAATGTGAATGAATCAGAATCCAACAATTACCTTGATAACATCGATCAGTATAGTGGAAACTATGATCATGATGAATTGGATAAGCTTGATGAAATGAATTGTGTTGACAAAAATAGGGACACTGAGGACCCTAACAACCTAGATAACACTACCTAAAATTCAAAGAATAAGGAAAAAAATCACATTGATTACCTCAACAATGACAATGATGATGAGTATATAGATTATGCTAATAATACTGGTGATGAGATCTCAATAAGGTTATTGGTGTTATTAGTAATTTTGGTATCATTGTAATATTGTTTTCATTAGTTCATTAGTATCATAAGGTTCATTTAAATCATCAGCATCAATAATATAAATTTTTATTTTGGTGAAGGAATCATCATCGATAACATATTTAGTAAGATTAGTTTCACTATTGTTGTTGGTGTTCTTAGTGCTATTAGGTCCATCATGATCATTAGTATCATTTTGGTAACCAATATCATTGGTGTTATTAGTATCATTAGGTCTTTTCCTTTATAGGATTCATCATCTTCATTGGTGTCATTATAGTGATTATAGTTATTGAGGTCATCAATATCATAGGATTCATTAGTATTTTTAGTTTCATTGGTGTCATGGTTGTTATCAGGGTCATCAACATCATTTGATTCATCGGTATCATTATTTTCATCAGTTTTATGAGATTAATTTGGTTTTTAATATCATCAGCCTCAGTAGTGCCATTATAATTGTGAAAATCATCATGTATTTCAAGGTCATTGAGGTACCCAATGTCATTGGTGTTGTTGGTTTTTTCACCATCATTGATTTCCACTGGATCCTCGAGGTATTTAATGTTGTAAGGGTTATTAGGGATGTTAATATTTTCTATTCCATCATGGATACTGGTGGAATAGGTGGTACCAGTATTATAGGATTCATTGGAATCATCAAGTGTTCAAGGTCATTAAAGAACTTAGAATTATCAATGTTGATAGGGTTATTGAGTTTATCAAGGTAATCTCAACTAGTAGCATCATTGAGGTCATCGATGTCTATAGATTCATCTTATTAGAAAAAATATTAGTTTTTCTAGAATCAAATGGGTTTTTATAATAATCAGTATCATTTGTTTCATCACCATCATCTTGGATGTAGTTTTCATTAGGGCCATTGACACTATATCCATTGCTAGTGTCATTAGCATCTTCAGGGTCATCAGTGTCATCTGTTATTAAAATTTAATCAGATTCATCGACAACCTCAAAATATAATAGTGGGGTAAAGTTCATTAGTTTCATTAGGTTCATTTGTATATTTATATTCATTGGTTCCTTGGTGCCATTAAAACTGTTGACATCAATAATTTTATTATGATCATCGACATCATTAGTGTCTCTAAGGTCATTTAAAAATTTGACATGATTAGTGGTGTTAGTTTAAACTATGAAATAAAAATCATTAGAGTTCTTAGGTTCGTCTAGATTTTAGGGCCATTTGATTCATTGGTTTCACCAATATTTACATCTTTGTTAGTTTCATCCGTGTTATCATGTTCATCATGGACAATAGAGTTTTCAGGGTCATTTGGGATATTTTTTCCTCATTTTTTCCAATATAATCAGAATCATATATTTTTCCATTGTTTCAGGGGTTCTTAATGTCTTAGTTTTGATCAATGTTGTCAAGGTCATCAATTAGTCACAATAATTTATGTCTTCAACAATGGTGGGGGTGAAATAATCATTATTTTTGGCATCATCATCAAGGTATTCAGTGTTATCAAGGACCTCAAAGTCATCAGGGCCATAGGATTCATTGAGTTCATTAGTGTTATGAAAATTTTCATGCTTTTAAAGGTCATTTGAATCATTAGAAATTTTGAGTTTTTAGGGTTGTTGATGTCAATATATTTTTCAACACCATGGATGTCATTAGGGATATCTATTCCATCAAAGTAATCCTGGTTGTTGGGATTATGGGAGACATTATTGTATGTTATTCCATCGATGTCATTATAGTAATCTACATCATTAGGATTGTTAGTGTCATCATGAAAATCATTATCACTAACATTAATGGTGGTGAAAGAATCCTTGAGATCATCATGGATTTTTGATCCATTCACATCATAGGGTTCATTAGTGTCATTAATTACATTAGCATAACTAGTGAAATTGATTTCCCCAACCACTATAGCCGTACAAATTACCTTAATGATTCTGATTATGTTTATGAAAACAATTATAATGATGAAATCTATGACACTGAGTACATTTTTGAACCTGATGGCCCAAATAATAGGAAATGCATTGTTGATTCTAGAGGTCCCAATGAATAGATGATGTTAATGACCCTGATGACTCTATTGACTTGATTAATCCAACAACACAAATGACATAAATGACCCCAATGAAGCTAATGATGCCCACACCAATATTTACGTTGATGAAAATAAGGTTCGTAACAATGCGGATGTTGATGATAACCCCTATAAGAAAAAAAATTAAATATATTGACAACATAAAAGATATGGAAACCATCATTAATATAAATGGAATGATAATCCCAAATAATGATAACATCATCAATTCCCATAGCATTGTTGACCCCTTAGATTATTTTTCGACCTTAAAAACAATAAGGCCACTTATGAGGCTGATGAAACCAACCATAACACCATGGATTTTTAATATATAACTCCCTTCAAATAACTTATATTGTGTGGCGGCTTTCTCCATAGGCAACACCAAACATAAATAGAAATTGAAATATATTTAGAAAAACTATAAATTTTTAAACAAAACCTTTAAAACCTATCCATTTCATTTTTGGTAATGATTAGTGGAAACCTCTATTAAATCTCTATAAAAATAAAATAAAGAAAACTTTTAATATGAATGAAATTCAATTAGTTTACCTAAAATGACAAATAAGATAAATTATTATTTACAGAA
Organism: Viscum album; assembly: GCA_963277665.1. Classification (NCBI taxonomy): domain Eukaryota; kingdom Viridiplantae; phylum Streptophyta; class Magnoliopsida; order Santalales; family Viscaceae; genus Viscum; species Viscum album. Next base: position 404,722,997 of record OY728142.1, read on the forward strand.
GTGTTTTTTTCAAAAAAAAGTTCTTTTTTATGTGATACACATTTATATTTTTGAGAAAAATCTGATTAATGATAAATTATTTTTGATATTAATAATTGGATAAACCAATTTATTTTGAAAATTATATGATATAATAATAATATCAGTTCATATTTTAAAATATCATTTTATAATAAAAGTAGTAATCAATTATATTGTATAGTTTTATTCAAAAACTATATTTATAAATTTTGGAATATGAAATTAATAAAAATAAATTCTTTTTTTATTAATCATATCAAAATTAACTCGGTATGAATGTTTGAGAATTTTCAAAAAGGTTTTTTTTGGTAAAAAATATGGGATTTATGAAAATTATTATTTTCATGATTTTAAAACAATGTAAGCGTAGCCTATAAAATTTAAAACCAGTAAAGTAATCAAATATTATGCTATGGAATAACATTATGCATTAATAGATACTCTTTTTTCACTAAAAACCTATGATAGAAATTTTTATAACTAATTAAAATGTTACATTAATATAGAAACCATTTTTTGTATTTTTCTTTCAATGAGAATATTTGTTAGAGAGATTTTTTATGGATTTATTTGAAAGACTAAAACCATATTTATTTTGTAGTAAATATTTTTATGTTATTAAAATTAATAACTGTTTTAATTATATCTTATATATTAATTTAAAGATTTAAAATGATATTTTTCCAAAAAAAATGTTTTTATGTGTTTAAGTGTGTTTATTTTAATATTAAATTTTCATGCATTTAGAAATTTTCGTTGATACAATTATTTTCATATCTGAAATTATATGCATCATATTACGTAAAATTTAAAATTTAATATTTTTTATTAAAATTAATAACTAATGGTAGAAATTAATTACGAAGGTAAAAGTAAAAAAGGGTTAAATTCAGTTTAACCTAGTGTAGAAGACCTAATTTTTTTAAAACATTCCTGGAAATAAATGATTTTGATATTTCCTAACCCATAAATGTGTACTTGACACTTTTTTTTAACTTTTGATCTACTAACCCTAGAATTGTTTCATGGTATTATTGAAAAATTTAAAGGTGTTCCCAAAACTACTATTTACTTAACATATAAAAGTGCAACATATTCACCAATTAAATTCACACCACAAATTGTAATCCATAAATAAAAATATTCTATTTTACTCTCCTTAAATCTTTATCTAATGAACATAATCTTTTGAACAATCATAGTTATCTAAATCCCTTTAAATTCGAGGAGACTTCCAAGGGAAATCCAATTTCCCAGTGTGAGTATCATCAACTACTTAGTTTTTATTCATTTTGTGATTATTTAAAATTTATAATAAAAACACCAATATAATGATATTAGTATAATTTATACACTATAATTATATTATATTAAGGGTATTTACATTCTTTATTCATATAACCTAGGAATTATGAAAACAAAATCATTGTTTGTAAGTTGTGAAAAATACTACCACCTAACATGACACGTTTAGTTTTATATCACCACCTTAAAAGGTTGGATATCAAGATGGTATTAAATAATATGTATTATTTTTAGGATATCATTATTTTTTATGATAAATATAATAGTCTATTAATTATATGAAAAACAAATGATCATCATTAATTTAATCATTTAAAATAAGTGTGCTAAGATGATAATCTTTTATTAAAATTATATAATATTTTTATATCCATTAATTGTTTATATAACTACTTATAATTATGATATATCACAATAATAATTACCAAATAAGATAATAATTCAATTGTTCTAATTATATTACAAATAAACCACTTCATAATCAATCACTAAATTTGGGTTTGTTAATGTTTGGGTTAGTTTAACCTCAGAATCGAACAACACTATCAATTTATTTCATGAATGACTATGAGGACTTATTTAATAATTTAATATTATATAAATATTTAAATAATGTTTTTTTATTCCATAAATTTTTTATCAACATGTATCTCATTAATGAAGAGAACACATTTCATTCATTAAGAATCACCGAAACATGATCAGTGTCAATTTAATCATCATGGTTCAAAATCAAAACATACATGAAATGAAAAGTAAAAATTAATTTTTTCTGAAGATATATCAGAGTATATTATATTACATTTTAATGATGAAATTTTAAATGATAACAAACATGGACATCACTATTATGAAACTTGTACAAATGATCAAAACTATGAACACTTGATGTGGAAAATCGGAAGAATGAATATAGAGAATGATTAATTCTTAAAATTATGAATTGAAATTGATTTTATTAAGATTATTAATTATGTTACAAATATATTTAATCATGTGATAATTGAGGTTAATGTATATTCATGGAAGTCAGTATAATATGTAAGACTTTTTTTGTCTCAATTTCCCTTCTGCGAGACAAGTATTGTGTTTATACACCTAATTTCATTTATATTTTGTATATATTTCTTATTTTTGATATAATATCATTAAATATATTTTAATCATGGTATTTGAAGTTAAATTTTAACCCATAACTATTAAGGGGTATTTATTAAAGTATTACTCATGTCGCAAGGGTTTTCTTGGTCTCAATTTTGATTCATTGAGACATAATTGTTTTTGGGAACCATGATTCCTTGGTTTGATGTATTAATTTCACATGGATAAATTTTTTCATAATAATTTTATTTCATGGGATTTACAAGATAAAACATGTTACCCTATTCATGTTTCTAGTGATTCAGTTGTTTCCCCAATAGTAAGTATGTTTGGTAAATTAATTTTCATCCATTGAGTATTGATCATTCTTTAAACTTAATTCATATAGCTCTGGTACATTCAACCCTTTAATTATATTATGTGGCATTATATCATTTCTTTTTAGGGATATAAATTCATACCACAAAAAAACTTTGAAAAATATTTCTCACTTATGGAGATATATTTTATTGAATCTATCGTATTTCTGTCTTTAGATGGCTTATTATAATGTTATTCAAGTATTTTCCTAGACTTATACACATTTCAATTTATGGTTTGAACATAAAATTTTACATAACTAAAATTTAATTATGTTTATAATGAATGTACGATATTTTATTGACATGGGGAAAAGTATTGGCATTGCAATATATATTATTACTGTCATGTTTCATTACATTATTTATCTATCCACCCTTTTCATCGGAATTAGTTATGATAAGGTTATATATTTTATTATCATGGGGAAAATTATTAGAATTAAAAATGTTTTTATTTCAATATAGATGATTATTTTTAAGGTTTATTATGTATTGTTTATTCATTTTCTCTTATGGTGAATGCAGTGGACTTAATTAAGTGACAAATGGGACCAAAAATTTTATTACCCCTTGATATATCGAAACGTCTCTTAGGAAAAAATAGGTTGGGTTTTGGTCTATGTCTCTTTCCATAATAGAATATTATCTTGGAATAAATCCCTGACAAAAATATTTATTGATTTTTTTCTTGATTATAAGTATTTTTTCTTGGAACAAGTCATTTTTATTATGCCTTTGATATCTAACATTATTAATTCCATCAGTATGAGATCATTATTATTGATATTAATGTTTTAATTTTATTATCATGGATATATCATGATACCTATTTCAATATGATTATGCCTATATTTTGTTTACCTATTCATGACATAATATTTATGTCTTCTTTATAACAATTGTTTTTCACTATATGTCTCCATTACTAAGCATTTGAGCTGACCCCTTCATATATTTTTAATTTCCACAGGTTATGGAGAAAATTAGTATAGGTGACATGTTTTTATGTATATAATGCTTGAAATAATTTGTGGGACACATTGAATACTTATCATTTATTAAGTATTTTTTCATATAATGGGAGAATTTTCCATTTGAGGCAAAAAACATGGGATTTATCAATTAATGTTATGTCTTAATTATTTAATAAGTAAACAAGAAAATACTATTCAAATGTAATAGTCTCAGTAATCATTTATATTTTTTTAATTATGTTCAATTATATATAAGAGTTTAAAGATGGTATCAAGAAAGTAATGTATTTTATGTGTTTATGAGAACTGAATATGTGAGTGTAGGTCTGAGCCATCACAATTGGTATCATAGAAAATGATTAGATAACAATGGAGATTATTGTGTTTGTTGAGAATAATATGTTAAGGTTTATAAAATTTTTAAAGGTACAAATAACCTTTTTTAATTTTATATGATTTGACGCTAATGTAATAATTTACATGCTATTTGGGGATTAAGGTTAGAGAACCCAAGTGAAAACCCATGAATAATTATATGTATTAGATAACATCATGATGTTTTAGTAAAAAAGAGATTATGTGGTTTTTCATAGAAATAAAACCATGATAATACTGACAAGTGGATATGGTTGTGGAATAGATGCACCTAGGGGTAATCACCCTTGAAAGAGTTAGTTGATCATTTACTCGATCAAAATTCTAACACACGATGAGTGGGCCTAAGACTACACACCTAGGGAGATATTCCCCGGGGATATTCTTTAAGTATTCACCTTTAATTCATAAACCATTATAAAAGATTTAATAATAAATATAACAAATTATGTAAGATAACCTAATAGAAAAATTTACTTGGATAACTAAGTATTATACAAATATAGTCATACGTTGATATGAAAGTATCATATATAAAAATGGTTTCATAAGGGAAGACATATTCAAATTGACATATTTATATTCATATGTTATATATTACCCTATCTATTTTTGGATTTAGTATTTGGTTGAAATAAGATCATCAATGGTTATCCGAGAAAGGTATGTACATGGAAACCAATATGTCTAATAACCAAATAAGGGTGCATAATTAAATGGTTTTTAATTTTAAAAGTGAGTTTCATAGTCCTACCCTAGATTGTCATATTGATAAATATTGAAACACGTATCTATTTTAATTATTTAATGATATTTATAATGATACAATGGTATATTATAGAAGTTATGATGATTATGTGAAACATATAAGTATTATTATTCAATGTTTTTAATTTAAAGGTATGGTGGAATATATTAAATGTCATCAATAAATCTAAAATGTTATTTTATGACAATGTAATACTTTTGGGAAAAAAGATTTGATGACCACATGATTTAGATATGGATAAATTATAAGAATAATATATTCATGATGTTGAGATAATTGAGGATGGTTTAATTTTGAAGAAGTTAGATAGTAAATTGAGCCCTTAGTATTGATAAATGATTCATGATATTTTTGGGTAACATCATAGAATTTTTGTGATTATGATATATAATGACTATTTTCTAACCTTATGAACTAGTGTTTAATGTCATTTGATGGTTAAATATAGAGTTAAATTTTGTAGGAATTTATAATCTCATTATTGTATAAAGTCTTAGATATCAAAATATTTTTTTAGAGTGTAATGTTATTGAGAGTATATTATTAGGGTATATAAATACTTGGGTATATAATAATTATTTTTTTAGGAAGGATAAGTTGGATTATGAGATTATAGGTTTCAATATTAAAGCGTTTAGTACATTTTAAAAATGTTTGTAGTAATATGGGATCTTTATTTTTTGGATTAAACTAATAATTATGAGATAACCCAGCTAAATGTAACCTAGGATGAACTAAGAATGGTATATGATATTAATTTTGACTGAACTAAGTTTAATAGAAGTTCATTTGTAAGAACTATATTGTAACATTATTGTGTATAAAGTAAGACAACAAGAGGTTAAATTTTCTTATGGTTATTTATGAAAATTATCTTATAATTATTTTCACTCATGTTAAATCTTTTGGTTTTAGTAATGGATATAAGTATAAGGAACTATGGGTGTGAGAAACAATGTAGATATTACCTCAACGAACAACCAAAATGGGATCTAGAGTGATAAACCTTGTGATTATTCCAAACAGGTTATCATGAAATATTATTAACACTGTGAATATAGTTGAATTCTGAAACACCCAAAGGAATAGAAAGATTGAGCCTCATGAAATATCAAGGGTTGAAGATGACGAAGAAGAAAACATTCAATTTCTTATATGGAAAGGTTTTTTGAAGAAACATGAAGAAAATTTACTTAAATGGATGGGTAATTTCTATATGTGCTGATTTGAAGGTCATCAAAATCCCAAGTGTAATGAAAATTGAGAAGTTAAAAAACTTCATTGCTTCAATTGAAAGGGAGTTGGGAATAATGTGACTCAATTTCCCAATCTAAAGGTTATTGAGTGAAGTAGTGCCCAAAAAACTATTGAACAAGTAAAATAATATGAAACTACTAAAAATGAGTCTGATAGTGAGTTTTTACTCTAGATTTTAGAGATTCTTATGTCCTGTATGTTTTTACCAACTTCTGGATATTGAATTACTAAAACCCATAGTGTTGTGATTATCATATAAATAATTTTTCGGGGTTGTTGGAAGTTATTTCTTATAAATATAGAATAAAATACCTTAATAGAATTTTATGTGAAATTATGAAAGGGTTAGATCTATTTATAAAGTGATTGAAATTATTTTTCATAGAGATTAATCTCACCAACATCCAAAATAAACACATGATCATGTAGAATTATACGGTTAATTATGAGTTACTTATAGAAATTACTCTAATTGTATGAGTTAAAATATGAAGATGAAATTTATTTACGGTGGAAGAATATAAATCCAAAAATTATAATATACTATTACATTTAAAAAAGTAAAAATTTTCAATATATTTCTATTCACATAACACCAAACTTAAATACAAACCATGATATATAAGATAAAATATAAATATTTGAATATGACCATTAAAAAAATACCATTGAATTACCAGAAATGAATATGAGAAACCACTTTATGGAATATATATACACATAAAATAATGACTAATTTTTAACATTAGTGAAATTCAATTAGATTACCCAAAATTACTAATAAGTTCATTTATTATTTAAAAAATATTTTTTCTAAAAAACATTTTAAGAGATATAAATTTCATTTTAAAATATATATGATTAATAATAAATTTTCCTTTAAATTAATAATTGGTTAACACCAATTTAGTTGGTAAATGATATGAAATAATAATACCATCATTTGATATTTTAAAATGTTATTTTCTGATAGAAATGTTTTTTCATTATATTTAATGATTTTATTGAAAAAATGAATTTATAAATTTTGGGAATTAAAAATTAATAAAATGAACATTATTTTTTTAATTCCTTAAATCAAAATTGACTCAATATTATTTTTTGATCATTTTCATTTTTTTATTTTTAGTAGAAAAATGTGGGATTTACAAAAATTAAAATTTCCAAGATTCTATCACTATTTAAGCATAAAATATAAGATTTCAAATATTAAAATGTAATCAGATATGATGTTATGTAATTGAATTATACTTTTAAAATATAATTTGGATTTTAAACAAATTCCAAACATTTTTAACTAATACAATTGTAACTTTAATATTAAAATTATTTTCGGTATTTTTCTTTAAAAGAAAGTATTTTAATGAGATATTATTTTTTTCATTTAAATAAAATATGTAAAATAATTTCATTTTAATGTATGTTCTTCTTGATTTTTGGTTGAACATATTTTAGTTGGGTTTTATTTTTTCTTAAATCCTTGGTGGAATATCATTTTCTTAGGGGTGGAGAGAATTTTCTAGGATAAATGACCTAAAGTTCAAGGACAAATGTTTTTTTAAATTAATAGAGTCATGGTATAAATGTTTTAATGGGGATTATGATCATTATCATTGGGTTTAGAATTATTCAAAATTAGTTTGGGTTTTTTATTTTGGATCTAGGATGAAAGAAATATGTTGGACACTTTCATGACGTGTATGGTTTACACGACATGAACCTATTGTATGAAATATGTTGTCAAATAGTTCAGAGCATGAAACATGTAGAGTTAATGAATATGGTTCTTTTTGTGAAAAGGATGATTAGGGTTATTTTAACCCAATGGGATTCATTTTTCAGAATATCTTATAAATCGATAAATTCATGTCATGAAATGGGTTCACATCATGAATATATCAGGATGAGTGGTTTTAGACTACACAATGCATATGATTTTCTATTGACCCACTATGAAATATCCTATATCAATCCCTTGAGAGAAGCTAATAAATTTTATAGTGATTCATTCACTTCTATACAAATCATCCATTGTTTGATCTCATATTGGTTTCTTCACTTTGGTTTTCCACTTTCTTCTATTATGCTTCATTATGGAAGTGTGATATCTTGACCACTGTTGAATCTGGTTTTGATTATGATGTTTGTGTGATCTCAGTTTTTCTTGTGATCTCTATCACCTTCATTATTTGTTGGAATCATCTATTGAACGTGTTTATTTCATTTCCAGATAAGGTTATGTGGTCTAGAACAAATCCTTATGGTCTATTTCTATTGGGTTATGTATGTGCAAAATTATGTTATTGCACTAACTCTACATGTTCATCAAATTATTGAATAATAGGTGATGATGATCACATATTTTGAAAACTCTTTAGATCCATTTGAATCAAATTGTGTTGAGACCTGTCTTACAACTACCCATAGGGTGAGCATACCCCTAAAAAATAACGAATTGGATAACGAACTAAAGTATGTTCTATCATTGAATGAGACCTTAATTGACTTATTATTATTGATTTACCTTGGAAAATGCGTGACTTTTTCCTTGAAATGACTTGTGGTAATCAGATATCAGAAGGGTTTGTATACTTTCATGATAAAATCTTAAAATATAATCTGAGGAATGAATGGTTAATTGAAAGAAAAAGAGTAATTTTCTAGATTTGACCATTTTGATTTCTGATATTATATTGGGTTATTCTTTCCGTAAGGACATATATTGTGATGCATGTTGTAATGATTTTAGAGGTCTTTTCCCAGTTATTCTAAAATTATTATATAGAGGGGTTTTCTCAATTATGATGAAATTCTTATATAGTGGGATTGTCTTAGTTTTTCTATAATTTTTATATAGAGGGCCTAGAAAAGTTTTATATTGTAATACTTATATAGAGGGATTGGAATAGTTTCTTGCATAAATGAGTATATAGAGGGCTTGGACCAGTTTCATGTTAAAATGGTTATTTAGAGGGCTTAGCCTAGTTATGCTAAAATCCTTATATAGAATCTTCATCCAGTTTTATGTGGAAATTCTTATATAGAGGGCTTGTCCGAGTTTCATTCTGAAATTCTTATATTGAGATCTTAGCCCAGTTATGATGAAATACTTATATAGAGGGGTTTTATGGTTAATTTATTATTCTATAGACTTGTGGTTATGGTTGGAATGGTTTTTCTATATGTTCAATGATATTTTGTCACGGTTACAAATCTTGTTTATTGTATTATTATATTATTTTTTTAATTAATACTATTGTTTATCAATTTATTTTATAAACTTATTGTTAGACTAGTTTTTTTAGAGGTGATGGTGTCGACAAACTAAGTTTTAATGACACCCTATTTGGGTAACTATTTAGTAAATGAGTAGATTACACAGATGACAGTTTGGAAAAGGGAAAGAACTATGTATATGATTATTGCATGCTGGATGGAATGATGTTTGGAGATGGGACCAACTAGAGATCCCGGATTGGGTTCTTTTGAGTTTATTTGTGACATCTTATTATTTTATCTGTATGACTTCCAATATGTCATTTAGTTACATTCTATCCTGAAATTACATGGTTCATTATTATTTGGGTTACTTGGTTCATCTATTATCTTATAGAAGTATGATGTAATATTTCCACTATTCATGTTACTCTAATTTTTTTTATTTGCACTGTATTGTAACTCTGTACCTAAGGGTATAGTATCCCCATTATGTTATCTATATCCCCACTTATAGTCCTCAACATTTGGAATACTGGGAGTTACTCTTGAAGTTTAGTAACCAACTTAATTTGGCCACATGAGATAATATCATATCAAGAGACAATATAATGTGGTATCATAGGATCATGTTTTTTTGTTGCTTTAATATTTGGGAATGATAGGAATGAGATAACGATGTGTTGAGAATTTCTAAGGAGCTTGTGTATGGGAGTAGATACCTTTGTATGGCGGGATTTAGTTCATAGGTATTTGATTTCTTTTCATGTTGTTGACTTGTTACAGTTGATATTATTTCACCTTGGGTAATTCATATGTTGTGTGATGTTGTTATCTCTTGAGACTTATACTCATAGCCCAGTATGGTGTGAGATGACTATGCAAGCATCATGATAGGAACATAAGGATGTATATATTGACATGAATTGTTCATTTTAGGGAAAAATTTATTTCATGTGATATATTTTTCTATATGAACTATGAAATGATATCCCTATTATATCAGATAAATTAATTAAAAGAACTGTCATTTCATGCTAATTAACTTGTTAAGACCTATTTAGAGAGACCATTATCCAATGGTTCTTTATTATTGCAACCTGTTAAGGTTGACCTTATTTTTATCCACTGTTCTAAAGAGTTTTTTTGTATTGTAGATAAAATTCCAACCCATTATATTCTAATTGATAATCAAGAGAGTGGAAATCAGCATGATTCTAACAAATCCAAATCAAATCTTCCTATATCTCTTAATGATCATATGGATGTTCAACTTCATGATAAATTCTTGTGGGTTGTGTGGTCCATTGAAATGGATAATTTTTGAACCATACCTTCAATGTATGAGTGGGTGAGATTGTTTCAGTTACAACATCCAGCTACGTTCACTGAGAAGGGAGGCCCCGAAGAATCCAAGTTTTGGATTGAGTCAGTCCAGATGAACTTTAAGAAAACCACATATAAGAGGGTGAATCTTGTTGTATACATGATCCAAGGACCATCCAAGCATTTTTTGGAAACTTTTGAGTAAAATGGATAGTAAGAGGAGTTATCCTAGGAGTACTTCGATTTGATGTTCCTGAGCAACTTCTACCTAAAAAAATGAGTTATGAGAAGACTCACTAGTTCATGCACCAAATTTAGGAGGTCATGTAAGTGTTGTAATATGATATATGTTTCATTAATTCAAAGAAATTTGTGTCGTATTTTGGAGATAATAATATATCTAAAGAGAGTCATTTTTAGAATGGGATTCTTTATGAAATTTGGTCATAGGTGAATGTTTTTCACTTGAGTAGTATTTTGGACATGATGAATCAGGATATCATTAAATAAGGGAATTTGAGAGAGGCCTAAATTAGTGGATAGGTTATTTTAGTAGGTAAAATTGGGTTATTTGTTTTGTTTTATAGAAGATTCGTTATGATAGTTATCATGATGGAAATAATAGGAAGAGTAGTCAGAGCATTGGGAATACATTTCAAGATCATGTTCCATTAAAATCCTATAATTATGGAATGTTTGGCCTCAACCGGACTCAATGCACATACCCTTATTTTGGGTATCATTATTGTTGTAGGTTGGGCCATCTATAGAGGTTTTTAGGGTCATATTGTAATAGATATGTGGTAGGGGATTATGATAGGTACTAGAATATTGGAAGGACTCAACAACCCCTCAACAGACTGTTAGGTGGAGTTATATTGAACGTTCATGTTGTGGCAGGGGATATGGTTCCCAAGTGAAGGATCAACATTAAAAGGTAGAGAGAACAATATAGGAGAGTCTGACTAGATCCTATGGAATAGGATAAAATTAGTTGAATGCTATAAATTTACTCCATCTAGTTTAGATGAAGGGCCTTATACCATCAGATGTATGATTATTCAATCGTCTAATTTAGATTGAGTTTTGTTTAATACAGGAGTATCACATTCCATTATATTTTATCTTTTCACAAATGATTTGGGAATATTTGTGTAAATATTTGACAGTGTATCGACTATCAGTGTTCTATTGGGAGTGTTGTTAGAGAGTATCAAGCATTATAAGGAATTTTCTCTAGAAATTTGTGGTTATTCTCTCTTTTGGGAATCATTTATGTTGGAAATATTGGATTTTTATTTGATTCTAGGAATGTATTGGTTAGTTCTATACAAGGATCATATCAAATTTTTCCAGAGTGGAGTTACCTTTTGATCTCTCGAAGGAGGAAACTATTTTCACCAGGGTGAGTTGGATCTTCAGGTTGGTCATAGAAGACTAATTCAGTGTATATTAGATTGTCTCATGTCTTAGATAGTTATCATTATTCTAAATGATGAAGAAATGTGGTATGATACATTTCGTCTATTGGTAGACTATTTTTAGGATGTTTTTATAGAAGAGTTTTATTTCTTACCACCTGACTAGTAGATCAAGTTCATGATTGATTTGGTGTTGGGAACAGATCTAGTTTATTTTCTATCGTATAGGATTGAACCAATAGAGTTTCATAAAATAATATTTTAGTTGGAATATATGGAATCTAAGAGTTTCATATAAGATATTATTTCACCATGGTGTTATCCTATTCTATTTTCTAAGAAGGCCAATGGAACTTTGAACTTATGTGTGGACTATCGATGAATGAATAAGAAGATGGTAAAAACATAGTATCCCCCTACATGAATCGATGATCTCTTTGATCAGATGATAGGTTCTTTAATTGTCTCTTATATTGGATTGAGATTAGGGTATTGTCAGTTGAGAGTGAGATCATTAGAAATACTTCATATTTCTTTTAAGAGTAGATATGTATTATATATGTTTGTGGAGAAATCATTTAGTCTGATGAAAGAACCGAAGATATTCATTTTCACGATGAATGGGATATTTCATCATTTATTGAATCATTTTGTAGTGGTTTTAATCAATGACATCATAGAGTACTCCCGGTCAACAGAAGATCATTCCCATCATCTTGACATAATCTGGAGTATATTCATAGATCATTGACTTTACACCAAGATATCCCAATAGTGTTTTCATATTGATAAAGTGAACTTATTGGTCCATGTTTTCTCAAACATGAGAGTGTCAATAGACCCAGAAAAGGTTATAGGCATGGTATCTTGGGTGTAACCTAAAAATTCCTTCTAGATTCACATTTTTATAGGTTTAACAGGTTATTATCTGTGTTTTATCTAGGTCTTCTCCCATATAGAAGAACTAATGTCCAAGATGACCAAGAATGGGGTGAATTTTGTTTTTTCAGATTCTAGTGAGAGAAAGTTTCAGGATATGAAGAGTAGGATGACCTCAGCATCGATCCTCACCTTACCTATGTTGTGTAAAGAATATACCATGTATTGCAATTCATATGGGGCCAAACTCAGAGAACTTGTGATGAAAGAGGAATGGATGATAACTTATGGCTTCGTACATTTGATACTACATGATAGGAATATTCCTATCCATGATCTAGAGTTAGTGGTGGTGTTACATGCACTGAGATTCTAGAGAGACTATCTTTTGGGTGAAAGGTATGTGGTGTATATAGGCTACAAGAGCCTTAGGCATATATTTTATTAGTAAGACCTGAACCTTCGATAGAGGAGGTGGGTTGAGTATTTTAAGTATTTTAACTCCAATATGGATTACACACCAGGTAAGGGAAATGACATGTCTGATGCGTTGATCTAAATAACATAGACAAAGGAAGTGCGGGAGTCTTGACATGAGTGGAAGATGACGAAACTCTTTGCATACATGCATCTAGATGTTCCGGAGTCCCAAGTAAGAGTGGATATAACTTTGACATATGTTATATTCATAATTTTAGAGTAAATATAGACCAATTTATTATATTATCTAGAAGGATTAGATATGAGGGACAACTAATATGGTGGGGATCCACCACAAGGGTGGCCAATTTGTAGTGATAATGTTATTATTATCCATGGCCGAATATGGGTTCTTAAAGGATTGTACAAGGATATTATAAGAGAGTTTGATACTTTTATATGTTTTAAACAACTATGTATGATAAAGATGTATAGTGATGTCCATAGACAGTGCTGGTGGAAAGGAATGAAGAAGGAGTTGGTGGGATTTAAAGAGAGATGTTTCACCTATCAACATGTGAAATCCGAGCATCAGAGGCCTACTGGGAAATTATAACCTCCTCCCATTCTTAATTGTAAATGATATAATTTTACAATGGTTTTTGTGATATGATTAACCTTGAAACCTCATAAAAACGATGAAGTATGGGTGATTGTAGAACAAAAAATGATGGTATCCCACTTCTTGTCCATTAGGGAGACCTTCACTATTGACGATCTGGGTAGTATTTACATGCATGAGATAGTTTGGTTGCATGGTGTTCTAAGGTGTATGATTTCTGATAGAGATCCTTGTTTCACATATCTATTTTTTATGGCTATTAATACGGCTCTAGGATCATAAGTTTATTTGAGAACAACCTATCATCTATATACTAAGGGCCAATCTAAATGGAATATTCAGATTATGAAGGATATGTTATGAAACAATGTTTTGGATTTTAGTTGGTTATGAGAGTGGTATTTAGAGATCCTAGAGTTCACTTATAATAACAACATCTATGAATATATCCAAATGAAACCTTTTGAGGCTTTATATGGAAGGTCATATAATTCACATTTTTGTTGGTCAGAATAAGGTGAGCCATCACTTATTAGAACTAGTCTCATATGAGAGACATCTAAGTAGGTTAAATTTATAAATAAGAAGTTTGTAGCCATGAATAGAAGGTAGAAATATATCTTTAACTAGTGGAGATGACCTCTAGATTTTGAGGTGGTTCATCTTGTCTTCCTTTGGATGTTTCCTTAGTTTGGGAAACAACATATCATGAAGTAGGGAAATCTAGCATCCATGTTTTTTCATCTATTTGATATAGTGGAAATGGTTAGTCCAATGGAATTCCTATTGTTTCATCCATAGAGCTATAGTTCCATGTATGACATGTTTCACATATTTCAACATTGGTGATATCATAATAACCCTTATCATGTGGTAGAAGTTGCTGAAGTCAAGATTGGTGTACATACTTCTTTCGAGGAGAATTAGATACAGATTGTGGACCATAGCGAGAAGTATCTTTAGCGAAAGACTATATGTCTATTTCGATTATAGTGGTAGTATGGTCATTTTGAAGAAGAGAATTTGGAGAGGGAATATTATATGTAACAAAAGTGGCCAAAAATTCTCACTAAGACCCCATAATGATGCTTGGAGAAGCTCAAGGATTAGCTGTTGTATATTAGGGAGGTTGTAAGATTCCATATTTTCTAGTAATATTCCTATTGAGTTATGGTTGAACATATTTTAGTTGGGGTTTATTCCTTCTTAAATATTTTGTGGAATAGAATATTCTTATAGTGAAAATATTTTCCCTGGGCAAATGATGTAAATTTCAAGGATGCATTTTTTTCAAATTAATGGATTATGAGTATAAATAGGTCAAAGGGGATTATTAGATTTATCCATGTGCTTTAGAATGTTTCAAAAGTGGTTATTTTTCTCTTTGTAGGATATGAGATAAAAGCTATCTTCTAGACACTTTTATCTCAACAACATGAAACTACTGATAAGAAGATGTTTTGAACTGTTTTAGAGCATGAAATGGTTATATTCCACTAAATTGGTTCACATCAAGAAAAGTTTGATCAAGTTTATTATAACCCAAGGTGACACATTTTTCCATGCATGATATAAATTGAGAAATTCACTTCATGATTGGTGTTCATGTCATGAATATCTTAGGACTATAAATTTTAAACCATGTTATGCATATGATTTATTTTTGATCTTCCATGAAGACTCCTTTGTCAAACCCTAGGATGAATCTAATAGATTTTGGAGCGATTCTGTCACTTCTAGATGTCTCGATCTAGAAATTTATCATTAGTAAGTTTCTTTGTATTAGTTTTACCATTTTTTCCACTATCCCCTATTATAATATTGTGATCTATTTATCTTCATTGAATCATGGTTTTGTCTTGATTTTTGGGTGATTTAGCCTTTATTTGTGATCACCATCACCTTCATTCTTTGCTGGTGTTTCCTGTTTAAAGTGATGATTTGATTTCTAGATAAAGGAAGGTAGTCTAGAATAAATCCCAATGGTCCATTTCTATTTTTTAAGTATCTATAATAATATGTGATTGTGCCAACTCAACATGTAAAAAAACTAACTAAATAATGGATAATGATAATCATGTGTTTTTACTACTCCTTGGATCCATTCAGATCCAATAGTTTCGAGACCTAGCTTGTATATATCCATAGGGTGAGCCTAACCTTGAAATGCTTATATGGATGGTTTGGCCCAGTTATATGTAAATGATTATATAGAGGGCTTCAGCTATTTATAATTCACTACGTATATAGAAAAATTATCCTTGTTTTATGATACAATTATTATATAGAAGTCTTAGCCCAATTTTATACTGAAATTCTTAAATAGAGGACATGAACTAGTTTTAGTATAAATTCTTCTATAGAGGGATTATCCCTATTATGATAAAATTCTTATATATAGGTCTTGGACCTACTTTATGTAGTAATGATTATATAAAAATATTCTCCCAGTTTCATATAGAAATGATTATATATAGGTCTTGTCTTAGTTATGATGAAATGATTATAAAAATTTATTTCCCGGTTATGATATTATGTTTTAGACTTGTGGTTATAACTAACATGGTTATGATACTTTCTTAGAGACATTCCAACATGGTGTTGAATAAGGTTAATTGTATTATTTTATTGATTGTTTAATTAATACTATTGTTTGTCACTATATTTTATGCACTTATTGTAAGACTGGTTTTGTTTATACATGGTTGTGTTAACCTAATTAGTTTTATTTACACCCTATTCGGTCCACCATTTGACACCTGAGATGATTAAATGGTTCACTATCATTTGGTTTCCTTGTTTCATCATTTATCTTCTAGTTGTATGATATACTATTTCTACTATTTTTTTTACTCTGATATTTGTTTATTCCTACTATATTACAACTATTTATAAAGGATTATATCCCCCACTATGTTTTCTATACCCTCACCGCTAGTGAACAACCTCTGCTATATGGGAGGCATACTTGAGGTCCAGTAACCAACTGAATTTATCCATGTGAGAGAGTGGTAGATCAGGGAACATTAAAAAAACCTCATAATTTTTTTTATAATAATATTATTTATTTCATTAAAATCAGTAACCATGATAATTTTACCTTATATATAAATTAAACACTTAAAAACATTATGTGTCTAAAAACTGTTTTATTCGAATAAGAGTGTTTATTTTTAAATTAACCTTTCACAACAATAAAAATTTTATTTGATACAATTATTTTTATATTTTAAATTATTTTCCTCTTGTTATGTATAATTTTAAATCTTTATCTTTTTCATTCAAATTTATTACTAATGTTAAAAATTAATTACCAAGATAAAAGAAAAAAGGAGTAAATTTAGTTTAACATAGTGTAAAAGACATAATTTTTTAAAAAAAATAGAAATGAGTGGATTATATTTTTCATTACCAATATTTTTATCCCATAAAATTTTTCCACTTTTTATCCATTGGACCTTGAATAGTTCCCTGAAATCATTGAAAAATGTAATGGTGTTCCTAAAACTACCCTTTCCTCAAATTATAAAAGAGTAACATAGTCACCACTTCAAGGCACACCATACATTAAAATTATTTATTGAAACTATAAAATTTCACTCTAATTATATCAATATCTAATGAAATTAAGTTCTTCGTCAATCATAACTAGCCTAATGCCTTCAAATTCAATGATACTTCCAAGGAAAATTTGAGCCCCAACATTAGTATCATCAACTACTTAATTTTTATTCATAATTTTATCAATTAAAATTTCATATAACCATAAAAAAATAATGATATTAGTTTCCTTTATATAATTTTATGTTATCATATTAATGTTATTATCATTTTTCATTTATATACTCCATCTATTATGAAAAACAAAATTTTCTTTCATGTGTTGTGCGAACTACCACCTCCATGATGTAATATGTATATTTTTCCTTCAATTAATTAAAAATTTTGATATAAAGATGGGATTAAAGGACATGTATTATTTTTGTGATATAATAATGGTTATGGTGTGACAAACATAATAACCTATTAATTATATTAGGAACAAATGATCGTTGTTAATTTAATCATTTCGAATATGTATTCTACGAGGATAATATTTTATTCAAATTGTGTAATATTTTTCGTATCTGTTAAATCATCATATAATTAATTATAATAATGATATATAACCATAATAGTCATCAAATAAGATCATTATGCTTCTGTTATAATGATATTATAAATAGACCACCCTATAATCATTCATTAAATTGTTGTATATTCATGTTTGGGTCAATTTAACAACATAATAAAACAATACTAGGAATTTATGTCATGTATTTCTATGAGAACATAATTACTAATCTAATATGATATAAATAGATAAATAATGACCTATCTTTTATTTTATTAATTTTTCATCTACATTTATGTCATTAATTAAGTATGCATATTTTATTCGTTAAGAATAATAGAAACATGATCACCACCGATTTTCAGCATCATGGTTTGAAATAAAAACTTGCATGAAATAAAATTATAACATTATTAAAATATATTTTAACATCTATTCCATTATATTATATGATTTTGTAAGGATAAACTTTAAAATGATAATAAATTAGGACACCACTATTATGAAACTAGTGAAAATGAGAAAAACTATAAACTCTTGATGTGGAAAATTTAAAGAATACGTTAGATAGTGGATAAATATAAAGAGTATGAATAAAAATGAATTTTTTTATGGTTATAAGTTAAGTTATTAATATAGATATGTTTTTGATATGGTAGGGTAAATTATGTTTGTGGAAGTTAATATAAGATATAATGGTTTTTGTCTCAATTTCCCTTCAATGAGACATGTACTGAATTTAAGCACATAATTTTATTTATATGGTGTATATATTTACTAAATTATATATCACATCATGAATTATATCTTAATAATTTTATTTGAATTTAAATTTCCAACCCACTCATTAAAGTTTTTCTAATTAAAGTATACTCAATCTATAAGTATTTTCTTGGTTTCAATACGGATTTGTTGATCCATTAATACTTTTTGGGAACTATGTTTCATTTTTGTGGTTTATTAATTTCCCAAGGATCTGTTTTAATTATAATACTTTTATTTCATGGGATTTACTATCTAAATCATTTTCCCTTATTCTAGTGTCTATTTATTTAATTGTTTACCCAGTAGTGATCATTTTTTAACTCAATTTCTATTCATTGATTTATGAACATTCCTTAAACTTATTACATATAATTTGGGTAAATTATACCTTTTTATTGTATTATGTGGTGTTATCTTGATATTTTTGGGAATATTAATTCTTACCACATAATATTTTAGAAAAATATTTCTCACTTCATGGGATTTATTCAATTTAAAACATACACTTTCATTCTTTGGATTTTTTATGATAATGTTATTCCAGTATTGTATTAGTTTTATATATATTTATATAAATGGTGTGAACATTAAATTTAAAACTAATCAAATTGGAATATGTTAAACTAGAAATTATGACATTTTATTTACCTAGGAAATGTATTTTCATTCTTATATAATTTATTATTGGTAATTTTAATATGTATTGTTTATTTATCCACATTCTTGCTACATATATGATATGATAGGGTTATCCCTTTATATTAAAATGGGGAAATTTATTGGAATTATATATGTTATTATTTTAATATGGATGAATAATGTAACGATTTATTATTTATTATTTATTAATTTTATCTTATAGAGAATACTTTGGAGTTAAACAAGTTATAGATGGGTCCCATAATTATATAGCCCATCAATGCATCGACAAGTCTCATGAGACAAAACAAGTTGGTCTTTTTCAATTTCACATCACAAGATATTGTATTGGAAAAAATCCTAGACAACAAGATTTATTGACCTTAATCTTGAAAACAAGTAATGTTTCTGGGAAAAAAGAACTAAAAACATGATTTTGATGTCTATAATTATACTTTCTATAAATATGAGATCATAATTATTAGTAGAAATGTTTTCATTTTATTTTCATGGATATTGTTTGCCCCAAGATTCAAGAAGATTATGGATTCATGTTGTTTACGTATTCCTTCCATAATATTAATTTCCTTTTTATGTCAAGATTATTTTTGATATATATTTCCCTCACTGAGAGTTTAAGCCCACATATTCTTATGTTTCTATTCCCCTAAGTTATAGTGAAATGTAGTACATGTGAATTGTTTTGAAGGATATCATGTGTGAAATAATTTTTGGGAGACAAATAATACCTTTCATCAACTAATTATTTTTGTATATAAAGGGATAATTATCCATTTTATACAAATAAAATGGGATTTATTTATTTATTTTTATGTCTTAATTTTCTAATGATCAAAAATTGAAATGATCCATAGGATGTATGAGAAGAAATATTCTATTTAATTTTTAATTAATCTTAGTTTTATCTAAGATTTTATAACTCGTATCAATAAATTAATGTATTGTATGCGTTCATAAAACCATATTTGGGAGTGTGGGACTAGGGTATCACACCAACCCCACTGCTAATTCCGATGATATAGATGAAAATATCACTACAAATGAATTTTATAACACTAATTCTAATTATATCCCCAATGGCACAAACAACCCCTATAAAATCATGTAATTTGGAACCACTAATAGTGCTAAAAGCATGGATGGATATGATGATTTTTACATCCCTACAGACCACAACAACCTCAATTAAATTAAGGCTAATGATGTCATATATGATGCCGGTGAGCTTGAAAATATTAACAACACTGGTAAGGCTAATGACATGGATGACACCACATACATTGATGAAAACAATGAATCTAGTAATCTCATTATCATTTATTCTTCAACATAGTCGATGATCACAAAAATGTATATTAATCCATTTATAATCATGACTATGAATCCATAATGATACAATTAATATAAAATATATTGATAATATAAATGATGTCAAATATATTGCCAACATCAACATTCTTGATGACCTGAATGATGTGGATATCATCAGTGACACTGATTCCACAATGACTGTGACAGTCATGTTGGATCTGAAGACCCTACTGGTGATAAAAACAAAGTAAACCCCAAATACCCCAAAACATTCAATAAAGATAACACCGTGGACCACATCAATGATTTTAATTACCCTGATAGAGTTAATTATAATGAAATCCCTAACAATGCTGATGATAATAATAACCCCAATGTTATTAATTATGTTGAAGATGATAATGACATCAATGACCCTAAATATGTGTATGAGACTAAAAAAATCAGTTACCTAGAGGAAATAAATGAAACCAACAAACCCAATGACACTGATGACCACGATAACCTTGACAAACCAGATGATATTTATAACTTTAATGACTCTAATGACCCCAAAAACACTAATAACATGGACCATTAAGATATCCATTACTTGGTGTATTACAACAAAAATACCTATGAAATAGAATACCCTAAATATCCTAAAAACCCTGATGAGAATGATCACACAAAAAACTACCAACCCCTATCCTAATACAAACAACACTGATGACCTTGAAAATCTAAATCAAACTCACACCCTAGATGCATATGTCACCAAAATATATTTAAAAGAAACTAACAATATTTAAATCACTTAAGAATATAAATATTTTGATTCTCTAATAATGTTGAAGTTCCCCAATCAGTGTGAATCACTGAGAGGGGGAAGGGGTGAATCAATTATCCCTTTAAATATGTTTACAAATTGATTCTTTTCAATTAAACATTTATGGATGGTTAAAGCCTCTATACACTCTTCTTATGTCTCCCATCCTTACCTCAAATGATTCTCTAAAGGTAAAGGAACTGAACACAGGGATTTACAAGGTTTGGTTCAAATACCTAATCCTTACTGTGATGGTTATTCACCCGAACATAGATTATACACTACAATTTTGTTAGTAAATACAATGGTTGATACAGAGTCCCACTATATCTATCATGACTCCCACAAGAGGTTTTTTATACTACTTCACAAAGTGTAACCAGAGTCCCACTGGCCTGCTTTAGAGCCCCATTGAAGACTTTTTCTCCTCTCTAAATCTCATAGGGGACTTCTAGCTCTCGAGTCACACGAGAAACTTCCTTCTTTAAGTTCTTTCTTGATTAATTGTATATGATATTTTCCTCCCTCCACATAGGATTTCTAAATCACACTTTCCTGCGTCTCTCTTCAAGAATCATTAACTGCCTTTGGTAAGGTCTGTTATCCTTGCTCAATAATTCTAATCACTTCAGTTGACTAGTCCTCAACTCACAATTCTCAATCAATTATTTCTTCTTCTAATGAAGTTCTGGACTCACTTAGATGAGTTACAATGGTGCACACAACTTCTTCAAGAATATAATATGCCAGAATGATCTTTCTCAATGTCAACACTCTCCTTGTTCTTGGATTCTCAAATATTGTAAGGTCAGATGAAAGATCTTCTATAACTCTATCTGGATTCAGTCTCAATACTCATTCACTTCATGCATGGATTTCCTGGGATCCAATACATATTGTATCTGGACATCTCAATGATTTTCACACATGCATGTGTTCATTCATGATTTCATGCATGTATCTCTTTCTTTTGAACATTCATTGTCTTCTCTTCTTCTCTCAATATGTACACAAACTTTTGATTCTTTCTTTACGTGTGCATGTGAATGCATGCTTGCATGTGCTCTTTCTTTTTTTCTTCCTTGTGTGAAAATATCTATGGGAAAGACACTTTGAGCACACAAAAAATCTTTTTTGTTTCTACTTTTCTCATTCTATTCTGCCCTTTTGGTTCTTAGCACACACACATTTGTTCAATTAATTTGGATTTAATATAAATGTGTCGTGCTTGTGTTCACTTCAAACCAGAATGGGTGCAGTTAAATGTTTACATTGTTCTTTCACACTCGGATGTCTATACTCATCCACACGATTTTCACATAAATCATTAATTAATTCTCCACCTTTTCTTTTCACACACAATCCCTTCTTTTTCTTGATCACACAACCCAAATGGGTATCACAAGGGTATGCATGGGTTGTTATTCCTCTTCAAGGTAAGTTTATATGCACACTATCCTTTATGAAACACCTTCTTCTAAAAACAAACCCCTGAAAACAAAATTATCATATATATATTGACAGAAGGGCGTTCTTTCATTATTCATGAAACCTTTGGGGCTCATGGGTTTTTCTTCACAGAACCAAGGATGGTTTGTGGATCTGTCTTCACAAAGGTGAGAAAAGTGTACGTGTGCACCGGTTGTTTTACCCACGAGCTACTCCTCAAAAAGACAAAATGAGGGTTCAGTGAACCTATCGCGTGCTTTTGGGAACTTCACACAAACGTGAAATTTCTTCAGCGAACCATGGTATTTACGGTTCTTCTCTTCATGCAAGGGATGTGCATAAATCATTCATGCAAGAGATGCACAAATTTCCTTCGCATAGTAGGGCTGAACAGAAACTGTCTGTCCACGATACTCTGTTCTATCAAGAATGAGAGCTTCATCAATTTTCTCAGAACTAGATCCTTTGTTTAGGTCTCACTCATTGTAGACAAGGAACAACTTTTCCATGTGTTCAAATCCCATGAGATATGCTGAGAGTTTCAAATCTTTAAATGGCCTAGATCTTCGGCATTGAAAAAATTTAAATGCAGGTTAAAAGATAAGTTGGGTTTCATGGGGTATTTCTTTTGAACTATGACTTATTCATTGTATGATGATCCTCATGTGCATGCGTTTAAGAATGCGTGCAGATCATTTCCTCGAAGGCTTAAATCATTCTGATGTGGCCTCGCAACTTCGTTTACTTATACCACGTTTGGATTATTCATCTTGACGCATTCATGAAAATTTTAATGAATTCATGAGTTCAGTTCTTCCGAATGATCACTATTAAATAATTTTGAGGTTTAATAGTGGCCGGAGTGATGAGATCAGTGATCGGCTCGAATACTGGTTCGTGGGTGGAGCTCAGGTGTCCGAAGGTTGAAGAAAACCTTGGTGGATAGATCATACGATGCCCATTTAAAACCGAACCACAAATATCAGATGGATGACCTTGATTAGAATGTGGGATGTGGCATGGAGTATGCAGATCGGATTGATTTCAAGATTAGATGAGCGGTGAGGGTTGCTTCCATGTTTTTAAAAACATTTCCCACATCGAAATGTACTTCTTGTTTCGTCTTCTTTAAATAAAATGACGTGATAGCATATTGCCAGAATTATCCTCTATCCCTCCACGGTACCACCCCGTACCATGTTCACCCTACAGGCGCGCTGTTAGCTCCTACTCTGCTCCTCAAGCATGGACCTAGAGCCCACTATACATGCTCTACACAGGTTCACCACCATGAACACACTTGT
The DNA here is from genome assembly GCA_963277665.1 of Viscum album. Classification (NCBI taxonomy): domain Eukaryota; kingdom Viridiplantae; phylum Streptophyta; class Magnoliopsida; order Santalales; family Viscaceae; genus Viscum; species Viscum album. Next base: position 404,747,456 of record OY728142.1, read on the forward strand.
GGTCTTATACATGGTATGTATGACCTACCTCATACGGGGCTCGCCTTGAGGACTAACCTCTGGCGTGGTTGACCCCCAGGTCTCGCATGTAGTTGAGGAGAGGACCTCAGCTATCCTCTATGGTTGGCACCATTCTTTTTATGTAAGTCCATATACTTGTTTAAGAACCATGTGTATAGTACAGGAATAATGCATGTCCACCTTCTTCATTCAAAACCCATGCATGGGCAATACAATTAGTAGCTTCCACACCAAGCCCTTACTCCTTTCTTCTCCATCATCAAACATCATATTTCTTTTCTTTTTGAAAGAAAAAATCTAAAATCTTTAATATTCCTTTAATGAAATCATGGATGATGCATGTATCATTTCTTCATTCCTCATGAATTAAGGCATAATGCATGGTCTTCAATGTTGTACTTAGTAATGTGTTCTCTTTAAAACCCATTTCTTCTTCTTTGAGGATCATAAAAAACAATCGTATAATTTATAGAATTCATCCATTTAGATTCAATGGATGGATCATCTTTAATCCTCATGAAAATGAGTATTTCATGGTATTCTTTAGGTTATTTAACAATGTATCTCTTTAATATAAGTCTTGGAACTTAAGATCGTTTCTATAATCATCAGATTTAAATCCTCTTGGGGAATTGATCAAGTGTAGAATTGAATGCTTTGAATCAACAACAATTCTCCAAGGCATCACAAAATTCTTCATCAATACCTTTCATTCACATTTTGACTTCTCATTGACAACCTATTAACAAAAAATGCAACACCATGCTCAACAAATGTTTATGTCACTGAAAATTCTTATGAGCTTGTTGATCTCTATGAGGATGACAACAATTCCTATATCAAAATTGATGATACTAATGAACCTGATGACCTTTCTGACTATAAAAAATAGATAATACAAAAAATTATTCCATAACTAAAATTAATAGTGTTTATGATCCCAATTATAATTACATTGACACTAACATCATGTGCGATGTAGATAACCCTAAGGTCTTAGGAGGCCTTGATAATATTGATGACCTAATGAACACATATTACCTTAGAGAGACCTAATACATAGATGAATCAAATAACCATGAAGGTTCATGGAGTGCGGCTCATGTCCCCAAACCTGATATGGCTTTTCTAGGTGATGCGATAAAGGTTCGTGGTCGATTCCCATTTTTGTGAGTTGAAGCCTCATTTTGGTGTGGTGGGCACATTGGGAGATTCACTGTGGGCTTAGAGTGAGGTTTTGGAGGCAGCAAAGGGATTTCTGGTTTAGATTGTGGCGTGACCATCTTTCTGGTGTGTTGGCGTTTGGGTGGCTAGCTAAAGTAATGGATTTAAACTCTTGAGATCTTGAATCGAGTTAAGGTTTCTGATGAGAATCGCTATGAGTCTTTCAGTGTGGTTTTTGAGTTTTGAATCTGCTTCTTGAACCTGTTCTGTTCATGATTTCATTCAAGTTGAAGCGGTTGTTTTTCATTTTCATATATTGATCTGGTTGGTCTGTGAGTTTGGATGATTGTTACGTGGTTCTTGAATCTTTTCGTTTGATGAAGACATTGGATCCTACCCGATGATTTTCTCCACAGGAAAGAATAAGTGATATGAAACGAAATGAAAAAATGTACCCCGGCTTATTCACCGGCTATCTATGATGACAGTGATGGCGGGACGGTGATACCATCGAGGGTAATGATGATGATAGGCAACCAGACGTGATATAGGCAGTTGTGGGTACTCATGACTTGAGGTCTCTTGGATGCTGTGTATTTTTGAATTTTGAATTTTTAATTTTGGACTCTTTTTTGGATACTTTAAATCTGTAACCCGCACTTGTTTTTCCAGTTACTGCTCACCAAAGAAGAAAACTATTTGAATATCAATAAAGAAATTGTCGTCTAATAAATGTGATGACTCTGATGAAATTGTAAAGTTTGATGAAACCAATGACAATGAGGAAATATAATACATATATGATTAATGAATCAGATGACCATAACAATACAGAAGACCTCAATGTTTATGGTGACACAAGTTACTATGAAATTAGTAATGATACGAATGACTGTGACAACCCTAATGAAACAGATGCCCGCAGAGATTTCAAGGACATCATTAATAAGAGAGGAAATAATACCATCAACAACCATGATGAAACCAATGCACACTATGAAAATATAACACCCTAAAATTATAAAATAAGTACATTTAATTTTAAAGTGTAGGATAAATTCAACATTGAGCATAAATAACCCATAACATATATTTCTTTTTAAATTTAATCTCTTTAATAGCTTTCGGAACATGAAACCCCAAGTCTAAATGAACTGCAATATAGTATATTATTATAAAATAGCCAGTAAATTGATGGTTATGAATATTAAAAACCAAATTAATAAAAATCAGGGATATATTATGATTAAAAATATAATTATAATGATTTAAAATAATAAGAAATGTTTTTTTGAAAAACTATATTTTTCTAAAAGACGGTTTAGTCTCACTTTACGTACATAATTTAAAATTAAATTTTATCAATTTTAGAATTTTTTTAATAAAAATTAAATTATTTTTTTAAATTATAATATTATAATTTTATTAGGGTTATATTTTTTATATTTCGATAATATTTCTTTTTTGATGAGTAGTGAAAAATACTAAATTTTAATTGAAAACTACCTTTTTGTTTAAATTATTTATAAATTTAAATTAAATTTAAAATATATTTAAAGTAAAATTATTTCAATTATATATCTATTAATAAAATATAGGTCCTTGGGAATCATTTTCATATTGAATTTTTTTATAAAAACATTGTAAAATTTTGAACATTTATCTCTTTGAAAATCGGTTTTCTCTTCGTGTTTGGGGGACTAATTTTAAATTAAAATTATAAAATTATGTGAATTTAAATTGAGAAAATGGATTATATATTTCGAATTATACTAATTTATATTATATAAAAATTTTAACTTAATTTATGACCATAATTAATAGTGAAAATAGTAAAAATTAATTTTTGCGGTTAAAGTTGAAATGGATTTACTGTGGCGATATACTGAAAAATAAGGGGTAAAATGACCTAAAACTTGTATAAAATATAGTTTTTGGACATATTAATACCTTATAATGTCTAATGGTCTATAAGAATCCATTTTTTACCCTTCTATCATGTGAAAACGTGAGTACACCATTTTCTTTTTAAAAATTACATGTGTTCCACTCACCTCACTTATAAAAGGCCCCCTTCTTTCTTCTTTTCTTTAAAGTTTTACACCCTATTTTATTGGATAATAATGACAGAAATAACTTCCAAAATTTTATACTCTCATCATATAATCTTTAATTTTTATTTAAATCATCTTAGTAAGTATTTTAGTGATAACATAAGAATATTACCCGATGAATAGTTAACGTTCTTCAAAGAGCATTTTTATTTTATTTCTTCTTAAACAACCTTAAATTATTATTAAACCATGAATATACTACAAAATAATTATATTCTATATAATTTTATGTTTTTATGATAATTAAATTACTTACAACCATCCCCATTACCATCAAATGGGTAGCAAAATCATCATTCGTGTGTATGGAGGACTATCACCTCTTGAACCAATTTCATTCGTTTTTTAATTACCACATCACATGGTTGGGTGTGATGATAGGTCCAATATATATATATATATATGATATTGATAATATAATTATAATTTTTTATTAATTATATCATATATACCTTTTTTTACATTCCATTTTGTAAGAAAAATGATAACCTTACTCGTGTTTATGGTGGACAACTGCTTTGCAAAGAGATATGATTCGTTTTTCACTAACACTGTATATATAAGGTAATAAGGATAAAATTAATGAATATATATTATATAAAAAACATAATTATGATATTTATGGAATATTTATCATTATTAAAATATAATATATCATTTTATTTCTTACACTGAAAAATGATACCATCATTCGCGTATGTGTGGACTACAACCTTTAGGAAGCGATGTGACTATCTTTTCAACACCACAAAACTTGGATGATATATATAAGTTAATATAAAGAAAAAATATGGTATTTATTATTTTATTATAATTAAAAGGGTAAAAAATTTACTTTCCTCATTTCTATAATTACCATGAAAAAATTGAAACATTACTCATGCATATGTATGACATACAGTCTCCATGATCATAACATACTTCATTTCTCAAAATCGTATTTAATTATTGGTATTAAAAGTTTAATTTTGAATAAATATGATATTTATGTCCTGATTATTATTATAGAGGTTATGTAACTATATAATATGCACAAGAACCATGACATTCGTGATAAAATACACATGAGAAAACAAAGTAATTAATACCTAAAACAATGAAAATAATGCAATATTACTAAATAAAGTGTGATAATATATCTTAAAATAATCATATATGATATAATAAATATTAATGTGGTTCTGGTATAAGTTAGTAACATGTTTTAATCTACTATACAAGATTTTAAACCACTTTTATTTAAAAGGAAGCGTGACGTAAGGGACTTCGTCTCAATTTACCTTCATTGAGGCACATTAAAATGTTATGAACCAAATTACTTTCATATAGTGTATATAATTCCCATTTAATATATAATACCATGGTTTATTCATAATTTATGTTATTTAACATTTCCATTCTAATTATTTAATGCAAGGGTATTTTCACTTAAAAGTTACCAAGTTGTAAAGAATTTCATAACTCAATTTCATTTCATTAGGTTATATTACTCCTTTATTGTTTTTGATATTTTAAGATTTTTTTGTAATTAATTTTTAATATCTATTATTTTATTTAATTTTTTTATGTGTATTTTAATCAGATACACATAATCTATTCATTCATTAATCCATACATGAATGTTAAGATCATTGTAAGGGTATATTTCACAATGTTATTCTCATTGAGATTGTTTATTATTGAATTATAATTGAAGGAAATTATTTGATAATTATATATTGAACACATATAATTTTTTATTAAAATGTTTATTCATGATAATTTCACATAATATTACCATTTTCAACTTCTGGTACATATAATAATTGAAAAATTGTTTTTAAGAAAATATGACATCATTTCTCTCTTCGGTCAGAAGTCCGTTTTCTACCAAAACCCTATATTGTAAAAATATTTTCAATGTTATTTTTTCCCCTTTTGGAAAATAATTTATTCAATAGACATTTATCTGTAACGCCCCGACCCTAGCTACCCAGAGTCGGTGCATTACATCGTAACATTGGCATGATCACATAAGATCAAGTCTCGAAAGACCGATTAGTTTAGTAGCCTTGGAAACACTAGATACATTCATAAATGTTACATTACAACATAAGGTGAAAAACTACAATAAAAAAGTCTTCATATTTCAAACTCATATCCTCTTCTGACTATCCCTGCAGGTCATTCCTAAAATACTTCTTCACATCCTAGAAAATATTAAAACATTGAAAGGGGTGAGCTCAGATGCTCAGTAAGGATAACAATATTGGGGAAGCTTTAATAAATAACAAAAATATTTAAGGCAATGTATAACTAAAACAAAAGCCTTTTTAACTTGAACAACAACATAATATGGCAAATTTAAAATGAGATAATGTCATTTACTTCTTCACATGGATATTCTACTGGTCGAATAATCACATGCAATATCAATAACCACTTTCATAATGATGGAATTCATAATGCCAGACTATCATAACCACGTAGCCAAGGCCTCGTGCCAAGACCACAAATAAGATTTTGTCAAGGCCTCATGCCAAGACACTAGTTTGTCTCATGAGACCTACCGATGCATCGAGGAGCTATAGCGGGCTCCACCCATCACTTATTAAGTCCAATGCATTCCTCATATGAATAGGTTTAAACATATCATAAACCATAACATAATCGTATCACATAAAACATGCATAAAGGAAACATAACATTTCCACATTTCAATCACAAGATATCAATACAACACATCGATATAATAAAAATGCTTTCAAAACCATTTTCAATACCGAAATAAAAGGAAGTTAGAACTTTGTATTTATTTTTCTTTAAAAAATGTGATGGCTTGTAGAGGAAGCCGAAACTCAAATAATGGTCACGACAGCGGAGAAGTCGTTGTCATAGCATAAGTAAGGAAAGGAAAACATTCCATTTTTCTCGTTTAGTAAAACTCTTCGTATAAAAAAGATTCCTTTTGAATAAACATAAAAGTCAAAGGGGTTTATACACCGTATAAAAGAAAGTTGTGTATAAAACCAAATATGCCTCAATGAAAGGAGATTGAGACAAAGTCCTTAAAAAGATCATTTTTAAAATAAAATAGATATATTATGTGTATTCACTATAAGTACACATAAATAAAGTACAAATACAATATAGGACATAATAATATCATGACATAATTTGAAAGTAGGATATTAACCCAAAGAATGGAAATTGGGTTAAGAAGTTCCCTTACCTTGCGTCCTGTCCTGACTCGATCGTTCTTTAACCTCCTGAATAATAAACTAGAGTTAATTTCTATTTACTTAAGAACCTTTTTCATGTTCATTATTCCTTTTATATCCCTTATTACCATGTTATGAACATTATGTAATTATTTAAGTTTATAATGGTCATTTTGTCGATCTTAGGTACTTGAGTCAAAAATAAAATTCTTATAAATACAAGTTGTTCATGTGGTGATATATCCATTATATCCAGAATTATGTTCATGATGTAGATAGAATATATATCATATATATCCAGTATATACATGCATTTATAATATTACATAACATTTAGAGGTAAGAAATGAAATTCACCATTCATGGAGACGATAAGCCGTACGTACGCATGAACACTACTTTCATTTCTATTTCATATTTAATGGAATGAAATCATAATTATATAAATGTATAATATATTTCTACTATAATATAATATATAATATCATTTACTCCATCATTTATACATCCCACATATGGCATTAACGATTCACATCACTTTGAGGGGGCGGTAGTCAAAACTTCCTAAAATGAAATTATCGCGTTTACCCATAATGGAAATCATAAAGTATGCCATAAATGAGAAATACAGAAGCATAAGTAAAAAAGTAAACATATTATATATCATATATAAATATAGTGGCATCTTAATGGCCACCTTTGAAGGTGTTATATGAGTGTTGAACAATCATCGTTTCGTGAGGCAGAAATTCGCCATCCATAAAAACCGTATGTTCTTTAACCATTAGATGTAGGTGTGTGTAATTGTAGCTCGAATCCTTCTTATAACAACATCCTAGTATATTGAGGATACTGGTGTTCTTACAAAAGAAATGAATAAATAGAGTTTAGGGGGTTGGATAAGAAAAATAAAACAAAACAACATTAGAGAAGACATTACCTCAAAATCGGGTAACTCTTTTTGATTTGAGCCAAAGGCTTCCTTGGGAAGAGTTATTCCCAAAGTGATGCTTCTTGGAGTAAGAGGGTAAATTTGGGAGAGTATTTGGACAGAGTTTGGCTGAGCCAAATGGCTTGAAAGTGTGAATGAGGTGGTAGAGGTGGGGGCCTTTTATAAGAGGAGAGGAGGGGCACTCTTGGAATGTAAGGAAATTTTACATTATTATACAATGCTTTTCGGATTCTAAAGGTCCCACACTTATATAATTCGTGGATAAGGTGATAAGGGTTCGAAATATACCCATCCAATAGTCTTTGGACAAGTGTAATCCTTTTATTATACATTATCTTTTCATTTTATTAAAATCGTTAAATAATGAGGTCATCGCTGCATCATAATGATGTCATAAATAATTCAATTTATTTAATGTCTAAAAATTATAAAAAAATACTATGATGTAGGAAATCTTTTTATCTTTCCAATTACTATTTATAGTAAAAAATATGACTTGTATAACCCCATGTAATTTTTTTTTAGTAAAACATTTCATGTTTGTGTCATTTTTTTACTTTAACATTAAATAAAAGGTATTTATGTCATTTTATAACTAAAGTGGCTCCATGGGGTCCCCAAGTTGACCCATGGATTGCCTGGGTCGGCCATGGCACATCAAATGAGGGTAGGAAATGTGTCAATCTCATCTAATATTATTAAAACATTATTTTTACCTTAAACTACACTAATTACCTCTAATCGCGATTAAGAACTTAAAAGTTACTATTCACCAAAAATTATTTTAATCTCATTGAACCACATTTTACTTTCTAATGACAACCATGTATGTCGTTTTTTTGAAAATCAAATCATAGAAGTGATAATATTTCATTTAAATTAAAAATTAGTTATTTAACTACCACTTAGTGGTTTCACTATTCATCAAAAATTGAAGTTTTTCAGAACAATGCCAATATTTCACCCTAATCTATAATTGATATTCCGAATTCAAAAATGATTTCTATTTTAAAAAATTCCAAACATATAAGTTGAATTAATTAATTTTATAATTAATTGCCACTGTCACAACAAATAGAGTGTTTTTAAGAAACAATTTATATCAAAAGATTGGCAATTGTTTTTGTCCAATTTCAATGTTAAATTAATTATAATGACCAACATTGGATAAAATGGTAAAAATATATTCTAATTATACTTTAAAACCACTAAATAGTATAATTTATCACTATAAATTATTTTGATTAAAAAAGTTGTTTTTAAGTATTTTTCACTATTCATAAAAAATTAGAAGTTCTCAGAAAAATACCAAAAATTCAATATAGGCTAATTTCGATATTCCGAATCCAAAAATGAAGTCCATTTTGAAATATAAAATTTCTATAATTTTAGAAAGTGGTTATTACTATTCATAACGGCTACTTTGATTAGTCGCAGTGTTTTAGAACTCGAAGTTGCGTACAATGCAAGCCATTGCATTATTGAATGAGAAGCGTATCATGGAAGCTCGGGGTGTTACATTCTCCCCTCCTTCAATAAATTGCGTCCTCGCAATTTGAAAATTTTTTTTCTTTGAAAATAAAAGGATGAAAAGAGAAAATACCTTTGTGAAAAACCCACATCGGAAATAAGATTAATAAAATTTAGCCTTAATTAGAGGGAAATGGAAATAAGAAAGTCACCACCAAATTATGATCTCTATAAGGAGAAAATTGGTGGCAATTAGAGACATATATTTGGATGAAAAACGTAAATATTTATGGGGAGTGATTGAGGTCATCAATCACAATCAACTGTCAAATTGAGGGCCTCAAAGCATTCAATCTATGTCGATTTAAAATATCATCAGTTCAACAAGACATAAGGTATTAGGATAACACATTTTTTTTGTTTTAATATCCCTTTACTAAAGTTTAAGAATTAATTTATTCATTGAATAAGAGATAGGTATATATATATATATGCTTGACAATTAGAGTTTCAACCTTCAACTCATCTTTCACTCAAAAAGATAATAGAACTCAAAAATATTATACTTATCCTAATTGTATAAGGTTCCAAATGTTAACACATACCATTTAGATTAGTAAAATTATTTTGTAATAACCAGGGACTTCCTGTAGGCTAGTGGTAGGAAATAAAGGCCTGTCGCACTATGGTTGTGGGTTCGATTCTTGCAGCTTTGTCCGACGCGACGGGTTATGCCCCACCCTGCAGGTTGTCCTTTTCCTAAAACTATAGTATTATAATATTCCAAAAATAATCTTCATAAATTTTTTAACCTTAAACATTACTATCCAAAGATCAACTTAATCCACTCTAATCTTTATAGTTATCCAAAATACCTCTGTCCAGTCTTTCTCTAAAAGGTCTCTTGATTCCAAAATCAATTTATCAGATTCCCCAAACAAAGTAAAGTTTATCATATTGTCACATACTAAAAATATGATTACCTTCATCATATTAAAACCTTACTGAAACAACAAGTACTGCAGTACAATCCTTATATATATATCACATTATTCTAATAACTAGAATATAATCCGTGAGTCAAAAAGCACCAATACATTAATTATTCCGCTTCAACTGTAGTAACAACATAAGATTGTCCTTGATCCCTTGGCCTTTTCTAAGGTAAGTTTCCCTGACGCTTAGGACATTCATTTGCATAATGCCCCATTTCCCTACAATTGAAGCATTCAACATTGATAGCCTCTTTCTTTCCCTTGCAATCATGCGCCTGGTGACCTTTTTCTCCACATTTATAATAAACACCCATTCCTTTTAGGCAAGTACCAGGGTGATTCTTCCCACAATTATCACATAATGGAAAATCCTTATTTCCCGTTTTCCCTTTATCTGTCTCTTGTTCCACCGTTCTCTTCTTCTCTTGCTTTACTTTGTTGTCATAAGACTTAGAGAAGTCCTTTTCTTTCTTGATAGCACATGAGACAATATCTTCGTATGTTGAGAAAGATTGTGATACTAAATCTCTACGGAGAAATGGTTTTAACCCATTAAATAAATGATCAATATTACTTCTCGGGTTACGTATATAATCTGCAGCATGCCTCGCTAACCTTGTAAAGTTAGCCTCATACTTTGCGACATTCTCATCCTCCTTCTGCCTCAGACTCAGAAATTGCCTTTCCATATCTACTCAATGGTCATGAGGAAAGTATTTTTCTAAGAAAATCTCTTTGAACTCCCTCCATTCCATATTCGATACGTCATCATCTTCCTTTGTGTTTTGAATCAGTGACCACCACTGATCGGAATCTCCAGTGAGGCGGTAAACTGCCATGGCAACCTTCTCCCTTTAGCTACTCCCCAAGGCATGGAATATGTTCTCTAAGGAGTTTATCCTTTGCTCAGCTACTAATGGATTTGTACCCCCATTAAAAGTTGGTGGTTGTTGCCTCATGAAGCGTTCTAACATTGATCCTCCACGTTGTGGATCAGGGTGCTCCATATGAGTAAGGTTATTATTCATAACCTGAGTGAGTTGTCCCAGTATGGTAATAAGTTGATCAGCACCAGTTGTATCTCCAGCTCCACAATAATTATCTTGAGCAGGAGGGCAATCCCTACACGGAGTGCATGCATTGATACGGTTTCCATTCCTTCCACTAGGGGCCATTTCTAAACAATGGCATAAAATAGATTAGTTTATGAATCAAAATACATAATTCCATACTTGTAAAACACTTAACACTAATTGAACTATTTTATGGATATAATCCATAATCATAAAAAAAAGTTTTCTTTGAGGAAGTATATACTCATAACCCTTCATAGTGGTTTGTAAAGAAATGAGAATTATCCTAAGCATATCCCCCGGGAGTGTCGTAACCAAGAGTGCAGCAAGGCCCGTTGTCATGCACCAGTTCCCGTTCGAGTCTAGCTCAAAGCGGTGTTTTCGGATTTTACCCCTAGGTACATCTGTGCCAGAGCCACCTCTACCTGCTCGTATCCAGACAAGGATGTATTTCTCGGAAAACTCACAAAATCTCTATAATTCCAAAATTCTAGGAAGTTGTTCTATACTAATCCTCAAAGTCTATATTTGGGCTATGTGCTCTAATCAGAGTTTATCTAAATCTAGCTTCCAAGGTTAGTACTAAACTGCCTCTGATACCAACTGTAACGCCCCGAACCCAGCTACCCAGAGTCGGTGCCTTACTTCGTAACATTGGCATGATCACATAAGATCAAGTCTCGAAAGAACGATTAGTTTAGTAGCCTTGGAAACACTAGATACATTCATAAACATTACATTACAACATAAGGTGCAAAACTACAATAACAAAGTCTTCATAGTCCACACTCATATCCTCTTCTGACTATCCCTGCAGGTCATTCCTAAAATAAATCTTCACATCCTGGAAAATATTAAAACATTGAAAGGGGTGAGCTCAGATGCTCAGTAAGGATAACAATATTGCGGAAGATTTCATAAATAACATAAACATTTAAGGCAATGTATAACTAAAACAAAAGCCTTTTTAACTTGAACATCAACATAATATGGCAAATGTAAAATGAGATAATTCCATTTACTTCTTCACATGGATATTCTACTGGTCTAATAATCACATGCAATATCAATAACCACTTTCATAATGATGGAATGCATAATGCCAGACTATCATAACCACGTAGCCAAGGCCTCCTGCCAAGACCACAAATATGATTTTGTCAAGGCCTCGTGCCAAGACACTAGTTTGTCTCATGAGACCTACCGATGCATCGAGGAGCTATAGTGGGCTCCACCCGTCACTTATTAAGTCCAATGCATTCCTCATATGAATAGGTTTAAACATATCATAAACCATAACATAATTGTATCACATAAAACATGCATAAAGGAAACAAAACATTTCCGCATTTCAATCACAAGATATAAATACAACACATCGATATAATAAAAACACTTTCAAAACCATTTTCAATACCAAAATAAAAGAAAGTTAAAACTTTGTATTTATTTTTCTTTAAAAAAAGTGATGGCTTGTAGAGGAAGCCGAAACTCAAATAATGGTCACGGTGGCGGAGAAGTCGTTGTCGCCGCATAAGTACGGAAAAGAAATCATTCCCTTTTTGTCTTTTAGTAAAACGCTTAGTATAAAAAAGATTCCTTTTGAATAAACGTAAAAGTCAAAGGGGTTTATACACCGTATAAAAGAAAGTTTGTATAAAACCAAATATGCCTCAATGAAAGGAGATTGAGACAAAGTCCTTAAAAAGATCATTTTTAAAATAAAATAGATCTATTATGTGTATTCACTATAAGTACACATAAATAAAGTACAAATACAATATAGGACATAATAATATCATGACATAATTTGAAAGTAGGAGATTAACCCAAAGAATGGAAATTGGGTTAAGAAGTTCCCTTACCTTGCGTCCTGTCCTGACTCGATCATTCTTTAACCTACTGAATAATAAACTAGAGTTAATTTCTATTTACATAAGAACCTTTTTCATGTTAATTATTCCTTTTATATCCCTTATTACCATGTTATGAACATTATGTAATTATTTAAGTTTATAACGGTCATTTGGTCGATCTTAGGTACTTGAGTCAAAAATAAAATTCTTATAATTACTAGTTGTTCATGTGGTGATATATCCATTATATCTAGAATTATGTTCATGATGTAGATATCATATATATCATATATATCCAGTATATACATGAATTTATAATATTACATAACATTTAGAGGTAAGAAATGAAATTCACCGTTCATGGAGATGGTAAGCCGTACGTACACATGAACGCTACTTTCATTTCTATTTCGTATTTAATGGAATGAAATCATAATTATATAAATATATAATATAGTTCCAGTATAATATCATATATAATATCATTTAATCCATCCTTTATAAATCCCACATATGGAATTAACGATTCACATCACTTTGAGGGGGCGGTATTCCGCACTTCCGAAAATGAAATTATCGCGTTTACCCATAATGGAAATCATAAATTATGCCATAAATGAGAAATAAAGAAGTATACGTAAAACATAAAAATATTATATATCATATATAAATATAGCGACATCTTAATGGCCACCATTTAAGGTGTTATATGAGTGTTGAACAATCATCGTTTCGTAAGGCAGAAATTCGCCATCCACAGAAACTGTATGTTCTTTAACCATTAGTTGTAGGTGTGTGTAATTGTAGCTCGAATACTTCTTATAAAAATATCCTAGTATATTGAGGATACTGGTGTTGTTACAAAGGAAATGAATAAAAATAGTTTAGGGGGTTGGAGAAGAAAAATAAAACAAAACAACATTAGAGAAGACATTACGTAAAAATCGGGTAACTCTTTTTGATTTGAGCCAAAGGCTTCCTTGGGAAGAGTTTTTCCAAAAGAGAGGCTTCTAGGAGTAAGAGGGGGAAGTTGGGAGAGTATTTGGGCAGAGTTTGGCCGAGCCAAATGGCTTGAAAGTGTGAATGAGGTGGTAGAGATGGGGGCCTTTTATAAGAGGAGAGGAGGGGCACTCTTGGAAAGTAAGGAAATTTTACATTATTATACAATGATTTTCGGATTATAAAGGTCCCACACTTATATAATTCGTGGATAAGGTGATAAGGGTTAGAAATCTACCCATCCAATAGTCTTTGGACAAGTTTCAGCCTTGGATTGTACATTATCTTTTCATTTTATTAAAATCATTAAATAATGAGGTCATCGCTGCATCATAATGGTGTCATAAATAATTCAATTTATTTAATGTCTAAAAATTATAAAAAATAATAATATTATGTTGGAAATCTTTTTATATTTCCAATTACTATTTATAGTAAAAAACATGACTTGTATAACCCCATGTAAAAATTGTTTTAGTAAAACATTTCATGTTTGTGTCATTTTTTTACTTTAACATTAAATAAAAGGCATTTATGTCATTTTCTAACTAAAGTGGCTCTATGGGGTCCCCAAGTTGACCCATGGATTGTCTTGGTCGGACATGGCACATCCAATGACGGTAAAACATGTTTCAATCTCATCTCATATTATTAAAACATTATTTTTACCTTAAACTACACTAATTACCTCTAATCACGATTAAGAACTTAAAAGTTACTATTCACCAAAAATTATTTTAATCTCATTGAACCACATTTTACTTATTAATGACAACCATGTATGTCGGATTTTTGAAAATAAAATCACAGAAGTGGTAATATTTTATTTAAATGAAAAATCAGTTATTTAACTACCACTTAGTGGTTTCACTATTCATCAAAAATTGAAGTTTTTCAGAACAATGCCAAAATTTCACCCTAAGCTATAATTGATATTCCGAATTCAAAAATGATGTCTATTTTACAAAATTCCAAACATATAAGTTGCATTAATTAATTTTATAATTAATTCCCGCTTTCACAACAAATAGCGTGTTTTTAAGAAACAATTTATATCAAAATATTGGCAATTGTTTATGTCCAATTTCAATGTTAAATTAATTATAATGACCACCATTGGATAAAATGGTAAAAATATATTCTAATTATAATTTAAAACCACTAAATAGTATAATTTATCACTATAAATTTTTTTGATTAAAAAATTTGTTTTTAAGTATTTTTCACTATTCATAAAAAAATTAGAAGTTCTCCGAAAAATACCAAAAATTCAACATAGGATAATTTCAATATTTCGAATCCAAAAATGAAGTCAATTTTGAAATATAAAATTTCTATAATTTTAAAAAGTGGTTATTACTATTCATAATGGCTACTTTGATTAGTCGCGGTGTTTTAGAACTCGAAGTTGCGTACAATGCAAGCCATTGCATTATTGAATGAGAAGCGTATCTATCACAACCCCCTCCCCACAAAGTGTACCCCTCCTGGGCCGGCAATGTGAAAAGGGAGATAATGACCCCCGAGTCCCGCCTCCAGTAGGCCCCGGGTTGGCGACTAGCACCGAGGGTATAATATACACACAAATGGGAGGCATTACCCTCTAAGAGAACACATGCTGAAGAGAGAGATAGAATAGACTCCAACCGACTCCAACTCATAACTGAAATGTAAAAGAAACCCAAGTACATATATGAAATGTCATGCAAAAGTACTACAACTGAAAGGGAAAACTAAAAGTACCCAAAAGAAAGTAAAGCGGCAGCGACCACAAGCCCGAACAGCTCCTCCTCTAACCACAAGCTAGTAGTAACCAGCTTGATCTCCAACCTGCTCCAAGTGACCTGAAAAATAGTTTATATATACAAGGGTGAGTATAACAGTATACTCAGTAGGATCCTCCCCAAGCCTCTCGTGCAAAAGTAAAGAAAGCATGCTAAAGCCCAGTGAACAACAAGTGAAACTAACTCGTCACCTAAACAGGTATATTATGTTCCCAACCTCACCATGGCTACTCTCACCAAGTAACGCATACAAGAATATAGCATATAATAAAGAATATCAAGGGTACCCCGCTACTACTTCCCCACTGGTTTGCCGCTTTTCCCCAACGACATACGTCCTGTGCATCTCTCTCCAAAGGCTTGCCCGTATCAACATGGGTCAAGCTCCACAATCTGCACCACGTGAACCACATAGGCTTGCCCGCAGACACCTGGGCTAAGCTCCACACAATCCTCACAACCAAAAGTAACCAGGTAGTTTCCGGGAGCCACCACAGCTCGCATAACGTGTATCATACGTCGGGTATTATACCTCAAGCCATCACAGCCCATACACCGCGTAAGGATCCTCAAGCCATCACAGCCTATACACGTTACACCTATAGTAGTCCATAGGATACTATATCCAGAATATATGTGTGTGAAATAACCACAAGCCATTACAGCCCTCTACACACATATATGGGTAAAACTAACCACTGTGCCTACCAGCACTAAGATCTACCAAGAGAAGAGAGCGGGGCCAAAGGGGGTAGTCAGCCATTCAACCTCCCATCAGAATGTTGGGGAAAACACCCCCCCAGGGCTCAGAATCCCCGGGGTGTCAGTTGCCCTTACCGACAGGGTGGAGTAGCGTATAGAAACACAAAAAGTACAGAATATATAAGTAACTCACATCCACACTATGGGCATTACCTAGTCTTAGATACAACTACAGCTAACATCTCTCAGACTCCAGGCTGCTACTTCTAAGACTAGGTATCCTATAAGCACACAACCAATTGAAGAGCTTTATTAGATTACTCCATTCTCATTTATCAGTTCCACTGTACATTAATTAATTCTTTAAACATTAATTAAGAATGAATAATTCCACATTAAACTGAAATGGCGTCACGTTCAAAAACAACTGCTCCTTTTTAAGATTCACATCACCTTTAAATTCCAGCATCTCCATCCCCATGTATTTTCACCATTTAATCAAACATTCCTTACAGAATTACTTTTCCACATTCCCAGGCATTCTAGAAAAACATCCTATGCTTCTAAACACAAAGGAGGCTCAACACGGTGAGTAGACATACTACCCGTCGAGTCTTTGCCGCCTATAGAAAGAGCATAGACCCATCCTACATCGAGAGGCTAAACACGGAAAGCACGTGGCATACCCCGCGTGTCTTTGCCTCCTTCGGAAAGAGGGTAAGCAAGACCAGCTGCCTTGAGCAGTGGGGAAAAGTAAAGCAGATAAACAACCAAACCAAACCACCAACATCAAACCATCACATTCATCTCATACCAACACCCTTGGTGTCCTCCCCGACACCCATATGCATAAACCGATGCATCTTGCCACACTAGGCGTCATCCGCTGCCACAACCACAAGTCTCCATGCCTCCACATATCACAACAGCCATTCAGGCTCACATCACAGCACAAGCAGCAGGAAAACAAACATCACAAAATGGGCTCTCGGCCCTTTAATAAGCAAGAGGGTAACTCAGAACCCTTTTAGAAATTCCCACATAATCTGTTCTCTAATCCATATTGAATTAACAGATTTGTTATTCGTAGGTTCCAATCATGGATACCTAATCAGTAATCTATCACAATTAAATAACCAAACTTACTTCCCTAATTTGATTATCCTAAAATTAGAACAACGAAAAAAAACCAGATTAATTTATATGCCTCTTTATCTTTAGCCAATTAATCAACAGTTAATTCCGGCTTTACGTTCATTATCAATTTCTATCATGAACGATCAACAAATCAAAGAAACATAGATATCACTATATCTAGGAAAACATGAGGCAAACCGTTATCACGGTATAAAGCAACAACATGCGATCAACTAATTCTTTTAATCCAGTTCAAGTATTTAATTAGGTCAATTTCATTGTGATCCAAAGGAATAAATCATGATAATTCTACGATTGCACATATATAATTAGAGAAGCCATGAATCCCCTACCTCGAAGAGTTCTCGACGTCCTTTATCCACACAACAGGTCACGATCCTCCCCTCGCGACAACTGCATCCACCGGAGGAGGCTTATATCGAAGATTGATCGACACGGCTCGGTTGCATCCAACAGAGCGGAACTGATCCTAGGAGTAAGGGTTGTTTGTGCAACTCCTAGGGAAAGGATTGAAAGGTTCTAGCGCCTCTTAGTTAAGAACAAAGGGAAGGAACAAGGGAGAATGATATCTCGTCCCTTTTTAAGATTTAACGAGGTGACGGTTTAAGATCCGGTTAATTCTCCATTAAAAACGGATCACATTAACCCACGCGGTTTGACCAAGTAAAACATTCCAAGCCTTAGGAATAATTAATATAGGATTTATGGCATTTGAATCGGCCTTAAGAGTCCTTAAAATAAGGCTTTAAATGTATTTTACGTCAAAGGAAACGTCAAAAGGGGCAAAACTGTAGGAGTCTGGAAACACTGTTCACCCACCGTTACTGTACATGAAACTGATCTGTCACACCGATCTGTGAAACTGATCTGTGAAACTGATCTGTCACACCGATCTGTGAAACTGATCTGTGAAACTGATCTGTCACACCGATCTGTGAAACTGATCTGTCTCACCGATCTGTGAAACTGATCTGTCTCACCGATCTGTGAAACTGATCTGTCTCACCGATCTGTGACACTGATCTGTCTCACCGATCTGTGAAACTGATCTGTCTCACTGATCTGTGAAACTGATCTGTCTCACTGATCTGTGAAACTGATCTGTCTCACTGATCTGTGAAACTGATCTGTCTCACCGATCTGTGAAACTGATCTGTCTCACCGATCTATCTCACCGATCTGTTACTGTTCATAAAACTGGAAACACTGTTCACAGAACTAGAAAATTGGCAAAGTGTTGGGGATAAGTCCCCTTGACCTCCCGGAACACCTCCAATACCAACATTTCACAAAGTAATGGACTAGAGAGGTCCGAGCCATTACATTAGATACCTCTCAAAACATTCTCGTCCTCGAGAATTAAAAAAAAACCAACCCAGAAGAAAAGAGGGGTCCGAACAACCACCCCATAAGATACCTCTCAGGGGAAAACCAACACGAGTTGTTCAAAATCTGGAACAAAACCACGACATCCGAGAACAAACAACCCATAAAAACAATTCAAACATAACATCACATTAAAGGTACATAAATAAAACATGAAAGGTCCAACCACAGAGAAAACATCATTACATGAAAGGAGTTAAACATTAAACAACTCTGGGTACTGAGCACGTATCTGTGACTCACGCTCCCAGGTACTCTACTCCATGCCACCGTGTCGCCACAAGACACGAACTAAAGGAATAGAACGCCCACGCAACACCTTCTCCTTGTGGTCTTGGATCTCCACAGGTTGCTCCTCGAAGGTTGCATCATCATCAATATCGATCTCTCCCCAATCGATAACATGAGATTCATCATGAAGATAATGACGGAGCTGCGATACATGAAAAACATCATGTATCCGACTCATCTGAGGGGGAAGTGCTACTCGATATGCCACGGCTCCAACACGAGCTAACACCTCGAAAGGCCCAACAAAACGGGGAGAAAGCTTACTTCCGCGACCAAACCTTCGCTGCCCACGACGGGGAGTCACCTTCAGAAACACATGATCCCCAACATTAAACTCTAAGGGTCTCCTTCTTTGATCAGCATAAGATTTCTGACGATCTTGTGCTGTCTTCATCCTCTGACGAATCACTTGAACCATCTCTGTCGTATTCTGCACTAGTTCTGGTCCGAGAATTGCTGACTCTCCGACCCCAGTCCAGCACAACGGAGAACGGCATGGCCGGCCATACAAGGCTTCAAACGGCGCCATGCCGATGGTAGAGTGAAAACTATTATTGTAAGTGAACTCTACCAAAGGTAAGTGCTTCACCCATGAACCTCCAAAATCAAGAACACAAGAGCGCAACATGTCTTCAAGAGTTTGGATAGTTCGCTCTGTCAGACCATCCGTTTGAGGATGAAAAGCAGTGCTAAGGCATAGTTGAGAGCCAAAAGCATGCTGGGGACCTCTCCACACCCTAGAGGTAAAATGAGGGTCTCGATTAGAAATGATCGTCTTAGGAACTCCGTGAAGCCTCACCACCTCCTCCAGATACTGCCTCGACAAAACC
The DNA here is from genome assembly GCA_963277665.1 of Viscum album. NCBI lineage: Eukaryota > Viridiplantae > Streptophyta > Magnoliopsida > Santalales > Viscaceae > Viscum > Viscum album. The sequence continues at coordinate 404,767,451 of OY728142.1, forward strand.
TCCACTGAGATCGACTCCTTGATTGCTATGAAGTGGGCCGATTTAGTTAAACGATCCACTACCACCCATATAGCATCATTTCCTCTCAGAGCTCGAGGTAAACCTGTAACAAAGTCCATTGAGATGTCCTCCCACCTCCACTGAGGAATCTCTAAGTGCTGGAGAAGACCACCAGGAACACGGTGTTCGGCCTTCACCTTCTGGCAGACTAAACATCGAGACACACATTCTGCAACTGAACGCTTCAGCCCAGGCCACCAAAACTGACTTCTCAAGGATCGATACATCTTCGTCACACCAGGATGTACAGCTAAGGGCGAGCTATGGAACTCTCGGAGAACCGTCTCGCGCATCGCCAAGGGAACAAAAAGCCTGCCATGATACAACACCCGGTGTTGTTCATCCTCCGACCAACCATCAGGGGCCTCTCCACAAACGACTCTGTCTCTCAAAACTTCCACCTCTAGATCACCCAACTGAGACTCTTCCACCTTTTGCATCAGGGATGACTGCACCGTCATCTGGAAAAGACAAACTCTTCCCCCAACTACTCCCATATCAAGATGCAAAGCTGCTAGCTCTTCCATCCCTCTCTAGGAATCACCAGATTCACGCACAACATCATTACGTGACTTTCGGCTCAGTGCATCAGCAACAACATTTCCCTTCCCAGGTGTATACGATATTTCGAAGTCGTATTCCTGCAAGAACTCCATCCACCGACGCTGCCGCAAGTTCAAATCCCGCTGAGAGAAAACATACCTCAAACTCTTATGATCGGTGAAAACCACAAAGCGCTCGCCAATGAGGTAATGTCTCCACAACTTCAGCGCAAACACCACGACTGCCAACTCAAGATCATGGGTGGCATAGTTGCGTTCATGGGGACGCAACTGCTGAGACCCATAAGAAACAACCGACCTCTGCTGCATGAGAACACAACCTAACCCCAGATGTGAAACATCACAGAAAACATCAAACTGGACTCCCTCCGTTGGAAGACAAAGGACTGGAGCACTTACCAACTTCTCCTTTAGATACTCGAAAGCTGTCTGACATTGATCAGTCCATATGAACGCTTGATCCTTCCTGGTCAAAGCTGTCAGAGGAGTCGCAACTCGGGAGAAATTAGCCACAAACCTCCTATAATAGCCTGCGAGGCCAAGGAAACTTCGCACCTCTGACACGGTCTTGGGGGCTGGCCAAGACACCACTGCTTCTATCTTCGAAGGATCCACAGATACTCCCTGTTGGGACACAACATGTCCCAAGAAACGAACTTCTCGAGCCCAGAACTCACACTTGGACAACTTCCCAAACAACCGATGTTGGCGAAGAACTCCCAAAACGGCTCGTAGATGCTCTGCATGCTCTTCTTCAGATGTGGAGTACACACGGATGTCGTTAATGAAAACCACAACAAACTTGTCCAGGAATTCACGGAACACAGCATTCATCAACCCCATGAAAACAGCTGGAGCATTTGTCACGCCGAATGACATTACAACAAACTCATAATGTCCATGACGACAGCGGAAAGCAGTCTTCGGGATATCCTCATCCCTTACACGCATCTGATGATATCCTGACCACAAGTCAATCTTTGAGAACCAAATTACACCCTTCAGTTGATCGAATAGGTCATCAATCCGTGGAAGAGGATAACGGTTCTTTATTGTCACTTTGTTTAAGCGACGATAATCGACGCACAACCGCAAACTGCCATCAGCCTTTTTTCACGAACAAGATTGGTGCACCCCACAGTGACACACTTGGCCGAACAAAACCACACTGCAATAGACCATCGAGATGAATACGTAGCTCTCGTAACTCAGAAGGGGCCATCCTATATGGAGACATAGAGATAGGAGACGCTCCTGGCTGTAGCTCGATCCCAAAATCGATCTCTCGTCGAGGGGGTAAGGATACAACCTCTTCTGGAAAGACATCAGGGTACTCTTCTACGACCCTAGGAAATGCCAGCTGTTGAACCTCTGAAGAACTCAGCATCATCCCAGCCATCATGGATGATAAGGATGAAACTCGTCTATGACACATCCGAGGATCTCTCTCACCAACAAACACTACTTCCTCTCCATCTTCATCAAAGAAAACGACCTTCTTCCTGTAGCAATCCACAATAGCCTACACCGAATACAACCAATCCATGCCGAGGATGACATCATATGGTTGTATTCGTAAACATAGGAAATCTCCCCAAGAGCGGTGCTGCCCCAACACCAGCTCACAGTCTCTACATACTTCAAACAAGCTAGCTCGACCTCCAACTGGCGTAGTCAACGCCAAGGGCACTGGAAGCCTCTCTACCTCAAGTACCAAAGCGTGGACAAGGGTAGGGGATATAAAGGAGTGTGTCGCTCCTGAATCAAACAAGGCATAAAACAAGGTAGAAAACAAGCAAAGGGTACCTCGGACGACGTCTGTCTCGCCTGGAGCTGGCAACGCTAGAGCATGAAGCTGACCACGACCACCTCCACGGCCTCTCTGACCCTGATGATGACCACCACCACGGCCGCGCTCTGCTCTCTGAGGACGGGGAGCGTCATGGGGCTGTCCTCTGCCTGCTCCATCTACCCTCTAGTGATCTAAAGCTGGTGCAACCTGTTGCTGCTGCCTCGGCTGGAACTGCCTCAACGGAGGAACCTGGAGTGGAGCGCCTGGTGCACGATGACTTCTCTGAAAAGTTGGGCACTCCCGCTGCTGATGACCACGTCCACCACAAGAAAAACAAGTGCCTGATCCCTTGGCATAGGTCTGAGAGTTGCTACCTCCGGAGAAACGAGATGGGAAGGGTTGGGACCTACCCCCAGGTGAACGAAAACTCTTCTGTCCTGAAAACCGGGAACCCCGGACCACAGCTCTGCTTCGTGAGGAATCATGACGATTCCCCTCTCGTGACGATCCGGTCCTGGCCAAAGTCCTCTCAACAACCTCTGCCCTCGCCAACACCTCTAGATATGTCTTCAGCATAAATGGGGTGACCTGGCGCTGGATCTCTGGATACAAAGCCTCCTCGAAATGCCTCGCCCTGGCCTCATCAACTGGTAACAGGTCTGAAGCATATCATAGAAGGTTCCTGAAACGGATTCCAAACTCCCGAACACTGGAGCTCCCCTGTTGAAGGGTAAGAAGCTCCTGGCGACTGGATGCCTTCGCAGTCGATGAAAGAAACTCGACTCTAAACCTATCTCGAAACTCCTCCCATGAGATCAATAACTCCTCACGATCCCCGAGGAACAAGAACCACCACTGTCTCGCTGCTCCACGCAAAATCGTCACAACCAAGGACACCCAGTGTTCCTTCCGAGCACGAATCGAACTGAAGCCTATCTCGACCTCCTCCAACCAGTCTTCTGTGACTGCATCTGAAACGGAGCCCTCGTAATTCTGTAGACTCTGGCGCTGAAACTCTCGGAGTGTCTTCCTCCAAGTGTCATCGTCGTCAACCTCTACTAGGCGGCGATCTGCTGGAACAGCCTGCTGGGCACCTTCTGCGCAAACCTGACGAGGATGTCGACCTGGAGCCATACCTGTAAAATAACAACTGTTAGAGCTCCTAAGCCTGGAATATGGAAGACTCAACATTAATTAATTAATTATTTTGTTTTATTAATTTTAGGTTACCTATCCCAAGGTCTACCCATTCAAACACAGGCGCAAAGAATAATGATGCATGACCCTTTCCTGGGTCTCTACCCTGCAACCAGTATCACTTTGTTTAGTAGAAATAGTAAACTTAAAGGTCCGTGCAACAGATCATAGGGGGCCCTGAACGCCTACGTCTCTGCCGGTCTCCAGTGTTTACCCCACTTTCTTAACATGAATGACACTGTTGCCCTACCATCCCATGCATCCTCACCTGTGCCTAACTCCAAACTCCATCCTATCCCTCAACCAGACCTCTGATACCACTCTGTCACGACCCCCTCCCCACAAAGTGTACCCCTCCTGGGCCGACAATGTGAAAAGGGAGATAATGACCCCCGAGTCCCACCTCCAGTAGGCCCCGGGTTGGCGACTAGCACCGAGGGTATAATACACACAAATGGGAGGCATTACCCTCTAAGAGAACACATGCTGAAGAGAGAGATAGAATAGACTCCAACCAACTCCAACTCATAACTGACATGTAAAAGAAACCCAAGTACATATATGAAATGTCATGCAAAAGTACTACAACTGAAAGGGAAAACTAAAAGTACCCAAAAGAAAGTAAAGCGGCAGCGACCACAAGCCCGAACAGCTCCTCCTCCAACCACAAGCTAGTAGTAACCAGCTTGATCTCCAACCTGCTCCAAGTGACCTGAAAAACAGTTTATATATACAAGGGTGAGTATAACAGTATACTCAGTAGGATCCTCCCCAAGCCTCTCGTGCAAAAGTAAAGAAAGCATGCTAAAGCCCAGTGAACAACAAGTGAAACTAACTCGTCACCTAAACAGGTATATTATGTTCCCAACCTCACCATGGCTACTCTCACCAAGTAACGCATACAAGAATATAGCATATAATAAAGAATATCAAGGGTACCCTCCTACTACTTCCCCACTGGTTTGCCGCTTTGCCCCAATGACATACGTCCTGTGCATCTCTCTCCAAAGGCTTGCCCGTATCAACATGGGTCAAGCTCCACAATCTGCACCACGTGCACCACATAGGCTTGCCCGCAGACACCTGGGCTAAGCTCCACACAATCCTCACAACCAAAAGTAACCAGGTAGTTTCCGGGAGCCACCACAGCTCGCATAACGTGTATCATACGTCGGGTATTATACCTCAAGCCATCACAGCCCATACACCGCGTAAGGATCCTCAAGCCATCACAGCCTATACACGTTACACCTATAGTAGTCCATAGGATACTATATCCAGAATATATGTGTGTGAAATAACCACAAGCCATTACAGCCCTCTACACACATATATGGGTAAAACTAACCACTGTGCCTACCAGCACTAAGATCTACCAAGAGAAGAGAGCGGGGCCAAAGGGGGTAGTCAGCCATTCAACCTCCCATCAGAATGTTGGGGAAAACACCCCCCAGGGCTCAGAATCCCCGGGGTGTCAGTTGCCCTTACCGACAGGGTGGAGTACCGTATAGAAACACAAAAAGTACAGAATATATAAGTAACTCACATCCACACTATGGGCATTACCTAGTCTTAGATACAACTGCAGCTAACATCTCTCAGACTCCAGGCTGCTACTTCTAAGACTAGGTATCCTATAAGCACACAACCAATTGAAGAGCTTTATTAGATTACTCCATTCTCATTCATCAGTTCCACTGCACATTAATTAATTCTTTAAACATTAATTAAGAATGAATAATTCCATATTAAACTGAAATGGCGTCACTTTCAAAAACAACTGCTCCTTTTTAAGATTCACATCACCTTTAAATTCCAGCATCTCCATCCCCATGGATTTTCACCATTTAATCAAACATTCCTTACAGAATTACTTTTCCACATTCCCAGGCATTCTAGAAAAACATCCTATGCTTCTAAACACAAAGGAGGCTCAACACGGTGAGTAGATATACTACCCGTCGAGTCTTTGCCGCCTATAGAAAGAGCATAGACCCATCCTACATCGAGAGGCTAAACACGGAAAGCACGTGGCATACCCCGCCTGTCTTTGCCTCCTTCGGAAAGAGGGTAAGCAAGACCAGCTGCCTTGAGCAGTGGGGAAAAGTAAAGCAGATAAACAACAAAACCAAACCACCAACATCAAACCATCACATTCATCTCATACCAACACCCTTGGTGTCCTCCCCGACACCCATATGCATAAACCGATGCATCTCGCCACACTAGGCGTCATCCGCTGCCACAACCACAAGTCTCCATGCCTCCACATATCACAACAGCCATCCAGGCTCACATCACAGCACAAGCAGAAGGAAAACAAACATCACAAAATGGGATCTCGGCCCTTTAACAAATAAGAGGGTAACTCAAAACCCTTTTATAGATTCCCACATAATCTGTTCTCTAATCCATATTGAATTAACAGATTTGTTATTCGTAGGTTCCAATCATGGATACCTAATCAGTAAGCTATCACAATTAAGTAACCAAACTTACTTCCCTAATTTGATTATCCTCAAATTAGAACAACGAAAAAAAACCAGATTAATTTATATGCCTCTTTATCTTTAGCCAATTAATCAACAGTTAATTCCGGCTTTACGTTCATTATCAATTTCTATCATGAACGATCAACAAATCAAAGAAACATAGATATCACTATATCTAGGAAAACATGAGGCAAACCGTTATCACGGTATAAAGCAACAACATGCGATCAACCAATTCTTTTAATCCAGTTCAAGTATTTAATTAGGTCAATTTCATTGTGATCCAAAGGAATAAATCATGCTAATTCTACGATTGCACATATATAATTAGAGAAGCCATGAATCCCCTACCTCGAAGAGTTCTCGACGTCCTTTATCCACACAACAGGTCACGATCCTCCCCTCGCGACAATTGCATCCACCAGAGGAGGCTTATATCGAAGATTGATCGACACGGCTCGGTTGCATCCAACAGAGCGGAACTGATCCTAGGAGTAAGGGTTGTTTGTGCAACTCCTAGGGAAAGGATTGAAAGGTTCTAGCGCCTCTTAGTTAAGAACAAAGGGAAGGAACAAGGGAGAATGATATCTCGTCCCTTTTTAAGATTTAACGAGGTGACGGTTTAAGATCCGGTTAATTCTCCATTAAAAACGGATCGCATTAACCCACGCGGTTTGACCAAGTAAAACATTCCAAGCCTTAGGAATAATTAATATAGGATTTATGGCATTTGAATCAGCCTTAAGAGTCCTAAAAATAAGGCTTTAAATGTATTTTACGTCAAAGGAAACGTCAAAAGGGGCAAAAATGTAGGAGTCTGGAAACACTGTTCACCCACCGTTACTGTACATGAAACTGATCTCTCACACCGATCTGTGAAACTGATCTGTCACACCGATCTATGAAACTGATCTATGAAACTGATCTGTCACACCGATCTGTGAAACTGATCTGTCACACCGATCTGTGAAACTGATCTGTCTCACCGATCTGTGAAACTGATCTGTCTCACCGATCTGTGAAACTGATCTGTCTCACCGATCTGTGAAACTGATCTGTCTCACCGATCTGTGAAACTGATCTCTCTCACCGATCTGTGACACTGATCTGTCTCACTGATCTGTGAAACTGATCTGTCTCATCGATCTGTGAAACTGATCTGTCTCACGGATCTGTGAAACTGATCTGTCTCACCGATCTGTGAAACTGATCTGTCTCACCGATCTGTGAAACTGATCTGTCTCACTGATCTGTGAAACTGATCTGTCTCATCGATCTGTGAAACTGATCTGTCTCACCGATCTGTGAAACTGATCTGTCTCACCGATCCGTGAAACTGATCTGTCTCACCGATCTGTGAAACTGATCTGTCTCACCGATCTGTTACTGTTCATAAAACTGGAAACAATGTTCACAGAACTAGAAAATTGGAAAAGTGTTGGGGATAAGTCCCCTTGACCTCCCGGAACACCTCCAATAACAACATTTCACAAAGTAATGGACTGGAGAGGTCCGGGCCATTACAGTATCATGGAAGCTCGGGGTGTTAAATTATCCCCTTTAATTTTTATAAAAAAAATTAAAGGAATCCTCATCACTCTTTCAAAACAATGTCTGTTTAAAATTTACTGAAAAAGTAAAAGGAATATTTGTCTTAACATGTAATGTAAGAACTGAATTTCCATCCATAGTGACCATTAAAATGTTTTAAATAATTATTGATAATTCTCAAATATTATTATCATATAATGGTATTTTATTTTTTTTGTGAAATTTTATTTTCAAAAAGTTATTCCCAAAATGAAAAGGATATTTTCCTCAAGAATGTTTTTAAAGATCTTTTTATAGTATTTCAATTCATCAATGAATTAAACAATTTATTATTAATCCAATGGGTATATGTTGTATTGATAAAATTTTTATTCATCATCTATATGGTTTATGACCATTTTTACAAAAGAAATTATTGACAACAATTTCATTGATTCAGTTTTATAGTCATTAAATTTCCTTTGATTTAATCACTTTCCTATAGAAATTAAATTTACTCTAAATATCTATATTATTTATCATGGATATATATATTTATAAAACCATATAATATTTCTACATTTTTTTCTATATTAAATGTAAGTTTTTATTGTGGAAATATGAATAAATCTTTATTCCTTACTCAATATAGATATTTGATTATAAGACACCTTGTTCATGAATTAAATATATTATGTGATATATGAGGAAGGATTTGGAAATAAAAAAATAGATGGGGCATAATTATATATTTCATATCGATTTATTGATAGGTCTCACGAGATAAATTAGTTGGCTAACCATAGTTATTTTTCTTCTATAAATAAGTTATAAACTATCTTGAGGGTATATCTTAATAGTTGAGGTATCAGGTGTCTAAGACATGAAATCCAATAAGTAAGAATATAATTCATTGATAATTTTTATTATTATCATTATCCATGATATTTTCATAATGGTATTATCTTTGGATGCATTTATTTCATAGTTTGTTGAGTTATGTATAATTTGTGTTCTATTATTTACCTTTCGAGATTGATTATGCCTTGTCAAGTTATGATAGTCGTGTTATTGATTAAATGAAATGTGTTTTCATTTAATTAAAATTCTATTGATTATTATAGTAAATTATTTAAATGGAATGTGTTTTTTTATATTTAAATTTCCATATTGTTCATTCCTTATTAATTATGATTCATTTACTCATTACAACTATGGATTTACATAACCCTTACTGAGAATTTGAGCTCACCCTTATTTTATTTCCTTTCCCAGGAATCCAGTATGTTTACTATGAATTATATAAAAGTATATTTTAGAGTGAATAATGATATTAATCAAAGAAAATTATGTTGTAATTTTACTTTTCAAATTTAATTCAAGACTCAAGTATGTATCTAGTATACCATAACTGTTAAACTATTAGGTACTTCAGGATGTTATTCCCAATATCTTATGACAATGTAATAAAGAAGACACAAGATCTAGGATAGTATGGTTGGGGTCACTATAGAAAATAATTAATTGAAAAAAGTAATCCACAAATTTCATTAATGACAAAAAGACCATGACAAGGTCGATGAACCTGATGATGTCGATAGTGATAACGTCACATTGACCATAATGATTCTAAGGACACTAGTGATACTAAGAACACTAATGACCCAATGATGCTTATGAAATGGACATCCCTAAAAACCCAAAAAAATATAAATACCCTGATGAAATCAACAATTCTAATTACCATGATTGTAACACCCCTATATTTTAAAAGGGAAAACTCTGTTTGATAGCATATGGGACATGAAACACTGAGCGAAAACAAACCTGGATTATTTAGGATCGTTATAACCTAGTAATTAAATGGATGGGTATAAATAGGATTAAATACATTGTAATATATATATATATATATATTCCATAATAAATATTAATATATTGATAAATTCTTAGTAAATAATCACCCAATTGTTTTATAAATATATTTACTCTTAAAAAATATGTTTTCTTCAAAAATAATTTTTATTGTTTTTTCAAAAAAAATATTATAATTAATTTGTGGAACATTTAAAAATTTTATTTTATTAAATTAAAATAGTTATTTAAATTTTAATATATATATTAACATATGGTAAAATTGTGGGATTTTTTTGGAAAATTTTCATTTTTTAGTGAATAGTGAAAAATACCAATTTTTATAAAATTGTAAATTATTTAAAAAATTCAGTAACATTATTATTTTAATTTCATTTTAAATTAAAATAATTAATATTTTATTTAATAAAATTCAATTATTTTATTTTAAATAATCTTTATACTATATTTTAGTGTAAGTTTATTCTTAGGCTTAAAAACTCATTTTTTTATAAAATTATTTTAAAGAACATAAGGTTTCCCCACATTAATAAATTAAAAAAATATATAATGATGAATTATTTAAACTATACGAATATATTATATATTTATATATAAATATAAATATAAATTCATTTATTTATTATTACTTATGATATAGTTATTATAAGATCATATTATGCTTGAAAAATACATTTGTTGAAAAATCGTTTTTTCGACACGTATACAGGTTTAATGTTAAATTAAATTATACCAATTCTATGAGTTCCAATTAATAAAATGGATTAAATATTACTAATATTCATAATTTATATTATCTAACACATTCAATTTAATTTCTTACCATAATTAATAGTACAAATTGTAAAAATTAATTATTGTGGTTAACGTACAATTAGGTTTATCGTGGGTTAAAATAAAACGATAAGGGTAAAAAATGACCCAAAACATATAGAATTTATATTTTATGGTAATATATAGATTCATATCATATAAATTTCTAAAATTTTCAATTTTTATCCTGTTTTAATGTGAATAATGTAGGTGTAATTTTTTATTTTAAAAAATTCCAAGTGTGTCCCCTCCCCCACTTATAAAATGAAACATTATATACTCCATTTAACACACATAAAAACTAATTGGTTCAAGAAATAACTTAAAAAATAAATTACTTAATTCCCTCAAGACATTCTATATTCCTTGGTTGATCATAAATATTGCCTAGGAATGATTTTGGTGCAAACCTAATGAAGTTGTACAAAGAAGATGTAACTTCTATAACCATCCCTCTTTGTTTTATTTATTCTTATAATTCCATAATATCATAAAAAATCATGATAATATGATAACACAAGTATCTAAAATATAATAATACTCTAATATTTTTATTTAATTAACTAAAACAATCTCCACTTCCATCAAATGGGAAACAAAACCGTTGATCGTGTGTACAATTGACTACCTCCTCTCGAACTGATGTAGTCTGTTTTCCATCACCTATTCTCACATATAGAAATAATTATGTTTATAAAATTTATATGTTAAATTTATTTTATAATTATACTTTTTTAATTATAATATCACATATACCTTCTTACTTTCTATTTTATAGAAAATACTGTAACATTACATGGGTGTACAACAAACTACCGCCTCACTAAGCGATGTGATTCATTTTTCACTTAATATTTAAATGAAAGGTAATAATGATTAATTTAGTGTTAATATATTATATTAATTAAATATTAATCATTATTTAAAAAATATATATCATATACTTTCTTACCTAACCATACATTGAATAAATGATATTGCCATTCGTGTGTATGACTGACTACTACCTTGGAAAGCGATGTGATTTGTTTTTATTACTGTATCACATGAATGGTATATATAAGTTTATTTAAAGAAATAATATGATATTTATGATATATTTATATTTATATAATGATTAAATAACACTTAAAATCTTTCCACTGGTATCATTGAAAATAGAAATGTTACTTATGTGTTTGTACGACTTACCATCTCCATGATTGTAACATAATTATTTTTTCATATCCATCCTTCATGATTTATTTTAAAAGTATTATTGATGTATTAAAATTCTAATTAATTTACTATTATTAATATTTATATGATAATAAATAATAATTTTGACCCTAGTAAACATTCATATGTGATTTAGAACATATGAGCCGAACATCGTCAAAACCTTTGACACGAACATTAATGTTTAAGTAACTGAATATTTAATAATAATATATAAAATAAAAGTAATAATCAATTTTAAAATGGTTTTTAATAATTTAAATACTTAATAAATTTTTATTATTTGGAAAATAAATAATTTACGTGATGAATCAGTCTCGATGTAAGAGGTCTTTCTAACCCGCCATTCTCTTCAAGTTATGACCATTCTACATCTAATACTCTTTATCTATATTTGATGATATGGAATGCTTATAAATTATTTATTTGTTAATATCATATGTCTAACTATATTTTTATTCCTTCATTTTATTGGTTAATACTTTCCTTATACTCACTTCTCAAATTCCTTCATTATGAAATTTACTTTGATTACGCTATGAGACAAGATTATGAAACCCATTTTATTTCCCTTGAAATTATAATGTTATTCCTTATGATTTAATTCATTTATTAAGAACACATATATCTTAAACATGTTATGACGTGTTCACTCATACATATATCAAATTATTTTGGTAATTTTATAGTTTCTTGAGATGTCATGTATGGGATTAGGAAGTAATCCTAATCCATTTTGGGAATTTATCCACCATGTGATATTGTTTGGGTAGTTAGCCTTAACTAATGTTTATATCATTTTTTGGGATGTTTACAAGTTTAATATGTTCCATGATCTTATGATACCATGTTATTTATGTTATAGTTCAATGTGATTACTTGTTATCCTTATCCTTAATGTTTTCATGTCATTCCTTTGACTCATATGTTATGTTTTCTTATCATGTTTATTATATAAATGTGATTTTTATATCCCCAAATTTTTTTAACTATTACCCAGGTTATCCTATGTTGTTTTTGGAGATAAAATGGATTTATTATCCCTTTGTGGAGGATGGATTTAGGATTTATTTTTTTTAGTTTCATTTTATATAATATAAACCTTATCATCCAAAGACAATAGGATTTTAAGATCCTTGTGTTGTATTAATAGATTATTATATTTAGTAATATTGTAATGAAATGTGTAAAATTATTGGGTCACTATACTGATTCCACTAATAAAAATAAAGGCATTTATTACAAAAATTATTTCAATGAAATAAATGACTCCTATATTTGAATCCTCTGTGAAAATATTAGAAGTTGAAAACACAAATGAACCTGGTGATGCTAACATTTTTGGGGTCATTAGTGTTGTTGGTGTTTTAATTGATTTCATCCTCATTATTGGAATCATAAAATTTGGTATTTTACATGTCATTAGTGTAATTATCATTGTTAGAGATGTGGTCATCATCGATTTCATCACCATCATTTGGGTTGTAAGTATCATCCATATGGTTGGCTATTATGGCCGTGATAGTACAAATTTTGGAATTAGTATTATCATGGTCATATGATTCATTACTAATTGTTATGTCATCAAGGTCGTTTGAATTAATAGAATTATTAAAATTAGTGGTGACACAAGGGTTGTCAGCTTTTAAAATAAAGATGATGTTGTTAAAGCCATCATCATAATCAAATACTTCCAGTCAAATGGTCTGTTACGAGATTATGGTAATTAGAGTATTTAGCATCATCAAGATTATCAAGTTGGTTTTATTAGGGATATTTTACTTATGAAATGAATTGTCATTATAGGTGGTGAAAATGATGTTTGGGCATTAATTTTGGTGTTATTTTTGATGTCGTCAGGGTCATCAAGGATATATATGACATTAATATCATCTATGGTGTTAGAGTTGGTGGGGTTATTGGAGTCCAAAATTCATCAGTATAAATGGGTTTTTCAAGATAATCCATGTTTTTTCAGCTTCATCGATGTTATTGGGTTCATAGTGTTATCATCAATGTTGGAATCGAAGATACCTCATGGACACAAGGTTCATTGATGTCATCAATATCATCAATGATGTTAGGTAAATATGGTCATAAATGTCATTAAAACAACTCAATATTTTCATACATAGATATTAAATTTTACTATATGTTATTATTTCCATTATACAAAAACATGCATGAGGACCATCAATGTCTAGTGTATTTGAAAACACAGATACATCAATAACTAGTTCATAAGTGAACTACATCATCTCCCACTAAGTAATTCATAAACCGATCCCTTCTTGGATGTGTAATACATAATATATTTCATTATAACCTTGGTAATGGAAATATAAGATTGGGTGATCTCATATGATCAGTATTGGTAAACAAGGGAGATATCAATATAAGAGGAGAATAAGGGTTTGATAACATGATAATAACATTTGAAAATGATACCCATCAAATCATAGATCATGAACTTGAGTCATGGAATAAATCATGGATGTTCATAAGACATAAATCATAAATAAATCAAGTAAAATAATCCATAAGAGCATAACATCATCATAAGACATAGATTTGTGGAATACAAATAAGCATAGAAAATCATATGTCAAACCTACCCACCAAAAAATTTATATCATTTTAGGCATGGGATAACCGCTCATGTACCTACTTAGGTATTGGGATAACCTCCCTTGTACCCTCTTTTGGGCTTGGGATAACCTCATATGTACCATATTTTGGGATTCTGATAACCTCCTATATACCTTTTGACCTCATAAACCATTAATCATTTCCCAATGAATTTTAGGTAGATATATGTCCCAAACATCACAAAATATATAAGTTCATGTGACATAATATCATAAAACATTCATAATATCATAACCCGTGAAAAAGAAATAGATTTCATAAACATCTCTTCAACGTAATCATAAACCCTCTAATGAAATAATAAGGACGATATCATTGGATGATGTCCTCATTAAAGAATAAGTTACCTCAAAGGTTGTCATCATAGATGGAAAATTATTTAAAAATATCATATAGAACATTTCTTATGGAAAATATAATTTTCACATTGAAATTTAATATTTGAAATGTAGTAAATTCCCAAATATTAAAGAAGAAATTCTCTTTAAAAAAACCATGAAAACTTGTAATGGAAGATTTTAAACGAAGACTGGTTATGATAATGAAAAATATTGTTCATGTCATATATGTTAAAGAAAGATTCATTTTTTATTTTTAGTAAAAATACAAAAGTAACTCTTTAATAAAATAAGAAGAATATCCCTTTTAAAAGATTTTGAAAAAGTTAAAACATGGGTAAAAATGAATTACTAAAATTATCTATTAAAATAAAAAAACATTCTTTGAAAACTTTTCTAGGAAAATAAACATGGAAGAGAAAGGATTTTGTACTGAAAAAAGAGATAAAGTCATTTTTCCATGGAAATGTTATTTTAGTATCTTTAGTTATTAAGAAGATAAAATGAAAGAAAAAATTTATTCTGTAAAAATAACCATTGTAAAATAAAAATCAAGAATATATTGAGAGGTAGATCATAAAATTTCATTATAAAAAACTTAATCATAAATAATTCTATTAAACAACTAGATTGTAACATAAAACCATTACCACTTTGGTAATGGTTTAACCATATGACCCATGAAAAACATAATATTATATGGATATATATATATATATATCACATAATTTTCTGGATAATAATCATAGAATACATAATTTTTAGTATATACACCACAAAAAATAATAAAGTGGTGAATATGGGATTTGTCCCCTGGAAATAAAAGTGAGACGAAAATCACATACAACTTTAATTCCTTTTAAATTATAATCCCCATCAAACAAATAACCACATATGGATACTTATATATAATAATTTTTAGGATAAATATAATATAATAAATTCATGGGTATAATATACATCACATAAAAGAAAGAAGTGGTGAAAATGGCACGTGACCCAAAGAAATAAAAGTGAGATGAGAATCCCTTACCACATCGGTATCTTTTAAATTGTAAGACCCATGAATGAAGTAAAATTATATATATTTTTATACCCCATAATTTTTAAGATAATAATAATATAATAAACTCATGAAATCTATATAAACCACAAAAATGAAACAAGCTGTGAATATGGAATGTGTCCCCCGAAAATAAAAGTGAGATACAAATTTCTGAAATCAAGTCTCGACATTATTCATACACGTGAGACATCATGTATAATAAAAATAGGTTTATTATAAATATATTCTATAACTATTATTCAAATATATAGTTCCTCAAATGATTTAATTATGACCTTTTATTACCTATTTATTAACAATTCCTTGTTAAAATCACATTTCATGTAATAAGTGCCTCATTTATCTTGAATGTTTTGGTTTTTTATTTTCAGTTTTTTTACATTGATAATGGTTACATAATATCCATAATATTAAAAATAATAGAAATATTATATATATTCATTATATATTCATTTATAGTAATCCATAAAATTTATTAATAGAAAATGAAATAAACTATTCATAGAGAGGGTAGGTCGTACATACACATGAATGTTTTTTCCATTTTCCAAAAAAATATATTTAAATAAAGGTAAATAAAAAAATAATATTTATATAATATTTTTTATGTAATATATATATAATATATTCATTAAATATAACCTCATTTCTATCCATTATAAAATAAAATAAAAAAATAATCGCATTGCTTCATGAAGGCAGTAGTCCATACGAACACATGAGAGATGTTATTATTTAAAATAAATGAGAAAATATGAAGGTAGATGTGATATTATAATTCTAGGAGAATATTTATATCATTAATATAATATATAATAATAAAATCCATAATTATTTTTATCCATGAGAGGTGGTGATGGAAAATGAATTGCATTGGTACGCGAGGCGATAGTTCACCGTTTGCATGATCGATAATTTTATTTCCAATTTAATGGAGGAGGAGATAGATATGAGTTACTACATTAAAATTATAATATCTAAGTATATAGTAGAAACTTATGTTATTATATCATCATTTATGATGAATATTAGAAGGGTGTGGAAGTAGAAATGAAACAAATCAAGGTTAAGAATGATATATCTTCTTTAGAAAACCTCTTTAGGTTTTCACAAAAATAATTCTTATTATGGTTTAATAATAAAAATATGGAATATATGAAATGTATAGAGAAGTAATAATTTGATTTGGATAGGACTTAGATGAACCAAAATTCTTTGGAAGAGATAATAGGACATGAGAGTGGGTTCCCTTTTATAAGTGGGGGATATGACACATTTGGATTTTATGAAAATAAAAGGCATAACCACATTATAAACATTAAAGGAGCCTCAAAAAATTTCTCAATATAAATCCTTAGATGATATATTCTCTGAATATGTCCATAAAATAAATACTAGACATGTTTTTTGGGTAATTTTAACCTATATCTTTTTAGTTTAACACTCCGGTAAACCCATTTTAAACATAATCGTGGTAATTAAATTTTAATGTGTTAATTATTAATTATTACGAAAAATTAATTTGGCCTTATTATTAAATAATAATCATAATTATTATAAATATAGAATCTATTTTTTCAAATTCAATTCCCCAAAGTGTTAAAATTTATTTTGAAGGTAAACTCACAGGTGATGAAAAAACACTTTTCCAAAGTAAAAGCCTTCCAAATTATTAAAATTGTTTATACCAAAATTCAACATTAAATTGATTAAAATGACCAAAATTGTATTAATAATAATATAAATGATAGAATTTTACTTTTAAAATATTTATAAAAAGTTTTTACTTTTTAAATACATTAATCTAAAATTTATTTTTTAATAATAATTGATATATTTCAATATTAATTTAAAAAAAAATCCATTTAAAAAATTATAAAAAAATCACCCTAATATAATTTTTAAATTTTTATTCAAAAAATGAAGCTATATTTTTTCAAATAAATTTTTTAAATGTGTGAATTTTATTATAAATTTTCACAAATAATAATGAAATCATTTTTTTGAGAAAAAATGTGTTTTAAAAGTATATAATGGAATTACCAAAAATTAAGTACTTATTTATCAATATATTTTATGAATATAAAACCATTATACTTAATTTTTATAATTTTTTTTTGCTATTCATACCACTAAATTTAATAATTAATTTATAATGATCATGTTTAAATGAAAATATTAATAGTATATTGTGGTTTACTAAAAGTTAGTATTTGTGTGTAACATAAGATATCGAAGAAATTAAATTTATTTGAATGAAATATTTCATAAAATATTGGGGTGTCACATGATACTTCCCTTAAAATTATTTTCACCCTTGGAATTCAATCACTTTGATATAAGAAACCAAGGATGCTTCTTCTTCATCGTATCATGTGGTTATTACACAACTTCTTCAAGTTGGTGGTTTCTTCACAAAACATTGCCAAGGTTAGTGGTCATTGTTCATATAAATTTGTCTCTATGACTTATAATCATCATAGTTTATTCTCAATATAAAATATCATGATCTATTGAAATGAATTATGAGTTCATTAAAGGTGAAGGACTAGGTCTGGACTTCCTCAAAAGAGATATATGGAACACATCATGGACTTGAGAGTGGTCTGGTGGAAGCTCCAAGTGATAAGAAACCATCCCTAATTGATTAAGAATATAAAAAGGATAATTATACATATGTACCATCTTTAATTTCATTCCAAATCTAAAATCCTTATTCCATGTATAAATTCCTAGAAAAACCTCGTCACAAACTTCAAATTCTAGATCACACCAACGATTATCATCTTAACTTTTTGTTGAATTTATGCTAGTTTAATGTGTTACTTAGAGGATATAACCTTATATTCTATTTATTCAGATATATTAGGTCCTAATATATTTATTTCTCTAACTCCATCCCAATATTTTGTATTTTTACACTTATTTCTATAGAGTGATTCATACCGATACATCAGAATAGTTGACTGAAATCTATTATTGTATGAAATCTAGAATAATGGAAGGTGTTGATCCGAACCACCTTTGAAATCCATGGAATAAAATATTATCCCATATTCTATGGTTTGAATTATTTTATCAAACTGACCATATTTATGAGGATTATACATTGTGTTGAAACTCAAATTTGAATCCAAAGTGTTCTAAAATTTTCACCAGAACTTAGAGGTAAACCGTGGATCTCGATCAGATACCATAGAATGTGGTACTACAAAAAATCATACAACTTCCTTAATGTATATCCAAACATATTGATCCATTTATAAATATTCTCTAATATAAATTATGTGTGAAAACTTTTTTGGGGGATTGAATACAACCCATAGAGAATAGTGCCATTTAGATGTTTTGTTAAGTCTGACAACAAAATCGAAGGTGATTTTTCCCATTTATATTCTGGTATGGGTAATGGTTGTAATATCCACTTAGAATTTTTTTCTCTTATACTTAACTTTATGAATTATGAATAACAAGAAAAACCCAACAATATCTCCCTTTATTTCATCACACCAAAAACACTCTTTCAAATCTATGTAAATATTTGTACTTCCAAGATTAATAGAGAATAAAGAACTATGAGATTTCCCTAACAACTCCTTCTTAAAATACTGTATGGATGGTAATCATTCGTGGTTCTTGAACCTTATAATTCCATCATAGTCAATGTAAATCTCAATAAAATTTCTCAACTTATTCTATAACACTATATCTTCCTTCTAAGCCTCTTCAATATTCACTTGTATAATCAGTTGAACACTCATTTGATAAAGATAATATTTCTCCCCTTTATTCAAGATTCCTTGGTCTATCCCTGTAATGTCTATAAATATTGGATATTTTTTTATCCTCATCATAAATAATCGAACATTATCATTTTGACTCAAAGCATCGACCACCTTAATCTCTCTCCTAGGGTAGCAATGTATTGAGATGTCATAATATTTAATTAGTTCTAACCATATTCTCTAGTGTATGTTCTACTCTTTCTGTGTGAATATATTCTATGAAAATTAATGATCAATATATATATCAAACCATTATCCATAAAGATAATTCCTTAATATTTTAATGCAAAAATAACCATAGCTAACTGGAATTTATGAGTTAGGTAATTTTTCTCATAAGCCTTCAATTATCACCAGGCATAAACTACCGCCATATTATTCTACATGAGAACACATCCCAATCCTTATTTTTATGCATCAATATAGATTAAAAACTCTTATCCACAATAGGGTTATGTATTAATAGATGCACAATCTAATCTTATCTTCAATTACTTGAAATTTTCTTCATAATCATCTATCCAAAGAAACTTGGATCCCTTCTAATTTAACTTGGTAAGTTGATCGGATAAACATTAGAAATATTCCAAAAAATTACTAAAATTTATATCCAAACTAAGAAATATATAGATCTCAGTCAATATGGTTGTTCTAGTCCAATATTCAATAGCCTCCATATTTGATGGATCCAACGAGATTCCCTCTCCTGGGATTATACGACCTAAAATGAATCATTTTGCAAGAAAAAAATCACACTTGGTAATTTTTTCATACAAATACTCCTTCCTTAGGGTATCCAATAAAATCAAAAAGTGATATTCATTCTCTTACTTTTACTATTAATATATATTAATATCATCTATAAAGACTACCAATAACCGATCAAGGTAATCTCTAAATAATCTATTCATTAAATTTATGATGATATTTGTGGTATTAGTAAGACGAAATGGAATAATTATATATTTAAAGTGTTCATACCATATACAAAATGTTTTCATGGGAATATACACCATCTTGACCATCAACTAATGATATTTAGAATAAAAGAAAATTTTTGAAAATTTTTGAGCTTCGTGTAGTTGATCAAAAAATTCATTAATATGGGGTTGATGATACTTGTTCTTAATTGTGATATTGTTAGGTTTCCAATAATCAATGAAGAGTTGAATTGATCCATATTTCTTATTAAAAGTACTTCAACAAACACCTTTAAAATTTTTATATAATTGATGTTGAGTTTCTCACCAAACATCTGAGATAAAATCCAACTTTTATTAGAAATCAAAACCCACACAATGGATGTAATTTCTAATAGAATTTCATATTTATAGTCACAATGGTAGATAATCATAGGTTCATTCAGAATATCAAACATGTAATCCGTTCATCATAAATTGATGTGGGATTTATGTAGATAAATAAAATCTATGCCTATGAAAACATCATATTGAAACCGTGGGAGAATATAAATATTTTTATGAAGCCCATTCCCATAAACTTCTACCATAGAAGAATCATAGACTTGAGATGCGATCATTGTACCATTATGGGTTTTCACAACTAATTAAACATCTAATCATTGAGGATATGAATTAAATTTACTTAATAATTTTCCTATATATAATAATTCATATAAATATTGCAAATAGGTTACATCAATATTTTAGCATACTTGTAACTACCCAGACTTCAATGTTCTATATTAAGAACCTTAATAAAACCAATTTGGTTACCATAAACATAAATAATATATAATTAGATGGATTAATCATTAAAAAACCTTTATAGTATGTCTAAATCCTTAAACATTATTTTCAATCTATGAAACCTTATGATTAACCTAGGAAATTAGTGGTAATTATTCAAATCATTTATGATGGTCCACAATGAGCTTGTGAGTTTTCTAAATATATCCCCCATGAGTGTCAAACCTAGTTTTCAGTAAGAGTCATTTTCATGAACCATGTGAAGATACATTTAATGCACAATGTTACCTATTTTGATTTATTACCCATAGGTACAACTATTCTAGATTTATATCCATATGTATATAGACGGAGATGTATTTTCTTAAAAACAAAACTCCCTATCATTCACAAGAATTCATGGGAATTTTTATATATTTGGACATATCCCTAGGGTTCAAAATAAAGTTTTCACATCCTAGTTTCCAAAGTTTAACTAAACATATCCTATGATACCAAATATACTGACTCTGGATTTTTAGACATAGATATTACATTTTAATAGATGAAGATTAAATTTATTATAAAAAATGGATTAGGAATATAAAGGTTTATTTTATTTAGAAACATGGATATATAAAAAAATTATTCATAAGTGAACTACATCATCTCCCACTAATTTATTCATAACTATAACCCTTCTTGGATATGTAATGCATAATATCTTTCATTATAACCTTGGGTGTGGAAACATATTAATGGGTGTGCTCAGATTCTCTATAAGGGTAGAAAAGGAAATATAAACATAACATGAGAATAATGGTATGAGAATAAGATAATAAAATTTGAAAACTATACCCTTCATATCATATATCTTGAACATGAGTCATTTCATATGTCTTGGTAGTTCATAAGACATGAATAATAATGGAATCAAAATAAATACGCCATCAGAGAATAACATTTTTAAAAGAAATATATTTGTAACATAACCATAAGAAAAGAAAAAATTATGTCAAGGTTACCCATTAATTTATTCATAACATATTATCCTTGGGCTAACCACACGTGTAACTACTTTGGGATTGGGATAACATCCACTGTACCCTATTTTGGGATTGCGATTACCTAAAATGTCGCCTAAATTGGGATTAATATAACCTCTTGTGTACCATTTCAGCTCATAGAACATTAATAATAATCCAATTCAAATTACGGAGATATAGGTCCCACACATCACATAATCCATACATTTGTATTCTATAAGATCATAAAACGTTTATCGTATCATAACCTAGTAAATGGAAATTGTTTTTATAGAAATTTTACCATATCATAACCCATGAAAACTAAATGGGTTTCGTAATAATCTCTTCATCATAATAGTAAACCATATATAGAAATAATAAGGGTGGTATCATTGTATAATATCCCCATTACCACTTTAGTAAAATAAAATGATATCATCTTAGTTGTAAAATGATTTTAAAAGATCACTTGGAACATTTGTAGAGAAAAATATCACTTTCAATTTCAAATAACCTAATTGAAATATAAAAACTTATCAAATATTAATGAAAATTATTTCATTTAAAATAACCTTGGAGACATGTAAGGTAAACTTCAAATCATTTAACAGTTATGATGGTGGAAAATACTGTTCATGTCGTACATGTTGAAATAATGATTTCATTTGTATTTTTAGAAAAAATGAAAAAGAACCCCATAAAGAAAATGGAATAAATATTCATTTTAAACCATTTATAATAATTAAAAGTTTTTTATAAATTAATTAAGATAATCATAGAAGAATAAAAATCTATTCTTGAAAACATTTTTTGAAAACATAGACATGGAAGAGAAAGGATTTTCGATCAAATAGAGATATAAATTCATTTTTATTTGAATAATTATTTGATAAATTTTGTACTTAAAGAAAGGAAATTGAAAATAAAACATGTATTATATATAAATAGACATTATATAATTTAATTCATGGATTTATTGAGAGGTATATCATAATATTTCATCATCAAAAACTTAATCATAAACAATCCTGATAAATAATGAGATTGTAACATAAAACTTTTACCTCTTTGGTCACGTTTGATTCTTAAGCCCCATGAATGAATTAAAGTTATATGGATATGTTTATACCCTAATTAGTCTTTATAATAATCATAATATACATTCATGTAATGTATATACACCACACAAAGGATTCAATTGGTGAATACTTTATGTGTCCCATGGAAATAAAACTGAGATGACAATCCATTACCACTTTACTAAAGTTTGAATCATAAGAACCATGAAAGAAATAAAAATATATGGATATGTATAAAAAATAAATATATGATAATAATTATAATATTCATTCATGGGTAGTATATACACCACATAAAAGAAACCAGGGGTGAATTTGGCATGTGCCCCAAGGAAATAAAAGTTAGATGAGAATCCCTTACCACTTTGGTAACTTTTGAATCATTATCACCATGAAATAATGAACCATTCATATATATTTATATACTTTAATTTTTATTATAATAATCATAGAATAAATTATTGGGCAGTATAGACACCATATAAAAGAAACATGTGGTTAATATGACATGTGTCCCATGAAAATAAAAGTGAGACGAGAATCCCTAACGTCAAGTCTCGATTTTTTTATACACATTTGAAACTCATATATAATAAATATTAAATTACAATAAATAAATTAAATAACCATAATAATATATTTTATACCATATATTATTTACTTAGGACCTTTTACTACTTGTTTATTAACAATTCATTGTTAAAATCAGGTTCGGAGTAATAACTTCATTGTTTTTCATGTATGTTTTGGTTTGGTATTTTCATTACTTTTACATTAATCATGATTAAATAATATATATAATTTAAATAATGATATAAATATAATATATATTAATTATATATTTATTTATATTAATTTATACAAACTTTCAATAGAAAATTAATTACACCATTCATGGAGGCAATAGGTCGAACATATGCATGAATACCATTTACATTTTTAAATGGATGTAATGAATGAAAGGTAAATAATATATGAACATTAATAAATAATTTTTGTGTAATATATATCATATTTATTCTCTAAATATATCTTTATCACCATCTATGTAAAAATAAATTAAAAAACAAATCACATCTCTTCATGAAGGTTGTAGTCCACACATACACATGAGAGACATTATAATTTTACAAAAGATTTTAAGGTAAGAAGTTATATGTGATATTATACTTAAAGATTATAAATATTCCATAAATATCATAAGTAAAATATTAAATACATAATTATCTTCATCCATGGGAAGTGGTGATGGAAAATTAATTTCATCAGTTTGTGAGGCAGTAGCCCTCCATACACATGATTGACAGTTTCATTTACCCTTTGATGGAGGAGGATAATAATATAGATTATTACATTAACATAATAAAATAACATGATATGTGAGATAATTATTTTATTATATAATTTTCACGAACCAATCTGAGTCTCCATCCCACTTGGTGCCTGACCTGGTCCATGGCAAGGCCCCATGGGCGTTTCTGATCTCCACGGGCTGGCACAAGTGCTCGGGTATCCATACAAGCAAGTGGGAATGATTTCACCCAAATATACAAGCAGAACACAAAAAACAATGTAAAAATAAAAAAATCTAGAAAATATAACTAAAAAAGATCTTAAATGGTTTCAAATTTTATGTAAACAAGTTTTATGAAAAGGACAAAAAGAGAAATATTACAAAAAGGAACCAAAACCCATGATCCAAAAACCACCACAAATAATGGGATAATCTCCCTCGTATAGTCTCTATAACACCACCAAAGAAGCTCATTGGAATCCTTACTCACTCTCACAAAAGACTTTACCTTTACCTGTATCAGACATAAACTAGTCTTCTTACACCCAAATGTGTAAGTAGAGTGTGAGAGATTTACCAGTAGGATGGCACCCAAAAGAGATTCCATGCCCCAAATGTTATAGTGAAAAAAAATTGCATTCTTAGATAAAAAATAAATCACTTGAATAATTTAATAGAATGTAGTTTTAAAGGAACAACTTTCAAAGAAATGTGATTTAGAAAACAACACATTTTTTCTTGAAGTATCTCAAGATCCCCACCATATGCCGATGACGAGTGTACGATGGTAAAAGAGCACCAAATACAGGAGAGGACCTATGAGTGTTAGCTAGCGGTAGAGACCATAGAACTCACATCTTAGTGTAAGGTGGTATAGAAACAATAATAATCAATATTCTCATGCACGAGCCAGTAGAGACAAGAAGCATCCAATATTATATTGGTCTTTATTCACCAATATTTTTAGTTAGTTCTCTCATTGTCAATACCCCTATGTGAAACTGAGTTGTAGACACTTTTGAATCACTATCACGCTAGTCCTAGTCCACCCTACTAGCCATCCAGGATTCCCATTGAGAGCTCATACATGTTTCACACAAAACACATGTTACCAATTTTATATCTCACAATCCAAAAAAAGGCCCAACACACACCAAAGTATCCTTTCCACACTAAAATCATTTTACACAATTCAAAACACACTAAATACTTTGAAAAATATAGGTCACACCTCATACACAATTTTTTATAACATTTACTCAATTTATAAATCATTTCAAATGCACACAACAAATCCACACATTAGGAATTTACCAATTTATCATATAAAACCGATTTGAAAATTAATTTCAGAACTATAGTCTTTATAAATTACATTCACACCACAATTATTACTTATAAAACATGATATGAAACTCAAGAAAGAAAAATACATTCATCAAGAGACGTTTAAGAATTACAACCACCTAGCATTTATGGAGAAACTCCAAAATATGGCGTGAAACCCTCCCCACACCTTAATCTCACCAAGAAAAAGAAATATTGAACCGTAAATCGAGAGACAGACCCATCAATTTCAATAAATAACCCTAAAATCAAAACCCTAGGGTTGGAGAAGAAGAAAACCACAAATAAAATGTGAGAAACCTAGATTTGGGAAGGATATGAGAGGAGGAGACACTTAATCGAAGATTTGGGGGAGTTTAACACCAAAACTAGTGAGAAAATTGATCCCCAAAGGAGGTGGAATAAGGGATAGGCATGCTTAGGGTGAGGGAGTTCGAGTGGGGTTCCAAAATGGTGAGAAAGGGGGTTAAACTTGAGAGGAGAGAGACATAAAAACAAAATTTTAATGTGCTTCCAGATCCACATGGTTAGTCCGAACAGTTTAGGAAACCATGTGGTAACCGTGTGGACCATTCTATCCAACCAGATGACTTTTCACAATTACCGAGGAAAAGAATCATGGCCCTGAAAAAGCCGTGCGGTGTGTACCATCTCCTGCTTCAGGGTTTCCTAGGATTGAACATAGTTACTACTAACTATGTGCTAACCATGCACAATGCTCTTTCCTCCCCAAAACATCCATTTCTTCCCAAATTTTAAATATATACTCAAAGAAATCAGATAATACAAAATAAAATAGAAAATTCCTAAAAATGAAATCATGGATGTGACTATTCTCCCCACCATGGAAACTCCCCGCCCTTATAAAGTTAACTGGTAACTTGATCCGAAAATAGAAATGGGTACTCTTGCTCGACCCAAGAATTTCACTCCCATGTCTAACGTGTATCATCGACATGTTGCCATAGTACATATACCTATGTGATATATTTCCCATGAATCACATTTTCTTGGGATTCCACTATCAAAACTGGCCATTCAAACACCGATAAGTTGGAGTCCAACTCCAATTTCTCCCAATTCAGCACATGAGGTGAGTCTGTGTTGTACTTCTTTAGTTGGGAAATGTAGAACACATAGTGAATCAACATCAACTGAGTAGGTAAAGCCAACTGGTATTCCACCTTTCCAATATTCTTGGTGATTTTGAAGTGTCTGACATACATTGACATCATCTTAACCTGCTTCCCCATGTGACGATGACCCAAATGGGGTGCCACCTTCAAGAACATCCAATCACCCAAATAAAACTCTAGATCCCAATTCCTCTAATTTGAATAAAAATTCTTGGGACTCCGAGCTATAAAAAACCACTTCCTGATCAGCTTGACCTTCTCAGATGTCTCATGTACAAGGCTTGGTCCCAGAAGTGAGGTCTCACCTACCTCAACCCAACATAGTAAAGAACGATAAGGAAGACCATAGAGTCCCTAAAAAGGATCCATTTGATTACAGGATTGGTAAATATTATTATAAAAAAATTCCTCCAATTCCAAATGGCTATCCTAGGAACCTCTGAAGTCCAGAACACAAGAATAGAGCATGTCCTCAAGGATCTGATTTTCCTACTCCATTCAGACATCTGATTGAGGATGGAATTCCATGCATATGTTATTTTAAGACCCCAAATCCCTTTAAAGTCCTTCCCAAAATCAAGAGGTGAATCACAGGTCCATATTAAAAACAATTGTAGACAACACACTATGAAGCCTAAATACTTCTTGAATATATAACCATCCCATCTCATCTACCTTTTTCATATCTCTAATTGGAATGAAATGAGATGATTTATTCAACCAGTTGATCAGTACCCAAATATCATTCTTTCATCAATGTGTATGAGGTAGTCCAATAATGAATTCTATGGAAACCTCATCCCACTTCCAGGAAGCAATGGGTGATGGCTAGAGAAAACCAAAGGGTTTTTGATGCTATGCTTTCACCTACTGACAAGTATAGCATCTTGATATAAAGTTATCTATGTATCGTCACATAAATGGACTCCAAAACTACCTACACATATCATAGAACATCTTAGTAGTACCAGGGTGAACAACCCACTAAGACTACTGGATATCATGCATGACCGCCTTATTTAGAGCTAACAGTACCACAAACTAGTGCTTGAAATATAAAATAAACTCGAGAGACAATGACCAGTCAGAGGATGTCCCCAAACCATAAAGGAACTATATATATCTCTATCACAACTTGTCACTAGGATCATCTTACTATACCTATTCTAGAAGAGATGGAGCCAACTGCATGATTTCTAGAAATGTACCTACACTTATATCCCTGGTCTCTAAGTGCATCTGGGCCATAATCCCTATCAAAGTCTACTCATAATTGGACTTTATTAAATCTTGAACTGAAACTTTCTTACTTAAGGAATCAGATACCACAATACCCTTTCCTTGGGTATAGAAAATATCAAAGTCGAACCCCTGAAGATATTTGATCTAGTGATGGTGCCTCAAATTGAGATCCTTATGAGATAAGATGTAAGACATGATCTTATGATCAGAATAGACTACAAACTTCTCCCCAAAGAGGTACTAACACCATGTTTTCAAGGCATGCATCACTGCTTCTATCTTCAAGTCAATAGTCGGGTAATTCTTTTCATGTGGTCAGAGTTGTCATGATCCATACACCACCATGTTATCATCCTGTATAAGAACCCCTTGAGACCCATAACTGAAGCATCCTAGTAAACCATATACTCATTTACTGACTTTGGAAAGATCAACATGGGTGTGGTGGTAAACCATCACTTCAACTCCTAAAAAAAGATAGAAACACCGGGATCAATTCAATCTTCTCCCCCTTCTATGCGAGTGCAGTTATAGGAGAATATAGACGTCGAAAATACCAAACAAACCACCTATTATACCTTTATAGGTCGAGAAAACTCTTGATATCAATCATATTATTTGTCTGTTCCCTTGAAATTACTACATTGATCTTCGTAGGGTCCACTGAAGCCCCTTGTTCTAAGACAACATGGCCCAGAAACTTCACTTCCTTGATCCATAAAGTGCATTTATTTTTTTTAAAATAAGGGAGATGATCCTGCAGGGTGCCCAACACAATCTGCAGATGATTCTCATGTTCTTCCTTAGATCTATAATATAATAGTATTTCATCCACAAAATCCACTATGAAGGAGCCTAGGTACTTGTGGAACACCCTATTCATGAGCATAATAAAGATCGCTGGAGAATTCGTCAATATGATGGGAATGAACAAGTACTCAAAGTGGTCATACCTGCTTTGGAAAATAGTATTCAAGATATCCTCCTCTTTCACCCTGACTTGGTGGTAACCTGAATGAAAGTAAATCTTGGAAAACCACTTTTACCCTTTTATCTAGTCAAAAAAATCATCAATATGGGGAAAATGGTATTTCTTTTTTATGGTTACGTTATTATGATTTCAGTAGTCAATGCATAATTGGATAGATCTTTCAGCCTTATTTGCAAAAAAAATTAGAGTAGCCCATGGAGAGATGCTCGGGTGACTGAATCCTTGGGATTCCAAATTATCCAAATGTATCTTTAATTACCTCAATTCGGTAGGGGTGATGTGATATGAGGGAAAAGATATCATATGGGTTTCCGACTCCAAATTGATTGTGAAATCCACATCCGGCTCTGGGGGAAGCCCTGAAAAATCACCTGGAAACACATCCATGAACTACTCCACCACATGTGGTAACCAACCCCAGGAGAATGTCCACCTTCCTATAGCATGATCTATGATAAATTAAAATCAAGACAACCCAACTCTAGGAGTGAAGGTTCTGCTTGACCCGATCAAGGATACCATTCTCCGTGGAAAACCAGAGCACTTCCATTAGGTGCCACAAAATAAACTCACCGTCCATAACAATTAATGTGCCCTTGGAAATGTACCATCCAGTCTATTACAAGGATCACATAAAAAAATTCCATATATAGGACCAATAAATCCCACTTCAGTCCAACCCCTGACATGGAAAGCACTCACGATGGATACAGGAGGACTTTATCCTTCCTCTTTCCCAATGACATCACCAACTCCAATGCCAATGATAAAAGTTTAGTTGTTATATTCAATTGGTTCACAAGATGAGAAGATATAGCAGACACCAACAAACCAGTATAAAAAATAACGACAGTTATAGAAGATACACTCAGAATGGTACCTTGAACAATTTAGGACCCTACATCTTTACCCACTGACACTTTCTCCACAACACGAAGGTTCTTGGTATCGATATGAGTCTGAACACAACCACCGGCTAAAGGATTTACTCTTACCTAACTCTGAAAATAAGAAGATCCAATCCTACTGCCCCAACCACCAAATTGAGACCCCACCATCTTGCATGGTTCTGACTAATATCACATTCCCTTGGAAGCCACTAAACCTACACCTCCTTGGTAAGAATGTGTAGTCTAGTAGAATCGATGTAAGTTCCCTAATGATCCACACTAATGATAGAATTTGGGAGGAGCCACACAAGCTGGATGAGTATGTCCCACCTTCATACATTGGTGGAACACGGCAAACCCTGCATTCGATGCCACCGAAGAAGGATTCCTAGAAGTTTGGCATTAACTCTCATCTCACTTCTTCCCTTTCTCCCCACACTTCCTTTTATTTTATGAAGATATACCAATTCTAATTTTTGATATGGCCCAGAGGAACCTAACATTACCTTGCGGTCAATCTCCAACATACAATACTAGTCAACCACTTCTGCATAATACTTCAATTTAAAAAAGAAGAACTGAGAATAGATCTTTGATTGCAAGCCTTTCTCAAACCTTTGATCCCTCAATTTATCATTAGAAACTATCTATGGAGCATATTTTACTAGCTCAGTGAAACAATTGTCATACCCCATCACCATTAGGCCCCCCTGTAAAAGATCCATGAACTCCTGGGCCCTTGAATATGCCAAGACCTCAGGGTAGTATTGATCATTAAATACTACCTTGATGTTCTTCCAGGTCACCTGCTCATGCTTCCCAGCCTGAACCACTGTGTCTCACCACCTTTGACTAGGACCCTCCAGTAGAAATGAAGCGCACTTCACCCTGACCACTTCAGGGGTGTATAAGAACTCAAACATGCACTCGAACTTCACGATCCATTCCTCCACTTCTTTAGGTTCTGAGATTTCTCAAAAAGTATGAGGCTTATTCTTCAAGAATTACTGGGCATTATCCATTCATGATACAAGATCGGCTTCCCTGACTATAGTTGGAGTAGGAAACGCTCTCTGTCCCAGAGCCTGAAAAGCATTAACTACCACTTCCACCAACCTATGATCAAGTCCTGAGGGAGAAATCTCTCAAGCTCCTTCCCTTGGTTGTGAGGGAACCTTCCATGGAGGAATTTTTCTACAAGAAGAAACAATAACATCAGAAAATCATTAATGAATCATGTATGAGAAAATTACAGCAACATCATAGATAAAATGAATCTAAAATTTTAGGATAACATAAAGAACAAACCACTTAACCCCTATCCTGTGTCCACATACAGTCTATAGCCTATATGTACCACCTAGAGGAGAATCCAAACAAGCATCCGAACATCCCATGGAGACTCCAGGTCTTTCAGGTGGTGTGATATCCATTCACCCTACTCATAGCTATAACTAAAAGCCTCAATAATACTAGCACCTATCTATCTGGACTCATCCCAAATAATATGACCCAAATAGCTAAAACCTCATTTGATACCATTTTTTCAAGAACCAAGCTAGGTCTCTATCCCTCAGGGTACCCAACCCGGTCTTTGGAAAAGACTGAGGGGTGATTCCAATCCCCATGGGCTGGAAGAAGTGTCTGTGTATCCATACAATCAAGTGGGAATGGTTTCTCCCAAAGATACAAACACGACACAAAAAATGATATAAAAATAAAAAATTTGTAAAACATAACCGAACAATCCCTTACATGGTTTCAAATTTAAGTTCACAAGTTTTATACAAAACCTAAAAAGAGGGATACTATAAATAGGAACAAAAACACGAGATCCAAAAGTCACCACAAGAAAGAAGAGCATCTCTATTGATCTGTCTCCATAACACCACCCAATAATCTCACTAGTATCCCAATCCACTTTCACAAAAGTCTTTACCTTGACCTGTATCAGAAATAAACAAGTCTGGTTACACCAAAATGTGTTAGCAGGGTGTGAGTGATTTCCCATTAGAATTCCTATAAAAAAATATTCTTGGATCTAAACATTATAATGAAAAAATTTTTGTAGGCTTAGATAAAGGAAAATAAAGTGCTTGAACAATTTAAAGGAAAAATATTTTTAAGAAACATCTTTTAAAGAAATGCCCTTTAAAAAACAACACCTTTTTCATTGAAGTACCTCAAGAGCCCCCTGTATACCGATGGGGAGTTCACAATAGTCAAAGAGCACCAGAAATAGGAGAGGCCCTATGGGTGTTAACTAGCTATAGGGACCCCAGAACCTCTCATCTTAGTGTAAGGTTGTATGAGAAACACAAAAATCCACATTCACATGTATGATCCACTAGAGAGGATAAGCATCCAATATAATAGTTGTCTCCATTATCCAACATGTTTACTTAGTGTTTTCATCATCAATCCCTTTAAGTGAAACTAGGCTGTATCCACTTTTGAATCACTAGCACACTAGTCCTAGTCTGCACTCATAACTACCCGGGCATCCTATTGGGTGCTCATACAAGTTTCATACAAAACACATGTTAAAAATTTTATATCTCAAAAGAAAACACATGAACCAACACACACCAAAGTCACCATTTCACACAAAAATCCTATTTATAAATCCAATGCAAACCAAATCCTTTAAAAAATATAGTTCTCACCTCATACATAATTTTTTATCACATTTACTCAATTTATAAATCATTTTAAATGCCCAAAACAAAGCCACACTTCTAGAATTTAACAATTTATCATAGAAAACCCATTTAAAAATAAATTACACAACCAAAATCATTAAAAACTACATTCTAACCACAATTATAACTTATAAAACATTCTATAAACCCTAGAAATCCAAATACATTCATGAAGTTACATTTAATACTGGAACCACCTACCCTTTGTGGCGAAACACCAAAATATGGTGTGAAACCCTCACAGAACCTTAATTGCACCATGATTGAGAAATATTGAACCAAAAATCAAATGATTATCCAATAAATGTTAAGGAATAACCCTAAAATCAAAACCTTAGGTATGGAGAAGAAGAAAACCCCAAATAAAAGTGAAGAAATCCTTGATTAGAGAAGGAGATGAAAGGAGGAGACACTTACTCGATGATTCGAGGGAGTTCTGCACTAAAACCGACAAGAAAATTAATCCCCAAGGGAGGTGAAAGAAGGAAGAGGTGCACCTAGGGTGAGGGACCTTGAGTGGGGTGCGAAAAGGAGGAGAAAGGGGGTTAAACCCAACAGGAGAGAGAAAGAAAAATGAAATTTTAATTTACTGGCAGATCCAGACGGTTAGCCCGCATAGTTTAGGAAACCGTGAAGAAATCATGTGGACCATTCTGTTTGACCAGAGGAATTTGCTTGGTTACCTAGGAAAAGAATAATGGCCATGATGATTTTGTGTAGTAAGTACTTTCTCATACCACATGGTTTCCTGGGAATGCGCATGGTTACTACTAACCATGCACCAACCGTGCGTAGTTCGCTGTCCTCCCAAAAAAATCAATTTTATTCCAAAATTTTAAATTGAAACCCAAGGGAAAAGATAGAAAAAAAATAAAATATAAAAATACCTGAAAAATAAATCATGGATTTCATAGTAATAATAGTTTAATAATAATTTAATAAGGTGTGAAAAGAAATGAAATAAAAATGGTCGGGTGAGAGTAATACCTCTTCTTCATACAACATCCCTATATTTTCACCAAAATCCTTATTAGAATGGATTTATAATAAATATAAGACCTCTAGGATGTCGTTAGGTAAGTAATGAAGGGATTTTTATTGGGTTTTTATGAACTAAAAGGATTTGGAATTGTGAATAGGATATGATATGGAATTTTATTTTATAAGTGGCGGAGAGGACACATATGGAATTTTTGAAATACAAAAGGTATTCCAATATTTTCCACATACCATAAGGATTGAAAAAGGATATTTATTGAACCTTAGATGATATAAGGTCAAAATACGGATATAAAATAAAAATTATAAAGTCTTTTAGGTTATTTTAACCCTTATATTTTTAGTTTAACTATTCAATAAACTCGTTTAACCATAACCATAGTAATTAATCTTTACTATGTTTACAATTCATAATGAGAAAAATTAATTTAATCTTATTATATAATATTAATTATTACTATTCAAAATATGGAATGGATTTTAACAATTTCAATTAAAAGAAGTGGAATAATTGAACATAAAATTGAACCTGCGGTCATGATGAAAAAATGATTTTCCAATTATAAAGCTATCAAAAGTATAAAATAATTTTATATAAAAATTCAATAGTAAATTGATTAAAATGTACTAAATTATATTAATAATAACATAATTTAAGTAAATTTAATTTTAAACCATTTTAAAATTAGATTTATCTTTTTAAATACTTGATATTAAATTGTATTTTTTAATAAAAATTAGTATTTTTAACTATTAATCAAAAAATTAATCTTTTTAGAAAATTATAAAATTTTCTCCTAAACTAAGTTTGAAATTTTTGTTAAAATAGAAGATAGTTTTTTCAAATAAATTTTATAAAATTGGGGAAAATCAATTTTGAAATTTTTTATAAAAAAATGATATCATTTTTGAGAAGTATTGTATTTTAAAAGCATATAAGGACTTTTACAAAAATTAAGTACTAATTTATCAATATATTTTCATTATCTAAACCCATTATACACAATTTTTTTAAAAAAATTATCTGTATTCATACATCCAAATTTTCTTGTAGGTTATAATGTTCTTATTTAAATAATAATATTAATAGTATATTGTTGTTTGATAAAGCTCGGCGTTGCATATAACACATGCTATCGATGAAGTTAAATTTAGGTAAAAATAATATTTCTTAAAATCTTTGGGTTCTATAGTCATCAATATCATTGGTGTCATCTAGTCATCTAATCACTAATATTAAGAGATTAGTAACATCATTAGGGTTATTATCATTGACATGGTCATTATGGTTATTAACTTCATCAAGTACTTTAAGGCCATTGGGTTCATCATTTTCATCTGAATATATAGATATATTGGCATTTTCATGATCATATACATCATTAATATTGTCAAATAAATAATATTCATATGTGTCTTATATGTCATCAATGACTTTAACTTAATTAATATTTTTTAGGTCCTTATTTTTATGGGAATCATTGGTGTTTTTATCTCATTAGGGTCTCTATGTTTGGTAGCATAATAAAGGTCTTTGATGTCACCACTGTCATTAGTCCGAACAGATTTGTTGGGTCGTTGAGGTTATTGGAAAATCAAGATCATCATTATTGAACTAAACATTGGAATGATCTTCATTAGTGGTGGTTTGGGTAGCGTCTACACCCTTAAATTCATTAATGTCATTAGAATCATCTTGTTCATTAATATCATTTCGGTTATCGGGGTTGTCATCACCATTAGGTCATCAAGGTTATAATGGTTAAAGGATTCAAAAACATTAATGGAATAGAGATCATCATCGTCTTTGAGTTCATTAGAGTTGTTTCTGTATTCAGGGTTAATTGTATCATGACAGTCATTGAGAACATAAAAATCACTAGTATCATCAAGGGAATAAAAAAAAATTGGGTAATCAATGATATCAAAGATCTCAATGAACCCTTGGATGAAAAATATCACTCTGATTATACTTGTAAGAACTCTTTTTTTCCATTTATTTCTTTAGAATATTATATGAATTATTTTTGGGTCCAATCACTGAGATGACATTAGATTCCAAGGCCTGGTGTTACCAGGCTCAATTTATCAAATATATTAAATATATTAATATCATGGTAATTAATTTTTCATGAAGAATTAGAATAACTCCAAAATGGGGGGCGATAGATCATAAATCCTAGGGGACTGTTGATTTTAGATCATAGGTTTTCCCTAGGCATGAAAATACCCTCATCGACGTTGAGAGTTTGTGAAAAATTTATTAAAGGAATTGAATTAATAAAATAAATAAATAAATAAATTTATTTTATTTTATTTGATGTAGTGACCGACTTCCTCTTTTTAAACATGGTCATGCCTCAACCCTATGGTTAGCTACATAACATATGTATTGAGAGGATCCACTAGACATAAACCATTATGTGATTATTGGCACACAACATCTGATCAAATTTAATAGAGGATCGTGTTCCAAATATTTTTTGTATCTTTCCAAATATGTAAATAAAGAACCATTATTTTTCAGTGATTGATCTAAATTCTAGATAGTATGCTTAATTTTTGGTTTCCATCCTGTTATTTATCCTAGGTCGAACATGGATCAATTCCATGAAAAATAATTTATTCATGCAATGATGGTTGATTTTTTATGGTGGATATTTTTTTATTTTTAAAAACCATATTCATTCATCCAAGTATATGAAAACGGATCGAGTCTGAGTGAACAAAGGTTAAGGTTTGTTCCTCAAACTTTATGGTTTATATATTTTTTCCCTCGATTCTTACCACATTCATCATTGGTGTTTCCTTTGGCCTATGATTTGATGAATACCGTATATTTGATAGTTGTCTGACTATTCTTTAGCACAAAGAGTCAATACTATGGATGTGTTTCTTGGTTGAGTTTGAGATCGAGGTGTAATGACAAAGGATGATTATAGGTGGATCAAAATGGTTTGGCAGTTTCTGTTAAACTCAATCTCTACTATGTGGTTACAGACGAAAAAATGGTCGTTTCCCAAGTGGATTCGAAGTAAGGAATCCCAATATTTAGTGATGGGAGTATTGGAAGAAACTTGATTTAGGTTTTTAGTAATATAGGTGGAAATAGCGATGTAGAGGATGACGCGGAGGAGGAAACTTGTGGGATTTAAAAATCATAGGTTACACGGTGTGTAATTTGAATGTACACACCTTGTGGGAACCCTAGCTACAACGATAGGGTTTTTGTAGAGAGTTAAATATCACATACCATGTGACCATGTCAAATTCCATGTGTCTCATGCTAGGTGGATCACCATGTAACTCTAAGGTTACATGGTCATAGTGAAGATGAAGTACACAAAAATAGATATAATACATGGACAAGTTTTGTTGTACATGGGGATGACTAGGAAGAATAGGAAGAGTTCCAGAGGATATCTACACACCATGTACTATTCCTACACATCGTGTATTTGGATATTTACATGTCATGTAGGGAATCACCACATAGGTAGACCAGTGTTTGTCTGGGCACACCGTGTACCCCAGTACACATTGTGTGCTCCTTTTGAGAGTGTTTAGAGACCTTTATTTCATCAGTCTATAACTGTATCAATTGATTATATTCCCTTGATACATCTTTTCAAGGGTACAATGTGACATTACTTTAATATATCTATATTGAGATCCTCTCTATAGGATGAGAATAAAATAGAGTTTGTGGTGCCCCTCCATGAGATCAAAGTGCGATCCTATATCATTTTATACCCTAGGTTGGGTTTTTGGAATCACTGTGACCTCATTAATTAGGTAATTGATCCTCTATCTAAAATGTAATTTTTATAGGGTTGATGGTATCATTGGAGTACGATCTGCTATACAGTGGGTTGATCTAAATTGGATTTATATGTCCCCCAGTGGACT
Source organism: Viscum album (assembly GCA_963277665.1). Lineage (NCBI taxonomy): Eukaryota > Viridiplantae > Streptophyta > Magnoliopsida > Santalales > Viscaceae > Viscum > Viscum album. The sequence continues at coordinate 404,805,134 of OY728142.1, forward strand.
TGGGTGTGATTCCCTATCTATGTCTCGAGGTATTTAGAGACCAATGAGATTTATTGGGTGGCTAACAATGATTACGACCTCTTGGATGAGTGTATCTGATGATGACATGACTCACAGATTGGATTCTCCAAATGAAATATTTTATTCTTGTAGAATCCATGGATGGAAGTTTATTTGTGACCTCTTGGAGAAATGGGGTCCTTCCGGTGAATATCTTGGTTTTTGTTAATAAATTGATGTTTATATTCTTATTATGAGCTGACTATTATTGATACTATGTGTTTAGTATTTTTGGGTTTTACTATTGGGTATTTTTATACTCACCCATGTGTGGGATCTTTCAACACATGTCATGTCTTATGAAGATGACTCATTTTATGGTGACTGAGTAGGATAGGGAGTTGGTTGAGCATATCTTGATCTGAGTAGACTGAGGTGTCTTTCGAGTTGTTTCATTTGATATTAGTCCTCACCCTTGGATAAGCATGTACTCTCCACCATTTTCATTTGGGATTGTATTTGGAGCCATTTTATCTGTTTCAGTACTTTACTGTAATTATTTTTTTGTGGGATCATATATGTATGCATGCATTGGATTTAGTTGTTTTAAATTTCATCATTATATGGTATTGGAGGTGTGTGTGTGTGTATCGGCACATTAGTCTAATGCCTCTCATGTGTGTGATATGCTTACTCGGCATTGGGTGTCAACCCCAGGCCTATTGGAGGTGGGCTTGGGGTAGTCGTGGATTAGGACCTTATGGGCCGTGTCATGAAATAGTGGTATCGAAGTGATTGGTTCTACTTTAGGACTGGATTTTGTGTGATTGGTTTGGGTTTTATAGAAACAATGTTAATTGTTACATGTTATCATTTTTTTCTAGGGACTCAGTGTTGGTGCGGTGGCCAACATATCCATACAATAGGACTCTAATCACATAGCTTTAGAATCCATACATAGAGAAATTATATGTAGGGAAAACATTTTTACTTGAATCATATAGGAATTGGTTGTGGTTTACATGTAATTCATGAGTCAACTCCCTAGGTATACTCTTTAACTATGGTACATCATGTTTATTCAATATTCCTCTGCATAGACAACCATCCAGTATTCCTGCATATGATCACAAGGATGATCCTCTCTGTAATGCGGCTTCAGTACAAGGGAATTTTCGAGAGAAATCACATCCGGGTGGTTTACCAAGTATAGCACCACTTTTTGAGTAGTAGTTGAAACTAGTAGTGTCAGTTGAGGATATATGTTGGTGGAGTTTGTTACAAGAATTTTAGAGGTAGGAAACATTTACGTTTTGGGGTGATCTAGACCCCTAGGTGGCTGAGGACTTACTATAGGTATTCAATTGAGATTTATGACTTGTTAGTTTTCCAGTAGATTAGATGGAGGTCCTCAGAACAATTCATATTTAGGGATCCACTGGGCGATGTTGTAGTTTAGTGACTCAGTCTCACGATAAATGAATATCTCATATTCATACTTCATGAATCTCTTTATGTATGGGTATTATCTAGACATGATTTTATTAGTTCACATCCAGAATCCTATACATATTAAGTGGGTTAGTATGACTATGTTGGAGTATTTAGTGAGATTTAATGATCCCTCACGATACTCCATAGACATGGTGTCTGATACATTATTCAATGATCTATCTGTTAAGCAGATATTACACTAAGATATCAGGGTTCTATGATTTATCTATGTATTCCCACCAATTTTGTGGTGCGTGAGTCGGCCTTAGTGGCTGTGAGATTCTTGTAAGAGCATGAGCTAATAGTGGCTGTTGTTAGTGGGAACCAAGGAGCTGAGACCTAGAAATAAGGTATATTATGACATTTGTAGGATTCCAAGCATGTAAAATTATTTAGGATATGATCATAGGATAGAGGATCATCATATAAGGGATCTCAAGATGGCTTGGGTCAGTCTAGGGAGAGGCAGTGTTTCTCCTAAGACGGTTAGGGATATAGAGCATGGGATTTTCTAAACCATTATACAGTTGATTAGGATATGTTTGAGGGACCACCGAGGAAAATACCAAGGTAATATCAGGAATGTCCATAGGGCCATTGATGTGGTAGAGGGATGAATAAAGTAGCAAGAGTTTCTCATATGTTTGACTTATTACCACCAACATGCCTAGGTGGTCGACATTAGGCTTAGAGAGTTGGTGGTCAAGGATGAGGCCAGCTCTAGGCTATGGAGGTCTATGATCCTAAGGATCTCGGGCTGATATGGGGTATGGTCTATGTATTTTATACCTTAGATATTTTATTTATTGACATAGGTGAGATTTATTCCAGTCTTGAAGCTTATCTGGTTCGAGACAAGGTTATCATTTATAATAGAAAAGTAAACCTTGGTTGAGTGGGGTGAGATCAAGAATGGGAGAGTGCAACTGATTACCCATAAATTGTCTTTCATGACTCTTAGAGTGGTGAATGCAATGATCTACCAGTTCCCTATGGTGGTGGTGGAGTATGGGGATTTTTTTCCCAAGGATGTACCAGGATTACCTCCCCACTAAGAGTTGTACATCTGCTTTGACTTACACCCTGGGAAGAACCTGAAATCTAGAAAAGAATATCATACGACTTTCACAATTCTTTGTGAGCTGAGGGTCTATCCATAGGACCTGTAGGAGAGGGATTTTTGAGACATAGTGTTTCCCCTTATGCATCCCCAATTTTGTTCACCAAGAAGACAAACAAGAGCTTGAGGTTATGTGTTGATTACTGGTGTGAGAACTAGGTTAATGTGGAGAATAATTATCCAAAACCATGGATCTAAGACCACTTCGATCAGTTGAGAGGGGCATGATGGTTCTCGAAGATTTAACTCTGGTCAGGATATCACCAGCTACGAGTACATGATGAGGACATACAAAATAAGGCGTTCAGATGTCACTATGGTCATTTTGAGAACATGGTGACTCCCTTCAGTATGATTAATTCCACAACAGTGTTCATTGGACTCATAAAATTTATCACTAAGCCTTTCTTAGACTAGTTTGTGGTGGTCTTCATCAAGGATATCCTATATTAATTGGTGTTTGAGGATGATCAAGAAAGACACTTGAGGATGGTCTTAGACACACTCTGAGAGAACCTCCTTTATGGGATCCTATCCAAGTGTCCGTTTTGGATTCGAGAGGTCCACTTTATGGGAAACATTATTTCAGAGGTAGGAGTAGTAGTAGACCCAGAAAAGGTTGAGGTAATGCTATCTTGGGATCCACCCAAGAGTGTTATTGAGGTGTGTAGTTTACTTCAGTTGACATGGTACTATCAGAGGTTCACACCCAATTTATCTATATTGGCCACACCCTTGACAATATTTACCCAAAAGGGGAAGAATTTCATTTGGATTAAAAGGTTCCAATATTGCTTTCAGAAGTTGAGACAAATGTTGAAAATCACCCCAATATCAAGATTTCCAGAGGTGGGTGCGGAGTATATAGTTTTCTGTGAAACCTTCATAACTGAAATGAGTTTTGTTCTGATAATGAGGTAGGAATTTATTGATTATGGGTCTAGGAAGCTGAGATAACATGAGAATAACTACGTTACCCATGATCTTGAGTTATTAGTTGTAGTATTTTTCCATATGATGTGGTGAAACTTACTAATGGAAAAGTGGTTTATTGTCTACCCTAACCACAAGAGTCTATAATATATCTTCTATTTGAAGGATCATAACTTGATATATATGATATGGATAGATTTCCTCTAGGATTATGACTTTGAGATTTTCTATACTCATGTTAAGGGGAACATGGTGGTAGAAACCCTCTGAAAGAGATATTGTTATCAGTTCTTAGCCAAGGAATCTGAGGAGTTAAATTTATTGTAGTGATCCTTAGTGGATAAGATGAGGCTTTATATCATTAGTATATGGGTGTTAACCCACCAATTTCATAGTTTTTTAGGTAATATCACCATGGAGATACTGACTCTGAGACCTTACATACTCATATATTCAAGGGAATGCCCCAAATGGATATTATAAAGAAAGGAAATGTGTTATCCTTTTCAGAGGAAGGATGATGGTTTTAATGCTGTTGTGGGGGGAGTTGATGTGGTAGTTTTATACATCCCCTTTGGAAGAACATCCAGGTTTATCATAGATGTACCAGGGCCTTTGATGTATGTTTTGGTGGCTAGACATGAAGATTGGTTTTGGACAATTTGTTTCTTGATGCCTCAGTTTATAGTACTTAAAGGTAGAGAACTAGGTTATAGTGTGTTTATCCCAAACCCTTAAGGCGAGAGAGTGTAAGTGGGATATTATATCCATGAAATACATTATGTAGTTACCATGAAAGTATAGGGAACACAATGAAATCCAGAGTAGATTTCAGTTGATAGATTGGGATGCTTTTACGTGTATGATATAGTCTAGCTCCATGGAGTTCTTTCAAAGAACATTTCAAACCACGATTCTCACCTTACATTGTGATTATGGAGAGTATTTACAAAGTCCTTTGAGACTTAGTTTCATTTGAGCATAATATCACACCCCCAAACTGACATCTAGACTAATCAGACCATTCAGGTCTTAGAGGACATGATGCAGGCTTGCATGATGGATTTTGGTTGTAGTTGGTAGGATCACTTACACATATAGGAGTTTGTGTACAAAAATATATTCCATTCCACCATTGGTATGGAACTATTCTAGGACTTCTATAGGAGTCCCTATAGGGAAACAATTGTTTGTAATGATCTAGGTGAGTCAACACTCATGGGACCAAAGATGGTGTAATCTACCACCGAGAAGGTGCAGATAATCTTGGAGCATATGAAAACTACATAGATCTATTAGAAGTACTATGTATACTAAAAATAGATACCTATAGAGTTTTATAAGTAATACTATGTGTTCTTAAGGGTATCACCTTGATGTAGATTGTATAGATTTTGCTGGGGCAGCAAGTTATCTCCAAGATTTAGTGGTACCTCCCAAAAACTATGTAGAGTTACTGAGGTGGAATACCACTTAGATTTACCACCATAATGGTACTATGTGCGCAATGGATTCTATGTTTCATAGGTGAGGTGGTAAAAGAAAACCCATCACATGTTACAAATTGGGGTGAGCTGGACATTGAGGATAGAGCTACCTTTGATGATTACCTAGCATAGGTTAAGGATTTGTAGTAGATGATTGTTTGTGGGTGATTGATTCCCCTATTGCATGTCCAGTGGTATCATGGGAACCTTAAGGTGAGCACCTGGGAGAAGGTGACCCAGATGTGAGCCCAGTACCCTAATATTTTTTAGTATATTTTTCTATTTTTGGGACAAAACTCTTTAAGGTGGGTAGAATATACTGACTCGTATTTTTTTATGAAATTTTTTGAACAATATATGGATTATATTTTGGGGCGAGGCACTAAGTTGGTGTGAGATTCTGAGGCTCGGAGTGCCTAGAATAAGTTTTTAAAATAGATTAAATATATTAATATCATGCACATGTATTTTTCCTAAAAAATTAGAATAACTCTTTAATAGGGGAATGTATTAGAAATATGAGGGCACCTTTGAGTTTGGAAAATAGGTTTTACGCTAATAATGACATAAATTTTTTTCAGCATCAGGCATTTGTGATTTTTTTCATAGGCACAAAATTAATAAAATAAATAAATAAATAAAGTTATTTATTTTTATTATTTTTTGAAACAAATTACTTGTTATATTTAAACACAATTATGAATCAACCCTAGAATTAGCCACATAACCTAGGGATTGAGAGGAACACATGAGAGGAACCATTGGAGTATTGTAGGCAGACAATGTTAAATCAGATTGGATCAATGATCATAAACCAACAGATTTTGTGGATCTCACTAATGATAGAATGAAATAATTATTCTACATTAGCGATTGATCCAAACTCCAGTCAGGTTTTCATACCATTCATTATCATGTGTCTAGTGTGGATTAATTCCATGATTAATTATATATTCTCACCTCAGTAGTTTATTTATTTATGGTGGAAATTTTTCTTCATTATTTAAATCCCTCTTCATCCATCCAAATATATGACATCATATTAATGATGAATAAAAAAAGTTTTAGCTTCATTACTCACACTATGATTTATGTATTTCTCTCCCATTTCATCGTACTATAATTGTTGGTGTTTTCTTTTCAATCAGTTCGAAGAATACCAAAAATTGTATCCTTGTGTTACCATTCTTCGACACATCAAATCAATACTACATCAGAAATTTAAGAATGAGGGTGAGATCAAGTTGCGATGATAATAGAGGATTATCAAAGTCATATCCTAATAGATTGGTAGTTTCTATTCATATCTATATTGATTGTGTGAACATATATTGCACGAGTGGTCATTTTCTGAGCGGATTCGAATCATGGAATCCTGATATTTAGAAATGCAAGTGTTGGTCAACCCTAGACCTATGATTTACTATGATATAGGTGGTGATTGTGATGTGGAGGATTATTTGGAGGAGAGACCAGTAGGATCCATAAATTTTGGGTTACACAACATATAACATTGAATTAAAGGTTTGTGGGATCCCCTAGTTGTGGCACTGGGGTTTCCATCGAGAGTTGAATATCACACACTGTGTGACCTTGTCACACTCAGTGTGACTCATTCTAGGTGGATTGTAATGTAAATTTGAGGTTAAATGGGTAGGGGTAGGCCGAAGTAAACAGACACGAACATAGTACATAGACACAGTCTAGTATACATGGACACATACATGACCAGACGATATAGGAATAGTGTCAGATGATCTCTAAATGTTGTGTACTATTCCAACATGCAGTTTATTTGGAGATTTATATTCCATGTGGGGAATCACGACACATGTAGACCATGGTTTGGATAGAAATGTCATGTACCCCCAGTACATGCCATGTACTTCCTTTGAGGGTGTTTGGAGCCCTATATTTATTTATTCTGGACTAGTTTCAATTGAGTGTGTTCCCTTAGTCCATCCCCTTGATGGTACAATACAAAATTATGTCCACATATTTTTTATTTTGTTCCCATATAGATTATTATTCTCAGATAGTGTTTTTGGTGTCCCCCTATGATACCAGATTGTGATCATCTATCATTATATAACCTAGGTGGGGTTTTTTGGAATTAGTGTGAACTCCTTGAGTAGGTACCAGTGCAGAAAAAGTTATTTACGAAGGTTATTTTTTATTTTTTACGTCATCTTTTGGCTGACGTTATTATAGGAGACATTATAAATATTGTTCTTTATGACGGTTATTTTAAAACCGATGTAAAAACAAATCCATAGCATTTTTCACATAGGTTCATAAAAAACTGACATGGAAAATGCTTCGGTGTCATGATTTTTTATGGAGGTTTTTAAATAACCAACGTGGTATCTACTTTTTCACGTCTGTAATAGAATAACCGATGTAATAAAATGTGCCTCTGAAGATTTTATCACGTTGGTTATGTTCATAACTAATGTTATAAGCCAGTCTACCAAGCGTTTTTCACATCAGTTAAATAATAACCGATTTGAAAACATATAAACTATGTCAGTTATTAAATAGCCAACCAAAAAAACTATTTCATTCCATTTATTATGTCTGTTATCAAATAACCAATGTAAAAACCTATTTTCATTCCATTTATTACGTCAGTTATCAAATAACCGATGTAAAAACCCATTCCCATGCATTTGTTATGTCAGTTTCCAAATAACCGACGTTAAAACCCATAAACATGCATTTTTTACGTCGGTTATAAAATAAACAACGTAAAAACCAATTTTTTTTAATAAAATCGTTCAACCACAGCTATTCCCTGAAAAAGAAAACCTGAAACATACAAAAAATAGAACAAAACCAGACCTCAACCAGACCAAAACCAGCCCACCCCACTGGACAGCCCTCCCACACCCACAGAAACCCCCCACCCCACTAGACACCCCACACTCTTAGACAACCCCCACTGCCTTGGATAGCCCTCCCACCCACCTGGACACCCTCCCACCCCGATGGACACCGTGGATAACCACACCCCACTGGAGATACCTCCCACACCCCTAGAAACCCCCACCACACTAGACACCCCCACACCCCTAGAGATCCCTCCCGCCCTCCTAGACACCCTCCCACCCCCATGGACACCCTGGACACCCCACCCCAATGTAAATCCCTCCCACACCCCTAGAAACCCCCAACCCACTAAACACCCCCACACCCCTGGACACCCCCTGGACAACCCCCAACCTCTTGGACAACCCTCCCACCCTCCTAGACACCCTCCCACCCCCATGGACTCCCAGACACCCCCACCCCACTAGAAAACCCTCCCACACCCATGGAAACCCCCCTCCCACACTGGACATCCCCACACTCTTGTATACCCCCAGGATAGCCCCCACCCACCCTTGGATACCGCCTGGACTGCCCCCATTCCCCTAGACATCCCTCCCACACTCCTGGACACCCTCCCACACCCATGGAATCCTTGGACACCCCCACCCTACTAGACAACCCTCTTACACCCTTGGAAACCCCCCACCACACTAGACACCCCCACACCCCTATACACCCCCTGCATATCCCCCACCCTCCAAGACATCCCCCACCTTCCTGGACACCCTCCCACCCCCATGGACACCCCGAACACCTACCACCCCACTGGATACCCCCTGGATAGCCCCCATCCCTCCTGGATATCCCCCCACTCCCTTGGAAAACCCTCTCACCCTCTTGGACACCCTCCCACACACATGGACACCCTGAACACCCCCACCCCACTAGAAAACCCTCCCAAACCCCTAGAAACCACCCACCCCATTGGACACCCCCACACCCAGGGACACCCCTGGACAACCCCCACAACCTCGTGGACAAACCCCCACCCTCCTGGACACCCTTCCACCCCATGGACACCCATGGACACCCCCACCCCACTGGACAACCCTCCCACACCCCTAGAAACCCCCACCCCACTGGACACCCCCTACTCCCCTAGATACCCCATGGACAGCCCCCACCCTCCTGGACAACCCCCACTCCCTTGGATAGCCCTCTCACCCTCCTGGACACCCTCCTACCCCCATGAAAACCCTGGACACCCCCACCCCATTGTACGACACTCCCACACCCCTAGAACCCCCCTCCCCACTAGAAAACCCCCACACCCCTGGTCACCCCTTGGTCAGCCCCCACCCTCCTGGATATTCCCAACCCCCCTGGACAACCCTCTGACCCTCCTGGACACCCTCCCACTCCCATGGCCTCCCTAAACACCCCCACTTCACTAGACAACACTCCCACACCCCTAGAAACCCCCACCCCACTAGACACCGCCCAAACCCCTGGATAACCCCTGGACAGCCCCCACCCCTCTTGGATAGCCCCCACTCCCATGGACAACCCTCCCACCCTCCTGGACACCCTCCCACCCCCATGCACACCATGGACACCCCCACCCACTGGACAACCCTCCCACACCCCTGGAAACACCCCACCCCACTTGACCCCCCCCCCCCCCCCCCCACCCCCACACCCTTGGACACACCCTAGATAGCCTCAACCATCCTGGATAGCCCCTACCCTCTTGGACACCCTCCCACCCCCATGGACACCCCAAACAACCCCCACTGGACAACCCTCCCACACCCCTAGAAACCCCTCACCCCACTGGACACCCCCACACCACTAGATACCCCTTAAACACCCCCACAACTCCTAGACATCCCCCACTCCCCTGGAAAACTATCCCACCCTCCTGGACACCCTTCCACCCCATGGACACCATGGACACCCCCACCCCACTAGAAAACAATCCCACACCACTGAAAACTACCCCAACCCACTGAACACCCCCCAACACCCCTTAAAACCCCATGGATAGCCCCCACCATTTTGGATAGCCCCCACCCCCTGGATAGCCCTCCCACCCTCTTGGACACCCTCCCACCCTTATTGACACCCCAGACACCCGCACCCCACTAGAAATCCCTCCCACACCCCTAGAAACCTCCCCACCCCATAGGACCCCCACACCCCTGAATACCCTCTGGATAGCCCCCATCCCTTCTAGACCGCCCCATACCCTGGATATCCCTCCAACCCCTGGACACCCTCCCACCCCCATGGACACCCCCACCCCACTGGACAGCCCTCCCACACCTCTGGAAACCCCCACCCCAATGGATACTCTACCCCTAGATATCCCCCACCCTATTAGATAGCCCCCAACCTCTTGGACACCCTCCCACCCCAATGGACACCCCAGACACTCCCACCCCACTAGACAACCCTCCCACACCCCTGGAAATCCCAACCCCACTGGACAAGCCCACACCCCTAGATACCCCCTGGATTGACCCCCACCCCTCCTAGACTACCCCCACTCCCCTGGACAACCCACTCACCCTCTTGGACACACTCCAACCCCCATGGATACCCTAGACACCCCCACCCCACTAGAAAACCCTCCCACACCTCGAGAAACCCACCCACCCCACTGGACACCCCCACACCCCTGGACACCCCTTGGACATCCCCCAAACTTCTAGACATCCCCGCATTTCCCTGGACAGTCCTCACACCCTCCTGGACACCCTCCGACCCCCATGGACACCCTGGACACCCCCACCCCACTGGACAACCCTCCCACACCCCTAAAACCCCCCACCCCACTGGACACCCCCATACCCTTGGACACCCCCTAGACAACCCCCACTCTCTTGGACAACGCTCCCAACCTCCCCTCCCACCCCATGGACACCCTGGACACCCCCACCCCACTAGACAGCCCTCCCGCAAACTTGGAAACCCGCCCACCCGACTGGACATCCCCCACACCACTGAACACCCTCTGGACAACCCCACTCCTCTGGACAACCCTATCACCATCTTGGATACCCTCCCACCACCATGGACACCCTGGACACCCCCACACCCCTAGAAACCCTCCCCCTAAGACCAGAATCCATACCATAAAAACCATCTAAACTAGACCAAAACAAGAAGTAAACCAAAATTAAACATTCACATATATAACATTCAAAACTTACAATTTCAACTAAAAAAACCTAAATCCAACCTAAAAGACTATCAAATACACAATTATAATGACAATATACAAAATTACATTTTACACTACAAACAAACTAAAATCCAATCAAACCTATGATATAATTTGGCCATTCCACTTGTGAGTGTTTAAAATCTTGAGCACTATAGGGTTGAGGGTCATCAAATAGACAAAAAGTAAAAGGATAGTAGTTAACATGTATAATTAATAAATCGAATGAAATATTATGGAACATTTTAAAAGGAAATCTTACCAGGTCAAAGTGTACAAGTGTTCCGGTAGTAATTATTTCATAAATAAATCATAACATATAATATCCACATTCGACGACGCCTTTTTGTTCCTTATAATTATTTTTAAATGAGTTTAAATTTAAAATATTCTTTTTTATGTAAAACATAAAAAATACAAATTATAAAGGGGTATTTACCATTACTTTTATATATTTGATCTTGGAACTCATTTTCTTTGTGTTTTTTCGAAAGTAGACCCTTCCCCTATTAGACAATAATACGAATGGGATAAATTTAAAATTCAATATAATATATAAAACTATTAAGAAATTGAAACTTACTTTTCTAATATATTCTTAAAACTATCCCACACATCTCCATGGACATAGCATATCAAATAATTTGTTTTCTCCCTTGGGGAAAAAACACCTAACATCCAATGTTCACAGATAAAAGAAAATTTAAGGTTAGTAGTTTTTTATTATAAAAGATAATGAACTCTTTTCCAAATATATGTTTCATACCTCTCACAAAAAGGAATCATCCAACACTATGTGATTATATTCTGTTTAAATTTTTTAGCAATATAAAGTATTCTTTGTTCCTCATCCAATGCATGTGCTTCGGGGGAAATAAAATGCGGGTCCATGAATCCATATAAATCTATCCGCTCATTATTCTCACACATGTTATAAAGATACATAATACAAAATAGACATAAGTATACATTTTTAATAAATATAATGCAAGGAGAATGTGTTAAGACTTACATGGAAAAAATTTGCACCACGTTGATGCCTATCTTATCTCCAGTAACAAGTTCCATGATATCATTTTTCAGAATCCCCACATTTATTGTACATCGAAAAACATGAGCTTCCATTGGAAACTCATAATGATCTGCCAAAAAATTTCAATATCTTGACAATCTTTCAAGACTACTAGAATCTATATTTAATGTTATAGCCATTCTTCTTTGTGGTTGTCTATACAATATTTCTTTAGTTTTGAAGTATTCTTGTAAAAATAAATCGAAAAATATATTAGTTTTCAAATTTTAAAACAAATTTAATAAAAAAATAAAATAGAAGATATAACATACACAACTCTATGGTAATGAGTCACAGATGTCTGGATGGCCAAATTAAAAAATGGTCGATACTATGTCCAACTATAATCACCTCATCTGTAGGTAATGGTACTCGAGTTGATCTATCTATAATATCCTGTACAGTGACCCAATTATTCTCTACCTCTAACTGGCGATGATGAACGGTATCTCCTATACAATATACCAGCCCATATGCAACCATATGAAGTTGAGGATCATCAACATACAACTCGCAATAAGTAGGAAGTTGTGGCAGAGGAGTAGGATAAAAAATGGGGTCTGCATGCTTAGGTGGGGGAGTGGGAGCTACTCTCGTAGGTGGATGAAAAATAATGGGGTCTGTAGGGGGAGGTGGAGGAGTGGGATCTACAATCTGAAATTTTCTTTGCATGTACAAAAACATAGACTGTACCGACGCTCTAATATTTACCTCCATCGTCGCATTAATATTATGAACTTTAGCCTCCATGGATTCCATTTTTTTATAAACATACTCAACGGAAGAAGTTGAAGAATTTGGAAACACATTTCTTACTGATACGCCCATAAGATATCCTCATACACGACCAGGATGTTCGAGCTTTCCCAATGATGCAGATAAAATATATTGCCTCCTAGAAGCTATAAATGCCCCATGTGAGCTCTTCTCCTCAAGAGAATCCTGTATTAATTAATTGAACATTTCCATATTGATTCAAATTATATAAAAAATATAGTTAACTAATATAAATATAATAAATATCTTACAATCCTCTCAGCTACGATTCTCAAATCTTCTGAAATATATTTCCACTTTTTCCCATCCGAGCTCTCTTACATTTTTCATGTCTAGATAGAGGGGATGGAAGGGAAACCTCTCTAGAGCTTGAAGACTCAGATCTCAGTTCTTTTAATTTTTTCACCATCATTTGTTCTTCCAATAATGTATAAAACTCCCCAAGATAAACTATGAGGGTATATATTTTTGGATTTGATCTCCAAATGAGATGTCCTTGTTTGCGGTAAATTAAGAATAAGAAATCATTAACAAAACATTTATAAGATCATTTATATAAGAAATCTTATGAAAGCTTACATTGACCATACAAAAAATGAATCTTTTCTTCTACTTTGAACAAATTGGGTTCTTGTCTCTTCATCTATGAAAGGATATATATAGAATGTATTGTCATGAATCCTAGGACCAAAAATGAAATCAGATGTGAGGGTTAATTTAAAATCCCTCCATCTCTTATCAGCCATCAATAAGAATTTCCTCTTAACTCCTCTAGTGTTAGGAATATCAAATTTCATATGGTAAAGAAGAGGTAAAACATATTATACTAGAAAAATTTAAAGAACAGGAAAAAAATAGCAAAATATCTTACCAAAATCATCTCCCATAACTGAGATATTATAACTTTGTCCACACTTATCCAATCATCATAAAAAATGATTACTTTTACATTACCCTGAGTTGATACAAAACTCTTAAAATCTTTTTCATTTAGACATCTAGGAATATCTTTCTCATCAAACTCAATGACTATCCTCTAGTCCTGCATACAAGCAAGTGATAATTTTGGTAAACATGTGCACCCACATTTACCAACTACTGATCTCTTTTTTGTCGTTATGGGAGCACATGAGGAAGTTTGGGGAACATCAAGACGAGCATGGGAATGTTCTTCCTTAGAGGTATGATCATTATTATCATCTTCAGAATCATGTGGATGATCAACTGATTGATCTGTCATGATCGTTAAAAAAAACAAACCTTAGTTCAAAAATATACAAATTCAAATACTACAATACTAATGTAAACACAAAATGGAAAACTGAACTATGTTACATAATAGTAAGCTTGGTTAATATGGTAATTATGTTAAAAAATGGTAAAAATGATAAACATGGTAGTGTAATTGTCATTCAACAAAATAAATAAATATATATGTTATGTAAAGGTAAACTATGGTAAACTATGGTAAACTATGGTACACATGGTAATCATTGTAAACATGGTAAACATGATAAACATGGTAAACATGGTAGACATGGTAAACATGGTAAACATGGTAAAGTAATTGTCATTGATAAAAAATAATAGATATATATTTTATGTAATTGTAAACATGATAAAATAAACTAAACAAAATAACAATGAACAAAAACTTCTACTTATTTGTTTTAACACACATTTTAATAAAGAAAAAAAATTACAATATATAACATCTTATGAAAATAATAGATGTAAAAAAGAAATAATCATATGTTACCTATAATATTAGGAATGTATAAATGGAGTTTTTCCCCAAATTCCTTTATCATGATCGTTCCTTATGGAAAAAACCATGTCTTCTACATGCTCATCATTATATTCTACTAATATTTCCATAGAAGTAGGGATCTCCAATAAATTAGCTTCTTCATCAATTTGATCCTCACCAAAATATTGTTTTTTTCCTTTGCAAAACAACATATCATTACATACCTAATTGTTCAACTATATAGAAATTCTGTTTTTCATTTGTTTCCATTATAAAAAAATCCACTTTGACTTCCATTCTATTCAGGTTAACAACTATCATTCCAAATTCATCGTGTCTGACACTGTTTTTACCAATAAAACATTTGCAGAAAAAAACAAGAACTTTAATTTTAATGTAATCAATCTCCCATATTTCTTCAATGACTCCATAATATGAAGTTGACGCAAAATTGGGTTTTTGTCTTTAGAACTTGAAAAATGCATTAATTCTGCAAACACTAATAAACCACTATTCTGAACCACACATCTATTGTCTCGAGCTTTCATATGAAATGTATAGCCATTAATGTCATAATCGGACCATGTTATCACATTTAAACATAGACCACCCACTAACCATCTTAATGTCTATGATACATCTGATCTACCAAGCAAGGTCTTTTTAAACCATGACAAAAATGTTTTGTGGTGCTCCTTCAAAATCTACATTTCTTTCTTCTTTGGATGACTTTGTTTCAACTCATTAATATGCAATGTGATATACGGTTGAGCATCAACTGCGTTATTCAAGATGTATAATTATAACTTCTTCATCAGTTCAGCTGACAACGATTTGAATTTCAAGCCACAAATCCCCTTTCCCTCATTATTAACTCATTCATGGAGAGAGATGCAAACCTATATGCTCCACCGCTTCCTAGTAGCTCGTAAAAAACACCACAACCTCCTCAAAAATATACTTTTCAATAATTGATGCTTCAAGTCAATATAGATTTTTAACAATCCGTTCAATATTTTCATATACCTTTCAAAAGGATACATCCAACGAAGATATACAGGTTCATAGAGCATTATTTCTCGAACTAGATAAATCTTATAATGCACCATTATATCAAAAAAAGATGGAGGAAATTACATTTCCAATTGAAAATGTTTAGAAATTGAATTCTTTTCCAAAATTTTTAATGAATTCACATCCATCACCTTATTAAAAATTGAATTAAAAAAATAACACAACTTCATTATAGTCTTTCGTACACATATGGGCAATATTCTATGCAATGAAACAGGTAGAAGTTGTTTTATCATGACATGAGAATCATGAGATTTCATACCTATCAACTGTAAATCCTTCAAAAAGATAATGTTTTTAAAATTTGATGAATAACCATGAGTCACTTTGATATAAAAAAAGTAACTGACAAAAGCTAATTTTCTCCCTCTTGGATAATGTATGACAAGCCGGGGGAAGAAATGTTTATCTTCCATTAGGAGTGATAGATAACTCCAAACGTATTCCCATTGATAGTAAGTCTAATATTACATTCAACCCATCTTTCATCTTTCCTTTAATATCTAGAACTGTTCCAATCAAACTGTCATAGATATTCTTCTCCATGTGCATGAAATCAATATTATGTTTCACTTCATGATATCTCCAATATGGTAGCTCACAAAATATTGACCTTTTCTTCAAAATATAACTATCATTACCAGATTTCTGTGTCTTTTTAAATGTCACATGAAGGTTTTCCACCATCTCAAAATACTCATCAGGGGATAAAGGTTTTGGAGGAATATAAAATTATTATGAGCCATTGAATGCCTTTTTTAGGTTTCTATAAGAGTTATCTATAGGTAAAAACATTCGATGACTCATGTACACTGTTTTCCTCCCATAATGAAATTGACAATATGAAGTCTGTTGTGCGCAAATTGGACATTCGTTATACCCCTTAACACGATATCCAAAAAAATTTCCATATGCTGGGATGTCATTTATAGTGAACATAAGCACAACATGCAGTTCAAAATATTCCTTTTTATATGAATCATACGCCCTAATACCATCCTCCCATAAATGTTTCAAATCATCAATCAATGGTGAAAAGAAAACATCAATATCATTTCTAAGTTGCTTCAGAACAGAGATCATTATAATCAACATGAAACATTTGAGCTTCATACAAACTTTAGGAGAGAGGTTCAAAATTAACAATAAAACATTCCATGAACTATGTGTGCTACTGAGGGTTCGGTATGGATTCATTCCATCTGTGCAAAAACCTAGTCTGATATTTCTAATTTGATTTCCAAATGTAGGATACTACTCATCAATTTTCTTCCATTGTGGATAATCAGCTAAATGACGTATTTTTCTATCACATATCTGCTCATCAGCATGCCATCTTAACATTTTTTCAACATGTGAATTAGGAAATAAACGTTTCAAATGATCAATTATAGGAAGATACCAAAATACCTTGGAAGGGATCTTTGTAATCTCTAAATCAGCCTGTGGTTTTTCTTTCAACTTATACTGTGATGTCCCACATTTAGGACACTCTGATAGAAATTCATATTTTTTCCTATATATTATATAGTCATTCGGACAGGCATGTATTTTCTTGTTTCCCAATCCCGTAAAGCCTAATATTTTCTTGGCCATAAAATGTGAATATGGAAGATCACTGTATTTTGGAATAATGTCTTTCAACAATTGTAGAAACTCTTTAAAACTTCTATCACTCCATCCATGTTTCTCCCTCAGGTTAATCAATCTTAACCCCACCGAAAAAATAATAAAATTTTTACAACCAGGATAAAATGGGTTTTCATCATCAACATATAGACACCCAACTGTCGGTTCTATCTCAATTTGTTCTACTGCAATATCATGGATCATTTCTTCAATTCCATCAGAGTTACCATCTTACAAATCATCATCATTAGTAGATATGACATTCTGTCCAATTTCACCATGCCAAATCCAAGGGCTGTAACTCAGATTAAAACCATAAAAAATAAGATGATTTTTGACCTCTTTACTTTTCTACTTCTTCATATTCAAACAATTTAGGCATGGACAAGAAAAAATGTCACTACTTAGAACATTTCATTTAGAAAATTCCAAAAAGGCATCAAAACCATCCTCATATTCATTACTCATTAGATGTGCCACAATACAACTTCTACTCTTTATTACCTATAACAAATATCAAAATTATACATCTTGTTAAGATAAGAAAAATATATATTTATATGAAAAACATCATAATTTGAATGTAATTTTTTTTCAAAAGATACTGCAAATCTATGCGTATTTGAAAGAAATATGCATGAAAATGATTTTAAAAAGAAAATATAGTTAGATATAACTATTTTAAATTCATCTTGGATTATTTATTCTTAAGTTACACAAAGAATATATCCTGATGCAACTGAATACCAAATCCACCCTTCCGTAAGAAAGAAATATGAAGTGTAAATATTAAAATATGTATACATTCACTACTGAAAATTACACATATCCCAACGATTTGAAACCATTGGGATAGCCCCTGAAACCTTTGGGATAGAATACGCCAACAATTTCACGACTGTTAGCATGATGGTCATTGAAATAGCCCTATACCAATGATTCTACAGAAACCATTGGTATAGACTACCTGAAATTAAAATATTCCAATGGTTTCAATGAAACTGTTGGGATATATATATACCAAGGGGTGTCCTAAGGGGTATGGGGATATCTAGGGGGTGGTGGGGGCTGTCCAAGAGGGTAAGTACTATCCACGGGGTAGGGGCTATCTAGGGTGTCCAAGGGGGTAGGAGGTGTCTAGGGGGTAGGGGATGTCCCTATGCATTTCATTTAAATAAAAGATTCATTTGCTGCTAGTTTGATATAAACGAAAATAAACACAGTTTTTCAAAAAATAATCTGCATGAAAACATTTAAAGCCAAGAATCCAATTTTACCAATGAGACACACCACATTTAGGGATCATAATCAATGATGACATAATGAGGGAAATGGGTAAGAATTATTCAAGTAACTATACTAGATGAGGAACCTAGATTATCCTCCATGAATAAACAAGTGCTAGATAACATGGTAATACCAAGGAGATTAGGGGAAAATCTTGGCCACATTGTTACCTAATCCATTCTTTTGGAATGCCTGATGTAATCAAACAACCCTAACTCACTAGAGGAACCATCCCCAAAAAAGAGCGTGTTTATACTAATGGTCAATTATCCAGAGCACAATCATAAACTAGTGAAGTGAGAATTCATGATTAATCAACTACCAATTCTAGGTTACCATGTTCTATCTAAAATGGGGGTGATCTGAGGAGTATCAAAAAATCAACCATATATAAAGAATAATCAAAAGACACACATAAGCCACAAACCCACAAGAGTCACCCCTGAAAACAACTCCAAGGAAGTCCCCTTGCCTTAGGGACATCAATGCATAATGGAATTCCAATACCAATAACATTCCTATTCCTTTTAATAATGATAAGGAAAGAGACACATTCAAGGAGAGTTTTCCAAAGAAAACCCACTTTATGAAAGTACCAACCTGGCCACACCCATTATTTTAAATGAAAAACGTTTTCAAAAGTATCCAAACACACCATTTAGGAATCCATGAAATATTTTAAACACATTTGAAAAGGCACAACATCATTTTTTAATCATAAACCACTTATAAGGGCCAACCAGGATTTTAATAAAACACTTATTGTGCATAGCTATGTAAAATAAGTCCACAAAATTTAATTCAATGGGAATGAAACTTGATTTAATTCAAGTAATCTTTAAAATAATAATATTCATTTAAAACGCATAAAATCAATGTATAAACATAATGAAATCAATGATTTTTAAATTGAAAGGCCAATACATAAAGAAAGCTACCACAATCCAAGATGCCTTCAATGATGACCACTGAAAATGGCTTCAAAAAAGTCCAAATGAGAAAGGAATACCAAGAAGAACCGTAACAAGAAAAAACCCTAAATTTAAAAACAAATAAACAAGACCCGTAGACCAAAGGAACCAATGAAGAAGAACAACTAAGAAGAAAAAGGAAGAAGGAAGAAGAGGGAGAAGGAGGATATTAAATGGAAAAATCACCCCCAAACTTGTATAAACAACTTTTAATAACCATTGGAAAGAGGGGAGAGGCATAAAGAAGAGGAGGAGGATAATCCTAGGGTTTCGTGTTCTAGCTGGGGGAGAAAGAGGCGTTTTGAAGTTAAAATTCGATATGGGAAATGGTAAAAAAATACATTTTTAAAGAACTCAGACACTGCACATGATTAGGCTGCACCCCCTGGACACCCCCACCCCCTAAAAAGCACCCCCACCCCTCTAGACACCCCCACCCCACTAGACATCCCCACCCCCTAGATACCCCTACCCACTTGGACAACCCACTCTCCACCTGGACACCACCCGCACCCCCTAGACACCCCCACCCCCTGGACAACCCCCTCACACCCCTAGATGCCACCCCCACCCCCTACCCCATTGGACACCCCACACCCCCTAGACACCCCCACCCCATGAACAACCACATCACCCCCTCGACACCACCCTACTCCCTAGACACCCCCACACCCTTGGAAATCAGCCTCACCCTAAGGACACCCCCACACCCTTAGACACCCCTGGATACCACCACCCCCTTGGTCAACCCCCCCCCCCCCCCCCCGGACAGCCCCACAACCCCTCTGAATATCCCCCCACCCCCTAGACACCCACACTCTCTTGACACCCCATACCCCCTTGGACAACCCACTCACCCCCTAGACACCACCCCCACACCCTACCCCCTTGGACACCCCCACCCCCTGGACAGCCCCCTCACCCCCTCAACACCACCCCCACCCCTCGACACCCCAGGCCCATTTGAAAGCCCCATCGCCCCTGGAAACCACCCCAACCGCTTGGAAACCCCGAACAACACCACCCCCTTGGACACCCCCACCCCTCTAGACAACACCCCCACCCCCTGGACAACCCCCAACCCTCTGGATAGCCCGCCAACCCCCTGGACAGCCCCCACCCCTCTTGAGTGCCTGCCACCCCAACATCCACACCCCACCCCTGGACACCCCTACCGACTTGGACAACCCACTCACCCCATGGACACCACCCCACACCCTTGGACACCCCTACACCCTAGGAAAACCCGCTCACCTACCTAGACACCACCCCCACCCCCTTTGACACCCCCTGGACACCCCACCCCCAAGGACAACCCTTACCCCCTAGACACCCCCACCCACTTGCACATCCCCCACCCCCTTTGAAACCCCCTGTACGTGCAGACACACATGATAGAACACACACAAATTTTAAACTTGCATGATATCTCTTCTATAGGTTTATTTTACCATAAAAGAATTTATCATGGTATAAATGAATACTATGAAATATACCATGATAGAAATAAAAATGAAAAATAACATCTTAAAAAATTAGTTTAGGGCATTGTGAAAAATATAAACTAAAACCGAGCCGTGTGAGGTTTACTTGAGTGTTGCGAGTCAACTTGATAGATATGATGATAATAAATATGAATAATGATATTGGAAAAATGAGGCTAGAGGGAATGAATTTGAAGAATCCTTTCTAGGTTTTTTGCCTGAGAGAGACGAGTCACAGGTCGCCCGATCGAAGGAAACAGAATGACTAAATAAGGGGTGCAATAAATCATTTAAAAGATTTATCACGTCAGTTATTTAATAAAGGAAATGTTAAACTATTTTTTTTATGTTTATAACGTCGGTTAATTAATAACCGATGTAGAAAACAATTTATCACATTGATTATTTTATAACCGATGTGATAAATGGAGATTTATCACATCAGTTATTTTGAAAACCGATGTGGTAAATTTGCGAGATTAACTTTATCACGTCAGTTATTTTATAACCGATCTGATAAAGCACAGAGTTTCGATATATCACGTCGGTTATAAAATAACTGATGTGATAAAGCCAATCTCAATTTTTATTACATCAGTTAAAAAATAACCAACATAATAAATTTAATCTCATCGATTTATCATGTCGGTTATAAAATAACTGACATGATAAATCGATTTTTATAGCTTTGCACATCGTTTATATAGAACTGATGTGAAAAATACCAATGTGTTAAACGTTTTTTCCACTAGTGATGTTGTCGATCCTCTATCTAGTAGGCCATTTCAGTAGGGTTCATAATATCATTTTAGTATGATCCTATACATATTGGGTTGATCCTGATTGGTTTTTTGGTGTCCCCTAGCAGTGTTGGGTGTAATCCCTTATCTGAGTATCAAGGTCTTTAGAGACCATTTGGGTTTTTGGGTAGGGCCCAATGATCATGACCTATTGGATGAGTTTCTACGATGGAGATATGTCATGGGGAGTTGATTCTACCAGAATGATATTTTCTTTTAGGTGAATCATGTGGATGGGAGTTTTGTTATGGTCTCTTGGAGGCATGATGTCCTTCTAGATTATATCTTGGTTTTCCTGCATTGACTGTTATATCCTTATTATAAGCTGATACTCATGATGGATAGTGTTTATTATTTTCAGGGGTTTCTTATTTGGTATTATTAGACTCACCATTCCATGGGATATGATAGAATGTTTTATGTATTATGTATATTATTACCCATTTGATGGTGTCATGGGAGGATGAGATCTGGTAGAGTATACCAAGAGCTAGGTATACTGAGGTGTTTTCCAGGTTGTTTTATTTGATTGTAGTCCCCACCCTTAGAGTATGTTGGACTCTATTTCATTTTCTATTGGGATTGTATTAGACCCTTATTATTGTTTTAAGTACATTACTCTTGTACTATTTTTTAGTTCATATTTTTATTCATGCATTGGTTTCAATTGTTTTATATCTCACCATTGCATAGGATTAAAGGTGTGGGTGTGTGTGTGCAGGTACATTAGGCTAATTCCTCCCATGTGTATGATATGCCTATTCGGTGAGGGTATCCATCCTCAGACCTATTGGAGGTAGGAATGAGGTAGTCATTGTTCAAGAACCAATGGGGTGGGTTGTGAAAATACTAATAAACCAAATATCATTGATAACAAAGACAACACTGATAGCACACAAAACCCAATAATGTTGATGACACCCATGATGCAGATGGAATTGATGAACCTATTATCACCAATAAACTAATGATGGAGTCATAATCAATGATCCTCAATGACTCCAAGTACATTGATGATGCTAATGATATCAGAAAATCATAAAACCACATTGATAGTGGATGCACCAACTACCTTGATATACTTGATGATGCAAACAACACCAATGAAATTGCAGATTTTAATAACCCAAATAACTTTGACAATGTGGATGTCTCTGATATTTTTGATGACATTGAGTACCCTAAAAACAAAATTTATTTCAATAAAACAAAATTTAAAGACCATATACCTTCCATTGTCATGTCATATATCATTAATGTGTTTTCATCTTACAAACCATAGAAGAGGATGAATGGTAAATTCATCATATATACCAATGTCGGATTTTTTTACATTTTAATTTATCTCAAAACATGGAGTTTACTCTGAAGATATGTTTTAGTGAACTTTTGAGATAGTTTATCATTGGTGGATATCTAATATTTTCTTAATAAATAAATATTTATTATGCACCACTAAAACTAGGGGTTTTAACAATGAGATATATTATTAATATTTATTTCTTTAAAGTACTATACGAATCCATTTATGTAATTAATGAAATACCTACATAATTTAAGTCCCAAATGAAAATAATTACCGTAAATATTTTTATTCCTTCGTTGATATTGATGACCCCAATGACACTAAGGATTTCATTGATTCTTATGACATTGATAACATTGTGGACCCTAATGAAGGTAATGATGCTGACAAGACTAGAAATGGAAATGGCTTGATTGATGTTTATATAACCAAATATACAGATTACCTCAATAAACCTTACTTCACAAATGATTTGGATTATGTTAATTTCATTGATGATGTTAATGACCCCATTTATGACATCAACATATTTGATGACATTTTTAACGATGATGCACATGAAAATTCACCCACATAAATAGTTCCAATGATACTGATGAAATTGGTGAAAATGATGATGATTAAGGTGTTTATAACCATAATTAAACTAATAAATCTAATGAAACT
The DNA here is from genome assembly GCA_963277665.1 of Viscum album. Taxonomy (NCBI): domain Eukaryota; kingdom Viridiplantae; phylum Streptophyta; class Magnoliopsida; order Santalales; family Viscaceae; genus Viscum; species Viscum album. The sequence continues at coordinate 404,829,021 of OY728142.1, forward strand.
GATGGTACATATATCTTTAATGACCCTAATGTGCTCAATGAACTCAAATAATCCTATAATACAAAAAAAATTGACCAATAAAATGGTGTTGATAGAATCAATGTATTCAATCACAAAAATGTTGCCAAAATACATGGGGATTATAATGAAATCAATAATGATAATGCAATAAATTAAATTGATAAACTACTAACACCGATGATGTTGATTAAGCCAACAACCCAAATGAACTAGATGAAGGGAATGACCTCTACAATGCTGATGAACCTAAAGACACTAATTCCAAAAAATACATTGATAAATCTAATAAATCAAGTGATAGTGATAAACTCAAATAAAAAACAAAACATTAACAATATATATGACCTATAAAATAATGATTACTTAGAAAACCTTGATGTTACCAAATACACCAATGAACCCAATGATGCTAACTAATTTGATAATGCTAAAGACACCAATGAAACTAACGAACCTTGTAAAGCTAATGATCTCAATTCCCCCAATGATATTGATTCCTATACTAATGTCAACACCAATAATGATAAAAATTATGGCAATTCTACTTATGTTACAAATGAACTAGTTGACCTCGATGCCATAGATGACCATGAAAAAACTAATAACATCGATGAAAACATTGATGAATTTACTGAGACCAGAAATTTTGAGCAAAACAATGAAACCTATAATACTTATGACCCCATTAATGCCAATAAAATTGATTAACAAATGTCCTCATGATTTCCAATAAACTCGATAACCTGAATGACACTAACTATAATGAGGGTCTTAATGATACAAATGAAAAAAACATCGAAATCCCTGATATCACCGATGCAGCTGAGGATAGATACCACACCAACAACCTAGGCCACAAAGAATACCTCAAAGATGTCAATAATGCCAAATATATCGACGATCTTCATGACGTTGATATTGCTAATAAAAAATATGACATGGATTATACTAATGAAATAATGGGTACCAATAACACACACATCACTGATGAAATAGAATATGTTTTGATTATTCTTATGACATGGATACCACTTATGACCCAAAAAATATAGAAAAATACAATGAAACTAACAATAGTGATGACAGTAAAGTCAATGATGACACAAAAGACAGTAACAATGTTAATGATAAAGACAACACAAATGACATTGATGAGCCCTAATGACCCTGATGACACCAAAAATATAGACTACACAGATTACACCAATCATACACGGGACATTGATGACATTAATTAAATAAATTATGATGATAATTTCAACAAAAATGATAAAAGAGATTATAGAGATGACCGAAATGACCGGAATGAAGATAAATTCATAAATTAACATGATGAATTGATGATGTTAATGAAACCAATGACATTTTTCATACCTATAATGTTAGAAATATTAAGGAAACTAATTCCACCAATGAAAAAAAAATAATGATGACCTGAATATATTTAATGATATCATCCAAATTGATGACCATAATTATATTGAATATTTTGAAAACACCAATTAGATTAAAGACCAAACGATGAGTAAAAACATAACAAAACATACAATATATATTAAATTAATATGACTAATTACCCTGAATGCACCGATGAATCTGACGACACTTACAACTTAATGAAACTAAGGACCTCAATGAAACCTAACCCAATAAAAATATGGTGATGACTATAACACCAACTAAATAAACGATATTTATGAATTTTATAACAAAATATTCAAAATGTCATCAATAATTCCAAAAAACATTACTCCACTAACTTCACCAACAACACTAATGACATCAAGGACACTGATGGTGCCTATAACACTGAAGAAATTTATGACTCCTTTAATTCTAAGGACACATTTGACGTAGAGGTTACAAAATAAAATTATGAAATCAATGATTTTTAAACCATAAAAGATGAAAACGACACTAATTAGACTAATGAAACTAATGATCTTGAAGATAGAAACAAAACTAATGACCCAACATACAGTAATAACATTAAGGACCTCATCAATGTCAATAACCTAAATGACAACATTGAATCCAATGATGTCCATGATAATGATTAAATTTATGTAGGTGATGAAATCAATGACCTAGATGACTTTGAAGACCGAAAGACCATAAATACATTGGGAAATTAGTTAAACTATTTAAAAAATCCCAATTATGAGTGCTATAATATCAAATAAATCGATTATGAAGAAAAAAATGATAACCTAGATGGACCTGATGAATCTGATAATGCTAGTGAAAAAAACCATGATTATACAAATAACACAGATTACCATGAAGACACTAACTAATCCAACATCATAGATTAAATTAATGATACCAATGACACCTACAATGTCGATGAAATTGGTGAAACTGATGTGGTTAATAGGAAAAACTATTCTAATGACTCTAATATCACTGATGACAATATTATATAGATGACCTTGATAAAGAATACACCACCGATGACTTATAAAATTACTAAAACAAATGTTCTAAATCACATCAATGTCCTAGGAAACCAAGATAACTTTGATGGCCTCAGTAATCCAGATAAAAAATAATACACTAATGGAACCAAAAATTCCAATTATTTTGATGAATCCAATAACACTAAATATTTCAAAAACATGAAAATATTGTTAACACTAATGACCCAAAATACACAGATAACTTTAAAAATGATATTAACACCAATTACCATAATGATACTGATCACATTAAAAAATCAATGACACTTTTGATGTCGACGAAACTGATAATGTTGGTGGATGCAAATACACCAATGAAACTGATGAAACTAACAATAATATCATAAGTCTCTTAAAATTCATAATGGTGTTTAGGGACATTGAAATTCTATATTACATTAGGTTCATCGACATAGTGCATGTTGTAATGCCCTAACCACAGAAGCCCAGATTCAGTGCATTATTTTAATACATTGGAATGATTACAAGGAATCAGGTCCCGAAGGACCGATCAGTTTAGGAGTCATGGAAAATAGATTACATACATGAACATTACATTACATTATAAAATGATAAAAAACAAAAACATTGTCCCCTTTTGAACACATTCATATCCCTTAGCCTATCTCAATAGGTCAACCATAGAATACTTCTTCACAACCTAGAAAAAATATAACATAGAAAGGGGTGAGCTCAGATACTAAGTAAGGATAACAATATAGTGGAAAGTTTCAAAAATAATCATAAACATTTAAAAAAATGTACACGAATAAAACAAAAGCCTTTCAAACTTAAACTTTAGAATAACATGGCCAAGATAAAATGAAATAATGCCATCTACTTATTCACTTGGATATTCTACTAGTCGAATAATCACATGAAATATCAATAGCAACTTTCCTAATGATGGAATTCATAACTAAAGACTTCATAACCACATACTCAAGGCCTTGTGACAAGACTAAAAATAGGATTTTTTTCAAGGCCTTGTGCTAAGACACTAGTTTGTCTCATGATACCTTCCAATGCATTGAGCAGCTATAGCGGGCTCCACCATTCACTTACTAAGTCCAATGCATTTCTCATATGAAAAGGTTTAAACATAACATAAACATCCATATTAAAACTAGAATACGAAATATAAATAGTTTATCCATTAACCATGAAAGGTAAAAATAACACATCTACAGCCAAACATATAACAAAACCTTCAATAAAATATGGAACATTTGTATAATAAATCAACCTTGATAAATAATAATATCCCATAAAGGATGTTGAAATAGTTGAAAATGATCAGCGAAAATATTTGAGAGATATATCGCCTTTTCATGAAATCATTTAAAAGTCACATAATTTATGAAAAAAGTAATTTAAAAGATAGTTTTGAATCAAAGTGTCCCATACCACTTTGAAACTTTTGAAATGAGTTATCATTTTAAAACATTTATGTCCATATAAATAAATCCTTTTATAAATTTTGAAAACATTATAATTAATAAGAATGGTTCAGAAGAATAAATATTTGAAACATTTTAAATGAAGTTTTAGTAAAAAGTCACTTAAAAATAATCCCTTTGAAAACTCTTTTATGAAACATGGACATGGATAAAAATATATCCATGTAGATACTTACATAAAAACAATCTCGGATAATAAAGAGATTGTTAAATTAACCCATAACTTGTACTTTTCCTTGGTTAAGGGTAGGTTAAAATCCTTTATAATGGTGAAATCATTGTTATTAAATTATAAATAAACCATATACATTAATATGATAACATATATGATCTTATAATATTGCTTTGTTAATGATATTTTAGTAGTATCATTGTTTCATGTGTTAACTGATTCGTTTTCTTTTATATGATTTGTTACATAAGCAATAGGATGTATATTATTCATATTCAGAATGATATTAATTCTTTAAATATTATTTTTTAATGATAAAATGAAAATTATTCTTGAATGCATACGATGAGGAATGAATCTCATCGTGTTTGTGGAGATGGTAATCCGTACGTACGCACAAGCGACAATATCATTATTTTGATATTAAAATCATATATAATTGGATGGTATATCATATATACAGAATAATTATCACGTTATATATATTATTTAAATCATTTATACTCATTATTATACCCATTAAAATGATGAAGTGTTTGAATAACAAACTACACCACAACATGTATAAGGTAATCCGTACGTACGCACGTACGTGGACTTTTTCATTTATAGGATGGATAGAATAATGAATATGGTTGTACCATTTTTATAATAACATCACATTATATAGAAGATACTAGATTTATTATTTTATAATGGAAACAACATAGAAAGAGGAAGTGGAAGAAGAAAATGACTTGAATGAGGTGAAGAAATATTTACCTCTTCTTCGCATTCTTTCTTTTGACTTGATCAAAAGGGCTCTTTAGGTTAGCTTTATGACTAAAGGAAGGCCAATAGAATGAAGGTAGGACAGTTAATTGGATATTTGAGTAGGGGTATGATGAGCCAAATGGCTTTGAATGTGTGAATTTGAGATAAGGGGATGTTCCCTTTTATAAGAGGGGTGAGAGGCACCTTAGCAAAAGATTGAAATATTATTTTATAATAAAATAATTTTTGGTTTCTAATGGATAAAAAATGATTTATTTAGAGGATAAGTTGGGTATGGGTCTAAAACCACTCAAAAAATATGTTTTAGACAGGTTTGGGTCACTATATTAACCTTATCTTTTAGATTTAACTCTTAGTTAAATAGTTGGAAATTTACCATGTCTCTTTGAATTTTTATATTATATGGTTAATAAACATACTATAAACATCAAAGAGAACCTTCAGTGGTTCATTTATGATATATATAATATTATTAAATCCCTTTTACTAAACCTTATATTTTTAGGAATAGAATATTAATTAATAATATAATATTTGTTGTTAAAACTCTTATATGTCAATTTTTACACTATTTGGTATTTTTTTTAAATTCATAAGAACATTATTACTTTGAAAAAAATTCATTTAATCAACCATAAAATGTCATATTAACTTAAAAAATTAGCATAATTTATCAAAAGTTTCAAATTACATTTATTTAGATATTAATAATATAAATTATTTTAATCTTTCATTAATAAGGGAATTACTGCATCATCATTGTGTCATAAATGAATTAAATTATTTAAAGTCTAAATATTATAAATAAAATACCATTATTTAGGAAATAATTTTTATCTTTCTAATGAATATTTATAGTTGAATTTATCTTAGGTATAACCCTCTATTAAAAATGGTTTAGTTATTACAATTTGAATTTAACTCTTTTAACTTTTCTTTAAATAAAAAAATAATAAATGTCCTAATCATATCCAAGTGGACCAAAGGGGGTCATATTTTATTCCTAAGGTTGTTTTTGGTTGAATTATACTTATCATGTAGAATTGGGACAAGTGTTAGGGTAATTATAATATCAGGTTTACCCTTAATTACCCTATTTACTTTTAACCGTGGTAAATAAAATTCAAAAGTTACTATTCACGAAAAATTATTTTCATTTCATTGAAACATATTTTACTTACTGATGTCAACTGTGTCTCTCATATTATTGAAATTTAACTCATAGAAGTGGTAAAATTAATTTTTATGCAAATTTGCTAATGTGCCTAAAAGGTGGGTAAAAGAGGTTAAAAAGTTCAATAAAACTTTATACATCTAATTTTATTATAAAATTAATCCAATGAATTTCATTGAACTAATATTTTAATTATATATCTATTTTGACTTAGAATAAATTTAAATAAAATAAATATTTATTTATATAAGAAGTCGGTTTTAAATAATAACGTAGTGTTTTTCACTATTCATCATAAATTGAAAGTTTTCAGAAAAATACAAAAAATTCACCCTAATATAATTTTGATATTATAAATTCAAAAATGAAGTATATTTTACCAAATTAAAAACATAGAATTTTTATTTATTAATTTAAAATTAATTCCCATTGTCAAAACCAAAAAGTGGGTTTTTAAAAGGAAAAAACTATCAAAAGGTTGACTTGTGTTTTTTTCAAATTTAAATGTGAAATTACTTATAATGATATAAATTGTATTAAATGATAAAAATATAATCTAATTATACTTAAAATATATTCAAGTACATAATTTAACACTAATAATTATTTTGATTAATTTTTTTCAATTAAAACTTAGTATTTTTCACTATTCGTCAATATATGAAAGTTATCAGAGAAGTACCAATAATTTATCCAAACTAAATGTTTATGTAATGCCTCTAAAGGAGAATTTAATTTCATTAAATTGAATATATAAAAGTATCAAATATTTGTTTTAAAAAGGGTTCTCCAACAAAAGGTGGTAAAATTGCATTAAAAAAAATACTTCTTTTATCTAAAAAAAGAATTTGTTGTTATATTAAGTATAAGAAACACATAATATGGATGATAAAATTATATAAAATATATAATATTAAAAATGAATTTAATACTATTCATAACATCTTTTTTAACGTCTAGTTTGGTAAGTTGTGGTGTGTTCGAACTCTGTGTTGCGTGAAGCGCAAGCTATTAAATTATGTTAATGAGAGAACATACTATGAAATATTAGGGTGTTACATTCTACTCTCCTTCAATAAATTGCGTCCTCGCAATTTGAAATTGTACTTTGAAAATAAAAAAGTTAAAAATAGAAAAATATCATTGTGGAAAACCCACATCGGAAATTGGGTTAATAAAAGTTAGTCTTTATAAGAGGGAAAGGGAAATGAAAAAGTCACCACCAAATTATGATCTCAATTAGAAGAACATTGGTGGAAATTAAAAACACATACTTGGAGGGAAAACGTAAATATTTATAGGGAGTGATTTAGGTCATCAATAAAAAACAAGTGAAAAATTGAGGGCCTCAAAACCATCAATCTAAGATGATGTAAAATATAATCAGTTCAAAAAAAATATGGTTTTAGGACAACACATTTTCGGTTTTAAGATCCCTTCCCTAAAGTTTAATAATTAACTTAATCATAGAATAATAGGAAAAAATATATATGAAAAGTAGAGTTTCATCCTTCAACTAATTCCTACCACAAACTCATCTTTCACTCCAAAAGATAATAGAATTCCAAAATATTATATTTATTCTAATCTTATAGGGTTACAAAAATAATGAATTTATAATTCATTTGTCAGAATATTTAAAAAAACAATATTATAAAAACCAGGACATCACGTATGCCAGTGGTACGTGATCCACCATTGTCGCCCTTCGGTTGTAGGTTCAAGTATCACGACCTTATTAGATGCGATTGTCGCTCGAACTTTGCATTTTTCTTTTTATAACAATTCAAAAATAATCTTAAGAAGTGTTTTAACCGTAAACAATATTATCCATTGTTTAAATTTATCCATTCCAACCTTTAGACTTATCCAAAATACTTATTTCCAAACTCACAGTCCAAAATTAATAAGGAAGGTCACATAACATTCATGTGAATACCTTCATTGTGTATTCTCAAAAGACATGGTAATAAACGGAATTTATAGAAAAACATATTTGAATAGGTATGTACTTCCTAATTTCTTATAGAATAGTGGATATACTTATTATATTAAAAAAATGTTGTAAACTCCAACAATAATGGAATAAAAAAAATTAATTAATTTCAAAGTAGTCAATAATATCGAATATCCAAATTAATCATATCTTTTTCCAAAATCACTACCACAGTATCAGAACCATATTGAGGTTTATCTTTCCTTCAACCATGTATTTTCCAAAAAGTTTAAGTTTCCATTGATTCAATTTTCTTAGAACCATATAACCTCAAATCCTTAGTGATATAGTTCTATAGTAAAATCTTTTTATACTCTATAATTATTATAACATGTACATAATTAATACAATACTCAAATGACACAATACTTTAACATAAGAACTCTAATAATTCTTCTTCATTTTCAATAGTATCATAACTTTATTATTATCGAATAGCAGCATTTGGGGTATACTCTGATGATTTGGACATTGATTCTCTCAGTGTACCAACTTCTTCAAGATAAAGCATTGTACATTTGAATCCTTTTTCTTACCATTGCATTCACATACTTGGTGTAGTTTTTATTCACACTTATAACAGACTCACATTCCCTTCAAGAACTTACCAAGGGGATTATTTCCACAGTTATCCCATATGGGGAAAATTATTTTTACCCTCTTCCCTTTATCCATATTTCTCTCTTCTATCCTTTTATTATCTTTCTTCCCTTCAAATCCATATGACTCAGATAATTCTTTAATTATCTTATTAACACATGATACTATTTCTTCATATGATGAGATTACGTGGTAGAATATTTCCCTTTTAAATTTTGGCTTAATCCCATGAAAGATATGATCATTCTTAATCTTTTGATCATGAGTTTTGATGGAATTCTAATTACTTCTACTAGGAACCATTTCTAAACAATGGCATAAAATAGGTTAGTTTATGAATTGAAATTCATAATTAAAAACATGAAAAATTCCTAACATAAATTGAAAATATTATGAATATAATATATAATCATAATGATGTTTTCTTTGATGAATTATTTACTCTTAACTCCTTCATAATGGCTTCTAATAAAAATGTGAATTATCCTAAGCATATCCCCCAGGAGTGTCATAACCAAGAGTGAATCAATGCCCATTTTCATGTATCAGGATACCCAAGGTCAATCCCGAAACTCCATGTCGGACTTTTTACTCCTAGGTACATCGGTGCTAGAGCCGCCTCTACCTTCTCATATCCAGACGGGGATTTATTGCTTAGAAAATTCAGAAAATCTCTATATTACCAAAATTCTCGGATGTTCTTCTATACTAATCCTCAAATTCTATCTTGGGGTAATGTTCTCTAATCAGAGTGTTTCTAAATCTAGTTTCCAAGGTTATTTCCAAACTTCCCCTGATACTAACTATAATGCTTCGACCCCAGAAGCCCGGAGTTAGTGCATTATTTTAATACATTGGCATGATTACAAGGCCTCAATTCCCGAAGGACCGATTAGTTTAACAGTCATGGAAAATATATTCCATACATGAACATTACATTACATTATAAAATAACAAACAACGTCAAAATTGTACCCTTTTGAACACATTAATATCCCTTATCCTATCCTTACAAGTCAACCACAAAATACTTATCCACATCCTGGAAAAAATAAAACATAGAAATGGGTGAACTCAGATGCTTAGTAAGGATAACAATACAACAGAAACTTTAATAAATAAACAATAAAATTTAAGGCAATGTATAGAATAAAACAAAATCCTTTTAAACTTAAGCTTCAGAATAATATGGTAAAGATAAAATTAAATAATTCCATTTACTTATTCACATGGATATTCTGCAAGTCAAATAATCACATGAAATATCAATATCCACTTTCATAATGATGGAATGCATAATATCAGACTTCATAACCACATAGTCAAGGCTTTGTACCAAGAATACAAATAAGATTTTGTCAAGGCCCTGTGCTAACACACTAGTTTGTCTCATGAGACCTACCGATGAATTGAGGGGCTATATCGGGCTCCACCCATCACTTACTAAGTCCAATTTATTCCTCATATGAAAACGTTTAACCTAACTTAAACATTTGTATTAAAATTAGCATACGAAATGTCAATAATCTATCCATAAACCATTAATGGTAAAAATAACACATCCACATTCAAAGATATCACAAAACCTTCAATACAATATAGATGATTTGTATAATAAATTAACCTTGATAAAGAATAATATCCCATAAAGGATTTTGACATAGTTGAAAATGATCAGTAAAAATACTTGAGAGAAATATCCCTTTTTCATGAAATCATTTAAAAGTCACATTATTTATAAAGGAATTCATTTAGAAGATAGTTTTTAATCAAAGTATCACATACCACTTTGAAACCGTTTAAAGAAATTGTCATTTTAAAACATTCATGTCAATATAAATAAATCCTTAAAACCATTTTGAAAACATGGGCATTAATAAGAAAGGATTAAAAGAATAATTCTTTAAAACATTTAAAATTATGTTTTAGTAAAAATTTACAAAAAAATAATCCCTTTTAAAAGTCTTCTATGAAACATGTACATGGAAAATAAATATGTCTCCATTGATACTTACGTAAAAACAACCTCGGGTAATAAAGAAATTGTGAAATTAACCCTTAACTTGTAATTTTCTTTGTTTGAGTGTAGTTTAACATTCTGTATAATAGTAAAATAATTGTTATTAAATTATACAAGAACCATATAAATTAATATGATATCACATACGATCTTATAATATTTCTTTATTAATGATATTTTAGTTGTATCATTGTTTCAGGTGTTAACTGATTCGTTTTCCTTTATATGATTTGTTATGTAAGTAATAGAGTGTATATTATTCATATTCAGAATGATATTAAGTCTTTAAAAATTATTTTTTAATCATAAAATGAAAATTAGTCTGGAATGGATATGATGGGGAATGAATCTCATTGCGTTCGTGGAGACGGTAATCCGTACATACGCACGAGCAACAATATCATTATTTTGATATTAAAATAATATATAATTAGATGGTATATCATATATAAAGAATCATTATCATGTTATATTTATTATTTACATCATTTATACTCATTATTATACCCATCCAATTGTTCATGTGTTTGAATAACAAAGTACACCACACTATGGAGATGATAATCTGTACGTACTCACGTATGGTGACTTTTTCATTTATAGAATGGATAGAATAATGAATATGGTTGTACCATTTTTATAATAACATCAAATTATATAGAAGATACTAGAGTTATTATTTTAGAATGGAAACAACATAGAAAGAGGAAGTGGAAGAAGAAAAGAACTTGAAATAGGTGATGAAATATTTACCTCTTCTTCAGGTTCATCCATTTTATTTGATCAAAAGGGCTCTATAGGATGGCTTTCAGACTAAAGGAAGGCCTCTAGGATGAAGGGAGGATAGTTGAGAGGATATTTGGTCAGGGGTTGGCCGATCTAAATTGCTTTGAAGGTGTGAATTTGAGAGAAAGGGAAGTACCCTTTTATAAAAGGGTGAGGGGAACCTTAGGAAAAGATTTGTATATTATTATATAATAAAATAATTTTCGTCTTCTAATATATCAAAAATGATTTATTTAGAGTATAAGGTGGGTATGGGTCTAAAACCACTCAACCAATAGTTTTTAGATAGGTTTGGGTAATTATATTAACCTTATATTTCTGATTTAACTATTAGTTAAATAGTTGGACATTTACCATGTCTCTTTGTATTTTTATATTATATGGTTAATAAACTTACTATAAACATACAAGAGAACATCAAGTGGTTCATTAATGAAATATATAACATTATTTAATCCCTTTGGCCAAACTGTACATTTTTATGAATAGAATATCAATTAATAATATAATATATTTTTAAAAATCTTTTATGTCAATTTTGACACTATTTGGTATTTAGTTTTTGTAAAATTCATAACAACCTTATTACTTTGAATAAAATTAATTTAATAAACCCTTAAATTTAATATTAACCAATAAAATTAGTGTAATTCATCAAAAGTCTCAAATTACATTTATTTGGATATTTATAATGTCTATTATTTTAATAATTCATTAATAAGGTAATTACTACATCATCATTGTGTCAAAAATAAATTAAATTATTTAAAATATAAAAATTAAAAATAATATACAATTATGTAGTAAATATTTTTATCTTTCTAATGAATATTTATAGTAGAATTTATCTTATGTATAACCCTATATTAAAAATGGATTAGTTATTAAAATTTGAATTTAACTCTTTTAACTTTTCTTTAAATAAAATAATAATAAATGTCACAGTCTTATCCATGTGGAACAAAGGTGGTCATATTTTATTCCTAAGGCGGTTTTTGGTCAAATAATACTTATCCAATAGAATTAAGATATGTGTTAGGGTAATTATAATATCATTTTTACCCTTAATTACCCTATTTACTTTTAACCGTGGTAAATAAAAGTCAAAAAGTTACTATTCATGAAAAAAAATTCATCTTATTGAACTAAATTTTACTTACTGATGTCAACCGTGTCTCTCATATTTTTTAAAATCAACTCACAGAAGCGGTAAAATTAATTTTTCTGCAAATTTGCTAACGTGCCTAGAAGGTGGGTAAAAGAGGTAAAAAAGTTCAATAAAATATTATACATATAATTTTATTATAAAATGACTCTAATGAATTAAATATAACTTATATAAGTATTATATATGTATTTTTAATTACAATAAATTTAAATAAAATAAATAATTATTTAAATAAAAAGCCGTTTTTATATAATAACGTAGTATTTTTCATTATTCATCAAAACTTGAATGTTTTCAGAAAAATAATAAGAATTCACTCTAAGATAATTTTGATAATCCGAATTCAAAAATGACATCTATTTTACCAAATTCAGAACATAGAAGTTTCATTTATTAATTTAAAATTAATTCCCGTTGTCAAAACAAAAAAGTGGTTTTTTAAAAAGTAAAAACTATCAAAAGATTGACATATGTTTATGTCAAATTTAAATGTAAAATTACTTATAATGACCTAAATTTTATTAAATTTTAAAAATATAATCTTATTATACTTCAAAACCATTTAAGTACATAATTTAACACTATAAATTATTTTGAATAAAAAAATTGTTTTCAATTAAAACATTGTATTTTTCACTATTCGTCAAAATATGAAAGTTATCAGAAAAGTACCAAAAATTTATCCAAACTAAATTTTTATGTCATCATTCTAAATAAGAATTTAATTTCATTAAATTGAATATATAAATGTGTCAAATATTGGTTTTAAAAAGTGTTCTTCATTAAAAGGTGGTAAAATTGCATTTTTTGAGAAATACTTATTTTAATTGAAAAAATGAATTTGTTCTTATATTATATCTAAGAAACACATATAGGAATTTTACAATTATATACAGTATATAAGATTCAAAATTCATTTAATACTATTCATAATCTCATTTTTAATAGCTAGTTTGGTAAGTTGTGGTGCGCTCGAACTCAGTGTTAAGTGTAGCGCAAGCTATTGAATAACGTTAATGTGATAACATACTATGAAATCTTGGGGTGTTACAAATTTAATCAAAGTTTCAAACATAATGTTGTAACAAATGTTATTAGTATCATAGAATATATTCGGTGTATCATAATCATCATGATTATTGGTGTTATCTACATCATTTCCATTATCATGGTCATTGATATTTTCATCACCCCTGATTCCATCAACTTTATCAGGCACATTGTAGTTTTAGGTTAAATTGTTCCATAACTGGCACTAGGGTTGTCAATATCATTGGTGTTATCAAATTTATCACATTCATCACGAACATTAATGTATTTTATAGTTTTAGTATCATTTGGGTGGAAGAGTCATTGAAATCATTTGCTTCATCATTACAATCAGGTCATCTGGCTATTATGGTCGTTAGTATTTTATATGTCATAAGGATCATATGTGTCACTAGAATATTTTTCATCATTAGTGTATTTAGTCCTATCATCATTATGAGGGTAATATAAATCATCTATATTTTCATGGTTATCTATTTCACCTATCTTATTAATATCTATAATGTCATTTGGATCATCAATTTCATTAGGGTCATTATTTTTATTAGTGTTGTCAACATCATTTGGTCATAAAATTCATCAAAGATATTGGCTTGATCGGGGTCCTTTGAGTCTTTCAACTCACTAACATTGTTTTGAAAATTAGGCTCATTAATTTCATCAATATATTTGAAAACATTAGGATCATTATGGTCCTCGAGTTCATCGATTTCAATGGTTTCGTTATTATATTCATGGTCATCAGTGATGTTAGTGTCATCGGTATCTTTAGTATCATCGACACCATTAGTCTCATGTTATAAAAAAAATTGACGAGTCCTTAGATTAATTCATATTATAGTCACTTTTAGTGTTTATATGTCCATCATCCTTATTATAATTGTTTAAAAAAGTAGTTGTCTTTTCATTATTGATGTTAAATTTTTGAGGCTTTCAGTTCATCGAGGTAATTGGTGTCATCAGTGATATCGACATCATCAATGACCTTGAGGTTATCAGTGTATTCCTATAGGTTAGGAAACATAGGATTATTAGAATTAGTGAAATCATCTGGTATATAAATATCATGAGTATCATTGTATTTTTTAGATTTAGTTGAATCTTCAATGTCACTAAGGATACAAACATAATTGTGGGATAAATGTCATTAACATTCGTGGAATTTTTAGGGTAATAGACATCATTTGAGTTTTTGGAGTGGTCTCCCTTATCTTGGTTATCAAAAACTTCATTTTTGACAATGAAATCATCAATTTACGCATTTACAAGTTCATCAAAGTCACTAGTGACTTCGATTACATCGGTATCATTATGTCATCAATGGTGTCACTGTCAATTACATCATTAGAAATATCATAATCATCTACATAGTTAAAGTAATCAGTACCATAGAGGTCATAACATTTTTATTATCCATCAATCTCATTAATTTCATTTTGTTCATTGAAATCATGATGTCACCAATAACCTCTAGTACAATTATATTATGGGGTTCATCCACTTCATTAGTATGAAAACCCTTGTATTTATTACACATTAATTCCTGATTTATTATATAAATGTAAACATAAAACAACACAGAAGATTACATAGTGTAGTTTATTTGGGAATTAGGATCATTACATAACAGCCTAGAATAGGTGATACTAACCATTATTGAAAACATCCTTAACATTCTCATAATATTCCATCGTACTTGAAACTATATAGAATAACCTAGGGACATACATAAGAAAGGAGTGAGCTATAAATATGGGTTAGAGAATAAAAGTGGTATACCTAGAATAAAATATTACATGTTAGACAATATACAATTTAGTGGGACATAAAAAGGGTAAAAATCATAAACATGAACAAAGAGGCATTACATAATATGATAACATAGAGGCAATATGATAAAGTGGAAACAACATTAAACATGGCATCATAATCACATTTCAAAGATAACCACCAAGATATCATAACATGCTGGGAAAAGTCCTATAATGGATTATGTTTACTCCTTAATACCTTTCATAATATATAATGATATTAAAACATTATCGAATACATTGGAGCTCTATATAATTCTGGGAGGACCTATCACTTTCATATCATGCACATACATAAGTGTTCCATATATATTATCAAACTTAGGACCATATTTAATAAAATTTATAAAATAAACCAAGCCCACTCATACAGACTCAAAACTTGAAAATGATGTGTATTTTTTTATAAAACTAACTAAACAATGATACAACACTAAGAAAATGAGTACTTTTTACCAGTCTTGGTTCTGGAGGATTAGACAACACCTTACATTTATTAGAGTTAAACCAAAATAAAACAAACACCTACAATGATTATGAGCACACTAACTCCAAAAGCGATTAAATCTATGTCTGATCTTCTAAGATACCTGTGAAAAATCATTTTAAAACAAAGGGTTAGCATATAATTTCCCAGTAAATTATTTTTCAAAATCCTTGAAATATATTTTTAGAAAATCAATATTTGAACATAACATTAAGAAGTTATATTGATAATTCTTTTGATAATAACATAAAATTATATTTAAAAATACCTTTCAAAATAATATCAAAATTATTTACATATTCAAAGTACTTCAATATTTTTTTTAAAAATAATTACTCTCAAATTTCTTTAAAAATAATCCTATGATATTTCAGAAACAATTATATGCAATATTTTGAAAACAAAAACATTGTGTCAACTTGAAACATTAAAGGCTATCTTGGGCTTACCCACTTATTAAGGGATTGGGTTCACTCCTCAATTCCCTACCATATTTACAACGTTCAGGCACAAGATTTTTTTTGAAAACATTTAAACCTTTCTTTACTTATATATATGTTTTTCACTAGATTTTTTATTTCAAAACATAAAAATAATATTCATATAATTATATATAAATATATATACTAAAATTCATGGAAAATCACATGTTAGACTTGGAATAACCAAATCTCTTGATACTTGTTTTTTGTCATATTTATATGGAACTTTATTTATCACCCATATACATAAAATTACATTAATGATCCCATAAATATCCATTTTCATGTAGTTATAATAAATGTGAAATTTGTTATATGCTTAGGAATATTTTCATGTACATATTTTTACATAGGAAAACATTAATGTTTGATATGTCACAAAAAATCATTAATGTATGGACATAATCAAGATATGTTCATAATAACAGAATAAATACTTGAATGTTAGATACCTAAAAATTATAAAATATATATATATGAAAATTATACACATATATATATATCACATAATAACAGAATAAATTCATGTTTATATGAAGCATTGATAAATAGAATTATTCCTAAGTAGAATCAAATTAAAACAAAAAATTATACATATATATATATATATACCACTCAAATTTAATAACATGATCCTTATAAAATAATTTTGAATTTTAAAAATAATTAAATAGACTGTCTATAAGATTCAAAAAAACAACTTACTAAAAACTTATAAAAAATTCAAAACATCAAAACATGTTTGATTTTGTATTCAAGAAACGAAAAAATAAAACACTTGTAGAATAATTTTCCCTTATGAAAAAACAGAAAATAGAGATTATAACATGAATTAAATAAATAAAAAAAACGTCACTTAAACAATTATAGTTTTGGAAGAAAATAAATTGATAAAATAAATATAAATTTCTCTTACTAAAAACTATCAATGTATAAAAACTGAAAAACATGTTGATTTTAAATTGAAGAATCCAATAAATAAACTTTGAAGATATAAGTTTCCCTTATTAATAAATATTAAAACATGATGAAAAATACAATTAAAAATATTAAATAATGAATATATTTGAACATAAAACCATCCATCTCCTCTAATGAAACCATAGATGATGATCCATATAGAAAAATAACAAATTAGTGAACTACCCAAGAAGGGCGTGAAAAAGATAATTTTTTAATGAGTATAAATTGGGAAACAAAGGCTACTTATATATACTATAATATTGTACTTAAAATATATTTTATAGCAATTTTTTATAAAATATTCAAATTTCATATCTGAACATTTTCATCCAAGACAAAAACAAAAGTATATATCAATTTGATTCAGGATTCAAATAAACAATTAGGATATCAATTGTTTAAAACAACAACTGGATGAAATATTCAATGCATTGAACAAAAATATAATTACAAAAGTAGTTTTCAATTGCAACTGGTCAAATCAGAACATTACACAACTACACAAAATAAACAATCAAAAAAATAGAAAATCTATACAATTAGCATTAAATCATTATATTATTTCAGAGAGTTAAAGAAGAAACCCAAACCAAGAATATGCATTAAAAACATTGATACTAAATTGATCTCATTTACAAATTGATAGCGTATGCAACTAGATGAAGAAAAATGAAGGAAATAACAAAAAAAGTATTAATACATCAAATTAGATCAAATAGATAAGACTTTTAGAAATATTTGGATGCCAAAACCAAATAAGGACACACATATAAGTAGATCTGGACAATAGAAACAACATAAGCCTACCTCAACAAAGATCAAAACACTAAGTTCATTTGAGATCAAATTCAATTCACGACTCGCCGTTCAGACTCAAAGAAGCCAGATATCATAATCTTTCTTGGATCTGCATCGACCCCAACTCCCAAAGATGAAGAAAAAGATGAAGACAAACCCTCACATCTACCTCAGATCACATTCAAGCTTTCCCTCTAACCTCATAACACACGCTCTAAGACTCCACCACTCGCGGTTCGAACAAACCCATCCTCGACCTCCTCCTGTAGAGGAAACCTGTTACGGCTCTTGACTTGAAACCCTTACCTATTTTTTGGTTTCCTATTTTTTTAATTTCATTTGTCATTTAACACACACACACACATATATTTATATCATATTATATATAAAGAATGAAATTAATAATTTTTTAAAATAACAATTTTAACATAATTTGTTCAATAATATTTATCATTTTGAAATTTTAAAATTAATAATGTCAATAATATCAAATGTCATTATGAATAATTCAAAATGAAATGTAACAATAATTTCATTATTTTATTATATAATGTAAAACCTTATACTTATTTATTTTAAAAAAATAATTCTAATTTAATTTATTTTAATTCAAAACATAATTAATATTAATATCACTATTATTATATCATATTTTTATTATTATAAAAATCCATTATTAATAAACCTTTTAACTTATATTATATATAAATGAATTTTTTTATTTATTATAAATAGAACATTAAATAAGTAAAAGTTCTATTTAGAAAATAATAATTTCTTCATTATCTATAATTGAAAACTAATATATATATTTATTATATTTTGAAAAATAATTTTCATAAAACATAATTATACTTATATAAAGAATAAAAATTATCATAATTTATAAATATTCAATGTCTTATAAAATAAATTATGAGTCAAGTTAAAAATATTATTCATATATTGAAAATTTTAGATTTATATTAAAATAGTTATATTATATAATTATATTTTTATTAAAAATATCATAATATTAATAAATTTTTTAAACATTAATCTAATTAAAATTTATAATTTAAAACTCATAGTTATTCAAATTTCATATTTCTTAATTATTAGAATATATTTAAATGTGAACATTAATTGTGAAAATATATTCACAACATAATTCAATAATTATAATAGTCAATTCATTTAAAATATTTTATGAAATATCTTCTTGATAGAAAATATTGTCATTCAAATTCAAAAAGATGTAACTATTTTAATTAATTTATCTAAAATAATTAATTTTGGTTGTCATTTTCATTTAAAATTATAATAAATACAATTTTAGATTGTTTTAAACATAAATCAATCCATTTAATATAATATTTATACTAGGTATGAGATTTTTGAACTGTTACATTATTTCCTCTCAAAATAATTGCATCCTCTCAAATTTTTTTATCAGACTAACAAAAATTATGAAATTCCATCTACAGAATTAAGAAACACTATGACCACTAAACCTCTAAACTCAATAACATCTAATCTCCAAAGCTGTGTTGACCATTCCTCTGATACCAATTATAACAGCCCAAGACAAATCTTCTGGACTCAGTAATTGAAAGCGTGGTGTAATATTTTTTATAAAGTAACTAAACAATTACAAAACACTAAAAAATAAGGGCCTTTTACTAGTTTAGGTTCTGGGGGATTAGAGAATACCATACATTTGTCAGATTTGAACCAAAATAAAACAAATTCCTACTACGCTTCCATGCATGATAACTCCAAAAGAGATAAAATTTGAATTTGAACTTATATGAGACCTATGAAAAAACATTTTAAAAAAAGTGTGAGCATTGAATTTCCCAGTAAGGGGTTTCGAAAACAATTGAAATACCTTTTTAGAAAATCCTTTTTTGAACATAACTTTGATAAATTCTTTTAAAAATTATTTTGATTATAACATAAAAATATATTTCAAAATAACTTTGAAAATATTATCGAAATTATTTATGTATTGAAAGTAATCTAATATATTTTTTGAAAATATTTACGCTCAAATTTCTTTAAAAATAATCCAATGATATTTATAAAAAACTTATACTCAATATTTTGAAAACAAAATCATTTTGGAAACTTGAAACAATGAAATATATCTTGGGCTTACCCACTTATTATGGGATTGGGTTGATTCCCAAATTCCCTACCATATTTACAATGTTCAAGTGCCATATTTGTTTAAAAACATTTTGATCTTTCCTTACTTATATATATATTCTTTTCACTGGAGTTTTTATTTCAATACATAAACAAGAATACACATATAATTATATATAAATGTATATATAGTTAACTTCATGGAAAATCACATGTTAGTCTCGACATAACCAATTATACTGATACTTGTTTTTTCATATTTATGTGGACTGTTATTTATCACCCATGTCTATTAAATTACATTCATAATCCCCTAAATAACCATTTCTAGGTAGTTCTGATAAGTTTGGAATTTATTATATTCTTATTTATATTTCTATGTACATATATTTACATCAGAATACAATAATGATTGATATGTCACAAAAAATCATCGATGTGTGGGCATAATAAAGATATGTTCCTAATAACAGAATAAATACTTGAAAATTATATAATTGAAAATTATAAAAATATATATATGAAAATTATAAATATATAAATATATATATATATAATAATTACAGAGTAAATCCTTGTTTATATGGAATGTCGATAAATATAAATATCCATTGGAAGAATCAAATTAAAACCTAAACGTTGATATATATATATATCTCAATATACACCACTCATATGTAATAACATGATCCTTTTGAATTAAGTTTGAATTATAAAAATAATCAAACAAACAATCTAAATGATTCACAATAGAAACTTAATAAAACCTTATCAAAATTTTCAAAACCCCAAAAAATATCTCATTTTGTTTTCAAGAAACAAAAAAAAACACATGCAGAATAATTTTACCTTATGAAAAACTAGAAAATATAGAATATAACTTGAATTAAATTAATAAATAAAACATCCCTTAAAAAATTATTATTTGGGAAGAAAAATAAAATAACAAAATAAATATAAAAATACCTTACTAAAATATATAAATGATTTAAAACTACAAAACAAGTAGATTTTAAATTCAATAATCCAATAAAAAACATTGGAAGATATAAGTTTCCCTTGCTAAAAAATTAGATAACATAATGAAAAATACAATTAAAAATCTTAAAACTTGAAAATATTTGAAAATAAAACAATCCCTTAACTCTAATGAAATTATAGAGGATTATCCATGTGATACAATAACCATGTAGTGATCTACCCAAGTAGGGAATGGAAAAGAGAAATTTTGAATTGGTATACATTGGGAAACAAAGACTACTTATATAGAATATAATACTGTAATTAAAATATATATTACAACAATTTTTTTAAATATCTAGATTGCATTTTTGATCATTGGGGTCCGAGATAAAAACACAAGCGTATCTCAATTTGATTCAGAATTCAAATAAAAAATTAGGATATGAATTGTTGAAAACAACAACTAGATGAAATATTCAATGCATCAGACAAAAATCTAATTATAGAAGTAGTTTTCATTTGCAACTGGTTGAATTAGAACAATCCACAACCGCACAAAATATAAAATTTAAAACATATAAAATCAGTATGACTATCATTAAATCATTATATTATTTCAAATAGTTGAATAAGATACCAAAACCAATAAAATCTAATAAAAAATGTTAACAATAAATTGATCACATTTAAAAATTAAATGAATATTCCACAAGATGAAGAAAAATGAAGGAAACAACAAATGAGGTATTAATACATCAAATTAGATCCAATAAATAAGATTTTTAGGAATATTTGGATGAAAAAACAGAATAAGGGCACACCAATAAGTAGATCTAGACATTAGAAATAAGATAAACCCACATCAAAAAAGATCAAAACCCTAAGTCCATTTGAGATCAAATTTTGCTTGTGACTCACTTTTTGGACTCGAAGAGACTAGATCGGAAAATATTGCTCGGATCTATGTTGGCCATAACACTGGAAAATGATGATGAAGACGAAGATAATCCCCCAAATCTGCCTTGTCTCTTAGTCATGATAACCCTCTAATATTGTGACCCATGCTCAGAGACTCGATCACCCGCGATTCGAACGAACCTGACCTCGACCTCCTCTTGTAGAGGAAACCTATTACACCTCTTGACTCGAAACCCTTACCCATTTTGATTTTTCATATTTTTTAAATTTCATTTTTCATTTAACACACACACACACAAATATATATATATATATATATATATAATATTATATATCAAAAATTAAATTAATAATTTTTTAAAATAAAATTTTTAACACAATTTGTTCAAAAATATTTATAATTTTGATATTTAAAAATTAATAATGGTAATAATTTCAAATTTCATTATATATAATTAAAAATGAAAAGTAACAATAATTTCATTTTCAATTATATAATGTAAAACATTATAATTATTTATTTAAAATCAAATCATTCTAATTCAATTTTTTTAATTCAAAACATAATTAATTTTTTTATTACTAATATTATATCATATTTTTATTATTATAACAATTCATTTTTAATAATACTTTTTACTTATATTATATATGATTTTTTTCTTTATAATAAACAAAACATTAAAAAAGTAACAGTTTTATATAGAAAATAATAATTTAATCATTATATATAATTGCAAACTAATATATATATATATATATATATATATATATCATATCTTTTGAAAAATAAATTCCTTAAAAATTAATTATATTTATTTAAAGAATCAAAATTATCATAATTTTTAAATCTTTAGAGTTTTATAAAAAAAATTATAATTCAAGTTAAAAATATCATTCATATATGTACAATTTTAACATTCTATTAAAATAATTATATTATATAATTATAATTTTATTAAAAAAATACATAATATTAATAATTTTATAAAACATTAATTTAATCAAAATTTATAATTTAAAACTCATATTTATTCAAATGTTAGATAACAAAATTATTAGCATATATTAAAATGTGAACCTTAATAGTGAAAATATATTTGAAACATTGTTCAATAATTATAATAGTCAATTCATTTAAATTATTTTATCAAATATCTTCTTGATAGAAAATATCATCTTTCGAATTCAAATTGATATAATCGTTTTTATTAAATTACATAAAATACTTAATTTCGGTTATTATTTTGAAAGAAAACTATAATAAATATATTTTTAGTTTGTTTCAACTATAAATTAATATATTTAACATAATATTTATACTAGGTATGTGAGTTATGGGCTGTTACAATTTAATTGCATGATCAAGGACTGTGGAATAAATAAATGGAATTCCCCAATCCAAGGAGTATAGATATGTTTAGGTAAAAAACCTGGAGGGTAAATAGTTATGGTATTCACAATAAAAAGGTTTGATATGGATAAATCCCCGGGAAATTTCGGCAGCATAATGATTGTATGATCAGATTTATAAAATGGTTTAATGAGAGAGAAAAAGGTATATAATAATTTATATATTAAATGGGAATTAATATGTATGTGAAAAAATATATCTCATCATTAGTAATTTAAAATAAAAGGAATAAAATGAAGAAGATGATGGAATAAAGTTGAGAAGGAAAGATCCCTTACCTTGAGAGGGTGATTCTAAAAGCATGGGAGGGTCTTCTTGAGAGCTTCGAGGAACCATAGAATGATTCTCGATAGGGTGGGTAATATTAAGTAAGTGATAAAATGGTTTTTAATTAATATTAATGGGATCTTGGGTTGTTTTATATAAGAAAAGAGAGGGGATTTCTTTATTATTTCTAAAAACAAGGTTTTAGACTCTATATAATAATGTAATCAAAACCACAAACCATTACATGGTTTTTGCACATGGTTTTTTTAAAAGGGGATTGGTTGTAATTATTTTATAAGTCCATGGGCATAAATTTTTAAAATATAAACCTTTTTTATGTGGAAGTGACTCATGTTCATAAAGAATTTATTTAAAAACCTTAAAATATAATATAGGTTGTTGAGGATTCATAAAATCTTTGTAAATTAATAAAATATACTAAAAATAACATTATTTTTTAGTGTATACATATATTTAGTCATTTATATCATTTATATCATTTGTTATATAATATTTGGGTCATTATGATGTCAGAATAGACGCCATATATTTATATTATATATAATTTTTACCCAAAAATTTGACTGTCTCAAAAAATTATGTGAAATTAAGAATTGGACAATTTCAATGTAATGATCCAAAAAAATAATGTTTTTTATCTGAATAATTTTCTAAATGTCTCAGTTTTTCTTCTAAAACAATAATTTACATTTATTTGGGAATGATGAGTTTTATTGACAATAACAGTTTTTAGACTACAATAAAAACAACATTTGAATTCCTAAAAAATATATTTTCATTAATATTTTATAAACATTATTAAATTATAATATTTTATTAAAGTATCAATTATTTAAATAAATCTGTTAATTCATCAAAAGAAATTTCATAATTAAAATTATATATTATCAAAAAATACAATTTGTGTTTTATCGAATCAAAATAAAAACCATTTAACATTCCAATAATAAGAAGTAAATAAAAATATTATTATATTAAAATAAAAATATATTTATTCATATTATTATGGTCTTAATATATATCCATTTATCACACCAGAAAACTCATTAAGAGTAAGGTGCATGACAATGAAATTTTTGTGGGGTGGTTCAGCTTACATGGTTTGGGCCATGATCTTGCTATGCTTGAACTTCTCCCATAAATGGTTTCACTAATTATTTAGTAATTAGATATCATATTGTTCTTGGCAAGTTTAAATCCCAGTTGTAACACCCCAAGATTTTATGAAAAATATTCTTTTTAATTTCATTAATGTCTTGTGTTGTACGCTACACCAAAAGGAGCTTGTACAACACGCATCCTTGACTTGCCTTGCATTACATGCAATCACGACCTTCCTCGATATCATGTGTAGTATGCAATACCGAGTTTCACTAAATAACGATATGCTATTAAAATATTATTAAAACTAGCTGTTATGAATAGTAATAACCACTTTTTGAAATTTTGTAAATTCTATTTTTCAAAATGGACTTCATTTTTGGATTCAGAATATCGAAATTATCTTAGGGTGAAATTTTGGTACTTTTCGGATAACTTTCATTTTCCGATGAATAATGAAAATTACTAAAGATTAATTAAAAACAACCTTTTTAATAGAAATAATTAATAGTGATAAATTATTAATTTGAGTGTTTTTAAAGTATATTTATAATATATTTTTACAATTTAATACAATGTTGGTCATTGGATGTAATTTTACATTTAAACCAAACATAAACAAGTATCAATCTTTTGATAGTTATTATCTCTTAAGAACACGCTATTTGTTTTGACGACGGGAATTAGTTTTTAAATTAATTAATGCAACTGATATGTTTTGAATTTGGTAAAATATACATCATTCTTGAGTTTATAATATCAAATATAGCTTAGGCCTAATTTTTGGTATTTTTCTAGAAACTTTCATTTTTTTGATGAATAGTGAAACCACTAAGTGGTAGTTAAAAAAAATGAATTTTTCATAAAACTTAATTTTCCCGCTTCTGTGAGTGGAATTTGAAAAATCTAAGAGACACGGTTGATATCAGTAAGTAAAATGTGGTTCATTGAGGTGAAAATAATTATTGGTGAATAGTAACTTTTTACTTTTTTTTACCACAGTTAAAAGTAAATAGGGTAATTAAGGGTAAAAATTATATTATTATTACCCTAAAACATGTTCTAATTCTATTGGATAAGTGTAATTCGACCAGAAATAACATTTGGAATAAAATATGACCATTTAGGACCACTTGGATTAGATTAGGACATTTATTATTAATTTATTTAAAGAAGGGTTAAAATAGTTAAAATCAATGTTTAATAAGTAAATTATTTTTAATATAGGGTTATACAAAAGATAAATTCGACTATAAATATTATTTAGAAAGATAAAAATATTTCCAACATAATGATATATTTTTTGTAATTTTTAGACATTAAATAATCTAATTTATTTATGACACAAATATGATGCAGTAATTATCTTATTAATGAAATATTGACATAATTGATGTTATAAATACCCAAATAAATGCAATTCAAGACTTTTTATGAATTAAACTAATTTTATAGGATAATATGACATGTTAGTATTGATTTAATTAACTGTTTTAGAACTAATAATTCTGTTATGATTTTCACAAAAATCAATTACTAAATAGTGTCAAAATTGACATAAAATAGTTTTTTAAAAAAATATTATAATATTAATTGTTATTTTATTCCTAAAAATCTAAGCTTCGGAAAAATGACTTAGATAAGGTTATATATATTAATAATAAACAACTTGGGGTTCGTTTGACTTGTTATAGTAAGTTTATTAACCTTATAGTATAAGAACACAAGAAGACACGGTAAAAGTAAAATTATTTAACTTAATGTTAAATCTAACTGATAAGGTTAAAATAGGAACCTAAACTTTTATAAATTCAATTTTATGAGAGTATTTCGACCCATACCCACCTTATCTTCAAAATAAATCAATTTGGTGCTATTTAAAACCGAATTTGGCTTTATAATGAAATAATACTTTTAGTTTTTCCAAAGGAACCCCTCTCCTCCCTTATAAAAGGGCACCTCCTCCCTCTCTTCCTCACAGCACTTCGAGCCTTCAAGTTCGGACAACCCCTAAAAAATCCTCTTCTACACTTCCCTAGAAATATCCTAGAGGTCCTGGTCTTCTTAAAAGACCAATTTCAGTGCCCTAAGAAGAGGACTTCAAGAAGCACTTTAATGAAGAGGTAATGTCCGTTACCGATTCTTTCAACTTTATTTCATCTTCCACTTCTTCTTCTTAGGTTGTTTCATTATGTAGTAATAAAATCATTATCACTAAATAATTATATGTTATTATATGTATGAAACAACCCTATTTCACCATCTATCCATCCTACGGAAAACGAAATCACCGCACGTGTGTACGTACGGAATACCATCTCCACGCCGTGGTGTAATCTATTTTCCACCACCAACTTACTTGGATGGGTATAATGGAGTACATAATTACTATATATGATTATTGTAAAGTGATATTGATTATGAAATAGTATACATACACTCCAATACAATTCCACGATCATGAGAACGATATCATCGCTCGTGCATACGTACGGACTACAGTCTCCACGACGCGATGAGATTCATTCTCCACATTAACCATTCACGAATGATTATAAAGTATATATAATAAGTAATCATGAAATATATGAAATAATAATGATACTGGATTTATGTGTATATATATGTATGTCATCTACTTAATTCCATTCAACTCAATAAGGAAACGAAAACAGCGTTCATGCGTATGTATGGCCTACCGTCTCCATGAACGGTGTATTTCTTTCAATTTACCGATCTATTATATATATGTATATTATTAATATATGATATATATAAATCATGTTTTATATTCTGGAATTAATTAATCATTATCTATGTAATCATATGAATAATTACAAGTCAAAACACGGACGACAAATGTAACGATTTTACCCAAAATGCTCTTTAACAAGGAATTTACTAAAGAACGGGTAATATAAAGTCATAAGTGAACCATATATGATATCATAACAATGAGTATGATTCTGGAATAAGTCAATGACATTATTTAAATCATTATACAGGAGGTTCAGACACTTACGAAACAAATCATACCTAAGGTAAGGGAAATATCACAATCTCATTTTTATCTGAGATTGTTTATACTTTGGAATTTACTGGGGTGTATTTTATCATCCACATCCATGTTTCCTCAATATGTAATATTATTTCCATCCGTCTACAATTTTTTTAATCCAATTTTACCCTTCGGTGAGTTTTTATTAAAAGATATGAAAGGAATCTTTTGTCGTTTTTCGTACGAGGTACTTTTTAACTTTTCCAAAAAAAGTACGAGAAGAATGTTTTTTTAACTTATACGACATGGATGGATTTTTAAAACATTATTTTCAAGAATCTTCCTTTACATGTTTTCAAGTTTATTTTTAATTAACCTCTTTTAGTTTAAAATTGTATGACATGTTAAGAAAGGAAAAATGTTTTTGATGTAGAAAGGATATTTTTCTCAATAATGGAGTTCAAGTGTTTTATCAAAATTATTTTACATATATTATAATATAGGGTTCTGTTTCTATCCCTATTTTTACATTGATTTTATTATGTTATGATGGAATTATTTTTATGGTGTTCTTTTATCTTATATGGATTATGTTATGATGGTATGATGTTTTAGATTTCCATTTTTATTACATGGGTTATGAAATGATGTATGATTTTTGATTTTGTGGAACACATAAGAATGGTATCATTATGAGATGGGTGGGACCTATATCTCCATCCAATGAATTGGGTAATGATTTTATATCTCATGAGATAGACATGGCTGGAACAACAGGTTAAACCAGTTCAGTAAAACAGGACTGAAACGAGGAATGAACTCGATTCAGAAATGGACTTTGTCCACTAAGATAGTCTTGGAAATGAGTCTTGACTAATAAGAAATTATTCTCTATGATTATGTGTGTATGCCAAAAAGTTTCATGTTTTAAGTTATGATTATTGGGATTAAATTTCACTACTATGATTTATCCCATGTTATGATATTATGATCTCTTTTGCAGGTTACGATTTCCAAAATGTTATGTTCTTATGAATATGACGTGATTGATATTTCTTTTGTTTACCTTTACTGAGCATTTTAGCTCACCCTTTTATGTTTTCTTTTCCACAGGAAATAAAGAAGGGTTTTAGGTAAAAAAAAGGAAGATCTTTATGGGAGATTTTTAAGATCTTTCACCACGATTAGAAGATTATATTCCGAGTTTCCAAAGACACTAAACTATTACGGTCCTTGTGTGTGTGTTTTTGTTATGTACTAATTATTCCGCAAAAGTAATGTAATGTCCATGTACGTTAAGCTCCAGGTCTCTACAGTTGGTATCAAAGGGAGTTTTAGTCAACCTTTGGAAACTAGGATGCAAGAACTTTAGTGAGATCCCTAGTGGTATTTCTAAGGTATGTCTAGGGAGGTCTCTAAGGTTAAGTATAAGAATAGGTTATAGTACTAGAATTAGGTAGCCCAAGATGTTAGATATTGAAGGTACCCCCCCTTTATTATATTGTTTTCCCTAGCATGATTTTTGCCTCTCGCAGTATTCTATTTGGGTTTTAGACGATGGATGGAACCCGAAGGAACCGTGTTGATCAATATAATGGACAATGCAATGATTGTCCACCTAAACAATCAAATGTTATGGGAGATGGAGTGAAAAATCTTATTGCTATACTTACACAAGCTATGGATCATTCTGGACTTCCAAATGAGAAGAGAAGGGAACAATATTCTATTATGTCCTTCATGAGGCAACACCCACCTTCATTCAGTGGGTCTTCTGATCCACTTTTTGCTGAACAATGGATAATTACTACTGAAAAGATATTTTCAGTTCTTCAATGTTCTGAACATGATAAAGTCATCTTAGCAGTGTATCATTTGGAAGGTGATTCTGATCAATGTTGGAATCTTATCAAGAATACGAGGCCAAGAGCTGAAATTGAATCCATGGAATGGGTTGAGTTCAAGAACTTATTTTTCAATAAGTACTTCCCTCGTATTCTTTGGACAAAGATGGAGAAGGAGTTTCTTGAACTAAAGCAAAAGGATGATGAATCCGTTGGTATATACGAAGTGAATTTAACAAGGATTACAAGGTATGAATTTGGATTTATCATCCAACCTGAAAGTAAAGTTGATCGATTTTTCAGTGGCTTAAAACCAAATCTTCGAAGGGAATTAGCTATAAGAGACTTCAGTAGCTATGAAGAAATTGTGCATTGTGCTATAAAGGTAGAAATGGAAGTTGGTGTTACTTATCCATCTCATAGTTTTGACAAGAAACGAAAGATGGAGTTCAAGGAGAAATCTCAGAATAATGGTGAAAAGAGGATGAATGTTTCCTTATGCTCAAAGTGTGGAAAGAAGCATGGTGGAGATTGTCTTAAAGGGACTAGAAAATGTTTTAAGTGTGGAAAAGAAGGTCATCAAGCAACTGAGTGTCGAAGTAATGGAAAAAGGGTTTCTATTGATGTGAATAAAGAAAATACTGCAGATAACACACCACCAACACTTCAATGCTTCAAGTGCAAGGAAATGGGGCATTATGCTAATAAATGCCCTAATCCAAGGGTTAGTGATGATCTATATGAGCAACCACTTAAGGCAAAGGACAATGGGATGTCACATGCGATCACTATTGGTGATGTTGAATATGAAAACGATGTGGTGGAATGATTAAGTGTTTATGTAATGGGATTCCAAAATAATGTTGTATATAGTATCGTGGAATACTGGAATATTTATGTATTAGTCTATTGTGGTTTTCAAAAATTTTATGATACCGGTAACCATGGAAAGTGATTGAGATATTTTTGGAAAAAAAGGTGATATGAACATAATGAAGGGAAAATGAGAAAATAAAATGCTTGACAGTATTCATGAGCTCATGATTGATATAAGGACTAAGTGATATCATGGTTTGAGTATATAGAAGTTTGGGGATTTTGGTATGTGAAAAGAGTTAACTTTTAATAGCATTCATGTTTTCAATGGGTGTTCATGATTAAGGCCTTCGAATGTTTGGAATGTGACCAACAAGACATATCTCATGATATATGGGGATCAACAATGGTATTAACATGCTAGTTGTATGAACTCTTTGGTAATCATTTTCACTATAATATGAGATTAGACAACATTATTTTGGATAAGCTTAAAAATTGGAATGGATTATGTTGGACATAAGTTAGTATTGTTTAAGGATAGAAGTTTTTTTCGATATTATTTATGGGATGTTATAGTAATGTTGTTTTAGAAGAAGGACAACCTGCAGGATGGGCGACAACCCATCGCGTCGGACAAGGCTGTGGGAATCGAACCCACAACCGAATTGCGACTGGCCTTTATCGCCTACCACTGGCCTACAGGAAGTCCCTGTTTAGTAGAAACTAGTTTTATTATATTAAGTAGTATGATAGAATAAGTATAAGTCCATTTTGGGAACCATATATGATTATTCTTACTATAGATGGACTTATGTATTTTTTGATAACTTTTCTAACCTTTGGTTTGAGATAGATGGAATGAACCATCATTCTATCACATGATCTGCTAACACATCACGAATGACAAATTCAACTTCATTTTATTAAGAGATGAAGTGGAAATTGTCCCAATAATGACCAACGGTGAGACTATACCAAAATCATGAAAGTATTTCTTCTATTTCTAATTTCATCAACTTTAGGGAAATGATCTTGAAAACCAAAAATGTTGTCCTAGTGCTCTTATATCTGATGAATCAGATAGTACCTTAGATCGTCACAAATTTATGGCTTTATGATTGCTGGCTTTTCCATAGCCATGTTCTCTACCACTCTCCACCGGAACATGATGGTTAGATTTCTCTTCCATATCCATATTTCCACCTATGTGGAAACCCAGTGATTAGTTTATTTGGGTAACCGCTACGTTTCATACTTTTTTTAAAGATTGGTTTTGATATTCCTGTTTACAATGTGGGTTTATATTAAAGAAACTTTCTAGTTGTAAACCATTTATAACCCTGACGAATTTCGAGGGTGAAATTCATTTTAAGGGGGGTAGAATGTAACACCCCGGGTTTTTTATGAAAAGTATTCTTTTTAATTTCATTAATGTCTTATGTTGTACGCTACACCAAAAAGAGATTTCACAACATGAATCCTTGAATTTCCTTACATTACACGCAATCACAACCCTCCTCAATAGCGTGTGTAGTATGCAATACCGAGTTTCACTAAACAACGATATGCTATTAAGATATTATTAAAACTAGCTGTTATGAATAGTAATAACCACTTTTTGAAATTTTTAAATTTTATTTTTCAAAATGTACTTCTTTTTTGGATTCGGAATATCGAAATTAGCTTAGGGTGAAATTTTGGTACTTTTCAGATAACTTTCATTTTCCAATGAATAGTGAAAATTACTAAATTATAATTAATTTTTTTAATAGAAATAATTAATAGTGATAAATTATTAATTTGAGTGGTTATAAATTATATTTAGAATATATTTTTACAATTTAATACAATGTTGGGCATTGGATGTAATTTCACATTTAAACCAGACATAAACAAATGACAATCTTTTGATAGTTATTATCTCTTAAGAACACGATATTTGTTTTGACGACGGGAATTAGTTTTTAAATTAATTAATGCAAATGATATGTTTTGAATTTGGTAAAATAGAAAACATTTTTGAGTTTAGAATATAAAATATAGCTTAGGCTATTTTTTGGTATTTTTCTGGAAACATTCATTTTTGGATGAATAGTGAAACCACTAAGTGGTAGTTAAAAAAATGAATTTTTCATAAAACATAATTTTACCAATTCTGTGAGTGGAATATCAAAAATCCAAGAGACATGGTTGATGTCAGTAAGTAAAATTAGGTTCAATGAGATGAAAATAATTTTTGGTGAATAGTAACTTTTTACTTTTTTTTACCACGGTTAAAAGTAAATAGGGTAGTTAAGGGTAAAAATGATATTATTATTACCCTAACACATGTCTTAATTCTATTGGATAAGTTTAATTCGTCAAAAAACAACCTTAGGAATAAAATATGACCATTTAGGCCCACTTGGATTAGATTAGGACATTTATTAATAATTTATTTAAAGAAGGGTTAAAATAGTTAAAATCAATGTTTAATAAGTAAATGACTTTTAATATAGGGTTACACATAAGATAAATTCGACTATAAATATTCATTAGAAAGATAAAATTATTTCCTACATAATGATATATTATTTGTAATTTTTAGACATTAAATAATCTAATTTATTTATGACACAAAGATGATGTAGTAATTATCTTATTAATTAAATATTGACATAATTGATGTTATAAATACCCAAATAAATGTAATTTGAGACTTTTTATGAATTAAAACAATTTTATAGGTTAATATTTCATGTTAGTATTGATTTAATTAACTTTTTTTGAAATAATCATTCTATTATGATTTTCAAAAAAATCAATTACTAAATAGTGTCAAAATTGACATAAAATAGTTTTTAAAAAAATATTATATTATTAATTGTTATTGTATTCCTAAAAATCTAAGGTTCTGCCAAATGACTTAGATAAGGTAATATATATTAATAATAAACAACTTGGGGTTCGTTTGTCTTGTTATAGTAATTTTATTAACCTTATAGTATAAGAACACAAGAAGACACAGTAAAAGTAAAATTATTTAACTTAATGTTAAATCTAAATGATGAGGTTAAAATAGGAACCTAAACTTGTCTAAATTAAATTGGATGAAAGGATTTAGACCCATCCCCACATTATCTTAGAAATAAATCAATTTGGAGCTATTTAAAACCGAATTTGGCTTCATAATAAAATAATACTTTTCGTTTTTCCAAAGGAGCCCCTCTCCTCCCTTATAAAAGGAAACCTCCTCCCTCTCTTCCTCACACCACTTTGAGCCTTAAAGCTCGGCAAAACCCTACCAAATTCTCTTCTCCACTTCCCTATAAACATTCTAGAGGTCCTTGTCTTCTTTAAAGACCAATTTTAGTTCCCTAAGAGGAGGACTCAAAGAAGCACTTCAAAGAAGAGGTAATGTCCGTTACCGATTCTTTCAACTTTATTTCTTCTTCCACTTCTTCTTATTAGGTTGTTTAATTATGAAGTAATAACATCAGTATCACTCATATACTTATATTTTATTATAATTATGAAACAACCCTATTTCACCATCTATCCATCCTACAGAAAATGAAATCACCGCGCGTACGTACGTACAGAATATTGTCTCCACGCCGTGGTGTAATCTATTTTCCACCACCACCTTACTTGGATGGGTATAATGGTTTAAATAATAACTATATATGATTATTTTAAATTGATATTGATTCTGAAATAGTATACATACACTCCAATACAATTCCACGATCATGAGAACGATATCATCGCTCGTGCGTACGTACGGACTACCGTCTCCACGACGCGATGAGATTCATTCTACACATTAACCAGTCATGAATTATTATAAAGTATATATAATAAGTAATCATGAAATATATGACATAATAATGATACTAGATTTATGTGTATATTTATGTATGTCATCTACTTAATTCCATTCAACTGAATAAGGAAACGAAAACAGCGTTCATGCGTACGTACTACCTACCGTCTCCATGAATGGTGTATTTCTTTCCATTTACTGATCTATTATATATATGAATATTCTTAATATATGTTATATAGAAATCATGTTTTATATTCTGGAATTAATTAATCATGATCTAATTAATCATATGAATAATTACAATCAAAACACGGACGACAAATGAAACGATTTTACCCAAAATGCTCTTTAACGTGGAATTTACAAAAGAACGGGTAATATAAAGTCATAAGTGAACCATATATGATATCATAACAATGATTATGATTCTGGAATAAGTCAATGACATTATTTAAATCATTATACAAGAGGTTCGGAAACTTACGAATCAAATCATACCTAAGGTAAGGGAAATATCACAATATCATTTTTATCTGAGATTGTTTATACTTTGGAATTTACTGGGGGTGTATTTTATCATCCACATCCATGTTTCCTCAATATGTAATATTATTTCCATCCACCTAAATTTTTTTAAATGAAACTTTAACCTTCAGTGATTTTTTATTAAAAGATATGAAAGGAATATTTTGTCGTTTTTCGTACGAGGTACTTTTTGACTTTTCCGAAAAAAAGTACAAGAAGAATGTTTTTTTAACTTATACGGAATGAATGAATTTTTAAATAATTATTTCCAAGAAGCTTCCTTTACATGTTTTCAAGCTTATTTTTAATCAACTTCTTTTATTTTAAAATTTTATGACATGTTAAGAAAGGAAAAATGTTTTTGAAGTAGAAAGGATATTTTCCTCAAGAATTGAGTTCAAGTGTTTTATCAAAATTATTTTCCATATAATATAATATAGGGTTCTGTTTCTATCCCTATTTTTACATTGATTTGATTATGTTATGATGGAATTATTTTTATGATGTCCTTTTATCTTATATGGATTATGTTATAATGGAATGATGTTTAAGATTTCCATTTTTATTACATGGGTTGGTAAATGATGTATGTTTTTTGATTTTGTGGCACACATAAGAATGGTATAATTATGAGATGGGTGGGACCTATATCTCCCTCCAATGCATTGGGTAAAGATTTTATATCTCATGAGATAGACATGGCTGGAACGGTAGGTTAAACCGGTTCAGTAAAACAGGACTGAAACGAGGAATGAACTCGGTTCAGAAATGGACTTTGTCCACTAAGATAGTATTGTCAATGAGTCTTGACTAATAAGAAATGATTCTCTATGATTATGTGTTTATGAAACAATGTTTCATGTTTTATGTTATGATTATTGGGATTAAATTTCACTACTATGATTTATCCCATGTTATGATACTATGATCTCTTTTGCAAGTTAAGATTTCCAAAATGTTATGTTCTTATGAATATGATGTGATTGATATTTATTTTGCTTACCTTTACTGAGCATCTGAGATCACCCTTTTATGTTTTCTTTTCCCCAGGATGTAAAGAAAGGTTTTAGGCAAAAAAAAGGAAGATCTTTATGGGATATGTTGAAGATGTTTCACCACGATTAGAAGATTATATTCCGAGTTTCCAAAGACACTAAACTATTAACATCCTTGTGTGTGTGTTTCTGTTATGTACTAAGTATTCCGCAAAAGTAATGTAATTTCCATGTACGTTAAGCTTCGTGTCTCTACACCAGTGATGATACCTCCTTCAGAAGTTCTGATAAATGGGCTTCATAGGGAACGATCCTACTGGTTAAGGCCATCACTTCCTTTGTCTGTGTTAGTTGGATTTTTCAAAACCTTATATTTATACTAATTATATGATCACTATTGAATGAATATATTATCAATATTTAGGATTCTAAAGGGTATTTTAAATATTATAGGATATAATAAAAGTAATGGAGTTCATGTGTTTTATATAACCCTAATATATACTAAGACATTAATTTAAATCAAAAAGGTAATTTTATTTATAAAAGTTCAGTTCATTACAATCTTACCCACTTTAGAAATTTTCCCGTCCAAATTTCCATTTAACACACTAAAATATATTAGTGTATCTTTTTTTCATCACCTACACCATTTCCCACATTGGTTCTTCAATCTTTTCATTTATCCATATCACATTTACTAGGTGAATTATCTTATTTCATAGAACATTTTCTCTGTGATCTAAGATCATCACCAGATGCTCCTCATGTGTGAGATTATTATCTAATGGTTCCAATTTTAGATTCAAATCATGTGAGTGGTTTGGGATTTACATCATCTAGAGGGATACATTGAACAAATAATATACTTGATATTTGTTAAGTGTGAGCTCTGGTGGATAGGCCACCGCTCTATTATAATCAAGGATCTCAAAGGGTCCAATGTGTATTTTACTATGATTTACCTTCTTCCCAAATCTCATGAATTTCTTCCATAGAGACATGAAAAGTAATAAATTATCTCCAACCGAAAAATATAGGTCTTGTTGATGATTGACATTATAGCTATTCTTCCATCTCTAAGTATCCCTAATGTGTTGTTGAATGGTATTGATCTTTTCCACCATTTCCTCAACCATTTTAGGACTGATCAATTTTCATTCCCCATCTTCATCCCAACATGAAAGTTTTCTAAAAATAATCCCATAAAGGTATTTATAGGGTTATATTTGGATTCTTAAGTGAAAACTATTATTATACGAGAACTCGGCCAGAGGAAGATGTTAATCCCATCCTCCTTTGAAGTCAATTGAGAATGCTCTCAACATGTCCTCGAGTTTCTGGATAGTCCGATCAGATTATCCATCAGTTTGAGGGTGATAATACAAATTTAATTTCAACTTGGTATTTATATAATGTTAGATAATATTCTATAACTTGGAGGTAAATCATGTGTCTTGACCAATAAAAAATCATTAGTGGTGTTCTATGTAGCCTCACCACTTCTCTAATGTATATCCTTGCAAGTTGATCGAGTGAGAATATAACAACTTTTATTTTTATTACACATTAACAATTTATTTGTTTCATAATAATAAAATTAATAAAATCAAAAATATCAATAAGTCTCATGTCTTTGGGTATTAGGTACATTACATAACATCTTATAACATGGGATACAAAACATTATTAAACACTTCCTTGACATGATCAGAATATTCCAAAAAACTTAAAACATCATGGGATAACCTAGGGGAATACATAGGAAGGGGGTGAGATATAAATCCTAGTAAGGGAATAAAAATGGAATAATTGAGACATTTTAAAAAATATACATATCAATGAGGAATAAAAGGGACATGAATAATGAGGCATGATATAACACGCTAATTAAAATATCAGAAAATGTGGCAACAACATGAAACACTGAATCTTAAAAATAGTTCAAGGATAAACCATCATGAATTCATGGTGGAAAAATTCTCATAAAGTAATTAGTTACACCCCTATCCCAACATGACACATCATGATACTAAACATTATCTAAATCATTGGAGTGCCATCTGGGCACACACATCATAATCATTTCATTCTCATGCTTAAGTGTTCCACATATATCATACGACATGGATTCATTCATCGTCATAATTTATTATATGACCATGTAATGTGGAATACATAAATTTAAGTACCTAATAAATTATTATATTTTAATAATGTTGAATAGTCTTGATAGAATAATGGGTATGGTATCCTCTATACAATTATTTTGGAATGGAAAGTCATGCTGAAATTTCAGCAGTATAATTGTGTTACTTAAAAATTCATAAAAATGTTTGTGAGATAGAAAGAGGAAAATAATTCTTTGGAAATAAATTGGGATTTAATAGGTACATGTAAAATAATATCCCATCATTAGAAATTTATAAATAGAAGGCATAAGGTAATGAAGAAATATGAATGAAGAAAAGAATCCTTACAAAATTCTAGTATTATAATAGGTGTATATAAAGGATCATGGGAGGATTAATGAGAGTTAAAAAAGGATATAATAATTTATATATGTAATTTATGGTAAAAAGAATATGTAATATCACATACCATAATAATCAAATGAAAATTAAAAATCATAACATAAAAGGAGTGCTTGATAAAAGAGGGGAGTAGAAGATCCTTTACAGAATTTTGGTATAGTAATGTCTTAGGTAAAGGTCAGTATGAGAGATAATAAATGATTTATAATTCAAATAAAATCAATTTAACAGTAATTCCATGTTTATAAATATATTAAATTATAAAAAAGATCAATTATGAAGACAAATTCCAAAGAAGGTTCTTGAATTTGAAAAGAGGAGAGGAAGGTGCAGATCCCTCACTCGAGTGTGTGACTCCAATGGTTTAGGACATACTTGATTAAAGCATTGGGTGCTTGGTTATTAATCTAAGGAGTTTATAGAATATTTTGGATTTTCTCCAAGTATTTTTTGTAAAGAAAAATTGGAGCTTGGCTGGGTTTATATTAGAAAAGAGGGAGATTTATTTATTATTTTGGTTTTGGATTCTATATAATCAAATATCCAAAACCACAAACCATACCTTGGGTTTTCCATATGTTTTATTCAAAATTTTAGTTTTCTTTAGTATTTTATAAGTCAATTATCTGAACATATTAACATATGACCCTTGGCGATGTGAAGGTGACTCACACTCTTAATGAAATGATTTTATAATCATAAATTATATTATAAATCTTGAAGGATTCATAATAGCTTTACAAAATAAATAAAAAACATAAAATCACATTATTTTAAATTAGAAACTTATATTTGGTCTTTTACCCCATTTATATTACTTATTAATCACTTTTGGTTCATTGTAATGTCATAAAACACAAATTATATGTATAAGTTATATAATTTTTACCTGAAAATACATTTGGCTAAGAGAATTATAAAAAAATCATCATTGGATAATTTTGAAATATTGATTTCAAAAATAATATTCATTTATTTAAATAATATTATAAGTATGTGAATTTTCACTTTTAAAATAAAAACTGACATTTAATAAAAATGATATATTTTTTGACAATAATTTTTTTGAACCCTTATAAAAATTAAATTTGACATAATAAAAATTATATGATGATTAATAATTGATAAAAGTTATTTAATAATAATATTTAGTTAAATAATTATTTATTAAAAAATTCAATTAATCCAAAAATTCATTAATTGAATTTGAATGTTAACTAAAAATACAATTTTTGTTTTATTGTGCCAAAAATAAAAATCATTTACAAAGTAACAATAATTGGATGAAAATATATTAATTATTCAATAGAAAATAATGTAAATACTCATATTTATAGGGTATTGATACATATCCATTTAATACACTAGTAAAAACTCTAAGAGTAAGGTTCATGATGGTGGGACTTTCATGGGGCGGTTCAGGAAACATTGTTTGGGCCGTGATCTCGATGAGTTTGAAATTCTCCCATATATTATTTCACTCATGATTATGTTATTGGATATTGGATTTTTATTGGTCAAGGGAAAATTATAGAGATTCTATCTTCCTTGGAATCTCTAATAAATGGGATTCATAGGCTATGAACCGACTAGTTGAGGCCACCACTTCTTTTTTTCTGTGCCAATTGGATTGTTAAAATATTATACTTATAATAATCACACGATCACTGTTCAATGGATATATTATCAATGACAAGGATAATTAATAGTCTTTTAAATCCAATTGGATATAATAAAACAAAATTAGTTAATGTGTTTTCTATAACCATATTACATAAAATGAAATTTAATAAAATTTAAGGGGAATTTTATTTATAATAGTTTGGGTCGTTACAAAGAAGTACACTCAAATTTCTATGATGTGAAAGTCTTTGTAAGACAATCCACCACAAACCATATAGAATTATTTTCACTTTATGTAATTGGGAAACTAGTGAAAAATTATAGGGTTATGTTTTTCCATTTCCATGTAGGTATGGGTAATGGTATCATCATCCCCTTAGTTTTTTTCCTTTCAAGATTCACTTTTTAACATACAGTACACCTTGATGTATATTTTGTGATCTCCTTCTTGATATTTTCCCACCAATATCTCTCTTTGTAATCTCAATACATCTTTGTTCTAAATAGATGGATGGATAGGTTCGAGCTACGAGAGTCATCCAACAAATCATTTTACTCATGATTTGATGGTGCAAATAGTCATGGCCCAAATCATACATATACTTCCTCATTAATTTTGAGTTCTGAGGATTTCTCTTTTCTTAAAGATTACTCCTTCATATGAATTTCCAAATAATATCATTTAGAATTATTTATATTATCTATAAGGGAATGTTGAGAAATAATTTGTAGATGTATAGATGATGTTTCTTACTTTATGACTCTCATTCCCATTCTTTTCAAGTTTAATATGATTAGATCATTCTCAATTCATGTCAATGATAAAATTGCTAGATCCTTTCAACATAGAGAATCAGCAACATTATTTTCTTTCCTAATATGGTAGTGGATTGAGTAGTAATAGTCATTAATCAAATATAACCATCTCTGTTGGAACATATTCATGTCTTTGTATGTGAGTATATACATGGGTATCTTATTATGAATATATATTTAAAAATTCTCCCCAAAGAGATTATGATGCTATATTTTCAATGTGAAGATCACTTTAGAGAAATCAATATCATTCATTGGGTATTTCTTTATGAAATTGTAATTTTCTTTGAGGCATAGGCTATCACTTTATCATTCTAAATTGTTTCACATTCCAAGATATTATTTGAAGCATCACCAAATTCCA
Source organism: Viscum album (assembly GCA_963277665.1). NCBI lineage: Eukaryota > Viridiplantae > Streptophyta > Magnoliopsida > Santalales > Viscaceae > Viscum > Viscum album. The sequence goes on from OY728142.1 coordinate 404,870,382, forward strand.
CAAAAGTTCCCCACTTGTGGGTAGCATAAGTATAGCTGAAGTTATAAGTCTCTTATTCAAATAAATGAATATTTATTTACATTATTTATTCCAAAAAAACATTACTCCCTCCCAATGTAACACCCCAAACCCAGAAGCCCATAGTCCGTGCATTATTATGTATCATTTTCATGATCACAAAAGATCATGTCTCGAAAGGCCGATTAGTTTATTAGCCTTGAAAGTATTAGATACATTCATAAGGTTTACATTACACCATGAAATGAAAAACTATAACAACATTGTTTCCATAGACAACACTGAGATCCTATAGACTATCCCTGTAGGTCAGTCATAATATAATTCTTTGCATCCTTGTAAAAATATAACATAGAAAGGGGTGAGCTCAGATGCTCAGTAAGGATAACAATATAGCGGAAACTTTCTTAAATAATCATGAACATTTAAGGCAACGTATAAAATTAAACAAAAGCCATTTAAAAATAAACTTCATCATAATATGGAAAATATAAATCAAAATAATGCCATTTACTTACTAACATGGATATTATACTAGTCAAATAATTACATGAAATATCAATAGCCACTTTCATAATGATAGAATGCATAATGCCAGACTTCATAACCACATAGTCAAGGCCCTGTGCCAAGAATACAAATAATATTTTGTCAAGTCCTTGGGCCAAGACACTAGTTTGTCTCATGAGGCCTACTTATGCATCGAGGAGCTATAGCGGCCTCCACCTATCACATACTAAGTCCAATCCATTCCTTATATTAAAATGTTTAAATATAACATAAACATTCTTATTAAAACTAGCATAAAAAATGTAAATAATTTATCCATTAACCATGAATGGTGTAAAACTAACACATCCACTGTCAAACATATCAAAAAAAATTAAATACAATATGGGAGTTTTGTATAATATTAAATCAACTTCATATAAGCTTAAAATATATCAAATAATGTTGACCTAGATAAAATCAAAACCTTTTTAGATATATATCTCTTTCTATTTTTAAATAATTTAAAATTCATATAATTATAAAAGAAAAATTTATTTATTAAATATTATTATAAACTTGTAAGGGAAGCTTTTTTGATTTTATAACTGCGGAAAATATCCACACCCGCCGTATAAGTTAAAAAACATTCTTACCTTAATTTTGTCGAAAAAGAAGTAAAGTACCTTGTTTGGACAACGACGGAAAGATTCCTTTCAAAACATATAAGGTCAAATAAGGGTATAAATGAATTTAACTCATTGTCTAGTAAATAGTAAAAATGTTTTGAAATACATTTTTAAGAAGCATGGATGTGAATGATAAATAGATCCCAGTAGATAATTACGTATAAACAACCTCGGATAATGAATATATTATGAAATTAACCCTCAAATTGTACTTTTCCTTGGTCGTGGGTAGATTAAACTCTTGTATAATGGTGAAATAATTGTTATTAAATTATAAAAATATCATTTACATTAATATTATATCATATATGATCTTTTAACATGGCTTTGTTAATAATATTTTAGTATTATCGTCATTTATACTGTTAACTGATTCCTTTTCCTTTACATTATTTGTTTTGAAAGTATTTTTTGTTGTGGAAAGAATTTAACGTATTCATATTCAGAATTATATTACGTCTGTAAACATTATTTTTAATCATCTAATGAAAATTATTCTTGAATGGATACGATGGGGAATGAATCTCATCACGTTCGTGGAGAGAGTAATCCGTACGTATGCACGAGCGATAATATCATTCTTTTGATATATAAATAATTTATAATTGGATGCTATATAATATATAATGAATAATTATTATGTTATGTTTATTATTTAAAACAATTACACATCATTATTATACTCATCCAAATAATAATGTATTGAATAACAATTACACCACGACGTGGATACAGTAAACTGTACGTACTCACGTATGGTGACATGTCATTAAAAGGATGAAGAGAATAATGAATATGGTTGTCAGATATTTATAATAACATCACAGTATATATAATGTCCTGGAGTTATTATTTTATGATGGAAACAACAAATAAAGAAGAAGTGGAAGAAGAAAGGAACTTCTAAGAGGTGATGAAATATTTACCTTTTCTTCGGGTTCTTCCTTTTTATTTGATCAAGAGGGTTACTTAGGTTGGATTTATAACTAATGGAAGGCCTCTAGGATTAAGGTAGGATAGTTGAGAGGGTATATGGGTAGGGGTTGGATGAGCCAAATTCATTTTAATATGTGAATTAGAGAGAATGTGAAGTTCCCTTTTATAAGAGGGGTGAGGGGCACCTTAGGAAAAGCTTCAAATATTATTTTATAGTAAAATCATTTTCGTTTTATAATGGCTAGAAAATGAATTAATTAAAGTCTAAGGTGGGTATGGGTAGAAAAACACTCAACCAATAGTTTTTATACAGGTTGGGTAACTATATTAACTTTATATTTTAGATTTAACTCTTAGTTAAATAGTTTGACATTTACTATGTCTCTTTGTATTTTTATATTATATGGTTAATAAACTTACTATAGACTTCCAATAGAACCCCAAAAGGTTAATTAATGATACAAATATCATTATATAAGTCTTTTGGACGAAACTTATATTTTTATAAATATAATATCAATTAATAATATAATATTTGTTTTAAAAACCCTTTTATGTCAATTTTTACACTATTAGCTATTTTGTTTTTTTATAAATTCATAACAGAATTATTACTTCTAAAATTTTTATCTAAACAACCCTAACATTTCATATTAACCTATAAAATTAGTGTAATTCATAAAAAGTCTCAAATTACATTTATTTGGATATTTATAATATCAATTATTTTACTGTTTCATCAATACGGTAATTACTATGTCATCATTGTGTCATAAATAAATTTAATTATTTAATATCTAAAAATTATAAATAAAATACAATTATGTAGAAATTTTTTTTAGATCTCTAATTAAAATTTTTAGTCGAATTTATCATACGTATAACTCTATATTAAAAATGTTTTAGTTATTAAACTTTGGTTTTAACTCTTTTAACTCTTCTTTAAATAAAATAATAATAAATGTCCTCATCTAATCCAACTGGACCTAAAAGATTATATTTTATTCATAAGGTTATTTTTTGATCGAATTACACTTATCCAATAGAATTAGGACAGGTGTTAGGGTAATAATAATATCATTTTTACCCTTAATTACCCAATTTACTTTTAACCGTCGTAAATAAAAGTAAAAAACATACTATTCACCGAAAGTATTTTCATCTTATTGAACTATATTTTACTTACTAATATCAACTGTGTCTCTCAGAATTTTGAAATTCAAATCACAGAAGTGGTAAAATTATGTTTTATGTAAATTTGCAAATGCTCCTAGGAGGTGGGTTAAAGAAGGTAAAAAGTAGTATAAAATTTTTATAAATTTAAAATTATTATAAACTGAATCCAATGAATTACATTGAAATTATATAGGTATTATGTATCTATTTTGACCTAAAACAAATTTAAATAAAATAAATAATTATTTAAATAAAAATTCGGTTTTAACCTATAACTCAGTGTTTTTGACTATTCATCAAAAATTGAAATTTTTCAGAAAAGTACCAAAAATTCACCCTAAGGTAATTTTGATATTATGAATCAAAAAATTAAGTCTTTTTTGAAAGATAAAATTTATAAAATTTCAAAAAGTGGGTGTTACTATTCATAAAGGCTAGTTTTATTGGTTGTGGTGTGTTAGAACTCGAAGTTGCGTAAAACACATGATATTGTATTATTAAAAGAGAAACGTACCATGGATGCTTGGGGTGTTACACCCAAGTTATCTTGGTTATAGGGTTTGAAAATTGTGAGGAATGTCTCACAAATCGATGATAATACTTAGCTAACCCAATGTAACTAGATATTTCTATCACAAATATTGGCCTCGACCATCCTTTAATTACTAGTGTATTGGAAGGGTCCATATATACCCCATTTATTGTGATAATATTCCACATGAATTAGACTTAATTCAATTTTAAATAATATTTTTTTTATATTTAATAATGATTATCCTTTCATAAGGTCTTTAGCATAGTGTTAAAATACACTTAATCTCTTTATTTTGGGAGAATATTCGAGTATTGTCTATAAAGACTATCTCAAAATTTTCAAGTTGAAATATAAAGACTATATTAATTAAGTCTATGAATATTACTTGAGTATTAGTGAGACTAAATGGAATTACTATGACCTCATAGTTTTCTTACCTTGTATGGAATGTACTCTTGGGGATATCCTCCTTCCTCACCCTTACATGATAATCCCTCGACTGAAGACCCACCTTGGAGAAGTATTGGGCTCCACATACCTGATCAAAAAAGTCATCAATCAATTGTACAAGATAGTTTTTCTTTATCGTGACCTTTTTTAACTCATGATAATCAATGAAAAGGCATATTCACCTATCCTTCTTCTTGACGAAGAGGACTGGTGCACCCCTTGGTGAAGAACTTGGGAATATGAACCCTTTATCTAGATTCTCCTATAGTTGTTTCTTCAGATCCTCAAGTTATAAAAAAAATTATTTTATATGTAGTCTTAGACATTGGAAAATAACTAGGTATAATCTCGATTGAAAATATAACATCTCGACTAGGGTGGAGACCAGGATATTATTTAGGAAAGAGTTTAGTATATAACCTCACAATGGAAATGACTTCAAAGATGATATTTTCCTTAGAATCAATCATTTAAGAAAGATATGCTTTATTATAGGGTAATTATAAACATAATTGAGATATTGGTGCTAAAGAAAGTTCATACATCTCATTGTATTTGTACATAATCGGAGGAAGATTCATGATATGGGGGTGATTTCCTTCTCATGACAATTTATGCTAGTGCTCTGTAAGGAAATCGAATCCGTACCTATAATTGAAACAAATAAAAATAAAAAGAGTATCAAAATGTTCATTGTGAAGTTTATCCCAAAGGATTTGATAGGGTAGGAGTTATATAAATCGGATGTAATAATTTCCCCATTTTTTGTCTTCACTGATACATTTACGTCCATGCTTTGTAGGGGTGTTTCAATAGTTCTACTAAATGTGCATGATATATAGGAATGTGTAGAACCAGAATCAAAAAGTGTGTTCACTATTCATGAACGAATATCTAGCATAACTATCACCACTTCATTATTAGGATCCACCTCAATGGCTTCAATAGAATAATATCACTCTTACTATATTGGAGGTTGTTATCACTGATTGCCTCTTAACCACCCTTGGCTAAGTTCATTGGTTTTGAAAGTTACCTTTATCCTTGTAGTTGAAACATTGGACAAAAGAATGAAGGTTTAACGAATAATTCCTCTATTATATTACATTTGTGGGTCTCTCCCATCATAAATTACTATAAAGGTTCCCTTCCTTCCCTCAACTAATTCATTTTTCTCAACCACTTTTGGAAATTTCTGGGGTACTTATTTCCACACATTTGACTAGTAAGATGTTGAGATTTATTAGAAGCATTATATTTCCCCATCACACTGCCAGAATAAAATTCTAATTTCCACTTATTATCCTTTTTAGACCATTGGGATTTGATAATATTTATTTCAACATTGAGGGAACATCATAAAATTTCATCATATCTATCAAAGTCATGGATTTCCCAATATTTTTATAGGCTTAGCTTTAGCCCACTACAAAAGAGGTCAACATTGTATTTGGGGGTAATGGAAAATCCAGAGGTGTATCATGAAAGTATTGTGATGTTTTCCTTCTATGAACTAATGGAGTCATCATATTTTTTTATCAAGGGAAAGGAAATCCCTTAAAATTTTATGTCTTAGAGTTGGAAGAAAATATTTGTCCAAAAACATTTTCTGAAATTTTTTTCATCCCATCGCTCTAATCTCTTCCTCAGGCTTCATATTCATGATCAATGTACACCACTAATAAGTTTAACCCTCCATATGATAAAAATTATGTATAAACTTCTCTTTCTTGGAACATTGATGGATGTATAAGATCATCTAAGTGGATTTAATCCATTGGTTAGTAATTAAGGGATTGAATTATCAATTTAAAGTCAATCCCATTTTTCACCTAAAGGCCTCAATTACAAGTTTGTTATTAAGAGTATTTAGGAATTCCTATTTATTATGGTTTCTATTTTGAACTAGTTTCAACTGATAAAGTATCATCACAAATTTCATAATTCCTACTCCCATCAGGTTGGGAATCTCAATTGGGAAGTCCTCACATTACCCTCCACATTGGTTGTTTACCCAGTTCCTCCTATTTAAGACTATTGTCTAGAATAAAGGAAAAATTATAGATGAGTAATTTTAAACTATTAAACTCATATATGGGAATATAATTAAAGTAAAATTTATAAATTACATGTATTTACTTTACATATTATTTTTAGGCTTCAATCTATGCTATCTAAGATTTATTTTCTACCATAGAAACTTATGGTATTTCCCCCCTAAATAATGGTTCATAATGATATCTTTAATTTACTAAATTATATTCATTGGGAGTTTCGAACTAGGTTAGTATCAATACCCATCATCATGAACCATTTTTCGATTGATTGTAGCTCAATTTAGTATTTTCGAGTATTTATCCCTAGGTACATTTTTGCCAGAGCCACATCCAATTTTACTATGCAGTCAATGATTTATTTTCATTAAAACCACTTACTCTATACTTTCATAAAATTCTGGTATGTATTCTTATGTTTAGTCTTATAACTAATGGTTTTGATATAGTTTTCTAATCAGGATCCAAACAATAACTAAACTTTTTTTAACACCAACTATGACAAACCTCGTCTTCATTACACAATAATTCATGATTTATTACATAAAGTTACACATAATACAACCCAAAAGATCAAGAATTATAGTGTATTTGAGAATTAGGTACATTACCTAACAACTTAAAACATAGGGTATATCACAATTATTGAAATCATCTTTAACATGCTCATAATATTCCATCATACTTAAAATTGCATGGGATAACTTAGGGATATACATAAGAAAGTGGTGATCTATAAATCCCTATAAGGTAATAAACACAGGATAACATGAATAATTTATTACTTGTTAGAAAATTGGGAATTCAATGATACATAATAGGGTGATAATAATATATATTTACAAATTTTAATGATATAACATGATAACATAAAAGCAACATGGGAAAGTGGAAGCAACTTAAAACATGACATCATAAACATTGGTCAAGGATATACTCAAAGAGATCATAACATATTGAAAAAATACCATTATAGATTAGGTTCACTCCCTAATACCTTTTATGAATTCGCATTCTACTAAATTATTAACCAACGCTTTGGAGCACTATATAATTTAGGTTTCACCCATCACTTTTATATCTTGTACATGCATAAGCGTTCCACATAGATTATTCTGCATAGGATCATATTTCATAGTATTTAATTCCATAAATAAAGAGTAGGGAATAAATAAATGTAATTAACTAATAAAAGGAGTATAAATATGTATAGTTGAATACCTTTGAGTGTAAATAACATTGGTATGCAACAAAAAATGTTAGGCATGGAAAAATAACAATAGAATTTTGGCAGCATAACAGCAGTAATTAAAGATTTATAAAATCTTTTAATGATAGAGAAATGGGTCTCCCATAATTTTGACATAAAATTTACCATAATAAGATGATGTAAAAACATATCCCAAAATTTTTAATTAGAAATAGATGTCATAAAATGAAGAGGATGTTGTAATAAAGAGGAGAAGGAAAGGATCCCTTACCGTGAGAGGGTGATTCCAAATGATTAGGAGGATATTCATGAGATCTTGGGGGAAAATTGGTAGAATTATATATTTTGGATGGAATATTAAGGAATGATCCATGTTTTCTATGAAAATATTAATGGCATATTGGGTGGGTTTATATTGTAAACGAAAGGTGAGTTCTTTAATATTTCCCAAAACAAGGTTTTGGACTCTATATAATAATATATTCAAAAACACAAACATTCAAATGTTTTTTTACATATGTTTTCTACCAAATTTGAGTGGTTTTAATTATTTTATATGTATAATGCCAAAAATTATTAAAATATTACCCGTGGTGATGTGTAAGCGAGTCATGTTCATAAATAATTGATTTAAAAACCTTGAAATATAATATACATTTTTGGGAATTTATAAAGGATTTTTAAAATTAATCAAATAACATCAAAATTACATTATTTTAAATGATAAACACCTATTTGATCATTTATACCATTTATAAAATTTATTACATAATTTTTGGTTCATTATGATGTCATAATACACACTCTATACTTATAACACATTTAATTTTTACCGAAATATTTTAATGTCTCAGAAAATTAGGAAAAATATCACTATTAGATAATTTTGATGTTATAATTCAAAAAAAAATATTTTTTTTTATGAAAATATTTTTTTAAATATGTGAATTTTTACTTTTATAAGAATAATTGGCATTTAGTATGAAATATTGGCTTTTTTGACAAAAACCATTTTCAAAACCTAATAAAAAATTATACTAGACTTGAAAAAAAATATTATCATTATTATTTAATAAAATATTATTTAATCATAATATTTTATTAAATTATCATTTATTCATAAAAATACATAAATTCATCAAAAGGAATGTCTAAATTGAAATTGCATATTACCTGAAAATACAATTTGTGTTATATCGAATCAAAATCATAATCATTTATAAATAAAAATAATAAGAAGTAAATATCACCATTATTATATTAAAATTTAAATATGAATATTCATATTATTAGGGTTTTGATATATATCCCTTTATGACACTGTAAAATTCTCTAAGGGTAATGTACATGACGATGAGATTTCCATGGGGTGGTTTGGCATGCATGGTTTGGGTGATGATATCGATGAGATTAAACTTCTCCCATAAATGGTTTTGATCATTATTTTGTTTTTAGATATTGGATTAATCTTTGTTAAGAAGAAACCAGTGATGCTATCTCGCTTGAAAATTCATATAAATTGGATTTATAGGGTATAATCCTACTGGTTGTGACCATTACTTCCTTTTTCCATGTCAATTGGATTTTCCAAACCCCTATATTTATACTAATAATTTAATAAATATAAAATAACTATATTATCAATGGTTATAATGATTAATGGTATTTTAAATTAGATAGGATATAATAAAACCAAAGGATTGCAAGAATTTTCTATAACCTTAATACATAATAATACATTTAATATAATCAAAATGGTAATTTTATACATAAAATTTTTGGTCATTACAATTAGGTTCATTAACGTCATTAGTGTCATCAGTATTATAAACATCATTTTTGGATTCATCAATGTTTTTTGTGTAATCAGTGTTATAAGCATTGTCATTATTAGTGACTTTTCAATAATTTTCAAATCTTCATTGATTTTGGGGTTATTGAAGAGGTTGGTATCCATGGAATGAGAAACATCATTGTTCTTGGAAGTATAGTTAGTGTCTTCGACAACATTGATGATTTTAATATTTTTTGTGTAATCAACGATTGCAATGTCATTGAATTCATTATTAGTGTCTTCATATTCTATTCTGTTATAATCATCGAGGTAATCAGTGACAATGGATTCATCAACATCGATGATTTTTCGATCATCATTGGTGTTATTTGAATCATTAATATCATTGATGATGTTGGGGTCATCATGTCTATATCTATTATTGAGGTCATATTTATCTTCATTATTTCCCCTATCATTGACATTTTCATGGTCATCGAGATATCCATTTTCTATATAATAATTAGTTTAGTTGGTGTCATCAGTAGTGTCAATATCATCAGATTCAACCATGGTGGAAACATTATCAACATCCACTTAGGTAGTGGTGGTATAAGATATATTTATGATATCTTCACGATTTGTTTCATCGATGGTATAATTGTGGTTGGGTCCATTGGGGACATTACTGGTGATGGAATCAGGGGTCATCGATGTAGGTAGAGAAATTAGGGCCACTGAGGTAGTCAGTGTCACTGACATCATTGGGGTCACGAACAACCTCTAGGTTATCAGGGTTATCGATGCCATCAATGACATCAATGTAATAAGAATCACCCATGTCCTTGATATCAATGTTTTAAACATTTATATACACTTTATCTTAATTATTGTGGTCCTCAATTTCATCGATGTCATCTATATTACCGGTGGAATCAATATCATCGAGGTCGTCAGGGTCATTAAGGTCTTTGGTGCTATTAGAATTTTAGATTCTTCATATATCATTATATCATCAAGGTCATCAAACAGTTCATAATAATTATTTTTATTAGTATAATTACCAATTTTTTCATATCTAACATCATTGAGGTCATTTGTATATACTGAGTCATCCAGAACTTTGGCATTATTGAGGTCACTGGCATCATCTACGTTATTTTTTTATCATCATTTTCCATGTTTATGGAATCCATAGAATTATCAAGATTTTAATGGAATTTTACATATTTTTTAGTGTTTTATAGGTAATATCTATTGTTTAAGTGATCAAAGTCATTAGTGTCATCAAAGTTTTTGGGGGATGTGGCATCATTTGGGTCATCAATGCCATCCGGGTTAGTGATGTCATAAAAATTATCAGGGTTTTTGGTTTCATTAGTGTCTTCAGAGAAATAAAATACCTTAGTGTTTTTAGTGTCATCGATAACATCAAAATATTTGGGGAATTAGAGTTTCTAGTTTCATTATGGTTGTCATTTTCAATGATTTTTTTAAATTCATTATCTCCATATGGTTCATTAGGGTCTTTGTTGTTGGTGGTGTTTTTGAAATCACTAAAATCATTAGGGTCATCGAGGATATTGATGTCATTTGTAGAAATGGTCAGGGTGTTTGGTTATAATGTTATTAATGTAGGGAATTATGGGTGGTTAGGGTTTTTAGGTTTAGTGGCATTATCGATTTCATTTCTGTTTTCAGGATCAACAATATCATTTGGGTCTTCTAGGTAATCATGTTCATTAGTGTCTTCAATACTATCAGTCTCATTAACACCATCAGGATTGTCTATTTTGTTTTCTATCATTTGGGTTTTCAACATCTTCTAATTTATCATGATCATCAACATCATCATTCTCATCGAGGTCTCAATGATTATCATTATCATTTTCATTGTCTATTTCTTCAGTATCGTTAGTGACATACATGTTATCGACATCATCATGATCATTGGGATCATTGGTGTCTTAATAGTCATCAAGGTCATTAGGTTCATTGATATAATTTTTATTATTAGAGTCTTTAGGGTGGTCAGTTTCATCGAGGTTATGAACATTGTTAGGGTTATCTACATCCTCACCTTTATCAACATCAGTGGGGTTGTTGGTGAAATCAGTGTCGTTGGGGTTATAAGGTTCATCATTGTTACTGATATACCATAAATCATCAAGGTGATCAAGGGAGACATATTTAGATAAATGTCATTAGGGACATCACTATCCACGATATTATCAGTTTCATCAGTATTTATGGTTTCATTAGAGTCCCCAGTGTAGCTGGAATCATCGGTGGTGTTGGTGTTATCAGGGACAAAGTTTCATCAATTTCATTACTGTTATCGATTTTAGATATTTTATCAACATCGATATGGTTGGAGAGGTTATTAGGTTTAGTTTCATCATTAATATCAAAGGTGTATTTAATGACATCTATATCAGTAGGGTCATGTGATATTATTGAGTTATTAATGTTATTAGATTCATCATGGACATCTATTTCATTAGTAAGATTAGAGCTATCTGGGTCATCTGTATAATGGATTCCATCGACACTGTCCAAAAGATTATAATAATTAAATTATATGGGACATTGATACAATCTATTTAATTAGGGTCCAAAATTGTTTTGATGTATCTAGGTTCATTTGAATCACTTGTGTTGTTTTATCACTAGCATTATTAACATTTTCTATATCATCTGTTTCATAAATTTCATTTAGGTTGTCATAATAATTAGCATCATTGGCATCAATACTAATAAAAGGATCATTAAAGATAAATAAATTATCAGTGGAGTCAGAATGGTTGAGGAAATAGGGTTCATCATTGAAAATGGGGTTGTTAAAGTTATTTAGTTCATCTGTGTCATATGGGATGTTAGGGTCACTAGGTTCATTTATGGCATATGTGCTGTTGAGGTCACTATTTTCATCAACATCACCTTTGACAACTCGAGATTCCAATATGTAATTTTAATTTAAATAATTATTCTATTTAATAATTTTTTTCACACAGAACCCTAAACAAAAATGATACCACATAACGTTTTTATGAATATAATATTACTAGTATTAAAGGAGACCATTATAATGTAGCTATTGAATTGGTGGGTATAAATAGAAGTAAATAAATATTTAAATCCATGTAGAAATAAAAAATAAAATCAGATCTTAATAAAAATTCAATATTTAATTAAATTAGTATTGTTTTAAAACAAAAAATATCATTTTATAATTAAAAATATATTTTTCTAAATATTCCATTTTTTGGTGTTGTGTACATTTATTTTAAGAAACTAAATATATTATGGTTTATTATTTTTTAAATATATTTTTGATATGAATTATATATTAACAATCATTTAGATATTAATTGATAGTAAATAATAATAACAATAGTTAATATCTAAAAAGTTACATTCCTATTAAATTAGTTTTTAGTTATATTTTATATTTAAATTTAAAATTTAAGCACCTAAATTTTAAAATTGGAATTTTAAAAAATGAACTTATATTTTTGGATTTAAAATGTAAAAATTATACTAGGATGAATTTTTTGGATCATTCTAAAATAATTAACTTTTGAATGAATAGTGAAAGATATTGTTTCTACCTACACCATAACATTTATGAAATTATAATAAACTATATAGAAATATAAAAGTTATGAAACTTTTTTCATGAACATATATGAATTTATGTTGTAGGTGTTTAAAAAAAATACAATATTTAATTTTGAAAACCCATGTTTAGAATTTTGAAACATATGTTATATTTAAACTATTTTTAGTCCTCTTATTTTAACTAAGTTTCTAAATGGTGGAATTTGGTTATGAATTATTTTTGATCATCATATAACTTTTATTTGTTAATTCATTATGTTTTTTTATTCCTTTATTTTTTTTTGTGATCTCAAATTTTCAATTATGAAGTACTAACCTCTGAATTAGCTTCAAAAGGAGAAGCTCTGATGCTGCACGAAGATCGAATTTTTAGGTAGATCACCAACATCTACTATGCTTTTGGAAAATTATGAACATGAACAGAGGAGTTTTGATGAAACAATCATTAATATGTATAGTTTTATAATTTATTCTTTTATACCATTTCCCCATTTTCTCAGTCATTAAATTGAGTTTCTTGGAAAGGTTGTGTGTTTTCAGGATCCTGAGATGATCATATTTTCATTGAAGAAATTCTATGGGACTATGGTATGTCCTCGTTAATCATTTCATTTTTAGAAGAGGGGTCTTATATAGAAAGAAATTATCAGCATGATTGTTCACTATTTTATGATAAAAATATGTTTTGGTCAAGAAATCGAGTATAAATTTATTAAGTTTGAGTGCTTCCAGTTAAATCTTATAGATCTGTGATAGGAAGTGGAGGATCCAATCATTATGGTGATGGTTTTCTGATTCTCAAGCTTATTTCATTCTCTAAGATTATGTATCACATCCTCACTCTTATTTATTTTTTGATCTTCATCATCACAATTTTCCTTATAAATTGTTTATGATGCTTCTTTTACTAGATACAATTTTATTTTAAACAAAAAAAGAGTTTCGGGAAGACCACTAAGTCATTCAACATTTATTCCTTGAGAGAGACCCCAAGGTTGGCCACTATGCTATTATTAGGGATTATAAATGTTTCTTTGACACATCCATCAAAATAAGGATGTCATTAAATTTCATATGTCATAAAATTTTGGCATCGTTTCTGGTGAAACAATGTTTTACTTTGTGATTTTTACATATTAAAAAAATAGTGATAAACTCTAATGATTCTGATTCATTATCACTGTCTAATTTTGTATAACAACCTGAGTAGACTATTACAGCATTACAACTTTGGTTATAAGAAAGAAAAAAAATCAAAATCTCACCCATGATGAAATGGTTAACTATAATTAAATATTTAAAATTTATAAAAAAGATAGGGATAAGATAAATAAGAATCAGGATTATAAGGAAAGACTCTAGAAATCTACATAAAAACTTTTTTGGAAGCAAACTAGATGAAAATATAAATGAAATAGAAGAAGAAACAATAAGTTTGAGATGTTTATTTTGAAGTCCAAAATTCATTTTTATGTATTTTTGAATATTCAATATGAATATTCAAAACAAATTTTGAAGGTCTAGAATAAGATGGGATTTACATACTTTGATGAAGATGAACAAATTAGTTATGATAATTTGACCTCTAATATAAAATATTAGTATTTTTACTACACTTAACAATATTATAATTTATCCATGATTGAATTGGTTAAACATTCAAAAGACACCCTCAGTTTTTCTTTGGAAGACACCAAACATGATGTGGTTTATTTTTAAGAGAATATGGAGAAGATTTACTATCTCACTACGGACCCAAACACACTCCCAGGAGCACCATATATTCTATTTAAAGAGTAAGATAAGACAATTCAGGGATATTTTCCCCTAATTTAACTAGATTTTATTTTATTTGATTTTAATTTTTATGTAGCCAATGTTGATTTTAATTATATCTATGTCAGTTATCAAGAGTCATACAACCGTAATGAATTCCTGAAGAGTCTTGAGAAAGATTCACCTACCAAGGAAATGTTGTAACTTCTAGTTTTGGTTGAAAATCCAATTTTGGGAACTATTTTTGAAGAGTAAGTGTTAAAATTATGTATTGGTGTTAAGGGGGTTGTTGAAAAAAAAATTATAGTTAAAGAACAAGTGATATTTTTGGGAAAAGTTACATGAAAATCCTCACCCTGGATTTTAATCTTCAAAACCTATGAACATCATCCCTCAAATTAAAGAATATGGGAAGAAATGATATATCATATTCCCCCTCCAGTACACTACAAAAATTAAAAGACAATTAGGTCTAATTAAAGGTGATTTTACAAGTGGTACTCTATAAATTGAAAAGGAATAAAGTTGCAGGAATTGAAAATCTTGGTTCTTAGAAAATAATACACATCATCCATCGGATTGGGGTTGACCCAAATACTGTAGAGCTATGTATAGTTTAAACAGAACACCCCTTGGAGGTAGATCCTAAGATTATCCATTCTATTTTTCTATTTTATTTTCATAATGAAAAATTTTAATTTGTGTGACATTGGTATTAGGATAATAACTATGTAGTAATTATATGTTGTAGCAAATCTAGGAAAATAATGGATTCACCCTATAAATCACATGATTAAACTCCCTAACATAAACTAGGATTAATTTCTAATTGATCCATAAATTATAGAGACTAATGTTAATATATTTTCATCTTATGGGTATTGGAACTGATCATCCATAAGGATATTTTCATTGAAAATACATAGGATTCATTGAGATGAAAAAATATAATCAAAGGCTTCTATACGTGTGTTTTTTTAAATTATTTCATTTTAATTATTTTGGTTTTACGATGCATGAAATTTAGTGTGGGGAATACCACCTGTTCTTTTAAGTCCAAATTATGAATCAATGTATCACCTCGAACATTCCTTTGGATTCAAAATGTTTTTTAAACCACCTTATTTTTTACCACACATCAATTTGAGCAAATTTGAAAAATCGTTTTTCGATTTTAGCAATTAAAATCATAAAATTTTCAAGTATAATTTTTTTCTTTCAAAATTTATTAACATTATGTTACTACTAGCAACCTTATTTTTGTTTTCTATAATTTATTTTTGTGTGGATAAATGTTCTTTTTTTGAGTCTTCCTATCTCCCTTAATTTTTTCTTTCTATTTTTCAACTCTAAAACCATTTAATCGAACTGTTTAATTGCATATATCACCTTGAGAATCTATAATGGGGCTATTTTTTACATTTAAGTATTGGAGTGAGGTATTCAATTTTCTAAAATGAATTTCATTCTAAACCCATAAGAACCCCTTATTTTTTTAAAATTTTCCTACTAGTCATTCATAATTTTAAGATGTCTATAAATTCAATTCATTCATAGTGTGTTTGAAAAACAAAAAATAAACAAATAAAAAGGTAGAATCATTACATCTTATGTAGGTGAAAGTTAAATTGTACATTGAGGGGTTTCACTAGGTTTTATATTTATATAATTGTGTTATTGATGATTATTTTTTGTACACTATTCTTATAGACATTTAGATTAACAAATAAAGAAGGTATTGTGATGGGATAAAATATTGATGGTTTGAGATTATAAATTTACAAATATAATTATTTGAATTTAGACCTGGGTGGCACGTCCTTTTTGAAAAATCACCTCAATGATCATACTCAAAATAATGTAATAAAAGTCCATTAAAATTTTAGTAAAATGAAAAAATGGGATCTCATGATGAGTCTTTTGGACAAGGGACCTTGGTGCGTTTCTATAAATAAATAAAATCCAAACCCAATAATTTCCTTTCATGGTGTTATGAGAAATACTTTAGATATAAAAAATTTATATTGAAGGGCCATGTCAAAAATCATCTCATTAAAGGTAGTGAAATTTTGAACTTAAATAAATAAGGGGAAAACAACTTATATGAAAATAATTTGGGTTGTATCAATGAAGTGAAAATTGGAACTTCGATTTTTCAAACATAGGGGTGGGTGATAATTAATGATTCCACTTGTTAATGTTTTAATTCCATTTTTATCTATTTTGTTTCAATCCTAGAATTGAAACTCAAATTTTGAAATGGAAGTTATGTAGTGAGTGATATTCATCTTAGAGACATGATATTTTTAGTAATATAGGTATTATGTATTTCTCTTAACTCTGGAGTAATTTTAGAGCATAGATAGGATAGTAATTTATTTTTAACAATATTTATAAACAAATAAAATCTAATGAAATGATAGGTAGTGTAATTGATTATGTGTGGGGGGGATTTGACGTGGATTTTATTTCATTTTTTCACAGAAAGTTTTATTTATTTTTTGAATCTTAAACAAATTAATTGATTTTTTATTTTATTTTTTAATAGTTATATTATATTTGTCTTATATTAATTTATTTTTTGTTCTGATGTAATTTTTTACTAATTTAATATGTATTTTTATTTATTTTTTAGGAAATGTTATAGTGAGGTCACTATAATGACCATGCCATGTGGACACACAAGAAGGGGAAGAAAATGTGCAAAGGAATAACATGGTCACTTTTAAGAGACCACATGAATTTTACCTAAATGATGCTTAGAAACCTAACTTACACAGTCAGTATAGAGACTATGATCCTATTTATCAACTTACCTTGTGGAGAAGTATCTATACCCTTTCGAACTTATAGTGAGATTGATCGTGACTCCCATTTAAACTTATAGTGAGATTGCATCTATATGACCATTTGTGAAATTTGTTTAACTACTGTACGAGTTACTTCAACCTATTATAATCTCTTAATTTATATCCTTATTAATTCAACGTCAACCTATTGTGCATGAATTTAAAACCGGAAATCCTCAATGATTAAATTTTTCTCTCTATGCACCTATAGATAAAGAAAAAAACACCCCACGATACTATGTTATCGTCGATGCAATTGAGATAACATGTCACCGAGGTCCACTAGGTTGAAGACACTATTTCATGACTCGACCTTCCCTATGCCATGAACATGGCCACCTAGCCCCATGGTTCTCCTTTAATGCCCTGTATTTCTTTATAGCACAACACCAACTATTACCCATCAGGGTTTCCTATTCGACTAATGATTATCCTCATAGGCCAAAACATGTTCGTTCAATGTGTTTTGTCTTCACACACAAACAAACCATTGGAAATTTCCTAGGAGGTCACCCATCATAATCACTACTCCAGGAAAATAATGGTTAACTATGGAGTTCTAATCAGTTAGGCTCCCAAAAAGAATGGT
The DNA here is from genome assembly GCA_963277665.1 of Viscum album. Lineage (NCBI taxonomy): Eukaryota > Viridiplantae > Streptophyta > Magnoliopsida > Santalales > Viscaceae > Viscum > Viscum album. The sequence goes on from OY728142.1 coordinate 404,888,548, forward strand.
GCACCTTGTTGACATGGGTTGTTATATTTAGACATGTATGTCCCAATTTTCTAAGGATTTTACACTATACAACCCATTAATTCACAACTCCCTCATTATAGACCCCATAAATATAATCCAGGCAGTGCCTATGCACTTCTGGCTGGGTATTGGCTATGATACCATTTTTCACGACCCAAAATTCCCCATGCCATGAACCTGGTCACCTAACCCCATGGGTCTCCTGTAATACCTTGGCTTCTTTTACAACACACCACGTGATATTACCCACCAGGGTCACTTATCAGACTAATGGCTATCCCCACAATACAACACATGTTCTTTTAGTGTTTTTACTCACTCACACACACCCTATGAAACATCATTGGATGACACCCATTCTGATCACTACTCCTATCCATGAATACTTAACTATGGAGTTCTAATCAGTTAGGCTCCCGAAAATAAAGGTAAACCTTATCATCATGGGTAATAAAATTTATCCTTTTATGTCACACTTTTTTAGGGATGTTACAAACAAACATCCCAAATTAAACCTAAAACCAGTAATTGAATATTTTTCACCCTCACCGCCCTTCATTCAAAAATTAAACCAATTATCAAGCCCCTTTATGACACCATTGTCGAAGGAAATCAAACCCCAACATAAGGCGGATAACTCAAATTGATATGGGAAAAGGAATACTGAAGAGGGACACCAGAAATAAACCAAGGATGAAAAAATATGAAGAACCTGAGTGGAGGGATTATTATATTTTGAGCCTGTTCAATCAAGTTTTCATTGATGCATGATGATGAGGGAAATCCAATCATGCATGCTGAATTACCAATTCTAAAAATTAGTTTCAAAATATATTAAAGAAAAATTACATAATAATATGATCTAGAAACCTATAAATAGAAATAGATCTACATCCAAAGATCCCCTATGTATCACTTTACAAGGAACAAAATGATACCACTTGATATTGAATCAACCTTTACTGGAGGAGTTGATCTAGACTTGTAAATATCTAGAAGCTTACATCAACTACTAGCCAAGAATTAGTTCCCAATGATGCACCATTGTTGATATATAGAATCGAACCAAATCCACCTATTGAAGAAACCTGAAATCACCTATAGAAGAAGTTGATTTTGGGATCCCCTACAACACGAGCACAAAGTCGACGTCATTTCTATCATGGGAGAAGAATATGAGACGAAGCCCATGCTTAACATTTTTTATAAAATTTATAGTAATTATATATATAATATGATAATAATAATTTAATAAAAGTAAAAAATAATAAATAAATAAATATATATATATATATAAAATAAAAATATGGCCTTGACATAAACTAGTGATGTCTGAACCCAAAAAATGGATTTGGGCTTGCTGGATCAAAAGTGAAGCACTGGCCCAAAAAATTCATCAAATCTTTTCTCTAACCCAATGTTAGAAAATGAAAAAATAAATTCCAAAATCAGGCAGATCATCACTTTTTATTTTTTGGAATATTTGTGAAAGTTTTATTTGAGGCATGGAGAATCATATCATGGGTGTTTCATTGCATGAAATTCTCGAGGGGAAGAAAATGTCATTATAGGAGGTTGGTTATGCTAATATGCACATCATTTAGAGCTGGTCACGAGTGCATCAAACCAAACCACATTTAATTTTCTGTCTATTATATTTTTTTGGTGTTGTACTAATTTTTTTATTTGAGAATAAGAGGGTGAATACTATTCTCTTTTTAGAAATCATAGATTTGAGAGTTGATTTTTGTGTTTCCGATTTCAATGGCCTGGTTTTTCTCTCTCTATATTCTGATACCCCATTTATCACATTATACATCTATTCTTCGGAAAATTTAAATACCTTTTATTTGTTCTTCCACCATTTATTTGTGATATCGTACCTTTAATGATGAATGAATAATATTCATATTAGTTCAAATATGTATAGCTATAATGATGCTTGGAGATAAATTTTTTGTCTAATCCTTCACATTTCATTCACCCTAGGTAAATTGGAAAAGTGAAAAAATGAGTTATAATATAAATCTCTTTCATAGGAATGGTGTTTTATTTTATTATTCTCTACACTTTACCCCCTTCTTCTCCCAATTATTTTATTGAGTTTCATGGAGAGTTTGTGTGTTTTTAAGATCATGTGATGATTATATTTTCCGAGAATACATTATGTGGGAGTGTGGTTTTTACTTTTGAATCATATAATTTTTTGGAGAGTTCTCTTTTATTGGAATAAATTCTATGAATGATCATTCACTATTTCAATATAGAAATATATTTTTTGATACATTGAGCATATGTTGGTTATGTTTGAGTGTTTGATCTTAAGTCCCATAGATCAGTGATAATAAGTGGAAGAGTTGATCATTCCAGAGCTAGTTTTCTTCTTACCAACATTCTTTTCTTCCACTTATTTCAGTTCACTTCCTTTCTTGTATTTCATTTCTTGTTTTTATCATAACTATTTTCCTTATACATTGTTTATCTTTTTATTTTATTTCTTCAAATCAAAATTAAAACACAAAAAGAGTTTTGGGAAGACCGTTATGGAATTCAACACTTTATCCTTGAGAGAGACCCCATGGTTAGCCACTATTCAATATCTAGGTTTTATGAATATTCCTTTGATGCATCCATCATGAAATAGACTCCATCGATCACTCTTAAATTTTTTTTTTGAAAAAAATATTCTATATCTGGAGTTATTAGGTAGAAATTTTGTAATAAGACCCATTTTATTTTTATTCATTAAAATGAAATTAATTATGGAAAAAATAGTTTTCACAAATATGATTTTAAAATGAGAAACATGAAAAAAATATGAGAAAATGTATAGTTGTTAATTTCTATACATCCCTTCCCCCACTCAATTTTTTACTATTATTGAACCTATTTAACCTTTAATAGTTTCTTTCCATTTTATATTGTTATAAAAATTCCTCTCTTTGAACTTATAAAAGGGATATTCACCAACCCATTTATTCTCACAACCAAAAAAACCTATTCTATAAAAAACTACCCAAATCCTTTTACAAAATTCTCGTACACATATTAGTTCTTTAGGTATTCTCAAAATAACACCCTTTAAATGATAAATAATTTTTAAAAAGGATTCCAATTATTAAATTATATTTGTTTTACAATTATTGAATTATTATATTAATAGTTAAATTATTATTATTTTACAGCCTTTTTGATCATTATAAATCAACAAAACAAGCTTGTTACCAACTTTGACATCACAAACCATAACCAATACTTGTGAAATGAAATTAGAAAATTATAAATCATTATATATAGCCTATGTGATATTCATATCATCATTATTGTTATATTCGGGGTATTTTATGTTCTATTTTAAGATCACTTTTTTAGTTGCAGTCAATTCATTTGTTACCCATGGCGTAAGGTTTTTTCATAATTAATTTCTTTCTTTTGAGTTATGATGATTATTATTGAACCCCATTCTTATAAGTCAAATTATTTTTTCCTATGATTATATAAATTAGTATTTCTAAATTTAGTTTTTTTAATTACATTTCATTATCAGGAATAACTTTTTGATGGGTAGTTTATAATTTACATCTGTACACAGTTAACGTTATCCACATTACTACTTTCTTATCATTCATTTGATAAGGTTGCTTTCAATTTCATTTTCTATATTAATATTGTTATATAATCACCAAGTTAAAAAATGTATTATATTGAATGGTGAAATAATGATTATATATATATGTACAATTTCTGTTTGGATAAATATTGACTACTTATGCAAGATTATAACTGAGTTTTCTTAGGGAACATTAAGATATGTGTTGTTTAACTATACAACTTCTTTCTCTTGATGCAATATATTTATGTTAATACAATTATTATCTTGGGAAATTGTAACAAAACATAAGTTATTTATTTAAATACAAATGTTTATTGAATATTATGGAATGTTTGTTATATATTTTATAGTTTATTAATTCCTTCATACGATGAATTCATTAGACTTAATTAGTGATAGGTGGGGCCTAAAACATCACCTTTATGTATTAATTTATTTAATGAGAAAAATAATATCTAGAAATTTCTTGTATTCCTACCCATTTATTTAGATTTTGTGGATATGGTCATGATAGTAAGCAGATGTCTTAGAATAAGACCATGATGGTATGTAATGATATTTCACAATTCATTGATGTGTCCAACATAATAAATTGTATCATTATAAAACCATTTTTTGTCATCCATGATATTATTTATATGTTTATGTCATCCATTGATTTATTTCAGGATCACGTGTTAAAATATATGGAATTATTTAATTATAATTCACTTCTTAGAATATTATTCCCTCATTTTTATTCTAATAAATATTCTAATATATTTTTTCCCTCATTAGAAATTTGAGCTCTCCCTTATCATATTTACATTTTTTAGGGTTATAAATAAATTTATTACACATGACATATATAGAACAAAATAGTACATGTTGAGAATTTTCGGGATATCTTAAAGACGTATCTTGGCTTAAGTGGTTTCTTATATAATGGAAATTATTTTGAATAATTACGAAATATATGGGATTTATTAGTTAAATTTTTTTCCTAATTCAATAAAACTATAAACGTAAAAGGTAATAGAAATTTATAAAATTAAACATTTTTGAAAAATAATCTCATAATATGATAGTTATGTTTAAGGCATAAAATTTTTCATGAAAGTAGGGTTTTAATAAAATTAGAATTATTATGTTATTGGTTGACGATAATTTATGATCTATAATGACATCGATGGATAAAAAGTTATAGTAGATCATATTTTCAAATTTATAGATAACCCTTTAGTTTAATTAAGGTAATATTTTATATTTTATGTTTTTTTTGGAATTGGGATGAGATAAATTTAGTGAAAACCAAATGAATTAGTCTATATATGAGATAATATATTAATATTATGTTAAATTAGATATTTTTTGGTTCGACTAACAATTACATATATAAATAAATGTTTAAAGGTAGAGGTATGTGTTCTACAAAAGCACCTATGGGTAATTATACTAAAAAGGAAGGTTGAGTATCAACTCAATCGTCATTCAGTGCATGATGGATGGGTCGAAGAATACACACTTAGATAGAAACACATTAGGAATATGCTTTAAAAATTAATATTCTCTTTAGGAGAAATTATGTGGTATTTGAATATATTTAGTTTAAAAACATAATAATGAATAACCATGGATAACCTATATTACAAATTTTCAACTCATATGTTAGGTTTTCCATGGTATTTATCAATGACTTACTGTGGTTTTATAAATTCCTTTTATGAAATTATAAATTTTATCATACCTCAACATTAATTTATTAAATAAATGGCCAAAGAAATGAGAAACCAATTTAACAATTGTTGCGGTGGTAAGTGTGGTGAATTTCATAATGAGTAACCAAAATGGATATGAGTTTGAGTGTGGAATCTTGTGATAATGGAAAACCAACTATCATGAATTATGATTAAAAACTTAAACATAGATTAATTCCAAAACAAGAGCAATAAGATCAGAATGGAGTCTTATTTTAGTTTAGGTGAGAATAATAATGAATCATATAATATTAAATATTATACATGTGATAAATATGGGAAGAATCACACATGGATATGTATTGAAGAAACTGGATGATTTTTATGAGGGGTAAAGGAGGAAATAGAAACACTAAATTTCAATATAAAATTAAAATATTAAAGCAATGAAGGGAATGGTAGAATTTTCAAGTCAATTACATAACCTATGGGATAATACTAATAATTGACCTCTTCAACATCCTCAATAATAGGAACAATGCAGAGCCTATTCAATGACTACCACTGAACTGGATTGTAAAAATAAAGAACACTTATCCTCCATTATGTGGATGTGGATGTATTGTTGGATTTTAATTCTAGGAACTATATTATATATTTGACTTTTTCTTGGAGTATAATATCACCACCCCAATGATTTGGTATCGAACTATACATGGAATCTTCAAGTTGTATATTTATGGTATCCCAATTTGAAATTTATGGAAATGTTCCTTGTGAAAATCATATAATTATTTCTTTAGAAAAAAATTTAATCTGACTTTGGAAATGGATTGGTTCTCTATACATAGAAGAGAACATAATTTTCATAATATGTTAATTACATTTCACACCATCCTATAATAGTTTACCAATTAAAAGATGATTCTGAACTACGTTTGGAGGAAAATTCTATAATATGGATCTTGATATGGCGCAAGGAGTGAATCTTGGACCAAATAGTTGTAAAGATGCACAATATTGGGAATATCTCTAATAATAAGGAATAAATTAGTTTTATTGTGTTACCCATGTTAGTGATGTTTATTTATCATTATTAATTATATCTTTAGTTTTATCTATCTTATGGACACCCTAAACTATTTTCATTAGAAATAAAGAATTGAAATTTTGAAGACATAATTTATTTAAGGTGGGATAATGTAAAAACTCGAGATTAAAATATATAATTCTCCATAATAAAATACTATTTTGAATAGCTTGTTTCACAAGAAACACAAAACTGAAATGAAATTGTGATACCTTTTATAGATATAATATTATAAGTATTTAAAGAGGCTATTATAATGTAGCTGTTGAAATGGTGGGTAAAAATAGAAGTAACAAAAATATTTAATTTATGTATAAATAAAAATAAACATTATTTTCAGCACCAATTCAAGGATAGATTCAATTTTCATTTCTAAATAAAGAATATAATCATTTTATAATCAAAAATGGATTTTCCAAAAAAATACCTTTTTAAGGGAAATGCAATTTAATTTTAAGAAATAAAATATATTATGGTTTAATATTGATTAAACAAATTGTTTATATGAATAATATATTAATTCTAATTTATTTAGTAATTCATATGAAATAATAGTAATAATAGTTAATATCAAAAAATATAGATTCCTATTAAAAGTAACTTTTATTATATTATATATTTTCATTTAAAAGATCAAAATTTAAATTTTATAATTTTAATTTGAAAAAATGAACTTCAATTTTTCAATTCAACATTTCAATGATTTCATATAATTAATTTCTTTGTAATTTTTTTAGATATATTCTTATTAGATGAGTAGTAAAAATGACATTGTATACATATACAAAAGCTTTTATGAAATTATCATAAACTAATTATTAATATAAAACTAATAATTTTTTTGAATAATTATTTAATTAAGAAGTTAATGATTCATTTAAAAATAATATGTTGAATTTTAAAATATGATGTTTAACATTATTAAGGTCAAGTAATTTTTAAACTATTTTTACTTCGTTTCTTTTGACTTATTATCAAATAGGTGTTATTCAGTTTTGAATTTTTTTAAAGCTATATAAATTGTATTTATATAATAATTAATAAAAAAATTTCATATAGATAAAAAAATTTATAATTATATTTAAATAATAATTTATATATACATATATATTCAATTTTTCTAAAAATTATTTCTACATGTTATCTATATTAATATTAAAATTAACTTTTATCACAACTATAGATTTTATGTGAAAAAAGTTATTTAATATTTGAATCATTAGGTTAAGATTATATAAAAATCATCATTTTATTTTTAGTCAATAAAATAAAATAAATATGGTTGAAATAAGTTGGAAAAATAAAAACTCAAAATGGAGAAATTGAAAAATCAAAGAGCAAAAGACATAAAAACATGGGAAAACATCAGTAAAAAATATATGGTTGAGTCTTTATCAACCTTAAAACTTATATAATTTATTATTTTACATTATCAGATCAATTTAAACATTCCATACTGACATTCCCTATTATATTATTATAAAAATGTCATTCCCTTCAATAATAAAAAATGTTTTCAACACCTCTATTCTCCTCACAACTAAAGCCGCTCAGTTCAACAGAAAATTTACCCAAACACCTCCCCAAAATTCCTTAACACATCCTAGTGGATTTTTCATCAAAATTACACCCTTAAAATTTATAATCCTTTTCAAAAATATGTTTTCCATGGTGTGATGTAAAAATTTATAATTACTCCTCTTATATTAAAATTTGTTTCTTTCTTCATCCAGTTATTGAATATATATTTTTTCATTTAATTTTTAAAAAAATATACTATTAATATCCTAAAATGTATTATTTATTATTTAATAATAATTAACTATCCTTTAGCTTTTACATATAAAAACATATACATCATCACATGTATGTGAGAACTACTACCTCTATGAATGACTGGTTTGATTTTATATCACCAGTTTTGATGTATGGTTAAGAAAGGGTATTTAATAGATTAATGTGATATTTATAAAATTATAAAGACTATAAAATGATAATCCATTATATATATTCATCTCATTAAATTTAAAATGAACACTTATCCCATGTTCATGATGATATTATTTCGAAGGAGCCACATTCTTAACCTTAGTCACACATAGATTATAACATTTTTTTGTTTGGGTAGATTTGACCATCGACATGAACAATTATATAAATTTATATAATATATTACTATATAAACATAAAAAATTGTTTATTTAGGAATAAATGAGTAAATAATGTTTTGTTTATATTTTTAAAAAGGTTATATCAATATTTAACTTATTTTATTATTTGTTATAATTTATTGAAACAAGATCATCACCAACTTCAATGTCATGAATAAAAAATAATTATGAAATAAAATAAATAATTATATAAATAATTATGAAACAGATATTATCATACCATTAATTATATTTTAATTATGAAATTTTAATCTATAAATAAGAATCACCACCATCTTAATGAAACTAGTACAACACGAACAATAAGAACTAATAACTTTAGATTATAAAAATAAAATATAATTAAGAAATATATTTGTAATAAATAATTATAAATGAATTTTATTAAAGGTTATACGCCTAAATATGGGCCTGAAAGAGGTTATTGGGATAGTTATTTTTTATATATGAGGTTATATTATGTTCATCTTATCCAGATTTAAGGTAAGAGTTTTTACACATCTATTTTGCATCAATAAAAAATGATGCATATTCACAACTTGTTTACTTTGTGTGGGGAATATATTGGAAATGGAAATATTTATCATAATTCATCATAATATCTGAAGGATTTCAAATTAAATCTCACATACTACATTTATTGGGATTTCATTTTGATAGATAATGATGATGTAAGTGTTCAAGTCTGAATTTTAACTATTTGAGATGTGTTCTTTAAACCTGTTTTATTTAACACAATGAATACACTACCTACTTGAAATATTATATCTTTATTCCCTATATATTCATGGTATTCTATGTTCTATTATATTATACATTTTTTAATTACATTTTATTAACTTTTTATCCACATTGTAAGGGTTTTTGATCGATCAATTTCCATTATTTGAGTTATAATGATTCTTCCTGAACACCATTCTTCTATGTTGAATTATTTTACATTATGGTTGAAGAAAATAGTATTTACACATTAAATTGTATGGATTTAAATTTATCCACATGAAATCATTTTTAATGGATCATTTACTATTGATATTCTGATTCCATGAAGGTACTCATCACAACCACCTTATTACCATTCCCTTGATATGGGTGTTATCCATTTCATTATGAATATTAGTATTAATGTATATTCACCTAGTTGGACACATTATTCCATTTAGTGGGGAAATATTGATAATCCATATATATCTACATTTTCTATTTGTAAAACTATTTATTACATATCTAGGATTATATTTGAGGTTCCTTAGGGAACATTAAGATATGCATTATTTAACAATCCCATTTATTTCTATGGATGGATTATGATCATGTTATTATAATTATTGACTAAAAAATGTAGTGAAATTATCAGTGATTATTATTTCAATAGGGATTTTATTAATTACTAAGTAATGTTTTTTATGTATTGTATAGTTTATTAATTGTTGCATATTATGACTATATTAGACTTAATTAATGATTAGTGGGGCCTACAATAGGCCATAGATGCATTAGTTTGTTTCATGATACATACAATCATGTGTATTTCGTATATGTATGCCCATTTATTTAGATGTCCTGGATTTTGTCCATAAAATAAGTAAAAGTCTTGGCACAAGGCCTTGATATCATGTAATGTATTTAAACAAGGCCTTAAAAAACATGGGATTATGAATTATATCATTATAAAACATCTTAATACCTTCCATGTGATTATTTTTATTATTATTTCGTCCATGTATTTATTTATGTATCATGTGATTAGTAATATATAATTATTTTGACATCATTTAATTCTTACAATAGTATTCATGACTTTTTTATTCTATTATAGCTTTTGTTATATGTTTTCCCATCCCAAGTGGTTGACCACACCCATATTATGTTTCCATTTCCCCATGTTATGAATAACATTATTACACATGATATGTATATAATAAAAGATAATATGTGGAGAATTTTTTGGAGATAATAAATAATTATTATAGATCAACTAGTTTCTTATATTGTGGAAAATTTCTATTAGTTTAGAAATATTTTTTTTATTAGTTTATGTTTTAACCAAATTCAAAAACTATAATCCAAAAATATGATGGGAATGTATGTAATGAATTATTTTTAATAAATCAAGTAATTATAGGACTGTTACATCATGGTAATCACAACATCAGTGTAATGATAATTAATAGGGTTAATGTAATCCTCGATCTCATTAATCTATTCAGTTTCATTGGTGTTATTGGGTTCATCTATGTTATCTTGGTATCTAGATTTATGGAATCATATAAATCCTTATGTTTATTATGGTCATCATTTTCATCGGGTTAAATGGTATTAGAGGGGTGGTCTATATCTCCAGTGGAATCTGTATAATAAATTCAATTAGTGTCTTCTACATATTTTATGACATTTGTAATAATGATATTATTTCTTTTATTTGATTTTGTGGGACTTTTTCAGGATCATTGATGTTAGTTTTTTATATCATTCACACTACTAATGTGGTCAAACTCTTCAGGGTTTTCATCACCATCTATGTCATCAACATCATTGGATTCATTAATATCATCAATGTCATCATGTTCATTAGTGGAATCAGAATCATTGGTGGTGTTGGTGGTAGAAATGGAATTTTTAGTAGTGTTCTAGGCATGAACATCATCAATCTCATTAAATTTTTTTATGTTTTTGAGGTCATCGAGTTGATAAACTTCATCAGTTTCATTAGCCTCACTAGTGGTGATGATGATATTAGGGTCATTTGTATCATTGAAATAAGTGTCTTTTTCAAAGTTATAGGGACTGTATAGATCATTAGTATCATCATTGGGGTTTTTTATGTCATCAATTTCAATTGGTTCATTAACCTATGCCATAATATTGGGGTCATAATGGTCATTGATGTCATCAATGTCCTTAGTGTCATCAATGATGACCTGTTTAAAGGGACTTTTACATCTTCAGGGACATCATGGTAATTATTGTCATCAACATCTTTGATAACATCATCATCACCATTAAAATAATCTATGCATCTCTGTGATTATTTATGTTAGTTTCATTTACATGGTAAACATTGATGGGTTCATTAATGTCATTTTTTCATGATATCATTCATATTTTCCAATATAGTAATATCATTAGAATTATTAATACTTTCTGTGGTAATATTTCCATTTTAAGGATTTCCAAGGTTGTTAGTGACATTAGGATCATCAACATTATCAGTGTTATCAATTTTATTCAATTCATCATTAATATCTATGTACTCTATATCAAAGTAATTTTTGGGGCCTTTAGCAACATATAGGTCATTAGTGTCATCATTGAATTTATTATCATTGATTTCTTTTGTGTTTTTTGCATCGTTGTCATCATCGGTGTCATTATTGGTGGCATATTTATTATCACTATCATTAGTGACATTGTTTACATTGGTTTTATAGGTGTCATTGGATCCTCAAGTTCACTGTCATAATTAGGAGCATCAACATTGTACTCATCTTTGGAGTCGTCTAAATTTTATATATTGTCTTGTTCATCACCATTAGTCATGAAAGTGGAACCCTTAATACCATCAGGGTAATCTATGTAATCATTGACATCATGGTCATAAATTCATTGGGGATATAGAAAAATTTATGTTGTCAAATTATATGAAATCATATATTTCATTTATGCCACTATGGTAGAAAATTTCTTTGATGTTCATGATGTCTTATAGGCAATCACTATAGTCAAAATTAATGGATTATTCATTGTTTATGGGTTTATTGGGATTTTTAGCATCATTGGTGGAATTATAACCATCAAGGTCATTGATTTTGTTATTTTTATTTTTTCCACCATGTTTATAGGGGAGATTCTATATTTTCAGTTTTTAGTGCCTTTTTTGTTATTTGCATTATCATTGTGGTATAAATCATTAGTTGTAACTTCCTAGGTATTTATAGAATATAAAAATTAATATCAATTAATATTTTTTAATTTGATATTTAATTTAGTTTAAAGGTTACACTATTTATTATATCGTACCCGACACACAACAATGGGTTTCTCCAAAACCTTATGTTGCACACAACACTGAGTTATACCGAAAAATAATACAATAATATTATTATTATTTTAAATGGCAGTTAACGCCTAGATTTTTTATTGGTGGGAATGAATAGAATTAACTATATTATGATTTTACATATTTTTATATGTTTTTACATTTATTTAAATAATTTTAGAGGCTTAAAATGTGAAGAAATCCAATTTTAAGCATATAATACTCAAATATTTTTAAAAGGTTGTTTTACCTCTTTTTAATGGTGAAACCTTTTTAAAATTTTTTTTTTCATTTTTATATGTTATATTTGATAAAATAAACTTCTTATTTAGAATTGGGACATTGAAATTTACTTAGGTCGAAATTTTGGAATTTTTCTGATAAAATCCATATTTTTATGAATAGTGAAAATACTGCATTTTAATTTAAAACTCCCATTTCATCTAATTTATTTATATAGTTATATTTTATTTTTAATTGGTATTAAAGTGTAATTGGATTTATTTTTTATAATTTAATCCAATTTTGATCATTGAATGTAATTTCACATTTAAATTGGACATAAACCCATGTCAATATTTTGTTAGTTTTTTCATTTTAAAAAACTCACTTTCTGGTTTTGACAACAAAAATTAATTTTAAATTAATTAAAGCAACTTATGTGTTTTGAATTTCAAAAAATGTATTCTATACTTTAAATCATAAATTTCAAATTTTTTAAATAGGTAACTTTTATTTTTGGACATTATGAATAGTAACTTGAGTAATTTTTTTTATTTTCCATTGTTAAAGGGCAAATCAGGTAAATAAGAGTAAAAATAATATTATAATAATATAAAACTACATGTGCATGTGTTCTAATACTATTTTTTGAGATATTTCCTACCATGATCATCCTTGGGTTGAATTTAGGACCCCATGGAGCAAGTTGGGTGTGATAATGTCCATTTTTAATATTTAATTTAAAGAAAAGGGAAATATAACACAAACATGTATCTCCTAAGAAAAACAATTTTAATTTGGTTGATATAAATTATCTATTTGACTATAAATATTAATTAGAAATATAAAATTATTTACTACATCATTTATTTTATTTATAATTTTTATATATTAAATAAATATATATATTTATGACACACTAATGATGCAACGATTACCATATTAATGAAATATTCAAAGAAATGTTATTATAAAAATTAAAATAAATATAACTTGATAATTTTTATTCCGTAAACAATTTTTTTGGTGGACATTGACATGTTAGGGATAGGTTAATGTCGTTGGTTTGAAGATATCAAGTTATTATGACTTTAACAAAAATCAATTTCTAAATAGTGTTAAATTATACAAAAATGTGTTTTTAAAACAAATACTATTTTATTAAAGGATATAATAGACCTAAAAATATATGATTCATACAAATAACTTATATAATGTTAAAATTTCATTAATTATCCCCTAGTGATTCTCGATGCATTTTATAGTAATTATAGTAACTCTATATTATGAAAATACAAGAAGACATGGTAAGAGTTACTGTTTTTAACTATGAGTTAAAGCTAAATTATAAGGTTACTTTTGTGACCTAAACATGTCTAAATACTATTGGTTGAAATTATTGAAACCCATAATCAGTTTATCCTCTAACGTATCAAATTTTAACTATTATAATTTGAAAATAAATTCATAATAAAATAATATATCAAGACTTTCCTAAAGTGCCCCTCCTCCCTCTTATAAAAGGACACCACCTCTATGCACTTACTCACACCTCTCAAGCCACTAGGATCATAAAAATTATGATAAAAAATATCCCAAAATCACTCCCTTAATCATATAATCCTTAACATGGGAATAATGCAATTTAAGATAGCCTTTTGGCTAAAATCAAACGGAGTTATCCGATTTAGGGGAAATCTCTTCTCTCAAGCTCCTTACACATACTTTCCCCATCCAACCCACAAAACTATAATTATTACTTTTTTTTATAACAAAAATATTATTATAAATATGATATTATGTTGTTATGGCATGTTTTCAACCTATAATTACACACATCTCCATCTAATATATATAGAGCATACTGTTACTATGTACGGAGACCTACTATCTGACGAAACAATGATTGTTCAATTTTCTCCTACAATCTCTAATGGTAGCCATTATGATGGAATTTTATTTATATATGATATATATTATATTTAAATTTCCTCTATGCTTTTTCAATTTCTATTTACAACATACCTTTATGCTTTCTATTATTTGTAAGTATGATAATTTCATTTGAGGAAGTGTGGACTACCGCCCCCAGAAAGTGATATATATCATTAATTCTATACATGGAACATATAAAGGATGGTTTTATTAATACTGTGGTAAATACATGAAATAAATAGAATATTTGTATTATAATATACATTTATATAATATTATTATTATTCTTTTAAGATGAAATAGAAATGAAAGTATCATTCATGCGTACGTATGACCTACCGTCTCCATGAAAAGTGGATTTCATTTATTTCCTCAAAATGTTAGGAAATATTATAAATACATATATAATGTATATATATGATATTTAAATCATGAATAATATTTTGGAGATAATATGATTTTGACCACATGGATAATTTTCATCACCACCACAATCTATTTTTTATTTTATTAAAGAACCAGTTTTAAGGTAAGTGAGAACCAACAAAAACATCCTTCCACATTAAGCCTCACAAAATACGCATTACATAATCCAAATTCCAAAAAACCATTCACCCCACCAAGAAAGTATCATGAAACCTAGTTCAAAATTCAAAATAAACCAAATCACCACAAATCCCGTAAGTCGACCAAAGATACCAGCAGCAATGAGTATTGTACATCCTCTCCATCATACACATCACCATATTGTTGTCTCGACACCAGAGTCCATAACCCCAAGCCGCATCAATCACAAACAAAGCATTGTTTCATCCAAAATCCAACATCATCATCATCGACGATGAGACACAACCACATTAGAAATCCAAAGACAACCGAATGCCAAAAACTAAAATCACCGCCAAGAGAAACCAAAACTGAACACTGGAGAAACAAAAAAATAAAACCGAATACACAAATCCCAACTATGGAAGCACCTTGAAGCCCTTTGAACCTTGTACCACAATCCCAAAACCATTTAGTTACCATTGCACCGGATCCAACTCGGAGAGGTGTGCAGGAACTTGGGATAAGAGCAGGTTGAATGTCCAAGGAGCTCTTCGGCACATAACCGTCATCGGGTCCAAGAAGCCATTTGGAAAGTAGCACAAAACCTTCTCTAACCTCAAAATCATCACCAACAACGGGACCAGTAGCACATCGACCAAAACCAAAAAGCGAAACGCAACCACAACCCTCCAAACATGGACATAGAACATACCATCCGAAGGAGGAACCAACCAGAAGACCGCAAAAATCACCACGAAGAACCCGAGAAAGGCAAAACAGGGGATGAAACCCTAAAATGAACAAATAAGAAGGGAAAGAGGCAAATCCGATGAAAGAGGAACACTGGCCTGAAACCCTAATAAGACCACCAAACCAAAATAAATGAAATAGGAAAATCAAGAAGCCACCGAACAGAAAGGCCCACGATTCCTTTTCTCCCACCGCCACAATCCCAAACGCACCTAAAAATCAAACACACCCAACCAGTATGGGGTCGCGTATGTTGGACAAGGTCGAACGAGCAGGGGAGGAAGAAGGTAAAAGAACCCATTATAAGGGAGGATGAAAGAATAAGGCATGTCAAAGAAGAGGGTGACCTCAGAAAATAAGATGGGAGTGGAGAGAATCTGGAGAAAGAAGCCGAAGAAACCGAAGGAGGAAGAGAGATCTGAATCTTGGTGTCTCTCAAAACCTAGACGAGGTTAATGCCGGGAGTGAAGCTAGGAGCGATGGCCAGGAGAATGGAGTGCCATTCAGATAATTTTCATCAAAACATGTTCATTTATAACAGAAGTACCGAACATCGACAGAACGTCTGATATGAAATAAAATAATTAAATAACTGATATAACAAGGTAATAAGTGATGTAAAATGAATAATAAAATTTAAAAAGGTTATAAGGAAAGTATAAATTAACCTATGTCTATTATTCAAGAAATTAATGAACGAACGAGACAAGTCAGACTCAATGTAAGGGAAATTGTCTCAATCTCTTTTCATTGAGTTATTTCTTGATAATATACACCTTTATTATTTTATAAGGTGTATATATAGACAATATGAAATTTAATAACCATATTTTATCTATAATAATTTTATTTATTAAATCATTTTGATTAATATTTAAATGTTCAAAGTGGTATGTGACACCTTGAATATTTAATGATTTAATTATCATATCTTTTGCTTACTGATATGTAATTTCCTATTAATTTATATTTGTATAAAAGGAATGCATAGGAAATTTTATGTTAGTATTGTATTTAATTCATTGTTTTCAAATAGAATATTTTTAAATGAAGCGTTTAACTTTCATTAAAAAATGAAAAAAGGAATGTTTTTTTAACAGTGACAATGACTTCTCCACTTCCATAACTGTTAATTGATATTTGGATTCCTCTATAAGACTTAATGTCTTTTAAAATGAAAATAAGTCCCTTATTCCTTTATTTGGGTATCGTGGTATTGAAAATGGGTTCTTAAATGAAAATGGTATTTTTATACGGAAATGTTTTTCATATGGGATTAGAAGAAGCTTTCAAAAAAGGTGTTTTGTGATAAAAATGCTTTATTCATGAAATGGTACATGAGTATTATATGAAACAGGTGAGCCTGGTATAGCTTATACGAATGGTTAATCCCCATTATAGCTCACAGGTGAGTCAAAAACAACTTATAAAAAGGTTTTTGCCCCATTATAGCTCACAGATGAGCCTAATATAGCTTATAAGAAGGGTGATCCCCATTATAGATCTCAAATTTGGAATTCAACCATATTGTTAGTAAAATTGGAATATGTTTGAAAGTGTGTTATGTATATGAATCTCTAAGTCACATAAAGTATTTTTAATTTCCTTCTATTGGTTTTACGGTTTTTCATTGATAAAAAAGTATGGGTGTTTATTCATGTAAAAATGTTTTGTTTCATCTGTTTGAAGAAAATTGAATGGATTTTCAATTTTTAACTAGACTAATGGTTTTTATTTATTTTTATTTCCCATACAAGGATTTTTGTTCTCATTCCATTTTATAAAATGTTTTCATATGATTTAAGGGAGAATAGTTTCAACTATAGAATCAAGGAAAACTAATGATGATTAAACATGAACATAACCATGTTTATTTTTAAATGTTTTTATTTTAGGGAAGAAATGGATTCTATTGGAAGTTTCCAATTTGTATTTATATGTTTTTTATGTAATATTTATGGAATAATTATATAAATCTCTAAACCCGAAATGATCCTCGATGTGAATTCTTGACATAACTCAAGATTATGTAATGTTTAAATGATGAGGCCTTATAGTTGGTATTATGGAATGGTTTAAACAACTTTGGAGATTAGGATGGTTTCTTAAGGTTTATTGATATCAAAATGGGTTTATAATTTTAAGGTATATCATAATTTAAATGTCTTAGAAATAAGTTTCTATGCTTTATTATCTAAAAAATTAATGTGACTAATGGTATTTTTGGAGACTTTCACCTTTAGTGAAATTCTGGGTTATTAATTTTTGGGATGCAAAATGTGAGGTATGAGATTACCCTTGAGGTTAAAATACGTTATAGTTATCTTTGAGGATTTTATCACATATTTGGGAATGTTATAAAATTATATAGTTTTTGAAAAAGGACAACACATAGACTATGTGACAACTTTTCACGTCAAAAAAAGCTATAGGAATCGAACCCAAAACCGAAGTGCGATTTAGATTTCTCACCTACCACTAGCCTATGTGATTTCCCTGGTTAGAATAAATTTTTGGTAGGACATGTGACCTTTGAACATGTATTTATTTCTTTTAAAGTGATAGCTTTATTGAATCTTTTTACGATGAGGGATTTTCAATGATGTTTTTTATCCCAATTTTAAAATTACGAGGACACAATTTTCAAAAGGGGGGAATATTGTAACATCCCATGTATTTATAGAATAATAAATTTTCAAATATATTAATATTTTCTATTTTAATATTAGTTTTTTAAAATGGGTCACTATGTACGATAGCATACCCAACAAGAAATAATGGGTTTCTACGAAATCATACATTACACACAACACTGAGTTATACAAAATAATAATACAAAAATAATATTATTATTTTAAATGGTAGTTAACACCTAGCCATTGTATTGGTAGGAATCAGAAGAATTAAATATATTATGATTTTATATATTTTTTAATTGATTTTAAATTTATCAAATGAATTCTAGATTCTTCAAATGAGAATGAATTCAATTTTTAGCGTAAAATACTCTAATATTTTGAAAAGGTTGTTTTCTCACCTTTTGATGGTGAACCCTTTTTAAAATATTTTTTGTAACTTTTATATGTTATATTAGATAAAATAAACTTTTAATTTAGAATCATCAAATCAAAATTTACTTCGGTTGATTTTTTTTCTGATGAAAGCCATATTTTTATAAATAGTAGAAAATATTGTATTTTATTTGAAAACTGCCTTTTTAGCTAATTTATTTATATATTTATATTGCCCTCTTAATTTTTTTAAATGTTTAATTGTATAATGTTTTTATAATTTAATCTAATTATGTTCATTGGAAGTAATTTAAAATTTAATTTGGATAAAAACACATGCCACTTGTTTGATAGTTTTTACCTCTTAAAAAACACACTTTCTGGTTTTGACAATGATAATTAATTTTAAATTAATTACTTCAACTTCTATGTTTAGAATTTGGAAAAATGTATTCCATATTTTTAATCATAAGGTACAAATTGTGTAAATAGGTAACTTTTTATTTATGAACATTAGGAATATTAACTTCAATAATTATTTTTATTTACCATGGTTAAAGGGAAAATTTTGTAAATAAGGGTAAAAATAATATTTTAATAATATAAAACCACCTTAAAAAAATTTCAAATACTATTTTATGAGATATGAACGACCATGATCATACATGGTTCTAATGTAGGACCTCACGGAACCACTTGGGAGTGATAATTACCTTTTATAATATTTATTTTAATGAATATGGAAATATAACATAAACATGTAACTCCTAACTAAAAAAATTTAATTTGGTTTATATATATGATATCTTTGACTATATATAGTAATTATAAAGATAATCATTTTATTTTGTTTATAAGTTTTAGATATTAAATAAATATATATATTTATGGAACAATGATGATGCAACGATTACATTACTAATGAAATATTAAAATAAATGAAAATATAAATATTAAAATAAATATAATTTGAACATTTTGATGCCTTATAAAAAAAATTAGATGAAATTTACATATTAGGGATGAGTTAATACAATTGGTTCGAATGAATCAAGTTTTTTTGAATTTAAAAAAAATTATTATTTAATAGTATCAATGTTGACATAAATAACTTTTT
This sequence comes from Viscum album, assembly GCA_963277665.1. Classification (NCBI taxonomy): domain Eukaryota; kingdom Viridiplantae; phylum Streptophyta; class Magnoliopsida; order Santalales; family Viscaceae; genus Viscum; species Viscum album. Next base: position 404,908,742 of record OY728142.1, read on the forward strand.
AAAACAAATTCTATTTTATTATATGATATAATAGTCCTAAAAATATAATATTTGACAGAATGACTTATATAATGTTAAAAATTCCATTAATTATCCTCTTACGGTTCTATTGTAATTTTATCGAATCTATAGTAACCATATATTATGAAAATACAAGATGACATGGTAAGAGTTAATGTTTTTAACTAAGGGTTAAAGGTAAAAGGTTAGGTTACTTTTGTTTCATATACATGTCTAAAACCTATTTTTTAGTGGATTTATACCAATAGTCATTTTATAATTTAACATTATCTCCTTTTAAATATTATAATTATAAATTAAATTTATAATAAAATAATATTTAAAAATATTCCTAAAGTGCCACTCCTCCCTCTTATAATAGGCCACCACCTCTACCTATTTACACTACCTCTCAAGCCCCTTGGATAATCTAAATTATTCTTAACTAATATCCCAACATACCTAAATTACTCAAAAAATTCTTACCTTGGTTAGAAGGCAATTCACGAAATCCTTTTGGCTAAAATCAAAAATGAGTTACCTGATGTAGAGGTAACATCTTCTCTCAAGATCCTTTCATTTATTTTACTCATCCAACCCCCAAACTTATCATTATTCAATTATTTTATAACAAAATTAATATTATATATATACTAGGATGTTTCTATGCTAATATTTTGACCAAAACATACACACACCTCCATCTAATAGATATTGAACATTCTATTTTAGTGTACGATGAAAGACTGTCTCACAAAACGAAGATTGTTCAATTTTATACTACCACCTATAATAGTGGATATCATGATGGAAATGTATTTATATATGATATATATTATATTTATATTGTCTCAATGATTCTGTAATTTTTATTTACAACATACCTTTCTTCTTTCCATAATGTGTAAGTACAATAATTTCAATTGAGGAAGTGTGGACTACCACACCCTCAAAGTGATATGACTCGTTCATGCTATACATGTAACATATAAAGGGTGGTTTTATTAATACTATGGTACATAAATAAAAAAAATATAATACTGGTATTATAATATACATTTATATCATTTTATTATTATTCTTTTTATATGACAAAAAATGGAAGTAGCTTTCATGCATACATATGACCTACCTCTCCATGAACATCACATTTCATTTATTTTCTCAAAATGATATGTTCTATTTTAAATAAATATGTAATGGATATATATAATATTTAAATCATGAATAATATTCTAGAGATAATTGACTTATGACCATATGGATAATTTTAATCAACACATGTTTATTTTTTATTCAAATACCGAACATCTACAAAATGTCTGATATGAACTAAAATAATTAAATAATTTCTATTACATGGCAATAAGTGATTTAAAATGAACAATAAAATTTAAAATTGTTCTAAATAATGTATAAATCAACCAACGACAATTATTTATGAAATTAAAGAATGAATGAGACAAGTCAGACTCAAGGCAAGGGACTTCATCTCAATCTCTTTCATTGAGTCATTTCTGGATAATATGAAACTTTATTCTTTTATATAGTGTATATACAACCACTATGACATTTCGTATCCATATTTTATCTATACTAATGATATTTATTAAATCATTTAGAATAATATTTAATAGTTCAAAGCGGTATGGGACACCTAGAACATTTGATGAATTAATTATCAATTCTTTTTCTTCCTAATATTAAATTACATATTCATTTATATGGGTATAAAAGGAATATACAAGAAATTTTATGTCAATATTGAATTTAATTCCATGTTTTTAAAAGGAATACTTTTATATGAATTATTTTACATTATTTACAAAAGTAATAATTTTTAATGGCGACAATGACTTCTCTACCAAACTAACCATTATTTGATATTTGGATTCCTCTATAAGCATTAATGTCATTTAAAATGAAAATAAATCCCTTATTCCTTTATTTGGGTATCTTGGTATTGAGAATGGGTTTTTAAATAAAAAAAGGTATCTTATATGGATTTATTTTAATATGAGATTAGACGAAGATTTCAAAAAGGGGTTTTTTGATGAACGTGTTTTATTCATGTGTTGGGAAAAATTCCCTCAAGGAATTATTAAAGCATTTTTGAGATGATTGTGTTTTTTGACAATGCCGGACAAGTTGTGTTTGTTGAAAAAATGAGTCTTAATGACTCAAACTGTTGATAAAGGGGGTTTTCCTAGAGAATGGGGGAATGTTTTTTTGGAAAAAGGAGTTGTTCTCTTGTGTTAAGGAGGATTTCTAATGTTGTATGCTGAGAATTTTTCGAATTCATAACAGAACAAATTCGGCAAAGGAAAAGTGTTTTCCAAGTCCAAAAGTGGCGCACAAGTGTGGCGTGAAAGTCCTAAAGTGGCGTGCAAGTGTGGCGCACACGTATACTGCGAAAGTATGATAGGCAAGTCATATTTCAAGATCATCATATCAAAATATGACAAAGGAAATAAAGAGGCCTGCAAGTGATAAAATGGCGCGCAAGTCTGCCGCACAAGTATTGCGCGCAAGTGTGGCGCACAAGTCACATTTCAAGATTATCATATCAACATATGACAAAGGAAAGAAAGTGGTGGGCATGTCCTAAAATGTCACGCAAGTGTGGCACGCAAGTGTGGCCTGTAAATGTGGCACACAATTCCTCAAAATGCCTATAAATAGAAGGCTACTCTCCTCATTTATTAATGAGTTCAAAACTTAGAGAAAATACAAGCTCAGATCATGCAAGTGGAAGTGAAAGGCAAGTTCAGTTTGCACGCAAGTGGGGCATGCAAGTGTGCGGGGAAAGTGTGACGTGCAAGTGTATTTAGCAAGTGTACCGTGAAAGTGTACAATGCAAGTATGCCGCACAAGTGTTCCCGCAAAACCCGCAAGTGTGTCGCACAAGCTGTGTGGCGCACAATTTTGGATAGCTAGTATGGCGCGCAAGTTTGGTGCACAAGTTGGTTTTTCCGCAATGAAGGAAGAGGTTGTGCACTAGTTAAAGTGGCACACAATTCACCCTAGGGTTGTGTGAATGTTTTAAATTTCCCAGAACATCTATGGTAAAGTGGCCTTAATCAGTGGATGAAATTTGAACATCAATATATCAACTATCAATTTTTGAGGATGAATTCTATCATACAAATGAAGAGACATATAGGTCTATAAACAGTGAGTTGATCTTCTGAAGAAGCAGTGAGCTCACTTCAGTTGAGAGAGTAGTGAGTTCTCAAATTGTGAGTGGTTATAAAACAGGAGGGATAGTGAGTCCACTTCAAACTTGTAAATAGCAGTGCGCTTACAGTGGAATTGGTACATCGTCACACTGCCGGTGTATGCTGTAACAGCCCAAGATTTTATAAAAAAATATTCTTTTTAATTTCTTGTGTTAGGAGCTTGCACAACACGCATCCTTGACTTGCCTTGCATTACACGCAATTGCGACCTTCCTCGATAGCGTGTGTAATACGCAATACCGAGTTTCACTAAACAACGATATGCTATTAAAATATTATTAAAACTAGCCGGTATGAATAGTAATAACCACTTTTTAAAATTCTGTAAATCTTATTTTTCAAAATGAACTTCATTTTTGGATTCGGAGTATCGAATTTAGCCTATGGTGAAATTTTGGTACATTTCGGATAAATTTCATATTCTGATGAATAGTGAAAATTACTAAATTATAATTAAAAAACAACTTTTTTAATCGAAATAATTAATAGTGATAAATTATTAATTGGAGTAGTTTTAAAGTATATTGAGAATATATTTTTATAATTTAATACAATGTTGGTCATTGGATGTAATTGCACATTTAAACCAGACATAAACAAGTGTCAATCTTTTGATAGATATTGTTTCTTAAAAACACGCTATTTGTTTTAACAGCGGGATTTAATTATAAAATTAATTAATGCAACTTATATGTTATGAATTTGGTAAAATAGACTTCATTTTTGAATTCGGAATATGAATTATAGCTTAGGATGAAATTTTGGAATTTTTCTGAAAACCTTCATTTTTTGATGAATAGTGAAACTACTAAGTGGTAGTTAAAAAACTGAATTTTTCATAAAAGTTAATTTTACCGCTTCTGTGAATGGAATTTCAAAAATCCGAGAGACACGGTTGATGTCAGTAAGTAAAATGTGGTTCAATGAGATGAAAATAATTTTTGGTGAATAGTAACTTTTTACTTTTATTTACCACGGTTAAAAGTAAATAGGGTAATTAAGGGTAAGAATGATATTAATATTACCCTAAAACATGTCCTAATTCTATTGGACAAGTGTATCTCAACCAAAAACAGCCTTAAGTGTAAAATATTATCATTTAGTCCCACTTGGATTAGATTAGGACATTTATTATTATTTAATTCAAAGAAGAGTTAAAAGAGTTAAAATCAAAGTTTATTCACTAAAACATTTTTAATATGGGGTTATACATAAGCTAAATTCGACTATAAATATTCATTAGAAAGCTAAAAAGATTTCATATATAATTATATTTTATTTATAATTTTTAGACTTTATATAAATTAATTTATTTATGACACAACGATGATGCAGTAATTACCCTTTTAAGGAAATATTAACATAATTGATGTTATAAATACTCAAATGAATGTAATTTGAGACTTTTTATGAATTCCACTAATTTTCTAGGTTACTATGATATATTAGTGTTGATTTAATCAACTTTGTTCGAACATATAATTCTGTTATGACTTTCAAAAAAATCATATATCAAATAGTTTCAAAATTGACACAAAATAGTTTTTAAATAAAATATTATATTATTAATTGTTATTTTATTCCTAAAAATATAAAGTTCGTCCAAATGACTTAGATAAGGATATATTTATTAATAATATACAATTTGGGGTTAGTGTGGCATGTTATAGTAAGTTTATTAACCATATAGTGAAAGAAAACAAAAAGACACGGTAAAAGTTAAATTATTTAACTTAGAGTTAAATCTAATTGATAAGGTTAAAATAATAACCTAAACTTGTCTAAATCATATTGGTTGATAGGATTTCGACCCATCCCCACTTTAGCTTCGAAATAAGACCCTTTGGATCCATTATAAACCGATTTTGACTTTAATATAAAATAATATTTTGAGATATTCCTAAGGTGCCCCTCTCCTCCCTTATAAAAGGACACCTCCTCCCCCTCCTCCTCACACCAATTTGAGCACTCAAGCTCGTCCAACCCCTGCCAAAATCTCTTCTCCACTTCCCTAGCAACATCCTAGAGGTTCTGGTCTTCCTCCAAGACCAATTTTAGTTCCCTAAGAGGAGGTCTCCAAAAGGCGCTTCAAAGAAGAGGTAATTACCGTTACCAATTCTTTCATCTTTATTTCTTCTTCCACTTCTTCTTCTTAGGTTGTTTCATTATGAAGTAATAACATCAGTATCACTCATATACTGATATGTTATTATAAGTATGAAACAACCCTATTTCACCATCTATCTATCCTACGGAAAAAGAAATCACCGCGCGTGCGTATGTACGGAATACCGTCTCCACGCCGTGGTGTAATCTATTTTCCACCACCACCTTACATGGATGGGTATAATGGTGTAAAGAATAACTATACATAGTTATTAAAACATCATATTGATTCTGATATATTGTATAATACACTCCAATTCAATTCAATATTTATGGAAATGATATCATCGCTCATGCGTACGTACGGACTACCGTCTCCACGACGCGATGAGATTCATTCTCCATGTTAACCATTTAAGAATGATTATAAAGTATATATAAGAAATAATAATGAAATATATGACATTATAAAGTTACTGGATTTATGTATATATATATATATATATGTATGTCATCTACTTACTTCCATTTCAAGACAATAAGGAAAGTAAAACAGCGTTCATGCGTACGTACGGACTACCGTCTCCATGAACGGTGTTTTTCATTTTATTTATCTATCTATTATATATATATTTATACTGAATATATATGATATATAAATCATATTTTATATTATGGAAGTAAGTAGATCATGATATAAGTAATAATGATGTCAAGAATAACAAGTCAAAACACCTACGATAAATGAAACGATTTTACCCAAAACGCTTCTTTAACATGGAATTTACAAAAGAACGGGTAATATAATGTCATAAGTGAACCATATATGATATCATAACAATGAATATGATTCTGGAATAAGTCAATAACATGATTTAAATCATTATACAGGAGGTTCGGACACTTACAAAGCAAGTCGGACATAAGGTAAGGGAAATATCACAATCTCATTTTTATCCGAGATTGTTTATTCGTAAGTATTCACTGGGGTGTATTTTATCATCCACATCCATGTTTCATCAATATGTAATATTATTTCCATCCACCTACAATTGTTTAAATCCATTTTTACCCTTCGGTGAGTTTTTAGTAATATGTATGAAAGGAATCTTTTGTCGTACGAGGTACTTTTTGACTTTTCCGACAAAAGTACGAAGAATGTTTTTTTTAACTTATACGGCATGAATGGATTTTTAAAACATTATTTCCAAGAAACTTCCTTTAAAAGTTTTCAAGTTTATTTTTAATCAACTTCTTTTATTTTAAAGTTTTATGACATGTTATGAAAGGAAAAATGTTTTTGAAGAAGAAAGGATATTTTCCTCAAGAATGAAGTTCAAGTGTTTTATCAAAATTATTTTCCATCTAAGATAATAAAGGGTTCTGTTTTTATCCCTATTATTACATTGATTTGATCATGTTGTGATGGAATTATTTTTATGAATTCCATTATCTTATATGAATTGATTTATGATGTCACGATGTTTCAAGAATCCCATTTTTGTTACATGTGTTATGAGATGATGTATGTTTTATGATTATGTGGCACACATAAGAAATGATTCATTATAAGATGGGTGGGACCTATATCTCCCTCCAATGCATTGGGTAAAATTTTATATCTCATGAGATAGACAGGGCTGGAACGGTAGGTTATACCGGTTCAGTGAAACAGGACTGAAACGAGGGTTACTCGATTCAGAAAGGGACTTTGTCCACTAAGATAGTCTTGGCAATGAGTCATGACTAACAAGAAATGATTTTCCATGATTATGTGTGCATGCCACAAAGTTTCAAGTATCATGTTATGATTATGGTTATCTCATTTTCACTTCTATGATTTGTTCCATGTTAAGATATTATGATCTCTTTTGCAGGTTATGATTTTCAAAAAGATATGATATGATTTTTATTTCTTTTGTATACCCTTACTGAGCATTTGAGCTCACCCTTTTATGTTTTCTTTTCCCCAGGATATAAAGAATGGTTTTAGGTAAAAAAAGGAAGATCTTTATGGGAGATTTTTAAGATCTTTCACCACGATTAGAAGATTATATTCCGAGTTTCCAAAGACACTAAACTATTACGATCCTTGTGTGTGTGTTTTTGTTATGTACTAAGTATTCCGCAAAAGTAATGTAATGTCAATGTACGTCAAGATACGGGTCTCTACAGTTGGTATCAGAGGAAAGGTTTAGTCATCCTTTGGAAACTAGGATGCGAAAATGTTAGTGAGATCCCTAGAGATATTTCTTAAGGTATGTCTAGGGATGTCTCTAAGGTTAAGTATACGTATAGGTTATAGTCCTAGAATTGCACTAACGATCTTCGAATTTAACCTAACATGTTAGATATTGAGGGTACTACCCCATTATTATGTTGTTTTCCCTAGCATGATTTTTGCCTCTCATACTATTCTTTTGGGGTTTTAGACGATGGCTGGAACCCGAAGGAACTGTGTTAATGCGGAATGTGATGGGCAATGCAATGATTGTCCCCCTGAGCAACCAAACAATATGGGAGCTGGAATGCAAAATCTTGTAGCCATGCTCAAACAACTTTCTCAAGCTATGAATCATGCAGGACTTCCAAACGAGCAAAGGAAGGAGCAACATTCTGTTGAATCCTTCATGAGGCAGCGTCCGCCTTCTTTCAGTGGGTCTACTGATCCATTAGTTGCTGAACAATGGATTAGTACTACTGAAAAGATATTTTCTGTTCTTCAATGTTCTGAACATGATAATGTCATCTTAGCAGTATATCGTTTGGAAGGTGAAGCTGATCAATGGTGGAATCTTATCAAGAATACGAGGCAAAGAGATGAAATTGATTCCATGGAATGGGACGAGTTCAAGAACTTGTTTTTCAGTAAGTACTTCCCTCGTATACTTCGAACGAAGATGGAGAAGGAGTTTCTTGAACTAAAGCAAAAGGATGATGAATCTGTTGGTATATACGAAGCGAATTTTACAAGACTTTCAAGGTATGCATCTGGCATTATCATCCAACCTGAAAGTAAAGTTGATCGATTTTTCAGTGGCTTAAAACCAAGTCTTCGAAGGGCATTAGCTATAAGAGACTTCAGTAGCTATGAAGAAATTGTGCGTTGTGCTATCAAGGTAGAAATGGAAGTTGGTGTTACATATCCATCTCATGGGTTTGACAAGAAATGAAAGATGGAGTTCAAGGAGAAAACTCAGAATAATGGTGAAAAGAAGATGAATGTTTCCTTATGCACAAACTGTGGAAAGAAGCATGGTGGAGATTGTCTTAAAGGGACTAGAAAATGTTTTAAGTGTGGAAAAGAAGGTCACCGAGCAGCTGAGTGTCGAAGTAATGGAAAATGGGATTCTAATGAAGTGAATAAAGCAAACACTGCAGAGAACGCACAACCAACACTTCAATGCTTCAAGTGCAAGGAGATGGGACATTATGCCAATAAATGCCCTAATCCAAGGGTTAGTGATGATCGACATGAGCAACCGCTTAAGGCAAAGGACAAAGGGAAGTCACATGCGATCACTATTGGCAATGTTGAATATGACAACGATGTGGTGGAATGATTAAGTGTTTATGTAATGGGATTCCAAAATAATGTTGTATCTTGGAATATTGGAATATTTATGTATTGGTCTAATGTGGTATTCAAAGTGATTGAGATATTATGCGCATAATGAAGGGAAAACGAGAAAATGAAATGTTTAACAGTATTCATGAGCTCATGATTGATATAAGGACTAAGTGATATCATGGTTTGAGTATATAGAATTTTGAGGATTTTGGTATGTGGAAAGTGTTAACTTTTAACTGCATTCATGTTTTCACTAAGGTATTCAAGAGAATACACGATTAAGGACTTTGAATGTTTGGAATGTGACCAACAAAACATATCTTATGATATATGGGGATCGATGATGGTGTTAAATCTCTGGTAATCATTTTCACTATATTATGAGAGTCGACTGCAGTATTATGGATAAGCCTAAAAGATTGGAATGGATTATGTTGGACATAAGTTAGTATTGTTTGTTTTTTTCGATATTATTGATGGGATGTTATATAGTTTTGGAAAAAGGACAACCTGCAGGACGGGCGAAAGCCCATCGCTTCGGACAAGGCTGTGGGAATCGAACCCACAACCGAAGTGCGACTGGCATTTATCGCCTACCACTGGCCTACAGGAAGTCCCTGTTTAGTAGAAAATAGTTTTATTATATTAAACAGTATGATATATGAAGTATAAGTCCATTTTAGGAACTATATATGATTAATCTCACTATAGATCGACTTATGTATATAATTTTTGCTAACCTTTTGTTTGAGACAGATGGAATGACCCGTCATTCTATCACATGATCTGCTAACACTTCATGAATAACAAATTCAACTTCATTTATTTATGAGATGAAGTGGAAATTGTTCAAGGCACGAACAACAGTGAGATTGTACCAAAATAAAGTAAGTATTTATTCTAATTCAAATTTTCAACTTTAGGGAAATGATCTTGAAAACCAAAAATGTTGTCCTAGTGATCTTATACCTGATGAATCAGATGGTACCTTATATCATCACAAATCTATGGATTTGTGATTACTGGCTTTTCCATAGCCATGTTCTCTACCACTCTCCATCAGAACATGATGGTTAGATTTCTCTTCAATATCCATATTTTCACCTATGTGGAAACCCAATGATTAGTTTATTTGGGTAACCGTTACGTTTCATACTTTTGTTTTTAAAGATTGGTTTTGATATTCCTTTTTATGATGTGGGTTTCTATTAAAGAAACTTTCAAATAGTAACCCATTTATAACCCCGACGAATTTCGAGGGCGAAATTCATTTTAAGGGGGGTAGAATGTAACAGCCCAAGATTTTATAAAATAATATTCTTTTTAATGTCTTGTGTTAGGAGCTTGCACAACACGCATCCTTGACTTGCCTTTCATTACACGCAGTCGCGACCTTCCTCGATAGCGTGTGTAATACGCAATACCGAGTTTCACTAAACAACGATATGCTATTAAAATATTATTAAAACTAGCCGGTATGAATAGTAATAACCACTTTTTAAAATTCTGTAAATCTTATTTTTCAAAATGAACTTCATTTTTGGATTCGGAGTATCGAATTTAGCCTATGGTGAAATTTTGGTACATTTCGGATAACTTTCATATTCTGATGAATAGTGAAAATTACTAAATTATAATTAAAAAACAACTTTTTTAATAGAAATAATTAATAGTGATAAATTATTAATTGGAGTAGTTTTAAAGTATATTTAGAATATATTTTTACAATTTAATACAATGTTGGTCATTGGATGTAATTTCACATTTAAACCAGACATAAACAAGTGTCAATCTTTTGATAGATATTGTTTCTTAAAAACACGCTATTTGTTTTAACAGCGGGATTTAATTATAAAATTAATTAATGCAACTTCTATGTTATGAATTTGGTAAAATAGACTTCATTTTTGAATTCGGAATATGAAATATAGCTTAGGATGAAATTTTGGAATTTTTCTGAAAACCTTCATTTTTTGATGAATAGTGAAACTACTAAGTGGTAGTTAAAAAACTGAATTTTTCATAAAACATAATTTTACCACTTCTGTGAATGGAATTTCAAAAATCCGAGAGACACGGTTGATGTCAGTAAGTAAAATGTGGTTGAATGAGATGAAAATAATTTTTGGTGAATAGTAACTTTTTACTTTTATTTACCACGGTTAAAAGTAAATAGGGTAATTAAGGGTAAGAATGATATTAATATTACCCTAACACATGTCCTAATTCTATTGGACAAGTGTATCTCGACCAAAAACAGCCTTAAGTGTAAAATATTATCATTTAGGCCCACTTGTATTAGATTAGGACATTTATTATTATTTAATTCAAAGAAGAGTTAAAAGAGTTAAAATCAAAGTTTATTCACTAAAACATTTTTAATATGGGGTTATACATAAGATAAATTCGACTATAAATATTCATTAGAAAGATAAAAAGATTTCATATATAATGATATTTTATTTATAATTTTTAGACTTTAAATAAATTAATTTATTTATGACACAACGATGATGCAGTAATTACCCTTTTAAGGAAATATTAACATAATTGATGTTATAAATACTCAAATGAATGTAATTTGAGACTTTTTATGGATTCCACTAATTTTCTAGGTTACTATGATATATGAGTGTTGATTTAATCAAATTGGTTCGAACATATAATTCTGTTATGACTTTCAAAAAAATCATATATCAAATAGTGTCAAAATTGACACAAAATAGTTTTTAAATCAAATATTATATTATTAATTGTTATTTTATTCCTAAAAATATAAGTTTCGGCCAAATGACTTAGATAAGGATATATTTATTAATAATATACAATTTGGGGTTCGTTTGGCATGTTATAGTAAGTGTATTAACCATATAGTGAAAGAAAACAAAAAGACACGGTAAAAGTTAAATTATTTAACTTAGAGTTAAATCTAATTGATAAGGTTAAAATAATAACCTAAACTTGTCTAAATCATATTGGTTGATAGGATTTCGACCCATCCCCACTTTATCTTAGAAATAAGACCCTTTGGAACCATTATAAACCGATTTTGACTTTAATATAAAATAATATTTTGAGATATTCCTAAGGTGCCCCTCTCCTCTCTTATAAAAGGACACCTCCTCCCCCTCCTCCTCACACCAATTTGAGCACTCAAGCTCGTCCAACCCCTGCCAAAATATCTTCTACACTTCCCTAGCAACATCCTAGAGGTTCTGGTCTTCCTCAAAGACCAATTTTAGTTCCCTAAGAGGAGGTCTCCAAAAGGCGCTTCAAAGAAGAGGTAATTACCGTTACCAATTCTTTCATCTTTATTTCTTCTTCCACTTCTTCTTCTTAGGTTGTTTCATTATGAAGTAATAACATCAGTATCACTCATATACTGATATGTTATTATAAGTATGAAACAACCCTATTTCACCATCTATCTATCCTACGGAAAAAGAAATCACCGCGCGTGCGTACGTACGGAATACCGTCTCCACGCCGTGGTGTAATCTATTTTCCACCACCACCTTACATGGATGGGTATAATGGTGTAAAGAATAACTATACATAGTTATTAAAACATCATATTGATTCTGATATATTGTATAATCCACTCCAATTCAATTCAATATTTATGGAAATGATATCATCGCTCATGCGTACGTACGGACTACCGTCTCCACGACGCGATGAGATTCATTCTCCATGTTAACCATTTAAGAATGATTATAAAGTATATATAAGAAATAATAATGAAATATATGACATTATAAAGTTACTGGATTTATGTATATATATATATATATGTATTTCATCTACTTACTTCCATTTCAAGACAATAAGGAAAGTAAAACATCGTTCATGCGTACGTACGGACTACAGTCTCCATGAACGGTGTTTTTCATTTTATTTATCTATCTATTATATATATATATATACTGAATATATATGATATATAAATCATAATTTATATTCTGGAAGTAAGTAGATCATGATATAAGTAATAATGATGTCAAGAACAACAAGTCAAAACACCTACGATAAATGAAACGATTTTACCCAAAACGCTTCTTTAACATGGAATTTACAAAAGAACGGGTAATATAATGTCATAAGTGAACCATATATGATATCATAACAATGAATATGATTCTGGAATAAGTCAATAACATGATTTAAATCATTATACAGGAGGTTCGGACACTTACAAAGCAAGTCGGACATAAGGTAAGGGAAATATCACAATCTCATTTTTATCCGAGATTGTTTATTCGTAAGTATTCACTGGGGTGTATTTTATCATCCACATCCATGTTTCATCAATATGTAATATTATTTCCATCCACCTACAATTGTTTAAATCCATTTTTACCCTTCGGTGAGTTTTTAGTAATATGTATGAAAGGAATCTTTTGTCGTACGAGGTACTTTTTGACTTTTCCGACAAAAGTACGAAGAATGTTTTTTTAACTTATACGGCATGAATGGATTTTTAAAACATTATTTCCAAGAAACATCCTTTACAAGTTTTCAAGTTTATTTTTAATCAACATCTTTTATTTTAAAGTTGTATGACATGTTATTAAAGGAAAAAAAATTTTGAAGAAGAAAGGATATTTTCCTCAAGAATGAAGTTCAAGTGTTTTATCAAAATTATTTTCCATCTAAGATAATAAAGGGTTCTGTTTTTATCCCTATTATTACATTGATTTGATCATGTTGTGATAGAATTATTTTTATGAATTCCATTATCTTATATGAATTGATTTATGATGTCATGATGTTTCAAGAATCCCATTTTTGTTACATGTGTTATGCGATGATGTATGTTTTATGATTATGTGGCACACATAAGAAATGATTCATTATAAGATGGGTGGGACCTATATCTCCCTCCAATGCATTGGGTAAAGATTTTATATCTCATGAGATAGACAGGGCTGGAATGGTAGGTTATACCAGTTCAGTGAAACAGGACTGAAACGAGGGTTACTCGATTCAGAAAGGGACTTTGTCCACTAAGATAGTCTTGGCAATGAGTCATGACTAACAAGAAATGATTTTCCATGATTATGTGTGCATGCCACAAAGTTTCAAGTTTCATGTTATGATTATGGTGATCTCATTTTCACTTCTATGATTTGTTCCATGTTAAGATATTATGATCTCTTTTGCAGGTTATGATTTTCAAAAAGATATGATATGATTTTTATTTATTTTGTATACCCTTACTGAGCATTTGAGCTCACCCTTTTATGTTTTCTTTTCCCCAGGATATAAAGAAAGGTTTTAGGTAAAAAAAGGAAGATCTTTATGGGAGATTTTTAAGATCTTTCACCACGATTAGAAGATTATATTCCGAGTTTCCAAAGACACTAAACTATTACGATCCTTGTGTGTGTGTTTTTGTTATGTACTAAGTATTCTGCAAAAGTAATGTAATGTCAATGTACGTCAAGATACGGGTCTCTACATATGCTCCTTGGACGTAGCCTAGTGAGGCTGAACCAAGTAAAAATCGATGTGTCCAGTGCATGATTTAAGTTTTATTCATATTCTGCATCGGGACAGATAGAGAAGAGGGTTTTTCTAATAGAAAAACAAGATCAAAAGGGGCAGTTGTTTTAATATATCATACCTTGATTCACAACCCTCTCAGGGTATCAATCCTAGTGGACCTAACAATTGGTATCAGAGGGAAAGGTTGATATCATTGTTTATCTCTCAAATAGAGGTCCCTAATAATAAAGAGATTCTGATCTTCGACGGGAACAATTTTAAGCTATGGAATAATTGGATGCAACAATAATTCTGGTCGTTGGGAATGGATGGGTTTACAGCAGTAATGCATGGTATCAAAGCTGATATTAATAGCGGTGCATTATTGAAAGTTGAGCGAATAAAATTAGATGCTGATGCAAAGGGAATAAATGCTTTGGGAGGAGCCCTATCTAATGATATATATACCAAGGTGATGTCATGAAAAACATCACATGCTATGTGGGAAAAATCGATGAACATATATGAAGGAGATACAAAGGTCAGTGAAGTGAAGTTGCAAGTATTATGGAACAAGTATGAAGATCTAAGAATGAACCCGAATGTATCTATTGATGGATTCTTTGATAGGGTAAATGTTGTTGTGGAAGATATGTGAGGTCTGAGAGAAGTCATTGAAGACATAAATATCGTAAAGCGGATCTGGAGGAAACTTCCACCATGGTTCAATCTGAAGGTTTTAGTATTAGAAGATAAATATCCAATGGAGCCACCATTAGACAATTTTCACAGTACCTTGGTTGCATATGAAATGTGAAATGATGATAATGAGGCTGTGGAAAAAGGGAAATCTAATAAAGTGTCATTCAAGGCCATGAAAAAGCTCACCATCGAAGATTCTCAGGAAGAAGAAGAGACAGATGAGGTGATTTCATTCCTCTCCTAAAACCTTCAAAGAGGAAAATGAAAGTTTAAAGGGAAACTTCCACTAGATTGTTTTCAATGTGGAAAGGTTGATAATCTTGTAGCAAGGTGTCCCAAAAAGTTCCAAGAAGATGATGATGTTGATGAAGTCAAATTTACCAAGAAGAAGTCATCAGCCTATAGGAAAGGCATGAAACAGTTCAAGAGAAATTTATTTAAGAAGAAAAATTTCCTTTCAAAAGAATGCGACTGTTTGGATGAGTGTAAGGCTAAGGAGGTTGAAGAGATAGAGAACTAAAAAAATCGTGGAGAAAATGCTATGCTGGCAGGGGTCGGTAGTTCTCAGGAGAAGAATGAAACTGAATGTGATGAAGAAGAATAAGTTGAAGGAAGAATAGATATGCATGCATATTTAGAGGCTGCTCCTAAGGAGATAGATGTTTGGAGAGCCAAAACAATAAAAGCTAACAAAGTTGTTCGTGACGCCAAAATATATATATAGCAGCAGGAAGAAGATAAGTATGAGTTGATGGATGAAATTGATAAACTCAATTCATCAACACCAGAGAACTTAGAATCAGTTAGTGAGTATAAAATCAAGATTATAGAATAGAAAAGGGAGATCGATGGCTTGAAAAACACAATGAAATATTATGTCATGCATATCGAAGAGCTTGAAGAGGAAGTTGTCGGTCTGTAGAGAAAAGTTAAAGACCAGGAAAAACCTTTGATTCCCAACACATTATTGGGAAAGCATGTCATTCCAAAGACTGAAAAGATGAAAGAGGATCCTAATAGTTAATCAAGAAAAAATCAGTAATTGAGCTCAGACATTAAGGCTGATTCAGGGCTTGATCAGAAACACAAATATCTGAAAATTGAAGTCAGAATGCAAGCCACCCATCCTAAGATTGAAGGTTGATTTGGGCACAAATTAGAATCATAATATTCATAGATCCCAGGGGGAAAATTTTAGTACAAGATTAAAATGATGTAATTCACCTTATATCAGGTTTTATTATTATGGTAAGATGGGACATTCACAGTATGTGTGTTCCAAAGCTAAGAGATATTGAAGGGAACAAGAAGAAAGGTGGAATCCAAACACATAATGGTTCCCCTAAACATATTTCAAAGGACACTATTTTTGGTGCGGAGGATTTGGGCACATGGCTAGGTACTACACATAGACCATACAGGGAAATGTGCCAAAGCAGAAACAAAGTGTTTAGAAGTAGTAGATCAACAAACCAAAAGGTGAGTTAAAAATGAAAAATAGATCTGTAGATTTTCAAGATGAAGATGGACCATCATAATATGAGAATGAATAGAAGCCTCAATCCATGCCAAGTGTGAAGGAAAAAATATGGACTAAAAAGAAGAAGGATGAGAAGGCCATGGTGGCAGAAATTTCCCCTAAACTATCAGATCGCTCTTGTGTGTGGATCCTTGATAGTGGTTGTAACCCCCCAGGTAAATAAAGAATAGACATTTTCATATTTATCCATATTTGTGAATAAAATATTAATATGACTTTAAAGGGGATGCTATGCTCGATGGCGTACCCAACACGCAACAACGAGTTTCTTGGGAATCTTACGTTGCACTCTAATAATAAAATAATATTATTTTAAATGGTAGTTAACATGTAGCCGTTATAATGGCGGGAATGGATATAAATAACTAAAATATGATTATATATGTTTTTTAATGTTTTTACATTTATCCAATAAAAGCTAAAGGCTTAAAATACGGAAAGAATTAAATTTTAGGTGTATATGCCCTAGTTTTCACTAAAGGTTCACTTATCGCCTTTTAATGGAGAACTGTCATTAAATATAGTTTTGATCACTCTTATACATTCTTTTGGACCAAATAAAACTCTTATTAAGAATCGGGACATCAAATTTTACTTTGTGTAATTTTTTGGTATTTTTCCGATAAAGTTAATTTTTTAATGAATAGTGTAGAATGTTGTGTTTTAATTCAAAACCTCTTTTTAATCTAATTTATTTATATGATTAGATAATATTTTGAATTGGTTTTAAAGTTAAATTAGAAAATATTTTTACCATTAAATCCAATTTTGGTCATTGGAATTAATTTCACTTTGAAATCAGACTTAAACTAGTGTCAATCTTTTGATACTTATTGTTTTATAAAAACACGCTATTTGCTCTGACAGCGGGAATTAATTATTAAATTAATTAATGTGACTAATATGTTTTGAATTTTGTAAAATAGACTTCATTTTTGAATTCAGAATATCAAATATAGCTTAGGGTGAATTTTTGGTAATTTTCTGAAAAACTTCAATTTTTGATGAATAGTGAAACCACTAAGTGGTACTTATAAAAACTGATTTTTCATTTAAATGAAATTTTTCCATAATTGTGTTTTGATTTTCAAAAAAACCGACATACATGGTTGTCATTAAGAATTAAAATGTGGTTCAATGAGATTAAAATAATTTTTTGGTGAATAGTAACTTATTAAGTTTTTAATCGCGATTAGTAGTAATTAGTGTAGTTTAAGGTATAAATAATGCTTTAATGATATGAAATGACCTAGAAACATGTCCCAACATTATTGGTTGTGTCATGGCCGACCAAGAAAAGCCATGGGTCAACTTGGGTACCCCATGGATCCACTTTTGTTGGGAAATGACATAAATTACTTTTTATTTAATGTTAAAGAGAAAATGACACAAACATAATATGTTTTACGAAAACAATTTTTAAGTGGGGTTATACAAGTCCAAAGTTTGATTATAAATAGTAATTGTAAATATAAAACGATTTCCTATATCATAGTATTTTTTTTATAATTTTTAGACATTAAAGAAATTAAATTATTTATGACATAATTACGATGCAGCGATGACATCATTATTTGACGATTTAATTAAAATGGAAAGATAATGAAAAATATACAGCCTACACATGGACAAAACCAATTGGATGAGTGGATTTCGATGACGTATCACCTTATACATGAATTATACCAATGTGGGACCTTTTGAAACCGAAACACATTTTCAAATAAAGTAATATTTCTTACTTTCCAAAAGTGCCCCTCCTCTCCTCTTATAAAAGGCCCCCACCTCTACCTCTTTTCCCACACCCCTCAAGCCTTTGGCTCGGCCAACCCCTACCCATTTACTCTCTCCAAATCCCTCTCCTCATACTAGAGGATTCCCTTTGGGAAGAATCCTTTCAAAGGAAGCCTTTAGGCTCAAATCAAAAGGAGTTACACTTTTAAAGGTAATTGTTTCTCTCATGTTCATTTGTTTTATTTTGCTTCTCCAACCCCCTAAACTATTTTTTTTTGTAACAACACCAGTATCTTCAATATTCTAGGATGTTGTTATAAGATTTATTCGAGCTACACTCTCACACAACTACATCAAATGGTTAAAGAACATACGGTTTCCGTGGATGGTGAAATTCTGCCTCCCGAAACGATGATTGTTCAATACTCATTTAACACCTTCGAAGGTGGCCATTATGATGTAACTATTTTTATATATGATATATAATATGTTTATGTTTTATTTATGATTCTGTATTTTTCATTTTTGTCTTACCTTTATGGCTTCCATTATGGGTATACGTGATATCTTCATTTAAGGAAGTGCGGACTACCGCCCCCTCAAAGTGATTTGATTCGTTAAATACCATATGTGGGATGTATAAAGGATGGAAATATGATATTATATATGATATTATACTGTAATTATAATATAAATTTATATAATTATTATTCCATTCTATAAAATATGAAATAGAAATGAAAGTAGCGTTCATGCGTACGTACGGCTTACCGTCTCCATGAACGGTTCATTTCATTTCTTACCTATAAATGATTATGTAATGTTATAAATGCATGCATGTACTGGATATATATTACATATATGATATCTAAATAATTAATACAATTCTGGATATAATAAACATTTGGCCACACGAACAACGTGTAATTGTAAGAAGTCCACTTTCGACTTAAGAACCAAATATCGGCAAAACAAATATTATTAACTTAAATGATTACATAATGTGTATGACATGGTAATAAGTGGTATAAAAGTAATAATGAACTTGAAAAAGGTTCATAAGGAATTAGAAATTAACTCAAGTTTATTATTCAGGAGATTAAAGAACGATCGAGTCAAGTCGGACCCGATGTAAGGGATCCTACACCTCTCTTTCTTTTTAAGTACTCTCCTCTATGTCACTTCTTTTAAACTCATCCTTGCAATGTTGGGGGATTTTTTTTATATTAAACTTGCTGTAAATTATATTTTAATATGATGGGATACTCTATTTGATCTCATCAATCCATATTCGGATGTTTTATGTGGCGCCGTTAGGCTGCCGTGTTTTCGTAAGGGATTTTTCATCTCACTTTTATTCCCGTGAGATTTATGCTACATTTGCCACAATTTCCTTTGAGTGGTGTATGTACTACCATTATTCTACTCTTTGTGTAATATAATTTCATTTATGAGTATTTACATCAATTATTTATTTTCCTTCTTTCATGGGGTGTATGTTTTGAAAGATACCCAAGTCGGTAAGGGAACCTTTCACCCTCCTCTTTTTAAAAGACTTCTTTTGTTGGGTCTTTTAATTTACATGTTGTTATGTTGGGATATGTTCTCATATATCCTTATTGATGTAAATTTTATGTCCATGTGATGAGATACAATTTTTATCTCTCATCAACTCATTTTAATGTGATGCCGTTAGGCTGTCAAGGGAACTTTTTAACCCAATTTCGATTTCTTTGGGTTCAACATGTAGTCATTGAATATGACATCCATTGAATATGTGTGAATGACCTTTTATTGTTTTACAATTAATATCCACTTATATTGGGTGTATATATATTTGTCACACATATTTTTGAGATTTATTTGTCCTTAATTTAAGGATACCTTCTTTATAAGGGATTTCATCACATTTGACATTTCTATTGAGGGTTCATTGTTGTTATGCACCAATTCACCCTTATATGGTGTATATACTGTCCTTTGGAGTATTATATCATGAATCCTTTTATTCTCATGATATTATAAAGTTCTGACTAAATGTTATTCCTCGATTATTGTACTCAAGTGTCTCTAATTTTGGTAAAACCCCTTTAACCAAAATATCGTTTTAAATGTTTTAATTATTTGTTCTAATTAATATCCATGTTTTCAAAATGGTTTTAAGGATTTATTTATACGGATATTAATGGTTTAAAATGTTAAAAGCTTCAAGGTGGTATGGGACACTTTGATTCAAAAATCTCTTTATTAAATGTTTTAAATGGTTTTGGAAATGGTTTCTTTTTGAATGGATTCATTATTTCAATATCCTAAAATGTTATATTGTGATTGAAATGTGGAAATGTTATGTTTCCTTTATTCATGTTTATGTGATACGATTATGTTATGGTACTTGGGCATTGTTATGAAGAACGGGTGGTTCCGTGATAAACCAAGGGCGGGTGAGCCCGATATAGCTCTCCAATGCATTGGGTAACGCGAAGGAGTGAAACGTTAAGGTTTCTCCGAAGAGATTTTAGGGAATATACTGTGATGGGTATTCCAAATGTAACCAAGAGGGTTACTCCCTATGTAAGAATGTTATGAATGCCTCAAGTTACCTTTATGTCATATGTTTTCTATGATTTATTGATGATTTGATATGCCTATGTTTTATGGGTAAAGTATGATTTCATTCTTATGTATACATGTACTCATGTTTCCTTCCCATATTTTTATATCCCTTACTGAGCTTTTTATGCTCATCCCAAGTTTTTGAAATGTTTTCCACAGGACAAGGGAAGGGTACATGATGTGATGATAGTGTCAAGGATGTGTCAAGAAAGAATCCATGTTTTATTTTAAATATGTTTCCGTTGATGGGAAGAATGAATACTGTCTTTTATGTAACCACTTTGTTTAAATGTGGAATGTAATGCAGGTGTCATGATCTAATTCTCTAAAACTCTAAACCTGAAAAGATCCTCAATGTGAATTATTCATTTAATTCAATTGTAAGTAAGTTTTAAGGCTGGGGCCTTATAGTTGGTATCAAAGGTCGGTTTAGATAACTTTAGAGGTTAGGGTATTCTTTAAGCATAAGTGACATTACCATAATGGTTAGGATTTCAGAAAGAGTCTTAGTTTTAGATAAAGTGAATGAGTAAGTGTATCATAGTGTTTATCTTCCTCATTAGTACATGATGGTTTTGTTGATATACTCACACTGACCTTTTTGGTTTTAGTAAATGGCTGGATCTAGCAGGCACCAAAGTAACAATGGATGTGAAGGAAACTGTGACAGTTTTTTGAGCAAGCAACTGAATGATATGGGAGCTGTAATGAGAACTCTTTTGATTATCCTCAACCATCTATCTGGAGTCATGATTGACCACCTAAACCTTGGATATTTCTCTAAGGCATCATATATGCAAGAAACAAATCCCTACGGAAGTACAGGTAATAATCATAAAGGTAAGTGTGTTCAAAAACCTATGTGTCAAAGATGTGGAAAGAAACACCTAGGAAAATGTTTCAAAGGGACAGAAATATGCTATAGATGTGGAAATGAAGGTCATAAAGAAAGAACCTGCCATGGAAAAAGGAAGCATCCAGTTGACTCGAGGAAAGGGAAAGAAGTTCTTTGTGAGGGATCAATTGAATGTTTTAAATGTGGTGTGCATGGTCATTATGCAAACACATGTCCTATGAAGAAGTTTCGTGAATGGGGTCACCAAGAGCGTACCAATATTCATTTACCAATACCTAATGCCATTCCGATTGAGGATGAAGAAACTGACAATGACCAATCAAAGGTATGTACTATTTCATGACTATTGTTTTCCTATTTTGGAATCTTAGGATATGATTCATGATTTTGTTTGTAGGAAAGAGGTATTTCGGAATAGGTTGGAAAGGAATGGATAATGGATCATGAAGAATGTTTAATGAGTAAGATGTCAACATATAAGGGCTTCAAGAGTTATGGTGAAATTCTTAAGAGTATCAAGTCTCTTTGAAGATAGGGTTACATTAGAAGACTTTTTATATTATGTGTAACCCTGATGTTTAATATAGGAAAATTTATCCAAGGAATAGTTATCTTTTCTTTTGTGGACATAGTTATAAAGAACCATTTGGGTTTATATGATCCTTACTTTTGAGGTAATTATGGGATACTAAATGTTATAATTGAAGTGAAAGGCATGAGATAAAATTGAGGATAAAATATGTTATGATTATTTTTGAAGATTTTATCTCGTTTTGGGGAATGTTTTGAGAATTATATAGTTTTGGAAAAAGGACAACACGCAGACCGTGTGACATCCCGTCACATCAGGACAAAGCTGCGGGAATCGAACCCACAACCAAAGTGCGACTTGTATTTATCGCCTACCACTGGACTACGTGAAGTCCCTGGTTAGTTTGAATGATTCTTTCTAGTTATATGATTTTATGAATTAGGAGTAAGATGATTTTGGATTATTTATGAAAATGATTAACCTATCATGGAGGATATGTGATTAGGTTAATTACTTTTCAATACGAGACTTTAGGAGCAACTAATGTTGTTTGGAGATAAATGTTACGATTTAACTTGGAAGACTATGTGACTAAATCCTTCAAATATTTGGGTTTCAATATTATATTGGTTTACTTTGAAGAATTTTATGGACAAATTGTTTATCGGATGGTCCTCATTGAACTTTGTGTTTTTTGGACAAATTTTGAGATTAAGAATAGATTTTCTTTTTATAAAGGGTTATCCTTTTCTGGATTATCTGACATTGTACTAACCTTTTTGGTTTTGGTTATGGTTAAGGTCTAATGATATGGGAAGTATATAGTTCTCTTTTGTGGATTAGGTGATTCTCTAGAAGTTGTTTATAGTACTCTTAATGCGAACAAGTCTCCCTAAATACTCGTCTTTTGGAAAAAATATGAGTTTGACTAAGGAATCTAGTAAAAGTTGAAAGTCAACATGATAAGTGATTATGCTTCCTTATGAATAAATTCCTCAATAAAAAGTAACTTAAAACAAAAATGTTGTCTATTAACTTTTCCTACTGGGGAATCGAATACCGTTTAACCCATCACAAGTTTGTGATTTTCTCGTTTTTAACTTTCTCCTAAACATGTTTTCTATCACTCTCCATTAGAAAATGACCCTATGTTTTCTCCTCCAAGTCCATGTTTTCCTACATGGAGTCCTAGTATGGGTTAAATCGGGTGACCTCTGTGCTTATCTTTCTTTATTTTAAAGTGATTGTTTTACCGACTCTTGTTCCGATGTGGGACTTTCAAGGATGTTTCCAAGCGAAATTTTAGAATTGCGAGGACGAAATTCCCAAAAGGGGGGAAGGATGTAACACCCCAGGTAAATAAAGAATAGACATTTTCATATTTATCCATATTTGTGAATAAAATATTAATATGACTTTAAAGGGGACGCTATGCTCGATGGCGTACCCAACACGCAACAACGAGTTTCTTGGGAATCTTACGTTGCACTCTAATAATAAAATAATATTATTTTAAATGGTAGTTAACATGTAGCCGTTATAATGGCGGGAATGGATATAAATAACTAAAATATGATTATATATGTTTTTTTAATGTTTTTACATTTATCCAATAAAAGCTAAAGGCTTAAAATACGGAAAGAATTAAATTTTAGGTGTATATGCCCTAGTTTCCACTAAAGGTTCACTTATCGCCTTTTAATGGAGAACTGTCATTAAATATAGTTTTGATCACTCTTATACATTCTTTCGGACCAAATAAAACTCTTATTAAGAATCGGGACATCAAATTTTACTTTGTGTAATTTTTTGGTATTTTTCCGATAAAGTTAATTTTTTAATGAATAGTGTAGAATGTTGTGTTTTAATTAAAAACCTCTTTTTAATCTAATTTATTTATATGATTAGATAATATTTTGAATTGGTTTGATTTCACTTTGAAATCAGACTTAAACTAGTGTCAATCTTTTGATACTTATTGTTTTATAAAAACCCGCTATTTGCTCTGACAGCGGGAATTAATTATTAAATTAATTAATGTGACTAATATGTTTTGAATTTTGTAAAATAGACTACATTTTTGAATTCGGAATATCAAATATAGCTTAGGGTGAATTTTTGGTAATTTTCTGAAAAACTTCAATTTTTGATGAATAGTGAAACCACTAAGTGGTACTTATAAAAACTGATTTTTCATTTAAATGAAATTTTTCCATAATTGTGTTTTGATTTTCAAAAAATCCGACATACATGGTTGTCATTAAGAAGTAAAATGTGGTTCAATGAGATTAAAATAATTTTTTGGTGAATAGTAACTTATTAAGTTTTTAATCGCGATTAGTAGTAATTAGTGTAGTTTAAGGTATAAATAATGCTTTAATGATATGAAATGACCTAGACACATGTCCCAACCTTATTGGTTGTGTCATGGACGACCAAGACAAGCCATGGGTCAACTTGGGTACCCCATGGATCCACTTTTGTTGGGAAATGACATAAATTACTTTTTATTTAATGTTAAAGAGAAAATGACACAAACATAATATGTTTTACGAAAACAATTTTTAAGTGGGGTTATACAAGTCCAACGTTTAATTATAAATAGTCATTGGAAAGATAAAACGATTTACTATATCATAGTATTTGTTTTATAATTTTTAGACATTAAAGAAATTAAATTATTTATGACATAATAATGATGCAGCGATGACATCATTATTTGACGATTTAATTAAAATGGAAAGATAATGAAAAATATACAACCTACACATGGCCAAAACCTATTGGATGAGTGGATTTCGATGCCTTATCACCTTATACATGGATTATACCAATGTGGGACCTTTTGAAACCGAAACACATTTTCAAATAAAGTAATATTTCTTACTTTCCAAAAGTGCCCCTCCTCTCCTCTTATAAAAGCCCCCCACCTCTACCTCTTTTCCCACACCCCTCAAGCCTTTGGATTGGCCAAACCCTGCCCATTTACTCTCTCCACATCCCTCTCCTCATACTAGAGGATTCTCTTTGGGCAGAATCCTTTCAAAGGAATCCTTTAGGCTCAAATCAAAAGGAGTTACACTTTTAAAGGTAATTGTTTCTCTCATGTTCATTTGTTTTATTTTGCTTCTCCAACCCCCTAAACTATTTTTATTTATTTTTTTTGTAAAAACACCAGTATCTTCAATATAATATTATGTTGTTATAAGATTTATTCGAGCTACACTCTCACACAACTACATCAAATGGTTAAAGAACATACGGTTTCCGTGGATGGTGAAATTCTGCCTCCCGAAACGATGATTGTTCAATACTCATTTAACACCTTCAAAGGTGGCCATTATGATGTCACTATTATTATATATGATATATAATATGTTTATGTTTTATTTATGATTCTGTATTTTTCATTTTTGTCTTACCTTTATGGCTTCCATTATGGGTATACGCGATATCTTCATTTAAGGAAGTGCGGACTACCGCCCCCTCAAAGTGATTTGATTCGTTAAATACCGTATGTGGGATGTATAAAGGATGTAAATATGATATTATATATGATATTATACTGTAATTATAATATACCTTTATATAATTATTATTCCATTCTATAAAATATGAAATAGAAATGAAAGTAGCGTTCATGCGTACGTACGGCTTACCGTCTCCATGAACGGTGCATTTCATTTCTTACCTCTAAATGATTATGTAATGTTATAAATGCATGCATGTACTGGATATATTTGAAATATATGATATCTAAATAATGAATACAATTATGGATATAATAAACATTTGGCCACACGAACAACGTGTAATTGTAAGAAGTCCACTTTCGACTTAAGAACCAAATATCGGCAAAACAAATATTATTAACTTAAATGATTACATAATGTGTATGACATGGTAATAAGTGGTATAAAAGTAATAATGAACTTGAAAAAGGTTCTTAAGGAATTAGAAATTAACTCAAGTTTATTATTCAGGAGATTAAAGAACGATCGAGTCAAGTCAGACTCGAGGTAAGGGATCCTACACCTCTCTTTCTTTTTAAGTACTCTCCTCTATGTCACTTCTTTTAAACTCATCCTTGCAATGTTGGGGGATTTTTTTTTATATTCCACTTGCTGTAAATTATATTGTAATATGATGGGATACTCTATTTGATCTCATCAATCCATATTCGGAAGTTTTATGTGGCGCCGTTAGGCTGCCGTGTTTTCGTAAGGGATTTTTCATCTCACTTTTATTCCCGTGAGATTTATGCTACATTTGCCACAATTTCCATTGAGTGGTGTATGTACTGCCATTATTCTACTCTTTGTGTAATATACTTTCATTTATGAGTATTTACATCAATTATTTATTGTCCTTCTTTCATGGGGTGTATGTTTTGAAAGATACCCAAGTCGGTAAAGGAACCTTTCACCCTCCTCTTTTTAAAAGACTTCTTTTGTTGGGTCTTTTAATTTACATGTTGTTATGTTGGGATATGTTCTCATATATCCTTATTGATGTAAATTTTATGTCCATGTGATGAGATACAATTTTTATCTCTCATCAACTCATTTTAATGTGATGCTGTTAGGCTGTCAAGGGAACTTTTTAACCCAATTTCGATTTCTTTGGGTTCAACATGTAGTCATTGAATATGTCATCCATTGAATATGTGTGAATGACATTTTATTGTTTTACACTTAATATCCACTTATATTGGGTGTATATATATTTTTCACA
Organism: Viscum album; assembly: GCA_963277665.1. NCBI lineage: Eukaryota > Viridiplantae > Streptophyta > Magnoliopsida > Santalales > Viscaceae > Viscum > Viscum album. Next base: position 404,935,856 of record OY728142.1, read on the forward strand.
CATATTTTTGAGATTTATTTGTCCTTAATTTATGGATACCTTCTTTATAAGGGATTTCATCACATTTGACATTTCTATTGAGGGTTCATTGTTGTTATGCACCAATTCAACCTTATATGGTGTATATACTGTCCTTTGGAGTATTATATCATGAATCCTTTTATTCTCATGATATTATAAAGTTCTGACTAAATGTTATTCCTCGATTATTGTACTCAAGTGTCTCTAATTTTGGTAAAACCCCTTTAACCAAAATATCGTTTTAAATGTTTTAATTATTTGTTCTTATTAATATCCATGTTTTCAAAATGGTTTTAAGGATTTATTTATATGGATATTAATGGTTTAAAATGTTAAAAGCTTCAAGGTGGTATGGGACACTTTGATTCAAAAATCTCTTTATTAAATGTTTTAAATGGTTTTGGAAATGGTTTCTTTTTGAATGGATTCATTATTTCAATATCCTAAAATGTTATATTGTGATTGAAATGTGGAAATGTTATGTTTCCTTTATTCATGTTTATGTGATACGATTATGTTATGGTTCTTGGGCATTGTTATGAAGAACGGGTGGTTCCGTGATAAACCAAGGGCAGGTGAGCCCGATATAGCTCTCCAATGCATTGGGTAACGCGAAGGAGTGAAACGTTAAGGTTTCTCCGAAGAGATTTTAGGGAATATAGTGTGATGGGTATTCCAAATGTAACCAAGAGGGTTACTCCCTACGTAAGAATGTTATGAATGCCTCAAGTTACCTTTATGTCGTATGTTTTCTATGATTTATTCATGATTTGATATGCCTATGTTTTATGGGTAAAGTATGATTTCATTCTTATGTATACATGTACTCATGTTTCCTTCCCATATTTTTATATCCCTTAATGAGCTTTTTATGCTCATCCCAAGTTTTTGAAATGTTTTCCACAGGACAAGGGAAGGGTACATGATGTGATGATAGTTTCAAGGATGTGTCAAGAAAGAATCCATGTTTTATTTTAAATATGTTTCCGTTGATGGGAAGAATGAATACTGTCTTTTATGTAACCACTTTGTTTAAATGTGGAATGTAATGCAAGTTTCATGATCTAATTCTCTAAAACTCTAAACCTGAAAAGATCCTCAATGTGAATTATTCATTTAATTCAATTTTAAGAAAGTTTTAAGGCTGGGGCCTTATAGTGGTTGCACATCTCATAAGACAATTAATAAAGATCTTATTACATGTGTAAAATATGATAAAGAAGGAGGTGTCAAGTTTGGAAATGATGAAGGCCTAAAGATTATTGGCGCAAGAAAGTCCAAGTTTGGGGGCAAAGAGATGAGACGTGCTGATGTCTTAGTAGTAGAAGGCCTTAGTCACAATTTTCTTAGCGTTAGTCAACTATGTGATTCAGGACATTATATAAGGTTTACTAAAAAGATATGTGTCATCAAAGGAAGAGACAGGGATGTAGTTCTATAGGGAAAAAGAACAAAGGGAAAACTCTACCTAGTAAGTGGAGAAGAAGATATGTGTTTACAGTTCAGAGAGGAAGAAAACAAGTTGTGGCATAAATGACTTGGTCATCTTTTCCAACCATCCCTGGATGATTTGGTGAAGTGTGATGCAGTAAGAGACCTCCCTAAGCTATCATGTGATCGTACTCACATGTGCGATGCATGCCAATATGGGAATCTTATCATAAAGACAAATAAGTAAAAGGGAATGAAGTCAACAAGAGTGCTCTAATTGGTGCATGATGATGTTTTTGGTCCTATCACACCAAGAGAAATCGACGAAAAGAGGTACTACGTCCTTTTTATTAATGAATATTGAAAAATGGCATGGGTATTTGTCATTTTCCATATGTCGGATGTGTTCAGATACTTAAAACAGTACCGTAGAGAGTGTGAAAGGATGCTTGGATAGAAAATTTTGAAGCTTCGTACTGACAATGGTAGAAAATTTACAAATAGTTAGGTTGAAGGATATCTAGAGAAACATGGGATAAGGCATCAAGTTTCATCAGTAAGAACTCCCCAGCAGAATGGAGTGGTTGAAAGGAGAAATCAAATCATTAATAATATGGCCAGAATGATAATCATTGAAAAATTCCTACCAGAGAAATTTTGGAAGGAAGCATTTTTGACATCAGTCTAAATTTCTAACAGGGCTTTGTTGTGTCCGAAGGAAGGAAAGACTCTGTACAAGATGTGGTATGGAATGAATCCAACGGTGAAATACTTTCAAATATTTGGAAGTATGTGCTTTATCCTCAACAAGGAAAAAAATTGGAAATATGAGTCACAAGGGGATGAAGGGATATTACATGGCTAATCAAGAAAAAGTAAGGCATATAAATGCTTTAACAAAAGGCTAGGAAAAGCAGTTGAGAGCAATGATGTAACTTTTTAGAGAATGAGGAGATCATTCAGCAATGCATTGACCAATTTATTGATGAAAGCGATGAGGAAGAAAGCAATGTAAGGGGATCAAAAGTATATAATGTTGATTCAGAAGAAGATACTGATGATGAGCATGAGGAAGTAAAATCTGTATCTGCACAAAAGCCAATGAGTCGAGCTGAAATTGAAAGGAAAAATATCATTGGTGATCAGTCGGCTCCAGTTTAGATAACAATAATGAAATCATTACAGCAGACATCTTTACTATCAAAGGTTGAGCCAAAATGCTTTGCTGATGCAGCTAATATGAAAACATGATTTAGGCAATGAATGAAGAGCTAGATCAGATTGAGAAGAATCAGACATGGGAGATTGTTTCGAGGCCAGCAGATAAGAATGTCATTGGGACTTAATGGGTCTATCGCAATAAGATGAATTAATATGGCACAGTGATTCAGAGAAAATCATGACTAGTGTACATGGGATACTCCTATATAGAGGGAATAGATGTTGATGAGATATTTTCATAGGTTGAGAGAGTAGAGACAATAAGATTATTTCTATCCATTGTAGTGCAACAGGAGTTCAACATTTTCCAGATGGACATCAAATATGCATTTTTGAATGTGGTTCTAGAGGAAGAGGTGTATATTGAGAATCCAAATGGTTTTCTCATTCATGAGGATGAGAATAAGGTTTGCAGACTGAAGAAGGTGTTGTATGGACTGAAACAAGTACCAATAACATGGTACTCGAGGCTTGATCAGTACTTGAATAAGCTTGGTTTCCTGCGTGGGGAGTTGATTACAATCTATATTTCAACAAAAAAAAGTAATAAAAGGATTATTGTCTTGGTTTATGTCGATGACAAAATATTTGGTAGATCAGTTGAACCTTAGTGCCGACAGTTTTCTGAATTCATGAAATGTGAGTTCTCAATGTCAATGATTGGAGAGATAACATTTTTTCTTGGTCTAAAGGTGACACAAGGAAGGAATGGAACATTCATTTCTCAATCCAAAAATGCCAAGGAGGTTTTGAAAATATTTGGAATGTAAAATTCTAAGGAGATGAAGACTCTGGTTGCTACCCGGATTAAATTATCAAAAGATGATAATGGCAAGTCAGTTAATATCACAGAATACAGGCAAATTATTGACTGTTTTTTATACCTAACAACAACAAGACCTGATATTGTTTTCACCACATGACAAGAAACACATTACCAAAGTAATCCAAAATAAATCCACATGCTCGCAGTCAAAATAATACTTTGATATATCAAAGGCACCATGAATTTCGGTGTTATGTATAATGACAAATCTCATCCAGTGTTATTGGGATATACAGATGCAGATTGGGCCAGATCAGCAGAGGACAGAAAATCAACGTCAGGAGGTGCATTCTATCTTGCAGGATTGTGTATTTCTTGGCTAAGCAATAAATAAGATTGCATTTCATTGAGCACCACAGAGGCTGAGTATATTGAGGCCACTCAATAATGAACACAATTATTGTGGATCAAGCAGCATCTTGAAGATATGAGAGTTGAAGTGAAGTCTCCGATCGGAATTGAGTGTGATAACTCAAGTGCTATCAATCTTAGCAAAAATCCAGTTCATCACTCAAGGACAAAGCACATTGAGATCAAATATCATTTCATCAAGGAGAAGGTGGAGCAAGGGCTTGTGAAGTTGGAGTATGTGCCTATAGAGCTACAGGTTGCAGATATTATGACAAATGCCTTACCCAAATAAGCTTTTGAGAGGCATCGACTGGCTCTGGGAGTCCATTCGACTCCCCACACTTGAAAAGTGTGGATGTGGGACCACTCCCCTCTCCCCGAGGTATGGTGTGTTTTTCCCTCAAGTACTGATATGTGTTTTTACCCTACTCTAGACTGAAATGGAGTTCCCTTTGGTTTCATTGACAAAGGGGGAGAATACGTGAGAATACGTGATAAAACATGGTTTTTCAAGGGGGAGAAAATATCTTAGTCAAGACATGGGGAGAAGCTGACAGGTGGATCAACGAGATAGGGGGATCAATAAGATAGGGGAGAAAATTAAATAAAATGATGCTATATGTGATCGATCAAAAAATAGATATCACGACAGCTGAGGGTCATGATAAAAGTAGAAATTTCAATTGGTATCAAATTGGTATCAATACTGGTTTCATAAACGAAGTGACTCATTGATGAACATTTCATGATACTCTTGTTTTTCATGCCGAGCATTTCCCATGTGGTCTTGGAGTATGTGTTGAGTAAATATTTGATTGTTATCTATATCGTAAGAGGCGAATGGTGGCTGAAGATGAATAAATCCTTAATGAGGTATCAAAAATGAAGAATTGTTTTGAGAAGAGTTGTCAACAAACCCAAAGGGGGAAATTAATGGGAAAAATCCTTCAAGGTATCATTGAATCATTTTGGAGATGATTGTGTTTGTTAACAATGCAGGAAATGTTGTGTTTGTTGACAAAGCGAGTCTCAATGACTCAAAATGTTGACAAATGGGGTTTTCCTGGAGAATGGGGAAAGGTGTTTTTAGAAAAAGGAGTTTTAATCTTGTCTTAAGGGGGTTTCTAATGTTGTACGCTGGGATTTTTTAGAATTCATAAAATAAAAAATTTGGCAAAGGAAATGTGGCGCGCAAGTCCTAAAGTGGAGCACAAGTGTGGCACATAAGTCTTCCTCGCAAGTATGGCGCACAAGTGTGGAGCACAAGTCATATTTCAAGATCATCATATCAAAATATGAAAAAGAAAAGAAAGAGGAGTAAATGTACTAAAATGGTGCGCAATCCTGCCGCACAAGTATTGCGCGTAAGTGTGGCGCGCAAGTCATATTTCAAGATCATCAAATCAAAATATGACAAAGGAATGAAAGAGGCGCTCAATTCCTAAAATGGCGTGCAAGTGTGGCGCACAAGTGTGGTGCGCAAGTGTGGAGTTCAAGTCCTAAAAATTCCTATAAATAGACGGCTACTCTCCTCATTTATTAATGAGCTCAACACTTAGAGAAAGTCCGAGCTCTGATCACGCAAGTGGAAGTGACGAACAAGTTCAGTGTGCACGCAAGTGGGGCGCGCAAGTGTGAGGGGAAAGTGTGATGCGCAAGTGTACCGCACAAGTGTACTACGCAAGTGTACCACCCACGTTTTCCATGAAAGTGTGATGTGAAAGTGTATCTATGTAGCCATAAAAGTGTGCTTCGCAAGCTGTGTGGCGTGAACGTTTGGTGCGCTAGTGTGGAGCGCAAGTGTGGTACACAAGTTGGTTTTTCCGCAACGAAGGCATAGGCTGTGGACTAGTAAAAGGGGCACAGAAGTCACCCTAGGGTTGTTTGAAAGTTTGAAATTGCCCAGAACTTCTATGGTAAAGTGGTATTCATTAGTGGATGAACTTTGAACTTCAATAGAGCATCTATAAATAGTTGAGGATGCATTCTTTCATACAAATGAAGAGACCCACAGGTCTATAAACTGTGAGTGGATCCTTTGAAGAAGCAATGAGCTCACTTCAGTTGAGAGAGTAGTGAGTTCTCAAATTATGAGTTGTTGTAAACTAGGAGGGACAATGAGTCCACTTCAAACTTGTATACAACAGTGTGCTTATAGTAGAATTGGTACATCCACACACTACCAGTGTATGCTCCTTGGATGTAGCACAGTGAGGGTGAACCAAGTAAAAATCACTATGTCCTGTGCATGATATACGTTTTATTCATACTCTACATCGGAAATGAGAGGGAAGAGGGTTTTTTCTAACATCAAAACAAGATCAAAAGGTGTATTTGTTTTAATCATTCATACCCTAATTCACCCACAACCCAGGGTATCTAGCCTAGTGGACCCAACATCATGAAATGGTACATGAGAATTATATGAAATGGGTGAGCCCAATATAGATTATATGAAGGGTTATATCCTATTATAGTTCACGATTGAGCTCGAAATAGGTTATACAAAGGGTTGATCCCCATTATAACTCATGGGTGACCCCAATATATCTTATACGAAGGGTGATCCCCACTATAGATCTTAAATTTGGAAGTCAACCATATGGTTATTCAAATTGGAAGATGTTTGAAAGGGTTTTATGTATATTATTATCTAAGTAACCAAAAATATTTTTTATTACTTTCTATTGGTTTTACAATTTTTCATTAAAATAAAGTATGATGGTTTATTCATGTGATTTTTTTGTTCCATCCATTCAAAGAACATTTAATGGGTTTTCAGGTTTTAACTAGACTAACAATTTTATTTATTTTTAAGTACCTTACTTATCTTATTGTGCTCATCCTACGATTTTAAATGGTATAATAGGATTTAATGGAGAATAGAGTCAAGGATGGAATCTTTAAAAAGTTATGAGGATTAAAATAAAAATAAACCATGTTTCTTTTTAAATGTTTGTATGTTATAGAAGAAATGAATATTGTTGAAAGTGTCCACTTCATATTTCTATATTTTTTATATAATAGTTATGGACTAATTATCTAATGATCTAAACCTAAAAATATAATCAATGTAAATTATTGACACAACTCAAAATGATTCCACTTTTAAAGGATGGGGCCTTATATTAGTGGCACTAGGGTAATCAAGTATATAATGATCCTTTATTGCATCAGAATTTTTGAGGTTGTTTTTGATGGCCATACCCATACTCCTAGATTTCAGTACTCATAAAAAATGTACATGAAATTACATGATTGATTCTATATATAAAATCAAAGATAAAAAAATATTAATTACAAAATAAAATTTATTATTTCATATATTAGATCCATGAAATATTTTAATGTTTATAGATTTATAAATTTAAGACAAAACATGAAATTAAAAATATTTTTTTGTATCAAATGTAAAAATTTACCATTATATACAGAAATAATTAATACATTAAATGTATTCAATATCTGTAAAAAATTATTCAAATTTATTTTCCTTCCAAACATTTAATACAAACTAATTTTCCACATAACCTAGGGGAATATTAACATAAATAAGGGATGAGATCTACTACTCATTAATGAAATCATATAACTAAGGCAAAAATGAAATAAAAATAAAATTATTATTATAGTATGAATATGTAAATAACACGAATCCATAATCAAAATGAAACATTAATTATATTATATCAATAAATGTAAATTAAAACATGTAAATCAGTAATACTGATCTCATTCCAATACAATGCAAAATGTTATTCACAAAAAATCTATAGTCAAGGACTTATACTAATACAAATTACTTTTCATTGAGACCATAATCAAGAAATCATATTTTCAAGGATTTGTGATAATATAATATCCTCTTTGGGAAGAGGAATACACTAAAACCTAAGCTGTTTTGTCTCATGATACATGTCTATGTATCAAGGGTCTAATAATGTTGGGTTGCACCTGTCACCAGCTTATATCCAATACATTCAATATAATATAAAATTAACAAATATTACATAATAAACATTAAAAATAATCATCTATGCTGAAATAAAAACATAAATAACACCAATAATTTTACCTATTTCAATAAATGGGATAACCTAATCATAACCCACTTAGAGGAAGAATACATATAGATAAATAAAACCTAGTAAACTTTCCAATGACAATATGTATTTAAATAATAATATTTTTACCAATTTAAATAGGATATAATTATTTATAGTTGAACACCATCCATTTTGAGTTACCTTTAATGTAATGTTCACATTATACAGAGAAATGGGTATACAACTAATGCAATGTTGAAATAATATCACTATAATCCATTTAGAAAAAGAAAGTCAATAATTTTAATAGAAAATATACCTTGAAGTGATAAATATTTTTAAAAGTGTTCATGTGGTAGGAATGTATATTTTAAAAAATATAGAATACCATATAATATCATCAAAGGGTAAAATATACCCAACTTATATGAAATAATATCAAACAATGATCATAACTATATGAATAAAATTTGAGTTACCAAAAATCCATAGTAATTAGGAAAAAATAAATCAAAAATACAGATGAATAAAATAAATGATTTGGATAATAAATCCCATAAAATAAAAATATTAGGATAAAATATATCCATGGGAAGTGAATACACCAAAAAAACATGGTGTACATAATGTATTATGTCTCAAAAAAACAGAATTGAGATCAAGAAAAACAATGTGACAAGAGTAAAAATTTAATAAAAACCCCTTCAAAGTGGGGGCCAATAATTAAAATTAAAATAAAATTATTAAAATATAATTCATGATATTATATCTCAAATATTCAGTATGTATACCACATAAATAAAATTTGGTGCACAATACCAAACACGTTGAAAAGAATGAAATTTGAGAAGAAACCCCTAAACTATTTTCTTGAAATCCTAGTAACACAATTTAACCTTTTAAATCATAGAAATTTTTTTCAAAATAACATAATTAATAACCCTAATTTTATCCATTTTCATTTCAAATTTTAATAAACAATCATTCTTTACATTAATTATTTTGATTTTCCACATTGGGATTTTATAGTTTTGGTCATTTGTATTAGTTTAATATTAGTAGTGTCCATGTCAATTATTCTTTCAATGTTCATCATTAATATAACATAAAAGAAAGAAGAATATTTTTTTACAATATATTATATAAATTTATAATTTAATTTCATGTTAGATTTAGTTATGTACTATGATGATGAAATCAACAATGATCATGTTTCAGTGCTTCATAATGAAAGAGATGTGTTTTCTCAATTAATGATTTAAATATTGATATAACCTTACCATAACCAAAACAGAATTGTATATTAATTTATATAATATTATATAACTATATAGTTTCTCATAGTTTTTCTTGATATAAATTCATTATATTTTTCAATTATGTGGTCTAACCAATTAAAAAATGAACATACCCTTATTTAATGAAGGATTATGAGGCGGTTTATTTCTAATATAATTTTAATAAAATATTAGTGATATTACACGGTTCTTATTAATGTGATATATCAAAATTATAAGGGTTTATATGAAGAATTAATGGATAATTAAACATTTAATAATTTAAATAAAATATTATCCTCTTGGCATGATTATTTTAAATGATTAAATTAATGAAGATTATTTTTTATCATATCATTAATAGGTTATATAATTTATCATACCATAACCTTAATGAAATAACAAAAAACATATTTTCCCTTTAATTCCATCACTATATCCATCCTTGAGATGTGGTAAATGAAAATGAAACATGTTACGCCATGGTGGTGGTAGTCCGTATAATGCAAAAATGACGGTTTTTTATTAACAGATAGGGAATATGAATACAAAATGATAATAATAAGAAATATAATAACATTAATGTATATATTTGTTTCTAATATAATTATATTTTTATGGTTTTAATGCATTTTAAATAAATTTTTACGAATAAAAACTATGGAGTTGAAAACACACACATTAGGGACTTGGATTTACCTTCGAAGTATCCTTCAAATTGAAGGGATTTTGAAAAAAAATAGTTACTAAGGAATTATGTTCTTGGGTTTGAGTTATATAGGGAGTAAAATAAAATAGTTTAAATTAGTAATTCTAGGGTAATGTTTTTCTTGAATTGGTGAAGATATCACCCTTTTATAAGTGAAAGAAAGTGATGTTTTGGAGACACCTTTAGATATTTCAATAATTTCAAGATACAAATCATGTTTCAAAGGCTAAAAATTAGAAATAATATAATGGTAAAAGTTTAATGGTCAATAAAATTCTCATCCATTCGTTTATAGGAATGTTTTTAAATTTTAATGTCTTTTACATTAGGTTAAAATCAATTTACCCCCTTTAATTTTATATTTATAATTAATTTATAACCGTATTAATTGATTTTAATGACATAGATTACTGTTGATAATTTTATATAATTTTATAATAATGATTCAAAATATAAAATTATTCTATAAAATACAAATTATAAAGGTGTGAAAAGTAAATTTTAAAACAAACACACATCATTGTGTAAAAACCATTTCCTAGAAAAATAATGTTTTAATTATTTAAAATTATATATTAGATAAAATTATCATGGTAAATAAATTTAATGATATAAATTGTTTTATAATGAATTGAATTCATTTTATATGTGTAATATTTTAAATTTTAACTGATCCTTGCTCCTATTATAGTGAGTAAATTATAAGTTTTTTATGTAAAAAATTATTTTTTCAATAAAAATCACCCTTGTATTTTTATAGAATGTGTAGGAGTAAAGTGGGTTTTAAAAAGGTTGTATAAGGGTAAATTTTATTGAATAAGGGTAAGAACATTTCATAATTATTAACTTCATTCATGTGTGTAAGGATAACATCTAACCCTTTTTAAATTTTAATTTTTCTTTCGTTTATTTTACAATCTTTTACATTTTGTCTTTTTTGTTCTACTTTCTTCTTCCTCCACACATCGCTGTAACCCCTTTATCACACCATTAAACAAAAAAATCAGGTGAATCACTCAAATTTTGATTCTTTTATGATTTTAATGCCTTAATGTGTTCAAATTAAACTCCTCACATTCAAATTTTTTGTTGAAACACAAATTAAATCAGTGTTTTTAATTTTTGGTTTGAAATGTGGTGAACACACATGATTAGTGTTATAAGATAGTTGAAAAATTCTATTTTCAGTATTGGATGATCTATATGGGTCTGTGTGTCTTTACATCTCCTTTTTACATGGTTGGTGAAGCTTTGTTGATTTTATTTTGGTGTTCTTCCCAAATCTAGTCACAACTACACTCCTTGGGTGTTGTTCATATGAGTTAAAATATGTTGGTTTTATTTTCATTTTTTTAGTCTGTATTTTCTCTTTCCAAAAATCTATATTATTTTAACAAATTTATAATTATGTGATAAAACTAAGATTAATCAATGTATGTATTTTTTAAAATATAAAAACACAATTACATATAATTATAAAAAAATAATAATATTTAATTACCAAAAGATAATTATATTGAATAATCAAAGGATAATATATAAAAAAATATCAAATTATAATTATATAAAATTATATAAGTAAAATATATAATTTTTTTTCAAATGATAATTGCATGAAATTATTAAATGATAATAAAAAAATATCAAAAGATATTTATGTGAAATTATTAAATGATAATTATAATGAAATTATTAATAGATAAATACATTGAATTATCAATGAATAATTTATGAAGAATTATTAAATTATAATTATGAAAATTATCATTGAATAATTATATAGTTTGATAAAAGAAAAAATAAAATGAACTATCACATACTTTCTTCGATTAATCTGGGGAAATATATATTATGGAATGTGGTTTTATATTTTTTATCAATGATATGACACCTAAAATATATATTTGAAAAAAATGATAATTTGAAAATTATCTAGGAGATAGAAAGTATAATCAATTATGATATTTTATTTCTTTTTTAATCAAAGTATCTAGATTTTGTTTTAGGAACCCTTGATGATCCTAGAGTATTGATGTGTGGAAAACTACGATAGGAGGATGTTCTATTAGTTATAGAAGTTTCCGCTCTATATTTTTAACCAAACATGATGGTGTATTGCTGATGCTGACATTCATGAATTTGAGTTAGGAAGTTCATTACATTTTTGGGGCTCCCATTTACACATTTTTCATCTTATAATTTATTATGTCAACATAACTGATAACAATGATTGATTGTGATCAAATGTGTGTGTGTGTGTGTGTAACCTATGAGGCTCATTATAACTATATACAGAATGATATTTTTTTGGTAGTTTTTTTATGTTTGATACTGATCACATGTGTGTAAAATGAAACATTATTTATCATTATGCTATTCATACCTCAAATATTGTGCCTTATTATGTGTGTTAACTTGAGTGGAGGTGTTGTTCTTGGAACTAGGACTAGGTAAACCATCATGAGATGATTGTCCCTTAGAGGGGTTTGTGTGTGTCTTGTGATTATGGTGATGATATACCTTATTATAGGGTATGAATATGATTATTCCATGGAATGCAATGCTGGGTGTGAACTACATTCCTAGTCGATTCCAAGTATTGTGTTTCTCGATGCCTAATTTATTTGTGAGTTGTAAAATAAATTCCTAGTTGATATACAAGTAATATTTCATACATGTGACCTAAGGAAGCCAAGTTTTATATACACCATATTCCATGAGGTTTTTGAGAATCATATTATCTAGCCATGTGATTAGTTTTGATTACTACTGGCTTATCCTTGTTATCCTTTCGGCATGGAGAAAACGAAAGCACGAATGAGGGTTTTTGGAAGCATAGATACCATAACACAACTCAGTACATGATTCTATTATGTTATTCTTATTATTATTTTGTTATATTCTTGTAGTATACCTATTATACTTGATCACAATTTATTATATAAGAATTAGTGTTTTCCTAACGAGTCTTGCACTCACACACTACTCTAAAATTTCATAACTCTTATTGATTTCCTGAGAGATTCAATAAAGGGAAAGGGACCTTCAGTTTATAGGTGAGTAGAGGATATTTGAGAGATATCATATAGCGAGAGACTCCAAAGGAATTACTATATTATTTTACATTTATCTTCACTATATTCTCTTGTTTTTCTTACCACTTTAGGATTCATTTATTAACTGTATGACATATATGAACATCTATTTATTTAGTTCCATATGATACTATGATCATTATATTATTTATTTTTCTATTTAATTTTTTGTGTGATGACTTGATATTGATGGAATATTCTCCCCACTAATGACCTAAGACCCTCGATACTAGTCTAAATCCTCTTGTGTATGGTGAGGCTCACATGAGGTTATGTATCCTTCTAGATCAGACCTCGTGGTCTGGGTTAGGGTGTTACAAAATTATATCAGAGGAAAATGTTTCTCCTTTTGAATATTTGGACTAAACTAGGACATTGTATAAAGGATATACTTGTATGGGACACTTATAGGGGAGTTCCCATGTTTATGGCCATCACATGTGCAACTAAACTCCAATTTATCATTGATAGGATTTTTGTTACTAACATTATGGTATTTTTAGGTTCATTCAGGAACCATTACTAGGTGTTTCTCTTGAAGATCCTCTCTTAGTGGCTCCCCATCTTTAGCTTCCCTTATGCATCATTGGTGTATCAGCTAGTATTCTATGCATTTAGTGGTAATATTTTTCTCATCCACTACTATCTATAGAGAAGCTTCCATAGTGCTTTATTTGGAGCTAATTATTATCATTAGTCTCTTATAATTCAACTATATCATCACTTCTTCCATTCCTTACCAACTATCACAATAACCCTATTCTCCCATCTCGGTGTCAGGTCAAAGACTTCCAACATATATCCTTCTTTTTTCCATCATATTTTTACGATTCGGGTTTAGAACAAGGGGTTTTTAATGAAAATAGATTAGAATTGACTTCTTCTGTTGTTGTCGATAAAATCATATAGATGGAACTTTGGGGGTGACTATGTTAGTTAAAGGTAGTGTTGTGTACTTTTCATGCTTTAAAGATGGTAATATTATAAGCTTCTATTGAGAGGTTCTTATGTGAGATCATGTGGAAAATAATTTGGTCAGGGTATTTGTAGCGGTGTTCATTGATGGAGGAGGTGCTAGAGGTGGATTGGGCTAGTGATGTGTATAGAAATGAAGATTGAGATATCATCAGGGAATTAATTGATTACTAAAACATGTGGCGTTTTGTTATTGGGAGGTAACAACATGTATTTATGTTGTTTATACCAATATCTTCACTTGGGTTTGGGCTTCTATTCCATGTACGGGCCTTCGGGTCAATGGGAATATAACTACATTGAGCCACGAGACCTATAAGTCATATATTATGGGTAACATGTATAATAACATGATCCAAGTGAACTTCTTGGTTCCTTAAGAAGGTAGTGCATAGAAACTATCAGGTGGGTAGCCATTTTTGAGGGATGGACATGCCATCACTCAATATCCAACCTTCAATCCCCTTACTATGGGATTGAGGGTTTCACTTCCCTTTGAATTCTTCACCTGGAAGGTGATCCAAGTGATGGAAATACAAGAATGACCAGATGGGAATATCGAATGAGTAATGGCTGTGATGTGACCTATCTTATATACCTCCCCCACAATGTAGTTATAGGGGTTCCCTTCCCCAATTCATCACCCCATCATGAAATGAAATTCATGGTTGGGAGAAGTGCATTCTTCAGACTGGTAACATGTTGTGATGGCTTATGGTAGTGGGAAAATTATTGTTTTACTAAAAAAATATTAGGATACTAACATCTCACTTTGGGTCTTAGTGTCAGGTTTCATCTTTTGGACAATGGGCCTTCGGGTAATATTGCATTGGCCCCATTGACCACAGGGCCTCCTGGTCAGGTAAAGGTTACCAATCATCCATTTTTAAAGTGGACTTGTTTTTTTGTTTAATAAATGGGGTCTTAGCTCCAACATGATAACAAAATTACTAGGAATGTAAGTCCACATGCTATATATACATGTTTTTATGCTATAAATTAATTCTTCCATCTAAATTCTTAGAAAAGTGAAATCTATTCGGGATAGATTCTATGTTGCGTGATACATCTGTATTTCATATGCTATTGCGAAATATCATTAGTGGAATCAATTAGTTAAACTAATCATGTTGTTGTGTTAGTATATATATGATGACTATGACTAATGTGTTGGTATGAGGCCTTGGTTAGTGTTAGATGAGTATACATTAGGTTATGAGAAGACTCCGTAGAGAACATTGTTTAATCCCATTGGGTGGTTAAGATCTATGTATGATTGAAATTTTATTCTTGTGTTATAAAGATTTTTACTCATAGAAATTTGGTGGGATCACCAGCTGTGAAGGAGGGTGTACCAAATAAAGTTCTTGAGCATGATTCGGTGGTGTAGGTTGTGGTCTCACATCATCAGTGATTATTTCTAGAAAGGTTCATGGATGACTAAACAAGATACATCTAGATCAAACTCCATCCATCCTCTTAGGGAACTAGGGGACCATAGGATTCTGTGGACTAGGTGGAAATAATCGAGGGGATATTCTATGTTGTTGAGACAATACTAGAGAGAAGATCAAAATTGATATCTTTAGTTCTATATGGGGAGAGTCATGGTCAGGATGGTCAATGTGAGGGACACTATATAGAGGTATTTGAGGACCTATTCTTTAGGGAGTTCTTTCCCAATTTAATGGATCTTGATAAAGAGTCTATGTTTTAAAATCTTTATTATGGATATATAAAAGGATCCAGTTACATTGATTTTTTACTGAACCTCTCTGATTGTCACTGTTTTTGGGTAGAAATGAGGCACAAAAGGATAGAAAGTTCAAAATCTTACATTTACCTGACATTAGGAAGATGGTCAAGATATTTGACCTAGAATCATATACAAGGATATGTATAAGGCATTGACCATCGGGAAGATCACAGTTGATGGTCAAGAAGTTATATTTCCTTAAACTTCCAGTGCTCAAGATAGTGGACGTTTGACTATCGTGTGCTTACCTACAGTGGTGGTATAAATAGGAAGATTAAATACGTATAGAAAATCACAAATATATAGGTAGAGATGATTATTTCTTTTTCTACCCATCATGGAAATTATACATAGTTTTACAACTCTATAATGTTTAAACATTACAGAAGGGTCTACACTATACCCCATAGTCAGTTATGACAATGTATCATGATATAAAATATCTAAAAATTATATGCTAGAGAATCAAGGTTTTGTTTTAAACGGTTTTTAGGATGGAATCAATGATTTTGTTGGGATCCTCAATAGTAGAAATAGATGTTGAGGACTTATAAGATTCTAGGAAATGGTCTTAGATCTAAGGTAGGTCGAGTCTATTCAATGGATTAGACTCCAAAAGATAGTGCTGAGGGACCATCTACTATTTGAGGAACAATATTGATCACATATACTTAATCTAATTCCACATTTGATATATTTTCTTCTCGTTATATTAAATATACACAAGTTATTACTGGACATGACCTACTAGTCATCTTATCCTATGAGTTAGTATCCATTGATAAATCATTGGGAGAGAAAAAAGACTATCTTTGGGGATTCTTAAATTATCCTATAGTCATTGATGGTTATGGAAATAAGGGGGAGTTTGTGATTTTAGAGACAAAAAATTTAATGTGGATCTCATCATGGAAGAACTGACTAGTTTCCATGATCACATTTATTATTACCAGATGTGGGAGTTGTTTACTTAATTTAAGGGAGAGAAGTTACTAATGATTAGAGTGTTGGAATATGGGACTGGTTGTGTTGGTCGAGACATGAGTTAGCTCAGGATGATCACAATTTAGATGGTGGTATTTTATCTTTTGAGGGAATTACTATAAACCCACTTGAGTATTTCCCTAATCATAAAATTATATCTATAATTCTTTATGGATAACATCACAATAAATACACCTGCTAGAGGAGTAAGACCTAGAGTGTGTAGTGATGTGAGAATAACTAACTTGAGGGGACCCGGAACCCAAATGGTTATTGAATGATGATGATGTGATCATGCTATATATGAGATTAGTAGTCCCTACATTCATCATATAGGAGATGATGATATATTTCAATACCTCTAGATGGGTAGAACATCCTAGGGAAACAAATATGTAACATGAATTAAGGTTATATTTCTTGTGTCTAGGAATGAAGAGAACCATTTTATGATTTGATTCTCGATGACTTACCTTCAAGATAATAAAGGTTGAGAAATATTACCTTTGTGGGTTGATATAACAACGTCTTGTTCCCATCTTTTAGTGGGAGGATTTCATAATAGATAGTGTGACAAGGTTACCTAGGACCCCAAGGTTCCATGACACTGTCTACGTTATTATCAATTGGATGAAAATGGATTCTAACCTATAATCAATATATGAAACAAACTCAGTGGACTAGAAATGATATATGTCTATGAGATTATATTATTCCATAGAGGTCCCTTGATCATTTTACCAGATATATATTCACATTTCACCTTTAAATTTTGGTAGGGATTAAAGAAATCCATAGGGAATCACCTAATATTGATCACAACATACAATCATCATATAGATGGAAAACTTGAGCATACAATTCACATACTGAAGTATATACATTGAGATTGAATCATAGAACTTGCTAGATCTTGGGATGATCACTAAACCTTGGTTGAGTTCATGTACAATAACAATTACTAGGATTTTATTCAGATGGAACCATATGAGGTGCTTCAATTGAGGCCATTCTATTCAACACATTTCTACCATATTGCAGGTGAGATAGTGGTTATAAGGTCTAGTTTGATTCAGGGGACCTTCTAGATAGTTCATCTAAACTAGAATAGGTTATTCACTAGTCAGAGTAGGAAGGTATTATATAAATATAGGAGGAGATAGAATTTGGAGTTCTCTATTAGAGACTGGGTTTTATTGTGGTTTTCACCTCATTTGGGGAATCATCATCAATGAAAATAGGTAAAACATGAACCATTGTTTATTGGACCCATCATGACCAAACAATTTGGGAAAGAAACATATCATCTAGAAATTCCTTCTCATTAGAAATGTATACATGATTTTTTAATGTTTCATAGCTATGGAGGTATGTGGGTGATCTAATACATGGTATAGGATGCGGGGACATGGATTTAGAGCCAGATTAATTCTTATTAGAATTTTGTGGTGTAGATCATAGATTAAGGTGAGAAATTCCTTTAAGTGAAGATGATACCACTTGTTTGGATCCTCTAAAGATATGGATGGATCTAGGACGAGATGTTGTTGTGGGAGTCAAATGTTTAATCTTAGTGGTCTGATTTTTTTGATAAATAACACATGTGAAACATATCAAAGACAAGAATTCATTATATGGGGAGAATTATAGTGTCCACAATTTTTACTAATCCTTAAACCCACTTGTGTTAATAAATTAAAAAAATTTATTTGTAAATTTATTTTTTCAGTAAAAATCACACATAATTTTGTTTTTATAACCTAAAAAAGGGAAAATTGGGTTTATAAAGGTTTTGTAAGGGTACCTGACTCTATTTAAGGGTAAAATCAAGATACCTTTATAGAGGATAAGCTCGTGCATAAGGCTAAAATTTTACATTTTTTATAAATTTTATTTATTTTTATTATTTTTTATATTATGTTATTTATTTATTTCTATATTATTTTTCTTCTACACTCCACTAAAAACCCTATATTATTCCCAAAATCCAAAAACCAGAGAAATCATTAAATTTTTTGACTTGTTTAAGATACCAACACCTTAATGGGATGAAATTAAACACTACACATTCAAGATGTAGTTGAAATAAAAATTAAATAATTTTTTTTAAAATTAGTTATTATAAAAAAGGTGAACCATGAGTGTTGATGTGTTGAAAACTATGATAATAATGTCTAAGAGGAGGTGATGTTAGTTGTAGAGGTTTCTACTCAAACTTTAGGACAAAAAGAATGATTTATACTTGATGTTGACACTTATGAAACTTATATAGGATGTTCCCTACCATCTGGGGATATTTTTTTTACAGATGTTCCCATGTTATATTTTTTTATGTAGAAATAACTGGTATCAATGGTTGTTTGTAAATTCATGTGGGAGTGTGTGTAGCCTATAAGACCTATTATGATAACTAATTCCATGAGTTTTTTTTGTAGATTTTTTTTTGTGTTTGATTTTAATCACATGTATGTATGATGGTACATTATTTGTCATGATGATATTCTTACTTTTATTCCTTACCTTGTTACATGTGTTACCTTGATTTGAGGTATCATTCTTGGTGCTCATAATAGGTGGACCATCATGATATGGTTTTCACTTATAGGGGAAGTGTTTGTGACTTGATATTATGGTGAAAATAAACTTATAACAATGAAGAGATAAGATGATAACATGGAACACCATTTTGGGGATTCACTCAATTCACAATTGATTCCAAGAAGAAGGTTTCTATATTCCTAGTTGATTTATGAGGTGTACACTCAATGTATATTTGATTTGCGAGTAGTATATCATACTTGTGGCATGGGGAAGCTGAGTCACATGTACGTATGATGCTATGAGATTGTAAAGAAACGTATTATCTAACCTAATAAATAGTTCTAGGTTCTACAGATATCTTCTTATTATCATTCCAACATAGAGGTGAAGTAGCTATGGATGGGGGTTTTAGGTTGCTTTGATAGTGCATGAACACTCATTATGTTATTGTGTGATGTTATCATTGTAATTTTTTATAATAAACATGATATACCCCTATTATAATTGAGAAAAATTTGTTAAGGTTCCATTGGAGGGTTCCTACTGTGTCATGTGTTCACACCCTACATAGCCATTTCTATGCACTTTTATATTTCATGAGGGATCTGGTGTAGGGAAAGGGAAATTTGGGAGATTAATCTGTAGATTATCTTTGAGTGGTTTGTAGACTATTATAGACTTAGTAGGAAACACTATTTTATTTATTGTTTATCTACAGAGTATACTCTTGGTTTTTTTACAACATTGGGAGCCATTTATTACCTATATAACATGTATTATATTTTATTTATCTAGTTATACAATATACATTGAATGGTATATAATTTATTATTCTATTTTTTATTTCTTCCATGACTTGATATTGTGGGCAAAGTCTCCCTACTTATGAACTTAGTCCCTTGCTACTATTTGGTATCCTCTTTCATACGAGGAGGCATGGATAAGGTAATGTGAACCTTTAGATCAGACCTGGTAGTATGTTTTAGTGTGTTACATGAGGATTCAAAATCAATATAAAACAAAACCTAAACTTTAAGATACTTGACTTAAATAAAAGAGAGAAAATCATTTTTTTTATTAAGGTAGCATTTTAATTAATTATAAAAATGTTACCCGAAGGTTTTCTAAGTTTAGTAAATATTTTAAATAGAATAATTTTAGTCATAAAATATATATTTGATTAATTATAAGGTTTTAAAATATTATATGTTATGCTTATATAGTGATAAAACCATGGAAATTATATTTTTCACAAATCACACATTTCTCAATTAAAAATAATCCTTTTAGAAAATTCTCAAAAATTCATACGAAGTAAATTATTATAAAAGGAATTAAAAAATTAAGTTCATTTTTATTTAATTCAAATTAAAAAAACATTGATATTTTATTTTCAAATAAAATAAAAAGATGTAACGAAGAACCTTTTTTATCATAAAATGAAATTCCAAAATGTTAACTGATATTAGTATAATTTCATATCATTTAACAAATAAATATATTTTAAAAAATTATTGAGATCAAACATAATTTATCAAGAATAATATTTTTCATGAAATAGAAATTTTTATCATAAAAAGGTATTTTTTTAAGAAAAACACATTTTTAAAATAATTAATAACCTGATTAAAAATTTAAGGAAAACTAACTGAAGTTAATTCATATTAAAATTATACAAAATTTTAATTATATATAAATTTCATGAAGTGGATAAAAATATTCATTCCCATTAATTTAATGGATATTTTTTAGCTGTTTTACGTTAATAATTATATTTTATCTAAATATATTACATTTTTTATGTTAAGTGTTGAATGCAGAGAAAACTATCTAAAAAATTAACACATTTAGAAGTAACTATATATTTGAATATTGGGGTGTTTTATTATTATCCATTAAATAAATAACATCTTCATAATTTGACTCATAGAATTAGATTAATTTTCATAGAGATTTAAAAATTAACAATACACCATTACATGATCGTGATCTTATTTTCGAAGTGGAATGAGATTTATCCATATGAAAAATCAATACAAGATCTTTATAAAGAGAGATAACCCATTATTAATTTCATATAGAATCATAATAAGGGATTCATATTGATATATGTAAGGAATAACATCCCATGAACCATAAAAATGACTTAAATGGTAATATTTCCACTCAATATCAATTCAGTGGAAAAAGCATATATGACATAGGAAATTATAAAATCTAGAGTGAAAACTCACTATCAATTTCATTAGTAGTAGTTTCATTGGATTTTCCTTGTTCACATGGTTGGTGGTGACTATCTCCCATATTGGCCTTTTGAATTTGACATTGAGTTCCATAATTCCCAACTCACTTGAAATTGAAGCAATAAATTTTGAAATCTTCTCTTTTCCTTTCACTTGTGATTCAGACATCCTTCATTACATGTTGTTTATTGAGACTCTATCTTTCTATTCTTTGTTATGTTTGGTACTTTGGATATGTTAACATTATTAATCATATTTCTTGATATATTTATTTTGGTATAATTATTAGATTTCCCACTCCATATATCATTATGTTGGTTTTTCCATTGAGTAAGTATATGTATTTTCCCTAGCACTCATAGTTACTTCTAGTTACAACCATTACTAAAACAAAAATATTAATCCTGAGTGATTAAAATTAATAGTTAATTGTCATAAATAAAATATACTATAATTCTTATAACTAAACTAATAACAGAATTGGTTCAACTAATATCACTCTAAAGAATAATTGATAGTTTAACCTAGGTCTTTTTGGGATGGGTTTTCTCATACATTTTAACAAAATCTTTAACATTGAGATCCCAAATTACCATAAAATATCTTAAAATATTCTAAACAAAATAGTCAATAAAATATATTCTCTCAAAATTAAACCTATTCTTCCTCCATTAATATTAGTCATTCCTATAGTCATATACCCTAGTCAAGTTATAACCTGATCTTATACTCTTGATAAAATATCTTTCCGAAAACAATTTTATTCTATAAAAAATTAAACCATAGTGATATTCTAAATTCATCATAAACTTATGTATAACTTTAACCCAGAAATGGTATATGGTCACACACTAGTCACTATATATCATATCACAATAGTTAAATTAACTTCCTAAAAAATATCATGAATCAATTGCAAAACACAAAGTTACCACTTACTATCTTACTTATTCAAAATCAAGCGAACCTTTATTATATCAACATCAACCATACATTAATCATATTTTTTTATGTATACCTCAAGCTTTTTTTCTCCAATTTCTATTCCAAAAAATACAACCTTGACATAAAATAAAATTTCATAGTTATTTTTTCATTTAGTATATGTTACCATACCTTTAAAATAATAATACTAAATAATAACCTATATATGTTTCACATAATCCCCATTAATTTTAGTAACTACCAAAACATAATTGATAAATATCACCCAGTAAGGAAAATATATAAGATCTTCAATATTATATCAATTACACAACCATAGGTAAGACTAGGAAACCCGTATTTTATATCATTATAGGTATATACTAAAATTAATAACCACTTACATATTATCCCTTATTTGGTTATAACACATAGTGGTTTCTGTATACATACCTTTCTCAATTTGATCTTTATGATCCTTTTTCAACCAAATACTAAAAATTGATTATGATAATATCAAAACATTGAATATAAAAACAGTAATCAAAATATATCTTCCCATATAACACCTTTATTTTAAACATATGATACCTTCATATCAACCTGTGACTCAATTTGTTTAATAATTTATCATCAATTGTCATTAATACATTAGGTACTCTAATAAAATTAGTTATCATCAATATAAAGTACTTAACAATGGTTCATAATGTTAATGTTATTAAAATATCACATCCCTCTCTAGTGTCTCTAAAGGTGTTCAATCTAAGGCTTACTGATCATGCATTTATGTAATGATTGAGTCAATTATCAACCAACCCTTTTCATATTTATTATCCATAGGTGATTCTGTTCCCCAACCACATTTACTTTCTAGTATTTTTTCAAGGATTTATTGGTAAGAAAACCACTAGCATCTATTTAGGTTGGTGGAAATTCAAAATATCTTGTTTCAAAGAAGGTATGTGTTGTAAGAGTACATAGTGATGATTTTTAGACTGAAGAACATACCATTATTTTTCATTTCCATCATGAAAAATATATTTTCCCAATATTTAGACTCATTATTCTTGGTGTTCTTTATTAAAATCCTCATTTACTTGTTGAAATAGAAGTATCATACCATGCACCTTGATATAGTCCTGGTAAAACATTGAGCATATCATCATTACATAATGATATTGAACTTTGACTTCTGGATTTATGAGGAGATGTTCCTTGGGCATGTGTTGTCTAAGATTTGTATATCTATAGAAGTTTAAAATGTAAAGGAAGCGATTTCTTGTACACATCCTTAGAGCATGTTTGAGATTAAGAGAATCCTAAGCATAGGAGGATACTACCATCTCTTTATTCAAGACATCTCCCAATTATCATCACCCATGATTGTGTTGATGAAGAAAAGTTTAAAGTTCTACTGGATGGTCTAGTGTGAAGAGGCATTCCATGAGATGAATAGAAGGTTTACTATAACTAGTTTAGTAGTACTCCTAGATCATAGGATTTTATAGGTAATATAGATGTGTTGGTTAGGTAGTGGTACAAATGTAGATAGAGTACTTATTAGCTTATGAGTCACACCATCTATGACCCCATGGATAGAACCACCCTACTCATTATCTAGAACTAGAAGAAGTGGTCTATTATATAAAGTGTTAGAGTGACTATATTTTAATTGAGAGAATTTTTGTCTACACAAACCACAAGATCATCCAATTTATATTAAAAAAATGAAATAAATCTAAGATAGAGGTACTGGGTTGAGTATATATAGATATTTGACTTTGAGATTTATTATTCACTAGGGAAAGGTAATGTTTTTGTGAATTATCTTAATGGTTGAGAAGGATCTGGTTGTGTGATTTTTGGAGGAGAAGTAATGATTGATGAGTCTGTTAGATGACTAGAGGATGGATGTTTCTAAGGATTTGGGTCCCATGATTTGTTCCCTTTAATTGATCACATCCTCACCTATAGACCATGTGATGGATGGTAAGGAGTCAAAGGTACAATGTGTAGTGATGTGAGAACATCTATCTGGAGGGGACCCGATACTCAAATGGTTATTGAATGATGATGATGTGTTCATGCTATATTGGAGAGTATTAGTCCCTACTTTCATCAAAGAGGAGATGATGATATATTTCAATACCTCTAGATGGGTGGAACATCCTAGATAAAGGAATATGTACAATGAATTTAGGTTACATTTCTTATGTCTAGGGATGAAGAGAGACATTTTAAGATTCTAATCTCGATGCCTTAGATTCCAGATAATAATGTTTGAGAACTAGTACCCTTGTGGGTTGATCTAACCACTTATTGTTCCATTTATTAGTGGGAGGATTTAATAACAGATAGTGTTACAAGGTTACCTAGGACCCCAAGGTGTCCTGACATTATCTAAGTTATTATCAATAGGATGACAATGGATTCTAACTTATTATCAATCTGAGAAACACATTCAGTGGACTAGATGGGAAGGATATATGTCTATGAGATCGTATTATTGCATAGAGGTACCCTGATAATTTTATTAGATAGAGATTAACATTTCACCTTTAACTTTTGGTAGGTTATAGATATCCCTAGGGAATCACCTAATATTGATCACAACATACCATCACCATATAGATGGACAACTTGACTAGACAATTCACATACTATATAATATGCTTTGATATTGAATCCAATAACTTAGTGGATCTTGGGACGATCACCTATCCTTGGTTGAGTTTATGTAAAATAACAATTACAAGTTTTTTATTCATATGGAACCATATTAGGTGCTTTAATTGATTCCATTACATTCAACACTTCTAAAGAATGTTGTAGGTAAGACAATTGTTATGGGGGCTAGCTTGATTCAAGGGAACTTTAAGATAGTTCATCTAAACTAGAATAGGTTGTTCACTAGTCAGAGTAAGTAGCGATTGTATAAAGATAAGAGGATATGGAATTTGGAGTTCTCTATTAGAGATTGGGTTTTATTGTGGTTGCCACCTAATTTGTGTAATCATCGTCAATGAAAATATGTAAAGCAGGAACCATAGTTAATTGGACCCATCATGACCAAAAAATTTTGGGAAGGAACATATCATCTAGAAATTCCTTCTCATTAAGAATGTATACATGATATTTTTCATGTTTCATAGCCCTGGAGCTACATGGGTGATCCTATACATGGTATCGGATGTGAGGACATGGATTTCGAGCTAGATTAATCTTATTAGAATTTTATGGTGTAAATTATAGATTAGAGTGAGAAATTTATTTATGTGGAGACGATACCACTTGTTTGGATCCTATGGAGATATTGATGGATCTAGGAGGAGATGTGGGAGTGAGAGTCTGATGTTTAATCTTAGTGGTATGATTTTTTTGAGAATTACCACATATGAAACTTATCGGGGAGAAGAACTCATTATATGGGGAGAATTATAATATTCACAATTTTAACTAATCCTTAAACCCACTTTGGTAAATAAATTAAAACTCCTTATTTGGAAATTTACCTTTTCATTAAAAATCACACATAAATTTTCTTTATAACCTAAAAAAATTGGGTTTTATAAAATTTGTGTAAGGGTACATGCCTCTATTTACGGGTAAAATCAACATACTTTTTCATAATACAAGCTCATGCATAAGGGTAAAATTTTACAATTTTTTAAATTTTATTTTTTTCTATTATTTTTTATATTATATTATTTATTTTTTTTCTATATTATTCTTCTCCTACACTCTACTAACACAACTTCATTATTCCCAAAATCCAAATATCATGGAAATCAGTCAATGTTTTAACTCGTTCAAAATAACAACACCTAAATGGGATGAAATTAAACACTACACATTCAAGATGTAGTTGAAATGAAAATTAAATATGTTTTTTTAAATTAGTTATTATAAAAGAGGTGAACCATGAGTGTTGATGTGTTGAAAACTATGATAATAAGGCCTAAGAGGAGGTTTTATTAGTTGAAAATGTTTCCACTCAAGCTTTAGAACAAAAAGGGTGATTTATCCTTGATGTTGGCATTGATGGAACTTCTTTAGGAACTTCCCTACCTTTTGGGGATATTGTTTACATATGTTTCTAGGTTATATTCTTCTATGTTGGAGTAACTAGTAATAATGGTTGATTGTAATTTCATGTGGGTGTGTGTGTAGCCTATAAGACCTATTATTATAACTAATGCCTTGTGTTTTTTTGTATATTTTTTATCATGTTTGATGTTGATAACATGTGTATATGATGATACATTATTTCTCATGATGATATGATTAATTGTATTCCTTACCTTGTTACATGTGTTAGCTTGATTTGAGGTTTCATTTCTAGTGATCATAATAGGTAGACCATCATCACATGATTGTCTCTTATAGGGGGAGTGTGTGTGACTTGAGATTATGGTGAAAACAACCTTAAAATAATGAAGAGATATGATGAAAACATGGAACACCATGTTGGGGATTCACTCAACTCCCAATTGATTCCAAGAATAAGATTTCTAGATTCATAGTTGATTTATAAGAAGAACACTCAATTTATAGTTGATTTGTGAGTAGCATGTCATACTTGTGGTATGGGGAAGCTGAGTCACATATACATATGATTCTAAGAGGTTTTAAAGAAACACATTATCTTTCTTAATAGATAGTTCTGATTTCTACTGATATCTCCTTATTATCATTCCAACATAGAGGTGAAGTAGGTATGGATGGGGGTTTTTGGGAGCTTGGTTAGTGCATGAACACCCATTACGCGATTGTGAGATGTTATCCTTGTAATTTTTTCGTTATATACATGATATAAACCTATTATAATTGAGAAAATTTGGTTAAGGTTGTATCAGAGGGTTCCTACAGTGTCATGTACTCACACCCTACAGAGCCATTTCTAGGCGCTTGTATATTTAATGAGGGATCTGGTGTAGGGAAAGGGACATTTGGGGGTAAATAAGTAGATTAGAGTGAGTTGATATTAGAAAATTATAGACTCATTAAGAACCACTATTTTATTTCTTTTTTATCTAAAATATATACTCTTGGTTGTCTTACCACTTTGGGAGTTATTTATTGACTATATAACATGTATTAGCTTTTATTTATCTTGTTCTACAAGATACTTCGAATGTTAAATAATTTATTATTCTCTGTATTTATTTCATCCATGACTTGATATTGATGGAAAAGTATCCCCACTTATGAACTTAGTCCCTCGCTACTAGTTGGTAGCCTCTTTCATGCGAGGAGGAATGCATGAGGTAATGTGAACCTTTAGATCAGACCAGGTGGTTTTTATTAGGGTGTCACATAAGGATTCTAAATCAAGAAAAAACCAAACCTCAACGTTAAGATACTTTACTTAAATAAAAGATAGAACATTGTTTTTTTATGAAGGTAACATTTTAATTAATCAAAAAATGTTAACCATAGTTTTTATAAGTTCAATGAATATTTTAAAATGAAATATTTTATTCTTAAAATATATATTTTATTAATTATAAGGATTTAAAATATTATAGGTTATTCTTACATAGTGATAAAATCGTAGAAATTATAATTTTCATGAATCATGCATTTCTTAACTAAAAATAAACCTTTTAAAAAATTCTAAAAAATTCATACTAGGTCAATTATTAGAAAAGGAAATCAAAAATTAAGTTCATTTTTATAAATTCCAAAAATATTTAAATTTGGCTTTCAAATAAAATTAGAAAATATAATGAAGACACGTTATTTATCATAAAATGAAATTTCAAAATTTTAACTGATATTAGTTTTACTTCCTATCATTTAAATAATAAATATATATTAACCAATTATTAATATCAAAAATAATTTATAAATAATAATATTTTTTATGAAATAGAAATGTGTATCAAAAAATGTATTTTTTAGAAAAATAATTTTTTAAAAAATTAATAACCTGATTAATAATTTAAGGAAAACTAATTGAATTTCATTCATATTAAAATTATCCTTTATTTTAATTATATATAGTTTTCATGAATTGGCTATACATATTCATTAAAACTAATTTAATGGATTTTTATTAGCAGATGTACATAAATATTTATATTTTATCTAAATATATTACATTTTTGTTTATGTAAAGTATTGAATGTGGAGAAAACTATCTAATAAATTCACAAATTTAGAGGTAACTATATATTATAATTTTGGAGTGTTGAATTATCCTCTATTAAATAAATAGAATCTTCATAATTTGAGTTATATAATTAGATTGATTTTCACAGGGATTTAAAAATTAACCATACACCGCTACCTGATCGTGATCTTATTTTCAATGTGGAATTAGATTTATCCATAAAAAAAATCAATACAATCTCTTTATAAAGAGAGATAACCTATTATGAATTTCATAAAAATCATACTAAGAGATTAAGATTGATATTTTTAATGAATAAAATCCCATTAATGATAAAAATGACATAAATGATAATATTTCCACTCAATATCAATTTTTTGGAAGAAGCATATATAACATAAGAAATTATAAAATCCAGAGTGAAAACTCACTATCAATTTCATTAGTAGTAGTTTCATAGGATTTCCTTGTTCACATGGTTGTTGGTGACTATCTCTTATATTAGCCTTTTGAATTTGATATTGAGTTCCATAATGCCTAACTCTCTTGAAATTGAAGCAATAATTTTTTATATCTTATCTTTTCCTTTCACTTTTGATTCAGATGACCTTCATTACATGTTCTTTATTGAGACTTTATCTTTCTATTCTTTTTTATGTTTGAGACTTTTTCTATGTTCAAATTATTAATCATATTTCTTGATATATAAGTTGGTATAATTATAAGATTTCCCACTCGATCTCCCATTATGTTGGATTTCCCATTGAGTTAGTATATGTATTTTCCCTTGCACCCATAGTTACTTCCAGTTACAACCATTACTGGAAATAAATATTAATTCTGAGTGATTATCATATATGTTAATTGTTATAAATAAAATAGCCTATAATTCATATAACTTAACTTATATCAGAATTGGTTCAACCTATACCAATCTCAGGAATAATCCATAGATCAGCCAATTTATTTTTGAGTTGGGGTTTCTCATAATTTTTTAAAAAAATCAATTAAATAGAGATCCCAAATTACAATGAAATTTCTTAAAATATTCTAAACCCAATACTCATTAAAATATATGCTCTCAAAATTAAACCTATCCTTCATCAAATAATACTAGTCATTCCTACAATCAAACAACCTAGTCTAGAAATACCCTGATCATAAACACTTGATAAAATACCTTTCCAAAAACAACATGATTCTCTAAGAAATTAAACCATAGTGATATTATAAATTCATCATAAATTTGTTTCTAACTTTAACCCATAAGTGGTATAAGGTCACACACTAGTCACTATATATCGTTTCACAAAAATGGAGTTAACATCCCAAAAAATATCACGAATCAAATAACAAACATAAAGTTACCAATTACTGTCTTACTTACTTATTCAAAATCAATCCAACATTTATTATATCAACATAAACCATACATTAAAAATATTTACCTCAATCATTTTTTCTCTAATTTCTATTCCATAAAATACAACCTTGACATAAAATAAAATATCAATGTTTTTGTTTCATTTAGTATATATAACCATACCATTGAAATAATAATACTAAAAAAAGACAATTATATGTTTCACATAATCCCCATAAATTTTAGTAACTACCAAGAAATAATTGATAAATATCACTCACTAAAGAAAATATATAATATCATAATGATTATATCAATTAAAATACCTTAGGTATGGCTAGGAAACCCACATTTTATATCATAATAGGTACATACTAAATTTAATAACCACTTATATTTTATCTATTATTTAGTTATAAAAAATATTTATTTCTATATTCATACCTTTCTCAATTTAATATTTATGACCCCTTTTCCACCAAATACTAAAAATTGACTATGATAATATCGAAAATATGAATATAAAAAAATTCATCAAAATATATCTTCCAATATAAAACATTTATTTTTAACATATGATACCTTAATATCAACCTATGACTCTATTTGTTTAATCATTTATCATCAATTGTAATTTTTTTATTAGGTACTCTAATATAATTAGTTATCGCCAATATTTAATACTTCACAATGGTTCATAATGATAATGTGATTAAAAAATCATATCCCTTGAGAGTGTCTCATAAGGTGTATAATCTAAGGCTCACTGATCATGAATTTATGTAATGATTGACTCAATTCTCAACTAACCCATTTCATATTGATTACCACTAGGTGCTTATGTTCCACAACCACATTTACTTTCTAGTATTATGTAAAGGTTTTATTGGTAATAAAACCCATCATATTTATACTTTACCATAATATGAGGATATTATCTAATACTGAGACTTTTTCCAATGAGTTTTACTAATATTTTATTATCATAATCAATAAATAAAATCTTCATTGATTATTTAACATTAAATCATAAAATTTTCTCAATGGTTTTTCCATTATGATCAACCTTAAATTATAAAACATTAAATTACACCCCACAAATATCCTAATATGAAAATTTATCTAAACCTTTACTTTGATGTTAATTATGATTCCCTAAACATGAACTCATAGTTCTGTTACTCATAAACACATACATTACATTACATTATTGATACCGATTATAAAATCATGGATAAAATCAGCCACAACTATAAAATAAAAATTATTTTTGAATCACTTACAATGAAATGATATTTTTACATTTATATATTTAAATAATTGAGACATAATATAAACTAAAATATCCCATGTTCTTTGTACCAAATAGAAGAAATTTCCATTATATAAGAAACTAATTAATTCATAACAAGTTATTAAGATCTCATAAAAATTCTTTCACACTTATTACCCTTATAAACATGTCATGTGTACCACTTTTATCTATAACTCATGGAAATGGAAACATAAGAATGGGTGAGATCAAATTAAAAATAACTTTAACCTATAACTGAAGAAATCATGGCATAAACAAGGCATATGTATTATGGTAGTAATAGGTAAAGAACATGAATTAATAATAAAAATGAAAATTGGAGCGTGCTATTTCCATGAAAACAAATGAAAACTGGTATATAAATAATGATGATAACATACTGATGGAACAAATAATATAACACATCAAAAACTATTGTTAAGGCCTTTTTCCAAGACACATTACTTTTTTTCAAGACTGTAGTCAAGATATTCTGATGTAAAGGATTTGTAACAAGATAATATCCTATTATGGTAAGAGGAATACACAAAAAAATAACCTATTTTTTCTCAAAAGACCTTTTGATGCATTGAGGAGCTATACAATGTTGGTCCCCAAATTTCACTAGTTTATGCCCAATGAATTGAACATAAGAGAAAATGAATAAAAAATTTTCATTTAATAATTCCAATAATCATTCATATTGAAATAAAAACATATATAATGAAAATCCATTTCCCTGTGTTGATAAAAGTAATAACCTGTTTGTAACCCTTCCAAATGAAGAAGGTGGATATATAAATAATATATAGTCAACTTGAAAATAGTCATATATATTGGATTGCCAAAACATTTCTCAATTTCAAAATAATATCATCATTTATAAGTGATCATAATCGAATATGATTGTTGTAAAATGTGATGTTCACGTCATATATTGAGAAATTGGTATACTTCTCATACAATACTGGAATAACATGATCAAAATCCATCTTAAGAAAAAAAAAGTCAATGGTTACAATAGAACATATCCCAAGAAGTGAGAAATATTTTTCAATGGTTTTATGTTGTAGTAATGTATATCCCTATAGAAAATGTTAGAATACCACATAATACAATAAATGGGTAGAATGTACCCAACTTATATTAAATAGGTTCAATGAATTATCATAACTCAATGAATGAAAATTTAGTTACAAAAGACTATACTAATGGGGAAAAATGAAACAATATCCACTTAAATAAGGGAAAATTATTTTTATAGTAAATACCATGAAATCAAAAATATTATAACAAATATAATTCCATGGTCTATGAATACACCATAAGAAGGAAACATTGTGCATAAGATGTATTTTGTCTCAAATAATCAAAATTGTGACAATGAAAACAATTATGACTTGAGTAAAAATTTAATCAGAACACATTGAAGGATATGGATTGTAATTAAATTTTATATACCAATATGAAAATATAATTCAAGATATTATATTAAAATTAAGAAATATATTAATAATATAAATGAAATTAGGTACACCATACCAAAAATTTCTCAAAGAGAGGAATTTGAGATGAAATCCATTACCTCTATTCCCGACATTCATGAATGGACATTAAACTCATTTAATAAATATATATCGATATTTATCACTTAATTCATATCCTTGTTCATCTACATTTTCTATTATACTCTACATAAATATTCATTTTCTTCCTGAATTCATAAAATTTTCTATATCAAGTGTTTATAGTTTTGATCATTTGTACTTATTTATTTATAGAGGTGACGATATTATTTATTCATTAAATATTCATCATTAATAGTTCATAGAAGAAATTGGTATATATTATCAAATATGTTTTATAAATTTATTTTTACATTATATATCTGTTTTTGTTATGAATCATGATAATGGAATTAACAATGATCATGTTTTAGTGATTCTTAACAGGAAAACGTATTTTCTTAATTAATGAGTAAAATGTTGATATAAAATTAAAATAAAAAATAATAATTATATATTAATTTATCAAATATTTCATTACTAATTATGTTCTCATAGTCATTCATGATATAAATTCATTGTTTCATTCAATTGGGTTGTTAAACAGAACCAAACATAAATATATCCCGATTTAATGAATTATTATGAGGTGGTTTAGTTTTAATGTAATTATATGAGAAGAATAATATTATTATCTGGTACTGATTAGTGTTATATAATATAATTATAAGGAATTCTAAGAATAATTAATGGATGTGAAAACATTAAATAACTTGAATAAAATATTTTCTTCTTACCATAATTATTTCAAATAATTAAATTGAAGATGAACGTTTTTTATCATATAATTAAAAGGATATCGAATTTTATTCATTATATAACCTTAATGGTATCATTAAATTCATATTTATTCGTTAATAACATCTTTATATCCAAATTATTGAGGAGGTTGAGTAAGGTAAAACATGTAACATCGTGAAGGC
Source organism: Viscum album (assembly GCA_963277665.1). Taxonomy (NCBI): domain Eukaryota; kingdom Viridiplantae; phylum Streptophyta; class Magnoliopsida; order Santalales; family Viscaceae; genus Viscum; species Viscum album. Next base: position 404,969,519 of record OY728142.1, read on the forward strand.
ATTATTATGCCCAACACATGGATGAAAACTTTTTTTTAATAATGGATTATAAATTAGATTAAAAAAATATAATAATATAAAAAAATAAAATTATAATATATATCATATTCTAATGTCATTATACTGACATGGTTATAAAAAATTTGGAAGAATAAATTTGAAATTCTTAGGCCAACTATGAGTGACTAGGGGATTGTGTTAATGTGATAAGGTTATAAGGAGAGTAAAATGGGAGGGTTTTAATGTGGAATTAGAAGTTAATATGTATCTTGAAGTGGTGAATACGTTAACCTTTTAATAGTACATGAACATGTAGTTTTGGGAACCCTGTTACATTTTTCAATAATTCCATGACACTATTCAAGCGTCAATGCCTCAAGAGTGGAAAAAACATATTGGTGACCCATGTCTTAGTCGAAAAAAAACTCAACCATTCATTTCTAAGAATGTTTCGAAATATTATTGATCTTTTACTCTCGGTTAAACTCAATTTATCCCTTTTACTATTATCTTGGTAATTAATTTTCAACCATTGAAATTAATTTTCATGATAAAAATCAATTTTGAAACTTTTACCTAATTTGATAGCCCTGATTTCATATTTTAAAATAATTTTATCAAACTAAAATTTTAAATATTTGAATAGTGAATTTTAAAATAAATAAATTTAATCTTGTAAAAATAGTTTTTAGAAAAATAATGTTTTTTACATTTAAATTTATATGTAATAAAATATTATAATAGTTAATATTTTTAATGACATAAATTTATTTATAATTAATTAAATAAAATTTATTTGTATTCCAAGGAAATCCAAAATGTAACCTCCTCTTGAAAGTACTTGATTTAAAAAAAATATGTTAAGGTAAAATTTTAATTAGTTTAAAAAAAATTTCCATATTTTTTCTATGTTTATGGAATATTTTAGAAAGAATAAAGGTATTCCAAAAATTCGTATTTGAATATTTAAAGGATTTTTAAATCTTAAAGGGTATTCTTATATAGTCATAAAGTCATGGACATTATAATTTTCATAAATCTGGCATTTTTTGACTAAAAATAAACCTTTTAAGAAAAGGAAAAAATGTTTATAGTAATTTAATCTTGATATTAATAATTCAAAAGTGATGTTAATTTTTATTAATTTAAAATTATAAATTATATAAATTCTATTTTTTTTATAGAAAACAAAAATATAATGAAATGAAATTTCTATCAAAAAATGAAATTTTCAAAAATAAACTGGGTGTATTATTATTTAATATCATTTAAATACTAAATTAGGGTTATAAAATTAGTAAAATAAAAAAAATTATCATTAATTATTTGTTTATTGAAATAGAAATATGCATCATCTAAAAGGTAATTTTTTAGATATATAATTTTATAAAAAATAAATTATCTTATTAGTAATTTTATGTTAACTAATTAAATTTAATTCATATTTAAAGTAGAATTTATTTTCATTATAAATTGATTTTGTAAAGTGGTTACTCATATTCTTTACTACTAATTTAATGTCAAGGTTTAAATAATCATACTTAAATTTTTTATTTTTTCTAAATATATCGTAGTTTCATATATGTTTGGGGTTGTGTGTGGAGAAACATATATAAAAAATTAACATATTTAAAGGTAATGATATAATAGAATTATGGGGTATTACATTATAAGGTCAATGGTGTTTTTTGGGTTTTTTGGGGAATCATTATTGTTGGGTTCATTAGTGTATTTAATTAAATAAACAATAGTTTTGACAAATAGGTCATCGATGTCTGATAGTACCACGATTCATTGTATCATTTTTACCCTTACACCATTGTATTAAACTGAATTTTTGTAGTAAATTAAAAATATAATAAAAACATTCACTTCGTGTTTGATTCAATTATTTTGTTTCTATCACTATAAAAAGGGTATTGTTACTTTTTTTGATAATTTCATTGAAGGTGGAGGTAATTTGGGGGACCCATGATGAAGTCTAAGAAAAATGGGCTAAACTACACAAGGATACAAGCACACTACTGGATTAAGCGGCACACTTATACATGGACATGCATTGAAATGGGATGATTTTTTTTTGGCCTAGTCCAAAATTTAATAGGAAACATTTCATCTGATGAAACCCAATCTTGGTTCAGCTTCTATGGGGTCCATCAGAACTGATCTATCCAAGCCACCGAATCTGCACAAAGCCAAAAGTGGCATTCTGTAATATGTCTCTATCTCGAGCTGTGATTGTCCAAATGATGCCAAACATTCAGTGGTGATATTCAAGAAGTGGGGATACAACTTTCCAGTTTTTTGAAAAGCGATATTCGACTGTATAGTAGTCGAAAACCATCCTTCAAGTGGTTTATCGAAATCTGGGTGTCGAAAACCACCTCCTATTTTGGCTATAAAAAGGAACCTTGGGCACCCCATTTTCAAGTGAGGCCAAGGAGTGAAGTTCCGCCAATTTATAGTTCCATAGAAGTCCTCTCCTCATCCTAGAAGTTTTGGAGGCCCCTATCCTAATAGGGGGATCAATAATGAGGAACGAGTTCCACTTGAGCTTTATCATCCTCCTGATGTCAAGATAAATGGTGGACAGTCATTTCAAGGGAGGAACACACACTTGGGAGGGAGTTCCAGCACTTGTTCTTCTACTGATTTTGAGTAATTTCGGTGCTAAATATTTCTATTATTTATTATCTTGACATGAGTCTCCTCTAATTTCACTTATATTATTATAATTAAGTGAAACACTTTATATTTTAACACCGATTAGGTTGATATTTCAAGTGGGAATCTTTGGTTGTTCCGATTGGACAAGACAAGAGTCCTATTTATCTCACACATACATAAGATTTTAGTATTCTTTGATAGCCTTTCTTTTTTATGCTTTATACCCAAACCTTGGAATCATGATTTTTATTTCAAGGGGGGTTCTTTGAGAATCATTTTAGAGGAAAGATGGATGTTGAGATCTTGACAACCCTCAACCAAAGGATTCTATTAAACCATGTGTATTTTTCAGAATGATGAAATCACCAAGATGTTTAGTGAACATGAAATGATATCCTTTTCACATAATTGTAAAAACACTATTATTTATCAACTATTAAACTCTTTAAATCATGTCATTTTCTTTAAACTATTTTATAACCACACCTCTTTTAGTAATTCTTATTAAAAAAATACACAATAAACCCACCAAAGCTCCTTGACAGATGACCTATGGTCTTCCCTAGACTACTAATCAACCATAAAATCATAATCAATTTAGTGTGTCATGAAAACGCATTCAATTTCGAAATAATAAATGACATTGATAGTATTTGTTCTTTGGTTCATTGGTGTTGTGGAAATGTTCAACTTAGATAGGGTTATAATGGTTATAGTAATTTCCAAAATTATCTATACAATCAGTTTAATCATTTTCATAAGTATCATGGATGCTTTTGGCATCACCATGGACCTTTGTTGTGTTGGGGTAGATGTTTTCAACTATGTATTTGGGGTCATCCAGGTCATCAATAACCTTATTTCATGGGGTTCATCAACATCATAGATATATTCAAGTTAATTTTGGTCAAGGGAATCATTATTTTCAATGAAAAATCCAATATTTTTGGGTTATTCAGTCTAAGAGAGTCATCATTCTATTTGGGGTCATTATAATCATTAGAGATTTTTTTGTCATTAGTTTAATCATAGAATTCAAGGTCATTATGTTCATAAGGGTCATTAATTTTTTTAGTGTATTCGAAGACATTAATTTCATCTATGTCACCAATGTTTTTAAAATCTTTGAGTTAATTTGGGTAATCAATTCCATCATCACAATGGGAATATTTTTTCTCATCGGAGTTAGTGAAATAATCAATGTCATAGATATATCTACAATTTTGGGTATATTTTGGGTCATTGAGATTTATGGAGTCATTATCATCACCAATGTTGTCAGTGTCATCAGTTTATTTGTGATTATTGGAGTCATTGGAATTTTTTTTTGATTCAATGCTATATTCAATGTCATCTGGTTCATCATGTTTTCTCTTTTTGTCTATGAGGATAAGTCCTCAGGATTTTTTGAATCATTACCATCATTAGGTTCACTTAATTAGTCTATGTTATGGGATTTTAAGGGGTTGTCATAAAATGGATCTCATTGGTTTTTTTGGGTTTTTGAGTCATTTAGATCATTGAGGCCATTGAGAGACAAGGTTAAATAGTTTTTTTGTATCACTAATAACAACACCAATGAAAATGGGATCATCACTGACAATTAGGTCACCAATAACCCCTATATCATTGAGAATATTGACAATTTCAATGGCCTCAAGGAGATGGATGGCCTAGAAATCATTAAGACACTAACACTGCTGATGACATCATTTACAATAATGACCTTGATGGAGATGAAGGCGTTGATCATCCTAATGGAATTAATGATACCGAAATCCATGATGACAATAATAACCTCAAAAAGAATGAAAAAATCGTGGAAACCAATTAAGATTAAGTCCTTGAAGATATTTATGGAATTTTTCCACTAAAATCGTCAATTACTCATAAAACCTTAATAATACTAGTGATCTCGGCGATGTTTATGACTTCAATAATGTTGGGGACATGATGAACCCCCCACTTCAATGAAACTAAAGACCATATTAACCCTAATAACAACAATGATACCAATAGATCCAAGGACATAGATGATATTGGTGGACATGATGACCTCAAAAAGCATTATAATTTGGATTACACCAACAATACTGGTGGTTCTGATCAAAATTACAATATTAAAAATGCTAACAACATCACCAACATCATGAAAGATAATAAACTCAAAGACTTCATTTTATTATAAGTGATAGTCACCCAATGATTCCAACAACAGCGATAATGATTACTGAAGGAACCCAAGTTACATAAACACATATATATCAATATTTTACATCAATACTCATCTAATCTTGTTAATTGTCTCAAAAAAACATAGAACTAAAGGTTTAGTGTCATGGAATATTATATATAAAAACATCACATTTAAAAAAAATCATCTTTTCTTCATAATCATTCAACTCTAAATCCTATTTTAAAAATATCATATGAAATTTTAATCTTCATATCCTGCATAGAGAAAAAATAAGAAAGGATTGGTCTTAGATGATTAGTAATGGAATCATAGTAGATAACTAATGATAACCATAAATGAGGGAACGATAAGTATATGACTCTAAAAATGTAATCTAGATACAAGAATACTACATTAGGAAAAAATTCCTAGATAAAACATGGACTAGAATACATGAGAAATAATAACACAAGTACATTAAAAACATATTGATATGGGAAAAAATATTCATATGAATCATTACATAGTGAATCAAGTAATACAACATATTACCCTCAGTGGACCGGGCTTCACTCACCTATTTTTCATATTGAATTGAGCATAACTCTTATTTTTAATGGTGAATCAATCTTCAATCACCTATTTAACTTAGTGGATCAATATTAACCACTTTTTTTCCTTTGTGATTTAGGATTCACTCAGCTATTTCCCTTGGTAGATCATGAATCTCAACTCATTTCCTATTATCTCATTGGTTATAAATCATTACCCAATGTATTATATGACTATAAAATTCAAAACCATAACTTAATAAAAACTATAAATATGTTTTCAAAAATTATAAATCATTATACATATCAGTAAAACCCATGGTATAAAATGGGTTTCATTAATCACATTATAAATAACCCATTGAAAAAAATGGTTTTCACAACATTTCTATTTGGTATCATAAAAACTGACCACAATAATATAAATGGTTGATACCCACTACTCAATCAACACAAAATATTATTTTATATGATCATTTAGAGAATTATTGATTAAAAATAACATCGATAGAAATAAATATTTTAGAGATAAATAAGAAATTATAGCAAAATCATGATTTCTTTAGAAAATGTTTTTATCATTTGAATAAAATATGAAGTCACCATCACATTGGAAATTAATTTTAAGAATGTAATTTTTGACAAATTTAAATTATGTAACTTAAAACCCAATATGTTTCATGAAATATCGATAATGGATCCTTGAAAATTTATAATAGTTTTAAAAATATGAACCAATAGTTTTTTGAAAATAGTTATTTTTATGAAGAATCATCAAAAAAGGATCAACGAAAAATATGAAAGGGTTTCAAAATGTGTATTGAATTTTTTGAAGACACGTACTTTTGAAAAAGAAACATCAATAACAGATCATTTAAAATAGATAATGTTTATTAAAATAAATTTTTGTTTAAATATAAAACATTATATTTTGAATGGATTGAAATAAATTTTTAATATTTAATTTTTTTTAAAAAAAACACGATTATAAAAAGAGTATTATACATTAATTTTGAAAATACATAAAGAGAATGATATATATCATAGAAAATAATACATATTAGAGTTCCAAAAAATAGAGGAGAAATTTGGTAGGAATAAAATTATGGATATGGAGGAAATGAAATTTAGAAGTGAATGGAAGTTGTTATTTCCAACATTCAACTTTTATTATAGAAGTTCATTCATTATAAATAGATGATATCGACAATAAGAATAAAATTAAATATATAAAAATAGAAATTAATACCATAAAATGTAATTTTATGGATAAAGGAGGCATCAAATATCAGAATCATGCAGAGAATTTATAACTCAAGGAGAAATAAAATGAGTCAATAAAATCATTAAGACTCAAATAACATTTAAATAAGAACCCCTTAAATTAGATATAGAATTAAATAAACATTGTAATACCATAAATTAAATTGATTTAATGATTTATTTAATAAAATAAGTATTATATGCACCATATAAACAAATTTAGGTACATAATAAAATGATATCTCAAAGAAAGTAATTAGAGGAAACAAACCATTACAACATTTGAAGCACTTGAGTAAAAACCTCTAGAAGAATATGATTTCGAATAGAATGTTAAATAACTTAATAAATGAAAGGATAATGATATAAAATATCAAAGGGTAAGAAGAAACACCATCCCAAATAAAAAATAGCTTATAATAAGAAACTTTCCACAAGGGGTAAAAATTTGAGACATGAAACCTTTACCTTAATTCTTATATTTTACTAAAGTGATTGAATAAAATATAAAAAAAATATCCAAATAAATATCCTATTTTTTAATCTTATTAATATCTATAACATTTTATAAACTTTATTTATAATTATTCTCCACATGTATATTAGTTAGTTGTTATCAATTTTCCATATCAGGTGTGAGTAATCTTGATCCTGTTGATCTAGTTTCATAATAGGGATTTTTTTTAAAATATCCTCCAAAAATTTCATCATTATATGTTTAAATATTATATTTTACATGTATTATTTTAATATAATATATGAATTATTTTAGATACTAGGCACTGAGATGGTTTTCGATTCTGTGACCCGGTGTTCCCAAGAACAATTATTGGAAAAATATGGAAATATTTAAAAGCACACACACACACGGGTTTCTTGTAAAAGTGGAAAGATTCTTAAATGGTTTCCCAGATAAAAAATATAAGGGTATAATTGAATTTGGAATATAATATTCAACCTATATTCATCCTAACATTGGTTGGTGTGAGTTGTTTTTGAAAAAGATTTCGTGAGAGTAAAATGAATAAAATAATTTTGTAAAATAAATTTAATTCATTGTGTTGACTCATCAACTTGTTTTTCATTAAATTTTTCTATATTTCATAATTCTAGGGTTAGCTGCATATCCCTAGAACTTCTGGAGGATCTTTCAAGAGAGATCATTGGGATTCCTTTCTGATGAATGTCAATAGATCGAGGATCGACGATCAACACAAATCAATTTTGAAGGATCTCACCAAAGAACACAATGCAACTTCATTATTCATCAACGATGGATCCAAATTGGGGTATGGCATGTTATTTAATTCGTTCATTACCCATTTTTCATTCTTAAGATGAATTTTAATCAATCGATGAATGGATTTATTCACAGATCATGCATATAGAGGGATAAGATTTCATCCATGGAATTTATTTTACATGGGTTTCTAACCAAAACCCATTAATCTTGATTATTGGAAAAGAATAATTGTAAAAAATTATAAACCTTTAATCTATTGTATTTATCCCTCTATTATTATGTTCGTTATCAGTTGGATCCTAGTGTTCTTAGATTTATATTTTAAGGTGGTTCGGAACTCAATCATATCCCTAGGTTTGAGGAAAATCAACAACTGGGGATGAATCAGTAAGGTTTTCGACCCAAGGATCTCAAATTTATGATCATTTCTAATTTTGGGAATTGGATGATGCAAGGTGGTCCACAGAAGAGAATACTAGAACAAGGTAGTGGATGTTGGTTACTGGGAATGGCACACAGTGGCGGTTCACGTGCAAGTGATGGAGCTGCGTGTGGCCGAGATCAACTGTGTTAGATGTGGGGTATGACTGAGATCATTAGTGGCGGACAAGGGAGAAGCGGTAGAGGACAAAAGAGTGGTGTCGTGAATAGAGAAGTCCAGAATTGGTGGGCCTCTAATGAGTGGGCTAGGATAGGTTGGTGGTTCGGGTTAGGCTGGTAGGCTGTGTTAGATGAGAAGGACCTGGGTCAAACCTAGGTCAGATCCAAGGAAACTTGGGTGGATCCCCATTGCGGTCAACTATGGAATCACTTCATCCCAACATGCCGCATGCACAGTGACCATGTTGCTAGTCCATAGGCGGTCAACCGTGGTGGTTGGCCACAGTGGCTGGTAGGCATGACTGGTGGACTGACCATGGCATTCATTCCATGGGCGGCTAGTTTGTGCAGTAGGTGGACCTACCACAAGAGTTAGTCCATAGGCTCGACCAAGTCTATGGGTAGCTACTAGAGTGGAAGGTTCAAATCAAGAGTACTTGAGTCTCTTCTTCTTCCTAGTTTGGAACATTATAGTTTTAGTGAATTCACATGATCCTTTACTCAAGGGTACAAGGTGACATTACATCCATGTCCCTGTATTGTAATCCCCTATTGGGGTCGAGTATCAAATAGAGTTATGGTGTTCTTCCGCAAGACAGAAGTATGATTCCCTATAATCTATAATGGAGTTTGTGGAACCGATATGGATTCCTTGAGTAGGGCATTAAACCTCAGTCTTGCAGCCCACATTATTACGGTTTTTTGAATTGTAGGCATATGATCCCCTATGTAGCGGGTTGATCCAGATTGGGTTCATGCTATCCCCCAACTGTTTTGGGAGTGAACCTATCTCTGTGTATCATAGTATTCTCAAACAAGTTTATTCTATATAAGTAGGAAACCAATGTGCTAGACCGCTTCATCCAGTGTCTTCAATGATAGCATGGTTCGTGGAGTGGGATTTATCGAAACAAGCATTTCTTTGAACAGAATCATGTGGCTAGCAGTTGGTTATGACCACAAGATAGAGTGGAGTTTCTCCTGAGTATATCTGGGATTTCCTTTTATCTTGTATCTATTATAAAATGTTACATATTGTATCGAGCTGACTATAATGGGTTCTTTATTTCTATTTTTTCGAGGTTCCCAACTGAGTTTTGTTATACTCACCCCCGCACGGGCTTTGCCTGCACGTGTTGTGTCTTGTGTAGATGGTGACTCTTTTTATGGTGTCCACAGAGGATCAGGAGTTGGTGGAGCATATATATAGCTGGGTAGACAAAGGCGTTTATCAAGAACACACATTTGGCACAGTACTTTAACTTGGAGTAGTTTGGAATTCTATAGTTTCAGTTAAATTAGTTTTATAGACTCTTTGCAATGAGATTGTATTTGGCCCTATTTACTTTTCCATTACTTCATATTGTACTCTGGTTTTCGGATATTATTTTTATGCATGTATTATATCAATTTCTTTACATTTCATCATTTTGTGGGTTAGAGATGTGTGTGTGTACACATGTACTATAGGATAATGCATTCCATTTTTGGGAAATTCCTACTCAGTTCTAGTCACCAATCCCAGGAATATTAGATGTGGGATTAGGTTAGAGAGGACATGGATGACTCTGGGTAGGGTTGTGATAGAGTTTTATTAGAGAGGGTAAGTTCAACTTTAGGACTAAGATTCTATGATATTGGTATGGGGATATGGTGTTATGTGTTTCAAGTTTGGATTTCAAGATAAGGAATTAAGTGTTAGTGCAGAGGAAAACGTATCCATACAACAGGACTCTGAGTAACTACTTTTTGACTCGGTATATGAAAACACTGGTTGTAAGGAAAAAAATATGGTTAATTCATCATATAGGAATGGTTGTGTTATCCATGTCCTTTTAGAGTCACCTGCCCAGATATACTCTATTGATTATGGAATATCTTATTTTACTTTCGGATGCATCCACATAGACATACAACCATGATTCCACCACATGATCATGAGGATGATCCACCTAGTCATGAGGCATTGGTACAAGGACATATACCAGAGATAAAACCTTTGCGTGGACTACCAGCTATACCACCACCTGTCGAGCAGTAACTACCACCAGCACTACCAGATGAGGATTGTGGTTGAGTGTGTTACTTGGGTTTCTGAGGTTGCAATATCTCATATTTTAGGGTGAGAAAGACCCCCATATGGATGATGATTGTCAAGTTGTAGTCACCCATGTTTTCCTCCTTGTGAGGGTGCATTCCAACCAGATGACAGTCCTTGCTGCAAGTCTTCATTAAGTATTTGTGGGGTGATGGTTGATCTTGGGGACTCAATAACACTACAAGACAACTCTCTACTAGAAATACATCGAGTGTATCTTCATAAAGGAGTTCTATCTGACCATGTTGTGATTGGTACACATTTAAGAGCTTCTACATCTGCAGTGGGGCAGTATTCCCATGGAAGAGTATTCAATGATGTTTACTGGTCATTTGTGCTACTCATTAGATAGGATACGATACATGTTATTCAAGGCTCAGACCATCTTGCCATAATTGCCCCGAGACATCAGGGAATCTGTGGTCTCCCTTATCTTTTCTAACTATGTCGGGGTACATGAGTGAGCCTTGTTAGGGAAATGCTTTCTAGAAGAGAAGGCAGCAATAGTGGGAGCTAGCACAATGAACTCTGTAGATGAGACCTTGGCGGCTGTTCCTCAATGATATTCATAGGTATATAGTATTATTAGGCACTTCTGGAGGAGATCCCAGGGCTTAGGGTAAGTAAAGCAAGGCTCCCATAGTCAAGGGATATACGATGTTTCTCTTGTGATGGTTAGGGACATCTGGAATGGTATTTCCCAACCTATTATACTATCTATTGAGAGATGGTATAGGGACCACCTAGTCAGAGATAGAGAAAGGATCTGGGTGTCACATAGGGAAGAATTTGTGGTAGTGGTTCCAATAGGGCATTAGGAGGTGGTTTAAGGTTCGACCTATTAATACAACCACCCCCAGGTGGTCCAATCCAGGCTCCGGAAGATGGTGGACAGAGAAAAGTTTAGAAAAAGGTTACAGAGGATTATGGAATTGAGAATATAGGGATGATCTGAGGTACAATCCGTGTCTTTTATACCTTAGATACAATATTGATTGACATAGGTTCAAGTCATTCTTCTATTTCCATGAATCTTGTTTGAGACTCTAAGATTTCTGTTTAATTGTTTACTCGACCCTTATTCTTAAAGACTCGTATATAGGAGAATTGATGATCAAAAACTAGTGTTGACAGTGTGACCAAACTCTCGAAAGCAAGAGTTTTGGTTGGGATATATTGGTAGCGGCATCTAGGACTTATGATGACGTTCTTGGTATGGACTGGTTATTCACATTTCATGCACATATTGACTACTTTGGTAGAAGTGTGTGGTGTGTTTCCAGTGATGAAACCAAGTTCACTTTTTTGGGTGAAAATGATATCTAGGTAGCATAGGATGGACTCACACATAGAATGGTGCAGCCGATTACTCATCATTTTGCTGGGATAACCCTCATAGTAGTGGATGTTATGAGTCCTCAGTTTCTTACAGTGGTGGAAGAGTGTTTGGATGTCTTTCCTGAAGATGTTCTATCATTACCCCCCCACCGACAGATATACTTATGCATTGATTTACACCTTGGGGTGACATCGATATCTACACTTGCATATCGAATGGATCCCTTAGATCATTGTGATATGAGGATATAGTTTGAGGACATGCAAAGGAAGGGAGTTGTGAGACCCAGTGTTTCACCCTAGCCAGTCCCAGTTTGGTTTTCCAAGAAGGCAGATTGAAGTTGAGGTTATGTGTATATTAACGAAACTTGAATCAAGTGTTCATGAAGAACAAGTAATCACCACCAAGGTTCAACGACCTATTTGATTAGTTGAAAGGGGAATGATGGTTATCAAAGATTAACCTCAGATCAAACTATCACTAGTTGCATGTATGGGATGAGGATATACCGAATACAACCTTTAGATGTCATTATAGATACTATGGCCATTTGGTGATTCCATTTGACATGACGAAAACCCCATCAGTTTCATGGAACTCATGAACTATATCTTTTATCCTTACTTGTACCTATTCATGTTGGACTTTATTGATGACATCCTAGTGTATTTGGAATTTGAGGAAAACCATTGAAGGCTCTAAGGATAGTTCTGGACACTCTACAAGAGAACCGTCTTTACAAAAAGCTCTCAAAGTGTCAGTTATTGATTCTAGGGGTCTATTTTTTTGGACATGTCATCTTAGAGGATGTAGTTTTAGGGGATCCAGTTATGGTTGAGGCAGATCTTTCTTGGTAGACACCCAAGAATGTTACAAAGGTGAAAAGTTTCCTTGGATTTTCAAGCTACTATCTGAGTATTGTGTCCTACTTCTCTAGAGTGGAGTCACACTTTACACATTTGACTCGAAAGGGAAAACCGTTCATATTGAAAGAGGAGTTATAACATGTTTTTCAGATGTAGAGGATGATATTGATGAGAAATCCCATCTTGATATTTATATAATAGGGTGCTGAGTATATAGTTTTCTATGATGCATCTAGAACCGTGATTGGTTGTGTCATGATGAAGAGGAAATTGGTGATTTCTTATGGATCACTCCATTTGATACCACCCAAGTAGAATTAAATGGCCTATGATATGGAGTTAATAATGGTAGTCATCACATTGAAGATGTGGTGACACTACCTTATGGTGAGCGGTTTATCATTCAGTCCAACTATAAGAGTATCAAGTGTATCTTATCTTAGAAGGATCTCAACTTGAGATATAGGTGATGACTAGAGTTCATCTCAGACTATGAATTTGAGGTTTTATATACTCATGGTAAGGTTAATGTGGTGGAATATGGTCTTAGTCGGAGGTCTATTTCACAGTTTCTAAAAAAGGAATCAAATAAGTTCGCCTGGTTGCAGTTATCCATTACAGTTGGAGATGGAGAAGATTAACTCTAGTTGATGGTTTTCACCCCTCCACTCTTATAGAGAGTCAGAGAGGAAAATATTGGGTACACCAACTATGAGACCCTACATGCTCATATGTCCATAGGACATCCTTTTGATGGATATTACAAAGGTGGGGAGCACATCATTCTCTTTAGAGGACACATGATAGTACCCATGACATTACAAGGGGTGGTTTTGAAATATTTTCATACACCCCTTTGGATATACATCTACATGTATAGAAGATGTACCAAGGACTTTAAACTCAGTTTTGGTGGCTAAGGATAAAGAAAGAATTTGTTCAGTTTGTTTCTCAATGCCTTTTTGTCAGCAAGTAAAGGCTGAGCACTCAGTGCTCGAGGGTTTAACTCAGCCCCTTAAGTATCCATAATAGAAGTGGGATGTGATATCAATGGAATTCGTGATAGGGTTACCATGTATGTGCAGGGGATATGATTCCATATGGGTGATCGTTGACCAAATAATGAAGTTATCCCACTTCCTTTCTACCTGAGAGAAGATTTCAATAGAAAGATTGGGACCCCTATATGTTCACGAGATAGTTAAAATATATGGAGTTCCATACATGATTGTTTTTTATCATGATTAATGATTTACATATCAGTTTTGGAAGTGATTATAAGAGGCTTTTGGGACACATTCATGCTTGGGAACAACTTTTCACCCAAAAACAGATGGCTAGACTGAGAAGACCATTAAGGTTATGGAGAACATGATTTAAGTTTTCATGTTAGAATTTGGACGTATTTTGAAGAATCATCGAACAATGATTTAGTTTTCATACAACAAAAACTACCACTACACAATTGGTATGGACCCATTTGAGGTTTTGTATGAGTGATCCTCCATGTCACCAATTTACTGGACTGAGCCCAGAGAGTCAGCACTCATGGCCCTATAAAGATGTCTCCATGGTTTATCATCCCTTTCCAAATACTATTTATAGTTGGAATGGTGTAATACCACATGGATCAACCTGCACAGTTAGACAGGGTACCCAAAATCTTCCACAAGTTTCAATTGAGGAGGTATGTGCATGACCCATCACACATTATAGATTGGGGCGAGCTGGACATCTTGGATGGAGAGACCATTGCTGAGTACCAATTTGTGATTTAGGATCAGTAGTAGAGGATACTTCCAGGTAATTTATTATTTTAGAGCACGTTTTGTGGTAGTATGAGAATCTACAAGAGATAACATGGGAGAATAAGGATAATATTCATGATCAATACCCTCATCTATTTGAGTAGCCATTTTTTTGGACATTTGGGGACGTAAACCCCCAAGGTGGGTAGAATGTAATTCCTTATATTTTCTGTGAATTAATATTCAATATTATATGGATTATTTTTGAGACCTGGCACTGAGATAGGGTGTGATATTGGGACACAAATTTCCCATATTTTTTTGAAAACTGTTAAAATATTTAATAGCACGTACACATGGTTTTCCTAAAAAGGTGAAATTACTCTAAAATGGGTGCCTATATCAAAAATCTAAGGGAACTATTGAGTTTAGAATATGTGTATTTACCATAGGTGTGACCTAATATTATTTTGTGTCATACATTTTTGAAAAAGTTGTAGCGCATGTAAAATGAATAAAATAAATTAATAAACTTATTTTAATTCATTGTGTTGATGCATTGAATTATGTTTATTTAAATGTATTCATATATTTTAATCCCTAAGTTAGTTGTATAACCCTATCAATTATGGATGATCATTGGAGATAGATCTTTGGGAATCTTTTCCGATGAATGACAACAGATCAAGGATCGACAACCGACACACATCGATTTTGAAGGATCTCACCAACGAATGCATCAAAGATTCATTATTCATCACGAATCAATCCAAATCAATGTATAGAATACGATTTGATTTATTTATTACCAATTCTGTATTCTTATGATGAACTTGAATCAATCGAAGAATGTATTTATTCATGGATCATGTGTATTGTGATTTATGATTTATTCCAAGAGATTTATTTGGTCTAGTTCTATAGCTCAAATCCATTTTTCTTAACTGTTGGATAAGAATAGTTGGAAAATGATGATAAACATTTTCCCTTGTTCCTTTTTCCATCTTTTCTCACATTCTTTACTTGTTGGATCCCCATGGTCCAGGTTCGATTTTTTTGGGTGGTTTAGAACTCGATTGGACCCCCTTATTTGAGGAAAATCTACTAAAGAGGATGGATTAGTGATGATCATGACCCAAGGAGCTCGAATATTTGATTTTTAATTCTTTTGGGCTTCATAGGAGGAATGTTGGTCCATGGAAGGGACCACCGGCTTGCTGAAGTGGTGGTGCACATTGGCGCATGACAACTTCCTGTGTGGGGTCGGTGAAGCCTAGTCTGTCTAGGATCAATAACAATGGATATAGGGTGTGGCTGGGATTGGTGACGGAATATGTGGGAGTTCCTGGGGCAAGAGGACCGCCTATGAGGGGGTCTGGACTGGTAGGTGGACCGGGTCTGGCCAATGGGCCAGGTTGGACGAGATGGATCTAGGTTGGACCTGATTCCGATCTATGGTAACCAAGGTGAAGCCCTATTGTTTTTTAATGTGGCACCAAAGAAGCTCGAGCTACTGAGGGCAAAAACTCTGTGTGGTCAGTCCACGGGTGGTCACAACAGCAGTCGACTACTATGGCTGATCAGTGTGATTGGTGGACTGACCATGGAACCCAGTCCCCAATAATCCATTCCCCACGGTAGGTGGACCGACTACGGCGGTCAGTCCACGTGACCTGGAATTTTTGTGGAAGCTTCTCAAGTGCTATATTAAAATAAATAGTGCTTGAGGAACTTTTGTTTTCATGTTTGGATGAGTATAGGTTGAGTGTGTTCACTTGATCAATTCCTCGACGAAGTAGTGTGAAATTACATCCACATCACTGGATTGTAATCCCTTATAGAGGTCGAGTTTTAGATAGAGTTGTGGCATCCCACCGTGAGACTAGAGTGAATCCTCAATCATCCCTAGTGGATTTTGTGGTATTAGATTGACCACCTTGAGTAGGGAATTGACACTCTATCTAGTGGGACCTATCATAAGGGTTTGTAGAATCATTGAAATATGATCCACTATGTATCGGTTGATCCAGATTGGGTTCATGGTGTCCCCCAATGATTCAAGGAATGACCCCCTCTCTGTGTATCATAGTCTTCTTAGACTACTATGTTCTCTTTGGGCGGGGAAAAAAATGAACTATACCTTTTCATCGTGTGTCTTCGATGATATCATTTCTCATGGAATTGGATCTCCAAAAATGAGGGATTCTTCAAATAGAATCTTATGGCTGCAAATTGGTTATGATAGCCTGATGGAGTAGAGTCTCTCATGAGTCTATCTAGGTTTTAATTTCTTCTTGTATCTATTATAATGTGTTAAATCTTGTATTGAGTTTAATCTACTTGGTGTTTTGTGTTTTTCTCGGGGTCTCCTGCTGAGTATTGTTATAATCACCCATGCATGAGATTTTCCAGCATGTATCATGTCTTTTGTATATAGCGGCCCTTTTTACAATGTACATGGAGGACCAAGATAGGGTGGAGCATAGTTGGAGCTAGGAAAGTTGAGGTGTTTACCTAGAGCGTACCTTTGATTTAGTCTTCCCGCTTAGAGCAGGTAGGACTTCTATAGTTTCATTTAGACATGTTTTACAGACTCTTTGTCATGGAATTTTATTTAGACCTATTTACTTTTACCTTACATCCTATTGTAATCTAGTTATGGGATCATATTTGTATGAATTCATTTGATCAGTTGTTTTACATTTCATAATTTTGTGTCATGGACAGGTGTGTGTGTGTGTGTGTGTGTATACAAGAACGTTAGGCTAATTCCTCCCATTTGTGATGAATTCTTACTTTGTTCCAATCACCATCCCATGTCATATAAGTGGTAGGCTAGGGGTTGTCACAACACAAGACCCTCTTGGATGGGTCATGTTAAAAAGATCATAAAGTGTAATATAATTATTTCTTAATGATATTTTATAATTCTATAATTTCATTCCATGTTTTTTTAATCACAGTTCTTGTAAAAGAAGCTGAAGACAATCATGTATCTGTTATCATTATCAAACAAATAATGGTATCTAAAATAACGAGTTTAATAATAATTTTATCATTATGTATTGAAAATAAAATCCTTATTTACTTATTTAAATTATATAATATTATTAATTAATGTCTCAAAGACATCCATGATATTCTTCTGTAGCATTTTTCAAATAGGTGTTTAGACTGACCCAAACATGAGAATACCATAATTAATTGATGATTATGACTATGAAAGTGATTTATTTTGGAATAATATAATTATTTTGAAAGAATATTTTTAATTTTTTTTTGAATAATAATTTAATAAATATGAAATAAACTAGATGAAAAATGAGATACATTACTTTATTGAGGTGGTAGTCCGCACAATGCAAAATTAACATTTTTATTTAATGAACAACTAAAGAGAAAGAATATGGATTATAATTTTTCAATTTATAATCATAATTATGTTAAATAATTAATATATATTCATTAATTTTACCATTATAAATATTAAATTAATGTGGAGGGGAAGAAATAAAAGTTATCACATCACGAAGGTGGTAGTTTGCACAAAGAATGAACAACCGTTTTATTTTTCATAATATGAAAAGGGGAAACTAGTTTATAGTTATTCCATTAGAATAATAAAATGTAATATAAAAATAATAATGTTTTAATTATATATGAATTGGGAAATAAAATTTTGGAATGTAATAAAGAAAACAAAAGATGTTAGGAATAAAGTACTCAGGTTGTGGACTTTGGATTTCCCTTAGAAAACACTTTGGAAATAGAGGTCTAAAAATAATCTATTATGACCAAAGGCTCAAGGAAAAGGATGTGAATTCTAGGGGAAGTAAATTTTTTATATTTTGAGATGGAATCCAAATTTTCTGAGTGTTCTTGAAGGGATGGTGATAATTCCCTTTTATAATTGGTGAGAATAGAATCTTAGTAAATATTTCAATATTATATAATGAAAGAACGTGTTTCAGTTGTAAAGAATACTTAAAAATTTAAAGTAACGGTTTTTAGGAGGATATAAGGTCTATAATAACTCTAAAATTCATTTTTAAATAATTTTTATACAAGTTATTAAGTCCTTTAATCTTAGAATTATAAACATCACCAATTTTGTTTTTACCACAACAACTAATTTTAACCTATGCAATTTTCTTTTTAATTATTAAAAATAGAATATCCCTTATTAAATTACTAGTACCTAATAATTTAAAATTTTAATTAAATTTTATTATATAAAATTTACATGTGTCATAAAAATCATTTATAACATTAGTGCATGTGACACGCAAAACCCATTTTTTAGAGAAGTTTTTTATGTTAAAAAAATATATGGACAATAAAATTATATTTATACATTATTTCAATTATATAAATTATTTTATTATAAAAAAAATTAATGTTTATTCAAAATTAATGCAAAATGTTTTTCCCAAAAAATAATCTTTAATTAAAAGAAAAGGGAAAATGAGTTTCTATTATTAGAAAACGCAACTTAAGTTGTTAAACCTAGGGTTTCAAAATACATAATAATATTTAAAATTTTATGTTTTTAATGCTTAATAAACATTTTATTTTGAAAAAAATATGTTTTTAAATTATAAAATATTATTCATATATTCATAAACTCTATGATTATAGAAAAAACTATATTTTTTTCATTCACCAAATACTCAATTATTTCAAAAAAAATCAAAAAATAATCCCTAAGTTAGTTTTGATATTATAAATTGAAAAATTGTTAATTTTGTGAATTACAATTATAAAATTTATATATTATGTAATTTAAATAAAAATTCAAAATATAAATGAAATCCGATTTTATCGGAAAATGAAATTTGTAAATATTAAGTGTTCTTAATTTTATATCATATAATTTTCAAGTTTATGGAATGCTAATATATTTTTTCCTTTATTTTATTATCATAAATTACCATAAAATTTATTTAAAATTGGTATATTTAATTTTTTTATCACTTTTTAAACTAATTTATGATATAAAAATTAAATTATATCAATTAATTATTCTCTAAATATAAGAAATTTTAATGGATTACTATCATTTTATTTACTAGAGTTTTTCTCCATCTTATTATTTCTTAATAATGTTCATATAATATATTGTACTACATTTTGGTTCTTTATTTAATGTGGGGAAATCTATATATTAAATTTATAAAAATATATTCCAAAATCTATAGGCGTTACATTTCACCCCGTAAATAAATTTCATCCCCATAATTTTAGTAATTAAAAAGTAGGTGAGGGTATTCATAATATATTCATCATTCAGTATTTAAATTATAACCTGAAATTTAACTTACTCTATTAGGCTATAACAAGTTACCTATATTTACTCAAACAACATTAATCATTCATATAACCATATACTCAAGTATGCATATACCATAATCAGACTTTATCGAAAATATACCTTTCCCAAAACCATCTGAATCTCCAAGACATTAAACAATAGTGAAACCGTATATTCCTCAAAACATTAACACTATTTTTAATACTCAGATATTATTAATTGTTAGGTAATAAAATCACACACGATGAAATATATACCATAATCCCAAAATGCGATAAAAATCACCCAAAATACCATGAATCAATTATCGATCCCAATGACACAAATACAATCTATCTTAATTTTTAAAAATAAACATACCTTTTATTATTTATATATAAATATTATGTTATTCATAAGTGTTATTGATCCCTTAATAATGAATTCTTAAATAGTTATCCCTATAAATATAACATTTTCATCAATTTACTTTTCAAGGTTATTGATACCATGTAATATATGCTTCCAAAACATTAAAGAAAATCTATAAAAGAACAATAATTAGATGATTCACATAATCCTCATATGTTTTATAATATACTATAATATTATTTATAAAAATCACTCATAAATGGAAATATCTAAGAGTATAAATATTTAATTTCTATTATGAGTTCAACCACACTAAGTAAGGTAAAGCCAAGAAATACACCTTTTTCATCATAACAGGGAAATATTAAAATTATCATCCATTTAATAATGATTAATTATTTTTTATAACAAATAGTTGTTTATAGATACATGCCTTCATAAAATTCATTTATATGATCCTGTTTTAACAAAATACTAAAAACCCTAATGGCTATCATTAAAATCCATGTAAATGATCATATGAATATGAAAACTCAATCATGATAATTATTATATAAGGAAAACATAATTTCATCATTTGATACTTTTAGTTTAATATAATTTTATTTAAATTATTTTCTATTACAATTATTATCCAAATATACAAATATAATAAATCCTTTATAGTGGCTTTTAAAGTGAATGTGATTAAGCATAAAATATCCCTCTGAGTCTCAAACAATGTGTACAGTTTGGCCTCTTTATTATACACTAGGTGATGATTGAGTTAAAAAACAACACACACGTTTGAGGTTTATTATCCATAGGTACATCTATATCAGATATTTCATTTACTTATAGTATCTAGACATGGATGTTATAATCACGAGTACTATGCAATATCCAATTTATTCAAATATCATGATGTTATCTTAAGATTATAATTATCCCTTATAATTTTCACTATAGGGTTAACTATTGTTCCTTAAACTAATCCCTAAAATTACTAAAACCTCATTTGATAACAACCTAGGGGAATCCAGAAAAATAAAAATATTTATTTAGTTATTTTAGATGAATAATAATTTTATCCTAAAAACAGTCCCATAAACTTGATAATAAAAGATTTAGTATCTTATAATATTATCTACATACATTACTTATTTTACAATACTCGAAAACATTTATTCATAATCGCTAAACTATAAAACCAATTCTAAAAAACACACATGTAATACCCAAATTCATGTAATAGGGAGAGAAAACATAATAATGGGGTGAGAATATATACTAAATAACGGAAAAATTATAAATAATCTCTGATGTACATAAGTGAGAAAAAGTTAAGTATATGTGTATGAGAGAAAATTCTTGATCTCTGAACATCACATTAGAAAAAAATACCTAGATAAAACATGGACTATAATACATGAAAAATCATAACATAAGTCTGTAACAATACATAAGGATATGTCACAAGTACAAGAATTGAAATTATAACAAAGTGGATTTGGAATCAAAACCCATTTCCATTAGTATATAAACCTTCACTCACCTATTTACCTTGGAAGATCAATATTCACACACATATTTCACTTGGTGGATCAAGCATCACATAATTTTTTCCCTTGATGGATCAAACTTCACTCACATGTTTACCTTGGTGGATTTAGCCTCACAACTAATTTCTAATTATCTTCTTAGATATTAATTGTTACCCAATGAAATTTAGGGATATATAGAACCCAACCATAATTTATTGATAAATTATACACATGTGTGACATAAAAAAATAAATCATTCAACATATCATTAAAACCAATGGGAGAAAATGGGTTTGATTCATCACATCATTAATAATTCATGGAATGAAAAATGGTGTTCGCCATATTTCTAGATGTTATCACAAAAATTGACGTCAATAATTTAAACTGTTGATCCGAACAACTCAATCACTGAAAAAAAATTACTTTATAAAAAAATTAATATATAAGTTCATGAAAAATAACTCACAGGGAATGAAATAATTTTTTGTTAAAGAGGAAACATTAGTTAAATTGTAGAAGAGTTTTTTTAGAAAATTATTTTACCATTGATGTAAAATATGATGTTAGATTAACATTGAAAAGTAATTTTATTGAAAGATAATTTTTAGAAATTTAAAAAATGATTTCTAAAATAAATACTTGGAATTAAATATGAACCATGAATAATTGAAAACGAATAACAATTTGATAAAGGTAATGTGAAAATATTTCGAATTTTTTTACTTTTTAAAAAGAACCATCATTAAATGAGACATGAAAATGGAATAAAAGATTAAAAAAGTGAATTTAAATTTTTTGAAAACAGATAATTTTGAAAAATTAAATACATTAATAGATCCATTAAAATACATATCTTTAAAAAAATAAATATAATGTGGAAGATAAAAAATTTTATTTAGAAATAATGGGATAACCTTTTAATATTTTTAAATACCTTTGATTGAAAACAAAAATCATAAAAAGAGAAATAGATTTAAATTTTTAAAATAGGTAAATAGAATTATGACGATAATAAAACAATATTCATATTTTATTTCTTAAAAGGATTGGATAACTTAGTGTGAAGTGAAAAATTAATATGGTAGAAAATATCCCTTATAATGAATGAGAGTTAATCTTTATAATGTCAAATTTTTTTGGGAATTTATTCGATAGAGGAAGGTGATATCAATTAATATATGTAAATTACCTAGAGAAAAAGATAAAATATCACATAGATATATAATTTTAAGTATAAAAGTATATTATAATATAATAATCAATTTCAGAATTTACAACTCATGGAGAAATAATTTTAGTTGTGATAACTGTTATAGCTCAAGTAATATTTAAATAAAAACCCCATGAATGAGGGAGGTCATGAAAATGAACCTATAATACCATTAATTAGAGTTATTTAATGGTATAATTAATCAAATATGTATATTATACACCATATAAATAAAATAATGTTCATAATTAAAATGTATCTCCATGAAATTAATTTTAGATAATAAACCCATACAACCATAAAAACTTTTTTGTAAAACCCAATGAAGAATATAAAATAAAAGGAAAAATTAAATACCATTAATAATGAGTGTATCATGATAAAAATATTATTTTTGAAGTAGATAATCTATTACAAATAAATCATGGAGTGTAGCAATAAATATGTCTCAAAGGTTGAACATTTGAGACAAAAAACCCTTACCTTAATACCCAACCTCCAATAAAGTTCATGAATATATTTTTTAAAAAATTACAATTTTAATCACATAAATAATCCACATTAATAATATATAACATTTTATAAAACTTATTCATAATTATTCTCTACATTTAAAATAGTTAGTTATTATCTATTTTCAACTTTATGTGTGAGTAATTTTGAATGTTTTGATTAGTCATAGAGGTGTTGTTATTAATTATCATATAGATTTCTTAATTAGTAAATATTAAAATGTAATTTATTAAAATTTTCATGATAATTAATAATGTTATAATTTCATTAATTGGATTTTAAATCTTGATACATTTAGATTAAATCGGTGAAAATATTGGTACACACGATGTTTAACAATCAAACTATCGTATCCTAATTAAGGTATTGAATATTTATATTACAATTTTTGAGAAAAAAGAAAATCATTATATACTTATTATTACCAGGTAAGACTATTAATTATGTTCCCAAATTCATGTAAGATATTATTTTATAGCACTGTTCATGTTGGTAGTTAGACGAACCCAAACATAAATAAACCCTAATTATTAGATTTTTGTGATTATGAAAGTTGTTTATTTTGGAATAATACCATTATTAATAATTAATAATTGCATGAAATTGATAACCATAATTTTTGGAATCAATTTTTATGATATTTAAAAAATAAAAAATAAAATTTAGGAAAAACAAGATATGCTACTCTGTGCAGGAAGTAGTCAACACAACATAAGATTAACATTTTCATTTCTCAATGAATGTGAGGGGAAAGAGAAATATTATAAATTTCCTCATAATTAACTTAATTATATTAAAGATTTTATCTATATTAATCAATTTAACCCATAAAATAAGGGAAGGGATGTGGTGGTGAAAAAATAGAATCCATCACATCATGGAGGCGGTAGTCCGCACAACGTATGAATAATTGTTTTGTTTTTATTAATAAAAAATGGATAGGGTGGGTAATAATTATTACCTAATAATAATAAAATTCACAATTAAAAAAATACTATTTTAATTATATAGTAATTAAAAAATATATTTGTAAGAGTAAGAAAGAAAATAAAAATAAGTTAGGAAAAAAGTGCTCACCTTGAGGACTTGGGGTTTCTCTTATAAAAATTCATAGAAATAGAGGTCCTAAGACAATCTATTGTGATAAAATGATGAATTAAAATGAATATAAATATTTTTGAATCAAAATAAGTATAATTTTATTTTGAAATTTTTTTTTGTGGTCATCAAGGGGTTTGGAGAGGCACCTTATA
This sequence comes from Viscum album, assembly GCA_963277665.1. Taxonomy (NCBI): domain Eukaryota; kingdom Viridiplantae; phylum Streptophyta; class Magnoliopsida; order Santalales; family Viscaceae; genus Viscum; species Viscum album. The sequence continues at coordinate 404,994,234 of OY728142.1, forward strand.
AAAGTGGTGAGAATGGAATTTTTTTAAATATATCAACTTAATATAATTAAATCATATATTAAACATATAAAAAAGACTCAAAAATATAAAATAATGGATTAAAATACGATATAAGGTATATTATTCCTCATATATTCATTTGAACACATTTTCAAATATGTTTTATTTTTTTACTCATATAATTTTCACTTTTACCATGTTTGGTTTTACCTTAGTAACTATTTTCTTCATATTTAACTACTTTTAATTCTTGAAAATAAAATGGATATTTTTACATAATTTATAACTAATATTTAGAAATATTAAATCCATTTTATTATATACAATTTTTATTTATTGGAAAATCATTTTTAACATTAGCGAGTGTAATGTTTTAAAACACATTTTTAGTAAACATGTATTTTTATATGTAAAATTTATCTGTAGGATAAAATAATGAATATATTTTATATACATGACATAAATAGGTGTATTATAAAGAAATTAAATTTTTTTTTGTATTTAAAATCAATTAATAATCTAACTTTACAAAAATAAAATTAAATTAAAAGAAAAGACAAAAATAGTTTCTTTTATTTAAAAATATTACTTAAGTTGTTAAACATAGATTTTCAAAATTTATAATACTATTTAATATTTTTTTTTCACTCAGTGAGACATATTTTCTTATGAAAAATGTTTTTAGGTTTTTAGGTTACACATATATCTAGATATAGTTATAAACTCCACAATTTTAGTAAACAATTAATATTTATCTATTCACCTAAAAATCATTTATTTCAATAAATCTTAAAAAATACCCTAAGAAAATTTTGAAATTATTAACATAATAATGAATTTAATTTTTTAAAATTAATATTATAATATTTAAATATTCTGTATTTAAAAAATTAAAATATAAAGGAAAACAGATTTTAATTGAAATGGAATTTTTAAATATTAATTGTTCTTAATGGTATTTCTTATAAATTTATTATTTATTTTATGTTAATATATTAGTTCATATATTTATATATCATATATTATTATAATAATACATTAAAATTAGTTTATTTAATTTATTAACACTTTAAATAATTACTAGAGAAAGAACAATCAAATCATATTAATTATTTATCTTTTAAACATAAGAATTTTTAATTGATTACTATTTTTCATTTACTAGAGGTTTGATCCATTCCATAATTTTTTTAATAATGTTCACATGATATATAAAAACTCATTTTCGTTTTCTTTTTTGTGTGGATAAATAAATAACATTAATTTTCAAGATATATAATCAAAAATCTCAAGATGTTACACTCACCCTGCAAAAAACCCAGATTATTACCCTAACACCAAAACTACCCCCAATGTGGAATTATTTGACGATTTCAGTTATTAAAATAACTAGTTAATATGAATGATACTGATGATATCAAAACCCCATATTAGGCTACTAATTCCAAATATATCAACCAAGCTGATAATGTTGATGACCCTAAAAACATCGACAACACTGAAAACCCAAACAACCATAATGGTGCCAAAGAAAAATATAAAATGTTACTGATGATGTAAATAGACGCAAAAACATCATTGAAAATTAAAACATGAATCATAACTAGGATTTTGATGATTAGAATTATACCAGTCATCATAATGACCCTTACACGTTAAAACAGATGATGTTTATAACATGGTTCCCTACAAATCACAACGTTGTTAATAAAATCAATGTATCCAACAACATTGATGAAACAGTTGACTCCAAATATCCTAAAGGAACTAAATATCCCAATAAACCTGATTATCACAATAAAACCAAGAAACTCCATGTCCCCAAAGAACAATTGACTGCGAGGATACTGATGACACATAAAAACAATATGAACACACTATCACCAAAGGAAAGGATTATTCTAATGACCACGATGAAACTGATGACACCAACACCACTAATAATCCACATGACTATAATGAAACTAAGGACTCTAAAATCCCTATCATTACTTTAGGAAAAAAAATGGGTGATTTAATCCTAAAATTTCCAATTTTACTAAGTACATCGATGACATTGATGACCCCAATGGTGCTAATGACCCCCTGTTATTGTAGATGTCAATAAAGATAAAAAATTCAGATACTTGGACAAACTTATTGAACATGATGATCATAATGAACTTTTGACCCAGAAATCACCAATTACATTGATGATATCCATGAAAAGACTAACACAAAAAATGTAGATGAATTATACATCCCTAATAAATATAAGACATTAAATACACCGACGATAATTATGAACCCCACAACCCCATCAAAACCAATGAAAAATATAAAACTAATGAAATTGTTGACTAGGACGAAAATAATGGACCCAATAACACTAATGGCACCAATAACCCCAAAAAACATGAAAAACTCAAAAAAATCATTGAATATAGTGACATCAACTACATTGATGAACTTGATGAACTCAATGACCCGAAAGAAGATATTGATAGACTTGATTTTATAGATAAATATAGATGAGACTAGTGAAATTGAAGACCTCAATAACCCCAATGATTATGCTTACAACCTCAATGAGATAAATAACCTTGATGACCCGATGAATCTAAAGACCCTATTATTGAATATAACCCCAATAACCACAAAATAATTACAGAATTTATGATAAAAATGACCTTAGTGAAACGAAATATATTGATGGCATTGATGGAATCAATTCCCTCCATATCACTAATGACACATATGACCATTATGATGTCGATATCATCGTAAACAAAAAGGACCCTAATGACCCAAAAAACTAAAATAACACTTATATTTTTAATGAAACCATCAATATTAATGAACCAATCACTCCATAAATATAATACACCATGAATATTTAGTGATTTTTATGTCACATATGACAACTCTATGTCTGATGACCCTGAAAAATCAATGATGCTAAAAATGTAGATGAATTCAGTGAAACACGTGATGATTATAATGTCGATGAATATTTTTTCACTCATGATTACATTATCCTCGAAGTGTTGTCTATACTGATGGAAGAAACAATAATAATGGAATTTAGAGGCCAACAATAATGCTAACACTGATGGTAATGAATAACTAATGATATTTATTGAACTAATGATGCTAGTTACTTAAAAAATATCGATGACTCTAACACCATCACTGATCCTGTTGAAAACAAAACTAATGATGACCTAAAAGAAATTAATGACACTATTGACCCCAAAAAACCATTACAATAAAAGAAACTCCAACAACACCATTTTTGATACCAATGACACTAGTGATAATAATTAACAAAATAATATTGATGAACCTGAAGACACTTATAACCCCATCAACCCCAGTAATGTTGATGTCCAAAATTTCCTTGATATGGAAGAAAACCAAAATAGTATAGTGTTTCCTATGAAAAATATGAATTAGAAGAGGTAGATGAACCCGATGATGTTGAGGAACTTGATGACACTAATGATTTGAATGAATATGATGGCCAAAAATACATTCAATGTAGTATAACCCAAAGACACTAATCACACTATTAATGATAGAGACCTTAATAAGGCTCTTAATGTGGTAGAACCATACATCCTTAGAAATCCTAATGAAGTTGATGAAGCAAAAGAATCTTGTGATCCTAAATATGTCATCGAAGTAATAGATTATGTTGCCAAAATGACTAAAAAGTATCTGATAATTCCAAAATGATGTAAAATAATGGGGAGTCTAAAAACTAAAATAATGTTAGAAATACTAAAAACACTGATGAATCCAACATTACCAAAAAAAAGTAATGAATATAATGACTCTGATTACTATGTAAATGAAGACAATAATTAAAACTACAATGATGGTGATGAACATGGTAAACCTGAACGCCTGAAAAAATAACATTTTCGACGACACCAATGATGTTAATGAATTAAATGAAAAAATCCTGACAGTCAAGGAGGTTGAAGGATTTGATAGTTGATCACTAGGGTCATCAGTGACTTTAAAATCATCAGGGTCATTAATGAAATCATTAGAGTGGTATTCTACTATGTAATTGGGTATATTATAATCAACCGTTTCATCATGGTTTTTGAAGTTTAAAGTGATTATCAAGGAATCCTATGACCTCAAGGATACCAACTACAAAACAAAACCCCCAAAACTAACACCATTACTTTTTCCAATGAATCTATTATAATATTAATGTCACTAATAGAACTAAAAATGAGGAGGATGTTAAAGAAATAGATTATATTGAAAAAAATAATGAAACTAATGACCCATATGACACCAATATCACATAAAATGTTGACCATGCTTATGAACTAGATGATACTAATTATGTTGATGACCATAACGATGATAATGACCCTAAAAACTCAAATATTTTCCAATATTTATGACCCAAAGGACCCAAATGATATCAATGAACAAGATAACTCTGATGATCTCATTTAATATTATGACATTGATACCACAAATATTTTTGATGATGTTGATGAACATGAACAATTTGATGACATAAATGATGAAGTTAACATCTACAATACTAAAGAAACTGATAATTCCAATGAAATTTACAACCCCACTGATTCCAATAACAGAAGATGAAGATAATGATGTCGTATCACAAATAATACTAATGATTATGAGGAACCCATCTACCCTAATGATCCGAATTAATTTTATGAAATTAATGACATCAATTACACTAATTATGCTGATCAACCTAATAAATTGATGCCACCAAAGAAATCTATGTACTGAATGAAAATAGTAATTCCAACACTGTTGATGATCCCGATAATTTTGATGACCTTGATGACTTGACAAAACATACATCCCTAATGATGTGGAACACGTTGTTGAAATGAACAACCCCGATGTTGTCGATGAAGTTAAAAAAATGAATGATGTCAATAAAACCATTCATGATGATGGACATGAAGACATCGATATTAATGATCCCTCTAAAAATGGTCAAGATGTCAAAAACCCAGTGTAACGCCCCGACCGCAGTTACCCAGAGTCGGTGCATTATTACGTAACATTGGAATTATCACAAAAGATAAAGTCTCCAAAGACCGATTTGTTTAGTATCCTTTTAAACACTAGATACATTCATAAATGTTACATTACATCATAAAGTGAAAAATCACAATAACATAGTCTCTATAGTCTACACTCATATCCCCTTCAGACTATCCCTACAGGTCAGTCATAAAATATTTCTTCACATCCTGGAAAAAATAAAACATAGAAAGGGGTGAGCTCAGATGCTCAGTAAGGATAAAAATATAGCAAAAACTTTCATAAATAAACATAAACATTTAAGGCAATGTATAACTAAAACAAAAGACTTTTAAACTATAACTTCAACATAATATGGAAAGAATAAAATGAAATAAAGCCATTTACTTATTCACATGGATATTCTACTAGTCAAATAATCACATGCAATATCAATAACCACTTTCATAATGATGGAATGCATAATGAAAGACTATAATAACCACATAGACAATTTCTTGTTCCAAGACTACAAATAAGATTTTCTCAAGGCCTTGTGTCAAGACACTAGTTTGTCTCATTAGACCTACCGATGCATCGAGGTGCTATAGCGGGATCCACCTGTCACATACTAAGTCCAATGCATTCCATATATGAAAAGGTTTAAAAATATCATAAACCATATCATAATAGTATCACACAAAACATGCATAATGGATATATAATATTTCCACATTTCAATCACAAGATATAAATACAACACACTGATATTATAAAACCTTTTTAAATACCAAAATAAAAGAAAAGTAATACAGGGTATTTATTTTTCATTTTAAAAAAAAGGTTATGGCTTGTAGAGGAAGCCGAAAGTAAAATAATGGTCATGGCGGCGGAGAAGTCGTTGTCGTCGAATACGTGCAACAAAAATAAACATTCCCTTTTGTCATTTAGTAAAACACTTCATATAAAAATATTCCTTTTGAATAAATATAATAGTCAAATGGGTTTATACAACGTATAAAAGAAAGTTGTGTATAAAACAAAATATGCCTCAATGAAAGGAGATTGAGACGATGTCCCTTACCTTGTGTCCGACATGACTCGATCATTCTTTAATCTCATGAATAATAAACTAGAGTTAATTTATACTTTCTTAATAACCCTTTTCAAGTTCATTATTCCTTTTATATCACTTATTACCATGTTATGGACATTATGTAGTCATTTAAGTTAATAACGGTCATTTTGTCGATCTTTGGTACTTGAGTCAACAACAAACTTCTTATAATTACAAGTTGTTCATGTGGTAAAATATACATCATATCCAGAATTAAATTTATGATCTAGATATAATATATATCATATATATCTAGTATATTAATGCATAATATTACATAACATTTAGAGGTAAGAAATGAAATGCACCGTTCATGGTGACGGTAAGCCGTACGTACACATGAATGCTACTTTCATTTCGATTTCATATTTAATTGAATGAATTCATAATTATATAAAGTTATATTATAATTCCAGTATAATATTATATATAATATTATTTACTCCATCCTTTATACATCCCACATATGGAATTAACGATTTAAATCACTTTGAGGGGGCGCTAGTCCGCACTTCTGAAAATGAAATTATCGCATTTATCCATAATGGAAATCATAAAGGTATGTCATAAATTAAAAATACATAAGAATAAGGAAAACATAAACATAATATATATCATATATAAATATATTTACATGTTAATGGACACCATGATAGGCGTTAAAAAAAGATTGAACAATCATCGTTTCGTGAGGCAGTAATTCACCACCCACAGAAACAATATGTCCATTAACCATTAGACCAAGGTGTGTGCAAGTTTAAATCAAATACTTATCATAAAAACATCCTAGTATATTTAATACATTGTTTTTGTAACAAAATAAATGAATAAAAATAGTTTAAGTGGTTGGAGAAGCAAAATAAAACAAAAGAACCTAAGAGAAGACATTACCTTAAAATCAGAAAACTCTTTTTGATTTGAGATAATGGATTCCTTGGTAAGACTTTTGCCCAAAGTGAGGATTCTAGGAGTATGAGAAAGATGTTGAGAGATTATTTGGGCAGATTTTGGCCAAGAAAAATGGCTTTGAAGTTTTGAATAAGGTGGTATAGGTGGGGAGATTTTATAAGAGGAGAGGAGGGGCACTTTTGGATAGTCATGAAATGTTACTTTATTAAAAACTTATTTTTAAATTTTAAAGGTTCCACAATGATATATTTAGAGGATAAGGTGATAGGGGTTCTAAATATACCCATACAATGGTTTTTAGACAATTTTATGTCTTAGATTTTACCTCATCTTTTCATTTTATCTAAATTATTCATTAATGAGGTAATCGCTACATCATCATGGTGCCATAAATAAATTTATTTCTTTAATGACATAAAATTATAAAAAAATTTCCATGATGTAGGAAATAGTTTTAGCTTTCCAATCAGTATTTATAGTCGAAACGTTAACTTATATAACCCCATGTAAAAATTGTTTTAGTAAAACAACACATGTTTGTGACACTTTTATTTTTACTTTAAATAAAAAGTTATTAATGTCATTTTCTTACCCATATGGCTCCATGGGGTCCCCAAGTTGACCCATGGATTGCCTTGGTCGTAAATGACTCATAAAATAAGGGTAGGTCAAGTGTAAAGGTAATTTCATATTATTATAACATTATATTTACCTTAAATTACACAAATTATCTTTAATCGCGATTAATTGAAATTAAAAGTTACTATTCACCAACAATTATTTTAATCCCATTGAACCACAATGTACTTACTAATGACAATGATATATGCATTATTTTTTAAATTCAAATCACAGAGGTGGTAAAATTTCTTTTAAACGACAAATTAGTTTTTTAACTACCACTTAGTGGTTTCACTATTCACCAAAAATTGATGTTTCTCAGAATAATACCAAAAACTCAACATAGGATAATTTGGATATTCCGAATCCAAAAATGAAGTCCATTATAAAATATATAATTTATATAATTTCAAAAAGTTGTTATTACTATTCATAACTACTACTTTTATTGGTCGCGGTGTGTTAGAACTCGAGGTAGCGTACATCACACGCTGCTCTATTATTTAAAGAGAAGTGTACCATGGAAGCATGGGGTGTTACATTCTCCCCTACTTCAAATAATTTCATCCTCAAAATTTATAGAATCTTACTGCATAAAAAGACTTGGGTGGTTATTCATCATAAGTTTCTCGGGTACCCACGTTGCCTCTTCCATCTTATGGTTCCTCCATAGAACTTTTACCAGACGGGTTGTCCGGTTTCTCAACACTTGTTCTCTCGTATCCAGAATCCAGACAGGCTCCTCTCAAAAAGACATATCAGATTCCAGTTCTAATTCCTCATTGGTGAGTACATGAATTGGGTCAGACATCTATTTTCTCAACTGTGATACGTGGAACACATCTTGAACTTTAGAGAGACTTGGAGGCATTTCCAAACGGTAAGCTACAACCCCAATTCGTTCTTGAATTTCGAATGCTCCGATATACCTTGGACTTAATTTTCCATTCTTACTGAATCATATAACTCCCTTCCATGGAGATACCATAAAGAAAACATGATCTCCTACCTGAAATTCCAAATCCTTCCTTCGGTTATCGACATAGCTCTTATGCATACTTTGAGCTTCTTTGATGTGGTCTTGGATTACCTTCACATTTTCCATTGTTTCATCAACAAGTTCTAGGCCAATAAGTTGTCTTTCACCAACATCATTCCAACAGGTTGGTGTGTGACACCTCTTTCCGTATAACGCTTTATATGGTGCCATCCAAGTACTTTAATGGAAGCTATTGTTATAGAAAAATTCTACCAGAGGTAAATATTGATCCCACATACCCTAAAAGTCATGTGAGCATGATCTCAACATGTATTCTAAGCCTTGAATAGTCCGTTCTGATTGTCCATCTTTTTTAGGGTGGTAAGCAGTGCTCAAATGAAGTTTAGTGTCCAGGGATTTCTGAGTACTTTTCCAGAATCTTGATGTAAAACAAGGATCACGATCTGAAACAATCGATAGGGGTACTCCATAATGTCTTACAACATAGTTAATATACAATCTTGCAAAACGTTCAAGTGGTAAATCTATTCTTATTGCAAGAAAATGTGCTAACATGGTAAGATGATCTACAATGACCCATATTTCATCATTCCTTCTAGGAGTCTTTGGTAGTCCCATGAAAAATTCTATCGTAATACTATCCCATTTCCACTCAGGTATGGGAAGAGGTTGCATAACTCCTCCAGGAAGTTTCCTCCCATCATTCACTTGTTGACAAACCATGAATCTTGACACAAAATCAGCAATCTCCCTCTTTATGTTGTCCCACCAAAAATGTTCCTTCAAATCTATATATATCTTAGTTCTACCAGGGTGTATAGAGAAATTGGATCTATGAGCATCATCCAATAATTCCCTTTTTAGACCAGCTATATCAGGAACACAATGTTTCTTCCCAAATTTCAAAATTCCATCTTCATACACAATGTCACTAAATCTCCCATCTTTCACAGCTTTAATCTTCTTTTGAAACCCTTCATCATCGGTCTGAGAACTCTTAATCCTTTCTAGTAAAGATGGTTTTGCAACCATTTGAAAAATCATTGATGTTTCACCTTCCATAGTTATTCCCATGTCCATCTTCACTAGATCCATCAAAATAGGATCCCTTTAAATTCTCATATTGTTCAAAACTCCATGATCTTTTCTGCTCAAAGCATCTAACACCTTATTTTCCTTCACCTGGTGGTAGTGTATTGTGGAATCATAATCCTTAAGTAATGCACGTCATCTTCTTTGCCTCATGCTGAGTTATTTTTGTGATAAAATATACATAAAACTCTTATGATCAGTACAATTCTAGAATTTTTCACCATAGAGGTAGTGTCTCTGTATCTTCAAAGAAAAGATCATAGCTGCTAACTCGAGATCATGAGTAGGATAGTTTTGCTCATGAATTTTCAATTGTCGTGATGCATAGGCAAAAGCCCTATCATTCTGCATGAGGATAAAACCAAGTCATTTCTTCGATGCATCCCAATAAATAACGAACCCATCATTCCCCGATGGTAGAGTCAATATAGGAGCATTGACTAATCTTCTCTTTAGTTCTTAGAAAAATTCTTCATGCTCTTTTTTCCAAACAAATTTAACCCCTTTATGTGTCAGCTTCATTAAGGGGTTATCCAATCGGGCAAAATTCTGGACAAAACGTCGATTATAACCTGCTAAACCAATAAAACTGCATACCTCAGTTATACTTGTTAGTGCTGGCCATTATCGGATATCTCCTGTATTAGAAGGATCAATAGAGATTCCATCCTTAGAGACAATATAGCCAATAAAAGAAATCGTGTGAAGCCATAATTCACACTTGCTAAACATCCCATTTAATTCGTGCCTTATAAGAGTCTTTAGAATAATGACCAAGTGATTTTCATGATCTTCAGAGATTTTGGAGTATACCAAGATATCATCAAAAAATACCACTAAGAATTCATCAAGATATTCCTTGAAAACTCTGTTTATTAGATCCATGAAAATAGAGGGTTCATAAGTCACCCCAAAAGGCATTACTGTAAACTCATAATGCCCGTAGCTAGTTCAAAATGATGTCTTCGGAATGTCTTCCTTCTTCACACACAACTGATGATATCCAGATCGAAGGTAAATCTTTGAAAAGTATTGATCTCCATGAAGTTGGTCAAATAAATCATCAATGTGAGGCAGGGGATACTTGTTCTTTATTGTTATGACATTGATCTCACAGTAGTCGATACATAACCTCATAGATCCATCTTTATTTTTAACAAAAAGAACAGGGGATACCCAAGGAGAAACACTATGGAGAATAAATCCCTTATAACTCAATTCCTCTAGTTGTTTCTTTAGTTCAACTAATTCCACAGTGTCCATTCTATATGGGGTCTTCGATATGGGCCTTGAACCAGGAATTAGGTCAATAGAAAACTCAACTTCTCATTCTAGAGGATGCCAGGTAAATCTTCTGGAAACACAACAACATATTCTCTCACAATAGGTACATCCTCTATTTGAACATTCCCTTCCTCACCCATAGTTATTTCATTCTCTTCCTCCCCAATAAGTGAATTTAGTTGAGCAACTGGGGGTGGTTCTAGATAAGAATTCGGTGGTGAAGATTCTACTCTAAAGATAAGGTGTTCCTTATCATCATCATCAAAAATCATAACTTCCTTCTTCTTATAATAAATCTTTGCATCATGGTCGGAAATACAATCCATACCGAGGATTATATCAAATTCAATCATGGGTATGACGATGAGATCCACAGATAAAGAACATTTATGTGCTCTAATGGGAACTGATTCACAAAACTTTGTTGTAATGATATTTCCTTTAGGATTTTTGACTGACGACTCCCTTGTTAAATCAAATTGGAAATATCTAATTTTCTTAGCAAACTGGGAAGAAATGAAACAATAACATGATCTAGAATCAAATAATTAATTTTCTAAACTTGAGGAAACCATTAAATTACCTACCACCATATGTTTCAGAGCTTTTACCTCAGCAGTAGTGATAACATAAGCTTTTCCTTGATCCCTTGGACTTTTCTGAGGTAAGTTCCCCTAACGATTAGGAAATTAATTTGCATAATTTCTCATATCCATACAATTGTAGCATTGAACATCAGTAGCTTATTTCTTCCCCTTGCAATCACGAGCTTGGTGGCCTTTTTCACCACACTTGTAACAGAATACCGTTCATTTCAAGAAAGTATTGAGGTGTTTCTTCCCACATTTACTACAGGATGGATAATCAACTTTTCCGTTCTTCCCCTTATTTACATTTCTAGAGTGATCAGCAGATCTCTTCTTTTCTTTCCTTGCTTTAAAGTCATATGACTTCAAGAATTCCTTTTCTGTCTTAATAGTACAGGAGACAATGTCTTCGTATAAAGAGATGGATTGTGAGACCAATGATAGATAGAGAAATGGTTTTAACCCATAAAATAAATGATCAATATTACTTATTGGGTTATGTATATAATCTGTAGCATACCTCACGAACCTTGTAAAGTTGGCCTCATACTTTGTGACATTCTCATCCTCCTTTTGTCTCGGACTCAGAAATTGCCTTTCCATATCTTCTCGATGGCCATGAAGAAATTATTTTTCTAAGAAAAGCACTTTGAACTCCCTCCATTCCATATTTGATACTTCATCATCTTCCTTTTTGTTTTGAATCAATGACCACCATTGATCAGCATCTTCCATGAGGTGGTAAACTGCCATGATAACCTTTTCCATTTCACTACTCCCCAAGGCATGGAATATTTTATGTAAGGAATTTATCCTTTGCTCAGCTAATAAGGGATTTGTACTCCAATTGAATGTTGGTGGTTGTTGCCTCATGAAGAGGTCTATCATTGATCCTCCACGTTGTAGATCAGGGTGCTCCATATGAGTAAGGTTATTATTCATAACCTGAGTGAGTTGTCCTAGTATGGTGATAAGTTGATCCGCCCCAGTTATATCACCAGCTCCACTATAATTATCTTGAGCAGGAGGGAAATCCCTGTAATGACCCAAAGTTTCATTAATATAAATCCCTCTTGATCTAATTAAATGTCTCTTTATGTTTATATAATGTGTCAAATTCATTGGTTTTATGTTAAGATTTTTTACCATTACTAATATAGCCATTTAACAGTGATCACATGATTAGTATAAATATAGGACTTTAACAAATCCAATTTACTCAGACAAAAGTAGCTATGGCCTCGTCCAGTAGAATTTCTCCATACGAAGCCCATTTATCGGAGCTCGGAAAAGAGGTGGCATCCTTGGGCTTCACTCTTGACCAAGCCCAAGCTGAGCTTCATCATGTCAAGCTCAAACGTGACCGTCTACAGGAAAAGTGGAAGTTGATTGAAATTACCACTCGAGCGATGTTATCTGAGCCACCCCAAGAGTCTGTCACCATCGCACACCTTACCCTTAGGTCTTATGCGGCTGTTTTAAGGGGTTATGTAACAAATAAGTAGTACTATGTTCATGTACATTATTTTTCTGTATATAATAATGAATATAATTTCTAGTCATTTTTGATACATTGTAAATAGTTTTTAAAGTAAAAATGGTGTTTTTAGTTAATATTTAATTAAGAAATCTATTTTATTAAATGAAGGGATTTTTGAATTAAATAATATTTTAATAAAATAATAATATTATTATTAAATTAGTTTTTATTAAATATAAATGATTTTATAATTTTATGAATGCAATTAAATTTTTTATTATGATTTGAAAGCCATTTCTGTCAAAACCCGTGATTTTTTGTTAAATGAAGGTTTTTATTTTAAAATTAAAAATTACCATATTTAGAAAATTATTTAGAAAAAATAAATGTTATTTTTGGAATCAAGACATCGAAATTATCCTATGGTGATGTTTTCATAATTTTCTCAGACAATCAAATTTTTGGGTAAAAATTAAATATCATTTAAATATATAATGTGTTTTATGACATCATAATGACCCAATAGTGATGTAATAAAATACTAAAATCTTTATGTACGGCCAATATATGTTTTAACATTAAAATAATGTGATTTTGGGTTTGTTTGACTTACTTTTCAAAGAATTAATGGACCCCTCAAGACTTATTCAACACTTTTCCTTTTTAAATTAATTTACATGGGAGTGTGACTCACCTCCACATAAGCAAGCTTATTATTTTAAGAAGCTCGGAATTTGGAATTATAAATTATTTTTTTTCTCTTCCCTTTTCCAAAAACCATGGGAAAAAACCATTGGATGGTTTGTGGTTTGGATAAATTTAATATAAGGGGTCCCAAAACTAAATAATAATGAATCATCTCACCTTTCTTATATAAACCCACCCAAGCTCCAAATTTCTCCTCACTCAAAGCCATTGGAGTTCGTCCAACCTCTCCCCTACTCTCTCTAGAATCCTCCCAAGGTTCCCCAAGCTCCCAACACAAGCCTCTCTCTAGCCTTTGGAAGCACACTTCCAAGTAAGGGTTTTTTCTTCCTTTCTCATTTTTGTCCAATTTTCTTTAAGTTATTTTCCCTTTTAATTTCAATTATAAATGTTGGGGTATGGTTTAACACCTCCCTCATACTTCCCTCTTTATGTTTTAATTCTGTGAGACCCCTTCTCTCTCATTAAAACCCTCCCATGTACACCATTACTATGCCGAAATTTCGAAAGGAACTTCTCTCTCCTCTTTTATATTCAAGAAATACTTTTGTATCATGAATCTAAACTCCATTACAATTGTTGGGACATGTATCTATATGAACTTCTTACTGTCCATTAAATGTAAACATGGTGAGGAATCCCATTCTCTCTCATCAACCTTTTTATGAATTCTTATGTCACGCCATTACGCTGCCGAAATCACACCGATTTTCTAAGTCAATGTCATTGTGTAGTGAATAACATGCCAATTTCTCCATCAAGGGTATTCACCTTTATTTAAATTTACATATTAATTTTAAAGATTCATCTATTAATTCCAAATTCCTTTATCATGGAATAAATGATTATGTGTTATGAATCTGTGTTTTATGATCCATGTGGAACACTTATGCATGAAATGAAATGTTTATGAAGGGTGTGCCCTTATAGCTCTCCAATGCATTGGGTAAAGTATAGTATCATGATACGTCATGTGAAATGAGTGTTGACTCATGCAAATTAAAGTAAAACGAGGGTTTACTCGTGCTTTATGTACAATGAGGATTTTCTCATGCTCCATGTGCAATGAGCCTTGGCTCATGCTATTTCCATGTTAAGTGTTGTTGCCACATTTCCATGTTATGATTATCATGCTTTATCATGAATTTATGTTCATGTTTCTTTTATGGTATATTGATATGCCTATTTTCTAACATGTATTGTACTTTTCATGTTATTCCATATGTACTCCCTTACCGGGCTTTATAGCTCACCCTTTTCTTATGCATGTCCTCAGGTTATCCCATGCAATGCTAAGTACGAGGGAATGTAGTGGTCATGTAAAGGATGTTTTCAATAAAGATGTTGTATTTCATGTTTTATGATTTTATGTAATTATCCTAATCCCCAAATACACTAATCCACTCGATCTTCTTTGTTTTATCAAGTGAATTTTTATGTAATAAATCAAGTTTAAGTTGTAATAAAAAGCAGGGTTGTCATAGTTTCTATCAGAGGATAGGTTTAGTTAATTTTGGGAGTAGGAAACCCTAGTAAATCATTAGATACAAGAATAAGTATAATAAAAACATCACTATGTTTTTTTAAGTACTGAGTAAGTGGTTTACCAAACAAATACATCCCTGTCTGGATAGGGGCAGGTTGAGGCGGCTCTGGCACAGATGTATCCGAGGGGTAAAACCCGAAAACACCTCTTTGAGCTAGACTCGAATTGGAACTAGTGCACGACAATGGGTCTTGCTGCACTCTTGGACACGACACTCCCGTGGGATATGTTTTGATAAATTCAGAAGCTTAGTATGAACCCTTATTAATGGAAATAATAAAAATGCCCATAAGAATATATGTTAGAAAGTAGATAATAAAAAGCCTAGATTGAAGCCTATAGAGTCTGGAGTTAAGGAAATGAAAGTTTATTTATAAGTCATCAACTTTTGTCTTTGGATTACCTTTTATGTGTTACCCATAACGTTCCATTTATTCCAGCCAATGGACGGTAATAGGAGGACTCGGGCTAACAACCGTTGTGATGATCAGTGTGATGACTGTACTAATGAGATGGCAAATCCAATGGGGGCGGGAATCGTGAACTTTTTCATGCTTCTCTTGCAGCTAACTCAAGTTTTGAATAGAAACATGGGTCAAGAGGAATGTTCAACCCCCCTAAGAAAGGACAAGTCACTATCGAGAGCTTAATGAGACAAAGGCCTCCTACTTTTACTGGATCATCCGATCCCACGATCGCTGAACAATGGATCAAATCCATTGAAAAGATATTCTCCATCCTCCAATATTCTGAACAAGAGAAGGTTCTCCTTGTGGATTATCGAATGGAGGGTGAACATGATCAATGGTGGACATTGATCATAAATACGAAGCCTGAGGAGGAGATCGAGGTGTTGGAATGGAAGGATTTCCAAAAGATGTTTTTCGATAAATATTTTCCACGCACCCCCCGGCTTAAGATGGAAAGGGACTTCCTTTCCCTCAAGCAAAAAATATGAAGAATCTGTTGGAGAGTACGAGGAAAACTTCATAAGGCTTGCACGATATGCTTTTGGCTTTGTTGTTACTCTCGAATGCAAGGTTGACCGCTTCTTTGGTGGGCTGAATCCTAGCTTGCAGAAAGCATTAGCGATACGTGACTTCGACAGCTATGAGGAAATTGTCTGATGTGCCATCAAGGTCGAAATGAAGATCAGGGAATCGTAGGGGTATCATGGGGACAAGAAGCGTAAGGTGGACTTCAATGATGGTGGTCCGATGGATAAATCAAACAGTGCTAGGAAGATCTAGCACCCCACTTTCCAAA
Source organism: Viscum album (assembly GCA_963277665.1). NCBI lineage: Eukaryota > Viridiplantae > Streptophyta > Magnoliopsida > Santalales > Viscaceae > Viscum > Viscum album. Next base: position 405,010,854 of record OY728142.1, read on the forward strand.
AGTGTGGAAAGAAGCACCCTAGAAATTGCCTTAAGGGGACGAGAAAATGCATCAGGTGTGGAAGAGAAGGGAACCTAGATATTAAATGTCGGCAAGAAGGACCCATGGCTGTGACAGAGGAGAGTAACGCTTCGTTCGAACCTCAACGCGTTGTTCAATGCTACAGATTCAAAGAACCGGGTCATTTTGCAAATCAGTTCCCTAATCCAAGGGTTTTTGGAGGCATCCAACAACCTCCAAGACCGCCAGGAAGAGCTTTTTCCATCACTTCTACCCAAGTGAACCCTGAAAACAATGTGGTGACAGGTACGCTAGTTATTCATTCAAGAATAGCGAACGTAATTTTTGATTCAGGTTCTACGTGTTCTTTTATATCTCAAAAGTTTAGTAGAAAAATCCCAGCACCACCACAAACCATGGAAGTAAATATGTCGGTGAGTACGTCAAATGGGGAAATCATAGCATCCCATGAATATAAGTCCTCCCCTATTATAATCTATGGATTGAATTTCCGGAAAAACCACGTCATACTCCCTTTGGTGGAATTTGATGCAATTCTTGGAATGGATTGGCTTTCCTTACATAGAGCCAACATAAATTGTCGAGAGAGGGAAATCACACTCTATATGGAGAATCGACCCCCGATTCATTACAAGTGTCAGGAGGAAGATGTATATCCTTTAGATCCATCATCTCAAGCATGGATATTACTACCCTATGAGCACGCGTATCTAGCTCAGATGATTGAGTCCAAAGAAGAAAACATCCTTGAAGAAATGCCTATTGTGAGGGAATTCGCGGAATTGTTTCCCGATGAACTGCCTGGTCTTCCTCCTAGAAGAGATGTTGAGTTCTTAGTTGAACTTATACCTGGGGTGCTACCAATATCCAAGACATCATATAGAATGGCTATTGTAGATCTTGAAGAGCTGAAGAAACAACTACAGGAGAATCTGGATAAAGGGTTTATACGCCCAAGTGCTTCACCATGGGTTGCACCAGTCCTCTTCGTCAAGAAGAAGGATGGGTCAATGCGGCTTTGCATCGATTATCGTGAACTTAATGAAATCACGATAAAGAACAAGTATCCTCTCCCAAGAATCGATGACTTGTTTGATCATCTGCGTGGAGCACAATATTTCTCCAAGGTGGATTTGCGGTTGGGATATTATCAAGTAAGGGTGAAGAAGGAAGATGTCCCCAAGATGGCTTTTCGTATAAGGTATGAGCACTATGAATTCATTGTAATGCCTTTTGGACTAACCAATGCTCTAGAAATATTCATGGACATGATGAATAGAGTCTTTAGAGATTACGTTGACAAATTGTTTGTAGTCTTTATAGATGATATTCAAATATACTCCAAAACCAAGGAGGATCATGAGGAGCATTTAAAAATTGTACTAGAGACTTTGCACAAGGAGAAGCTCTATGCAAAGTATAGCAAGTGTGAGTTCTGATTGAAGAAGGTCTCATTCATGGGACATATCATTCCAAGCAATGAGATATCTATGGACCCCTCCAAAACAGATGCAATTGAGGGATGTCCGAGGACAACATCGGTAACAGATATTTGTAGCTTCTTGGGGTTAGCTGGATATTATCGACGATTTGTGAGAAATTTCTCACTATTGTCCAACCATCTTACCAAGCTTACTTGAGAGGGAGTAAAGTTTGATTGGAGTGATAAATGCGAAGAAAGCTTCAAGGAGTTGAAAATGAGGCTTATCACTACACCCGTTCTCACATTACCCATAAGTGGGGAGATTTTTGTGGTATTCAGTGATGCTTCAAAGAAGGTCTTAGGATGTGTGCTGATACAGAATGATAAAGTGATATCCTATGCCTCAAGGCAGTTGAAAATCCATGAGAGAAACTATCCAACGCATGATCTGGAGTTAACAGCGGAGATCATTGCCTTGAAAATCTGGAGACCTTATCTATATGGAGAGAAATGTGAGATATATACTGACCACAAGAGTCTTAAATATATATTCACACAGAAAGAGCTTAATATGCACCCAATAAGATGGGTAGATCTCATCAAGGATTATGACTGTTTAATCCATTACCACCCTGGGAAAGAGAACAAGGTGGTAGATTCCCTAAGTGGAAAGGATCCAGCGATTCTATCAATAATGAGAATTGAGAAGGATCCAATCTTCTTAGAATTGATGAAGATAGACGTGGGAATCGTAAAGAAGGGAACATCATCAATCCTTTCACAAATGATTGATCGACCAACTCTTTTGTAAAGGTTAAAGGATGCTCAAAATGATGATGTGGGAATTTAGGAAAAAGCGGAAGCTATCTAAAAAGGGAAATCCTCAGAGTTTAATGTTAATGAACAAGGAATTGTGCGGTTTTGGAAAAGACTATGTTTTCCATCAGGTCCGGAGCTGAAGAAGGAACTTTTGGGTGATGCCAATAGTTCAAATTTCGCTATTCACCCAGGGAGAACAAAGATGTATCGAGATCTCCGAGAAAACTTTTGGTGGGATAATATGAATAAGGAGATCGCTGAATATACATCAAAGTGCCTGGTGTGTCTGAAAGTGAAGGCAGAGAGGCAGAAGTCTAAGGGGATGATGCAACCATTTCCCATTCCAGAATGGAAATGGGAGAAAATCACCATGGACGTTGTCACTGGACTTCCATGTACATCCAAAGACAAAATTGCAATTTTGGTTGTTGTGGATCGTCTTACAAAGACTGCACACTTCATTGCTATTCGGGAGGATTTTTTTATACCTCTCGTACCCCTCGTGGTTTAATTTTCATGATCACAATCACTCTCTTATTTATCTAATCTTGTTTTAAGTGTTTTTGTTGATAGGCAAAAGGTTGCCAAGGAATTGGGCCAAGAAGGACTAAAAGTGGACTGATTTCAGTCCACCGGCCAACTGGTGGATGACCACCGGCCAGCCGTTGGTGTCTTGACAGAAGGCATCCCCTCTATCCAGACCACCGGCCAACTGGTGTCCCATCACCGGCCAGCTGGTGGAACCCAGACAGAAGGGACACCCACTGTCTCAGCACCGGCCAACCGGTGTCCTCCTCACCGGCCAGCCGGTGGTGCCTGGGCAGAAGGCCTCTCATTTTTTCAAGCACCGGCCAACCGGTGGCACTGTATCGGTCAGCCGGTGGAGCCAGTCAAACTAGCCGTTGGGATTTGACCAGACTTGTCCACTTGACTCCCAACGGCTCCGAAGGCCTCTCCAACGGCTCCGAAGACCCCCAAAGGCCATTTGAGGGTTCCCCCTCTATAAATAAAGGACTAGGAAGCCCCAGAAACGTACGGTAGCCCACAGGAACATTGTTCGATCATTTGGAGAACCTCCGGCGCATTCCTCCAAGGAACCTCAATTGCTCCAACCCATTTCCAAATCCAAGGAGCATCACCATAGATTCTTGGGAGCGCTCTTCATCAACTCCAATCAATCCATTGGCACCCAAGACTTCTCTACATTACGGTTTTTCTTGTTTTATTATTTTGAGCATCAATTTGGGTTTGTGCCTACAAACTCCTCTTTTTCTCATCCTCCATTTGCTTGGGTTTTCACACCACCTTCAAGGTGTGAAGAGGTTAGTCAAGCCTTCCCTTTAAAAGGCTTGAGTCATAGGTGAGCTAGCCTTCAACTGTAAGAAGGCTAGTGGGTTCTCGCTCAACCATTAAAAGAAAGCTGTAATAGGTTCTAGACTACCTTAAAGTCTAGTGGGTTTCTTGCTAAAACCAATAAAAAGAAAGCGGTAGTAAATCTCTCAACGGTTGAGTTGGGAGCGGAGACATAGGCTTTTGTTTAAGCCGAACTCCGTTATCAAATTGTGTCTTGCCCCTTTTTATTTCCGCTGCACTTTGATAATTGTTTTAAATTGTTAATTAATTTTTAAAAGGCAATTCACCCCCCCCCCCTCTTGCCATCACTCTCCGACCCAACATTTGGTATCAAAGGCAAAATTTGAGTAATACCCTTACCGGTTTCAAATTCAAGATCCTTTGTGATGGCTTCATATTCTTTCGCCCCCGAAGGTTATTCATTGGGTCGTTCTCCATTCTTTGATGGAACCGACTATACTTATTGGAAAACCCGCATGACCACTTTTCTTAGAAGTAAAGGTTATCCTATTTATAAAATTGTCATGCATGGTTACTCTCTCTCTTCTCCCGATGAATCCAAATGGACTCAAGCCGATATTAAAAATTTCGAGCTTGATGGAAAAACCATGAACGCTCTTCATTGCGGCCATGATCGTAATGAATTCAATCGTGTTTCCACATGCACTTCATCTCATGAAATCTGGAAACTATTGGAGGTTACCCATGAGGGGACCAAAAAATTCAAGGATACTCGATTGGATATGTACCGTCAAGATTTTGAGTCTTTTACCATGCATCCATCTGAAAATATTACTGAAATGTTTACTCGTTTTACTGACGTTTGCAATGGAAGAAAATCTCTTGGAGATGATGTTTCTGCAGAAATGATGGTCAAGAAGATCCTTTAGATCCTACCAAGCTCATGGGCACCAAAAGTCACGGCAATTCAAGAAGCAAAAGACATCAAGAACATGCCGGCCGAAGAGCTCATTGGATCCCTCATGACCTACGAGATCACCATGAGGAGGCAAGCTGAAAAGGAAGGCAAACCGATCAAAAATCCAAAGAACATCACCTTCAAAGGTCAAAAAGAAGAAAGCTCCTCCTCCTCATTGTCTTCCTCTTCAAGCAGCGATTCAGAAATGGAGAATCTTTCCCGTAAGATGCACAAATTCATGAAGAAGAACAAAAAGAAGAAATCCCGCAAGGCTCAACCCAACGAAAAATCCGAGCCCGAGGTAACATGTTACGGGTGTGGCAAGAAAGGCCATTACAAGCCCGATTGTCCACTCAACAAGAAAAAGGCCATGCAAAAGGAAAAGAAGAAGGCATTCAAGGCCACATGGAGTGATAGCTCCACATCCTCCTCCTCCTCCACCTCAAGTGACAACGGTAAAAAATGCCTAATGGCATTTCATGAGGTATCCTCTTCCGACTCCTCATCCTCTAGTTCTTCAAATTCTTTTAATCATTTATCTTATGAGGATCTCCAACACGCTAGAGATCAATTGGAGGAAGGTTTTCATGAACTTTCTTCCAAATTTATTGCTTTAAAAAAGAATTTCAAAAAACTTTCTTCCGAAAAGGAACAACTTCTCAATGAAAAGGAGGAGTTGTCCCTCGAGATCCAAAACCTTCCCGATGTTGATTCTATGGAATTAACAATCAAGGATTTAAGGGAATCCCTAGCTAAGTTCACTGAAGGTGAACATAACCTTTCGAAACTCCTTGGTTCCCAATGCATATCTAGAACCACCCAAGGGCTTGGCTATTCCAAGCAAGATTCCTCTTCCCATGCTCCAACTTTTTTTTGTAAGGGGGAGCTCCCAATACAAATTTTGCAACTATTGTAAAAAACCCGGGCACTTGATTTATGAGTGCAATTGCAAAAATGCCCGGTATGGAAAGCCCAAAACCATTTCCTTTAATGATGAATTTCATAGGAGAAGACCTGCCACTAGACAAGTATGGATTGAAAAATCCCTTTTAGCGAGTCTCACCAGACCAAAATTTGTCTCGGTTCTAAAATCCTCTCCCCAGTGATTTGTTGTTTTTATTTAGGGGGAGTTAGGATCGTTTAAGCCTTTTTTGCTTTATATTCAAAACTTTCAATTCAAAAATTTCAATTCAAAACCTTCAATTGAAAACTTTCAATTCAAATTTCAAAAATTTCAATTGGTTTAAAATCTCTATCTTGTTTTTCAATCCTTTCCCTCAATCAAGTTTTATGCCCCGTGCTATTTTGATAATCACAAAGGGGGAGAAATTCTTGGTTGATTGGGGGAGAAATCTTTCTCTCATGCTTTTCTTTACTTTTCAATTTATCCTTTAAAGCATGCCTTTCATTTCAGTCTTTTACATTGCTTGTTTTTAGTGATTGTGATCATCAAAATAGGGGGAGATTGTTATACCTCTCGTACCCCTTGTGGTTTAATTTTCATGATCACAATCACTCTCTTATTTATCTAATCTTGTTTTAAGTGTTTTTGTTGATAGGAAAAAGGTTGCCAAGGAATTGGGCCAAGAAGGACTGAAAGTGGACTGATTTCAGTCCACCGGCCAACCGGTGGATGACCACCGGCCAGCCAGTGGTGTCTTGACAGAAGGCATCCCCTCTGTCCAGACCACCGGCCAACCGGTGTCCCATCACCGGCCAGCCGGTGGAACCCAGACAGAAGGGACACCAACTGTCTCAGCACCGGCCAACCGATGGCCTCCTCACCGGCCAGCCGGTGGTGCCTGGGCAGAAGGCCTCTCATTTTTCCAAGCACCGGCCAACCAGTGGCACTGTACCGGTCAGCCGGTGGAGCCAATCAAACTAGCCGTTGGGCTTTGACCAGACTTGTCCACTTGACTCCCAACGGCTCCAAAGGCCTCTCCAATGGCTCCGAAGACCCCCAAATGCCATTTGAGGGTTTCCCCTCTATTAATAAAGGACTAGGAAGCCCCGGAAACGTATGGTAGCCCACGGGAACATTGTTCGATCATTTGGAGAACCTCCGGCGCATTCCTCCAAGGAACCTCAATTGCTCCAACCCATTTCCACATCCAAGGAGCATCACCATAGAAGCTTGGGAGCGCTCTTCATCAACTCCAATCAATCCATTGGCGCCCAAGACTTCTCTACATTACGGTTTTTCTTGTTTTATTATTTTGAGCATCAATTTGGGTTTGTGCCTACAAACTCCTCTTTTTCTCATCCTCCCTTTTCTTGGGTTTTCACACCACCTTCAAGGTCTGAAGAGGTTAGTCAAGCCTTACCTTTAAAAGGCTTGAGTCATAGGTGAGCTAGCCTTCACCTGTAAGAAGGCTAGTGGGTTCTTGCTCAACCATTAAAAGCAAGATGTAATAGGTTCTAGACTACCTTAAAGTCTAGTGGGTTTCTTGCTAAAACCATTAAAAAGCAAGCGGTAGTAAATCTCTCAACGGTTGAGTTGGGAGCAGAGACGTAGGCTTTGGTTTAAGCCGAACTCCATTATCAAATTGTGTCTTTCCCCTTTTTATTTCCGCTGCACTTTGATAATTGTTTTAAATTGTTAATTAATTTTTAAAAGGCAATTCACCCCCCCTCTTTCCATCACTCTCCGACCCAACAGATTTCTCTTTGGATCAACTGGCAGGAATATATATCAGGGAAGTTGTAAGGTTTATTGGAGTACCACTATCTATTGTGTCTGACCGAGATCCAAGATTCACCTCTATGTTTTGGAAGAGTCTTCAACATGCTCTGAATACTGAACTGAACTTCAGTACAGCCTATCATCCTCAAACCGATGGCCAATCCGAGCTGACTATCCAAACACTTGAGGACATGTTGAGAGCATTATTAATGGACTTTAAGGGATGATGGGATCAACATCTTCCTCTGGTTGAGTTCTCTAATAATAACAGTTTCCACTCAAGAATCCAAATGGCACCATATGAAGCCCTGTATGGGAAAAGGTGTAGAAAACCGGCATGTTGTGATGTGGTCGGTGAACATAAGCTGCTTGGACCAGAAATGATCGAAGAAATGGTGGAGAAGGTGAAAACCATTCAGCAGCATATCAAGGCAGCCCAGAGTCGACAGAAGAGTTATGCAGATAATCATCGATGAGACCTTGAGTTTATAATTGGAGACATGGTGTTTCTACGCATTTCTCTGTGGAAAAAGGTCATGAGGTTTGGAAAGAAAGGGATGTTAAGTCCAAGGTACATCGGCCCCTTCAAAATTCTTGATCGTGTTTGGGCTGTGGCCTATCGACTAGCACTTCCACCTACCATGGCCAAAGTACATGATGTCTTTCATGTATCCCTCTTAAGGAAGTATATATCGGACCCTTCACATGTACTCTCTTCTGAGGTGGTACAATTGAAATACTATCTTTCTTATGAGGAGAAACCAGTGAAGATTTTAGATCATAGAGAAAACGTTTTATGAAATAATACAATGCCCCTCATCAAGGTGTTGTGGAGAAACCACAAGTTTGAATATGAAACTTGGGAATCAGAGGATATGATGAAGCTAAGTCACCCACATTTGTTTTAGTGTGGGAAAAGGAAAATTTCGAGGGCGAAATTTCTTAAGGGGGAATATTGTAACGACCCAAAGATTGATTAATAGAAATCCCTCTTGATATAATTAAATGTCTCTTTATGTTTATATAAAGTGTCAACTTCATTGGTTTTATGTTAAGAATTTTGACCATTGCTAATATATCTGTTGAACAGTGATCACATGATTAGTACAAATATAGGACTTTAACAAATCCAATTTACTCAGACAAAAGAAGTGATGGACTCATCCAATAGAATTACTCCATACGAAGCCCATTTGTCGGAGCATGGAAAATAGGTGGCATCCTTGGGCTTCTCACTTGACCAAGCCTAATATGAGCTTCATCATGTCAAGCTCGAATGTGACCGTCTACAGGAAAAGTGGAAGTTGATTGAAATTACCACTCGAGCGATGTTATCTGAGCCACCCCAAGAGTCTGTCACCATCTCACACTTTACCCTTAGGTCTTATGCGGCAGTTTTAAGGGGTTATGTAAAAAAAGAAGTAGTACTATGTTCATGTACATTATTTTTTTGTATATAGTAATTAATATAATTTATAGTCATTTTTGATACATTGTAAATAGTTTTAAAGTAAAAATGGTGTTTTTAGTTATTATTTAATTAAGAAATATATTTTATTAAATTAATAGATTTATTAATTAAATAATATTTTAAAAAAATAATAATATTATTATTAAATTAATTTTTATTAAATATAAGCGATCATATAATTTTTTGAATTGAATTTAAATTTTTATTATGATTTGAAAGCCATTTTTTTCAAAACCCGTGAATGTTTTATAAATGTCAATTTTTATTTTAAAAGTTAAAATTACCATATTTAGAAAATTATTTAGATAAAATAAATGTTATTATTGGAATTAGGATATCAAAATTATCCAACGATGAATTTTTCATAATTTTCTGAGACAGTCAATTTTTTGGGTAAAAATTAATTACAGTTTAAATATATAATCTGTTTTATGACATCATAATGACCCAATAATGATGTATTAAAATACTATAATCTTTATGTTAGACCAATATATGTTTTAACATTAAAATATTGTGATTTTGGGTTGTTTGACTTACTTTTCAAAGCATTAATGGACCCCTCATGACTTATTCAACACTTTGCCTTTTAAAATTAATTTCCATGGGAGTGTGACTCATCTTTACCTAAGCAACCTTATTATTTTAAGAAGATCAGAATTTGGCCTTATAAAATATTTTTTTTCCTCTTCCCTTCTCCAAAAACCATGGGCAAAGACCATGGGATGGTTTGTGTTTTGGATTAATTAAATATAAGGGGTCCCAAACCTATATAATAAAGAATTCCCTCAACTTTCCTATATAAACCCACCCAAGATCCCACTTCCTCCTCACTCAAAGCCCATGGAGTTCATCCATCCTCTTCCCTACTCTCTCTAGAATCCTCCCAGGGTGCCCCAAGCTCCCAAGAAGCCTCTCACAAGCCTCTCTCTAGCCTTTGTATGCACACTTCCAAGTAATGGTTTTTTCTTTCTTTCTCATTTTTGTGCAATATTCTTTAAGTTGTTTTCCCCTTTTAATTATAATTATAAATGTTGGGGTATGGTTTTCCACCTCCCTCATACTTCCCTATTTATTTTTTAATGATGGGAGACCCTTTATCTCTCATTAAATGCCTCCCATGTACACTGTTACTATGCTGAAATTCCGAAAGGAACTTCTCTCTCCTCTTTTACATTCAAGCAATACTTTTGTATCATGAATCTAAATTCCATAACAATTTTTGAGACATGTATCTATATGAAATCCTTACTATAAATTACATGTAAATATGACGAGGAACCCCTTTATATCTCATCAACCATTTTTATGAATTCTTATGTCGTGCCGTTACGCTGCCGAAATCGCACCAATTTTCTAAGCCAATGTCATTGTGTAGTGAATACCATGCCCATATCTTCATCAAGGGTATTCACCTTTATGAACATTTAAATATTGATTATAAAGTTTCATTTATTAATTCCACATTCATTTATCTTGGAATAGATTATTATGTTTTATAAATCCATGTTTTATGATCCATGTGGCACACTTTTTCATGAAATGAAATGTTTAAGAAGGGTTTGCCCTTATAGAACTCCAATGCATTGGGTAAAGTATTGTATCATGATACGTCATGAGAAATGAGTGTTGACTCATTCTAATTCAAGTGCAATTAGGGTTTACTCTTGCTTTATGTGCAATGAGGATTTAGTCATGCTCCATGTGCAAAGAGCCTTGGCTCATTCTAATTCCATGTTAAGTGTTGTTGCCACATTTCCATGTTATGATTATCATGCTTTATCATGAATTTATGTTCATGTTTATTTTATGCTCTATTGATTTGTCTATTGTCTAACATGTATTGTAATATTCATTTTATTCCATATGTACTCCCTTAATGGGCTTTATAGCTCACCCTTTTCTTATGCATGTCCTCAGGTTATCCCATGCAATGCTAAGTACGAGGGAATGTAGTGGTCATGTAAAAGAAGTTTTCAATAAAGATGTTATATTTCATGTTTTACGTTTTTATGTAATGATCCTATTCTCCAAAGACACTAAACCTCTCGATCTTCTTTGTTGTATCAAGTGATGTTTTATGTAATAAATCATGTTTAAGTTGTAATAAAAAGCAGGGTTGTCATAATCCCTACATGGAGTGCGTGCATTGATACAATTTCCATTCCTTCCGCTAGGTGCCATTTCTAAACAATGGCATAAACTAGATCTGTTTATGAATCAAAATACATAATTCCATACTTGTATAACACTTAACATAAATTGAACAGTTTATGGATATAATCCATAATCATAAAAAAATTCTATGAGAAAGTATATACTCATAAACCCTTCATAATGGTTTGTAATGAAAATGGGAATTATCCTATGAATATCCCCTGGGAGTGTTGTAACCAAGAGTGCAGCAAGGCCCTTTGTCGTGCACCAGTTCCTGTTCGAGTCTAGCTCAATGCGGTGTTTTTGTTTTTACCCCTAGGTACATCTATGCCAGAGCCACCTCTACCTACTCATATCCAGATATGGATTTATTGCTCAGAAAACTCACAAAATATCTATAATACCAAAATTCTAGGATGTTCTTCTATACTAATCCTCAAATTCTATCATAGGGATATGTGCTCTAATCAGATTTTTTCTAAATCTAGCTTTCAAGGTTAGTACTAAACCATCTCTGATACCAACTGTAATGCCCAAACCCCAGTTACCCAGAGTCGGTGCATTATTACATAACATTGGCATGATCACAAAAGATCATGTCTTGAAAGACCGATTAGTTTAGTATCCTTGGAAACACTAGTTACATTCATGAATGTTACATTACATCATAAAGTGAAAAATCACAATAACATAGTCTCCATAGTACACACTCATATCCCTTTCATACTATCCCTAAAGGTCAGTCATAAAATATTTCTTCACATCCTGGGAAAAATAAAACATAGAAAGGGGTGAGCTCAGATGTTCAGTAAGGGTAACATTATAGTGAAAACTTTCATAAATAAACATAAACATTTAAGGCAATGTATAACTAAAACAAAATCCTTTTAAAAAGGAACTTCAGCATAATATGGAAAAAATAAAATGAAATAATTCCATTTACTTATTCACATGGATTTTCTACTAGTCGAATAATCAAATGAAATATCAATAACCACTTTCATAAGGATGGAATGCATAATACCAAACTATCATAACCACATAGTCAAGGCCTTGTGTCGAGACTACAAAGAAGATTTTGTCAAGTCCTTGTTCCAAGACACTAGTTTGTCTCATGAGACCTACTGATGCATCAAGGAGCTATAGAGGGCTTCACCCATCACATACTAATTCCAATGCATTCCTTATATGAAAAGGTTTAAACATATCATAAACCATAACAAAATCGTATCACATAAAACATGCATAGGAAACCTAAAATTTACACATTTCAATCACAAGATATCAATACAACACATTGATATAATAAAACCCTTTTCAATAACAAAAAAAAGTAAAACTTGGTATTTATTTTTTATTTTAAAAAAAGTTTATGGCTTGTAGAGGAAGCCGCAACTCAAATAATGGTCACAGCAGCAGAGAAGTCATTATCGCCGCATACATACAACAAAAAAAACATTCTCTTTTGTCATTTAGTAAAAAGCTTAATATAAAAAACTTTCTTTTGTATAAACCTAAAATTCAATTGGTTTTATACACCGTATAAAAGAAAGTTGTGTATAAAACAAAATATGCCTCAATGGAAGGAGATTGAGACTATGTCCCTTACCTCGTGTCCGACTTGACTCGATCATCCTTTAATCTCTTGAATAATAAACTAGAGTTCATTTATACTTGGTTAAGAACCTTTTTTAAGTTTATTATTCCTTTTATATCAGTTATTACCATGTAATGAACATTATGTAGTCATTTAAGTTAATAACGGTCATTTTGTCGATCTTTGGTACTTGAGTCAACTATAAACTTCTTATAATTTATAGTTGTTCATGTGGTAAAATATCCATTATCTCCATAATTATATTCATGATCTAGATATCATAAATATCATAAATATCCATTATATGCATGAATAATATTACATTACATTTAGAGGTAAGAAATGAAATGCACCCTTCATGGAGACGGTAAGCCGTACGTACGCATGATCACTACTTTCATTTCTATTTCGTATTTAATTAAATAAAATGATAATGATATAAAGGTATATTATAATTCTAGTATAATATCATATATAATATTATTTACCCCATCCTTTATACATCCCACATGTGGAATTAACAATTCAAATTACATTGATGGGGCGGTAGTCCGCACTTCCAAAAATGAAATTTTCGCGTTAACCCATAATGGAAATCATAATGGTATGCCATAAAAAATAAATACAGAAGCATAATTAAAAGATAAATATAATATATATCATATATAAATATAGTTACATCTTAATTTCCACTATGATAGGTGTTAAAAGAAGATTGAACAATCATCGTTTCGTGAGGAAGTAATTCGCCACCCACAGAAACAGTATGTTCTTTTACCATTAGACGAAGGTGTGTGTAAGTGTAAATAAAATACTTGAAATAAAAACATCCTATTATATTTAATAAACTTGTTTTGTTATAAAATAAAGGAATAAAAAGAGTTTATAGGGTTGGATAAGCAAAATAAAACAAAATAACATAAGAGAAGACATTACCTTAAAATGAGGAAACTCTTCTTGATTTGAGCCAAAGGCTACCTTGGGAATACTTCTTCCCAATGTGAGGCTTCTAGGAGTAATAGAGAGAAGTTGATAGAGTATTTGGGTAGAGTTTGTCCGAGATAAATGGCTTTGAAGGTGTGAATAACGTGGTAGAGGTGGGGGCCTTTTATAAGAGGATAGGAGGGGCACTTTTGGAAAGTCATGAAATGTTACCTGATTATGAAATGATTTTCGGATTTTAAAGGACCCACAATGATATATATCTTGGATAAGGTGGTAAGGGTTCGAAATATACCCATACAGTAGGTTTTAGACAAGTTTATGTCTTATATTTTACCTTATCTTTTCATTTTATTTAAATTGGTCATTAATGAGGTAACCGGTACATCATCATGGTGTCATAAATAAATTTATTTAATTAATGCCTAAAAATTATAAAAAAATTACCATGATGTAGGAAATTTTTTTAGATTTACAATGAATATTTATAGTCGAAATGTTAACTTATATAACCCCATGTAATAGTTTTTTTTAGTAAAACAACACATGTTTGTGACAATTTTATTTTTTACTTTAAATAAAATGTTATTATTGTCATTTTCTTACCCATGTGGCTCCATGGGTTCCCCAAGTTAACCCATTGATTTTATTGGTCGGCCATGACTTATCCAATTAGGTTAGTATAATTGTAAAGGTAATTTCATATTATTATAACATTATATTTACCTTAAATTACACTAATTACCTTTAATCGCGATTAATAGACCTTAAAAGTTACTATTCACAAAAAAATTATTTTAATCCCATTGAACCAAACTTTACATACTAATGATAATGATATATCTCATATTTTTGAAATTCAAATCACAAAGGTGGTAAAATTTGATTTAAATAGAAAATTAGTTTTTTAACTACCACTTAGTGGTTTCACTATTCATCAAAAATTGATGTTTCTCAGAACAATACCAAAAATTTAACATATGCTAATTTCGATATTACGAATCCAAAAATGAAGTCCATTCTGAAAAATGAAATTTATATAATTTTAAAATGTGGGTATTTCTATTCATAATTACAACTTTGATTGATCGCAGTGTGTTAGAACTTGAGGTTGCATACAACACACGCTGCTCTATTATTCAAAGAGAAGAGTATCATGGAAGCTTGGGGTGTTACATTCTCCCCTACATCAAATTATTTCACCGTCGAAAGTTATAGAATATTACTGTATAAAAATACTTGAGTGGTTCTTTATCATAAGTTCCTAGGGTTCCCACGTTGCCTCTTCCATCTTATGGTTCCTCCATTGAACTTTTACCAGATGAGTCGTCCAGTTTCTCAGCACTTGTTCTCTCGTATCCAGAATTCTAACTGGCTCCTCGCAATAAGACAGATCAGATTCCAGTTCTAATTCCTCATAGGTTAGTACATGCATTTGTTCAGGCATGTATTTTCTCAACAGTGATATGTGGAACACATCGTGAACTTTAGAGAGACATGGAGGCATTTCCAAATGGTAAGCTATAGCCCCACTTCGTTCTAGAATTTTGAATGGTCCGATGTACTTGGGACTTAATTTTTTTTTCGTACCGAATCGTATAACTCCCTTCCATTGAGATACCTTTAAGAAAACATGATCTACTACTTGAAATTACAAATCCTTCCTTCGCTTATTGCCATAGCTCTTCTGACTACTTTGAGCTACTTTGATGTGGTTTTGGATTAGATTCACCTTTTCCATCGTTTCCTCAACAAGTTATGGGCCTATAAGTTATTTTTGACCAACATCATCCCAACTGGTTGGTGTACAACACCTCTTTCCATATAACTCTTAATATGGTGCCATCCGAAGACTTGAATGGAAGCTATTGTTATAGAAAAATTCAACCAGAGGTAAATATTGACCCCACATACCCTGGAAGTCAAGTGAGCACGATCTCAACATGTCTTCTAAGGTTTGAATAGTTTGTTCTGATTGTCTATCTATTTGAGGGTGGTAAGCAGTGCTTAGACGATGTTCAGTGTCCAGGTCTTTCTGAATATTTTTCCATAATATTGATGTAAAATGGGGATCATGATCTGAAATAATCGATAGGGGTACTCCATGAAGTCTAACAACTTCGTTAATATATAGTCTTGCTAAATGTTTAAGCGGTAAATCTTCACTTATAGTAATAAAATGTGATGAATTGGTAAGATGATCAGCAATGACCCATATTGTGTCATTCCTTCTAGGAGTCTTTGGTAGTCCCATGACAATGTCCATCATAATGTTATCCCATTTACACTTAGGTATGGGAAGAGGTTTCATAACTCTTCCATGAAGTTGCCTCCCAACTTTCACTTGTTGACTAACCATGAATCTTGACACAAAATCAGCAATCTCCCTCTTCATGTTGTCCCACCAAAAATGTTCCTTCAAATCTCTATACATATTAGTGCTATCAGGGTGTATAGAGAAATTAAAACTATGAGCATCATCTAATAATTCCCTTTTTAGACTAGCTATATCGGGAACACAAAGTCTCTTACCAAATTTCAAAATTCTATCTTCATACACAAAGTCACTCAATCTCTCATCTATCACAGCTTTAATCTTATTTTGAAACCCTTCATCATCGGTCTTAGAACTCTTAATCCTTTCTAGTAATGATGGTTTGGAAACCATTTGAAAAATCATTTAGGTTTCACCTTCCATAGTTATTCCCATGTCCATCTTCACTAGATCCATGAAAATAGGATCCCTTTCAATTCTCATATTGTTCTAAACTCCATGATCTTTTCTGATCAGAGCATCTGCCACTATATTTGCCTTCCCTGGGTGGTAGTTTATCATGGAATCATAATCCTTGAGTAATTCAAGCCTTCTCCTTTGCATCAAGTTGAGTTCTTTTTGTGTGAAAATGTACATCAAACTCTTGTGATCAGTATAAATCTCACATTTTTCACCATAGAGGTAGTGTCTCCATATCTTCAAAGAAAAGACCACAGATGCTAACTCAAGATCATGAGTAGGATAGTTTTTCTCATTAATTTTCAACAATCTGGATGCATAGGCAATAATCCTATCATTCTGCATGAGGACACAACCAAGTCCTTTCTTCAATGCATCACTATAAATAACGAACCCATCTTTCCCTGATGGTAGAGTCAATATAGGAGCATTGACTAATATTCTATTTAGTTCTTTGAAACATTATTCACACTCTTTTTTCTGAACAAATTTAACCCCTTTACGTGTCAGCTTCGTTAATGGGTTAGCCAATCGGTCAAAATTCTGGATAAAACATCGATAATAACCTGTTAAACCAATAAAACTGCGTATGTTAGTTATACTTGTCGGTGTTTCCCATTATTGGATCACTTTTGTCGTAGAATGATCAACATAGATTCTATCCATAGAGACAATATGGCCCAGAAAAGAAATCACATGAATCCAGAATTCACATTTTCTAAAGTTCCCATATAATTTGTGTCTTATAAGAGTCTTCAGAATAATGCACTTGTGATTTTCACGATCTTCTTAGATTTTGGATTATACCAAGATATCATCAATAAATACCACTATAAATTCATCAAAATATTCCTTGAAAACTCTGTTCATTAGATACATGAAAACAGATGGTGCATTAGTCAGCCCAAAAGGCATTACTATAAACTGATAATGCATGTACCTAGTTCAAAATGCTATCTTTAAAATGTCTTCCTTCTTCACGAACAACTGATGATATCCATATCAAAGGTTAATATTTAAAAATTATTGAGCTCCATGCAGTTGGTCAAAGTAAATCATCAATGCGATGTAAGGGATGTGTGTTCTTTTTTGCTATAGCATTGATCTCCCTATAGTCAATACATAACCTCATAGATCCATCTTTCTTTTTAAAAAAAGGAACAAGGACTCCCCATGAGAAACACTAGGGAGAATAAATCCCTTATTACTCAATTCCTCTAGTTGTTTCATTAGTTCAACCAATTCCACATTGTCCATTTTATATGGGGGGCTTGAACTAGGAATTTGGTCAATAGAAAACTCAACTTTTCGTTCTGGAGGATGCCCAGGTAAATATTCTGGAGACACATCAACATATTCTCTCACAATAGGTAAATCCTCTATTTGAACATTCCATTTCTCACCCACATTTATTTCATTCTCTTCCTCCCCAATAAGTGAATTTAGTTGAGCTAATGTGGGTGGATCTAGATAAGAATTAGGTGGTGACGATTCTGCTCTAAAGATAAGGTGTTCCTTATCATCATCCTCAAAAATCGTAACCTCCTTCTTCTTACCATAAATATTCACATCATGGTCCGAAATCCAATCTACATTGAGGATTATATGAAATTCCATCATGGGTATAACGATGAGATCAGTAGATAAAGAACATTTGTGTGCTATAATGGGAACTAATTCAACAAACTTTTTTCCAATGATATTTCCCTTAGGAGTTTTGACTGAAAACTCCTTTGTTAAATCAAATTGGAAATATCTAATTTTCATAGCAAACTGGGAAGATATGAAACAATGCGATGATCCAGAATCAAATAATGCATTTGATAAAAATGAGGATACCATTAAATTACCTGCCACCACATCTTTCGGAGCTTCTACCTCAGCAGTAGTGATAGCATACACTTTTCCTTGATCCCTTGGCCTTTTCTGAGGTATGTTCTTATGACTCTAAGGACATTCAATTTCACAATGTCCCATCTCCCTGCAATTGTAGCATTAAACATCGGTAGCTTCTTTCTTCCCCTTGCAATCACAAGATTGGTGGCCTTTTTCACCACACTTGTAACAGACTATCTTTCCTTTCAATCAAGTACCAGGGTGTTTCATCACACATTTACTATAGGATGGATAATCAACTTTTCCATTCTTCCCCTTATTTATATTTCTAGAGTGATTAGCATATCTCTTCTTCTCTTGCTTTTCATTAAAGTCATAATACTTAGGGAATTCCTTTTCCATCTTAATAGCACATGAGGCAATGTCTTCGTATAACGAGATGGATTGTGAGACCAATTCTTGATGGAGAAATGGTTTTAACCCATCAAAGAAATGATCAATATTTCTTCTTGGGTTACGCATATAATCTGCAACATACCTCACTAACCTTGTAAAGTTGGCCTCATACTTTGCGACATTCTCATCCACCTTTTGTCTCATACTCAGAAATTGTCTTTCCATATCTGCTCGATGGTCACAAGGAAAGT
Source organism: Viscum album (assembly GCA_963277665.1). NCBI lineage: Eukaryota > Viridiplantae > Streptophyta > Magnoliopsida > Santalales > Viscaceae > Viscum > Viscum album. The sequence continues at coordinate 405,029,456 of OY728142.1, forward strand.
ATTTTTCTAAGAAAAGCTCTTTGAACTCCCTCCATTACATATTTGATACTTCATCATCTTTCTTTGTGTTTTGAATCAATGACCACCATTGATCATCCTCTCAAGTGAGGCGGTAAACTGCCATGATAACCTCTTCCCTTTCAATAATCCCCAAGGAATGGAATATTTTCTCTAAGGAATTTATCCATTGCTTAGCTACTAAGGTATTTGTACTCTCATTGAATGTTGGAAGTTGTTTCCTCGTGAATCGGTCTAACATTGATCCTCCATGTTGCGAATCAGGGTGCTCCATACAAGTAAGGTTATTATTCATAACCTAAGTGAGTATTTCCAGTATGGAGATAAGTTGATCAACACTAGTTGTATCACCAGCTCCACTATAATTATCTTGAACAGGAGGGAAATCCTTACATAGAGTGTGTGTAATGATATGGTTTCCATTCCTTCCACTAGGTTCCATTTCTAAACAATGGCATAAACCATATCAGTTTATTAATCAAAATACATAATTCCATACTTGTAAAACCCTTAACATAAATTTAATAGTTTATGGATATAATACAAAATTAAAAAAATGTTTTCTTTGAGGAAGTATATAGTCATAAACCCTTCATAATGGTTTTTAAAGAAAATGGGAATTATCCTATGCATATCCCCCGAGTGTGTTGTAACCAAGAGTGCAGCAAGGCCCATTGTCGTGCACCAGTTCCCGTTCGAGTCTAGCTCAAAGCGGTGTTTTCGGGTTTTACCCCTAGGTACATATGTGCTACATTCACCTCTACCTGGTCGTATCTAAACATGGATGTATTTCTCAAAAAGCTCACAAAATCTCGATAATACCAAAATTATAGAAAGTTCATCTATACTAATCCTCAAAGTCTATCTTAGGGCTATGTTCTCTAATCAGAGTTTTTCTAAATCTAGCTTCAAAGGATAGTACTAAACTGCCTCTGATACCAACTGTAACACCCCGACCCCAGTTACCCAGAGTCGGTGCATTATTACGTAACATTTACATGATCACCAAAGATCAAGTCTCAAAATACCGATGAGTTTAGTACCCTTTGAAACACTAGATACATTCATAAATGTTACATTACATCATAAAGTGAAAAATCACAATAATATAGTCTCCATATTCCACACTCATATCCCCTTCATACTATCCCTGTAGGTCAGTCATAAAATATTTCTTCACATCCTGGGAAAAATAAAACATAGAAAGGGGTGAGCTTAGATTCTCGGTAAGGATAACAATATAGCGGAAACATTCATAAATAAATATAAACATTTAATGCAATGTATAACTAAAACAAAATCCTTTTAAACGTGAACTTAAGAATAATATGGAAAAAATAAAATTAAATAATTCCATTTACTTATTCACATGGATATTCTACTAGTCGAATAATCACATGAAATATCAATAACCACTTTCATAATGATGGAATGCATTATGCCAGACTATCATAACCACAAAGTCAAGGCCTTGTGCCAAGACTACAAATAATATTTTTTGAAGGCCTTGTGCCAAGACACTTTTTTGTCTCATGAGACCTACCGATGCATCGAGGAGCTATAGAGGGATCCACCCATAACATACTAAGTCCAATGCATTCTTTATATTAAAAGGATTAATAATATCATAAACCATAACACAATCATATCACAAAAAACATGCATAAAGGAAACATAAAATTTCCACATTTCAAACACAAGATATCAATACAACACATTGATATAATAAAAACCTTTTCAATACCCAAATAAAAGAAAAGTAAAACTTGGTAGTTATTTTTCATTTTAAAAAAATGTTATGGCTTGTAGAGGAAGCCGAAACTCAAATAATGGTCACAGCAGCAGAGACGTTGTTGTCGCCGCATACGTACAACGACGAAAAACATTCCCTTTTTTCGTTTATTAAAATGCTTTGTATAAAAAGATTCCTTTTGACTAAATGTAAAAGTAAAATGGGTTTATACACTGTATAAAATATTGTTGTGTATAAAACAAAATATGCCTCAATGAAAGGAGATTGAGACGAAGTCCCTTACCTCGTGTCCGACTTGACTTGATCATTCTTTAATCTCCTAAATAATAAAATAGAGGTAATTTATACTTTCTTAAGAATATTTTTCATGTTCATCATTCCTTTTATATCACTTATTACCATGTGATGAACATTATGTAGTCATTTAAGTTAATAACAGTCGTTTTGTCAATCATTGGTACTTGAGTCAACAATAAACTTCTTATAATTACAAGTTGTTCATGTGGTAAAATATCCATTATCTCCAGAATTTTATTCTGATCTAGATATAATATATATCATATATATCTAGTATATTCATGCATAATATTACATAAAATTTAGAGGTAAGAAATGAAATGCACCGTTCATGGAGACGGTAAGTCGTATGTACGCATGAACACTACTTTCATTTCTATTTAGTATTTAATGGAATGAAATCATAATGATATAAAATTATATTATAATTCTAGTATAATATTATATATAATATTATTTACTCCATCCTTTATACATCCCACATATGGCATTAATGATTCAAATCACTTTGAGGGGGCTGTTGTCTGCACTTCCTAAAATGAAATTATCACGTTTACCCATAATGGAAATCATAAAGTATTGCCATAAATGAAAAATACAGAAGCATAAGTAAAAAATAAAAATAATAAAAATAATAAATAAATATAGTTACATCTTAATGTCCACCATGATAGGTGTTAAAAGATGATTGAACAATCATCATTTCGTGAGACAGCAATTCGCCACCCACAGAAACAGTATGTTCTTAAACCATTAAACGAAGGTTTGTGTAAGTGTAAATCAAAAACTTCTCATAAAAACATCCTAGTATATTGAATAAACTGGTTTTGTTACAAAATAAATTAATAAAAACGGTTTGAAGGGTTAGGGAATCAAAATAAGATAAAATAACATAAGATAAGACATTACCTTAAAATCAGGTAACTCTTTTTGATTTGAGCCAAAGGCTTCCTTGGGAAGACTTATGCCCAAAGTGAGGCTTATAGGAGTAATAGATGGAAGTTTAGAGAGTATTTTGTCATTGTTTTTCCGAGTAAAATGTGTTTGAAGGTGTGAATAAGGTGGTAGAGGTGGGGTCCTTTTATAAGAGGAGAGGAGGGTCATTTTTGGAATGTCATGAAATGTTACTTTATTATGAAATGATTTTCGGATTTTAAAGGTCCCACAATGATATATTTTGAGGATAAGGTGATAAGGGTTCGAAATATTCCTATCCAACAGGTTTTAGACAAGTGTATGTTCTAGATTTTACCTTATCTTCTCATTTTATTTAAATTGTTCATTAATGAGGTAATCTCTACATCATCATGGTGTCATAAATAAATTTATCTATTTAATTCCTAAAAATTATAAATCAATTTCCATGATGTAGGAAATATTTTTATCTTTCCAATGAATATTTATAGTCGAAAATTTAATTTATATAACACCATGTAATAATTGTTTTAGTAAAACAACACATGTTTGTGACAATTTTATTTTTACTTTAAATAAAAAGTTACTAATGTCATTTTCTTACCCAAGTGGATCCATGGGTTCCCCAAGTTGACCCATGGATTTTCTTGGTCGGCTATGAATCATCTAATAAGGGTAGGACATGTGTAAAGGTATTTTCATATTATTATAACATTATATTTACCTTAAATTACACTAATTGCCTTTAATCGCGATTAATAGAACTTAAAAGTTACTATTCACCAAAAAATTATTTTAATCCTATTGAACCACATTTTAATTACTAATGAATATTATGTATATCAGATTTTTGAAATTCAAATCACAGAGGTCGTAAAATTTCATTTAAATGAAAAAATAGTTTTTTATCTACCATTTGGTGGTTTCACTATTCATCAAAAATTGAAGTTTCTTAGAAAAATACCAAAAATTCAACATATGCTAATTTCGATATTCCGAATCCAAAAATTAAGTCCATTCTAAAATATAAAATTTATATAATTTCAAAAAGTGGGTATTACTATTCATAACGGCTACTTTGATTGGTCGCGGTGTGTTAGAACTTGAGGTTGCGTACAACACACGTTGCTCTATTATTCTAAGAGAAGCGTACCATGGAAGCTTGGGGTGTTACACCCAGAATATGGAAATGAAACTAAAATGATGATGAATATTACACTATTGAAAACGTTAATGGAACCCATGACAAGAAAAAATCATGACATTGACAATGACCTTGGTGACTCTGATAAAAATGATGATCCAACCACCCCAATATCCATGATGACAAAAACAATGTTTATGACACTAATGATGATGATAACCAGGATAATATCGATGTGCATAATGGTTCCAATGACACAAATAGAACATATGAACTTAATGATGTTGATGATGCTGATAACACTGATGACTCTAATGATTCCAATGATCATGAAAGCCTATATGATGAAATAACCCTAATGGAGGTGGTGATGTTGATCAACTAGTAAAATTAAATATTCTACAATTTTGATGACCTAGACATCATGAATGATTCTGATAACCCAACTATAACTGATGACTCTTACGACACAAATCATGTTGACAATGTTATTAAACTCAATGATACAAATAACTATGATGACTTACAAGTCCAACAAACTCAATAATATCAATGAAATTGATAACCCCAAAGACATTGGTGATTTTAATACCATTAACACTGATGAATCTAATGATTCAAATGATGATAGAAACAAAGACAAATTTATTGAACCTAAGGAAACCTATGATGCTGAGGGAAATAATGAACCTGATGACCACAAACATAATGAATTTACTGATGAACATTGCACCAAAAATGATTCTAATGAGAAAGAAAATACAAATGAAACTAATAAAACCTATGATTTCAAAAATACTAATGAACCTGAAGACCTAAATATCATGATAAGGTCAATTATATCGATGAAATCATTTTCTCTATTTACTTTTATAATCCTCAAGAAGAAAAAAAAACTGCAAAATCTAGTTATGATGACATCATCAATGACACTGAATATGCCTAAAACTCTATTAAAATATACTATGATAAGGAACTAGATGACCTAGTTTATTCCAACAATCCTAAAAAACCTAATGATATCAATTAAACTTGTAACACAACCAACACAAATGAAAAAAATGAATATGACCCCAAATACATTGGAGATTCCCATAATGAAAGCAGCTCCAAAAAACACAGATTTCCATAATTTTGAAATCCATTCCATAGATATTGAAGGTTATACTAAATCCAATGATGCTAATGAAACCAATTATATTCAAGAACATAATGATGCAGATTAATATGAACTCTAGGATAACACGTATTACCTTTTCCATATTGATGGCCCTGATGACCTCATCATCCCAATGATTACATCAATGATGTTAAAACTAAACAAAAGGGCAACAATGATTATTCTTCATCCTTTAACTCAAACATCCCTCATGACCCTAATGACCATGATGACCGAAAAAATACTATTGACACTGATGAATTTGATGAAACCGACAACATTGATCAATCTAACGACCCTAAATAATCCTTTGACATCAACAAAACCAGTGATATCGATCACGCAGATAGTACCAATGATTCAAATAGAAATAATATCACTAATGAGAATGATTAATATAATGAAATCGATCATATTGATCATTAAAACTACATGAATCACAAATTATTAAAGGGATTATATCAAAAACGCTAATGAAAACTATGACTCCCATGATAGGAAGGACCTAGAAAACATTAAAAGTTCTAGTGACCCTAATAACACCTATGATCCTAATGAAATTGATGACAACACCAACCCTGAAGATGGTGTCATTAGAATCATTGGGTTTTCTTCACTATTAGTTGGCTGTTATGGTATTTTTGGTAATTATTGTCATCATTTTACTAGGTTCATCATTTACTCATGATTATAAACATTAAGGGAGTTTTGGGGGTCATCAACGTCATTAGTGTTATTGAAATCATTTCCTTCATGATGTAATCAATATCATCAATGTCTTTAGTGTTTCAGTTCTATCAGCATCATTAATGTAGTTAGTGTTTGTGGGGATGTCTGTTCATCACGGTCATCTGTGTTAGTGAAATCATAGGTGTCATCATGTCACTAGATTCATATAATATCTAAGTTTCATCAAGCTAATTGTTGTCCTTGGAGTTGTTAGGGTTTTTAGGGTTATTGTTTTCATCAAAATCATTGGTGTTTTAGATGTTGTACGTGTCATTAGGTTAATTTTATTCATAAATATCATCACGTCATTGGGATTATCTTGGCATCAACCCTAAGGACCAATGATGTTGGTTATTATATGGACACATCAAACCTGATAACCCTAAATACCCTTATGGATTAACAACGACCTTGATGTAATCAATGATGTCAGGTTAGGGATGACTCCCAAGATGGGTTTTTAGAATCACCATGATATTGACAAAATGGGTGGGTAATTTGGGAATTCAGGGTCATCAATATCATTATCAAGATATTTTCATTGAGGTCATGTACATCGAGGGAACCATTAGGAGAATTAATTTCATAATAAATTTTATTATAATCAGTATCATCGGTTCCTTGATAGGATCAGTAAGAAATTATCAATGTTGGGGAGGATTTCATGTTATTAGTTTCTTCAGTTTTATTGAAATCATTGTTTCATAAGGGATAATTGTTTCATTGGTTTCTCGAGTCCATAAATATATTTAGAGTAATTGGGGATGGAAATTTCAATAGTGGTGTTTGAGTCACTAGGGTATTTGGTGTCTTTGACATCATTTAAGTCATCCGGGTCAATGGGGTCTTTAGGGTACTCAATATTGTTGGTATCATCAGTACCATTGGAATCAATAAGTCATTATAATCGTAGGGGTTATTGGAATTGCTACATTCATTAGGGGTGTTAGTTTTCTTAGTGTCATTGACATCATCAGGGTTGTTAAGGCTGTTAGGGTCATTGATGTACATAATGTCATCAATATCATCGGAGTGGTCTGGGTAGTTACTTTTTATGGTGGCGATATAATTGTCATTTTGTATGTTGGGGTCACTATTTATTTTGGGGTCATTAGTTGCATCTTCCTCATCTGTGTTATTGGTATCATTAGTGTTGTAGGTAATTCCAAAGGGTTAATGTAATTTATTTTATTAGGGTTTTTATGAATTGGGGGTAATCATTTTCATTGAGGTCTTAAATACTTTTGGAACCATTGGGTATATAAATTTCTTTTTTTGTGTGGTCATTATAATCATCAGGGTTGTATGTGTTGTTGAAATTTGAGGGTTTATTAGGTTCTTCAGTGTTGTTGAGGTTGTCTATGTCCTTGATACCACAGGGGTAATAAGATCGTCTGTGTATTAAATGTTCATAAGGTCATTAGGTTCATCTTACCCATCAACAGTATTAACAAGGTCATAACTATATTTAACATCATTTTTAATGTTAGAGTCTTCAGTGTTCTTGGAATGGTTATTGTAATCAATATTTTTGAGTTGTTAGATTTATTAGAAACATTGTCATTATCATGTTTATCATGGTTTGTATAATCTTTTATATCTTCATTATCTTTGTAATTTTTGGTGACATCATCATTATTGAGTCTTTGGTCACATTAGTGTCATTAGAACCATTAGGTTCATAAATATAAGTAGATTATTATTATCATCAACTTCATCAATGAAATTTAGGTTATCAACATGAAAATTTTTATTAGTGTCATTTGTATCCACAATGTTGTCAATGTTCTTGGATTCATCAGTGAAAAATTTATATTCAAGGAAATTAAAGTATTTTTAATCATCTCTTTCATATGGGGTCATCGAGTACATTTGATTCATCAACATCCCCAAGGTTTTGGACATATTTAGAGCCATATTTGTTGTTGGTGTGACCAATATATTCGATTCCATCAATTTCATTAGTTTTATGGGATTTTTTAGTATGGTGTTTTTTGTTAGTGTCATCAGGTTATTAGGGTAGTCATAAAAATCAGTGACACTAGGATTTTTAGGTTTATTGAAGGTCATGATAGACATAACCATCAGCAGGGATGATGATGTTTTTGAATTTTTTTGCTATCCATAGATTCATTGGTGTCAAAGATATTGAAGCCATCATTAGGGTTATAGATTTCATAAATATTATTTTCTTCATCATGGATATTATAGATATTTACATCAACCATTTCATCAAAAAAGGATGGTTTCATTAGAAGTATTATGTCAATGGAATCAAGGTGGTGTTATCATTAATAAGGTCATTGGTTTCCTTGGTGTTATTGGTCCCATTAATGTTGGATTGGATGTTAGTTAAATTAGTTTATTTGTTTTTGTAGGAATCATTAACATCATTGATTCTATTAGAATCATAAGTTTTCTTCTAGTCTTGTGGTTTGTTTTAGTCATCACGATCATCATGTTCATTGACATAATTAGTGTTGTTGACATTGTGTATATTATTAGTTTTGAAATTGACAATAATATCCTCATTTTCATAGGAATCATTAATATCAATGGGGTTGTCTGGAAATTTGTATCATCACCATTTTCAGGGTTGTCAATATCATCTGCATCATTGAGGACATCAGGAATGTCGATATCATTTGAGTCACCAAATTACCTAGTGTGATCTAGTTGTTGGGTTTATTGGATTCTATGGATTTATCTATCTTCTATATGTCATCAATATCATTGAGGTCATCAATATCATTATCATCATTGATTTCAATGTAATTTTTATCTTTATTTATAATATTTTGCATCAATGTCATTGGAATTTTTATGATTTTTGGAATCATCATATTTTTTAATGTAGGTCATGTCATTATCATTATCATATCATTAGGATTGATTGTGTCATTGATATCTGCATGGCCATAAATGACATTGACAACTCTAATTTCACTGATGGGCCTAATGATATTAATGATATATACTACAATAATAACCTAGATAGTGATGAAATTGATTAAATTGAAAATACTATTGAAACCCATGACCCTGATGAGGAAAAAATGTTAACAAACCTAAGGATATAAATGATAAATATAAAACATATTAAATAGATGATGTTGATGATGGAAATAACATTAAAAACTATAACAGTGTTGATAATACGAAATACCCCAATGATTCCAACCTCATAGATAGCCATGATGATTACATGACATAACTATCCTTAACGACACTAATGATGGTGTTTATATTGATGACCTTAGTGAACCCGAAAACATTAATGATAAAAAATATAACCATGACCCTGAGGACACATATAATGTCAATGAACTTGATGAATAGACATTTTAAAGGACATCAATGAAATCAATGACCCTGATGACACTAAAAAAATTAACAAACCAAAAAATTCTATAGAACATGGTGAACATAATGACTAAAAAAATTTAATGTCCTCAATGGCCCTGATAAATCCATGGAAACCAATAAACCTTTTGAATTTGGGGATGATAAATATTTTTATGATCCCAAAGATGTCGATAACATCAACAAATTTGATGAGAAAGTAACATTGATGACATTGATGACTCTGACAATTTAGAATCACTAAAGAAACTAACATCACTAATGGAACTGATGAAATTGATGATAATAATGACTTTGTCTACATCAATGATCCTGGTTATAATAATAATGTCAAAGATACTAAAAACACTTATGATTCTAAAATCATGGAAAACCTAACAAACCATAATGACCTCATCAATATCGATGAATGAGAAACCTTAATGATGAAAACTATAAGATAATATAGTATCAGGAACTAATTTTTTCATATCAAGTAACTGAAACACCATCCAAAAAAATGATTATCCCTAGGAAACTGGTGATTTATATAACTAGAAGACTGTGATTATTCTGACAACACTGATGGCACTAATGACTCTAATAACCAAAATTTATGGTCTAAATCACTACCAGAACCAATGATTCTAAAACGATCAATGAATTTGATAAATAAAAAAATATAGTCAACATAATAGATAATTATGACACTATCAACATCGATCATACTTATGGTGATGTTGGGTTTTTAGGTTTATTTAGTTCATCAAAGATATCAATGTCATCATGTTAGTTAGTATCATTTATCATATCTAGGATGATGGGATTGTTTATGGAATTGACCTCATTAGAGCCACTAGGGTCATCAAGATTATGCCTAAAACATAAATATCATCAATAACTCCCAATGGACCATAAGAATGATGAATATGATGCCACACTGGAGAATTATCATTGAAATAAAAGATAATGACCATAAAAAACTCAATGGAAAATAAAAAATGGGGGATATTAATACCAAGAGAAGTTGATGAAACTAGAAACACTAAAATCACAACTAATGGAAATTCAAAAAAAAAAGATTTATTTACAAAAACAATGTCACAGAAGACACTGATGATGTCATTGTCCATGATGATAGTAATGTACTAGATAACACCAACATAGTCCCAAACATTATCAATTTAAATGATTCCTATAACAATGATGATTCCTTTGACCATCGATAACATTGAAATCATTAGTATTGTCATGGTCCTCAACTTCCATAACAGCATCAGACTTACCATTCTTATAAATTTTTACACCATCATTGAGATTTTCATTATCATCGGGGTCATCTAGGTAATGAACACCATCTATCTCATCAGGCACATCAAAGCTGTTAATATCCATAAGGTCTTTGGATTCTTAAACCACATTTATTTCATCATTATTGTCAGGTCATTGGGTTCATCAGTACTATAAATGTTAATGGTATAAATGGGGTTTTCGGAAATATAATTTTCTTAGGTCGTGAGAAAATCGTAATTGTCAATGCCATGATGGTATTTAGTGTATTGGGAGACATATTAGTCATTGTTTCATCATGTTTATCATTTTTTGGCATTATATTTTCATTGAAATCTTCAGGGTCATTAGTGTCATCAAGGTCAATGATGTCATATGTATCATTGGGTTCATCGGTGTTGTTGGCGTCATTAGGTCCACCATGGATTCAATTTCTATGACATAATTTATGTAATTTTAATTATTTGGGTAATATATTGTTTTAAAATTTATTATATCACCATTGATATCAATACTCTCACTATCATTAGAATTTTCATTGAGTAAGTGGGGTTTTTGAGATCATTGACATCATCGTGGTCAACACCATTAATGGGGGTGTGATGTCATCATGTATTTTAGAATCATATGGGCAGTCACTAATGTAATGGATGTTTGTCTCATCCATGTAATATATGATGTTGAGATTCTTGTTATTGTCTATGTTATCATATTTTTCAGTGTCATCCGATCTTCATGGTCATCAGTGTTGTCAAGAATATTAATATTGAAAGTGTAATTTTTTATAGTGGTTGTTAGGGTTTCCAATTTCAATGAACTCATTGATGTTTTCTAGATCATTAAGGATATTGGGATCATTAAATGAGTCAATATTTTATGAATTGTGAGGTCTTCCTTTTTTCCAACCCTAATGTCCTCAATGACCTGATAATGTTAAATTACCCCATAATGTAGATAGACTATATAACATGAATAATATTACTAACATTAGAATTTCCAATGATTTAGATTCCCCCAATTACCTAATGACCCAATAAACTTGATAAACCGATGGTAATGATAGTATTGATTATAATGATAACAGAGGAAACCCCAATTGTCCAGAAGTACTGATGAAACGATGATTTTGAAAACCCTGATGAAATTGGGGACTTTTAAAACATTGACAATGCTGATGAAATCAAATACCATATTAGAAACAAATAATTAGATGATGATGATGAACCCAATGAATCCAAAACCCCTGATGGTCCTAATGAACCAAAAGAAAATGATAACCTTGAGGACCCCAACAATTCCTATGATAGAAAAATATTTATGACTCAAACGACCTAAAAAATTCTTGTGAAGTCGGCAGATATAATAAAATCAATGTGTTTCCAATGAGAACTATGATGCATAAACTAATGAACTCAACAATGTTTTTAGAAATGAAGACATTTGAGACACTAATATGTCCATTAATTCCAGTAAAACTGATGAAAATTTCAAACCCGATGACACTAATGATCTTAATGACCATAATGACTTGATGATTTTTTTAATTCCATCACCAATTATGAAACAAATTGTCCTAATGATTTTTAAAATATTGAGGAACTCAATAATTGTAAGGAATACAATGAGCCTGATGGTGCTGAAGGAATAAAAAATGGTAATAAATGATGATGATCCTATTTTTACCAACATACCAATGGATTGGATGTAACCAAGAACTGAAATATCTCTGATAAAATAAATGAAACTCATGAAAAAGTCAATCTAATTTTTTGGATAGTGCTGATGATCTAAAATAGACAAATTACATTGACAATACTGATGATATTAATTTCACTAATTACACTAATGATGTTAATGATATAGAAAACCTTGAAAACCCAAAATATCTTAATAACCTTGATGACTCTGATGACCTTTATAACCATAATGGAATAGATGACCCTGAATATCATGAAATATCCACTAACTCTCGTGACATAGAAAATAATAACATTTCAATAATGTTTGTGAATTTAATAACCCTAACAACCTTGATGTGTCCTAGACACATATTTAACTAATGTACCTGATAAACCAATCAACATTGATAGAATAAATGTTTCCCAAGATAATAATGACGATTCCAACCCTAATGTTTCCCATGACATTGACAACATAAACAAACATAAAGATGTAGAAACTACTGATAAACCTAATGAATCAAAGGCATGGATGACTCTAACCTTATCAATGACCCTAAAGAAATTATTGATTCCAATTATTTTGATTACGTAGAGCACTAAAATAGAATTAATTATCTAGTCATCCTTAATTACCCTGATGACATCAGTGGCATTGATGATGTTGATGTATTTGAAGACATTAATGATAACGACAATCCCCATGACATCACAAATCTTACCAAATGAAATGATATTGATGAAGTTTATAATTCCAAAACGTTAATGAATCCACTGATTCTAATGACCCAAGTTGCCTCAACGGTGCCAATAATACCGATGTCCCTAATGACCCTAATAACCACCTTTTCTCAATGACTCAAATACCCTGATAACCTCAACAATGATGAAAAAAAGTAAACCTAAAAACCTATATAAACATGATGACACTGATGAAACTAGTAATGTTGATTAACCTGGTAGTGTTGAGGAATATGATGGTGTTCAAGAAACCAATGACATAAATGGAACATAAAAGTCTGAAAAACCCAATGATGTGATTAACTCTAATTAATCTGAACACATAAAAACCTCAAGAAACCCATTGATAATTAAAGTACCAATGATACTGATAAAACAATGATTATAATGATGCTAAAGACAAAACATAGAAGAAACCATAAACAAAACTGACAACTCAGATGACCGTGATGACCAGGGAAATATTGATGACCATGATAACCTGGAATACCTGATAACATTGATGAAATCAGTAATTCCAATGACCATGAGTTAGTTGAAAATGATGATGAAATAGGAAGCCATGATGAAATAGATTCCTCTACCACTACCATCACCAAAAACCCTGAAAAAAATAAAACATAATGATCCTAATGAACATAATTACAGTGATGATTATGATTCTACTAAAGACCCCAACGACACTTATGTTGTTGAAAATTCCAATGAAACTAAAAACTTTTATAGTGTATATGACGCTATTGATCTCATAAGCCTAACAACATGGATGATTTTGAGGAGCCTAATAACCCCCACTGTTATTAAAATTATTTTTGACACATACAAAACTAACAACATTGATATTGATCTCAAACATTATGAACCTAATGATTTTGTTGATTCTTAAGACATATATGAAACCAATAACATTGATGACATGGATTTTTTAACCATAGTGAAGAAATTGGTGAACCCAATCAGTCAAATGACATTAACGATAAAGATGACTAGGATGACTCAAAGATGATAATTCCAACAACTCAATGACAAGAAAAACATTGATGAATCGATAATTCAAATTGATGTGGACTCAATTTGATACAAGTTTTCCACATTTATTTTGAGGAATAGTTATAATTTTGATGATAGAATGTGTTCAAATAGATAATATTTTTTTGAATCTTGATTTTCTTAGTGTAAATAGTAATGAATCGAATATTTAATTTAAAACAATTAATTTTAATGCCTATGTTATTTAATGTTCCATGATTTGATATTAATATATTTGAGATTTATTTTCAATTTTTTTAAGATAATAATTTTAATATTCTATGGTTTTTAACTTGAATATAAAATTTTGGAATGGTTTTTTTCTTATCTTGAAATCTATAATTTCATTGTTAATTTATTTTGAAGATTATTTTTTAAAACATAAATTGATAAATTCTTCAAGGTATATTTTATTTATTATAGGTAGTGTACATAAAGATGAAATTTGAAATCATTCATATAAGGATTTATTATCACATAAGTATTATTTTCCCTTATCAATATATTCCCATATTGGTTAGAACAATATTTAGTTTTATGTTACATAATTGAGAATGTGTGTATTGGACCTGTGAGACCATAGTAATGGTCATCTCCATAATAAGGTTCAATCACCATTGAAATTTTTTCATGCCTTTTACAAATCCAAATTAGTGACTTCTGATGGTTAAAACATGTAGGGATCTATAACATCTCAGTTTAAAAATAAAATTCAATTAAATATCAAGAATTAAAGAAAATGAGATAAATGACATCTTGAAAACCATAGTGAACAAGAATAAATTCTATTAAAGATAATATGGGGTTTTTAAAAGTTTAAATAATGATTATATCAATTGATTAAAGGAGGAGAATAAATATTTTCTTATATGGAGTCTTGCAATTTGAGACTGGGGATGCATTCTATGAGCTCAATATTGAGAGTTTAAATTAATATAATTTTAAAAGGGAGTGTAGTTAGACATCAGAGAAGGGATTGACCAGAAGATAAAGAAGAGGATTAGGCATGGACCAAGAACACTAGAGCTATTTGAGAAAGTAGAGCTGAGAACCCATAGTTAATCAACATTAAATAATCATATATTCCATTTCTATATTTTATTATTCAATTTTTTATAATGAAATTATTACAAATTTATGAATCCTGATTAACTGTTTGGAAATTTCTTTTGGGGTAAATTAAATTATTTTGTTATTCATCATTTATTTTTCTTTTAAATCATTTATTATTCTAGGAAATTCTTGCCCATGATTAGTGAAAATTTGATCATAATTGAACCATCATCCTCTCATCCTGTATTGTTGAATTCAGTGTTTTATAAACCTATAAACACACCATCCATGAACTCACGTCTTCTACAAATGATATTGGTGACATTTTCGAAATTTTTTAATCTTCGAAAAACTAATTTTATAAGAGTTTATGTAGACTCAATTTATTAATGGATAATTGGAAGTTACTTTATTCATTAATAATCCGTTACTACCTAATCATACTAATTTATTTTATCTTGTTATTTTTTTATTTTTTTCTTAATCATCTATTTATTTAATCATTATATTATAGGTTAATCAAATAAAACACAACATAACACTACCACAAAATATTATTACTTATTTTTATTTTTTTGTTCAGTTTTTTTCATTTCCTTGATTCAACACCTATCTTTTTTATGGATTCAATCCTAATTTATACTCTACTAGTGTGATATATAGAAATAAATAACAATTTTACTTTTCTGAATAGAACCTATCACTAATGAACCCAATAAACATGATGAATGCAAAGATGTCGAAAACACTAAGGACATAAACAACACTGATTACCCAAATAACTTAGATATCCCAAATAAAAATGAAATTAATGGATGTGGTGATGATTTTGATTATTATGTTGATTTTTACATCACCGAGATAATCTATGATCACATTGACATTGATGAATACGATGAGGAAAAAATCACAGATGAATCTTATGATGCTAATGATGTTTATTCTAGTGACACTGATGGTGGAATAAATGAGGAGGATGATGAAAACCCAATAATGAAACTAGTTAAATAGCTAAAAATAATGGAATTGATAATCATAATGGATTAATAATGATTATAATCCTAATGAAATTAATGAGGTAAGTGATCCCAATATGAAAAATAGATTCAAAGACCCTAAAAGCACCGATGATGCCAAGGAAAATGATGAACTAGGTGATGCAAAAGAACTCAGGGACACTAATGAACATAATGATCCCAATTAATAAAATGATCCAAATCATACTGATAACCATGTGGACACTGAAAACATCAGTGATGTCACTAATTTCACTGAACCTAGTGATACAAAGGACCCGAACAACCATATGACTTTGATGACTATGAAGGAAACTAGGGTGATGATGAAATCAATTACCATGCTGACATGAATAAACATGAGGAAAATTATGACATCAATTACTCCATAAAATGATGAATTTGATAACCTAAGGATTATAGTGTTAATGAATACATTGAGTGTCCTAATGATACTGAGGTCACTGATGGACTTGAAGATCCCAAATATATTAATGACACTAATAAACCTGATAATGTAAATAACATAAATGGAACTGATGAACCCCACAATTCTAACAATGATAATGAAAACATAGGCATGCTAACCCAGATTACACTAACGACATTGATCACATCGTTAACACAAAGGGCATAACTTATCTTGATAACCTTAAGAATGTTGATGAGTATAATGAAACTGATTAGTAAATGATTGTAATGACCCTATTAACATGAAAATATCCATTAAATTGTCAAATCAACATAATTTATGACCCTGGTGACCCTAATGTCTATAAGCATAGTAAGACACAAATGAAATTGACCATCCTAAGGGTCCTAATGAGAGAAACTACATCAATGACACAAAAAAAACTAATAACATTGATAAAGATGATGAAGTAAACAATATTGATAGATCTAAGGACCTAAATAATTCTTAGGAAAATAATGATACCAATAGCCCATTTACACTAATGATGTTGAGGAAAATGATAAAACCAACAACCCATTAATGTAGACTATGATGAATTTGTCAGATAGGATGATTAACTTGATGACCTAATAATATTGATGACCCAAATGATGCTAATAAAAATAAATAAATCGTGGACATTAATAATTTCGAAAACCATGATATTCGTTTGATACAAATGACCACTAATACATTAATAAAATGAACGAGTAGAATAACCAAGAAAACATAACATTAAAAAATGATGATTATAATTACATTAATGAAATTCAAAACCCAAACCATATAGCTCTCGATTATTTCACTGTCAATCAAAATACCTATTCCAATATTGGTGACACTAATAACCCAAAAAACACCGATGAAAGTGATGGAGGTGAGAACCCTCATATCATCAATGACTAGGTGATGGTGAGGGCATAAATGAAACTATTGATTGAAATGATACATTATAATGATGAAAACCCAAATGAAGCAAATGATTTTATTTTTCTCTACATCACCAATGATAAAAATAACACCTATAACTCTGATGATATTGATGATATTTATAAACCCAATTTATTTAAAAAATTTATGTTGGAAAGTACATAGATGAAATGAAAAATCCGAGTGAAATATGATAACTTTGAAAATATAGATTAAATATATGATTATACTATTACTGATACCACCAATGATTCTAATAAATATAATGACCTTGAAACCTCAATGACACTAATGAATACAATGAAACTGATGAAATTAACCACATGAATGATAGAGAAACTAGAATCCACCTGAAAAAATTCAACGATGATGATGATTCTCATAATTACCAGGAAAATAATGATGTAGATAAACATGATGACCTTAGCGTAATAGATTACACTAGTGCCATGAATGACCCTAAAAAACCAAATAAAATAGTGAACCACTGTGACATAGATAACATCGATGACTTTAGAATCCCTGATGACTGTAATGATGATCATATCAATGATTATAAAGAAATAAACAACAAAAATGACCTTGAGGATGTCACCTAACCTGAGGAAGATAACATTAAAAAATATGTTAATGGTTTCTTGGAATCTAATGAATCTAATGATATTGAAATCACTGATGAATTAGAAGACCGTAATGATTAAACTAACACTAAAAACACATTGATATAGATGACACTAATGTCATCAATGTACTCAAAAATCCTA
This sequence comes from Viscum album, assembly GCA_963277665.1. Taxonomy (NCBI): domain Eukaryota; kingdom Viridiplantae; phylum Streptophyta; class Magnoliopsida; order Santalales; family Viscaceae; genus Viscum; species Viscum album. Next base: position 405,047,769 of record OY728142.1, read on the forward strand.
AAAATGAGATTCTCTATTGGGACCCCAAATTCATATACATAAATATTACATATTAAATTATGAAAAGTAATTACAAATAATGATGATGCACATTAGAATAATTTTGGCCTACTGCCTTTATAAACATAAATATATAACTAGTCTATAAGTGATGGGGGATTATCCCGTAAAGGGAAGAGCGATGCTGGCGTTCCCCCCGTGCCGCCTTCCTCTCCACCACCACGGATCAGTTGCAGATCACTCTTTGGTGCTCTTATTCGGTGCGTTCTTTGTTTGAATCTCCATACATTGACGGTGTCATACGGGCTCGTCTCTTTCGGAGGACTCCACCGCTTTCTTTTCATGGCGGTGCAGTTTTGGTTCGAAGATCGAGCTCCAGATGCCGCGACATGGGGTTTTCGTCACGTTTTGTGTCATATGTGGGGGTGCTGGGAGGTTCTGCTCTCTCTGCGTAGGATTGAAGGCGGTGGTGGGATCTGTGTCTCAAGTCCTCTACAAGGTTGGTGGTTCAAGGAAAGGCTGTGCTTCTTCATGAGACCATTCTGCTTCAAACTCTACTCTCGCGTCTTCCTCATTCATCACTTTTTGAGTCAGTCTACGATGGTGGTCTCAAGAGGCTTTAGGGGGTGATGTTTGTTCGGTATTTGGTGTTCTAGGAGGCGCATTAGTCGTCAATTTTGTTCTGTGTCATGCTGTGACAGATGTTTCGTTGCAGATTCATCGATGTTAAGGGTTTTTTTCTCTGGTTTTCTTTCCGTTTGATTCTTGAAGGGTTGTTAGGCCTTGATTATGTCGATGTTGTTGGAGATGTTATGCGGTTTCTGTTTTTTTTTGAAGTAACAAGTCCTTTTCGAGGGATTTGGATTTCCGGGGATGTGATGATGACAAGGAGTGGAGCAATTCCGGAAGCATGCCTCGAGGATGATCACGGATCCTAGTTTTTTACTTCGAAATCTGAATTTCTGTTTTGATGTTTTGGGGTGAATTTGGTTCCTGGTTTTGGTTCTCACCAGCGCTATTGGTTTTGTGGTGGTGATGATGAATGGTGGTGTTCTGCGATGGAGGTTCCAGTGACGACGCTTCAGATGGTCTCGCCGGCGACCCGCAGTGATGGTTGTGCGTGATGTAAATTGATGGCGATGCAGTGATGGCGTTTGAACTGCAATGCGATGCAGTGATGGAGACGTGTGATGATGGGACTATGGAACGAGGTGTGGTGCGTGGTGGTTGATGGACAGTGGTTTTGTTTGAATTTGAAATTTGAAATCTTGATTTTCAGGGACTGTTTGTATGGGTACCAGGAACCCTTAAACCGGCTTTTGAAAAAGGAAACAAATTATTAGTAATAGTAGTCTATAAGTGAGCTATATCATCTGACACTATGTTTTTCATAACTAGAAATATTCTTTGACATATCATATATAATATATTTCTTCATATCATGGAGAAAATAATCACAAGAAAGGGTGATGTTAGATGCTCAGTAAGGGTAAAAAAGGGAAATATCAACATAACCAAATCATATAGCTATGGGAACATAGTAATAACATATGAACACCATACCCATTATATAAAATATCACAATTTTATGTAATGGAATAAATATTAGATTTTCATAATATATGAATCCTAATGGAATCAAAAAAATGAGGCATGCTAATTTAAAATTGGTATAAGATATATATGTTTTGCATATACATAACTATAAAAAATATTATATCAAGGATACCCTCCAATTCATTCATAACATGTTAGGCTTCAGATAACCACCAGTGTACCTACTTTTGGATTTGGATAACCTCACCTGTTCCATATTTTGGTCTTGGTATAATTTTCCATGTACCCTATTTCACGCTTGAGATAACCTTCCATGTGCCCTATTTTTGGGCATGGGATAACCTTCAGTGTACCCTTTGAGATTATGTAACATTAGTCATTACCCAATGCATTGGAATAAGATATATGTTCCACCTATCACATAATCCATACATCTATATTCTATATGATCACAACACATTCATAATATCATATCATATGAAAACAAATGGGTTTTATAAATATTTCATCATAGAATAACATATGGAAAATGAAGCAGGATTCGAATGTTGTCATAAACAAATTTTTTTTAATAAAAAACCATTTAGAGAAATAAAAAGAATGATATACTTGTATTATATCCCCAATAAATAATAATTAACATAAAATCATGTCATATCAAATAGAAAAATAATTTGATGGATCACTTGGAAAAATTCTTGTCGAAAATAGACATTACACTTTTTAAAAACCTTTTAAAGAAAAAACATTTCCAAAATCATTTTCTTTTAAATTATCCTTATAAAATTATAATGGAATCCTTAAAAATAATTTAAAACATTTCATGAGGAAAATATACTTTTCATTTTGAAAATAAAATAAAATTCAGAAAATATTTTGGAAATAATTTTATTTGAAAATAAAATTTCAAATAAAATAAATTATGATTTAAAACATTGAGTGGTCATGATGGAAGAAAATTACATTCATGTCACACACATTAAAATATTGATTGCCTTCCTATTTTTAGTAAAACCCATACATGAATTGTATAGAAAATAACATAAATATTTCATTTATTTTTTTGTAAAAATTTAAAACATGGGTAGAAATTTAATTAATAAATTATTTAGAGAATATTATAAACACTTTTTAATTTTTTTAAAATACAATATTTTTAAAGAAAAATTATCTTTTTATTGAAGAGAGAAATGAATTCATTTTAAGTTAAAAAAATTCTTTTGTAATATTGGGTATATAAAGAAGGGAAAATGAAGGAGAAACATTTATTCTCATGAAATCACCAGAGGAATATAATTTTAAATGTTTCATGATATATGTATTATACTATTTCTTCATTGGGGTAATAAAAAAACAATCATGATGAATAATGAGATTGTAACATAAAACCTTTACCACTTTTTGATTTTTTAAATCATATGACCCATTAAAGAATAACATCAAGTAAAACATTAAATATAATTATAATAAATAGAATTATGATATAAAATTTCAAAAGTGAAATATATACACCCAATAGAAGAATATAGGTGAATAAAATAACTTATGTCTCAATGAAAGAAATTTCATTCAAAAATCCCTTACCACTTTGGTAACTTTTGAAAAAAAACCCATGAAAGATAAATCATAAAATGAATTTTTAAATCCCCAAAATTTTCAAGATATTAATAATAAAATTTATTAATTGGATTTTTATATAGAACATAAATGAATCATGGGATTAATATGGAATGTCTCTCACAAAAAATAAAAGTGAGAGAGAAATCCATTACCACTTTATTAATATTTTGTATTGTAATCCCCAATAAAGAAAAAAAATAAAATGAAACATTAAATATCAAAAAAATAATGATATTATTGATACAATATATCAATGGTACTGTATATACACGATAAAAAAGAAAAGAGTGGAGAATTTTTATTTGACTCTTAGAAATAAAAGCGAGTCTAGAAATCCCTTACCTTAAGTCTCAAATTCTCTCAAACACATTAAAAACTTTTATATAATAAATATAGTATTATTAAAAATATAATAAAAGACCATATATATATATATCATAACACATATAATTTACATATAACCTCTAATTACCCATTTTTCAAAAATTCATTGCTAAAATCTCATTTCGGATAATACCGCTTTTTTTAATATATGTTTTGATTTTTTATATTTGGTACTCTTAATTTTATCATGGATCCATCATATCCATAATTTTAACCATGTTATAAATATAATATATATTTAGTTTGTATGAATTTATTGTAATCCATAAAAGTTATAAATAGTAAATGAAATACACCGTTCGTGGAGATGTTATACCGTATATACGCATGAATAATGTATACATTTTCTCAACAGATTAAAAGAAAAAATAGGAAATAATATATTACCTTTCTAGAATAATTTTTTTAAAATATAAATATCACATATTTTTATTTAAACCTATCTTTATTACCTTACACGTAATGCATACATGATAAACGTATCCCATTGCTTCTTGATTTTTTAGTCTGATGTACACAAGAGCGACATTATTGTATTCTCAAGGAATGGAATTTAAGGAGGAATATGTGATATCATAATTAAAGAATTATAAATATTTTATTAATACAATAAATATATTTTTCAATACATTCTTATTACTATCCATTTAATACAGAATTGAAAATCACATCAAATCAGTTCATAAGGCGGTAGTCCACCGTACCCACGAGAGACGTTATGGTTTTGCAATGGGTTTGGAGGTAAGAACATAGATGTGTTATTATAAATAAAGAGGTATAATAATATCATAAATATCATATATAAATATTAAATCCACCATTGTATCCATACTTTAATGGTGGTGATGGAAACCGAATAATATCAATACGCAAGGTGGTAGTCCTCTGTTCACACAAATGATGATTTCATATCTCATTTGATGAAATAGGAGAACGATTTAGCTTATTACATAAAAATAAAAATGTTTCAGTATAATTAATAAAATTTTCTTATTATATAATAATGGTTTAATAATAATTAAATGAGGTGGATGAATAAATAGTATAAAATGCTCAGTTAGAAACATTACCTCTTCTTCAAATAGATTCTTTAGTTTTTCACCAAATGGATTATTAGGATAGATTTCTAGAAAAAATAATGATAATAGGATAATATAAGGGAATTAAGGAATTTATTTTTGTAGTTATTGGATAAATAAATTTTTTTTATAAGTTTGTAGATGAGAGGATATTTAATGGAATTTTATAAGTGAGGTTAGTGGCACACTTTTAATGATTGAGAAGAAAAACGTGTTCCCCAATTGTTTACATTTTATAAGGAAAAAAATGTGAATTAAAGAACTTAGAAGATAAAATGTCTAAATAAATATAGAAAATTTGTGATGGATAGGTTTTCGATCATTTTAAACCCTTATCTTTTTAGTTTAACCGCCCATACACCCCCATTTTACCTTTATCATAGTTATTAATTTTTAATCATTTTATTATTCACAATGGTAAAAAATTAAGGTGAAAATAGTATAAAATATATTTTCTTTATTTCAAATATTAAATTCAGGTTTTCAAATTCCATTCAAATAATATCAATATTTTAATTTAAAATTAAACACATAGACACGATGAGAAAGCCTTTTTAGAAAGAGAAAATGTTAACAAGTTTAACAAGTTTTTATATAAAAAATAAATATTAAATTGATTAAAAAGACATAAATAAGGAATATATATATATATAATTATACAAATTTTACTTTTAAACCATATTTTTTTATATTTTTAAGTGGATTAGTAGAAATTATATTGTTTAACAAAAAAATGTTTTTTAACTATTCATCAAAAACAAATTAACTTTTCAGAAAATTCTCAAAAACACACCCTAAGATAGTTTTGAAATTATGATTTCAGAAATAAATTTTATTTTTTCATATATTCGTATAAAATTATAAAAACTTAATTTTACAATAAGTGATCCAAAGTAACAAAACTGTTTTTAGGAAAAACTATTTTAAGCATAAAATGGGATTTATTTTATCTCATGCATATCAAACACATGAGATGAATTTTAAAAATTATTTTGAATATATAATATATAAATTTAATTAATATCATTTATTTAAGGTGATTTTTTTAATTTTTTTATGTAAAACACACTTGTAAACATAATTTTTTTTAATAATATAGTCATATTTTTAAATGGATCTTATTTTCATTTCTAATTAATTAGTCAATAATGAATTAGTTTTATATAAATGTGAAATTTATATATTATAATTATTTATTTAATATTATTCCTATTCATCATTCATTTTTATGGTTATAAATTTATATAATATAATAATATTATAATATTATGTCACATTTAATTTAAATTCAATGTCGCATTTAACAAAATCTATACTCGGTGTTATATGTAACACAAGACAAACTCACTATTATGAGTAATATAATATAAAATTCATGTTTTAGGGAATGAATTTTTTTACAACGATTAAATTTATTTGTAAAAAAAAATTCACAAAATCTTGGGGTGTTACATTCTACCCCATTAAATAAACTTTTTCATTTCAATTTGAACTTGTGGTCGGTAAACAAGGGCTTTAACTTTGAAAATACCTTTCCAGGAGACCCAAATTATAAAAAGAGTTAAAAAAATTCTCCTTGAAAAGAGAGTCTGGGATATTGGAAGGAAATCTGGAAAAAAAACATACCAGGTTTCCAAATAAGATAACATATGTGGGAATTAATTATTTAAATATGGAATAAAAGTGTAATGTTCTAATAATGATAAAGAGTGATAGATATCATTGATCACAATAAAGTAAATTATCATATTAAAATAAATAGACCCAAATCCATAAACCAAATAGTTGTGAAAATGGTCATTAATATCATCAGATATGATGCTAATAAGAATTTTTTTTATATCAAAATCCTTTCCTAAAATTGGGGTATTCTCATGAGAAGATATTAATTCATGATTTCATTATATTTTATAATCACAATCTCTTTCAATGGTTGTGCTAAGATCAATTTCCACTTCATCTATTTCTACCAGAAATGAAGTTGAATATTTTTATGCTTGAATCACTAGTGGATCTTAAGAACTATAAAATAATGATAATTCATTCCTTATTTATCAATTTATTATCAAAAATATAATTTTGATCACAAGTTATCCAATAACATCCAATGTTAATCTTAATCTATTTCATGAACAATTAAACTTAAGGATCTTCTATGTATACCTGAAATTGAAATATGAAAATTTAGAAATAATCCCAATAAATTTAAAAGGTAAAATTATCATTAACCCCTAAAACAACATGATGTATCTCTTAATGTCACATAAAAAAATGTGATTACATTGACCATATATTCCCCTGAAACACTTTAATACATTGATTTATTATAAAACCTTAATGAATTCATATCTATATTAAAAAATTAACTATTTCATAATTACTTAAATAATATCACACATTATTGTATATGTTCCATAAATCCAAAAATGTTGTAAACTAAATTAATGATAACATAAAACACTTTTTCATCAAATCATTAATTAGTTAAAAGATAATCAGTACTATCCAATTTACATTATCCATATCTATAATCTCTTTATCCAAACTAGACAATATTCTATCAACATCAGGAACATATTAGAGGTTATCATCCATTAATAAAAATATCACCCTTCCTCTATATCACTTTTATAGTCCATCATTACCAATTGACATATTCATGAAAATATTTTATGAAAAAAATTGTGTAATAATTCATTGATGTTTCATGATTATAATAACCAATGTACCAATGATAAAAAAATAATTATTTTAATACTCATACTTAGAAAATTAAATCTTTCCACATTATTCAAACACCTTTAACCAAACTGCATCATATTTTTTTCTTTACATTTCTTTCATTTCATATATAGTTTTTAGTCTCTTCATCATAAAAAATATAACTATTACTCATATAACCTTTTTTATTCTATTCATGGGCTTTTCCCTTATGACATATTTTTTCATAATTTTCATACTTTCAACATTTCAAATATTCAATGATTATGACATCTTAGGGAGACTGTTATTCTCATCCATTGAATTAACTGATCTTTTAATTTTTCCTCAAAAATATCATACTCTTTGTCCTTATTACCCACACATAAAATTACTTATTATTAATTAGAGACATTCCATAGAGTGATTCTTCCCACATTCATGACATATAAATAACTGAATCTTCTTTCCTTCAAGATCTGCACAACCAAAGCTTTCAATAAAATATATCATTCTCTTGTTTAGTGAGTCTATGATTTGTTTAAGGTGCTAGTTTTTAATCACACATCATGATAACTAATTAAGGATAATCTAAATATCCTTCACTCATGTAATCAACCTATTTGGTTTATGATGAAAAACCTTTCTATCGCATTCAATTTTAATCCAGTTCCTTTTAGTTCCCTCCATTGAATAAGAAAAAAAATTATCATGTGATTATCAATATTCATATAATGAAACCAAATAATCAAGAAAAATCACATAAATTATGTGTAAATAATGATACAGTCTTTTTAATCTATGAAACCTCAAGGTTATCTTTGGTAATTCATAGTCATTATCTATTTAAATCATTTATGATAGTTTTTAAAGAGTTTTTGAATTTATAAAGCATATCTCCTAGAAGTTCCAAGCTAGGTGGGCATATAGGCCCATTTTTATTCACCACATGATAATTGAGTCCAGTTCAATGTTCCCGTTTATGATTTATTACTCCTATGTATAAGTATTCCATAGACACATCATCATCATCATAGATAAATATTACATGTTAAAAGACAAATATTAATTACATAACATAATGATCCATTATAGAATAATTTATGTCTAGTGCTTTTGAAAATAAGGACACATAAACAACTAGCCCATAAGTGATCTATATCTTCTCCCACTAAGTTATTCATAAATATCACCCATATTAAGAAAACCATACATAATAAATTTATTCACATCTAGTTTAATGACCCAAAATTATATCAATTAAATTTACGTTATTATAATTATTTTATATATTATTAGTCACATAAATCATCTTAGAGAACTCAATACAAACATAATAAATAATGAATGAATGAAATATGAAGTATTTATAGAAAATGAGGAACCTAAACCCATGGAATAGTAACATATCATTTGGAATAGTAATATGGAAAATAAGAATAACAACACAGTAAATAAAATATTAACCATTCTTATAGAATTATATATAAAATTTATGAATCTTATAAATCAAAATATGATATATTTATATCATTGAATAAGAAAATAATTGTTTTTAAAATGAAAAATTATGTATTGATATTTCTATAAAACCTAAATGTTTTTTTACGAATTTATAATTAATATGATGATGTAAAACATAATTTATTTTCATAAAATAGATTTATAAATTAATAATTTCTCTTCTTATGATTATAATATATCTTTATGAGACATTAGTTAATTTTTGAATGTTTTATAAAAGTAGTTATAATATTAAAATCAGTATTTTTAGATTAAACGATGGATTAATTTAAAAAATAGATTTCTCAAATTAATAAAATTATTTTCATAAAATGGAGTCTATTTTCTAATTTTACACATTGAAAATATTGTGTGGTGAATTTTTGGGATTTTTTCTAAATAGTTGAATCTTTAGTGAATAGTGAAATGCGATAATTTATGGTATAAGCTACATTCATGAATTATTGAGTAATGGATTATGTATGGATATTTCCAGAACCATTTTTTATAAATAAAATTAAATATTTATTATAATCAGTCAAAAAAATACAAACTATTTAAAATCTTCAGCCAAAATTATAACCAAATGAATAAAATAATCAAAATACATTGTTCTCCATCACTATAAATACCACCCTCACCACCTCTTCTATATACACCTCAAAATCCTAGAATATTGTCCAAATTCTACCCAATCATATTATGAATTATCTCCTAAACGTATAGGATTATTTATTTTCTCAATGAAATACCAAACTCTAGTGCCTCAATGAGGTTCTCAAGGAGAAGGAATTCAAGAGGTAAAATCCTCTTTCATTTTCACTTATTATATTTCCTTTTTTTATTTTCATTTCATATACTAACCAACCCTTATATAAGAGAAATTATTACTCTATTATATTTTATATACATGAATCTTAACCCCACATTAATTATCTTCGCCTCTTATTTTTTCGAAAAATGAAAACATCATCCACAAGGTATTGATTTGTCGCATTCAAGGACCACATGTTTTAAATTTCTGTTAACACCAACAAGGCTGGTCATAAAACAATTTTTATGGATATAAAATATTATAATATATGTATTATATATTATATAATTTTATATATCTAGTATATATACACTATATTAACTAATAAAACAAAACTAGTTCTCCATGATCGAAAACACACCAAAATAATATAAACAATTATCATTAATGTTTTATCTAATTAATCCTCAAAAAATATAAAATTATTATATAGAACACCATTAGATATTATTTAGGTTCATTAATAACATATAGATTAAATTCTCGACAACTATTCTCATTTTAAATTATTTTCTATAGATGTGTACAAGTAAAATGATAATGAAAACCAAGGAAACAAACGCTCCTAGAACGATGAAATTGAATCTCATAACTCATCAAAAGGATATAAATTAATATCATAAAATAATAATAATTAAATTAAATATAGAAGAGATTCTGAATTAATAAATTAATGGATATAATTTTACCATCCAGGACATTATGTTCATGTGAAGAACCCTTTTAGAAATAAGGTAAGGGGTTCTCTCTGAACCTCCATTATTTCCTTCGTGTAATGACTTCTCTATATTTACGCCAATTAAATTCTTAATTATTATTATTTAAAATTAATATGTTATGTATCTATGTTCTAAATATATTTTCGCATCCCAATTATTCTTTTTTATGGGAAAATATATGTTTCATAAGGTTCCCTTCAAAAATTTCCCCTGATTAGAAAACCGATTAAGGGGAACATCTTAATTTCTCACCCATTTTAACGTACCATCTATAATATATTTTATTCTAGAATTATTTATTCTAAAATAAATATATTTAATAGGAAAAACTATCATTGTTAATTTCTTGTTTTATTAAAATATTTATATCTTTTCTCTCTTTAAATACTCTTTAATATTTTCCCTAAAACAGCACTAAAGAGACTGATTTATAATGCTTCTTAAAAACAATTTTTGTATTTTTTAACTTGATTTGAAAATAATTTACACTAATATAATACTATTTTACCTTATTATTTTCCTTTTATGATTTAAGTCCATTTTTTCATGGACACTTTATTGATATGCCCATTTTTTATGCTCTATGACATGATCACAATAACCATTTCTTCCCATAGGCAACCCTTATGTTTTTGTTTGTTTATTCATGTGGAAAACCTATGAATGAAAATTTTATGATGGTTGTGCCTAGATAGGGCTCCAATTAATGGGTTAATGTTTCATCTCATGAGATGTTATGTTGGGATAGGGAGTGAACCTGATTCCTCTTTGGGACTTTGTCCGCCATGTGTAATGGTCTTGGAAGTTATCCTTCAATCATGCTACACCATATGTAATGGTCAAGAAAGTTACACCTAAATCATAATTTTTTCATGTTCTCTATTGTTTCAACATTCCTATGATTCCATGATTTCATGATTTCATGTTTTACATGAAATATTTCTTTATATTTATTCACATTCCATTATTTTTTTCATCATGTTATGCCTTCTAACCCATGTGCTATGATTTATTTCAATGTTTATTTCACATACAAGCATTTTTAGAACATACCTTGGTTCATGAATTCCATAGGTTATCTGTAGAGACCCAAAGCTTGACGTACATGAACATTACATTACTTTCGCGGAATACTTAGTACATAACAAAAACACACACACAAGGATCGTAATAGTTTAGTGTCTTTGGAAACTCGGAATAAAATCTTCTAATCGTGGTGAAAGATCTTCAACATCTCCCATAAAGATCTTCCTTTTTTTACCTAAAACCTTTCTTTATATCTTGGGGAAAAGAAAACATAAAAGGGTGAGCTCAAATGCTCAGTAAGGGTAAACAAAAGAAAAATCAATCACATCATATTCATAAGAACATAACTTTTGGAAATCTTAACCTGCAAAAGAGAGCATAATTTCATAACATGGGATAAATAATAGTAGTGAAATCAAATGCCAATAATCATAACTTAAAACATGAAACTTTGTGGCATTCACACATAATAATAGAGAATCATTTCTTGTTAGTCAAGACTCATTTCCAAGACTATCTTAGTGGACAAAGTCCCTTTCGGAATCGAGTAACCCTCGTTTCAGTCCTGTTTCACTGAACCAGTATAACCTACCATTCCAGCCCTGTCTATCTCATGAGATATAAAATCTTTACCCACTGCATTGGAGGGAGATATAGGTCCCACCCATCTCATAATGATACCATTCTTATGTGTGCCACAAAATCATAAATCATACATCATTACATAACCCGTGTAATAAAAATGGGAATCTTAAACATCATGACATCATAAAACCATTCATATAAGATAAAGGAATTCATAAAAATAATTCCATCACAACATAGTTAAATCAATGTAAAAATATGGATAGAAACAGAACCCTTTATTATCTTAGATGGAAAATAATTTTGATAAAACACTTGAAATGAATTCTTGAGGAAAATATCCTTTCTTCTTCAAAATCAATTCCTTTTCACAAAACATCATGCAATTTTAAAAGAAAGAGATTTTATTGAAAATAGTCATGAAATATTTTGGAGTAAGGTTCATGAAAATAAGGCTTTATAAAACCGTAAAAATCCGTTCATGCCGTATAAGTTAAAAAAATACATTCTTTGTACTTTTGTCGAAAAAGTCAAAAAGTACCTCGTACAAAAAATGGCAAAAGATTCCTTTCATACATATTATTAAAACTCACCGAAGGGAAAAAATGGAATTAAACAATTGTAGGTGGATGGAAATAATATTACATATTGATGAAACATGGATGTGGATGATAAAATACACCCCAGTAAATACTTACGAATAAACAATCTCGGATAAAAATGAGATTGTGATATTTCCCTTACCTTAGGTCCGATTTTCTTCGTATGTGTCCAAACCTCCTGTATAATGATTTAAATAATGTCATTGACTTATGAAAGAATAATATTCATTGTTATGATATCATATATGGTTCACTTATGACATTATATTACCCGTTCTTTTGTAAATTCTATGTTAATGAAGCGTTTTGGGTAAAATCGTTTCATTTATCGTAGGTGTTTTGACTTGTTGTTCGTGACATTATTATTACTTATATCATGATTTACTTACTTCAAGAATATAAAATATGATTTATATATCATATATATTCAGTATATATATATATATATAATGGATAGATAAATGAAATGAAAAACACCGTTCATGGAGACGGTGGTCCGTACGTACGCATGAACGTTGTTTTCCTTTCCTTATTGTTTTGAATGGAAGTAAGTAGATGACATAAATATATATATATACATAAATACAGTAGCTTTATAATGTCATATTTTTCATTATTATTTCTTATGTATACTTTATAATAATTCTTAAATGGTTAACATGGAGAATGAATCTCATCGCGTCGTGGAGACGGTAGTCCGTACGTACGCACGAGTGATGATATCATTTCTATAAATATTGAATTGAATTGGAGTGGATTATACAATATATAAGAATCAATATGATGTTTTAAAAACTATGTATAGTTATTCTTTACACCATTATACCCATCCATGTAAGGTGGTGGTGGAAAATAGATTACTCCACGGCGTGGAGACGGTATTCCGTACGTACGCACGCGCGGTGATTTCTTTTTCCGTAGGATGGATAGATGGTGAAATAGGGTTGTTTCATACTTATAATAACATATCAGTATATGAGTGATACTGATGTTATTACTTCATAATGAAAAAACCTAAGAAGAAGAAGTGGAAGAAGAAATAAAGATGAAAGAATTGGTAACGGTAATTACCTCTTCTTTGAAGCGCCTCCTTGAGACCTCTTCTTAGGGCACTAAAATTGGTCTTTGAGGAAGCCCAGAACCTCTAGGATGTTTCTAGGGAAGTGGAGAAGAGATTTTGGCAGGGGTTGGCCTAGCTTGAGTGCTCAAATTCGTGTGAGGAGGAGGGGGAGGAGGTGTCCTTTTATAAGGGAGGAGAGGGGCACCTTAAGAATATCTCAAAATATTATTTTATATTAAAGTCAAAATCGGTTTATAATGGTTCCAAAGGGTCTTATTTCAAAGCTAAAGTGGGTATGGGTCGCAATCCTATCATCCAATAGGATTTAGACAAGTTTAGGGTATTATTTTAACCTTAACAATTAGATTTAACTCTAAGTTAAATAATTTAACTTTTACCGTGTCTTTTTGTTTTCTTTCACTATATGGTTAATAAACTTACTATAACATGTCAAACGAACCCCAAATTGTATATTATTAATAAATATATCCTTATCTAAGTCATTTGGCCGAACCTTATATTTTTAGGAATAAAATAACAATTAATAAAATAATATTTGATTTAAAAACTATTTTGTGTCAATTTTGACACTATTTGATACATGATTTTTGTGAAAGTCATAACAGAATTATATGTTCGAACAAAGTTGATTAAATAAACACTAATATATCATAATAACCTATAAAATTAGTGGTATTCATAAAAAGTCTCAAATTACATTTATTTTGGTTTTTATAATATCAAATATGTCAATATTTCATTAATAAGATAATTACTGCATCATCTTTGTGTCATAAATAAATTAAATTATTTGATGTCTAAAAATTACAAATAAAATACCATCATGTAGGAAATCTGTTTAGCTTTCTAATGAATATTTACAATCGAATTTATCTTATGTATAACCCCATATAAAAAATGTTTCAGTAAATAAACTTTGATTTTAACTCTTTTAACTCTTCTTTGAATTAAATAATAATAAATGTCCTAATCTAATCCAAGTGGGCCTAAATGATAATATTTTACACTTAATGTTGTTTTTGGTCGAGATACACATGTCCAATAGAATTAGGACATGTGTTAGGGTAATATTAATATCATTTTTACCCTTAATTACCCTATTTACTTTTAACCGTGGTAAATAAAAATAAAAAGTTACTATTCACCAAAAATTATTTTCATCTCATTGAACCACATTTTACTTACTGACATCAACCGTGTCTCTTGGATTTTTGAAATTCCATTCAAAGAAGCGGTGAAATTATGTTTTATGAAAAATTCAGTTTTTTAACTACCACTTAGTAGTTTCACTATTCATCAAAAATTGATGTTTTTCAGAACAATGCCAAAATTTCATCCTAAGCTATATTTCATATTCCGAATACAAAAATGAAATATATTTTACCAAATTCAAAACATAGAAGTTGAATTAATTAATTTTATAATTAAATCCCGCTGTTAAAATAAATAGCGTGTTTTTAGGAAACAATATATATCAAAAGATTGACACTTGATTATGTCTGGTTTAAATGTGAAATTACAACCAATGACCAACATTGTATTAAATTGTAAAAATATATTCTAAATATACTTTAAAACCACTCAAATTAATAATTTATCACTATTAATTATTTCTATTAAAAAAGTTGTTTTTAATTATAATTTAGTAATATTCACTATTCATCAGAATATGAAAGTTATCCGAAAAGTACCAAAATTTCTCCTTAGGCTAAATTCGATACTCCGAATCCAAAAATGAAGTCCATTTTGAGAGCTAAATTTTCTAAAATTTAAAAAGTGGTTATTACTATTCATAACGGCTAGTTTTAATAATATTTTAATAGCATATCATTGTTTCGTGAAACTCAGTATTGCGCACTACACATGCTATCGAGGAAGGTTGTGATTGCGTGTAATGCAAGGCAAGTCAAGGATGCGTGTTGTGCAAGATCCTTTTGGTGTAGCGTACAACAGAAGACATTAGTGAAATAAAAATAATATATTTCATAAAATCTCGGGCTGTTACATTCTACCCCCCTTAAAATGAATTTTGCCCTCGAAATTCGTCGGGGTTATAAATGGTTTACTATTCGAAAGTTTCTTTAATAGAAACCCACATCGTAAAAAGGAATACCAAAACTTGGCTTTAAAAACTAAAGTATGAAATGTAATGATTACCCAAATAAACTAATCGCTGGGTTTCCACATAGGTAAAAAAAATATGGATATGGAAGAGAAATCTAACCATCATGTTCTGATGGAGAGTGGTAGAGAACATGGCTATGGAAAAGCCAGTAATCTCAAATCCATAGATTTGTGATGATATAAGGTACCATCTGATTCATCAGGTATAAGATCACTAGGGAACATTTTTGGTTTTCAAGATCATTTCCCTAAGGTTGAAAATTTGAATTAGAATAAATACTTACTTTATTTTGGTACAATCTCACTGTTGTTCGTGCCTTGAACAATTTCCACTTCATCTCATAAATAAATGAAGTTGAATTTGTTATTCGTGAAGTGTTAGCAGATTATGTGATAGAATGACGGGTCATTCCATCTGTCTCAAACAAAAGGTTAGAAAAAAATTATATACATAAGTCGGTCTATAGTGAGATTAATCATATATGGTTCCTAAAATGGACTTATACTTCATATATCATACTGCTTAATATAATAAAACTAGTTTCTACTAAACAGGGACTTCCTGTAGGCCAGTGGTAGGCGATAAAGGCCAGTCGCACTTCGGTTGTGGGTTCGATTCCCACAGCCTTGTCCGAAGCGATGGGCTGTCGCCCGTCCTGCAGGTTGTCCTTTTTCTAAAACTACATTACTATATCATCCCATCAATAATATCGAAAAAAACTTCTATCCTTAAACAATACTCACTTATGTCCAACACAAGCCATTTTAATCTTTAGGCTTATCCATAATACTGCAGTCCACTCTCATAATATAGTGAAAATGATTACCAGAGATTTAATACTGTCGTTGATCCCCATATATCATAAGATGTGTCTTGTTAGTCACATTCCAAACATTCAAAGGCCTTAATCGTGTATTCTCTTGAAGAATGAATACTTAGTGAAATCATGAATACTGTTAAAAGTTAACACTTTCCACATACCAAAATCCTCAAAATTCTATATACTCAAACCATGATATCACTTAGTCCTTATATCAATCACGAGCTCATGAATACTGTTAAACATTTCATTTTCTCATTTTCCCTTCATTATGAGCATATCATCTTATTTCCAAAAATATCTCAATCACATTGAATACCACATTAGACCAATACATAAATATTCCAATACATTATGATACAACATTATTTTGGAATCCCATTACATAAACACTTAATCATTCAACTACATCATTATCATATTCAACATCGCCAATGGTGATCGCATGTGACTTCCCTTTGTCCTTTGCCTTAAGCGGTTGCTCATGTCGATCATCACTAACCCTTGGATTAGGGCATTTATTAGCATAATGCCCCATTTCCTTGCACTTGAAGCATTGAAGTGTTGGTGGTGCATTCTCTGCAGTGTTTGCTTTATTCACATCATTAGAATCCCTTTTTCCATTACTTTGACACTCAGCTACTCGATGACCTTCTTTTCCACACTTAAAACATTTTCTAGTCCCTTTAAGACAATCTCCACCATGCTTCTTTCCACACTTTGTACATAAGGAAACATTCATCTTCTTTTCACTATTATTCTGAGATTTCTCCTTGAACTCCATCTTTCATTTCTTGTCAAAACCATGAGATGGATATGTAACACCAACTTCCATTTCTACCTTGATAGCACAACGCACAATTTCATCATAGCTACTGAAGTCTCTTATAGCTAATTCCCTTCGAAGACTTGGTTTTAAGCCACTGAAAAATCGATCAACTTTACTTTCAGGTTGGATGATAATGCCAGATGCATACCTTGCAAGTCTTGTAAAATTCGCTTCGTATATACAAACAGATTCATCATCCTTTTTCTTTAGTTCAAGAAACTCCTTCTCCATCTTTGTTCGAAGAATACAGGGGAAGTAGTTACTGAAAAATAAGTTCTTGAACTCGTCCCATTCCATGGACTCAATTTCATCTCTTTGCCTTGTATTCTTGATAAGATTACACCATTGATCAGCTTCACCTTCCAAACGACATACTCCTAAGGTGACTTTATCATGTTCAGAACATTGAATAGCTGAAAATATCTTTTCAGTGGTACTGATCCATTGTTCAGCAACAAGTGGATCAGAAGACCCACTGAAAGAAGGTGGACGTTGCCTCATGAATGACTCAATAGAATATTTTTCCCTTCTCTGATCATTTGGAAGTCCAGAATGATTCATAGCTTGTGTAAGTATAGCAATAAGATTTTTCACTCCATATAACATTTGTTTGTTCAGGAGGACAATCATTGCATTGTCCATTGCATTGATCAACATGGTTCTTTCGGGTTCCAGCCATCGTCAAAAACCCAAAAAGAATAGTGTGAGAGGAAAAAATCATGCTAGGGAAAACAACATAATAAAGGGGAAGTATCCTCAATATCTAACATCTTAGGTTTAATTCTATGATCGTTAGCGTAGTTCTAGTACTATAACCTATATGTATACTTAACCTTAGGGACATCCCTAGACATACCGTAGAAATATCTCTAGGGATCTCACTAACGTTTTCGCATCCTAGTTTCCAAAGGTTGACTAAACCTTTCCTCTGATACCAACTGTAGAGACCCGAAGCTTGACGTACATGAAAATTACATTACTTTCGCGGAATACTTAGTACATAACAAAAACAGACACACAAGGATCCTAATAGTTTAGTGTCTTTGGAAACTCGGAATAAAATCTTCTAATCGTGGTGAAAGATCTTCAACATCTCCCATAAAGATCATCCTTTTTTTTACCTAAAACCTTTCTTTATATCCTGGGGAAAAGAAAACATAAAAGGGTGAGCTCAAATGCTCAGTAAGGGTAAACAAAAGAAAAATCAATCACATCATATTCATAAGAACATAACTTTTGGAAATCTTAACCTGCAAAAGAGAGCATAATTTCATAACATGGGATAAATCATAGTAGTGAAATGAAATCCAAATAATCATAACTTAAAACATGAAACTTTGTGGCATTCACACATAATCATATAGAATCATTTCTTGTTAGTCAAGACTCATTTCCAAGACTATCTTAGTGGACAAAGTCCCTTTCTGAATCGAGTAACCCTCATTTCAGTCCTGTTTCACTGAACCGGTATAACCTACCGTTCCAGCCCTGTCTATCTCATGAGATATAAAATATTTACCCAATGCATTGGAGGGAGATATAGGTCCCACCCATCTCATAATGATACCATTCTTATGTGTGCCACAAAATCATAAATCATACATCATTACATAACCCGTGTAATAAAAATGGGAATCTTAAACATCATGACATCATAAAACCATTCATATAAGATAAAGGAATTCATAAAAATAATTCCATAACAACATAGTTAAATAAATGTAAAAATATGGATAGAAACAGAACCCTTTATTATCTTAGATGGAAAATAGTTTTGATAAAACACTTGAAATGAATTCTTGAGGAAAATATCCTTTCTTCTTCAAAATCAATTCCTTTTCAAAAAACATCATGCAATTTTAAAAGAAAGAGATTTTATTGAAAATAGTCATGAAATATTTTGGAGTAAGGTTCATGAAAATAAGGCTTTATAAAACCGTAAAAATCCGTTCGTTCCGTATAAGTTAAAAAAATACATTCTTTGTACTTTTGTCGAAAAAGTCAAAAAGTACCTCGTACAAAAAACGACAAAAGATTCCTTTCATACATATTACTAAAACTCAACGAAGGGTAAAAATGGATTTAAACAATTGTAGGTGGATGGAAATAATATTACATATTGATTAAACATGGATGTGGATGATAAAATACACCCCAGTAAATACTTACGAATAAACAATCTCGGATAAAAATGAGATTGTGATATTTCCCTTACCTTAGGTCCGATTTTCTTCGTATGTGTCCGAACCTCCTGTATAATGATTTAAATAATGTCATTGACTTATTACAGAATCATATTCATTGTTATGATATAATATATGGTTCACTTATGACATTATATTACCCGTTCTTTTGTAAATTCTATGTTAAAGAAGCGTTTTGGGTAAAATCGTTTCATTTATCGTAAGTGTTTTGACTTGTTGTTCGTGACATGATTATTACTTATATCATGATTTACTTACTTCCAGAATATAAAATATGATTTATATATCATATATATTCAATATATATATATATATATATATAATAGATAGATAAATGAAATGAAAAACACCGTTCATGGAGACGGTAGTCCGTACGTACGCATGAACGCTGTTTTCCTTTCCTTATTGTCTTGAATGGAAGTAAGTAGATGACATACATATATATATATATATACATAAATCCAGTAGCTTTATAATGTCATATTTTTCATTATTATTTCTTATATATACTTATATAATCATTCTTAAATGGTTAACATGGAGAATGAATCTCATCGCGTCGTGGAGACGGTAGTCCGTACGTACGCACGAGCGATGATATCATTTCTATAAATATTGAATTGAATTGGAGTGGATTATACAATATATCAGAATCAATATGATGTTGTAAAAACTATGTATAGTTATTCTTTACACAATTATACCCATCCATGTAAGGTGGTGGTGGAAAATAGATTACACCACGGCGTGGAGACGGTATTCCGTACGTACGCACGCGCGGTGATTTATTTTTCCGTAGGATGGATAGATGGTGAAATAGGGTTGTTTCATACTTATAATAACATATCAGTATATGAGTGATACTGATGTTATTACTTCATAATGAAAAAACTTAAGAAGAATAAGAAGTGGAAGAAGAAATAAAGATGAAAGAATTGGTAACGGTAATTACCTCTTCTTTGAAGCGCCTCCTTGAGACCTCTTCTTAGGGCATTAAATTGGTCTTTGAGGAAGACCAGAACCTCTAGGATGATTATAGGGAAGTGGAGAAGAGATTTTGGCAGGGTTTGGCCGAGTATGAGTGCTCAAATTCGTGCGAGGAGGAGGGGGAGGAGGTGTCCTTTTATAAGGGAGGAGAGGGGCACCTTAGGAATATCTCGAAATATTATTTTATATTAAAGTCAAAATCGGTTTATAATGGTTCCAAAGGGTCTTATTTCAAAGCTAAATTGGGTATGGGTCGAAATAATATCATCCAATAGGATTTAGACAAGTTTAGGGTATTATTTTAACCTTATCAATTAGATTTAACTCTAAGTTAAATAATTTAACTTTTACCGTGTCTTTTTGTTTTCTTTCACTATATGGTTAATACACTTACTATAACATGTCAAACGAACCCCACATTGTATATTATTAATAAATATATCCTTATCTAAGTCATTTGGCCGAACATTAGATTTTTAGGAATAAAATAACAATTAATAATATAATATTTGATATAAAAACTATTTTGTGTCAATTTTGACACTATTTGATACATGATTTTTGTGAAAGTCATAACAGAATTATATGTTCGAACCAAGTTGATTAAATAAACAATAATATATCATAGTAACTTATAAAATTAGTGGGATTAATAAAAAGTCTCAAATTACATTTATTTTGGTTTTTATAATATCAATTATGTCAATATTTCATTAATAAGATAATTACTGCATCATCTTTGTGTCATAAATAAATTAAATTATTTGATGTCTAAAAATTACAAATAAAATACCATCATGTATGAAATATGTTTAGTTTTCTAATGAATATTTACAATCGAATTTATCTTATGTACAACCCCATATTAAAAATGTTTTAGTAAATAAACATTGATTTTAACTCTTTTAACTCTTCTTTGAATTAAATAATAATAAATGTCCTAATCTAATCCAAGTGGGCCTAAATGATAATATTTTACACTTAAGGTTGTTTTTGGTCGAGATACACTTTTCCAATAGAATTAGGAAATGTGTTAGGGTTATATTAATATCATTTTTACCCTTAATTACCCTATTTACTTTTAACCGTGGTAAATAAAAATAAAAAGTTACTATTCACCAAAAATTATTTTCATCTCATTGAACCACATTTTACTTACTGACATCAACCGTGTCTCTCGGATTTTTGAAATTCCATTCACAGAAGCGGTAAAATTATGTTTTATGAAAAATTCAGTTTTTTTAACTACCACTTAGTAGTTTCACTATTCATCAAAAATTGATGTTTTTCAGAACAATGCCAAAATTTCATCCTAAGCTATATTTCATATTCCGAATTCAAAAATGAAATCTATTTTACCAAATTCATAACATAGAAGTTGCATTAATTAATTTTAAAATTAAATCCCGCTGTTAAAATAAATAGCGTGTTTTTAGGAAACAATATATATCAAAAGATTGACACTTGATTATGTCTGGTTTAAATGTGAAATTACAACCAATGACCAA
The DNA here is from genome assembly GCA_963277665.1 of Viscum album. NCBI lineage: Eukaryota > Viridiplantae > Streptophyta > Magnoliopsida > Santalales > Viscaceae > Viscum > Viscum album. The sequence goes on from OY728142.1 coordinate 405,069,912, forward strand.
CATTGTATTAAATTGTAAAAATATATTCTAAATATACTTTAAAACCACTCAAATTAATAATTTATCACTATTAATTATTTCGATTAAAAAAGTTTTTTTAATTATAATTTAGAAATTTTCACAATTCATCAGAATATGAAAGTTATCCGAAAAGTACCAAAATTTCTCCTTAGGCTAAATTCGATACTCCGAATCCAAAAATGAAGTCCATTTTGAGAGCTAAATTTTCTAAAATTTAAAAAGTGGTTATTACTATTCATAACGGCTAGTTTTAATAATATTTTAATAGCATATCATTGTTTCGTGAAACTCAGTATTGCGTACTACACATGCTATCGAGGAAGGTTGTGATTGCGTGTAATGCAAGGCAAGTCAAGGATGCGTGTTGTGCAAGCTCCTTTTGGTGTAGCGTACAACAGAAGACATTAGTGAAATAAAAAGAATATTTTTCATAAAATATCGGGCTGTTACATTATCCTATGGAGATATAAGGGATAATAAAAAGTTACGATCTATTTATAGATATTAAATAAAAATGTTTTGGTTTCATCCATTTATTTATTTATCTATTATCCCATATACACTAGACTTTGCGATCCTTATCTTGAATTTTTTTGTTAATTATGCTTAAAATCATGTAATAAAATGTGAAAAAGGATAAGTTCTCTATATATAAGTGAAAAAGAATACAAAATGATTATCTTAGAAGATCAGTATGGGTAAATAAGGGAGATATAAATATAACATGATCATATAGGTATGAGAACATAAGAATAAAATATAAAAGCAATACCAATTATATTAAAGAAAAAAAATTTGTGTAATGGAACAAATTTTGGTTGTTAATATGACATGAATCATAATGAAATCAATGAAAATGGTCCATGAGAACATACAATATGTATAATGCATAGATACAACCTCTCATGTGCCCTCTTTTAGTCTTAGAATAACCCCATTGTACCCTCTATTAGTATAACGACCCATACTTTACATACATTGTTAATACTTCAAAATTGAAGCACACTTATTACAACATATGACAAAACCACAAAGGACCGTATAGGTATAGTGTCTTTAGAAACTGGGAAACATAAACAACTGGTTCATAAATCTTCTACAGTGTCTCCCATTTATTTCATCATATCTAGGGTCCCTTTTAGCATATTCTACTTAATATCCATCTTCCTGACCTGGGGAAAAGAAAACATAAAAGGGTGAGCTCAAATACTCAGCAAGGGAAAATAAAGGGAATAAAAATCATATCATATCTTTTTGAAAATCATAACCTGCAAAAGAGATCATAATATATTAACATGGAATAAATCATAGAAGTGAAAATCAGATCCCCATAATCATAACATGAAACTTGAAACTTTGTGGCATGCACACATAATCATGGAAAATCATTTCTTGTTAGTCATGACTCATTGACAAGACTATCTTAGTGGACAAAGTCCTTTTTTAAACCGAGTCACCCTCGTTCCAGTCCCGTTTCACTGAACCGGTATAACCTACCGTTCCAGCCATGTCTATCTCATGAGATATAAAATCTTTACCCAATGCATTGGAGGGAGATATAGGTCCCACCCATCTTATAATGAATCCTTTCTTATGTGTGCCACATAATCATAAACCATACATCATAGCGTAACCCATGTAATAAAAATGGAATTCTTAAACAACATGACATCATAAAAAAATTTATATAAGATAAAGGAATTCATAAAAATATTTCCATCACAACATAATCAAATCCATGTAATAATAGGGATAAAAACAGAACCCTTTTATTATCATAGATGGAAAATAATTTTGATAAAATATTTGAACTCCATTCTTGAGGAAAATATCCTTTCTACCTCAAAAACATTTTTCCTTTCATAACATGTCATACGACTTTAAAACAAAAGAAGATGATTAAAAATAAACTTGAAAACTTGTAAAGGAAGCTTCTTGGAAATAATGTTTTAAAAATCCATTCATGCCGTATAAGTTAAAAAAACATTCTTCGTACTTTTGTCGGAAAAGTCAAAAAGTACCTCGTACGAAAAACGACAAAAGATTCATTTCTTATTCTTTATTAAAAACTCACCAAAGGGTAAAAATGGATTTAAACAATTGTAGCTGGATGGAAATAATATTACATATTGATGAAACATGGATGTGGATGATAAAATACACCCCAGTAAATACTTACGAATAAACAATCTCGGATAAAAATGAGATTGTGATATTTTACCTTACCATAGGTCCGATTTACTTTGTATGTGTCCGAAGCTCCTGTATAATGGTTTAAATAATGTTATTAACTTATTCCAGAATCATACATATTGATATGATATCATATATGGTCATATTCTTAGCTTCTTGTTAGTAATATTTCATTGTTACTTGTTACTCGGGTCTTTATTGCCTTTTGTTCTTATGCGTGTTTTGCCGAATACATTCTTATTCTTCTTTTAAGGTTATAGATACCTTATATCCAGAATGGTATTAGTGTAACATATATCTTATTTATTCCTTCAATTAATTTATATAATTACTATGTAATGATGATCATGTAGAACGAGTCGCATCACATCGTGGAGATGGTATTCCGTACGTACGCACGAGTGATGATATCGTTCCTATGATCGTGGAACTGTATTGGAGTATATATATATTATTTCAGTATCAATATTACTTTATAATAATCATAAATAGTTACTCATTACACCATTATACCCATCCTTGTAAAGTGATGGTGGAAAAATAGATTACACCACGGCGTGGAGATGGTATTCCGTACGTACGCACGCGTGGTGATTTCATTTTTCCGTGGGATGGATAGAAGGTGAATTAGGGTTGTTTCATATTTATAATAACATATCAGTATGTAAGTAATACTGATGTTTTTACTTTATCATGAAACAACTAAAGAAGAAGAAGTTGAAGAAGAAAGAAATTGAAAAGATCGGTACTGGATATTACCTCTTCTTTAGAACGCTTCTTTGAATCATCCACTTAGGGAACTAATATTGGTCTTTGAAGAAGACCAGGACCTCTAGTATTATTCTAGGGAAGTGTAGAGGAGAAAATGTCAGGGTTGGGCCGAGCTTGAGTGCTCAAATTGGTGTGAGGAGGAGGGGGAGGAGGTGCCCTTTTATAAGGGAGGAGAGGGGAACCTTAGGAATACCTCAAAATATTATTTTATATTAAAGTCAAAATCAGTTTATAATGGTTCCAAAGGGTCTTATTTCGAAGGTAAAGTGGGGATGGGTCGAAATACTATCAACCAATAAGATTTAGACATGTTTAGGGTATTATTTTAACCTTATCAATTAGATTTAACTCTAAGTTAAATAATTTAACTTTTACCATGTCTTTTTGTTTTCTTTCACTATATGGTTAATAAACTTACTATAACATGCCAAACGAACCCCAAATTGTTTATTATTAATATATATATCCTTATCTAAGTCATTTGGCCGAACCTTAGATTTTTAGGAATAAAATAACAATTAGTAATATAATATTTGATTTAAAAACTATATTTTGTCAATTTTGACACTATTTGATATATGATTTTTGTGAAAGTCATAACAGAATTATATGTTCGAACCAAGTTGATTAAATCCACACTAATATATCATAGTAACCTAGAAAATTTGTGTAATTCATAAAAAGTCTCAAATTACATTTATTTTGGTGTTTATAACATCAATTATGTCAATATTTCATAAATAAGATAATTACTGCATCATAATTGTGTCATAAATAAATTAAATTATTTAATGTCTAAAAATTATAAATAAAATACAATTATGTAGGAAATATTTTTATCTTTCTAATTAATATTTATAGTTGAATTTATCTTATGTATAACCCCATATTAAAAATGTTTTAGTTATTAAACTTTGATTTTAACTATTTTAACTATTCATTAAATAAAATAATATTAAATGTCATAATCTAATCCAAGTGGACCTAAATGGTCATATTATATTCATAAGGTTGTTTTTGGTCGAATTACACCTATCCAATAGAATTAGGACATGTGTTAGGGTAATAGTAATATCATATTTACCCTTAGTTACCCTATTTACTATTAACTGTGGTAAAAAAAAGTAAAAAGTTACTATTCACCAAAAATTATTTTCATCTCATTGAACCACATTTTAGTCCTTGATTTTAACCGTGTCTGTCGGATTTTCGAAATTCCATTCACAGAAGCGGTAAAATTAAGTTTTATGCAACATTCAATTTTTAACCTACCACTTAGTGGTTTCACTATTCATTAAAAATTGAAAGTTTTCAGAAAAATACCAAAATTTCACCCTAGGCTAATTTCGGTATTCCGAATCCAAAAATGAAGTCCATTTTGAAAAATAAAATTTATAAAATTTCAAAAAGTGGTTATTACTATTCATATCGGCTAGTTTTAATAGCATATTGTTGTTTAGTGAAACTCGGTATTGCGTACGACGCAAACTATCGAGGAAGGTCGCGATTGCGTGTAAAGCAAGACAAGCAAGTGTTGTGTAGAAAAAGATTCCATTGATGATTCATATAACATAAAAGTCTCGGGTGTTACATTCTACCCCCTTTAAAAAGAATTTCGCCCTCGAAATTCGTCACTTTGTAACAAACAGATGAGGATACTTCTCCCTCATCATATCCTCAAGCTCCCATGTAGCTTCTTCATGTTGGTGGTTCCTCCATAAAACTTTCACCAAGCGAGTGGTCTTGTTTCGTAGGACTTTTTCGCTATGATCCAGAATCTCTATCGGCTGTTCTTCATAAGAAAGTTCTTGCTCCAGCGGTACAACTTCTGAGCTGAGTACATGTGAAGGATCAGGTATGTACTTTCTCAGGAGAGATACATGGAACACATCGTGAACTTGAGAGAGATTCGGTGGAAGCGCCAATCGGTAAGCTACATTTCCAACACGATCCAGTATTTCGAAAGGACCGATATATCTAGGGCTCAACTTCCCCTTCTTTCCAAATCTCATAACCCTCTTCCAGGGAGATATTCGTAAGAACACTTTATCGCCCACTTCAAACTCTAGGTATTTTCTTCGGTTGTCGGCATAACTTTTCTGTCGACTCTGAGCTGCTCTTATGTGTTGTTGAATAGATCTGACCTTTTCTTCCATTTCATCAACGAGATCAGGTCCTAATAGCTTTCTTTCCCCAACTTCATCCCAGCAAGTTGGAGTCCGGCATTTCTTTCCATAGAGATCTTCATAAGGAGCCATCTGAATACTGGATTGAAAGCTATTATTATAAGAAAATTCCACCAAAGGTAGGTGTTGATCCCAAACTCCTTTGAAATCCATAGAGCAAGCTCTCAACATATCTTCTAGGGTTTGAATTGTTCTCTCAGACTGACCGTCTGTCTGAGGATGATAAGCAGTGCTGAAACTCAACTCTGTATCCAGAGTATGCTGAAGACTTCGCCAGAACTTCGAGGTAAATCTCGGATCCCGATCAGATATAATAGAAAGTGGTACTCCATGCAATCTTACCACTTCCTTTACATATATCCTGGCAAGCGGATCTAGAGAGAAATCCTCTCTAATAGCAATGAAGTGTGCAGACTTTGTAAGACGATCAACTATGACCCAAATAGCATTATTGCCTTTGGATGTTTTAGGAAGTCCTGTGACAAAGTCCATAGTGATGTTTTCCCATTTCCATTCGGGTATGGGTAATGGTTGTAACATCCCCTTAGACTTTTGTCTCTCAGCTTTAACTTGTTGACAAACCAAGCATCGAGAGACATATTCAGCAATATCTATTTTCATGCCATCCCACCAGAAGTACTCTTTCAGGTCCCTATACATCTTCGTGCTTCCAGGATGAATAGAGAATGAAGAACTATGAGCCTCATCCAGCAGCTCCTTCTTTAATTCGGGGATGGGAGGAACACAAACCCGATTCCTGAACTTTATTATCCCATCACAATCAAGGTTGAACTCAGGAACATTTCTCACCTTCTTTTGTAACTCGACATCTTCTTTATGTGCCTCTTTAATCTTCACATGTATAGATGGTTGAACATTCATTTGAGAAAGATAAGATTTTTTCCCTTCCATTATAATTCCAAGATCCATCCTTTGTAAATCCATAAATATTGGATCCTTTGTGATCCTCATCATGGATAAACTAGCATGGTCTTGTCGACTTAATGCATCTGCCACCTTGTTTTCTTTCCCAGGGAGGTAATGGATTGAGCAGTCGTAATCCTTAATCAGCTCCAACCATCTTCTTTGACGCATATTCAACTCCTTTTGTGTGAAAATATACTTTAAACTTTTATGATCAGTATAAATATCACACCTTTCACCATAAAGGTAATGCCTCCAAATCTTTAATGCAAAGATTACCGCAACCAACTCCAAATCATGAGTTGGGTAATTTTGCTCATGTATTTTCAACTGTCGTGAGGCATAAGCTATCACCATATCATTTTGCATAAGAACACACCCCAATCCCTTCTTGGATGCATCACTGTATATCACAAACCTTTCTCCACTACAAGGTAGTGTGAGCACAGGTGCACTGGATAACCTTCTTTTCAACTCCTTGAAATTCTCTTCACATTCTTCCGTCCAGACAAACTTAACTCCTTTCCGGGTCAACTTGGTGAGTGGATTAGATAATCGTGAAAAATCCTTTACAAAACGTCGATAATATCCAGCCAAACCAAGAAAACTTCGAATCTCAGTTACTGTTGTTGGTCTTGACCATCTTTTGATAACCTCTGTTTTTGCTGGATCCACAGATATCCCCTCTTTTGAGATTATGTGACCCAAAAATGCAACTTTTTGAAGCCAAAATTCACACTTGGTAAATTTGTCATAAAGCTTCTCCTTTCTCAGGGTCTTCAATATAATTCTCAAGTGATCTTCATGCTCTTCCTTGCTCTTTGAATAGACAAGAATATTGTCTATAAAGAATACCACAAATTGATCAAGATAGTCTCTAAAGACTCTATTCATTAGATCCATGAAGATATCAGGGGCATTAGTAAGACCAAATGGCATCACTATAAATTCATAGTGTCCATACCTTGTACGGAAAGCCGTCTTTGGTATATCCTCCCTTTTGACCCTTAATTGATGATACCCTGAACGAAGATCAATCTTGGAAAAGTATTGAGCTCCGCGTAGTTGGTCAAATAAGTCATCAATGCATGGGAGAGGATATTTGTTCTTGATAGTGATCTTGTTAAGTTCTCGATAATCAATGCAGAGTCTCATTGATCCATCTTTCTTCTTAACAAATAGAACAGGTGCTCCCCAAGGTGACGCACTAGGGCGTATGAATCCCTTATCAAGATTCTCTTGGAGTTGCTTCTTCAATTCCTGCAACTCAATTGGGGCCATTCTATAAGGTGTCTTTGAAATTGGCAAAGCGCCTGTTACAAGTTCTATTGAAAACTCAACTTCACGATTTGGTGGAAGACCAGGTAATTCCTCCGGAAATACATCATCAAACACTCGTACAATGGGAATATTCTTAATCGTGAGTTTCTCACCATCCATTTGAGATAAATAACCTTCATTTAGTGGAATCAGTACCCATAAGATGGAAGAAATTTCCACTGGAAGGTTATGTTCATCCTTGCATTGATAGACGATCGTAGATTGATCTGGAATATGAAATGTGACTTCCCTTCTTTGGAAATTGATATGAGATCCATGTAGAGAAAGCCAATCCATGCCAAGAATCACATCAAATTCCACTAAAGGAAGTATCACAAGATTTGCGGGAAGCACTTTCCCACAAACATCGATCGGAGAAGAATTATAAACTTTTGATGCGACTGTTGTGCCATTAGGTGTTGTCACAGCTAACTCAACATCTAATTGTTGAGGTAGTATGGTGATACCCTTAGAAAATTATTCAGAAATAAAAGAGTGGGTGGATCCAGAATCAAATAAAACATTTGCTACTTTAGAGTAGATGGTAAGTGTACCTTTCACCACTTCGTTATCATACTCCACATCGCTGATAGAAATTGCATGTGACTTTCCTTTGTCTTTAGCCTTAAGATTTTGTTGACGTCGACCATCATCATCAACCCTTGGATTTGGGCATTGATTGGCATAATGCCCCATCTCCTTGCACTTGAAACATTTAACTGTAGTAGGTTCATTCTGTGTATCCCTTCCTTTGTTTGCATCATTAGACATCTTCTTCCCATTATCGCGGCATTCAAATGCCCGATGACCTTCCTTTCTACATTTAAAACATTTACTTGTACCTTTAAGACAACTCCCTCCATGTTTCTTTCCACACTTTGAGCATAAGGGAAAGTTCATCTTCTTTTCAGTGTGCTCTTTAGATTTTCCTTGGAATTCCATCTTCCTCTTCTTATCAAACCCATGTGACTGATGGGTTACTCCAATCTCCATCTCGACTTTGAGAGCACATCAAACGATTTCCTCGTAGCTATTTAAGTCCCGTATGGCTAACACCCTTCGAAGACTTGGTTTTAAGCCACTAAAGAATCGATCGATCTTACTCTCAGGTTGGATAATAATACCAGAAGCGTACCTTGCAAGTCTTGTAAAATTTGCTTCATAGGTACCAACAGATTCATCATCCATTTGCTTCAGTTCAAGAAACTCTTTCTCCATCTTTGTTCGGAGAATACGAGGGAAGTACTTATTGAAAAATAAGTTCTTGAACTCATCCCATTCCATAGACTCAATTTCATCCCTTTGCCTCATATTCTTAATAAGATTCCACCATTGATCAGCATCTCCTTCCAAACGATACACTGCTAGGATGACTTTATCATGTTCAGAACATTGAAGAACTGAAAATATCTTTTCAGTAGTACTAATCCATTGTTTAGCAACTAATGGATCAGTAGACCCGCTGAAAGAAGGTGGATGCTACCTCATGAAGGATTCAACAGAATGTTGCTCCTTCCTTTGATCGTTTGGAAGTCCTGCATGATTCATAGCTTGAGAAAGTTGTGTGAGCATGGCTACAAGATTTTGCATTCCAGCTCCCATATCGTTTGGTTGCTCAGGGGGACAATCATTGCATTGCCCATCGCATTCCGCATTAACACGGTTCCTTCAGGTTCCAGCCATTGACTAAAACCAAGAAGAATAGTGTGAGCAACACTAATTATAATAGGAAAACCACATAATCAAGGATAAAATTTCACACTTAAGGTCTTATCCTAGGGTATTCATGGCCATTTCTAAAACACTAAGATTGTGTTCTATGCTTAGACTTATCCTTAGGGTTCTTACTAAGGCTTTCACATCCTAGTTTCCAAAGGTTGACTATACCTTTCCTCTGATACCAACTATAACCACCCATACTTTACATACATTGTTAATACTTCAAAATTGAAGCACACTTATTACAACATATGACAAAACCACAAAGGACCGTATAGGTATAGTGTATTTAGAAACTGGGAAACATAAACAACTGGTTCATAAATCTTATACAGTGTCTCCCATTTATTTCATCATATCTAGGGTCCCTTTTAGCATATTCTACTTAATATCCATCTTCCTGACCTGGGGAAAAGAAAACATAAAAGGGTGAGCTCAAATGCTCAGCAAGGGAAAATAAAGGAAATAAAAATCATATCATATCTTTTTGAAAATCATAACCTGCAAAAGAGATCATAATATCTTAACATGGAATAAATCATAGAAGTGAAAATGAGATCCCCATAATCATAACATGAAACTTGAAACATTGTGGCATGCACACATAATCATGGAAAATCATTTCTTGTTAGTCATGACTCATTGCCAAGACTATCTTAGTGGAAAAAGTCCCTTTCTGAACCTAGTCACCCTCGTTCCAGTCCTGTTTCACCGAACCGGTATAACCTACCATTCCAGCCATGTCTATCTCATGAGATATAAAATCTTTACCCAATGCATTGGAGGGAGATATAGGTCCCACCCATATTATAATGAATCCTTTCTTATGTGTGCCACATAATCATAAACCATACATCATAGCGTAACCCATGTAATAAAAATGGAATTCTTAAACAACATGACATCATAAAACAATTCATATAAGATAAAGGAATTCATAAAAATATTTCCATCACAACATATTCAAATCCATGTAATAATAGGGATAAAAACAGAACTCTTTTATTATCATAGATGGAAAATAATTTTGATAAAATATTTGAACTCCATTCTTGAGGAAAATATCCTTTCTACCTCAAAAACATTTTTCCTTTCATAACATGTCATACGACTTTAAAACAAATGAAGATGATTAAAAATAAACTTGAAAAATTGTAAAGGAAGCTTCTTGTAAATAATGTATTAAAAATCCATTCATGTCGTATAAGTTAAAAAAAACATTCTTCGTACTTTTGTCAGAAAAGTCAAAAAGTACCTCGTACGAAAAACGACAAAAGATTCCTTTCTTATTCTTTACTAAAAACTCACCGAAGGGTAAAAATGGATTTAAACAATTGGTGGTGGATGGAAATAATATTACATATTGATGAAACATGGATGTGGATGATAAAATACACCCCAGTAAATACTTACGAATAAACAATCTCGGATAAAAATGAGATTGTGATATTTTCCCTTACCTTAGGTCCGATTTGCTTTGTACTTGTCCGAAGCTCCTGTATAATGGTTTAAATAATGTTATTGACTTATTCCAGAATCATAGATATTGATATGATATCATATATGGTCATATTCTTAGCTTCTTGTTAGTAATATTTCATTGTTACTTGTCACTCGGGTCTTTATTGCCTTTTGTTCTTATGCGTGTTTTGCCGATACATTCTTATTCTTCTTTTAAGGTTATAGATACCTTATATCCAGAATGGTATTAGTGTAACATATATCATATTTATTCCTTCAATTCATTTATATAATTACTATGTAATGATGATCATGTAGAACGAGTCGCATCACATCGTGGAGACGGTATTCCGTACGTACGCACGAGTGATGATATCGTTCCTATGATCGTGGAACTGTATTGGAGTATATATATATTATTTCAGTATCAATATTACTTTATAATAATCATAAATAGTTACTCATTACACCATTATACCCATCCTTGTAATGTGATGGTGGAAAAATAGATTACACCACGGCGTGGAGACGGTATTCCGTACGTACGCACGCGCGGTGATTTCATTTTTCCGTGGGATGGATAGAAGGTGAATTAGGGTTGTTTCATATTTATAATAACATATCAGTATGTAAGTAATACTGATGTTATTACTTTATCATGAAACAACTAAAGAAGAAGAAGTTTAAGAAGAATGAAATTGAAAAGATCGGTAATGGATATTACCTCTTCTTTAGAACGCTTCTTTGAATCCTCCACTTAGGGAACTAATATTGGTCTTTGAAGAAGACCAGGACCTCTAGGATTATTCTAGGGAAGTGGAGAGGAGAAAAAGGCAGGGGTTGGCCGAGCTTGAGTGCTCAAATTGGTGTGAGGAGGAGGGGGAGGAGGTGCCCTTTTATAAGGGAGGAGAGGTGCACCTTAGGAATACCTCAAAATATTATTTTATATTAAAGTCAAAATCGGTTTATAATTGTTCCAAAGGGTCTTATTTCGAAGGTAAAGTGGGGATGGGTCGAAATCATATCAACCAATAAGATTTAGACAAGTTTAGGGTATTATTTTAACCTTATCAATTAGATTTAACTCTAAGTTAAATAATTTAACTTTTACCATGTCTTTTTGTTTTCTTTCACTATATGGTTAATACACTTACTATAACATGCCAAACGAACCCCAAATTGTTTAGTATTAATATATATATCCTTATATAAGTCATTTGGCCGAACCTTAGATTTTTAGGAATAAAATAACAATTAGTAATATAATATTTTATTTAAAAACTATTTTTTTGTCAATTTTGACACTATTTGATATATGATTTTTGTGAAAGTCATAACAGAATTATATGTTCGAACCAAGTTGATTAAATCGACAATAATATATCATAGTAACCTAGAAAATATGTTTAATTCTTAAAAAGTCTCAAATTACATTTATTTTGGTGTTTATAACATCAATTATGTCAATATTTCATAAAGAAGATAATTACTGCATCATAATTGTGTCATAAATAAATTATATTATTTAATGTCTAAAAATTATAAATAAAATAGCATTATGTAGGAAATCTTTTTAGCTTTCTAATGAATATTTATAGTTAAATTTAGCTTATTTATAACCACATATTAAAAATGTTTTAGTTATTAAACTCTGATTTTAACTATTTTAACTATTCATTAAATAAAATAATATTAAATGTCATAATCTAATCCAAGTGGACCTAAATGGTCATATTATATTCATAAGGTTGTTTTTGGTCGAATTACACTTATCCAGTAGAATTAGGACATGTGTTAGGGTAATAGTAATATCATATTTACCCTTAGTTACCCTATTTACTATTAACTTTGGTAAAAAAAAGTAAAAAGTTACTATTCACCAAAAATTATTTTCATCTCATTGAACCACATTTTAGTCCTTGATATTAACCGTGTCTGTCAGATTTTCGAAATTCCATTCACAGAAGCGGTAAAATTAAGTTTTATGCAACATTCATTTTTTAACCTACCACTTAGTGGTTTCACTATTCATCAAAAATTGAAAGTTTTCAGAAAAATACCAAAATTTCACCCTAGGATAATTTCAGTATTCCGAATCCAAAAATGAAGTCCATTTTGAAAAATAAAATTTATAAAATTTCAAAAAGTGGTTATTACTATTCATAACGGCAAGTTTTAATAGCATATTGTTGTTTAGTGATACTCGGTATTGCGTACGACGCAAGCTATCGAGGAAGGTCGCGATTGCGTGTAAAGCAAGCCAAGCAAGTGTTGTGTAGAAAAAGATTCCATTGATGATTCATACAACATAAAAGTCACGGGTGTTACATTTATGCTTGGAAAAACATCTCATGTACCCTCTTTCAGGATTGGGATAAACTTCCATTTACCCTTTGAGTTCGTATAATATTAATCGTGCCCCAATGTGTTTTAGGGATATATAGGTCCTAACTATAAAATAATCAATAAATTTATGTTCAATAAGATCAAAAATAATTCATCATATCATAACCAATGAAATGAAATTGGTTTCAAAAAAATTTCATTATAACATGACTTGTGGATAAATAAGTGGGTTTACTAATCATTATATCATGGTATAAACCATTGAAGAGAAATGATTTTCATAAATATATTTTTATCATAAAAAAAGAATTGAGAGAAAGTATAAGAATGGAATCCTTAAATCACATCCCCAGTAAGTCATAAGTAACATCAAAACATGAATATTTGATGAAGAAAGAATTTGATATATCATATAAAATATTTCATGAGAAAAATAAACATTAAACTTTGAAAAATATATTTTTAAAGAATAAAACATTTTCGACATACTTTTCTGTTAAAATGAACTTTATAACTTATAAAGGGATATTTAAAAATAATTTAAAACATTTATTTATGAAAATATATTTTCAATTTTAAAAATCATTAAAAATGCATAAATTATTTTGGAAATCAATTTCGTTGAAAATAGAATTTGAAACTTATAATGGATTCTTTAAATCATTTAACGACTATAATGTTATAAAATATCATTCGTACCACTCATGTGAAAACAAATATTCTTTTCACATTTTCAATAAAAGAAAAAAATGCATTATTTAAAAAAAATACATGAAGATTCCAATGATTATTTTTGTAAAAAGTAAAACACGAGTAAAAACGTCTTTAATTAAATTTTTTTATAATTTTATAATTTTTTTTTTGAATTTTTTAGAAAACATGATTTTGGAAGAAAAAATGTTTTTTTTTTGAAGACAGAAACAAATTATATTTTCATTAAAAACATCATTTCAAACTATTGAGTACATGAAGAGATAATTGATAAGTGAAAACATGTAACATCTTGAAATAGAATAAGGTTGAGAGAATTAATGGTTTTATTGAGATAATGAATCATAATATTTCATCATCAGACGCATAAATAGAAACAATCTCATTAAAAATGACATTATAACATAAATACTTTACCCCTTTTTATCTTTTGAACCATAGGGTACAATAAAGAATAAAATCAAATGAATTTTATAATATCATGAAAATAATGATATTTATGATATAATATGTCAAATGGAAATTATGTAAACTTCATATTATAAGATAAACCTAAAACATATCTTACATCCTAAATAATAGAAATTGATACAAAAATCCCATACCTATTTGTTAAATTTTCATCCATAAATCCCATGAAAGAGATATCCTAAATTCGATATGTATAAGCATGTAATTTTAATGAAATGTATAATAAAATATATTCCTAGGTGGTATATACACCACCTAAATGAAATACATTGTGAATATGGAATGTATCTTGTAGAAAATAAATGTGGGATGAAAATCCCTTACCGCTTTAGTAATGTTTTGAATCGTAATCCCCAATAAATAATAATATAAAAAATTTAAATATCATGAAAATAATTATGTTAATGATATTACATTCCAAATATTAATTATATGCACCACCCAGACAAAACGAGTAGTGAATTTGAATGAAAATGGTGTACCCACGTTTCCCACATGCCAAAAGGAACAAAAAATTGACCATTATAGATCATATAAGATATAAGGTCCATATATTTCCATAAAATATATGTGTAATATGTTTTGGTACATTTTAAAGACTTATCTTTTTGGTTTAACCCCCGGTAAACCCATTGTTAGCTTAACTGTGATAATTGATTTTTACTACATTCACTATTAATAATGGTCCAAAATTATGTTTAACATATTATAAAGTATAAATTATTAATATTATTAATAACATGGAATCATTTTTATCATATTTTATTTATATAATTGGAACAATTGAATTTAAAATTAAACCCACAAACGTGATGAGAATGTCGGGTTTCATAGACGAAATGTTTAAATGTTCAAAAAGTATTTATATCAAAATTCAGTATGAAATTGATTTTAATGAACTAAATTGGTTTAGAAGATATATTATTGTGGTAATTTTACTTTTATAACAATTATAAATCATTTTTTAAAATTTATAAACGAAATGACACTTCTTAATAAAAACCAGTATTTATCACTATTCATAAAAAACATTGTCATCTCATAAAATTCAAAAGAATTTAACCTAAAATAATTATTACATTATGATTTAAAAAATTAATTTAATTTTTTAAAATAAATTATATAAAAGTATAAAAAATTAATTTGAAAATTATTTTGAAAAAGGTAGCAAAACTATTTGTTAGAAAAATACAGTTTTAAGTATAAAATTAGATTTTTTAATATCATTAATTGAAAAAACAAAAAAAATGTTAAATATTAGGTTGAATATATAATATATATTTCATGTAGGAAATTCAAAAAAAAAATATTTTTTATAGATATAAAACATCATTTTGTGCATAAATGTTTTTTTTAAAAAATATTTTTGTTTTTTTCAAATGGTTCTTAATTTAATTTCCAATAAATTAGTCACTAAATAATTCATTTAATATAAACATGTAAATAATATATTTTCATATTTTAGTTAATCCTTTTCATACTCCTAATTCCAATAACTAGGTGATAAATTTTATATTATATAATAAAATTATAATAGTATGTCATGTTTTGTTTAATATCAGTATTGCATTTAACACAACATAAAATGATTGTTGCGTGTAATACAATCCAAAATACATGTTTCATGTAATTCAAGATAAACATAGTTTTTCATGAGATGTAAAATATCAAAAAGATTAAATTTATTTGAAAAAATATTTCACAATGTATAATGTTGTTACATTACCCAAAAAATATATAAAAATATTTAATTATCTTTATAAATATTCAATGCATCTCACAATAATACATTCCTAAAAACCATAAAGGTTTTGTGTATTTTAATATTAGTTAAATAGTTAACTTATTTTTGAATTAATATTCAATATTTCTCACAGACATTATTCTCACATGGTACCCCTCTATACTTATCATACTTATTACATTTCATCATAACCATTAGAAAAGGAAAATAAGAAAAGGTGATATCACATGATCAGTAAGGGTAAACATTAGAGATAAAATTGAACATTATTTTTGAGAATAAGATAAGAAAAATGTTATGATAATACTATCACATCTTACAAAAATCAAACCACACATGTCATAGATCATAAATCATGAGTCATGAAATATATATATATATATTCCATAAAAAAAATACATGAGTCATAAGAGTGGGTAATCATCATTATTCAATCAGTAACCATGAGCATATATCATAAAAATAATAATGTTACATAAGAATAAGGGATATACATTAGAATATAAAATAATTTCCTTATTCATGGATAACTTATTATGGAGAGAGACACATAGTGGATTGGGTTTACTGCACATTCCAATAATCATATTGGATAGATTCCCATGGTGGATTGGGTTCACTCCCCATTACAAAAAATAAGATATACAGAGTCCTATAGTGGATTGGGTTTAGTCACTATTCCATTTCATATTATATCATGTGATATCAAGATTTAATCAATGCATAAGAGGGATTTATAATTTCAGGCTCACCCATCACATAACTATAACAATACATATGTGTCCCACAAGATCATAATAAAATTTATTATATCATTATAGTTTAATTAACCCATGGGAAAGATTATCATTTCTTTATGAAATCCTTAAACCATCATCATTATAAGACATCCATAGAAAATATGTCGATGAAATTACAAGATCATACCATCGGGGAAGCAAAAAAATTAGTTAAGTATATTGACATAGATAAAAAACACTTTTATAAAATCATTGGAAATATTTTATGAAAAATAAGAAGAAGAATCAATTTATTTTGGTCACGTTTTATAATAAAAAAATTCCATGTATAATGGGAATTGGATTTTATTTGAAGAAAATAGAAACTTGTAACATCCAAACCGAATCCATTGTCTTATAATGAGCCGAGGCTACACTAAACATAGGTGGCGTCCCCAATACATCAAAATATTAAAATAAACGGAAAGGAATCACGAAAATATTGAGGCATTATTTCCTATTTAAATATCTTATTAAAAAAAACTATATGATTCATTGATTATAAGAACAGAACTAAAATTAAATACCAACAAAACAAAAATATTAGAGTAGTAGTTAAAAGTTAGAGTAATGTGACCCAAGAAAACTA
This sequence comes from Viscum album, assembly GCA_963277665.1. Classification (NCBI taxonomy): domain Eukaryota; kingdom Viridiplantae; phylum Streptophyta; class Magnoliopsida; order Santalales; family Viscaceae; genus Viscum; species Viscum album. Next base: position 405,087,147 of record OY728142.1, read on the forward strand.
TAAGATATCCTGACACAACAACACTGATGTGGAATCAACCCAACCACTCCATAAGATAAACAAAAATATATGAACACCATCTATAGGAATTATCATCATTATTAAACACTAGATAAATAATAGAAATTTCCTTTAACTATGTCATCATGTGCAATGACTTCATATGAAACAATGTGAGTATGTATGGGATGAGTAATCATACCCAGTAGGAACTCCCAAAGAGACTTCGTAAATAATTAAACCATGAATATACAGAGTTATATAATTGTTAAATATATAAAAATATAACCAAAAAAAATTCCAAACAAGTTTATCATTTTAAATTAGATCAAAAAATTTGTTAATAAAAATGTTTCAATTCTATTATATAGACAAAACACTTTATCCAATTCCCTTGGATTACCTTAACATCATCCTCTAACTCAAATGCGCTTACATTATAGGTGAAAGTACCATACTAATGAGTGGTTACTCATCTATCCACTAAGTCATCAATAGGTTACCACTCTCGAGGAACCTCCAGTCTATAACCTCATGAAATTTTTTTAATGGTAACGAAACATCCTATGTGAATATGAACATACACCACCCATGTAAGATTTGTTCTCAAAAAAAATTATTTACTGAATATATTATTATTTTTAAATATTTTAATCAATCACCCTACATGTATAATATAAAATTCACAATTTAAAACCTAGAAAAAAATATATTTTCCAAAACAAATCAAACCTAGGATTTCTAAATCACAAAAAAAGAGAGTTTCCAATGGTAAATAAACATTAGTTTCATTTAAAAATTAAAATAAATTAATTTAGATATCCAATACATAAAGATAAATAATATGTTTATAAATGAGATTATCCAACTACCTCACAATGGGTGATGAAACCAATGAATGACACTAATAAACCTCTTGATTTTGGAATAAAATCTTGTTCCTTCAAAAGATCCAATAAATTTATCATTAAAAATGCATAATTGTTCATAGGTATATCTATATAAAATCATATATATCATTCCATCTGGGATGAAATTAGTATATTTTAATATAAATAATTAAAATATATAGTTAACATTGATTCTGTAGATCCAACACACTTAGATCATTCAAAAACGGTTTTCAAAATAAAGGGAGTTTCCAAAATCACATAGAGGAGTCTCAGGTTCAAAATCATATGTAAACCAGAGATTAATGAGTTTTTTTGGAATAAAATGTTATTAAAATAATTTTTTTTAATTTTATTAATGCTTATAACATGGTTCGGCCACACAGTTTAACAAAAAATGCACCAACCATACGAGTGCTACTGGACAATACCCAAGGGATGCACGGTTCTGAAGCATGGTCTGAAAAATTATGCACAAACCATGTGATGATACTATCCCAAAAAAAATCAATTTACGTTATTAGTAAAAATATATGGAAAATTTACACACCAATCGTGCACCGACCTAGAATCTCCCATATTTCCTTACACGATTGTATGTAGAAGATTCATGGTTTCCCCTAACCACGATTAAATCATGCACCCTTAAAAAAATTTCGATACAAATTAAAATCATAAAAAAACTCTTAGAAGTCAACCCAAACATTATGTAACATCAATATATATATATAAATTAAAATGGATATTTACCTCAAATATAGGGTGTCTAATTCTCCCCACAATTAGTCAATCTATCAATAGAAAGCTAGATATTGTTGTGTATCGAAAATGTTATGACCTTTGTTTCAAAATATATTTATGATGTTCCCATGTCTCCTAACCCAAAAATTTAGATTCACATGGTTAATCACATTGCTTCTCCAAATAATGAACCTTTCTAGTGACCCCCATATTCCCTTCCACGGTTTCCCAATACAGTTTCACAGTTTCCCCTAACCATGTACCTTTAAAAAAGCTTCTAAAACACACCAAAACCATCTAGAAAATATCAGTACACAACCCAAAAATTATGTGACATAAAAATACATAATAAAATGGATATTAACAAAAAAATGGGTTGTAAAACTTTTAAATATATCTTCATTAAAAAAATAATGTATTTGATGGTGTGGTAATCTGTTCATGCTGTAAACATAAAAAATCCAATTTTTTTCATAGTTTTGTAAAGAATGTAAAAAATAACCCATTCAGAAATATAAATGATTTTTCATTAAATTTTAAATAAATAAAATAAAATAAACTATAAAAATACCATTATTAATCACTTATATTAACATTAAAAATTCTATAAAATTATTTTGAAGAATATGGATGCAGTACCCCTAGTTTGAGGTATTTAGCCTTTTTTATGCATTTTTATGTGTTTAAAGTGCATGGGATGAGATGGGAATATGACGGGAGAGGTTGGAATGGCTTTATATGAGTTTGGAGGCTTTTCTATAGGTGCATGGTTTGAGCATGGCTAAGGGAAACCGTGCTGGTGGTCCAGGAAACCGTGCAGGGGGAGGTAGTAAGCTTCGCACGACATGCGCACAGTTCTCTAATCCATGAAAGGGAACTGTGGGGGCCCTTTTTATCGAGGCAGTAGTGTGCGCACAGTTTTTCAAACCGTGGGGGCTAATCATGTGGCCACATAAAAATAGGGTTTTAAAACCCGGGCTCACGTGGGCTTGCCTTATTCCTCTCCAAACTTCCTCCCACTCAAACCTCACTTTGGATTTTCAGTTCTCAAGGGTTGGAGGGGATCTATCACTCATTTTGGAAGCAAATCTAAGGGTTTTCAAGGTGATTTGAAGGTGATTTCTCCCGGGTAAGTCTTCTCTCATGGTTCCTTTTGGTTTTATCTAGATCCTTTTATCTCCATGTCTCTCGATATTCTAGATCTACACCCGTTGTGTGTAGATATAGGTTTGTGGTTACCTTTGATGTTAATTTTAAGGCTTGTGGATGTTAGGGAAGTGGATAAAGAGAGTTTTTGTTGGTGCGTTCACTGGATTTGAGGTGCGGTTTCTTGTGAGTCAATTTCATCGGAACCCTAAAGGTAGGTGGATTCTCTCTCAACTCCACTTGGTTAGTAATAGTGATGTTTGATTACAATTAATTTGTTGTGCTGTAAATTATTTTTGATTGTTGTGAAAAATTGGTTGGAAATCCCTTTGGTGTTTTTGGGGATTTTTGGGGAAAAAGAGGGTTTTATGGTGAAATGCTATTGTAGTGAATTTTAAAATGGATATTTTAAAATTGGTTTCTTGGATTAGGGCCCAGGAAATGGTTTATGAAAATGGTTTTAAAAAGGATTGTTTTATTGAAATGGGGTTTAGGCATGGAAAATGGTTTAAGGATGGTTTCTATAAATGGGTGATTTATTTTAGTGGTTTATCATGTAATGGAATTGGTTGATTGCATGTTGTTGCGGCCTTGGTGGGCTATGTGTTGGGTTGTGATTGGTTGGAATGTTGTGTGTATGTGGGCGGGAAGTCTCACTATAAAAGATGATGGATAGTGGTCGGAAGAACGACCATATGGGTAGTGGTTTGGAAGTACCTCTAGTTGTAGGTAGTGGTCGGGAAGTACCACTAGTTGTGAATGGGTGAATGGGTTGGGAAGAAGTCCCAACGTTTTGGTTGTTTGGGTTGTTTTATTGTGGATTACTTTGCAAGTTGGAAATTTTTGTGCTAGTGTGTGAATGATGAAATGGCTTATGGCATGTTTGGTTGGATTTCCCTTGGTAGCTTGGTTGGGTGAGATGGCTTGGTAAGGGTATGATGTCTTACTATAATGGTTTCACTTGTGATTATTTTATATAAATTGTTTTAAATAAATGTGATAACAGTTTTATCCTAGTGGCGTGTGTAGGGAAGTCATTTGCGGAAATCCTACCGAGTTTTAGTACCCACCCCCTACTATGGCACGTTAGTGTCTTTGCAGATGTTGTGTTTCGTGACGTGGGTAAAGGTAAGGCATCTCCCTCCTTTAGTGGGGCATTGTGATGTCTTGGTGGAGCATGGATCTTGGAGCTTGGTGTGGAGCTGTGGGGTGTCATGGCTCGTAGAGTTGGTTGTTGGTTTCTGCTTGTACTCTAATGTGGTGTAGACATGTCTGGTTGTATTTTTTTTTGGGTTGTTTTATGGTACAACTTTGTTGACTTTTGGGAATCCATGCTTGAATGTTTTATTGACATACATCATATAGTGGTGGTTAATTGATGTTTTGGTTGGTTTTGTCTTAAGGGAAATCATTCCCCAATTAGATCTTGAAGCCCATGTTATTTATTTCCATCATTTGGAATCTTGGGAAGATCCCTTAAGGCCAAGTATCCCTCAGTGCCTCCTCAAGCCAATGAGGTAGGGGTGGTGTGTTACAAGTGGTATCAGTTTTTTCGGTCCATAGCATTCAATTGAGAGCATTTGTTCGATCATTGGTGTTGATCATTGGTTTTGGTGTTGACATTCATTGTGGTATATTCCTTGAGTCAGGATGGTAGCAAGGCGTAGGAATATCGGAACTTCGAATTTATAGCATAAAAGGACGCAACTAACCCTTTAATGCTGAAATTCATGTTACAAGGGAGTTGGGAACATAAGTGTTTTGGAGACACTTATTGGAATTGGAAATCTCATTGTCGTGGGTGTATCCAACGATATGTGCGTGGAATATACGGTATAAATGAATTCCCTCTAGGATGCATATTTCATTGGGGTATAAGGATTTATGGTGTTATATGAATGTGTGAAATTTGTAATGTGAATAAATTGGTATTTGGAAAATGGTTTGGTTTTCAAAATGGTGAAACAATGATATTGGGAACTTGTGGAAAGCCTTGTGCGATAGAGTTGTATAACGTGAATAGAAATGGGAATTCTTGATGTCTATGGAAGTGAGACTCATGGTTGTTTGTTTTATCTTAATATATATGGAACTAGTTAGACATCGTAGAAATCAATCGGAGGAAGCTACTAAAATGTGGTTCCACCAGAGCCCCAATTGAACCACCAGTTGACCCAAAGCACTATTCAAGCTTTTCAAACAGTTCAGTCAGGACTACAACTAGATACACCAGTTACAATATCTATCACGGTCGGAAATCCAAGTAGTGGAAGCACAATTTTCCTCATGAGAGGAGGTGTGAAACCCAATGATGAGAGAAAGAACAAGACAGAAACCATTTCTCAACAACATAGAGTAAATCAAAATCAGACCACTAGATTGTTAAAACATCTTTCGAGACCCAAGTGTAAGTCAGGATGCTTTCAGTGTGGTTCTGTGGGCCACCTAAAATGGGATTGTAGGGAACAACCTCGAGAATGTCACAACTGCAAGCAGATGGGGCATGTTCAGTGGTATTTCCATAATGCCCTGATGTCGGTTGTTTGTGACACTCCTGGAAAGGGAAGTTTCATCTAGGTAATAAAGAGAAGATCATGGAAATAACCCATATGTTTCGAGCTAAGAAAGCTATAGTGGATGATAAATGGGACCATCCATGGTGGGAGGTATAGTTCTTTTAAATTCCATGTTGATGCAAGCTTTGTTTGATATAGCTATTTCCCATTCTTTTCTGGCTTCTCGTGCTATTATTATGCTGGGTTTAAGGGTAGAAATGAGGCCTTCAGTTTTGAAACTTAAAATCCTTTTGGTTGAAGAGAGTATCGAGCCTTCTTGTATAGAGCATGTTGTATCGTTGTGTTAGAGATTGAGCTAGTGTGGAATTTCTCAGTGCTTGAGATGTATGGATATGATGTAATCATGGAAATGGATTGGATGGTGGAATTTAAGGCCCACATCAACTGTGATGCATGAACAATGGCTTTTACGACACACTATGGTGTAAGACATCTCTTTATATGAGAGAGGCCTGAAAGGTGGGGTGAAAAGAGTTTGTTGGCACTGGAAGTGGGCACGTTATCATATCAGTTGGTGGTGTTGTTGTTGGAATCGGTAGATGGTGTTGAGCAGAGTGTTCTTCCAGTAGTGTTGGATCGGTTCATGGATGTTTTTACTGAAGAATTATCTAGGTTACATCCTGTAATAGAAGTGAAGTTTACGATTGATCTCTTTCTGGGGACCAGTCCTATCTCACTTCTGTCTTACCGGATGGCACCTACTGAATTGTGGGAATTGAAAGTCTAGTTGGAAGAGTTAGAAAACCAAGGGTTTATCAAGCCTAGCACGTCCCCGTGGGCAGCGCCAGTGTTGTTTGTGAAAAAGGAGGATGAAATTTTGAGGCTCTGTGTTGATTATCGTAGACTTAACCAAGTTTCGATAAAGAACAGATATACACATCCACGAATTGATGATTTGTTCGAGCAATTGAGGGGAGACCAGTGGTTCTCCAAGATCGACCTGAGGTTGGGATATCATCAATTGCGGTTGAGGAAAGACGATATTCTTAAAAAAGATTTCAGAAGTAGATATGGCCATTATGAATATGTAGTTATGATCTTTGTTCTAATGAATCTTCCAGCGGTGTTCATGGCATTGATGAATCATATATTTCAGAGATATCTAGATTCATTTGTTCTGGTGTTTGTAGATGACATTTTGGTGTATTAAAATACAAGGGTGGAGCATGAGCAGCACTTGGAGATAGTGCTAGGAATCTTGAGGTATCATCGGTTGTCTGCTAAATTGTCATAGTGTGACTTTTTTGATATAGGACATTCGTTTTCTTGGACATGTGATTTCTGAAAGGGGTGTTTCAGTGGATCCATAAAAGATAGAGGTTTTTATCTTGTGGCAACCGCCAAAGAATGTGGTTGAGATATTGAGTTTCCTTGGTCTATCTTGGTATTATTAGTGTTTTGTTCATGATTTGTCACATTTGGATTCACTGATGATATCTTTGACAAGAATGAATGTTCCATTCCAGTGGAATGAATAGTTCCAGGAGTGTTTCGAAGAGCTAAAGGTTCACCTTACATCAGCACCAATCTTGGTTTTTCCAGAACCATGAAAATGGTACGTGGTGTATTGGGATGCATCAGGATCACGGCTGGGGTTCATTCACTTGCAAGGGAATCATGTGGTTGTGTATGGCTGATGGCAGTTGAGGGTGCATGAGAAGAACTACCCAACTCATGATTTAGAATTTTCACCAGTGGTCCCTGACTTGAATGTGTGGCGTCATTATCTCTTTGTTGATAAATTCACAGTATATACAGATTATAAGAGCTTGAAACACATTTTCTCACAAAGGGATTTGAACTTGAGGAAAATGAGATGGATGAAATATCTGCAGATGTTTTATTTTGACTTAATTTACACACCAGGTAAGGGAAATTTGGTGGCATATGCATTAAGTAGAAAATAATATGCTTATATGGTGAAACAGGCATCGAACCAGTGGAAGTTGATGTCAGTTATAGCCGATATGCAGTTGGAATGTGAGGACCAGGGCGATAGAGCAGTCTTCTTTCTAGATTTATTGATTCTTGATTTGGTTGGCTTGGTTAGAAAGGTATAGATATTCGATTCTGAGTGTGTGACCATGGGGTCGAGACTCAATGGTTAGGAGACCATGGAGGGTTGGTAACTAAATGGAGATTCAGTTTTTTGTTTTAGGAATCAGATGGTTGTACTAGTTTCTTTTCAGGAGTATCTTCTCAGGGCGTATCATCATTCCAGGTGGGCTGTTCATCTCGGAATTCAGAAAATGCATAATGCTTTGAAAGTGCGGTTTGGGTGAGCTGGTATGAAAAGGAGAGTGGCTGAGTTTGTTCCGATATTCTTGACTTGTCAGCAGGTCAAGGCAGAATATCAGAGGCCAACAGGAATGTTGCAGTCTTTAGCAATCCATGTATTGAAGTGGGAGAGAATAGCAATGGATTTTTTCACAGGTCTCTCAAGAATAGTCAGAAATCGGGATTCCATTTGGGTGATAGTGGCTCGGCTAACGAAGTCGGCCCATTTTATCCCAATTCATGAATCTCATACGTTAGAGGATATTTCCAAAATCTATATCCGGGAGGTGGTAAAGAGGCATTGTGTTCTAGTTTCAGTCGTATTTGATAGAGATTCGAGGATTACATCTCATTTTTGGAAATACTTATAGCAAGCCCTTGGAACTAAGTTGACCATGAGTATGGAGTATCACCCTCAGACGGATGGTCAATCCGAGAGGATGATATAAACATTTGAGGATTTGTTGCGGGCTTGTGTCATGGACTTTGGTGGCTCGAGGGAGGAGAAATTTCCATTGGTTGAGTTATCATATAATAATAGTTATCAGGAATTCATACATATGGATCTGTTTGAAGCATTGTATGGGAGGTTGTGTCGTTCTCCACTATGTTGGGTGGAAATGGGTGAGTTCTCGATAGTTGGACCGAGCCTTGTCCAGGAAACTACGAAGAAGATCAAGTTGATCAGTAAGAGAATGGAGATGGCTCAGATTCATTAGAAATCACATGCGGATCATCATAAACGGCCGTTTTCGATTGAGGTGATTGATCATGTTTTCTTGAGGATCTCTCCTAGGTTGGGACATCGTCTATTTGGGAATCATGGAATGTTATCTATGAGGTATATTAGGCCTTTTGAGATTCACGAGCGGGTTCCTGAGGAGGCTTAGCATTTGGATTTTCCTCCTAGGTTTAGTGTAGTGAACAATGTGTTTCATGTGTCACAGTTGAAAAATTATCAGCCCGATCATGACCACGTGATTCTATGGGATCATGTTGAACTATAATTGGATGCTTCATTAGTGCACACGCCAGTGCGGGTTATGGATAGGCAAGAGAAAGTATTTCATGGTAAAAGAATTAGTTTATTTCGTGTCTTGTGGCAGCATGGGCATATTCAAGAGGAGACTTGGGAATGAGAGAAAGAAATGATCGAGCAGTGGCCCGAGCTATTTCAGCAAAGGGTGGGTTTACTACTTTCCAAGGATGGAATGTCCAATGGTGGGGAGAATTTAGTACCCTCGGTTTTAGGTATGTAGCCATTTTAATGCATTTTTATGTGTTTAAAGTGTATGGGATGAGTTGGGAAGAGGTTGGGAGACTTTGGAATGGTTTTGGATGAGTTTGGAGGCTTTTCTATAGGTGCATGGTTTGAGAACGGCTAAGGAAAACCGTACGGGTGCTCCAGGAAACCGTGCAGTGGGAGGCAGAAGGCTTCGCACAGCCTGCACACGGTTTGCAAAACCGTGCGATGTAATCATTCCATCCATTGCTCTTGAGGAAATAGCATGCACATGGTTAGCGCATGGTTTGTCAAACCGTGCGTGCTCACCATGTGGCCACTTAAAAATAGGGTTTTAAAACCCGGGCTCACTTGGGCTTGCCTCATTACTCTCTAAACATCCTCCCACTCGAGGCTCACATGGGATTTTCCGTTCTAAAGTGTTGGAGGGGCTACCCCACTCATTATAGAAGAAAATCTAAGAATTTTCAAGGTGGTTTGAATGTGATTTCTCCCGGGTAAATCTTCTCTTAGGGTTCTATTTGGTTTTTTCTAGATCCTTTCATCTCCCTCTATCTCGATATTCTAGATCTACTCCTGTTGTGTGTAGATATAGAGTTGTGGTTGCCTTTGAAGTTAATTTTAAGGATTTTACATGTTAGGGAAGGGGATCTAGAGAGGTTTTGGTGGTGTGTTCGTAGGATTTGAGCTGTGGTTTCTTGTGAGTCAATTTCACAGGAACCCTAAAGGTATGTGGCTTCGCTCTCGAATCCACATGGTTAGAAATAGTTATATATGATTATAATTAATTTTTTTGCTGGAAATTTATTGTGATTGTTTTGCAAAATTGGTTGGAAATCCCTTTTGTGATGTTTTGGGGATTTTTGGGGAAAAGGGGTGTTTTATGGTGAAATTCTATTGTTGAGAATTTTAAAATGGAGATTTTAAAATTGGTTTCTTGGATCAGGGACAAACAAATGGTTTATGAAAATTGTTTAAAAAAATGATTTTTTTATTGAAATGGGGTTTTGGTAAGAAAAACGTTTTAAATATGGTTTCAATAAATTGGTGATTTATTGAAGTGGTTTATCATGTAATGGAATTGGTTGATTGCATATTGTTGCGGACTTGGTGGGTTATGTGTTGATTTGTGATTGGTTGAAATGTTTTGTGGAAGTGGGCGAGAAGTATCACTATAAAAGGTGATGGATAGTGGTCGGAAGAACCACCATATGGGTAGTGGTCGGAAAGTACTGCTAGTTATGGGTAGTGGTTGGGAAGTACCGCTGGTTGTGAATGGGTGAACAGGTTGGGCGGAAGTCCCACCATTTTGGTTGTTTTGTTGTGGATTTCTTTGCAAGTTGGAAATTGTTGTGCTAGTGTGTGAATGATGAAATGGCTTGTGGCATGTTTGGTTGGCTTTCCCTTGGTTTCTTGGTTGGGTGAGATGGCCTAGTAAGGGTATGGTGGATTATGGTAATGGTTGAACTTGTGATTATTTTATATAAATTTTTTTATATAAATGTGATAACAGTTTTGTCCTGGTGGCATGTGTAGGGATGTCATTTGGGGAAATCCAACTGAGTTTTAGTACTCACCCCCTTTTTTCGCATGTTGGTGTCTTTGCAGATGTTGTGTAACGTGACATGGGAAAATGTAAGGGATCTCCCTCATTTAGTGGTGCATTGTGATGTCTTGATGGAGCTCGGAGCTTGGAGCTTAGTGTGGAGCTGTGGGGATGTCATGGCTTATAGAGTTTGTTTTTGGTTTCCGCTTGTACTCTAATGTGGTGTAGACATGTCTGGTTGTATTGTTTTTTGGGTTTTTTTGTGGTAAAACATTCTTGTCTTTGGGGAATGCATGATTCAATGGGTTATTGATATACATCATATAGTGGTGGTTAATGGATGGTTTGGTTGGTTTTGTCTTACGGGAAATTTTTCCCTAATTTGATCTTGAGGCGCTCGACATTTATTGCCATCCTTTGTCGTCTTGGGAACATCTCTTAATGCCAAGTATCCCTCACCGCCCCTCAATCAAATGAGGTAGGGGTAGGGTGTTACAATGGATATGGAGGAAAAATATTCTTGGATAAAAATCAGACAAATAAGTTTGGATTTTAAAATAATAATTATGTATTTTTAGTAGAAAATAGGGAAAAATGGTAAGAATATATGATTTTTTTAAATGAACAATGGACATTAAAATATATTGATTTTATTAAATATATAACTTACTGTTTCCATAATGGATATTGAAACATAAACGATCAAAAAAATATTGATTATAACACAAACTCTTATAGCTTTTATAACCTTCGAATTCGAGCCTCAAGAAATGGAGTAAATTTTTGGGATTAGTAAATAAGTGTAATTTTCATGAGATTTTTCATAAAATAAATTCATTCGAATTATAATCACTAAAAAAACAAATAATGTGATCAATATAGAACATATCTCAATGAAGGGAAATTGAGATGTGGAAACCCTTACATCAAGTCCTGAGTTTCTTAATACATAAACTAAACTAATTTACAATAAATTTATATTATTTATAAATATATACCAAAACAATATTTATAATTATATTACTATACATAATTCCCTTATATTTTATTATTTCCCTTTATATAATAATTCATTGTTAAAATTAATAGTAGGGTTCTAACTATTCAATTTTCATTTGTGTTTTGGTTCGATGGTTATATTACATGAATTTTGGTTATTGTAATAGAATCATAATCACATCATAATTAAAATATTTATTCAATTAATACACTTTTATAACCATCTATGTATGTTTTTAATGAAAAATGACATACATTGCTCCATTGAGGCAGTATTCTACATGTACTTAGTATTGATTTTTTCATTTTTCAATGGATAGAAAGGAAGATAATGAATAATTTAACTTAATGTAATCACAATTTTTATGTAAATATCATATATATTCATCAAATTCATATTTATTATCATTCATAATAGGTGGTGATGAAAATTTTCGTATATCACTTCATTGAGGCAGTAATTCGAATGTATGCATAAGTGAAATCTTCATTTTTGATTAGATAGAAATGAGGTAGATAATGGTTGATTCGTGAAAATAATAAAATTTACATATAATAATTATACTAGTTACATTACTTTTAGGTGGTTATATAATATTTATAAGAGGTGTAAGAAGAATGAAAATTTAAATAACTCGGTTAAGTCCATTACGTATTCTTTGGATATCCCTATTTGAATTACACCTTATGACTTCTATTTTTGATATTTTGGTGAGATATTGACCTCTAGGGCATGGTAATGATATTTTATAAGAGTCTTGGAATTAATTTTTTCTTGATAAAGGGCTTTGAGGGTGAATATAAGTGGGATGGTGAAGAGATCCATTTGTAAGTTAATGGGGTAGTGCCTATATAGTACTCATAACATTATATTAGAGGCAAATCACTTTCAAAGGAAAGTGGATTAAAAATTAAAAAAAATTGATAGGGTGTAAAATAAGGTTAATAAAATTCCCACCCACATAAATAATGGAAAATATTTAATTTATTTATTCCTTTTTCCATTGATTCCAATATTTACTATAATTTACATTTACCAGAGTAATTAATTTTGTTACATAGGTAAATTATTTTTATTCCTAAAATTATACTTATTAGATAATTTAGGTATAACAATAATAAAATGATATTCATTTTATTTTCTTAAATTTCTATATGTGGCAAAAATTTCAGATAATTTATATTCATATAACATGTAAAAAAAATTTTAAGAAAACAAGTGTCTCTCTAAATATAGAAATGATTTTATTCTTATTACATTCCTATAGAAAACCATTAAATAAATGTTAAATTAGTTGATTGAATAAATCATCTACAAATTGATTTAAAATAGTTGATAAATATTGATTTATTTAATTTATTAAGATAAAAATAGATTAGGTACATACATTCTATTTTAAAATGAATATTTTTAACTTCAAATTAATTTATCTTCATTTATAAATTTTTAATAATCAATGTATCAATGATCATTTATTTTTATACATATATAAAATACTATTCCATAATTTTAATACTAAAAAAGATAAATAATCATTTAAATAAAAACATATATAAATAATACATTACTTATAAACAAAACATTTTCATTTATCCATGAATTATAAGAGTAGTATTTCTTATAATTACTTATTTTAATTTTTTAATTATGTTTCATATAATTTTATTTTAATATGTATTATTATTTATTAAAATGATTTATTATTCACTTTAGTTCATCATTGCATACATCATATGTTATTGAGTTCATAAAATATACTTCAGAGTAAAATATATTTTAAAATCATAGTGGGTCACTTTATAACCCCACAATAAGAATTTTATAGTTGAAATTTTTATACTAGGATGAAAAAAATGAAAATACTTATACCTCATTAAATCATTGGTTCCCATGTAGCTTCCAAATGTTTTTGGTTTCTATAACAACCCAGGATATTCATTGATAAATATTTCATCTTTTTATATGAATATTAAATACATTTCAAAAAATACATGCCTTTATACCGTAATTGTTTAGTGTCTTTAGATATTAGATTCAAGATATTATTATTTTATGAAACATATTCAACACATCCTATAAATATCATACCATTTAGTACTCTTCATAGAGATATCCTACTTAAAAATTTCATTATAACTTGAGGAAATGAAACATAAGAAAGGGTGAGATCAGATTCTTAGTAAGGGTAAACATGGAAGATATCAATCAGTGATCTTATAAAATCATAAGGTAAGTATAAGGGAATGATATTGGGAATATAACTTACAATGTTCATACCCAATATATCATAGATAATAAAAATGACCCATGGAATAAAACAACATCATTTAAAAATTCATGAATCATATGGGTGAGAAATAATCATAAATCTAACCTGAACAACAAGTTCATATCATATAATTGTGGGACCATAATAGGTATAGATCCATTTCATATTTCAAGGTTAAATAACCATACTATAAAATCATAGTGTATCAAGAATCCATACTTTTTTCCTATAACATAATGGATCAGGCATCACCACTTGAATCTTATAGTTAATCAAGCAGACTAACTTGTTGCCCATAGTGGATCAATTACATCAGATTGTTTCCCATAGGAGATCAGTTACATCAAATTTTTTCCATAATTATCTCATGTGATATAAACGATTAACCAAAACATTAGAGGTATATATATCTTTAAGCACACCCATTTCATAATGAAAACAATACATATGTATTCTATAACATCATTCATCATTCATCATAACATTATATCATAACATATGAAAATATGATAGGTTTCATAAATATTTTATCAATACATCATATTATAACCCATGGAAAATAAATGGGTTTAAAAAGAATCTCAGAATAAATAGTCATGAACCATCTGGATAAAGAATAGGGATGGTACTATTTCATCATATCCCCAGTAAAACATAAGTAACACTAATAGTTATTGTTTTTTATGAATAGAAATAACATGAAAATATCATTAAAATGTGCTTGAGGAAAATACCAGTTCCAATTTTAAAATATCTTCCAAAATATTATAGAAAAAATATTATTTAAATGGAACCTTGAAAAATTATATTTTAATATTAAAATCATCAATTGATTAAGATGGAGGAAAATATTGTTCATTTTATACACATTAAATAAAATATTACACTCACAATTTCATTAAAAAGACAAAAGTACCTCATCTAAAAAATCACAAGATGATTATTTTTAGACGATTTTACGAAATTAGAACATGGGTGGAATTAATTTACAAAATCATATGATAATATTAAATCACTTTGATAACGTTTTTTTTATAAAACATATACATCTAAAGGAAATGATTTTCAACCAAAAAGAGAAATAAAGTCAATTTTCCTAAAAAGAATTATGTTAGGCTATTTTATTATTAAAGATGGTAAAAGGGAAGGAAAAAATATTTTCTTAAGAAATAAATGTATTACAACAAATTTTTTGATTTTTGTGAGGGATATATCATAATATTGTATCATAAGGTGGCATAATCATAAAAAATCTAGATAAACACTGAGATTGCAACATAAACCCTTACCACTCTGATAAATTTAAAATAATAAGACCCATAAAATCAATAACATTCAATAGATATGTAAATACCCATAAATTAATGATAATAATCATAAAATAAATTCAGTGGAAGTATATTCAAATCATAAATGAAACAAGTGGTGAATACGGCATGTGTCTCACATAAATTATAGTGAGACGAAAATACCATACCACAAGTCTCGAATTTATTCATACACTTTAAATAATCAAGTCAAAAAAATATAGGTTTATTATAATTATATTATATAAAAATAATAAAATGTACCATACCATATATTATTTACTTATAACCTTTTATCACCTTTTTATTTTCAATTATTTGTTAAAATCACTCTTTTGGGTGATAAGAGCTTTATTTTCCATGTATATTTTGGTTCAAAAGATTCAATCCTTGTATATTTTTCATGGTTACATTATATCTATAATTTTAAAATTGATTTAAATATCATATATATTAATTATATACATGTTTCTATTCATCAATAAATGTTATTGATATAAAAATGAAATACACCGTTTATGGAGATGGTTTTCCATATGTATACATGAATGTTGTTTCCATTTTCTTGAAGAATTGAAAGAAATAAATGTAATTATTCATTAAATTTTAAAAATTACATTTATATAATATATATAATATATATTAATTAATCTTTTCCTTATTACAATAAATGCTAAAATAAATGAAAAATGTAACACATCTCTTCATGGTGGAGGGAGTCCACACGTACACATGAGCGATATTATCATTTTCTAATGAATTGGAAGGGAAAATGATTGATGTAATAATATAATTAAATAAGTATAATTATATCACAAACATAATATACATATTTTAAATCCATATCTATATCCATCATTGAGAGGAGGTGATGTAAAACAAATTATATTGGTTTGCAAGGCAGTAGTTCTCTGTACACATGATCGATGGTTTCATTTCCCATTTTATGGAAGAAGAGATTGATGTAGATTATTAAACTAAAAGAACAAAATATTATTATATTTTATATACTAATATTATTATATTATCATATTTTTATAATATTTTAATGGATTTGAAGAGGGTATAAGATGAAAATCATGGTTAAGAACTATACATCATCTTTAGATAATCACTTTAGGATTATAACTAAAGCCTTCTATAGAGGGTTTCCTAATTAGGATATGGCCTCTATGAATTCCTGATGGAATTAAGGAATTTATTTCAGCATGTATTAGAAAAAAATAATTTTATGTTTCAATAATACAAGAGGGGATATTTTCTTTTATAATTGGGGAAGAGGAACCACTTGGAAATCACTTGGATGTTTCCTAAAAGAATCAAAAAATGATTAAGTAATTCCAATGAAAAATACTTCAAAAGGGAAATATATTATAATTTTAGATAATTAAAAGTGTAAATATATATATGAAATTTTATTTAGAAAATTTTATTTCGAAAAGGTACCCTTATCAATTGTTTTAACCCCAAGGTAAACTCATTATAACCTTAACCACACTAATTAATTTTTACTATTTTTAATGTTCATTATGACAAAAAATTAAGTTTAAATTGTTAAATAATATTTTATATAATTATTAAAAATATTTAATCCATTTTAAACAAATTAAACTCAAATAATTGGAAATACATAATTTATAATTCAACCCACAGAGGTAAATAAAAAAATATTTCCAAAAGAAAAAGTACTCAAAAGTATAAAGACATTTATATAAAAATTGAACATATAAGTAATTAAAACCAACTAAATTTAATTAATAATTGAATAATATATGTAATAATAATTTTTAAATCATCATAAAAAAATAAATCTTGTAAATTCCATAAACGAAAAGATAGTATTTAATAAATATCATTATTTTTCACTATTTTTTCAAAAAAGTAATCTTTTTTGAAAATTATACAAAACTCCCTCTATGATAATTTTTATTTTGGTTATTTTAAAACATAATTTATAATTTATAATTTTTTTTAAAGGGGTCAAAAATTTTTTTTTTGTATGTTTACAAAAATAAATGCTAATTATTTTCTGATAAAAATGTTTTTTTGAAGCATATATTGACTTTACAAAAAATTTTGTAATTATTTAAAAATATAATACTATATAATTAATTATAATAATGTGTTTATCTTATTAATACAACCCGGTTTAACATATAGGTTATAATGTTCATGTTTAAATAATTACATTTTTAATATTTTATTGTGGTTTTTCACAACTCGATGATGTATATAACACAAGCTATCAATGAAATTAAATTATTTTTGAAAACATATTTCTTAAAATATATAAGTGTTACAATATAATCCCCTTAAAAATAATTTCTCCCTTGAAATTATTTTAGTCTTATTTAAAAAAACGATGATACTTCTACCTCATCATATCCATAGGTTCCGATGTAGCTTTAATAAGAATGTGGTTTCACCACAAAACTTTTACTAGATGAGTGGTCTTGTTTCATAGAACATTATATATATGATCCAAACTATCCAATTTTTATCACTCATAAGAGATATATTTTTCTAATGGTATGACCTATGTGTTCTATACATATGATGGACTAGGAATAAAATTCCTCAGGAGAGATAAATGGAACACATTGTGGAATTGAGAGAGGTTTTGAGGAAGCAAAAATAGATAAGATAACATCCCCACTCAGTAGAAAATATTGAAGGGGAAAATACAACTAAGACTCAAAATTACATTATTTGAAAATCACATAATATTATTTCATAGGGAAATTCATAAAAAAAACCCTTTCACTAACATCAAATCCCAACTCACACCATTAATTTTTAACATAAATTTTCTGTCAACTCTAGGACGGTTTGAGGTGTTGTTGAATGGATTTGACTTTATATAAGATTTTATCAGCTGGATCAGGACCCAAATTATTTCATTCTCTAACATTATCCCATCATATTCGTGTTCCACACTAATTTCTATATAGGTCTTTATAAGGATCCATCTAAACAGTTGAGTAAAAGCTACTGTTATCGGATAACTTAACCAAGGGAAAGTGTTTATCTTAGTGACCATTGAAATTAATATAAAATGATATCAAAATGTCTCTAGGTTTTCAGCTCTCCTCTCAGACTGGAAATCTCTCTAAGGGTGATAACATGTTCTAAAACATAACATTTTATCAAGATCCTACTGAATACTTCACCTACACATTGAGGTAAACCCCTGACCCCTATCAGATATAATTGAATATGGTACTCTATAAAACCTAAAAACGTCATTAATGTACATCCTCTAAATTTTATCCAAATAGGAATAATTTATGATTGTAATTAATTGTTCAATATTAATAAGTTCATTGAATATAACCCATCTTACATTATTCACATTATATTTTTTTGGGGAGTCTGATGACAAAATACAAGGTTATTTATCATGTTTCCATTCTAATATGAGTATTGGTTGTACCATACCCTAATTATTTTGTCTCTTGTCCTTAAATTTTTAACATACCAATATTTGAGGTAAAAATTCTATAATATCTCTCTTTATACTATCCCACTATAAATACTCTTTCAGATATCTATATACCATTGAACTTCTAGGATGAATAGAGAATAAAAAATTATGAGCATCCTCAATTAACTCCTTATTAAAATTGTGTATAGATGAAACACATAAAAAACTCTTAAATCCTATAATTCCATCGTAATAAATGTTAAACTTGGGAATATCCATTGCATTTTCCTATAACTATACATCATCCTTATGTGTCTCTTTAATATTTACTTCGATAGAGGGTTGAATACTCATTTGAGAAATATAAGATTTATCCCCTTCATTCAAGATTTCACGATCCATAATTTGAAAATAAATAAATATTTTATCCTTTTAATCCTGATCATAGATACACTAAAATTATATATTTGACTAAAATCATCAACCACCTTGTTCTCTTTTCGAGGCTGGTAATGTATTGAGAAGTCATAATCTTTGTTATATACCAACCATCTTCTATGGAGCATATTAAACTCATTCCTTGTGAAAATTAACATTAAATATTTATAATTAGTATATATATTATAATCTTGTACAAAAATATTGTACCTCCAAATCTTTAATAAAAAAATTACCTCATCTAACTCCAAATCAAGAGTTGTGTAATTTGGCTCATGGACCTTCAATTTTCATGAGTTATAAGATATCACCAATTCATTCTTCAAGATAATAAATCTCAACCACTTCTTTTATGTACCTATAGAGCTTAGAATCCCTTCTATATTGTATAGTAATATAGGAATATGTTCAACAACTAACATTATCTTTAGTTTCATTAAATTCATCCGAGATTCAACTATCCAAAGGAAGTTGTCTCTTTTCCGAGTGAAAATGGTAAATGGATTTGATGGACATGAGATATTTTCCAAAATGAATTTATAACATATATCTATACCATGAATACGAAATATCTAAATCATCTTGGTTGGTTTATGACAATGTTCAATAGCCTACGTATTTGATGGATCCACTGATATACCCATGATTGAGATAATATGACACAAAAAGGAAACACTCTTCAACAAACATTTAAACTAGTTAAATTTTCATATAGATTATCCTTCCTTAGGTTTTTTATTAAAATCATGATGTGATATTCATGATCTTTATATCCATTTTCATAGATAATAATATCATCTACAAGGACTACAACAAATTGATCAAGGTAATATCTAAAGACTCAATTCATAAAATCCATAAATATATAGGGAGAATTAGTAAAACCAAATAAAATCACTTTAAATTCATAATTTATATAAATTATATGTAATGTTTAATTGGGTAAATTCTTATTATTTACCCTCAATTAATGATATAATGGAAAAGTAAAATTCTTTCAAAAGTACTGAGCTTCGAGAAGTTGACCAAACCAATCATCAATATAGGGTAGAAGATACCTTTTATTGACTATGATCTTGTTCAGTTCCTGATAATCAATGCAGAGTTTCATTAATCAATTTTTCATTTTAAATAAAAGAATAGGTTCACGAAATTTTGACACACATTTTTGAATTAATCCCTTATATTGATTCTATTGAAGTTGCTTCTTCAATTCCTTCAACTCAATTGAGGTCACTATATAGGGAGTCTTTTAAATAGGCATGGCACTGGGTATGAAATATATTAAGAACTCAACCTAAAAATTTAGTGGAAGACAAAGAAACTATTCTATAAAGGCGTTAACAAACTCCCATACATTAGAAATATCATCAATGTTCAAATTCTCCCCAACCATATGAGATAAACACACCTTTTTAAAAGGAATAAAGAATTATATAATATATGTGATCTCCATTAGATGTTCATATTTATCATCACGTAAATAAAAAATTATCAATTAGTTTAAAATATCAAATATTAAATTCCTTAGAAATTTATGTGGTATCTTAATTTTAATGCCCTGACCCATGTTACCCAGAGTTGGTGCATTATTACAAAACATTGGCATGATAAAAAAATATCAAGTCTCAGAAGACTGATTAGTTTAGTAGTCTTGGAAACACTAGATACATTCATAAAGTTTACATGGCATCATAAACAGAAAACTACAACAACATCTTGTCTCCACACTCATATCCCTTTATACTATCCCTGCATGTCATTCATAATATACTTCTTCACATCCTGGGAAAAATAAAACATTGAAAGGGCTGAGCTCAGATGCTCAGTAAGGATAACAATATAGCAGAAACTTTCATAAATAAGAATAAACATTTAAGGCAATGTATAACTAAAAAAATCTTTTTAAACATGAACTTCAGCATAATATGGAAAATATTAAATTAAATAATTCCATTTAATTATTCACATGGATATTCTACTAGTCAAATAATCACTGCAATATCAATAACCGCTTTCATAATGATGGAATGCATAATGCTAGACTATCATAACCACATAGCCAAGGCCTCGTGCCAAGACTACAAATAATATTTTGTCATGGCCTTGTGCCGAGACACTTGTTTGACTTATGAGACCTACCGATTCATCGAGGAGCTATAGAAGGCTCCACCCATCACTTATTAAATTTAATTCATTCCTCATATGTACAAGTTTCAACAAAACATAAACATTCGTATTAAAACATGCATATGAAATGTAAATACATTAACCATAAAACATGAATTGTATAAAAATAACACATCCATAGTCAAACATATCACAAATCCTTCGATACAATATGGAAGTTTTCTATCACAATAAATCAACTACAAATAAGCTTAAAATCCATCAAAGTATTTTGACATAGATGAAATCAAAACTATTTGAGAGAAATATCTCATTTTTTTAAAATCATTTTAAAGTCACAAAATTATAAAATAACAAATTTAATTTGAAAATATCCTTATAATCTTTTAAGGGAAGCTTCTAAGATTTTATATGGGAAAAAATAGCCACTCCCACCGTATAAGTTAAAAAAAGACATTCTTACCTTAATTCTGTCAAAAAGGTTAAAAAAGACCTTGTTTGGAAAATGACAGAATGATTTCTTTATAAACCTCTTATAAAAAGTAAAAAAAGGGTATAAATGACTTTAACCCATATTTTTTAAAATATCAAGAATGTTTTGAAATACATTTTTAAGAAACATGGATGTGGATGATAAAGGGGTCCTTATAGATAATTAGGTATAAATAACCATGGATAATGAAGAGATTGTGAAATAACCCTTAGCTTGTACATTTCCTTGGTTGAGGGTAGATTAACCTCCTATAGAATGGTTAAATAATTTTTACTAAATTATAAAAGAATCATATACATTAATATGATATCATATATGATCTTTTAACATTGCTTTGTCAATAATATCTCAGTATTATCGTCATTTCAGGTGTTAACTTACTCGTTTTCTTTTATATGTTTTGTTAAATAAGCCGTGTTTGTTATGGATATGTTGTATCTTATTCATATACATAATTATATCAAGTCCTTAAACATTTTTGTAATCATTAAATGAGAATTAAACTTGAATGGATACGATGGGGAGTGAATCTCATCGCGTTCGTGGAGACGGTAGTTCGTACGTACGCACGAGCGACAATATCACTCTTTTGATATTAAAATAATATATAATTGAATATTATATCATATATAAAATATCAATATCATGTTATATTTATTATTTACATGAATTACACATCATTATTATACACATCCAAATAATAATATTTCGAACAACAATTACACCACGACATGGAGATGGTAAGCCGTACCTTCGCACATATGGTGACATGTCATTCATAAGATGGATATAATACTGGATATGGTTGTACCATATTTAAAATAACATCACAGTATATAGAATATACTGAATTTATTATTTTATAATTGGAATAACAAAGAAAAAGAAGTTGAAGAAGAAAAGTACTTGAAAGAGGGTGGTGAAAACATTACCTCTTCTTCGGGTTCTTCCTTTTGATTTGATCAAAAGGGATCTTTAGGATAGCATTATGATCAAAATAAGGCCTCTAGGTTGAATTGAGGGAAGTTGAGAGAGTATTTTGGAAGGGTTTGGCCGAGCCAAAAGTCTTCGAATGTGTGAATTAGTGATAAGGGGAAGTTCCCTTTTATAAGAGGGGTGAGGGGCACCTTTGGAAAAGCTAGAAATATTATTTTATAATAAATTAATATTACGTTTCTAATGGCTCAAAAGTGTATTATTTAAATTTTAAGGTGGTTATAGGTCGAAAACTACTAAAAAAATAGATTTTAGACAGCTTTTGGTCACTAAATTATCCTTATCTTTTAGTTTTAACTCTTAGTTAATTAGTTTGACATTTACCTTGTCACTTTGAATTTTTATATTATGTAGTTAATAAACATACTATATACATCCAAGAGACCACAAAGTGGTCCATTAATGATGCACCTATCATGATATAAGTCTCTTGGTCGAACCTTATATTTTTAGAAATATAATATTAATTAATAATATAATATTTGTTTTAAAAAACTCATTTATGTCAATTATGAAACTATTCAATAATTGATTTTTTTAAAGCCTTAACAACTTTATTAATTAGAAAAAATATTATTTATGGAATCCTATAATCTCATATTAACAAATAAAATTAATGTATGTCATCTAAACATTCAGATTATATTTATTTTAACATTTATAATACCAATTATTTGATTCTTTCATTAATAAAGAAAATAACGCATCATTATTGTGTCATAACTAATATTAATTATTAAATGTTTAATAATTAAAAATAAAATACAATTATGTATTAAATCTTTTTATCTTTCTAATTAATAATTATAGTCTAAAATCCAACATATATAACACTATGTAAAAATTGTTTCTCTAAAAGATATATGCTTATTTCATTATTGTATTTATTTTAACTTAATTAATAAAAAGTGTCCATATAACTTACAAGTGGAACCATGGGGTCCCAAAATAGACCCAAACATGCCCATGGTCAGACATATATCAAAAAATAAGATTATGACACGTTTTATGCTAATTTATTATTTTTATAATATTACTTTTTTACCCTTATTTACCGGATTTACCCTTTAACCATGGTAGTAATAAAATATTTACCGAAGAAATTATTCAAAATGTCTAAATATAAAAGTTACCAATTTAAATAATTTGAAAATCATGATTCCAAATATGGAATCCATTTTTCAAAATTCAATACACATAAGTGGCAGAAATTAATTTAAAATTAATTACTGTTGTTAAAACAAAAAGCGTATTTTTAAGAGATAAGAACTATCAAAAGATTGACACTTGTTTATGTTCAGTTTAATTGTGAAATTATGTACAACGACCAACATTGTATTAAATGGTAAAAATATATTCTAAATATACTTAATAATCACTCAAATTAATAATTTATCACTGCTAATTATTTCAATTAAAAAAGTTGTTTTTAATTAAAATTTAGTAATTTTAACTATTCATCAAAATATAAAAGTTATCCGAAAAGTACCAAAATTTCACCCGAGGATAATTTTGATATTCCGAATCCAAAAATGAAGTCCATTTTGAGAGATAAAATTTATAATATTTTTAAAAAGTGTGTATTACTATTCATTATGGCTTGCTTGATTGGTTGTAGTGTGTGTTAGAACTCGAAGTTGCGTACAACACACGCTACTTTATTATTCAAAGAGAAGCGTACTGTGGAAGAATGGGGTGTTAAACTAATAGTGAATATCAATAATTGTATAAGACAATATAAAATTCAAGAAGAGGGAGAATAATGATAGTTTCAAGAAGAACATTCCCAACAACGTTAAGAAAGAAGAATCATATAATTAATATGTGATCATCGTACTGATACAAGTTTTCGAAACAAATTAAACATCTAATTTTTTGGGATTCATTTTGATACCATTATCAAATTATTTATGTATAATATAATGGGTAGATCTGGAGTCAAATAATACATTAAATGTTATAGAGTGGATGGTAAGTATTTCCTTAACCATTTCTTTATCATAACATTCATCTGTAATAGGGGTCACATGATATTTTTCTTTTTCTATAAGCTTAAGAGGTTTCTGATGTTGGTCATCATTATTATCCTTTTGATTTTAGCAGTAGTTAGAAAAATACCCATACTCATTTCATTTGAATCATTGGTGTGTTTGTGGTGCATTAGTGGTGATTTTATTCTCTTCTATTATGTTGACCAGCACATTCATCTCATTTTGACATACATGGGATTTATAAAACACCCTCCCATATTTAAATAACCTTATATTTCCATTAAATATATCCCCTTGATATTTTTTTGATAAAATTATAGAATAAATATGGTTGTAATTTCCATTCACAATGTGATTTATTTTAGTTTTAATGAGACACAATCTTCCCTTTCTTATCAAAAACATGGGAATGGTGGGAATATCGAATTTTCTTTTCTTCTATAATTTCACACAGAAAAAATTATTCATATCAACCAATGTCTCTTAAAGTTAACTCCTTTCAAAGAATTGGGTTTAACCAATTGAAAAATAGATCAGACTTACTTTCATGTTGGATGATAATACCAGAATCATAACCCATAAGTCTTGTAAAAATTTTCTCATACGTACCAAAATATTCATCATACTTTTTTTTATCTTAAGTAATTCATTCTCCATTTTCATATGAGGAATATTAAGAAAGTAGTCATTGAAAAAAAATATCTTAAGCACATCAAAATATATAGAGTAAATTCTTTATTATTGAATCATATTCTTAAAAAGAGTCCAATATTGGTCCCCTTCTCCTTCCAAATGGTAGACATACAAAATAAAATTTTCATTCTCCAAACATTAGATAATGGAAAATTAGATTTTAATGGAATTGATATAGTTTTCAGTAACTATTTGATCAGTGAAACCACTAAAATAATATTGATAATTCCACATGAAGGTCTCAACAAAATGTTATTCCCTTTCATTTATCATTTTAATGTTCAACATGATTCATATTTTGAGAAAGTTTTCTAAGCATGAAAAATTTAATTTTCATTTAATCTCCCATATTTTTTTTATTAAACTACAATCATTATATTTTCTATTACAATTAACATTAACACGGTTCTTTCTGGTCCCATCCATCAACTAAATCTAAAAATAATAAGGTATGAAATAATAATCATAGTGAGGAAAAAATTAATAATGAAATACCATTTATAGTATGTCTAAATATGAAGTCATTATTCTCATTCTATGAAACCTTATGATTTACATTGATCATTCATGATCATTACATACTCAAATCATTCTTTATGTGTTTTAAATGATTTTTGAATTCCAAAACATATCCCCTGAGATTATAAAACCTAGTGTGTTGTAAGGGTAATATTCTTAAACTAGGTGAAGATTTATTTAAAACCCAATGATACCTTTTCGTAGTTATTACCCTTAGGTACAACTATTTATGGTCAACATCAACTTATAGTATCCAAACATTGATTAATTTCTTTGAAACCACTCACTCTACCATTCACAAAAAATACAAGATATCTTCTTATAATTAGAGATATACTTAGAATTATCTCTATGTTTATAAATAAATGTATCTAATTATAGTTCTAAAAGATAAGTAAATCTATATTATGATAGAAACTATAAAAAAATAGGCTTTTAATACATAGAAATTATTATTATTTTAGTTAAATGTTTAATACATTTCACAAATACATGCCTAGGGATCATAATGATTTATTGTATTTAGGGACTATATACAAATAATTATTATTTCATGAATGATATTAAACGTAAACCATGAATATATTTTAATTTATTACACTTTATATAAATACCCATACTTAAACATTTCTTCATAACTCTTAGAAAGAAAACATAAGAAAAGTTGAGTTTAGAAGCTCTGTAATGGTAAACATCGGAGATATCAATAAATGATCATATGAAAGAATATGGTATGAATAAGGGTTTGTGATCATGATTTTAACTTAAAATGACAAAAAAATATTTCTGGGATCATAAACATGATCCATGTAATGAATAAATACCATCTCAATAGAGATTAATGATAATAGTAAGAAATCATCATAAATCAATAATGAACTGTAAGTTCATATCATATAATTGCGGAACCATCATATGTATAGAAATCATTTCATATATCAATTTTAACAATATATACCATAAAAAATAGTTTATCATGAATCCATACATATTTTATATAATAAAATATATTGGGCCTCACCACCTTCATACCTTAGTGGATCAATCATATTAACTAATTTCCCATATTGGATCAAGCACATTATCATTTCTTTCATTGATGATCAAGAACTTCATCTTGATTCCCATTATTATCTCATGAGATATAAAAAATTATTCAATGAATCAAAGGGATATATAATTTTTTTCCCACACATATCATAATTAAAACCAAACATATGTTAACTATAATATATTTAAACATTCATTATATCATCATATCATATTCCATTGAAATAAAATGGGTTTCATTAATATTTCATCAATCCATCATATTAAAACCCCTGGAAAATAAATGTGTTACTTAAAAATCTCAAAAAAATAGCCATAAACCATTCATATAATGAATAAGGATGGTACATTATTAGATCATATCCCTAGTAAAACATAGGACACACCAAAATTTGTTTTCGCTAATGAACTAACATTATATGAAAAGACCATTAAATTATTATTGAAAAACACTGCAAATTGAAAATAAATTCAAAAATATTAATTAAAATAGTTTATTTTAAAATATAATTGAAAATTTTTAATGGTATTTTTATATCATTAAGTGGTGAAGACAGCTGAAATTATCATTCTTGATGTACATGTTAAAATAATAATTCCTTTTAAATTTTCAATAAAAAGAAAAAAGTAAAAAATTTCGAAAAAGTAAATAAAATTACTTTTAATAAATTTTGTAAAAAATTTCAAAATCGGTAAAATTTATATTAAAAATTCATGTATTGTAGTAAAACATTTTTGAGAATTTTTTTTAGAAAACATGAACATGTAGGAGAACGGATTTTGACATAATACAAAAATGAAGTAGATTTTCCTTAAAAACATTATTTAGGTATCTTTTTCCAATAAAGAGTGGAAAATGAAAGAAAATGTGTATTATAAACAAATAAACATATGAGAATAATATATAAAATTTATGGAGAGATATATCATAATATTTCATCATTAGGAAGCGTCATTATAGAAAATCCAGATAAATAGTGATATTATAACTTAAACCCCTTTCCACATTGGTAAATTTTAAATTATAAGAAAATTGAAAGAAATAAACTTATATGGATATTTAAATACCCATAAAATTAAAAATAATAATTATAAAATCATTCATTGAAATTTTATACACCATATAAATCAAACAAGTAGTGAATATGGCACGCATCTCATAGAAATAAAAGTGAGACAAAAATCCCTTATCTTAAGTCTCTAATTTCGTCATATATAATCAAAAATAACATTTAATAAATATATAACTATTATAAATATAATATAGAACCTTAATCATATTTATAATTCCATTTATTATTTAATTATAACCTTTTATCACCTGTTTACTACCAACTCATTATTAAAATCACTATTTTTGGGTGATAACTGCTTTGTTTTTCATGTTTGTCTTAGTTCAACGGATTTGTACTTATAATTTGATCATTTTTTCATTCTATATATAATTTTAAACATGATATAAATTTAGTATATATTCATTATATACCTTTTTACAATAATCTATAAAAGTTATATATTGAAAAATTAATTACACAATTCCTGGATAAGGTGGGTTATACGTACGCATGAATGTCGTCTCAATTTTCTTAAAAGATGAAACAAAAGAGAGATAAATATTAATTAAAATTAAAATAATAATTTTCATATAATTTATATCATATATATTTATTAAATAAACCCTTTTTACCAGCCATGTCAAAATAAATGAAAAACATATGACATCTCTTTGTGAAGGCAGTAGTCCACACATACACACGATTGATGTTATCGTTTTCCAACATGTTGGAAGGTAAGAAGGTATATGTGGTATCAAAATTATATAAGTATAATTACTTCATAAAAATAATATATATATGTTAAATCCAAAAAATTATCTATCTATGAAAGGCTGTGATGGAAAACTAATTACATTGGTTTGGTGGTTGTAGTCCTCCAAACACATGATTGAATGTTTTGTTTCACAGTTGATAGAACGAGAGATGGATATAGGTTATTCAACTAAAATAATAAAATATAATTATATTTGATATAATTATTTTATTTGATAATAATATTTAAATATGATATTATTTGGGTATTGGAATAAATAATATTAAAATTCATTATTAAGAACTATAACTCTTCTTCAGAGAACCACTTTAGGTTTATGAATAATTCCTTATTAGGATGGTTTTCTAATCAAGATAATGCCTCTAGGATGTGAAAAGGGATGTACGAAATGTATTTTTAAGGTAATTTTCCAAAAAATGATCCTTTGGAATTTTATATAGTAGAGGAGATGATATGATATATCCTTTTATAAGTGGGGAGATGACCCACTTGGAAACCACTTGGAAATTTCCTAAAAGAATCAAAAATTATAAAGTCATTTCAATTAAAAAATCATCCAATATATATATATATACATTATAATTTAAGATAATATACATTTTAAATATTTCTGTCTGATTGTATTTGGATACATCCATTTGGAAAACATACCCTTATCTTTTGGTGTAACCCTTGATAAACCAGTTTTAACCTTAACAGCAATAATATTTTATTTACTATTTTTACTATTAATTATGAAAAAATAATATGGAATTATTAACTAGTATTTATTATTATTATTTTAAATATGTAATCCATATTAGTAAATTCAATTCATATAAGATGAAAATTTAATTAAAAATTAAACCCGTAGATGTGATAAAAATAATTTGTTGGAATGATTTGTTTATAAGTATACAAGTGTTTTATTAAAAAAATTGAAAATATAATTGATTAAAATGATCTAAATTAGACTAATAATAATGTAATTAAATTAATTTTACTTTCAATCCATATTGAAAAGAAATTATGCTTTTAAAATTTTTAAATTAAAAGGTAATTTTTAATAAGAATATGTATTTTTCAATATTCGTAAAAACATTTATGTTCTCAGAAATTAATTTTTTTTTGGATATTTAAGATATTTTTAATTTAAAAAATAAGTTAACTAATTGAAATAAATTTGTCAAAATTTTAAAAAATTAATTTTACTATTTTTTTATGAAACTAATGAAAATCATTTTTTTGAGAAAAATGTATTTTTAAAGAATATAAAGGATTTTAAAAAAATTAAGTACATATTTTCCAATTAAAACCTTCATTATTTTAAAAATATTTTTATTCTTTTCATAACTTCAATGTTAATTTCTAGTTTTAAATAGTCATATTTAAATAAAAATATTATTAATTGTATATTGTGGTTCGATACAACATGGAGTTTTGTTTAATGAAAGCTATTTAAATAATTAATTTAATTGAAAAAATATTTCATAAAATATCGCGGTGTTACAATATTTTCAAATACCATTAACCGCATGAGTGATCATTTTAGGTAGAACATTAACTCATTAATCCAAAATTTCCATTGGTGTTTCCTCTTAAGAAAGATAATTCTACTGTTATAAAACCTTTGAATTGGTTACTTATTTAGCATCAAGTATGTACTTACTCAAAATAGATACATGGAACACATCATGAACTTGTAAGTGGTTAGGTGGAAGATTCATTTAATCAGATACTATCCTGATATGATTGTGAATCAAAAATGGATTGATATTTCTAGGGATCAGTTTCTTCTAATTTTCTAATATCATATAAATATAACAAGAAGATAGTCTAATGAATAACTTATCACTAACTTTATAATCTATACCTATCTGATTATTTTCATAATAACTCTTTTGTCAACTCTAAAATGCTATAATTTTCTTCTAAATGGATCTAACTTTCTCTACTATTACCTCACATAGATTAGTCCATAATAACTTTTGTTCACTAACATTAACCTAATCTATTAAGGTTGTGTTCTTATTTCTATATAGGGATTCATAAATATCTATCTAAATTATTAAGTTAAATATATTTTTATACAAAAAATTTACAAGAGGAAGGTATTGATTCCATCCACCATTTACATTCTTACTAAAATCTATTAAAAAATCCTCTAGGGTTTGAATGGTCATATAAGACTGACTAATGACCAGAGGATGATATCCTTTGATAATGTTTGACTAAGTATCCAATTTTTGTTTAATTATTCTCTAAAACATCAATGTAAATTTTTAATATTGATCGAATATAGTTGTTAGTGCTACATTATGAAACCTTATAACTTATTGAATGTATATCCTAAAAAGTTTGTCAAGAATGAAATCTTCCCTGATAGAATCAAAACATGTTGAATTTTTATTGTGATCAACTAATAACCAAATAGTGTTATGAATTCAGATGTCTTATGGAGTCCTATAATGAAATCTATAGTTATTTTATCCCATTTCTCCCTCAAGTAGATCGGTCTCATCATCTCTTCCCCCTTCTTGGCTGGTGGTTTTATCAACTGTTCCTCTAGGAATTCCTTATCTTCAACTTTTATTGTTGTTGAAGACCCTTTATCCCTCCTTGTATTATTTTTTTTGTATTTCCCATCATGTGAGAATCCATTTTGGTCTACCATGATGGAACCTTGGTCATATTGGGATGGTTATGGTGAAGTGTGGTTTTGAGGCTTTGATTGCTTTGGTTTTGGGTTTTTTGTGTTTGTTTGGTTTGTTTTTTTCTCCTGGGGATCTCATATGAATGCATTTTTATGTTCTACTCCACTCTTGTATATATATCCCTCATGTTATACCCCATCTAGTGTAGCTTAATGGATATCAAGGTGTCCTGGGATGGTTTACGTGAAATATGAATGACGACCCCTCGGTGCCTGATTTGCTTTGATGACTGATGTTCCTTTGGTTTTCCTTTTATTCAATTTCTATTTTGTATCTCCTTTTTCTTGGGGGATCATGGGGTTTCTTCATTGGGGATGATGCCAAATCCTTCCAACAGTTAGGCTTAGGCTACTGTAGTGGACCGGGAATAGGTAATGGTAAGTTTTAGAGGCCCTGACCACTTCCAACTATTCTCTTGCTTCTGATTCCATCACTCATATCCTAGTTGGTCTGGTGTAGTGTCCTTCAGAATGTTTTGAGATGTGATCTTCAAGAAGTTTATTGGGTTCAAGGTAGATGGACTTTTATAGGCCTAGTTCCTTCGGTATGTTTTGGTTCTGGTTTGATTGATGTATGTTCTTATTATTATTCATTGAAAACGTTATTGTTTAGCTCGGTGGTGGTCCTAAATGAAGGTTCTATAAATGGTTATGTTTAACTATTGAGGATGATGCTTCTACTCTAGAATGACACTGTTGGATATAGATGAAAATGATGGTGGATTGACATCAGTAAGGATTAAGCAGTATTATGTTTTGTTTGTTCCAATCATCGAATTCAGTGGTGGTCAGGTGGTTTTGATGATGGTGTTGAACTCATGAGTACAATGTTAGATGACATGACTTTGGATGATGTGTGTGATTCACGGATCATGGACTACTCGGGTTTTGTGTTCTTAATTTTTCTTTTTAAAATTTTTAAATTTCAATGTTTAATCTAGTATTGGTTTGAATCTAGCTAGGTGATTTTGGTTACTACTCAACCATAAAGAGGATACTTGAAAATCTAAAAATAGAGTGTTTTTAGTCAAGGTAAATACTCCCCAATATCTCTAATCATGTTTTCCTATGAAAAATGATCTTTTATATCACTATAAATATTTATGATTCTATGATAGATATAGAGTGGTATCCTATGTTCTTCATCCAATTTTTCCTTTTTTTAATTTTTGTAATGAAGGTAAATGTATTTAAGTAATGAATCATACAAGTACATCAAGAACATGTTTGAACTCTAGAATAATATTTACATTCTTTTACAGCTTTATACTTTTCTTATGAGCTTCTTTTATGTTCATGTTGAGGGACAATTAAAAATAATCTATGAAATATAGGATTTTTCCCATTTCCTTATGATTTCATGAAATTTATTCTAAAAATTCACGAGTATTGTATCTTTTTATATCCTTCTATGAAAAATTTATCAGGATCATTACAACTCAGTACATCATAAACCTTGTTTTCCATACCACGATGGAAATGTATTGAGCATTTATATTCCTAAATCAACTCAAAACATCTAATTTCATGAATATTTAACTCTTTTTTAGTGGAAATATACTTCAATATTTTATGATTAGTATATATATCACACCTTTAACTATTAAGATAATTCCACAATATTTTTGATACAAAAATAACCGCATCCCACTCAAAATAATTAATCGGGTAATAATTCTCAAGAAATTTCATTTGGAATGAGGCATACACTACCACCATGTTTTTTCTTAAAAAAACATCATAATCACTTATTTGATGTGTCACTATATATTAAATAATTTTATCCATTAAAGATTAGTTTATGCATAGGTTCACTGATCAACCTTATATCTAGCTCAATGATGTTTTAAACACATTCATCTATCTAATGGAACTTGCATATATAGATACCAAATCCTTAAACACACTTTATTTAGTAATTTTTCAAATATAGTTACAAAAAATACATGTCATGTATTTAATGATCTAGTGGTTTTGGAAGATTGGATACATACATAAATTATCTTCAACATAAAACCCCATATTTAATTAAAACTCCATATAGTTCTCATGAAACCAACAAAAAAAATAAAACTACCTAGGATACTATTGGGAAAACTCATAAGTAAAATGGTGAGTTCGAAATCATAGTAAGGGAATAAACATGGGAGTAAAGCAAAAAATTAGAGTCAAGAGTAAAAACATGATATCATAAAAAACATTCATAAGAATGAAAAAATGGTGTAAGAAAATGAAATCAAGAGATCATTAATTAATGGAATGTGTGAAAAAAATATAATACATGACATAATACACATGAGTCAAGGGTCACTCCCAATACCATCGTCATAAAGTGAACAAAGTCCCATAGTTGACTTGGTTGACTCCTGAATCTCATACGTAGCATCCCATGAGATATAAACCTATATGAAATGAATTTAATGGATATATAATTCAATTAATACCTTTGATATAATTAAAATAATCCATATTAATTCTACATAAGGAAATGAAACTGTACAGAAATCATAATCATGATAAAACCAAAGAAAAAAAGTGGGTTTTAAAATTATAATTTATGGCATAAAAAAGTCTAATTCATAAGGTTTCCTAAAAGGAAAAGGAATTTATTTATTTTTTAAAATACATAATTTTAAAATGGAAATAGATTTTGAACATTGAGTTATATTTTATAAAATTTATGTGAATGATCTGAAGAAGAAAGAATATAATTGAAACACTTTGGTACACATTTTTGAAATATATAAAGGATATTCTAAAGAAGGAATCACCATATTATTTTCCATGAAACCATAATTGAACTTGGAGGGTTATAAAAAAATTAATTAGTTTTTTCTATAATATATTCATGTTTTAAAAACATTTTTTGGGGGGGATTCTTTACATGAGAAAACAAATTGGAAAGTTCCCTTAAATTAGTTTTAATTTAATATTGGAATTTGGAAGGGAACAAAAAAATGTGTAAAACTAGTATTGAAAATGATATTTGAATAGGTATATATATAAGGGTAATTTAAAATAAATCAAACATGTTTATAAAAATAATATTATGTAAAAGGGAGAAAAATAAACAGAATTTCTAACAGAAAATTAATGAGGCAAGTATGAAAGATCTCTTTCCTCATGACAATATTCGCTCTATAATTGTAATTAACATAATAAATAATTAGATTAAGTCCATTAATTACATAACCAATAATTTTTTAATAGATATTTCATTCTCTAAAGTCTATTTATTATCTGTATTGGTTTATTTTTAATATATTTTCTTCTTAAGTCAGTTATTCGAGGTTGTTCGGTAATTTATTCTTAATAATTTCAGTTTGTTGACTATGGTCATATGTTTTGTAAAATAAATTCAATATATATATAATTTTAATTTTTTATTTCCATTATTATTTTATTTTAATGATACTTACATAGTTTTAATTGTTATCCCAAAATACACCCAAATTATGAATAGTTCATTGACATGTACTTTTAATTTTGTTAAAGTTACAACAACCATTTATTAATAATAACACATCTAGAGTGTGAAATATTATTATTCTATAATAATAATTAATTTATAAATATATTTATTATATAATAAAAAATTTATTAATGTCAGATATGTTATGTGGACTTGGAAAACAAAAAAAAATCATTTTGTGGAAGCGTTAGTATGGAAGTAAGCAAGGAAAAAACATTCATTTTCCATGGAATAGGAGGGGTAGGAAATGATATAATTATAAATTCATAATTATAATAAATGTTTAAGATTCAAATTAGTTAATTAAATAACCATCTTGAACCTTCCATTTAAGGTAGTAATGAAAATTTTAACACATCATTCATAGAGGCTACAATCCGTACAAACACATGATAATGTTTTCATTTTTCCCATTGATTTTAATGGAAGGTTTAAATTTTTTATTAAATTTCTACAATAAGACTTCATCATAGTGAAAATTCTTATGTTATTGTAAATTCATGGTTAGAGTTGGCCTGAGGGGTTTATAAGAAGGTAAGAACTAGAAATTAGGTTGATACCTCTCCCTTGGATGTTCTCTCATGGGTAACTAATTTAGGATACTTAGTTAGGAATTTTGGTCAGACAAAGGCTTTAAGATAATGGGGAGGGTGATTAAGAGATACTAGGGTAGAGTATTGTTAGTGAAAAAAATTTGGAATGAGTGTAGAAATAGAGAGGAGGTGATCTCCTTTTATAAGTAAAAAGAGTGGAATTATTGTAAAATCTCTTTAATTTTCAATAAATTCATTCCATTATTCAAAGAAAAAGGCTAAAAAATGGAAAAAATGGTGTTATAAAATAGATAAGGTTGATCATCCCCCACCATCCAATTTCAAACAAGATTTCTACAAATTTTAACTACATTAAACCATTTTTAACCAAATTTTCCCTTACCATGGTAACTCTATTTTCACCATGGATAACTCATTTTAATGGAATTTTTTTAATTGAAATCATTTAAAAATTTTAATCTTTTAATTTGAAATAAGAAATTAATTTTAAAAAATAAAATTTCTATGATTTATAGAAATTAATTTTACTATTAGAACATATAACCCATAATCTCTATTTCTTTAAAAAAATTCATTGTAATATTAAAATTTAATTGTGGGAAGATATTATAAATGAATTTTATTTTCAAGAAAAAATTAAATTTGTTTTAAAACAAATAAATGTTTTTTTATTTTAGAAAAAAAAAACGAGGTTCACCAAAAATACATTTATTTTAAAATAATGACCAAAATAGTATTTTAATTAAAAATAAATATTAAATATGTCCAAAATGTTAATAACATTATTTATAATTTCAACTCAATATTTTATAATTATCAAATTTTATTCATTATATAAATTTTCAATGTTTATAAATTTTATATTCAATATTCTATTATTAAAACACCTTGGTAAAAATTATATTTTTCAATATTCAACATAAAAAACAACTATTTTAAAAAATCCATAGAAAATAATCCTAAAATAATTTTCAAATTATTAATACAAAAATGGTTGTAATTTAATTACAGTCAACTTATATAATTGATAAAATTTTGTTTTAGATACAAGTTCTTCAAATATAATTTTTTTTGAAAATACATATTAAATAATGATATATATATATGTATATATATAATGTTCTAAATTAATGATATGGGATGTTAGTTTATATCATATATATTAACTTATAAGAAAAAAATATAAATTAATAAGGGAAATTTCTATATAAATAATTTTGGGGTTCTTACATTCTTCCCCCTTATGAAATTTTTTCCTTTCAACCACTGGGTGAAAAAATTGCAGGTACCTTTATTTTGTTATCTCATCATTTTCCCATTTCATGTAACAACCCATAAGTTTATCAATGTAATTTCCTCTATGATAAATGTTTTATATTTAGTTATGTTGTATAATGTTAATGAACCACTTGATGAATGTAACATCCCCAGCATGATAGCCACTATATATGGTGCCCCAAGCCAGGTTTTGACATGACCTCAGATGTTACATCCCAGGTAAATAGAGAATATTTAATTTTCATATTTATTAATATTTGTGAATAAAATATTAATATTACTTTATATGGTATGCTATGTTCGATGGCATACCCAATACACAACAACGAGTTTCTTTGAAGTCTTACGTCGCACACTAATAATATAATAATACTATTTTAAATAATAGTTAACACCTAGCCACTGTAATGGAGAGAATGAACAGAAATAACTAAAAAATGATTACATATGTTTGTTAAATATTTTAACATTTATACAATAAATTTTATAGGCTTAAAATTCAAATTAATCCAATTTTAAGAATAAATACTCTAATATTTTTTAAAAAGATTACTTTACCGCCTTTTGAAGGTGAATATTTTTTTAAATAAAACTTTTGGAAATTTTATAAGCTCTATTTGTAAAAATAATCTTATTCATTAGAATTGGGACATTGAAATTTACTTTGGATAAATTTTTGGTATTTTACTGACAATGTTCATTTTTTAAAGAATAGTTAAAAATACTGCATTTTACTTCAATACTACTTTTTCATCTAATTTAATTATATGGTTAGATTATGTGTTTAATTTTTTTAAGGTATAATTATAATATATTTTTACAATTAAATCCAATGGTGTTAATTAGAATTAATTTCACTTTGAAAATGGGCATAAACAAGTGTCAATCTTTTGATAAATATTGTTTCTTAAAAACACGCTATTTGTTTTGACAACAGGAATTAACTATATAATTTATTAATGAAAATTATATGTTTTTAATGTGTTAAAATTGAAATCATTTTTTAATTTGGAATATGAAATATATATTATGATGAATTTTTCGTATTTTTCTGATAATGTTCATTTTTTAATCAATAGTGAAAAATACAGCATTTTAATTCAAAACTGCCTTTTCATCCAATTTATTTATATATTTAGATTGTAATTTTAATTGTTTTTAAAGTATAATTGAATTTTGTTTTTATCACTTAATACAATTTTTTTCATTGGAAGTAATTTCACTTAGTAATTGGATGTAAAAACAAGTCAATCTTTTGATAAATTTTACTTCTTAAAAACCCGTCTTTTGTTTTGACAATGAGATTTACTTTTAAATTAATTACTACAATTTCTGTGTATTGAATTTGGTAAAATGGGTTCCAAATTTTTAATCATAAGTTACAAATTATGTAATTTTGAATCTTTTGTTTTTAGATATTATGAATAGTAATGACAGAAATTATCTTTAATTATCATGTTTAGCTAGTAATCGGGTAGTTAAGGGTAATAAAATAATATAATAAAAATATAAAATGACCCCAAAATGTGTCCTAATGATTTTGGTGGTGTCATGGGTGACCGTGGGATACCTTATGCCAAATTTGGGGCCCTATGGAATCACTTTAGTGAGATAGTGACTTTTTATCATATTATTTATTAAAAGAATGGAAATATAACAAAGGTTTGTATATCCTAAGTAAAACAATTTTAATTTCGTTTAAATAAATGATATATTTGGATATAAATAGTCACTGGAAATCTAAAAATATTTCCTAAATCATTCTATTTTTTTTATAATTTTTGGACATTAAATAAATTAATTTATTTATGACACCATGATGATGCAGTGATTACCTCATTAATGAACGGTTTAAATGAAATGAAAAGATAAGGTAAAATCAAAAACATACAATTGTATAAAACCAATTTTATGGATTTATTTATAACTCTTATCACCTTATACTATAAATATATCATTTTGGGACCTTTAAAATCCGAAAATCATTTTATAATAAAGTAACATTTCATGACTTTCCAAGAGTTCCCCTCCTCCCTCTTATAAAAGGCCCTCAACTCTACTCCCTACCCACACATATAATGCCCTTGGATCGTCCAAAATCTGATTATATTGTCTCTCCACATCCCTATATTACTCCTATAAGCCTCAGTTTAGGAATAATTCTTCCCAAGGAAGCCTTTGGGCTCATATCTAAAAGAGTTACCTGATTTAAAGGTAATGTCTTCTCTTATGTTCTTTTGTTTTATTTTGATTCTCCAACCCTTTAATCTATTTTCATTCCTTTCATTTGTAAAAAAACCAGTATATTAAATATAATATGATGTTTTTATGATAAGAATTTGATCTACACTTACACACACCTCCATCTAATGGTTAAAGAACATACTATTTATGCAGGTATCGAATTACTGCCTCACGAAACGATGATTGTTCAATATTCTTTTAACACCTCTCATGGTGGACATTATGATGTAACTTTATTTTATATATGTTATATATGGTATTTATTTTTCTATATGATTCTTTATTTTATATTTAAAACATAACTTTATGCTTTTCATGTTGTGAAAATTCGATAATTTCATATGAGAAGTGTGGACTACCGCCCCCTCAAGTGATGTGACTCGTTCATGAAATATGTGGAATGTATATAGAATCAAATTAATTAACTTATGTTACCTATATAATATATATATTATACTTTAATTATAATATATATATCTCTCATTTATTCTTAATTCTATTAATACAACAAATAAATGAATGTAGTGTTCATGCGTACGTACGGCCTACCATCTCAATGAACGGTGCATTTAATTTCTTTTTTCTCCAAATGTTATGGAATAGTATAAAATGAATATTTACTGGATATTTATGATATTTAAATAATTAATACTATTCTGGATATGGGGTACTTATAACTACGTGACCAATTATTTTTAAACAAGTTCATTTTTGACTCTTGTACCGAATATCGACAAAAACGTCTGATATTAACTCACATAATTAATTAATTATCATAACATTATAATATGTGAAATGAATTGAATAATAATATTTAAAATTGTTCCTTAAGAAATTATAAATTGACCAATGTTTATTATTCAGGAATATAAGGAAACGAACAAGACAAGCCGGACTTGAGGTAAGGGATCCAACCTCTCTCTTTCTTTTTAAGTAATATCTTTTATGTCATTTCTTTTAAGATCCTATTTCTTTTGTTGGGGGATGTTATTTTATATTCATATTAATTTAATTTTTATTTTAATATGATGATAGACCCGATTTGATCTCATCAATCCATTTTTTGGATGTTTTAAGTGGTGTCGTTAGGCTGCCGAGTTTTCATAAGGGATTTTTCATCTCACATTCATTTCTATGATATTCATGCTACATTTGACACTAGTTCCTTTTGTGTGGTGTGTGTAAAGACAATGATTGTATTATTTGTGTAATATACTTTAATTAATGGGTATTTACATCTTCATTGTATGACCCTTCTTTCATGGGATGTACGTTTGGAAAGTTACCCAAATCGGTAAGGGAACCTTTCACCCTCCGTTTTTTAAAATGCTTCTTTTGTTATGTCTTTAAATTCACATATTATTATGTTGGGATATGTTCTTATATGTACTTATTGATGTAAATGTTATGTCCATGCGATGAGATACCATTTTCTCTCTCATCGACTCATTTTCTAAATTTTAAAGTGATGTCGTTAGGCTGTCAAATTTTTGCAAGGGAACTTCTTAACCCAATTTCAATTCTTTGGCCTACACCTCTATTTCTTGATTATGTCGTACTATGAATATGTGTGGATGATATATGATTTTTTTAAACATAATATCATCTTATATTGGGTGTATTTATATTTTTCACACATAATTATATAATTGAATTATCCGTAATCTAAGAATATCAACTTTGTAAGGGACTTCATCTCAATCTCCTTTCTTTGAGGCATATTTTATTTTATACACAATGTTATTTTATATGGTGTATAAAACCCTTTGAATTTTACTTTTATTCAAAAAGAATATATTTATACAAAGCGTTTTACCAAAATACAAAAGGAATGTTTTGTCTTACGTATGCGGCGTCAATGACTTCTCCACCATTGTGACAATTATTTGAATTTTGGCTTCCTCTACAAAACATACCTTTTTTAAATGAAAAATAAATACCATGTTTTATTTTATTTATTTTGGTATTGAAAATGGTTTTGATAATTTTTTGATTATATCAATGTGTTGTATTGAAATCTTGTGATTGAAATGTGGAAATGTTATGTTTCTTTTATACATGTTTTATGTGATACGATTATGTTATGGTTCTTGGGAATTGTTTATGTAGATGGGTGGTTTCGTGATAAACTAAGGGTGGGTGAGCCCGTGATAGCTCTTCAATGCATTGGGTAACGCGAAGGAGTTAAACTCTAAGTTTTATTCAATGATATTTAGGGAATATACAGTGATGGGTATTCCAAACGTAACCATGAGGGTTACTCCATACATAAGAATGTTATGAATGCCTCCATTTACCTTTATGTATTATGATTTCTATGAGTTATACATAAATATTATGATTTTTAGAAGGTATATTATGATTGAATTTTATGGTTTCATTGATTTGTATTTATTGGCGGGTTAATGTTTCCTTTCATTATGTTATAACCCTTTCTGAGCTTTTTTATGCTCATCCCAAGTTTTTGAAAATTTTTTAACAGGTTATATGGAAGGGTAAGAGAAAGGAAGAATTCAAGAATATTTATATCCATAAAATAACTCTTGTTTTATTTAAGGATTTTTTAGTGTTGTGAAAAATCGGTTATAGTAGTAGTGTCTACTTTTTAGTCCTCTGAGATGTAATAGTTATGTCCTAATTCTCTAAAACTCTAAACCTGAAAATATCCTCAATGTGAATTATTCATATAATTCATGATTAAGTAATGTTTTA
This sequence comes from Viscum album, assembly GCA_963277665.1. Classification (NCBI taxonomy): domain Eukaryota; kingdom Viridiplantae; phylum Streptophyta; class Magnoliopsida; order Santalales; family Viscaceae; genus Viscum; species Viscum album. The sequence continues at coordinate 405,128,658 of OY728142.1, forward strand.
AGGCCGGGGCCTTATAGTTGGTATCATAGGTCGGTTTAGACAACTTTAGGGATTGGGAGTTTTTGTTAGACACATTGTTAGTCCCTATGTCTATTATTTCAGTTAAATCCTAGTTTTATAACTTTTTCAGATCATGGAAAGTCAGTTAAAAATGGACGTAGGAGGATCTCAAATGACATTCCTATCTCTTCCTGATGAGTTGTTTGAAATTATTATTGCAAAGTCATGTTCAGATTATTGTGAAACATTTTCTATCATACAGCTCACTTGTAAGAAGTTTTTTGAGATATCAAACACCCCCACTATACCTCAATATCATCGTGGATCATGGGTTGTATTTAATAAAATCCTTTTTTCACAATATTCTCATATTTTTAAGAAAGGTAAATCTTATCAAGGCATTTTCAAATATTTAACCTTATCTCAAGATTTTGAAGCATATTATGATTTTGAAAAAGGTGATGAAGAAGGTGACCCTTGCACAACCTATTTATATTTGATATAAAAATATAGTCTCTCAGCACATGCATGTAGTATTTTAAAAGGACCATTGATTGAAAGTTTCAACTCAAATTCGGTCAGACTATTTTATAAAAACCATGTTTTATCTGATTTTATGAAATTATATGTCATACATGATTATTTTCCAAAACTATTTTTCTGTGAACACCCATATGACCCAAGTTGTACAAGGTGTATTTGGATGAAGGAAGCAAATGATATAGAAGGATCCCTAAATCATTGTTGCAATGCATAGACCTTCTACCTACAAGAACAAGATGACGATGAAACCATATGGGAAACATGACAAAGGTATGTTGTTCTTTCTATTAATAATATTTTTATTTTATCTTTAGGGGGTGAAATAAAATAATGTAAAATTTATATGAGGCTTCATGAATTTAAATGTTGAGGTATTCATTTGTTGGGATGAAAATGAAAGGTATACAAAAAAATTTTAGTTTAAAACATGTTAGGGTTATTTTTGAGTCTTATAAAAAGGACAACCCGTAATATGGGTGACAACCTGTCACGTTAAGAAAGGCTATGGGAATCGAACCCACAACCGAAGGGAAACAAAGGTACATTGCCTACCACTAGCCTACGTGAAGTCCCCGGTTAGAATGACTTATTATATTTGGTTAAGTGATTTTATGGATAAAAAATAAGTTTATTTTCAGAAATTATATATTTGTTTGAACTTGATATCCTTAATATAAGAATACGATTTGGTGATTAAGTGATATATGTTATTTTGGAAGACGTTAACTCTTTTGGGTAACTTCATATGCTTAAGGGAAATAGAATACTATGGGATTTCATTTGTGGAGTAATGGCTGAAATTTTGGGAGGAATCTATGTTTTTATTATGCACATAAGGTGATTTGGGTTATTTATGGAAATGGTTAAACTGCCATAGAAAATATGTGATTAGGTTAATTACTTTTTAGTATGAGACTTTAAGAGAAGTCAATGTTATTTGGAGATAAATGTTAACATTTACCTTGGAAGACTGTGCGATTAAATCCTTCTGAGATTTGGGTTTCAATATTAGATTGGTATATTTCTGATGCATTTTAAGGGAAATTTTATATTGAATGGTGTTTTTTGAACATTGGGTTGTTTGAAAAACTTTGAAGATTAAGAGTAGTTTTCCTTTTTGTAAAAGATTTTTTTTTGGATTATCTGATCTTATATAAACAATTTTGGTTTTGGTTAAGGTCTAATGACATGGAAAATATATAGATCATCTTTTTTGAGTTATGTGATTCTCTGGAAGTTGATTATATTGCTCTTAATGTGAATAATTCATCCTGAATACTCATTGTTTGGAGAAAATATGAGTTATTGTAAGAAATCTAGTAAAATTTGAGATTCTACATGACAAGTAAGTATGTTTCCTTATGTTTTATTTAAGATCATAAATGAATTAATCAATGTAATGTAACTTAAAACAAAAACTTTGTTTGTTAAGGTTTCCTACTGGGGAATCAAATACCGTTGAACCCATCACAAGTTTGTGATTTTCTTTTGGTTAACTTTCTCCTAGACATGTTTTCAATCACTCTCTATCAGACCTTGATGGTTTGCTTTTTTCCTCAATATCCATGTTTTCATGGAATCCTAGTATCTGTTGTCTCAGGTGACCTTTGTACTTATCTTTATTTCATTTGAATTGATAGTTTTATTGACTCCTTTTCTAATGTGGGGCTTTGAATGATGTTTCTGAGCCCATTTTTTATTAAAATTGCAAGGACGCAATTCCCAATAGGGGATGAATGTAACATCCCATATAAATAAAGAATGTTACGTTTTCATATTTATTAGTATTTGTGAATAAAATATTAATATTACTTTAAAGGGGAATCTATGTTCTATGGCATACCCAATACGCAACAATGAGTTTCATTGAAATCTTACATCGCACTATAATAATATAATAATATTATTCTAAATAATAGTTAACGCCAAGTCGTTGTAATGGAGGGAATGAAAAGAACAAACTACCAAATTATAACATATGTTTTTTAAATATTTTAACATTTATCCAATAAATTTTATTGGCTTAAAATTTAAATGAATCCAATTTTAAGAATAAATACTCTAATATTTTTTTAAAAGATTGTTTTACCGCCTTTTGATGGTGAACCTTTTTTAAATAGAACTTTTGACAATTTTATAATCTCTATTTGTCAAAATAAACTTATTATTTATAATTGGGACATTGAAATTTACTTTGGATAAATTTTTGGTATTTTTCTGACAATGTTCATTTTTTAATGAATAGTGAAAAATTCTGCGTTTTACTTCAAAACTGCTTTTTCATCTAATTAAATTATATGGTTTTTTTATCTTTACAATTGTTTTAAAGTGTAATTAGAATATATTTTTACAATTTTATCCAATTTTGGTCATTAGAATTAATTTCACATTGAAAATAGACATAAACAAGTGTCAATCTTTTGATAGATAATGTTTCTTAAAAACACGCTATTTGTTTGGAAAACTAGAATTAACTATATAATTTATTAATGAAACTTCTATGTTTTGAATTTGGTAAAATGGACATAATTTTGGAATTTGGAATATTAAATATATATTAGGGTGAATCTTTGGTATTTTTCTGATAATGTTCATTTTTTTAATGAAAAGTGAAAAATACAGCATTTTAATTCAAAACTGCCATTTCATCCAATTTATTTATATAGTTATATTGTCATTTTAATTATTATAAAAGAATAATTTAATTATTTTCTGATCACTTAATATTATTTTGTTAATTGTAAGTAATTTCAATTTTCAATTGGATGTAAAAACAAGTCAATCTTTTGATAAATTTTACATCATAAAAACCCGTCTTTTGTTTTGACAACAGGATTTACTTTTAAATTAATTTCTAAAATTTTTTTGTTTTGAATTTTTTAAAATGGGTTCCAGATTTTTAATCAAGAGGTCCAAATTATTTAATTAATAATATTTTGTTTTTGATCATTATGAATAGTAACGACGGTAATTATCTTTAATTGTCGTGTTTAATTAGTAATCAGGAAGTTAAGAGTAATAAAATAATATCATAAAAATATAAAATGACCCCAACATATGTCATGATGATTTTGGTGGTGTCATGGCCGACCATGGGATACCTTGTGTCAACTTTGGGCCCCATGGAATCACTTTAGTGTGATAGTGACTTTTTATCATTTTATTTTTTTAAAGAAAGGAAATATAACAAAGGTGTGTATATCCTAAGTAAAACAATTTTACTTTCATTTAATTAAATGATCTATTTGACTATAACTAGTAATTGGAAATATAAAAAGATTTCCTACATCATGATATTTTTTTTATAATTTTTAGAGATTTAATTAATTTATTTATTTTTGACACCATGATGATGCAGTGATTACATCATTGATGAACGATTTAAATAAAATGAAAGGATAAGGTAAAATAAAAGACATAAACTTGTCTAAAACCGATTGGATGAGTGGATTTCGAACCCTTATCACCTTATCCTCGAAATATATCGTTTTTGAACCTTTAAAATCCGAAACTAATTTTATAATAAAGTAGCATTTCATGACTTTCCAAGAGTACCCCTCCTCCCTTTTATAAAAATACCCCACCTCTACCCCATTACCCACACCTATAAAGCCCTTGTATCGTCAAAAATCTAAAATTATTGTCTCTACACATCCGTCTATTACTCGTAGAATCCTCACTTTGGGAATAATTCTTCCCAAGGAATCCTTTGGGCTCAAATATAGAAGAGTTACCCGATTTCAAGGTAATGTCTTCTCTTATGTTCTTTTGTTTTATTTTTCTTCTCCAACCCCTTAAACTCTTTTAATTAATTTCATTTGTAACAAAACCAGTATATTCAATATACTAGTATGTTTTTATGATATGTATCCGAGCTACACTTACAGACACCACAATCTAATGGTTAAAGAACATACTATTTCTGTGGGTGGCGAATTACTGCCTCACGAAACAATGATTGTTCAATCTTCTTTTAACACCTCTCATGGTGTCCATTATGATGTAACTGTATTTTATATATGATATATATGGTATTTATGTTATCTATATTCTTCAGTATTTTATATTTAAAACATTACTTTATGCTATGCATGTTGTGCAAATGCGATAATTTCATTTGAGGAAGTGTGGACTACCACCCCCTCAAGTGATGTGACTCGTTCATGCAATACATGGAATGTATAAAGAATAAAATTAATGAACTTATGTGACCTATATAACATATATATTTTACTGGAATTATAATATATATCACTCTATTTTATTTTTAATTCCATTAATATGACAAATAAATGAAAGTTGCGTTCATGCGTACGTACGACCTACCGTCTCCATGAACGGTGCATTCCTTGTCTTTTTATCTCCAAATGTTATGGAATTGTATAAAATGAATATTTACTAGATATGTATGATAATTAATTCATTAATACTATTCTGGAGATGGTGTACTTATAACTACATGGACAATTCTTTCCAAACAAGTTCATTTTTGACTCATGTACCGAACACCAACAAAAACGTCTGATATGAACTCACATAATTAACTAATTATTATAACATCAAAATATGTGATATGAATTGAATAATAAACTTTGAATTAGGTCCTTAAGAAATTATAAATTGACCAAAGATTATTATTGAAGGATATAAAGAAACGAACAAGACAAGTCAGATTTGAAGTAAGGGATCGTACCTCTCTCTTTCTTTTTAAGTACTCTCGTTTATGTCATTTCTTTTAAGATGCTATTTCTTATGTTGGGGGATATTCTTTTATATTTATCTTATTTCATTTTTCATTTTCATATGATTAGAGACACTATTCAATCTCATCAATCCATTTTTGGATGTTTTTAGTGGCGTCGTGAGGCTGTCGAGTTTTTATAAGGGATTTTTCAGCTCACATTTATTTCTGTGAGATTCATGCAACATTTTCCAGTATTTCCTTTTGTGTGGTGTGTTTAATGCCCATTATTGTATTATTTGTTTAATATAATTTAATTAATGGGTATTTACATCTTTTTTTATGACCCTTCTTTCATGAGGTGTACTTTTCTAAAGTTACCCAAATCGGTAAGGGAACCTTTCACCCTCCTCTTTTTAGAAGACTTCATTTGTTTTTTTCTTTTAATTCACATATTATTATGTTGGGATATGTTCTTATATATCTTTATTGATGTAAATTTTATGTCCAAGTGATGAGATATCATTTTCTCTCTCATCAACTCATTTTATGAATTTTAAAGTGACGTCGTTAGGCTGTTAAATTTTTGTAAGGGAACTTCTTAACCTAATTTCAATTATTTGGGTTAAACCACTATTTATTGATTATGTCGTATTATGAATATTTTTGGATGAACTCTGATTGTTTTACACTTAATATCCTCTTATATTGGGTGTATTTATATTTTTCACACATAATTATGTAATTGAATTATCCTTAATCTAAGGATACTGACTTTGTAAGGGACTTTGTCTCGATCTCCTTTCATTGAGGCATATTTTGTTTTATACACAACATTCTTTTATATGGTGTATAAAACCCTTTGAATTTGACTTTTATTAAACAGTAATATTTTTATATGAAGTGTTTTACTAAATGAAAAAAGGAATGTTTTGTCTCACGTATGCGGCGACAATGACTTATCCGCCGCCGTGACCATTATTTGAGTTTTGGCTTCCTCTACAAGCCATAAATTTTTTTAAATGAAAAATAAATACCATATTTTACTTTTATTTTATTTTGGTATTGAAAATGGTTTTGATAATGTTTTGATTATATCAATGTGTCGTATTGATATCTTGAGATTGAAATGTAGAAATGTTATGTTTCCTTTATGCATGTTTTATGTGATACGATTATGTTATGGTTCTTGGGAATTTTTTATGATGACAGGTGGTTCCGTGATAAACAAAGGGTAGGTGAGCATGTGATAGCTCTCCAATGCATTGGGTAACGCAAAAGATTTAAACGCTATGGTTTTTCTGATGATGTTTAGGGAATATACTGTGATGGGTATTCCAAACGTAACCATGAGGGTTACTCCCAACATAAGAATGTTATGAATGCCTCAAGTTTCTATTATGTATTATTATTTTTATGAGTTATACATAAATATTATGATTTTCAGAAGGTATGTTATGATTGAATGTTATGGTTTCATTGATTTTTATTTATTGGTAGGTTAACGTTTCCCTTAATTATGTTATAACCCTTACTGAGCTTTTTATGATAATACAATGTTTTTGAAATGTTTATGCATAGGTTATAAGGAAGGGTAAGAGAAAGGAAGTATTCAAGAATATTTATATCAAGAAAAGAACTCTTGTTTTATTTAAGGATTTTTTTATTGTTGTAAAAAATAAGTTATAGTAGTAGTGTCTACTTTGTAATCCTTTGAGATGTAATAGCTATGTCCTAATTCTCTAAAACTATAAACCTGAAAAGATCCTCAATGTGAATTATTCATTTAATTCAAGATTAAGTAATTTTTTAAGGCCGGGGCCTTATAGTTGGTATCAGAGGTCGGTTTATACATCTTTAAGGATTGGGAGTTTTTGTTAGACATATGGTTAGTCCCTATGTCTATTATTTCAGTTAAATCCTTATTTTATAACTTTTTTGGATCATGGAAAGTCAGTTACAAATGGACGGAGGAGGATCTCAAATGACATTCCTATCTCTTCTTGATGACTTGCTTGCAATAATTATTGCAAAGTAATGTTCATATGATTGTGAAACTTTTTTTAGCATACAACTCACTTGAAAGCATTTGTTTGAGATATCAAACACCTCCATTGTGACTCGATATAAATGTGGATCATGGTTTTTATTTAATAAAATCCTATTTTCACAATATTATCATATTTTCAAGAAAGGTAAATATTATCAAGGCATTTTCAAATATTTTACCTTATCACAAGATTTTTAAGCATATTATGATTTTAGAAAAAGGTGAGGAAGAAGGAGACCCTTGGAAAACCTATTTATATTTGATATTAAAATATAGTCTCTCAGCACATGCTTATGGTATTCAAAAAGGACCATTGATTGAGAGTTTCAACTCAAATTTAGTCAGACTATTTTATAAAAACCATGTTTTATCAGATGTTTTGAAATTAAATGCCATACATGATTATTTTCCAGAACTATTTTTCTATGAACACTCATATGACCCAAGTGGTACAAGGGGTATTTGGATGAAGGAAGTAATGATTTTTAAGGATCCGTAAATCATTGGTGCAATGCATGGACCTTCTACCTACGAGAACAAGATAACGATGAAACCATATGGACACCATGATGAAGGTATGTTGTTATTTCTATTCGTAATAGTTTTATTTTATCTTTTGGGGTTGAAATAAAATAAAGTAAAATTTATATAAGGCTTCATGAATTAAAATGTTGAGGTATTAATGTGTTGGGATGAGAATGAATGGTATAAGAAAAACTTTGAGGTTAATACATGTTATGTTTATTTTTGAGTCTTTTAAAAAGGACAACCTGTACTATGGGTGACAACCCACTATGTTCGGCAAGACCATGGGAATCAAACCCACAACCGAAGGGAGACAAGGTTACATTTCTTACCACTGGCCTACGTGAAGTCCCTGGTTAGAATGAATTATTATTTTTGGTTAATTGATTTTATGGATAAAAAATATATTGATTTTTGGAACTTATGTTTTTTTTGAATTAGATATCTTTAATATAGGAATATTATTTGGTGATTAAGTGATAAATGTTATTTTGTAAGATTTTAACACTTTTGGGTAACTTTATATGCTTAAGGGAAATAGAATACTAGGGGATATTATATGTGGAGTAATGGTTGAAATTTTGGGAGGAATCTCTATTTTTATTGTGGACATAAGGTGATTTGGGTTATTTATGGAAATGATTAACCTTTCATAGAGAATATGTGATTAGGATAATTGCTTTTTAGTATGAGACTTTAAGAGTAGTCGATGTTATTTAGAGATAAATGTTAAGATTTACCGTGGAAGACTATGAGATTAAATCCTTATGAGATTTTGGTTTCAATCATAGGTTGTTTTATTTTTTATGAATTTTAAGGGAAATTTTGTATTGAGTGGTCTTTGTTGAACACTGGGTTGTTTGAAAATTTTTAGAGATTAAGAGTAGTTTTTCTTTTTATAAAAGATTATTTTTTTTTGGGATTATCTGATCTTATACAACAAATTTTGGTTTTGGTTAAGGTCTAAAGACATGGGAAATATATATTTCATCTTTTGTGAGTTATATGATTATCTACAAGTTGATTGTAGTGCTCTTAATGTGAACAAGTCTTCTTGAATACTCATCGTTTGGAGACAATATGAGTAATTATAAGAAATCTAGTAAAAGTGTAAAGTCTACATGACAAGTAAGTATGTTTCCTTATGTTTTAGTTAAGCACGTAAATGAATTCCTCAATGTAATGCAACTTAAAACAAAAATTTTGTTTATTAAAGTTTCCTACTGGGGAATCAAATAACATTGAACCCATCACAAGTTTGTTATTTTCTCGTGGTTAACATTCTCTTAGACATGTTTTCAATCACTCTCCATCAGAACTTGATGGTTTGTTTTTTCCCTCCATATCCATGTTTTCATGGAATCCTAGTATCTGTTCTCTTGGGTCACCTTTTTTACTTCTCTTTATTTCTTTTAAATTGATTGTTTTATTTACTCATTTTCCGATGCGGGGCTTTCAATGAAGTTTCCGAGCCCTTTTTTTTCAAAATTGCGAGGCCGCAATTCCCAATAGGGGATGAATGTAACATCCCATGTAAATAAAGGATATTACATTATCATATTTAGTAGTAGTTGTGAATAAAATATTAATATTACTTTAAAGGTGAATCTATGTTCTATGGTATACCCAATACGCAACAATGAGTTTCTTTGAAATTTTACGTCGCACACTAATAATATAATAATATTATTTTAAATAATAGTTAACGCCTTGTTGTAAGGGAGGGAATGAACAGAACAAACTACCAAATGATAACATATGTTTTTTAAATATTTTTACATTTATCCAATAAATCTTATTGGCTTAAAATGTAAACTAGTCCAATTTTAAGAATAAATACTCTAATATTTTGTAAAAAGATTGTTTTACTACCTTTTGATGGTGATCCTTTTTTTTAAATAAACTTTTGACAATTTTATAAGATATTTTTATCAAAATAAACTTATTATTTATAATTGTGACATTAAAATATACTTTGGATAAATTTTTGGTATATTTCTAACAATGTTTATTTTTTAATGAATAGTGAAAAATACTGCGTTTTACTTCAAAACCGCTTTTTCATATAATTTAATTATATAGTTATATTATCTTTTTAGTTGTTTTAAAGTTTAATTATAATATATTTTTACAATATAATCCAATGGTGGTCATTAGAATTAATTTCACTTTGAAAATAGACATAAACAAGTGTCAATCTTTTGATAGATATTGTTTTTTAAAAACACACTATTTATTTGGAAAACTGGATTTAACTATATAATTTATTAATGAAACTTATATGTTTTGAATTTGGTAAAATGGACATAATTTTGGATTTTGGAATATTAAATATATCATAGGCTGAATTTTTGGTATTTTTCTGATAATGTTCATTTTTTTAATGAATAGTGACAAATACAGCATTTTAATTCAAAACTGCCTTTTCATCGAATCTGTTTATATATTTAGATTGTAATATTAATTGTTTTTAAATTATAATTAAATTATGTTTTTATCTCTTAATACAATTTTTTTCATTGGATGTAATTTCACTTTTCAATTGGATGTAAAAATAAGTCAATCTTTTGATAAATTTTACTTCTTAAAAACCCATCTTTTATTTTGACAACGAGATTTACTTTTAAATTAATTGCTACAATTTTTGTGTTGTGAATATTGTAAAATGGGTTACACATTTTTAATCAGAATTTCCAAATTATTTAATTAAGAATCTTTTGATTTTGGACATTATGAATAGTGACGACGGTAATTATCTTTAATTATCGTGTTTAATTAGTAATCGGGTAGTTAAGGGTAATAAAATAATATCATAAAAATATAAAATTACCCCAACATGTGCCCTGATGCTTTTTTTGGTGTCATTGCCGACCATGGTATACCTTGTTCCAACATTGGGTCTCAATGGAATCACTTTAGTTTGGTAGTGACTTTTTTTCATATTATTTTTTTAAAGAAAAGAAATATAACAATGGTTTGTATATCCTAAGTAAAAATTTTTTAATTTCATTTAAATAAATGATCACTTTGACTATAAATAGTAATTATAAAGCTAAAAATATTTCCTACATCATGGTATTATTTATACAATTTTTATACATTAAATAAATTATTTTATTTATGACACCATGATGATGCAGTGATTATCTCATTAATGAACGATTTAAATAAAAAGAAGATATAAGGTAAAATCAAAGACATAGACATGTCTAAAACCTATTTTATATTTTTATTTCAAACCAATATCACCTTATCATAAAAATATATCATTTTGGGATTTATAAAATCCAAAAAGCATTTTATAATAAAGTAACATTTCATGACTTTCCAAGAGTGCCCCTCCTCCCTCTAATAAAAAGCCCCCACCTCTACCCCCTTACCGACACCTCTAAAGCCCCTGTGTCATCCAAACTATGCTCATATTGTCTCTAAAAATCCCTCTCTTACTCTTAGAAGCCTCACTTTGGGCATAATCCTTCCCAAGGAATCCTTCGGGCTCAAATCTAAAAGAGTTACCTGATTTAAATGAAATGTCTTCTCTTATGTTCTTTTGTTTTATTTTGCTTTTCAAACCCCTTAAAATCTTTAAATTTCTTTAATTTGTAACAACAATAGTATCTTCAATATTCTATGATATTTTTATGATAACGATTCTAGATACACTTAGACACACCTCCATCTAATGGTTAAAGAACATACTGTTTCTGTGGGTGGGGAATTACTGCCTCACGAAACGATGATTGTTCAATATTCTTTTAACACCTCTCATGATGGAAATTATGATTTCACTATATTTTATATATGATATATATGGTATTTATGTTTTCTACATGATTCTGTATTTTATATTTAAAACACACCTTTATGCTTTTCATGTTGGGAAAATGTGATAATTTCATTTAAGGAAGTGTGCACTACCGCCCCCTCAAGTAATGTGACTCATTCATGCAATAAATGGAATGTATAAATAATGAAATTAATGAAATTATGTGACCTATATAACATATATATTATACTGGAATTATATTATATATATCTCTCATTTATTTTTAATTCCATTAATATGACAAATATATGAAAGTAGCATTCATGCGTACGTATGGCCTACCGTCTCCATGAACGGTGCATTTCATTTATTTTTATCTCCAAATGTTATTGAATAGTATAAAATGAATATTTAATGGATATGTGTGCTATTAAAATCATTAATTCTATTCTGTAGATGGTGTACTTATAACTACATGGACAATTCTTTTCAAAGAAGTTCATTTTTGACTCATGTACCGAACATCGATAAAAACGTCTGATATGAACTCACATAATTAACTAATTATTATAACATTATAATATATTATATTAATTGATTAATAAAATATAAATGAGGTCCTTAAGAAATTATAAATTGACGAATGTTTATTATTCAGGAATATAATGAAACGAACAAGACAAGTCGGACTTGAGGTAAGGGATCCTACCTCTCTCTTTCTTTTTAAGCACTCTCTTTTATGTAATTTCTTTTAAGATCCTATTTATTATGTTGGGGGATGTTATTTTATATTACTCTTACTATAATTTTTATGTTCATACAATGAGAGATCCTATTTGATCTCATTAATCCATTTCTTGGATGTTTTCTACATGATTCTGTATTTTATAATTTTTATGTTCATAAAATATTAATATGACTTTAAAGGGGACGCTATGCTCGATGGCGTACCCAACACGCAACAACGAATTTCTTGGGAATCTTACGTTGCACTCTAATAATAAAATAATATTATTTTAAATGGTAGTTATCATGTAGTCGTTATAATGGCAGGAATGGATATAAATAACTAAAATATGATTATATATGTTTTTTAATGTTTTTACATTTATCCAATAAAAGCTAAAGGCTTAAAATACGGAAAGAATTAAATTTTAGATGTATATGCCCTAGTTTTCCCTAAAGGTTCACTTATTGCCTTTTAATGGAGAACTGTCATTAAATATAGTTTTGATCACTCTTATACATTCTTTTGGACCAAATAAAACTCTTATTAAGAATCGGGACATCAAATTTTACTTTGTGTAATTTTTTGGTATTTTTCCGATAAAGTTAATTTTTTAATGAATAGTGTAGAATGTTGTGTTTTAATTCAAAACCTCTTTTTAATCTAATTTATTTATATGATTAGATAATATTTTGAATTGGTTTTAAAGTGAAATTAGAAAATATTTTTACCATTAAATCCAATAGTGGTCATTGGAATTAATTTCACTTTGAAATCAGACTTAAACTAGTGTCAATCTTTTGATACTTATTGTTTTATAAAAACACGCTATTTGCTCTGACAGCGGGAATTAATTATTAAATTAATTGATGTGACTAATATGTTTTGAATTTTGTAAAATAGACGTCATTTTTGAATTCGGAATATCAAATATAGCTTAGGGTGAAGTTTTGGTAATTTTCTGAAAAACTTCAATTTTTGATGAATAGTGAAACCACTAAGTGGTACTTATAAAAACTGATTTTTCATTTAAATGAAATTTTTCCATAATTGTGTTTTGATTTTCAAAAAATCCTACATACATGGTTGTCATTAAGAAGTAAAATGTGGTTCAATGAGATTAAAATAATTTTTTGGTGAATAGTAACTTATTAAGTTTTTAATCGCGATTAGTAGTAATTAGTGTAGTTTAAGGTATAAATAATTATTTAATGATATTAAATGACCTAGAAACATGTCCCAACCTTATTGGTTGTGTCATGGCCGACCAAGACAATCCATGGGTCAACTTGGGTACCCCATGGATCCACTTTTGTTGGGAAATGACATAAATTACTTTTTATTTAATGTTAAAGTGAAAATGACACAAACATAATATGTTTTACAAAAACAATTTTTAAGTGGGGTTATAAAAGTAAAAAGTTTGATTATTAATAGTCATTGGAAAGATAAAACGATTTCCTATATCATAGTATTTTTTTTATAATTTTTAGACATTAAAGAAATTAAATTATTTATGACATAATAATGATGCAGCGATGACATCATTATTTGACGATTTAATTAAAATGGAAAGATAAAGCAAAATATACAACCTAAACATGGCCAAAACCAATTGGATGAGTGGCATTCGATTCCTTATCACCTTATACATGAATTATACCAATGTGGGACCTGTTTAAACCGAAACACATTTTCAAATAAAGTAATATTTCTTACTTTCCAAAAGTGCCCCTCCTCTCCTCTTATAAAAGGCCCCCACCTCTACCTCTTTTCCCACACCCCTCAAGCCTTTGGCTCGGCCAACCCCTGACCATTTACTCTCTCCACATCCCTCTACTCATACTAGAGGATTCCCTTTGGGTAGAATCCTTTCAAAGGAAGCCTTTAGGCTCAAATCAAAAGGAGTTACACTTTTAAAGGTAATTGTTTCTCTCATGTTCATTTGTTTTATTTTGCTTCTCCAACCCCCTAAAATATTTTTATTTATTTTTTTGTAACAACACCAGTATCTTCAATATACTTGGATGTTGTTATAAGATTTATTCGAGCTACACTCTCACACAACTACATCAAATGGTTAAAGAACATACGGTTTCCGTGGATGGTGAAATTCTGCCTCCCGAAACGATGATTGTTCAATACTCATTTAACACCTTCAAAGGTGGCCATTATGATGTCACTATTTTTATATATGATATATAATATGTTTATGTTTTATTTATGATTCTGTATTTTTCATTTTTGGCTTACCTTTATGGCTTCCATTATGGGTATACGCGATATCTTCATTTAAGGAAGTGCGGACTACCGCCCCCTCAAAGTGATTTGATTCGTTAAATTCCATATGTGGGATGTATAAAGGATGGAAATATGATATTATATATGATATTATACTGTAATTATAATATACCTTTATATAATTATTATTCCATTCTATAAAATATGAAATAGAAATGAAAGTAGCGTTCATGCGTACGTACGGCTTACCGTCTCCATGAACGGTGCATTTCATTTCTTACCTCTAAATGATTATGTAATGTTATAAATGCATGCATGTACTGGATATATATGAAATATATGATATCTAAATAATGAATACAATTCTGGATATAATAAACATTTGGCCACACGAACAACGTGTAATTGTAAGAAGTCCACTTTCGATTTAAGAACCAAATATCGGCAAAACAAATATTATTAACTTAAATGATTACATAATGTGTATGACATGGTAATAAGTGGTATAAAAGTAATAATGAACTTGAAAAAGGTTCTTAAGGAATTATAAATTAACTCAAGTTCTTTATTCCGGAGATTAAAGAACGATCGAGTCAAGTCGGACCCGAGGTAAGGGATCCTACACCTCTCTTTCTTTTTAAGTACTCTCCTCTATGTCACTTCTTTTAAACTCGTCCTTGCAATGTTGGGGGATTTTTTTTATATTCCACTTGCTGTAAATTATATTGTAATATGATGGGATACTCTATTTGATCTCATCAATCCATATTCGGAAGTTTTATGTGGCGTCGTTAGGTTGTCGTGTTTTCGTAAGGGATTTTTCATCTCACTTTTATTCCCGAGAGATTTATGCTACATTTGCCACAATTTCCTTTGAGTGGTGTATGTACTGCCATTATTCTACTCTTTGTGTAATATACTTTCATTTATGAGAATTTACATCAATTATTTATTGCCCTTCTTTCATGGGGTGTATGTTTTGAAAGATACCCAAGTCGGTAAGGGAACCTTTCACCCTCCTCTTTTTAAAAGACTTCTTTTGTTGGGTCTTTTAATTTACATGTTGTTATGTTGGGATATGTTCTCATATATCCTTATTGATGTAAATTTTATGTCCATGTGATGAGGTACAATTTTTATCTCTCATCAACTCATTTTAATGTGATGCCGTTAGGCTGTCAAGGGAACTTTTTAACCCAATTTCGATTTCTTTGGGTTCAACATGTAGTCATTGAATATGTCATCCATTGAATATGTGTGAATGACCTTTTATTGTTTTACACTTAATATCCACTTATATTGGGTGTATATATATTTTTCACACATATTTTTGAGATTTATTTGTCCTTAATTTAAGGATACCTTCTTTATAAGGTATTTCATCACATTTGACATTTCTATTGAGGGTTCATTGTTGTTATGCACCAATTCACCCTTATATGGTGTATATACTATCCTTTGGAGTATTATATCATGAATCCTTTTATTCTCATGATATTATAAAGTTCTGACTAAATGTTATTCCTCGATTATTGTACTCAAGTGTCTCTAATTTTGGTAAACCCCCTTTAACCAAAATATCGTTTTAAATGTTTTAATTATTTGTTCTTATTAATATACATGTTTTCAAAATGGTTTTAAGGATTTATTTATATGGATATTAATGGTTTAAAATGTTTAAAGCTTCAAGGTGGTATGGGACACTTTGATTCAAAAATCTCTTTATTAAATGTTTTAAATGGTTTTGGAAATGGTTTCTTTTTGAATGGATTCATTATTTCAATATCCTAAAATGTTATATTGTGATTGAAATGTGGAAATGTTATGTTTCCTCTATTCATGTTTATGTGATACGATTATGTTATGGTTCTTGGGCATTGTTATGTAGAACGGGTGGTTCCGTGATAAACCAAGGGCGGGTGAGCCCGATATAGCTCTCCAATGCATTGGGTAACGCGAAGGAGTGAAACGTTAAGGTTTCTCCGAAGAGATTTTAGGGAATATACTGTGATGGGTATTCCAAATGTAACCAAGAGGGTTACTCCCTACGTAAGAATGTTATGAATGCCTCAAGTTACCTTTATGTCGTATGTTTTATATGATTTATTCATGATTTGATATGCCTATGTTTTATGGGTAAAGTATGATTTCATTCTTATGTATACATGTACTCATGTTTCCTTCCCATATTTTTTTATCCCTTACTGAGCTTTTTATGCTCATCCCAAGTTTTTGAAATGTTTTCCACAGGACAAGGGAAGGGTACATGATGTGATGATAGTGTCAAGGATGTGTCAAGAAAGAATCCATGTTTTATTTTAAATATGTTTCTGTTGATGGGAAGAATGAATACTATCTTTTATGTAACCACTTTGTTTAAATGTGGAATGTAATGCAAGTTTCATGATCTAATTCTCTAAAACTCTAAACCTGAAAAGATCCTCAATGTGAATTATTCATTTAATTCAATTTTATGTATGTTTTAAGGCTAGGGCCTTATAGTTGGTATCAAAGGTCGGTTTAGATAACTTTAGAGGTTAGGGTATTCTTTAAGCATAAGTGACATTACAATAATGGTTAGGATTTCAGAAAGAGTCTCAGTTTTAGATAAAGTGAATGAGTAAGTGTATCATAGTGTTTATCTTCCTCATTAGTACATGATGGTTTTGTTGATATACTCACACTAACCTTTTTGGTTTTAGTAAATGGCTGGATCTAGCAGGCACCAAAGTAACAGTGGATGTGAAGGAAACTGTGACAGTTTTTTGAGCAAGCAACTGAATGATATGGGAGCTGTAATGAGAAACTTTTGATTATCCTCAACCATCTATCTGGAGTCATGATTGACCACCTAAACTTGGAGATTTCTCTAAGGCATCATATATGAAAGAAACAAATCCCTACGGAAGTACAGGTAATAATCATAAAGGTAAGTGTGTTCAAAAACCTATGTGTCAAAGATGTGGAAAGAAACACCTAGGAAAATGTTTCAAAGGGACAGAAATATGCTATAGATGTGGAAATGAAGGTCATAGAGCAAGAACCTGCCATGGAAAAAGGAAGCATCCAGTTGACTCGAGGAAAGGGAAAGAAGTTCTTTCTGAGGGATCAATTGAATGTTTTAAATGTGGTGTGCATGGTCATTATGCAAACACATGTCCTATGAAGAAGTTTCGTGAATGGGGTCACCAAGAGCGTACCAATATTCGTTTACCAATACCTAATGCCATTCCAATTGAGGATGAAGAAACTGACAATGACCAATCAAAGGTATGTACTATTTTATGACTATTGTTTTCCTATTTTGGAATCTTAGGATATGATTCATGATTTTGTTTGTAGGAAAGAGGTATTTCGGAATAGGTTGGAAAGTAATGGATAATGGATCATGAAGAATGTTGAATGAGTAAGATGTCAACATATAAGGGCTTCAAGAGTTATGGTGAAATTCTTAAGAGTATCAAGTCTCTTTTGATGATGGGGTTACATTAGAAGACTTTTTATATTATGTGTAACCCTGATGTTTAATATAGGCAAATTTATCCAAGGAATAGTTATCTTTTCTTTTGTGGACATAGTTATAAAGAACCATTTGGGTTTATATGATCCTTACTTTTGAGGTAATTATGGGTTACTAAATGTTATAATTGAAGTGAAAGGCATGAGATAAAATTGAGGTTAAAATATGTTATGATTATTTTTGAAGATTTTATCTCGTTTTGGGGAATGTTTTGAGAATTATATAGTTTTGGAAAAAGGACAACACGCAGACCGTGTGACATCCCGTCAAATCAGGACAAAGCTGCGGGAATCGAACCCACAACCAAAGTGCGACTTGTATTTATCGCCTACCACTGGACTACATGAAGTCCCTGGTTAGTTTGAATGATTCTTTCTAGTTATATGATTTTATGAATTAGGAGTAAGATGATTTTGGGTTATTTATGAAAATGATTAACCTATCATAGAGGATATGTGATTAGGTTAATTACTTTTCAATACGAGACTTTAGGAGCAACTAATGTTGTTTGGAGATAAATGTTACGATTTAACTTGGAAGACTATGTGACTAAATCCTTCAAATATTTGGGTTTCAATATTATATTGGTTTACTTTGAAGAATTTTATGGACAAATTGTTTATCGGATGGTCCTCGTTGAACTTTGTGTTTTTTGGACAAATTTTGAGATTAAGAATAGATTTTCTTTTTATAAAGGGTTATCCTTTTCTGGATTATCTGACCTTGTACTAACCTTTTTGGTTTTGGTTATGGTTAAGGTCTAATGATATGGGAAGTATATAGTTCTCTTTTCTGGATTAGGTGATTCTCTAGAAGTTGTTTATAGTACTCTTAATGCGAACAAGTCTCCCTAAATACTCGTCTTTTGGAAAAAATATGAGTTTGACTAAGGAATCTAGTAAAAGTTGAAAGTCAACATGATAAGTGATTATGCTTCCTTATGAATAAATTCCTCAATAAAAAGTAACTTAAAACAAAAATGTTGTCTATTAACTTTTCCTACTGGGGAATCGAATACCATTTAACCCATCACAAGTTTGTGATTTTCTCGTTGTTAACTTTCTTCTAAACATGTTTTCTATCACTCTCCATTAGAAAATGACCCTATGTTTTCTCCTCCATGTCCATGTTTTCCTACATGGAGTCCTAGTATGGGTTAACTCAGGTGACCTCTGTGCTTATCTTTCTTTATTTTAAAGTGATTGTTTTACCGACTCTTGTTCCGATGTGGGACTTTCAAGGATGTTTCCAAGCAAAATTTTAAAATTGCGAGGACGCAATTCCCAAAAGGGGGGAAGGATGTAACACCCCAGGTAAATAAAGAATAGAAATTTTCATATTTATCCATATTTTTGAATAAAATATTAATATGACTTTAAAGGGGACGCTATGCTCGATGGCGTAGCCAACATGCAACAACGAGTTTCTTGGGAATCTTACGTTGCACTCTAATAATAAAATAATATTATTTTAAATGGTAGTTAACATGTAGCCGTTATAATGGCGGGAATGGATATAAATAACTAAAATATGATTATATATGTTTTTTAATGTTTTTACATTTATCCAATAAAAGCTAAAGGCTTGAAATACGGAAAGAATTAAATTTTAGGTGTATATGCCCTAGTTTTCACTAAAGGTTCACTTATCGCCTTTTAATGGAGAACTATCATTAAATATAGTTTTGATCACTCTTATACATTCTTTTGGACCAAATAAAACTCTTATTAATAATCGGGACATCAAATTTTACATTGTGTAATTATTTGGTATTTTTCCGATAAAGTTAATTTTTTAATGAATAGTGTAGAATGTTGTGTTTTAATTCAAAACCTCTTTTTAATCTAATTTATTTATATGATTAGATAATATTTTGAATTGGTTTTAAAGTGAAATTAGAAAATATTTTTACCATTAAATCCAATAGTGGTCATTGGAATTAATTTCACTTTGAAATCAGACTTAAACTAGTGTCAATCTTTTGATACTTATTGTTTTATAAAAACACGCTATTTGCTCTGACAGCGGGAATTAATTATTAAATTAATTAATGTGACTAAAATGTTTTGAATTTTGTAAAATAGACTTCATTTTTGAATTCGGAATATCAAATATAGATTAGGGTGAATTTTTGGTAATTTTCTGAAAAACTTCAATTTTTGATGAATAGTGAAACCACTAAGTGGTACTTATAAAAACTTATTTTTCATTTAAATGAAATTTTTCCATAATTGTGTTTTGATTTTCAAAAAATCCGACATAAATGGTTGTCATTAAGAAGTAAAATGTGGTTCAATGAGATTAAAATAATTTTTTGGTGAATAGTAACTTATTAAGTTTTTAATCGCGATTAGTAGTAATTAGTGTAGTTTAAGGTATAAATAATGCTTTAATGATATGAAATGACCTAGACACATGTCCCAACCTTATTGGTTGTGTCATGGACGACCAAGACAAGCCATGGGTCAACTTGGGTACCCCATGGATCCACTTTTGTTGGGAAATGACATAAATTACTTTTTATTTAATGTTAAAGAGAAAATGACACAAACATAATATGTTTTACGAAAACAATTTTTAAGTGGGGTTATACAAGTCCAAAGTTTGATTATAAATAGTAATTGGAAAGATAAAACGATTTCCTATATCATAGTAATTTTTTTATAATTTTTATACATTAAAGAAATTAAATTATTTATGACATAATAATGATACAGCGATGACATCATTATTTGACGATTTAATTAAAATGGAAAGATAATGAAACATATACAACCTACACATGGCCAAAACCAATTGGATGAGTGGATTTCGATGCCTTATCACCTTATACATGAATTATAACAATGTGGGACCTTTTGAAACCGAAACAAATTTTCAAATAAAGTAATATTTCTTACATTCCAAAAGTGCCCCTCCTCTCCTCTTATAAAAGGCCCCCACCTCTACCTCTTTTCCCACACACCTCAAGCCTTTGGCTCGGCCAACCCCTGCCCATTTACTCTCTCCACATCCCTATCCTCATACTAGAGGATTCCCTTTGGGAATAATCCTTTCAAAGGAAGCCTTTAGGCTCAAATCAAAAGGAGTTACACTTTTAAAGGTAATTGTTTCTCTCATGTTCATTTGTTTTATTTTGCTTCTCCAACCCCCTAAAATATTTTTATTTATTTTTTTTGTAACAACACCATTATCGTCAATATACTAGGATGTTGTTATAAGATTTATTCGAGCTACACTCTCACACAACTACATCAAATGGTTAGAGAACATACGGTTTCCGTGGATGGTGAAATTCTGCCTCCCGAAACGATGATTGTTCAATACTCATTTAACACCTTCAAAGGTGGCCATTATGATGACACTATTTTTATATATGATATATAATATGTTTATGTTTTATTTATGATTCTGTATTTTTCATTTTTGTCTTAACTTTATGGCTTCCATTATGGGTATACGCGATATCTTCATTTAAGGAAGTGCGGACTACCGCCCCCTCAAAGTGATTTGATTTGTTAAATACCATATGTGGGATGTATAAAGGATGGAAATATGATATTATATATGATATTATACTGTAATTATAATATACCTTTATATAATTATTATTCCATTCTATAAAATACGAAATAGAAATGAAAGTAGCGTTCATGCGTACGTACGGCTTACCGTCTCCATGAACGGAGCATTTCATTTCTTACCTCTAAATGATTATGTAATGTTATAAATTCATGCATGTACTGGATATATATGAAAAATATGATATCTAAATAATGAATACAATTATGGATATAATAAACATTTGGCCACACGAACAACGTGTAATTGTAAGAAGTCCACTTTCGACTTAAGAACCAAATATCGGCAAAACAAATATTATTAACTTAAATAATTACATATTGTGTATGACATGGTAATAAGTGGTATAAAAGTAATAATGAACTTGAAAAAGGTTCTTAAGGAATTATAAATTAACTCAAGTTTATTATTCACGAGATTAAAGAACGATCGAGTCAAGTCGGACCCGAGGTAAGGGATCCTACACCTCTCTTTCTTTTTAAGTACTCTCCTCTATGTCACTTCTTTTAAACTCATCCTTGCAATGTTGGGGGATTTTTTTTTATATTCCACTTGCTTTAAATTATATTTTAATATGATGGGATACTCTATTTGATCTCATCAATCCATATTCGGAAGTTTTATGTGGCGCCGTTAGGCTGCCGTGTTTTCGTAAGGGATTTTTCATCTCACTTTTATTCCCGTGAGATTTATGCTACATTTGCCACAATTTCCTTTGAGTGGTGTATATACTGCCATTATTCTACTCAGTGTGTAATATACTTTCATTTATGAGTATTTACATCAATTATTTATTGTCCTTCTTTCATGGGGTGTATGTTTTGAAAGATACCCAAGTCGGTAAGGGAACCTTTCACCCTCCTCTTTTTAAAAGACTTCTTTTGTTGGGTCTTTTAATTTACATGTTGTTATGTTGGGATATGTTCTCATATATCCTTATTTATGTAAATTTTATGTCCATGTGATGAGATACAATTTTTATCTCTCATCAACTCATTTTAATGTGATGCCGTTAGGCTGTCAAGGGAACTTTTTAACCCAATTTCGATTTCTTTGGGTTCAACATGTAGTCATTGAATATGTCATCCATTGAAAATGTGTGAATGACCTTTTATTGTTTTACACTTAATATCCACTTATATTGGGTGTATATATATTTGTCACACATATTTTTGAGATTTATTTGTCCTTAATTTAAGGATACCTTCTTTATAAGGGATTTCATCACATTTGACATTTCTATTGAGGGTTCATTGTTGTTATGCACCAATTCACCCTTATATGGTGTATATACTGTCCTTTGGAGTATTATATCATGAATCCTTTTATTCTCATCATATTATAAAGTTCTGACTAAATGTTATTCCTCGATTATTGTACTCAAGTGTCTCTAATATTGGTAAAACCCCTTTAACCAAAATATCGTTTTAAATGTTTTAATTATTTGTTCTTATTAATATCCATGTTTTCAAAATGGTTTTAAGGATTTATTTATATGGATATTAATGGTTTAAAATGTTAAAAGCTTCAAGGTGGTATGGGACACTTTGATTCAAAAATCTCTTTATTAAATGTTTTAAATGGTTTTGGAAATGGTTTCTTTTTGAATGGATTCATTATTTCAATATCCTAAAATGTTATATTGTGATTGAAATGTGGAAATGTTATGTTTCCTTTATTCATATTTATGTGATATGATTATGTTATGGTTCTTGGGCATTGTTATGAAGAATGGGTGGTTCTGTGATAAACCAAGGGCGGGTGAGCCCGATATAGCTCTCCAATGCATTGGGTAACGCGAAGGAGTGAAACGTTAAGATTTCTCTGAAGAGATTTTAGGGAATATACTATGATGGGTATTCCAAATGTAACCAAGAGGGTTACTCCCTACGTAAGAATGTTATGAATGCCTCAAGTTACCTTTATGTCGTATGTTTTCTATGATTTATTCATGATTTGATATGCCTATGTTTTATGGGTAAAGTATGATTTCATTCTTATGTATACATGTACTCATGTTTCCTTCCCATATTTTTATATCCCTTACTGAGCTTTTTATGCTCATCCCAAGTTTTTGAAATGTTTTCCACAGGACAAGGGAAGTGTACATGATGTGATGATAGTGTCAAGGATGTGTCAAAAAGAATCCATGTTTTATTTTAAATATGTTTCCGTTGATGGGAAGAATGAATACTGTCTTTTATGTAACCACTTTGTTTAAATGTGGAATGTAATGCAAGTTTCATGTTCTAATTCTCTAAAACTCTAAACCTGAAAAGATCCTCAATGTGAATTATTCATTTAATTCAATTTTAAGTAAGTTTTAAGGCTGGGGCCTTATAACCGAGTTTTCATAAGGGATTTTTCATCTCACTTTTATTCCCGTGATATTCATGCTACATTTCCCACTATTTCCTTTTGTGTGGTGTGTGTACTGCCCATTATTGTATTTTTTGTGTAATATAATTTAATTAATGGGTATTTACATCTTCATTGTACGACCCTTCTTTCATTGGGTGTACGTTTTGAAAGTTACCGAAATCGGTAAGGGAACCTTTCACCCTCCTTTTTTTAAAAGACATATTTTGTTATGTCTTTGCATTCACATATTATTATGTTTGGATATGTTATTATATATCATTATTGATGTAAATTTTATTTCCAAGTGATGAGATACCATTTTTTCTCTCATCAACTCGTTTTCGGAATTTTAATGTGACGTCGTTAGGCTGTCAAATTTTTGCAAGGGAACTTCTTAACCCAATTTCAATTATTTGGGTTAAACCTATATTTCTTGATTATATAATACTATGAATATGTTTGGATGTAATCTGATTGTTTTACACATAATATCCTCTTATATTATATGTATTTATATTTTTCACACATAATTATATAATTGAATTATCCTTAATTTAAGGGTACCATCTCTTTACGGGACTTTGTCTCAATCTCTTTTCATTGTGGAATATTTTGTTTTATACACAACGTTCTTTTATAAGGTGTGTAAACCCCTTTGTATTTTAGTTCTATTCAAAAGGAATATTTTTATACGAAGCATTTTACTAAATGAAAAAAGGAATGTTTTGTCTTAAGTATGTGGCGACAATGACTTCCCTACCGCCGTGACCATTATTAGAGTTTCGACTTCCTCTATAAGCCATAACTTTTTTAAAATGAAAAATAAATACCATGTTTTTGTTTTATATTATTTTGTTATTGAAGTTGTTTTTGATAATGTTTTTGTTATATCAATGTGTTTTATTGATATCTTGTGATTGAAATGTGGAAATTTTATGTTTCCTTTATGCATGTTTTATGTGATACGATTATGTTATGGTTATTGGGAATTGTTTATGAAGATGTTTGGTTCTGTGATAAACTAAGGGCGGTGAGCCCGTGATAGCTCTCCAATGCATTGAGTAACACAAAGGAGTTAAACTCTAAGGTTTATCCGAAGATATTTCAGGAATATACTGTGATAAGTATTCCAAATGTAACCATGAGGGTTACTCTCTACGTAAGAGTGTTATGAATTTCTAAAGTTACCCTTATGTCTTATGATTTCTATGAGTTATACATAAATATTATGATTTTCAGAAGGTATGTTATGATTGAATGTTATGGTTTCATTGATTTGTATTTATTGGCAGGTTAATGTTTCCTTTCATTATGTTATAACCCTTACTAAGATTTTTATATTCATACAAAGTTTTTAAATTTTTTTTCACAGTTTATAAGGAAGGTTAAGAGAAAGAAAGTATTCAAGAAGATTTATATCAAGAAAATAACTCTTGTTTTATTTATGGATTTTATTTTTTGTTGTGAAAAATCAGTTATAGTAGTAGTTTCTACTTTGTAATGCTTTGAGATGTAATTGTTATGTTCTAATTCTATAAAACTCTAAAACTGAAAAGATACTCAATGTTAATTATTCATTTAATTCAAGATTAAGTAATGTTTTAAGGATGGGCCTTATATTAGACACGCCTCCATGCATACCAAAGGCTTCTAACTAGTAGTGAGGGTCAAATGTGTTATTTGGGAAGACTATACCCTCTTTCTGAGAAAAATCCATAATATATAATCATAATAAATTAAGGAAATGGTATAACCAATGAACAAACAAAATAAATAAAGATAAAGAATTCCCAAAACGTGTTCTGACTCCATGTTCAGATCCCTCATCCATGCACATCCCATTCCCAATCAACCATCTAGTATAGAGTGTGTTCCCTTGTCCCGACTTGCAATATTAATGTCTACTCAGGTACCCAATGGTGGCCTCAGCAAGGTGTGATTACATATTAGTAGGCAACCACCAATTATTTCTAAAAAATATCTTGTCTAAATAGACAATTCATGCAAGTAGTAAATAAACCAAAAGATAAACATACGGTAAATTGTGTATGATTTGTTAACAAAGATCACTTAAACAATTTCTATCATTTATCCAATGGATTATTCATTTTAATCAATTTAACTTCATCCTATTATAGAAAAATAAACAATGCATAAGGGTAAGATTCAGGTTCCCTACATCAGTAATGAATTACCTACAAAATCACTTCATAACACTTACCTTGGAGCCTTAGTCTAGGTAGTATGATCACATGCAACTGTTAGGGGAATATAGCCTCAATCAAACATCTATAACCCATGAATAAAAGGGGGAGGGGTTTGTAGACTTAGTATAACTTGTCCTATGGGCATATAACCTCAAGTCTAATACCCCATACATACCACCAAGCCATGTTAACATTATTCGTTAATCGTTTACTACATATACCACTTCAAAAATCACAACCATTGAATAAAAAAACCATTTAAAATTGATATTTTAATCAAAACATAAATAATATACAAGCCTTAAACCATTAACACACTTACCATTTACAATTCACTACTCATTAAGTCATTCATATTATTTTAAAATCCCCTTTATGAAATGTCATCAATTAAACATAATTACTTCAATGTCATTTCACAATTGATGTTAACAGACCAAAAAAAAAATATATATATATTCTTCCATAAACTCATATAAACATAATAAACATAATTATCACTAGTTTTATCTCAAAGAAACTTCAAATTTACATTCCCTTTCCTAGACCTATGTTAAAAAATACAAAACACCCCATGTGTTTCCTCTGTCATGATCTAGAAAGCCTCAATGCAACCCATGGGGATCATGAGGCATACAATCCATCATTTAATATACCAATTTATCATTTATCACTATGGGTATCAAAATAACAATAAAACATAACCAATAGAATGACCACATATGTAAAAACCCAAATCATGACTATGGGATATAAATAATAGACCACCCACCTCGATTTTGAAGATGAATGATCTCAGAACCCTATCCTCTGATTCAGGATTAAATGCCCTTCGAAGACCCAATCAATTATCCACTGAAAAAATAGGGTTTTAGGGATTTAGAAGAATAATAATAGCTTCAAAATCCCTAATCTGAGAAAAATATGGAAGATGAGTGTTCGACCCACCTGGAGAATTGATTCATAAAAAAATAGACTTCAAATGGCTTAGAAATAAGGGAGATAGATACTTGGGAATACTGGGAAGGTTTGGTTCATCACTAGGGATAATCGGGGAATAATGGAGGAAAATAATGAGTTATAAAACTCAAGACCAAAGAGAAAAAAATGGTAAAACCCCACTTTTAATGGGAACAAAGTTACGCCACATAGTTGGCCAAACCATGTGCCACCCACTATCTAAGAGGGTGCAAGGCGACATGGTTTCCTGGGGATCCTATACAGTTTAAAAACCCAGGAAATGACCATGCATAATGCTATATCGATGACTATATGGGTTTTCCTTCTCCTTTCATGGTTTCTTCAAACTATGTACCCCATCTCCAGGCATGCATGGTTCAGGAGCATAGTTTCTCGTAACTGTGATTCAACAGTGAAACATACACTAGATGGCCATTTCTCCCCTCTTTGTGTCCTAAACCCCCATGATACCCCTATCTCCTCAAATAATATGTAAATATTCCTTTAACCATAAAAGAAGAGGCTTAAGACGAAACATAAACAAGATTTCACCTCAAAAAATGTCTGAGATCATACAACCTCCCCACCTTATAATAGCTTATACCCATGATATATTCCCATGATTCACTGTGTTTTTAGAATAAACGAATAGAGACATTGGGCCTATATATTCATCTCCATATCAAGTCATTCTTCATGAAAATTACCATGTTTCTATAACACTCAAACCCATGGCATGGTCTTTCCTCATAAGACTTTCTCACTATAATGGAAAATTCGAACCAGATGCTCCACAATGGATGCCTCAGCCCCAAGATCAACATCACCTAAATCAATCATATGATAGATGTTGAGGTGAAACTACCGAAGGAATGACACATAAAAAAATCATGAATTAAACTATACTATTGTGGGAGATCCAATGAGTGTTCCACTAGTTCAATCCTCTCCAAAATCTCATATGACCTCACATACCTAGCCACTAATATACCTTGTATTTGAATTAAATGATTATTCAACATTAGGGACACTAAAAGAATCTCATGATCACCCACCATAAACTCAAGAGGTCGACCACACCGATTTGTATACAACTTTAACATACTCTAATCCATATCCATATGCTTCTGAATAAACTGAACATGTTTCGATGTCTCTTGCACGAGACTCAATCCCAATAACTCTAATTCCCTTACCACCATATAACACAATAGTAGTTAACATGAAATCCTCTAGAGTGCGTAAAAAAGTTCCATTTTTATCGTCGTCTGGTAACTATTGTCATAAGGGAACTCAATAACCACAAAGTTATTTTACCATGATCTATAAAAATTTAAAACACATGACCTCAACATTTCCTCTATCACCTGTATAGTATGCTCTGATTTCTCATCTGTTTATGGGTGGAAGTCCATACTCAAAAACACCTATGTACTAAGAGAATTATGTAACCCCAACATAAAGTCCCATGTAAACACATATCAGGTTCCAAAAATATAGTCCTTAGAACCCCATGTAACTGTACTATCACTCAAATGTATAACTCTCCCAAATAGTCAATTGAAAAGGTCTCTTTTGTCGGTAATAAATGTGTTACCTTGGCCAATAAATACCTAAATACCCAGATCAAATCATTATTCTGAGGCATCCTTAGAAGTTCCACAAAAACAGCCATCATCACATTATCATATATCAATTCTGTAATGGGAAATGTTATTAAAAAATCCCTAGTTGACGATACTTTACCTCCACCTTCTAATAGGTATAACATCACATCACAATACCTGAAACCTCATTCTTCATCCAAGTCCACTAATAATATCTAGAAATATCATGAAATATTTTGGTTAAACTAGGATGAACCTAAAACTTTAAATCATGAAACTCACACACGAACTCTTCCCACAAACAAGTAGGCATGAAATCATGGCCATGAACATACATAATCTCATCATCACCAACAGTCCAATCAGAATTTATCTACCACCTTCAAGACTTTCCATAAAATACAGACACTAAATAACCTCACAATACCTCACCTAGATCTAATATAGAAGGTTGAACTCAACTAAAAAGGATTCAAGTACCATATTACCTTGTCTATCCCAAACCTATAGGTGTATATCCATAGAAAATGCCACTATCATCCACTCGGAACAAGATTCCTAAAATGACTGGTTTTGATTCTTCCAAATCAAATAATCTTCCACACTATTTGATTTTTCTTGACATGTAAAAAAAATGAAAATCTAAGGATAACATGTACTTAACCCATCTTCATTGTCGAAGATTTATGTCATGTTGGGAGAAGTTATACTTAATGATTTTATGATAGGTATACTTGGTATATGTCTATCCCATGCTACCAAAATTTTAAAGACTAAACCAATGATTCTAATTCAAGAAAATTAATAGGATAATTTCTATCATGAGGGCTCAACTTCCATGACTCTTACTCCACAACTTGATCATTCTGCATAAACAATGCCTGAACACCAATACTTGATGCATCATAAAAAAGATATACTCCTTACCCAGCTTAGGTAGAATCAAAATGGGCATTGTAGTTAACCTTCTATTTTACTCATAGAAAACATACTCACAGACCCCCGATCATTCATACATGATGCCTTTCTTGGTTATGACTATGAATGGTGCCTACAGATGGTAAAATTAATTGATGAACCATTGGTAATATCATTAAAAACCCTAAAAACATTAGGCATAAAAATCATTCTTTAGTTGTTCCTAAGATACAAAAACTTTCACTTTTTTGGTATCAAATGACACAGATTTTTCAGAAATGATGTGACCCAAGAAATGTTCCTTGTTAATCCATAAATGACATATGGATATCTTGATGTATAAAAAATTCTCTCTTAGTGTAATTAGAATGATTTCTAGATGTTTGGAATGATTTTCATGAGTCTTGGAGAAAAATATATGACATCTACAGGGAAAAATAAAAACTGATATCGGTACGGGTGAAATATTTGGTTAATTTGGGCCATGAAAATTGTTGGTGCCTTGGTAAACCCATATTTTATCACAACATACTCATATAAACTATACCTTCTCTTCATGGTAGTATGTATTATTATAGAAGGTCTACCCCTAAGTTGATGACACCTTGAGGTCAAATAAATCATAGAGAACATAGAATCACCTCTCAACAGGTCAAAAATATCATTAATTCATAGTAGAGTATATTGATTATTTACCATCATTTGATTCAAATTCCGATAATAAACCCATAACAACAATTATCCATCAACCTTATTAGAAAAAAATAATGGAGATCCCCAAGGTGATGTACTTCGATTAATAAAACCTTTATTCTCCAATTCCACTGACTGAGTTTTATATTCATAGAGTTCTTCGAGTTCCATTTTCTATGGATAAATTGAAACTGTTTCTAAACATAGAAGAAAATATATCTTGAAATCAACATCTCTCTTAAGTGGTAGCCCTGAGAAGTCCTTATGAAACACATATTTAAACTGATCCACTATAGGAGGAAATAAAAAATACGTAAATCCCCTATTATCAATAATATAATAAGCCAATTAGGCTTTGAGTTCACACAAATACTTATAGATTGGAACTGTATAGCCTACATGGATATTCCATTCCCTATAGTGAACATAAGTATTCCCATCCATGGACATGAATGTTACAATATGGTGGTAACAGTAAATATGTTTCCAGTACAACACTAGATAATCCATCCTTAATATCATATCAAAAAATTGACATTTCAATAATTAAAAGGTCCCGTAGAAAATTGTACCCACCAACTTCAAGAACACAATCCTTAAATTACTCGATTTTTATGCTTGAACCCCTAATGATGTATCAACAAACATAACCCCAAAAAGATGTTACACCCCTAAGCCCAAAACACTAACAAATTGAGATGATATAAAATATTGTGATGTACCAATATCAAATAAAGCACTAGAATGAGTGGAAGCTATATGAACCATACCTCAAACTATAGATGGAGTAGCATCACTACCTTCAGATGAATTCTTAACTGTATAAAGTAGAACTTCCCTCTACTCTAAAATATAGTGTGAGTTCCTAGTGATTAACTACATTTCTAATATGGACGCTCTCATATCAGAGTACCACATCCACCACCTCGATGGGTATGACTAGTAGAACTCAGACAATATGCTTGGTATAGGGTAACCAGCCCCCTATATTCACTCTTAACCATCCTTGATCCTCTATTAGATCTTGGTTGTTTAGGGTTCCTACAGAACCTCTGCACATGACTCTTCTGGCCATACAGTCAACACTTAATAGGTGGTCTAGGGATCTACCACAAATGTGTCCCATCCTAACTCACTAATAGAAAAACACCTTGTCACCACCTTGAACGGCTTGTCTTTTTCTTTGACTACTCTATACACCACCTCCCTGGTGAAGAATCTCAAAACAATGCTTCCTACCAAAAAAAGTCGTACTACTGGATCAAATAACTAGAACCAGATGTCCCCCACCAGAAGACTCTTTTATGTTATCTTCTAATTTATGGA
This sequence comes from Viscum album, assembly GCA_963277665.1. Lineage (NCBI taxonomy): Eukaryota > Viridiplantae > Streptophyta > Magnoliopsida > Santalales > Viscaceae > Viscum > Viscum album. Next base: position 405,160,365 of record OY728142.1, read on the forward strand.
TCTAATTCAGTACCTTAGAAAATCTCTTCAAAAAAAATGTTTACATGGGATTTGATCTCATGTATTAGTCAATCAAAAAAATTCTTCCCCATAGCTACCTCATCCCCTACTAAAATTAGATTAATGTGTTGGAAGTTAGTGAAGTGGCAAGTATAATACATAAATGACATATTAGCCTATGTCAACCTCTTAAACTCAATATCATTTTCTTATCTAAGGGTCTTTAGATATAAATTTTCTATGAAATTTTTCTAGAATTATTTTAATAAAATTACATCCAACTGCTGAGTTTGAACCAGAATATCCCACAAGTTCCTTGCTAGTCCCCACAATATATAAGCTCCCAACATGACTCTCTTCTCTAGATGAGTGTCAAAGTGATCCAAAATAATCTATATGGGCTCTAGAGACAAAGTTTTTACCTTTGGTCCACTCTCTCAAGAAAACATCAAAGGGTACTGAAATTGAAACTCTATAGTTAGATCAAATATACTTGGTATGAATCTCCCTGGGTCTCGTTCCATCATCTTCATAAAGCAAGAAACGTTATCATGGAACTTCCCATCCTTGAATTCTTCCTTGACCAACATGGTTTCTTTCTCCCCTACTGGTGGAACGTTATCGACGATATCCTCATGTCTCCAACCCAGTACATGTCAACATGGTAGAATCTCTCTATAATTCCAAACACACATCTCATAACACATAAAAAAACATCCACAAGATGCACAAAAGAATGATCTTTACTAGCCACAAACAAACCCATTCATATACACTATACTAACATATATAGTCATATATCTATCCATACCTTCAACCATCTATACCATGGGTTGTGGTATGCATGGGAAAACCAACTCATGTAGTCTCAACCATTCACAAGACACCCTTTTAAACCATTTCCACTTTCACAACACAGATATTTCTTATTTAGGAACAATATTATCTTTTTAAACTCATTGAAACCAATTTTAAACCAATTTATAACTCATCCTAAGGACCTATTACTTAACAATTCTATAACATATTTTCCATTTAGGTATTTTCATAAATTTCATTAGACACTTTTTCATTCAAATTTCAATGACAGGGGAAATTTTTTTCCCTTACACCTGACATTTCATTCTCAAGTATTCCTACCAAGATTCGTGTCACATAAATACCTAGGTTTCTAAAATGATGTATATATACACAACCTCTTGCCATTCTCGTCACAATTGGAAACACCATAAAATATTCACATCACAAAACAAGTGTATCACCCAATGGTGAAATATCATTCAAACATGACAACCCACATCATTAAAAATATTCCCACCCTAGGTACTTTGGTTTTCCCTCATACATGTGTTAACTAATCTAATGTATGAGCTCATTTATAAGGCCAAACACATCCTAATATCCCATCTACCATTCCAAAATAGTAACACAACAAAAAATAAGACCGCTCTGATACCACTTTGTAACATCCCCGACCAGGTAGCCAATTTATACGATGCCCCAAGCATAGTATCCACATGACCTCAAGAATGCCTCACCATTTGATAGAGGCAATTTATTAGTAGGGAGTGTAATTTGTTATCTGGGGAGACTATACCCTATTATTTTGATCAAGACAAACCAAATAATCATGTGAAATAAATGAAAAAGCATAACAAACAAACATGCATTACTAAACATTTCCCAAACCTGGTTACAAGACAAAAACAAAATAGTAAATATGTTATTATATTTCATTTAGTGTCATGTGTAAGAAAAAACAAAAAATATGGAAATATTGAAGAATCAAAAATAGGTCTTGACTCAAGTATTGATCTCTCACCCACACATATCCCATGTGAAAATTAACCATCAAGAATAGAGCCTTTTCCCTTCTATTGACCTGTACGCACAAAGTCTTATTGGGTACCTAATGGAGGCCTGAGTTTGGTGTGAGTAAAACTCAATAGGTCACTACCAATAATGTATAAAAAATATTCAGTCTAAACCAATAGTATATGAACGAACAAAATAAATGACAAGATAAACATAAGGTAAATTGAGTACCATTAATTAAAAATGTTCACTTAAAAAATTATAATCATTTATCCCATTGTTTAAGAATCCCCATCAATTTCACATAGACCTATGATGGAAAATTAAACAATGATTAATGGGAAGAATATAGTTCTCTACATCACTAGAGAATTACACTACACCATCACTTCATCACACTTACCTTGGAGCCTTGTTCCAGGTAGTCTCATCACATGCATTTATTAGGGGAATAAAGCCTTAGTACGACTTCCTTAACCTATGTTCTAAATGGGGTGTGGTATAGAGACTCAGCCATGGGCTTAGATCCTCATGTCCAACACCCCACACATACCACCAATCCATGTTCACATGCTTATTTAATCATTTACTTCACTTACCAATTCACATATCATATGCATTAAACATGCATACCATTAACAATTCATAGTTCGATCAACACATAAATAATCTTCATTCTTTAAACCATTAACACATTTACCATTAATAATTCATGACTCATTAACACATTAACATCCCCTTATTCCATGTTATCAATTACACACAATCACTTCAATTTAATATGAAAATTCAAATTAACAAGTGAAATAAAAATCTCATATATTTTCTTACATAAAACAAATTAACATATTAAACATAATTATCACTGGTTTTATCTAATAAACCTTTAAAATCACATTAATTTATCCAAACCTATGTTCACAAATATGTCTTTCCCGGTCTATACAACCTCAATGCTTTCCATGTGTATCATGGGGGGTTAAATTCATCATATAATCTTCCAATTTATAATTTCTCACTATGGGTATCAAAATAAAAAAATAAGAAAAAAATTCCATAGCTAGATATGAATAATCCAAGATCAATATTATGGGATATAACTTGTAGACCACCTACCTTGATTCCAAAGAGGAACAATCTCTTAACCCTAGAATTTAATTCATGTTTGAACACACTTAGAGGCCCCAACCTTGGATCCAAATAGGTATTTTTAGAGATTTATAATAAGAAGAACAAAAACATAATCTCTAATATAATAAAATGGAGGAATATGAGTGTTAGAATCACCCAGAGCTTTGATTCTCAACCAAAGACACTCCAAACAACATAGAAATTAAAGAGATCGATCCTTAGGAAGTCTGGAATGATTTAGTTCATCACTAGGGCTACTAGGGTAAAAATAGAGGAAAATAATAAGTTATAATACAAATGGACTGAGGGGAAAAGTGGTAAAACCCCACTTTTAATGGGATTCATGGTTTTGAATAACACTTGGAAAACCATATGTCAACCATGTGCCACCAACTATCCAATAGGGGGCGAAGCTGCGTGGTTTCTTGGGGATACCACACTGTTTTAAAAACCATGCAATGACTAGGACAAATATATTTGTCTAATGCCGCATAGTTTCACTCCCACCTTGCATGGTTTCTTCAATCCATGCACCCCTCATCCAGGCATGCATGGTTTGGGTGAACAATTACTTCTAACCATGCATTAGCCATTAAAGATGCCTTGGATGTCCATTTCTCCCCTCGTTCATGTCACGAACCCCCCCCCAAACACCCATGAGACACCCCACATACCAGGTAAACATTCCATTTACGAAAACCAAGAGTAGTAAACTAAAAATTAAAAAATAATTTTCCTCAAGGAATGTATGGGTTATGAGAATGAAACAGAAAATATTTTATTATATAACCTTTCCAAATAAATTTAAAGAATAAAAATTTCTATAATAATGAAAATTTTTAAAATGGGTCAAAAAATAGAAAATAAGATTTCTAAAATATAAAAATTATGATCTTCTCGATCCTGAAGAATAACTATACTCACGAAGAACACTACAGAAATGAGAAAAAATATTAGTAATGTAGTATGTATTTTGAATAAGAAAATACATAACCTTGAAAGAAAATATAAGTGAATAAATAATGAATGAAATATGAGGTATTTATATAAACTTGGGAAACCATATTATCGTTAAAAATATAACTATTGGAATATTAATCAAGTTATTAAAATAGTAACCTGCATGTTGGAAAAATAATTTCACCATTAAGAATAGTAGCCTAACTGTTAGAATAGTATCCTTGCCTATAGAAGTGTAAAATAATATTTCGGTATTTTATAAAATGTAAATATGATACATCTATTCAATGTAACAACTAAATAAATGTTTTAAAAATGATAAGTTTAGTGTTTCTGTTGTTATAAAACATAAATATTATAATTACATGTTTATAATAAATAGAATGATGTTAAAAAAATTATATTCTCATTAAATTTATTTCTAAATGAAAATTATGTTTTATTATAAGTATAATTTAATTTTATGATACCTTAATTAAATTTTCAAAGGGTTGGAAAATTGATCAAAATATTAAAATTGGTGTTTTTTGAATAAATAAAGATTTTATTTAAATATTAAAATTTTCAAAACTATAAAATTGTTATCATAAAATGGATTTAATTTTTTTAAGTCTAAAAATCTAAAAATAGTTATGGTAAATTTTTGGTATTTTTCCAAAATAATTGAATCTTTGATGAATAGTGAAAAATAATAAAATATGGTATTAAACAATATATGCTTAATATGTGAATATTTGAGTCATGGATGCTGTATGAACCCATTAATTCAAACTGACATGCACTATTAAATTAATATAGTCATAATAATCCATAATATTGACAATATTCATCCAATATAATAAAATAACGAATATTATATTTAAAAATTCCCCCTCCACCACTTATAAATACCACACCTCACCACACCTTCTTCTCCAACCTTAAAAGCCTTTTATGTTGACCAATATATGCCAAATTCACTTCCCAAACCTCTACCCATGTCCTTTTTCTTCTTCTCTCTCTAAAATACCAATTCTACGTGCCTTAAGGAGTATTTCACGGTGGTGACATTTAAGTATAAATATTCTCAATTTACCTCTTCTAAATTCATTTATTCTTCTACCATATCATCAAAACGATCATAAAACAAGTAAAAATAAATCTAGTAACCTAAATATTATATTTTATTATATTTATAATGTAATATATACTATCTATCTCTTTCTCATCTCCTCTTATTCTAAATAATGAAAACGTTGTCCATATTATGTCACTTCACCGCCTTAAGGGATAATGAGTTTTTATCTTCCACAACAACCTTCATGGATTGTTTAAATTCATATATAATGTATTAAAACGAAATAATTATGTATTTTATATATTTTTCATATTTTCAAGGAATATATGGCCATAATTTTAAATGAACCAGAATTAGTTCACAATGGTCTGTAAAGCTACCTAAATTAACTAATTGTATAACACAAACATTTTTAACAAAAGAATATTCTTTATGTTAGAACACATCTGGGTATTTTGGACCATTTAAAATTGTATAGTAATATTAATACCATTTAGTTTTACTTCTATAGTTTTATTACCATTTTACCATAATATCAATAATTTTATATAATTGATCCGTTCTTCCTACCATGAAATGAATGCTCCTGGATTATAAAAATCGAATATTATATCTCTTTTAAATGATTAAAAATTAATATAATAAAATTAAAATAAATAATTAAAGGTATATTATTTATTTAATTAATTACTCTAATTTTATCATTAAAAACATTAAGTGTATGTGTAGAACGATTCTAGAATGTAAGTTAAGGGATTTCTATGAACCAATTTTTTCTCAAGGTTATGAATTTTCTCTCTCTACCTCACCTTATATCTTTTTATTATTATTAATGAATGATTATAAATGAAATATGTTTTTCTATAAAATATATACCTAGATTATTCTCCCTTTTACTGATTAATACATGAATTATGTTCATTTTTAAAATTCTTTATGACTGGTTTATAATTGATTCCCTTTTATGCAACACATATTGTTGTACATGTTATGATGGGTGCACCTATATAACACTATAATTTTTTGGGTAATTTTTTTCTCTTGATACATTATTTATGTTCTGAAGACCCATACTTTTTATACATATACATTACATAACTTTTTCGGAATACATAAAACATTATACAAATAGACTCGCAAATACCATACTACTCTAGTGCCTATAGAAACATGGAAAAATAAATAGTGGTACATAAATGAGCTACATTATCTCTGATAGGTTCTTCTTGACTATCAACCTTCTTATACACATATAAAATAATAGATTTCTTCATAACATATAGATTTAAATATAAAAAGGGGTGAGCTCAAATGCTTAGTAAAGGTAGAAAATGGTGATTTGTAATAATAATCATGAGCATAAGGGTATGATAATAGGATCATGAAAATAGAATACCATACCCTATATGTGAACAATCACATACATGAATCATGCAATAAATCTTGGATGTTCATAACACATGAATAATAATGAAATAAAGAACATAATCCATGAAATCATAAAATAAGAATAAAACATAGAAATGTGGAAAACACATAAGCATATAATATGGTTTCCATAGTAGCTAAGGAATCAATTCCAAGACCATAATAGTAGTCAACGTTCACTCCCTATACCATATTGGTAGTGAAGTTTCAATCCCATGACCATATTAGTAGCCTGAGTTCACTCCTCATATAATCTTGGTATTCATGGTTCACTCCCATGACCATTATAGTAGTCAAGGATCACTCCTAGGACCATCATAGTCTATCTCATGAGAAATAAAATTTTTCCCAATTTATTTGAGGGATAAATATGTACCACCCATCTCATAATGAATTCATACATACATGTTCCATAAAATAATTAAAAATCATATCATAACCCATGAAATGAAATTGGTATCATAAACATGTAATCATATCATAACCTATGGAAAAAGACATTAATCATAATCATTTCATCATAAATATAACCTGTGAAAAGAAGTGGGTTTCCAAAGCATATAATCTGTTACAGAGAAACAAGTTTCATTAATATTATTCTATCAAAACATATACCATTTATGAAATAATATGAATGGAACATTTGGATCATTTTCTATAAAGGAATTAGTAAGATAAAAAATTTCCTATAAGATGTAAAATAATTTGGAAAGGTCTTTTTAAAACATTCCTGGAATAAAATATCCTTTATTTGTTGAAAAATGGATATTTAAAACACAAAAACCTTTTAAAATATATTTTATTGAAAATAAACTTCATATATTATAAAGTAAGGATTCAAAAACATTTGGAAACATTTTTATTTCAAAATATATAGTGATCTATTGAAACCATTTTGAAAACCATTTACTTAAAAATGTATAAGAAGAGATTGAGTTTTTTTGAAAATAATTTCTTTTAAAATACTTCGCAAACATATAAATAAGGATTGAAATAACTTTGAAAATTATTTTCATTGAAAAATACTAAAAGAATAATTATAACATTTTGGAAAATAAATTTCTTGAAAGCACATGAAATAATATTGAAAATATTTTGAAATCCATTTTCATCCAAAACCTATAAATGAATCTAAAATACATTTTAAAAAACAATTTCCTTGAAAAATAATTTGAAAAATTATAAAACTGATTTTTTCTTTAAGATAGTAGAATATAAATTTTAAAACATTGGTAAAAGAAAAAAGTCTAAAATTTCTTTTAAATATCATTGGATAATAGTAAAATATTCTTGGAGACCCTTTTTAGAAGACATGGTTTTGAGGGAATGCAATTTTTGGGCCAACGAGATGGTAAAGTCGGGATTTCTTAAAAACGCTTTCTTAACTGTATTATATACCAATGAGTATAGAAATGGTCCCAATACATGAAAATATCATGGAAAAAATTATTTATGAAAAGTCATGAATTTATTGAGTGATGGATTATAATATTTCAACAAAGGAAGCATAAACAAAAAATTTCTTGAAAATAGATGAGTTTGTTTCAATAAACTCTTATCACTTAGTAACTTTGAACCATACCCCCATGTAAGAATGTGAAGTTAAAAAAATAATAAAATATAATTTAATAATTTATACTAAATACATGACATGCCAAATACAAGTATATTCACCTTGAAGAAGAATGTAGGTGCACAATAAAACTTGTTTCTAAAAGAAAAAAATTGAGACAAAACTAAATTACTGATTTGGTAGATTTTGAAAGATTAACCCCAGGAAATAAATATCATAAAATGGATATGTAAATAACCTTTAATGTAAGAATAATATTAATTTAATACATCCATGGGAATTATACTCACCACATAAATTGAATGGGTGGTGAATAAAGCATGTATCTCAAGGAAATAAAAACATTGATCCAATCCCCATACATTGTTTCTTGAATACCATCATAATACTTCAAGCCTCATGTATAATAAATATAAATTTATTATAAAAATATCAAAAAATCATATTCTTAATTTTAATACCATATAGTCTTGGATTATCATTTATATTACCCCCTTGTTAATAATTCTATGTTAAGGTTTAACTTCGGGCAATATCTGCTTTTTTTTCAAATGTGTCTTAATTTGATATATCTTTAGTCCTTATAATTATATCATGATTTACAGAATTTAAACCATGATTTAAATATAATTTATATTTATTATGTATTTAATATAATAATCCATAGAATATATAAGTATGAAATGAAATATACTATTCCTATAAATGGTATGCCATATGTATGTGTGAACACTATTTCCGTTTAATTATCAAGTTGATTGAACGAAAGTAAAAGACACACACACACAGACACACATATATATGTATATAATTATTAATTTACTTTTATTATATCATAGATATATCATATATATTCACTAAACCCATCCTTAATACATTCCATGTAGTGTATGAACAAACCACTTCGCTTTGAGGGGCGATAGTCTTCACTTTCTCAAATGAAATTATCTAATTAACATAAATTGGAAAGTATAAATAAATTTATTGTAGAATAATTAAATAATATTAAAGAAATAAAAAATATTATATATAAAATATATAAATATATTGTCTATCATAATGTTCACCATGACAAGTGATAAATGAAAAATGAACAATCGTCTTTTCGTGAGGCAGTATTTCATCGTACACGTAAACAATATGTTTGTTACCCATTTGATGGAGGTGTTATAAGTGTAGTTGAAACCCTTATCATAATAAAATTATAATATATTTATGATATTAGTGTTGTTATAAAATCATGTAAAAATATATTGGTGGGTTTAAATAATAAAAATAAAAAAACGAGCTTGAAAGAAGATGTTACCTCTTAATAGGGTAACCCCTTTTGGATTATGCAAAAATGAATCATTGGATTTCTTTATACCATAAATTAGGCTAAAATGAGGAAGGTATAGATGTTGGGAGTGTATTGGGTATATATTTTCTGATCCTAGGTTGTCTTATAGGTATGAATAAGTGGAGAAGCTAGTGGCCTTTTATAGGGAAGGAAATGACACAATTGGAATTTTTGAAAACAAGTTAGGTGTAACCACGTTTTTACTTAAAAAGTCATAAAAACCCAAGAAAAATCAATAATGGAAGGTTAATGGATGAATAATTTTCATAAAATGGTTGTCGTACAAGTTTATATTTCATTCTGGGTCTTAAATTGAACGTTCAATTCTTTATTTAACAAATTTTTCTTCTAACCATTGTAATTAATTTTTATCACATTCACTAATTTTGTTGGTAAAAAAATTAGATGATATTTGAGATTCTAAATCATTATGATTCAAATTATGGAATAAATATTTCCAAATTTGGGAAACATATGGGGTAGAAATTAATTTAAAATTAATCCCACTGATGGCATGACACTATGAGTTTATAAAGTTAGAACATCCAAACATTTTCAATGTTTATATACAAAATTTCAAAGTGAAATTGATTATAATGAAATAAATTGTATTATTTGACAAAAATATTACCTAAATAATCATTAAAACAAAATTAAAATATAATTTCACCATATTAATAAATTATACAAAATATAGTTTTCATTTAAAATCTTGTATTATCACTATTCATCTACAAATGATGCTTCTCAAAAAATTCCCAAAAAAATTCCTTAATCTAATTTTGAAATTATAAAATAAAAAATTAATATTATTTTATAAAATTCAATTTATTAATGCATCTAAAATTAATTTCATTTTTATTTCACAAAAGGACATGAAAATTTGTTTATTTGAGAAAATAGTATTTTTTAAATATATAAAGAATTTACAAAAACATATATATTTTAACATAAATATATATTATTTATAAAAATATATTATAACAAATATTTGAATTTTTTATCACTATTAATATTAATAATTTAAATTTTTAAATTATAACTACCCAAGTTAAATAATTATAACAATAAACAGTCATTTCGTAGAATCTTAGTGTTACATAGAACATATGCCTAGTCAGTGTTGTGTGTTTCGTATGCCAGGATGATATTTCATGTAACATAGGACAAGTCACAAAAAACCACAACATTTTATTTAGAGAAAGATAAAATTTATGTTTTGTGTAGTCCATGAATAACTTAGGGCTGTGTATAACACAATCCAAACATTGTTTTCTAATATAAAAAAACTATTTTTAGTGTTAGGAGAATTGAAAAATATCACCAAGGTTAAATAAAATTTAAAAAAATAATTCAAAAAAACTTGGGGTGTTACATTCTACCCCCTATATAATGAATTTCACCCTCTAAATTCATCTGGTATATCAAGGGTTTAATACTTGAAATTTCAATTCAAAGAAACCCACAATATAAAAATGGATACTAAAACTTACCTTAAAAAGGGAAAGTTGGAACCATAATGGTTGCCCGATGTAACATTTAACTAGGTTTCCACATAGGAGAACATATGTTGGGAGTAATGATTTGATATGGAGGAGAAGAGAAAATATATATAATGAGTGATTGAGGTCATAAATCCCAAAAAAGTGAATGATCAATGAAAAGTTGAGGGCCTTCTAGTTATAAATATTTTATGATTTGAAAGGACATCAGCTCAACAAAATTAAGGTATTTTGAAAACATATCTTATTGATCATTATCCAAACATTGAGTAATTCGTTTATTGACCAATAATACAAGTAAAAATTCATACTTGAAATATTTCTATAAAAAAATATCAATCTTTAGTTGTACTTTTATCAATGTCTAATTAACCCATTACATGGTTTAATGGACTTCCAAAAATTAAATTTGATGCCTAAAGTGCTAAAATAAAAATTTAGCAGATCTTAAGGCCCATCAAAAAATTAAATGTATAACTATTTATCTATAAATATTCTTAAAAATCAATATGGTTAATAAATTAATCTCTAAAAAAGTAACACTCCTATTTCATCATAAATAATTATCCATAACAAATAATTATAGATGTACCATAACATCAGATAGGCTAGTGGTAGGAATGAAACTATTATCATCCTTCAGTCATGGGTTCAAGACCCATGGCCTTGTTAGACTTGATTGTTTGTCAGAAAACATACATGATGTCCTTTTCAAAATCCATAATAATATTATTTTCAAAATATTATGGATATAATTTATATAAGGTTAATCACTAAATAGCCTTTTAACTAAGGGTTTCTATACAATATCAATACATAAATAATTTCTAAAAATTTTAACTTAATTTTTATTGTTAATGGTTAAACTTATAACCCTTCTAAAATATTAAAATCCAAAAAATTATATATAAAATCATGAAATCAGCTTAAAATTGATTCTGTTGAATAACAAAAAGTATCTCTTGGTTGTCACATTCCAAACATGTGAATACCCTCATCAAATATTCTATTAAAATATGGTAATAACCTGAATTTCCATAAATCCTTATTAAAAACATGAATTATTACTTATTAAAATTATATTGGATTTATACCATTAATCCCAAAATGTTGTAAAATCCATCAATGAAAACCTAAACCACTTGTCAACAAGTCCTTAATTAGTTACAAGGTATTCATCAAATTCCAATTTACTTATTCAAATAACCTATATTTTTATTCAAACAATAATATCATAGAATAATGAACATAATAAGGTTTATATATCCCTTAATAATTTGTTTTTCAAGGACAAAACCTTTCCATTATATCAGTTTTTTTCCTTCGGAACCATTCAACATGTTCATGTTAGTCCGTAGAAAAAAACAAAATCTGAACAATCCTTATATATTTCACCTTTTATATAACATAATTCTTGAATCCAAATACATAAAATATTTTATTATTCCACTTCATATTTATTACATAGTAAGGATAATACATCCTTTTTTAGAATATGTATTTCTTTTCACATTTCATATGTAGTCTCTTCATCATTTGAAATGAAACCATTAATCATACCAGCTTGTTGATCCACTTTTAGAGATTTTCTATTGTGTAGTTGAGTTAAATAATGACCTTTTATTAAAAACATAAAACACTTAACCTTTGATGATGTCTTAGAGGGTCCAATATTCTCATCGATTTCATTATCCAAACTCATCACTTTCCCTTGAACCCACTTTCTTTATGTCCTTTTCCACATTCAAAACACCTTCTTGTTCCTCTAAGACATTTACTTAGGTGATTATTTCTATAATCTCAACACAATGTAAACCAAATATTCTTTCCCCCATGGTCCCAATTACCCAAACTCTTAGTGAAATCATTTTATATATTCCTTAGTGAGTCTGAGAGAAGGTTACGATACACATTGTTAATAATGTTTTGTGAAAACCTATTAGGAATGATCACAACATATTTCACTCTTTTGATCATCGCACCTAACTTCTAATCATCAAATAATACACCACATTGAACATTAGTCACGTTCCATCTGGTTTCTTCCATTTACAAAAACCATAAGCATAGTGTGATCATTACTTTTCATAACGTTAAACCGCATATTCATGAAAATAATTTCTTATAGGACTTCTAAATCATGAAAAATTCTTTAATATATGACACCCAAGTTCTCATTAGGTTATTCAATTCAACCTTATATTTAAATACATTATGATTGTTCAGGAAAAATTCATTAATTCTCAAAGAACATCCTCTGGGAGTGTCAAACCAGGTGTGCAGTAAGGCCTATTGTTGTGTACCAGATTACCCCAAGTCTAGACTAGAACATCTTTTTAGAGTTTTTACCCCTAGTTACATTTTTTCCAGAGCCACATCGACTTGTAATATCAGGATAGGGATGTATTTCTAGGAAACCACTTAGTTAATACTTTACCAAAATTCCAATACATTTTCTTATACTTTTCTTTATCCTTAAACTTATCCTTATACTTGTCCTTAGGTATTTCACTATGGTTTTATCATCCCATATTCCAAAGGTTAACTAAAAAATTATTATGTTAAAAACTATAGAGCCCATCAATTTTCATACATAGACATTAAATAACTTTTTTGGAATACGTAAAAAAATATAAAAATAGATTTTAAAAGACCATACTAGTCTTATGCCTTTGGAAACATGGAAACATAAACACTGGTATATAAATGAGATAAATTTTCTCCCATTGGGTTCTTGAAAAACACCCTTCTTAGACACATCAAAAATATTACATATCTTCATAACCTGTTGAAGGAAACACAAAAAGTAATGAGCTAAAATTCCCAGTAATGGAAATTAATGGAGATATGTAAAAACAATAAAAATCATAAGGGCATTAGAACATGATCATGAAAATATAAGATCAAACCCTGGTTGTCAAAGATCAGAAATATAAATCATGTCATAAAGCTAGGAAGTTTATAAGAAATGAATCATAAAGGAATATAAACCTAATCTTTGAAATCATAACATAATAATAAAACATGATTTTCTGGAAAATAAAAAAGCATATAATATTATTTCCATAGTAGCCAAGTCATCGCTAGAAATACTATCTTAATAGTCTGTGTTCAGTCCCTATACCATATTGGTCATCATGGTTTACTACCATGTTCATCTTAGTAGCATGAGTTCACTCCTCATACCATGTTAGTTGTCATGGTTCACTCCCACAACCATCTTAGTAGCCAAGGTTCACTCCCAGTATGATCTTAGTTTATCTTATGAGATATAAATCTTTACCCTATGCATTGGAGGGAGATATAGGTCCCACCAATTTTATAATGAAATCATGCATACATGTGAAAATATATCATTAAAATCATTTCATAACCCATTAAATTAAAAGGGTAACATAAACACGTAATCATATCATAACCTACAGAAAAATACTAGTTTTATAACAATATCATCATAAATATAAACCATTAAAAGAAGAACATTTCAAAAGAATATAACCCATGATATTTAAATGAGTTTCAAAATAATCATTATCTAAAAACATAAACCATTCAACATATAATATGATTGGAACATTTGGATCAATTATAATAAGTTAATTAGTAAAATCAATAGATGTCATAGTTTATGGAAGATAAATTGGAAAGATATTTTGAAAATCTTCCTTAATGAAAATATCCTTTCTTCTTTGAAAAAGAATCATTAAAATATAAAAAAAATTAAACCATTTTTATGAAATTAAATTTGAAATATTATAAATAAATATTTTAAAACCTTTTGGAAACATTTATCTTTGAAAATATATAAATATATCTTGAAATATTTTTGAAAACCTTTTCCTTGAAAACTTATAAAAGGATCCTGATTTAGTTTTTCTAAAAAAAATTTAATTTAAAATACTATTCCAAATAATAAATGTTGATTGAAATCATTTTTAAAACTAATTTTCTTGAAAAATTATAAAATAATCTAAAAAAAAATTTGAAAAATAATTTCAATGAAAACATATAAAATAATATTGAAAATATTTTAAAACCATTTTCTTTAAAAAAATATAAAATAATCATAAAAAAACTTTTACAAAACACTTTCTTTGGAAAATAATATAAAAATTATAATGAAATCTTGAAAAAGTTTGGAAAACCATTTCTTAGAAAATTATTTTTTAAAAAACAACTTATTAAAAATTAACCTTTTAAACATGCAAAGTAATCTTCATTGAAATGATGACGGGTAAATCCATACATGCCATATGAGGTTAGAAGAACATTCCTTTTTCAGGGAAAATGGTTAGAAAAATACATTATTCAAAAAGACAATAGAATATGAATTTAAAAACCTAAGGAAAATAAAAAAATCTCAACAATTTATTTTAAATATTATTGGATAATAGTATAATATACTTGGAAACTATTTTTTTAAAATATGGTTTTAAAGGAATATAGATTTCTGAGTAAAGATCGGGTAAAGTTACGCTTTCTTTAAAACACTTTTTTAACTATCTTATGTACATAAGAGTAGAAAAATGGAACCAATACCTGAATATATAATGAATTAATAGATTATAAGAAAATTAATGAATGTTCTTGATATATGGATAATATGATTTCAACATAAAATCATAATCATAAACAATCTCGAAAAGGGATGATTTTTTTAATAAACTCTTATCACTTATTAAATTTAAACAATTCCCCCATGCAAGAAAGTGAAATTAAATGAAGATTATAATATCATTAAATTAAATATATTCATGATATAACATGTCAAATTGAATTATATACACCTTGAAAAAGAATTTTGGTTCATAATAAAACATGTGTCTCAAAGAAGGAAAATTGAGACAAAACTGTCTTACTGATTTGGTATCTTCTGAAATATTAACCCCATGAAACAAAGATCATAGAATTAATATTTAAATACCCATAAATATAATTAAAATTATCATTTAATACATCCATAGGCCATAAAAACACCACATTAAAAGAATGGTTGGTGAATAAAGCATGTATCTCATAGAAATAAAAAGCGAGATGAAATCCCCTTAACTTGTGCCTTAACTATCGTCGTACTCATCCAAACCTCCTGTAAAATAAATACACATTTATTATAAATATTTCATTGAAAAGTATTATTACTTATAATAACATATAGTTTTTTATTATGTAATTATATTACTCACTTGTTAACAATTTCTATGGTAAGCTTTCATTTAAGGAAATATCATCTCTGTTTTTTGCATGTGTCTTAATTTGTTATATCTTCAGTATTTATAATTATATAATGATTCCAAAGGATGTAAAAAATAATTTAAATATAATTTTTATTAATTATATTTATATTATAATAATACATATAATATATAATTATGAAATTAATACAACATTCATGGAGACGGTAAGTAGTATGTACACATGAACTATATTTTGGTTTAATTATCATGTCAAAAGAAATAAAGTAAAATAAATATATGTATATAGATATATATAATTATTAAAGTAGATTTATTATCTCAAATATACATTATATATATTACATAAACCCATCTTTAATACATTCCATGTATTTTATGATCGAATGACATCGCATTGAGGGGGTAGTTGTCAACACTTCCTCAAATGAAATTATCATCTTAACATAAAAATGGACAATATAAAGGCATGAGTTGTAAAATAAATAAATAACAATAAAGATATAATAAATATAATATATAAAATATATAAACATTGTGTCAGTATTAATATACACTATGAAATCTGTTAATGGAGATAATTAACAATCACTGTTTTGTGAGGTAATAGTTTTCCATTCACATAAACATAATGTTTGTTACCCATTAGATAGAGGTGTTCGTAAGTGTAGGTAAAAAAATTAGCATTAAAACATCATAGTATATTTATTATTCTAGGTTTTTTTATAATATCATTTAATAAATAGAGTTTAGGGGGTGAAGAAAGAAAATAAAAGAAAGGAGCTTAAGAGAAGACATTACCTCTTACTTAGGTAACTCTTTTTGGTTCATGCCAAAAGGCTTACTAGGATTGTAATCATCCCAAAGGAAGAATTAAATGAGGAAGTTGGGGATTTTGGGAATATTATTGGTAAGATATAGTCTAATAATATGTCGGTTTATAGGTGTGAAGAATAGAAAGAGGTGGTTTTCTTTTTTATGGAAGTGAAATGACACACTAGGCATTTTTTTAAAACAAGTTAGATAGACCCACGTTTTTACCTAAAAAAGGTCATAAAAAACCAAAAAAATAATAATCTCAGTATAATGTAATAATAGTGTATTTAAAATGGATTTCTGACAAGTTTATAAGACTTTTTTGGTCTGTAATTTAGGTTCCATTACTTTATTAACCTAATTTTTCTCTTAACCATTATAATTAATTTTATTGACTTTCCTTAATATTTTTGGTCAAAAATAAATTTAACCTTATTAGAACTTATAAATTATAATTCTCACAAATAATGAATCCATTTTTTGAAATTATAATCAAATAATAGGAAGAAAATAATTTAAATTAATCCTACTAACTAGACGCCACTGCAAGTTTTTAAAGTAAGAATGTCCAAACTTTTTCAATTTTTTTATACCCAATTGCAAAGTGAAATTGATTCCAATTACCTAAACTAAATTAAATGATAAAAAATTATATAATTAATCTTTGAAACCAAATTAAAATATAATTTATCCTTATAAATAAATTAGATTAAAATTTAGTTTTGAATTAAAAATTGTAAACTAAAAAAATTTTACCTGTGATAATTTCAAAATTATAAACTAAAAAAATATGTTTATTTTATCAAATTATGTATATATATTAGTAAAAAATTAATATTATTACTTTACACATAAGGATATGAAAAGTATTTTATTTGAGAAAATAATATTTTTAAATATATAAGGACTTTACCAAAAAATATATATTTCATCATAAATATGTATTATTTATATAAAACCATCAAAAAAAATATTTTAAATGTAGTTATAAATATTCATATTACTAATTTTAGTGGATATATTATAATTATATCATTTAAATAATTTTAACAATAAAAATACTTTTCATAGAAACTTATTATTGCATGTAACATCCACAAAGTCGGTGTGGCATGTTGTATATGTCATGTTAGTGTTGTGTGTCATGTAAAACAATTACTAAGATAACCTCGGTATTTTATGTAGATAAATAGAAAATATAATTTTTTTGTAGTGTATGATTAAATTGGTTTTACATGTAATGTAATCCAAACCTTGTGCTTTGATATAAAATAAACTATTTTCTACCTTACGTGAAATGAAAAATATCACAAAGAATAAATTATTTCAAAATAAATGAAACAAAATATCAAGGAGTTACATATGGGATTAGAGAGTGAACCTAATCCCTTATGGGACCCTTTTCACCATGTGTTGTTTTCTTGGCAGTTAGCTTTGGCTTATGATTATGTCATGTTAAATTTTAATCCCACGTTAATATGATTCCATAATCATATGATACCATGTTCATTAAGCTATTAAACCATGTGATTAATAATTATCCTAATATTTTATGATATCATTCTTTGTCATCTTACTCATATGTTAATTTTTTTATCATATTTGTTCTCTTACTAGTATTCTAGATCACCCCTTTTTTCTATATATTCCTTAGGTTATCCAATGCTATTTTAAGAGAAAAAAGGGATTTATGAGCTCGTTATAATGATTAAAACAAATAAGTTTTATTTTATTTTTATATTGTGGTTTTATGTATATAGTCTTCCAAATACACTAGGTCTTTCATTCCTTTGGTTTTATTAAATGGATATATATATTACAAATCAGTTAATAATATGTGTAAAAGGATTGGGTCACTATAATTGGTACCAAAGGTTGTTCTAGTTGTTTTTTGAAATTAATACAAAAATAATTTAGTTATAACACTAGGGAAAATTTTATTTATCTAGAAATATACTAAAATATTGGTGGTGTATGGATTTAATTAATTCCAAGAAATTATATCTATTAATGGATACTACAAGTGGATGTAGCATAGGAATAGTTTTACCATGGTCTAATAAACCTGAAAAGGTAACATTGAGTATTAACTTGATTGTTACATGTTTTATGATATAGAGGTATTTCTAAAAACCAAATTTTATACTCCTAAGGGATATGAATTTTAATATTAACAAAAAATTTATAAACCATTATTGATGACTTAAATAAATTTTTAAGTTATAAATATTATTATGTAAATTACAATGGATAACCTAGATTAAAACCTAGAGAGTTAGAAATTAGGATATTAATTTCATTTATAAGTTACTCCTTCTATATTCACTATATATTTTTATATATGTTTTTTATTTTTTGTATTCTCATCAATTTTCTTTTATTATTTTAATTAATGGATGAAAATTGGGGGAACCTTGCCAAAAACCAATGTGATAGGAAAGGTGATGATTTATATAATGATATGCCTAACTTTATTAGAGATGGTGCTAAGAGAATCATTGTTGTACTTTCCCAAATAACTCTTACTTTTAATTGTTACTTGAATCATATTGAAATACCTCCTCCTAGGAAGGATAAAATTGCAGACCAGCCCTTTATATAAAAAATTCTTCCTAACTGTAGTGAATATTCTAATCCCCACATCATAGAAAAAAGGATTAACTATATTTAGAATACATTCTCTATCCTCAAATACTAAGAAGAAGATAAAGTTAGTATATATGACTTTTATCTTCAAGGTGAAGCTGATTAATAGTAGAAACTGATCTAGAATATGAAGTTCAATGAGGAAATTGATTCCTTGGTATTAGAATAATTCATGAAAATATTTCTCAATAAATATTTTATCCAAACTTCTCATCAAAATATAGATAGCAAGTTCCTCATACTGAAGCAGAAGGAAATTAGTCTATCGAGGGGTATGAGGGAAACATCACAATAATTACATGATAATCCTATAGATTTTTCATCAACACCAAAAGTAATGTGGACCATTTCATTTTTTGGTTAAAGCCAAGTATTTGAAAAGCATTATTGATTTGAGACTTTGACAGCTATAAAGAGACTATTCACTGTACCCTTAAGGTTGAGATGATGATTGATGAATTTGTGTGGTATCATGGAATATGAGAAAAAATGTAACACCAAAATATTATAAAATAATAACATTTAATTATGTAGTGTACGCGACATGAAAACCAAGAATAAACAAATCATTAAATATATTTCATTAAATTTAATATCTTTTACTGCTTGTGGAACATGAAACCCTGAGCCTAAATAAAACATAATATAGTATACTATTATTACCTAGCTATTAAAATGGTGGGTATGAATAGCTCTAACTAAATTTTGAAAATTCTTGTTATCTATTTATTATAAATAAAATATAAATCATTTAAAATAAAAAGAAATGTTTTTTCAAAAACTGTATTTTTATAGAAATCAGTTTAGTCACTGTTTTCTGATATAATTTTAATTAAAGTATTATTAATTAGAGAAAATTTATGTAAAAAATTAAATTCATTTTTTAAATCATAATATTAGAATTATTTTTTGTTCAATTGTTTAGATTTTTTCTGAAAAGGTTCATTTTTTCAATGAATAGTGAAAAATACTAATATTTTTTGAAAACTACCTTTTAATTTAAAATAATTAAAATGTTAAATTATAATATAAATTTTCTTTATAGTAAAATTATTTTAATTATTTTATTATTTAACTGATTTAGTTAATTGGAATAAATTTCATATTTAAATCTTATATTAAAACCTTCTATACTTATAAAAATTTTCTATTTGGAAACCTGCTTTTATATTGTGTCTATGAGTATAATTTTAAATTGGATTATTATAATTCTACCAAATATATTTAAAAAAATAGATTCCATTTTTTAAGCCTCCATAATCTATATTATCAAATAATTTTAATTTATTTATTTACCACAATGAATAATAAAGACCGTTAAAATTAATTATCAACGTTAAGGTAAAAATGGTTTTATTAGTGGTTAAACTAAGAAGATAAGGGATAAAAATGACCAAAAACATCTCCAAAATACATTTTTGGACCATATTTAGATCTTTTCACTTATACGTTTTGATAAATACCATTTTTGGTGGCATGTTTCAGGATAAAATCATGGATTTGATTAGTTCTTTAAAAAAATCATATGTGTCCACTCGTCCACATAAAAAAAGCCAACACCTATCCTCCCCTATCAACGCATACATATATTTTTTTTCCAAGGCCAAAAAAATAACTTCCATACTCCCCAACCAACATCATAGATCTATGTTTCCATCATTAATCCATTTTAGGTAGTATTTTGGTGAAAAATTAAAAAAGTTGTCTGAAGAAGAGGTAACATTCTTAAACGAGTGTTTTCATTTTGGTTCTTATCCGACATACTTAAAATCATATTAAAAGATTAATATATAATAAATTAAATTTATTTAATATACATAGATTTTATTATGGAAAACACATGTCCTATAGCCATATCCACTTCAATTAAATGGAAAATTAAACTGTCATTTCTGTGTACGAGAAACTACCCCATCCATGAGCGATGTTATTCTTGTTTTGTGTATGAATTATATGTAATGTAATGAAGAAAATTAAATGGATATATATAATATATATTAAATTATATTTATTATTTAAAATTATATATCACAAAATTACATACCCTTTCACCCATTAAGAAAATTATAATGTTTCTCGGGCTTACGTATGACCTACCATCTCTATAAAGAGATGTGATTCATTCTCCATGTTAAAATATAATTAATGATTCTAAAATTTTGTATAATTAAAAAAATGATATTTATAAAACTAAAATAATTTTGGATATTATGTAACTATATAATATTCTTAAGAACCGGAACATTCACATTAAAACATGAACGAGAAAACAAGGTAATTATAACTCTAAAAAATAGTATAATGAATTATTATTATCAAATGGGTGATAATATGTTATAAAAATATCATATATGATATTATAAATATGAATATGGTTCTAGTATAAAAAAGTAATATGATTAATACTATTATACATGAGGTTAAATAATATTGAAAAAAAGAAGCGTGAGGTAATGGAGTTCATCTCATTTTTTATTAATTGAGGCATATTGTAATGTTAAGCTCCTAATTTGTTTTATATTGTTCATATACTACCCCTTTTAAATATAATATCATTATTGTTTAGTAAGTCTTGGTATATTAACTTTTAATTTGAATTATTTCATCCGACGTGATTTAAATTTAAAATTAGAATGTGATAATGAATTTCATAACCAAATTCCTTTCATCTGTTTATATTATTTCATCGTGGTCTTTGATATTCTAATATTCTGGGTTTAATTCATTTTTATTATAGTATTTTTTATTTTCCATTTTTTTTATTTTGGTTTAAATTTAATACAGATAATTTTTTCATTAACTAATCCACACATTTACCTTACGATCATTGTGAGAGTTTATTTCACAATCTCATTTTAATTGAGTTTGTTTACACTTTAATATCAGTTGAAAGAAATAATTTGATAATTGTTTAATAATCCATTTAATTTTATTCTCAACTATTTATTTATGATTTTTTCAAGTAATATATCCAATTTTACACTTTTTATTACTTAAAATTATTTATAATAATTTTTTAAAAAATCCATCTTTATTTCACTCTATTATTGAAAATAATTTTATTCTTAATAGATGCTTTCTAAAAATGTTTTCAAAAATATTTTCAATATTATAAAGTTTATTTATTAAATAAATATTTAACAGTTTTTTGAATTTTTGAAAATATTTAGAATTGAATCATCAAGTCGTTTCCCAGACAAATCCCATTTGGTTTTTACATGAAATGTAAAAAGTATCATTGTTTTAACATGTACAAAATGTACATAATTTTCAGAATTCATGGACAACAATTTTTTTTTAATATTAATTTATAATATTAAAAGGATATTTCTTGAGAAAATTATTTTCAAAATATTTTTTGAACTTGCAGTTTATAAAAATTCAATTTGAAAAGAGATATTTTACATCAAGAATATTTTTAATGACATTTTTATGTTATTTCTATTCATTAATGATACCAAAATTTTATTTTAATTATACTACATTTGGTATATCTTGTATTCATATAATACTTACTCATTTTATGGATGATTCCAAATAATTTTTACCAAGGAAATTATTGGCATTATCTTTCATGATTCTTTTTTTAGTTAATAAAATTCCCTTGAAATATTCACTTTATTATGATAATTGGACATTAAAATTCACCTAAATATCCATATTATTTATCATGGATAAGTTTATTTATTAATATTTATTTTATTTTTAAATCAATTATTCTACATTGAATGTTATTTTTTATCATGATAAATATTTATAAAACCATATTATTTGCTTTACATAGATATTTGATGAAAAAAAACATTATTAATGAATAAAATATATTATTTGATACATGAGAAATTATTTGGAAAAGAAGTGGTGGGTGGGGCCCATAATTATATATCCCATAGATGCATTAGTAGTCTTATAAGTAGATTCACTAAGCTACCATTAAATGAGTTTTTACCAATAGTTTTAAACTATCTTGTAAAAGGTCTTGAAAATAAAGGTATCATGATGCTTGATATCGTGACGTCCAAAAAATAAAAATTTATATTAATAACTCAATAATTATTATCCATGATGTTTTCATAATGATATTATATATGGATGCATATCATTCTCAATTATTTATAAAATGAAATATTTTTTTAGTTATTTACCTTTCTGTATTGACTATGAATTATCTATTCATGATTGTCAAGTTATTTAAATGTCATGTGTGTGTCTGTTTAACTCTCCGTATTTATTTTTCACTATTTATTTATTATTTTCCAATTATTTAAATGACATGTTTGTTCAGTTTTTTACTTTTACTAATTGATTATATATATCTATTCATGATAGTTATGTTAGATAGATGGAATGGGTTCTCAATTATTTCCCATTCTATATTGATTATTCACGGTCCAATCATTAAATTTAAGTTATTGGTTAAATGTAATGTGTTTACATCAATTTACTTTTCAATATTGATTATTATTAACTTAATCAAGATACTTTATTCATTATGTAGCTCTTACAAAGCATTTGAGCTCGCCCTTAATTTTTAGCGATCTAGACCCCAATAGATTGGAGAGGGTTCCAATTATCATTATACTAGAATGATAGACAAGAAAATTGTCTCCCAAAGGATAGATTAGTTTAGTGGTCTTGGTAGACTGGAAAAATAAAAATGTATTTTATTACAAATAAAAAAAATAAAACATTACTTTTTTGATAATCTCTATATCCCATATACCATATTATTTCATATATTTTTTAGTACAATTCATGGAATCATATAAAAAATAATGGTGAGATAAAATTATCATTAATGGTTAAGTGAAATGGATGAAATAATGAATCAATGACCATAGTCAATATGGAAAGGTTAACAACTGAACACACATGACATTTAAATAATTTGACTAGAAAAATAAATATGTAAAGGTAAATAACTGAACACGCCTTCCATGTAAATAATTGGATAAGGCATAATAAATATAGGAAGGTAAATCACTGAACATACATTCTATTTAATCAATATAATGATAATGAAGTGCATCCATATATTTTTTCATAGTAAATATTTCATGGATAAATAATAGTAATAAATTAATTCTCAATGAAAGAAATTATTAAATATTAGATGTCATGTATGATGACCAAGAAAACAAAAACCATCAAGACCATTCCCAATATGGTTTGAAATTATAGCTTGAAAATTATTTATTTTAGACAAATTATTTTTTTCATTGGACCTGTCGATGCATCAAGAGGCTATATAATGTCTTGGCCCCACCCATCCCTGATAGTATAAATAATTTTTAATATATTTAATAATATATTTAACTATTAAACTATGCGCATTATCAAATATCAATATTGAGAAATGAATATGGATTTATAAATATTTACCTAGATAATAAAATAACTATCAAAGAAAACACCATATGTAAAAATGGTATATGGTTTAGGAAATAAAAATATACTCGATATATAGTTAATATATTTTAGGGAAATTAAATGTTCAATGGTTATTGGAAAGTGAATAAATAAAGGGGAAGTTAATGACTTCAAATATGATTCAAAGAAGTGAATTTAAATAAAATCCTTGGCCAAAATTATCATAATCCATCAAGATGAAGAATAAAGACGGTATCAATACGACATATACCCATTGGAGTAATAAAAAGTGTTTTTTCATCCTTGAAATAAAATAAAAATTTAAAAACATTTTAGAGAAAAATATCCTTCTCATTTTAGAAAATTCATTCTGTGAAAATAACTTATAAATTTTTTTTTTAAAAATACATTTGTAATGCTGAAAATTAAGGTTTAATGAAATGATTTTGGGTAATACTGTACATTCTGTACAAGGTAAAAACCATCCTTTTGTAGTGCAAAAAGGTAAGAAAAGTGCCTCGGTCAAAAAACAATAAAAAGATTCCTTTGATTTTTTAAAAGAAAAAATGGGTAAAAAAATATTTTAATAAGACATTTGAAAATGTTAAATATTGGTTTATATATAAATCATTATTTTATAAGAAAATTGGTTTCAGACCAAAGAGTTAAATGAAGTCAGAATTTATGAAAACATTTTATTAATAATTTTATGTTCCGAAGGCTGAAAAAATGGCACTATCAATTGAAAAATATAATTAATAACTATATGAGAATAAAATTAATGGGTTTATTAAACAATTATTATATAATGTTTGAATAGTAATTTATGAATAAACATTCTCAATTAGAATGATATTTTGAAATAACCCCTTATAACAATTATAATGTCGAAGTGAGAATTAATCAATGAAAAAATTCATTGTATCAATAATAAATATGCATAAAACAAGTTTAAATATAAAAATCTATAGTAAAAATTAACTATACACATAATCATAGAATATCATAATCATGAAGTGTATATTAAACCCAATGAATTTAAATTGAGTTAATAAATTCACTACCACTTTATATGTTTTAATTCAAATACCCATAGATTAAATAAATCAAATTAAAACACAAACTCTTATTAATACTGATTTATTCATGATATTACATATCAAGTGGCATTATATACACCATTCAAAATAAATTAGGTGGATAATAATACAATATTTCTTAATAAAATGAAGTTGAGATGAAATCCCTTACCTCTAGCTTTCCTTTTGGTCGTAATTTCATTAAAATACATTATAGTTGTCTTAAAAATGTTATTAACTTTTAAAATAACAATATTAATAGATATTATATTATATATGACCAATTTATAACATATTATCACTCATTCATTTGTAATCATTAAATATTTTCATCGTTTCATGTAATAACTTGCTCTGTTTTTTGAGAATGTTTGGACAATTTTTTTTATTCTTGTTACATAGATCATTATTTTATAATATAAATAATATAAACCATGATTTAAATATCATATATACTAATTTCATATTTATTTTTAGTAATCCATAAAATTTGGTGATAGGAAATCAAATGAACCATTCATGGGGATGGTTGGCCCTACGTATGCATGGATGCTGATTCCATTTTCTTAACGATTAAAAAAATGAAAAGTAAATGAAATATTTGAATATTATAATTAAAGTGTCATCTTTATTTCATATATATCACATATTTTTATTAAAAACATCCTTAATATATTCTGTGTAAAGTGTTAATGATTCACATCGCTTCGTGAGGCGGCAGTCCGCCGTATATAGGAACAACAATATCGTATTCCAAAAAAATGGAAGGCATAAATGTATGTGTTATATAAAAATTATAGAAGAATAAATAAGTCAAAAATATTATATGTATCATATATAAAATTATTTCCATTATTATTCTCAAACTGGAAAGGTGGTAATGAATAAATGAACGATATCGGTTCGTGAGGCGGTAGTCCACCGTACACACAAATAATTATTTCATAACCCATTTGATTGAAGTGTGTAATGTTTTAGGTCTAAAAATCAACACCAAAACATATCATGAAATTTAATATAATGATTTTATTTTATTACAATGATATAAAAATAATTTAACGGGTATGTGTAAGAAAACAAAAAAATGTTTATTGATGAACGTTACCTCTTCATTGGCCATCTCATTTTGGTTTTCACCAAAGGAATTCATTGGATGGATTTATAACAAAAATAAGGCATCTACGATGAGTTTTCTGAAGTTTATAAGGGATTTTTTTAGGTATTGGGTCTTTCAAATTTCTTGGTATGTGTGTATAAGTGAGGGGAGTGAGATGCCTTTTATAGTGGGGGAGGAGTGGGATTCTGGTAAATATAAAAAAGTAAACACTATTGGGATGTATCCCTTACCTCATGTGACTATAATACTGAAAAATTTACATAATATAGTTAATAATTTATAAATAATTACAAAAATTTTTTTGGACAAGTGTTGGACAATTTCCACACCTTATAATTTTAGATTAACTAGTAAGTGAACTTATTTTTACCTTCATCATTGTGATTAACCTTAAATATTTTCGCTAATAAATTTGCTAAAAAATTAATTTTACATTATTATAAATTATATATTATTATGATCTCAAATATATAATTCACTTTTTGAAATTAAACTCACATAAGTGGTAAAATGTAATTTAAAATTTATCCTACAGACGTGACCACAAAAAAGGTTTTTAAATTGAAAATGTTCAAAAGATTATAATGTTTTTATATTAAATATCACTATTAAATTTATTCAAATGAAATAATGTATATTAATATATTTATAATTGATCTAATGTAACTCTAAAACCAATTTATTATATAATTATTTATGATTAAATATTTATATGAAATGTCAGTTTTCAAATAAATTTAGTATTTTCCCATATTCATTAAAAAATGAAAATTCTCAGAAAGTACCAAAAGTTCACTCAAAAATAATTTTCTTAATTCAGAATTGAAAAATAAACTTTATTTTTTCTTATAAAATTTATAAATATTTCAAAATTTAGTTTAAAAAATTTTTCTTCATTAAAATGCGGAAACCTCTCCTTAGAAAAATATTGTTTTTTATGTGTAAAATTGGAAATTTTTATCACATGCCTAAGAAATATATTGGATAAATTTCAACAGAAATATTCAATATATAAAAATTTCATTAAGATCAATCAATCATTGTAATAAATTCAAATTATTATGTTAAAACACATTTGGTGCCTAAAAATAATTTTTTATAAAAACATTTCCTTTATATTCAATTGGTTTTTATATTAATTTTTAATTGATTGGTAACTAATGAATTTGACCATATATTTTCATTAGTTAGTTCATACTATTTATAAAAACTAATTTACCATCTAGGAGATAATTTTTATTTCAAATAATAATATTAATAGTATTCATTAAAACTTAGTCTTTCATGTAACCCAAACCTTCAAATAACATCATTGTTACATGTAATACAAGATAATCTCAGTGTTGAATTCACTAAAAGCTATAAAATTTATTTAATTAACATAAATTATAAAATATATCATAAATTATAGGATTTTAAATTCCTTTATATGATTGGTTTTTTGTTTCATACACACTATCAAATATAATGTCTTTATTTTAGAATTTCATGGTATTACATTCTCCCCATCGTTGAAAAATTATGTCCTCACAATTTAAAAATGATCTTGGTAGTTAAAGGCTTGATATTTTAAAACGATGTTTTTAAAAACCCACATCATAAATTTTTTTTTAAAATATTCTATTCGTTAGAGATAATTATAAGTACAATGGTCACATGGAATAACACACAACTAGGTTCCCATGTAGGATAAAATTAGTGGAAAGTGAAGATATATAGATGGTGAAAGAGTGTAAATAATCATAAAGAGTGATTGAGGTCATTGATCCCAAGAAATTTAATGAATTATGGAATTTTGATGGGAACAAATCTTTAAATTGGTTATGACGTAAATGACCATCTAATTTATCTGATATGAATTTAATAGGATAATTTTTTTTTCAAAATACTTTTCCTATATTTGATGAATTATTTTACTAACTATGAATATAAATAAATATACATTCACGACATAGTTCTATAAAAAAATTTCTTAATTTTGTAATCATTTTATCAATTAATCATTTTATTATTTACTCTAAGAAATTAATAACCATAAATTATTTTTTATGCATGAAGCACTAAAATTTACTTTTAACAGTTCATAAGATCAATAAAAAAGTAAAAGTATTTCTATCTGTCTTTAACCATATTCAAAAACTAATATAGTTAATACATTATTATATAAACCTCAAAATTAGTACCAATGGATTTTCATTAATATTTATTCATCAAATTGTTTGGAAAAAAATAATAAATTAAACAAAACATTGTGTAGGTTAGTGGTTTCTGTTAAACCCTTATCATCCTTTGGTTGTGGGTTCAATTCCTACATCCTCACTGAAAATCATGGGGTTTTACCCGAAAAACATATTTAACTTTTTCATAAATTATATTTCAATAATTCTCCAAAAAATATGATGGGAATCCTTGAAATCAATTTAATCATTAAATAAATGTTTTACTAGGGTTTTCAATATATCTTTTTTTCTCACAAAGTTTGATAATTTTATTTTACTATTATTATAATTTCTATACTAATCATATCAACCCAAAAGGTTATAAATACCTTCAAAAATATGCATATAAAATCTAAAATTATTATTCATAAAATAAATCTTCAACTAAAACATATCATTTCCATAAACTTCTTCAAAATTCCTTTTATCGTGGTAGAATCTCATCCCATAAAACCGAAAAAGAGGTGATTATGTCCATGAATTTATTTAAAATAATAACATCATTAAGCATTATGGTATCCATCACAGTTATGTTTATCAAGACACATATTCTTATAAAATTTAACTCAATCCTTAGATCTTTTAGTATTCTTATAGCCAAAATAAAAATGGTAAAAATACTTTTAAAATTTAAGTACATAAAATAAATACATAAATACTCCAACCATATTAATTAAACATAGGTTTTTTCTTTAGTCTTTGGTTTTTCATTGGTTAATCATTTTAATTATCCATTAAAATACTCCATAATGTTTTGTAATAAAAATTTGTAATTTCTTAAGCATATCCCCCAGGTGTATCAAACTTGGGGCATTGTAATGACCATTTTCGTGAATGAGGTTATGCTTGATTCATGAACGATGCACCTTTTTTGAGTTATTACCCCTTGTTATACCTATTCTTGAACCAATTCCACTTCATGTTTCCAGCCCGTGATATATTTCAAGTAACAACCACATAATCTCTACCTTAATAAAACATTAATGTAATATTCTATACTTCTCTTTAAAGTATACCTTAGGGTTAGGATATCTAATCCATGTTTTCCTAAATCTAGTTTCCATGGTTAATATAAACATTATTTGATACAAAATATAGGAAACCTATCCCCAGCAGCTCAAATTCGGCTCCTACTACCATTACATTATTATGAGATATAAGAAAAATACACTCTGAAGGAACGAATAGTTTAGTAGTCTTGGTATACTAGATTAATACATGAGTCTTTTATTACAAATGAATACAAAAATTACTTCATTATTTTTTGATAATGTATTTATTATAACTAGAATATCATTTAATATCATTCTTAGTACACTTCATGGAATTCTGGGGAAAGAAAAAATGATAAGGTTGAGATCCAGTCCTCAGTTACGGTTAATTATAACAGTAGAAATAATGAATCATTGGTCATAATCAATAAATAAATATAAATAACTAAAAACACCTTCAAATTAAAAAATTTTACAAACAAAATCAATATATAACGGTAAATAACTGAACACACATTCCATTTAATCAATATAATGGTAATGAAATGCATCCATATATTTTGACATAGCCAAAATCTAATTGATAAATAATAATAATAAATGAATTCTTAATGAAGGAAATTTTTAAATATTAGATTTCATGTCTGAGGAAAATGAAAACCTACATCTTTAAGAACATTCCCAAGATGGCTTAAAACTATAGGTAGAAACCCATTTTATTTTGGCAACTAATTTTTCTCATAATACTCTTCGACATAGTGAGGGTTCATATTAATTCTTGGACCCACCCGCCATTGCCAATATAAATAATTTATCATATATCTATTAATCAATTTAATTTATAAATAATGTATGTAATTTATCAAATATCTGTATTGAGTAAGGAATAAAGACTTATCAATACATCCCTATATAATGTAATGAATTCCAATTTAAACAAAAAAGGAAAAAATGGAATATAGTTTAGGAAAAATCATATAAATGATATAAAGTGTAGACATTTATAGGAAATGTAATTTTCAATGGTCATTGGAAAGTGAATAAATCATGTGGATGTTAATGACTAAAAAAAAATTCAAAGAAGTGAATGAAAATAAAAATCAATGTCAAAATAATCGCATTCAATATAAATGAAGAATAAGGATGGTATCAATATGATGTATACCCATTTGATTAATAAAATAGGTTTTCTTCATTGACGAAATAAAAATATCTTTAAAAATGTTCTTGAGGAAAATATCTTTTTCATTTAGAAAAAAATTTTGGAAATAATTTTGTTTTGAAATTTACTATAAAGAATTTATTAATTTTTTAATAACATTCAAATTATGTTTCAAGGAAATAGTGGTGAGTTATTATATATATTCAATACATGTCAATAAAAACATTTATTTTCCATTGTAAAATGGTAACAAAAGGTCATTGTTTGGAGGGTGATAAGAGTATTAATTTGAATTTTTTTTAAAAAAATAATATTGAAAAATTTATTCAGATAAATCATTTTAAAAATTTTAAATAAAACATTTTTGAAATAATTTTTAGTAATTTTTTTATGAAAACATATTTTCTTATCGAAGAGTGAAATGAAGTCGGATTTTATTAAAACATTTTTTAATAACATTAAGTACCAAAGATTGTAAAAATTGCACTATAACTTGAAAAATATTATGAATAACTAAAGGATAAGAAAAATACATGGTTTAATAAAAAAAGTATCATATAATTTCCTTTAATTTGAATTCAATGATAAATAATCTCGATTAGAATGATATTTTGAAATAAAGCCTAAAAACGATCATAAAGTTTAAGTTGGGACTTATAAATTAATTTATTATGTGTATAAACATTAAATAAATATAAAAAAGTGTAAATAAAATAATATATTATTAAAAGTAATTATAAATATAATCTTAGAATATTAAAATCAATGAATAGGAATTTTAACATAATGAATGAAAATTTAGTTAAGAAATTATTTATGAAATAAATATTTTAATTCAAATCCTCTTAGATGAAATAATTAAAATTTAAAATTTAAAATTGATTAATTATTAATTATTAATTATATAACATTTTTAAGGGAATTATATACACTATAAAAAATAATTTAGGTTCATAATAATACAATATATCCCAATGAATTGAAATTGAGGCAAAATCCCTTACCTTGTGCTTTCCTTTTGTTCATAATTAATTTAACATCAATTAAAGTGGTTTCAAACATGTTATAAAATTATAAAATAATAATAATATTTATGATATAATATATTATCCTTTTATAACAATTTATTACCCATTTTTTAATTGTCATTTATTATTTTCATCGTTTAGGTTAATAACTTGCTTTGTTTTTCATGTATGTTTTCAGTTGTCAATATTTTACACTTATTTAGACCATGATTGAATTATCTAAATATTGTAATAAATTATTTAAATATAATATATATTCATTATATATGAATTTATAATCATCCTTTTGGGTATAGGAAATAAAATACATTGTTCATGGAGACAGTGGGTCGTACATTCGTATGAATTATGATTCCATTTTCTTGTAATATTAAATGAATAAAAAGTAAATGATATATATTTATATTATCATTAAAGAATTATATTTATTTATTATATATAACATATGTTTATAAAACACATCATTAATATATTTTATGTATAGTGTGAATGAATCACATCGCTCTATGTGCTTGTAGTATTTCGCACACACGAATGACATTACTGTATTCCCAAATAATGAAAAACATGAAGCTATGTGTTGTATAATAATTAAATTAGAATAAATAAATCATATATATCATATATATTAAAAAAATTTATTTTCATATTTTCTCCCAACCTTGAAAGGTGGTAATGGGAAAACGAATGACATCAGTTCATGAAGTTGTAGTCTTTCGTACACATGAATGATGATTTTGTTACCCATTTGATAGAAGTGTGTGATTTGTTAGCTATTAAACATAATTTTACAATATATAATTATATTTAAGATAATTATGTTATTATATAATCATGATATGAGAAGAATTTAAGTTGTTTGAGAAAGAAATAATAAAAAGCATTCGTTGATGAACATTACCCCATCTTAATGTACCTCTCTTGATTTAGCACCAAAGGCCTTAACTTGTTGTATTTAAACCCGAAATAAGACTTATATAATGAGGGTATGGAATCTTGGAAGTTATTTTTTTTGGATTTTGCATGATAAAAATGGATTTGTAGAGGTGGATATGTGAGGGGAGTGACTTCCCTTTATTGGTGGAGGATGAGTGTAATTCTAGTAAATACCAAAAAATAAACACTATTGGGAGTCATACCTTAACTCAAATGACTCAAATAATGATTAGTTTTATTTAAATGAAGCTATATGGTTGTAATATGTAAGTATAATGGGTTTTGAATAGGTGTTGGGTAATTTTCGCACCTTATCTATTAAGATTGTCCACTAAGTAAACTAATTGTTACCTTAATCGTTGTGATTAACATTAACTGTTTTTGGTATCCTATTTGGATAAAAATTATGTTGAAATTAATATAAATTATAAATTATTCTGATTATACTAATAGAATCTATTTTCACAAATTCAACTCACATACATGCCTGAATTTTATTTATAATTTATCATAAATACTTGATGACAAAATAGGGTTTCAAAATGAAAATGTTCAAAATATTGAAATGTTTTTATATAAAAATTCACTATGAAATTGATTTAAATGTACTAAAATTGATTAATATATGTATAATTTATGTGAATTTTCTTTAAAACAAATTTGAAATATAATTTTACATTATAAATTAGTTATATTAAGACTCATTCTCAATTAAATTTAGTATTTTACACTATTTGTCAGAAAATGATACATCCCCCAAAAATACCAAAAATTAATCCTATAATTTATATATTAACATTTAAGAAATTAGGTTTATTTTTACATATATAATTTATAAATATTTCAAAATTCAGATTTAAAAAAGGGTTTTTATTAAAAGGAGTCAGATGGCCTTTATAAAATACATATTTTTTGCATAAAATTTGATTTTCTCATATCTTAGGACTATAAAATGAATTGGATTAATGTAAAATAAATAATTAAAATATATAAATTTAATTAAGATCATCCACAAATTTTAATTAATATAATTTATTGGGTTAAAGTGTCTTGGGTGTATACAAATAGTTTCTTATAAAAATATTTCATTTATATTCAATTTGTTTTCATATTCATTTCTAATTAATTAGTAACTAATGAGTTTGACCTCATATTTTCATATGATATTTAATCCTACTCATAAAAATAAATTTAAAAACTAGGATATAATTTTCATTTTAAATAATAATATTAATAGTATTTTGAAAAACTCGGCCATGCGTGTAACACAATCCATTGAAGAAGTCATTATTGCATGAAATTAAAGATAATCTTAGTGTTGCATTCCTTTAAAGCTATATAATTTATTAAATTTATTTTGAATAGAAAATATATCATAAATTTTCATGATTTTATAAAACATTCTATTCTATGTGTTGCATATCATACACAATATCAAATACAATGTACTTATTATATTATTTAGGGATATAACATATTTTGTTTCCATTCTTAGTAATCCAAGAAGTGTATTTTGAAAAATATGCAAGGATATACTTGGTGGAATAATAATATTTTCGAGAAAACAATTAAACTATAATTTTATTATTAACAGAAATGTAGGAATTATTTGTGTATCTTGTTTACCAAGAATACTAAACTATTAAATCATTCACGATGGGTTTCATTATGTCTTATGAAAATGTAATAAATATGACATTGACTTCGTGTTACTGGGGTTGGGTTCATTAAAATTGATAACAAATAAGTTTAGTAGAATTGTTTGGAAATAGATTTCGGAAAATATAGGATAGGGAATGTAACCCCATGATAGGATTTGAAGATAACATTTAAAGAACATCCTAATGTTTTTGGTTAGGTAGATATTATATGGGTTTTATTTTGAAATAAATTCCTATATAGACACTACAAGTAGACATAGTTCT
Source organism: Viscum album (assembly GCA_963277665.1). Classification (NCBI taxonomy): domain Eukaryota; kingdom Viridiplantae; phylum Streptophyta; class Magnoliopsida; order Santalales; family Viscaceae; genus Viscum; species Viscum album. The sequence continues at coordinate 405,195,652 of OY728142.1, forward strand.
ATCATAGATGTTCCTTGGGGTAATAACTCTGAAATATTAATGTTAGAATTCACTTGATCATTTTATAGTATATGAAAATGATCTTTAATACACACCTAGTTTGACACTTCTGGGGGGATATACTTTCAATAATCTATATTTTATTAACAAACCATTATAAAGGATTTGAATAGAAGATGAGAATGAATGACTTATGTTAAAACTAATGTGTATTATATTGAAAATATAGTTTCATGATTTAGAAATCCTATAAATTATTATATTGTTTTCTCGCTATGATTATTTTTTCTCACACTATTTTTTGTTTGGTTTTAGTCAGTGGTTAGAATCCCAAATAAATTTTGTTAGCATTGAATTTGATGGACAATGTGTTGACTATCAGAAAAGAAATGGGATGATGACTGAATTAATAGATGTTATGATAGTTCTTAATTATTTATCCCAAAAAATTATTAAAAACCTATACCATAATTGACTATCAAAACACACCAAAGAAGAGAAAGATAACGTTTTATAATATATTGAGTGATGGTGACCACAGTGGAAAAAAGGCTTGATTTCCTTCATGTTTGAATTATAGAAGGAGATAACCAAGGAATTTTCTTAAAGTAATAAGAAAATGTTTTATTTGTAGATTAAAATTCATAAAAAAATTAATTTTAAATTAAAAATGAAGTGTTTAATAAAAGAAAATAAATTTCATCTTATGGAAAATTTATAATTCTTCTTCATAAATGTGGTGAAATTGGGAATTCTCCAATTCAATTCCCTCTTTTAAAGGTTAAATCCTAGACCAATGAAGGGAATATATTGAAATAAAATGGATGATGTAAATTTTTGGGATTCCCGAATTATATTATAGAATTATTTTGACCAATGAAATTATTATTATAAGAATCATGAAATATATAAGGATTGTATTAAATTAAGAATCTTATATGTAATAGTTAACATAATTGTTGTGGGAAACTTCATGGGTATATGAGTTTAATATTGAGTATAGGTTAATATTCTTAAAACAAATTTAATTTTTATGTGATGGGAGCCTACTGAAATTAAGGATATTTTTTAAAACATTTATTGACATAAAACCCATTGTTTTGGAATATGTTTTAGTGAATAGTTTATTTTAGGGAGAATGAATTTCCATATTTTAGACATAAGATTAAAGGTATTGGTAACATTTATGTTTTATCTCATCTTTTATGTTGTACTAATTAGGGGTTATAACAATTTTGGAATGTTATATGAATTATATTAATATGGTTCTAGAAAATGGATAACCTACATGTTGTGTGACAACCTGTTTCATCTGGAAAGGCCTCGAGGCTTAAACAAATAATATAAAGGAGATATAGGTTTAATGAGTACCACATGACTACATGATGTTATTCTTAATAATTCATTGTTTTTACTTGAATTATGTGATAAATAAATATTAACAATGAACCAGTGCTCTAACTGTTGTGATTTTAGATATTACTGTATTCTAATGTATAACTTGTGCTAACCATACTGGTTTTGGAAAATAGTTTAAGACAAACAAAGGACTTTTTCACTATTTTATGGATATTATGATCCATTAAAAGTTAAATTTAGTACCTCAAGAATAAAAAATTCCTTTTGGATATTCATTTCATAGAGTAACAGATGAATTATAAATTGATTATGTCCTAACCAAAGGATGAAATTTTGAATTTGAAATAGAGTGATATCAAGTATGTATATTTCATTATAATCATCGATAATAAAAGACGCCCTTGAAATAAAGAAAAAGTATCTTGAAATGAAAAAATTATCATATTAAATTCATATCCAATGATTCATATAGACATTTAAATAATAATAAATTTATTGTTTTTAGGTCCTTAACATTCCTTTCATCATTCAATTTCTTGTGATCAATGACCTTTATCACTGTCTATAATTATTTATGTTTTTATTCCTTGTTAATATATTTATTTGACATAGATTTTATCCAAAATAGAAGCTTATTTATGTGTTATTACATATGATCTTTTCCCTCCCCTTTATCTCTTCTTAAGATGATGTTTTATTTACTCTTTTTATAATGTCAGTTTTCTTCAAATGATTTTTCAAATATCCAACACTTGATTTTTGAGCGTAATACCAATAATGATTACACAATTTATTTAAGGTGGTGATAATGTAGAACCTTATAATTATAAAAGAATAATGTTTTATTAGATATAATATGTTTTAGAAAATACTAAGATTAAACAACCAAGAAAATATATTTCATTAAATATAATCTCATCGACAGCTTGTGAAACATGGAACCCCAAGACTAAATGAAATGTAATATAGTATAACATTATAACCTAATTTTTAAATTAGAATGCATGAAAAATAAAAAATATATCATGAATTTTTTTATCTATTTATTAAAATAAAATAAGAATTATTTAAAATAAAAAGAATTATTTTATGAAAAATTATATTTTTTCTAAAAAATTGTATAATCACACTATGTCCACATGCTTTAAAATTATTTATTACCATTCCTATAAGATTTATTTTTAAAAATAAAAAATATTTTTTAATAATCATATCAGAATTATATTAGGGAATTTTTTGTGACTTATTTAAAAGCTTCATTTTTGATGAATTAGAAAAAATACAAATATTTATGGAATATTTAATTTTAATTTGAATAATTTAAAAGGATAAATTATATTTTTAATTAGTTTTAATTTAAAATTAGTTAAATTATATTAAAATTTTACTAATTTGGGTAATTTTTATAAATTTAATTTAAAACATTGATATTAAAACCGTCTATATTGATGAGAATGTTTTCTTTGGAAACCCACTTGTTCATCGCTTCTGTGGGTATAATAATAAATTGTATTATGCAACTTATGTGACATTAATTTTTAAAAATAGATTGCATTTTTGGAATATTAATAATTTATATTATCTAATATGGTTTACATAAATTTTTACCATAATTAATACGGTAAAAATTAAAATTAATTACCATGGTTAAGGAAAAAATATGTCTACCGGAGGGTTAAACTAAAAAAGATTAGGGTTTAGAATGACCTAAAACCTATAAACACCAATTATATGGACATATTTAAATATTATAACCTATAAGGTTTTAGGATGACCCATTTTGGATAGTTTTTAATGGTTAAAATGTCATTGTAATTGGTCATTTTAAAAAATTATTTGTGTGTCCTCTCTCCTAGTAATAAAAGGACACCCCTTCTCCTCACCTCTTCACACTTACAAATATCTTTTTGTTCAAGAAATATGTTTGAAAATCATATAATTAATCTCATTCCAAAATCCTATATTAATTGGTTTGATCATAAATATATCCTTGGAATTATTTTGATGCAAAAATAAATATGTTTTCTAAAGAATGGGTAACATATTTAAATAAGGGTTTTTATTTTTTTCTTCCAACTCCTACAAATATTGTTAAATAATTATTATATAATAACATCAGTTTTTTAAATATTTATGGATATTATTTTTTATTTTCATGACCAATATCCATCAATTATTCAATAAAATTTGAAACAAAATCCTCAATTATATGTACGATGGACTACCGATTCACAAACTGATATAAATAATTTTCTATCACCACCTTTCATGGATAGATATAATAATTGATTTAACACATGTATGTGATATTTATTATATTATTAGACTTATAGAATTATAATATAATATCTATATTAAAAAAACCTTATACTTTATGACTTATTTTAATTTAGATTAATTCAGTCTCTCAGATAGCTTACGATGCACACAAAATTAGGTTTAAAAAAATGTGATACTCAACTAAAATATTATTTAAACTTGAACACACTAAAATATCCAATTTATTTGAGGGTATGAATATCAAAAAATAATTTTTTTAAAAAAATAGTTTAAACATGATAATTTTAAATATATTGACTATAAATTAAAACAAAAAACATTGGATCATAAAATAAATGGTTTCTAAAAAATTCTATTTTTTCAAAGAAAACTATTTCATCACATCTTGAGAACAAAATATAGATTTTATTTTTTAGAGATTTATTATATGTATTATTTCAAATTAACATGATTTTTTATATAACCATATCAAAATTATCTTTGGGTAAATGTTTTTGTTTTTTCTGAAGAGATTCATTTTTCGATGAATAGTGAACAATAATGATTTTTATCAAAAATTGCCTTTTTGATTATATTATTTAAAAAGTTAAATTAAATTTAAAATTTTTTTGAAGTAAAATTAGACCAATTATATTAATATTTATCTAATTTATGTCATTGTTATCAATATTATGTTCATTTTCAATATAAAAACTTTCCATACTTATGAGAATTTTCTCTTTACAAACCCATTTTTTATCGGGTTTGATGGTATAATATTAAATTAGGCTAAAAAAATTCTGTGAATTTAATTTGAAAAAATAGATACCATATTTATAATTATAATAATTTATACTATATAATCCCGTACAATTAAATTTTTACCCTTATGAATTGTAAAATCATAAATATTTAATCTCCTCTGTTTGTGTAAAAATTAATTCACCATGGGTAAACGTAACATGATAAGGGATAAAATTAACTACCAACTTGTAAAAAACCCATTTTATAGTACTTTTTTTTATATTATCACCTCTAATATTTAATAATAATCATTTTGGAGACCTTTATAATGATAAAAACAAGGGTGTAATTCTTAATGTTCAAAAATCCCATGTCTGTCCTCTCCCCCACTTATAAAAATCCACCCACTTTCCACCCCTATTAGCACTTACAATGGAATTTGTTTTAGTAAATAACTACCCATATAACATAAAAAATATCCTCCCTTAATAATATAATCATAGTTATCATAAATCCATTATAGGGTGTATTTTGGTGTAAAAATAAGGAGGTCATTTGAAGAAGAGGCAACATTCCTAAACAATCATTTTTATTTTATTTATTCTTATATATCTATAAAATATTATTAAATTATGATAGTATTATAAAAAATTATAACCCATATAAATTAATTTTATTATGTTATTTTAATGACTTATATCTATGTCATATTCCATCAAATAGAAATAATATTATTGATCGTGTGTATGGAGGACTACCACCATAGGAATCGATTAAATTTGCTTTCCATCACCAAATTTCAAGAATTTATATAATGATAGACTCAAAAAATTTATATTATATTTATGATACTAGTATAATTATTTAATTTTATTATCATATATAAATTTTTACATTCCATCCCATTTGAAATATGACGATGTCTCTCGTGTGCACGACAGACTACCGCCACGTGAGGCATTGTGATTTGTTTTTCACTTATGATTCACCTAGAATGTAATAAAGATAAAATTAATGAATATATGATATATTTATGAGATTATATTGATTTTTCAAAATTAATATTTAACCCACTTTCTTACCATTTCACTCATTAAGAGAATGATATTGTCACTATTGCGTACTTATGGCCTATCATATCTATGAAGAAATTCAATTAATTTTCCTTGTACAACATCAATAAAAGTTTATAGAAATATATATAATGATTAAATATTATATATATATAATTAATATAATTATGGATATTTTGTATTTATATCATTTTGAAAAGAACCATAACTTTCATGACAAAACAAGCATGAGAATACAAGATAACTAACACCCGAAACAATGATAGATATGAAATATCATAAAAAATGGATGGTAAATCGTAACAAGAGAGCCATATATGATATTATTCGTTTGAATATGGTTATTAAATAAATTTAAAACAATCTTAAAACTATTATAGATGAGATTAAATAATGTACAACTAAAGGAAATTGTGAGGTATGGGACTTCATCTTAATTCCCTTCATTGAGGTGCATATTTTATTGTTATACACATAATTATTTTTCATGGTGTATATAACAACCCCTTTACCTATAATATCTAGAATAATTCATACTTTTAGGGTTTTTAGGTTTCAATTTTAATTATTTTATCCATGGGGATTTGACCTAAAATCTACCAGGTGGTAATGAATTTTATAGCTCATTATCTTTTCATTGGGTTATATTACTTCTTTAATAACCTTTGATATTATCTAATTATTAGTACAATTAATTTTTATTTTATTATGTTTTATTTAAAATTTTACTGTGTGTATTTACAAGTTATGGACATAATATATTCATTGATTAATTTTCACTTCAACATTATGGTCATTGTAAGGGATTTTGCCTCAATTTCCATTTCATTGAGTCATATTTGTTAATATAAACCTATTCACTTTTATATTGTATTATATACTACACCTATTATTTATTTAACATGAATACATATTTATTCATTATGTTTAATGTTTCAATTAAATTTTATCCATATTATTTTTAACATGTATATGAATATTCCCTAAACTGTATACAATTATTTCATAGAGTGTTTAATTTTAATGTTATTTTATTTTTGGGGAAATAATGATAAATATGGGTTATTTAATCAATGATTATATTTTTTTATAATACATATTATTATTAAAGTAAATTAATTATTTGATATAATAGTAATTCATTGGTAATATAGTGATGGGTGGGGCTGAAAATTATATAACCCCTCAATGCATCAGTTGAAATTATGAGAGAAATGAGTTCACCAAATTAAATGGGTTTTTGTATTTAGTTTTAAAAAATATTGTTAATAGTATTGATGGTTGAGGAATCACGATTCTTCATATAATTATGTCCAAAAATTAATAATTTACTTCAATGATAATCCAGTTATTTTTATTATGCATTATATTTTCACAGTGATATTCTCTATGGTTGCAATACACTCTCAGATTGTTGAATGAATGGATTATTGGTTTAGTTATTCACATTACCATATTGACTATTAATTATATATTCATATATTATATATATTTAAATAGTATAATAGTTTAGTTATTTACCTTTCCATATTGATTATTCCTTATCCAATTATGATATCCATGTTATCGATTAAATAGAATGTGGATTTGGTTATTTATTTTTCCATATTTATTATTCTTTATTAATTATTTATAACTTCAACTATACGTAACTCTTATTAATAATTTGATCTCACCCTTATTTATTAGTTTACATAGGATATGAAGAATAAATATTTTAATGAGTTTTCAAGGATGCATTTCAATTTCATTTTTTATGTATTATTTTCATTTTCTATTCCCAATGTAAAAAAGGTGACATGTATGTATCTTGTTCTCTAAAACTGCTAAACAGATCCATATTTTGGGATCTGACACCCTTGTATAAATTATAATTTAATAAAGTAGGGGATGGATCTAGGATACTATATTCGGGGTTGTTCCAACTGATATTAAAAGAATATTCATAGAAACATTATGAACAAGATTATAGAAAACATAGACTGGGGAACCTAAACCTATAGTAGACTTTGAGGATAAGTATAGAAGAACATAATAATGTTTTGGTAGGGGAAATATTTTTTTGGTTTTTCATATCAATAAATCCATATCTAGATATTTCAAGTTGATGCTGTTACAGAAAATATGTACCTAGGGGTAATAAATATAAAAAGAGTATATTGGGATTAACATGATCACCATATGATGCATGAAAACATGCCTTACTATGCATATAGTTTTAAACTCTTGGGGGATATGATTAAGATGAATTACATTTTCATTACCAACCATTATAATGGATCTTAAAAAAATATCCCCCAAATAATCCATGTTTATGACTCTGAGAAAAATATTAATTTTTTTTAATTTTTGTAGTGTCACACCATATTAAAATTATAAATTATGATCTAAAATCCATAATTTTTTGAGATAATATAGTATATTCCATTTTTTAGAAATGGATCCTGTAAGGAACAAGGCTATTAATACTCTTGCTTATTATATAGAATTCCCTAACAAATAATCCAACACAACTGATATTGGATGTGACAAAATAATAGATATATTTGTGTTGATTTATCAGGATATGATAGATAACCATTACTAGATGGATAAACCTACCATATATCATGATTAAACTATGTTGGATCACTTCATGTGACAAAATCCCCAATAATTTGGTGAGACTACTAATCTAGTTGTAGATGAGAAATGAATTAAGTATATGGAGAATATATTTGTGGCCTTCTGATGAGATGAAATGAAAAAGGATACACTTATAGTGTATTGTCTCAAAGGTGATGTTGATCAATGGTGGTCATTGGTCCAGAATACTAGGGATGATGATGAAATATAACTCATAGAATGTAAGTATTTTAAGGATATAATCATTGAAAAAATACTTATATCATGAGAAAAAATGGAAATGAAGAGAAAGTTCCACATATTAAATAAAAAGGAATAAAATAGTGTTTCTGATTGTGAGGATACCTTTATATGATTTTCAATGTATTATATAGATTACATATGCAATACAGAGTGTATGATTAAACTTTTATTTAAATGTCTTAAGATATGTATCCAAAGAACACTAGCCTCTACAATGCTTTTTTCATATGATGTAATATTTTTATGAACAATCAAAAGAGAGAAGGAATTCTATAGATTTTACATATTCCATGGAAATCAAGAGAAGAAGATGTTATCTGAACACCCTAAAAAGTGGAATGCATCATAGAAGAAAATTAGGAAAAAGAAATTTCCACCTTGGGAAAACAATGGAAAGAGTTATCCAAAGAAATTATTGAAGGAAATATGAGTTTTTTATATGTACAGAGATAAGGGTTATCATGATCGTGAATGAAAGGGGATGAAAAAAATCAATGATGTCCAATATTTTACTATTAAATACATGGGACATTATTCACACCAATTTCAAAAACATCAATCGAATATACAATTGAAGAGGAAAATGGGGGAAGGGAGAGCTTACTCGATCACTACAACTAAGGTGGAACATCCTAATCATATGATGGAAGTTACTTTAATAATATAAAAAAAATCATCTAATGATTTAATAGATTCTACATGCTCATACTCTTTAATACCTTCCTAGTTTTACAAGAAAATAAAACATTTCCATTTTAACCTGGGAATTGATTTTTCAGAAAATAAACCTATTTTAAGTATAAATGTCATAAGGATGTGTCAAAAAATTCCCATTATGACAGACACACATTATCTATTTATGGAATTTATCATTATACTAATGGTTAAATTTGATATAATTCTTTTGAATGGATTTGTTTTTAAAATATGGAGCCAAAATTTATTATAAATAGTATGAAATTATGATTTTTGATTATTATATGAAATTCCTTATCATTAGAGTAGATACATCATCATTTGAGTCATGTTCAGATCCACCCATAGTAGATCTTTTAAATGACATTCTTCGAGAAGATGATAAAAACAAATCCAAGAATGGAGAAGGTAGTATTAAAATTGAGTATGTAACTATGATATAAGAATAAATTGAATTATTTCTTAAGTAATTACATGGACATCCACTAGATCATAATGTCAAGTTTTATATTTATTTAGTCCTTGATGTAAGATAAATATCATAGAACATTGATATAATACACATTATTGAGTTAGTGGAGTTGAATAAATAATTTGTGGAGTTTTATGATAAGGGATTTATACACCCATGTGTTTTACATTGGGGAGATCCTATTATCTTAATTAAGAATAAATAAAAATCAATGAGGGTAGGAATTGATTATAGGGAACCAATTCCAATATGATAAAGAACAAGTTTCCTCTACCTCACGTTAATGTCTTATTCAATAAACATCATAGATCACAATATTATTCAAAGATTGACCTCTGAAATGGATATCATAAATTATGAGTATAGGAGGAATATATTCCAATTAAATATTTCCAAATGAGGTATGGATATTATGAGTTTACAGTAATGCCACTTGGATAGACTAATACACAATATGTTTTTATAGATAAAATGAAAAGAGCATTCAATAACTACCTTGATGTTTTTATGGTATTCATCGGTGATATAGTGGTGTTTCATAAAAGCTATTAGGACTATAAGAATTACTTTAGAATTTTTATTGAGACTATTATATGGAACGAGTTAGATAGGAAAATTAGCAAGTGTGATATCTAGAATCAAGAAGTTCATTTTCAGGTCCATATTTTCTACAAGCATAACATCTTGGTTGATCCTAAGAATAAAAAGGCAGTCATAGAATATAATAAAATAAAGAACATCATTAAGGTACATAGTTTAATTGTTATGGTAGGATACTTTCTGTGATTCGTTCATAATTTCACCCTATTGGATAACCCGTTAACCATGATTACACATAAAGGGGTTATGTTTATTTGGAAAATGGGACTTGAAGAGTGTTTTGAGGAATTAGATAGGATATTGGTAAATGATATAATTTTAACTTTACTATAATGAGATAATGTATGTTTTATATATAGTGATGCATTAAAGAAATGACTAAGTTGTTTCCTTGTCAAAAATGATAGAGTTATTATATATGCATCAAGGTAGTTTAATAATATTGAGAAAAACTATTAAACACATTATCTTGAGTTGGAATATGTAATATTTTCATTAAAGATATTGATACATTTCTCTATAGTGAAATATATGAGATAAAAAAAGACCATAAAATCGTAAAATACATATTTTCTAAAGAAGAGGACAACACAAGTAAAAGACAAAACCTTGAGCTACTTAAAGATTATGATTTCTCAATAAAAACCATCCTAGGATATAAAATAAGGTAGTGTATGCATTACATATTAAATATCATAGTGTTCTATCCTTGATGAGGATTGCGAGGGTTTCTATATTCCTAAATTTATTAATGATGGATATGGGAATAATTATGGAAAGCGATAAATCACTCATTTTTTAAAATGAACAGAATAAATTTATTAAATAAAATAAAAAGTTATTAATATAATGATGAGAAAATTAATAAAAAAATTAAATCCATGAATTATGGGAAATTTGAAGATTTCAATTGTGAATATGGTGTTTTAAAATTTTAAAAAAGATTATGTGTTCTATAACAACCTAATATTTTTTTTAACATATACACTTTTACAAAAAAAATAATTTTGGTCATATATATTTTTATAAAGAACACCGAATTTAGATTTCATTACATGTAAAATTGACTTTATCTTGAATTTCAAGAAAAACAGAGTGTATCTTATGATACATGAAACATCAAATTTCAATGAAATTTGATGTATTATTAAAGTATTATAATTTAATATGAAAGTTATCACATATGAGTTGGAATAGTGGGTATAAATAGAATTAACTAAAATAAGAATAGATATTTACCCCAAATTTTCATAAAATGGATTATTTGGTGCCCAATTAATTTGAAATAAAATTTAAAACTACTTTAAAATAAAGGAAATATAACACTAAGAAATATTTTTATTCAGATAAACACATTTTACCTCTATAAATAACAAAATAAATTTTTTTGAAAGATTTTAATAAAATTTATACATTATATATTCAATAAATTTTATAAAATTCATTATATGTGTAAACTATTCAAGGGATAATAATTAATCTATTTTTTTCTCTTAAAATATTTATTTTTCTAAAAAATATTTTTTTTTCACATTTTGCACACTTAATATGATACTAATTTTTAAAAATTTTAGAAAATTTATTTGAATTTTTTTAAATAATCATGTTGAAAATATATTAGTTCAATATTTTGATAATTTTATGATAAGATAATTTTTTAAATGAATAGTTAAAAATACTTGTTTTAATTAAGAATTTTTATTTATATAAAATAATTTAAAAACTATTTTTTAGATGGTTTTAAAAGGTAAATTTAGATAATTTATAAATCTATTAATCCCATTTAGGTCCTTTGAATCAATTTCATACTGATTATTGATATAAAACTTTTTAATCTCTTAAACATTTTCTCTTTGGAAAATTGCCTCTTCATTACATCCATTTGATTAATTTTAAATTAAAATTTTCCACATATATGAATATAATTTAGAAAAAGGAATCCATATTTTGAAAAAAAATTATATTATCAAATAAGTATAAATTAGTTTTTTACCATAATGAATATTAAAAATAAAAAAATGATTTACCATAGTTAAAGTAAAAATGGGTTTACATGAGGGTTTAAACAAAAATGATAAGGGTTAAAAATGCCCCAAAACATATAAGATATACATTTTTTGTAAATAATTATAAATTATCTATTCTAGGGATGATAAATTTCCATTTTATATCATTGTGGCATGTGAAAAACATTGGCACACCGTTCTCTTTTAAAAACAATTACAAGTGTGCCACTCACCTCACTTATAAAAGGCCACCCATATCATATCCAACTCACCCATCCATTACCAATTTTTTTATTAATTAACTTCAAAATTAACTTCTTTAATTACATAATATAATACTATAATCCTTATTTGGGTCATAAATCCATCATAAAAATCCTTTTGGTGAAAACCAAAGGAGGTTAACTAATGAAGAGGTAACATTATTTAACGACTATTTTACTTTTATTAATTCCTCCAACTCATTAAATAATTATTATACCAAATTTATATAATAACCTTAGTATAATAAATATACTGTTATTTGTTATATTATAGGCATGAAAAACCACAATATTCACTTCTATAAAGTGCGATACAAAATAAACATTCACACATACGGAATAGTACCACCTTATAGATCGATGTTATTATTTTTCCATCACCTCCTCTCACGAAAGGATATAAAGATGGATAAAATTTTTATATATGATATTTATTATATTATTATAGTTATATATTTTTAATTATACATATAACTTCTTAATTTCCATTTTATACGAATAAGATATCTTCCCTCGTGTGTATGGCGGACTACCGTCGCGCCAAGCACTATTATTTGTTCACGCTTTAAATGGAATATAATAAAGATTATTTTAATGTAAATGTGAGATTTATATTAAATAAAAATTATTAAATAATGTTAATATAATATTTACCATTATTTCATTAAATCCTTTGAGTAAATGGAATCAACGATCCTATATATATACGACCTACCGTCATCATGAATGATGTATTTCATTTTCTATCTCTATATTTTATTTTTTATTATATTAAATATATTATGAATATATATCTATATATTATTAATATAATTATTAAAATTATTTATATGATTTAACCATGAGCAATGTAATAGGAATGAAAATAAAAAATCAAAGCATACTGAAAACCATAGCATTTATTACCCTAAATGTGATATTAACATGAAATTGTTGATAAATGAAAAATAAAATGTTATAAGTGAATAATATATTATATGATACATATGATTATGGTTTTTTTAAATATTTAAAATAAACTTAAATTTATTATATAGTAGGATCAAATCTGTATGAATGAATTTGGGACAAAAAGTAAGGGATTTTTTCTCACTTTTACTTTCAATAAGACATAAACCATATTAACCATTTCTTTCTTTTATGTGGTGTATATATATATAATGAAATATATTATGAATATAAATTATAAAATTATGGTGATTTATATATCCATTTTAGTATCTCACTTTCATTGGGACTATTATTCATGTTTCCAGAGTGGTAATTGTTTTATGTTACATTCTCATCATTTATCGAGATTGTCTATGATTTTTATTAAAATGATGAAATATTATGAACTATCTCTCAATGAAATAAATAATTTTACTCTCATATTGTTATTACCTGATAATAAATGTTATCCATTCATTTTAATCTCTCTATGTACACAATATTTTTAAGATTGTTTTTAAGAAAAATTGCCTTTATTATTCTATTCGATCGAAAACCCTTTTTCTTCCAAAATTTATTCATTAAAATGTTTTTAAAAATATTTTTGAAATTAATAAAATTAATTATTAAATAAAATATTACAAATTTATGAATTTTTAATTTTTTTAAATGAATATTCATTTCATTTTACAAATAATTTTTGTTTAGATTTTAATGAAAATACAAAAGGAACCTTTATTTTAATGTGTATAGAATTTACAAAATTTCCCACCAACATGACCATTATTTTCAATGAATCATAATTTATATGTTTTATGAGTTATTCAAATAAAAAAGTATTATTAAAATGTATTATGTTATAAAAAGTTTTTTTATGGCAAAATATATTTTCCTCAAGAGAAGTTTTATTTTTTAAAAGATTCCTTTATATGTTTAATTTATATTTTCAAGGAAAAGTTCATCCAAAATACATTATGAATATTTAGGTTATGAAATTGCTTTTCAAAGAATATATATATTCCTCAATAAAATTTCCATGTCATCTTTCAAAATAATTTTCTATCCAAGATGACATAATTTGATTTTACATATGATTGACTAAGGATATTATCCACAGATAACATTATTACTATTTATCTAGATGGTTTATGTTTATGATGATAAGATGTTTAAAGAACTCATTTCCGTTACATGGCTTATAACATGATAAAATGGTTATGAAACTCACTTCTTTTTTCATGGGTTATGCTTCAATGAAATTATAAAATGATTAGAAAACCAGCTTCTTTTCCAAAGGTTATGTCATGATAAAATGTTTATGAAGCCCATTTATTTTAATTAGTTTTTATGTGATGGATGTTTTATTATATTATAGAACACATATGTATAATTTTAATTATGTAATTTTGGTTATGTTACAAATATAGATGGTTGTTAAATTATAATTGAGGATAATGGTTTCGTTATAACTACATATGGATGGTACTTGTATCTCTCTCCAATAAAATGAGTAATGATTTATATCTCATGATATAAACATGACAGGAATGGGGAGTGAATGTTTTTTAGTAAGGTCATTTGTTCAGTATGATTTTAATGAGGGTGAACATTTACTACCATTATGGTTTGGTGAGTGAACACATTCTATTATGATTATTTTCGGAAATATTCCTTGACTTTTGTGGAAATTATTTTCTATGTTTAAGTTTATTATACAATTTTATGCCTTAAATCCTTGTTATTCACTCATGGATAATTTTAATTTTTTTACTTACGATTCATGCCTTATAAACTACAATTATTTATTCCATGGATCAAGATTATGATATTTGATATTTGGTGTATGGTTTTCAAATGTTATACTCAAGTTATCATGCCCTTATTCTCATGTTATGGTTACATATATCCCTTTTGTACTCTTACTGAGCACTTGCGCTCATGATTTCTTATGTTTCCTTTCATTGGGTTTTGAAGAATGGTTTTATGTTGGGATTGCCTATGAATAGTACTACTTAGGAATATCATTATAGGATATGTTGAAGATATTTGAGAAAATAATGATATTTTGTGTCTAGAGTCCAAAAAACTATAATTTTTCCATCCTCAAGGGTGTGTTCTTCAAATATAAGTAGTATTCATATAAAAATTTATAATATCTTTGTATGATATGTTTTTTTCATTACATTTGGTTTGAGATTAAATGTTTAGCTAAAAATTGGAAGCTAAGAAGTGACAAATTTACTAATATTCCTAGGGATATTTCTTAACTATATCTCTAGTGAAATATATAATGATATGTCAATGGATGAGTCAACGTATTGAAAAATATTATTAAGTTTTGGTGAAGGATAGAATGAGGGGTTTCCAAAAAATTAGTTCCTTTTTTGGATACTAAATGGGGATATGGATTTGGAAAATTGGTATTTTGGGGTAATAACACAAAAAATGGAACATTTAGTTAGACTTGATCATCACATAGTGTATGAAAATAAGCCTTGCTGCATACCTTCTTTTAATACTCCCAGGGTAAAGGATTTATTTTTAATTTAAAATTCTTTATAAATAATGATAATGTATTTAAACAATGGCCATTAATGACCTCAGTTAAGTCTAATGTGCCATAAATTAAAAATAAGGTTTCAATATTTAGACATCCAATAAGTGATTTATCATTATTATGTGTTTTACCGCTACGAAAACTTTTACTCACACTATGATTTTATGTTTTAGTAACTAGAGGGAACATGAATAAACTAATTATTTTGGATTGTTATAGACAATGTGTTGATGAGAATCCAAATTGTATGATGATTAGAGTAAAGTAAATTTTCATTATTCCTAATCAATTATGACAATATATGTTTAATAACATTCACATTAACAAGCTGTATAACTCACCAAAGTAGGGAAGGATAGAGTTCATTAAGATTTTGGGTGGTGGAGAGCATGGGAGGATGAATATTTTATTTCCAATATGTCGACAATGTGGGACGAAGTATGAAGGTGAATGTCTTGGTAGAATGGGAAGATTTTTTTGTGTATTGAAAGTAAGGACACAATGAATGTAATTTCATAGGAAAAATAAAGAGTTAAATTAATAAAATAAATGATAACAATGGTCTCCCAAATATATCATCAATGATTGAATGTGTAAAATGTTGAACGTATGGCCATTATGGATATAAATTTCTTAAATGGAAAGCTTATGAAGATATTCACCATGTTTGAGTGAGTAATGGCTATATTGCTGATCCTAAAGATACTATAAATGAAATATAAAAAGAAAGAAGTGGTAATGAATATGATGACGAAGCTTGGTTAATGGGTTATGAATTAAGTGGAATGATTGAAGTGATTATTTATTGGGATTCAACGAATTATACTTTTACCTGTTTTATTTTGGTTAATAGAATCTTAAAACATCAATGCATTGTTCCCCAACTATTTTTCATTAAGGAATATCAAGAATATGTCAAATAAAAGTGATGACCTAAAAAATTGATTTATTAAGATTGTGTTATTTTATATAAAAACCATGATTAATAAAAGATAATCCTTTATTGGTTTCATATGTTGGGATATGTATGTTGGGATAACGTGATGCATGATACAAATAATGTAAATTTGATAGTATTGTTTACATTCAAACTGATTAGTGATTTTATGAAAAAGTTTTTTATGTTATAATTTATGGATTTTACAACATTTTAGGATTTATAAAATATATTTAATGATATGTTATTTTTTTAAGAATTGAGGAATGAAATAATTTTTGAATAATGGTTTATATTCATTAATGTTTTTTGGAAATTCAATATATTACCATGTTTTATGGAAATATATGATCAATGTAATCAAATATTTTGTATGTGACATTAAGTGTAACATCATGCTATTTTGGGGATTAATGATAAGTTTATTTTGGGATATTTAGCGGCCATATATATAAATTTTTTTTTGGGATGGTTATGAGGTCAACTATTTATGGAATGGTTTATTTTTAACTTTAAATGATGTTTTAGATATTTATTTCCCCATATAATGATTTATGCATAACATGTTTAAACTTTTGGTCTATAGTAATTACTGGAAATAAAAAATGAATTATTATTATTTTATTTATATTACTATCTGTTAGATCATTATAAATGAAACATTAATCTCATAAAATAAGAGATGAAGTGAAAATTGGTCAATTACCAACAAAAGGATTATATTTTATTATAAAAATGAATGTAATAAAGTAAGTATATGTTCTTAAGAAAATTACCCATCTTTAGGAAAATGATCTTGAAATAAAATATTTTCCAATTGTCATAATTTATGATGATATCAATGAAATTTTCCAAACATTATATTTTATGGTTTTATGGTTGTTGATTTTCATATTATCATTCATATTCTTCTAATCAATGATATCTATCACTCCCCTACATTATTTGGACATTACACATTTATTCAATGTCATAATCATCACTTCCCACCCATATTATAGAATTAGGAAACCTAGTTTGTGTTATTCTAGATGAAAATAAGACATCCCATTCTCCATTTTTAAGAGGAATTTTTATTAAACCTTTTTTAGGTTATGGGTATCCCAAAGGTATTGTAAGGACCTCGAAACACTATGGAATTTTTTTCTTAAATTCATGGTACTTTTTACGAGTCTGAGAAAATTTACGGCTCTTGATTCTGAGGCACAGTGTTCCTAGAATCAATTTATGAATTTTTTTTCGGGTACGTTCAGTAAACATACGAGTAGGAGTTTATAACTTTTGAATCATTGCTTGGAATTGAAATCTAAGGGCAGCATTGAACTCACAACGCTGATATTCAAATAAGAAGACTTTCACCACGATGGTAGTTGGTTGGGAATGGAGTTAGTTTTTAGGGTTTTTAAATAAATAAAATAAAAATAATGTGATAACTTATTTTTATTTTTTGGTGGTCAAAACCTCCAAGAGGAGGTTAGAGGTGGGGGCTACCACACCATAACCTCCCATGAGAGGTTATGGTGGTGGGTCCAACCCGCACATAACCACCCATGGGAGGATATCCTTGGTGGGTCTCACACGGGCTTTAAACCCCCTTTAACCCCCATTTATGTGTGATGAAACTCTCCACCTACCCCACTAATTAATTTTTCTGACCATCTCAATTAATTAATTGAATTTATTAATATAATTAATTTAAAACCCATTTGAATTCTTTCTAATTATATAACCAAAAAATTAAATAATGGGTTAACATAACCCATTATTTTTTGTTGGAAATACTTTTAGTGGAGCTTGAGAGAGGGGTTGGAAGAACATGGAGAACCCTTGGAGAAATATCTCTCAACAAAGAACGTGAAGAATGTCTCTTCATCATCCACCGAAGAATGATGAAATCTTTCTTCGATCTTCGACCGAGCCAAAAGAGAAGGAGTTGAACGTGAAGAATGCTGACGATGCTTCTTCCTCGGTCTCCTACCTTGGACGCTTCCCGACATCAATGAATCGACATCTTCCATTCCTCTCCTTCCACCGTCAACGATCGACAAGTGAGGTAGGGGTTGTTCTATGTATTAGTTTTACCCTCTATTCATCGTCCTTCAAATTATGGATTGTGAACTTCTGATTGATATCACCATAACGAGGAGGGATTGGACCACACAAACATGGCCTGACGGAAATGTGGACCATAGCGGAGAAACGGAGGCCGGCTATGGGCCGACCGCAAAGGTCGTCGGGTCACTGGAGGGGTGCGATGCCATCACTGCGCATGGAGAATCGGGCTGTAGCCAGCGCGGGTTGCGGCGGAGCAAGGTGGCCTGCCGGGCCATCGGAGGGGCGTGGTGTCGTCGCGCCGTATAGGTGGAAAGGGTCCTGGCTAGGTCGGCCGCGGTAGTCGGATTGAGCAGCATGGTGTCGTCATGCCGTGCGGAGGAAGGGAGCTGAGGTCAGGGCATGACACTGCAGAGGAGCAGGGGTGTGGTGCTATCTCACCGTGCCGGTGGTGTGGAACCAGCCGACCGCTCATCCAGCTGGACAAGGTGGGACCCCTCGGGTACCGTGGGATACTAAACTGGCGCTTATCACTGGTTCTGTTCGTAAGGCAGAGGGGTTGGCACCCCCTCCCATGCGTGGCCAGTGGGGCCCCACGGGCCTCCCCCGTCGGGCCAGGCCACCTTCAGGCCGGGCCGCCCCCTAGGGCCAGGCCGACCACTTGGGTCGGGCAGCCCCCTCGTGTCGGGCCGCCCACTTGGGCCGGGCCACCCCCTCGATCCGGGCCGCCCACTTGGTTCGGGTCGTCCCCTTGGGCCGGGTCGGACCCGCGGATCAGGTAGGACCCCGATCTAGACCTGGGTCGAGTCGGGTTTGCCTGACTGGACCAGACCCAGACCCGGACCCGTTTGACCCGATTACACCTTTCTGCCCATATCTTGGGATATGGATGTCCGATTGACGAACCATCTACGAAGACGGAAAGATCAGACCGAGGTGGTACTTTTGTCGTACCCCAATTGAGGTTTAGATATAGTTTGGGTACGTTCGGGTTGGATTGAACCTAAAATTTAACTGGGCCCCTGGGACGGAAATGCCAATAACTCACAGACCGGGTGCCTGGTTGACGTGTCTTCTGTTATGTTTTTATCTCAATGACGAGGAGTACCTTTGAGATAATTTTTCACGGTACTACTTGATAGTTTTAGTATCGACCTATAGCTCATGGAGGAGATCCTCACAGAGATGAGCGAGCAGTGTACAAAGATCTAGTAGCTGGCTGGGACCTGACGA
This sequence comes from Viscum album, assembly GCA_963277665.1. Lineage (NCBI taxonomy): Eukaryota > Viridiplantae > Streptophyta > Magnoliopsida > Santalales > Viscaceae > Viscum > Viscum album. Next base: position 405,215,701 of record OY728142.1, read on the forward strand.
CTGCTGACCTTTCAACTCGGAGTGTTTCTACTAGCCTAGTGGGAAGTTCCTCTGTGTGAAATGGTAGACCCATAGTGGGGAGCACCTCTGTTTGACGTAGCAGACCCATGAAACTCAATAGGAGGATTACATCAGTAGGCTAGGAGGGGAAGCACCTCTGTGTGACGTAGCAGACCCACAGTGGGTAGTGCCTCTGTGTGACACAACATACCCACTATACTTGACAGTAGGAGTACCACAATTGTCCAAGAAGGTGGGAAGTTCCTCTGTGTGACATGTGAGTCACACAGTACTCGATAGAGGAGGAATACTCATCAGTCGGGATTCTGACAATTTGACTATGGATGTTACTTGCTACTACCCCAAGAATAAAATCCTGGTTTTAGCTGATTCAATGACGTTTGTGTTTCCTCATAATTGAGATAGGTTACTAGATAACATAGGTATATGTATTGGATTATACCTACGTAAGGGTTATCCATTTATTATTTACTTTTCGGTTTATTCTTGTTGGATATTGTGAGACCTTTAGGGTCTCAGGGTCCCTAATGAGTATCGTTATACTCACCGCTACATGGGATATGCCCATACTTTGGTGTGTTGGTTGTAGATGAAAGACAGTACTGACTGGGGCAGAGAGTAGAAGGACTGGATGGTACCGATAGGTGGACCATTCGTTGTGACGGTACACAAAGCAGACGAACAGACGTGGAATGCTAAAGAGGCCATCTGTACCAACCCTTCAGGTAGGAACCCCGTAGGATGACCCCATAGCTACTTTACTTTACCTCAGTTGTATTTTTTTTTCAGTTGTACTTTCATGTTGGGTTTGTATTTATGGCCCCTTTGTACTTTCCAGTACTTCTTTTGTATATAGTTATACTTAGTGTTTTGCTTCCAGTTGTTTACTCTGATATGTTTTTCTACAGTTATAAAGGCAATGCCTAACTAGATTAGGGATTTATGCCTTTAGTGCTAGTCGTTAGCCCTTGGCCTATGGAAGGAGGGCTTGGGGTAGTAATGATACGGGCCCCAGGGGATGGGTCATGAAAAATTGGTATCAGAGGAGTTGGTTCTACAACATAACTTAGAAGTATGATATTTCTTTTCTGTGAAGCAATAATGATAAGGGTACTATTTGTGGTTTTCAGTTCAGGGAGTCCAGTGTTGGTGATAGTGGACGACATATCTATACACCAGGACCCTGACTAAATATTTCCGACTCGGTGCATGAAAACATTGTTTTCATGTGTGTTTACAAAAGTTTTCTTTATGTCAGCTCAACTAGGTCAGCTCACCAGGTATAAGATTTTGACTGTGTTGCATCTATTTCTTTCAGGATGCCTCCCCACAGAGCCCCTAGAGTCGAACGTTCTGACAACCCATCGAGCAATGAGGCCTTAGTGGCGGGCCCTCTACCAGAAGAGGCACTAGAGGTACCACTTCTGGTTGGGCCACCGATGCCACCATCCCCAGTAGTAGAATATGCACACCGTTTGAGTGTGTTGCATGAGTTCCAGCGCCAGAGGCCAACCTGGTGTCAGGGAGAGACATACCCATAGGAAGATGAGGATTGGATGGAGGCTATGGTGAGAGTCTCCATGCTGGTAGGGACACTAGTAGACCTTATGGTGATCCTTACTGCGAGTCTCCTTTAGACAGCAGCAGGCAGATGGTGGAGCCTGATGCTCCATTTGCATGAAGAGGTAGCACTACTCTGGACAGACTTCGAGAGCCTATTCCGGGCAAATTTTGTCCTAGCCACTGTTCGAGCGGTACAAATTCAAGAGCTGCTGCATCTACAACAGGGTTTCATGATAGTGCCACAGTACTCAGGGAGGTTCACCGACCTCTCACAATACTCCAAAGATATGGTGTAGGACCCATTCTTCTAGGTTTGGACCTTCGAGCAGGGGATCAGGCATGAGATTAGGGCTTCGATGGTCTCACTCAGCATCCCGAAACAGGCATGGGTGTTAGAGAGAGCCCTTCTAGTGGAGAGTTTCTTTGCTGAGTAGTCTCTAGTAGCGAGACCCACCACTAGTCGACTTGCAGCGGATTCTTCTACAGCTGGCAGTAGACAGATGACGCAGAGGTCCAAGAGGACCAGACCCATGGGTGGACGATCGCAGGTCTCTGGATCTATTGTGCAGGGTACCTGAGGTAGTGACATATATGCCAGGAGGAGAAAGTGTTACGCTTGCGGCGGGCAGGGTCACATGGTTTGTAACTATCAGACCCGCCGTTCGGATGATCAACAGGGAGTTGAGGGACCTCCCAGGAAAAGGAATAGGTTCAATCAAGGGGGTCCACAGGGAGCAGGTGGGTGTGGTAGAGGATCTAGTTGAGAAGCTGGCGGTGGAAGACATTACGAGGTGCTACCGCCAGCACCACCAGGAGGTCCACCCTCACCGAAGGGAGTGAGTGGAGAGGGGAGAGATCAGCTTTAGGCAGCTAAGGCCTATGACCATGGCGCTATGGAGATTATTTGAGGTACAATCTGTGTCTAATCCACATTTTCTGCAGTTCTTACAGACACATGTGCAAGTCACTCTTTCATTGCCACTACCCTCGTTCCGAGCTCGGAGATTCTGACAGAGCCGTTGGCTCGATACTTACGTCTAGAGACTACTATGGGAGTAGACTCGATGATTACGCACTAGTGCCGGCAGTGTGAGCTTAATCTAAAAGGAGTGAGATTTGGTTGGGAACTCCTCGTAGTGGTGTCAAGGTCTTAGGACGTCATATTTGGTATGGACTGGTTATCTACAGTCCACGCTCAGATCGACTGTATTAGGTGCAAAGTGCGATGTGTCCGCACAGATGGGACCAGGTTCACCTTCACCAGCGAGAAGGAAACCTTTGCAGCACAGGATGGACTTACTCTGAGTAGGGTGCATCTGATCACTCACCAGTTGGATTGCCTTACCCTTGGAGCTGTTAATGTGGAGAGTCCGACTTATCCCGTAGTGGTGGACCAATACATGGATATTTTCCCTGATGATGTTCCAGGACTACCTCCCCGAAGAGAGGAGGACTTCTACATTTACCTGTACCCCAAGACGACCCAGATATCGACTCCATCATATAGGATGGCTCCCACTAAACTTTCTGAGCTGCGGGTACAGCAAGAGGACTTGTAGGGAACATGATTCATCTAGCCCAGTGTTTCTCCCTGGGCTGCCCCAATTCTGTTCGCTAAGAAGGTGGATGGGAGCTTGAGGCTCTGTGTTGACTACCATCGCCTGAACCAGAGGACCGTAAAGAACAAGTACCCTCCTCCGAGGATTGTCAACCTCTTTTATCGGCTCAAGGGAGCAAGATGATTTTCAAAGATAGACCTCAGATCAGGTTATCACAAGCTTAGAGTTTGAGATGAGGATGTGTAGAGGACGACCTTCAGGTGTCGGTACAACCACTATGTGTTCTTGTTTATTCCCTTTTCCGTAGCCAATTCTTTAGTAGTATTCATGTGTCTCATGGACAAGATCTTCCATCCATACCTCGATCTCTTTGTCATGGACTTCATCGATGACATACTGATCTACTCGACTACTAAGGAGGAGCATGCCTACCATTTGCAAGTAGTACTGGACACACTCTGAGAGAACTAGCTTTATGGTAATCTCTTGAAGTGCCAGTGTTGGATTTGAGATGTTCACTTCTTGAGACATGTCATCTTGGAGGATGGAGTTGCAGTAGATTTAGTGAAAATCAAGGAGGTACTTTCTTGGGAGCCACCCAGGAGTGTGAAGGAGGTACGGAGTTTTCTAGGATTGTATGGATACTATCGAGGGTTTGTTCCAGACATCTCCGGAGTTCCAGCACCACTTTCAGCCATGATGAAGAAGGGGAAACCCTTCATGTGGTTGGAGAGATGCCAATAGATCTTCCAAGAGTAGAGGTAGAGGCTAACTAGTTCCCCCATCATGAGGCTTCTAGAGGAGGGCGTGGGGTATGTAGTTTACTGAGATGCATCAGGGAATGGACTTGGGTGTGTCCTAAGGCAAGAGAAAGCTGTGATTGCATATGGTTCTCAACAGATGAGACATGGCAAGAAGAAATACACTACCCATGACCTAGAGTTAGCAGCAGTGGCCTTCTGCTTGAAGATGTGGAGGAACTATATTATGGTTGAACATTTTACCGTGTACTCTAATCACAAGAGTCTCAGGTATATCTTCTATAAGAAGGACCTGAACCTAAGGAATCGGTGATAACTTTAGTTCCTCTAGGACTATGACTTTGAGATTGTCAATAATCCAGGGAAGGGGAACATTGTTGTGGATGCGCTTAGCAGGAGGACTGGTATTCAGCTGCTAGGAGAGGCGACATAGCAGCTGGCTACCTTACAGATATCCTTTATGGATAAGGATAGAGCAGCCTATCTATAGTCTCTTATAGTCACTCCTTCACTTATTTAGTGATTCAGGGAGGAACATTGTGGGGACACTAACTATGAAATACGACGTTCTAAGATATCCACAATGTTGGCACCTGATGTATTTTCTAAAGGTGGGGAGCATGTCATCCTTTTCAGAGGATGTAGAATGGTACCAAAAGCACTTAAAGTGGAAGCGGTGAGGGAATTCTACACTTTCCCTCTAGTGGTACATCTAGGGGTGGAAAAGATGTACCAATACCTTTAACGATAACATTGGTGGCCAGGAATAAAGAAGGTGGAAGTAGAGTATGTCTCTTAATTCCTCACTTGTCAGCAAGTGAAGGAGGAGTACCAGGTACCAACAGGCTTGGTTCATCCCTTAGAGGTCCCAAAGTGGAAGTGGGATTGGATATCCAGGAAATTCGTGATGGGTCATCCACATACATCCTGGAGTCACGATTCGATATGGGTGATCATTGACCAACTCACCAACTAAGCCCACTTACTACAGATCAGCATGGCTCAGTACAGAGCTTAGGATGCCTCTATGTGCAAGAGATTGTTTGTTTTCATGGAGTACCTTCTTCTATGTTCACTGACCGTGATGGACGATTTACTTCTCAGCTATGGAAGGGGTTGTAGGAGGCTTTCGAGATGCAACTACATCTATGCACTGCCTTACATCCTCAGACTGATGGCCAGACCCAGATAACTATCCAGACCCTCGAGGACATGCTCCGCGCATGTTTCATTGACTTTGGACATAGCTGGGAGGATCACTTACCTTTCATAGAGTTTTCCTACAACAACAGCTATCACTCCACCATCGGTATGGCACCCTTCGAGGCCTTGTATGGTCGACCTTGAAGATCACCACTGTTCTGGATAGACCCAGGGGAGTCAGCTCTAGTGGGACCCGAGATGGTACGAGCTACCACGAAGAAGGTGTAGATAATCTAGGACCAGATGAAGACTGCACAAACTAAGAAGAAGTCATATTTAGACAAGATACCGAGACCTATGGAGTTCGAGGATGATGATGATTTCATTATATGGGTCTCACCTCAATGGGGTCTACGGAGATTTGGTCGAGGCGACAAGTTATCTCTGCGGTTCATCAGATATTTCCATGTCCTCAGCAGAGTATGCGAGGTGGGTTGCCACTTAGCTCTTCCACCTTAGTTGCACCGGGTGCATGATGTCTTCCATGTATCTCAGCTGAGGAGATACGTGCATGACCCTTCCCATATCATCAAACATGGAGAGATGGACATTGATGACGATGTGACTTTCACGGAGATTCCAGTAGATATTGAGGGTCGATAGGAGCAGGTCCGACGTGGACAGTCGATACATCTGTTGCACGTTCACTGACAGTACGTGAATCTCCAGGAGAGAACATGGGAGCTGGAGGCTTAGATGCGTGCTCAGTACCCCCATTTGTTTCCATAGTTCTTGTTGTATCTTATAGGGATGTAAATACCTAAGGTGGGGAGAATTTAAGGACCTGGAAATTCCGTGGAAATTTATTTCTTAAATTCATGGGATTTTTTATAAGTCTCTAAAAATTTTTGGTGCTTGATTGCAAGGCCCAGTGTTCCCAGCATCAATTTTTGAAGTTTTGTTTGGGTATGTTCAGTAAATGTACATGTGGGATTTTATAACATTTGAAACAGTCCTCAGAATTGAAATCTGAGGGCACCGTTAAACTCGCAGCGTCGATATTCTCATAAGAAGAATTTCACCTCAACAATAGTTGGTCGGGAATGGAAGTTAGTGTTTGTGTTTATTGAGTAAATTAAATAAAAATAAGGTGATAAATTATTTTTATTTTATGGTGTTTAAAACATCCAAGAGGAGGTTAGAGGTGGGGGCCACCACACCATAACCTCCCATGAACGTTTCTGGTGGCTGGGGCCACCCGCACATAACCTCCCTTGGGAGGATATCATTGGTGGGGTCCACATAGTCTTTAAACCCCCTTTAACCCCCATTTATATTGGATGAAACTCTCCACCTACCCCACTAATCAAATTTTCCAACCCTCTCAATTAATTAATTGAATTTATTCACTTAATGAATTTAAAACCCATTTGAATTATTTTGAATTATTTAACCAAAAAATTAAAAAATGGGTTAACATAACCCATTATTTTTGGTTGGAAATACTTTGGGTGGAGCTTGAGAAAGGGGTAGGACGAAGATGGAGAACCCTTGGAGAAATATCTCTCAACAAATAATTTGAAGAATGTATCTTCATCATCCACCGGAGAACGACGAACTATTTCTTCTATCTTCGACTGAGCCAAAAAGGAAGGATCTGAACGCAAGGAATGCTGGCGACGCTTCTTCCTCTAGTCTCCTACCCCGAACGCTTCCTGACGTCAATGAATCGACATCTGCCATTCCTTTCCTTCCACCATCAACTATTGAAAAGTGAGGTAGGGGTTGTTCTTTGTTTGAGTTTTACCCTCCATTCATCATCGTTCAAATTACGGATTGTGAACTTACGATTGATATCACCCTAATGAGGAGGTCTCAGACCACATGAACACGGACTGACCCTCCCCCTTTGTTCTATCTCGCTTGTTGATGACGATGGCTGCACAATGACACTTCTAGAAGAGTGGACCGCAGTTTAGCAAAGGCGGCTGGCGATGGGCTGGCCGCAAAGGAAACCGGCAGTGCAAAGGCCACTGAGTCACCGGAGGGGTGCGGCACCATCACACTATGTGGAGAACCGGGCCATGGCTAGCGCGAGCTGCAGTGGCCTGCCAGGCCGCCAGAGGTGCACTGCACCATCATGTCGCGTGGGTGGAAAGGGCCACGACCAGGCAGGCCGTGGTGGTCAAACGTAGCAGCATGGCGCCGTCACGCCGTGCGAAAAAAGGGAGGCTGTGGCAGAGGAGTAGGGGCGCGGTGCCGTCGTGCCACACCGGTGGTGCGGAACCGGCTTGCCGATCGGCCGGGAGGACAAGACGGGACCCCTAGGGTCCCATGGGATACTGAACCGGTGCCTAGCACCAGTTCAGTTTGGAAGGAAGGGGGCGCGACACCCCCTCCCCCCACGCATGGCCATCCGGGCCACCTTGGTTGCCAGCCATCTGGGCCACGCGGGTTGCCAGGCTGGGCTGCCCACGCCAGATCGTTCCACCTTCAGGCCGGGCCGCCTTCGGGCTGGGCCTCACCCTCGTTTCAGGCCTCCCACTTGGTCTGGGACACCCCCTCGGGTCGGGTCGGACCCGCGGACTGGGTCAGACCAGACCCGGACCTGTTTGAACCTGATTACACCTCTGCCCATATCTTGGGCTACAAGTGTCTGATCGACAAACCATCTGCGAAAACGGAAATCAATGAGCAAGACGGTTATTTTTTCATACCCAAACAAAGGTTTGGATACATTTGGGGTACAATCGGGTTGGATTGAACCTAAAATCAAACCAGGCCATCGGGATGGAAATACCAATAACTCACAGACCGGGCGTCTGATTGATGCGCTGTCTATTGTGTTGTGATCCCAATGATGAGGCGGACATTTGAGATAATTTTACATGAGACTATGTGATAGTTGGACTATAGACCTATAGCTCGTGGAGAGGATCCTCCTGGAGATGAGAGATTGGTGTACATATATCTAGTAGCTGGCTGAGACCTGACGACTGATGACCTTTTGACTCAGAGACATTCCACTAGCCTAGTGGAAAGCGCTTCTGTGTGACAAGATAGACCAATAGTGGGGAGCACCTCTATGTGACGTGGCAGTCCCACGGTACTCAATAAGAGGAGTACCTCAGCAGGCTATGAGGGGAAGCGCCTCTGTGTGACGCGGGAGACCCACAGTGGAGAGTGCCTCTGTGTGACGCAGCAGACCCACGATACTCGACTGGAGGAGTACCACATTAGTCCCGGAAGGTGGGAAGCGCCACTATGTGATGAGGAATTCCCCCATTACTCGATAGAGGAGGAGTACACCATCAGCCGAGATTCGAACAGTTTGACTGTTGATGTTACTTACTACTACCCCAAGAATAAAATCCTGGTTTGAGCTGAGTCAATGAATTTTTTTATTCCTCATGATTAAGATGGGTTTCTAGATAACATAGGTATATGTATGGCAATATACCCATGTAAGGGTTATCTATTGATTCTTTACTTTTTAGTTTTTTCTTTGTTGGATAGTGTGAGACCTTGAGGGTCTCAGGGTCCCTACTGAGTATATTTATACTCATCCCTACACGGGCTATGCCCACACTTCATTGTGTTGGTCACATACGACGGACAACGCTGACTGAGGAAGAGAGTTGTAGGACTGGATGATACTCAGAGGTGGACCACTCGGTGTGACATTACACGGAGCAGACAGACAGACATGGAGTGTTGTGGAGGCCATCTGTACCTACCATTCAGGTAGGAACCCCGAAGGATGACCCACTAGTTGCTTTACTTTACTTCAGTTTTATTTGCTTTTCAGTTGTACTTTCCTGTTAGGCTTGTATTCCAGCCCCTTTGTACTTTCTAGCACTTCTTTTTTATACAGTTATACTTAGTTTTTTGTTTCTAGCTGTGCACTCTGATATGTTTGTTTACAATTATAAAGGCAATGCCTTCCCAGATTAGGGATTTATGCCTTTGGTGCTAGTCGACACCCCTTGGCCTATGGAAGGCGGGCATGGGTTAGTAACTATATGGGCCCCAGGGGATGGGTCGTGACATGTATTTTCAATTATTAATCCCTTATTGAACAAGAAAAAGTTCAAATTGCAAGGTTTTAATTTATTTAAAAAGGAAGAATGTAAAAGCCTAAATATTTGTGAAATATTTTTTTCAAATTAATTTAATATTTTAGATATATTTAATTACATGAAACAACAAGTTTATGTTGATTTTCAAACAACATTGTGTTAAGATTTCATTATACGCAATACTGATTGTAGCTTGCGATACATGAAAAATAATGTTTAAACAAAACATGACATACTATTAAAATATTATTATTTAATGTGATAGTTATAAAAAATCTTTTGGAATAAAAGGTATGAATAGACTTTAAAAATTATGAATATATATTATCAAAAAATTTATAAAAAATTATTTCTATGGTGATAAATTAATTATAAACAAAATAAAAACCAATTTAAAATAAAGGAAATATTTTTCAAAAAGACAATTTTTTTCATAAAAAATGTTTGGTCACAATAAATTAAACAAATAACATTTGGTGAAATAGTTTAATAATATGTATATAATATTGTTTCAATAAAAATTTTAACATTTCTCTTACATGTTTTCTATAAAATTTATAAGAATTAATCAAATTATTCTTTTAATAACTGTATTTTTCTAAAAAGATGTTTTGTCACCATTTTTCACTTATTTTAAAAATAACTTTTTCCAAATTTTGGAAAATATAATTGAAAAAATTTTATTCAATTTTTGAATAATAAATTCAAATATATCAAAAAGTGGGTTATTATAAATTTCAGAGTAGATATATTTTTCGACGAATAATGAAAAATTATGGTTTTTATTAAGAGTTATCATATATTAAAAATTATGTAAAAACATAAAAAAAAAATTTGAGATGGATTTAAAGGTTAAATTATTTCAATTATATATCTATTAATCATACATAGGTCATTTTAATTAATTTTATATTGAAATTTGATGTACAATATTTTTAAGCTTTTGAACATTTTCTCTTTGGAAACCCGCTTTCCCATCAGGTTTACATGATAAATTTTAAATTAAAAATTTCCACTTTTATTAATGGAATTATGAAAAAAATTATATTTTTATTAAAAACAATTTATATTATATAATAATTTGAAAAATGTTTTTATGCAAATAAATATTAAAAATAGTTAAACTTATTTATCGCAGTTGAGGTAAAAATGGTTTTACCTAAGGATTAAACTAAAATGAAAGGGTTAAAAATGACCCAAGAATTGCATGAAACCAATTTTATGGATATATATAGACCTTATTTATTATAGGTTATATAATTTCACATTTTTTATCCTGTAGGTATGTGGAAAATATGGGAACACATTTTTCTTTTCAAAAAATACAAGGGTTCCACTCACATCACTTATAAAATGCCACCCGTCTCCTCTCATACTACAAAATAAAAAAATTATTAAGACATTAACCACAAAAATATATTCCGTAATTCTATCATATAGTAGTATTTTTCTTTTTTTCAAAAATACAACCTATATATTTCATTGGTGAAAACCAAAGGAGGTTACAGAAGAAAATATTCCATTATTCAATGAGCGTTGTTATTTTAGTTCTTCCTCCTTATCCTAAAATAATTAGTAAAATTACTAAATTACATAAAAATATATTTTTTTATGTTATGGTAATGACCTACACCCATCTCAACTTCTATCAAATTGGATATAAAATCATCATTTGTGTTTACGGAAGACTACCGCCACGCGAACCAATGTTATTCATTTTCCATCACCACATCTCATGGATGAATATAAATAGAGATTAAATGATTATATATGAAAATTAGGGTATAATTATATTTATTTATTTATTTTATAACATATACTTTATTACTTTACATTCTATGGGAATATGAAAATGTCGCTCATGTGTACGATGGACTACTACCTCACAAAGTGTTGTGAGTCGTTCACACTCTAACATGGACCGAAATAAGGATTAATTTAATAAAAATATGTGATATATATGAAAAACATTATTATATAATTACGAATATATTATTTTCCTTTATTTAATTCAATCATTTGAGAAAATGGAAACAACATTCATGGGTATGTATGACCTACCATCTCCATGAACAGTTTATTTCATTTTTCTATATCTAACTTTTATATATTAATATTAATAAATATAAAATTAATATATATTTTTTATATTTATAATTATTAAAATTATTTATATTATGTAACCATGATCAATGTAATAGAAACAAAAATAACACAACAAAACATACACGAAAACAAAGCTGTTATTACCCAAAATGTGATTTTAAAAATGATTTCTCGATAAATGGGTACTAAAAAGACATTATTAAATCATATATGGAATGATAAATATGAGTATGGTTATATAATAGTTGTGTAATAAAATAACATTTATTATAAAAGAGTTTTAATAGGTATTAAGAATATTGGGACTTAAGCTAAGGGACTTCTTTGTAACATTAGTTTTTTGTGAGTCACAAGATATATTTATCACATATTTCCTTTATATGGTGTATATAATACCCATTAATATATTTTATGATAGTTATTGTTAAAATTATTGTTATTTTTATATCTATTTTAGGATCTCCATTTCATGAGTTTTATTGTTCAAAATTTACCAAAGTAGTAAGGGTTTTTTTGTCTCGAATTGCTGTCCTTGGGACCTAAGTTATGATATGAAAACATAGAGTTCTATTAGGTGTATATAATACCCATTTTATATTTAATATCATTAATATAATTATTTAAATGATATTATAACTTTCATTTAAGGTTATTCATTCACATGGATTATGATTCATGTTACCAAAGTGGTACAGGTTTGATGTTACAATCTCATCGTTTATCAAGATTATTGATGATTATGTTTAAAATAATAAAATATATTACATTATATCACTAAATAAACTCATGAGTTTTATTTTACTATGGTTAATTATTGAGAATACAGGTTTCCTTTCATTTTCCAATCATTATTTACTAATGAATTGAAAGAATGTCTTTAAGAAAAAAGGTTTTTGTTTCTCTCTTCTATAGAAATCCATTTTCCTTAAAAATCTATTATATCTAAAATGGTTTTCAATAATGTTTTTAACAATATCAAAATGAGTAATTAAAGATATTTTTACCCATGCATTAATTTTTAAGAAATGTTTTGAATGGAATATTCATGTTTGTTTCTAAACAAGTCCCATTTTTGTTTTATTTAAAATAAATATGAAATCCTTGTTGTAATGTGTATGGAATGAATAAAATCTCATACAATAATGACCATTATTTTATTTTAATAACCTTTTATAAATTTTAAAGGCTTTTTTCAAATAATATTATTTTGAATTATTTTTATTATTTGTAATTTTTTTCTCAAAGTGGAAAGGATAATTTCTTCTAGAAATGTGAAAAACATAGTTTTAAAGATTAAATTATATGTTATAAAGTTTATTTTCACTTGAAATTATTTACAAAAAAAATTAATATTTTTTTGAGTTTATATTTATAGTTTCTACACTTTTTATTATTTGTTTTGAAAATCACTATATAATTTCTTCAAAACTATGTGTTACTAATTTTTTATTTCCCAAGAGTTTTAATTTTTTTTCGAAAAAATGTTGTTCTAATAGATGAATAAATATTTAAAAATTTATGAATATTATTTTTTTCACTAATTCATACCCATAAGATAGATTAAGTCTATTTTATCATACTATCTAAGTCTAGTTTTTCAAACTAATAATATCTATTCCATCAGACTGATTAAGTCTATTCCATCAAAATGACTAAGTCTAGTCCATCAGATTGACTGAGTTTTTCCTATCTGGCTTACCATGTCTATTTTATCAACATAATGGTGTTTTTCATCCATTAGAATATACATAATATTTTTTACATCGAAATAATAATGTTTATAATTGGATGTTTATAATTATTTATCACAAATATAACACTTTTATATCGTGATGATAATGTTTTCAAAATGACACTAGATGATGATTTAAATAACATGTTGATCTATCAAGCTAGTTTTCATATGATCGTATTACAACCAACTCTGAAAATCTTGGAATATGACCACTCAAGATATGCCTAAATATAGAGGTTTATTTGTGGATCTAGGAGATAATGCTTTTATGAATCAACCCATCTAAATATTAATCTTTAGTAAAATCTAGTTATTTATTATTTGTAAATATCAAGAGAGTATTTTATAGTGAATATGAGTCATAAATTTAAATTCCTTAAAAAAATTTCATTTATATTTGTTGTTTTTGTTATAGGTTTATATCAAAAGATTCAGAGGACAAGAAGACTGCTAATTTAGTTTTGGATCATCAAGGGATTCCAAAGAAAGAAAGATAAAACTAATTATTATCTCTAGTATTGATTGATTTCTTATTGTAGAATTATAGAAATTATATTTTGGTTAAAAACTAGGTATACAAAAAGTTATGGTTTTTGAAATCCTTAACTCTAATGTTTAAAGGTTAGAAAATATTTTAAAAATAATTTTTTATTAAATTCGTACTTTATATAAGTTACTTGTTTCTAAATTTTATTTATTTACACTATGAATTTGTATAAAATGATTATTTTACTATGATTTACTATATTATGATATTTGGGATGACCTATGTGTTAGATTAGTATACCCTAAAGATCAAATGATATCTATTTTTGAAAAATCATAACAAAGTTTGTTGGGTTTTTAATGAGTTTATTTTTTAAAACTATAAATCCCTCATTCAATTATAGCTATTGATATACTATTTGAGCCTTCTATTTATATCACATTATGTTCTACTTCTGAGATTTAATATTTTAATTTATTTTATTTTAAGAATTTTTTAAATATTTTTATTTTTTTGAACTATTGTTTATAGGATTTGTATAAACTATTGTACATTAATATGTAATTTTTAGAAGAATTATTTTTCTTATATACAAAGAGGGAAGGTTTAAATGTTGAATCTATTATGAATATTAATCCTAGAAGGGAACTAATTATTTAGCGGATAATTATGAGTATTGATAGGCACAATAAAAAATTTCATTATTTAAAATAAAGTAGATAACTTTGTTAGGATAACTGAAAATAATAAAATCTCTAAAAAAGAAGTGTCAACATTAGAAAATAATGAGAATATTGAGTATCTACTGAATTACCATGTAATAAATACATTTCTATATTCTATGAAATGAAATATCTACAACCATAAATTGTCATGTGAAAATGCGAATATGTTTTGAAAAAGTTGAAATTTACTCATTTTGGAACTTATAAAGTGATAAAGACCAAAAGATATATGTTACGGTCAAACTATCATGATTTTGATTTCATTACTCATGAATATATTTCTAAAAGTAATTATAGTATAATAAAATTCTTTAATTGTTTAATATATTTGGATTGAAGGGATTTTAAGGATGGAATTATTGTATGAAAGATAATTATATATATTTATAAATAATATGAGTAAAAAAGTACATATTAAGAAGAAATGAAGAGGATAAAAAATCTTATCATGGATTATTTGATTGGAACTCTCATATAGTACGAGGGTATAAGAATGAGATATGATGATAAGATGAAGAAAAATAATGGAAGCTTTTATTTTGATACAACATAAATTGTTACAAATAAGGTTAATCCTACTAAAAAGTATCTAGGTCTTCAATGAAAAACAATGTTTATATTGAAATAGAGTTCATTTCTTCTAAATTGTCTGAGAATGAGTTAGCTAATATTTAAAAGAGAATTATTTTTATAAAGAAAAACATTCTTTATAAGTATAAGAAGAATCATAATGAAAAAAAATCAGAAGAAATATTCATCAAACGTTATTTATTATGATTTTATAAAGGCAGGTCATATAAGGCCAAATTTTCCCAAGATGAAGAGAAAACATGAGAAGGATATAAATTAGAAAAATAATAATAAGAATTTATATAGACATAAAGAAAATGAAATTATGAAATAATGGTAAATTTTGAGTGACAATAGAGTTGATATTAGTTTAGGGAATTTATCTGATAGATAATGTGAAGATTAGAAGAATATTATTATCTTGTTTGAAATTCGAAATAATGATATTAATTTTATGGATAAGGTATCAGTGGAAACGTACAATAATATGACATTTAATTTTAATTATCCTTATAGATAAAATGATAATAATTAAAAAAAATTATATATGGAATATTCTTCATCAAAATAAAATAATACTTTTCCAAGAATTGAGAAAGTTCAATTATTTGATAATTTTTTGTAAAATAAAATTTTAATTATTTTAAAAAACATAAAGCTACTAATGAAAAACATTATAAAATAAATTCTAGAATATCAATTCTTACTATTGAAATTTATAAAATTCAAAAATAGTTACATGGATCTAATCTAGTTTTATCTAATTTTTTAAATTATTTAGATAAATATAATCTTGAGAAAACATATTTTTCAAAAGAGTTAAAAAAAATTAATTCTAGTATAACTTCTATTGAGGATGAAAATCTAGGTGTGAGGAAATTTATAATTTTAATGTCTAAAAAAATCTCTATGAAAATTTAATAATGGAAATAATTTATAAAATTTAAAGACTAATAAAATATCATAGGGATGTGTCTAGAATGGGTTTTATTAAAAAACCCAATTTTTCAAAATAATAATTTTGTTCCAAAGAGTGACCCATTCTATGAAATATTTCAAAGTGGAGGAAATTCTAAGAATAAGTATTCTTTAAATAATGTACAATCATTTAGCTTTCAAAAATATTATTTTTCTATTGAATTTAAAAATGCTCAATATATTATGTTTGGACTGATATGGATTCTGAAAATTATATTTTCTAATAATGTTGGACCCATGTTGGTTTGAGTTCCAAAATAAAAATCATCTAACATTAAATAAAATATGAAGTATACCAAAAAAATGTACATGGATAGTGTATGTTCCAGTCACATGAATCGAAAAAAAATTTTATTAAAAATATCATTAAAACAAATAGTGTAAAATTTACCTTTGATGACATAGATGAAGGAGAAATTATTGGAATAGGTAAAAAATTTCTTATTGGAAAATATTTGATTTAAAATGTTCTATTTTTTAGGTCCCAATACTAACCTTATTATAAAGATTCAATTATGTTTTTAGCGAAATCTTTTGAACTTTAAGAATGATAATTTCACTGTTCATAATTCAATATTAGAATTTATTCTTTATACTACTAAGAATAAGAATGTTTACACACATAAATTAAAATATCATAGGAGAAAAGATATACCTTGTATTAATGAAATGAATATCAATCATGGTTATAAAATATAATATTAAGACACTTAAATGTTAGAACATTATCCAAACATTCTAAAAACGACTAGTTAAAAATCCACCAGATCATAAGTTTGATTCTTATAAAGTTTGTGATACTTTTCCATTTGGAAAGTAAAATAAGTAGAGTTTTAAATGATTCATTGATGTCTAAAATTATAATTATGTACAGATAGTTCACATTGATTTATTTTATCCTAAAAAAATTGGAATTATTTTTGTAAAATACAATGTATATATTTTAGTTGATTATTACACTAGATATAAAAGGGTATATTTTCAAAAAGAAAATCAAAAACATTTTTATTTTATTTTAAAAATTTTGTATCCCATGTTAAAAATAAGAAAAATATAGACTTGATAAGTATTAATAGTGATCATGGTAGATATTATTTTAATTCATATTTCTAAACATTTTTTTAGTAAAATGGTATAATATATATTTTTTCCACATTGAGAACTCCACAACAAAATGGTGTACTAGAAAGAAGAAATATATTTCTTTAAGAAAATTCAAGAACCATTCCAAGTGAATAGTCAGTAAAAAAACATTTTTTGGTCTATAGCAGTCAGTAATGACTTCTATATAATAAATCATGTTTTAATAAGGCCTTTTATTAGCAATAATATTTAGGATTTGTTTATATAAATAATAAAAAACCTTCTTACATCAATTTTTTTTTGAAAAAAAGTATTTATTCAAAATACTAAAGACAATTTTTATAAATTTGTTTCAAATACAATGACGGAGTATTTATAGACTATTCTACAACTAGATAGGCTTATTGAGTATTTAATACCATCAAAAATACTATTGAGTAAATAGTGCATGTTAATTTTGATTAAATAGATCCTTTTGTTTTCAAACAACCTCACTTCACATCATCAAATATTATTTCAAAAAATAATTTTCATCCTATGTTGGAATGTTAATCTCATGAGAGAATAACTGATGATTTTTTTTATTTCTACATCAAGAATAAATTCAACATTTTATTGAAGAATAATGTTTTATAAACTTAAGATATTAATTTATTCTCCTGAATAATCATAGAGATAATATCATTAGTGTGGTAGATCTACCTGTTAGAACCAGAAGTTCCTGAAGAAATTAAATTGATCATTGTTCATTTTATTCATAATTTGAAACTAAGACTCCTAATCTGTATTTAGGTGGAAAATACTAAATAAAATCCATAAAATATGAACTAAATGTTTTTTAATGCAATCAAGATTAGACATTGGATAGATGACCTAAAGATACTTCTATAATTAGAGTGAAATTGTTTTTTGATATAATTGAGATGAAAATGGAATTATAGTTAGAAATAAAGCTATTTTTTAAATGGATATAATAAAATGAAGGAATAGAACATAAAGAAATTTAGGCTCTAGTAGTTAGACTTAAGGTTATCTATATTATTCTAGCCTATGAAACATCTATTAATTTTAAATATTTTCAAATGGAAGTGAAGTGTGATTTCGATAATGAATATGCATAGGAGGAAGTTTATATTGAACAACCCCTGGTATTGAAAATAAAAAAAATCTAAATACTATGTATTTAGTATTACTAAAGAACTTTATAAACTTAAAAGAGACTATATAGCCTGGTTTTAAAGATTAACTTGATTTTTATTATAAATTTTTTTACGGGAGCTACAGATCCAACACATTGTATTAATTTTTTTTGAAAACACTATTATTATTCATATTTATGTTGCTGTAATTATCCTTGGATCAAACCAAAAAGTTTGTACAAAATCACTCTTTTAATCTTCTAAAATTCATGTTTGAGATTTTCGTGATGAGTGAACATACTTATTTTCATAGATTTCAAATATAAGAAAAATCAGAAGGAATATTTATATCTCATCAAAAGTATATAAAATATATTCTTAATAAATGTGGATATGAAAATACCAAAGTATTATTACTCCTATCAGAAACCCAAATACATTAGATATTGTTGAATTGGGATTCCAGTTGATCAAAATATTTCTAGAGGAATGAATAGTAGTTTACTATACTGAACATATAGTCATCTAGATTTAATGTTTTCTAAATACATGTGTTCAATATATAAATCTAATCCAAATTATTTTTATCTTAAGGATGTAAAAAAATTCTTATTTTCATAAGGAAAATATATATCTTGGCACATTTTACTCTTCTATAAATTATTTTGAACATAAAATATTTTCTGATTCTCACTTTTATTGATGTAAATTGGATAGTAATGTAATTATGGAACTAATTATTTCATAGTATGTGAATCAGTTTATTAATATTGTTTAAAATAGTGTTTATAGCACTTTCTACAACTGAATCCTAATATATGGAAGCTGGAATTTGTTATACTCTTGTGTTGTGGATGAAACATATACTTGCTAACTCTAGATTGATTTTTATTAAAACTCCCACATTATGTGATAAAATAAGTTCTATTGATTTAATTAAATACCCAAAACATCACTCATGATCTAAGAACATAGATATAAGAAACAATTTCCTTTATTACCACATGAAAAAAGAAATATTTTTTCAATAATTTATCGTAAGACAAGAAATATTTGTTGATATATTTACTAAACCACTTAATTTAGATAGATTTGAATATATTAAAAAGAAGCTACAAATGATCAATACAAAATGGTCATTCTAATATACATCTTTCTTTACCGTATTCTCACATTAATGAACTACTTTTCAAAGGGGAGTACATATAAACTTTCCTTTAATTTTTATGAATTTTTTTGTGAATCTAAAAATGTTTATTTTTATAAAATATTAATTTTTTTCTAGAGAAATTAATTATTTCAAAAGAAATATAGTATTTCTAAAAAAATTATATTTTAAAATAATTTAGTTTTCATAGAGACATTAATTTTTCTAAATGTTTTAGTTTTTCTAAAAACGTTGTCTTTTCTAATTTATAGTTTGTCAGAATATTTTTTACTGATTATAATTATTTTATAAAAACAATGAAGAATATTTAGTGGAAAAAAATCCTATATAAATTATTAATTTTACTCCTCAAGGTTATTTGTGATCTTTATATTTTCAATATAATTTTCTATTCTGTTTATATCTTATTTAAATTTTCATTAGTTTTAAAAACATCATTTTTTTTAAAAAAATCACGATATATTTATTTTTAAACAATAAGCCTGACCAATGATAGTTTTCTTAAAACCCATTAAGATTTTAGATTTACCATTTCATATATTGAGGATAAATGATGGCCTATAGATCATATATGGGTTTTATTGTGAGCCATAATATTTTGAGAGGTCAAAAGGTCATCACTAACCTAATAAATACAAGTGAGGGTCCCCAAATCAAACATCAAACTGTCAGATTGATCTCAACATTCAGCCTTCTAATCTCTTATATGTCTGAATTATTTCTATTTTTCTAATTACATTTCCTCATTTGATCAATAATCTTCAAATTTCATTGGAAAATTTCTACCTCATAAGAAATTGAAGAAATATAAGTAGTGGAAGAATCATTGATAGAGAATTACTGGTTTGATAAAAAGAATTCTTTAATGGAGGAAGTTGTCATATTTTAAGGATGGGAAAATTGATGTATTGAAAGATAATATTTTTATATTAATTATTTAATTATATTAAATTAATTTTATTCTATAGTAGTTCTTAGTTTTTTTGATGATATGTAGGTTAATAGTTTCAATATTTCTGATTATTTTTTATAAATTTCATATTCAACAAGTTGCTGATTTGGCAGAAGTTTCTTTAGAAGGATAATCCAATCTACTAAGTGACAAGACTCTAGAAAATATTGTTAGTTTTTAAAATAATAAGGTTGAGAATTATTTATTTTTATCTTATGAGAAGATTAGAAATGTATTTCATTTAACATGAGATGTAATAGTTTTAACTCCTCAAATGCAAGGTACTCTTATTCTAGGAAATGTGGATAGATATAATTTCAATGGTTTGGATAACATTTCATTTGTCTTATTAGTGAATATGAGGATTTTTAATTTAGTGATGATTGTTTTTCCACCATTAAAGTGGATAAGAAATATTCTATGAAGTAATTTTTTTCCAATGTTTCATCAACCAAATGTTCATAAATTTTATGATTGTGTTAAAAATCAGGAATCAAGAAGTTGACATAAGAGATAATTTTTATTTTATAATTGAATAAATAGCCACTATAATTAATTTTATTTTACAATAGATTTGAACACATTTATTGGTAAATTTGAAAAATTTGTATCTAATGCATAAGTTCTTCAACAAAAGTAAAAGATTCAAGAGAAAAGAAAATCTTCTTCCTCTCCACCAAGGCCGAACAAGAAAGTTATGGGATTATATTATGAGGCGTATAAAGAATTCGTAAAGTTTAAATCTCAAAATAAACCTGGTGATCTATAGTATGTTCTAGATAAATAGTGGAATTTTCATTGGAAAAAATTGATAAAATTTTAACAGTTGAGGAGAAGAATAGGAATCCAAATAAAAGGTTTGATGAAGCTAATTTTGTTGAATGTATTATAAAAGGAGTGGAGAGATATTAGAGAGAATTCTATTTTTCTATTCAAGAAGGATTTATTTCAATATATCCATTATTAGTTATTCAATTGATACATACTTTTAATGATGATTCTCAACCTAAAATATTTTAACCAAAATAACTTGGAACTTCACAAGCTCCCATTTTTGTTGAGAAAGAAAAAAAGTAAAGTTGTTGAAGTGGAAAGATAAATTTTGGAACATGTTGAAGTTAAATTTCAATAATATGTGAATAAATATGTAATTATTATTTCAACATAATATTTCTAAGAAAAGGAAAAACATATTTATTCAAAGACCTCATCTTTTACAACTCTGTCTGATAAAGTTACTGAGTCATAAGTTTATAAAAAATAGAAATGTTATGATAATGAATTTTAAAATCTAAAATATTATTCAAATATATCAGGGAAGGTTGAATATTATTGGAATTTTTTTTATTGTCATATTCTAAGAAAGAGAGAGAGAAGAAGAAAGAAAAAGTAAATACTGGTACTTATCGGTGTCAAGTCTTTAATGTTTCATCGAACTCAACATTTTCTCCAACCAGTGGATATTATCAAATAAATGTTATAATATTTACTAATTTCATTGAGGTGTTAAAAAAACTTTTTGATATTATTCGGTATTTTCAATGTACTAAATCTTGTTACAAGAAAATTCAAAGCAAGTTGAATGTTTTGGAAAATTTGGATGCATTGAATTAATTATCTAATAAAACTTTCTAAATTAAGATAATTTTAAATCCTTTAAATTTTATTGAAAGATGGAAAGAAAAAAAACAATTTAAATTGTATGATGGTTGAGGTAAATAGATATAGTTTTGAATATTAATTAGTATAAAATAAAAGATGTCAAGAAGTCATCTTTGTATATTACTCATTCTTTTGGAATTTATTTATCTGATGTTTCTAGGAAGTTCAGTCTTTTTGACTAATTGAGTAATTTTTCCGAGTCTCACCATCTTGAAATAACGTATATGATGAAAATTAATTTTTCTATTGAAGAATAATTTGTGAAGATGAAACATAGAATACAAAAATTCAATTTCTTAAAAATGTGTAATTAATATAAAGAAACAAGATTGAAAATTTCATGATATGGAAGAAAATATCACAAGGTTCTAAACATCGATAAAATTGTCATAAAAGAATCAAGATGCATTTATAAATATAGAAGTTATATTAATGAAATTGTAGAGAGAATAATTGTTTCTCTCTATGAAGTCTTAATGTTGAAAAAATCACAGTGTTAACTAAATTTTCATTTTCAGGATTTATTCTCAATATTTTTTTATGTTCCCGAATAATTTTTTGTTTACTTTTAATTTTTATTCATGGATTAATTTTTATTTAAACTAAATTTATTCACTATTTTGTTTTTAAAACATTGTAGCTAAACAACTACATCCATTATTATTTTTGAAAATTAAAAGGGGGATAATTTACTGAAATATAATTTATTAGTGAAATTATTTTCATGAATTTTTTCACTAACTAGAGTTTTTAAAAATATTATATACAATTTGTTTAATATTTTCAATGTTATTAGTATTTCCTTTTAGCTTTTTTGAAATGTCATTTACAAAAAAGTAGAGATTTTTTATTCAAAATTTATACTTTCTAGACATTTCATCCTTTTAAAAAATAACAAAAAATATATTAAATACTATGTGTTACTAAATTTAAATTTCTGAATTATGTTATAATTCTTTAATAGAAAACATTTTATTCTACTGGATGAAAAAATCATTAAAAAAATGAATATAATTTTTTTAACCATGTATGATCCTTTGGACTGATTATTTATAGAATATTGGACTGACCAATTCTAGTCCATTTGAAAAATTAAGTCCTCTCCATTAGACTGATTAATTCTGGATCATCAGAATGATTGAGTCTAAACTATTAAACTTTCTGATTTTAGACCATCGGGCTGACAAATTCCATTCCTTTAAACTGAAATATATTTAGATCCATTGGACTAAAAAATTTAATTCCATCTTAATATAATAATTTATAATTATACAGTTAGAATTATTTCTACCAAATGAAATACTTTTATAAAATTGTGATGACTCTATCAAAACAACATTAAAAAAATATGTAAAAAACATGCTATGATATAATTCTAGAGTTTATATGAGGTTATTGAAACTAGCTATGAGAATCACAGTATATAACTATTGGAGTTGGGCCAACAAATTGATGGGTATTAGAGATTATAGGATATGATTCTTTTTCAACTCAACCCATCTAAATCATATTTTGTTGTAATATATTTTTACTTATACTTTTTAAATATTTAGATAGTTTTTTTTTTCATGGAATCTAGGTGATGACTGTAAATTACATAGAACCTTTTTCATTTGAATAAGATGTTTCCAATATGGATTTAGATCAAGATCTTCTAAAGATAACAAGATTTCTATTTTTGATATAATTGATCAGGTATATCAAGGGATAGGAATACCGAGCCGATTCTGATATTTCTTATCAAGATTTTTCTTATTATAGAAGTACATAAATAATAGTTATGTTTAAAACTAAAGATACCTAACATCATGGATTTTTTCTTCCATAACACCTATGTCTAAATAGTAAAAAATATTTTATAAATAATTTTTTAATTCATTTTTACTTTTTTAAGCATTGTTTTAACTTTTTACTACAATTTTATTATTTCCACTATTAATTTGTATATACTATTTATTTTTCTAATCTTTACTAAAGTCTAATGTTTTTGGTGACATGTGTGTCTAATTAATAAACTGTGAAGATGATATGATATATGTGTATGATAAATATTAACCAATTGGTTTGAGTTTTTAAATACTTTATATTTTTAAATTAAAATTAACCCCCTTTTATAACCATTTATATACTATTTGATCCTATATTAATCTGGTATAAAAATTGATTTTAAAATAAAAGTTATTTTTATCATGAAATTTTCTAAGTGATATTTCAAAATTATTATTTTTATCTAAGATTTAGTCCATTGATGTTACTTACACATTACTGGATATATGATCCAAGGAAAAAATTCTTATTATTTCTCTGTATGGTTTATGATAATGATAATAATATGCTTTTGAAATCTTATTCACTTCCACAAATTATACCATGATAAAATGATTATAAAACCTGATTATTTTTTATGTGTTATTCTTTTATAGAATGTTGAAATTATATTGAAACCTTTTTCTTTTACATAGGTTATGTTATGTTGAAATGTTTAACAAATATATTTTTCTCAAGGGTTCTAATATGATGAATATTTTATAATCTTTTGGAACACATGTAAATGATTTTCATTGTGTGATGATGATTATGTTATAACCTTGAATTGTAGATAAGTTATAACCATGTATGGTGGTTACGTTATAACCAAATATTGGTGGGACCTATATCTCCCTCTAATACATTAGGTAATGATTGATATCTCATGAGCCAAACAGGACTAGAATGAGAAGTGAACCTAGTTCGGTAAGAGAATATTTCCACTATGATAGTTGTGGAAGTGACCCTTGAAAGCTAAAATTGTTTATGGAGTGAACCCACTCCATTATGTTATTTTAGGAAATTATCCTTGAATATTATTGAAATGATTTTCTATACTTATGGGAAAGCAAAAATTCCATGTGTCTTGTCAATGTTATACAATTTTAGATCATGTTCCTTGATTTTATTATGATTCTTGTATTATAAACTAAAATGATTTATTCCATGAAAAAATATTATGATCTTTGATACTTTGGGTATGTTTTTCTTATGCTATGCTCATGTTCTCATATTTTTATTCTCTTGTTATGCTTACATATCTCCCTTATTTACCCTCAATAAGCATCAAAGGTCACCCTTTATTATGTTTCCTTTATCTGGGATATGAAGAAAGTTTCTATGTAGATTCTTTCTAAAAATATTACTATTTGGGAATATATTTATGGGATATTCTTAATAAAATTCATGAAAGAAAAATATTTTGTGTCTAGTATCCAAATATACTATTCCTTAATGATCACCAATCACCTGTTTGTGTAATGAAATGAATATTAATCTAAATAGATGTAATATCTATGTATTAGAAGTTTGGGTCATTAAATTTTCTATATATACCTGAGTTAAAAAGGGACATGTTAGATGATGCTCATACCTCAAATTTCTCTACACACCCTAGTAGCACCAAGATGTGCTCGTATTTGAGGGAACATTTTTGGTGGGATAACAAGAAGCATAAAATTATTGATTATGGGTCTAGAGGTTAGGTTTATCAAAATGTAAAGACTAAGAGAAAAAATACTAGAGGTTCCATGTAATATCCTCATATGTCCATGTGGAAAAAATATTTCATTGCTATAGACGTTGTCACACGACACCAAAATACTCCTAGAAAGAATGATACAGTATGGGTTATTGTCGACCACCTAACCAAATACACACATTTAATCACTATACGACATTATTTAACTCTTAATAAACTTTTAATAATTTATATTAATAAAATTTTAATACTTCATGGTGCACCTCATTTGATTTTGTTTGATCATGATCCCCATTATGAATAATGATTCTATAAGTGTCTTTATAAGGATCTTGATATTTAGCTTCATTTAAGCACCACCTACCATAATAAAAATGACGGATTGTATGAAAGGACCATTCAAACAATGGAAGAATTATTTAGGTCATGATCACTTGATTTTCATGGTATCTATGATTAGTATTTATTATTGTTATATTTTTTCTATAACAAAAGATTCCATTAAATTATTTGAATAGATCTATGTAATGAATTTTATGGCAGTAGATGTCATACTTTAGTTTATTTTGATGAACATGGTGAGGGTAAACTTGTAGAATGAAAAATTTTGAAAGATACAGTAATAAAATTAAATAATATTCAAGAACAGATTAATTCTACTAAAAGTAGGCAAAAGAGATATGCCAACAATCAAAGGATATATTTGGAATATCATTTGGGATGTCATGTTTTTCTAAAATATTAACTATATAAGGGTTTCATAAGGTTTTATAATAAGTGAAATATTATTCCCTAGATAATCGGAAAGATTTAAATTCACAAAATAATTAGAGATATATATTATTGTTTGTCAATGCCACAAATTCTCACAAAAGTAAATTATTTGATCCATATATCACTGTTAAAGATGTATATTCCAGAACCAATACATGTGATAAAATCTGATGATAGATAATTGGAACCCGATATAAATTAATATAAATAACCCATCCAAACTATTGATACTATATAGAAATTATTGGGGAATCAGATGACCCGACTAGTAAAGGTACTTTGGAGAAATACAAAAATAGAGTATGGGAACTAAAAGATGTAATGAAAAAAAATCATCCTCATCTATTTAAAAGGTAATATATATGAATTTTTAGGAGGTAATTTTATGGGGAAAAAATGTAACAACCTATGAATTTATGATTTTTTTAATTTTAAATAAAATCAATCCCATTGATAGTATGAAATTCATGAAACACTGAGTTTAAATGAAACACAATACACTTTTAAAATATTATTCAATCATGACCATTAGAACCTAGTAGTTAAATTAGAGGGTATGTATGTGAATTAATAAATTAGGAAGAAAATATATGTTTTATTCATATTACATAGTTAAATATTTATCATAAATAAAATAATAATAATTTTAAAGTAAAATAAATAGGTTTGAAAAAGTGTACTTTTTTCAAAGAAAACAATTTTGTTGCTTCTTGCCCACTTATGATAGAATTATTAATTTTAAAATTTTAGAAAATTTATTTAGTAAAATTAAATAAATTTTTAAATAATAATATTCATATTATCTTAGGATATTTTATTGGGATTTTTTTTGAAATATTTTATTTTTCAATGAATAGTGAAAAATATTGGTTTTTATTGAAAACTGCATTTGTGTTTAAATAATTTACAATATTGGATTAAATTTTAAATATTCCTTAAAAAAAATTTACACCAATTATATTAAAATATAACTTATTTATTCCATTGAGATATATTTTATATTCGATATAACTATAAAAACATTCCACACTTTTGAGAATGTTTTCTTTGGAAACACACTTTTTCATCACGTTTGCGGGTAAAATTTTAAATTACATTTTTAAATTATATGAATTTAATTTAAAAAAATGAAGAATTATTTTGAATAATAATAATTTATATTATCTAATATATCCAAATTAATTTTTTAACATTAGAACTTGTAGAAGCAGTAAAAATTTAATTACCGTAGTTTGGGTAAAAACTGATTTTCCAAGTGATTAAACTAAGAAGATATGAGATAAAATGACCTTAAAAATTAGAAAAAAAATCTTTTTTGACTATATATCGACCTTATAACCTATAAAAGACAATAATGGACAATTTTGAAGGATTTTTTCTTGATAAAATCGCTGGTGGAATTATTTATTTTCAAATATTTCATGCATTTACTCTCCCCCATTTATAAAACTACTCCGCTTATCCTTTCCTCTTAAAACCTCTGAAGAAATTTTTTCAAAATATACCTACCCAAAAAATTCATGAACTCACTCCCTTTATTTTATAATCCTCTATTTTATCATTATTTTATCCTAGGAAGGATGTCGCTGGAAATATAAGGAGGTCGTTCGAAGATGAGGCAATGTTCTTAAATAAGTGTTAATATTTTAGTTCTTCTTCAAAATTTTTGAAATTTCTATTCAAAAATACTAGTATAATATCACTGATATAGTACATATACAAAGATTTTATTATGTTAATTTCATTACATATATCCATATATTCTTCTACCAAATAGGAAACAAAATTGTCAATCGTTTGTACAGAGGACTTCTGCCTCACAATGTAATTTAATTCATTTTCCATAACCACCATTGAAGGCTGGATAAAATGATGGATTTAAAAAATTTATATTATAATTATGATATTAATATACTTATTTAATTTTAATATCAGAGATACGATTATAAGTTACATTCCCTTTAAAATATTATAACATCGCTCTTGGGTACATTGTATTACCACCTCCTGAAGTGATGGGATTTCTTTTTCAATTAATCATTATAGGAAATGTAATTAGGGAAAAATTAATGAATATATTATATATATATATATATGATATTATAAATATTATTTAAAATTAATATATTTCCCACTTATTCAACCTTTCACTTGTTAAGTGAATGTTATCATTGCTTGTGTGTATATAAGACCAACCGTCACCACGAAGAAATGGAATTAATTTTCAATGTTATAAAATAGTTTTAATAAGTAATTATAATATTTATGAAATTAATATCATTCTACAGATTATGGATATATATATCCTATTCATAAAATATATAACTTTCATGAAAACATATGCATGAGAAAAAAAGGAAATTAACATTTAAAACAATGAAAATAATGAGATATTATTATCAAACAGGTGACAAAATGTAATACATGGACCATATATGAAATTATATGAATGAATATTATTCTTATATAAATTAATAACAAACATAAACTATAATATAAGAGTTCATATCATGATCAACTAACGGAATTTTGGAGGTAAGGGTCTTCATCTCAATTCCATTCATTGGGGCATTTTTTAATGTTTTACACAAAAACTATTTTATGTGGTATATATAATTACACTTTTACATGTAATATCATGAATAATTGACAATTCATGGTGTTTTAAATTTATATTCGAATTATTTTATCAATGGGTATTTGATATTAAAGTTAACAACTGGTAAAGAATTTCATATCTCAATTTATTTTCACTGGATAATATAACTTCTTTATTTTACTTTTATATTTTATTATTATGTATATAACGAATTTTTATTATATTCAATTGTATTTCAAATTTTTATAATTTTATTTATATTTTATATTAATAATCTATTCATTTATTAATTCCTACTTCATCCTTATGTTCATTGTAAGGAATTTTGTCACAATTTCCATTTCATTGAGTCATATTTGTTAATATATGATTTTTTATATTTATGTGTAGTATATACAAGAAATTTTATATATTTAACATGAATAAATATTTATTCATGATTATTAGTATTTAAATTAAAGTTATCCATATTATTTTTATCATGTATATGAGTATTACGTAAACCGTATACCATTTTTACATATAGAATTTACTATCAACAGGGGAAATATTGATAAATATGTATTCTTTACACCAAGAGGATATTTTTATATATAAATGTTATTAATGAATTAAATGTTTTATTTAATATATGTATAATTTTTTGGAAATTCAATGATGAGTGGTTCCCTGAATTATATTCCCCCTCGATGAATCAGAATGTCTCATAAGACAAATCAGTCGACAAAATTAAATAGGTTTTGACCTATAGTTATAAACTATCTTGTGAATAGTATTGATGATAGAGGTATCATGAAAAATTATATAATTAATTATAATAATCAATCATTTCCATCATTGATAGATAAATAATTTTTTTATCCATGATATTTTCATAATGATATTATAACTGGATACTTTTCATTCTAGGATCATTGATTAAACTACATGCATATTCCTTTATTTACCATTCTATATTTATTATTCCATATCTATTAATGTAATAAAGTTATTTATATCTAATATTTGTTTATTTATTTATTTTTCTATATTGATTATTCCCTATCTAATTAAGATAGACATGTTGTTGATTAAATGTAATATGTGTTTTGTTATTTTCCTTGCTATATTAATTATTAGTTATTGATTCATGAAAGATCTCGATGTATGTTACCCTTATTTAGATTTTTATATCACCATTATTTTTTTTATTTACAAAGGATATAAATAATAAATATTTGAATGCATTTTAAAGGATTATGTTCATTTCATTTTGTTATGTATTCTGTCTTATTTGCAATTACGAATGAAAAATGGGTATTATGTATGTATATGGTTATCCAAAACAACAAAGCTGATTTGTCCTTTAGGATTTCCACTTGTATCTATGAAAATAAACTAAATTATATTCTATATATAAGCTACTATATTTGAGGCCATTATAACCTTCTTCATTTGTATGCTGTTTAAAATTGGTAACGTCGCTCGTGTGTACGGTAGACTACCGCCTCGTGAAGCGATGAGATTTATTTTTACATCGTATTTACATGGAATGTTATATGGATAAAGTTAATAAATATATGTGGTATTAATGACATGATATTTACTCTATAAAATTAATATATCACATACTTCCTTACCCTTTAACCCATTAAAGAAATAATATCGTTGCTCCTATGTACATATGACCTACCTTCTCTTGAAAGGGATGTCATCCAATCTCAATGTTCAAATTTCAATAACGATTGTAAAATTATATCTAATTAAAAAATGATATATATATAATTAATATCATTCTATATATTATTTAACTATATAATTTTATCGTGAACCAAAACTTTCATGTTAAGACATGCACGAGAAAACAAGGTAGTTATCAATCGAAATAATTGTAATTATGAACGATTTTTAACAAATGTGTGATAATTTGTTATAAAAGAATTATATATGATATTATAAATATTAATATGGTTATTTTATATATTAATGACATTTATAAAACCATTATAATTTTAGTTAAATCGTGTTCAACTAAAACGATGTGTGAAGTAAGGGACTTCGTCTCAATTTCCCTTTATTGAGTAATATTGTAATGTTATTCACTGAATTTATTTTATATGGTGTATATACATCCCATTATACTTGTAATATCATTATTTACTAATAATTCAATATATTTTAAGTTTTAATTTGAATTATTTCTTCATAGGTGATCTGGATTGAAAATTATGATGTGGTGATGAATTTCGTAACTCAATTTCCTTTTATTGGGATATATTACTTCCTCATTTACTTTGATATTACAATATTATTTGAGCAATGAATTTTGATTTTCTTATATTTTTTTACACTTTCATTATGTGGATGACTTTTTATACATATAATATATTCACTTATTAATTCAGTGTAGTTACGATCTTCATGAGGGTTTATATCACAACCTCATTTTAATCAGGATTGATTATGCATGAATTTACATGGAAGGAATTTATTTGATAATTGTATAATAAAACAATATAATAATATTATAATTTATTAAATCATTAATTTTTAATGTAATTTTACAATATTTCATTCTTTACTACTTAAAATGATTTATAAAAAGGTTAAATAAAATTCAACTTCATTTCTTTCCTTTGTTGAAAATTATTTTTATTCCAAAATCATGTATTCTAAAAATGATTCCAAAAATGTTATCAACATTCTCAAAATAAATTTTTAATGAAAATTTTTCCTAGTTTTTACGTTTTATAAATGTTTTTATGGAATCTTTATGTTGTTTTCCAATCAAGGGACATTTTTTCATTTACCTAAAATATGAAATTATTGTTTCTATTAACATGTATGGAATTTACAAAATTTATCACTATCTGTGCCACTCGATCTTATAAAGCCTAATTTATAATTTTCAAAGGTTATTTTGAATGAAAATTATTTTAAAAATATATTTTTAACATTTATTTATATTTTAAAAATTTCAAAGTAAAAAAGTATATTTTTCTAAATATTTTTTTGATGAAATTATTATGGTTTTTATATTCAACAAAAACAAATATCATTATTTTACTTATAATACATTGAGAATATGTTATATTAATACAGTAATTATTGATTATATGAATGTTTTATGATTAATTTGACTATGTAAATTATTGAAATTCACTTTCTTGATTCATTCTTGTAGTAAATAATTTTCTCTTAAAATATTCACATTCTTATGATCAATAAATATTAAATATCCCCAAAATAACTATTTTACATATAATGGATATGTTTATTGATTATACCATATATTATTTTTAAATACATTTTTCTATATTTAATGTTATTTGGTTATCTGGGAAAATATTGATAAATCAATATTCTTTACACCATACGAATATTTGATGATAAAACAAATTGTTCTTGAATTAAATAAATTATTTATTCTAAAAGTAATTATTTGTAAATGAAATGACATTTGAGGACTGAAATTATATAGCCCCCACTGCATTAGTAGTCTTGTGAGGTGAACTAGTAACCTAGAATTAAATGGGTTTTTAAGAAGAGTTTTAAAATATATTATGAAAGGCCTTGAAAGAAGGGGTATCATGAGGTATTTGATCATGAGGTCCAATAATTAATCATTTCATTCATTATGTATTAAATTATTATTATACATGAGATTTTATGAAATTCCTCAACCCTAGTTACCAAGATTTGGTGTATTAATACATAAAAGTTTCATGATCACAAGGGATCAAATCACGAAAGACTGATCAGTTTAGTAGATTTGGAAGTACTAGATACAAACATAATTGTTACAAAACATTATGAAATTAAAAACAACAACATTGTGTTTCATTTGAAAACATTAATATACTTCAGACAATCCCTCCAGGTTTTTCATAATATAATTATTCTCATCCTGGGAAAATTAAAACATAGAAAGGGGTGAGCTCAGGTGCTCAGTAAGGATAACAATAAAGAAGAAACATTTATAAATAAGAATAAAAATTTAAGACAATGTATAAGACTAAAAAAATAATTTTAAACAAAAAATTAATCATAATATGGAAAATATAATTCAAATAATTCTATTTACTTATTAACATGGATATTATACTAGTCGAATAATAATATTTAATATCAATAGCCAATTTCCTAATGATGGAATTCATAATGTCGGACATCATAACCACATAGCCAATGCCTCGTGCCGGGACTACAAAAAATATTTTTTCAAGGCCTTATACCAAGAAACTAGTTTGTCTAATGAGACCTACTGATGCATCAACGAGCTATAATAGGCTCCAACCGTCACTTACTAAGTTCAAGGCAATCCTCATATGAAAATGTTGAAACATAACATAAATATTTGTATTCAAACTAGCATATTAAAGGTTAATACTTTAGCCATAAACCATGAATGGTATAAAAATAACACATACACAATCAAACATATAAGAAAACATTCAATACAATATGGATGCTTTTATTATAAGAAATAAACTTCAAACAAGCGTAAAATCAATTAAATGTATTTTGACCTAGAAGAAATCAAGACCATTTGAGATAATTATATCCTTCTATATTGAAATAATTTGAATGGAACATAATTATAATAGAAAACATTTATATAAAAAATATTCTTATTAGATTTTAAAGGAATATTAGAAAGTGTTATAATGGCAGAAAATAGTCTCACCCTCTATATAAGTTAAAGAAACATTCTTACCTTAATTTGTCGATAAGGTCATAAAGTACCATGTTTGGAAAACAACAAAAAGATTCTTTTCAAAAAAAATTATAAAAAGTAAAACAATGATATAAATGACTTTAAACCATATTCAAGGAAATATTAAATATGTTTTGAAATACATTTCTAAGAAACCCAGATGTGGATAATAAAATGGTTCCCAATAGATAATTGCATATAAACAACGTAAGATAATGAAGAGATTGTAAAATTAACCCTTAACTTTTACTCTTCCTTGGTCGAGGGTATGCTAACCTCATTTATAATAATTAATAATTTTTATTAAATTATAAAAGAATCACATACATAAATATGATATCATATATGATCTTCTAATATTGCTTTGTTAATAATATTTCAGTAGTATCATTGTTTTGGGTGTCTTCTAATTCGTTTTTCTTTATATGTTTTGTTACGTAATTCATGTTTGATATGGATAATATGTATTTGATTCATATACATAATTATATTAAGTTATTAAACATTATGTTTAATCATAAAATGGAAATTATTCTTGAATGGTTATGATGAGGAATGAATCTCATCGCGTTCGTGAAGATGGAAATCCGTACGTACACAAGAGTGACAACACAATTCTATTGATGGTGAAATTGTTTTTAATTATATGATATATTAAATATATATAATCATTAACATGTTATATTTATTAATTATACTCATTATTATACCAATACAAATGATGAAGTGTTGAATAAAAACTACACCACAATGTGGAGATGGTAAGCTGTATGTATGCAAGTGTGGTGACTTTTTCATTCATAGGATGGATAGAAAAATGAATATGGTTGTACCATATTTATAACAAAATCATAGTATATAGAAGGTACTGGAGTGATTATTTTGTTATAAAAACAACCAAAAAAAGCGGAAGTGGAAGAAGAAAAGAACTTTGAAAGTGGTGATGAAATTATTACCTATTCTTCAGGTGCTTCCTTTTGATTTGATCAAAAGGGATCCATAGGTTGGATTATGATCAATGTAAGGACTCAAGGTTTAATTGAGGGTAGTTGGGAGGATATTTGAGTAGGGTTTGGTCAAGAAAAATGGTTTTGGACGTGTGATTTTGAGAGATGTGGAAGTGCCCATTTATAAGAGTGGTTAGGTTCACTTTAGGAAAAGCTTGAAATATTATTATATTATACAATAATTTTCAATTTATAATGGCTCCAAAAGGTTTTATTGCTTGGTTATGGTGGGTTTAGGTCAAAAACCTCTCAAGCAATAGGTTTTAGACAGTTTTAGGTCACCATATTAACCTTATATTTTATATTTAACTCTTAGTTAAATAGTTTAACTTTTACCATGTAATCTTGTATTATTATAATAAACGGTTAATAAACATACTATAAAACTACAATAGAACCCCAAGTTGTTATGTATTGATATATATAAACTTATCTAAGTCCTATGACAATTCCTTATATTTTTATGAATATTATATCAATTAACAAAATAGTATTTGTATTAAAAAATCATTTATGTCAATTTTCACACTATTTAGAATTTGGTTTTTGTGAAAGTCATAACAAATTTATCACTTAGAAAAAAATTATTTAATCAACCTTAATATTTAATATTATCCTAAAAAATCATGGAATACATCAAAAGTTTAAATTTGAAATTATATTATTATTTATAATATCAATTATTTTAATCATTCAATATAAAGTTAATTACTGCATCATCATTGTGTATGAAATAAATTTACTTATATAATGTATAAAAATTATAAATAAAATAAAATAATGTATGAAATCATTTTACCTTTCTAATTAATATTTATTTTTGAATTTATCTTATGTATAACCCTATATTAAAAATTGTATATTTATTAAACATTTAATTTAACACTTTTAACT
Organism: Viscum album; assembly: GCA_963277665.1. Classification (NCBI taxonomy): domain Eukaryota; kingdom Viridiplantae; phylum Streptophyta; class Magnoliopsida; order Santalales; family Viscaceae; genus Viscum; species Viscum album. The sequence continues at coordinate 405,250,910 of OY728142.1, forward strand.
CATCTTTAAATAAAATAATAATAAATGACCTAATCTAATCCAAGTGGACCAAACAGATAATATTTTAGTCCTAAGGTTTATTTTGGTAGAAATACTCTTCTCCAATATAATTAGGGCACGTGTTAGGGTAATTCTAAAATCATTTTTACCTTCAATTACCCTATTGACTTTTAACCATGGTAAAACAAAATCAAAAGTTACTATTCACCAAAAATTATTTTCATCTTATTGAACAAAATTTTACTTAATAGTGTCAACTGTGTCTCTTAGATCTTTGAAATTCAATTCATAGAAGCAATAAAATTATGTTTTATAAAAATTTGCAAATGTGCCTAGAAGGTGGGAAAAAGAGGTCAAAATGTTCAATAAAATTTAATACATCTAATTTTATTCTAAAATGACACCAATAAATTACATTTAACTTATATAGGTATTATTTATATAATTTGAAATAAAATAAATTTAAATAAATTGAATAATTATTTAAATAAAAAGTTGGTTTTAAACAATAACACAGTGTTTGTCACTATTCATAAAAAAATTTACAGTTTTCAGAAAAATACCTAAAATTCCCCCTAAGATAATTTTGATATTACGAATCTAGAAATGAAATCCATTAGAAAAAATAAAATTTATTGAATGTTAAAACGTTGGTGTTACTATTCATAACGTCTAGTTTTATTGGTCGTGGTGTGCAAGAACTCCATGTTGTGTATAACAAAAGTTATTGCTTTATTCTAAGAGAAACATACCATGGAAGCTTGGGGTGTTACATTATTCCCCCTTTCAAATAATTTCATCCTCAAAATATCTATAATATTACTGCATAAAAATATTCGTGTGGTTGTTCATTATATGTTCCTTGGGTTCCCTCATTGCCCCTTTCATCTTATGGTTTCTTCGTAGGACTTTTACCAGATGAGTCGTCCGATTTATTAACACTTGTTCTATGGTATCAAGAATTTGAATTGGCTTCTCAGAATAAGACATATCGGGTTCCAGTTCTATTTTTTCATAGGTGAGTACAAGTGTTGGGTTAGGCATGTATTTTCTCAACAGTGATACGTGGAACACATCATGAACTTTGGAGAGACTTGGAGGCATTGTCAAACGGTAACCTACAACTACAAATCATTAAATAATTTCGAAAGTGACGATGTACCTGGACTTAATTTCACTTTTTACTGAATCATATAACACCCTTCCATGGAAATACCTTCAAGAAAACATGATCTCCTACTTGAAATTACAAATCCTTCCTTCATTTATCAGCATAGATATTTTTCCTACTTCGAGCTTCTTTGATGTGGGTATTGATAATAATATCATTTTCCATTGATTCCTCAACAAGTTATGGGCCTACAAGTTTTCTTTCACCAACATCATCCCAAAAATTAGGTGTGCGACATCTCTTTCCACAAAACTCTGTATATGGTGCCATCTGAATACTTTAATGGAATCTATTATTATAGAAAAATTATACAGGAGGTAAATATTGATCCCACATACCTTTAAAGTCACGTGAGAAAGATATCAAAATCTCCTCTAATATTTTAATAGTTCGTTTAAATTTTCCATCTGTTTGAGGGTGGTAGGTAGTGTTCAAATGAAGTTCAATATCTAGGAATTTCTTAATACTTTTCTAGAATCTTGATGTAAAATTGGGATCATGATGAAGAACAATCAATAGGGGTACTCCATGATGTCTTATAACTTCATTAATATATAGTCTTGCTAAATGTTCAAGTGGTAAATCTTCTCTTATAGCAAGAAAATGTGCTGACTTGGTAAGAAGATCAACAATTACCCATATTACATCATTTCTTATAGGAGTCTTTTGTATCCCCATGACAATGTCCATCATAATATCATCCCATTTCCACTCAGGTATGTGAATAGGTTGCGTGACTCCTCTAGGATGTTTTCTTCTGGCCTTCACTTTTTGAAAAACCATACATATTTACACATAATCAGCAATCTCCCTCTTTATGTTGTCCCACCAAAAATGTTCCTTCAAATCTCTATACATCTTAGTTAAACTAGGGTGTATAGAGAAACTAAAGCTATGAGGATCATCCAACAATTCACTTTTTAGATCGTCAATGTCAGGAAGAGAAAGTCACTTCCTAAATTTCAAAACTACATATTCATATACAAATTCAATCAATATCCCATCATTCATAGCTTTAATATTCTCTTGAAACTCCTCATCATCAGTATGAGAACTTTTTATCCTTTCTAGTAAAGGTTTTTTTGAAACCACTTGAAAAAGAATTGATGTTTCACCATCCATGATTATTCCCATATCCATCACTACTATATCCATGAACGTTGGATCCCTTTATACTCTCAGCTTGTTCAAAACTCCATGATCCTTTTGGCTCAAAGTATCTTCCACCATATTTTAATTCCCCAGGTTGTAGTGTATAGTGAAATCATAATCCTTGAGTAGTAAAAGCCATCATCTTTTCCTCATGTTGAGTTATTTTTGTGAGAAAATATATTTCAAACACTTTTGATCGATATATATCTCACATTTTTCACCAAAGAGATAGTGTCATCATATCTACAATGAAAATATTACAGCTACTAACTCAAGATCATGAGTGAGATAGTTTTTATCATGAATTTTTAGTTTTCATGATGCATACGTAATAAATCTATCATTCTGCATAAGGAAACAACCAAGTCCTTTCTTTAAACAATCACTATTAACAACAAACTCATCTTTCCTTGATGGTAGAGTCAATATTGGAGCATTAAAAATATTCTCTTCAGTTCTTCAAAACATTATTCACACTCTTTTTTCTAAACAAATTTAACCCCTTTATGTGTGAGCTTGGTTAATGGGTTAGCCAATCAGGAAAAATGATGGATGAAATGCCGATAATAAACTTCTAAACCAATAAAATCGTGTACCTCAGTTATTGTTGTGGGTGCTGGACATTCTTGTATTGCGTTGTTCTTTGATGTATCGATAGAGATTCCATCCTTATAGACAATATATCCATGAAAAGCAATTTACAGAAGCCATAATTCACACTTGCTAAAATTCCCATATAATTCACTTCATATGAGGGTTTTCCAAATAGTACTCAAGTGATTTTCGTGATATTACTAGATTTTTTATTATACCAAAATATAATCAATAAATACCACTACAAATTCATCAAGATATTCCTTGAATCATTATTAATTATATCCATGAAAACAAAGGGCGCCTTAGTTGGTCCAAAAGGCATTACTATAAACTCATAATGCCTGTACCTGGTTCCAAATGTTGTTTTTAGAATGTCTTTCTTATTCACACATAAATGATAATATCCATAATTAAGGTCAATATTTGAAATCTATTGAGCTCCATTAAGTTGATTGAATAAAGCATCAATGCGTGGTAGGGGATACTTGTCCTTTATTGTCATATCATCGATCTCCTTGTAGTCAATGCACTACCTCATAGATCCATCATTATTCTTACAAAAAGAACAGGGGATCCCCTGGGAGAGAAACTAGGGTGAATAAATACTTTATTACTCAATGACTCTAGTTGTTTATTTTGTTCAACTAATTCCACAATGGCCATTCTATAAGGGGTCTCTGATATGGGGCTTGAACTAGGAATTAAATCGATGGAAAACTCAATTTATCATTCTATAGGATGTCCAGGTAAATCTTCTGGAAACACATCAACATATTCTTGCACAATAGGTACATCCTCTATTTGAACATTTCTTCCCTCACCCATAGTTATTTCACTATATTCCTCCCCAATAATGGAATTCATTAGAGCTTCTTGGTGTGGATCTATATTAGAATTCGATGGTGACATTTCTACTCTAAAGAAAAGGTACTCATTATCATCATTGAAAATTGTAACCTCCTTCTTCTTACAATAATTTTTCACATCATGGTCCAAAATCCAATCCATACAGAGGATTATATCAAATTCAATCATGGGTATAATGATAGGATCAAAAGATAAAGAACATTTATATTCCCTAATGGGAATTAAATCTATAAATTTTGTTGCAATGATACTTCCCTTAGGAGTTTTGACTGATAACAACCTTGTTAAATAAAATTGGAAATATCTAATTTTCATAGAAAACTGGGAAGATATGGAACAATGTGATGATCCAGAATCAAATAAAGCATTGGCTAAACATTAGGAAACCATTAAATTACCTTCCACCACATCATTCGGAGCTTCAACCTTAGTAGCAGTGATGGTATAAGCTTGGCCTTATTCACATGGCCTTTTTTGAGGTAATTTTACATGGTGCTTATGACATTCATTTGTATAATGCCCCATTTCTCTATAATTTTATCATTCAACATTGATATCCTCTTTCGTTCTCTTGTATTTACGAGCTTTTTGGCCTTTTTTACCACACATGTAATAGACTCACATTCCCTTCAAGAATGTACAGGGTGTTTCTTCTCACATTTACTACAGGATGGAAATTCAAATTTTCCCTTCATCCCCTTATTTCCATTTGAAGAGTGTTAAATATATCTCATCTTATATTTATTTTCTTTAATATCATAAGACTTAGAGACTTATTTTTCTTTCTTGATTGCACATGAGACAGTATCTTTATACAATGAGAAGGGTTGTGAGACAAATTCTTGATGGGTAAATGGTTTTAACCCACCAAAAAATCGATCAATATTACTCCTTAGGTTACATATATAATATTCTACATGACTTTCTATCCTTATAAAGTTAACCTCATACTTTGCGACATTCCTATCCTCCTTTTTTTTCAGACCCTGACATTGTATTTACATATCCGCTCAATGGTCACGAGGAAAGTATATTTCTAAGAAAAGATCTTTAAACTCTATGTATTCCATATGTAATACTTCTTCATCATCCTTTGTCTTTTGAATTAATGACCACCATTGATCATCATCTCCTATGAGGTAATAAAATGAAATTAATACTTTTCTCATTCACTACTCTCTAAAGCATGAAATATTTTCTCTAAGGAACTTATCCATTGCTTGGATACAAATGGATTTGTAGTCCCATTGAATGTTGGTGGATGCTTCCTCATGAAGCGGTCTAACATTGATCCAATATGTTGTGTATTGGGGTGCTCCATATGGGTAAGGTTATTATTCATAACCTGAGTGAGTTGTCCCAGCCTCGTAAGAAGTTGTTCAGCACCAATTGCATCACCAGCTCCAATATAATTATCTTGAGTCAGATGCAAATCCCTACATGGATTATGTGAGTTGATACAGTTTCCATTACTTCAACTAGGTGCCATTTATAAACAATGGCATATACTATATTATTTTATGAATCAAAATACATAATTCAAAATTAGTAAATACCTAACATAAATTAAATAGTTTTTGCATATAATCCGTAATCATAAAAAAATTTCTTTGAGAAGGTATTTATTCATAAACCCATTATAATGGTTTGTAAATAAAATGTGAATTATACTAATCATATCCCCCCAAGAGTTTCGTAACCAAGAGTACAACAAGGCCCGTTGTCATGTACCAAGATATCCTGGGTCAAGCCCAAAACTCCTTGTCTGTTTTTTCACTCCTTGGTACATCTATGGCAGAACCACCTCTACCTTCTTGTATCCATACAGGGATGTATATCTTCGAAAACACACAAAATCTCTACATTACCAAAATTTCGGAAATTCTTCTATATCGATCCAAAAAGTCAATCATAGGGTAATGTTCCCAAATCAGAGATTTTATAAATCTAGATTCCAAGGTTTGTACTAAACATTTTCTGATACTAAATGTAATGCCCCAACCCTAGTTTCCTAGAGTTGGTGTATAATTAAATAACACTGGTATGATCACAAGGGATCCAATCCCGAAATACCGATCGGTTTAGTGGCCTTAAAAGTACTCAACACAAACATATGTTTTAAAATACAATATGAAATGAAAAAAACATTGTGTCTCTTTTGAACACATTTACATCCCTTAGACTATCCCTGCAGGTGAGTCATAAGATACTTCATCACATCCATGGAAAAATAAAACATTAAAATGGGTGAGATCATGTTCTCAGTAAGGATAAAAATATAGAAAAAACATTCATAAATAAGCATAAAATTTAGGGCAATGTATAAGACTAAAAAAATCCATTTAAATATAAAATTCATCATTATATGGAAAATATAATTCATATAATTCTATTTACTTTTTCACATGGATATTCTACTAGTTGAATAATCCCATGTAATATCAATAGTGAATTCCATAAAGATGGAATGTACAGTGTCGGACATCATAACCACATAGTCATGACCTCATTCTAAGACTACAAATAAAATCTTGTCATGGACTTATTCCAAGAGACTAGTTTGTCTCATGGGACCTACCGATTCTTCGAAGAGCTGTAGCAGGCACCACTCATCACTTACTATTTTCAATTCACTCCACACGTGAAATGGTTTAAACATAACATAATCGTTCGTATTAAAACTAGCATACAAAATTTTAATATTTTAACCATAAACCCTGAATTGTATAAAAATATCACATCCACAGTCAAAAATATCACAAAACATTCAATAAAATATGGAATATTTTATCCTAATAAGTCAACTTCAAACAATTGTAAAATATCTCAAAGGACGTTGACATAAATGAAATCAAAATTGTATGAGAGAAATATATATTTCTATTTTGAAATCATTTAAAAGTCACATAATTATAATAGAAAACAATTATTTTGAAAATAATCTTATAATCTTGTAAGTGATGCTTCAAAGGTGTTATAATAGGTTAAAAAATCTGCACTATCTGTATAAGTAAAAAACATTCTTACATTATTTTGTCGAAAAACTCATAATATAACTTGTTTGGAAAATGATAGAAAGATTCCTTTCCAATCATTTTGTAAAAAGTCAAACAAACATATAAATTACAATAACCTATATTCTATGAAATAGTAGAAAAGTTTTCAAATACATTTTTAAGAAACACATATGTGTATGGTAAAGGGGTCCCAGTAGATACTTACCTATAAACAACCTCAGATAAGGAAAATATTATAAAATTAACCCTTACCTTGTAATTATTCGAGGTCTAGGGTATCTTAACCTTATGTATAATAGCTAAATCATTGTTATTAAATTATAAATGAACCACATACATAAATATTATATCATATATGATCTTATAATATTTCGTTGTTGATAATATTTCAGTAGTATTATAATTTTAGGTGTTTACTAATTTGTTTTCCATTATATGTTTTTTATGTAAGTCATGTTTTATATGGATAGGATGTATTTGATTCATATAAAGAATTATATTAAGTTCTTAAACACTATTTTTAATGATAAAAGTAAAATTATTCTTGAATGGTTATGATGGAGAATGAATCTCATCGTATTCGTGGAGATTGTAATCTGTATGTACACACTAGCGACAAGACCATTCTATTGATAGTGAAATCATATGTAATTGGATGGTATATCATATATACATAATAATTTAAATGTTATATTTATAAATTACCTCAATTATACTCATTATTATACCCATCCAAATGATGATGTGTTCAATAAAAAACTACACCACGACGTGGAGACGGTAAGCCGTATGTAGGCATGCTTGGTGACTTTTTCATCCATAGAATGGATTGAATAATGAATTTGTTTGTACCATTTTTATTATTAAATCACAATATGTATAAGGTCCTGGAGTTATTATTTTGGTACGGAAACAAAAATGATAGAGAATGTGGAAGAAGAAAATAACTTTGAAAGAAGAGATGAAATTATTACCTCTTCTTCGGGTGCTTCCTGTTCATTTGATCAAAAGGGATCCATAGGTTTGATTATAATCAAAGTAAGGCCTATAAGTTGATATGAGGGTAGTTGGGAGGATATTGAAGCTGCGTTTAGTCGATCCAAATGGCTTCGGAGGTGTGATTTTGAGAAAAGGGGAAGTACCCTTTTACAAGATAGGTGAGAGTCGCTTTAGGAAATGCTTGAAATATTATTTTTTTATACAATCATATTTGGTTAATAATGTCTCCAAAAGGATTTATTTCAATGATAAGGTGGTTTTGTGTCAACAAACACTCAACAAATATGTTTTAGATAGTTTATGTCATTATATTAACCGTATCTTTTAGATTTAACTCTTAGTTAAATAGTTTAACTTTTATCATGTATCCTTGTAATATTATAATAAATGGTTAATAGACATACTATAACATGCCAACAGAACCCATAGTTGTAAAATATTGATATATCTATCCTTATCTATATCCTTTGGGCAATCCTTATTTTTTTAAGAATATTTTATAAATTAATAATGTAGTATTTTTTTAAAAAAAATCAATTATGACAATTTTGACAATATTTAGTATTTGGTTTTCTTAAAAGTCATAACAACTTTATCACTTCAAAAAAATTTAATTAATCATCCGCAATAATTCATTTTAATTAATAAAATTCTTGGAATACATCAAAAGTCTAAATTTAAAATTATATTAATATTTATAATATTTAGTATTTTAATCTTTTAATAATAAGGTAATTATTGCATCATCATTGTTTCATAAATAAATTTAGTTATTTAAGGTTTATAAATTATAACTACAATACCATAATGTATGAATATATTTTTATATTTCTAATAAATATATATAGTCATATTTATCTTATGAATAACTCTATATTAAAAATGGTTTAGTTATTAAACTCTGAATTTAACACTTTTAACTCTTCTTTAAATAAAATAATTATAGATGTCCTAATCTAATCCAAGTGGAACAAAAGAATCCTGTTTTAGTCCTAAGGTTTATATTGGTAGAAATACACTTATTCAATATAATTAGGACATGTGTTAGTGTAATTATAATATCATTTGTACCTTTAATGACACTATTTACTTTTAACCTGGGTAAATAAAATTCAAAAGTTACTATTCACCAAAAATTATTTTCATCTTATTGATCCAAATTTTACATACTGATGTAAACCGTGTCTCTAAGATTTTGGAAATTCAATTTATAGAAGTGGTAAAATTACATTGTAGGAAAATTTTCAAATGTTCCTAGAAGGTGAGTAAAATATTTTCAAATGTTTAATAAAATTTAATACATCTAATTTTATTATAAAATTACTCCAATAAATTAAATTTGACTTATATAGGAGTTATGTATATATTTTTACATAATACAAATTTATATAAAATAAATAATTATTTAAATAAAATGTTGGTTTTAAATAATAACGCAACGTTTTTCACTATTCATAAAAAATGGAACGTTTTTAGAAAAATTCCTAAAATTCACCCTATGCTAATTTTGATATTCCAAATCCGAAAATGAAGTCCATTTTGAGAAATAAAATTTATAAAAGTTCAAAAATTGGGTATTACTATTCATAATAGATAGTTTGATTGGTCATGGTGTGTTAGAACTCGAAGAGGCGTATAGCGCAATCTATTGCTTTATTCAAAGAGAAATGAACCATGGAAGCTTGAAGTGCTGCATTTTCATAATGATATTATCTTTGGATTAATTTCATTATCAATTAATAATTAAATGGATTTTATTATATTATTTACCTTTCTATATTGATTATGTATAATCTATTCATGATAGACATGTTTTTTAAATAGAATGAATGTCCAGGTATTGACCTTTACGTATTGATTATTTCTCATCTATTCATGATAGTAATGTTACTTAAATGGAATGTGTGTTTAGTTACTTCCCATTATATATTGATTACTCCTTATTTATTCATGATATTCAAGTTATTTAAATGGATGTGTGTTCAATTATTTACCAACCAGGGTTGATTAATCCTTATCTAATCATGATAGTCATGTTATGGATTAAATATTTTGTGTTTTCAGATATTTAAATTTCCATATTTTTTTGACATATCGATTATTATTCATTTACTCATGATAGATTCTACTTTATGTAACTCTTATTAAGTATTTTAATGCGCTATTTTTATTTTTCTATTCCCATAAATCTAGGAATTCTACTTTAATGATATGAAAGGATATGATAGCTGGAATAATGATATTTAAAAAAAATGATTTTATTGCTTTTTATTAAATTGTAGTATGAGAATCATGTATTTATCTAGTATGGAAACCCTAATAAACTATAATGTACTTTGGGATGCAACCCCTTTTATTTATTCAATGGTAATAAGGTAGAAATCAGCTCTGGGTTATTGGTATCGGGTTCATTACACAAAAAATAAAAAAATAATTTTTTTTTCATGGGGATCAATAGATAAATCCAACAAAGGGAAAAAATTCAAAAGACCACAAGTTAAAAGTGTGGGGATAAGAATCCTGTAAACTATATCTAGTCAACCAGAAGATGATTAAAGGGTAAAAATGAGCATCCCTCGACAAATATATTTCAAAGGTTTATCAATAAAACCTATAATTTGATGGATGGAATGATGTTTGGAATCAATATTCATTTTATGGTCTAGATTTAAACCTCATGGAATATAGTAATTTTTAAACCCAATTATATATGCCATGGTTTGTTATGTATAATCAATGAAAACAACCCCCCAAATCTTAGAGAGTCAGGAGGGGCATATTAATCATTACTGCTAGGGTGGATCTTGATAAGGATATGGTGATATTACATTGGTTGTGAATTCGATAATTGAAAATGAAATTATGGATTATAATTCTATTTATTCTCTTATATCATATAAGTATAGTATAAATATTCATACACCACCTCAAAATATAGGTGTAATACTATCTATGTGAATAGAAAAATGAGAAATTATTACATCCCAAGTATAGAGATCCTCCCTAGAAATTGTTTGTGGAATTAAGATTATAGTAAATAAGGACTTAATTCATTTAGTGGACTTTGATAGTATATTGGTAATGGATTAACTATACCTATATAAATATAAAATTAAATTTTAGTAGTGGGATATCACTCTCCACATCATGAGTCATACTCAGATTTTGTATTAGCTTAATGAAGTGGATGAATCTCCTTTTGAATTTTCTTATCAAGTGTGTATATTACTTCCCAATTACAAAGAATATCTATCTCAAAAGATTTATATAAACGTAATAACCATTCTCCGTGAGATGCAAATTGTGATGCATTATACTGAGGTATTCCTCAAAGAGTTTCCTAGTGTTCCTCCCAGCGGATAGGTTTTGTTATCAATTAAACTTATACATGGATATATAACTATATACAATAATCCCTATATAATTCCCACCATTGGGTGGGAATAACTAATGGAGAAGTTACAAGAGATTTCAGAAACAATTTTATACCCTCAAGTGAATCAATATGTCATGTCTATCCTCTTTGTAAAGAATTAAGACGAATTAATGTGCCTCTATATCAATAATCATGAACTAAAAAAGCATGATAAAGAACAAGTATCCCCTTATATTGATAAATTGAATTTATGATCAACTATATGGGGCCTGGAATTTCCCTAAGGTGGACCTTTGATAAGGATATCACCAATTAAAGGTGAAGAAGGAAGATATTTCCAAGATAGCCTTTTGAACATGGTATAGAAACTATGGTTTCATAGTGATACCCTTGACACCCAATAATCCTACAATATTCTTTATAGACATAATGAGTATATAATTTTAAGATTACATCAAAAAATATTTGGTCGTTTTTATAGATTAAATTAATATATACTCCAAAATCATTGAGGTGAATGAGGAGAATTTGAATACTTTGATGAAGAATTTGAAAACAGAAAATCAATATGAAACATACGGTAAAGTTAAGTTTTGGATGGATGAAGATTAATTCTTGGGGAATGTTATCACATTAAATGGGATATTTATTAACACTTATATGAAAAATCCATTGATGAGTTTCACATGCCAATATCTACAGTGAAGATCCATAGTTTTCATGGAATAGTGGGGTATAAGTGATGATTTGTAAAAAACTTCTCAGGACATTCAAACCAGATAACAAATCATAATATAAATTGATGGAAGTTTATATGGACTAGTTAATGGGAAGAAATTCTTGAGGAATTGAAAAGGATGATTTTCTCTATACAGGTAATTACATTACCCTCAAGTAGGGAAATTTTCATAGTATACATTAATTCATTGAAGAAATTATTAGGTTTTGTATTAATATGTAATGGTAATGTGATAAAAAACGCCTCATTGATGTTGTATGTTCATGATGATAACCATACAATGCATGATCTAAATTTTTTATATAGATTTTCATGTTGAAACTTTAGCTTCATTATCTATATTGGGAGAGGTAAGAGATATATAATTTTTATAAGATCCTTAAATATATGTTCACATAGAAGCATCTTAATATGCATCAATGATGATGGTTAGAGATGATAATTGATTATGACTATTCAATCCACTAATATTATGGGATTATAAATAATGTCTGTGATTATCTAAGTAGAAAGGATCTCACAACCTTATGAATGATGATAATTTAGAGGGATCCAATAATCATAGACTTGAATGGATATACATAATCAAAATGGAAGGAATGCCATAAATATTTCCTAAACTGATTTATAAACTTCCCTTATGAAGATTATAATGGATGACCAATGAGTTGATGTGGAAATAAAGAAAAAATAGGAATATATAAGAAAAGGTAAATCCTCAGAATTAAAAATTGATGAATAAAAATGTTACACCCCGGGATTTTATGAAAAATATTCTTTTATTTTCATTAATGTCTTGTGTTTTACACTACAAAAAAATTATCCTGTGTTTTACACTACAACAAAATTAGCTTGTGCTATATGGAACACCGTATAAGCTTATATTATATGCAAACACTATTCGTGGCTTGTGTTGCACGCAAGAGCAACCTTCCTCAATAGCTTGTGTTGTATGCAATGCTGAGTTTCACTAAACAATGATATATTATTATAATATTATTATGAACTAGAAATTATGAATAATAGTAACTACATTTTGAATTTTATGACATTATAATTAATCTTACATATTTTATAGAATATGGTATGAGAACAAAATAAATGTTTCGGGTAAAATAAGTATTTTTTTAAAAAAGCAGTTTTTCTGCCTTTTGATGGAGCGCCCACATTAGATTCAGTTTTTGACATGTTTATAAGTTCAATTCGACAAAATAAAGTTTTTCTTTTGAATCAGGAAATAAAAATTTACTTTGGATAAAATTTTGATATTTTTTTGGTAAGTTTTTTATTTTAATGAATTGTAAAAATACGCTAAATTTTAATTAAAAACATCTTTTTTTCATCAAGATAATTTGTATGGTTAAATTATAATATCGAATGGTTTTAAAGTATAAATATAATATATTTTTACCATTTAATATAATTTATTTCATTATCATTAATTTTACACTGAATTCATAAGTAAAAACATTTCAATCTTTTGCAACGTTTTAACTTTTAAAACCCATTTTCTCAACAGTGGGATTAATTTTAAATTAAATAATAAAAATTGTGTGTTTTTAAGTTGAAAAAATTTATTCCATATTTTTAATTAGTAGGTCCAAATTATGTTAATAAGCTAATTTTTATTTCTAGGCAATATGAATAGTAACTATGGAAAATTTTATTTACCATAGTTAAAGGTAAATCTTGTAATTAAGGGAAAATATAATATTATAAAATTACCCTAACACTTTTCATAATATTATTGGTTGTTTATATTTTTCCATAAATCATACTTGGGTCGAAATGGAATCTAATGGAACCCACTTGTATTTAATTAATACCTTTTATATATTTTATTTAAAGGAAAGTGAAATATTTCTCACTTAAAATTTAATAATTATATTATTTTTAATATAAGGTTATACAGAATATAAATTCGATTATAAATACTAATTTTAAATCTAAGTTGTTTTTATTTATCATGGTAATTTATTTGTTATTTTTAATAAATAACTAATTACATTAATATCTTATACATTAATGATGTAGAAATTATTTATTTAGTGAAAAATCAATAATATAGTTATTATTAAAATAATAATACCTATTAAAAGGACCATAAACTTGACCAAACATTATTGGTCGATTATATATATACCCTAAGCATACAAGGGTAGCTTTGTGGACCCTTTGGAGATATATAAAACCGATTAGGACATTCATATTATTTTATTTCAAATGATGTCAAAGATGTCACCTTCATAATTTAATAAATATAACAACTTAAATGTTGTGATTTTAAGATGATAAATTCGAGAAAAAATATTATTATAAAAGTTATTATATTTATATTCATAATATGATTTTATTTTTAATTTTTATGCAACAAATATATATAAAAAATAATTATACAAAAATGTTGTAGTAATTATTTTATTAAGAGATATACTAAATAAATGGTTTTAAAAATATTAAAATAAATAATATATGAACAAATTAATCTTTAAAAATAATTTATTTCATTAATATGACATATTAGTAATCTATTATATATATTTTTTAACATATATTCTGTGTGGTTTTTATTTAAATTAAAATAATGAATAGTATCAAAATTGACACTATTGATCTTTTATAAAAATAACATATTATTAAATTATTTAAAAATCAGAAAAATATTGAAAAACTAAAAATTTAAAATTATATTGTCTACAAGGTTATAAAGTATCATGTTATGAGAAATTTACAACATTTAAGTATGTATTTATAACAATTTAAAATTTTGAATTTTATTACCACAAATAAAACTAAATAGATTAAATAATGATAAATCAAGTTGATAAGGTTTAAAATAAACCTAAAACATGTCTAAATTTAATTGGTTGATTATATTAGAACCCTATATAATCTAATATTATAATTGATTCATTTTTTAGGGTTTTAAGTGGGGTTTCATTTTATTTTTAATTAATATTTTTAATATTTCCAAAAGTGCCCCTCTCCTTTCCTATATAAGGGCACCTCCTTCCCTCTCATATTCACTCAATTTTGAGCCTTCATGATCAGCTAAACCCTGAAAATTTTTCTTCTCAACTTCTTTAGTTTTATTATAGAGGTTCATGTCTTCTCAAAATACCTACTCTAGTGCCTTAAGAGGAAGCTTAAAAGAGGTGCGTCGAAGAAGAGGTAATCTCTTCTATTGATTCTTTCAAGTTTCTTTCTTCTTCAACTTCTTATTTTTTAGTTTTTTAATGATAAATTAATAACATAAGTATCAATAATATACTTATATGTAATTATAAATATGAAACAACCTCATTTCACTTTATATCCATCCTAAGGAAAACGAAATCATCATGCGTGTGTATGTACGGAATACCATCTCCACGCCGTGGTGTAATCTGTTTTTCCACCACCACCTTACTTGGATGGGTAAAATGGTGTAAAGAATAACTATATATGGATATTATAACATCATAATGATTCTGAGATATTATATCATCCACTCTAATTCCATTCAATAATTATGGGAATGATATCATCGCTCGTCCGTACGTACGGATTACCGTCTCCACGACGCGATGAGATTCATTCTCCATGTTAATCATTCAAGAATAATAATAAAGTATATATAATGAATCATTATGGTTTATATAACATAATAATTCTACTAGATTTATGTATATATATATATATATTTCATCTACTTACTTCGATTCAAGTCAATAAGGAAAGGAAAACAGCGTTCATGCGTACGTACGGCCTAACGTCTCCATGAATGTTGTGTTTCATTTAATTTATCTATCTATTATATATATAATGAATATATAAGATATATAAATCATGTTTTACATTATTTTTGTAAGTAAATAATGATATAATTAATAATAATATAAAGAACAACAAGTCCAATCACGTATGATAAATGAAACGATTTTACCGAAAAAGCTGCTTTGACATGTAATTGACAAAAAAACGGGTAGTATAAAGTCATAAGTGAATCATATATGATATCATAAATATTATTATGGTTCTGTTACAAGTTAATAATATATTTAAACCCACTATAAAAATATTTCTTACACGTATGAATGAAATTAGACCTAAGTTAAGGGATAATTTTTCTAATCTCATTTTTATCCGAGATTGCTTATATGTAAGTATTTACTAGGGTTATGTTTATCATACATATCCATGTTTTCTAAAAATGTTCTCATAAAATGTTTTCAATCATTATGTTTAAAGTAATTTTTACCCTTTTTGGATTTTTACCACATTGTATGGAAGGAATCTTTCCTTTTTTTACCATATAAGGTACTTTTTGACTTTTCTGGAAAAATTACGAGAAGAATTTTTTTTTAAACTTATAAGGCAGGAATGGATTTTTACGGTTTCATAAAACATAATTTTCATGAAGATTATTCTACAATATTTCTTTATTATTTTAAACAAAATACTTTTCTTTTTATAATTAATGGCATTTTCTTATAAGAAAATGATTTTAAAGAAGAAAGGATATTTTCCTCAAAAATTCATTTCAAGTGTTTTGTCAAAACTATTTTCCATCTAAGATGACATTATTTAGTATGATTATGTTTCAAGTATAATTTCTCTAGTATTTACATGGTTTGATTCTTTTTATCATAATATGATATCCATTTGTTTTATATGGATTACGTTATGATGGGATGATGTTTATGAAACCCATTTTATTCATTGGGTTGTTATGAATGATGTATGATTATTTTGAGGCACATGAAAGAATTATTTCATTATGAGATGGGTGGGACCTATATATCACTCTAATGAATTGGGTAAAGATTTATATCTCGAGAGATAGACATGGCTGGAACGTTATGTTAATCTATTTCAGTGATACAAGACTAGAAAGAGGAGTGAACTCAATTCAGTAAGTGACTTTGTCCACTAAGATAGTATTGGCAGCAATGCCTTGGAAAATATGGAAATCATATCATGTGATTAATGGTTTTACACAATTACATGTTTTATTCCCATGTTATTTTATCATGATTAATGTTCCATTATAGTCTATGACTTATGTACTTCCAAGATTTATTTCTCAATATTTTGATGATTAAACTTTATGTTCATGTTTTTTTAAGTTCAAATGTATATGAATTTTTTATTTTCTCCACGCTTAACCTTAATTAGAATTTTAGATCACCCTTTATATGTTTTCTTTTCCCTAGGATTTAAAAAAGTTTTTAGGTAAGAAAATAAAAGCGAAAGATCTTTATGGAATATGTTGAAGATCTTTCACCATGATTAGAAGATTATGTTCTGAGTATCCAAAGACACTAAACTATTATGTTCATTGAGTGTTGGTTCTTGTTCTATATTAATTATTCCGAAAAAGTAATGTAATGTACATGTATGTCATGCTTGGGTATATATAGTTGGTATCAGAGGAAAGGTTTAGTTAACCTTTGGAAACTAGGATTCGAAAACTTTAGTGAGATCCTTAGAAGATATTTATAAGGTATGTCTAGGGATGTTCCTAAGGATAAGTATATGTATAGTTTAAAGTCCTACAATTACTGTAAATATCATAGAATTAAACCTAAGATCTTATATATTTATGGTACACCCCATTTATTATGTTGTTTTCCTAGCATTATGTTTTCCTCTCACACTATTCTTTTTGGGTTTTAGACAATGGATGGAACCCGAATGAACTGTGTTGATCAATGTAATGGACAATGCAATGATTGTCCTTCTGAACAACCAAATGTGATGGGAGATGGAGTGAAAAGTATTATTTCTATACTTACACAATCTAGGAATCATTATGTACTTCCAAATGAGAAGAGAAAGGAACAATATTCTATTGAGTCCTTCATGAGGCAACACCGTCCTTTTAGTGGGACTTCTGATCCACTTGTTTCTGAACAATGGATCAGTGCCATTGAAAAAATATTTTCCATACTTCGATATATAGAGTAGGAAAAATTCATTTTGGATGTTTACCGGTTAGAAGGTGAAGGATACCAGTGATTGTCCCTAATTAAGAATACAAGGCCCCAAGATGAAATTGAATCCATGGAATGGAACGAGTTCAAGAACTTGTTTTTCAGTAAGTACTTCCCTTGTATTCTTTGAAAAAAGATGGAAAAGGATTTCCTCGAGCTTAAGAAAAATGATGAAGAATGGAATTAGCTAAAAGGGACATCAGTACCTATGAAGAAATTGTGCGTTGTGCTATCAAGGTAGAACTGGAAGTTAGTGTTACATATCTATCTCAAGGATTTGACAAGAAACGAAAGATAGAGTTCAAGTAAAAATCTCAGAACAATGTTGAAAAGAAGGTTAATGTTTCCTTATGCTCAAAGTGTGGAAAAAAGCATGGTGGAGGTTGTCTAAAAGGTACTATAAAATGTTTCAAGTGTGGAAAAGAAGGTCATTGAGTAGCTGAGTACTGAAGTAATGGGAAAAATGTTTCTAATGACGTGAATAGAGAAAAGACTATAGAGAACCCTCCACAAACACTTCAATTATACAAGTGCAAAGAGATGGGGAATTATGCTAATCAATTCCCTAATCCAAGGGTTAATGATGATCGACATCAACAACCTCTTATGGAAAATGACAATGGGAAGTCACATGAAATCACTATTGGTGATGTTGAAGATCACAACGATGTGGTGGAATGATTAAGTGTTTAGGTAATAGGATTCCAAAATAATGTTGTATATAGTATCGTGGAATATTGGAATATTTATATATTAGTCTATTGTGGTTTTAAATATTTTTATGGCACCGGTAACCATTAATAGTATTGAAATGTTTTTGGAAAGAAGATAATATGCACATAATGAAGGGATAAGGAGAAAATAAAATGTTTGATAGTATTAATGAGATCAAGACTGATATAAGGACAAAGTGATATCATGGTTTGCGTATATAGAATTTTAGGGATTTTGGTATTTGGAAAGAGTTAACTTTTGATAGAATTCATGTTTTAACTAAGGTTTTATAGTGACTCATGTTTTAGGAGAATAAATGATTAAGGTAATCACATATTTGGAAGGTAACCAAAAAGATATATCTTATGATATATGGGAGTTAAATGATGGTATTCACATGCTAGGTAGATGACCTTTCAAGTAATCGTTTTCATTATACTATGAGATTGGATAGATGTATTTTGGATAAGCCAAAAGACTAGAAAGGGTTATGCTAGACATCAGATAGTATTATTTAAGGATAGAAATTGTTTTTTTGATATTATTTCTAGAATGTTATAATAGTATAGTTTTAGAAAAAAACGACAACCCATAGGACGAGCAACAACTTGTCGCGTTGGACATGGCCGTGGGAATCGAACCCACAACCGAAGTGCGACATGCCTTTATCGCATACCACTGGCCTTCATGAAGTCCCTAGTTAGTAAAAATTAGTTTTAATTTTTTATGTGGAATGATATATGAAGTTTAAGTCCATTTTAGGAACTATATACGATTAATCTCACTATAGATGGACTTATGTATATTTAATAACTTTTTCTAATTTTTATGTTTAAGACAGTTGTAATGACCTATAATTCTATCGCATGATCTTCTAACACTTCACGAAAGACAAATTCAAATTTATTTCTTTTTGGGATGAAGTGCAAATTTTTTACGGAATGACCAACGGTAATATTGTACCAAAATCAAGAGAGAATTTCTTCTAATACCAATTTTTTCAACTTTAGGGAAATGATCTTGAAAACCAAACATGTTGTCATATTGCCCCCATATCTGATGAATCTGTAACACCCCGAGATTTTATGAAAAATATTCTTTTAATTTCATTAATTTCTTGTGTTGTATGCAACACCAAGATTACCTTGCGCTATACGCAACACCGTATTAGCTTGCAGTATACGCAAAACTATTCTTGGATCGTGTTACACACAATTTTGATAATAGTTATTCTACGCAACATTGAGTATATATATATATATATTCAATGTATAAATGAAATATGGTTGGATTCTGTTATACAAAACAACGAAGGATTCTTGCTCAACACGCAACCCTGACTTGGCTTGCATTACATGCAATCGTAACCTTCCTCGATAGCGTGTATTGTACGCAATACCGGGTGTTACTAAACAACGATATATTAGTATAATATTATTATGAACTAGCCGTTATGAATAGTATTAACTAAATTTTGAATTTTATAACATTATTATTCATCTTACAGATTTTCTAGAACGATTTATAAGAACTAAATAAATTTTTCGGGTAAAATAAGTATTTTTCAAAAAATACAGTTTTGCCCCCTTTTGATGGTGCACCAACTTTAAATATAGTTTTTGAAATGTTTATAATTTCCATTTGACAAAATAAAATTATTCTTTGGAATCAAGAAATAAAAATTTACTTTGGATAAATTTTTCATTTTATTCTGATGACTTTCATATTTTAATGAATTGTAAAAACACCCTATATTTTAATTAAAAACAACTTTTTTCATCATAATATATTATGTGTTTAAATTATAATATTGAATGGTTTTAAAGTATAAATAGAATATATTGTTACCACTTAATATAATTTATGTCATTAGCGTTGATTTTACCTTTAATTCGTAGGTTAAATCAATTCAATCTTTTGCAATGTTTTAATGAAAAACCAGTTTTCTTTCGACAACGGGATTAATTTTAATTTAATTTCTGCAACTTTTGTGTATTTAATTTGGAAAAATGGATTCCATATTTGGAATCAGTGGGTCCAAATTATGTTAATAAGCTACTTTTTATTTTTGGGCATTGTGAATAGTAACTACGGTAAATTTTATTTACATTAGTTAAAGTTAAATCGGGTAATTAAGGGTAAATATAAGATTATAAAATTACCCTAACACTTGGAAAAATCCTATTGTATGACTAAAAGTTGACCCATATCACCTATGGGTCGGATTAGATTCATTTAATGGTCTTTTTGCAATGAAAATAATTTAATTATTATTAAAACTAAAGAAAGTGACAACATGTCACTCTCTTAAATACTATAAGTATAATAATTTTAAGTTAGTGATAAACTTCATGAAACATCAAAAATTAATATTCTACAGAAATCTAACAAAATTATATACATCATGAGAATTTATTTGGAATTTTTTGGCATTAAATAATTATCATTAACTATGACACAATAGTGATGTAGAAATTATTTATCTAGTGAAAAATCAAGAATATAGTTTTTATTAAACTAATAGTTACTAAAAAGGCAGAAAACCCTGAACAAAACATATTGGTGATATACATTTAAACTATAATAATCCAATGGTCGAATATTTGACCATTTGGAGTTTTAAACAAGAAATTATGAAACTTATATTATTTTATTTTAAATGATGCGAAAGTTGTCACCTTCATAATTTAATAAATATAACAATTTAACTATTGTGATTTTAAGATGATAAATTCGAGTATAAGTATTATTGTGAAAGTTAATAGATTTATCTTCATTATAGGATTTTATTTTTAATTTTATGCAACATATAAGTATATTAAATAATTATACAAAAATATTTTAGTAATTATTTAATTAAGAGATAAACCAAATAAATGGTTTTAAAAATAATAAAATAAATATTATATGAACTATTTAATGTTCTCAACTAATTTAATAGATACATATAACCTTTTATGAATCTATTAATGCTTATAGTTCGAACATATCTTCTGTATATATTTTATTTAAATTAAAATAAATGAATAGTGTCAAAATTGACACTATTGTTATTTTATAAAAATAACATATTATAAAATAGTTTAAAAATCACAAAAATATTTAAAAATTATAAAATTAAATTTATATGGTCTATAATGTTATAAAATAAATAATTATGGAAAATTCACCACAAATAAGTAATTATTTGTTATAATTTAAAATTTAGAATTTTCTTACCACAAATAAACCTAAATAGATTAAATAAAGATAAATCAAAATGATAAGGTTTAAAATAAGATCCAAACATGTCTAAATTTCATTTTTTTGATGATATTACAACCCTATATCATCTAATATTTGAATATGAGTCATTTTTGGAGGTTTTTAAGTGGGGTTATATTTATTATAAATTAATATTTTTAAGAATTCCAAAGGTGCCCCTCTCCTCCCTTATAAAAGGGCACCTCCTCCCTCTCTTCCACACACCACTTTGAGAATTCAAGCTCGGCAAAACCCTGCCCAATTAACTTATCCACTTCTCTAGAAAAATCCTAGGGGTCCTGGTCTTTTTCAAAGACAAATTTTAGTTCCCTAAGAGGAGGTCTCAAAGAGGCGCTTCAAAGAAGAGGTAATTTCCATTACCAATTCTTTCACCTTTATTTCTTCTTCCACTTCTTCTTATTAGGTTGTTTCATTATGAAGTAATAACATAAGTATCACTTATATACTGATATGTTATTATAAGTATTAAACAACCCTATTTCACCATCTATCCATCCTACGGAAAACGAAATCACCGCGCGTGCGTACGTACGGAATACCGTCTCCACGCCGTGGTGTAATCTATTTTCCACCACCACCATACTTGGATGCGTATAATGGTGTAAATAATAACTATATATTATTATTGTAAAGTGATAATTATTCTGTAATAGTATACATACACTCCAATAAAATTACACGATTATGGGAACGACATCATCGCTCGTGCATACGTACGAAATACCGTCTCCACGACGCAATGAGATTCATTCTCAATGATTAACCATTCATAAATGATTATAAAGTATATATAATAATTAATCATGAAATATATGAAATAATAATGATACTGTATTTATGTGTATATATATATATATATGTATGTCATCCAATTAATTCCATTCAATTCAATGTGGAAACGAAAACAACGTTCATGCGTATGTACGGCCTACCGTCTCCATGAACGCTGTATTTCTTTCCATTTATCGATCTATTACATATATTTCTATTCTGAATATATATTACATATAAATCATGTTTTACATTCAGGATGTAATTAATCATGATCTATGTAATCATATGAATAATTACAAGTCAAAACACGGACGACAAATGAAACGATTTTACCCAAAACCCTCTTTAACATGGAATTTACAAAAGAACGGGTAATATAAAGTCATAAGTGAACCATATATGATATCATAACAATTAATATGATTCTTTAATAAGTCAATAACATTATTTAAATAATTATACATGAGGTTCAGATACATACAAAGCATATCGGACCTACGGTAAGGGATAATTTTTCAAATCTCATTTTTATCCGAGATTGCATATTTGTAAGTATTTACTGGGGTTATTTCTATCATCCATGTCCATGTTTTATAAAAGTATTTTCATGTATCTTTAAAGTCTTTTTTACCCATTATTGACTTTTACTACATGGTATGTATGGAATCTTTCTTTTGTTTACGTTAAGAGGTACTTTTTGACTTTTCCGGCAAAAGTACGAAAAGAATGTTTTTTTAACTTATACGGCATGAATGAATTATTACAGTTTTATAAAGCCTTATTTTCATGAAGCTTACTCCAAAATATTTCATTACTATTTTCAAAAAAATCCTTTTCTTTTAAAATTGCATGATATTTTGTGAAAAGAAAATGATTTTGATGAAAAAAGGATATTTTCCTCAAGAATTAATTTCAAGTGTTTTATCAAAACCATTTTTCATCTAAGATGGCATTATTTCATATGTTTATGTTTTAAGTATAATGTCTCTATGATTTATATGGTTTCAATTCTCTTATTATGATATGATATCCATTTCTTTTATATGGATTATGTAATGATGGGATGATGTTTATGGAACCCATTTTATTTATTGGGTTTTTATGAATGATGTATGTTTATTTTGTGGCACAAGTAAAAATGATTTCATTATGAGATGGGTGGGACCTATATCTCTCTCCAATGCATTGGGTAAAGATTTATATCTCATGAGATAGACATGGCTGGAACGGCAGGTTAAACCGGTTCAGTAAAACAGGATTGAAACGAGGAGTGAACTCGATTCAGAAAGAGACTTTGTCCACTAAGATGGTCTTGGCAGCAATTCCTTGGATACTATGGAAATCATTACATCTGCTTAATGGATTCCACAATTACATGTTTTATTCTTCCATTCTTAATTTTTCTTTATGATCTATACCTTACGTACTTCCATGTTTTATGTCATTTCTCAAGATTTTGACGTTTAAACATTATGTTCATGTTTTCAAGTTCAAATGTATATGGTATGTTTTATTTTATCCATGCTTACCCTTACTGAGAATTTGAGCACACACTTTTTATGTTTTCTTTTCCCCAGGATATAGAGAATGGTTTTAGGTAAGAAAAAAAGGGAAAGGTCTTTATGGGAGATGTTTAAGATCTTTCAGCATGATTAGAATATTACATTCCAAGATTCCAAAGACACTAAACTATTACGGTCCTTGTGTGTCTGTTTTTGTTATGTATTAAGTATTCCGCAAAAGTAATGTATTGTCCATGTACGTCAAGCTTTGGGTCTCTACAGTTGGTATCAGAGGAAATGTTTAGTCAACCTTTGGAATCTAGGATGCGAGAACATTAGTGAGATCCCTAGAGATATTTATAGGGTTTGTCTGGGGATGTCCCTAAGGTTAAGTATAAGTATAGGTTATAGTACTAGAATTACGATAACCCAAGATGTTAGATATTGAATGTACTCCCCATTTATTATATTTTTTTCCCTAGCGTGATTTTTTCCTCTCACACTACTCTTTTTGGGTTTTAGAAGATGGTTGGAACCCGAAGGAACCGTGTTGATCAATGTAATGGACAATGCAATGATTGTCCTCCAGAACAAACAAATGTGATGGGAGATGGAGTGAAAAATCTTACTGCTATACTTACACAAGCTATTAATAATTCTGGACTTCCAAATGAGCAGAGAAGGGTACAATATTCTATTGAGTCCTTTATGAGGCAACGTCCACCTTCTTTCAGTGGGTCTTCTGATCCACTTGTTGTTGAACAATGGATCACTACCACTAAAAAGATATTTCCAGTTCTTCAATGTTCTGAACATGATAAATTCATCTTAGCAGTATATTGTAACACCCGAGACTTTTATGTTATCATCAAAGGAATCTTTTTCTACACAACACTTGCTTGGCTTGCTTTACACGCAATCGCGACCTTCCTCGATAGCTTGCGTCGTACGCAATACCGAGTTTCACTAAACAACAATATGCTATTAAAACTAGCCGTTATGAATAGTAATAACCACTTTTTGAAATTTTATAAATTTTATTTTTCAAAATGGACTTCATTTTTGGACTCAGAATATCGAAATTAGCCTAGGGTGAAATTTTGGTATTTTTCTGAAAACTTTCAATTTTTGATGAATAGTGAAACCACTAAGTGGTAGGTTAAAAACTGAATTTTGCATAAAACTTAATTTTACCGCTTCTGTGAATGGAATTTCAAAAATCCGAGAGACACGGTTAATATCAAGGACTAAAATGTGGTTCAATGAGATGAAAATAATTTTTTGGTGAATAGTAACTTTTTACTATTTTTACCGCGGTTAATAGTAAATAGGGTAACTAAGGGTAAATATGATATTAATATTACCCTAACACATGTCCTAATTCTATTGGACAAGTGTAATTCGACCAAAAACAAACTTAGGAATAAAATATGACCATTTAGGCCCACTTGGATTAGATTAGGATATTTATTATTAATTTATTTAAAGAAGGGTTAAAATAGTTAAAATCAAAGTTTAATAAGTAAATCATTTTTAATATAGGGTTATACATAAGATAAATTCGATTGTAAATATTCATTAGAAAGCTAAAAAGATTTCCTACATGATGGTATTTTATTTGTAATTTTTAGACATGAAATATTTTAATTTAATTATGACACAAAGATGATGCAGTAATTATCTTATTAATGAAATATTGAAAAAATTGATAATATAAATACCAAAATAAATGTAATTTGAGACTTTTTATGAATTCCACTAATTTTCTAGGTTACTATGATATATTAGTAATGATTTAATTAACTTGGTTCGAACATATAATTCTGTTATGACTTTCACAAAAATCATATATCAAATAGTGTCAAAATTGACACAAAATAGTTTTTAAATCAAATATTATATTATTAATTGTTATTTTATTCCTAAAAATCTATGGTTCGGCCAAATGACTTAGATAAGGATATATATATTAATAATAAACAATTTGGGGTTCGTTTGGCATGTTATAGTAAGTTTATTAACCATATAGTGAAAGAAAACAAAAAGACACGGTAAAAGTTAAATTAATTAACTTAGAGTTAAATCTAATTGATAAGGTTAAAATAATACCCTAAACTTGTCTAAATCCTATTGGTTGATAGGATTTCGACCCATCCCCACTTTAGATTCTAAATAAGACCCTTTGGAACCATTATAAACCGATTTTGACTTTAATATAAAATAATATTTTGAGATATTCCTAAGGTGCCCCTCTCCTCCCTTATAAAAGGGCACCTCCTCCCCCTCCTCCTCACACCAATTTGAGC
This sequence comes from Viscum album, assembly GCA_963277665.1. Taxonomy (NCBI): domain Eukaryota; kingdom Viridiplantae; phylum Streptophyta; class Magnoliopsida; order Santalales; family Viscaceae; genus Viscum; species Viscum album. The sequence continues at coordinate 405,277,363 of OY728142.1, forward strand.
ACTCAAGCTCGGCCAACCCCTGCCATTTTCTCCTCTCCACTTCCCTAGAATAATCCTAGAGGTCCTGGTCTTCTCCAAAGACCAATCTTAGTTCCTTAAGTGGAGGATTCAAAGAGGCGTTCCAAAGAAGAGGTAATATCCATTACCGATCTTTTCAATTTCATTCTTCTTCAACTTCTTCTTATTTAGTTGTTTCATGATAAAGTAATAACATCAGTATTACTTACATACTGATATGTTATTATAAATATGAAACAACCCTAATTCACCTTCTATCCATCCTACGGAAAAAATGAAATCACCGCGCGTGCGTACGTACGGAATACCGTCTCCACGCCGTGGTGTAATCTATTTTCCACCATCACCTTACAAGGATGGGTATAATGGTGTAATGAGTAACTATATATGATTATTATTAAGTAATACTGATACTGAAATAATATATATATATACTCCAAAACAATTCCACGATCATAGGAACGATATCATCACTCGTGCGTACGTACGGAATACCGTCTCCACGATGTGATGCGACTCGTTCTACATGATCTTCATTTCATAATGATTATATAAATGAATTGAATGAATGAATATGGTATATACTACACTAATACCATTCTGGAAATGAATTATCTATAACCTAAAGATAAGAATAAGAATTTATTCGACAAAACACGCATAAGAACAAAAAGTTATAAAGACCCGAGTAACAAGTAACAATGAAATATTACTAACAAGAAGCTAATAATATGACCATATATGATATCATATAAATATGTATGATTCTGGAATAAGTCAATAACATTATTTAAACCATTATACAGGAGCTTCGGACACGTACAAAGCAAATTGGACCTAAGGTAAGGGAAATATCACAATCTCATTTTTATCCGAGATTGTTTATTCGTAAGTATTTACTGGGGTGTATTTTATCATCCACATCCATGTTCCCTCAATATGAAATATTGTTTCCATACACTTGCAATAGTTTAAATCCAATTTTACCCTTAGGTGAGTTTTTAGTAAAGAATATGAAAGGAATCTTTTGTCGTTTTTCCGTACGAGGTACTTTTTGACTTTTCCGACAAAAGTACGAAGAATGTTTTTTTTAACTTATACGGCATGAATGGATTTTTAAAACATTATTTCCAAGAAGCTTCCTTTACAAGTTTTCAAGTTTATCAACTTTTTTTATTTTAAAGTTGTATGACATGTTATGAAAGGAAAATTGTTTTTGAAGAAGAAAGGATATTTTCCTCAAGAATTCAATACAAGTGTTTTATCAAAATTATTTTCCATCTAAGATAATAAAGGGTTCTGTTTCTATCCATATTTTTACATTGGTTTGACTATGTTGTGATGGAATTATGTTTATGAATTCCTTTATCATATATGAATTGATTTATGATGTCATGATGTTTCAAGAATCCCATTTTTGTTATATGTGTTATGCGATGATGTATGTTTTATGATTATGTGGCACACATAAGAAAGGATTCATTATAAGATGGGTGGGACCTATATCTCCCTCCAATGCATTGGGTAAAGATTTTATATCTCATGAGATAGGCATGGCTGGAACGGAAGGTTATTTCGGTTCAGTGATACAGGACTGAAACGAGGAGTGAACTCGGTTCAGAAAGGGACTTTGTCCACTAAGATAGTCTTGGCAATGAGTCATGACTAACAAGAAATGATTTTCCATGATTATGTGTGCATGCCACAAAGTTTCAAGTTTTATGTTATGATTATGGGGATCTCATTTTCACTTCTATGATTTATTCCATGTTAAGATATTATGATCTCTTTTGCAGGTTTTGATCTTCATAAAGATATGATATGATTTTTATTTCCTTTATTTGCCCTTGCTGAGCATTTGAGCTCACCCTTTTATGTTTTCTTTTCCCCAGGTCAGGAAGATGGATATTAAATTGAATATGCTAAAAGGGACCCTAGATATGATGAAATAAACAGGAGATACTGTAGAAGATTTATGAACCAGTTGTTTATGTTTCCCAGTTTCTAAAGACACTATACCTATACGGTCCTTTGTGGTTTTGTCATATGTTGTAATAAGTGTGCTTCAATTTTGAAGTATTAACAATGTATGTAAAGTATGGGTCGTTATAGTTGGTATCAGAGGAAAGGTATAGTCAAACTTTGGAAACTAGGATGTGAAAGCCTTAGTAAGAACCCAAAGGATAAGTCTAAGCATAGAACACAATCTTAGTGTTTTAGAAATGGCCTTGAATAACCTAGGATAAGACATTAAGCATGAAAATTTTATTCTTGAATTATGTGGTTTCCTATTATAATTAGTGTTGCTCACACTATTCTTCTTGGTTTTAGTCAATGGCTGGAACCCGAAGGAACCGTGTTAATGCGGAATGCGATGGGCAATGCAATGATTGTCCCCCTGAGCAACCAAACGATATGGGAGCTGGAATGCAAAATCTTGTAGCCATGCTCACACAACTTTCTCAAGCTATGAATCATGCAGGATTTCCAAACGAGCAAAGGAGGGAGCAACATTCTGTTGAATCCTTCATGAGGCAGCGTCCACCTTCTTTCAGCGGGTCTACTGATCCATTAGTTGCTGAACAATGGATTAGTACTACTGAAAAGATATTTTCAGTTCTTCAATGTTCTGAGCATGATAAAGTCATCCTAGCAGTGTATCGTTTGGAAGGAGATGCTGATCAATGGTGGAATCTTGTTAAGAATACGAGGCAAAGGGATGAAATTGAGTCTATGGAATGGGACGAGTTCAAGAACTTATTTTTCAATAAGTACTTCCCTCGTATTCTCCGAACAAAGATGGAGAAAGAGTTCCTTGAACTGAAGCAAAGGGATGATGAATCTGATAGTACCTATGAAGCAAATTTTACAAGACTTTCAAGGTACGCTTCTGGTATTATTATCCAACCTGAGAGTAAGATCGATCGATTCTTTAGTGGCTTAAAACCAAGTCTTCGAAGGGCGTTAGCCATAAGGGACTTCAATAGCTACGAGGAAATCGTTCGATGTGCTCTCAAAGTCGAGATGGAGATTGGAGTAACCCATCAGTCACATGGGTTTGATAAGAAGAGGAAGATGGAATTCAAAGAAAAATCTAAAGAGCACACGGAAAAGAAGATGAACATTCCCTTATGCTCAAAGTGTGGAAAGAAACATGGAGGGAGTTGTCTTAAAGGGACAAGTAAATGTTTTAAATGTGGAAAGGAAGGTCATCGGGCATTTGAATGCCGTGATAATGGGAAGAAGATGTCTAATGACGTAAACAAAGGAAGGGATACACAGAATGAACCTACAACACTTCAATGTTTCAAGTGCAAGGAGATGGGGCATTATGCCAATCAATGCCCAAATCCAAGGGTTGATGATGATGGTCGACGTCAACAAACTCTTAAGGCTAAAGACAAAGGAAAGTCACATGCAATTTCTATCAGCGAGGTGGAGTACGATAACGATGTGGTGAAAGGTACACTTACCACCCACTCTAAAGTAGCAAATGTTTTATTTGATTCTGGATCCACCCACTCTTTTATTTCTGAAAAATTTTCTAAGGGTATCACCCTATTACCTCAACAATTAGATGTTGAGTTAGCTGTGACAACACCTAATGGCACATCAATCGCATCAGAAGTTTATAAATCTTCTCCGATCGAAGTTTGTGGGAAAGTGCTTCCTGCAAATCTTGTGATCCTTCCTTTAGTGGAATTTGATGTGATTCTTGGCATGGATTGGCTTTCTCTACATAGAGCTCATATCGATTGCCAAAGAAGGGAAGTCACATTTCATATTCCAGATCAATCTACGATCGTCTATCAATGCAAGGATGAACATAACCTTCCAGTGGAAATTTCTTCCATCTTATGGGTATTGATTCCACTAAATGAAGGTTATTTATCTCAAATTGTTGGTGAGAAACTCACGATTAAGAATATGCCCATTGTACGGGAGTTTGATGATGTCTTTCCGGAGGAATTACCAGGTCTTCCACCAAATCGTGAAGTTGAGTTTTCAATAGAACTCGTACCGGGTGCTTTGCCTATTTCAAAGACACCTTATAGAATGGCCCCAATTGAGTTGCAGGAATTGAAGAAGCAACTCCAAGAGAATCTTGATAAGGGATTCATACGCCCTAGTGCGTCACCTTGGGGAGCACCTGTTCTATTTGTTAAGAAGAAAGATGGATCAATGAGACTCTGCATTGATTATCGAGAACTTAACAAGATCACTATCAAGAACAAATATCCTCTCCCACGCATTGATGACTTATTTGACCAACTACGCGGAGCTCAATACTTTTCCAAGATTGATCTTCGTTCAGGGTATCATCAATTAAGGGTCAAAAGGGAGGATATACCAAAGACGGCTTTCCGTACAAGGTATGGACACTATGAATTTATAGTGATGCCATTTGGTCTTACTAATGCCCCTGCTATCTTCATGGATCTAATGAATAGAGTCTTTAGAGACTATCTTGATCAATTTGTGGTAGTCTTTATAGACGATATTCTTGTCTATTCAAAGAGCAAGGAAGAGCATGAAGATCACTTGAGAATTATATTGAAGACCCTGAGAAAGGAGATGCTTTATGCCAAATTTACCAAGTGTGAATTTTGGCTTCAAAAAGTTGCATTTTTGGGTCATATAATCTCAAAAGAGGGGATATCTGTGGATCCAGCAAAAACAGAGGTTATCGAAAGATGGTCAAGACCAACAACAGTAACTGAGATCCGAAGTTTTCTTGGTTTGGCTGGATATTATCGACGTTTTGTAAAAGATTTTTCACGATTATCTAATCCACTCACCAAGTTGACTCGGAAAGGAGTTAAGTTTGTCTGGACAGAGGAATGTGAAGAGAATTTCAAGGAGTTGAAAAGAAGGTTATCCAGTGCACCTGTGCTCACACTGCCTTGTAGTGGAGAAAGGTTTGTGATCTACAGTGATGCATCCAAGAAGGGATTGGGGTGTGTTCTTATGCAAAATGATATGGTGATATCTTATGCCTCACGACAGTTGAAAATCCATGAGCAAAATTACCCAACACATGATTTGGAGTTGGCTGCGGTAATCTTTGCATTAAAGATTTGGAGGCATTACCTTTATGGTGAAAGGTGTGATATTTATACTGATCATAAAAGTTTAAAGTATATTTTCACACAAAAGGAGTTGAATATGCGTCAAAGAAGATGGTTGGAGCTGATTAAGGATTATGACTGCTCAATCCATTACCACCCTGGGAAAGCAAACAAGGTGGCAGATGCATTAAGTCGACAAGACCATGCTAGTTTATCCATGATGAGGATCACAAAAGATCCAATATTTATGGATTTACAAAGGATGGATCTTGGAATTATAATGGAAAGGGAAAAATCTTATCTTTCCCAAATGAATGTTCAACCATCTATACATGTGAAGATTAAAGAGGCACAGAAAGAAGATGTCGAGTTACAAAAGAAGGTGAGAAATGTTCCTGAATTCAACCTTGATTGTGATGGGATAATAAAGTTCAGGAATCGGGTTTGCATTCCTCCCATCCCCGAATTAAAGAATGAGCTGCTGGATGAGGCTCATAGTTCATCATTCTCTATTCATCCTGGAAGCACGAAGATGTATAGGGACCTGAAAGAGTACTTCTGGTGGGATGGCATGAAAAGAGATGTTGCTGAGTATGTCTCTCGATGCTTGATTTGTCAACAAGTTAAAGCTGAGAGACAGAAGTCTAAGGGGATGTTACAACCATTACCCATACCCGAATGGAAATGGGAAAACATCACTATGGACTTTGTCACAGGACTTCCTAAAACATCCAAAGGCAATAATGCTATCTGGGTCATAGTTGATCGTCTTACAAAGTCTGCACACTTCATTGCTATTAGAGAGGATTTCTCTCTAGATCAGCTTGCCAGGATATATGTAAAGGAAGTGGTAAGATTGCATGGAGTACCACTTTCTATTATATCTGATCGAGATCCGAGATTTACCTCGAAGTTCTGGCGAAGTCTTCAGCATACTCTGGATACAGAGTTGAGTTTCAGCACTGCTTATCATCCCCAGACAGACGGTCAGTCTGAGAGAACAATTCAAACCCTAGAAGATATGTTGAGAGCTTGCTCTATGGATTTCAAAGGAGGTTGGGATCAACACCTACCTTTGGTGGAATTTTCTTATAATAATAGCTTTCACTCCAGTATTCAGATGGCTCCTTATGAAGCTCTCTATGGAAAGAAATGCAGGACTCCAACTTGCTGGGATGAAGTTGGGGAAAGAAAGCTATTAGGACCTGATCTCGTTGATGAAATGGCAGAAAAGGTTAGATCTATTCAACAACACATAAGAGCAGCTCAGAGTCGATAGAAAAGTTATGCCGACAACCGAAGAAAAGACCTAGAGTTTGAAGTGGGCGATAAAGTGTTCTTACGAATATCTCCCTGGAAGAGGGTTATGAGATTTGGAAAGAAGGGGAAGTTGAGCCCTAGATATATCGGTCCTTTTGAAATACTGGATCGTGTTGGGAAGGGAGCTTACCGATTGGGGCTTCCACCGAATCTCTCTCAAGTTCACGATGTGTTCCACGTATCTCTCCTGAGAAAGTACATACCAGATCCTTCACATGTACTCAGCTCAGAAGTTGTACCGCTGGAGCAAGATATTTCTTATGAAGAACAGCCGATAGAGATTCTAGATCGTAGCGAAAAAGTCCTACGAAACAAGACCACTCTCTTGGTGAAAGTTTTATGGAGAAACCACCAACTTGAAGAAGCTACATGGGAGCTTGAGGATATGATGAGGGAGAAGTATCCTCATTTGTTTGTTGCAAAGTGACGAATTTCGAGGGCGAAATTCTTTTTAAGGGGGGTAGAATGTAACACCCGAGACTTTTATGTTATCATCAAAGGAATCTTTTTCTACACAACACTTGCTTGGCTTGCTTTACACGCAATCGCGACCTTCCTCGATAGCTTGCGTCGTACGCAATACCGAGTTTCACTAAACAACAATATGCTATTAAAACTAGCCGTTATGAATAGTAATAACCACTTTTTGAAATTTTATAAATTTTATTTTTCAAAATGGACTTCATTTTTGGACTCAGAATATCGAAATTAGCCTAGGGTGAAATTTTGGTATTTTTCTGAAAACTTTCAATTTTTGATGAATAGTGAAACCACTAAGTGGTAGGTTAAAAACTGAATTTTGCATAAAACTTAATTTTACCGCTTCTGTGAATGGAATTTCAAAAATCCGAGAGACACGGTTAATATCAAGGACTAAAATGTGGTTCAATGAGATGAAAATAATTTTTTGGTGAATAGTAACTTTTTACTATTTTTACCGCGGTTAATAGTAAATAGGGTAACTAAGGGTAAATATGATATTAATATTACCCTAACACATGTCCTAATTCTATTGGACAAGTGTAATTCGACCAAAAACAAACTTAGGAATAAAATATGACCATTTAGGCCCACTTGGATTAGATTAGGATATTTATTATTAATTTATTTAAAGAAGGGTTAAAATAGTTAAAATCAAAGTTTAATAAGTAAATCATTTTTAATATAGGGTTATACATAAGATAAATTCGATTGTAAATATTAATTAGAAAGCTAAAAATATTTCCTACATGATGGTATTTTATTTGTAATTTTTAGACATCAAATAATTTAATTTAATTATGACACAAAGATGATGCAGTAATTATCTTATTAATGAAATATTGAAAAAATTGATAATATAAATACCAAAATAAATGTAATTTGAGACTTTTTATGAATTACACTAATTTTATAGGTTACTATGATATATTAGTAATGATTTAATTAACTTGGTTCGAACATATAATTCTGTTATGACTTTCACAAAAATCATATATCAAATAGTGTCAAAATTGACACAAAATAGTTTTTAAATCAAATATTATATTATTAATTGTTATTTTATTCCTAAAAATATATGGTTCGGCCAAATGACTTAGATAAGGATATATATATTAATAATAAACAATTTGGGGTTCGTTTGGCATGTTATAGTAAGTGTATTAACCATATAGTGAAAGAAAACAAAAAGACACGGTAAAAGTTAAATTAATTAACTTAGAGTTAAATCTAATTGATAAGGTTAAAATAATACCCTAAACTTGTCTAAATCCTATTGGTTGATAGGATTTCGACCCATCCCCACTTTAGCTTCGAAATAAGACCCTTTGGAACCATTATAAACTGATTTTGACTTTAATATAAAATAATATTTTGAGATATTCCTAAGGTGCCCCTCTCCTCCCTTATAAAAGGGCACCTCCTCCCCCTCCTCCTCACACCAATTTGAGCACTCAAGCTCGGCCAACCCCTGCCATTTTCTCCTCTCCACTTCCCTAGAATAATCCTAGAGGTCCTGGTCTTCTCCAAAGACCAATCTTAGTTCCTTAAGTGGAGGATTCAAAGAGGCGTTCCAAAGAAGAGGTAATATCCATTACCGATCTTTTCAATTTCATTCTTCTTCAACTTCTTCTTCTTTAGTTGTTTCATGATAAAGTAATAACATCAGTATTACTTACATACTGATATGTTATTATAAATATGAAACAACCCTAATTCACCTTCTATCCATCCTACGGAAAAAATGAAATCACCGCGCGTGCGTACGTACGGAATACCGTCTCCACGCCGTGGTGTAATCTATTTTCCACCATCACCTTACAAGGATGGGTATAATGGTGTAATGAGTAACTATATATGATTATTATTAAGTAATATTGATACTGAAATAATATATATATATACTCCAAAACAATTCCACGATCATAGGAATGATATCATCACTCGTGCGTACGTACGGAATACCGTCTCCACGATGTGATGCGACTCGTTCTACATGATCTTCATTTCATAATGATTATATAAATGAATTGAATGAATGAATATGGTATATACTACACTAATACCATTCTGGAAATGAATTATCTATAACCTAAAGATAAGAATAAGAATTTATTCGACAAAACACGCATAAGAACAAAAAGTTATAAAGACCCGAGTAACAAGTAACAATGAAATATTACTAACAAGAAGCTAATAATATGACCATATATGATATCATATAAATATGTATGATTCTGGAATAAGTCAATAACATTATTTAAACCATTATACAGGAGCTTCGGACACGTACAAAGCAAATTGGACCTAAGGTAAGGGAAATATCACAATCTCATTTTTATCCGAGATTGTTTATTCGTAAGTATTTACTGGGGTGTATTTTATCATCCACATCCATGTTCCCTCAATATGAAATATTGTTTCCATACACTTTCAATAGTTTAAATCCAATTTTACCCTTAGGTGAGTTTTTAGTAAAGAATATGAAAGGAATCTTTTGTCGTTTTTCCGTACGAGGTACTTTTTGACTTTTCCGACAAAAGTACAAAGAATGTTTTTTTTTAACTTATACGGCATGAATGGATTTTTAAAACATTATTTCCAAGAAGCTTCCTTTACAAGTTTTCAAGTTTATCAACTTCTTTTATTTTAAAGTTGTATGACATGTTATGAAAGGAAAATTGTTTTTGAAGAAGAAAGGATATTTTCCTCAAGAATTCAATACAAGTGTTTTATCAAAATTATTTTCCATCTAAGATAATAAAGGGTTCTGTTTCTATCCATATTTTTACATTGGTTTGACTATGTTGTGATGGAATTATGTTTATGAATTCCTTTATCATATATGAATTGATTTATGATGTCATGATGTTTCAAGAATCCCATTTTTGTTATATGTGTTATGCGATGATGTATGTTTTATGATTATGTGGCACACATAAGAAAGGATTCATTATAAGATGGGTGGGACCTATATCTCCCTCCAATGCATTGGGTAAAGATTTTATATCTCATGAGATAGGCATGGCTGGAACGGAAGGTTATTTCGGTTCAGTGATACAGGACTGAAACGAGGAGTGAACTCGGTTCAGAAAGGGACTTTGTCCACTAAGATAGTCTTGGCAATGAGTCATGACTAACAAGAAATGATTTTCCATGATTATGTGTGCATGCCAAAAAGTTTCAAGTTTTATGTTATGATTATGGGGATCTCATTTTCACTTCTATGATTTATTCCATGTTAAGATATTATGATCTCTTTTGCAGGTTTTGATCTTCATAAAGATATGATATGATTTTTATTTCCTTTATTTGCCCTTGCTGAGCATTTGAGCTCACCCTTTTATGTTTTCTTTTCCCCAGGTCAGGAAGATGGATATTAAATTGAATATGCTAAAAGGGACCCTAGATATGATGAAATAAACGGGAGATACTGTAGAAGATTTATGAACCAGTTGTTTATGTTTCCCAGTTTCTAAAGACACTATACCTATACGGTCCTTTGTGGTTTTGTCATATGTTGTAATAAGTGTGCTTCAATTTTGAAGTATTAACAATGTATGTAAAGTATGGGTCGTTATATATATCGTTTGGAAGGTGAAGCTGATCAATGGTGGAATCTTATCAAGAATACGAGGCCAAGAGATGAAATTGAGTCGATGGAATGGGACGAGTTCAAGAACATATTTTTCAATAAGTATGTCCCTCGTATTATTCGAAAAAAGATGGAGAAGGAGTTTCTCGAACTAAAGAAAAAGGATAATGAATCTGTTGGTATATACAAAGCGAATTTTACAAGGCTTGCAAGGTATGCATATGGATTTATCATCCAACCTGGAAGTAAAGTTGATCGATTCTTCAGTGGCTTAAAACTAAATCTTTGAAGGGTATTAGCTATAAGAGACTTCAGTAGCTATGAAGAAATTGTGTGTTGTGCTATCAAGGTATAAATGGATGTTGGTGTTACTTATCCATCTCATAGTTTTGACAAGAAATGAAAGATGGAGTTTAAGGAGACATCTCAGAATAATGGTGAAAAGAGGATGAATGTTTCCTTATGCTCAAAGTGTGGAAAGAAGCATGGTGGATATTGTCTTAAAGGGACTAGAAAATGTTTTAATTGTGAAAAAGAAGGTCATCGAGCAGCTGAGTGTCGAATTAATAGAAAAAGGGTTTCTAATGACGTGAATAATGAAAAGACTGCAGAGAATGCACCACCAACACTTCAATTCTTCAAGTGAAAAAATGGGGAATTATGCTAATAAATGCCCTAATCCAAGGGTTAGTGATGATCGAAATGAGCAACCACTTAAGGAAAAGGACAAAGGGAAGTCACATGCGATCACTATTGGCGATGTTGAATATGAAAATGATGTGGTTGAATGATTAAGTGTTTATGTAATGGGATTCCAAAATAATGTTGTATATAGTATCGTGGAATATTGGAATATTAATTTATTTGTCTATTGTGGTTTTCAATAATTTTATGGTACTGGTAACCATGGAAAGGGATTGAGATATTTTTGGAAAAAACAACGATATGCGCATAATGAAGGGAAGACGAGAAAATGAAATGTTTGACAGTATTCATGAGCTCATGATTGATATAAGGACTAAGTGATATCATGGTTTGAGTATATAGAATTTTGAGGATTTTGTTATGTGGAAAGTGTTAAATTTTAACTGCATTCATGATTTCACTATGGTTCAATGGGTATTCATTTTTCAAGAGAATACATAATTAAGGCCTTCGAATGTTTGGAATATGTCCAACAAGACATATCTTATGATATATGGGGATCAACGATGGTATTAAATCTCTGGTAATCGTTTTCACTATATTATGAGAGTGGACTGCAGTATTATGGATAAGCCTAAATATTGGAATGGATTATATTGGACATAAGTTAGTATTGTTTAAGGATATAATTTTTTTCGACATTATTGATGGGATGTTATAGTAATATAGTTTTAGAAAAAGGACAACCTGCAGGATGGGCGACAGCCCATCGCGTCGGACAAGGCTGTGGGAATTGAACCCACAACCGAATTGCGACTGGCCTTTATTGCCTACCACTGGCCTACAGGAAGTCCCTGGTTAGTAGAAACTAGTTTTATTTTATTAAGCGGTATGATATTTGAAGTATAAGTTTACCTTTGGAACTATATTAGATTAATCTAACCATAAGATGGACTTATAACATTTGTTAACCTTTTGTTTGAAAGAAATGGAATGACCCATCATTCTATCACATGATCTGCTAACACATCACGAATAACAAATTCAACTTCATTTACTTAAGGGATGAAGTGGAAATTGTTCAATTCACGAACAACAGTGAGATTGTACCAAAATCATGCAATTATTTCTTTTAATTCATCAACTTTAGAGAAATGACTTTGAAAACCAAAAATGTTGTCCTAGTTCCATTATATACGATTAATTAGATGGTACCTTAGATCATCAAAAATCAATAGCTTTGTGATTGTTGGCTTTTTCATAGCCATGTTCTCTACCACTCTCCATCAGAACTTGATGGTTAGATTTTTCTTCCATATCTATATTTTCACCTACGTTCTCCTACATGGAAATTCCGTGATGAGTTAATTTGGGTAACCATTACATTTCATACTTTAGTTTTTAAAAGCCATGTTTTGGTATTCCTTTTTACGATGTGGGTTTCTATTAAACAAACTTTCGAGTAGTAAACGATTTATAACCCCGACGAATTTTGAGGGAGAAATTCATTTTAAGGGGGGTAGAATGTAACACCCTGAGATTTTATGAAAAATATTCTTTTAATTTCATTAATGTCTTCTGTTGTATGCTACACCATGATTACCTTGCGCTATACGCAACACCGTATTAGCTTGCAGTATACGCAACACTATTCTTGGATCGTGTTACACACCATTTTGATAATAGTTATTCTGCGCAACATTGAGTATATATATATATATATATATATATATTAAATGTATAAATGAAATATGGTTGGATTCTGTTATACGAAACAATGAAGAATTCTTGCACAACAAGCAACCCTGACTTGGTTTGCATTACATGCAATCGCGACCTTCCTCGATAGCGTGTGTTGTACGCAATACCGGGTGTTACTAAACAACGATATATTATTATATTATTATTATGAACTAGACGTTATGAATAGTATTAACTAAATTTTGAATTTTATAACATTATTATTCATCTTACACATTTTTTAGAACATGTTATAAGAACAAAATAAATTTTTTGGGTAAAATAAGTATTTTTCAAAAAATACAGTTTTGCCGCCTTTTCATGGTGCACCCACCTTAAATATAGTTTTTGAAATGTTTATAAGTTCCATTTGACGAAATAAAATTATTCATTGGAATCGATAAATAATAATTTACTTCGGATAAATTTTTCATTTTATTCTGATGACTTTCCTATTTTAATGAATAGTAAAAACACGCTATATTTTAATTAAAAACAACTTTTTTCATCGTAATATCTTATGTGGTTAAATTATAATATTTAATGGTTTTAAAGTATAAATATAATATATTTTTACCATTTAATATAATGTATGTCATTAGCATTGATTTTACCTTGACTTCGTAGGTTAAATCAATTCAATCTTTTGCAATGTTTTAAAGAAAAACATGTTTTTCTTTCGACAACGGGATTAATTTTAATTTAATTTCTGAAACTTTTGTCTATTGAATTTGTAAAACTGGATTCCATATTTGAAATTATTGGGTCCAAATTATGTTAATAAGCTACTTTTTATTTTTGGGCATTGTGAATAGTAACTACGGTAAATTTTATTTACTTTAGTTAAAGGTAAATCGGGTAATTAAGGGTAAATATAAAATTATCAAATTACCCTAACACATGGAAAAATCCTATTGGATGACTGAAAGTTGACCCATATCACCTAAGGGTCATCTTAGATTCATTTAATGAACTATTTTCCATGAAAATAATTTAATTATTATTAAAACCAAAGAAAGTGACAACATGTCACTCTCTTAAATACTATAAGTATAATAATTTTAAGTTAGTGATAAACTTCATGAAACTTCGAACATTAATATTATACAGAAATATAACAAGATTATCTAAATCATTAGAATTTATTTAGAATTTTTTGGGATTAAGTAATTATCATTAATTGTGACACAATAGTGATGTAGAAATTATTTATCTCGTGAAAAATCAAGAATATAGTTTTTATTAAACTAATAGTGACCATAAAAGGCACAAAACCCTGACCAAAACTTATTGGTGATGTAAATTTAAACTATAATAATCCAATGGTCTAATATTTTACCATTTTGAGTCTTATACAAGAAATTATGAAACTTATATTATTTTATTTTAAATAATGGAAAAGTTGTCACCTTCATAATCTAATAAATATAACAATTTAACTATTGTGATTTTAAGATGATAAATTCGAGTCAAAGTATTATTCTGAAAGTTAATAGATTTATCTTCATCATAGGATTTTATTTTTAATTTTTAAGCAACATATAAATATATTAAATAATTATACAAAAATGTTTTAGTAATTATTTTATTAAGAGACAAACCAAATAAATGGTTTTAAAAATAATAAAATAAATATTATATGAACTATTTAATGTTCTACACTACTTTTATAGATACATATGACATTTTATGAATCTATTAAAGCTTTTAGTTCGAACATATCTTCTGTATCTATTTTATTTAAAATCAAATAAATGAATAGTGTCAAACTTGACACTATTGTTATTTTATAAAAATAACATATTATAAAATTGTTTAAAAATCACAAAAATATTTAAAAATTATAAATTTAAATTTATATGGTCTATAATGTTATAAATTAATCAATTATGGAAAATTCACAACAAATAAGTAATTATTTGTTATAATTTAAAATTTAGAATTTTCTTACCACAAATAAACCTAAATAGATTAAATAAGGATAAATCAAAATGATACTCTTTAAAATAAGATCCAAACATGCAAAAATTTCATTGGTTGATGATATTACAACCCTATATCATCTAATATTCGAATATGAGTCAATTTTGGAGGTTTTTATGTGGGGTTAGATTTATTATAAATTAATATTTTTAAGAATTCCAAAGGTTCCCCTCTCCTCCCTTATAAAAGGGCACCTCCTCCCTCTCTTACACACACCACTTTGACCCTTCATGCTTAGCCAACACCTGCCCAATTAACTTATCCACTTCCCTAGAAACATCCTAGAGGTCCTGGTATTTTTCAAAGAACAGTTTTAGTTCCCTAAGAGGAGGTCTCAAAGAGGCGCTTCAAAGAAGAGGTAATTTCCATTACCGATTCTTTCACCTTTATTTCTTCTTCCACTTCTTCTTCTTAGGTTGTTTCATTATGAAGTAATAACATAAGTATCACTTATATACTGATATGTTATTATAAGTACGAAACAACCCTATTTCACCATCTATCCATCCTATGGAAAACGAAATCACCGCGCGTGCAAACATACGGAATACCGTCTCCACGCCGTGGTGTAATATATTTTCCACCACCACCATACTTGGATGGGTATAATGGTGTAAATAATAACTATATATGATTATTGTAAAGTGATAATGATTCTTTAATAGTATACATACACTCCAATAAAATTCCACGATCATGGGAACGACATCATCGCTCGTGCGTACGTACGGAATACCGTCTCCACGACGCGATGAGATCCATTCTCAATGATTAACCATTCATAAATGATTATAAAGTATATATAATAAGTAATCATGAAATATATGACATAATAAAGATACTGGATTTATGTGTATATATATATGTATTTCATCCAATTAATTCCATTCAATTCAATGAGGAAACAAAAACAGCGTTCATGCGTACGTACGACCTACCCTCTCCATGAACGGTGTATTTCATTCCATTTATCAATCAATTACATATATGTATATTCTGAATATATATTACATATAAATCTTGTTTTACATTCTGGATGTATGTAATCATGATCTAAGTAATCATATAAATAATTACAAGTCAAAACACCGACGACAAATGAAACGATTTTACCCAAAACCCTCTTTAACATGGAATTTACAAAAGAACGGGTAATATAATGTTATAAGTGAACCATATATGATATCATAACAATTAATATGATTCTCTAATAAGTCAATAACATTATTTAAATCATTATATAGGAGGTTCGAATACGTACGAAGCATATCGGACCTAAGGTAAGGGATAATTTTTCAAATCTCATTTTTATCCGAGATTACATATTTGTAAGTATTTACTTGGGTTATTTCTATCATCCATGTCCATGTTTTATAAAAGTGTTTTCATGTATTTTTAAAGTCGTTTTACCCATTTTTGACTTTTACTACATGCTATGTAAGGAATATTTCTTTTTTTTTACGTTACGAGGTACTTTTTGAATTTTCTGGAAAAAGTACGAAAAGAATGTTTTTTTAACTTATACGGCACGAACAAATTTTTACAGTTTTATAAAGCCTTGTTTTGATGAAGCTTCCTCCAAAATATTTCATGACTATTTTCAACAAAATCCATTTCTTTTAAAATTGCATGACATTTTTTGAAAAGAAAATTATTTTGATGAAAAAAGGATATTTTTCTCAAGAATTCATTTCAAGTGTTTTATGAAAACCATTTTTCATCTAAGATGACATTATTTCATATGTGTATGTTTCAAGTATAATGTCCCTATGATTTACATGGTTTCAATTCTCTTATTATGAAATGATATTCATTTCATTTATATGTATTATGTAATGATGGGATGATTTTTATGGAACCCATTTTATTTATTGGGTTTTTATGAATGATGTATGTTTATTTTGTGGAACAAGGAAGAATGATTTCATTATGAGATGGGTGGGACCTATATCTACCTCCAGTGAATTGGGTAATGATTTATATCTCAAGATATAGACATGGCTGGAACGGCAGGTTAAATTGGTTCAGTAAAACATGATTGAAACGAGGAGTGAACTCGATTCAGAAAGGGACTTTGTTCACTAAGAGGGTCTTGTCAGCAATGCCTTGGCTACTATGGAAATAATTACATCTGCTTAATGGATTCCACAATTACATGTTTTATTCACATGCTATTTTGTCATTCTTAATGTTTCTTTATGATCTATTCCTTACGTACTTCCATGTTTTATGTCATTTCTCAAGCTTTTGACGTTTAATCATTATGTTCATGTTTTTAAGTTCAAATGTATATGGCATGTTTTATTTTATCCATGCTTACCCTTACTGAGCATTTGAGCTCACCCTTTTTATGTTTTCTTTTCCCCAGGATATAGAGAATAGTTTTAGGTAAGAAAAAAAGGGAAATATCTTAATGAGAGATGTTGAAGATCATTCACCACGATTAGAATATTACGTTCCAAGTTTCCAAAGACACTAAACTATTACGGTCTTTGCGTTTCTGTTTTTGTTATGTATTAAGTATTCTGCTAAATTAATTTAATGTCCATGTACGTCAAGCTTCGGGTCTCTAAAGTTGGTATCAGAGGAAAGGATCAGTCAACCTTTGGAAACTAGGATGCGAGAACTTTAGTGAGATCCCTAGAGATATTTCTAGGGTATGTATAGGGATTTCCCTAAGGTTATGTATTAGTATAGGTTATAGTACTAGAATTACGGTAACCCAAGATGTTAGATATTGAATGTACTCCCCCTTCATTATATTGTTTTCCCTAGCAAGATTTTTTCCTCTCACACTATTCGTTATGGGTTTTAGAAGATGGATGGAACCTGAAGGAATCGTATTGATCAATGTAATGGACAATGCAATGATTTTCCTCCTGAACAAACAAATGTTTTGGGAGATGGAGTGTAAAATCTTACTGCTATACTTACACAATCTATGAATATTTCTGGACTTCCAAATGAGCAGAGAAGGGAGCAATATTCTATTGAGTCCTTCATGAGGCAACGTCCACCTTCTTTTAGTGGGTCTTCTAATCCACTTGTTGCTGAACAATGGATCATTACCACTGAAAATATATTTTCAGTTCTTCAATGTTCTGAACATGATAAAGTCATCTAAGCAGTATATCTTTTGGAAGGTGAAGCTGATCAATGGTGTAATCTTATCAAGAATACGAGTCCAAGAGATGAAATTGAGTCGATGGAATGGGACAAGTTCAGGAACTTATTTTTCAATAAGTACTTCCCACGTATTCTTTGAACAAATATGGAGAAGGAGTTTCTCGAACTAAAGAAAAAGGATGATGAATCCGTTGGTATATATGAAGCGAATTTTACAAGGCTTGAAAGGTATGCATATAGATTTATCATCCAACCTGAAAGTAAAGTTGATCGATTCTTTAGTGGCTTAAGACTAAATCTTCTAAGGGCATTATCTATAAGAGACTTCAGTAGCTATGAAGAAATTGTTCGTTGTGCTATCAAGGTAGAAATGGAATTTGGTGTAACTTATCCATCTCATAGTTTTGACAAGAAATGAAAGATGGAGTTCAAGGAGAAATCTCATAATAATGGTGAAAAGAGGATGAATGTTTCCTTATGCTCAAAGTCTGGAAAGAAGCATGGTGGATATTGTCTTAAAGGGACTAGAAAATGTTTTAATTGTGGAAAAGAAGATCATCGAGCAGCTGAGTGTCAAATTAATGGAAAAAGTGTTTCTAATGATGTGAATAAAGAAAAGACTACAGAGAACGCACCACCAACACTTCAATGCTTCAAGTGCAAGGAAATGGGGCATTATGCTAATAAATGCCCTGATCCAAGGGTTAGTGATGATCGACATGAGAAACCACTTAAGGCAAAGGACAAAGGGAAGTCACATGTGATCACTATTGGCGATGTTGAATATGAAAACGATGTGGTGGAATGATTAAGTGTTTATGTAATGGGATTCCAAAATAATGTTGTACATAGTATCGTGGAATATTGGAAATTTATTTATTTGTCTATTGTGGTTTTCAATAATTTTATGGTACTTTAACGATGGAAAGGGATTGAGATATTTTTGGAAAAAAAGATGATATATGCATAATGAAGTGAAAACGAGAAAATGAAATGTTTGACAGTATTCATGAGCTCATGATTGATATAAGGACTAAGTGATATCATGGTTTGAGTATATAGAATTTTGAGGATTTTGGTATGTGGAAAGTGTTAACTTTTTACAGCATTAATGTTTTCACTATGGTTCAATGTGTATTCATTTTTTAAGATAATACATGATTAAGGCCTTCGAATGTTTGGAATGTGACCAACAAGACATATCTTATGATATATGGGGATCAACGATGGTATTAAATCTCTGGTAATCATTTTCACTATATTATGAGAGTGGACTATAGTATTATGGATAAGCCTAAAGATTGGAATGGATTATGTTGGACATAAGTTAGTATTGTTTAAGGATAGAAGTTTTTTTCGATATTATTGATGGGATGTTATAGTAATATAGTTTTAGAAAAAGGACAACCTGCAGGATGGGCGACAGCCCATCGCGTCGGACAAGGCTGTGGGAATCGAACCCACAACCAAAGTGCGACTGGCCTTTATCACCTACCACTGGCCTACAGGAAGTCCCTAGTTAGTAGAAACTAGTTTTATTTTATTAAGCAGTATGATATATGAAGTATAAGTTCATTTTTGGAACCATATACGATTAATCTAACCATAAGATGGACTTATAACATTTGTTAACCTTTTGTTTGAAAGAGATGGAATGACCCATCATTCTATCACATGATCTGCTAACACATCACGAATAACAAATTCAACTTCATTTACTTAAGGGATGAAATGGAAATTGTTCAATTCACGAACAACAGTGAGATTGTACCAAAATCATGCAAGTATTTCTTTTAATTCATCAACTTAAGGGAAATGACCTTGAAAACCAAAAATGTTGTCCTAGTTCCATTATATCCGATTAATTAGATGGTACCTTAGATCATCACAAATAAATAGCTTTGTGATTGTTGGCTTTTTCATAGCCATGTTCTCTACCACTCTCCATCAGAACTTGATGGTTAGATTTTTCTTCCATATCCATATTTTCACCTACATTCTCCAACGTGGAAATTCCGTGATGAGTTAATTTGGGTAACCATAACATTTCATACTTTAGTTTTTAAAATCCATGTTTTGGTATACCTTTTTACGATGTGGGTTTCTATTAAAAAAACTTTCGAGTAGTAAACCATTTATAACCCCGACGAGTTTCGAGGGCGAAATTCATTTTAAGGGGGGTAGAATGTAACACCCTGAGATATTAGGAAAAATATTCCTTTAATTTCATTAATGTCTTATGTTGTATGATACACCAAGATTACCTTATGTTATACGCAACACCGTATTAGATTGCAGTATACGCAACACTATTCTTGGATCATGTTACACACCATTTTGATAATAGTTATTCTGTGCAACATTGAGTATATATATATATAATCAATGTATAAATGAAATATGGATGGATTCTGTTACACGAAAAAACGAAGGATTCTTGCACAACACGCAACCCTGACTTGGCTTGCATTACACGCAATCGCGACCTTCCTCGATAGCGTGTGTTGTACGCAATACCGGGTCTTACTAAACGATGATATATTATTATAATATTATTATGAAATAGCCGTTATGAATAGTATTACCTAAATATTTAATTTTTTAACATTATTATTCGTCTTACACATTTTCTAGAACATGTTATAAGAAGAAAATAAATTTTTCGGGTAAAATATGTATTTTCAAAAAAATACAGTTTTGACGCCTTTTGATGACGCACCCACATTAAATCTAGTTTTTGAAATGTTTATAAGTACCATTTGAAAAAATAAAATTATTCATTGGAATAGAGAAATAAAAATTTACTTTGGATAAAATTTTCATTTTATTCTGATGACTTTCATATTTTAATGAATAGTAAAAACACACTATATTTTAATTAAAAACAACTTTTTTCATCGTAATATCTTATGTAGTTAAATTATAATATTTAATGGTTTTATAATATAAATATAATATATTTTTACCATTTAATATAATTTATGTCATTAGAATTTATTTTACCTTGAATTCGTAGGTTAAATCAATTCAATCTTTTGCAATGTTTTAAAGAAAAACCCGTTTTCTTTCGATAATGGGATTAATTTTCATTTAATTTCTGAAACGTTTGTCTATTGAATTTGGAAAACTGGATTCCATATTTTGAATCATTGGGTCCAAATTATGTTGATAAGCTACATTTTATTTTTGGGCATTTTGAATGGTAACTACGGTAAATTATATTTACTTTAGTTAAAGGTAAATCGGGTAATTAAGGGTAAATATAAGATTATAAAATTACCCTAACACTTGGAAAAATCCTATTGGATGACTAAAAGTTGACCCATATCACCTAAGGGTCGGATTAGATTCATTTAATTCACTCTTTTCCATGAAAATAATTTAATTATTATTAAAACCAAAGAAAGTGACAACATGTCACTCTCTTAAATACTATAAGTATAATAATTTTAAGTTAGTGACAAACTTCATGAAACTTCGAACATTAATAGTCTACAGAAATATAAAAAAATTATCTACATCATGAGAATTTATTTAGAATTTTTTGGGATTAAATAATTATCATTAATTGTGACACAATAGTGATGCATAAATTATTTATCTAGTGAAAAATCAAGAATATAGTTATTATTAAACTAATAGTGACCAGAAAAGGCACAAAACCATGACCAAACCTTATTGGTGATGTAAGTTTAAACTATAATAATCCAATGGTCGAATATTTGACCATTTGGAGTCTTATACAAGCAATTATGACACTTATAGTATTTTATTTTAAATGATGCCAAAGTTGTCACCTTCATAATTTAATAAATATAAAAATTTAACTATTGTGATTTTAAGATGATAAATTAGAGTAAAAGTATTATTGTTAAAGTTAATAGATTTATCTTCATCATAGGATTTTATTTTTAATTTTTATGCAACATATACGTATATTAAATAATTATAAAATAATGTTGTAGTAATTATTTTATTAAGAGATAAACCAAATAAATGGTTTTAAAAATAATAAAATAAATATTATATGAACTATTTAATGTTCTCCACTAATTTTATAGATACATATGACCTTTTATGAATTGATTAAATCTTTTATTTAGAAAATATTATCTGTATATATTTTATTTAAATTCAAAATTGAAACTATTGTTATTTAATAAAAAAACATATTATAAAATTGTTTAAAAATAACAAAAATATTTAAAAATTATAAATTTAAATTTATATGGTCTATAATGTTATAAAGTAAAAAATTATTTAAAATTAAAAACAAATAAGTAATTATTTGTTATAATTTAAAATTTAGAATTTTCTTACCACAAATAATCCTAAATAGATTAAATAAGGATAAATCAAAATGATAAGGTTTAAAATAAGATCCAGACATGTCTAAATTTCATTGGTTGATGCGATTACAACCCTATATCATCTTATATTCGAATATGAGTCATTTTTGGAGATTTGTAAGTGGGGATTGATTTATTATAAATTAATATTTTTATGAATTGAAATGGTGCCCCTCTCCTCCCTTATAAAAGGGAACCTCCTCCCTCTCTTCCACACACCACTTTGAGCCTTCAAGATCGGCCAAAACCTGCCCAATTCACTTCTCCACTTCCCTAGAAACATCCTAGAGGTCCTGGTCTTTTTCAAATACCAATTTTAGTGCCCTAAGAGGAGGTCTCAAAGAGGCGCTTCAAAGAAGTGGTAATTTACATTACCAATTCTTTCACCTTAATTTCTTCTTCCACTTATTCTTATTAGGTTGTTTCATTATGAAGTAATAACATCAGTATAACTCATATAATGATATGTTATTATAAGTATGAAACAACCCTATTTCACCATCTATCCATCCTACGGAAAATGAAATCACCACTTGTGCGTACGTACGGAATACCGTCTCCACGCTGTGGTGTAATCTATTTTCCACCACCACCATACTTGTATGGGTATAATGGTGTAAATAATAACTATATATGATTATTTTAAAGTGATAATGATTCTGTAATAGTATACATACACTCCAATAAAATTCCACGATCATGGAATGACATCATCGCTCGTGCGTACGTACGAAATACCATCTCCACGACGCGATGAGATTCATTATCAATGATTAACCATTCATAAATGATTATAAAGTATATATAATAAGTAATCTTGAAATATATGACATAATAATGATACTGTATTTATTTGTATATATATATGTATGTCATCCAATTAATTCCATTCAATTAAATGAGGAAACAAAAACAACGTTCATGCGTACGTATGGCCTACCATCTCCATGAACGGTGTATTTATTTCCATTTATCGATCTATTACATATATGTATATTCTGAATAAATATTACATATAAATCATGTTTTATATTCTTGATGTAATTAATCATGATCTACGTAATCATATTAATAATTACAAGCCAAAACATGGAGGACAAATGAAACGATTTTACCCAAAACCCTCTTTAACATGGAATTTACAAAAGAACGGGTAATATAAAGTTATAAGTGAACCATATATGATATCATAAAAATTAATATGATTCTATAAAAAGTCAATAACATTATTTAAATCATTATACAGGAGGTTTGGATACGTACAAAGAATATCGGACCTAAGGGAAGGGATAATTTTTCAAATCTCATTTTTATCCGAGATTGCATATTTGTAAGTATTTACTGGGGTTATTTCTATCATCCATGTCCATGTTTTATAAAAGTTTTTTTATGTATTTTTAAAGTCCTTTTTACCCATTTTTGACTTTTACTACACGGTATGTAAGGAATCTTTCTTTTGTTTATGTTACGAGGTACTTTTTGACTTTTCCGGCAAAAGTACAAAAAGAATGTTTTTTTAACTTATACGGCACGAACGGATTTTTACAGTTTTATAATGCCTTATTTTCATGAAGCTTCCACCAAAATATTTCATGACTATTTTCAAAAAAATCCTTTTCTTTTCAAATTGCATGACATTTTGTGAAAAGAAAATGATTTTGATGAAAAAAGGATATTTTCCTCAAGAATTCATTTCAAGTGTTTTATCAAAACCATTTTCATCTAAGATGACATTATTTCATATGTGTATGTTTCAAGTATAATGTCTCTATTATTTAAATGGTTTCAATTCTCTTATTATGAAATGATATCCATTTCTTTTATATGGATTATGTAATGATGGGATGATGTTTATGGAACTCATTTTATTTATTGTGTTTTTATGAATGATGTATGTTTATTTTGTGGCACAAGTAAGAATGATTTCATTTTGATATGGGTGGGACCTATATCTCCCTTCAATTAATTGGGTAAAGATTTATATCTCATGAGATAGACATGGATGGAACTGCAGGTTAAACCGATTCAGTAGAACAAGATTGAAACGAGGAGTGAACTCGATTCAGAAAGGGACTTTGTCCACTAAGATGGTCTTGGAAGCAATGCCTTGGATACTATGGAAATCAGTACATCTTCTTAATGGATGCCACAATTACATGTTTGATTCCCATGCTATTTTTTCATTCTTAATGTTTCTTTATGATCTATGCCTTACTTACTTCCATGTTTTATGTCATTTCTCAAGCTTTTGACGTTTAAACATTATGGTCATTTTTTTAAGATCAAATGTATATGGTATGTTTTATTTTATCCATGCTTACCCTTACTGATCATTTGAGCTCACCATTTTTATGTTTTCTTTTCCCCAGGATATAGAGAATGGTTTTAGGTAAGAAAAAAAGGGAAAGATATTTATGGGAGATGTTGAAGATCTTTCACCACGATTAGAAGATTTCGTTCCATGTTTCCAAAGACACTAAACTATTATGGTCCTTGTGTGTTTGTTTTTATTATGTATTAAGTATTCCTCTAAAGTAATGTAATGTCCATGTACATCAAGCTTCGGGTCTCTACAGTTGGTATCAGAGGAAAGGTTTAGTCAACCTTTGGAAACTAGGATGCGAGAACTTTAGTGAGATCCCTAGAGATATTTTAGGGTATGTCTAGGGATGTCCCTAAGGTTAAGTATAAGTATTGGTTATAGTACTAGAATTATGGTAACCCAAGATGTTATATATTGAATATACTCCCCCTTTATTATATTGTTTTCCCTAGAATGATTTTTTCCTCTCACACTATTCTTTTTGGGTTTTAGAAGATGGCTGGAACCCGAAGGAACCGTGTTGATCAATGTAATGGACAATGCAATGATTTTCCTCCTAAACAAACAAATGTCATGGGAGATGGAGTCCAAAATCTTACTACTATACTTACACAAGCTATGAATACTTCTGGACTTACCAATGAGCAGAGAAAGGAACAATATTCTATTGAGTCCTTCATGAGGCAACGTCCACCTTCTTTCAGTGGGTCTTCTGATCCACTTGTTGCTGAACAATGGATCATTACCACTGAAAAGATATTTTCAGTTCTTCAATGTTCTGAACATGATAAAGTCATCTTAGCAGTATATCGTTTGGAAGGTGAATCTGATCAATGGTGGAATCTTATCAAGAATACGAGGCTTAGAGATGAAATTGAGTCGATGGAATGGGATGAGTTCAAGAACTTATTTTTCAATAAGTACTTCCCTCGTATTCTTTAGACAAAGATAGAGAAGGAGTTTCTCAAACTAAAGCAAAAGGATGATGAATCCGTTGGTATATACGAAGCGAATTTTACAAGGCTTTCAAGGTATGCATATAGATTTATCATCCAACCTGAAAGTAAAGTTGATCTATTCTTTAGTGGCTTAAAACTAAATCTTTGATGGGCATTAGCTATAAGAGACTTCAGTAGCTATGACGAAATTGTGCATTGTGCTATCAAGGTAGAAATGGAAGTTGGTGTTACTTATCCATCTCATAGTTTTGACAAGAAATGAAAGATGGATTTCAAGGAGAAATCTCAGAATAATGGTGAAAAGAGGATGAATGTTTCCTTATGCTCAATGTGTGGAAAGAAGCCTGGTGGAGATTGTCTTAAAGGGACTAGAAAATGTTTTAATTGTGGAAAAGAAGGTCATCGAGTAGCTGAGTGTCGAATTTATTCTAAAAAGGGTTTCTAATGATGTGAATAAAGAAAATACTGCAGAGAACGCACCACCAACACTTCAATGCTTCAAGTGCAAGGAAATGGGGCATTATGCTAATAAATTTCCTAATCCAAGGGTTAGTGATGATCGACATGAGCAACCACTTAAGGAAAAGTACAATGGGAAGTCACATGCGATCACTATTGGAAATGTTGAATATGAAAACGATGTGGTGGAATGATTAACTGTTTATGTAATGGGATTCCAAAATAATGTTGTATATAGTATCATGTAAAATTGGAATATTTATGTATTTGTCTATTGAGGTTTTCAATAATTTTATGGTACTGGTAACCATGGAATGGGATTGAGATATTTTTGGAAAAAAAGATGATATGCGCATAATGAAGGGAAAACAAGAAAATGAAATGTTTGACAGTATTCATGAGCTCATGATTGATATAAGGACTAAGTGATATCATGGTTTGAGTATATAGAATTTTGAGGATTTTGGTCTATGGAAATTGCTAACTTTTAACTGCATTCATGTTTTCACTATCCTTCAATGGGTATTCATTTTTCAAGAGAATACATGATTAAGGCCTTCGAATGTTTGGAATGTGACCAACAAGACATATCTTATGATATATGGGGATCAATGATGGTATTAAATCTCTGGTAATCGTTTTCACTATATTATGAGAGTGGACTGTAGTATTGTGGATAAGCCTAAAGATTGGAATGGATTATGTTGGACATAAGTTATTATTGTTTAACAATAGAAGTTTTTTTCGATATTATTGATGGGATGTTGTAGTAATATATGTTTAGAAAAAGGACAACCTGCTGGACGGGCGACAGCACATCGCGTTGGACAAGCCTGTGGGAATCAAACCCACAACCGAAATGCGACTGGCCTTTATCACCTACCACTAGCCTATAGGAAGTCCCTGGTTAGTAGAAACTAGTTTTATTTTATTAAGCGGTATGATATATGAAGTATAAGTTCATTTTTTGGAACCATATACGATTAATCTAACCATAAGATGGACTTATAACTTTTGTTAACCTTTTGTTTGAAAGAGATGGAATGACCCATCATTCTATCATATGATCTGCTAATACATCACGAATAACAAATTCAACTTCATTTATTTAAGCGATGATGTGGAAATTGTTCAATTCACGAACAACAGTGAGATTGTACCAAAATCATGAAAGTATTTATTTTAATTCATCATCTTTAGGGAAATGACCTTGAAAATCAAAAATGTTTTTCTAGTTCCCTTATATCCGATTAATCAGTTGGTACCTTAGATCATCACAAATCAATATCTTTTTGAATGTTGGCTTTTTCATAGCCATGTTCTCTACCACTCTTTATCAGAACTTGATGGTTAGATTTTTCTTCTATATCCATATTTTCACCTACGTTCTTCTACGTGGGAACACCGTGATGATTTAATTTTGGTAACCATTACATTTCATAATTTAGTTTTTAAAATCCATGTTTTGGTATTCCTTTTTACGATGTGGGTTTCTATTAAACAAACATTCGAGTAGTAAACCATTTATAACCCCGATGAATTTCGAGGGAGAAATTCATTTTAAGGGGGGTAGAATGTAACACCCTGAGATTTTATGAAAAATATTCTTTTAATTTCATTAATGTCTTGTGTTGTATGATACACCAAGATTACCTTGCGCTGTACGCAACAAAGTATTATCTTGCAGTATACGCAACACTATTCTTGGATCGTGTTACACACCATTTTGATAATAGTTATTCTGTGCAACATTGAGTATATATATATATATATATATTCAATGTATAAATGAAATATTTTTGGATTCTGTTATAAGAAACAACGAAGGATTCTTTCACAACACGCAACCTTGACTTGGCTTGCATTACACGCAATCGCGACCTTCCTCGATAGCATGTGTTGTACGCAATACCGGGTGTTACTAAACAACGATATATTATTATAATATTATTATGAACTAGCCGTTATGAATAGTATTAACTAAAATTTGAATTTTATAACATTATTATTCATCTTACACGTTTTCTAGAACATGTTATAAGAACAAAATAAATTTTTCGGGTAAAATAAGTATTTTTCAAAAAATATAGTTTTGCCTCCTTTTGATGGCGTACCCACTTTAAATCTAGTTTTTGAAATGTTTATAAGTTCCATTTGACAAAATAAAATTATTCATTGGAATCGAGAAATAAAAATTTACTTTGGATAATATTTTCATTTTATTCTGATGACTTTCATATTTTAATGAATAGTAAAAACACGCTATATTTTAATTAAAAACAAATTTTTTCATCGTAATATCTTATGTGGTTAAATTATAATATTGAATGGTTTTAAAGTATAAATAGAATATATTTTTACCATTTAATATAATTTATGTCATTAGAATTGATTTTACCTTGAATTCATAGGTTAAATCAATTCAATCTTTTGTAATGTTTTAAAGAAAAACCTGTTTTCTTTCGACAACGGGATTAATATTAATTTAATTTCAGAAACTTTTTTCTATTGAATTTGGGAAAATAGATTCCATATTTAGAATCATTGGGTCCAAATTATGTTAATAAGCTACTTTTTTTTTGCCATTGTGAATAGTAACTACGGTAAATTTTATTTACTTTAGTTAAAGGTAAATCGTGTAATTAAGGGTAAATATAAGATTATAAAATTACCCTAACACTTGGAAAAGTCCTATTGGATGACTAAAAGTTGACCCATATCACCTAAGGGTCTGATTAGATTCATTTAATGGACTTTTTTCCATGAAAATAATTTAATTATTATTAAAACCAATAAAAGTGACAACATGTCACTCTCTTAAATACTATAAGTATAATAATTTTAAGTTAGTGATAAACTTCACAAAACATCGAAAATTAATAGTCAACAGAAAGCTAACAAAATTATCTACATCATTAGAATTTATTTAGAATTTTTTGGGATTAAATAATTATTATTAATTGTGACACAATAGTGATGGAGAAATTATTTATCTAGGGAAAAATCAAGAATATAGTTTTTATTAAACTAATAGTGACCATAAAAGGCACAAAACCCTGACCAAAACTTATTGGTGATGTAAATTTAAACTATAATAATCCATTTGTCGAATATTTCACCATTTGGAGTCTTATACAAGCAATTATGACACTTATATTATTTTATTTTAAATGATGCCAAAGTTGTCACCTTCATAATTTAATAAATATAACAATTTAAATATTGTGATTTTAAGATGATAAATTCGAGTAAAAGTATTATTGTGAATTTTAATAGATTTATCTTAGTCATAGGATTTTATTTTTAATTTTTATGCAACATATACGTATATTAAATAATTATACAAAAATAGTGTAGTAATTATTTTATTAAGAGATAAACCAAATAAATCGTTTTAAAAATAATAAAATAAATATTATATGAACTATTTAATGTTATCCACTAATTTTCTAGATCCATATGACTTTTTATTAATCTATTAAAGATTTTATTTTGAACATATCTTCTGTATAAATTTTATTTAAATTCAAATAAATGAATAGTGTCAAAATTGACAATATTGTTATTTTATAAAAATAACATATTATAAAATTGTTTAAAAATCACAAAAATATTTAAAAATTATAAATTTAAATTTATATGGTCTATAATGTTATAAAGTAAATAATTATGGAAAATTCACAACAAATAAGTAATTATTTGTTATAATGTAAAATTTAGAATTTTATTACCACAAATAAACCTAAATAGATTAAATAAGGATAAATCAAAATCGTAAGGTTTAAAATAAGATCCAAACATGTCTAAATTTGATTTGTTGATGAGATTACAACCCTATATCATCTAATATTATAATATGAGTCATTTATGGAGGTTTTTAAGTGGGGTTAGATTTATTATAAATTAATAGTTTTAAGAATTCCAAAGGTGCCCCTCTCCTCCTTTATAAAAGGGCACCTCCTCCCTCTCTTCCACACACCACTTTGAGCCTTCAAGATCGGCCAACCCAGACCCAATTCACTTCTCCACTTCCCTAGAAACATTGTAGAGGTCCTGGTATTTTTTAAAGACCAATTTTAGTGCCCTAAGAGAAGGTCACAAAGAGGCGCTTCAAAGAAGAGGTAATTTACGTTGCTGATTCTTTCACCTTTATTTCTTCTTCCACTTCTTCTTATTAGGTTGTTTCATTATGATGTAATAACATCAGTATAAATAATATACTGATATGTTATTATAAGTATGAAACAACCCTATTTCACCATCTATCCATCCTATGGAAAATGAAATCACGGCGCATGCGTACGTACGGAATACCGTCTCCACGCCATGGTGTAATCTATTTTCCACCACCACCTTACTTGGATGGGTATAATGGTGTAAATAATAACTATATATGATTATTGTAAAGTGATAAAGATTTTGTAATAGTATACATACACTCCAATAAAATTCCATGATCATGGGAACGACATCATCGCTGGTGCGTACGTACGGAATATCGTCTCCACGACGCGATGAGATTCATTCTCAATGATTAACCATTCATAAATGATTATAAAGTATATATAATAAGTAATCATGAAATATATGAAATAATAATGATACTGGATTTATTAGTATATATATATGTATGTCATCCAATTAATTCTATTCAATTAAATGAGGAAACGAAAACAACATTCATGCGTACGTACGGCCTACCGTCTCCATGAACGGTGTATTTCATTCCATTTATCGATCTATTACATATATGTATATTCTGAATATATATTATATATAAATAATTTTTTACATTCTGGATGTAAGTAATCTTGATCTAAGTAATCATATGAATAATTACAAGTCAAAACACGGACGACAAATGAAACGATTTTACCCAAAATGCTCTTTAACATGGAATTTACAAAATAACGGGTAATATAAAGTCATAAGTGAACCATATATGATATCATAACCATCAATATGATTCTGTAATAAGTCAATAACATTATTTAAATCATTATACAGGAGGTTCAGATACGTATGAAGCATATCGGACCTAAGGTAGAGGATAATTTTGCAAATCTCATTTTTATCTGAGATTACATATTTGTAAGTATTTACTGCGGTTATATCTATCATCCATGTCCATGTTTTATGAAAGTGTTTTCATGTATTTTTAAAGAACTTTTACCCATTTTTGACTTTTACTATATGGTATGTAAGGAATTGTTCTTTTGTTTACGTTACGAGGTACTTTTTGACTTTTCTGGCAAAAGTATGAAAAGAATGTTTTTTAACTTATACGGCACGAACGAATTTTTACGGTTTTATAAAGCCTTATTTTCATGAAGCTTCCTCAAAAATAATTAATGACTATTTTCAACAATGTTCTTTTTCTTTTAAAATAGCATGAAATTTTGTGAAAATTATATGATTTTGATGAAAAAATGATATTTTCCCCATGAATTTATTTCAAGTGTTTTATCAAAACCATTTTTCATCTAAGATGACATTATTTCATATGTGTATGTTTCAAGTATAATGTCTCTATTATTTACATGGTTTCACTTCTCTTATTATGAAATGATATCCATTTATTTTATATGGATTATGTAATGATGGGATGATGTTTATGGAACCCATTTTATTTATTGGGTTTTTATGAATGATGTATGTTTATTTTGTGGCACAAGTAAGAATGATTTCATTATGAGATGGGTGGGACCTATATCTCCCTCCAATGCATTGGGTAAATATTTATATCTCATGAGATAGACATGGCTGGAACGCCAGGTTAAACCGGTTCAGTAAAACAGGGTTGAAACGAGGAGTGAACTCGATTTAGAATGTGACTTTGTCCACTAAGATGGTCTTGGCAGCAATTCCTTGGCTACTATGGAAATCATTACATCTGCATAATGGATGCCATAATTACATGTTTTATTCCCATGATATTTTGTCATTTTTAATGTTTCTTTATGATCTATGCCTTACGTACTTCCATGTTTTATGTCATTTCTCAAGCTTTTGATGTTTAAACATTATGTTCATGTTTTTAAGTTCAAATGTATATGGTATGTTTTATTTTATCCATGCTGACCCTTACTGAGCATTTGAGCTCACCCTTTTTATGTTTTCTTTTCCCCAGGATATAGAGAAAGGTTTTAGGTAAGAAAAAAAAGGGAAGGATATTTATGGGAGATGTTGAAGATCTTTCACCATGATTAGAAGATTACGTTCCAAGTTTCCAAAGACACTAAACTATTTCGGTCCTTGTGTGTATGTTTTTGTTATGTATTAAGTATTCCGCTAAAGTAATGTAATGTCCATGTACGTCAAGCTTCGGGTCTCTACAGAATCAGATGGTATCTTATATCATCACAAATTTATGGCTTTGTGATTGTTTTCTTTTTCATACCCATGTTCTCTACCACTCTCCATCAGAACATGATGGTTAGATTTCTCTTTCATATCCATATTTTCACATATGTTCTTTTCTGTGGAAACCCAGTGATTAGTTAATTTGGGTAACTGTTACATTTCATAATTTAGTTTATAATGATAATTTTTGTTATTCTTATTTACAATGTGGGTTTTAATTAAAGAATCTTTCAAGTAGTAAACCATTTATAACCCCGACGAATTTTGAGGGCGAAATTCATTTTTAAGGGGGGTAGAATGTAACACCCTGAGATTTTATGAAAAATATTCTTTTAATTTCATTGATGTATTGTGTTGTATGATACAAAAAAATTATATTGTGCTATATGCAACACCGTGTTAGGTTATATTATTCACAAACACTATTCTTGGCTTTTGTTACACACAAGAGAAACCTTCCTCAATAGCGTGTGTTGTACGCAATGCTGAGTTTCACTAAACAATGATATATTGTTATAATATTATAATGAACTATCCATTATGAATAGTAGTAACTAAATTTTAAATTTTATGACATTATAATTCATCTTAAAAATTTTATAGAACATGGTATGAGAACAAAATAAATTTTTCGGGAAAAATAAGTATTTTTCAAAAAATGCAGTTTTTCCGCCTTTTGATGGTACACCCACATTAAATTTAGTTTTTGACATTTTTATAAGTTAAATTTGACAAAATTAAATTCTTATTTTGAATCAGGATATAAAAATTTTCTTTGGATAAATTTCTGATAATTTTTTGATAAGTTTCTGATCTTAATGAATAGTAAAAATATGCTAAATTTTAATTAAAAACAACTTTTCTCATCAAGATAATTTACATGGTTAAATTATAATATTTAATAGTTTTAAAGTATAAATAGAATATATTTTTACCATTTAATATAATTTAAGTCGTTAGCATTAATTTTACACTGAATTCATAAGTAAAAACATTTTAATCTTTTGCAACGTTTTAACTTTTCAAACCCATTTTCCCAACAGTGGGATTAATTTAAAATTAAATTCTGAAACTTTTGTGTTTTGAATATAGAAAAATGGATTCTATTTATGGAATCATTAGGTCCAAATTATGTTAATATTCTACTTTTTATTTTTAGGCATAATGAATAGTAACTACGGTGAATTTTATTTACCGTAGTTAAAGGTAAATTGGGTAATTAAGGGTAAATATAATATTATAAAATTACCATAACACTTGTATTAATATAATTTGATGATTATATCTTTCCCTAAATCATTATTGGGTCGAAATTGAATCTAATGGAACCCATTTGTATTTAATTAAGACCTTTTATATATTTTATTTAAAGGAAAGTGAAATATGTCTCACTCAAACTTTAATAATTAGAATTTTTTTAATATATGGTTATATAGAATATAAATTCGATTATAAAAACTTGTTTAAAATATAAAATGTTTTATATCAGGGTAATTTATTTTTAATTTTTACGAAATAAATAATTACCTTAATAGCTTATACATTAATGATGTATAAATAATTTATTTAGTGAAAAATCAATAATATAGTTTTTATTACAATAACAATACCTTTCAAAAGAACCAGAAACATGACAAAAAATTATTTTTTGAGTATATATATACCCTAATAATCCAAGGGTCTATTTTTGGACCATTTGGAGCCATATAAAACAGATTAGGACATTCAATTTATTTTATTTTAAATGATGTCAAAGATATCACCTTCATAATTTAATAAATATAACAATTTAAATGTTTTGATTTTACGTTTATAAATTCTAGGAAAAATATTATTACTAAATTTATTATATTTATCTTTATCATAAAATTTTATTTTAAATTTTTATGCAAAAATAAATATATTAAATATTTATACAAAAATGTTGTGGTAATTATTTTATTAAGACATATACCAAATAAATGGTGTAAAAATATTAAAATAAATAATATATGAACAAATTAATGTCCCCCATAATTGTTTTTGATTAATATGACATTCTAGTAATCTATTATATATCTTGGTTCAAACATATCTTTTGTGTGATTTTTATTTAAATTCAAATAATGAATACTGTCAAAATTGACACTTTTGATATTTTATAAAAATAACATATTATTAAATTATTTAAAAATCACAATATTTTTTAAAAACATCCAATTGAAAAAGATATGTTAGAAAAGGATATAAAGTCTCCAATTATGGTAAATTTACAACATTTATGTATGAATTTATAACAATTTAAAATTTAGAATTTTATTACCACAAATAAAACTAAATAGATTAAATAATGATAAATCAAGTTCATACGGTCTAAAATGAAACTTAAACATGTCTAAATTTTATTGGATGATGATATTACAACCCTATCTCATTTCATCTCCGAATTGAGTCATTTTTGTAGGTTTTTAAGTGGGTTTTCATTTTATTATTAATAAATATTTTTTAGGTTTTTAGAAGTGCCCCTCTCCTCTCATATATAAGGGAACATCCTTCCCTCTCCTATTAACTCAATTTTGAGCCTTCATGCATGGAAAAACCTTTCCAATTTCTCTTATCATCCCTTCTAGTTTTATTATAGAGGTTCTGTTCTTCTCAAAAGACAACCTCTAATGCCTTAAGAGGAATCTTAAAAGAGGTACGTCGAAGAAGAGGTAATCTCTTCTACCAATTCTTTTAAGTTTCTTTCTTCTTCAACTTCTTATTCTTTAGTAGTTTCATTATAATGTAATAACATAAGTATCACTAATATACTTATATGTTTTTATAAATATGTAACAACCCCATTTCACCTTCTATCCATCCTACGGAAAACGAAATCACCGTGCATGCGTACGTACGGAATACCGTCACCACGCTGTGGTGCAATATGTTTTTCCACCACCACCTTACTCAGATTAATATAATGGTGTAATGAATAATTATATATGGTTATTATAACATAATACATATTCTGATATATTATATCTTCCACTCAAATTCCATTCAATATTTATGGGAATGATATGATCGCCCGTGCGTACGTACGGATTACCGTCTCCACGATGCGATGAGATTCATTCTCCATGTTAACCATTCATGAATAATTATAAAGTATATATAATGAGTAATAATGATATATATAGAATAATAATACTACTGTATTTATATTTATATATATTTTTCATCTACTTACTACGATTCAAGTCAATAAGGAATGAAAAACAGCGTTCATGCATATGTACGACCAACCGTCTTCATGAACGGTGTGTTTAATTTCATTTGTCTATCTATTATAAATACATATACTGAATATATATGATATATAAATAATGTTTTATATTATTTACGTATGTAAATCATGATATAAGTACTAATAATATCAATAACAACAAGTCCAAACATGTACGATAAATGAAACGATTTTACTGAAAACGCTGCATTAACATGGAATTGACAAAAGAATGGGTAGTATAATGTCATAAGTGAATCATATATGATATCATAAATATTATTATGGTTCTATTACAGGTTAATAATACATTTGAACCCACTATACAAGAGTTTCAGACACGTACGAAAGAAATTAGACCTAAGGTATGGGATAATTTTTCAAATCTCATTTATATCCAAGATTTCTTATACGTAAGTATTTACCGGGGTTATGTTTATCCTCCATGTCCATATTTTCTAAAAATGTTTTTCTACATGTATGTTTGAAGTAATTTTTACCCTTTTTTGAATTTTTACCATATTGTATGGAAGGAATCATTCCTTTGTTTACCATATAAGGTACTTTTTGACTTTTCAAGCAAAAGTATGAGAAGAATGTTTTTTTAACTTATACGGCGTGAATAGATATTTATGGTTTAATAAATCCTAATTTTCATGAAGATTACTATACAATATTTCATGATTATTTTCAACAAAATGCTTTTCTTTTTAAATTGAATGGAATTTTTTTGATAATAAATCGATTTTAAAGAAGAAAGGATATTTTCCTCAAGAATTCATTTCAAGTGTTTTGTCAAAACTATTTTCCATCTAAGATGAAATTATTTAGTATTATTATGGTTAAAGTATAATGTCCTTATTATTTACATGGTTATATTATATTTATGAAGTAATGATATCCATTTGTTTGATATGGATTACGTTATGAAGGGATGATGTTTATGAAACCCATTTTATTCTTTGGGTTATTATGAATGATGTATGTTTATTTTGTGGCACACGAAAAAATGATTTCATTATGATATGGGAGGGATCTATATCTCCCTCCAATGCATTAGGTAAATAATTATATCTCATGAGATAGACATGTATGGAATGGTAAGTTAATCCAGTTCAGTGATACATGACTGGAACGAGGAGTATACTCGATTCAGTAAGGGACTTTGTCCACTAATATGGTCTTAGAAACAATTCCTTGGCTACTATGGAAATCATATCATGTGCTTAATGGTTTTCCACAATTACTTTTTTTATTCCCATGTTATTGTATCATGATTAATGTCCTCTTATGATCTATTCCTTATGTACTGCCAAGATTTATTTCTTAAGATTTTTATGTTTAAACTTTATGTTCATGTTTTTTTAAGTTAAATTTTATATTATTTGTTTTATCTTCACCATGATTACCCTTTAATGAGAATTTGAGCTCACCCTTTATATGTTTTATTTTCCCTTGGATTTAATGAAAGGTTTTAGGTAAGAATACAAAGATGGAGAGCTTTATGGGAGATGTTAAAAATATTTCATCATGATTTGAAGATTATGTTCTAAATTTCCAATGAAACTAAACTATTATTGTACTTGAGTGTTGGATATTCTTATGTATTAATTATTCTTCAAAAGTAATGTAATGTCTATGCACATCAAGCTTGGGTCTCTATAAAAAAAAATATTTTGAGCCTGACTATGTGTACCATCAAATCCTATGATTAATAAGTTATGAATGGTGAACATAAATAAACTTTATCAATCTTCCATAAGAGAATTTATATATATTGAGATTTATGAGAGAACTATTTGTGGGAAAATATGCAGAAGGATATCAAAAAATATAAATCGAAGTTCAATTTATGATTGTATGTGAAATAATAAAAGAAAAAATTATATGGGGATAATTCAACTATTACTAGTAACTATATGGAAATAAGAGAAGATCACAACGAAAATTTTCAATGTTCTTCTAAAGATACACGTGAATAATTCTATATTGATTATGATCGACTATCTTACAAATACTTATCATTTCATCTTTATTATAAAATACATCTCAACTAGTAAGCATATACATTAAAGAAGATGTGAGGATACATTGAACACTATTATCGATTGTATTCGATCTACATCCAACATTTACCTCTATATTATGGAAAATATATAATA
Source organism: Viscum album (assembly GCA_963277665.1). NCBI lineage: Eukaryota > Viridiplantae > Streptophyta > Magnoliopsida > Santalales > Viscaceae > Viscum > Viscum album. The sequence continues at coordinate 405,315,204 of OY728142.1, forward strand.
TGACCTAAACATTGAATTGAGCATCAGTTCAGCTTATCACTACCAAACTGATGTTCAATATGAGCAGACTATCTAGATTTTGGAAGGTATGTTGAGGGAAATCACAATACACTTTAAAGGAGGATTGTGTCAAAAACATCCTCAAGTTATGTTTTGATATAATCTTCCTCATTTCATGTTTCGATATAATAATATATTTAATTTTTGTATAAAAATATCTCTATATGAAGAAATTTATTGGAATAGATGTATAAAGCATTCACACTTGGATGATATTGGTGAACATAAACTGTTGGGACTAGAAATGGTCATGGAAATAGTAGAAAAGGTAAAAAACATTCAATTTCACATTAGGGCTTCTCAATGTTGACTATAGAGCTATAATGATAATATTTGATGAGTCCTAAAATTTTAGGATGGAGATAAATTTTTCCTTCACATATCCCTATAGAATATATTCATGGTATTTAGTGTGAAGGGAAAGATAAGACCTAGGCGCATCTTCTACTTTTATATTCTAAATCACATCAGAGTTGTAGCCTATCAAATTTCACTCCCTCCAACCCATATCAAAACTATATAACATGTTCCACATATCTCTACTGAGTAAGTACAAAACAGATCCATCACATGTACAAAATTCAAAGGTGGTAAAAACGGAAAATGATCTCACTTGTGTGCAGTTTCATGTGAAGATCTTAGACCATGGAGATAAAGTTATACTCAATAAAAAAACACACTAAATCAAATAATGATGCTAAACCCATATGTATGAGGAAAAAATATGGGAACTAGGGGAATAAATAAGGGATAATTACCCTTATATATCTTCACCATGTTATGTAAAATGAAATATCAGGGGTAAAATTTCATAAGGGGTAATAATGAAATGATGTAGAATTTTATCAATGGAATTTTCATTCTAATAATTGTGAAGTATTATGTAATATAGTATAAAGAACATGTACCACATGTTAAAACCGACATATTATATTATGTTTAAAATTAAATTTACAGAATAAAAATGGCTATAATATTTGAAAATATAACAATTGGATAAGATAGAAAATAAGATAACTAAAATATGAAAATTTGGATTAGCTTGATCTACCAGTATAATAGAACTCCTGAGAAACAATGTAAAAATGATACAAAATGTTTTTAATGAAATTTTATTTTAAAAAATTAAAATATACAACCTTAAGAGAAAATAAAACTAAATGAACAATTAATGAAATATTATGTATTTATATAATTTTGGGAACTTATATGACCAATAAAAATATGACTACTGGAATAATAATCTGACCATTAAGATAGTAACCTAATCATTAGAATAGTAATCTAAGCATTAAGAATAGTTACCTTATCTTTTGAATATTATCCTAACCTATATAAGTCTAAAATAATATTAAGGTGTCTTATGAAATAAAATATGATATATTTATACTATGTCACAAGTAAATAAATGTACTAAAATGATAAATTAATTGTTTGTATTCCAGTAAAACAAACATGTTTTAATTGAACTTTTTTAATAAATATTATCATATAATGGAAATTTTATTTTCATAAAATGTATTTATAAATTAATGTTATGTTTTATTATGATTATATGATAGTTTTATGATTCCTTATGTAATTTTTGATAGGATAAAAATTTGATCATGATATTAAAATTGGTATTTTTTGAATAAATAATGATTTTATTTAAAAATTATATTTCAAATATTTATAAATTTATTTTCATAAAATTTAATTCTTATTTTAAATATACTTGTAGAAAAGTATTTAGGGTGATTTCTTTGGGTATTTTCCTAAAATAGTTGATTTATTTTGAAATAGTGAGACATGATGAAATGTTTTATTTATCATTATAAGCTAAATACATGAATTTTTGAGTCACATATAATGTAAAAACCCATTATTTAGAAGTATCATGTACCCTTTACCATATATAGTCACAATAATCGATAATATTTAAAGTATGGGGCCAAAATAAAAAACTAATGAGTATATATTCCAAAAACCCCTCTCACCCCCTTATAAATACCGCCCCTCACATCCCCTTATCCTAATAAATTTTAAGCCTTGGAAATTTTCTAATTTTTGAAAAATTCATTTACCAAACTTCTCCCACATTAAATATTTCAATTTTTCTCACAAAAAATACAAATTGAAAATGACTTAAGGAGTATTTCCAGAAGGTGAAATTTAAGTTGTAATATTCTCAATTTACCACTTAAAAGGTCATTTTATTTTCTACCATATCCTCTCCTCACTCATCAAACAATTACTAATAACTCTAGTATTATAATTATAATGAAATTTTATATTTATAATAGAGTATATACCTTCCACACATCCCTCATATCCTCTTATTCTGAAAAAGTAAATTATTCTCAATATTATGTTGGTTCATCACTATCATGGAAAATGAGTTTTCATTTTCCACTATGGCCTTCATAATAGGTTAAAATCATCTTTTAAGGGTTTAGAATGAACTAATTAGGTCTATTATGTTTTTATAGTACATTATTAATATGACTATAAAATTAAATTAACCAAAACAAGATCATGATGGACCGTAAAACCACTAAAATGAAAAAAAGGCATAACACTAACATTTTTAGGAAACAAATCATCCCTAAATCAGGAAAAACAATGGTATGTAGGAAAATTTAAATTTATAGAAGTGCATGAATAACATTTCATTTCACTTCTGGAGTTTTATTCTCATTTGATAAGAACATCAATAATTATCAACATGTATTTTGACCATGGAACCATGAAATATACACTACTGCAAAAACAAAAGTAAACATTATATCTCACTATAATGATTAAAAATGAAAATAATAAAACTATAATAGAAAATATATGGAAAAGGTAATTAATTAATTAATTAGTGAGTCTAATTTTATTAATGATGAAATGATCCTCAAGTGCATAATGAGTCTGGAATATAAGTTAAGAGATTCATCCACACAACTATTTTTCAGGGGGCTAGGAAGATTTTGTTTCTAACTCACTTTATATCTATATTTAATTTTATATAATGATTATAAATTCTATATATATTTCTGTCACATATATATCAATCTTCGTCTCCCTTCCTTTGATAGTGTAATATATTACTTAAGTTCATTTCTCAAAAACAATAAAGTTATTCCTTATGATTGATTTTCATTTGGTTTACATATACGCATGTATAGGTTATGATGGGTGTGCCTGGATAGTGATACAATGCATTGGTTAATGTTTTTTGGTCTTATTATACATTATTTATGGGGTTATAGAGTGAAACTAATCCATTATGTTACTATGTCCACCATATTATGTTGTCCTAGAGGATATCGTTGACTTATGATTTTTTAATGCTATATGGAGCTTCCACATTCCTAAGTTATAATGATCATATGATACTGTTTCCATTATGGTATTCTCCAATGTTATTATTATTGATGCATAAATTTTATGATTTCATGCTATATTTTTTGAATAAAATGTCATGACTTGTTATTATGTTTATTACAATATTGGAATTTTTAGATCACCCACATTATCTATGTATTCCTTAAGTTATCCTTTATAGTTTTTGATGATCAGAGTAATTTAAGAGCTCATTAAAGAGATTTAAATAAAATAAAAATCTAATTTACTTTCATTTTATGATTTTATATACATAGTGAACCAATAAAAATTGGAATTTTGATCCTTTTGTTGTATTTAATGTATATTTACATTAAAATTCATTTAATAATTTGTGTAAAAATAATGGGATGTTATATGTCACCTCTTCATACTTATCAAATTTAAAAGTACCATGACTATGTAAGTTGTGTTTTTGAAAAGAAAATGTCCTCGATTGTTCAAGATCTTCACTGAATTATCCTCATCTGAGAGATAATCTTATAATTATTCCATATCTATATTTAGTACACGTGATAATTCTATTATATAATTCCATGATAAGAATAGGTTGAAATATCATGTACTTTTTTTAGGTTGAGTTCATGTTAAAAATGATATTCTAGAACTTCAATGTGATCAAGAATCTCAAACATGGGAATGTATCTAGGACATAGCTTCTCGTTCTTTCTTATCCTCATGAATCTCTTATATGGAGATATATAGAGTAACACATTTTATCAAATTTTAATCTCTTAGTCTCATTAATGGTTATCATCATAGCACTTCTGTCAATATTGATTCATCCGAATGTATTGCTAAATATCCTTGAGCTTTTCTACAATTTCATTAACCATATATGTCTCAAGAAACACTCAGTCACCATCTTCATCCTAACACATATGTGTTCTATATGTCTTCCTATATATGGCTTCCTATGTGGGAATTTTAATTATTGGGTGGAAACCATTGTTTTATAAGACCTCAACTAGTGGAAGATGTTGTCCCTAACCACATTTGAAGTCCATAGATAATGCTATCAATATATTTACATGTTTCTAGAAAGTTCATTCATATTGGTCATCTTTTATGGGTGATATTCCTTATTGAAGATCAACTATACATCTATATCCTATTGAAGGATCTTCTAAAACATTGAGGTGTGCCAAATATCTTGATTATATACAATCAATAGTGATGTAATAAATAGCCTTACCACTTCTTAAAAATATATGATTGAAATTTGATATAATGATAAGTCCTATTACATATAAATTAAGTGATTAGAATTTATTTATGTCCTCTATATCAAAAATATAATTATTCCCTTTTGAAATATTTAAACGACTAGTGAAAAAATTAAAAGTGTTTCTTTCCCATTTTCATGTATGTGTGGAAAATGGTTTGATAATTAAAAAACCCATTTATTGATTAATTATCTATATATAAAAAGATGTTTTTATATAAATTAATTTATTACCCCATCAAACATTTGGTTATTTTATTATTTTATGAAGGGATAAAAAAATTATTAAAAATGAACATATTGATGAATAATTCATCATGAAAACTGTTTCCCACGATATACTGAAGGTGATTACCTTTCCTAAGGATTTAAAGTTGAAAAACAAGTGGAAATAGTGGTAAATCATATTGAAACGCACAATTCATATTATGAATCCACTATTTATGGTGTCAAAGGGGATTGAATTTATTGGTCGAAGATTCAAAATGTGAGATAACTAACTAGGAGAGAAAGATAATATTTCATATAATAACACTTATATGTCTCACTCGAACACTCCCTTGATAGGCTTAGAATGTGAAGAAATCCAAAATAAATTTCTCTAGGTTCTCATCCATGATGAATTCACATCATGAAATCTCTAATCATGATGTGAAACTTACTGAAAATAACAAGTATGAAAAAATTGGATGTATTATTTCATATACTCCCTTTTAATCTACCATTATCACATACATGATTAAAATACACATTTAATGGGCAGTTATGATATAAGGACATAGACATAAACATAACTTATTCTAGTGAATTTTGACTAGAATTTATTTCCATTCATTACCAAAGATCTTCTATGTCTAGAGTTTTAGATAATTATGAAAAAATATTACATTAAATATTAATATTACAAAGAAGATATGTCTAGACTCCCTCCATTTTATCCACAAAAAAACAATTAAAATGAAACATGGTTTCTTTTCAAGACAAATATTCAAAAACATTCATCATAGAATATTATTTGTACTTACCAATCTTAAGGCCTATAAATGAAATTTAAAAACATGGGATGATCACAAAAATCTCAGTTAGGGAAAACAAGGGAAACCGTTTACATGTCATATTTAGAGATATAAATAAGAACATGAGGACATTCATAAAGGAATGAGAAAGAGGAATATCATAACAATAAGAACATGGATCATAACTTGAAAATGTGGCCTCCAAATATTATTGAGAAATTCAAAATCATGTCAACATGTTCCATCCCCATGGTGGAATATCACCATGGTCCATCCCCAAGGTTTCTTAAAAATTACCAAGGTTATTTAGGATGAAATCTTAAAAATTACCAAGGTTATTCACAAAGGTATTGTAAAACTTGACATCTCTAGAGATTAATTTATTTACCCAGTGATTTTGAGCACTATTAAGGCACACCATTAATATGTATTTATTTTCATGTGGGAAGCATATATCATAATCAATCATTTCATAAATAACCCAAAAATAATAACAAAAATAGGTTTCATATCAAAATCATGACATTTCTTTAAAAGTGTTTAAAAACATGATCATTATGTCATTTATAAGCCACATAAAGGGAATGGCAGTTTTATGTTTTTAAATTACCGAATAAAACATATAATTTTTATTCCTTGATGAATACCCCATGAAATGAAATATATTTATATATTCACATAAAGAAAATAAAACAATTTCTTGAGAAAAAGAGAGATATTTTGGGACTAAAGTTCTGCAGCAATATAGTTATGTAACATGGTTTTAGAAAACATTAAAAAGAGAGGGGACATGGGTCAACCATTACTAAAATACTCATAATATATTATATGGTTAGTATAAAATGGAAATATGAACCTGTTATAGAAATTTGAAGCCCATACCACATAAAATTAAACGTAAACGGAAAAGAGAAATTTATAATTCCCTTACAAAAATTGGGTAGCCTAATGACATCACTTAAAAATTCAGAAAAATATTTGATGAGAGAAAAAATGGGATCTCATAATATAGATATAAAATATACAAAAATAATGATATAGAATAACATACCATAATATAAGAAAATGGAAATTAAAATATATAACATAAAATAAGTCTTGTACTAAAAGAAGAGGTTTATAGGTTCCCTTATATTGATGATTAACTTCTAAAAATATTATATCATTACCATGAGGGCTTGAGGACACCATGGGAGGACTTCTTGGGATGTATAACTAGAATAAATTTGTAAAGAATTATTTTTTAATAAAATAAAATGAAGGAATGTGTGGGTATGTTTAGCAAAAGTGAGGGGATATTTTATTAATTTCAAAAGTCACCTCATTTTTGTATTTCCAATGGTATTTACCCATGGTATTGGCCACTTGGGACATATAATATAATATTTTAATCCATAAGATTTTACCATAATCTTATCTTACTCATTACATCATTCTGATATTTCTATGATAAGATTAAACATAAAGAAAACCCAAAAACTGTATTTTTACAATTCATCAAAAATTCAATTATTTCGGAAATATCAAAAAAAAATCACCCACACCATTTTTAGATTTGTAGAATTTAAAAGAGAAAAATATTTTTAAAAAATTAATATAATTTTAAATTAAATTAAAAAATAAAACACTAATACTTGAAAAATAATTTCTAAAACTTTTATTTACTTATACTAAGATATAATTATATCACTTTACCACATAAGATGAAAAAAAACATATTTATACTTCCTTAGGAGAGGTTACTATCCCATTGGTCAAATTAACATTCATAAGGGTAAAATTACTATTCAAAAGGGTAATTTTTCTATTTACCGAAATATTATTTTGATCTTATTGAACCACATTTTTCACCCTGATTACAACCTTGTATATCAAATTTTCAAAAATCATTCACTGAAAAAAGTTATTTAATAACAATATTTTTTTACTATTCATGAAAAACACTATTCATAAAAAATATAAAAATACAAAAACACTATTCATCAAATACTATTCATAAATTACTAAAAAATTTAAACTCTTTAGAAAACTTCTAAAAATTCGACCTATATTAATTTTTTCACTATTCATAACATGACTTTTTTTTGTAAAAATATCCTAAATACTTCATTAATTAAAACCAAATGCATCAACTCTAAGATAACATGTCATAATCATCCATTAAGTTTTTTATAACATCAAAATTTTCATATTACATTTATTTTAATATTTAAAATATCATTTACTTAAATCTTTCGTTAATAAGTTAATCATCGCTTCAACATTCTGTCATAAATATATTTATTTTTTTATTTTATAAAAACTATAAATATTATATAATGATATAGGAAATATTTTTATATTTATCAATACTATTTAGTTGAATATATCACTTATACAAACCCATATTAAAAAATTTAATACTTATTAAAAACAATAGTGTGAGAGAAGCTTTAAACTAGCTTCCCTATGAAGTGTTTCCCTTTTAATTAAAGAAGCTTCTATGAGAAACATTAAACTAGATTCCATGGGAAGCTTTATACATTAAATTAAATAATATTATATGATAATATTTAAAATGGATTCCATGGGATGATTTGTGCTTTTTAAATTAACAAGCTTTTATGAGAAGCTTTATATTTGATTCCATGAGAAACATTATACTTTTAATTGAACAAGCTTCTATGAGAAGATTTATAGCTGCTTACATGGAAAGATTTATCCATTTAATTAAATAAAATTACATGATATTGTTTTAACTAGATCTTACAATAATATTATGACACATGTTAGGTTAACATTATAATTTTTTTAACCTTAATTACCTGATTTACACTCAATAGTGGTAATTAAAAATTATTACTGTTGTTACTATTCATAATGTCCAAAGATACCAATTTTTACAATTTTTACTTTCTGATTCCAAATATGGAATCCGTTTTTACAAATTAAAAACATTTAATTTTAATAATTTAATTTAGTATTAATTCTCATTGTCAAATCGAGAAAGCATGTTTTTAAGAAATAAAAACTATCAAAGTATTGATATGTGTTTATGTCCAATCTCAATTTGAAATTACATCAAATGACCAAAATTGGATTAAATGATAAAAAATATCCCAATTAATCATTTAAAATAATTAAAAGGGCAATCTGTCTATATAAACAAATTACCTTAAAAGACATTTTTGAATTAAAATGCAGTATCTTTTACTATTCATTTAAATATGGATTTTATTAGAAAAATACCAAAATTTCAATGAAAGTAAATTTTTATATACATATTTTAAATAAGAAGTTTATTTTATCAAATGAAACATATAAAATTGAAAAAACCAGATTAAAAAAGGGTTTTCCATCAAAAGGTTGCAAAACATCCCTTTTAAAAATATTAGAGTATTTTATGCTTAAAAAGGGATTCATACTCATTTTAAGTATCCAAAATTAATAGGATATATGTAAAAACATTTAACAAATATGTAAAATCATAATATTGTTAATTCTATTCATTCATGTTAATACAATGTCTATGTGTTAACTACCATTTAAAACAATAATATTATTGTTGTGTTATTTTTTTATAACTCAATGTTATGTGGAAAATAAGATTTTTAAGAGACCCACTATTGCATGTCGAGTATGATTTCAGAAAAAGAGTCCCATTTAAAAAAAATAAATATCATATTCATAAATATTAATAGATATGAAAATGTATTATTCTATAAATACCTAGGATGTTACATCATTTCCCCCTTTTTAAAATTGAGTCCTCATAGTTTTAAATTTTGTGTCAGTAACTTAATTGAAAATACCACATCAGAAAAAGTGTAAGAAAAAATAACCACTTTAAAATAATTAAACATAAGTACAAATTTCACCATATATAACATAATAAAGGATTCTATGGATGAAAAATTAACATTATCATTTTTATGGAGAGTGATAGAAAACATGATCAGGAAAAAGATTACAACCATAAAACCACAAACTTGTGTTGGGTTAAATGGTCTTGGATTTCCTAGTAAGAAAAATAAATAGACAACATTTTTATTTTAAGGTAATTTGCATAAATTTAAGGAAAATATTTTAATCATGACTAAGAACATAAGGAACCATTCTTACTTTTCAAGTAGAGTTTCACCCTTTAAATAAATTTCCACTACACACTCACATTTTTCTCCAAACAATGATTATTTATTGTATTTTAACTTCTATAGAATCATATAATACAAAAAAAAATTACTATTGTTTTATCTAATATTTAGAAATTAAACAAAAAAAAAAGATTAGTTTATGATATGATAATTATGAAATAGGATAATCTTTATATGATGAAAAAGTACTAAGTATCCAAAATTCAACAAACCATACCCAATGTTAAAAAAATATTATTCAACAAAAAATTGTCCTTAAAAATAATAAAAATAATAAAAACTAAGATTAAAACTAAAAATTTTGGAGTATTTGATCACATAATCTTCCAAGATAAATTTTAACATTTATCTCTAAATAACCTCAACCACTCTTAACGTCTCAAAACAAAAGTAATTGACATAATCACATGTTCTCCAAGATAGGGTAATCATTTCCTAATTCCCATAAGTACAAAATTTAATAATTCAATCATTATCCATCAAATAAATATCTAATTTATTCTATTTACCTTAATCATATAAATTCCACAAAATTAGGAAAATCTTCCAAAATAAAATTTATCACTTAATCCCCAAATCATTTCCCAATACCATGGTTATCTATTTGATAAAAAATATGTTACCAAAATCTATTTATTCTTATTTAATCAACTCGTTTAACTAAAAAGGATTGATGTAATACTAACTAGGGACTTCACATAGTTCAGTGGTAGGCAATAAATGCATATCACACATTGTTTGTGGGTTTGATTCCTTCTACATTGTCTAACGCAATGGGTTGTCACAAAGTCTATGTGTTTTCCCTTTTACTAAAACTATATAATGAATATAAGATTCCCAATATATGATAAAATCCTAAAAAATAACCATACAATGTTTGAATTGTAATTTTTATCTCATACCTTTCATTTGACATTCAAAAATAATAACATTGAACTACGTGAAAAAATAAATTTATCGAAAAATACTGTTAATCACCTTGAAATTTTAAAACCTAAGCCTCAAAAGACTTTCTAATAAAATAACATTTGGATCAAACATAAATTTATTAACCCATAAGGAGACATCCTAATATCCAATGTTGTCAAAAACCTGCTCTAATACAAACTATTAGGACCCGACCATAAACATAACCTATTCTAGTCACTTTTGATTAGAATTAATTCTCATTTATTCTAAAAAATATTTTACGTCTAGTGTTTTAGATAATTAGGCGGAAATATCACATAAATAGACATTATTACAATGTAGATAAGTTTCACGCCATCCATTTTTTGTAAAAGAAAAACTATTAAAATTAAACATGGTTTCTTTTCAAGAAAAATCTTCCAATTCATTAATCATAGGATATTTGTTTCCTTACCAATCCTAAAACCTGAGAAAAACATGTAAAAACATGGGATGAGAACCAAAAGATCAGTAAGGTAAAAAGGGAAACTATTTACATGTGATCTTAAGAGATATAAATAAGAACACAAGGACTTTCGTAAAGGCATGAGAAAAAGGTATACCCTAACAATAATAACTTGGATAATAAATTGAAAATGTAGATACAACATTTAATTTATAATTTTATATGAATATCACCAAGGTTCATACCCAAGGTGTCATATCACCAAGGTCCATCATCATGGTGTCGTAAAAATTACCAAGGTTATTCACTAAGGTATTGTAATAGATTCCATCTCTAAAGATTAATTTCATTACCCAATAAATTAGAGCACTATCAGGGTGCACCCTTAATATGTATTTATTTTCATGTGAGCCACAAATATCATAATAAAACATTTCATAAATGACAGAAATATAATTAAATAAAAGGATTTCATATCAAAATTGTGACCTTTTTTAAAAAGTGCTTAAAAACATGATCATTATGTTATTTATAAACCACAGAAAAGGAATGGGGGTTTTATGTATGTAAATTCCTAAATAAACCAAATAATATTTATGTCATTATGAATACACATAAAAATAAAATATGTTATTATATCCACATAATGTAAATAAATAAAATTCTTGATAAAAAGAGAGATTTTGAGACTAAATTTCTGTAGCATAACGGCTATGTAACATGGTTTTAGAAAACATTAAAAAGTGAAGGGACATGGGTAACCCATTAATAAAAGAATAATAATAAATCCTAGGGATAAAATAAAATAAAAATATGAAAATGATATGTAAATATGAAATCCATACCACATAAAATAAAACTTGAAAGGAAAAGAGAAGTTGAGAATTCACTTATGAAAATTCGGCAGCCTAACGACGTCATATGAAAATTCAGAAAATGATTTAGTGAGAGTGAAAAGGGGATTTAAAAAATTGGACATAAAATAAAAAGCAATTTGTATATATAACAACAAAACCAAATATAAGAAAAATGAAATTTAAATACATAACATAAAGAAATATTTCACTAAAAGAGGAGGGTGAAAGGTTCCCTTACCTTTATGATTAACTTCTCAAACACTTAGATCTGGACCTTGGGAGCCTGAGGAAACCTTGGGAGGAATACTTGGGAGGAATAAATTGTAGAAATTAGTGAATAATGATTTTATAATGAAATAAAATACAGGAATGGGTGGTTATTTTTAGAAAAAGTGAGGTAATATATTATTAATTTCAAAGGACACCTCATTAGTGGTATTTTCAAAACAGTGGACTTTCCCATGGTATTGTCCATGTGGAACACCTCATATCATATTTTAATCCATAAGAGACAACCATCATATTATCTTACTCATTACATCATAATGACGTATTTATGATGTCATTAAACATACTAAAAACCCAAAACTATATTTTTACTATTAATTGAAAATTCAACTATTTCAGAAAAATCCCAAAAATTTACCCTAACCATTTTTCGATTTTTAGAATTAAAAGGTGAAATCTATTTTATAAAAATTAATTTCATTTTATATTAAATTAAATAAATAAAATAATATTACTTAACTAATAATGTCTAAAATATTTATTTACTTATACTATGATATAATTATATCACATAAAAACATAAGATGACTAAAACATATTAATACTTACTTAGGTGAAGATAATATTCCATTGGTAAAATTTACATTAATAAGGGTAAATTTTATATTCCAAATAAAGTTATTATTCACTGAAAAATTATTTTGATCTTATTATATCAGATTTTTCACCCTAATTACAACCATATATGTCCGATTTTTGAAAATCATTTCAAAGAAAAAGTTATTTTATAATAATATTTAATACTATTAATAAATAAAAACTTTTAATAAAATTATATTTTTTTAAATAAACAATATTCATCAAATACTATTAATAAAATACTAAAAAATTTAAACATATTAGAAAACAACAAAAAGTTCACCGTAGAATAATTTTGACACTATTCATACAATGACTTTTTTCAAAATATCCTAACATCTTAATTCATTCCAAAAAAAATTGATTTAACTCAAAGATAACATGTCATAATCATAAATAAAATTCATGTATAACATCAAAAAATTTCATTCTTTATTTATTTTAAAATTTATACTATCTTTTATTTGAGTCTTTTATTAATAAGATAATCGTTCCATCATCATCGTGTCATAAATATATATATTTATTTAATGTCTAAAAATTATTAATAAAATACTAAGATATGGGATATGTTTGTATATTTATAATGGATATTTATAGTAAAAGATATCATTTATATAAACCAATATTAAAAAAATGTAATACGTATTAAAATCGTGATGTGAGAGAAGCTTTAAACTAGATTCCTTGAAAAGAATTGTCCTTTTATTTAAAGAAGCTTCTGTGTGAATAATTAAAATATCTTCTATGGGAATATTTTAAAATATAATTAATTACGCTTTTATGATAATATTTAAAATTCATTCCATGGGATGATTTGATCCATTAATTTAACAATCTTTTATGAAAAGATTTATAATAGCTTCCATGGGAAGCATTATACATTTAATTGAACAAGATTTTATGAGATGCTTTATAACTGATTCCATGGTAAGATTTATCCATTTAATTAAACAAGATTCTGTGAAAATCATTAAACTAGATCATCCAATAAAATTATTACAAATTTTATTGTAATTTTATAATTTTATATGTACCTTAATTACTTGATTTACCCCCAACTGCGGTAATTAAAAATAATTACTGAAGTTACTATTCATAATATCCAAATATATCTATTTACATGATTTGGACCCTATGATTGAAAAATTAAAATCCATTTTTCTAAATTAAATACTATTAATTGGCATAAATTAATTTTAATTTAATTACCATTGACAAAAACCGAAAGTGATATTTTATGAAGTAAAAACTATGAAAACATTGACATCTGTTTATGTCTAATTTCAATGTGAAATTACATCCAATGAAAAAAATTGGATTAAATGATAATAAAATAATCCAATTAAACTTTTAATCTTATTATAAGGACAATATATCTATTTAAATAAATTATATGAATGGGTAGTTTTTTATTAATATTTTTTATCTTTCTATATTCATTAAAATATTGATTTTATAATAAATATACCAAAATTTCAACCAAAGCAAATTTTGATGTCCCACTTCTAGAGAAGAATTTTTTTTTTCAAATAGAACATATAAAAGTGAAAAAAAACTAGATTAAATATGACTTCAGCATCAAATGGTAGTAAAACAACCTTTTAAAAATATTAGAGTATTTGATGCTTAAAAATGGAATCATTATCATTTTTATTCCCCAAAATCAATTGGATAAATGGAAAATTTTAAAAATGAATGTAAAATAATAAATATAGTTAATTCTATTTATTCCCACCAATAAAAAATCTTGACTTTAACTACCATTTAAAATAATAATAGTATTTTTTTTATTATTTCCCAGTTTAACAACTTGTTGTGTGAAACGTAAGATTTAAAAAAAAACTCGTTGTTGTGTGTTGAGTACGCTTCTTAGAAAAGCATCCCCTTTAACATAAATAGAATATTTTATTCATAAATATTATTAGATATGAAAATTTATTGTTGAATAAATACCAGGTATATTACATATGATATCCCCAACACAACCTATGCATATAAATCGAAGGCTTTGAGGGATTAAGAGAGGGTTGACTCAATGATGGGAAACACTAGATGAGGAAACCCTACTACTAGTTTTCATTTCTTTTTTCTATTAATAATTATTATTTTATATTATTTTGTTTCGTTCATTCTCCCAACTCAACTTTCTTATCCCGTCCATGGAGGGGTAGTTTTTCTATGTGATCTAGAAAGGGGAAGGTTTGACTAATATTTCTTTATTCGAGTTTTTCCCTTAAAGAAATAAAACCGCATTGGTTATTCTATAAGATAGTTTAATTTATAAATTTAAATTTCCTATTTTGATGAATAAAAATCTGTATCCACCTAATTATAATTTGTATACAATTGAATAGGCTAGTGTTGTTTGGTGAATGATCGATGATTTCCATCACATGTGTGGATTTGTAGAATAAACTATTTTAAATTAAGGAATAGAAATATGTGATTATGGATTTAACAAATTTATTAAGATAAACCACTAAAATTACATGTGAAAAGGAAGTTGGTAAATTCAACCTAATATTTATGTTCGATATATTCTCACAATTACTATATGGCCCAGAGGTAGAGATTATGAAATCATAGAATCTCTATCATACTTGTTCAATAGAAAATGATTAGGGAAAAATTGAAAACCCATTACATAAATGTAATAAGGTATAGCCAATACTCATATAATCACCCTTATAATTAATTTTATTAGATCAATAATTATAGAATACTTTCAAAAATGTTCAATTTTTCAACCAACATTAAAAATTAATTTTTCCAAAATCTAATAAAATTGAGAAAACCTGTTTTCTGTTCAATCCTCTTTAGTATACCACCCTATATGTTACAACTATACCATACCTAGAAAATTAATGGCTTTTCCAAAACCCACAACATGAGTTTCCTGAATCATAGTGTCATTTTCCAAGATGTAATTCAAAAAAAAATCTATAATATTAAATAAACAATATATTAAATAATCAATTTCCTAATTTAAATCATTAAATTAAAAGAATGTTAAGACACTTAAGGAAAATAAACTCACAAATAGACGTATAATACATATCCATTTTAGATTCAAGCGACACATTTATTATTCAGTTTTATCCAAGAAAAATGGATAGAAATCCCAATAAAAGCCTTAGATACTTATGCATACCTAGTTCTTTATCCAAAAAAATCCACAGGTTATTCCCACATTACAAAAATTAATTTTTATTAGAAACTAACAAGATATAAGTATTTATAAAATATCATGGCCTTATAGGTGAATACCAAATCAGTGCATCTAAGAATTATCAAAATTATTCTCCAATTTCATGCCCTGAGGAGTCTTGGAAGGGAAATTCAAGTGGAGGGAATTCCCCTTTTCACATCAAGGCCCTAAAAAGAAATTGCATTACAATCTAAAACTAGGAGTGTTAAAAATTTTAAAGGTCCTTAAACAAATCTTAATATAATAATTTTTACCATATCATCGAGCATAGTAATTAGAAAATGGATATATACCATCTAGTAGGGGATCACAGATACTCTACAAATACTAGGATAAGTTTAAGAAGCTTTGTGACAGCTTCCCACATCAAACAGTTCATGAAAGTCACTATATTTTTTTTTCCAATTTGTACTCGATAATTACAACAACTGGCTCAAAACACCATCTAGAGGATCTTCGACTGAAAAATATCTTGCAAAATCAAGAGTGATAATTGAGAAGATTTTAGAGAACTCACATAAATTTGGAATGGTAGGTATAGTAATAAGAGTTATTCATGAGGAAACAAATTTTAATTCATCATGAACATTACAAAAATCTACACATGATAAAATGAAATATTTACTAAGTCAAATGGATATGACAAAAGAAGGTGTAAAGGATCCCTCCATCACAGGTATGTAGTTTGTGTACTTCCACAAATCATTTCAACAACCAGTTTCTAGAGGTACAGGGGACATTAATCTACATTAATTCCTTTTATACTTACTAATTCTAGTTAAATAAACCATGGAAAACTCAATAACAATTTTAATATAAAATCCAAAAGAATCATGATAATATTTTATCTCAAATTCAAATACCATCTCAACCCATTTTATAGTACAAGTGATACCATAACCCATCACAATTTCAAACATCCTATGAATAGAACTTCTAACATCAAACCATTCAACTGCACCCTTCCATCAAATACCTTATAAAAAGTATCATCGGGTTCTAAAAAAACTACGAAGGATAAGATATTATAAAGATAAAGAATGTAGTTAATGATTTTTCATATAAAATTGAATATCTCATAGACCTGCTAAACAAGAATATAAGGAAACCTCTTATTAAGACAATTCCAACCACAAAAGATAATGTCAACATGATTAAAAAATGGAGTGGAAAACATATCCAATCACCTAATCTGATGAATGTTTAAATTAAAAAAATATGTAAAATTTTTAGTATAATAATTAATATTCTCCCAGCCAGCTAAAAGAAGAAATAAGAAAAAGGTTTAGGAACGATTCTCCAAATATTCCATTGTAAATGTAACAAGGGTAAAAGAAGTAAATTTTTACACCATTCCCTTATAATTAATTGAGTTAAATAAGTTCATATAGGAGAAACTCCCATTATAGATTCAATAGACCTTTGAAAAAGATAAGATAAAAACCCCACCCTTAGAATCCATAAGAAAAATCCGAATATATGAAAAATTCCTTAAGGATATATACACCAAAATGTGGTGTATTTATGGTAATTATAGAATCATTTTTTAGAGACGTCTCCCAACCCTAAGAAAACTATCGATATAATAAAAATTTCCAGATACATGGACATTATCTATTCCATACACTGTCTATTTTTTAAATTTTATTGATGAATTATGTGATATTGCTGCTTCTATAAACATAGTTTTTAATATATTTTTACCTATTTTCATATAGTAAAATTAAATTCTATAGTGGTTTTCCACCTTGAAAATAGATCAGTGGATTTCCTAGAATGTGTTTTGGGTGATGTACTTGTAAAATTCAAATACCAACTATTCCCAGCTAATTTATTTTACTAAACATGGAATAGGAATAGAGTTCATCACCCTCAACAATAATTTTCATGATACAATTCTATAAGGCTAGAAAAAAATAATCAACATACATGAAGGGACAATAACAATGGATCTTGGAGAAATCATGGTCCACTTTAACATCCTCGATGAAAAGAAAAATTTATCAAGAAATCAATAAAATTATGATATCTACCATGATGAAAATATAGGAAAAATTGATTATTCAATTATGATACATAAAATTTTACAATTATGATAACACCTATCATTAGAAAGTACAAGTACAAAAAAATACAAACATTCTAGTTTCCCATTAGAAGACAGTGTAACATCAAATTTCATTTTTTCATTACTAAATGATGAAAAATTAGATATGATTTCTCATAATCAGGGGATTAAAGCCTAAGATGTAAGAAGCCTTAATTAAACATCATCCCTTGAACAACCCCCTTTTTAATAGTTAAAACCACTTTCCTATAATTTAAAGTATGTATACCTCATGGAAGGAGAGCGATTAAGAATTATCATTACCAAAATCCTTAAAATTCCCATGATAAAACCATAAATGTCCTCTTAAAAATAGAATATAAAATCCATATTATAGAGTTTCAATGATATTTTTGGGATAAACCCATAGTCTTCTATCAAAAAGTCTTATTTGAAGGATATTCATGAACCATTAAACAACCTTAGAGAAGACATAATCCCACCTTCATGGAGGTGTTTAAAAAATAAACAGAAAAGATTCTTGATGATGAGATCATCCGTAAAATATTTGTTTCTCAGTGGGCCAACACCATCCAGGTTTTCCAAAATAAAACAAACATTACCATTATCAAGAATGAACAAAATGAACTAATTCTAATGAGGGTGAAAAATAGATAGAGTGTGTGTATATATTACTAAAGCATGAATCAAGTTACACTAAAATATAAATTTACCATACCATTCATCTATAAAATACTAGAAATGATAGTTGGTAAAACACTTTATTTCTTCTAATATGGGTTTTTAGGATAATTCCAGGTACCAATTTCTCAAATTACTAGGAGAATATGCATTATAACGATCTTTTTTGTACCTTTGCTTACAATAGAATGACTTTTGGGCTATGAAACACCCATGTAAATTTAAAATTGTATTGTAAGTATTTTATCATATCATATTGAGGACTTAATAAAGGTATTTCTTAATAAAATTATTTTTAAAGAATTTATTGGATCATTTCTTAGGAAATTTGGAAAACGATTCGAAAACATGTAATGCGAAATATACTATTTCATATTTTAAAAAATTTCATTTCATTATGAAAGAAGGAATAGTTTAAGAAAACATAATTTTCTATTATGTCATTGAGGTAGATATGTCAATATATTAAGTAATAAATGTTTTTCCATATATAATTTTTTTTGAAACATGTTAAATCATTTTTAGGACATGCAAGGTTTTAAAAAATATTTATGAAATAAAATATTAAGATTTATCTCTATATCATTAGATTTCTATTAAAAGAGGTTGAATATGATTATAAAAATTATTTTAGGTACGTGTTTGAATAATTTATGTGAAAACTAATTATATCACTAATAATTTAGCCACCCAACATCGAACAACCTTTTGATCTAGTATGTGATGCATCAAACCAGATATAGAAGGAACCCTATTGAAAATAATTAATAGAAAACATCATGTAACATTATATTATTTCAAGAAATTGGATTCCTCACTAGAAAAATACCCATACACCAGAAACTATTTACTTATTTTTTTTAAATAATAAATTCAAATATTATCTTCTTTTAATTAACATTGTTGTTTTTTCTAATCATGAAGCTCTCAAGTGTCAAATAAAGAAGGATAATTCATATCCAAGACTGGTAAGATGGATTATTATATTATAAGAGATGAATTTGGAAATTAAAGAAAAAATGGAACTAAAAATCAGGTGGTTGGTCAATTGATTTAGCTACCCAGCACTGCTAAAGCATAAATTCATAATCATAACCCACTAAATGACATGATACATAGAGAAAAACTCTATATCATGGTAGTAAAAGTACCATGGTATGTGAAACATGTAAATTTTTCGGTCACATGTTTGGTACCATCACATAATAATTATCATAAAAAAATAAAATTATATTTGACTATAGATTTTATATTTGGAAAGATCTATTGTAATGGAAAATTAAGTATGAAAAAATCATAATAAGGCTCTTTTGTGTAACAAAAGACGAATGAGTGTTTTAAATCCCTTTCTTACTAGCCCATGGAAGCTATTTTTGACCTTATAAAATATACAATAATGTCATATAAAATAAAATTTATTAGCCTGCATTATTTATATATGAAATTGAATTCTGTATGAAAAGAAAAAATGTCAATTTTTTTGTATTATTAGAAAAAGGTAATAAATTAACCAAAAACTAGTTAAATTATATGAAATTATTGTTATATAGTAAATATAATTCATGGGACCATTCACTATGTCATTTGTGAATACTTACATTCTATTAGATATATATTATGTTTTTGAATGTCTGTAATAATTAACCATTATAACTAATAATGCTATATTTTTCAATGATGTTTTCAAGGCTATCATGTTTTATAGGTTTGGAGTACCATGGGACATCATAAGTGACAATGTAACTAACTTTTTAAATTGATGAATAGTGGAATTTGTGAAAAAAAATATGGACCATCATAAAAAATCCACACCATATCATTAGACAATGAATGGACAAACTGGCCAACCAGCCCGTACCAAAGTGGTAAGGGCTCCTGCATGGCATCCATGAGACCCGAGTTCAAAACCGGGTGGAGGCGAATTTCTGTGGTACTGTAGCAGCCCGAACAATTCACCCGATTTGGGCCTTCGGGCCACCGGTTTAGGCCTACGAGTCCCTAGGCCCTTCGGGTCACCAAAGGCCTTCGGGATACAGGGCCTTCAGGTCACGTAAGCCATGGAGTATCCCAGTTCACACAGAACATGCACCAGAAGAGGATCATAGAAAAAGGAGTAGCAGTAACCAGATGCAATGCTAAACGGATTAGAATAATGAGAGGGTATGGCAGCCGCCATCGGGACCAGGCACCGTGCAGGTTTATACGGGGCAATTCTAGCCGATCAGCAATGAAAGGTTTGGAGCTAAGTGATCAATGACGCTGAAAGCTGGGGAGGGGAAATTCAAGTGGTTTGGGCCTACGGGTCATGTATTGGGCATGGTATGCCTCTAGGCCTTCAGGTCATGTATTGCGGGTGTGTTGGGCCTTGTGCCTTGGGCCAACGGGTCATGTACGGGTTTCCCTTCAACCCTTAAGATGGGTATTATCACTAATAAAATAAAAAAGAAGTCCTTCAGGCCATTCGGGAAAAATAGGAAAACTGATGTTTCTAATAAAATAATCAAAGGAATTATTGAAATGACATTGAAACCCAAGAAAATTTACTGAAGAAAAAAGTTCTAAGACACCATAATGGAAAAAATAACCACCTACGAGACACCAATATGAATGAACCCATATAGATTAATTTATTGTAATAAATTCATCCTCTATGTGGAATTAGAATACAATGCCTATGGGATATGAGATAGATGAATCTGGTCCCAGGAAAAGATGGGATGGAGGGTTTATTTTAGTTAGATGAGTTAGTATAAATCAAGAAATAAGAATTTTAAAATTCAATGATTTAAAATGATAAAACAACGATGGCCCGTGATAATATAATTCCACAATGAATCTTCTAACCTAGATATCATGTGATGTTAGAAAACACCCTAATTAAACTATTTTTAGGTATTATTTATTCCAAATAAGATGGAAATTTTATGGTTATTTGTGTATACCATTTTGGTTCTGTGTAGATTTCAATAGATTGCGGAGAAAACCCATCCACAAAAAACAGTTATAGGATAACAAAGTTCCATTGAACATTACCTAAATAACCTATGTAAGAAATTACCCTCATATTCTGCGATTATCAAGGAAAACCCACCAGGTTGTTCCCTTCCTTTACATTTGATTAAATATGTAACTTCCAACTTAAATATACTTAAATGATTAATAAATTTCAATAAATTATGATAACATTATCTATTGATTTTGGGGGAAGAAATCTTGTATAATATGAATTTAAGTTTTTTTATGAATATTGTTTTTTGAGTTGAGATGAAGACATTAAAAAACAATCTAGGAGGCAATATGTATTTTTTTTCCTTACTCCACCCTTCCCTCAATTCCTATTTAAGAATAATTAAACAGGCTTTAACTATCATTTGTATTAACTCTAATTTTTAATCGCACAATAATTTCACAAGATAATATGAATCAACTATATAGAATTCACACTGTGAGAATTTGATCCAAACTATGTAATCAAAATTCACACAATGAATGGAGAACACACATCGTGGAAACTGTGAAATTATACAATTCAGAGTAGAATATGGGAAACCCAACCTAGATCATAGTTTCAATTGGATTATGATTTCATATTCTCTATTTAATTTATTCTCATATTTTAATTATGTTTTTTATCTTTAAAAAACATTCATTTTTTATAATAACGAATTATGATATATGAATGCATGAAATGAAAATATCCACAATTTTTAAATTGGAAAAACTAAAATACATGGGACAATTTTTCTCGTTGAATTGTGTGAAGTTTAATTGATTTCTTACAAGGAAGATCAATGGTTAAGCACCCACAAATGATAATTTTTTTTAATTTCATTGGAATCTAAACAGTGGTAACATGGAATTCCTCTTTAATTTTTGTTGACTTTACATGCTATAGGAAAATTATGTTTTAATTTAAATGGAATTGATAAAAAAATTATTCCTAAATTATATTGATATGAAATTAATTATTTATGTAAAATAATATATTAATATTTTGAAAATTTGACTGTTTTATTATTTTATTATAGGATATAAAAATTGATGGAAAAAGAACTTAGTTGTGTAGAAGTCAGGATGAAAACCATGTCCCATAATGAACTATATGTGAAAGACCAATAACAATGATTAAATGTTAAAAAGGATGAATAATAGGTGAATATACATGAAAATCACAATTCAAATCATGAATATACTATTTATGATGTGAAAGTCGATCATGTTCATGTGGTGATGATTCAAAACATTAGAAAAATTACTATGAGAAGATGACAATGTGTTACAATGCAACACATATACATCATTACATAACACACACTAAAAAGGCATAGACCTTGAAACAATCCCTGATAAATTTTAATTGGTTCTCAACTCTAATGAATTAAGATTTTGAAATCACTATTCACAATTTGAAACAACCTTATTGAAACCTGAGTGGATAGATTTGACGTATCTATGGATGGATGCACTTTTATACCATCATTATGGCCATAATTACTAAAATACCCATTTAATGAGAAATTTTTACATATCAAGGGAAACATATGATTGTAAATTTAAGGCTAATGGGGATTTGTAAGTGTATGAAACGATGCGGAGAGGTACTAGATCTTAAAATTGTGATGGTACTCTTGTTTTTTACATTATTTTTCTTTAATTGTTTTTCAATTCTTGTTATTCCTTCCATTTATTGAATTAAATATACTACACCATCCATGAATTTTTAGTTTTTATGAGTGATCTGGAATGGGGAATGATAGACTGATTTTCATATGTTAGTGTTTTGTGATGAAATACAAAATAACCCTTTATATCATATTCAATGTAGTTTTAATTCTTATTCTCTAGTGTTTAATGTAAAATGTTATTGTGTATGTTTTTGAATTTGTTAATTTATATTTCCTTGTTGATCAATACAAAATATCCCTCTACTCAATTAAGGTCTATATAAGATGGAACATGCTAGGGTTCAGTGGTTAGTGTTAATCGATCACTATCATGTTTGTGTAATTGTGGCTAGAACTATTGTTAATTAGAGAATGAAAACACTCAAGGGGTGATTGTACTAATTAATTAAGACGAACCATAAAAAATGTCTCACACAAATATAGGATGGTTGTCCAATATGATATTTTAGTTAGGTATACTCTGACAATCATCATCTATCCAAGGGAGAATGAGGAAGAAATCATGAAATCGCTCTCATACCAGATTAATAGTAATAGAATACATAAAAATTGGAAATTTATATCATCATTATAATAAGTTCTAGTTGATCCTTACATGATAACCCTTATCATCAATTGTCTTAAATAAATTATTAAAAAAATATTTCTATAATTCTCAAATTATCAACCCGAATAAAAATTCAATTATTTCGAAAATAAAAAAAGTGACCAACCATTTTGCGAACACTCATAATCGTTAGACTACCATAGGTTTAACAACAATACTATACCTAGAAAATTAATTGAATTTGCATGCCCCATGACAAGGTTTGTGTCAATCATCTATTTTTTTATTTTTCCTCGTAGCCTTTACCTACTGACACAACATGCACATTGATGTATATTCTATAACATCATTCTTTATATTGTCCCACTAATAGTGATATCAGGGTTCCATACACATCTTCAATTTTACATGGTTTATAATGAAATCACCACTATGATAATCACATAGAAGATACTTCTTTTTCATTGGATCAGATGGAAAGCATTATAATTTCTAAAATCTCAAAAAAATTATCATAAATGTTGAACTCTAATGATTTTAATTTTATTATAGTATTAACCTTCGCCTATATCTCCACATCACTACTTTGATATTTCTTAATTTTCTCTAGAAGGGATGGTTAAGAAAACATTTTGGAAAGGTAGGATGGTGAACTATTCTTAATTAATTTCTTGTCCACACTTTTCATGTCCCATATGATTGGATCCTTCACATTCTTCATCACAGATAAGGTTTCATTATCTTTCTTACTTAGTGCATCATTCAATTTAATCTCATTCACCAGGGTGTAGGGGATTTAGAAGTCATAATTATTGTTTTTTTCTAACCATCAGCATTGGTTAATATTGAGATTATTTTATATGAATTTATATTTTAGGAACATATGGTCTATTTATTTATCACACATCTCTAAATTGAGATAATTATTACATATCTTAAATGAAAAGATTACCACAACCAACTCTAGTCCATATGTTGGATAATTTGTCTCATGCACCTTTAACTATCCGGAGGTGTAAACATTCATTTTAACAGTCTGTATGAGTATATAACCTACACCCTTCATTGAGGTATCACTATAAATAAAAAATAATGACCCACTTGTGGGTCACATGAGTTAACTTTTAGTGGTTTGTCTCTCATGCATCTCTCTGAATATTTCTTAGTATTCATCTATCTAGACATCCTTTAGTCCCTTCCAAGTAAGACTTGTTAGTGGGTTTTAAAATCATGATATGTTTCTCACAAATCACTAATAGTACATTGAAAATCCATGGAAAATATATATTAATTTAACATATGTTTTTTTATTCTATTCCTTAATCAAATTAGTCTTTGAAAGGACCAAAAATAACCCTTTACGTATGATAATATTCCCTAAGAATGATACTTACTCCATCCAAAACACAAATTTACTATATTTTCCATATAACATATTCTTTTACAATTTATTCATCACACTAGTAAAAAGATCCTCATGTATCTCCTTTAATTTAGATTATATAATTCTATCATCTATAAATACTACAACAATTTTTCAAGGAAACCTCTAAATATAATATTCATTAAGTCTAGGAAGGCCACTTGAGTATTTTTTAGTCCCAAAGACATCACTATGAACTCTTAGTTCATGTACCTTATACAAAAGACAGTCTCAAGAATCCCCTACATCACATTTATCTTATGATATCCCAATTAAAGGTCCACTTTAGAGAAGTATTTATCTTCACACAACTCAACAAACAAGTCATCAATCTATGGAAGAGGATACTTATTATTTATCTAGATCTTGTTGACTTCAAGATAATCAATACATTTATGCATAAACCTGTCCTTATTCGTGATTAATAGAACCCAGAGACCCCATGGCGATGCATAAGGGAAAATTAAACCCTTTTATAGATTCTCTTATAGTTTCATATTTAGTTCTTATTGTTTAATTGGGGCTATACTATAAGGAATCATAGTTATTAGTAAAGATCTTGGTATAAGTTCAAATGATAAATCAACCTATTTATCAAGAGGAAGACCATGATACTATTAATTAAATACATCTTCATATAACTTTAAAATGTTAATTTTCCTAAAAGTGGGTTTTTTTATTTGATCCATATATTCCTACTTACAAGGAAAAAACTTCCATGATTGTGATGATGATTCAAAATGTTTTTTATTCTCCTCCACAAAGATGAATAGAGTTGGAGGATGATTCAAGATATAGAAAGTAATTTATTTCGTTAAATAATTCATATGTGATTTATATAAATATATTAAATATATTTATAGATAAAATTTAAATTCTATTATATGATGTATAAAGAGGGTTTATATAAGATCCATTCCATATTTATTTACCACAAATGATTTATATACATTAAATACAATAATTCAACCATTTTTTTATCATTGTCAATAAATAAGCCTTTTTGATTTTTGATGATGTTTGAATTGTTATTCTAAACATACAAGATGTTAATGGATGTGTAGAACGAGAATAAAATAGTATATTTGAAGGACCCTGGGACACCCTGAGAGGGGAAAGGTGAATCATGGTGACAACTATTTCTTTTAATGTGATGGTTCTTGTTCCCGCGTTGGTAGGAACTTGTTAAACCAGTATGATGAATATGATCCGAAAGCAATCATTCACATGCACAGAGAAGACACATCACTTTTTACTTGGTTCAACAGTAAGGGCTACGTCTAAGGAGCATATGCCGACAGTTTTTCAGTCGTATCTAATTCCAATAAACTTCACTAGATGTGGATTACAAAGGTTTGGGAACAATCACTATGTCCCAGGCTCACTGCCTTTACAATTATTTAGGGATAGCTCACTGCGTCCCTCAGGTCACTCCTATTGAATCCCCCTGGCTCACAGCTGTTGCTGAAGTCCCGTTCAGTTTATAGATGTGAAGGTCTCTTTATCATTGCTAAATGAATGCATCCTATATTGTGTGTAGATGCTCTATTGAAATCTTACCTTCACCCGTAAACTAATCTCCCTTTGCACCTAAGGTATCAGGCAATTTCCCAGCTTTCGTGCAGGTCCAAGACAACTAGTAGGCTTCAACAATACCTAGCATGCATGTCCATGCCCGACACGCAAGTTTCAAGGATGACGCACAAGTTGTAACAGGCACACAAGTCCACCTCCAACACTTTCGCACCTTAACCTTATTTAATACAAAACTTGCGCAACTGAACATATTTTCAACCCAAACCGATTTTGAAACACAAAGGAAACATGCCGCGCAACTTCAATTATGGTGCACAACTATCATCAAACTACCAGCGCTACTCCTAGTCGAGCAGCAAACAACTGCAGCACTGCTCCGCCTTGGGTGACCCACCAACCCTTGCACGACTTCAACACCTACGCGATGGGAGATCTGAAATTTATCTAAGTCCAAACATCTTTAAAAATGAGGGGGGGGGGGGGTGGTCATCTATTTATAGGCAAAAAGGATACCCTGCGCGGTGGCGCGCAAGCCTCCTCTCAGCACGCAAGATCCGGTTCACAACACTATCTACCCTAGCCTCTGTCGCAAAACTCACCTGCATGACCAAACCAATACTTGTGTGACCCTCTTTCCTTTCCCATATTTTGAAGATCTGATCACGAAAATCATCTGGTGCGCAACTTTTCAAACCTCCTAGGTACTGGCGCGCAAGTCACATCATGGAGTGCATGTCACTTGCACGAGTAGCCCAAAACCGGCGTGACTCTTATCCCATTTCAACTTTTCCATGTTCTGATCTTGAAAAACATATGGCACGCAAGTTTCATTTCCAAAAACACTTTACTCCATTTGTGGATTTTTAGGGAAATTTTTTTGGCAAACACTAGAAAATGGTGCCACCTTCAATACTGTAATCTGGTTGATCTATATGAGCACTTTCTTGGCACACATTATGAACTTCCTTTGAGGATTGACAACAAACACAAACCATACTCCAATTCATGCAAATATGACCATGGTTATAACAATATTCTCTTTTAATAAATTAATCACTAGTATACCTTTAAAAACATCAAAGTATGGATCGACCTATGCATTAAACAGACCATAAATCACTCATATTTATTATATTGAAAGAATTCCATAAACTATCTTGACAAAAACAACAAGGAAACCAAAAACACTTATCTTAGTGATTTTTTTCATAGTCTCTATATTTCATACATTTTAAACATCAAAAAATCCAAAAAATTATTTATTTGTACATTCTTGACATCAATCACATCAGTGGGATTCTTCATCATAGTTCAACATGAATTAGGTTTATATCAATCCATTCCATACCTATAACATTTCATTTACACCTAGAGACAGTTCCTAAGTAACTTATTTCATCACTTTTTACATGTGGGGTATTGGATTTTCTTATTTCCATTAATTGTACTGGGATATTCCCTCGAGATAAACTCAATTATTAATTTTTATCTCTAGTACCATTAGACTACTAAGTACTAACCATTCCATTACCAAGGTTTAAGAAACATTAGACAACATATTGATATCCTTAAATTTCTTGAGTTCCCAAATAGATTTCTAGAGTCATTTTTAACCCAGTAAAGAAGCAGTTGATTTTTCTTTCGGTGTAGATGATAAAACCATAGTCATATCTTTCAATCCTTATAATGTTTTCCTCATAAGAAGCTATTGATTCATTCTCATATTAATTGAGTTAATGTAAA
This sequence comes from Viscum album, assembly GCA_963277665.1. NCBI lineage: Eukaryota > Viridiplantae > Streptophyta > Magnoliopsida > Santalales > Viscaceae > Viscum > Viscum album. Next base: position 405,343,982 of record OY728142.1, read on the forward strand.
TCACTATCCATTGTAGGTCTTATATTACGAAATAATTAATGATAAATAAGTTCTATAATTTATCCGAGTCCATATATTCTTCGTTTTTCATTGGATTCATATTCTTGATCAGTGTAAACCAAATATCAACTTCTACCTCAAGATGGTAAACATAAAATATTGAATTATCTTACATAGATAATTAAATAACTAATAATAACTTATCAATTGACATAATCCATTTTTCTATGATTTTGGATCTTAAGATCCAATAAAAGTTGTAGTACTCTGTCACATGAAAGACTCAACTGCAAATTGATCTCTTAGATTGCATTCCACATCATATAAGATATTGTTATTAACTTTATATAATAGTACTATAACTTCTAAGAGGTTATTATCTCCTACTACAACAATATTAATAATTTTTTTAGTCATGCAATTACATTTCAAATTTCACTTGTAATTTAATTAATTCCTCAAACATCAAGCCATTTTAAAATATAAAGGATAGTTTTAGATGGGAATAATTTTCATAATAAATGTGTTAAAGGTAAACCATACTTTTAAAAAATTAACTCATAATATATTGGAAGAACCTAACATATTAATCACTATGTTTTCAATCTATGTTCTATATAGTTATTGTTTTATTAGGTTTTCTAACATAATTAAGTTCTATTAAAAATTTCTGTTCGAATCCTTCATAATAGTTTGAAAAGAGACTTTGAATTTCAATAGAATATCACCTAAGTGTGTTAAACCTGGTGTGAATTTAGGAATCTTTTTCATGCACCTTGTGATTATTGAGTTAATACCAAATCCACACATTTGTGTTTATTACTAGTAACACCATGTGATTTTATTTTATATTTCTTTTCAAATAATTTTTTTTCAAAAACAGTTGATACACGCAACCCCGAGTATAAATGAACCATAATGTTTCAAAACATTATTCCTTATTTGTTAAATTGGTGGGTATGAATAGTGATAACATAATTACGATTTTTTTTGTTACAAATAATTTTTTTGGTTATCAATTGATTAGAATAAAAAATCATTTGATAATAATGGATATGTTTTTCTAAATTTTTTTTTTCACATAGTGTGTTTTTATCTTAATAAATTAAATTAATTATTATTATTGAATTATTTTAATGAAATTGACATATTATACATTAATTTTTTTTAAATTAATAAAATGTGTTCTAGTAATGCCAAAATAATATAAATTCATTTTTATGCATTAAAATATATTCGTCTACAAAAATTATTCATTTTATTGTGTACTAATTTTGAAATGAATTCATTACACATATATAAATTGGATCATGGAATATTAATTTCATATTTTTAATTTTTAAGATCAAATATAGTAAATTCTTACGTTATATAAATTTTTTCAATATGAATAGTGAGCAATGTATATTTGGGTCACCCTGATAAGTGTAAAAAAGGTAATATTGTGTTAAAATATTGTGATAATGCTTTAATGTTTATTTAATAGTTGTATTAAACGTATTAGATGATTTTATTTCAGATATTTTCATACAAGAATCAAATAAATGTTCAGTTTGATACATATTATTTGATTATGGCCATTATAATAATTTAATAGAAAAATAAATACAAAATGTCACACTCATGACTTTAATAACTCTAAAATTCAACATAAGTATAAAAAAGGATAAGTTTTGTTCTAAATATTTATTTGTAATAAATATTAATATTTTATTATGGTAAATTAATTTCAATTTTTAATAATTATGTAATTACCATAAATTCCTACACAACACCAAAACAATATTTATTTAATTAAAATAATAAAATAAATAATTATAAAAATATTAAAATTAAAACCATTTGGTCAAATGTTAGTGTTAAATGAATTTTATTAATGAATATTACATATTATAGTTCTGTTAAAAGTTTTTTTTAATTCCATTAATGACCTTTTGTATTAATATTCAAATTAATTGAATAGTGTCAAAAATGATATTAATTACATTTTATGGAAATAGTAATTTATTAAATTATTTAAAAATAACAAAAATCTTTAAATTGGACAATTTGAATAATATATAATATCTATATTCATCACATATCCATTTATGCTTCAATTTTTACCGTAAAAGTACAATTATAACCCTTAAATATTGAAAAAGTTGTTACTATAGTTAAAGGTAAAATTTGTTAACCAATGGGTTAATCAAAAGGATAAGGTTTAAAATGAAACCAAATTATGTATAAATTTAAAAATATGATTATATTTATACCCTATAACTTTATTTATTTATTTAATTTTAATATGGAATCATTTTTCTTGATGATGAATCAATTATAATTTAATATTTTTGTAATTCCAAGAGTGTCCCTCCCCTAATTTATAAAAAGGCATTTCATATGCTTTCTTCCTCAAAATTTTGGAGAGTTATAGCTCATCCATTCCCTACCATAATTCATCAATTGATTCTTTCGCCACATAAAATAGCTTCTGGTCATTCAAAAGGACAATCCCTTCATGGCTTCATGTATAATCCAAGAGAGGGTCCTCCATGAAGAGTTATAACTATTAACAAAGCATTTTAAATATTTTATTTCTTCTTAAATATTTTGTAAATATGTACTATAAATTATTAAATAATTAATTGAGTATATTAATTATATTATATTTTTATTATGATGTATAAACAAAAATTTTACACCTTATTTCCAACCTATAGAAATCAAAAACACGAGTCCTGCATATGTACAACTTATAGTATGCACATAACAATGTAATTCAATTTTCATAACTACATTAATTTAATGGTTATAAGGATAGATTTAAAATGTATATAAAGGTTTTTTTATTTATGATATTATTATTATTATGGAAATTGAATTTTTATATACCCTTCTTTCATTTCATTTATCGAAAAATGGAAGTAACCTTCATGTGTACATACGACAAACCGTCTTAATGAACAGTGTATTTCATTTTTTTATTTCTACATTTTATGGATGGATCAAAATGTATATATAAAATGAAAATATTTTATATTCATATAATATTTAATATTCTATATATTATATAATAATGATCAGAGTATACAAACAGAGTCTTTCAAATAAAACATACTTGATAAATGAAACAGTTATCACCTAGAACAGTGATTTTAATAAATAATAACTAATAATGTTGTGATAAAACGATATATTAAAATAATTTATGTTATGAAATATATTATTATGGTAATTTAATAAATTTATAACAAATATATATTTTTCACACTTGAGTATCTAAGATATACGAAGAAAGATGATACTTGAGGTAAGGGTTTTATGTTATAATCTTAATGTTTATCGTGAATGTTTATGAATATGTTCTAATGATGAAATTTTATTCTATACCACTAAATAAAGTCATAAATTTTTTATACAATGATTATTAAATAAATTATATGTTTAAAATTCATATTTCTTATCTTATATACTAATAGAAGGAATGAATATTTTTAAGAAAAATCATCTTTATTTCCCACTTTAGTCGAAAATCACTTTTTCTACAATGTCAATGTTTTTAAAAATGATTCCAAGAAAGTTTTTAATATTTTCCTATTATTTTATAATTCATTTTTACCCATTATTTACTTTATAAAAAAATTTGTTTCATTTTCTGAATGATGTTATTTTTTATTTTTTTACATAAGTATAAAATAAATGTTTAATTTTAACATATAAAGAAAAAAAATTCCCCACATTCATGAAAAATAACTGATATTAGGATTTATTTATGTGTTTCAATGTTTCATTTCAAATAAAATACTTTCTTTAATATTTGGACTTTTTTTATATTTTAAATAAGTGAGTTCAAAGAGAGAAGGTCATTTTCCTACAAAAATGTTCCAATTGATATTTTAATCTATAATGATATTTTTTGAATATATATAGTGTTTTATAGGTATTTGAACCCTTAATATTGTATTTATTATCTATTTTGATGATTTATTATTAAGATAGAACTATTTTTATGAAACACATTCCATTTCCTCAGGTAATGTAATGACAAATTGTTGATAAATTTATGAAACACATTTTTTCCTCGGTTATTCCACGATGAAAATTTTATGAAACCCATTTATTTTTCATGGGTTAATTTAGATTAATGTTTTATGATCATATATCACACGTCCTTATGAATTTAATTATGTGATGGGTGGGAAGAAAATTATATAACCCTCTAATGAATTGGGTAATGATAAATATCTCATTAGATAAAAATGACCAAAATAGGGTGTGATCCTAGTTCAGTAAGGGTCCCTATCCATGATGATAATATTGGAAGTGAACGACTTCTAATATTATTGTATGTTTAGTGAACCTAATCCACTATGATTATTTTTTATGTGATCCTTGGCTACTAAAGAAATGATTTTGTTTTATTATGTGTATTCCAAAAATCTATGTCTTATGTCAATGTTATGATCTCATGGATCATTTTATTTGATTCATTTAGAATTCGTGAATTATGAACTACTAAGGTTTATTTCATGACTCAAGATTACGATATATTATCTAGAGGTTGTTCTTTTAAAATCATGAACTCATGTTCTCATACCCCTATTATTATTTTATGCTTATATGAGCATTGACATCTTCCATGTTTAGCCTTAGTGAGAATCTGAGATCAACCTCTCATATCTTTCCCTTCAACAAGATATGAAGGATATTTTTAAGAATTCATTATATAATAAAGGTGAAACTTGTGACGGATTAATTTGTAGATAATATTGATCAAATATAAATAATATTTTTTATAAATTTATGATTCTTATGGCACTAGACCTACAAGATTATGGTGCGAATTGTTATATAATATATAAATATTCATATAATATGATGTGATATCTATGTATAAAAATTAGGGGTTATAGAAGTTATTATCGGATAAAGTATTAGTTAGACATTAGAAACTAGGAAGATAAAATGTTAGTGACCACCAATTAGATAATCATACGTATAGAATAATTTCATAATATATGGAAATGAAATGGGTTAATTTATTATAGAAATATGTTTCTATAGAAGATACAAGTGTATGTGGTTTTATAATAGATTCATCTATGAGTAATAACCCTAAAAGTGTTGGTTGAGTATGGTTCATGGTGAGTGTACCCATATCGCAGACCATATTCGACACACCCTTGGGATATTCTTATGTTAATTCACATTTCATTACGATCCATTATGATTTATGTGAATAGATTTTGGCCAAGAATGACCTAGTATAAACAAAATGTTTCATAGGCTAAAAAGATGGAATCTTATTGAGACATCATATAATTTATTTTTATAGATTATGTGGTATATAAATTTTTTATTATGATTCACACTATGATTTTAGATATTAGAAAACAGATGGAACCCAGCAGAACCTTATTAATACTAAATGGGAAAGAGAATACAATTATTTTATCCGGAGAAACAAAATGTTATAGGAGATGGAATGAAAAATATAATTTATATGAATATGTAATTTTCACAATATATGAATCATGTTGAGATGCCAATTGAGAAATGGGGGGAAAACATTCTATTGAGTCCTTCATGAGGTAACATGCACTTCATCATAGAGAGTCTAATGATATACTTTTTTCTATGAAATGGATCAGTTCCAAAGAAAATAAATTTTATATTCTTCGATGTTAAGAACATAAAATATTTATTTTAGTTGTATATCATTTATAAGAAGAATGTAAAAAATGGTGTAAACCTATCAAGAACACGAATCAATGGGAATAAATTAACTACATGGAGTGGATTGAGTATTATAGATTATTTTTCAAAAATTAATTTTTTTATATGCTTAATGTAAAAATAGAAAAGGGATTACTTGATCTAATGGATAAGGATGAATAATTTGTTTGTACCTGTGAGGAAAATTTTATGAGACTTGTGAGGTGAACATCAGGTATTATAATCCAACATGAAAAATAATATTGATTGATTATTTAAAGGATTAAAACCAATTCTCTAAATGGATTTATCCACAAGGGAAAACTGTATCTATGATGATATTATTTGATGCGATATTATGGTGGAAATGGAGATTAGAGTTACCAATACATATCATAGTTTTGATAATAATATAAAGATGTCACTTATGAAAATTTTAAAAACTATAGAGACTAAGATATGAATTCCCTAATATACGTGGTGTAATAGGAAACACGGTGTAAATTTTCATAAGAGTACTAGTAAATGTTTTATGTTTGGAATGGAATTTCATCAAAAAATAAAATTTTGACATGATGAGTAGAATAATATTTATAATATTGGAGAGAAAAAACTAATGAATTCAAAAACCACACTACATTGTTTCAAATTAAAGAAGTATGGACATTATTCTAACTAGTTCTCAAATCCGAAGGTTAAGGAAAATGATCAAAATAAATAACCTATTAATCCTAGAGAAAATGGGAAATAACATGTGATCACTATTACTAATTTGGAGTATGATAATGAAGTGGTTAAAGGTACACATACCATATACTCTTAAACATCTAATATCATATTTGATTCTAGATATACCCACTCACTTGTAAATAAATTTTTTTCTGAGGGTATCACAGTTCAACCTCAATGATTAGATGTTTATTTTTTTAGTGAAAATACATAATGGTACAATGATTGAATATCAAGTTCATGATTATTCCCTAATTGATGTTTGTGGGAATATGATTCTTGGAAATGTTTTTATTCACTCTCTCTTGTTAAATATGATATTATATTGGGCATGTATTGATTTTATTTAGTAAATCCAACATAAATTTACAAAGAATATAATTAGTGTTTAATATTTTGATCTAAACTATGACATTCTGTCGACATAAAGATAAATTTTAACATCTCATTGAATTTCAATATATTATATGGGTATTGATTCTTGTTGATTAGAGGTTTTTATCATAAATGGTTGGGGATAAAATCAAAATCAAAGATATGCATATTGTATTGGTTTTTGTTATTGTTTTCCAAAATAAAAGATTCCTTATTTCCACCAAATAGTGTTGTTGAGTTTTCAATACTTCTCCAACCTAGTGTTACACCTATTTCAAAGACACTATATATAACAGTCCCTTTTTTATTATAGTAATTCAAGAAACCACTTCAAGAGATTCTTGATATAGGATTCCTTCATCCATGTGAGTCACCCTTAGGTGAACCTATTCTTTTCTATTAAAAATAAGGATGGATCTATATGACTCTTAATTTATTATGAGAAATTGAATAGTATCACAATCAAGAATAAGTGTCCTCATGCATGTATTAATCATTTTTTCATTCAATTAAAGGGAGCTCAATATTATTCCATGATTTATTTTTGATCTTTATATTATCAGTTGAGGGTAAAAGGTGAATACATACCCAAGGCAACCTATTGAATGAGGTATAGACACTAGAAATTTATAGAGATTCCATATTTTATTACCAATTACCCTACTATCTTAATGGATTTTATTAATAGATTCATTTAAGATTACAATGATCAGTTTTTTATAGTATCCATATAATATATTATTATATATTCAAATTTTGAAGAAGATAATGAAGATAACTTGAGGATTTTATTAAATATTCTAAGGTTGGAGAAATTGTTTGAAAAATTAAAAAAAATGTTAATTTTGGTAATAAAAAGTTTAATTGTTGGGTTATATAATCTCAATCAAGGGTATATAGGTGGATCCACCGAAGGAAAATGTTATTAAATATCAGCCTAGACCAACCACTATAACAGAGATATATAGTTTTCTTGTATTGTAGGTATATTATTAGATCACTGTAGAAAATTTATCACAAATTTCTAATCCACTCACAATGTTAACTTACATGGTATTAAAGTGTGTTTAGATAGATTAATGTGATGAAAATTTCAAGGAGCGATTGGGAATATTAGTCTGCACACCCATTATTACACATAACAATAAAACAAAATGGTTCATAATTTATAGTGATTCAAAAAATAAGGGACTAGGATGCATCCTCAAGAAGAATGATATGGTTATTGATTATTTTATATAATAGTTTATGGTTCCATGGAAAAATTACCCATCTCATGATCTAGAGTTAGATGTGGTAAATTTTTCATAATTTATGGAGGTATTAACATTATAGAGAAATTTTTGATATATATATTTATAATAAAGGTTTAAATTATATATACACATAAAAAATTTGAATATTCCACATAGAATATGGTTAGATTTCTTTAAATATTATTAATGATCATTACATTACCACCCTAGAAAGAGAACAAGGTAGTTGATGCATTGAGTCGAAAGATCAAGCTAGGTTATCTATGGTGATTAACACCAAGGATCAAGTATTTATATATTTTTAATGGATTAATCACAATAACATGAAGTAAGGGGAGAAATCATATTGATCTCAAACAAGTGTCCAACCATATATCTATGTATTGATTAAATAGGTGTAGAAGAAATATATTGAGATATAGAATAAGGGGATATATGTTCTAGAGTATAACCTTGATTATTATGTAATGATAAGGTTTAGGAATCAAGTAATCATCCCATAAATACTAGAATTTAAGAAGGAGCTATTGGATGAATCCCATAGTTCACCATTCTCTATTCATGCTAGAAGTAAGATGATGTATATGGATCTAAAAGAGTAGTTTGGGTTGGACATCATGAAAAGTGACATTAAAATTATGTATCTTAATGCTTGTAACGATATCATGTTAAGGATATGGAAAAGAAATTTATCTTGGTAAATTACAACCATTACTCGTACCATAATGAAAATTGGAAAACATCACCATGGATTTTTTCATCGTACACCCCAAAATGTTGAAATTCCATAATGTTATTTCAATTCATGTTGATCACCATAGAAACCTGTAAAACTTCATTTATATAAGATAATATTTATATCCTCACTAGATTAATAGATTATATATAATGTTGGTTATACGATTTCATATAGAACCACATTCTATTATATCTGATCGAGATATGAGGTTTACCCCAATGTTTTGACGATGAATTCACCAGTATATGGATATAGAGTTGATTTTTAATACCTCTTGTCATCATTTGATATATGGTTACTTTGAGTGGTATATCCCAACCATAGACGATATGTTGAGGTGTTTTTATATGTATTTAAAAGGTTTTTGTGATGAACAGCTTCCTCCAGACGTTTTTTCCTACAACAACAACCAACACATGAGAATTAATAAAAATCCTTATCAATCCATATATGATAAGAAGTGTAGAACTAAAATTTATTTGGATGAATTTGTTGAATTAAATCTATCCAAAATTGAGATATTTGATGAAATTGTAGGAAATTTTATATTTATCTAGTAGTACATCTAGGAAGATCGGTTTCAATAAAAATTTTATGTTAATAATAATCAGTGAAATATGGATTTCAAAGATAGTGAAAATGCATTTATGAAAACATCACCATTAAATATGATAATGATAATTGTATGGAGTGAAATATGATCCATTGGTATATTTCCCATTTTAGAATCTTGATTGAGTAGGTATAGTAGTTTATTTCTTAGCTCTTCCACAAAACCTCTCTCAATTTCATGACGTGTTCCATGAATCTTGCATTAGTAAGTATGTAAGATCCCAACCCTTTTCAGAGATCTATCAGGCATGATTCCAGTAAATTTTTTTACTTACATATAATTAATGGGAGTAATGGATTGGGGTGAATTTGGTTGAACTATAAGAAAATATTTGAAAAAGATCTTGTGCATGGTTGGCATAGGGTTTGAACAAACCATGTAGCTACCTTAGATAAATCATTCCATCTATAGTCTTTGACACAATCATTTCAGAAAGGTTAAGGAACGGTTTGAGAGGGTATGTGAGGTGGTCCTACGAAGTTCCCCTTGAAGTATTTTCTAACAGATGGTTAGCCTACAGTTTGTCTAACCGTGAGACTAAACCATGGGAGGGGTGACAATGAGATCCTAAAATTGTGGATCTCACTTGTTTCCAACTATTAGTGTACAACTTATCCTCTTATGAGGCCTTAAATTGGGAGTTTACTTTCATAAAGATAAAAAATTGTTCTCCCATCGACTCATAGGGATTCCAAGGCCTATGAACACCGTTATTCGAGATCGAAATACCAAATTGAAGAACCTCTCTTATCTCGTTAAGTGGATTTCATCCTAATGCTTCTCCCATTATTTCATCTACCCTTACATGATCTTTTCATGGAAAATTCCTTCTGTTTACATAGATCTAAACCTATGTGGTGAGATATAGATATAGGATTTTAGATCTATAAATAGATTTATGTGATCTTGATGTCTTTTATATAGATTTTGATTTGGGGATCTGGTTTCAGAACATTTATCAACGTCGTTGTACTGCTCGGATTTTAGGGATTTCCATTATGAAAACATATATCAAAAAATAGAAGTAGGTGGTCTAAATATAATTCCCATATTCATGGATTTGATATGTGTATAAAAAATTGTTGAATTTCTAGCACCATTTAGCAATTTATTTTCCTAAATTGGGTTAATTATATTAACCAAATGGGTTATCTAATTTTTTTTAAATAGGTGGTTAATTGGGGATTTAATAATGAGACTAAGGGTATTACCTATTAGATAATTAATTTGTGGAAATTTTTTATAATAGATATCATTTTTAATCAAGATACCCAATTGGGAAATTAATTATGAAATATCGAATTGGATATGATGAGAAAATTAATTATGAATTAATTATATTCTTTGTGATTATGATCTAGAAAATTAATTATTAGATTAATTAAGATGAGTTTATATTTAGAATGAGATAATTAATTCTATAAAATTAATTATGGTATATGATTTGTGATTTTGTTTAATTAATTAATGAGATTTTGGAATTTAGCTAATTCCTTTGTTAACTGATGGATTTTATGTATTTAACTAAATGTTAAATTAATAAAGTAATTGATGTGGATAATTATTTTATGAAGTTATTATGGGATTATGAATGACAACATGGTTCTTATAATTAGGTAAGTAAAAATGGTAACATGAACATCAAACATCTTAGAAAGATAATGGGAACATGGTCATTCTAATGTGAACTAAACATGATAACATGGTCAATATAATTATGAGTAAAGAGAATGGGAACCTGGTAATTCTATTGAGGGGTAAGCATGGTAACATGGTCATCTTACTTAAAATTTTGATATTGGTAATATTGGAAATGTGGCTTATAAATGTGAAATTAAATAATAGAAATAATATCACTTTGAGTTATGGCCTCCCATGAGAATAATCGAACTCCATCGTGAGTCGAATTAGGTACTATGATATCATAGAACCTTGAATAATTTGAGCATCAGTTAGAAGTATGTATTAAGATATCATAATAACTAGGAGACACTTCATGATATAGTACAATAGGAAGTTAGTATTGAGGTATAAGTATCCTTGGGAACCTGAGAGTAAATATAGTTATATAAGAATAAATGAAAATGTTATAAACTATTTACTATTTTATTGTACATAATTCCTTATAAAATTTCATGCACTATCATTTGACTGGAATTATTTTAGACACCATTGGTGGTGGCCAACAGAGTTTTACTCACACCATATTTTTTCTTCCTGATCGACACCTGAATAGATTACACTACTATAAGACTGAATAGGGGAAAAGACCTTGGGATAGGTGGCTGATTGGGGATGGAGATTGGAAGAGGGAACTAGAAATGGTTTAGAAACAACTTAGGGATTCGTAGTGTCTTTATTTTTAGTTTCATATTGGACACATGACACTTATAGCAGCTTAGAATATTTTCCCTTTCAGTTGAGTATTGTATTTCTTATTTCAATATCTTGTGACAAGAGTATTTTTCTTGTTATATATACTTCTCATTTTGTTTATTTATTTCCGCTGGCATTTTAATTTGATAAATTATTGTTTATTCTTCCCATATAACATACTAGACCCTCACTGCAAGTCAGAAGCCACTAGCATACAGGCAGGCACACATGAGGTCATCTGACCAACCAACTCAGGGCCCTGATGTGTGGAACCCATGTCAGGATGTTATAAAGTGGTATCTGAGGTCTAGTGTTCTTTCTATTTTTTTTTTACTATTTTGGTAAAGTTAGAAATAATTCTTGGAAGATTCAGGGATTGGTAATGAGATCATTCATGGGATTTGTAAACCCATGTACTGGGGAAAACTCATGTACTCCGGGTGGGATTATTGTTATTGTTGTTTTCTGTTACCGATGAATATTATTTGTCCTTGGGTGACACACTTTTTGTGTGATGTTATTATTGTTTTTGAGAATTTTTAGTATGTATTAGTGGACTAGAAAGTTATGATAGTTGATTTTACGTTCATCATTTTAGAAACATAGGGTAATTGTGGCATGTATCATTTTAGGCCTGCATTGGGAAATGAGTAATGGGTAACTTTTTGAACTTTCTATATTTCTTTATCGTGAGATTATAATAAAAAAATGGTCCCTAACATGAATTGAGAAATATTTAAAATTGATGAATAATGAGAATAAATGGGTCTATAAATGAGAAACTTGAATTATGATAGTGTTTTACCCTTATTAAACCGAACCTATGGGTATAATAGTTAAAGGTAGTGATAACACCTCAGTTTTCACTTTTTCACAAGGGGGAGGCTTGTTGTGATTTATTCCTCTTACGTAAAAATTATAACATTTTTTTATGAGACTTGAGATGTGTGTTTGGATTTTTAGAGAGTATGAATCTATGAATATTATTGAGGGGATGACTGAGGAATGTGCATAGGAATGTTTTTTCTATTAGGGATCCTTAGGCACCGATCATGCTAGTTTAATATGAAGGAGAGAAATTTTGAGTTAACTTCACCTGCTTCTTAAAATTCATTGAAAGAGACATTGGGAAGGTTGTGAAATGTATTTATAAGTTAACAAGGGAGTTTAATTTTCAACACCCTATAACATTTATTAGAGAGGGTGGACCTATGAGAGATGAATTATGGGTTGAGACAAAAGAGACTATACTGGAACATTTTGAGACCCCAGATCATAGGCGGGTCTAGTATGCTACATATATGCTATAGGGATTAGAAAATAACTGGTGGGATATTCTGGAAAGAATAAGAAAAAGTGATGGTATGTTATGGAAGGACTCTTTTTAGAGGTTCTTGGAACACTTTTATACAGAGACACTAAGGAAAGAGAAATCTATCAAGTTTATGAATCTGAGATAGGTGAATGTGTCCGTGATGGACTATTCTAGACTCTACATAGATATGCAACATGTTTCTCTATCTTTAGCAGGAGATGAGGATGCTACAATGAAATGTTTTTAGAATGGACTTAAGTGTGAGATTATGTCCCAAGTTAATATCTTCAGGCTGAAGGATTTATGGATGTGGTGGATCAATCTCTCATTGTTGAAGGGAACCTAAGGGAGGATTCCAGTGCTGGATGTGTAGTTGTTACTGGATGAACATGAGGTGTGACTTCCAAGAGCACGAAGCACTGTAATGACAACATTAGACAAGGAAGTGAGAGACAGTGTACATAGATAGGAGGGTCAGTTGGACTGGACCTTATTAGGGTGATCTATCATTAGTGTGGTTGTCCAGAACACTATCTCCAATAGTATTCAAAGAAACTAGTAAATTGTTGATCTTGCAGCAAGGTCAGACATCTATAGATGTTATGCAGGTCATAATAATAGATAGGAACAAAAGGAGTAGCATGAAAGAGTTAGAGTATTGGAATAGGATCTTCTACACTATATTGAGATGTCATTTGGAGTACTAATAGACAATGTGGTAGATGTAGTTGGTGTGGTGTTTTTGTGTCGGAGGTCCCACATTAGTAGAGTGGTGCTATTTAGTGGAGTTAGATAGCATCACATTGAAGAGTGGAAACCTAGTTACATGGTGTATATCTTATACATGTAGATAGAGAGCCTAGAACATCGATAGTGAGAGGGTATATTATAGTATATTCTACTTTATATAGTATTGTGGTTGATAATTGAGCCTGTATTTCTGTTATTTCTACAAAAAATGTTGATGCTTTAACCCTGGCGGTGGAGTTTATTATTGGGTTAATGACTATAGATAAATAGTTGGGAGTATGGTCTAGTGATATATTTATTTTAAAGGTATATTCACTAAATATAGGGGAATATTATTTTTTATGAGATCCTTATGTTCTTGATATGAAAGGTTTTGACTTATTATGGGTATGGACTAGCAAGTCACATACTGATCCCTCATCAATTGTTACCATAGGAGTGTTATCTTTATATATCATAAGGGTTACCAGAATATTCATCATGGAGAGTGGGATATCTAGGAAGTATTAGTAGATATATTTACTTAGAAACTGGGAGAAATTGTAGTCCAAGTTTCTCGCTTAATGCTTGATGATGTTGGTTTTAGGCATGATATCCTTCCGCCAGTAGTGGAACTGTTTCAGGATGTCATTATCAAAGACATCTTATGGCTACCACCTAAGAGAGATGTGGAATTAACTATTGATATAATGTTGGGGGATGATCCATTATCTATTCCACCGTATATAATTTCACCAACATTTCTTCAGGATATCAAGTCTCAATTGGAAGATTTTGAGGATAAGTGATTTATCCATCTCAGTATATTTCCTTAGGGATCGCCTATTTTGTTCACAAAGAAGGCTGACATGATTTTATGCTTCTGTGTCAATTACTAGTGGTTTAATAAAATGAATATGATGAATTGATATCATGTTCCATATATTGATGATCTATTTGAAAAATTGAAGGGATCTTTGTTGTTCTCAAATATTGATTTCAAATCAGGGTATCATTAGTTGAGAGTATGGAATTTTAATATAATGAGGACTACTTTCAGAATAAGGTATGACCTTTATGAGTTTTTCATAATGCCATTTGGGTTGAATAATGCACCAATACTATTTATGGCATGGATGAACATGATCTTTCATCAATATTTGGATCAATTTGTGGTGGTTTTTGTGGACAAAATCTTGGTGTAATCCAAGCCTCATGAAGATCATGCCCAACATCATTAAATCATCCTTGGTAAACCAAGAGACCATCGGTTTTACACCATGTTATATATATGTTAGTTTTTGATTGACCAGGTACACATATTGGGACACATCATCATGGTTGAAGGTGTATTAGTGGACCCAGAGAAGGTTCCGGCAGTGATTTATTTGGAGAAACCCCAGAATGTTTTTGATACCCAAATATTGATGGGATTAGTAGGATATTATAGGGGGTTTATCCAGGAATTCTCCCATTTGGTAATGCTGCATCCGTGCTTGACCAAAAAGGGAGAAATGTTTTAATAGTCAGCGTCTTGTGGGAGATCGTTTATGGAGTTGAATAAGTGATTATCATAAATAGTAATATTAATCCATCCTAAGTTAGGTGAGTAGTATATGGTTTATTATGATTCTTCTGGGATGTAATTGGAGCTGTGATGATGTAGGGAGATTGAGTTGTAGCATATAGGTCTTTGTAGTTTAGTACTTCTGAATGGAATTACCCTATGTGTGAACTTGAGTTGACAACAATTGTTTATTATTTTAAGGGTTCAAAACACGATCTTTTGGGTGAAAATTTAAAGTCTATATAGATCAAAAGATATTTAAGTATATATTTTCCCCGCGTGATTTAAATATTTAGCTATGGATATGGGTTGAGTATATGTATTCTTTCAATTTTGAACAGTAATATATTCCCAAGAAGGGAAACAGAGTGACTGATACCTTAAGTAGGAAAACTCAGACTTAGATGGTTTAGGAGTTGAGTTTATTTTGGAAGATGATGAACATGCTAGTTGAAATCCATGGGGTGGATCCGAAGAGTTAGGAGAATATAACTCTTGTTTTAGTTGTAGTGGATTCTACACTTTTGAGACAAATCATGGATAGATATTATAAGGATCCATAATTCTTATCCTTGAGGTAAAACATTGAAGGTGGGGAGACATCTATATGTGGAATCGAGTCGTTTCACCTATGGACATGTGGGAAGAGATCATGTGGGAATTTCATGCATCAAATTGGAAGGTGAATCCCAGTGTAACAAAAATGTACCATGACCTACGATGATAGTTTTTTGGCCATTCATGAAAAAGCACATAATAAGGTTTGTGACAAGATGTTTCACTTGTAAAAAAGTAAAATTTGAGCATCAAAAACCTGTAGGATTACTTAGACATTGACTATTCCAGGATGAAAATGAGACTACATGACCATAGAGCTTATGGTGGATCTTTTATAGACACTTAGAAAGAAAGACAGTATTTTGGTTATTGTGGGTAGACTGGAAGATGTAGAACATTTCTTCCCTATAAATCAAACCATTATAGTATAACTGTTTGGAGAATTGTATGTTCGAGAAATAGTACCTCTGAATGGAGTTTCATGGACAATAGTTTTAAATTAGGATTCACAGTTTACTTCAATCTTCTAGAAGGGATTCTGAGAATCCCTTCAAACACATGTATTACTGATTATGTATTTCCACCCATAAATAGATGGAATGTCGAATAATACTATATAGGTTCTTGAGGATATACTACGAGAATGTGTGCTTGACTTCAGTGGATCTTGGAAAGGGCACTTGGATTTAATAGATTTATCCACTTGGATTTAATAGATTTATCTTATAACAATAGTTATCAAGAAACTATTCAGATGGAAACATATGAGGCTCTTTATTGTAGGCTATATAGATCACCACTTTTCTTGATGGGGGCTGGTGAGTCAGAGTTGTTGGGACCGATTCCGGTGTAGGAGACATCAATTTAGGTATATATGATTCAAAAACATACAGAAATGTCTTAAAGTAGACATAAGTCACATGATGACCAATAGAGATGAACCCTAGAGTTTATAGAGGGTGATCATGTGTACCATCAGTTGTCTCCAATGTTGGGTCACCAAAGGATACAGAGGTAGGAAAAGTTGGTGCCTAGGTTTGTTGGACCCTTTGAGATAGTGGAAAGAATCAGGCTGGTGGCATACTATTTTGATTTCCCAAAGAGATACGATTCTGTACACGATGTTCTCCATATATCACAACTTTGGTAGAGTCATCTCAGCCCTTCTCATGTGATCGATGTGGATGAGGCTAACCTTTAAAAAAGATGTGTCCTTTGAGGAGCATATGATACATGTGTTGGATCATAACGAGAAAGTGTTTCAGTGGAAAACTTTTCTACTAGTTCATTTGTTATAGAAACATGGACATGTACAAAAGGAAACCTAGGAAAGGGATGTATATATGAAGTCTCAATGGCCCAATCTTTTCAGCTCAAAATCATAGAATAGATTAGAGGCGTAGCTTGAGGATGAGCTGTTATATGGTGGGTAGATTGTAAGATCATGACATATAATAGAGTTATCTCAAGTGTGATTCCATGATTTTTTTTACTTATGTACCATTAATGGGAGTTATGGATTGGGGTGTGTTTTGGTGAATTTTAAGAAATTTTTTTAGAAAAGTGGTTGTGCATGGTTTGTGTACAGTTTGAGCAAACTGTGTTGTTGCCTAAGAGAAATTGTGCGATATATGGTCATTGAGAGAGTATCTTCAACATAGTTAAAGCACAATTTGTGAGTTTGTGCGTGGTAGACATGTGAAATTCCCCTTTAAGTAGTGGCTAATGCATTGCTAGCACACAGTTTGTCTAACAGCCCGACTAAACTGTGTGATGACTGATAGTGAGATTCGAAAAGTTTGGATCTCACTCATTTTCAAATTTTAAGGATGCATTTCTCCTCTTATGCATCCCTAACATAGGATTTTATTTTCCTAAGGGTAATGGAAGGTTCTCCCATTTACCTAATGGGATTCTAAGGCCTTAAGAACATCGTTATACATGATCAAAAGCATGAGTTTAATATCCTCTCTTCTCCCAATAAGTGGATTTCATCCTGATTCCTCTCACATTATTTTTTCTATCTTTCAATGATATTTTCATGGAATATATCCTTTGATTCATTAGTTTTAAACCTATGGGTTAAGATAAAGATATAGGATTTGGTATCTAGATCTAAATTTATGAGATCTTGATTTCATTGATCTTGATTTCGGTATAGGGATTTAGATCTGTAACTTTTATCAACATCATTAGTCTACATAGATTTTGGGGATTTACATTGGGAAAACATACATCAACGAATCAAAGTAGGTGGTATGAATCTAATTCCCATTGTCACGTAGGGGATATGTAAATGTGGATTTGTATAATTTATTTCATCCGTTAGTAATTGATTTTCTTACACTAGGTTAATTAGATAGACCAATTGAGTTATTGATGTTTTCTTGAAATAGGTGGTTAATTGGGGAATTAATAATGAGACTAAGGGGATTCCCTATTAGATAATTAATTTGGGAAAATACGTTATAATAGGTAGGGGTTGTAATCTTGATAATTAATTGTGAAATTAGTTATTAGATATCTAATTGGCTATGTTGAGATAATTATTTGTGAATTAATTAAGTGTTTTG
The DNA here is from genome assembly GCA_963277665.1 of Viscum album. Classification (NCBI taxonomy): domain Eukaryota; kingdom Viridiplantae; phylum Streptophyta; class Magnoliopsida; order Santalales; family Viscaceae; genus Viscum; species Viscum album. The sequence continues at coordinate 405,362,509 of OY728142.1, forward strand.
AGATTATGATCTAGATAATTAATTGTGAGATTAATTACGAAGAGTTGAAATTTATAATGAGATAATTAATTATGGAAATTTATTTATAGGATATGATTTTTGATTTTTGGGTAATTATTTAATAAATAAATTTATGGGATTGAGGCATTTAGCTAATAGTTGTGATAACTAATGGATTTTATTTATTTAAATAATTGTTGAATTAATAAGGGAATTGTTGTGGATAAATAATTTATCAATTAATTAGGGGGTTATGAGCGGAAACAAGTTCATTTCACAAGTGATAGGTAAAAATGGTCCCATGGTCATCATAATTATGAGTAAGAGAATGGGAACATCTTCATTCTAATGTGAAGTATACATGGTAACATGGTCATTATACTTATTAGTTAAGAGAATGGGAACATGGTAATTCTATTGAGGGGTAAGCATGGTAACATGGTAATGTTACTTATGTTTGTGATATTTAAAATTGTTTCAATTAGTAATATAAATGTGAAATTACAGAATGGAAATAATAGAACTCTGAGTTATGGCCTCACATGAGAATATTCAAACATCAACATGAGATTAATCATGTATTGAGTTAACCTAACAACTTGAATACTTCAAGATTCAGCTATAACAGGGTATTAAGATATGGTACTTCATAGGGAATAGTTTGGGCTCTAGTACGATATAAAGTTAGTGTTTATGTATGGTTATCCTTTAAATTTTTTGAGTAAATGTATTTAGGTACGAATAAATTAAGATGTGATAAAATGTTAAATATTAAATTGTACTTATTTCCTTATCGGACCTCATGTAGTATCATTTGAGTGGAATTGTTTTAAACATCATTTGTGGTGTACTACTGATTTGTTCTCCCACTATATTCATGGTTCCTAATCAGTACCCGAATATATTATAACGTTATAGGAATTGATAAGTTCAATAGACTTGGGATAGTTGGATGATTAGGGATGTAGCTTGGAGGAGAGAAAAAGACATTGTTTGGAACCTGCATGGGGAGTCGTAGTAACTTTATTTTCAGTTGAAAATTAGACACCTGGCACTTATATTGTCATATAATGTTTTCCCTTTGATTTAAGTATTGTATTTTGTTTTGGGTATCTTGTGACGTGATTATTTTTCTGGTTATATATGATTATTTTTTGATTATTTATTTCCACTTGCATTTTACTCTGATAAATGAGGGTATAGTCTCCCTATCTGACTTACTAGACCCTTGCTTCTAGTTGGAAGCCTCAAGCGTATGGAGAGGCGTGCTTGAGGTCATGTTACCGACCGGATCAGGGCGTCGATGCATAACACCTGGGTCAAGACATTACAAGATACTTACTTAAAATATGATATATATCAAAATCATCGGTTTTAATACTAGATTATTTTCAATCACATTAAGAAAAGTTAGTAAAAATATTGGATCATAGAGATAAAGTGAAAGTAAACAAGACTACAAACTTGGTTAATTTTCTATAGTGGAATCAGAAATTAAAAGTTTCATGGGAACCTGAGGATGTGATGAAATAAATATGTACTTTTTTTATATTTGATTTACACAATTTAAATGGATAAATTATTTTTAGGTAGGCCTGAATGTAACACCCCAATATTTTATGTTGTATTTCTCTTCAAGAATATTTTTTGATATCTTGTGATGCATGCAACACTAAGTCTAAACGAATCGTAATACAGTATATTGTTATAAACACTTCATTAATTATAATGTATACAATGGAAAAAATAAAATTAAAAAAAACCTATATAATAAATTCATTAGTTATCAATTTATTAGAAATAAAAATAAAATCATTTAAAAGTAAATAAATGTTTTTAAAAAATTATTTTTAAGCATGTAATTTTTTTTATCTTAATACATTAAATTTATATATATTGATGAATTATTTTAATGATATTTATATATTTAATATTAATTATTTTCTTTATATTCATATAATTTTTTTCTAGGATTGAGAAAATAAAATATATGTAGTTTTATTATATAAAACTAATTTATCTAAAAAACGGTGTCCTTCACTTTTTATAAACATATTTTAAACAAAATTTCTAACACTCATTGAAATTGTATCATGAAAAATATATTCCATATTTGGAATTAAGAGTATAAAATTTAGTAAATATGTCCCTTTTAATTTTGGTCAATATAAATAATACATTATTTATAATTTTTAATAATTGAATAATTACTATAAATGTTTATGCTACACCATCACATTATTCATTCAATAAATAGAATAATATAATAAATGGTTTTTAAAATAAAAAAAGTAATATATTTTTGGTGAATAATTCAATTCCAAGAATTTATATACTAATATAACATATTATAGTAGTCTAAAATGTTTAGATTTTAATTCCATTATAGTATTGTTATCTTTAAAGTCAAATTAAATGAATTGTTTTGAAAATAAAATTAATAATATTTTACGAAAATTATTTTTAAAAAAATATTTAAAAATAATAAAAACATATTGAAATTTTTTTTGGTAATATATATTCTCAGTTTCATCCCTTATAAAATTATGATCCTATATTCAACATATAAGTTAATTGAAAATCATTTTTTATTAGAAAAATTGTTATCAAGGTTATGGTTAGAATTGGTTAACCATAGGCTTGATAAAAAAGATACCATTTAAAATTAAACCAAATATATCTAAATTTTTTTGGGGGATTATATTTCTATCTTAGAATATTTTTATTTAAATATCTATAAATTTGGAAATAATTTTATTGAGGATGAATCAATTATATTGTAATATTTTTTTGTAATTCTAAAAGTGCCCCTCCTTTCATTTAATAAACTGAACCTATTCTTCTCTCTTCTAAACCCCTTTTGATCTTTCTATATTAGAAAATAAATACCATAATAAATTATTTTATTACTTCACCACATCATAGAGCCTATATTTTTGAAAAAATAACATTCTTTCTAGGATTCAGGTTTAATCCAAACCTGGGTTCTCAGTGAAGAGGTATACCTCAAAACAGAGTGTTTTCAACTTTATTTATTCTTCAAAAACAATTAAATACATGATATAAAATATAATTTAATAATTTAATTAACTAAAATCTAATTATTTTTTATTAATATGACGAAACAACCATTATCCACTATCATTATATCCTACATATAGAAAAAATATCACACGTGATTACATACGGCTTATTGTCTCCACATAGTGCAATAATTAATTTACCATCCCCACATTTCATGGATGGTTATAATGATGTATTTAATAAATATATATATGTTATTTAAGATATTATAATTATTATCTAATATTGAATTATTATTTACCTTTTTTCCATCGATGAAAAATGCGGACAATAAGGCCTACCGTCTCCATGAATGGACAGTTCCATTTTTTTGTCTCTACCTTTTATAGATGACTCTCTCTCTATATATATATAAATAATTATTATATGAAAAATTATTATAATTTTTAACATTATGGATATGATGGAACCCTGATCAAAGTATTATGAGTGAGACTATCGAACCAATACATGCATGAAAAGAAAAACAATTATCAACAAAAATAGTGATTTTAATAAAATGTTATTAATAAATAAGTGATAAGATGTTGTAGTAAGATAATTTATGGTATGATATATATGATTATGTGTTCAAAATTCATTTAAAATAAATATATAAATGTTATACATATATTTTTAACATGCATGAAATAATATAAGACTTATTGTAATGGTTTTATGTCACAATCTCATTATTTATCAGGGTTGAAAATGATGAAGTCATGATGATGAAATATTACAGTAAAAATCAAAATAAAATCTTGATTTTTTTTTATTTTAAGGTTATTTATGAAAATTAAATCTTTTCATACCATCTTCTTTTCTTTATATACTTAAGATACTAAAATAATATTTTTAATTAAATCCATTGTTATTTCTCTCTTTTGTCGAAAATCACCTATTCTTCTATATCCATGTTTTCTAAAAACATTTTTCATGAATATTTAAAATATTATCAAACTAAATGTTAAATCTATTTTCACCCATCATAAAATTTTTCCAAAATGGTTTAAAATTAATCTTCTCATCATTTTCCAAAGAAGGTATTTTATTTATTTATTTATGGAAATTTTAAAAGAATATTTTCATATATCTTTTACGAAATGAAAAACATTTACCGCTATGATGACTAATAAATTATTTTAAAGTTACTTTTCATATTTATAATTTTATTTTCAAATTATTTTTTCCCTTAATATTTTGGAAATTTTTATATTTTAAATAAGTTATTTGAAAATGAGAAGGGTTTTCTCCTTAATAAGTGTTTAAAGTGATCATTAAAATGAATTTATCATTTAATTTGACATCTTATGAAGTTACCTAATATTTATTAGGGTTATAATATAATAAATAAATTTTTATTATTTCATTGGATGGTTTATTTTTATGAAGAATATATTTTTATTAAACATGATCCATTTCCATTGGTTGTGTTATGATTAATTGATGAAATATTTATGAAACATGTTTATTTTCCATGTGTGGTTCAATGATGAAATTTTTATGAAACCAATTTATTTTTCATGGATTATGTTATTAGGAATGTTTTTATTGTCTTTTTTACACATATATGTGGTTTTCATTTTTTGATGGGTGGGACTTGAGTTTATATCACCCTAATTCATTGGGTAATGATGGATAACTCGTGATATAAAAATGTCTAGAGTGAGGAGTAATCCTGTTTTAGTAAGGAAATTTATCTATTGGGTTAGTGTTTATATTTTACCTTGACTAATATGATGGAATAAGAAGTGAAACAAATCAACAATTATAGTCTTTATAGTGAGAATTGACTACTAAGATATTTATTTTCTATGTTTATTTTCATCCAAAAATAAATGTATATTGATAATGTTATACTCTCATGGATCAAGTTCATTGATAAAATTTTCATTCATGTCTTATGAGATAATATTAAGATCTATGATATTCAAGGCATAATTTTAAAATGCTAAACTCATGTTCAAATACCCTTATTCTCATGTTATACTTATATGATAAATGAAATCTCCCATGTTTACCCTTACTGAGCATCTGAGCTCACTCTTTCTTACATTTCAATTCCATTGGATATGATAAGATTTTTTAACTATGATATGTATAATAAGGGGGAACATTGTAAAGTATTATGTTAGAGATGATTTAGATCTTATATGAACTAACTGTTTATGTATCCAAATTTGAAAAGGCACTTGACCTATAATATTATAGTGTGAATGATTATGTCATAGAATTAATATTCATCAAATAAGATGTAATATATATGTATGAGAAGTATGGGTATCTATATTACCCCTAGGAACATGTTTACCAGAGCCTACGTCAACTCGTATTTTCCTGATATGGATTGAATTACATGGAAAACAACATACTCCAAACTTTAACTAAATTATTGTATATAATTAAATTATCATGCTTATTTCTAGATCCATCACTAATATTATTTAATTTTAATATAAATATTAACTATACCTTCCTCTAATACTAACTATAGAGACCCATGTATTGAACACACTTTATTTCATTTTTTTCACATTGATTTCCAATAAATACTAGTGGAAATAAAGAATAAGACGAGGGTAAAAAGACGTAACATGTTACTTTAAATAGAATAATCTTAAGACTGGAAGCATTGAATAATTTCATAAAAACAAATAATATGTGGAAATAAAATAATACATGACATCATAAACATAAGTCAATGGTATCTCTCAAGACCATCATCACACAATAGAAAAAGTCCAATGGTTGATTAGGTTTACTCATAAATACCTTAACCAGTATCTCATGAGATATAATGATTTATCCAATGAATTGGAGGGATATATAATTCTTGTAACACCCATTAAATAATAAAAAACATACATGTGTAAGAAACATTATGAAAATAAACCATACATAAATCCTAATAATGATCAAACCCATGAAAAGCATGTGGGTTTTATAATTTTGACTCAAGGGAATAACAAAAGGATAAATCCTAAAGATTACCAAAATGTAAAGGAATTAATATTTTGGTACCTTTACAGTTAAATAAGGTGCATTGATGTTTAAAATTTAGTTCCATTATAGACTTTTTTGAGAAAGATATGGATAATAAAGAATAAAAATGAACTACTTGGGTGGAGCATTATGAAAGAACTAAAGGATCATCAAAAAAAGAGGCATGATATTTTTTCGAATTTTTTTAACCATGATAGTTTTTGATATAATAATGATGTATTTAGAAACTATTCATGGTTTAAAAACACTTTTGGGGTTAATTTTTGACATGAGACAACAAATAGGAAGTTCCATTAAATTAGGTATACATTATTGTTTGAATATTAAAAAGAACTAATGACAAGTATAACTATATAAAAGAATATGGTATTTAACTAGGTATATATGTATGGTAAAATTATAATGTGTTCATGAAAAAAATACTTTATAAAAGGGAGAAAAAAGAAAGATAATTCCTTACCAATAAGTAATGAGAGATGTACAGAGATCCCTTACCTCTTGTCCATGCTCACTCTGAAACTACAGTTAGATATGAATATTTAAATTATTTTCATTTAATACATACCAAAGCACTATCTTAATATATATTTAACTTTCTATGTTATATTTATTTCTATTGTTAACTTATTTTTAATATAGTTTCGGCATACGTGTGTCACTCGAGGTAGTTGGGTTAATTTCATCATTATAATTTTGTTTTCTTAATAGTGGTTAATTTTTCTGTAAAATAACTTCATGATCTCCATAAAAGTTTAGGTATATGTAATTTATTATTCCATTTGAACAATAATTTTACAAATTTATTTTTTATCACAAAATAGTCCCAAATTAATAAATATTCATTGAGACGTCCACTTAAGGTGGATAATGTAAATGAAAGTGATTCTTTTTTATTACCCATTTAGAATGGAAAATATTATTTTAAATAATATTAATGGTTTCATTAATATCATTTTTGAATTATAAATAAATCCTTGTTATGTGGTCATGGAAAACAAAACATGTTATTTCATGGAGTAAGTAGTCTGCACGTACATATAGATGGCACTCTGATTTTCCAAGAAATGAAAAGAGGTAAGATATAAATTCTTTATCATTTCAGAATTATAACCATGTTATAAAAATCATAATATTTAATTAAAATACATTTTTTTACCTTCCATTTATGGTGGTGGTGAAAAATTGGACAGGTCATTTATGGTGTTAGTAGTCTAGACATAGACATGGAAATGTTTTCATTTTTCTCAATGATGTTAGAGGAAGGTACGAAATGGATATTAAATTATTATATTAAAACATAATAATTTTAAAAATTATTGTTTTATAATTATTTCATGGATAGTGGTAACTTTTGGGGTGTAGAATAATAACTTTACTAGATAAGTTAGGTTGAGAGTATTAATTATCCATTGGTAATTCTCCCTAGGTTAACTATTTATAGGTACTTATCCAGGACTTTTGGTTAGAAAATGGATTTAATTGAATTATTTTGTGTTAGATAATGACTATGAAATAGTCTTGGTTAAGAAAAATATCGAGAATATGTGGAGAAGTGGGGAGGAGGTGGGATCCTTTTAAAGTAAACATAGCAACATTTATGTAATATATATATATATATATTAATATTAATCGATTATTCAAGAAATAATCATCTAAAAAAAGAAAATAATATTGTTTGTAATCATTTAAGGTTTTTCCAACTACCACTATCCAATATCATATATGTTTTTTTATATGTTTTTATCCTTCTTCACTTTGATAAACCAATATTGACCTAATTTACTCTGAGGATGGTAACTCCACTTTCACCATATGTGGCTAATTGTAATGTAAAAAATCAAAATCAAAATTATATAATATTTTAAAAATGATTATTATAATATGGGAATAATATTATAAATAAATTATAATATTTTTGGAATTAAATTATATTAGTAGAAGATATAATTATTAAAGCCTATTTTTTTGAAAAAAAATTCAATTTAATATTAAAATTTAAGGTTGTTACATGATTATTAATGTTTTTGGATTTCAATATATATATATTTTTATTTTAAAAATAAATAATATTTTTCTTTCAAAAAATACCCAAAAATGTTTTTATGTAAATAATATTTTTTTAATGTAAAGACAAGAATAGTTTTTCTTTGTAGAAAAGATATCATTTATGTCAAAAAATACTAAGAAAATGATTTATAAGTACAACCCAATACATAAAAATAAATATATTTTATTCCATAAATATATCTCCAATATTTATAAATTTATATATTAATCATATCTTTTGAAAATATCCTAAAAATTTTAATTTAGGTAAATATAATATTTTCCAAAATTCATCTAAAAATAAACTATTTTAGAAAAATACAATAAAATTATCCCAATCTTATTTTGACATGATTAATCAGAAAATGTAATTAATTTTTGAATATTTAACTTATATAAGTGATACAAATTTGTTTTAGATACTAGTTCATAAAATAAAATTATTTTTAAAAAAAAATGCATTTTGAAGTATGATATATATCCATAAACATATTTAGTTTTTAATTAATGATAAGGTGAAATTATTTATTATCATCTATATTACCTTATTTACATAATTATTCATTCATAATGGAAATATTTATATATATATATATATACACACACACACTATTTATAGGTCATTATATTCTTCCAACTTATGAAACATCACCCATGAAATTTTATTATATAAAATAGGTTGAAATTAGTGTGGGTAATTAAGTTTCATTATATCATCAGTTCCCCATGTAACATATTAATAATTCTTATTTTTTAAAAATATCATGACTATGGGAGTTATCTTATGTCACAAAAAAAATCTCTATGGTATAAGATCTTCATCAGTTTCTCCTCGTATGAGTGATTATCCTCCAACTATAAAACCTATAAATTCAATATATGTAAGGGATGTGGTATGTAATTTATTAAGAGGGATATATAGAAGAAATAATGTACTTTATATAGATTTTTTGGAATATCTAGTTGATATACCACCACTTCAATGTGATCGAGAATCTGGAAGCGGTTATTGTATCTAGGACTAAGATTCCCGTTCTTCCCAAACCTAAATACCCTCTTCCATGGATATTTTTAAATTGAAATTTTCCAAAAAAAACCTTTAAATATTAGTCTCATATATGGTTATAAAAATAACTATTATGTCAAATTTGGGTTTTCCTGATGTGTTTCATAATATACATGACCTTTTCTACCATTTCTTTGACCATATCACGTCCTAGAAATTTTTTTCACCCACTTCATCCCAGTACAGTTTTTTTCTACATCTTTTTCCATAGTGTAATTCATATGGTGACATTAGATTGATAGATGGGAAATAATTTTTTTACAAGAACTCATCCAACATAATATTCTGGTTTATAAATCCCTGGAAGTCTATATAAAATTATTTAAATATATCCTCATGTTTCTAGATCTTTCATTTAGATTTTACATTAGTCTAGATTTATAGGGCATGCTAAAGTTAAACCATGTGTTCAGATAATACTAAAAGACCATTAAAAATGTTGACGTATAACAAGTGTCTTGATCAAATACAATTTATATTCTTGTTCAATGTAGCCTTAGCAATTCTAAAATGTATATGTTTTCTTGTTTATCAAGAATGATGTCCTCTTGAATGGTAATGAAGTGAGAATCCTTCCTAAGATTGTCCAATATAACCCATATAGATTTATTCCATTTGATATCTTCGAAATAATCATGTTAAAATCCACAGTGTTGTTCTCCCACTTTTATATAGGAATGGGAAATGGTTTGATCATCCCTTTGGGTTTCCCCTCTCATTATTTAAATTCTAAAAAATGACTAAATTTGATTTAAAATTTTAAATATCCTTTTTTATATTGTCCTACTAATAGTTCTTTTAGAGATCTATATACACCTTCATGTTTCCTAGGTGGATAGAGAATATCAATATATGTGTGTCACTTAGTACCACCACCATTATCTCTCTATTTGATGGAACACAAATCCATTTCCTAAATCATAAAAATCCTTTATCATCCCTATTTAACTCTGATAATTATAATTTTTATTGTTGAATTCACCTTCTCTTGTAACTATGCATCACTCCTTATATATTTCCTAATTTTATCAAGATGGGATGGTTGAGTAATTTTTTGAGAAAGGTATTATCATGCTTCTTTAGTTGTAACTATCAAGTATATCATTTTGAAATCAAATAAGATTTGATTGTTCTCAATCCTCATCATAGATAAATTGTATGATCATTTCAACTCAATGCATTATCCACTTTATTCACCTTCCTATGATGGTAGTTGATTGAGTAGTTATAATCATTAGTTATCTGTAATCGTATTTATTAGTTCATATTGTGCTCTTTTTGTGTGAATATATATATTTATTACAATTTTCTTATGTATGCATATCACACTTTTCTCCATAGAGATAATTATTTAATATCTTCAATGTAAAGATTATAGAATCCAAATCTACTTTATGCATTAGATAATTTTACTCATGGACTATCAGTTGTATTGAGGGATAAAATATCACATTATACGTATTCCTAAGTACACAACCTAAAAAATTATTTTATGCATCATTATAAATAAAAAACCATTCTCCACTTGTGTGTAGTGTGAGTACAGGTTAAATGGTTAGTCTATTCTTTAGCTTGATGCATCTCTATTCACATTCGTTTTTCTATAAATTCTTCAGTCCCTTCTATGTCTGCTTAGTTAGTGGGTTTGAAATTCCAAAGTAGTTTCCATTATATTTTTGTCAATACCTATATGATCTAAAGAAACTATATATTTCTATAACATATATTATTCTAGGCCATTAATTAATAAAATTAGTCTTCATAGGGTCTATAAACGTCCCTCTAATTGTTATAATATTAACCAAGAATGATACATTTTCAATATAGAAAACACATTTAGTGCAATGTTCATATAAAACAATCTTCCTGAATGTCATCAACATAGTACTCAAATTTTAATCATGTTCCACCTTTATTTTAAAGTATATAATAATTTCATCTATAAATACTATGACATTTTCTTTAATTAATAACAGAATATTCAATTAAATAATTCCATAAATATCACCAGAGTATTCATGATTCTTAATTTCATGATAATGAACTTGTTTGGTTCATACCATGTAGATAAAATAGTCTTTAGAATATCATATTTCATTATAATTAATTAATGATATACCAATCAAAGGTCCACATTAGAGACTTATTGAGCTTCATGTAACTGATCAAAAAAGTCATAAATCTACAGTAGAGGATAAAATTAATTTTAATTATATTATTGATATCTTGATAATAATTACATAAATGCATAATACCATCATTCGTCTTGATAAAGAGAACCAAATCTCCCAATGGTGAAGCATTATAGAGATTGAATACCTTATCCAAATTCTCTTATAGTTTCATCTTCCAATCATATAGTTCAATAGGGTCCATTATATTGGTATAGGTCTGGGTATAAGTTTAATTGAGAACTCAACCTCTCAAATAGAATGAATACTAGGAAACAATTTTGGGAAAACATATGAATATTCTTTTATAATGGGAAATTCTTGAAGACTAGTTATCTCCGTTTTTGATTTTTTGAGAATGATATTCTTTCATACCAGGAAAAAATATCTTTATTTGTAATGAAGACTCTAAATGATATTTATCCAACTCATAATTTTATAGAATCAAAGGATAATTTTTGATAAAGAAGGTGAATTAATAATCGTGACATTTGATGTGGGATTTCTATAAAGATATCCAATCTATTTCCATTATATCATAGAAATATATTATAGAAAGTATAAAAAGGTTTTATTGAAGATTCATCTGATAAGAAATACTTGAGAGGATTTATATACATGATATGCAATGAGTTCACTATTTTTTGTCTTTATCAATAAGTAATGCTCAATAATTTATGTTTATTTATGAATAAATCTACTAAACATTCAAGATATGAAATAATGTATAAAACCCAAATAAAATAGTACATTTATTATTATTTAATGAATAACTAGAATATGTGTCACCGAATTATTTTCTTGATCCACCTTTGTCATGGTGATAACATATTCCATCATTTTCTCTATTGGACTTGGGGGGTTTTGTCACTGGTTATTGTCGACAACCGTTAGCATAATGCATTGGTTTTCATAGTTTCTTAATTCCATCCAGTTGGTACATTAGGCAATAAAATAATGATTAATATGGACATTATTATCATCAATCACATTAGCAGGGTTATTCATCTCACATATATAATCATATTCTTTATGTCATCCTTTTCATACTACAATCATTTCCCATTTTACTTGATACAGTTCCTAGGATGCTTATTTTTTAAACTATTGACATGTGGGGTCTTGGATTATCATAAATCCATGAGTTTTATCTTATGATCCACTTTAATTAAACTGAATTATTCAATTATTATTGTGAATCCCATTATATTACTAAGAATCACCCATATCAATCACAACATTTAAGGAACATCTGATGACATCTACATTAATGTCAATTTCCAAAATATTAAAATATGTTCAATGAATCACTATTAACCTACTAAATAATCGATTAATTTTACATTTATTTTTCCTGAAAAACCTATAGTGGTATCATGAAATCATTTTGAATGTCACCTCATGTGACATGATTGACTCATACTTCAATTCCTTGAGTGAAAGGAACTCCCTCTCAATTTTTAGATAGGGTGAGTGGGTAAAATATTTATTGTTAAATAAATTCAAGAATTTATCCCACTATATAGATTATATATCTTATATGGGATTCATATTTTTAATAATTTTCCATTACTTATTTTCATATCCTTCATGGAAGTAAATAGTCAATATGACCTTCCCATTCTTTAATAATTGAAGGATAAAGATTATCTTCTCAATTGAGTTAATCCATTATTTAGTGAATATAAGATTATAGAATCCAATAAATGTTGTACGAACCTAACCTATAAGGAACTCAAATTAAAAATTCTCTCTTTTAAGACGTTTCACATGATTTATGTTATTATTCATATCTTGAGTCAATTGTTATAGTACTGGCAAGATGTTATCAGCTCCTCCTCCCATCATGGTATCCATTTCCTTAGGGAATTTGTCACATTAAAAATTGAACATGTTCCTAACATGATTCCTCAAATTTCTATGCATTTTAGAAAATAATTATGATTTATAGATGTGACTATTTTGATTAATAATTTTTTAAAAGGAAAACTACAAAATTAGAAGATGTAACTCATGCAATATGTTAATTACCAAATATATGATTTTATATGTTTTCAATCTATGTTATCTTTGGACATTAGTCTATTAAGGTCTATATACTAATTATGTTCTATTAAAAATTATGTTCAAATCCTTCATAATGATTTTAAAGAGCATACAATTTATCCAAATCATATCCTTGGGAGTGTCAACGATAGTGTACATTTAAGACTCTTTATCAAGCACCAGGTAGTAATCGAGTAAATACCAAATACTCTCTTTCCATGGTTATTACCCCTAGTTACATCTATTCCTAATACTATTTCCACTTGTGTTATCTTTATTGTGATTTAATTACTATGAAATCAAAATACTAAAAACTTTTCAAAAATTTCAGGACGTTAACCTATATTTAGGCTTATCCTTAAGGGTTTCACTAATTTTTTTTACCTAATATCCAAAAAATAACCTGAACATCACATAAAATTATTTTTTTATCCAATCCATAGGATCATTCATTAAATAATATTTCTCATAGATTTGAAAAAATACAAGTATAAGATCAAGAGGTAATTATATTTAGAATGATTTATACATATAAACGTTATCTTAAATATAAAAAAAACATATTTATTTAAAACTCTACATAATTCTCACAATGCCCATAAATATTATAAAACTAAAATTGATACCCTATGAAAAATTCATACCGGGAATTTTGAGCTGTAAATCCCAATAAGGGAAAAAATTGAAATAAAGCATGACATGACTATCAAGAGGCATAACATGATATCTTAAAGATACTATTCTTGATCATGAAAATATTTCATAATGAAATGAAATCATAAGGTCATAAAATCATTGAATATGTATAAAAACATAATACATGACATTATAAAAAAATTAATGTGTCGCTTCTATTTTTGTCATCATAAAGTAGAAAAAATCCCATAGTAGATTAGGTTAAATCCATAATCCCTTATATATCATCCAATAAGATTTAAACCTCTACCAAATTAATTTGAGAGGTAAATATTTCTTGTCTCTCAAATTAAGTAATTAAATTCATATATATGTATTAAAAATGAGGAAATGAAACCATATATAATTCATAAATACAATCAAACCCCTGAGGAGGAAGTGGGTTTCCAAATTCTCATTTGTGGAATAAATAAATGTTAAATCATATGGGTTACCAAAAGAATATGGAATTAAAAAAAATTTAGAATTCATTATTGAAAATGGGGTATAGATCAGAGAAATTTTGTTCCACTGTAGAAAATTCATGATATCGAACAGGAAAAAAGAATAAAAATGAACATCATCGGTGAAACTTTATGAAATAACTATAGTAATTTTTTAAGAAGGAAAGATGTTATAGATTTTCATAAACACAATAATGAACCAATATGTTTCTCCACCAAGTATTGCGCGGTATTTATATAATTTTTCTGAGACATTTTGTGTCTCTAACGACCCATAATTTTGAAAATGGAATTTCCCTTTTAATATTTACATCATATTTAGCAATGTAGAGCACATGAACCACATAATGAAACCCAAAAACATATTATATTAACTATAATGTCGCATTTAAATAATTAAAATCATACTAATATTTGAATGTAATACAATTGGATAAAAAATAAAAAATTATAAAATTATAATATGAAAATTTGGATATGGTCGATCTATTGGAATAACTGTACTCGCAAACAATGTAATAGAAATGAAACATAATATTCATAATACAATATTCATAAAAAATGAATTTATATATATACTTGAGATAAAATATAAGTTAATGAATAAATAATAGAATATGAAGTATTTACCAAAATTAGTTACCCCATATTACCATTAATACTTTGACCATTAGAATAGTCAACTTACCATTGGAATTGTAATTTGACTATTAGAATAGTAATATGACCATTTTGAATAGTAATATGATTGTTATGATTCTATATTCTCCTATATAAGGGTAAAATTATATTTTGGTGTCCTATAAAATTAAAATATGATATATTTGAACAATGGTACAAGTCAATAAATGTTTTGAGAATGATAAATCAAGTGTTGGTATTTTTGAATGACATAAATGTTAAAATTATAATTTTATAAAATATATATTAATTAAAAATACATTTTATATTCCTAAAATGAATTTATAAATTAATATTAAGTTGTATTATAATGATAAGATAATTTTATGAGACAATAATTAACTTTTCATAGGGTTGAAAAATTAATCATAATATTAAAAATAACATTTTTTGAATAAATGGGGATTTAATTTAAAAAGTAAATTTATCATGTTTGGAAAATTATTTTCCTTTTTTGGAAAATACATGTTTAAAAATGGTTAGTATATTTTTTTTTATTTTTCAAAAATACTTTAATTTTCTAGTGAATAAGGAAATATGATAAAATACAGTATTTAAAGTTATAAGATAAATTGAGGCGTTTTTGAGTCATAAATGATGTAAGAAAGCATCAGTTTGTAAAGTAATTCACCATTTATTATATATAGTTACAATAATTAATATTATGTTTAGTGTTTATAAAATATAATAAACTTGTGAAATAATACTTAAATATTCCCCTCTCGTCCCCTTATAAAAACCATCCTTCAAAACCACTTAACCTCAAACATTATAAGACGTGTAGGTTGAAAATTTTTATCATAATTCCATTACCAATATCCCACCCAATGTCTATTTACTTTTTATCGCATCTGTAGATAAATCCAAGTCTCCTTAAGTGGAATCCCAAAAGGAGACATCCAAAGTAAAATGCAATTCTTTCAACTAATTATTCAAACTTTTATTCCTCCTCATCCTCAAAAACTGTTTCCATCTAACACAGAATGAAAACTCAAATATAATATATATAATATATTATTATTATTATTGTTATTATTAAATATATAACATACATACTCTTCTCTTCTCTTCTTATTCTTGAAATTAAAACATCATCTCCATTATGTCGTTTCACTACCTCTCTGGATGATGAGTTTTTGTTTCCCATTAAAGCCTTCATAGTTTTTTTAAATTATCTAATAATTATTTAAAATGACTGAAATATTTATATTATATAATATTTCACTATTTAAAATGATAATTTGTCCAATATATCAAATAAAATGAATCTATTTCATGATGGTTGGTAAAACCGCTTAAATGAACTAACCCTATGGCATTAGAAATTTTACTGAAGGAATTATCCCGATATTGGAACACATATGGTTATTTGGGACCATTAAAATTTATATTTGTACTTTAATTCCATATTATTTAAATTATATCATATATGTACCATTTATTAAGAACTCTATTGAATATCCACAGGTGATCTGACCTTGGAATCATTAAATAAACGTAATTGGAACAAGAAAATTGAACTTTATATCTCATCAAACTGGTCATAAATGAATAAAATAAAATAAAATAGAATAGAATAAAAATATTAAAGGTTATTAGGTATGTAATTAATTAATTTTATTTGATTATTTAGGACATGAATTTCATGTAAATAACTATTCATGAACATATAGTAAGATATCTCTCTGAACCACCCAATTTCCTTTAGCATATTCCTTCTCTATCATTACCTCACATTATATATCTATTATTCATATTTAACTCTTACATATTCTATATACATGTATAAATAATATATATATAGATTATTTCACCATTTCGTATTATGTATATACATGTTTTAAATGTTCTCTTCTCAATATATTTCTAAAAGCTGATTATTGGGAACTTCTCTAATTTCTTAACCTACATTAAATTACTAGTAAATGAAATGTATTAAGAATAAATTATTTTTTAAAAAAAACATATATTTTTTTATAAAACTTTTTATATTCTATTATTTTTTTGGAAACTATTATTATCTTAACTTCTTTAATTTATCTTTATCATTTTTCCTAAAACCCCACTTAAATGGAACAGTCCCAATTAGTTCTTCACTTTTTTATATCTTGAGTTTACAAATTTTCATGTAATATGCTTCATTGTTCAACTATAATCACCCAAGAATGACATAATCCATTATTTCATGGAAACCATTATTATATACCCTTTGGTTATTCTATAATACATTATTTTACAATCTATTTCTTTATATGGGTAATTATTATGTTCATTATTTCAATTTTTTTGTGGCACACATAATATAGTACATGTTATTATGGGTGTGTCCAAATTTTACCGAAATGATTTTTTATTATTATATGGAATTTATTATATTAGAAAGTAAACCTAATCCATGATGGGACATTGTCCACCATGTGATTTTGTCATGGAATGTATCCTTGACATATACTTATATCATGTTTTATGTTGTTTTCACATTACTATGATTCAATGATCTTGTGATACCATGTTATTTTTTATGCTCCAATGGGATTATTCATGATAATTATGTTTTGTGATACTATGTTACGTCATTAGACTCACATGTTATGCTATGTTATCATGTTTATTCCCTTACTAGGCTTTTAGATTACCCTTTTTGTCTTTGTATTCCCCAAGTTATCTTATTAATTTTTAGGAACTCAATGGGGGTTATCAGTGAAATGTATATATATTAAAATAAATATATTTTATTTTACTTTCAATTTGATGTTTTATAAACCGATTCATTTAAATACACTAGTCCATTCAATATTTGGATTCTATATATTATATATTAGGTGAAAAACCATGTAACAATATTTTTAAAAGGCTTAGGTCTCAATATTTTTATCAGAGTATGGTATTTTTATTTTTTTGGATTATCGCATGAATAATTTATTTATAAACCTTGGGATAAGTCTATGTGTCATAAAAATAACCATGGATAACATAGATTTAATCTTATTTACTCATAAGATAGGATTTTGGGGTCATTGTTTCATTGGGTTTTCATGGCATGAAATTGGTTTCTCTCATTGCGTTAGCATTGTCAATTTTCCCCAAAAATACAAATGGTATCACCATCTATTGTTGGGTACATAACTAATTTCCAATGTTTTTATATCATCTATGTTTTCAGGCCCAACAATTCTTGGGTACTTTCATTGGTCGAGAGGATGGGGGGTCGGGTTTATCATACCCTTTTTGGGGGAAATTATTGGCTTCCTTGGAACTCTCTTATATATTTAACATATGTCTGTGAATCTATTACTAATCTTAATACATGTTCAGTTACCCTAAAAAAATTAATTATCTATTACGTATCTCATTAAAAAATTAAAGGGATTCTCATTTATGAACTGTGTGGAGTGAGGTCTCCTTAGTGAATCTATCTGTATGTATCTGAGGTTCTTCATCAATTTCCCTAATGTTGAATAATTTCTTTATGTGATGAATCCATATGACCAGATACTTTGGAATGTGCTTCCATGTGAAGAGGTTATTAATATTCATGGGAGGGTATTGATCCATTATGAGGCATCCTATATATCCCAGTGAATTTAGGAATCAAATCATACGTAGTTCATTGATCATGTGTAGTTTATAATCATGCGAAGAGGACATATGTGCATGTACAGAGACCCCAAATTATTGAGCTTGGGTCTCAAGGAAACATCCAATGTATCTTGGTTATGGTTGTAATTAGAGTCATCATAGTTCAATAACTCCCTTGGGACTGATCCCAAGGTATATGCCCTTATATGAGGGATGTTCATAACATTCCACTCATAAGGGATTATATATTCGGATAGCCCAATTGATTGGAGATTCATGATGTACAATGAGATGTTCATTGTATCTCTCTAAGCCCATGTGAGCTATTATTGATGTGAGAAACATGGGGAATATATTATTAAACTCATTGTGTATATATATGGTACTTTTATTGCGGTAAAATCCTTGAGATTTTTTGTATGGAACTCAGTCCTTAGAAAGGCATCATACATATACTGGGTATGGCAGGAATCTGAGTTCTCGTAGTTCATTTATCACTTAACTAGATGATAGTCTTAGGTGGATGATAACTTTCAGAGACATTGTGACCACCCTTGATGTTTTGGAAATGCTAGGGGTTCATATAAAAATGGATTCCCTATTGATCAGGGACATACTACATGATACAAATAATTGTGGATTACACACTTAGGTTTCCCTTGTAACTCTTGGGTATATAGTGAAAATGACATGATCTACCCAACTCCATATGCCCATGTGATCCATTCACATTGTAAGAAACTATGGTTAATATGTGATCAATTTCATTGATTTGGGCAAGGGGATCAGATACTAAGATTTCCATGGATGATCAATCTGTAGATCAAGCCGCAAGGAGAGGTGGCCTACGTATCCTGAATATGGATGGAATGAGACTCATCATAGTTCCCTTTAAAATGGGGGTTTCACACTGTGGTTGTCCTAGTATTTTTGGATTACACACCAATGATGGATAATACTATCAAATCTAAGGATTCCCATGTCGAAGGGCATGCTTGTCTAGAGGGTGTCATATGACCCTATTGACTTGTCAGAGGGACATCATAGGACCTGGTTGGTTTCTCCTGGAAGACATGACATAAATTGTCTTGATACATATAGAGGGTGTCACAATTGTCAGCGTGACATGCTCTGAAGAATTTCACCTGTCTACTATAAAATACAAGGAATCTATAGTGAGACCAGAACATCATTTCTAAAGGGCATCGCGGGTCTCATCTAGCTTACCTGAAAGATATTGTGAGATCTTTGTTTTTATGCAAGGATGCAATGATGAGACTTGATTGATATGAGATAACACCGAAATATCTGTCAGGTGATGTATTTGAAATATATCGTAGGGATCGGTTGATTGACCCAATAGGTTTCATGGGACCATGGTGGTGTTCCTAGAGGGGTCAGGTGACTTTGACATTTTAATATTATTTCACGTGTCCTAAATAGAAAGTTGAAGGAATTTCCCAAGATATGTGCGATGAATCTTGGTGATGTTGAATTTCATTTTATGACCCACATGGAGTGCATGAGGGCCGATGAGGATGTATTTCTTTAAATTCATTCAATTTTGATTTTTCCTATACCTATTTTCATGAGAATGACTTAGGTTTGTTCAGTATCAATTTATTTTCAGTCTCGTGTGACCTGACAGACATGCAGTATGTTCTTTTCATGCCTTGGCATTATCCCTATGTGTGATCTATGAATGATCACATCAAATAACTTTATATGGAGAATGATCACTCTGGACAGTCACATGTATATTTCCTGATGGGAATATAATTAGCTTCATGATCGATTGGTCTGAGATATCCACTATGATGTTTGGGAATTTTGTGCTCCATAGTTTCGTTAAGTATTAGCGTGTACGCTTTTTTATTCTGGGCTGGAAAATTTATTGGCCTTTCCCCCATGGATGCTCAGTGCATGATGTGGCATCGCTGTCATAGATCCAGGCTAGAGTCATGGAAGGGATCTTGCACCACTTGGTTTTTTGAGTCACTTCCATAGACCATTACGAGTGTGTTACCTTATTTTCAGTAGTCGCAAGTCTCTTTGTCCAACGCTTCTTTTATTTTATTATAGATATTTAATGGGGACTTTTTTTATCATTCATACAAGTTTAATGACTCCCATGTTGTCATGTTGGCATGTCCAAGGGCTTTTACCAGATCCCTCGTGCCTATTGAAAGGTGTCTTGAAGATACTTGGTGATTTGTTTAGGGCCTTCTACAAGAGAAGTATTGTTTTTATAGGGGTATCGAGGGACTAAACTACAGACTTCCTTGGCACGTCGCATGTTTTTTTGACAGTGAGTGCCTTACACCTCTTCCTTCTTTTTTCTCATTTGGTTTACATGATACAATTTAACATTCATGCAAGATTTCATAAGCAATGTCAAGGACAATTACACTTTTTATTGGTGATGTGTAGCATGAACAATATCGGCCATATGGGGGTGCATAAGAATTTCATAGATAAATCATTCCATATGTTCTTAGAGAACCAAAGTGGAAGTGTAGATATTCCTGGACACACCCATGGTCTTCTATGCGGTGCGACTAACAAGCCAAAGGGCTTTCATGAGATGAGGCGGACATGTCACTAAGGTCTTGCGATGTCTTGTGGTTTTCTAGGGGTTCTCCACATGTCCTTTAGTGACCACTATCTCCACTTATCTCCTCCCTGTTATATCCTTTATTTTATTCTATAATGTTTTAGGGATCTCATGTGTATTCATGTATATCATTGGGAAAATTTATCTTTTTAAATGGTGTCAGGGAACATGTGCTTATCAAAAAATGGGGGTATCTTACATTGGATATTATTCCCCTTAATTCTTGGATGAATTTTGGATGGTTTGTCTATCACGTGAATATTAGAATCCAAGTAGCTTGGGGGTGCTCATTCGGTTGTCATCACATGAACATTGGTTGTTTACAGAGTCTTTGAAAAATAGGAAGGGTCTTTAGAGGGGAATTCTCCATATTCTCCTTGGGTCATGTTCTACAAGTGAAGCTTTTTCCTGACCTTGAAATGGTCATGTGATGGTGAGTACCTTATAAACTAATGTGACCTGCATGTCTCAGTTCCTTTTCTATAGTGGGGAAGGTAATACCAATATTTAGGTATTTATTACCCTTTGAATTTATTGATGCTTATTTGGTGGATGTCAACAATTTACCCCCTCCGGAGTGACATATGTGAGGACAAGAACTCAGTTTTAAGGATAACTAAAGCCCGCATGAGCCTTTTGCGGTGTGACAAACTGGTTTCTTAGGTGACATTTTGTATTCTGGGTGACTTTTGGTATTTCGATAAATGTACCATATATAGGGTGAGTGCAATTAATTCTGTCAATCACGCCTTCTCTAGAGTACTCTCATTCTCACCTTCACAGAGTACCTTTGTTGTGAGACCATTCCGCGAACCCTGATCTTGATCTCCATTCATGACTCTGCACTACAAGTCCATTTCATTATAACTCTCTAGCAAGATTGTTTCTTTCTCCTACACTTGTTCGATCAGACTACAAATTTACCCAGGTTGTTTATCAGACCTCAAAAATGTGTGATGTAGTTTTCTTTCGAACCATGTGATATTCAATGGTCCAATCATTCTATTAATCAAGAATTACGCAACCATGATAAGTTTATGTGATCATGAGTCTCAAAGGAAGTCATGTGGTTCGCATGATTCCCTACGGTGGTTATGAGACTCAAGATTCCTCTAGATAATAAGATATTTGTGAAATCCTTATGTAGTCCACTCATCTCTTGCTGAATCATGTGATATGTGTGACTCTAATGGAACCTCTTCATGCTTTGATAATATTTATTTCATTCATCTAACACATGACACTTACTTTATATCATATGGATTATAGTTATTATCAAGGTTTCTTAGCTGCGGCCAATCAATGGGCCATGGTCACCAAAAATCGTAATGGTGATCCCCACTATTGTGTTTATATGAATATTGATTCCCCAAAGATGTTCCTTTCCCTGACATCCAAAATTATCCCCTCTCTATTCAACTTCCTATAAACAGGATTAGTTTACTGGATGATGCTTTCTTTCCCCCTCTAGATCATAATATCCCATCCCACTTGTATCTTGGTTCTCTTAACATCATTCAAACAACAATTACTGAGGATGGTCAAATAGTTACATCTCAATCCCAGAGAATGTATTATCCATTGGCCAACTCTCCAATGGGATAGAAAAAATGATTTTACCCAGAAACATATCACTCCTATCTATTTAAGTATATTTTCTTTCTTATTTTAATAATCTAGGAAGAAGATGTTATTTGAAATGGGATCTCTTTCCAAGAAAAAACTTTCCTAATGAGTGGGTATGGACTCTCTGTATTAGACAAAGATACCTGTATTTCACTGATGATTTATACAGATTTTTCCTTTTTGTGGCCATATGGATATTTTAATTCATTATCTATCTCAATCCTGACCTACTTCAAGATATGATCAATTTTTTTTGTCTTGGAATGAACACATTTAACATTACCCTTGGTAAAGTTGGAATTCAGATAGGGGACATCTATCAGTTGGGAATAATTCTTCCAATTGGACAAATTTATAATGAATTCCTCCCTAATTTAGATGTCTGGGATTGTATTAATTTGACCCTAGTTGTGGTCAGTGTGATTTTTAATATTTTCAAGGAGAAATTAGAGAATGATTTGAAAATGTGATTGCTCATTTCATTTAGGGATTGGATCAATATTTTCTTGTCCAGTAGTGCAGTTTGACCAACCACTATTTGGACCCATAGGTTCCCCTCCCATGATAGTGGTGGATTCTATTGGGACATATTAGAGGTTGGAGATTATACCGAGTGGGGATATTGTGTAAACTCTAAGATATCTCCAAACATGATACTGGTAGGTTTCATAGACATGTTCGTGAATGGTTGGCACGTTCTGGATTGGGACACATGTTCAAGAATTTGTGTTTCCATGCTAGTGATGTTAGCACAACTTACATAAGGGTGACACCTTAACATGGAAGTTCTAGTCCTTGCACACATTTGTCAAATGTTGGTTCATATTCAACAAGGTAGAACCCCTTATAGTATTGGTGGTCTTCACGAGTTTCTATTTGGATGGATAGGGAAGCATTTCAATTTTTATGAATATTTCCATAGTTCCAGGATCCCAAATGTCATATCCAATCCTAGATTACTGTACATATCTAGGGTCATGGATGTGTCCCTAAGCCCCACTGAGGTTTAGGGCCTTATATTCCATCATTAAATCTTTGACTTTGTCCCCATTAGTGAACTGGTTTGGCCAATCATTTATATTGGAATCTACTCCCTTGATGAAAGATCTTATATGATCTCCCTTCGAGATGGTTTCTCATAGACATGGTGGATGAGTTAACCATATATGATATGAATACATCGTATCAGTTCTCTCAATACTTTGGATGTGTTTAGAGGGTCTCCATTATTACTTAGGTCAATTTTGGGTGGGGGTGACATATTGGCTTTATCCTCCAATTTTGAAGGATGCTGACATACAAAGAAACAGTGGTTAAGATTATTCTTCCACCTAATACTTCTTCTACTCTCCTTACCAAGGATTATGCTTAGATTTGGGTACAATCGTATCGAAAGGGTGTGTTGGGCCATCTATTCCTTCATGTGGAAAAACATTTCACATTTCCAATTCCTTTTTTAGATGTAATAATGGAGTTGATGAATGATCTGTATGAGACATTGAAGAAGTGACCTCTTTTAGTTAATGACCAATTGGGTGGTGAAAAAAATTCCATTGAGAATGTTAATTCTCCAACACATGCTATGGATGCTGATTCTGTTGAGAGAAGATAACATGAGGATTTTTGTCCTATTTTGGAATTAAAAGGACTGGTCATTCATCCTTCTATTGTGTCAACCTCATTGGCTGTTGAGGCTCGATCACATCATAGAATGATTTGGGAATAGATTCAAACCATAATTGTCAACATTCCCTTGTAAATATTCTACAACTGAGGGGAAAAACTTCCTCAATTAATTCATGACATATGAGAATACAGCTTCGACCAACATCTTTTATATGTAATCATGCAACAAATCATCTTGAACTAAAGAAACATGACCATGGATGAAAGATATTTTCATGATCTTGTGAATGAGTCTTCCCTTGCTATGAAAATGAGGGATATAGTAGAGGTAATGGAGTAGGGTTTCCAGTTGTTATCTGAATTTCATGCTCATATAGATACTTGGACGACATGTATATACAAATATGAGGATATGATTTCACATCTATGGTTTAACCTTTCAAAATCATCATCCTTAATGGATACTGATCAATGGATGGTAGAAGAGTATACTACTTTGGTCCTAGCTACCCATCATGTGGATGAAATAGAAGAAGCGGGATGGGAGAAACTTTAACAATCAATTGATGCCTCTTTCTAGACCCTTTCTGATTGTTTCAGTACATCCAACCATCTTTTACTATAACTCAACATTTTTATTACACATAATCAACCTTTTTTATGAATCCTCAAAGAGGCTTTGGAATATAAATATTACTCCCTAGTTTTTCTACTGTGAATGGAAAAATTTTATGAAGTCTCTTAAATACTATTAAAATTTCCTCCTTTTATGATGTGTTTGATATTTAGTTTCTCTAACATTATGACAATTTCCAATGATACCCATATTTTTCATAAAATCGTGAAAACATAATTTTATGGATCTAGTGATTTGGATAAAAAACTCTTTTTTCGAGTAGTTCTAATGAATGTCCACAAACATGAGATTTTCTACAGATTATTTGACCTATTTATCTTTAGATCCCCTAATTTTTTGAAGGATAAATATGTAGAATACATATCCCTGAGGGATATCGCTTCATTATTTTCCAAATTTCATAGCCTTGGCGAGTATAGATTGAGCGTGATAAGGCCATATAGTGATACTTATAATCTAACACATGATAAATAATGTCCATGCACTTTAGTTTAGTGTCTTTTAGCATGGAATTTCTATTTCATTAGTTTATGGTATTTTAGCTCAGACTATCTATTTCATTAGTTTAATAAAATTTAGATCAAACCTTATATTGCTTTAGTTTACGATCTATTAGTTAGGACTTTGTATTGATTTAGTTTAGGGTATTTTATCATGGAGCATATATTTCTTTAGTTTATGGTCTTTTAGGAAAACCCTGTATTACTTTAGAATATGGTCTTTTATATTGTGCCTTTTATTGCATTAGTTTAGGTTCTTTTATCTTGGACCCTCTATTTCATTAGTTTGTGGTCTTTTAGATTTGAACTTATATTTATTTAGTTTAGGGTATTCTAGATCAGACCTGGTATTACTTTAGATTAATGTATTTTAGCTCAGACCTTCTATATGATCATGGGATAAGGTATAGACAAGCTAGGAATAGCCTAAAACACTCTAGAGTGATGGGTTCTATTGTGGTTATGTTGAGCCTCACGAGGATAAAAATTCCATTCTTTTTAGTGTGACACATTTGGTTGATGACCGTACACATATATAAAGGATCCATATACATCCTTGAAGAGTGAATAAAAGGGTATCTTAAAGTTGGGTATCATTTTGAAGGGTTATGTAACATTCATGGAGGTGATATTATTTGAGGGAGAAATATTATGGAAGCTAAATCGACATGGATAGTTGGAATATAGTGATGTAAATCAATACTCAAAAGTCTGAGTCCATGAATATGAGATAGTGCAGACATTCCATGTATGTACCAGGACATTCTAAGATTCCATGTTCCATTGTGGTGCTTCTATGGCTCAAATGGATTGATGCTCATTTCTGAAAAGGAGAATATGCCTTTAGTGGGTGGGTCAAGGCTCTTATGTGTTGGTATCATACCAAGAGAAATATATTATCAAATAATCAATGAGGGACATGAATGTTTTGTAAAGAATCAAACATCTAGCTGATGATGTTGGATAAAGAATGATGAATATCCAAGAAGGGTTTTGTCACCCTATGAGAATTATCTCATAAACCATGAATCTCAATCCCTATGCCTAGTGGTTATGAATCATGAGTGTTGGACGAAGTGGATACTCAAGATGGGGGGTGAATTGGGTTCTAATTAAATTTTCTATAAAAATATTATCTATTTAAAATTCCCCAATTTATAAAACAAGTTAAACTGTTGTGAATTTATACAGATTGTAAATGTTCACTTAGCTTCTCAAAGATTGATTAGGTCTCAGTTAATGTAACCACAAGATTAAACTAACTTTTGAAACTAACCTACTAATCTAAAATAATTTTAAACACTTGCTAATTTAACTATCCAAGTAGCTTTAAAATAGATTTGTATTTCAAAGTAATAGTTGGGGAATATAAAAGATATATGTAGTATACTTTAAACTTAAACTAAAGATGCACATCTGATATAACAAGAGGTTCAGTATCAAGTCGAGACTTAGTCCTCTCAAATTTGTATAAATTCGATCCACACCATAGATCGGGGTTAACAACAGTTTACATAACTGTCCAGGCCACGTAGGGACCTCTACCACAGTTCATTGTGGGAGAAAAAACAAAGACCAGGCCGCACAAGGACCTATTCCATAGTTGATGTGGGTAATCAAAAGTTAAGAGTTTTGAAGTGAGGATTTTGATATCCTCTAGTTCAGTGCAGGAGATAGTGTGTGTAAGATATATATATTACACCACACTGCTCGAAAGTAAATAAACAAAAAACATAGAGAGAATAGATAAGAGTTTAGAAAGCTATATTGATTAGTAATGTAGCTCTGGACTTGTTGGATTCAGTAGAAATGATTCTAAGTCCTTCTCTGGTTTTTTTTGTTGAAAAACAGAGTTTTGTAGTCTAGCTTGTGTTCTACAGGAGTGAAAATGATCTCTTGATTCATCGTGTGTTCTTCATTGGTGTTGGATTGCACTCATGAGAGTTCTTTTAAAGTCTTACAATCTCCTTCTTGATCAGGATTGTTCTTCTTATTCAGCATAGTTCTCTCAGGAATATATAAGTTCTTCTTTTTGTATCGTCACACTTTTTCCTCACGTGTACTGCTTCTCAATCTTCCTTATATTCCATGAGTTTGGGAAGTAGGAATTATTCCCTTTTCATAGGTACGAGATACAGTTTCCTGATATGCCAACAACTATAATTAAATAACATTAGTTGAATTAAAAACATCAAATATGACCGTTAGCATTATTTAATTAATATTGACAAAAAATTTAAGAAACGGTGTCATAGTGATAATGTAAACAGTGTCTTCTTAAAGGTATGGTCTTCACAGTATATGGTTCACGATATGTGCTTCATGGTGTCTCCATGTCACGGTGTGTGGGTCAGGGTGTGTCCTTCACAGTTTCTGGGTCACGGTTTGTCCTTCACGGTGTCTCGTCACGGTTTGTCCTTCACGGTGTCTGGGTCACGGTTTGTCCTTCACGGTGTCTGGGTCACGGTTTGTCCTTCACGGTGTCTCTATACATAGATGAATATCTGTATTTAGACATAGACAGTAATATGCAGAATATGAATTATGTTTATCTAGTATATAGTAAGAGAACTTGGATCATAAATATAAAGTCTTGATAATATAAGTGAGATTTGTGATCATGCATAAGACATTTAAATAATAAAGAGAGTAATAAACATCAATAATATCTCTTATCATTAAACATGATGTGTAGTTAATATTGAGATTAATTAACAGTAATAGGATTTTTTATCATTAAAACATGATTAATACATGAGGAGTCCAACAATATCCCCCTTTTTGAAGATCACAAATCATATATAGTCAAAATAGAATTTAAATGTAACATTAAAGAAACTAACATATTAGAATAAAAAAATTTAGAGAATAATAGATTTGATAATAAAATATCTCATCATAGTACAGATACTTGTAGTTTTTCTCCCCTTTTGGGATTATAAAAAAGTAGAGAAAATGAAATGAAACACTACATTTGTCATTTAAAAGGGTTCAGAATATAACATCCAAGAGAAATAAAAATAGAAAACAACAAATGACATCCCATCAAAAAGAAAACAGTCCCTGGAGTCTTTAGGGATCCACATTTTCCTTGCCTTTAACAGCAGTATGAGCTGGTGATAAAGTAGAAGAAGGCATAAATGTTGTAGATAAATAGGGTAAGGGTAGACCTTAAAAAACGGATGGAGCCAAAGCAGGAGAAGTAGAAGATCTAGGCTGTGGTTGGTCAAGAATGACTGGCCGGATCTGAGAAAGTGCTTGGCTAACTGACATGGAAGTGGAGGCAAGGGTAGGAAGACCAGGTCTAAGGGGTGCAGTAGCTGGAGAAACTATAATAGTACTCTGAACATGAAGATATGGCTTCAAAATATTGATGAAATCAGTAATGATTTTTCCACCATATTTCATAGCCTTTTCAAAATCTTTTTTATTCTCCATGAATTTGTCCAAGAGTCTGATGAATTCTGTAAGCTTCTGAACTTGATATTTAAAAGCTTGAGTTATAAGAGAGATTTTCTGGTTTTCCACAAGATATATAAAGTGATCTATCATATCACTTTTAGAGAAAAACTGGGTGAGATAAAAATCTATTTTCTTAGTGATCTCATGTTGAGCATCATTGGCTATCTTAGAATGAATTCTAACCAAGTCCAATGCTCAATCACTGTTCTTAACCACTTCTGACAAAGAAAAAAGATCCAAGCCACTGAAGGCATTATGAAGCTCTTCCCTGATTGTGGATCTCAGCAGAGAATCATCCAAAGGAGGAATAGAAGGTTGACCTGAAGTAGGAGAAGCTTTTATGGCTATGGAAAGAACTTTGAGTTGTTTCAAAACTTTTTGTAGGCACCCAGTATACTCATCTGTGAGTTTATTCAAATTTTCCACAAGCTCCCTCATGCATTCCAACATTTTTGTGTGTCTTTTTCCAATCTTTTCATCAAAAGACAGTAGATATGGATGAACTTGAGACACAATTTCCCTAGGAATGGTGGAATCAGTTTGCTCAGGAGAAGCAGCAACAGGTGCAGAGGTAGAAATAGGAGCAGGCTCTGATCTCAAAGACAACTCATTTTGCAGGTTTGCTACCATACCTTTTAGGTTTGCAACATCAGCACTCAACAACTTATTTTCTACTCTGACTTCTTGAATTTCTCAGATCATCCTTGGTTGAATATGAAATATAATACTTTCCAATATAATTGATGAATTTTCTTGACTTAACTGAGTCACTAGACGTGGTTGAGTGGATAAGATTTTCTCAACTCCAGCTAACAGAGTCACTCCGAAAACTTTCAGATTATCTTTAGTTACAAAGGAGTGTTTCTCGGGTAAGAGTGCAGGTAAATGTAGTGAAGCAGGTTCTGGTTGCGGTTCAGAGTCATCTTCAGACTCAGATTCTAAATCAGATTGAGGCTCTGGTTATGGTTCTGGATGAGCTATAGACTTCTGTTGAAACACAAAAGAGAGATCCATTCCAGTTGTAGTCACTTTTTTTTGACTCATTCACATCATAAAATCTTGGGAAAACATAATGAGTGTACACAAAATATGTGACAGTAGGTTGAGAGGGTTCAGCATATCCAGCATCCATAGTTTCAAGGTTTTGAGGTTCCTCCCCCTCATGTTGTTCTTCAATTTCAGATATTATAGGCTCATCAACATTGTCAAGATCCATAGGATCATCTCTAATCTCTTCAGCAAGCTCTTGCCTTTCCAGATGAAAGGAAATTTCCAACCTCTCTTTAGTAAAGGGAATTATCTCATGAACCGATTGTTCCACTGGTTGTGCTTCCTGATTGACTTTTTTCTCAACAGGGAGATCCTCATCAACAAGATCTATCTCCACCACTGCTTGCTGCTCTAAATTAGGAAAAACCAATTTTCTTACAGCTATAGGATGAGTTTTTGGATTAACATCCTCACTAAAATCAAGAGCTTCCTCTTCTCTCATACCAACAACAACTTCCTCTCCTTGAGGTATTTCAGCAGGGACAACAGCAGGGACAACAACCCTTTCTTTTTCAACAGGAGCTGTTTCTATTGTAGGTATTCAAACTTCTTCTCTAGGTGAAACTGTGGGTATCACTTCCTCTTCTTCTTCCTCTGAATACTCATCCACCTCATCTGGTTCCAAAGTAGGATCGGCAAGATTCTTAGGCCGTCTTGGGTAGTCAACAGGATTAAACTTTTTATAAATTTTATCATTATCCTCAACCCACTGCTTCTTCCAGGGGTTCCAGCTAATCTTCATCTATATGATGATAGGCTTGGATAAGCAGAAATAAACGTCCTCTAGCTTTTCTTCATTTGGTCTAACCATCCCTTTGGAAACTAGCATTGCTGATATCATCCTTGAGTAAAACAAGGAGGTGGATTTGTAAGTGACCTTAATCAGCTCACAGATATGGTTAATAACATACTTTCATATGTTAATCTTATGGGCATTCTTCAACAGGTGAATTAAGAACACATCCTGATACATCATTACAGAAAAATCTCCTTTTCTTGGACTGATCAAATTCTGAAGAAATATGAATAGAAGTCTAGTTTCTCCATCTAATTCTGCAGCTATATCCCTTCTCTTGGTGCCATTACCGGTTAATATTTCCAAGGCATTTTCCTAATTGATGATATCAGATGATGGAGGAGGGTCTCTCTGGTAGTCTTCACAAACTCCTTCAAGACGAATCCGTAGGCACGCAACCCACAACATCGAGGTGAAAAAACACTTTTGACCATTGATGCAGCTGGTCACCGTAATATTTTCTCCAAAATCAAAGGAAAACATCACATATTGATATAATTGAGATACCATCCTCGGGTAAATCTGTCTATTTTGTCCAGAGAACCATTCAACCCATCCTTGTTCTCTTAAAACTTTCAAAACTAACGACTTTCTAGTCATCAGCCACTCAGGGAAAATATTTTTTCAGGTAATATAGTACGGCTTACCAGGTTTGGGTTTAGAGGTCCTTCAAGAGCTATCCTCGATATTCTCTTCTGTTTCTTAGAGCGGTGCTTCTCAAACAAGGGTGAATACGGACTCTTCATCCTTGTCATCTACTAAAGCTTTAGGCGATAGAGGAGAAGGTTTTCAAGAGTGAGAAGATTATAGAGAGAGTTTGGGTAAGGAATCTAATGAAACCTTTATGTTTTATCATTTGGGAATGTCAAACGTCATAAAAATAAAAACGCGGGAAGTCAAATAACAGTGAAATAGTTGGTGGTCATCATGGTGAGATAGTGACCAATCTGTGTATTCACGGTGAGATAGTGAGATGACAGACCGTGAGCACAAGGTCTTAACAGTGAGACTGTATACATGAAACAATAACTGTGAAACAGTGAGCATGAAACCGTAAAGTAAAATACATTAAAGTATTAAACATTAAGATCAGTAAGATATATATTTATGATTAATCATACCAAGATCATGTATGATGTATTCTAATCTTTCAAAATTTAATTTTTTAATGAATATATCAACAACTTGATATTCAGTACCAATGAATTCCAAAGTGATATCACCTTTTTTATAATGATCCCTCAAAAAGTGATGTCTTACATCAATATGTTTTGTCCTAGAATGGGAAATAGGATTCTTAGAAATATTAATAGCACTTGTGTTGTAAATATTTATTGGGACATGTCTGAATTGATATCCATAGTCTAGTAATGTGTGTTTCATCCACAAAATTTGCGCACAACAACTGCCAGCAGCTATGTATTTAGCTTCTACAGTAGATAATGCAACAGAATATTGTTTCTTACTACACCATGATACTAGTGACATGCCTAAAAAGAGACATGTTTTATAGGTTCTCTTTCTATCTAACTTACATCCAACAAAATCAGCATCAGAATAACTAACTAAATCAAATGATTGTCCATTGGGATAGAATAGTTTTAAATTGCCAGTATGTTTGAGGTATTTGAAAATCCATTTTACAACACTTAAATGTGATTATTTAGGGTTTTCTTGAAAACAAGCACACATAGACACACTAAACATAATATCCGGATGACTAGCTTTCAGGTAGAGTAGACTTTAAATCATTCCTCTATAAGTGCTTTTATCAACAGATTTACCATCTTCATCAAGATCCAACATACATGTGGTACTCATGGGAGTGTCATGACTTTTTGTGCTATCCAATCCAAAACATTTTAAAATATCTCTAGTATATTTACATTGAGTTAAAATAATTCCATCATCATTTTGAAATATTTTAAATCCAAGAAAAAATTTGAGTTCACCCATTAAACTCATTTCAAATTTATTTTTCACCATTTTAGAAAATTCAGTACATAGGGAATTTATTGAAGATCCAAAAAAAATATCATCTACATAAATTTGTACAACTAAAAAATCTTTAAAAATTCATTTTATAAAAAGAGTAGGGCCATCTATACCTTTTGTAAAACATTTATAAATTAGAAAAGTACTTAATCTATCATACCAAGCTCTTGGATCTTGCTTTAAACCATATAAAGATTTTGACAAATTGAAAATATGATTTGGAAAATGAGGGTTTGTAAATCTAGGTGGTTGTTCAACAAAAACATCCTCATCAATATATCCATTTAAGAATTCACTCTTGACATCTATTTGATATAGTTTGAAATTTAGATGTGCATCATAGGCAAGTAAGATCCTAATAGCTTCTAATCTGGCTACTGGAGAAAAAGACTCTTCATATTCAATTCCTTCCTCTTGACTATAGCCTTGTGCAACTAGCCTAGCTTTTTTTCTAACTATGTTTCTAGATTCATCTACTTTATTTCTAAACACCAATTTAGTGTCTATTGTGAAAATTTCCTTAGGTCTTTCAACAAGATTCCAAACATTATATCATTCAAACGTATTGAGTTCTTCTTGCATGGAAATCACCCAAAATTCATCATTTATAGCATGATCAATATTTTTAGGTTCAAGCTATGACAAGAAGGTTTTATGTTCAACCTGATTTCTAAGAGATGCTCTACTCTGTTTTCCTCTATCCATATTTCCTACAGCAGTATATAAATGATGATTCTTTAGAATGATAGTTGATCTTGTAATGGTAGGACTAGAAATTTCAGGTTCTTCTCTAGGTTCGAGTTCATTAGAAGCAGATTCTGGAATAAGCCCAGAACTGATTGTCTTTATAGTAGGTTCATTAGATTTTTCATTAAGTTCCAGAACACTCAAATCTTCTTTATGATTTTCAAGAGAGGTTTTAGACTCATTTGGATCAGTTTCATCAAATTTGATGTGAACATATTATTCCACAAAAATAGTTCTCTTATTGAAAACTCTATTGGATTTTCCTAGTTAAAGAATATCCTAAAAATATTCCTCCATCACTCTTAGAAGAAAACTTATCCAGATTATCCTTTGTATTAAGAATAAAGTCTTTGCAACCAAAGACTTTAAAGTAATTGACTTTAGGTTTTCTGTTGTTCTAATGTTCATAAAGAGTGTTCTTAAGAATATGTCTAATCAAGACTCTATTGATGATATAACAAGCTGTATTTACAGGTTCAGCCCAAAAATAAATAGGCAGGTCATACTCATTAAGCATAGTTCTAGCTATTTCATGAAGGGTTCTATTTCTTCTTTCTATTACACCATTCCGCTGAGGTGTTCTAGGAGTAGAAAATTTGTGATTATAGCCATTGTGTGAGCAAAAGGATTCAACGTCTTGATTTTCAAACTCACGACCATGATCACTTCATAGAGTTTTAATCTTAAGTACACTAAGATTTTCTATAGACTTGGAGTATTTATTAAAGTAATAACAACCTTCACTTTTGTGAGATAATAAGTATACCCATGTATATCTAGAAAAGTCATCTACTAAGACATAGACATAGTGCTTCCCATTTATTCTAGGAACTCTATATGGTCCAAATAAATCCATGTGAACCAACTCGAGAGGTTGAGAAGTTGAGACTTCTTTCTTTGGTTTAAAAGAAATTTTGTGTTGCTTTCCCTTTTGACAGGAATTAGACACTTAATCATTTGGAAACTCATGTTTAGGTAGGTCACTAACCAAGTTATTCTTAGTCAGTTCTCTAAGTGAATGGATGTTGCAGTGTCCTAATCTTCTATGCCAAAGCCAAGACTCTTTATGAAAAGCATTTCAACAGGTAATATTTTTCTTAGCTAGGGAATTTAAATCCACAGAATACACATTTTTATTTCATAAAGCAGAAAATACAAAAACATTATTATAATTAAAATCATTAAAAGAATCATTTTCAAATTTGACATTAAAACCATCATCAAACAATTGAGAAATACTTAATAGATTATATCTCAGTCCATCAACAAATAAAACTTTGGATATTAAAAATGAATTAGTTTTACCAATTTGGCCTAGGCCGATGATATTTCCTTTAGAATTATCACCAAAGGCGGCATAGCCTCCATCAACCATTATTAAACTCTTGAAGCATGAGTAATCCCCAGACATATGTCTTGAACATCCACTGTCCAAATACCATGTCTTCTTGTGGGAACTCTTCAAGCAGGTTTCCTACAAAACATATTTAGATAAAAAATTATTTTGGAACCTAGATCTTCTTGGTTCTATATAGGTTAGAAATCAAAGCTTTAGGTACCCATATTTGTCTTATGGGTCTCATATAATTTGTATAGTCAAAAGATTTTTAGAGATAAACTCCATTTGACTGATAACTATGTGAATAACTAGTTGAAGCATATGAAAGTCCAAAACTAGATCTAGAAGTATTCTGTCCAGATTTAGGAATAAATATATTCTTAGTAATCTGTCTCTGTCCAGGTTTGTAGCCTATTCCTGTAGTGTATTTAGGTGCCACTTTCTTTCTTAGAATTTGAGTTAGTGTATCCTGTCCATTTGTGAACTTCTCTAAGTCTTTTCTAAGTTGCTCACTAGACATTTTCAGTTCAGTGTTCTCTTTTAATAGTTGAGCATTCTTTTCTTTTTCGATAGTAAGTTAGTTTTTAACAGTTGTAGTAAGTGCATGCTATTTCTTCATTGATTTGTATTTATCCTTAAGTTCATTGAATGTCTCTTCCAGCATATTATAGTATTCAAATAATTCCTCAGTAGTCATATTTTCAGAATTAGAATTAGATTCTGCATCATCTCTAGAAGAATAAGAATTTAAAATAGAAGTATATACGCTACCTCAGATGTGTTTTTCATGAAATACATGTTGGCACAATTTCTTTCATAATCAAACTTTTCGGATTCACTTGTGCTATCTTCAGAAGCACTCCAAGTAGCCTTCATAGCTTTCTTGTAATTTCTTTCCTTGTAATCGTATTTATTCTAGAATTTTATCTTGAGTTATTCCTTATACATCATAAGCTTGAAAATGAGTTCTTTGATAGGTAGAGAAGTAATGTCACATGACTCTATAATTGAAACAGATGTGCCTCTCCATCGTTCTGGCAGACATCTCAGTATCCTCATAATTTGGTCTTTAGCTTGAATATCGTTTCCAAGTGAACTCATTGTATTGACTATCTCATTGAACCCGAGATACATATCAAAAATGGTTTCATCAGTCTTCATTTTAAAATTATCATATTTAATAGTATAAGTATTTAATATCATTTCTTTAAAAATAGTTTTTCCTTCATGAGAAACACCAAAAGTATCCCAAATTTCAAAAGCAGTTTTGTAGGCAGAAATTATGTAAAATTATTCATCTCCTAGTGCACAATATAGGGAATTCATGGCTTTACAATTATTATTATAAGCAGCATTTGTAGGTTCATCTCATGTTGTTCTTTCTGTTTCTGGAATTTTATATTGGTATTCTATAGCAGTCCAAATATCAAAACCCATGCTTTCTAAATGAATATTCATTTTCAATTTCCACCGAGCATAGTTTGTGCCATTGAAGAAAGGTGGCATGTTAGTATCAGCACCCTCTAGTCTATTATCCATAACTAGATTTTAGAAAATATATTTAAATAGAAAAAAATTTAGAACTAATATAAATTTATGATCTTTAAAGATGCAACTAAAATCATAGTTGAAAAAACAGATTATTTCAAAAATCCTTTAACAAAAACAAATCCTCTGATACCAAATGTTTGTCAGAGTGGATACTCAAGATGGGGGTGAATTGAGTTCCAATTAAAATTTCTGCTAAAATATTGTCTATTTAAAATACCCTAATTTATAAAACAAGTTAAACTGTTGTGAATTTATACATATTGTAAATGTTCACTTAGCATCTCAATGATTGATTAGATATCAGTTAATTTAACCACAAGATTAAACTAACTTTTGAAACTAACCTACTGATCTAGAATAAGTGTAAAAACTTTCTAATTGAACTATCAAAGTAGCTTTAAAATAGTTTTGTATTTCAACGTAATATCAGCGTAATATAAAAGTTATATGTAGTATACTTTAAACTTAAACTAAAGATACATAGCAAATATATCAAGGGGTTCAGTCTCAAGCCGAGACTTAGTCCTCTAAAATTTGTATAAATTTGATCCACACCCTGGATCGGGGTTACCAATAGTTTACAAAACTGTGCAGGCCACGCAGGGACCTCTACTATAGTTATTCGTGGGAGACAAAACAAAAACTAGGCTTCACAAGGACCTCTTCTATAGTAGACGTTGGTAAACAAAAGTTAAGAGTTTTGAAGTGAGGATTTTTATACCCTCCAGTTCAGTGCAGGAGACAGTGTGTGTGTGTGTGTAAGATATACAAAGTACACCACACTACTCTAAAGTAAATAAAAAAATCACTTAGAGAGAACAAATAAGAGTTTAGAAATCTCTAGTGATTGGCAATGCAGCTCTGGACTTGTTGGATTCAGCAGAAATGCTTCTGATTCCTTCTATGGTTTTTTGGTTGAAAAACTGAGTGTCGTAGTCTAGCTTGTGTTCTACAGGAGTGAAAATGATCTCTTGATTTGTAGTGTGTCCTTCTGTGGTGTTGGATTTCACTCATGAGAGTTCTTTAAAAGTCTTGAAATCTCCTTCTTGATCATGATTGTTCTTCTTATTCAGCACAGTGCTCTCGGGCGTATATAAGTTCTTCTTGTTGTATTGTCACACTTTTTCCACACATGTACTGCATCTCAATATTCCTTATATTCCACGAGTTCTGGAAGTAGGAATGATTCCCTTTTCATAGGTACGAGATACGGTTTCCTGACATTCCAACAACTATCATTAAATAACATTAATTGCATTAAAAACATCAAATATAACCGTTAATATTATTTAATTAATATTGACAAAAAAGTTAAGAAATGGTGTCACAATGATTATGTAAACGATGTTATCTCAATGATATGGTCTTCACGGTATGTGGTTCACAGTATGTGCTTCACGATGTCTCCATGTCACGGTGTGTGGGTCACGGTTTGTCCT
The DNA here is from genome assembly GCA_963277665.1 of Viscum album. Classification (NCBI taxonomy): domain Eukaryota; kingdom Viridiplantae; phylum Streptophyta; class Magnoliopsida; order Santalales; family Viscaceae; genus Viscum; species Viscum album. The sequence goes on from OY728142.1 coordinate 405,400,685, forward strand.
TCACGGTGTCTGGGTCATAGTTTGTCCTTCACGGTGTCTGGGTCATGGTTTGTCCTTCACGGTGTCTCTATACATAGACAAATATTTGTATTTAGACTTAGATAGTAATATGCAGAATATGAATTATGTTTAACCAGTAGAGAGTAATAGAACTTTAATCATAAATATAAAGGCTTGATAATATAAGGGAGATTTGTGATCATGCGTAAGACTTGTAAATAATAAAGAGAGTAATTAACATCAATAAGATTTGTTATCATTAAATCATGATGTGTAGTTAAGATTTAGATTAATTAAAAGTAATATGATTTTTGATCATTAAAACATGATTAATACGTGAGGAGTCCAACAATGAGGCATGGGCTATCACCGACCAAGGAATGAAGTGTCACAGTCCATCCTTGAGAAATTTTTTGAAACACGAGGATATAACATTGAGGATATCAAATCCTCTTGATTGTTTAGTGAGAGGATTGTAAATCACGACCCATAGTTATTGGTTCAAGAGGCTGATATGGGATAGTCATACAGGGAGAGGTTCAGAGACACTAAGGTGTTGAGTGATTTCGTAATGAGGTCAGGGATCTCGAGGATTACAATTTCTTTTTATAGAGTAACACATTTGGTTAACGACCATATGTGGATACGCAGGAGCTTTGAGCATGTATGCATTGTCATAAAAAGGGAAATAAAATCTAGATATTCTTTCCAAGATCCATAGAAGGTTTTAATGATCCGAGACACCCCAACTCATTAAGTGTGATCTATGAAATGTGTAAAATAGAAGGAGGGTTAGAGTACCATACAATTTGTGCCACTACCTAACAAATGTATGCCCGTGGCTAGGAGATGTGAAAAACCATTACTCTAACATTTTCCTTAACCATGTAGGGTCCAGCGAACATATTTTGTCTTTTACTAGGGATAATAGAAAGGCCCTATGAGCTTTTTCACCTTGTCTATTAATGCCCAATTGTTTCCCGAAACGATGAGAATGATGATTTCAGTGGGTGAAGAGTTGTCTTTTTATCAAGACTCACTTTGCGGGGGTTCGACCTGACATGTTTCGTGTCTCTTTCATTAGTGGTTTAGGGACATTCATTTTGGATCATTATATGCTAGAGTGTCAAGGTTCTATATCTTTAACAAAAATTATGGTAGTTTAGAGTCATGACTCACTTGGGCCTAATATGGGATATGGTTCACAAAAGCCTAATTAGGATACCTAGGGTCATGAACACCATAATATCATTTTAAAATGGATATGGAAAAGTTTTAAATCCTGGATCGAGGTTTTTGGGACATGAGTAATGATATGTGACACTCATACCAGAAGTAGTTCAGACATAATGAGGTGTTGAGTTCTCTCATAGAGATGTCAGGTTTAACAATGATCATAATTTCCTTTTAAAATGTGAAACATTTGGTAGAAATCCATTGGATCATATGAAGGATCCGTAGGTATGTATTTATTTTCATGAAAAGGGTCCTCTAATCTGGATATCCTTCCATGGACCTTGGAAGGTTGTGATGATCTGAGAAACTAGAGGCATGAAGTGTGTCTTATGGATTGAGGTTCTTTAAAATATGGTGGAAGCAGCCCGTACTCTAGTCTATTAGGGTGAGTCTAGTTTGGTTCTTTGTTAAGTAAGGATGAAATGGAAATAGTGTTTCTAGTTTCCCATTGTGTTGTGGGGATGTAATTTCCTCAGTGCAGTTTTAACGTCATGCAGTAAGAACGTACTCTTTTATAGTTTAATGTCATGCTGTGAGGATGAATTTCCATTTAGTTTAACATCATGATATAAGAGAATACTTACATGATGGTTAACATCATGTGGTAAGGATGTACTTCCTTTCAGTTTAATTTCATTTGGTAAGAACATATTTCCATGTAGTTTAATGGCATTCAGTAAGGATGTATTTCCATGAAGTTTAACTTCATGTAGTAAGGACATGGGAACCATCATGAAGGTGTGGAAGTTTTGTGGTTGGGCCCAAATATGTAGATTCAGGCATCATTACATACCTCATGTGGATGATAATAAATCCCCACATAGTTTTAATGATTTGTCCTATGCAGGTATGTCCCATATTCATGGATGGGGTGTTTTTATATTTTTTTATTTGACTGGGCTCGTAGTTGGAAATTTGGAAATCAATACATATCTTGTGGGGTAGGAATCAAGAAAAATTTATTTCTTGATCAGAAAATACTCTACATTTGTCTGACCCATACATGGAGGTGGGAATTATTTCTATTGACCATTTCAGTTGGGCCTAGGATTGAAGATCGAGGCATCACTGTGTATCATATGATGAAAGTAATCAAGCTACACATAGTTAATGGTTTTCCATGTAGTTTAATGTCATATATTGAGGAATAATGTGTACTAAGAAGAATATATGGAAATGTTTTTGTTGGTACTGATAATGTATTTTTGGGTATATCTACGTATCTCATAATAGGTGAGAATAAATCCATATGTAATTATGGAAATTCCATGCAGTTTAATGTCATGTAGTGAGGACAGAGGCAAACCAATATGATTTTATTGGAACATTATGGTTAGGGATAGTAGTGGATGTCTAGGTGACACTACATAACACATGATAATTATAATCAAACGGCATGTACTTCTTGTAAAACCATGCAGTTTAACATCATATAGCAAAGAAAATTGACTATTCATTTTAACATCACGTGGTGAGGACTCATAATAGACATATTTTATAACTTTATGCCTTTATTGTGAGATTATTTATCTAAATCAATTCCTAAGCTAACATGAAATATGATCAGTGTTAAAAACAAGTAACGACATGGGTATCACTAAAATGTAGAGATATAAGGGGGTATGATAAGGTAATTTTGTATCATGTAGTTGATGGATAAAGATATAGGATAAATGCATCCCTATGCATATCATCAGAAATAGGAATCAATTCATATGTAGAAATAGAATAAATATGTAGTTTAACATCATGCATAAAGGATTTAGGTGTCTCCATGTGAACAGAGATGGATGTCATTGATCAGTGCAATTTTATGTCATGTGGTAAGGACATTTGGTCACCCATAATGAAGAGGTATGTTTTGGGTCTGTGTAGTTTTATATCATTTAGTAAAGAAATTGGATCACCCATCATGGAAGAAAAATAATCCTATATATGGGTAAAATAATAGTGGTTTATGCATCGCTGCGTATCCCATGATGACTGGAATCAAGCCATGCAATGTTCTTAGTAAACCCTGCAATATAACATCTTGTAGTAAGAAAACATTCCATACAGTTTAACATAATATGGTTAGGATTAATGATGTGGCATAATCTGATATGGATTCACTTTCATTCATCTTATGCAATGTATTTGTTTAGAAACCTTTCATTGGTGGGAGGTGTGACGTGTTCCCCTTCCATAGGGGACAATGAATATTCTCTATTATGATAAACCATATGTATTATATAAGGTCCATCCTACTTGGGATCCAATTTTAGGGGCTTATTCCCATGTATCATTGGGTTTATAGTGTCAAAAATATGTTCTCATTGAAGGAATGAATGAACGTGACCATTTTTATTAAGGGATAGAGCTATCAGATTATGATGTGATTGTGCAATGTACATAACCTATTATCATTTAGCCATTTCAACTCATCCATTCTCTTTTTTAATTTTTCATCATCTAAGGGTTGTCCACAAATTGAAATTTGGAGTGAGGGCAACTGAACCACTATGGGTAACAATTCATCGATCCTGTACACTAGTGGTAATGTTGTTTCATATGTAGTAGTGCGTGTGGGGGTACAATAGGCCCATAAATCATAGTTGAGTGTGTTCGACCCAGACATGTTATCCTTTTTCACCATCATCTAGAGTATATTCAATAGTTTCTTATTGAAGGCCTATATCTATCAATTTTCCACTTCATAATAGCAAGATGGGTGATGAGGCTCAATGTTGTACTCTCAGTACATGTTCTTCAACTCCGTGGAACAAGTGTTGGTGTCATTGTCTGTCAACATTGTGTGAGGGGCCCATAACCTGGTGATGATATGAGGATTTAAAAATTTGATGATGTTCTTCATCCTGCACTCCTCGAGTGGTAGGAAATTATCTCATTTGGGTAAGAAGTTGGTATTAGTAAATATGTACTTGAACTGCATTGTAATGGCTCTCGGATATAGACCTATGGAATCCATCCCCCCAAACAAGAAAGAAAAAATAAAATTTAGATTCATGTATGAATTCAAGAGATTTTTTGTTGAAATTTGCATGTATTTATCATGCTTATAATTTTCTAGCTAATTTCACACAGTTATATATCATGGTTTTCTAGTAATATACTAACCTATGAATCTGATGGGAGAGCCTAGTCCTAGACTGTTGGATGCTTAAATACCCCTCATGGAATTCTTCTATGATGGAAAAAATATATACTTTTACTGTGAATTTGAGGAAAATCCCTTCGAATCCATGTTTATAGATTTTTTTCTACTCATTAGGGATATTGTATAGGGTAATGATTGCTACATGGTGCCAAATATGTTCCCTTCAGACTATTTTTGTTGGGAGATTCCCATCATGATGATATCCAACTATCAGATTCATCCAACCTGGGGTGACTATTGGAGAATCATTCTCTGAGGCAGTGCTGAATAGATTGATATCTTCTATATCACAGACTATGATTGATGAGACCATTCTCCGATGTGTATTATGGAAGATTGTTTCTTCCTGACCTAAACCAACCAAGATGGTGGCTACATTGGCTAATTCATCTATGAGAAAATTCTATGATTGGGGAACATGATGAAATGAGGGTTCAAAAGGGAGCACTATCATTGGTCCCTTGGCATTTCTAGAGAGAGGGGCCATGTATTCCTTCTTGATTGCATATTCTCCATTGACCTGATTTTTCACTAACTCTGAATCCACTTTGATGTTTAGGTAGGATATTTGAAACTGTAGGGCCAATTCCAAGCTAGAGATGATGGATTGGTATTCTGGATTTTTATATGTACAACCTTTAGATAGTGAGAAAGAGTACATAAATACTTCTTTGTCTTGAGATACAAATAAAATCCACAGGACAACTTGATTTACATTTATGTTTTCCATCCTTGTTCACATAGGACATCATGAGGAACAATCAAAATATATCTCCCATGATTGAGGTGTGTCATGGTCATAAAGGACCTCTTCATCTAGAATCTCGATGCCTTCATGTATGTTCAATGGGGTAGGATGTGCTATGACGATATAAGGTAGTTCTTGTCCTTGAACAAAATTTTGTGACAAAAACTAAATGTCGTATTTCTGAATAATGACTTCCCATCAGACCAAGCACTCAGTCAGCATTAGAAATCCAAGAATTTACATGAGCAGAATGATATAAGAGTCCAATTGAATTTCGTGGTTCTTCAACTAATGCCCCATCTTATGCACTATAAAGATTAGCACAAGGAAGTTCTTCTTGACATCATATTATCAGATCTCAGTTCCTATCGTTGTTCAAATTAGGTAATAGAGACTATTTTTTACCCCATATAATTATTTAGTGAGTAGGGAGCCCAATGAGTGTTCCATACTGACCACATATAAGATGGGTACCCTCTATTCCACCAGAGATGTCAGAAACAGTGGGTGCAGTATGTACTACTTGATAATTTTGAAGGATTTTTATTAATAGTCATCACATTCCTAGTATATTACCCTCTTCATTAGCCTCATTAAGGGTAGATTATAGTTGTCCAGGTTATAAAGGAACCGTTTAATGTATGGAAGGATCCCTTGGATCCCCCCCATAATTATTTGAGATTTAATAGGTTTTATATTGAAAAGATAACAGTAGTCTAATCCTGGAGAACCTCAATGCCATGGTGTAATACCAAATAATCATGTAATTTCGCTGATGTTACCTTGAAACCACATTTCTATGGATTCAACATCAAACTGTGATGTTGTAGCTTGTCAAAAATTGTTTAATGGGACATGAAATATCACACAACTATTGGGATTTAATCACCTTGTCATCAACATAAAATTCATTTATCTTTTCCAAAATGGATTAATGATATGGTGAATTACACATTGATATGTGGTTCTATAATTAATTAAGACAAAGTTCATGACATGACAGAAAAATATATCTTGAGGTGCTCTGAAGGTAGTGGCTTCTTCATCCTTGACGAATATCTTTACCTGATTGTACATCGAGTACACATCCATAAAAGAAATGGCATGGAGTCCAGTAGTTGCATCGATCAAGATTTATGTGTTTAGTAATGGAAAATCATTATTTGCTAAATGATGATTAAGGTCAATAAAATCAATGTAGACCATAATATGCCCATTATTCTTCTTGACGGAGATGATGTTGGCAATAAAACTCAGGTATGAAACTTCTCGTATAAATTTGTCTTCAATAAACTTTTCACATTCTACCTCTATTTTGGTTTCATGATAGCAGTGCTTCCTTATGGATGCCTACTTGAAGCCTCAATTTTCATCTAGTAGCCCGAGATGGTGCATTACCACATCTGGGTTCTGTCCAGGCATTTCTGTATTGTTCCACATGAACACATATCGATACAACTTCATAAATATGATGTAAATATCTTTCTCTTCAAGGGGCATGGAATCACTAATCAATGTAGGCAATATATCATCCTATGTTATTAGATTTATTTTCCTTATTTCATCAATGTTGGTAAATACACCTTCCTCAAATGTTAGAGGGGTATTCCCAATGTAAACCACATTTTCTCATATCTAAGAATATGTGGATAAATTTTCCAATGAAGATAGAAATATAGTGGGTCCACCATCAATATTAGGGTGAGATAGGTCATGAGAAGAGACATTGTCATCCCCTATTGACAGATTCATTGTAGGGAGATGTCAGAGATGATAGTCTTTGATGCTATCCCTAGGGACATGAGGGACTCTGACCTTTATGATTAAATCTATGACCTCATCTAGGTTTATGGGGTTCTCATATTCATCTACGATCATACTCTATAGATTCACACAAGAGTCTTCTAAGACATTGGGAGAGGAAACGTTTGCATCATCATTTTCCATTGGTCATTTTCCACCATTTTTATAGAAATCTTATATAGTATATGTTTATCTGTAAGTCTCTATGTGAACTCAATCACCATGTAGTATGCCAAATTTTTGTTTAACATGATACTTCATAAATTGGTGTAATTTTGAAGGTATGGCTAGATGGCTATGGATCCCAAGCCTTCCGAGAAGGACTTTATTGGCGGTGTCTTTATTTATTACAATAAGCTCAATGTATGATGTAATATACTAAAACTGGGCTTCGAGCATGAATTTTTCAAGAGGTATTTTTCTCCCACTTATCATACCCATGGATAGTTAGCGTAGCTGGAGAAAATCCCCTTCATCATATCCCAATCGTTATAGGGATTAGTCTGGGATATTATTGATTCCACAACCATGATCAATTAGATCCATTTCTACATTGACATTATTAAGTCTTCCTATGATGTATAGGTGTTTTATGTGTCCATGAAGGGCCTCTTCCTGATATTTATTAGTGAATGAGATGGTGACATGACATTCTGATGACATTTTCTCCACTTGATAGATCCCATCTGCAGTGACTTTTATCTTGAACTTTTATGGGATCTTGAGGGATTCAAATAGTGCCTCCATGAGTTCTTTTGAAATAGAGAGCTAATTGAAGAATGGGTTCTTAGTTTGGACTATCACCAACTATTTTAGAACATCGTATATTTTTTCCAGAAGTTGGTTCTTTTCAATATTGGGTTTCTCCTTGATTCATGAATGAGTAACTAAGGAATTTGGGATGAATGAAAATGGTTCTTGTGCATAGTGTGAGGGAGTATCTTCTTCTAGTGGCATAGTTCATGCCGACCTTCCCCATTTCTTGGTTTGATCGTATTGGACCCCATTAAGAGGTCATGCAAGAAAATCATATGGAAGCGACTACTAGAGGTCTCAAAGGAACCTCTTGCCTATTTTAAGCCAATTTATGTTATTTATATTGATTCTTAGGTGTATATATGTACTCCATGGGTATATGACTAGAACATTTAGTCTAACCATGTCTCTGATGTCCCTTGTATCCTTTGATCTGGTGGATACAACATCCTGTTCAATGGTTATATTGGTAAAACTCATGCTCTAGGGAAAAATCGCCATTGGAGAAGGGGTCTGAAAAGTGTATTATGTTGACATAACCAAATATGAGATCTTCATATAATAAAGATTCCATTTGGTGTGGTGGTGCCAGTATTTTGGATCCTATATGGATGAAATCAGTAAGAGATAAGGCTCGCTTTGAAGGAGAATATGACTCTTTAACTTCTGTTTCAACCTGCTTCTGGTGGTCTCACAAACATCTCATAGGTATATTTGATGTTCCCTCTTTGGGTGGTGGACCTATCATGGTTATGTGAAAATCTTCTTTCTAATTAGTGTGGGCTCAATCAATTTCTTTTCCAGTCATCCTATTTTTGAACTTTCACTCACATCTGGCTAGGTCCTTCTTCCAATACCCCTCCTTTTTTGACCAGATGATGGTTATTCAAGGCACTGATCTTGGGAGTTTTCTAGTATCATATGTGTAATACCCCTGATATTTTATGAAAATTATTCTTTTAATTTCAATTATGTATTGTTTTGTATGATACACCAAAATTAGCTTGTGTTATACGCAACACCGTATTAGCTTGCAGTATACACAACACTATTATTGGCTCGTGTTACACACAATTTCAAGTTCATTTTGTAGAAGTTATTCTATGCAACATTAAATAATGATTTTATTTACTGTATAAATGATATAAGTTTGTATTATGTTATACCCAAAAATAAAGGGAGATTTCACTACACACAGCCTTGACATGGCTTGCATTACATGCAATCACGACCTTCCTCGATAGCGTGTGTAGTACACAATACTGGGTTTCACTAAATAATGATATATTGTTATAATATTATTATGAACTAGTGTTATGAATAGTAGTAAATAAATTATAAATTTTATGACATTATTATTCATCTTACACATTTTATAGAACATGGTATGAGAACAAAAAAAATTTGGGTAAAATAAGTATTTCTCAAAAAATGCAGTTTTTCCAACTTTTGATTGCGTACCCACATTAAATTTAGTTTTTGAAATGTTTATAAGTTCAATTTGAAAAACTCAAATTCTCATTTTGAATCAGGATATAAAAATTTACTTTGGATAAAATTTTCATATTATTCTGATAACTTTCATATTTTGATGAATAGTAAAAACACGCTAAATTTTACTTAAAAACAAATTTTTTCATCGAGATAATTTATATGTTTAAATTATAATATTAAAATATTTTAATGTATAAATAGTATATATTTTTACAATTTAATATAATGTATGTCATTATCATTGATTTTACATTGAATCCGTAGGTTAAATCAATTCAATCTTTTGCAATGTTTATAAACAAAAACCTATTTTTTTTACAACGGGATTAATTTTAAATTAATTACTGCAACTTTTGTGTTTTAAATTTTTAAAAAATGATTCTTATTTTAAATAATTGGGTCAAAATTATGTCAATAGGTTACATTTTGTTGATATTATGTATAGTAACTACGATAATTTTTATTTACTGCAGTTAAAGGTAAATCGGGTAATTAAGGGTAAAAATAAGATTATAAAATTACCCAAACTCCTGCCAAAATTATATTGGATGGCTAAAAGTTCACCCATATAACCTAAGGGCTAGAATAGATTTATTTTATGAACTTTTTACCTTGAAAATCATTTAATTATTATTAAAACCAAAGAAAGTGACAACATGTCACTCTCTTAAATCTTATAAGTATAATAATTTTAATTGAGTGACAAAATTCATGGAACATCAAACATGAATAGTCTCGAGAAATATAATAAAATCATTTACATCATGTAAATTTATTTATAATTTTTAGAGATTAAATAATTATCATTAATGGCGACACAATAGTTATGTTGAAATTATTTTATTGATTGAAATATCAAATAAATGGTTTTAGAAATATTAAAATAAATATTATATGAACTATTTAATATTCTCCAAGAATCATCTAGATAAATATGAAATGTTATGAATCTATTAAATATTTTAGTTCGAACATATCTTCTGTGTGGATTTTATTTAAATTTAAATAAATGAATAGTGTCAAAATTGACACGTGTTATTTTATAAAAATAACATAATATAAAATTGTTTAAAATTTACTAAAATAATTAAAAATTATAAATTAAAATTTATATGGTCTAAAATGTCACAAATTATATAAATTTTGGACAATTCACAACACATATGTAATTTTTTATAACAATTTAAAATTTAGAATCTTATTACCAAAAATAAAATTAAATAGATTAAATAAGGATAAAAAATGTTTATAAGGTCTAAGATAAATTTCCAAAATGTCTAAATTTTATTGGTTCATGAGATTACATCCCTATATCATCTAATATTCGAATATAAGTCATTTTTTGAGGTTTTTAAGTGGGGTTTGGATTTATTATAAATTAATATTTCTTATGTTTCCAAAGGTTCCCCTCTCCACCCTTATAAAAGGGAACCTACTCCCTCTCCTCTTCACAACACATTGAGTTTTCAAGATCAGCCAACACCTTCCCATTTATCTTATCTACTTACCTATAAACATTATGGAGGTTATGGTCTTCTCAAAAGAGCAACTCCAGTCCCTTAAGAGGAATCTTAAATGAGGTGCGTCGAAGAAGTGGTAATCTCTTCTATAGATTCTTTCAAGCTTCTTTCTTCTTCGACATTCTATTTTTTAGTTGTTTCATTGTAAAGAAATACAATCAGTATCAAAAATATACTGATATTATATTATAAATATGAAACAACCCCATTTCACCTTCTACCCATCCTACAGAAAACGAAATCACCGCGCGTGCGTATGAATGGAATACCGTCTCCACGCCGTGGTGTAATCAGTTTTTCCACCACCACCTTACTTGGATGGGAATAATGTTATAAATAATGACTATATATGGTTATTATAACATCATACTAGTTATGATACATTATATAATCCACTCCAATTCTATTCAATAATTATGGGAACGATATCATCGCTCGTGCATACGTGCGGACTACCGTCTCAACGAACGCGATGAGCTTCATTTTCCATGATTAACCATTCAAGTATGATTATAAAGTATATATAATAAATAATCATGAAATATATTACATAATAATGATACTTTATTTATGTACATATATGTTTCATTTACTTAATTCCATTCAATTCAATAAGGAAACGAAAACAGTGTTCATGCGTACGTACGGCCTACCGTCTCCAAGAATGGTTTATTTCATTCCATTTATTGATCTATCATATATATATTTATATGATGAATATATATTATATATAAATCATGTTTTATGTTATGGAATTATTTAAATCAGGATATAAGTAATAATATCAAGAACAACAAATCGAAACATGTATGATAAATGAAATGATTTTACCCAAAACACAGCTTTAACATTGAATTTACAAAAGAACGGGTAATATAAAGTCATAATTCACCATATATGATATCATAATAGTAAATATAATTATGTAATCATTCAATGACATTATTTAAATCATTATACACGAGTTTCGGTAACATATGAAGTATATCGGACATAAGGTAAGGGATAATTTTTCAAATCTTATTTTTATCTGAGATTGCTTATACGTAATTATTTACGGGGGTTATGTTTATCATCCATGTCCATGTTTTCTAAAAAAGTTTTCATAAAATGTTTAATATTATTCCTTGAATATTTAAATTCATTTTTACCCTTTTTTACTTTTTACCACATTGTACGGAAGGAATCTTTCATTTGGTTACCATATAAGGTACTTTTTGACTTTTCTGGCGAAAGTACGAGAAGATAGTTTTTTTAAACTTATACAGCATAAATGGACATTTAGAGTTTCTTATCGAATTATTTCAGTGAATCTTCCTCTACCAAATTTCATTATTATTTTCAAAAAAATCCTTTTATTTTAAAATTTCATTGCATTTTGAGAAAAGAAAATGATTTTGAAGAAGAAAGTATATTTTCCTCAAGAATTCATTTCAAGTGTTTTGTCAAAACTATTTTCCATATAAGATGACATTATTTCATATGTTTATATTTAAAGTATAATGTCTATATTAATTACATGTTTTTATTCTTCTTATGATGAAATGATATCCATTTTTTTATATGGATTGTGTTATGATGGGATGAGGTTTATGAACCCATTTTATTCTTTGGGTTATGATGAATGATTTTTGATTTTTGTGTGGAAGACATAAGAATGGTTTAATTATGAGATGAGTGGGACCTATATCTCCCTCCAATGCATTGGGTAAATATTTATATCTCATGAGATAGACATGGCTGGAATGACAAGTTAATCCGGTTCAGTGATACAGGACTAGAATAAGGAGTGAACTCGATTTAGTAGGGGACTTTATCCACTAAGATGCTCTTGGCAGCAATACCTTGGATACTATGGAAATGAAACCATGTTCTTAATGGTTTTTCACAATTACATGTTTTATTGTCCTGATATTTTATTATGATTTAAGATCCATTATGATCTATGCCTTATGTACTGCCATGTTTTACATCATTGCTCAAGATCTTGATTTTTAAACATTATGTTCATGTTTTTATGTTCAAATGTATATGTTTTGTTTTATTTTCTCCATGATTACCCTTACTGAGTATTTGTGCTCAGCTTTTATATTTTTTCTTTTCCCCTGGATATAAAGAAAGGTTTTAGGTAAGAAAACAAAAGGGTAAGATCATTATGAGAGATGTTGAAGATCATTCACCATGATTAGAAGATTATGTTCTGAATTTCCCAAGACAATAAACTATTATGGTCCTTGTGTGTTGGTTTTTTTTATTTATTAAGTATTACGCAAAAGTAATGTAATTTCCTTGTACGTCAAGCTTCGGGTATTCACAGTTGGTATCAGAGGAATGGTTTAGTTAACCTTTGAAAACTAGGATCCTAAAAACATTAGTAAGATCCCTTGAGATATTTCTAAGATATGTCTAGGGTGTACCTAAGGTTAAGTATAAATATAGGTTATAGTCCTAGAATTATGGTAATGAGATTATAATTAAACAAAAGATTTTAGATATTGTAGGTACACATCCTTTATTATATTGTTTTCCCTAGAATGATTTTTGCCTCTCACACTATTCTTTTTGGGTTTTGGACAATGGCTGGAACCCGATGGAACTGTGCTGATCAATATAATGGACAATGCAATGATTGTCCTTCTGAACAAACCAATGTTATAGGAGATGGAGTGAAAAATCATATTTCTATACTTACACAAGCTATAAATCATTCTGGACTACCAAATGAATATAGAAGGGAACAATATTCTATTGAGTCCTTCATAAGGCAGCATCCACCTTCTTTCAATGGGTCTTCTAATCCACTTGTTGCTGAACAATGGATCAGTACCATTGAAAAGAGATTTTCGATAAATTGTTGTTCAGAACATGAAAAATTCATTCTGGTTTTTTACCGTTTAGAAGGTGAAGCAGACCAGTGGTGGACTCTAATTAAGAATACAAGGACCCAAGATGAAATTGAATCAATGGAATGGGACGAGTTCAAGAACTTGTTTTTCAATAAGTATTCCCGCGTATTCTTTGAACAAATATGGAAAAAGAGTTCCTTGAGATTACGAAAAAGGATGATGAATCTGTTGGTATATACGAGGAAAATTTTACAAGGCATGCAAGGTATGCATCAGGCTTTATCATCCAACCTGAAAATAAAGTTGATCGATTCTCAGTGGCTTAAAACCAATTATTCAAAGAGAATTAGCTATAACAGACTTTAGTACCTATGAATAAATTGTGCGTTGTGCTATAAAGGTAGAACTGGAAGTTGGTGTTACATATCCATATCATGTTTTTGACAAGAAATGAAATATGGAGTTCAAGTAAAAATCTCAAGACAATGGTGAAAAGAAGGTGAATGTCTCTTTATGATCAAAGTGTGGAATGAAGCTTGTTGGAGATTGTCAAAAAGGTACTAGAAAATGTTTTATGTGGGGAAAATAAGGTCATCGAGCAGTTGAGTGTCGAAGTAATGGTAAAAAGGTAGCTAATTATTTTAATAGAGAAAAGACTACATAGAATGCTCCACCAACACTTCAATGCTTCAAGTGCAAGGAAATGGGGCATTATGCTAATCAATGCCCTAATCCAATGGTTAATTATGATCGACATGAGCAACCTCCTATGGAAAAGGAAAAATGGAAGTCACGTGCGATCACAATTTGTGATGCTGAGTATTAAAATGATGATGTGGAATGATTAAGTGTTTATGTAATGGGATTTCAAAATAGCATCATGGAATCACATTTATGGTATTGTGGAGTTTTGGAATATCTATGTATTGGTTTTCAATAATTATATGGTACTAGTAACCATGAAAAGTGATTGAAATATTTTTGGAAAAAAGATGATATGCCCATAATGAAGAGATAAAGTGAAGATGAAATGATCTTAGGACTTATATAAGGACAAAGTTCTATCATGGTATGTAGAAAGAGTTAACTTTTGACAGAATTCTTGTTTTCACTAAGATTCAATGGGTATTCATTTTTTCAAGAGGATACATGATTAAGGTATTTTCATGTTTGGAATGTGACCAACAAGATATATTGTATGATATATGGGGGATAAATGATGGAACTCACATTCTTGGTTGATGAAATTTCTAGTAATTATTTTCATTATACTATGATCTTGGACAGAAGTATTTTGGATAAGACTAAATATTGTAATGGATTATGTTGCGCAAAAGTTAGTATTGTTTAAGGCTAGGAATTTTTTCAATATTATTGAAGGAATGATATAATAATTTAGTTTTAGAAATAGGACAACATGTAGGATGGACGACAACTAGTCGCTTCGGACATGGTTGTGGGAATCGAACCCACAACCGAAGTGCGACAGGTCTTTATCACCTACCACTGGCCTACATGAAGTCCCTAGTTAGTAGAAACTAGTTTTATTTTATTCAGCAGTATGATAGATGAAGTATAAGTCAATGTTTTGAATCATATAAGATTAACTTCACCATAGATGGACTTATGTATATTTGATAACTTTTTCTAACCTTTT
This sequence comes from Viscum album, assembly GCA_963277665.1. Taxonomy (NCBI): domain Eukaryota; kingdom Viridiplantae; phylum Streptophyta; class Magnoliopsida; order Santalales; family Viscaceae; genus Viscum; species Viscum album. The sequence continues at coordinate 405,415,902 of OY728142.1, forward strand.
GTTTAAGACATATGGAATGACCCATCATTCTATCACATGATCTGCTAACACTTCATGAATGACAAATTCAATTTCGTTTCTTTAAGAGATGAAGTGTAAATTTTTCAAGGCACAAACAATGGTGAGATTGTATAGAAATAAAGTAAGTATTTATTCTAATTCAAATTATTCATCTTTAGGGAAATGATCCTGAAAACCAAAAATTTTGTCCCAGTGTCCTCATATCCGATGAATCAGATGTTACCTTAGATCATTACACTTTTATGCAAACCCATTAACTAGAATTCTTCACTATTACTTCATAATTCTGTCCATTCAAATGTCATTTTTAGTCTCCTCATCATAAAAAATATAACCATTTCTCATTCAACCTTATTGGTTCTCCTCATTTGAATTCATCTTAAGACATAAATTTTCATAATTCCCATACATTAGGAATTTTATTTGTTCAAACATTGATGATATCTTAGGAAGACCATTATTTTCATCCATTGGATAAATTGATCTTGTTGTTTTATCATTTAATTTTTCTTTCTATGTGTTATTCTTCTACATAGATAAATCATCTTCTCATTCCTTCGATATGTTCCCTAGAGAGATTATTCACACAGTCTTGACATATAACAAACTGAAAATTCTTTCTTCCATTGTCTCCACTAATGAATATCCCAGTGAACAATATCCTTCTAATCACTGGGGATTATGAGTGTCTGTTAAGGTGAAATTTGTTAACCATATATCATGATAACAGATTGGTAATAATCAAAATATCCTTAACTTTAGTCATTATCCAATTTGGATACTCATCAACACATTAGATATCACATTCAACGTCAATCCAGTTCTTTTTAATTACCATCATTGATTAAAACCAAGGAGTATAGTGTGAGTAACAATATTTAATTTTAGAAACCTCATAATCATGAAAAACCTGTTATAGGATGTGTAAATAATTACACCTTCTTTTTAATATATGACAACATAGGTTTATCATAGTTCATTCATAGTCATCATCTATTTAAATTTATCATGCTGGTTCATAAAGAGTATGAATTTAAAAAGAATATCCCTCAGTAGTTTCAAACCATATTTTTATTATGGCCCATTTTCACTCACAATGTGATGATCATGTCTTTGTCAATTCTCCCTTCTATGTGTTATTATTATTAAGAACCTCTGTTCCAGATCCACACCAACTTTTTGTGTCTAAAAGGGAAGTAATTTTGTGGGATCCACTAATTCAATCCTTTACCAAAATTCCATGACATTTTCAAATAAACTAACTCATCTTTAGTCTTATTCTAAAAAATATCCCAATACATACGCATATAAATATCCATAGGGATCTCACTAATTTTTTTCTCTTCTTAGTTTTTAAAGGATAAATACTCCTTTCTCTGATACAAAATATTGTAGCCCAAACATCTCATATATAAATATTACATATTAAATTATGAATATTCCTTAAATACTGATCCATGGAATAATCATTTAATTCTAGTTCCTTTGAAAAATTATACACATAAAGAAACTTGTCCAAAAGTGATCTATGTCATCGCCCACTATGTTCTTCATAACTAGAAACCTTCTTAGAGATATCATGCATAATACCATTCATCATATCCTGGGAAAATGAAACATAATAAAGACTAATCTAAAATTCATAGTAAGGTTAAACAAGGGAGATATCAATATTACATGAGTATATGAGCTTGATAACCAAATAATCTCCTAAAAAACCCTACCATTCATATCAAAATCAAAATCTTATTTCATGGAATAAAGGTAGGAATTTCATAAGACATGAATCCTTATGGAATCAAATAACATGATCAATAGGAACATAACAATGGAATAAGTAATATATTTTTGTCATACAAATAAGCATATAAGTTATTATTTAAAGGATACCCACTAATACATTGATAAAAGGTTTTTTGTGGGATAACTACTAGTGTACCTACTTCAGTCTTCTGATAACTTATAATATGCCCTTGATAGAGAAAGTATTTTACCAATTTTTTGTATTCATTTTATTTGTTTTAATCCTACCGAATTATCAATGTGAGATTATATTAATCAGTTTTGGATTTATGATGTCTTTTGTGAAAATTTGTGAAAGGTTCTTAATTCTAAATTTTATAATTAATTTTACATCAAGGGTATTTTTTTCATTTATTTAAGAATATATTTCCAAATCGAGATATTTTTTTGGGGAATCCTTATTTTATTTCCTTAAAATATTTATTTAGGACCAGGGGATGATTTTAGTATTTAAAGGCCCAAAAAACTCAATGATGTTGGGAATTTTTCTGGAAGCACAGTGTGGACCCCACCAACGTAACATAATCCCATCTCAGTCTACACACCTCCAATTAAGGTGATTTTACTATTAATATAACAGGGAAACATATTAGAATCTGAAATATTAATTTGAGGGCATTTTGAAATCATTATGGTTTAAAATAGATATTATACGATTGAAGGATGATTCCTCGATCCTTCATCCAGAAAACACTAACAGTCAATTAATAATTCACAATGTCTACATCTAGTGGAAAAATGATCCAAAATTATGGGAGGAGACACAAAAGAAAATGGGGAATAACTTTTATGAAGTGGACTACATGTTAAGTGTCCATTTATTAAGTCCAAAACGCGTCACATCTTAGAGGATAGAAATATACCTATAAAAATAGAGGATCTCCTACTTCTCAAATCATTCGAATCCATCCCATTCAATCTGGGACACCATGGAGTGGATTCTAAAGACCATTTTGAACTTTTATTTCTTTAATTTCTTTTTGTTTTAATTTTTTTTACATGTAACTGATTAAACTTTTTTATTAAACTGTTTCCCATTTATTTTTCATCTTTCTTCATCTTCAAACTATAATTCTATCTTTCTCTCTCTTCCCTCCTTCTATTGTGACCTCTTAACACTTTGAAATGGAAAGTGACTAACATGAGGCTTGTACCTGGGGAGGTTTCACTGTGTTATTTATTATTGTTCGTTAATTCAAAAAATTTTGAATCTACTTGTGGTTCAGGTGGGAATATTGCAAGGGTGTACTAGTTGTCCACCATGGCAGTACATCCAAATCTATTTCTTATCATTGATTAATTAATTTTTCCTACTCTCTCTCAGAAAACCACTTTATACAGTGGAGTTGGGGTTTCTATAAGGTTTGAAATGACATATGGTGGTGCTAGGTTATTTTGAAATAACATTCTCAGTTGAGGTGTTATCCTATTTCACTATTAGAGGAGGTGAGGTTTGATTTTCCAAACGCATGATAAAATCACACATTTAATAAATCAATAAAAATTAATTCATTAATGTGGATTCACTAAATGAATTATCAAATTGAATATAAACATCAAATAAAATGATGAATGAACCTATGTTATTCAACCCTAGGACCAATGCCTTTCTTCCCTAATTTCATAATTTTAGCATCTATATATAAAATCTTCATGTCAATATTTTAATTGTAATTATTCCAAATAAACCATTGTTTTCAATAAATATTTTTAAAAACCAAAAATATTTAGATTATGATAATTAGAATTATTGATTGAACCAACTAAATCACTCTTCAAGTGAGACGACCCTGATCAGCCTTTATGCTACATTAGGAAAATAATTTTCTTTTTTCCATGTCCTATGACAGGCGTTCATCAAAACTGGGATTGTTGGTGAAGAGATAAAAATTTATTTCAATCACCTTTTCAAAATTCATGTTTTTTTAAAGAAAAAATCGTAAAAAAATATAATGAAAAAATTATTTTCCCATGATGTTTCCAAATAGTCATATTTTCAATTCAGGGAATGACTACTCAGACATCCAAGAAGAATAAATAGATTATACCAAGGAGGAACTTCAACTAAGGGCAGACTATCTTATGATAATGTTCATGTAGTTTCAAAAATTCCAAGAGACATAGATCTCACAATAAGTTTTTATGAGCATTATCGATGAACTCTAAATTGAATTGAAACGATTCATGGGCAAGAAATAAGTGCCTTAAGTTTTCCCTGATTTCGCTAAAGACATCCAAGAAGTAGATTCCGTACTCGAGGTGGAGGAGCCTCACTACCTACCTCCAACCAGGGAAGATTTACTCCAAGAGGAAATTTCCTTTGATGAAGAGATTCAATATGAACCACATCAGGGTGATGATAAAATATTTGAACTGAAACACTTCAAATTTTATTGAAACTAATTTTAGAATCACACCTACGAATTTTAAATTTTCAAATTCATTCAACTCGTATGACGCGCTAGAGGAATATGATAAAAATTAAAATTAACCTATTGAGGAACACATGAAGCTACCTAAATACATGGAACATTCATTAGAGGGAGTATAACAAGAGAAAGATAACGTTTCACAAGTAGCAAAAAAAGACGGAGGTTCCATAATCTATCGTACCCCCGCCATGCATGATGCACCACATTGGGAAGGGGGCAGATATAGAGTACTCTATATATAGAGATATCACCAACAAGGAAAAAAACTACATGTTGAAAAAATCCAGATGCGGTGGTTCAAGTCAAAGAATCTTCATCCACCATTAGACTTTGGATAACAGTTTGTACAACCCATTGGAGGAAGTTAAAATTTTGGAACCACATGGGGGATCATACCATTATTTATCTATAAATTCATTCTATGAATTTAAATTTCATTTTCATTTATTATGTTAGTCCAGCATGCATCCCACTCCCTCTTTTAATTTTGAGCTTAAATGAAAAGATTGTTATGATTAATTGAGTAATTTTATTTTGTAGTATCATGATGGTAGAACGAATCCCCAAACAATGATGGAAGTGGAATGAAGCTTTATTTAAAAAGGGAGTTTACTTTTAACATTTAACATTTAAATTCCTTAATTGTTTTTCATATCATGATTTTATATTTAAAGATAAAAATCACATTCCCACACTTTAACTATGTTCTACTTGAAATATAATGGAGACATGAATTTTGTATGAATATAGTGATGCAATGTTTTAGATTTAAATGACAATAAGTTTGAATGTGTAAAATGGAAAATTTAATGTTTAAAGTGAAGAATGGAAATTGAAATGATGAATCTTGATTTTAGGGAATTGGTTGACTCATTTAAATGAAATTTCTCTACCATTTTCCATGCTCGAATTTCAAAAATTCATTTGAACAGATTTTTTATTATTGATCAGGCCTTGGGTGATTATTGAAATATCATAATTATCAATCATGAGAGGATTTATAGACCAAGTAATTCCTATTTTATCTTGATAATATTTTTTGAGTGTTCTTGGTACATGTCACCTTCCAGAACTTGCATTGGAACATGTCAAACCTATGACTGTACAAAAACATATTTAAATTTATTGAGGCCTATTTTAAAAAACCCCTTATCCTTAAATACGACCATTAAATAAATCCTTCTTTTAGCACATAGATAATGTCACGACCCGCCTTCACGATGATGAGGAAAGGCACAACAGATTGCCAGACACTTCCTTCTTCAAGTTGAAGGGGAGATAATGACCCCCGAGACCCGCCTTCAATAGGTCCCGGAGTGGAGACTAGCACCAAGGGTATAAAATCACACACTAAATGGAAGGCATTAACCTTTTTCATTTAATAATATCGGGAGATAAGATATTAAATCACACAACACCAAAACTGAAAGTGCAAGTACGGCTGAAAGTAAACCATTCCCATATGCATGTTAAAAGGTAAAAGATACAAGCCACAAAACTCCAAAGGTAAGAAGATACCAAGAAAAGGAAATCAACAACAGCAATTACCCCAAAGTTCCAAGCTAGTACAGTCCCGCACGATCCCTAAAGTCCTCCTGGAAACCTAAAAACCGTTTTATATACGTAGGGTGAGCATAAATGTATACTCACTAGGGGAAACCAAAGACTCTCGTGCACAAGTGAGGAGACATTCTAATGTCGTATGTAAAAGAGATAACCAAACACCCAACAAGGAAAATCTATCCACCAAAACCTCACCAAGGAACTCTACCCGAATGACGCAACTCAAGTAACATATAGTAATAGAACATTGATATTTGGGTACCTCGCGCCACTTTCCCACTGGTTGTTGAAGACATCCTATGCATCAAATCAATCCCGCCATTCTTACTGTAGTCCCACTGCCAAACCCCGCCTGCACACACCTGGGCCATAAACTCACCGTGGTCCCACTGCCAAACTCTGCCCGCACACACCTGGGCCATAACCGCTATCCCGCCCACAGACACCTGGGCCACAACCACCACGTGTAACCACACCCACAAAAACCACGTTCAGAACAACTACTGCCATGCCTGAAGACACCTAGGCCTCATCTCGAAGACACCTGGGAGACAACCTTCCCGAAAACACCTGGGCCAACCACCAAAACTTCCCTGCCTGAAGATTCTTGGGCTAATAATGGACTTCAGGCCATCACAACCTTCCCAAAGTGTCTTGGGATATTCGGGAAAGCGAGTACAAAAAATAGCTAATAACCAGCCACTCATAGGAGTGTTGGGAAAAACACCCACCAGCATGAAATGGGAGTGTTCAGTACTTATTTTTTCAACTTGGGTGGGGAGTGGATAAGAAACATAAAATCTATAGATATAGGTTTATGTAACAAGAACTCATCCCAACCTAGGGGTTCCAAAACCTATGAACAAACACCCTTGTTACTATTCATTCATGAAAGAACAGCACGACACTCATGGCCAAGCCACAACTCATTCCCAAAACCAATTCCCATTTAAAATGTTTCTGTTTTCATGTTCAAGTAACCCCATTTAGTTGAATTCTACACTATTGGAAAATTATAAGGCAAAACCACAAGCCAGAGAAAGAAGACAGTCAAACAACAACTTAAACATTCACATCCGGTTCTCTTGTAATGTCACAACAACAAAGGGATAAGTGAGATCCCTCAAGGTACTAAAACCATGGAAAACCCTGAGACATAGCCCCATGTCCCCAAAAATCTAGGAGCCAACGATTTCTCAACAACAGAGGATTCTACCCCAATTCGTGATATATGCAGTGTAACCACACAACCACAGATTCACAACCAGTGAATGTATAACAACATAGATCCCATCCCCACCCATATCACCCCGACAATATAATCCCCTATCTAAGAAAAATATAAGGTCACCCGTAATCGTCCCATGAAAGAAACAACCAACCAGCTACCACCAACACAAGGCAGTCCCATGTAGGTATTTTCAGATTTAAAAGATTTAACACAGTCCATGGTTTCAATTCCACCGTGCTTTAACCGGGGTTATCACAGAAAAGGGTTGATCTTGGTGCTTTCAATTTATTTAACCGAGTATACATAATTAACCAATTCCATGTTACGGTTATTTAAACATCCAGAAGGATCGAGGTTCAGTAGTGCACAGAGAAATACCACCAACGAACATTATTTTTAGTGAGCATAGGCCTGTAAAATTCATAACACAAATCAACATAAAATAGTATAGCAGAACATCGAACACACCCCCATTTCATTATTTAATGGTCCCTTTATTATCTTCGTTATGTTCGGTTTCATCAATTTCCACAGAGGCAAAAGCATTCCCACCCCGCATGATACAAAGAAAAGAGAGACAAAGGAGAAAATCCCTACTTGATTGATCAAGGATCGACATTTTGTCTCCATGCACCAAGAACAGGGTATGCGTGATTTGCATGGGAGGGACGTCGGGAATACCAAGGACGAGAAGATGACTCGAGTGCAGGCGCACCAGGGATAAGGAGAGGAGTTGACCAAAAGGAAGAAGAGAAAGAATAACTTCCTCTGTGATATATAGATAAAATCCTGTTACGAGATATGGGAATTTTGAATGCCTTGAAAGTCGGATCGTGGTTTCCTACATGGTTTGGGAAATTACACATGATGGTATTAAGTGGTTATTTAATATCCCCCATCGAGGAAATATATCGGTATTTTTAGGTATTAATTATTGTATTTAATAACGGCAAAAGAATTAATTACTACGGGAGCAGAAAGGTCAGGAACTGTAAAAGAACTAAAAGGACACGGTGCCACCATCACGGTGTCACCCTGACGGTGTCACCGTCATGGTGCCATTGTTTTGGTGGAGCCACACTTCTGGTAAAGTAATGGGCTAGGAGGGTCTGGGCCATTACATTAGATACCTCTCAAACTATTCTCACCCACGAGAATCAAAACAAACCATAAGATAAGAGAGGGTTCAAACAACCTCCTTGAAAGATACCTCTCATGAGTGATCCTCATCGTTATCTATAAACAACTGCCTCTCAAGAACCAAGCATCATACCAAGGTCAAACTGCCCAATCATGTGGGTTGGGGAGTCTCTCCCCCATGTCAAGATACTATCTGCTTTGGGTGGCACTGACTTGCTTGCACAGGTTTAATCTCATCCACCTTAATGTGTCTTGATTAGGGATCGGGTCCTCCTCTCCCCATAGCCAGGACCTTTCACACACATTCAGAGAAAAAGGAAAACCACACATTCCATAGTCAACAAGGTGATGTGTTCCATCACAAAAAATTATACACAGAACATCAAAATACTCAAAACTACACTAGGTATTGGGCGTGCATCTGTGCTTCTCGTTCCCAGGTACTCTACTCAATCCCACCGTGCTTCCACAACACTCGAACTAAAGGGATGGTTCACCCACAAAGCACCTTCTCTTCATGATCCTCAATCCTCACTGGTCATTCCACAAAGGTCACGTCTTCCTCGATATCTATCTCTCCCCAGCCGAGGACGTGCGAACCGTCGTTTAGATTCCGATGAAGCTAGGACACATGGAAAACATCATGTATCTTCAATACCTGTGTTGGTAATTCTAGTTGATAAGCCACTTCACCAACCCGCCACAACACTTCGAAGGGTCTGATGAATCTGGGAGAAAGATTACACCCTCTACCGAACCTCCATTGTCCGCACGAAGGGGAGAACTTCAAGAACACGTGGTCTCTAACCTCAAACTCAAAGGGCCTCCTCCTGTTATCGGTATACAACTTCTGTCGGTCCCGGGCCACCTTTATCCATTCCCCTATAAGCTTGACCTTTTCTGTCGTGCTCTGCACCACTTACGGGCCAAGAATGCTCATTTCCCCAACCTCAGTCTAGCAAACCGGTGAGCGACACGACCATCCGTATAGGGATTCAAACGGATCCATGCCAATGGTATAGTGATAGCTATTATTGTAAGAAAACTCTACCAGAGGAAAGTGTCACATCCACGATCCTCCAGAGTCCAGAACGCATGCCCACAACATATCCTCCATGGTCTGGATGGTGCGCTCTATCTGCCCATCTGTTTGGGGGTGGAAGGCAACGCTAAGGCATAGCTGGGTGCCAAAAGCATGCTACAAACCCCTCTAGACTCATGAGATAAATCGTGCAACCCTATCCGAGACTATGGAACTCGAAACTCCATGAAACCGCAATACCTCATCCACATACTTCTGTGCTAGAGCATCCACTGCAATCGACTCCTTATTCGCAAGAAAGTGAGCCGATTTCTTCAACCGGTCCACTACAACCCAGATGGCGTCACAACCTCCTTGCACCTTGGGTAGTCCCGTGACAAAATACATCGAGATGTCATCCCACTTACACTCGGGGACATCTAAAGGATGCAACAACCCGCATGGAACATGATGTTCAACCTTTAACTGCTGACACACTAGGAACTTGGCCACAAACTCTTCCACTGCTCGCTTTACTCTGGGTTACCAAAACTGTCTCCTCAGACCCTGGTACATCTTGGAAACTCCTTGGTGTACCGCTAGGGGTGAGCTGTGGAATTCACCAAGAACCCTATCACGCATCATCTTCAGAATGAATAACTTCCTATGGAAAATCATCTGATTCTGACCATCCTATGTCCACCCTTCCGAAGCATCACCTTGGCTGACCCAGGTCATAGATCACCTCACTTTCTGAGTCTCCCCATTGTGACTCTTCTACCTGCCATAACAGAGAAGACTTCACTGTCATTAGGTACAAGCAACCTTTACCACCTCCCACCCTTGCATCTAGGTTCAAGGCAGTCAGCTCCTCCATCGCCTTCCAAGCATCTGCCGACTCTTGGACCGCATCCTTCTGTGACCTCCTACTCAAAGCATCAGCCACTACATTTTTTTCTCCTAAAGTGTAGGAAATCTTGAATTCGTAAACCTGGAGGAACTCCATCCACCTTCGTTGTCGTAAGTTTAGGTCCCTCCGGGAGAAGATATAACTGACGCTTTTGTGATCCGTGAAGACCACAAAGCATTCTCCGATGAGTTAATGCCGCCACAAAATTAGTGAAAAAATGACCGCAGCAAGCTCCAGATCGTGGGTGGCATAATTATTCTCATGAGGGCGTAGCTACCTAGACCCATAAGAGATCACCCCTTGTCAACGTATCAACACAAATCCGAGGCCTTTCCCTGAAGCATCACAGAACACCTCATACGCCACCCCTTCTTCTAGTAGTCTCAGTACTGGGGCACCAACCAACTTTTCCTTTAGATAGCTGAAGGCTACCTCGCACTGCTCACTCCATATGAATGCCTGGTCCTTCTTGTTCAAGGCTGTTAAAAGTGTTGCAACTCAAGAGAAGTTTGGTATGAACCTCCGGTAGTAACCTTCCAGCCCGAGGAAACTACGAACCTCTACCACGTTCTTAGGTGCATCCCAAGAAACAACCACCTCGACCTTCGATGGGTCCACCGCTACTCCCTGATCGGACACCACGTGCCCAAGGAAGTGCACTTCTCGCATCCAGAACTTATACTTTAACAACTTCCCATAGAGTTGGTGCTGTCAAAGGACCTCCAAAACCATCCCCAGGTGCTCCGCGTGGTCCTCCTTTGATCTAGAGTAGATCAGGATGTCTTCATAGAACATGACTACAAACCGATTCAAGTATTCCCATAAAACTGATTTCCTGAGTCCCATGAACATGGCTGGAGAATTCGTAACGCCAAATGGCATGACCACGAACTCGAAGTTCCCATATCTGCATCTGAATGCCATCTTCGAGATGTCTCCCTCCTTCACCTACAACTGGTGATATCCAAATCGTAGAACGATCTTAGAGAACCATCCTGCACCCTTCAACTAGTCAAAGAGATCATCTATCCTTGGAAGAGGGTAGCGATTCTTGACTGTCACCTGATTCAGTCTCCTATTGTCTATGCACAGCTTGAGATCACCGTCTTCCTTCTTTGTGAACAAAACTGGAGCACCCCATAGTGACGCACTCGGTCGAAAAAAACCCTTCTTCATCAGATCGTCAATCTGAATCCACAACTCTTGTAGCTCCGAAGGTTCCATCCTGTATGGATCCATTGAAATCGTATGAGCACCGGGCTTCAAGTCTATCCCAAACATGATTTCTCGTCGAGGGGGTAGAGTCGTCACCTCCTCAAGGAATACATCCATAAACTCACTGATGGTCCCTAGAACATTCACCACCTCTACATCAACCGATTCCATTGATAGCTAAGCTAAAAAGGAGAGGAAGGATTCCTCCCGCATGCTGTTTTTCTGGCAACCCTGATCGCCATTGAAAGTCACGCGTTTGCCGCTTAGGTCTGAGAACACGACCATTCTTCGGAAGAATTTGATGACGTAATGCACAGAGAATAACCAGTCAATGCCTAGGATGAAATCATATGGTTGTATCTGCAACAAAAGAAGATCCATGATAGACTAATGTGGCACTACCATCAGTTTACACCCTCAGAAAACATAAGATAAGTCAGTCTAACCTCCGACTGGTGTGCCCATCACCAGGGGCACTGGAAGTCTCTCAACGTCTAAACCCAAAGCACGGGCTAGACAGGGTGTAACGAAGGAGTGAGAAGCTCCTGTATCGAACAAGACGTAAGCGATGGTACTGAACAAATGGATCGTAACTCAAATGACCTCCGGTCCAGTTGGAACTACTGCCACCACGGTGTGCAACTGCACGCGCCGGCTCCTCTACCTCTCGGCTATCGGCCACCTCCCCGACCATGCCCTGATCGAGGTCCCTGAGGAGTGCCTTGGGGGTGGCCTCCTCCTGCAATGTCTGCCCATGGAGGTGCGAGAGCTCGCTGCCCATGTTACTTCTGCTAAAAGGGCCTAGCTGGATGCTGCTACTACCGAGGTTGGTGCTGGGCATGCCCACTGCCGCCTGCTGCCGTACTACACTCTATCCGGGCACTAGTTCTGAAGGTGCCTGTTGCTCCTGCAGACGAAGTATCTCGACCCTAGGACCAAAGGGAAAGGGTGAGAGACAAGGGATCAGAACTAGGACTACTAAGTCCTACTCCCTGCTGGTCGGAACCTAGAGGGTCCTGATGCTATAGGTTTGGTGCTGATAGTCTTTCCCTTTGACATGCCAATATGAATCGCCTCTCGTGATACACCTCCTACCGTGTGCATCCTTTCCACCACTTCAGCCTTCTTCTGCACCTCTAAGTATGTCATTAAGTAAAAAAGGGAACAACAACATACTGAAGAGGAGGTCGGAGTGCCTCCTCTAGATGTATTCCCCGAGACTCCTCGTCCGGAAAGAGGTCTAGAGAAAAGAGAAGGAGATCCTTGAACATGATCCCCAACTCCGTCAATGACATACTCCCATGCTGGAGGGAGAGTAGATCCTGTCTATTCTCAGCCTTCATCATGGAAGAGAGAAATTTCACCCAGAACTCTTTCTCAAAGTCAGCCCACGCAACCTCAGCTTCCCTCTTCTCTCCAAGGTAAAGCGTCCACCACTGACGCGCTGCTCCCCGCATCTAGATGACGACCAGAGGAACCCAGTACTCTACTGGAGACAAGATGAAGCCAAAATCTATCACCATCTCCTCTATCCAGCTCTCTGTCTCCACGTCTGATATGTTTCCCTCATACTTCCTGAGGGTCTGTCGCTAAATAGATCGAAGCATCTCCTGCCACTGGTCATCCTCCTCCTCTCATTCGATCCTCAATTGATCGGCACAATCAACTTCCTGGGCCTTGATTGTCTGTACCACTCGTGGTCTCCTCCCAGGTGACATAGCTGCAAGGTAAACAAGGAATGCCTATGCCCGATTAGTGTAGAAACATTTTCTTAAATTTTCTTAGACTTCTTTATTTACTTTAAATTTCCCAAGACACACATGAAAAATGAGAACAAAAGTCATTATGATGCATGTACCTTTCCTAGGGTCTCTACCCTGTAATTGGTTTGGCCTCAATTGGTTGTTTGGTAGGTCAAGAGTCCTTGCATCGGATCACAGGGGGCCCTAAAATCCCGTGTCCTAGCCGGTCCTCCCTGGCCTAATTCATGAGCCAAGGTCACCCAACATTGTTTCCCTACCATCCCATGCAATCCTCACTGTGGCTAACTCCAGAATCCATCCTATCTCTCAACCCCACCTCTGATACCATTCTATCATGACCCGCCTTCACCAAGATGAGGGAAGGGATAATAGATTGCCAGACCCTTCCTTCTTCAAGATGAGGAGAGATAATGACCCTCAAGACCCGCCTTCAATAGGTCCCAGAGTAGAGACTACCACCAAGGGTATAAAATCACACACTGAATAGAAGGAATTACCCGTTTTCTTTTAATAGGATCTGGTGATAAGATAGTAAATCCCACAACACCAAAACTGAACATTCATGTATGGCTGAAAGTAAACCATTCCCATATGCATGTTCAATGGTAAAAGATACAAGCCACAAAACTCAAAATGTAAAAATATACCAAGAAAAGGAAAGCAACAACAGCAACTTCCCCAAAGGTCCAAGCTAGTACGGTCCTGCACGATCCCTGGAGTCTTCTTGGAAACATGAATGTAGTTTTATATACGTAAGGTGAGCATAAAAGTATACTTAGTAGGGGAAACCAAATACTCTCATGCACAAGTGAGGATACATTCTAATGTCTTGGGTAAAAGAGATAACAAAACACCCAACAAGGAAAATATATCAACCCAAACCTCACCAAGGCATGCTCCCCAAATAACGCAAGTCAAGTAAGATATAGTAATAGCACATAGATATTTGGGTACCCCACGCCACTTTCCCATTGGTTATTGAAGACATCCTATGCATCGAACCAATCCTACCATTCTTACCGCAGTCCCACTGCCAAACCCCGCCCGCACACACCTGGGCCATAACCTCACCGCAGTCCCACTGCCAAACTCCGCCCGCACACACCTAGGCCATAACTGCTATCGTACCCATAGACATCTGGTCCACAACCACCACGCGTAACCACACCCGCAAACACTTGGGTCAGAACAACTACTTCCATGTCCGAAGACACCTGGGCCTCATCCCGAAGACACTTGGGAAACAACCTGCCCACAAAAACCTGGGCCAACCACCACAACAACCATGCCCGAAGATTCTTGTGCTAATAATGATCTTTAGGCCATCACATCATGCCTGAAGAGTCTTGGGATATTCAGGAAAGGGAGCAGAAAAGGAGCTAATAACCAGCCACTCATAGGAGTGTTGCGAAAAACACTCTCCCCCATGAAATAGGAGTGTTCGGCACTTAAGTGGTCAACTTGGGTGGGGAATGAATATGAAACATAAAAGCTAAAGATATAGGTATATGTAACAAGCACTCATCCCAACCTAGGGGTTCCAAAACCTAAGCACAAACACCCTCGTTAATATTCATTCATGAAAGAATAGCACGACACTCATGGACAAGCCACAACTCATTCCAAAAACCAATTCCCATTTAAACTATTCCTATTTTCATGTTCAAGTAACCCCATTTAGGTGAATTCTACACTATTGGGCAATTAACAGGAAAAACCGAAAGCCAGAGAAAGAAGACAGTCAAACAACAACTTAAACATTCACACCTGGTTCTCTTGTAAAGACACAAAAACAAAAGGATAAGTGAGATCTCTCAAGGTACTGGAACCAAAGAAAACCCCAAGACACAGCCCCATGTCCCCAAAAATCCATAAGCCAATGGTTTCTCAACAATAGAGGATTCCACCCCAATTCGTGATATAAGCTGAGTAACCACACAGCCTCATACTCACAACCAGTGAATGTATAATAACAAGGGATCCCATCCCCACCCATATCACCCCAACAATCTAAGCCTCCATCCAAGAAAACCATAAGGTCACCCACAATTGGCCCGTGAATGAAACAACCAAACCGCTACCACCAACACAAAGCATGCCCATGCAGGTATTTTTAGATTTAAAATATTTAACACACATTATGTTTTCAATTCCACTGTTCTTTAACCAGGGTTATCACATAAAAGGGTTGATCCTGGTGCTTTCAATTTATTTAATAGAATATAAGTAATTAACATATTCCATGTTATGGTTATTTAAACATCCATGAGAATCGAGGGTCATTAGTGCACAGGGAAAGACCACCAACGACCATGATTTTTAGTGATCATATGCCCATACAATTCAAAACACATATCAACATAATAGAGTACAACAGAACATCGATAACACCCCCTTTCATTCTTTAAAGCTCCATTCATTATCTTCATTATGTTTGGTTTCATCAGTTTCCACAGAGGCAAAAGCATGCACACCCTGCATGATACACAAAAAGGAAAGAATAAGGAGAAAATCCCTACTTGATTGATCAAGGATCGCCATTTTTCTCCACACGCCAAGAACAGGGGATGCACAATTTGTAGGGTTGGGACGTCGGGAAATCCAAGGACGAGCAGATGACTCGAGCACAGGTGCACCACAGAGAAGGAGAGGAGTCGGCCAAAAGGAAGAAGTTAAAGAAGAACTTCCTCTGTGATATATAGATAAAATATTTTTGTTATGGTATATGGGGATTTTGAAGGCCTTGAAAGTCGGATCGTGGTTTCCCACATGGTTTGGGCGGTTACACATGATGGTATTAAGTTGTTATTTAATATCCACCATTGGGGAAATTTCTCGGGATTTTTAGGTATTAATTATGTTTTTTAATAAGGGTAAAAGAATTAATTACTGTAGGATCAGAAAGGTTAGGAACTGAAAAAGAATGAAAAGGACACAGTGCCACCGTCATGGTGTCATCCTCATGGTGCCACTATCACGGTGTCACCCTCACGGTGCCACTATCATGGTTCCACTGTTTTGGTGGAGCCTCACTTTTGGAAAAGTAATGGGCCAGGAGACTCTGGGCCATTACAGATAACATGAATGAAATTTATATTGATGATCCATGTTTCAAGCCATTTTCATCCATTCCAACCATACTATTGGAATTTACCTGATATTTTAAAGATGAAGTGTGTGGGTAAAGGAATTAATGGTTGAAGGGATGATATAATTGTATGGAAAAGGTGTTGGGGTGCTATATTTGTAATTAGAAAATGTTGTGGAATCATTAATTTTATTTTATTATTTTCCACTCTTAAATAAAAAAACAAAAATGACAAAAAGAACTGAGAGAAATGAGAAAAATGGGTTGTGACTTGAGAAAACCCAAAATCACCATTTTCTTGAATGACGATCTTCTGATTGTATGTGGTTAGGTGATGGATATGAGATTTAATCTAGTCATAACTATCAAAAAAAGAACAAAAAGTACAATATAAAAAAAATCATGATGAGGGTTCATTAATCATTCATAATTCTTTACTTTGAGTATTACCTTAATTTGAGTTTTTGGGGAAGTGGGAGTTACTACATTGAAAGAGACAATTTCACTACACTTTTAATTGTGATACAATGAATTTTACTTGATATATAAACCTCCTCCACGAGACGTAAATATTAAAAGCGTCAAATCCTATTGACCTCAATCCTCAGAGTCATTTGAACCTTTATTGCATGTCCTCATGATTTTAGGTGCCATTCGTATTTAAAAAGAATAGAATGTAGTTATTTTAAAATATTATAGATATAGATCATGTTATCTTGATATGATCATAAATATAATTGATTTTTATCATGATATATGATACGAAAGACTCAAAGGTGAGGTAAATCATTATTGGCCATGTTTAATAATAATGAATTAAGGAATTGGAATGAATGAAATGAGAATTTTTATATTTCTTCAAAGAGGAAGAGTAAAATATATGAATTTATTATCTCTTTGAAAAATGAGAAATTCACTTTATAAAAGATGTGGATTTTTGAAATTTATATTTGGCATTGATTTTTTTTATTTTATTACTTTGGAATTTCAATATTGGTAACATTAGTCCCATTTGAAATTTAATGTTTAGATTTTATTCCTGAGTAAAATTATGGTTTAAGTGTAGTGGAATTTATAGAGCTAATATTTTCCACATTTTTTATATGCATATTAATTTTTTTAATACTCCCAATTTATCAATTTGATCTTATATGGATCAATTTTTGGATTTATGATGTGTTTTGAGAAAATTTTAAAAAGTACATAATTTTGTATTTTTTAACAAATTTATGTCTAGGGTATTTTGTCCATTTATTTAATAACATAATTCCAAATTGAGAGAGTTATTTTTTATTTAAATCCTTATTTCATTTTCTTCAAATTTTTATTAAGGACCCCGGGATGATTCGAGCATCTAAAGGCTAGAAAAATTCAACGAAGATGGGGAATTGTCCAGGCACACATTGTGAACCCCAACACCATAATGGAATCCCATCTCGTCCAACACACCTCAAATTGAAATTATTCAACCTAGAATAGAATGGGGAAACATAGACGCATCTATAAAATTAATTTTATTGTGTTTTTAAGTCATTATGGTTTCCATTGGATATTATTCTTTTGGAGTAAGATTCCTAGACCCTCCATCTATAAAAAGTAATAGTTAATTAACAATTCATAGATTATATATTAGATAGAGAAATGAGCTGAAATTTTGAGAGGAGATGTGAAACAAATATGGGAAAAACATTCAAGAAAGGGACCATGTGTGAATTTTCCATTTAATAGGTCCAAAACATGTCATATTTTAGAGGAAAATAATATTCCTATAAAAGGAGAGGAGATCCTACCTCTCAAATCATTCCAATCCATCCCATTTCATATGGGACACCAAGGAGATGAGACCACCAGCCATTTAGTAATTTTATTTCTTTATTTTAATTTTATTTTAGTTTTCTTTTACATCTAACACATTAATATTTTTTATTAAAGTGTTTCCCATTCCATCTTACATCTATCTTTGTCTTCAAACACTAATTATATATTTCTCTCTCTTTCCTCTTTCTAAGATGATCTATTATCACTTTTCAATGGAATGTGAATAACCCAAGGCTTGGCCTTGGGGTTGGTTTCATGGTGTTCTTTATTATAGTTCTTTAATTCAAAATTTTTTAAATCTATTTCTGGTCGAGGCGGGAATATTGCACGGGTTCGGTGATCATCCACCACATTAATATCTACAAATCAATATCATTTCCTTTATTAATTCATTTTACATCCATTATAATAGGAAAAACCTATATATTATAGAGTTACAGTTTATATAAGGGTTTAAATGGAATACATTAGAGACGGGTCTTTTAGTAATAACATCTTGATTTAGGTGTTATCCAATTTGATAATTGGAGGAGGTGTGGTTTAGTGTGCTGAACACTTGCTAAAAACACACACTCAATAAATCAAGGAAATTTAATTCATTAATCAGGATTCACTAAATGAATTATCAAATAAAATTAAAAAAATGATAAATGAACATGTGTTATCCAATCCTAGGACCAAGACCTTTCTTACCTGATTTTATTTTGTTTGCATCTAGATTTATATTCTGCAAGTCATTATTTTAATTGAACATTTTTCAAAATTGACCATTGTTTTAAATAAATATTAAAAGAACAAAAAATAATTAGATTAGATGAATTATAATTATTTATTAGACTGACTATAATTCTCCTCATGTGAGACAACCCTTGTCCACCTCTGAACTGCATTAAGAAAACAATTTTATTTTTCCACACACTAAAAAAGGAATGTGTCATCCTTTTTTAGGATTCAGATAACCATTAATATACCTCATTTAAAGACGGTTATTACTTATTGTGTACCCTCATTCGGGCTTAAGATAACCTCTTGTGTACCCTTTGAGAACATATAATTGTAATTATTAGCCAATTCATTGAAGGAAGATATAGTTACTACACATTATATAATATATAAATATATTTTCTGGAATATTTTAAAACATTCACCATATAATAACCTATAAAAATAAATTGGTTTCATAAACATTTAATTATAGTATAACCCATGGAAAAACAAGAGGGTGTCCAACTCATTTTTTCATCGTATAACCTGTGGAACGAAAACTGGTTTAAACAACATCTTATCATCTGAAACATAAACTATTTTTAGAAATAATAATCATTTAATCCTTGGATAATTTCCTAAGTAAAGAATAAGAAACCTTAAAATATGTCATATTAGATGGAAAATTATTTTGAAATATCACTTAAAATATTTATTTAGGAAAATTTCCTTCCCACTTCAAAAAATAATTTTAGAGAATAAAAAGCATTTACAATTCTTTTCATTTAATATAACCTTTTAATCTTATAATGGAAGATTTAAAAATAATTTAAAGAAATTATTGACGAAAATTTCATTTTTATTTTTGAAAATCACTAAAAATTCATAAAAAAATTTTACTTTTTTTTCATTGAAAATAAGTTACATTACTTATAAAGGATTCATTGCATCATTGAGTGTTCGTGATGGAGGAAAATACCATTCAAGTTATACATGTTAGAACTAATATCCCTTTTATAATATTTGTAAAATAGAAACATGAATTTTTTCAGAAATTCACATAAATATCCCTTCTAAAATAAATATTAAAAATAAAAACAAGTGTAAAAAAATATTTAATAAAAAATTTGGATAATGTTATAAAAAATTTTAAAAACATTATTAGAAAACATGATTTTGGAATAAAAAGGATTTTCAACTGAGGAAAGATATATGTAAATTTTCTGTAATTTTTTTTAAATATTAAGTACATAAAGAGAGGAAAATGACGGGAAAAAAAGTATTCTCCTGATATTACCATAGGATAAAAAATATTATTTTCTTGATTTATATGGATCATACATTTTCTTCATTAGTAGCATAAACATAACAAATCCTGACAAGCAATGGGATTCTAATAAGAAACCAATACCACTTTGGTATCATTTGAATCGTTGGACCCATTAAATAATTAAATAAAATAAAACATTTAACATCACTAAAATAATGAGATTAATGATATAAAATATTAATGGGGTTGTATATAATCCTCACAAAAGATGATAGGTCCATAACATAACTAATGTCCCAAAAAATGGAAAATTGAGACCAAAATCCTTGACCACTCTAGTGACATTTGAATCGTAAACAACATGAGAGAGAGATACTAAAATATATATGAAAAGATCCATAATTTTCAGGAGAAGTACAATAAAATTTATTCATTTAAATTTTATACATCACATAAATGAAACACATTATCTATATGGCATATGTCTCATAAAAAATAAATGTGGGAAAAAATCCCTTAGTTTTCTAGTAATATTTTGAATCTTAGTCCTAGATAAAAATAAAAACAAATGAAAAAAATAAATATCATGAATATAAGGATATTTGGGATATAACATGTCCATGGTGTAGTATATACACTATACAATATAAATGGTTTGTGAATTTTTTTAGGTCTCCTAGAAATAAAAGATAAATTAGAATTCCCATAACTTAATTCTCAAATTATTTCTCACAAAATTTAACCTCATTTACAATAAGTATTGGTTTTTTATAAATCTACTAAAAAACTTAAATATATATTTCATATAAAATATAATGTAGTTATGACCTTTTATTACCCATTTATTAAAAATTCCTTGAAAAAATCATATCTCTGATAATGATCGCTTTAGGATTCATGCATGTTTGATTTTTTATTTTTGGTCAGCATACTATTATCATGGTTCAATATTCTCAATAATATTAAAAACTATATAAATATCAAACAAAAATGTATTTAATTTTATTTATAAAAGGTATATATAGAAAATTAAAGACAAAATTCATCGAGATGGTTAGTAGTATGTATACATCAATATTATTTCCATTTTCTCGACGGATAGAACGAATAAAAGATAAATAATATATTATCATTAATATATAACTTTTATTTAATATATATATATAATTTAAGTTAATTTAAAACTATCATTTTTACTTTTGATGTATATAGTATATAATGAATGAATCACATCACTTTATGAAGAGGTAGTACAACTTACACACGAGTGGCGCTATTGTACTCCCACATAATAGAAATTAATGAGGTATATGTGGTATAATAATTATGTAAGTATAAATATGATTCCAAAGACATATATATTTATTAAATTTATCATTTTCACCATGCATGTATAACATAATTAAAAAACCCATCACATTGTTTCACGAGGTCGTAGTACACTGTACACAAGAGAGGCATTATTTTTTTCCAAAATATTTAGAGATAAGATGGTAGATGTTGTATTGTAATTAATGAGTTATACTAATATCATAAATATAATATAAAACATCATATCCAATATTATATCCATACATATAAAGTGGTTATGGATAATAAATAACATCAATTTGCTATGTGGTTTTCCTTCGTACACACGAATAATGATTGTGTATCTCATTTGATGGAAGAGGAGAAGGATTCAGGTTACTAAATTATAAAAATAAAATATCTGTATACGGAACATAATTATTTTATTATAAAATTTTTTCTTAATAATAATTTAAATGGGTGGAGGAATAAATAATTTAAAATTCACATTTATGGATGTAATCTATTCTTCAAACAACTTCATTTAGTTTTCACAAAAATGCTTTGTAGGTTGTATATTTATCAAAACTAAATCTTCAAGGATTAAATGGGGGAATTAATTTATTATATTTTTCAGGTATTTCCTAAATCAATATTTTTCTTAATAATGAATTTTATATGAGAGGTGGTGGCCCTTTATAAGTGAGGTGAATGACACACTTGTAAATTTTGAAAATAAAAAGTTGTAACTACATTTTTCACTTGTAAAAAGACTAAAACTGGTCCATTATTAGTAATATAATATATAAGGTCTACAAATTTCTATAAAATGAGTCGTGGACATGTTTTGTATCATTTTAACCATTATAGGTTTCGTTTAACTCCTTGTAAACCCATTTTACATTAAACTTGGTAAATAATATGCACTATTTATAAAATTTATAGTGGTAACAAATTAAGTTGAACTTAATAGATAGTATAAATTATTATGATTTAAAATATTCAATCAATTTTTTCAAATTCAATTCATATAATTGGAAAATTTTATTTGAAAAATAATCCCAAATATGTGATAAGAATGTGGCTTTTCAATGTGAAAATGTTAAAAAGTTCAAAATTAATTTATATGAAAATTAAAAATTAAAAATATTATAATAAATTTAATTGGATTAAAAATATAAAATTTTACTAATTTAAATTCTTAAACCATCTTAAAATAATTTGGATGTTTTAAAATTAATTAAAGTTAATTATAATTCTTAATAAAAATAATATTTTCATTATTCATCAAAAAATTTATTTTCTCGAAAAATTATCAAAAAAAATTTCCTAATTTAAATTTGACATTATTATTTCAAAAATTAGGTTAATTTTTTAAAATAAATTTTATAAAATTAGAAAAAATTATAATATTTGAGCAGAATTAGACAAAATATCTTTTTAGAAAAATATGGGATTTTAGTGAAAAATAGATTTATTTTATCTCATTCATAAAAAACACAATAGATGAAAGTTAAACATTATATTGAGTATAATACGTATAAATTTCATTAATATAATTCAATAAGAGTAAACTGTTTTATTTATTGCTGTTGAAAATAATGTTTCGAAAAAAAATTCCGAACATGATTTTCTTTATTTTCAAAATGTTCTTATTATCATTTATAAATTATTTTTCATAAAATATTAAATTTTATTAAAATGACTAAATAATATATTTTATAAATTTATCTAATCTTATTTATACTCTTCATTATAATTTTTAGATGATAACTTTCATCTTAAATAATTATATTTTAATTATATGTGCATCACCAAGACCCCAAAAACATGAAACCAACTCATTATTTTGGAACATTGGAATGATGGCAAAAAATCAAATCTTGAAGGACCGATCAATTTAGTAGTCCTGAAAAAAAATTATATAAACTTATTTTTTACATTACATCATGAAATGGAAAAGAATATAGTATCACCCTTGAAAACACTAATATCCCTTACACTATCCTTTTAGGTTAGTCATAATATATTTTTTTGTAACCTGGGAAAAATGAAACAAAAGAAATGGGTGAGCTCAAATGCTTAGTAAGGATAAATAATATTGTAAAATCTATCATAAATAAGTATAATCTTTTAAAGAAAGGTCTAAATCTAAAACACAAACCTTTTAAACACAATTTTGAGAATAATATGGTAAGAATTAAAAAATATAATTCTTTTTATACATTCACATTGATATTATAATAGTCAAATAATCACATGTTATACCAATAATTAATCTTATAATGAGGGAATTCATAATATCGGACATCATAAGAATTCCCTCAAGGCCTCATTCCAAGACCATACATAAATTAGTAAAAACCCAAACTAGTTTTTCTAATGAGATCAACAAATGATTCAAGAGGATATAGTATGGCCCTCCCATCACTTACAAAGTCTAATATATTCCTCTTATGAAAGGTGTAAAACCTAACCAAAACAAACATTCATATTAAAACTAGAATAAGAGATCTTAATACATTATCCATAAGCTATAAATGGTATAAAAGTAACACATAAAAAGTCAAAATATCATAAACCCTTCAATACAATATTATTTTTTATCACAATATATAAAAATTAATTAATCATAATATTTAATAAAGGATGTTGGCATAAATGAAAATGTTTTTTGTAAAATGATTGGAATCTTATTTAGAGAAATACCACCTTTAAAATGAAAATAGTTAATTAAAATTACATAATATTTAAAAAGAAAATATATTCATTGAATATAATATTGTAATATAATAAAGGAAGCTTCAAAATATGAAGGTGTTATGAAGGAAACAAATATTATCATGCTGTATAATTTAAACAAATCTTCTTGTAATTTCTCAAAAAATTGAAACAAAATACCTCGTTAGAAAAAATAAAAAAAATATTCCTTTTATAAAATAAAAAATTTATAAAATATATTCAAAAAAATTGAAAATAATTTTAATAATGTTTTTAAATACATTTTTAAAAAACATGGGCATGGATGATAAATATTTCCTAGTTAATTTTCATATAAAATCAAACCACGATAATAAAGAGATTGCGAAATTAACCTTTCCCTTATATTGTACATTAGTCGAGTGTGTGTTAACATTCGTAATAATGGAAAAATAATGTTATTAAGTTATAACATAACTAAATACATTATTTATGAGATCATATATGATCCTATTATATCATTTTCTTAATAATATTTCATTATTATCATTATTTTGGGTGCGAACTACTTTATTTTATTATGTCTGTTTTATCGCGTAAGTCTTGTTTCTTATGCCTCAGAAATATATTCTTCATATAAAAATTATATTAAGTTAATTAATATAATATTCATTAATTATATAATTTTTTTATAATCATTCTAAAAATTTTGTAGTGGAGGATTAATCTCATCATGTCGTAGGGACGGTGGGCCGTACGTACGCATCAGTGAGAACATAATTACCTTAATGGTTAAATAGTATTGAATTGGATGGTATATTAAATATAAAAAATTATTTTAATTTCATATTCATAATTTAAACCCATTATAAATATCATTATTCCTATCTAAATAAAGTAGTGTTGACTAACAAATCACACCACGACATTGAGACAGTAAGTCGTACGCATGCACAAATGGTTATATTGTTATTCATAGGATAGAAAAAAGAAGGAATATGGTTGAAACAAAATCACAATAACATATCATAATTTAAATGATACTGGATGTAATACTATAGTATGGAAACAATATAGGAATAGTAAGAAGAAGAAGAAAGGAAATTGAATTGAATTGGTAAAACAATTACCTATTCTTTGAGTATATCCTTTTTATTTTCGCAAATGTAATTCTTAGGTTAAATTGATTACAAAAATATTGTATCTAGGATCATTTTAGGGAAACCTGGAGGATAATTTACCATGTTTTTTTATCCAAATAGTTTTATAGATGTGAATAAATGAGAATTATAGGATTCATTTTATAAGAGAGGGGAGGGGCAATTTAGGGAACTCTAAAACAATTAATTTATTATAAAATTATTTTAGATTTCAAATAGCTCTAAAGTGATTTATTTAGAATAAAAAATGAATATTTTTTGAAATAAACTCAAAAAATTAATTTTATACATGCTTAGATTACAATATTATCCTTATCCTTTGGCATTAACCCATAGTTAAATAATTGAACCCTTACTGTGATAACTTTGTTTTTTTACAATATAGAGTTAATGTAGTTTCTATAAAATTAAAAAAGAACAAAAATTGGATCATATATGAAAAATTTTACATTTTCCTATTTATTTGGATGAAATATAGATTTTTAGTAGTTTTTTATCAATTAATAAAGTGTTATTTATTTTAAAGTATCATTTAAATTAATTTTCATACCATTCATTATTGTTTTTATAATATAATAATAACAAGATAACATAGAACAAATAGTTTCAATTTGTTTTTAACAAGTCTAACTAATCTATAAAATTATTTTATGTCAATAATTAGGTCAATTTACAATTATTTTAATATTTTTAATATAATTTATCTAATATTTTATTTAATAAATCAATTATTTTATCATTATTGTGTCTCCATTTAATTTAATTATTTATTTTATAAAATTATAAATAAATTACTATTATGTAGATAAACATTTTATCTTTCTAAAAACTATTTATTATTGACCATATCACTCGTATAACCTCATATTGAAAATTATATAGTTATTAAAATTTGAATATGACATTTTTAACACTTCTTTAAATAAAATATAATTAATATCATAATCTAAAAATATTTGATTAAAAAGAATCATATTTTTCTCGAAAGGTTTTTTTTTTGAAATAAAACTTATCCAATGAAATTATGATTTGTGTTAGGTAATTTTCATAATAACATTATATTATTTTGTTTACCTATAATTACCCGATTAACTCTTAACCATTGTAAATAAATTAAAATTTACTAAATTCACCATTCACTAAAAAAAATTAGCCTATTAGATAAAAATTTTCATACTAATTAAAAACATTTATGTTATTTTTTCTAAATTCTTTTCACATAAAAGGAAAAATTATTTTTAATGTTAATCCTCCTGATGTGGTAAGAAGGCGGGTAAAAGAGATGATCAAAATTAAATAAATTTTTATATATAATTCTATTATAAAAATGATTAAAATGACCTATATTATGTTAATATCTGTACTATTTATCTATTATGACATGAAAATCAATTTAAAGTAAAATATATTTTTAATTGAAAAAATTATTTTTTAACAACAATGTAGTATTTTTCACTATTAATAAAAAAATGAATATTTTTAGAAAAATACCAAAATTTCCCCATAGGATAATTTTTAAATGAAAAATTCAAAAATGAAGTCAATTTTGAAAAATAAAATTTATAAATTTCATAATACAGTTAATACTAATCAAAAAATCTTTTTTTAAACAGCTAGTTTGATAGATCATAGTGCACATCAAACAAGGTGTTGCATGAAGCCCAATCTATTTAATTTTATAAAACAAATAGTATCATGGAAGATTGGGGTGTAACATTATTCTCTACTAAAAAAATTTAATCCACTAAGTTTCTAGAAGGGCACTTCATAGAATGATTATGGTGGTTCTTAAACATAATTTATTTAGGTTCCCACATCGCCTCTTCTATTTTATGATTTTTCCAATGAACTGTTACCAATAAAGTCATATGATTCCTCAACACATGTTCTAGGTATCAAGAATCTAAATAGGTTCTTCATAATAAAACAGATCAGGTTCCAGCTCTATTTCTACATATTTGAGTACATGCATTCGTTTTAGTATGTATTTCCTTAACATTGATACTTTAAACACATTAGGAAGTTTAGAGAGACTTGGTAGTATATCCAAACTATAAACTACAAATCCAGTTCATTCTAGAATTTCAAAAGGTCTGATATACTTGGGACATAGTTTTCCTTTCTTTCTGAATCTTATAACACCCTTATATAGACGTACATTCAAGGAAATATGATCTCCTACTTGAAATTCCAAAATCTTCCTTTAGTTATCAGCATAGATAGTTTCCCTACATTGAGCTGTTTTGATATGGGTTTGAATATTATTTAGTTTTTCTATTATATTATCTATAATTTTTGGTCCTACGAGCTTCTTTTCACAAAATTCTTCCCAAAAATTAAGTGTATGACATCTCTTTCCAAATAAGAGTTCCAAAAATTCCATTTGAATACTTTAACGAAAGCTATTGTTATCCGAAAATTATACTTGAGGTAAATACTAATCCCATATATCTTGAACGTCATATGAGAAAGATCTCAACACATTTTCTGATGTTTAGATAATACTTTCTGATTTCCCATCAGTTTGAGGGTGGTAGGCAGTTCTCAAATGAAGCTCAGTATCTATATCGTTTTTAAGACATTTCTATAATTTTTATGTAAAATGGAGTTCTTGATCAAACAAAATTGATATATGTGCACAATTAAGTCTTACAAATTCATTAATATATAATATATCTAGGTATTCAAGAGGTAAATATTCTCTTATAGCAAAGAAATGTTCTTATTTGGTAAGACAATCACCAATAACCCATATCACATAATTCCTTTTGGGAGTCTTTGGTAGGATCATTACAAATTCCATTATAAATTCATCCCAAATCTATATAGGTATATGAAGAGGTTACTAGATTCTTTTAGGATTTTATGTCTCAGTATTCACTTGTTGGAAAATTATACATCTTGACAAATAGTCAGCAATTTCCCTATTCTTTTAGTTTCTCAAAAAATGTTCCTTCAAATCCCAATACATCATAGTGATACCAAAGTGTATATAGAAATTGGAGCTATGAGAATCATCCAATAATTCCCTTTTCAGCTGAGGTATAGAGGGAACACAATGAATCTTCCCAAATTTCAAAATTCCATCTTGATATATGAAGTCAATCAATCTTCCATAATTGACAACATTGATTTTATTTTGAAATTCATTATCATCATTAGACTGAGAACTTTTTACCCTTCCCAGTAAAGATGGTTTGGAAACCATTTGATGATGTAGTGATGTTTCACCTTCTATGATAATTCCCATATCCATATTCACTATATCCATAAAAAAGGATCCCTTTTAACTCACATTTTGAACATTACTCTATGGACCTTCCTGCTCAAGGCACATGCCACCTTATTTTCTCTCCATATGTGGTATTGTATTGTGCAATAATAATCCTTGAGTTTCTCAAGCCATATCCTTTGTCGCGTTTTTAGTTCATCCTATGATAAAATTTATTTCAAACTCTTGTGAACATTATATATCTCACAAATTTCACAGTAGTGATACTATATATGTATCTTAATAGAAAATATTACTACAGCTAACTCATGATCATTAGATGGGTAGTTTTGTTTATGAATTTTTAATTTCCTTGATTAAGAAGCAATAAATCTTTCATAAGTCATAAGAAAAAATAGATTCCTTTATTTGATTCATCAATATAAATAAAAAAACTCAACATTTATAGATGGAAAATTCAAGTTAGTGTCATCGAATAATATTTTCACCAATTCTTCATAACATTATTCACACTCCTTTTTCAAATTAATTTAACCCCTTTATGAGTGATCTGGTTTAACGAGTTAGCTAATACAGAAAATTTTAGATGGAAGACTAATATTAACATGCTAAACAAATAAAACAGTGTACCTAGATTTTTCTCGTCAGTAATATACATTCTTGGGTTTACTTTTTCTTTATAGGATCAATAGATATTCAATCCTTAGAGAAAATATGGACAAGAAAATAAATTTACAAAATCCAAAATTCACACCTTTTAAATTTCCCATATATCTCATTTATTATAAGATTCTACCAAACAATATGAAAGTGGTTCTGATGGTCTTAATAGATGTTGAATTATACCAAGATATCATCAATAAATACTACGAAAAAATCATCAAGATATTCCTTGAACATGGTGTTCATTAGATCCATGAAAATAGAAGGTTGATTAGTGAGTCCAAATGGCATTACAGTAAACCTATAATGTTCATTCTTAGTTTGGAATGATTCCTTTATAATAACTTCCTTCCTTACACAGAATTAATGATATCCAAAAGAAAATTAAATATTTGAAAAATATTTAACTCTGTGAAGATGATCAAACAAATCATTAATGCAATGTAGTTGATACTTTTTCTTTATTATAATATCATTTATTTCTCTATAGTCAATGAATAACCACATTGATCCATCTTCCTTATTAACAAAACGAATTGGGGCTCCCTATGGGGAGCACTAGAGTGAATAAATACTTATTACTCAAATCCTCAAGTTGATTCTTCATCTATACTAATTACATAGAGACCATTTTATAAGAATTCATTGATATTGGTCTTAAATAAAGGATAAGGATTAAAGAGAACTAAACTTTCCCCTCTAATGTGTGTCCAGTTAAGTCATCTAAAAATACATCAATGCATTCTTATACAATATGTACATCCTCAATTTCACTATTTATTTATTCACCCTTGGATGATTTTTTATCTTCCTCACCACGAATTTAATTTAGAAGAGCTAGTAAGGTTGGATCAAGATTAGAATCAGATGATCATTTTTCTACTCTAAATATAATGGAATCTATATCTTCATAACAAATTTTAACTTCATTTTTCTTGTAATAAGTGTACACATCATACATTGATAGCCAATACATATTGGGAATTATATTAAAGTCAACCGTAGGTATGATGATAATGTCTATAGATAAATAATTTTTAAATACTATGATGGGAACTACATGTCACATCTTTGTTTCAATAAGACTTCCTTGAGAGGGTTTTGACTGAAAACTCACTTGTTAATGAAAATTAGAAATATCTAATTTTTAAAGAGATGTGGTAAGATATAAAGGAATGTGAGGATCAAAAATCAAATAAAGCATTGGATAATTTTTAGGAGATGATTATAGTACCCACAACCATGCTATTAAGATCTTTAACTCCAGCTGTTGTGATTGCATAATCTTGGCCTTTCTCGCTTGGTCTTTTAGGGGAAAAATTCCTAGACGATTAAGGAAATCATTTGCGTAATGTTCTATATCATTACAAATTTATCATTGAACATTGGAAGCTTCTTTCATTCCCTTACAATCACGAGATAGGTGGCCCTTTTCTCCTTACTTGTAACATAATCTCATTCCCTATAGGCCTGTTCCATGATGTTTCTTTCCACATTTATTTCATGATGGGAGATCAACTATTCATTTCTTCCCCATTTCATTATTTCCATTTCCAGAGTGATCAACAACCCTCTTCTTATCTTGCTTTTCTTTAAAGTCATAATACCTAGAGAATTCATTTTCTATCTTGATATAACATGAGCCGATATATTTGTATTTCATGAAAGATTCTGAGACTAGTTCCCATAAAAGGAATGGTTTTAACCCATAAAAAATTTATTGATCTTAAATCATGGGTTATGCATGTAGTTTACAACATTCCATGCTAACCTTTTGAAGTTATCTCCATACATTGGAACATTCTTTTCCCACTTCTACCTTAGACTTAGAAATTTCCTCTCCAAATATCCTCTCTGATATTGAGTAATGTATTTTTCTAGGTAGAGTTCTTTAACTTCCCTCAATTTTATATTTTGTACTTATTCATCCTCCAATATATTTTAAATTAATTATCACTATTAATCTGTATCTTTTGGGAGATGATAAACTATCAGGACAACATTTTCTATTTCATTACTCCCCAAATCATGAAATATTTTCTATAAGGAACCTATCCATTTCTCACCTTGAAATGGATTTATAGTACAATTGATTTTTGGAGACCATTTTCAAATAAAGTGGTCTAAAATTGATCCTTCAAGTTATGGATCAGGCTACTTCATATGGGTATGGTTATTATTCATAACCTTTATTAGTTATCCCAGTATAGTTATAAGTTTTTCAGCACCAGTTTCATCTCTTGCTCCAATGTCATTATCTTTAATAGGAGGGAAATCCCTACATCGATTATATGCATTGATACGATTTCCATTTCTTCCACTAGGTACCATTTCTAAACAAAGGAATTCACAAGATTTGGAAATGAATCCTAATGCGTAATTTCACAAGATGTAACATAAATTAAAAAAATTATGAATATCTAATCTCATAATCATAAACATGGTTTCTTTGGGTACATTTTCAATTTTAAATCCAACATAATTGTTTTCAAAGAAAATATGAATTATCCTAAGCATTTCACCTGGGATTTTCAAACTAGGTATGCAGTAATGCCTCTTGTCAGGTACTAGGTTACCCAGATTTAAGCTCAGAACACATTGTCAGTGTTATTACTCAAAGATACTTCTATTATAAAACCACATCCACTTGTAGTATCCATACAAGGATATATTTTCATTGAAAACCCACAAAATCTCTACATTACCAAAGTTTTAGAATGTTATTCTATACCTATCCTTAAAGTATATATTTGGGTAATGTTTCCATGATCAATATTTTTTTTATCTGGGTTCTAATGTTTGTACTAAAATTAATTTGATTCCAACTATAAGGACCCAACCCCAAAATATATGATCTAGTACATTATTTTGACACATTTACATGATCACAAGAAATTAAATCCTAAATAATTGATCTATTTATTATCCTTGAAAAAACTAGATACAAAGATAATTTTTACATGAAAACATAAAATGAAAAACAATATAGTGTATCCATTGAAAACCCTCATATAAATTAGACTATCTATGTAGTTCATTCATAATATACCTATTCTCATCCTAGGGGAAAATGAAACATAAGAAAGGGGTGAACACACATGGTCAATAAAGATAAAAAATGTAGCGGAAGCTATCATAAATAAGTATAAACTTTTATGGAAAGTTATAAAACTAAAAGAAAAACCATTTAAACATAATATTGAGAATAATATTAAAATAATTAATAAAATAATTTTATTTGAACATTAACATGGATAATATCCTAGGTGAATAATTACATGTAATATTAATAACTAATTTCAGAATGAGGGAATTCAAAATTCCGGACATCATAACCATACAGTCAGGGCCACATGACAAGACCTTACATAAATGGTAAAAAAACTAGTTTCACTAATGAGACCTAACGATGCATATAATAGATATAGATAGCCCTTTACATCACATTTTAAGTCTAATTCATTCCTCTTATGAAATGGGTAAAACATAACCAACATATCAAATTGTATTAAAACTGGAATATAAAATCATAATACATTATCCTGAAACCATGAATGTCATAAAAGTAGCACATCAATAGTCAAACTATTCATAAACCCTTAAATACAATATGATAGTTTGTATCATAAGAAATAAACCTCAATTAAACATAAGATCAAATAAAGGATGCTGACATAGATGAAAATAATATTCATAAAATCATTAGAATCTTTTTTAGATAATTATCACATTTTATTAAAAATAGTTATTGAAAATGACATAAAATTTAAAAAGAAAATATTTTCATTTAAAATAATATTGTTATCTTGTAAAGGAATCTTTAAAATGTTAAGGCATCATGACACAAGAACAAGCCGATCATTCTGTATATGTTAAAAAACATCTTTCTCTCACTTTGTTGAAAAAATCAAACAAAGTACCTCATATGGAAAACAAAAAATGAATTAATAAATCAAACATGGGTAAAAATTTCCTTAGATAATTTTCAAAAAATATTAACAATGTTTTGAAATTCTTTTTTGAGAAACATTCACATGGATTCTAAATATGTCCCAATAAATTCTTACATTAAAGAAATCTCGAATAATAAAGTGATTGAAAAATTAACCCTTTCCTCATACTCTCCTTTAGTCGAGGGTGTGTTAACCTCACGTATAATGGTTAAATAATTTTATTAATTTATATCATAACTATATCAATTATTTTTTATATCATATATGATCCTTTTATATATCTTTCTTAATAATATTTCATTATTTTCATTATTTTGTGCATGAACTGCTTTATTTTCTTTTATTTATTTTGTCACATAATTCTTGTTTCTTATAAATCATATATAACTTATTCATATCCAAAATGATATTAATTTAATTAATATTATATTAATTTACTATATAATTTTTTAATCTCCTTTTTAAATGGTTGTAGTGGAGGATGAATCTCATCACGTCGTGAAGACGGTTAGTCGTACGTACGCACGAGTGACAGAGTCATTCCCTTAATGGTTAAATAGTATAAAATTGGATGGTATATTAATTATAATGAATCATTATAATTTCATACTAATTATTTACATCCACTATAATAATCATTATTCAATTCAAAATAAATTAGTGTCGAATGACAAATTACACCACAGCATGGAGACGGTTAGCCGTACGTATGCACACATGGTGATATTGATATTCTTATGATAGAAAAAAGGAGAAATATGGTTGTACCATAATCATAATAAAATATAATAATATAGATGATACTGGATTTATTAATTTATTAAGGAAAAAATATAGTAATAGGAAGTATAATAAGATAAGAAATTGAATTGAATTTCTAAAACAATTTCATTTTCATCGATTATCTCCTTTTTATTTGCACAAGAGGACTTCATATGTTAGATTTATAGCCAAATTATGGTGTTTGGGATGAATTTATGGAATTTGGAAGGATAATTGGTCAGGTTTTGTTCAATACAAATGTATTTAGATATGTGAATTATAGAGAAGGAGATGCACCCTTTTATAATATATGGTAGGGGCAATTTAAGAATATTTAAAACTATTAATTTATTATAAAACTATTTTCGATTAAAAACTACATAAAAGTTATTTATTTAGAATATAATGTGAGTATTGGTCTAAATAACTGTGTCCAATAAATTTTATACATTTTTATCTCATAAAATTAACCTTATCCTAAACTCTAACCTATAGTTAACCAATTTAACTCTTACCATGAGAACTTTTCTTTTTTATAGTATA
Organism: Viscum album; assembly: GCA_963277665.1. NCBI lineage: Eukaryota > Viridiplantae > Streptophyta > Magnoliopsida > Santalales > Viscaceae > Viscum > Viscum album. The sequence continues at coordinate 405,450,185 of OY728142.1, forward strand.
GGGTTAACATAGTTACTATAAAATTGAAAACAAACCACAACTGAATCATTTATGACTTATTTAACATTATCCTATTTATTTGGAAGAGATACTGATTTTTAGGAATTTTTTATCATTTGATAAAATATTATATACTTTAAAGTATTGTTTTTGTGAATATTGATACTATTCATTACTTGAATTTTTTAAAACATGAAAAATCATTAAAAATTCACTTAAATGATTTAAATATGTCTCTAAAATCTATAACGTATCTATAAACTTCTTTTATGTCATCAATTATATCAATTTACAATTATTTAAATATTTTTAAAATCATCTATTTGATATTTACTTTAATAAATCAATTATTTAATCATTAATGTGTCTCAATTTAATTTAGTTAATTATTTTATAGTGTTATATTTAAATTAATATTATGTAGATAAAAATTTTATATTTATAAATACTATTTATAATATTCCATTTCACTTATATATCCTTATATTAAATAGGTTATAGTTATTAAAATTTTAATAAGAAATTTTTAACTCTTCCTTAAATAAAATATAATAAATGACATAATCTGACAAATGTGGATTAAAAAAAGTGATATTTTAATAATATTATATTATTTTGTTTTCCTTTAATTACCTGATTAACTCTTAACTATGGTAAATAAACAAAATATAAAAATGTTACTATTGACCAAAAAAAATTAAGTCGACCCTTTAAGATAAAAAATTTCAATCTAATTAAAACTATTTATGTATGTTTCTTGAAATTCAATTAACCAAAAAGAAATTTTACTTTTAATCCTAATCCTGTAGTTGAGGCGAGGAGGCGGGTAAAATAATCATTCAAATGTTTAATAATTTTTAATAACTAATTCTATTATAAAAATGATTATAATGACTTAAATTTGGTTAATATATTTATTATTTATCTATTATGAGATTAAAATAATTTTTAATGTCAAATAATTTTTTAAATCAAAAAGTCGTTTCCTAAAAAAAATGCAGTATTTTTCACTATTCATTAAAAATTGAATCTTTTTAGAAAAATACCAAAATTTTACTCAATGATAAGTTTGATATTAAAATTTTAAAAATTAATTCTATATTTGAAAAATAAAATTTATAAATTTTAAATTGTGGTTAATTGTCACACCCAGAACTGATTTATTTATTATTTTTAATTGTTTTAAGTATTATTTTGAGTTTTGGATGACTTTCTCTGTTGTGTTGTTAGTCCGCACTGCTAGAAGTAATTGCGTGTTTCCTGCGCGGTTACCCGAATGGGTCGAAGTTAAGGCGCGTGACCTACACACAGTTTATAAAGCCGTGTGATAAGAGAACAGCTTAAGCCTATAACCAGATGGTACCGGGTGGTATGGTTCGGGCACAGTTTGCTCAATCGTGCGTCTTACTATAGGAAAATTGTGCGGTTAGTTGGTTAGGAAAAAATAAATAAATTAGTATGGATGGTGAATGAAAATAAACAAATAAATAAATAATGCATGATAATTTAGATAGAATGATTTTTTGAAAATGATTAAGAATAAAAATAATATTATTATGATTTTTAATATTATTATTGGGATTATTATTATTATAATTTTTATGATCACAAATGTTAATATATTTATTATTGAATTTTTGTTATTATAAATTTTATTATTATGGTTGTATTATTACTATTATTAAGTTTGTGATATTAGTATTATAATTATTATTATTATCAATTTAGTATTAGTATTATTATTATTATTATTATTATTGTTATTATTATTAAGATAAGAAATAAAAAAAAGAAACCATAATTCTACCAAGAACATCCCCCTTCCCCTTTTTTGGTCGCGGGCCGCACCCCTCCGTTGTTTTCCCCCTCCCTCTTCAGGTTGCGGCCCCGCCGCCGCCTCCCTGTACTGCCCGCGTGTCGTCCGGCTGGCCGCGCCATGCCGGGGGCGCCCCAACGCCCCTCTACCGTTCCCCTCCGTCAGCGTCCCTCTGGCCACACCCCCATCTCCACCTCCTCCGCGTAGCCGCACCCTCCTGGCGGCGAATCCCGCATCCCCTTCCACTAGCACCCTGCGACCGAACCCCTGCACGGCGACCTCCTCCTCTCCCGGTCCGGCCAGCGGTGGTGGCCCGGGCACTAGCTAGCAGCACCTCTGCCTTGTTCTGGTGCGACCCAAACACCTGCGCAGTGCCTCAGCCTTGTTTTGGAGGGACCCGAACCCCAATGCAGCTCCTCCGCCTTGTTCTATTGTGACCCGAACATCTGTGCATCACTTCCTCCTAGTTTCGGCACGACCCGAAACCCTACGCAGTGCCTCTGCCTTGTTCCGGCGTTACCCGACCCTCTTCACAGTGCCTCTACTTCCTATCAGGAACGCATGCTCCTCTCCTCAAGTATATTTCTATTTCAATTTTGGTGTTTTCTTCAATTTAACCAACTTTGATGTCTCGGTTTTTGGTTCACGCTATTTTCAAGGTGTTTAGAGTGGGAATTGACGTATTATGACCAATTAGTCAAGGATTCGGCATCCACCGCCAAGGGCAAGGGGGATGAACTCGATTTTACATGGCTCTAATTCTTTGGGAAAGGTTAATGCCCCCCTGTTTTGTTTTGCATCATTCAATTTGTTGTATTATGTTGTTTTTGAGTCCCTGATATTTATTTGGTTGTGCGTTGGTCCGCGCTGCACTACCTTTGTGTGTCGACTTTGTTGTTAAATTTTGGCGATAATTTTTCTAGTGTCTGTGTTTTTGTGGGAGTGTATGTACGTGAGCAGGTGACATTGTGATTTCGAAAGCATTGGCTCAGCCAATTATTTGAGGTAGGTGCTTCCATGCCATTTATTCCAATTTAGTTACATGTGATGCTTGTGGTTTAGTATCTAATTGTTAAACATTGATTTTCACTTTATTACAGTTTGTAGTTAGCTTATGGTAATGATTTATTATTAGTCTAACTTGCTAAAAATAGGTTTTGATGTGTTCTTCCATTCATGTATACGCTTTTTCCTTTGCAATTGAATGTGGATAAACAGTATTGTTTTGGAAATGATTTTGTTAAATGTTTTGGGTGTGTTCTTGATATAAAAGCCTTGGAGAATTATTTAAAATTGTTTTATAAGGCGTTTCAAGGGTTTATTAAATTATGGAAGAAGTGTGAATTGGTTTTGGGAAATGTTTTAAGGTGCGCATGACTTTAAGAGTGGATTTTAATGTGTGGTGCATTTTGCTTGGTTCTGCATACTATGATTTAGTCTAATTGTCTGGATGAAAATTTTATGGGATTAAATGTTTTAAAGACGTGGTTTGGTTTTTCTATAAATGTATTGGAGGTCTTCAAATTGGTGACCTATGTCTTTAAATGGTTTTTTCAAATTACCTTGGTATATTCCCCTTTGGCCCTTGAAAGTGTGTGTTGTTTTGAAATGGTGGGTTGGATTTTTGAAATGAGTTTCTAAGGGTTTATTTAGTTACAAAAGTGGTTGTTGTATGGTATTTTATGAAATGAATTGTATTTGTTGTTTTGGAAATGGTTTTCAAAGTGTTATTGTTAAATGCATTAATGTTGTAAAATTAAAGGCCAGGTTGGCATCTTTGAAAGGGTTGTTTGGAAAACCCGTCTTGGGTTAGGCCTGTTGCCTCATGGATTGATCATGAGATGGGAGGGTCCTTGTTATCGGACCTCCTTTGGATAATTATTTTGAGGCAAGGGACAAACCGTTAAGGTGGTCGGGGTGGTGCCAGTTTGTGTGGTGTGTTGATTATATGCTTGTGACTTGATGTTTGAATGATATGGCACACCCCCTTGAGAACATTGCATGGGAACCCAGCATAGAAAATAAGTTTACTGAGAACGATTACTGCACTATTTTAGACTACGTACTGGCTAGTGGCCCCATGGCGGGGGAATACTGAGTTATTGTGGCTATGGGGATTGGGCCCCTCGGTTAGTCCATGTAGGGCTATGCCGAGCGTTTGGGCATTATGACATCATCGAGTTAGGGCATTCCTTCAGGATGAGTCACATGTATACTATGTTCGAGTCTTCCTCTGCATTCCTAGGATTTCTCGTTTTTCCCCGTTATGAGTACTATTAGAGCCATTTGCCTCTTTGTGTGGACACATTTTTCTTTGCACCTGGTTTTGATATTTATTTATGAAACTGTGAAATTGTGATTACATCAAAAAGGATTTCAATTAGATCTTTTAAAATAGAAAGCAAAACTCCCCTATCATTCCCCTTGTATTTGGTTTTAAACTTGAACGGAAATGGATCATGTTTTTTTGTTTTTAAAAAAAATGTGTGTATGAAAACCTAATTTTATAATGTAGTTCAAACTAGTATTAATGGAATGCCTTGTGGAAGAAATGTCATAGAATCTGTGGTGCTTGCCTAATGAGTGATTAGCTCACACCCTACCTATACCACTCGGTGTCGGTACACCTGAGATGTTTTGCAGGTTCATTCATTGTTCTGGTTTCCCTAGTTGGTGCTTGATTTTGGATCATAGCTCGTCTTATGGTTGGTGGTGACCAGGAGGTCACACTGAGATGGGGTTGTGGCTGTTTGGTTTGTTCGTTTGGGGTTTTCAGTTTTGTATTTTAGTTTTTTTCTATAGAGTTGCACCTTGTATCTGTATTAGTTTTATTTATTTATTTTTAGTTTTCCATGCTGCTGCATCCTTATTTTATTTCATTTATTTATCAGGTCCGGTTTGTTTATTTTTTTGGGCTTAAATCATTCACATGTGTATGTTTTAATGCCCGAAATTGGTTTCCAGTCTATGGGGATAGAGATTCCCCTTCGGGTCATGTCGCAGATTGAATTGGGATTGGGCCCCTTGGTTAGGATATATAGGGTTATGCCGAGCGTTAAGACGTTATGACGTCATTGAGTTAGGGCATGCCTTCTAGATGATTCACATGTATAGTTTGTTCTAGTCTTCCTCTACGTTCCTAGGATTTCTCATGTTTCCCCATTACGAGTACTATTGGAGCCATTGCCCTCTTTTTGTGGACACTTTTATCATTGCACCTGGTTTTGGTATTTATTTAGATAACTGTGAAATTGTGATAACATCAAAAAGGATTTCAATTAGATGTTTTGAAATAGAAAGTACAACTCCCCTTTTTTCCCCTTGTATTGGGTTTTAAACATGAAGGGCAGTGGATCATGTTTGTTTGTTTTTAAAAAGAAATATATGTATGAAAACCTATTTTTATAGTGTAGTTCAAACTAGTATTAATGGAATGTCTTATGAAAGAGATGTAATGGAATCTGTGGTGCTTGCCTATTGAGTGATTATCTCACACCCTACCTATACCACTATTTGTTGGTATACCCGAGTTGTTTTTCCGGTTTAGTCTTTGTTCGGGATTCCCTAGATGGTGCATGATGTTGGATCATAGCTCATCTTATGGTTGGTGGTGACCGGGAGGTCCCACAGAGATTGGGTTGTGGCGGTTTGGTTTGTTCGTTTGAGGTTTTCAGTTTTGTTTTTTAGTTTTCTGTTTGTTGAGTTGAACCTTTTTTCTGGATTAGTTTGTTTTATTTATTTTCAGTTTTCCATGCTGCTGCATCCTTATTTTATTTCATTTATTTATCTATTCCTGGTTTTTTATTTGTTCTGGGCTTAAATTGTTCCCAGGTGTATGTTTGGATGCTCGACACTGGTTTCCAGCCCATGGGGATAGGGAACACCCTTCGGGTCATGTCACGGGCCGACTTGGGTGACCGGCTCAGGGTCAACCCGGGTTGGTTCGTGAAAAAATTGTATTAGAGGCAGTGCTCGTAATTTGGGGTGTCTAGTAGATAGAGATTAGGACTGTAAGGGCTTAGGAGGTAGGTTATGTGTTGGTGCCTGATCACCATCGCTCGTGACAAGACCTGAGTTACCAGGGTTAGTCCGGGATTTGAGTCACTTTTCCTTGGTCGTTTCAGATTGAGGGATGACAATGGAGGCGAATCGATTCACTTTGTGGCCTCACATGGAGTGGTGAACCATGTGGAGTCCAAGTTCCTGGTTTAAGGTCCTCTATGAGTTATGCCTTACTTGGGGCATGGCTCACCACCATGTTACTGGGTGAGACATGTGCACTAGTTCTTCATTACATTGGGTTATTTTTTCTTGTGTTTTGTTTTAATAATGGTTGGTTTGAGTGTGCATTAAAAGTGAAACTGGTTTTGAAGTGGAAAAGTGTTTCTTCTGAATTGTTTTTGAAATTACTAAAGTGGGTTTCTAAAGAGAAGGTGTATTGGTTCGGAAAAACATTGTTTGTTTTTGGATTTGGTAAGGAAAAGAATTGTTTGAACCTTGACACTCCTTATGAAGGGTCACACGTGTGTGGGTATGTATGGAAGCGTGTGGGGGAACTTGTTCGAAGGTGATTTGAGCGGGATTTAATGAACTCACATGTGACGGTTCGTAAGGTGCCATAGGCGAGTTCTAAAAATATAAATAAATAATGGTTTTTGAAAAGTGAATTATGCCGGTATTTGTGTATGTTTGGATTTTGGGCTTTTTCCCTTGTCTTGTGTTATTGATTTGATTGATTTTTGGCATGATGTCGGTTTTGATGGTGTTTTTCTTGTTGTAATGAGTATGCTGCCCAGAATTCCTTCAGAAGTTGTCAACGAGTTATGCACAGTTCCTAGTTCATTTTGTGTGTTGCCTTCATATCGAGGTAGTCGAAGTCCGTTAAATGCAGTTGTATGGTCCATGGAGATAGTGTGTGTCTTCGGATTATTGGGAACTCCTAGGATAGTTAAGTTTCGTACCACCCTAGAGTTATTTGATGGTCCAATTTTGCACTAGTAAAGATGAGATGTCTCATCGATGTTGGAGTTTTTGGTGTGATTAATGATGGTTGATTTCCGCAAAGGTTCCCCACCTGGAAAGAGGTGCGGGCCGGTGGAACCGATCTCCAAGAAACCATCCTCGTCGGTACCGGCTCCTAGTTCGTCGGACCTCTCTCTTGTGTGCCCCCAGTATGGCATGTCCATACATTCTAAGTCGTCATGTTGCATTTCTTTGGAAACTTATGACCATCTTGATCATTGAATCATCAAATGGAAGGAGTTGGAGACCAGAAGAAGAAAATGCCTGACTGTGTGGCAAGAGATGCTTCAGCCATCAGGGCACCAGCCACGGGTCTTGAGGTGAAGCTCGCGCATAGTCAGGAGTTTCCGAGGGTGTGTAGAACCTCGGCCCGAGTATTGTTTTCAGCTTTGGGATGGATATATCCAAAGTTCCCTTTTTTCTGTTATTGTCACCGTTGTAAGCTCATCATAATTGTGGTGATGTGATGAACTTGTTATACCGTAGTCTATGTGGTCTTATCTATTCTCAGTGTCTTTTCAAATCGTTCAGATTTCCTTGAAGGGTGTTGGGCCCGCGAATAAATGGGTCGTTCTAATTTTGAGTTGGGTATCAATCGTGTTCGTTATGGGGATGTTTGGTTTCGTGAAATTAATAGTCGGTGTTTCGGGGTCCTTTTTGAGTTTGGGCTCGGAATTCCCTAATCTCTGGTTGCGGTGAGGATTTTTATTCGGTCAGTGTGTTAGGGGTTGAGTCAATTCCTTATCGTCAGGATTTTGGGACATTTTGTATCATGATAACCCTTTTAAGTCTCTGGGTGTTGTTCGGTCCATGTGGAGAAATTAACTGGGTTCGGTTTGGGAGTTCCCGTGTTGGCCCCCCTCGGGGGTTGTATGATTGGGTTTCAAGGTCTCCATATTAGTAAATTCTTGTGGTGGGGAGAATCCTCCAATGTTCTCCCCTCATCCTCGGGCTTCAGTTTTCTCTTGAATTGGTTGGGTGTGACCTTCTGAGAGTAAGTTCATCCCAGGATTCACATTTTTTCATCGGTTTTGTCTGGACATGGACACGAGTTTTGTCAACTGTCAGCTTGGTAACGTTCTAGGGACAGAAAGTTTTGTGGTGGGGAGAATTATCACACCCCGACCTGATTTATTTATTATTTTTAATTGTTTTAATTATTATTTTGAGTTTTGGATGAAATTCTATGATGTGCGGTCATTACGCAATGCTAGAAGTAACTGCGCGTTGCCCGCACAGTTACTCGAATGGGTCAGAGTTATGGTGCACGACCTGCACGTGGTTTATAAAGTCGCGTGACAAGCATCCATTTAACCCTATAACTAGATGGTTCCAGGGGGCATAGTTTGGGCACATTTTCCTCAACCACGCGTCTTACTACAGGCGAATCAAGCGGTTAGTAGGTTCGGAATAAATAAATAAATTAGTTTTGCTTGTGAATGAAAATAAAAAAATAAATAAATAAAGCAAGATAATTTGGATGGAATGAATTTTTGAAAATGATTAGGAATAATAATAATATCAATAATATGAATTTTAATATTATTTTTGGGATTATTATTATTATAATTTTTATGATCACAAATGCTAATATAATTATTATTAAATTGTTGTTATTACAAATTTTATTATTATGGATGTATTGTTACTATTATCAAGTTTGTTAAATTATTATTATAATTATTATTATTATCAATTTAGTATAATTATTATTATTATTATTATTATTATTATGATAAGAAAAAAAAAGAAACCCTAAATCTACCTGATGCATCCCCCCTTCCCCTTTGCTGGCCGCAGGCTGCACCCCTCACCCGTTTTCCCACTCCCTCTTCGAATTGCGGCCCCTATTCCACCTCCCTGCGCTGCCCACCTACTATCCAGCTGGCTGTGCCATGCTTGCCGCACCCCATCGCCCCTCTGCCACTCCCCTCCGCTGGCGTCCCACCGTCAGCACCCCCAGTTCCTCCTCCTCCGCGCAGTCCCACCCTACCGGCAGTGAATCCCGCACCCCCTTCTGCTGGTGCCATCCGACCACACCCTTGCATGGCGGCATCCTCCTCTCCCACTACGGCCAGTGGCGATGGCCCGAGCTCCAGTCAGCAGCGCCTCCGCCTTGTTCTGGCACGAGCCGAACACATGCGCAACGCCTCAGCCTTGGTTCGGCGTGACCCGAACCCCTGCGCAGCACCTCCGCCTTGTTCCAGCGCAAACTGAACATCTGTGTAGTGCCTTCGCCTTTTTCTGGCATGACCTGAACCCCTGCACAACACCTCCGACTTGTTCTGGAGCGACCTGAACCTCTTTGTAGTGCCTCCGCTTCTTATCTATCATGCACGCTACTCTCCTCCAGTATATTTCTATTTCAATTTTAGTGTTTTCTTCAATTTAACCAACTTTGATGTCTCAATTTGTGGTTCATGCTATTTTCACGGCATTTAGAGTGGGAAATTGACGTATCGGGAACCGTTGGTCAAGGTTCCGGCATCCGCCGCCTAGGGTATGGTGGATGAAATTGATTTTCCTTGCCGCTAATTCTTCGTGTAAGGTTAATGAACCCCCTATTTTGGTTTGCATCATCCAATTTAGTGTCTTATGTTGTTTTTGAGTCCCTGGTATTTATTTGGTTGTGTTTTGGTTCACGCTGCACTAACTTTGGGTGTCGACTGTGTTGTTAAAGTGTGGCGATAATTTTTCTTGTGCAAGTGCTTTTGTGGGAGTGCGTGTATGTGAGCAGGTGACAGTGTGATTTCTAAAGCATTGGCTCATAAAATTCATTGAGTTTGGTGCATCAATGCCATTTATTCCAATTTCATTCCATGTAATGCTTGTGTTTTAGTATTTAATTGTTAAACCTTGATGTTCACTTTATTACAGTTGTAGTTAGCATATGGTAATGATTTATTATTAGTCTAACTTGCTAAAAATAGGTTTTGACAAGTTCTTCCATTCATGCACAAGCTTTTTCCTTTGCAATTGAATGTGGATAAGCAATAATGTTTTGGAAATGATTTTGTTATATGTTTTGGGTGTGTTCTAGATATAGAATCCTTGTAGAATTATTAAAAATTGTTTTATAAGTCATTTCAATGAGTTATTAAATTATGAATGAATTGAAAAATTGGTTTTGGGAAATGTGTTAAGGTGCACTTGACTTTAAGAGTGTATTTTAATGCATGGTGCTTTTGTTTGGTTGTGCATACTATGTTTTAGTCAAATTGTCCAGTTGACACTTTTAAGGGATTAAAGGTTTTAAAGACATGGTTTGGTTTTTTTTATAAATGTATTGGTGGTGTTCAAATTGGTGACCTATGTCATTAAATGGGGTTTTCAAATTACCTTGGTATATTCCCCTTTGGCCCTTGAAAGTGTGTGTTGTTTTGAAATGGTGGGTTGGATTTGTGAAATGAGTTTCTAATGGTTTATTTGGTTACAAAAGTGGTTGTTGTATGGTATTTTATGAAATGAATTATATTTGTTGTTTTGGAAATGGTTTTCAATGTGTAATTGGTAAATGCTTGAATGTTGTAAAATTAAAGGCCCAGTTGGCATCTTCAAAAGGGTTATTTGGAAAACCCCTCTTGGGTTAGGCCTCTTGCCCCGTGGATTGATCATGAGATGTGAGGGTCCTCGGTATGGGACCTCCTTTGGATAATTATTTTGAGGCAAGGGAAAACCATTGAGGTGGCCGGGGTGGTGCCAGTTTGTGTGGTGTGTTGATTATATACATGTGATTTGTTGTTTGAATGATATGGAACACCCCTTGAGAACTTTTCATGGGAACCTAGCAAATAAAAGTGGTTTACTGAGAATGATTGTTGCACTAGTTTAGGCTACATACTAGCTAGTGTACCCATAGCCGGTGAATACTAAGTTATTGTTGCTATGGGGATTGGTCCCCTCGGTTAGGCCATATAGTGCTATGCCAAGCGTTAGGGAATTATGACGTCATCGAGTTAGGGCATGCCTTCAGGATGAGTCACATTTATAGTATGTTCTAGTATTCCTCTACATTCATAGGATTTCCCATGTTTCCCCGTTATGAGTACTATTGGAGCCATTGCCCTCTCTGTGTGGACACTTTTTTCTTTGCACCTAGTTTTGGTATTTATTTAGAAAAATTTGAAATTGTGATTACATAAAAAAGGATTTCAATTAGATGTTTTGAAATAGAAAGCACAACTCTTCTTTCTTTCCCCTTGTATTTGGTTTTAAACTTGAAGGGCAGTTGATCGTGTTTGTTTGTTTTTAAAAAGCAATATGTGTATGAAAACCTAATTTTATAATGTAGTTCAAACTAGTATTAATGGAATGTCTTGTGGAAGAAATGTCATGGAATCTGTGGTGCTTGCTTACTGAGCGATTAGCTCACACCCTACCTATACCACTCGGTGTTGGTAGACCCAAGCTATTTTGCAGGTTCGGTCTTTGTTCAGGTTTTCCAATATAGTGCTTGATTTTAGATCATATCTCATCTTATGGTTGGTGGTAACTAGGAGGTCACACGGAGATTGGGTTGTGGCAGTTTGGTTTGTTCATTTGGGGTTTTCAGTTTTTTATTTTAGTTTTTAGTCTGTTGAATTGAACCTTGTATCTAGATTAGTTTGTTTTATATATTTTTAGTTGTCCATGCTATTGTGTCCTTAGTTTATTTCATTTATTTATCTGGTCCTAGTTGTTTATTTGTTTTGGGATTAAATCGTTCCCAGGTGTATGTTTTGATGCCCGACACTATTTGCCAGCCCGTGGGGATCAGGAATGCCCTTTGGGTCATTTCGCGGACCGAATCGGGATTGGGCCCCTCGATTAGGCCATGTAGGTCTATGCTGAACATTAGTGCATTATGACATCATCGAGTTAGGGGATGCCTTCAAGATGAGTCACATGTATAATATGTTCTGGTCTTCCTTTGCATTCCTAGGATTTCCCATATTTCCCTGTTACGAGTACTATTAGAGCTATTTCTCTCGTTGTGTGGACACTTTTTTCTTTGCACTCGGTTTTTGTATTTATTTCGAAAACTATGAAATTGTGATTACATCAAAATGGATTTCAATTAGATTTTTTTAAATAGACATCACAAATCCCCTTTCTTTCCCCTTGTATTTGGTCTTAAACATGAAGGGTAGTGGATCATGTTTGTTTTTTTAAAAGCAATGTGTTTATGAAAACCTAATTTTATAATGTAGTTCAAACTAGTATTAATGGAATGTCTTATTGAAGAATTTTCATGGAATCCATGGTGCTTTCCTACTGAGCGATTAGCTCACACCCTACCTATACCACTCGGTGTCGGTAGACTCGAGCTGTTTTGTAGATTTAATCTTTTTTAGGTTTCCCTAACTATTTTCTGATGTTGGATCATAGCTCGTCTTATGGATGGTGGTGACCAAGAAGTGAAACGGAGATCAGGTTGTGGCGGTTTGGTTTGTTCATTTGGGGTTTTCAGTTTTGTATTTTAGTTTTCGGTCTGTTGAGTTTCACCTTGTATCTGGATTAGTTTTTTTATTTATTTTCAGTTGTCCATGCTGTTACATCCTTAGTTTATTTCATTTATTTAGCTGGACCTGGTTTTTTATTTTTTATTTTGGACTTAAATCGTTTCCAGGTGTATGTTTTGATGGCCGACACTGGTTTCCAGCCCCTGGGGATAAATAACGCCCTTCGGGTCATGTCGCGGACCAACTTGGGTGACCGGATCAGATTCGAACCGGGTTGGTTCATGACAAAATGGTATCAGAGGCAGTTCATGTTATTTGGGGTGTCTAGTAGATGGAGATTAGTACTATCAATGATTAGGAGGTAGGTTACGGGTTGGTTCCTAATCACCACCGATCGTGACAAGACCTGAGTTACTATGGTTAGTCCGGGATTTGAGTCACTTATCTTTGGTCCTTTCATATAAAGGGATGAAAATGGAAGCGAATCGATTCACTTTGTGGCCTCACATGGGGTGGTGACCCATGTGGAGTCTAAGTGACCGGTTTAAGGTCCTCTTATTGTTATGCCTTACTTGGGGCATGACTCACCACCATGTTGCTGGGACAGACATGTGCACTAGTTCCTCATTCCAGTTGGTTATTTTTTCTTATGTTTTTTTAATCTCGGTTGGTTTGAGGGTGCAGTAAAAGTGAAACTGGTTTTGAAGTGGAAAATATTTCCTTCCAATTTTTTTTTAAAATTACTAAAGTGGGTTTTTAAAGAGAAGGTGTATTGGTTTGGAAAAACATGGTATGTGTTTAGATTTTGTAAGGAAAAGAAGTGTTTGAAACTTGACACTCCTTATGAAGGGTCACACGTGCGTGGGTATGTATGGAAGTGCGTGGGGGAACTTGTTTGTAGGTGATCTGAGTGGGATTCAATGAACGCACATGTGATGGTTCATAAGGTTCCATAGGTGAGTTCTAAAATTTTAATGAAATAATGGTTTTTGAAAAGTGATCTATGCCGTTATTTGTGTATGTTTGGCTTATGCGTCTTTTTCCCTTGTATTGTGTTGTTGCATTGATTTAGTTTTGGCATGATGCTGGTTTCGATGGTGTTTTACGTGTTGTTATGAGTATGCCGCCCAGAAAGCCTCCAATTGTTTCTAATGAGTTATGCCCAGCTCCCAGTTATTTTTTTGTGTTACCTACTTATCAAGGTAGTCAAAGTCCGTTAAAGGGAGTAATATGGTCCATGGATATAGTCTGTGTCTTAGGGTTGTTGGGTACTCCCAGGATAGATAAAGTTCGTACCGCCCTAGAGTTATTTGAGGGTTCATTTTTGGACTAGAAAAGATGAGATGTCTCATCGTCATTGGAGTTTTGCGTGTGATTAACGTTGGTAAATTTCCGCAAAGGTTCCCCACCTTGAAAGAAGTGCGGGCCGGTGGAACTTGTCTACATGAAACCATCCTCGTTGGTACTGGCTCCTAGTTCATCAGACCACTCTCTTGTGCACCACTAGTATGGCCTGTCCGGACATTCTAAGTCGTCATGTTTCATTTCTTTGAAAACGTATGACCATCGTGATTGTTGAATCATCGAACGGAAGGAGTTAGAGACCAGAAGATGAAAATGTCTGATTGTGAGGTAGGAGATGCTTCAGCCATCAGGGCCCCAGCCACAGGTCTCGAGGTGAAGCTCACGCACAGTCAAGAGATGTCGAGGGTGTGTGGAACCTTATTTCGATTATTGTTTTCAGCTTTGGGAGGGATATATCCAAAGTTCCCTTGTTCTGTTCTTGTCACAGTTGTATGCTCATAATAGTTGTGGTGATGTGATGAACTTGTTCTACTGTAGTCTAAGCTGTATTATATGTTCTCAGTGTGTTTTCAAATCATTCAGATTTCATTGAAGGGTGTAGGGGCCATGAATAAACGGGTCGTTCTAATTTTGATTTGGGTCTCAATTGTGTTTGTTAGGGGAATGTTTGGTTTCATGAAATTAACAGGCAGTTTTTCGGGGTCCTTTCTGATTTCAGGCTAGGAATCACCTAGTCTCTAGTTTGGTGAGTATTTTATTTGGTCGGTGTGTGAGGGGTTGAGTTAATTTCTTATCCTCGGGTTGTTGGGCCGTTTGGTGGCATGCTTTCTGTTTATGTCTCTGGGTTTTGTTCGGTCCATGTGGAGAAATTAATTGGGTTCGGTTTGGGAGTTCCCACATTGGCCCCCCTCGTGGGTGGTATGATCGTGTTTCAAGGTCTCCATATTAGTAAATTCTTGTGGTGGGGAGAACCCTCCTGTGTTCTCCCCTCATCCTCATGCTTCAGTTTTCTCTTTAATTGGTCGGGTTTGACCAATTGAGAGTAAGGTCATCCCAGGATTCACAGTTTTTCCGCGGTTTTGTCTGGACATGGACTCGAGTTGTGTCAAATGTCGGCTTGGTGAATTTCTAGGGGAAGAAAGTTTTGTGGTGGGGAGAATTGTCACACCCTGACCTGATTTATTTATTTATTTTAATTGTTTTAATTATTATTTTGAGTTTTGGTTGACTTTCTATGTTGCGTGGTCAGTCCGCACTCCTAGAAGTAACTGCGCGTTGCCCGCGCGGTTACCCAAATGGGTCAGAGTTATGGCACATGACCTACACGTAGTTTATAAAGCTGCGCAACAAGCGCGCAGCTTAACCCTATAACCAGACGGTACCAGGTGGCAAGGTTTGGGTGTAGTTTTCTTAACCATGCATCTTACTGCAGGCGAATCATGCGGTTAGTCGGTTCAGAATAAATAAATAAATTAGTTTGGCTGGTGAATGAAAATAAACAAACAAATAAATAATGTAAGATAATTTGGCTGGAATTAATTTTTGAAAATTATTAGGAATAATAATAATAATATTATTATTATTTTTGAAATTATTATGGGGATTATTATTATTAAAATTTTTATGATCACGAATGTTAATATAATTATTATTGAATTGTTGTTGTAACAAATTTAATTATTATGGTTGTATTATTACTATTATTAAGTTTGTTATATGATTATTATAATAATTATTATTATCAATTTAGTATTATTATTATTATTATTATTATTAAGATAAGAAAAAACCGAAACCGTAAATCTGCCCGACGCATCCCCCCTTCCCCTTTTACTAAACGCGGGCCGCACCCCTCCCCCGTTTTCCCCTTTCCACTTCACGCTGCAGCCCCTCTGCCACCTCCCTACGCAGCCCGCCTGCCGTCCGGCTGGCCACGCAATGTCGGCCGCGCCCCAGTGCCCCTCCACCGCTGCCCTCCACCGACATCCCTCCGGCGGCACCCCCAGCTCTGTCTCCTCCGTGCAGCCGCACCGTCCCTACGGCGAATCCCATACCCCCTTCCACTGGCGCCCTCCAACCGCACCCCTTCACGACGACCTCCTCCTATCCTGCTCCAACTAGCGTTGGTGGCCCGAGCTCCGGCCAGCAGTGCCTCCGCCTTGTTCCGGCATGACCCGAACACCTGCGCAGCACCTCAGCCATGTTCTGGAATGACCCGAACACCTGTGCAATGCCTCTGCCTTGTTCTGGTGCGACCCGACCCTCTTCACAGTGCCTCTGCTTCCTATCTGGCATGCACACTCCTCTCCTTCAGTATATTTCTGATTCAATTTTGGTGTTTTATTCAATTTAACCAACATTGATGTCTTGGTTTGTGGTTCACGCTATTTTCATGATGGTTAGAGTGGGAAATTGACATATCGGGACCCGTTGGTCAAGGTTCCGGCATTCGCCACCAAGGGAGAGGTGGATTAACTGAATTTTCCTTGCCGCCAATTTTTTGGTTATGGTTAATGCAGCCCCTTTTTTTGCGTCTTCCAATTTTGTGTCTTATGTTGTTTTTGGTCCCTGGTATTCATTTGGTTGTGCGTTGGTCCGCGCTGCACTAACTTTGGGTGTCGAATGTGTAGTTAAGGTGTGGAAATAATTTTTCTAGTGCATGTGCTTTTGTGGGAGTTCCTGTATGTGAGAAGGTGATAATGTGATTTCGAAATCATTGTCTTGGCTAGTTCTTTTAGGTAGGTGATTTCATGACATTTATTCCAATTTCGTTCCATTCGATGCTTGTGTATTAGTATTTAATTGTTAAACATTGATTTTCACTTTATTACAGTTGTAGTTAGATTATGGTAATGATTTATTATTAGTCTAACTTTCTAAAAATAGTTTTTGACATTTTCTTCAATTCATTCATGTGCTTTTGCCTTTTCAATTTAATTTGGATAAGAAGTATTATTTTGGAAATGATTTTGTTAAATGTTTTGTGTGCGTTCTTGATATAAAATCCTTGGAGAGTTATTTAAAATTGTTTTATAAGGCATTTCAATGATTTATTAAATCATGGAAGAAGAGCTAAATTGGTTTAGGGAAATGTTTTATGGTTCGCATGACATTAACAATGGATTTTAATGTGTGGTGCATTTTTTTTGGTTGTGCATACTATGTTTTAGTCAAATTGTCTGGTTGACACTTTTAAGGGATTAAAAGTTTTAAAGACATGGTTTGTTTTTTTAAATGTATTGGTGGTGTTCAAATTCGTGACCTATGTCTTTAAATGGGTTTTCCAAATTACATTGGTATATGCCCCTTTGGCCCTTGAAAGTGTGTGTTGTTTTGAAATGGTGGGTTGGATTTTTGAAATGAGATTCTATGGGTTTATTTGGATACAAAAGTGGTTGATGTATGATATTTTATGAAATGAATGGTATTTGATGTTTTGAAAATGGTTTTCAAAGTGTTATTGGTAAATGCTTGAATGTTGTAAAATTAAATGCCTGGTTGGCATCTTCAAAAGGGTTTTCTGGAAAACCCCTCTTGGGTTAGGCCTTTTTCCTCGTGGATTGATCATGAGATGGGAGGGTCCTCGGAATGGGTCCCCCTTTGGGTAATTATTTTGAGGAAATGTACAAACCCTTGAGGTGTTCGGGGAGGTGCCAGTTTGTGTGTTGTGTTGATTATATGCGTGTGACTTGTTGTTTGAATGATATGGAACACCCACTTGAGAAATTTGTATGGGAACCTTGCATATCAAAGAGGTTTACTGAGAACGATTGCTGCAGTAGTTTACACTATGCACTAGCTAGTGGCCCCATAGCGGGGGTGTAACGCCCCGACCCCAGTTACCCAGAGTCGGTGCATTATTACATAACATTGTCATGATCACAAGAATGATCAAGTCTAGAAAGACCTATTAGTTTAGTAGCCTTGGAAACACTAAATATATTCATAATGTTTTACATTACATCATAAAAATGAAAACAACAACAACATAGTCTTCATATTCCACACTCTTATCCCCTCATACTATCGCTGCAGGTCATTCATAATTTACTTCTTCACATCTTGGGAAAAATAAAACATATAAAAGGGGTGAGATCAAATGCCCAGTAAGGATAACAATATAGCATAAACTTTCATAAATAAGAATAAACATTTAAGGTAATGTATAACTAAAACAAAAGCCTTTTAAACATGAACTTAAAAATAGTATGGCATAAATAAAATGAAATAATTCCATTTACTTATTCACATGGATATTCTACTAATCGAAAAATCACATGCAATATTAATAAACAATTTCATAATGATGGAATGAATAATTCTATACTATCATAACCACATATCCAAGTCCTCGTACCAAGACTACAAATAAGATTTTGTCAAGGCCTTGTGCCAAGACACTAGTTTGTCTCATTGAACCTACCGATGCATCAAGAAGCTATAGCGGGATCCACCTGTCACTTACTAAGTCCAATGAATTACCATATGAAAAGGTTTAAACATAACATAAACATTCGTATTAAAATTAGCATACGAAATGTCAATACTATCTCCATAAACCATGAATGGTATAAAAAATAACACATCGACAGTAAAACATATCACAAAACCTTCAATACAATACAAAAGTTTTGTATCATAATAAATCAACTTCAAATAAGCTTAATATCCATCAAATGATGTTGACATAGATGAAATCAAAACTATTTGAGATAAATATCTCTTTTCTCGAAATCATTGAAAAGTCACACATTTATAAAGGAAGTAATTTAAAAGAGATTTTTTAATAAAAGTGTCCCATACCACTTTGAAACTTTTGAAAAGAATTATCATTTCAAAACATTCATGTCCATATAAAATAAATCCTTAAAATCATTTTGAAAACATAGACATTAATTAAAAATATTTAGAAAGATAAATCTTTAAAACATTTAAAATTATGATCTTGATAAAGAGTACCTTTCACAAATTCTTAAAATATTCATTTTGAAATCATTTAAAAGTCACATAATTATAAAATAAAACTTTTTCATTGAAAATATTTTTATAATCTTGTATAGGAGGATTCAGCGATTTTATAATGGCGGAAAAAACAACACCCGACGTTTAAGTTTAAAAAGACATTCTTACCTTAAATTTGCCGAAAAGGTTAAAAAGTAACTTGTTTGGAAAACTATGGAAACATCCCTTCAAAAACACATAATGGTATAAATGACTTTAACCCATTGTCTAGTAAATAGTAAAAAATGTTTTTAAATACATTTTTAAGGAACATGGATGTGGATGATAATGAGATCCCAGTAGATAATTACGTATAAACCACCTCAGATAATGAAGAGATTGCAAAATAAACCCTTACCTTGTACTTTTCCTTGGATGGGGGTGGGTTAACCTCTTGTATAATGTAGAAATAATTGTTATTAAATTATAAAAGAATCATATACATTAATATGATATCATATATGATATTTTGACATTGATTTGTTAATAATATCTTAGTATTATTGTTGTTTCAGGTGTTAACTTACTCGTTTTCTTTCCTATGTTTTTTTACCTAAGCCATGTTTGTCATAGATAGGTTGTATCTTATTCATATCCAGAGTGATATCAAGTCCTTAAAAATTATTTTTAAATAATCAAATGATAATTATACTTTAATGGATAAGATGGAGAATGAATATCATCTCGTTCGTGGAGACGGTAGTCCGTACATACGCACGAGCGACAATATCATTCTTTTGATATTAAAATAATATATAATTGGATGTTATATCATATATAAAGAATCATTATAATGTTATATTTATTATTTAAATGAATTAAAAATCATTATTATACCCATCCAAATAATAATATATTGAATAACAATTACACCACGATGTGGAGACAGTAAGCCGTACGTACGCACGTATGGTGACATGTCATTCAAAGGATGGATAGAATAATGAATATGGTTGTACCGTATTTATAATAATATTAAATTATATAGGAGATACTGGATTCATTATTTTATAATGGTAATAACAAATGAAAGAAGAATTTGAAGAAGAAATGAATTTGAAAAAGGGTGGTGAAAACATTACCTCTTCTTCATGTTATTCCTTTTGATTTGGTCAAAAGGGATCCTTAGGTTGGCTTTATGATCAAAATAAATCTTCTAGGTTGTAGTTAGGGAAGTTGATAGAGTATTTGGGTAGGGTTTTTCCGAACCAAAAGGCTTTGAATGTGTGAATTAGTGAGAAGGGGGAGTGCCCTTTTATAAGAGGGGTGAGGGGCACCTTTGGAAAAGCTAGAAATATTATTTTATAATAAATTCATATTCAGTTTCTAATGGTTAAAAAGTAGATTATTTAAATTCTAAGGTGATTATAGGTCTAAAAACACTGAACCAATAGTATTTATACAGGTTTGTGTTACTATATTAACCTTATCTTTAAATATTAACTCTTAGTTAATTAGTTTCACTTTTACAATGTCTCTTTAAATTTTTATATTATATGGTTAATAAACGTACTGTATACATCCAAGAGACCCCCAAGTGGTCCATTAATGATACAAATTTCATGATATGAGTCTTTTTTCCAATCCTTAAATTTTTAAGAATTTAATACCAATTAATAATATAATATTTGTTTTAAAAACTATTTTATGTCAATTTTGACACTATTCAATAATTCATTTTTGTAAAAATTACAACATAAAGATTACTTCTAAAAAAGTTAACTAAACCAATCCTAACATGTCATATTAACCTATAAAATTAGTTTAAATCATATAAAGTCTCAAATTATATTTATTTTGATATTTATAATATCAATTATTTTAATTTTACACTATTATGTTAATTACTGCCTCATCATTGTGTCATAAATAAATTACATTATTTAATGTCTAAAAATTATTAATAAAATATCATTATGTAGGAAGTCTTTTTATATTTCTAATTAATATTTAAAATCGAATTTATCTTATGTATAACCCTATATTAAAAATGTTTTAGTAAATAAACATTGATTTTAACTCTTTTAACTCTTCTTTGAATTAAATAATAATAAATGTACTAATCTAATACTAGTGGACCTAAATGATAATATTTTACTCTTAATGTTGTTTTTTGTCGAGATACACTTGTTTAATAGAATTAGTACTTGTGTTAGTGTAATATTAATATCATTTTACCCTTAATTACACTATTTACATTTAACCGTCGTAAATAAAAGTAAATAGTTACTATTCAACAAAAATTATTTTCATCTCATTAACCCAAATTTTACTCCTTGATATTAACCGGGTCTCTAGGATTTTTTAAATTCCACTCAAAGAAGCGGTAAAATTAAGTTTTAGGAAAAATTCAGTTTTTTTAACTACCACTTAGTGGTTTCACTATTAATCAAGAAAATGAATGTTTCCAGAAAAATACCAAAAATTAGGCCTAAGATATATTTGATATTATTAATTCAAAAATGATTTTTATTTTACCAAATTCAAAACATATCAGTTGCATTAATTAATTAAAAAATTAATTCACGTCGTCAAAACAAATAGTGTGTTATTAAGAGATAAAAACTATCAAAAGATTGACACTTGTTTATGTCTGGTATAAATGTGAAATTACATTCAATGACCAACATTGTATTAAATGGCAAAAGTATATTCTAGATATACTTTAAAACAACTAAAATTAATAATTTATCACTACTAATTATTTTGATTAAAAAGGTTGTTTTTTATTAAAATTTAGTAATTTTCACTATTCATCAAAAAATGAAAGTTATCTAAAAAGTACCAAAATTTCACCCTAAGCTAATTTCGATATTAAGAATACAAAAATGAAGTCCATTTCAAAAGATAAAATTTATAAAATTTCAAAATGTAGGTATTACTATTCATAATGGCTAGTTTGATTGGTTGTGGTGCGTTAGAATCTCGAAGTTGCGTACAATGCACACCATTGCATTATTCAAAGGGAAACATACTGTGGAAGTTGGGGTGTTTCATTGTAAATTTTTGATGTCCCCATTCTAAAGAATAAATTTATTTAGTCAAATTGAATATATAAAAGTTTAAAATATTGGATTAAAAAAAAAGGGTTTCACTATTAAAAGTTGGTAAAAGTGCATTTAAAAAAAATATTTCTTTTACCTGAAAAAAATGAATTTGTTCTTACATTATGTCTAAGAAACTCATAATTTGGATTTTAAAATTATAAGTATTATATAATGTTTAAAATTTAGTTAATACTATTCATAACCTCTTGAACGACTTGTTTGGTAAATCATGGTGTGCTTGAACTCGGTGTTGCGTGTAGTGAAAATTATTGAATTATTTTGAAGAAATAACACACTATGAAATCTTGGGGTGTTACATTCTCCCCTCCTTCAATAAATTGCGTCCTCTCAATTTGAAATTGTTCTTTGAAAATAAAAGGTTGAAAATAGAAATTATCTTTGTGGGAAAACAAACATCAGAAATTGGGTTACTAAAATTTAGTCTTAATATGAGGAAAAGGGAAATGAAAGGGTCACCACCAAATTATGATCTCGATTAGGAGAATGGTGGTGGAAATTAGAGACATATAATTGGAGGAAAACATAAATATTTATAGGTAGTGATTGAGGTCATCAATCACAAACAAGTGTAAAATTGAGGTCCTTAAATTCATAAATCTATGAGGATTTGAAATACCATCGGTTCAACAAAACATAGGGTATTAAGATAACATATTTTTTGTTTTAGGATTCCTTAAATAAAGTATAAGAATTAATTTCTTCATAGAATAAGAGAAGAAGAAAAATATATTCATGACAAGTAGAGTTCCATCCTTTAACTAATTTCTACCACAAACTCATCCTTCACTCTAAAAGATAATAGAACGTAATAAAAATATATTCTATTTATCCTATTCATATATTGTTCCAAAAAAATGAATTTATAATTTATCCACCAGATATTTTAAAAAAAACTACATTATTTAATCCCGGACATTACGTGGGACAGTGGTAGGTGATACACCCTTGTCGCCCTTCAGTTGTGGGTTCAAGTTTCGCAGCCTTTCCGGACGTGATGGGTTGTCGCCCGACCTCCGAGTTTCCTTTTATGGAAATAGAAAAATAATCAAAACTAGAACTATCCAAAATGATTTAGTCCAAAAATGAAGATCATTTTTGATGTGTAATAACATGCGAACACCTTCATCGTTTATTTTTTTAAAACACTGCAACATCTTGAATTACCATAGAACCTTATTGATTACATTAATGATCCCTTATTATTTAAATAATAATGGATATACTCCTTCAATAAAAAAATGTTTTAAACCCCAATAATGATGGAATATACAAATCATTAATCAGTTTCAAGGTATTCAAGAATGTCCAATATTATTTATCCAAATCAATTATGTGTTATTCTTACATCACTACCTCGGTATCAGAACTATATTATGGTTTATCATTCTCTCAACCATATATTTTCAAAAAAATTAACCTGCTATTGAGTCACTTTTCATTGTTCCACACAATCTCATGTCCTTAAAAAAATAGCACTACAGTACAATCCTTATATACTCAATAATTATTATAACAAGTACATTGTTGATAAAACACTCAAATGACATAATCAACATAAGAACTCTAATCATTCCTCAGCATCTGTGGTAGTATCATAACTTTATTATTATCCAATAGCATCATTTGTAGCATAGTCTGATGACAGGGACATAGGTTCACGTAGTGTCCAAACACCTTGCAAAAGAAGCAATGTACATTTGAAACCATTTTCCTATCCTTGTAGTCACGTACATTGTGCCCTTTTCTTCCACACTTATAACAAACTCTCATTCCTTTTAGGCAAATACCATGGTGTTTCTTCCGACAGTTATCACATATGGGAAAATTCTTCTTTTCCCTCTTCCCTTTATCCATCATTCTCTCTTCCATCCTTTTCTTCTCTTGCTTCACTTTAAATCCATAGGACTCAGTAAATTCATTACTTATCTTATCAACGGATGATATTATTTCTTCATATGATGATATTACATGGGTGACTATTTCTCTTATAAATTCTGGATTAAGACCATGAAATATATGATCCTTTTTTCTCTTAGGATCATCTGAATTGCTGGAGTTTTCATTCCTTTTGCTGGGTGCCATTTCTAAACAATGGCATACACTAGATTAGTTTATGAATAACAATACCTAATACCAAACTTGTAAAACACATAACATAAATTAAATAGTTTATTGATATAATCCATAATCATAAAAATATCTCCTTTGAGGAAGTATATACTTATAAACCCTTCATAATGGTTTGTAAAGAAAATTAGAATTATCCTAATCATATCCTCCGGGAGTTTCGTAACCAAGAGTGAAGCAAGGCACGTTGTCATTCAGCAGTTCCCGTTCGAGTCTAGCTCAAAGTGGGGTTTTCGGGTTTTACCCCTATGTACATCTGTTCCAGAGCCGCCTCTACCTGCTCGTATCTAGAAAGGGATGTATTGCTTGGAAAACTCACAAAATCTCTAAAATACCAAAATTATAGGATGTTCTTCTATATTAATCCTCAAATTCCATCTTAAATATATGTTCTCTAATCATAGTTTATCTAAATCTAGGTTCCAAGGATTGTACTAAACTTCCTCTGATACCAACTGTAACGCCTCGACCCTAGTTACCCAGAGTCGGTGAATTATTATATAACATTTTCATGATCACAAGAAAGATCAAGTCTCGAAAGACCGATTAGTTTAGTAGCCTTGGAAACACTAGATATATTCATAAAGTTTTACATTACATCATAAAAATGAAAACTACAACAACATAGTCTCTATATTCCACACTCTTATCCCCTTATACTATCCCTACACGTCATTCATAATTTACTTCTTCACATCCTGGGAAAAATAAAACATAGAAAAGGGGTGAGCTCAAATTCCCAGTAAGGATAAAAATATAGCGAAAACTTTCATAAATAAGAATAAACATTTAAGGCAATGTATAACTAAAAAAGCCTTTTAAACTTGAAATTCAACATAGTATGGAAAAAATGAAATGAAATAATTCCTTTTACTTATTCACATGGATATTAAACTAATCAAATAATCACATGTAATATTAATAACCACTTTCATAATGATGGAATGCATAATTCCAGACTATCATAACCACATAGCCAAAGAATCGCGCTAAGACTACAAATAAGATTTTGTCACGGCCTTGTGCCAAGACACTAGTTTGTCTCATTAGACCTACCAATGCATCGAGGAGCTATAATGGGCTCCACCCGTCACTTACTAAGTCCAATGCATTCCCATATGAAAAGGTTTAAACATAACATAAACATTCATATTAAAACTAGAATACAAAATGTCAATACATTCTCTATAAACCATGAATGGTATAAAAAATAACACATCCACAGTAAAACATATCACAAAACCTTCAATACAATACACAAGTTTTGTATCATAATAAATAAACTTCAAATAAGATTAAAATCCATAAAAGGATGTTGAAATAGATGAAATCAAAACTATTTGAGAGAAATATATCTTTTCTCTAAATCATTGAAAAAGTCACACATTTATAAAAAAAGTAATTTAAAAGAGATTTTTGATTCATAGTGTCCCAAACCACTTTGAAATTTTTGAAAAGAAATATCATTTCAAAACATTCATGTACATATAAAATAAATCCTTAAAATCATTCTGAAAACATGGACATTAATTAAAAAGATTTAGAAAGATACATCTTTAAAACATTTAAAATTATGATCTTGATAAAGAGTACCTTTCACAAATTCGTAAAATATTCATTTTGAAATCATTTAAAAGTCACATAATTATAAAATAAAACATTTACATTGAAAATATTTTTATAAGCTTGTAAGGGAGGCTTCAGTGATTTTATAATGGTGGAAAATAACTGCACCTGCCGTATAAGTTTAAAAAGACATTCATACCTTAAATTTGTCGAAAATGTTAAAAAGTACCTTGTTTGGAAAATGATGGAAATATTCCTTTAAAAACAAATAAGGGTATAAAAAACATTAACCCATTGTCTAGTAAATAGTAAAAAATGTTTTAAATATATTTTTAAGGAACATGGATGTGGATGATAAAGAGATCCTAGTAGATAATTACGTATGAACAACCTCAGATAATGAAGAGATTGCGAAATAAACCCTTAACTTGTAATTTTCCTTGGATAGGGGTAGGTTAACCTCTTGTATAATGGTGAAATAATTTTTATTAAATTATACAAGAATTATATACATTAATATGATATCATATATGATCTTTTAACATTTATTTGTCAATAGTATCTTAGTATTATCGTTGTTTCGGGTGTTAACTTACTTTTTTTATTTTATATGTTTTGTTACGTAATCCATGTTTGTCAAGGATAGGTTGTATGTTATTCATATACATAATGATATCAAGTCCTTAAACATTATTTTTAAATAATCAAATTATAATTATACTTGAATGAATATGATGGAGAATGAATCTCATCGCGTTCGTGGAGACGATAGTCCGTACGTACGGACGAGCGACAATATCATTCTTTGGATATTAAAATAACATATAATTAGATGGTATATCATATATACAGAATCATTATCATGTTATATTTATCATTTAAATTAATTACAAATCATTATTATACCCATCCAAATAATAATATATTGAATAACAATTACACCACGACGTGGAGATGGTAAGCCGTACGTACGCACGTATGGTGACATGTCATCAAAGGATGGATATAATACTGAATATCGTTGTTCCATATTTATAATAATATTAAAGTATATAGGAGTTACTGGGTTCATTACTTTAGAATGTGAATAACAAATAAAGAAGAAGTTGAAGAAGAAATGAATTTGAAAAATGGTGGTGAAAACATTACCTCTTCTTCGGGTTCTTCCTTTTGAATTGATCAAAAGGGCTCCTTAGGTTGGATTTCTGATCAAACTAAAGCCTCTAGGTTGTAGTGAGGTTAGTGGAGAGAGTATTTGAGTAGGGTTTGGCCGAACCAAAAGTCTTTGAATGTGTGAATTAGTTAGAAGGGGGAGTGCATTTTTATAAGAGGGGTGAGGGGATCCTTTGGAAAAGATAGAAATATTATTTTATAATAAATTCATATTCGGTTTCTAATGGAATCAAAGTGGATTATTTAAATTTTAATGTGGGTATAGGTCTAAAACCACTCAACCAATAAGATTTAGATAGGTCTGTGTTACTATATTAACCTTATCTTTAAATATTAACTCTTAGTTAATTAGTTTCACTTTTACAATGTCTCTTTGTATTTTTATATTATATGGTTACTAAACTTACTATATACATCCAAGAGACCCACAAGTGGTCCATTAATGATACACCTATAATTATATGAGTCTTTTGTCCGAACCTTAGATATTTAGGAATTTAATATCAATTAATAATATAATATTTGTTTTAAAAACTATTTTGTGTCAATTTTGACACTATTCAATAATTGATTTTTTGAAAAATTACAAAAGAAGAATTACTTCTAAAAAAGTCAATTAAATCAATCCTAACATGTCATATTAACCTATAAAATTAGTTTAATTCATAAAAAGTCTCAAATTATATTTATTTGCGTATTTATAATATCAATTATTTTAATTTTTCACTATTATGTTAATTAATGCTTCATCATTGTGTAATAAATAAATTAAAACATTTAATGTCTAAAAATTATAAATAAAATATCATTATGTAGGAAATAGTTTTATATTTCTAAAGAGTATTTATAATAAAATTTATCTTATGTATAAACCTATATTAAAAATGTTTTAGTAAATAAACCTTGATTTTAACTCTTTTAACTCTTCTTTGAATTAAATCATAATAAATGACCTAATCTAATCCAAGTGGACCTAAATGATAATATTTTACTCCTGATGTTGTTTTTGGTCGAGATACACTTTTACAATAGAATTAGGACATGTGTTAGTTTAATATTAATATCATTTTTACCTTTAATTACCCTAATTAATTTTAACCGTGGTAAATAAAAGTAAAAAGATACTATTCACCAAAAATTATTTTCAACTCATTGAACCACATTTTACTCCTTGATATTAACCATGTCTCTCATATTTTTGAAATTTCAATCACAGAAGCGGTAAAATTAAGTTTTATAAAAAATTCAGTTTTTTTTAACTACCACTTAGGGGTTTCACTATTCATCAAAAAAAATGAATGTTTCTAGAAAAATACCAAAAATTAGGCCTAATATATATTTGATATTATTAATTAAAAAATGATTTTTATTTTCCCAAATTCAAAACATATCAGTTGCATTAATTAATTTAAAAATTAATTTACGCCGTCAAAAAAATAGCGTGTTTTTAAGAGATAATAACTATCAAAAGATTGACACTTGTTTATGTCTGGTTTAAATGTGAAATTACATTCAATGACCAAAATTTTATTAAATGGTAAAAATATATTCTAAATATACTTTAAAATCCCAAAAATTAATAATTTATCACTATTAATTATTTTGATTAAAAATGTTGTTTTTAATTAAAATTTAGTAATTTTCACTATTCATCAAAAAAATGAATGTTATCCGAAAAGTACCAAAATTTCACCCTAAGTTAATTTCAATATTACAAATCCAAAAATTAAGTCCATTTCAAATGATAAAATTTATAAAATTTCAAAATGTAGGTATTACTATTCATAACGGCTAGTTTGATTGGTTGTGGTGTGTTAGAATCTCGAAGTTGCGTACAATGAAGGCCATTGCATTATTCAATGGGAAACATACCGTGGAAGCTTGGGGTGTTTCATTGTAAATTTTTGATGTCCCCATTCTAAACAATAAATTTATTTAGTCAAATTGAATATATAAAAGTTTAAAATATTGGATTTAAAAAAGGGTTTCACTATTAAAAGTGGGTAAAAGTGCATTTTTTGAAAAATACTTCTTTTATCTGAAAAAATGAATTTGTTCTTACATTATGTCTAAAAAACTCATAATATTGATTCTAAAATTATAAGGATTATATAAAGTTTAAAATTTTGTTAATACTATTCATAACCTCTTTTGAACGGCTTGTTTGGTAAGTCATGGTGCGCTTGAACTCGGTGTTGCGTGTAGTCAAAGTTATTGAATTATTTTGAAGAAATAAAACACTATGAAACATTGGGGTGTTACAGGTGGAATATTGAGTTATTACTGTTATGGGGACTGGGCCCCTCAGTTAGTCCATGTAGGGCTATGCTGAGAGTTAGAGCGTTATGAAGTCATCGAGTTAGGGAATGCCTTCAGGATGAGTCACATGTATAGTATGTTCTGGTCTTCCTCTGTGTTCCTAGGATTTATCATGTTTCCCCGTTACAAGTACTATTGGAGCCATCGACCTCTTTGTGTGGACACTTTTTGCTTTGCACTTGGTTTTGGTCTTTATTTATAAAACTGTGAAATTGTGATTACATCAAAAAGGATTTCAATTAGATGTTTTGAAATAGAAAGAACAACTCCCCTTTCATTCCCCTTGAATTTGGTTTTAAATGTGAAGGGCAGTGGATCATGTTTGTTTGTTTTTAAAAAGAAATGTGTATATGAAAACCTAATTTTAAAATGTAGTTAAAACTAGTATTAATAGAATATCTTGTGGAAGAAATGTCATGGAATCTGTGGTGCTTGCCTACTGAGCGATTAGCTCACACCCTACCTATACCACTCGGTGTCGGTAGACCTGAGCTGTTTTTCAAGTTCAGTCTTTGTTCAGGTTTACCTAGCTGGTTCCTGATGTTGGATCATAGCTCATCATATGGTTGGTGGTGACCAGGAGGTCACACAGAGATCGGTTTGTGGCGGTTTGGTTTGTTCGTTTCGGGTTTTCAGTTTTTTATTTTAGTTTTATGTCTGTTGAGTTGCACCTTGTATCTGGATTAGTTTGTCTTATTTATTTTGAATTGTCCATGTTGCTTCATCCTTAGTTTATTTCCTTTATTTATTTGGTCCTGGTTGTTTATTTGTTTTGGGATTAAATTGTTCCCAGGTGTGTGTTTTGATGCCTGAAACTGGTTGCCATCCCATGGGGATCGGGAACACCCTTCGGGTCATGTCATGGACCCACTTGGTTGACCAGCTCTAGGTTGACCCGGGTTGGTTTGTGACATTAATACTATTAATAATTATTTTTTAAACGTCTAGTTTGATAGTTCATGATGTGCTTCAAACTTGGTATTACATGCAGCGCAAGCTATTGAATTATTTAGAAAGAAGCATATCATGGATGAATGGGGTGTTACACTATGTCACATATCTTTCACACACAGTGTTACATGTAACATAAGATAAAAAGTTTGTTTTGAGTAACACAAACCAAATTCAGTGTCCTGTATAATGCGATATAAAATCAGTGTTTTATGTAACAGAAAATATCAAAAATATTAAATTTATTTGAAAAAAAAACTTCACAAAATCATAGGGTGCTACAATCATGTCAAATCCAAAGACCAAAAACCCCTACAACTATGATGATTATGATGTTTTCAATGAAATAAACAAACTTGGATGATATAAATAACTATAATGACCCTAATAACCCAAAGGTCATTACTGGTGCAATCATAAAAAAACCCCAAACAACCAGAATAATGTAGATAATGCTGATGACCCTAATGGACTTAATGACCATGATGATGTGAAAATCACCAATGAAAATGATAATACCTTCATCATTGATTATTCTAATATCATAGATGACATTATTGTATAAATTATCTAAACCCCCAAATGATGCTATAGAATTATACATCATTAAAAACACAGATGATGGTAGTGTCACTAATGATGATGATGAAACTGGTGAAATTGTTGATAACAATGAAACCAATGACCTCAATAACCTTATTGATGGTTTTATTAATATCATTGATATAATCAGGTGAATGAGGTTTTCATCATTAATAGGGTCATTTAATTTATCATTATTATCATATTAATCATGGTCATCGGTAGAATTTATAACGTTATCACTATTTTATCATCATGGTAGTCAATGTTGTGGAGTTTTTAGTATCCTCAGTATTTTTATGATCATCATTTTTATTGGATTTTCCAATGGTTTTAGGTACTTCTTGCGTTATTGTGGTAATCTATTTCAATAATAATATTAGTTTAACTGTTTTAGTTTAGATTTAATTGTTTATTAGTGTCATTTATTTCATTAAATTTATTTTTACCATCAATAAATCACATCTATAGACATTGTTTGAGGAGTCATTTTAATAGTTTTATTAAAACCATAAGTTTCCTTATGGTCTTCAGGGTCATTGGTGTACCCACTATCATCACTTTTATTGACATCTCTTGGTTAACCCATGTTGTTTGAATTTTCTATAACACCCATGTCATAATGGTCTTTGATCCTGATGTGGATGTCAATATCATCAGTTTTATCATTGTAATCGATTTAATCATGATCATTGGTCTCATAATAATTATTATAGTAATCGAGGTCATCTATGAACAATGTATAATTCATTAAATCATTGGAATTCATGTCATTTGGGTGATCAACATCATCAAAATATCCCTCTCCATTATGTTAATCATTTCATTTGTTTTTTTAATTCTATATGATTTTTTAATTGTTGATATCATTAAATAAATTTATGTTATCAGTGTCATCAAGATTATTGGTGACACCAGGTCATCAACGTCATCATGTCAAAAAATTCATATGTTTCATCGACATCATCAATATTTTTATGGTAGTTATTCACTTAGGGTATTTATATTTTTTTGGATTTTGGGGTTTTTGACATTTGTAAATTTATTGACATAATCAGTGTCCTCAGAATTGTTAGAGTGGTTAGGGTAATCGGTGATGTTTTTAGTGTTCTTGTGTATTTGGGTTGGTCATATTCTACTATGGTGATGTTATTTTTAGAATCAATGATAGTGGATGTGTGTCATAAATATCATCAATTAAATCACTCTTATCATGGTTATTATGTCATTATGGTTATAAGATTCATTAGTGTCGTTGGTGTTGCTGGGGTTGTCAACGTGTCATTGTTTTTATATATTGGGAGTTTTTGACATTAGATTAAATAATGATGTAGTCAGTGTATTAAATGTTGTCATATTTTCTTTTCATTATTTGTATTAGTATAGATATCAACATCATGAAACAAAAGATTATTCCATTTTATTAGTGTCATTTGGGTTAGTAACGTTGGATTGGTAATAATAAGTTATTGTTGTTAGTTTCTTCATCATCATTGATGTCATCCTAGTCATCAAGAACATCAAAGACATCAGTAATATTTTAAATGTAGAATCATTGTCATTTTATAATTGTAATGTTCATAAAAATAATAGGTGTCCTAGACACTGTCAACATTATTAGTGACATTAGTGTCATCTGCTTAATTGTGTGTCATTGGATTCATTGGGTCCATCCTAATAACCTATTTGGGTGGAATCATCATATTAATTGGTATCATTAGTGTTTTCAAAAAACATTTTCATCAGCTATTTCAAAAAAAAAATTCATTAGTATCCATGACTTCCTTCAGTTTATTAGTCTTAAATTCATCAATGTCATTGTTGAGGTCACTGGGGTTAGTGTTTATATCCATGTAATCAGTGTCCTACATTTGTTTAGTGTTGATGGGGTTGTATGGGTTATTTGCATCCTCATGGTTATCTTTTTTCCTCAATGTAATATTTTTTCATTTTACTCAATTTCATCCTATAATAGTGTTTATTAGTCTTATTTACATCATCGAGGTTTTTAGAGACATCTGGATCAATGGTTCTGTTGAAATCATCAGGTGCAACGATGTAATTTGCTTCATTAAGGGAATCGATAATGCTAGGATCATCAGGTTCATCATATTTGTTAGATTCTTGAGGTTAATCTATGGAATTTGTGTTATATATTTCCTAAAGGCATTAAATCATCGTTATTGTCAATTTCTTCAAGATCATTGGGGTCCTTAGTGTCAAGTGGATCATCCATAACATTGGTGTTATTTGTGTCACAACCACCACTATTCATTTTTTCATATCATTGATGTTTTTTAAAATCATTTAATCTAGTCATGTATTTTGTGTCATTGTTTTAATTAGTTTATTTATGGTGTTTGAAAGATATAGTGTCATTTAGGTCATCAAGTTAATAGTTTTCCTTGGTTAGTCAGGCTCTTTATGAACATCAGCGTCATCTGATTTATTAGTTTCAAATGTGAAATTAGTGTCATCGACATCTTTAGTATTGTTGGGTTACCATGTTTTTTGGATTTTTCTACACCATTTATTTAGTTAGGGTCATTATATTCATAAACGGTTGTCGAAGACGCCAATGATTTGGAAGACCATGCATATACTGATGACCAAGATGAAACAAATGGTATTGAAGATTGAAACAATGTCAAAATATCTGATGACTTTTATGTAAATGAGTACATTGATGACCTTGTTGTCCTTGATGAAGCCAACGATATCAATGAAATAAAGCAAACTAATGAAAATAATAACCTAGATGAATCAATGATAGTGACTATGTTTATGTAACTAATGACATTGATGAGTCTAATTGGCCCCACTATCCTGATGACCCAGACGACACAAGTAACACTAATGATGCTGACTACATCGACAACACTGCTGATACCAACAACACCAACATATAACGAATTATCCCAGGTTTCCATAACACATTACTCAGTCTGGACAACCAAAAGGCCTCAAGTAGGCCTCCCTATTTTTTAAGGCTGGTTACTATCAATGAAGTTCTAACAGTAATAGTAGAGAGGCAATACCCTCTAGTCATAGTAAAATTAATGTTAAAATAACCAAAATATACACAAGTATAAACATTTTAGTATTCATAATAAATTTAATGGAACCGTAGTATGTTATAAAAAATAAAACAAATCATATAGCTTTACAAATATTCATGAATACAAAAAAAAGCTGATCACCCACTGGGAAGACATTATATACAAAGTCAACTAAAAATTAATACATCATGATCTACATCGAACTCCAAGATGAACCACAAACCTGGTCTCTAAGAATCTTGATCTTCCCAAGCACAATCTTGAAACTCAATAAAATAGGATCCACCCAAAAAATCAACAATGAGCCTTCACTTGATCCACTACACAACTTTTCCTCCATATAAAATAATACAAAAGGTCTACACACACACCATGGTGCATGAATTGGGGGTAATAAATATATCATAATAGGACACCCCTAATGGATTACCTATATTTTAATATCATATAAAATTGAATGAACAAATGATATTCCTAGACAATATGAAAACTAAAACAACTAGCATAAGATAAACCTATACATTAAAATATAGTGGGGTAAACTAGACAAATAAAATAGCTAACCATGGGTTCTAGCATGATACTGAGGAAAATATACCCCAGCTCTATCCCATTCTAGGGGATTTATAACATGTGGTTCAACCCCCACCTGACATCAGACATGTATGCCTAATCTACATAGTATATTTATAACATCAAAATGAAAAGGCATCAATTTGATACCCTAATGTGTTACCATAAGAATCCACATAACAACATGCAACTCATGATCTCTAGGAATCCTATGGAATTATTTGAACTAGAATTATGAATCTATACTAGATCTTGGAGATCATTTCATGCCCCAAAATTCCGACAAAACAAATTTGTATTCAAACTGTCCTAATAGTGTACACTACAAAATGGGTCCTTCCAACCATGTTCCATATTGATAAAATATCCCCAGGTTTTGATCCATCCATGTGACTTAGGATAATATTTTACATGTATTTCATCCAAGTTGTTGAGATTTCTGAACATCTATATGAATTAACCTCTATCCGGTGTGTATCTCCATAATAGTGGGAGGAACTCATCTAGAGCACCCACCTTCTCCAAAAACACATCTAATTATAGCCATCCAAATGGGGAGAGATCCATATCAAAAACTAATTCCAAAACATGGTCCAAGATATCCAAAGGGTCTACACAGCAAATAAATTACTAAGAAAAAATTACCTCAAACATCTTGGCCAAAGTCCATGAGAATGTGGATCGATCCTACTATTAAACCCATTGACAAAAAATAATCGAACTAGCAGCACCGATCAGCACTCTAAACCAAAAACTAAGGGATCCCATGGTAATTAGATTCATAGTATAATGTGACTTACTAACAGGGAATCCTTTTCTGCACTTCAGATCCTGGGGCACATCCATAAAATGATAATTAAATAGAAAAAAGTACATAGTAAGAGTATGAGACCATACAAGGTGTTTCTTTATCTAATCCAAAAACTCTGGTCAAGATCAATATAAGAAACATCATCTGGTAGTCCTTAGTGGCCTCTAATTGATCCTCGATCAATAACCCACGAATAAGAACATCAAAAAGCATTATCTCTACTACAAGGAAATTCGCATTGGTCATCATGACCACCTTAAAAACTGGAAACCCTACAAGGGATCCTCAACACAATTGACACCTAAATAAAAATCCTATTACAGGAAAACATCAGTTGATCTCACGAGTATAAAAACCACCCTCGAGTGTCATGTCACACATAAGGGAATCCAAACTATCCCCTTAGGCTTATCTCATCATCATAATAGAACCCTACCATAACCACCAATCCATAGAATCAACCCATCCTAAAGGGTCTAATAACTCTAATATTAAAATGAAGGATCTAAACATCAACATATCTATCATCAATAAACCAATCCCAATATCTAGGGATAATCCAAGACCTTATTTTAGATACTACTCAATACAACCATTATGGATTTATCCAAAAGAACCTCGATCCATAATTGATATGGAATCCATAAGAAAATATAACTAACAATCTTATAACCCTCACTTGGTTCTAATATCAGAAAACCAAACCACTAGAAAATTCTGAATCTAGAACTTGAATAAGTCCTCTTGAAAACTATCACATAAACCAAAACAACATATAAAAGTCCTATAAACACCAAAGGAACAAAAAAATGTGATATACATGTAAAAACAGTCTGATTAGACTACTCAAAAATCCAATTAT
Source organism: Viscum album (assembly GCA_963277665.1). Classification (NCBI taxonomy): domain Eukaryota; kingdom Viridiplantae; phylum Streptophyta; class Magnoliopsida; order Santalales; family Viscaceae; genus Viscum; species Viscum album. Next base: position 405,485,861 of record OY728142.1, read on the forward strand.
ATCTCTAGGGTGAATAATAATAAATATTAACCAAGGGAGGAAATGTACATTACATTTTGTTGGGGTATATAGTGTATGTACCTAGTATTCCTCTATGTTCTTGTTCAATATCCCACTTAGTGGGTACTTATTCTAAGTATATTGCGTGTCCTACACATACACGAAATTTACCTTGAAAAAAGTGTCTTGTCTCGTTTTTAGACACGTACCCCCACACGGGTTCAGGATAAATATTGTACAAAATAACTAGTCATGTATCTTAGATGGGATCCGGTCAAGTTCCCTACCCATCAATCTTTTTTGAAACCTAGGGTGTTTGGAAAATCCTTTGGCCACACCCAAGGTTTCCTCTATACATCATCTCTTGAACACACACCATGAAACAAATTGTTCCCCACCTAACCTGAAAGGCATAACACATTTTTCGTCCAAATTACATGTCATTTAAATGGGTATACTGAATGAAAATCCATTGTGATCTCCTTGAAACCAACAATTAGCCCAAATGGACCACAGACCGACCACAATGGTGTCCCAAAATATATATAAAAGGATTTAAAACTAAAAAAGAAATACTACATAGATTTTTAGAAAAAAATAAAACAAGTCTACCTATAGGCATAAAATACTATATCTTCACACTGGATCCATGCCATGAACCCACCATACCTCGATCCAGGCTTGAAAAAACTCTTTGGGTGTCACCTCCTCCTGCGTTTCCCTATTCTCTCCATACTTATCTCTTGGGAACAAGACACAGGATCCCATAGGGGTCCATGTGATAATAAATTTGATAAAATAAAAAGAAAATCCAAAAAATTAAATTGAATTAAAAAAGAAAGAAAATAATAAGTGCCCCAAGCATGGGATTGGTGCCCGCGACATGTTTATTCCTCCCCTATGAAAAACCAAACATTCCAGACTCAAATAAAATATGGAATCACAATCTTACACACTATTTAAAATTTTTCAGCAAGTGAACACATGATAAGGAATTAATATTTAATTAATTATATATTATATATTATATGAAATTAAAATGGCGCATATGTCAACCGAACACCTATCCAAGGGTAAATACCCTATTATGGGACAAGTGGAGTTTTTTAAAAATTATCTGAGATCATCTCATAAGATAAATTTCTAATTTTTCTCAAAAATACTCATAGGAGATAAATAAATATCTCTTAATCTTCTAAACATGTGATTATGCGAGGAATCACAATATTCCCACCATAAATTCTTCTCTCCCCCCCTTAGAAGCCTCAGTGGATAAATAACAACCATTACATAACTCCATGAACTAGTGAAATTGATGATATATAGACCATCCAAAGAATGTTATTACATCTTCCATAAATATATCAAAACATGGGAGACATTACTTGACAGATCAAATTCCCCCACCACAAAAGTATATTTATCATTGACATTTTTCCCAAGTTGAAAGGTGGATGGAACATGCTATGTCTATCACTGAATGAATTAGATAAATGTTTCAAAATCACTTACACCTAAGTGCTAGCATGATAACTATAACAACCAATTCTCATTACTGTATCACAATGAATAATAACTCCTATGATCAACAAAAAACTTATAACTAAGTTTCAAAAACACCAAAACCATATTATGAAATCCCCACCATATGGATTTCCTTGAACCCATTCTGAACATGCAACATGACTGATGCTCACATTATCCATGTCTTAATAAATCTAGAATAATGAACCTAGAAACATTAAGCATGCACTTCATGCATGTCAATTCCAAAAAACTGGATCACCCTTGACACTCCTCTTCAAAATCGAGGCATAACCCTCATTCCATGATCAATCACAGAAATACCTTCCATTCGGGTGGACATTCAAGACCATAATAATCCTAACACTCTTTCATCACTCTACCCAAATCACAACCCAAATGAGAAGAGCTTGATGTCCAACCAAACTTTCCATATCCATTCAACCATGAGACCATGAGCACTCCCAGTACTGCCCTTACCAAAAACCATGCATTACTTGGTCGAACCACTCCTTAGTTATAGAAGACCTTAATAGCCCCAGCGAGGAAGAACATCCATGCCCATGAAATAAATCTATGATTGTAGGCACATGGACCCACAAATAATACTCAGAAGACAACATGTTTCCAGAACATTTCCCATCCAAATAACTTTATCCTTGGTATTTTGGGGAACCAATAACTTAGGAAAAGTTAGGCTTGATGAAAAAATGTATCAAGAATAAATTCCCTTATAAATACACTAATAGGGAACTTAAATGCCACACAAACCAAGAAGGGTCTTGACACATCCACTGGAAATGGGAACGTATCTCCATCCCAACTGAAAATCTTACTATAAGATTCTGATGACATATCATCAGATGAAATTATATACATTTTTTTTAAATTGGTTAAAATTCCACTAGGGGCAATATTTCACATGCCATATAAGTCATTGAGTATAATTTAAACAAATAAATATACATATTCAAGGAAATGACACACAAATAGGAATATTTCATGATAATGCAACATGTTTAAAATGATTCATGAACACTGGTCTCCTGTCCATGTGCCAAGAGAGAAGAACTAGAACAAACCATAAATCCACAAACCCATGTACTTAACAATAGGTGAAATTACATAGAAATAAAAATGAAAACCAAAATTTGAAAACCCAAAACATAGAAGCCTAGACTTCATGTCAAAAAAGGTGTTCATGAAATTACTTTATAATATCAATCACTACATCCCACACATTACTTGACTACCTGTCTACCTACTCCCCAAATCATTAAAATAACCACCTCTAATATCATTTTATAGTGAACAAGACCAGGTCAACTTGACATATCATCTTCTCTAGACTACAAAATGTCAAAAGGTACACCTCCCCATTTTCTAGAGGCTTCCTACTAGTGGAAAAGGTCTAATAGATAAAACGTTGTGATTATACCCTCTGGTTATAGTAAAATAAAATAAAAAATGATGAACATAAATAATGATAAACATTAGAGTATTTATAATAAATAAACTAAAAAAATAGTATTCTATAATAAATTAAATGTTTCGCACAAACATGTTGACTCCCAAGTATGATAAAATAGAAAATTAGTCACCCATCAGGCCAATCACTTATAAAATATGAACTAAAAAATAAATACATCAGTCTCCACATATGAATCTTATCCAAACCAAATATATACTCTCCATAACTCTTGATCAACTCTAACTCAATATTTAGACTCCATATGAGTTTTCTCACTCAATAACGAAATAGTGGGCCTCTCCACAATCCACATCACAACATATGATCCATCTAAAAGTAGGAATAATGTCTACATGAACATCGAGTTCATGTATAGTTTTTAGAAAATAAATCTGAGAAGGAAACCCCTAATGGTGAACCTATAACCTGTTATAATATTAAAGGGTAGAAACATTGGATATACCCATCCTAGCCAATGAATTATAATATACTCCATAAAATAAACCACCACATAAAAATAAAATTGTACAAACAAAATAAATGAAATAACTGACCATTGGTTTAATCCTGAAACATGAGGTAAATATATAATTTATTTGGCCTACTCTAGTGGATTTATAATACATAGATCACCCTCCATATGATATCATGAATATACATATGATCTATAAAATATCTCCAAAATTTATAAAATTTAATAATGTATGAAAACCCCCTTGGTGTAACTATAAGTGTCCACCTAACCAAATGAAACTATTATGATCTAAGACTCCAATCCCATGATTTGAATTGGTGATAGGACTTCACACTGAACACTAGAAAATCTCACTAGTGAAAAAACTAGATTTAATGTCAGTTTTTTTTACATTGGTTTGTAACCAAAATCTTTAATGTAGAAGTAAAAAATAACTTTTCACCATCGGTTTTTGAAAATCAGATGCTTAAAATTGATATTTAGAGTTAGCTTTTATGAAAACCAATGCTGAAACCCACATGTAGGTCAGTTTTTGTTTGTTAGTTTTCAGAACAACCAATGTCGAAAACAAGTTGGTGTTTGATTTTCAGCATTAGTTTTAATGAAAACTGTCGATAGAAATTGAGCTTCTACGTTGGGTTTGAAGAAAACCTATGACAAAACCCTCAGGGGGTCAGTTTTCATAAAAACCAACACCAAAAATAGGCTTTAACATCAATTTTTCTACAGAACGATGCAGAAACCTAAATGGTATTTTTTTTAATGTTTTAGCTTTGGTTTTTATGAATAGTAACACCAAAAGTTAATTTTTTTATAAAATGAAAAAAATTACACAACCCAAACAATCATAATCTCTATAAAAAAACACAATACACAGAAATAAAACTGTAGTACTCATTAACAACAACTCAACAAAAAATTATGTCCTTTTATCTAGTTAACTTAAAAATTATCTACACTTTTTATTATAAAGTAGATTTCAAATATACATACCTAAAATTTACAATATGGTCATTGTTTTTTATTATTGAAGAATTCATTTGATATCATTATGTTAAAAAATCTATTATAACAAAATAATTAGTTTTTGAACACATGTTATTAGGAAAATGTAATATATTATTCATAAATATTATAATATACACACCTCAAATAGAAATCAAACTCAAAAAATAGTTCACAAACAAAGATTGAAGATGGGTATGCTCAGTTTGGGTATAAGACTCCATATCAATGAATTTATACAAAAACATTGAATGATATTAGATTAAAAATAGAATACTAAGAATGATCATATAAAAAATTAACTTAAATAACCTTATGAAATTCATTACTGACCGTAGTTGTCATTATCTTATACATGAATCATAAAACATAATACCCACATTCAACATGTCCTTATTGATTATGACATTGTAGTTATAAAACATTAACTAAGTAATAAACACCAATATATATATATATGTGTGTGTGTCAAAAATTAGAACAATATCTAATATAAAAAATAATTACCTTTACAATCACATAAATGATTTCATTTGGTTTCTTTATCAACAAGTGTACTTTGTTAAATTTTTCCCATGAACTGCATTTTCATATATATGAACTAATAATACATGTATAAACAATGACAATTAAACATAATGAGCTAATAAATAACAAAAAAACTACCTATTTAATAAGGTGAAAAAACATTTATGAACACTCCCTAATAGAGATAAAACCCAATATAAGGTTCATTCACTTGGGAAAAATATGCCTAAAATCCAATGCCCCCTACAATACATATTTTTTTACAAGTAATTAAATTATTATTATCATTAGTTCATAAATATGTTTTTGTTCTCATTTATCAAGTAATGGAAAAACCAACATCCAATCTCTGTATGTAATAATCTCTCACATATATATATTCAACTCTAATAGGTTTTTTCACATGTAGTGTAAAGACCCATAAATTTCAAGGAAATTTTTTTCTTAATTTTCTCTGGAGTTTTACAAGAACGCAGTTTATGACAGCAAGTGATTCCGAGGCCCGGTGTTCCCGGAATCATATTCCAATGTTTGGCTCGGGTACGTTCTGTGAACCAACGAGCGGGTTTTTCTAACTTTTGAACTGGTGATCGGAATCGAATTCTGAGGGAACCGATGGAATCGCAGCGCCCGTTTTTGCTTAGAAACGCCTCTTCTGGAGTTTCTTTTGCTCGGTTGTGGTTTTTAATTTTTGGGGTTAAGTGAAGAAAATAAAATAAAGTGGTGCGACAACTTTATTTTATTTCACTTAATGCCACTTAAAGCTGCTTAAGCTGAGTTGAAGCAGATAGGGTGGAACCCAAAATATCCTACCCTCTTGGTAGGATATTTGTGAGGTGGGGCCCGCCCGAGCCCCATCGTTTCTTTTCCTCTAAGTAACGCACCCACGAAAACTCCTCTTTAATGAATGTCAACTGGTGCGTTTTCTAAAACTCTTAACGCCCCTATTAAATGGAAAATTAAGTCGTTACCATTAATTCACCAAATTAATGGTTTGTTTCTTAACCTGTTTTTCAAACTGTTGGAATAATAATAAAATAAGACCAACACCCTTTTGTTGACGGGTTTCTTGTTGAGAGGATTTGGAGGAACTGTATCTTCATCCTCCTTCACGAAGAACTCGAAGAACGCGAAGAACGCAAAAAATTCAAGGAACGCAGGCCGTCGACGAAAGGCGACAAAGAACGCCGAACCATCGGAGATCAACGACGTGACGCTGTGTACCATGATGCCGACGATTCTCCTCCCCCGACGTTCTTCTGCGACGTTCCTTCCCCGCGACAAATCTTCGATCAACTGCTTGAGGTAAGAGATTACAGATCTTTTAATTTTTTTTGTGGATTTTATCCTCAACACGGATTTAATTCGTGAAGTTAAATCTGTGTATTTTCTTTAACCCTCAGAGATCGTCGACGCGACACTGTATATGGTGACGACGTGATGCACTTCCGCGACGTGACGATCCTCTTCTTCCGCGACGGTCAATTCCACGAAGAACTCTTCCGACGACAACGACGATGTAAGGGTTTGTTTTATTGAATCTTTGTGATTTATACCCACGGTGTTTCATTATTAAAATTGTTGTGAGACTTTTAAACCGCTAAGGCAGTGGGTGCGGACTAACGAACAAGTCCGAACCCACCGCCCCTTTCGTTCTTGGTGTGCGAAATCGCGAACGTCGACCAAGCATGAAGCACGGGTGATGCGGGGTCTTCGCAGTGAAGGATGGACCCCGGGAGGACTTTTGGCGGAGACGGCAAGGATTTCTGACAACCGGAACTCATCCGGTGGTCCGCTGAGCAAACAGCTGACGCGCCCCGCCAGCACGGCGGCGGAAGGCGAAGGGGCCCGGCGCGCCGCCGAGGAGAACCGCCACGGCTGAAGCCGTGGCGGCGGCTGACAGATCCGCGACTGTGAGGGTCCGGCAAGAGACGGGACACGGCCAGCTGCCGCTTTTGCTGGCAAGGGCGGCCCCACGCGGGGCTGCGGTACTCTCACGCAGGGGCCGCATGCCCCCCCGGTTTGGACCCGGACCCATGTCGGGTCCACCCAGTTCGGGATGACCCTGGGGGGGTTGGGCTGGGTCGGGCCAGGCCCAAACCCCCCGCTTTCGGACCTTTTCGGTCGTTTGCCCATATCTTGAGCTACGGGCCTCCGATCGATGTACCGTCAGCGGCGGTGCGATCGTTGGATTGAGACGGTCGTTTCGGTATATCTCACTTATGGTTTAGGAGTACTTGGGGTTTGGCTGGATCGGTTCGTACACGAAACCAACCGGGCCCTCGGAGCTAAAACGCTTATATCTTGAGCTCCAGACATCTGATTGACATACCATCAACTTTGATGGATTCCTATTTATGAGGCGGATCTTTTGGCTTACTCAACCAGAGGTTTGGAAATAGGTGGAGTACGGTTGGGTTGGTTTTTCTTAAAAAAACAATAGGGCCCCTGGGAAGAAAAAGCCAATAACTCTCAGACCGAGCATCCGATTGACGCGTCTTCTGCGATGTTGAGTTCCTGTTGACGATACAGAACTTTTGGATACATCAACTCTGGACTATGTGTTAGTTGATGTATCAGCCTCTCGGCTCATGGAGCAGACCCTCCCGAACAAGCTTGCTGTGTGCGGGAACCCTAGTGCTGGCTGCGACTGTGATGACGACGACGACTGTATAGAGATCCTCAGTGGATTAGATGACGACTGTGCCCAGATCCTCAATGGATTCGATGACCACTACAGTACTTAGTGATCCTTTGTGGATCAGTGTTACCGATCTTGTGTGGGTCCGATCCTGTGTGGGTCAGCGCTCAGCGGTCCTGTGTGGGCCAGCGTCTACAGATCCTGTGTGGGTCAGATCCCCTGTGTGTCTTTTCAAGGGTTAGTTACCAATCGATCATGTGTGGGTCAGATCCTTTGTGGGTCATTGCAGGGGTTAGTTACCTATCGATCCATTGTGGGTCAGATCCTTTGTGGGTCATTGCGGGGGTTAGTTACCTATCGATCCATTGTGGGTCAGATCCTTTGTGGCTCATTGCGGGGGTTAGTACATATCGATCCTTTCTGGGTCTGACGGCTTAGATGAATCAATGGAAATATCTGGTCATCTATATCGTCATATGAAGAAGTATACCTGTGTGAGCTGAATCCTGTTTTTTCTTTCCTTTTTGGATTGTGTTGTGCTATCCTATGTGGATTTACGTTTTCTTTTCTGTGTGGATTGTGTTTTACTTGGGCTCGGATGTTGGATCCAAACGAGAATTGATTACTTAGGTATATGTATGGGTATATACCTAAGCAGTGTCGAATGTTACATCGTGATTGTATCTTTCCTTTGTGGTTTATCCTTTGTGGATTCTGGGAGAACTTCGGGGGTCTCGGGGTCCCTACTGAGTAGCTTATACTCACCCCTGCACGGGCTATGCCCGCACTACGTTGTGTTGGTTGCAGACGACGGACATCGCTGATCGTGGTTGAGGCTTGCGGAGTTGGACGGTACCTGGAGGTGGACCACTGGGCGGGATGTACTCGGAGCGGTCGACAGGACCCGAGGAGAAGTAGAGGCTATCTATACCCACCCTTCAGGTGGGATTTCCAGTGGATAGCTCGACGTTGCGGATTTACTTTTCAGTTACTATTTTCCCTTTCCAGTTGTACTTTACTTTTAGTTTGGGTTTGTATACTGGCCCACTTAATTTTCTTCACTTACTGTTGTACTCAGTTTTTTACTTAGAGTTTACTTCTACTGCTTGCTTGCACTGTGGTGTTTGTTTACTTTATAACGGAAATGACTTCCCTTTTTACGAGGATTTACACCATGGTGCTAGTCACCAGCCCCTGGCCTATGGAAGGCGGGCTTGGGGTAGTCACGGCACGGGTCCCGATGACGGGTCATGACAAATTGGTATCAGAGGAGATCGATTCTATGCAGAACTTGGGACTCTGATCTTTTTCTATGTAAAGCAATTGTGTTTAGCGTATTGGGTGTGGTTATCAGTCTAGGGATTCCAGTGTTGGTGCAGCGGCCGATGAATCCATACACCAGGACCCTGACTTTTGATTTCCGACTTAATGTATGAAAACATTGATTGCATGTGTGTTTGAAGCTTTCTTTGTGATTACTTTGTATCAGCTCACCAGGTATACTGTTCTGACCGTGGCGCACCTGTTTCCTTTTCAGGATGGCCCCACGACGGTAGCCAGCTAGGGTTCCGAGAGTTGAGCGTGAAGACAGCCCACCGAGCGACGAGGCCTCAGTGCAGGGCCCTTTGACAGCTGAGGCACCGGCGTTACCTTTACCCGCCGAGCCACCGATTCTTCCAGCGCCAGCCGCTGACGATGCACATCACCTTAGTGCACTGCATGAGTTCCAGCACCAGCGACCGCGCAGGTTCCATGGGGAGATGGACCCCCAGGCAGCCGAGGACTGGCTGGAGGCAGTGGTATGAGTTTTCTGGTTAGTAAGGATCGTCGCGGCGAGCCTAATGCATGCGGCAGCGGGCCTACGGTGGAGCTAGATGCTCCAAGTACACGATGAGGCATCTCTTTTCTGGACAGACTTTGAGAGCCTCTCCCGCTCAGAGTTCGTCCCAACCACCCTCCATGCGGTGCGTATCCAGGAGCTTCTTCAGCTGTGGCAGGGTAGCTTGACGGTCGCCCAGTACTCGACGATATTTACCGATCTCTCGCACTACTTGACAGACATGGTACGAGACCTGTTATTCTGGGCTCATAACTTTGAGAAGGGAGTGAGACATGAGATCGTGCATCACTAATCTCCCTCAGCATTCTGACCAAGGAAGGAGTACTGGAACGAGCAGTTTTGATCGAGAGCTTTCTTGCTGAGCCTTCTTCAGCGGCAAGACCTACCGCGGGGCGGCACGTAGCAGAGTCTTCTGTAGCAGGCAGTTGACGGATGACTCAGGGGTCCAGGTAGACCGGACCCTCTTGTAGACGACCTCAGGACATTGGCTCAGTAGTGTTGGGCACACAGCGTGGAGCCAGTCTTTTGAGAGGCAGCCAGTGCTACACATGCGACGGGCAAGGCCACATGGCTCGTAACTGCCCGACCCACCGTGGCGAGGAGCAGTAGACGGTTGAGGGGCCACCCAGGAAGAGGCAGAGGGTCGACTGTGGCAGTCCACAGGGAGCAGGAAGATGAGGCAGATGAGATGGCCGAGCAGCAGGTGGTGGGCGACGCTTTGAGGCTCTACCACCACCACCACCGGGAGGTTCACCCCAGCCAGAGGGAGCTGGTGGGCAGAGACAGGCACAACTCCAGGTAGTGGAGGCCTACGACCACGGTGCACCCCGAGATGATTCGAGGTACTATCTATGTCTATTCCAACCTTGCTACAGTTCTTATAGACACTGGATTGAGCCACTCTTTCATAGCCACTGCCCTTGTTCCGAGCTCGGAGATTCCGATAGAGTCGTTGGCTCTATCATTACAGCTAGAGACTCCTATGGGAGCAGACTCGATGATTACGCACTGGTGCCGGTAGTGTGACCTTACTCTAGGAGGTGAGAAATTCAGCTGGGATCTTCTTTTAGTGGCGTCGAGGCCTTACGACGTTATCTTGGGCATGGATTGGTTATCTACAGTCCATGCACAGATTGACTGTATTAGGCGCAAGGTGCGATGTTTACGCACCGACGGGAGCAGGTTCACCTTCACCGGTGAGAATGGAGCCTTCGCAGCACATGATGGACTTCCGCAGAGGAGAGGACAGCCCATCACTCATCAGTTGGCTAGACTCATCCTAGGAGAAGTTGACGTGCGGAGTCTTAGTTTTCCTATAGTGGTGGATCAGTATGCGGACATCTTTCCCGACGACATTCAAGGGCTACCTCCTCGCAGAGAGGTAGAATTTTATATTGACCGGTACCCCGGGACAGCCCCGATATCGACTCCAGCGTATCAGATGTCCCCCACTGAGCATCGAGAGCTACAGGTACAGTTGGAGGACTTGAAGGGATGGGGATTCGTCTGACCTAGTGTTTCACCCTGGGCTTCCCTGATATTGCTCGCCAAGAAGGCGGACGGGAGCTTGTGACTTTGTGTCAACTATCGTCGCCTGAACCAGGTGACGGTGAGGAACAAGTATCCGCTACTGAGTATTGATGACCTCTTCGATCAGCTCAAGGGAGGACGGAGGTTCTTGAAGATAGACCTCAGGTCAGGCTATCATCAGCTCAGAGTTCGGAATGCGGACTTGCAAATGACGACCTTCAGATGTCGGTAAGGCCACTATGAGTTCTTGGTTATGTCATTCGGTGTAACCAATGCTCCAGAAGTGTTCATGGGCCTCATGAATAGGATCTTTCAGCCATACCTCGATCGAGTTTTCATAATATTCATCGATGACATTTGGATATACTCGATGACTGAGGGGGAGCACGCCTACCACTTACGGGTTGTACTAGACACACTCCGAGAGCACCAGCTTTATGGAAAGCTCTCGAAGTGTCAGTTATGGATACGTGAGGTCCACTTCTTGGGACATGTCATCTCTGGGGTGGGAGTTGTAGTGGATCCTGCGAAGATCGAGGCAGTGCTAGCTTGGGAGCCACCTAGGAGCGTGATGAAGGTGTGGAGTTTTTTGGGACTACCTGGATACTATCGGAGATTTGTGCCAGATGTCTCCAGAGTTGAGGCACCACTCTTAGCTCTTACGAAGAAGGGGAAACCCTTTGTGTGGTCATACAGATGTCATCAAAACTTTCAGGAGCTGAGACAGAGATTGACCAGCGCCCCTATCTTGAGGTTTCCTGAGGAGGGAGTAGGGTACATAGTCAACTGAGATGCATTAGGGACCAGACTCAGATGTGTCCTGATGCAAGAGCGGGCAGTGATCGCATATGGATCATGTCAGTTGAGGTCACATGAGCAGAACTATGATACCCATGACCTAGAGTTAGTAGCAGTGGTCTTTTCTCTGAAGACATGGCGACACTATCTGATGGGCGAGCGCTTTACATTCTTTTCGAACCATCAGAGTCTCAGGTACATCTTTTCTCAAAAGAACATGAACCTAAGACAGTGGTTATGGCTCGAGTTCCTCCAGGACTATGACTTTGAGATAGTCTATACTCCTGGGAAGGGGAACGTGGTAGCCGATGCCCTCAGAAGGAGGATGGGCATTCAGCTACTTGAGGAGGCGACATAGCAGCTAGCCGCCTTGCAGATATCCTTCATGGATAGAGATAGAGCATCCTTACTTCAGTCTCTCATAGTCTCTCCTCCACTACTACAGCGGTTCATAGAGGCACAACGTGGGGACACTGACTGTGAGATGCAGCGTGCACAGATATCCTCAGGACATGCACCTGATGGTTTCTCCTTTGGAGCAAATCACGACATCCTCATTAGAGGACGTACCTTGGTACCAGTCGCTTTACGAGAGGAGGTCCTGAGAGAGTTTCACACTTCCCCTTTGGCGGTACAACCTGGAGTGGCAATGATATACCAGGATTTCAGACGACAGCACTGGTGGCCGGGCATGAAGAAGGTTGTGGCAGAGTTCGTTTCTCGATGCCTCACCTGCCAGCAGGTGAAGGCAGAGCATCAGGTACCAGCAAGCTTGGTACAGCCCTTGGAGGTCCCGGAGTGGAAGTGGGACAGGATATCTATGGACTTCGTGACTGGACTTCCACGTACTTCCAGAGGCCACGAATCGATTTGGGTGATTGTTGACTGACTCACCAAGACGGATCACTTCTTACCCATCACAGAGAATGGTTCAGTGTAGATCTTGGGACGTCTCTACGTTCAGGAGATTGTACGACTTCATTGTCTGCCATCATCTATCATCTCTGATCAAGATGCTCGCTTTACTTCCCGGCTTTGGAAGGGGTTGCAGGAGGAATTCGGGACGCAGCTACGTCCGAGCACCGCCTTTCACCCTCAGACGGATGGTCAGATAGAGAGAACCATTCAGACTCTCAAGGACATGCTCCACGGATGTGTCCTCGACTTTGGTCGCAGCTGGGAGGACCACCTACCCTTGGTGGAGTTCGCGTACAACAACAGCTACCACTCCACCATCGGGATGGCACCATACGAGGAGTTGTACGACCGACCTTGCAGATCTCTTTTGTGTTGGACGGACCCTGGGGAGTCAGCACTTGTTGGGCCAGAGATGGTCCAGGCCACGACAGAGAAGGTCCAGGTCATCCAGGAGCGGATGAGGATAGCTCAGAGCCAGCAGAATTCTTATGCTGACGGGAGGTGGAGGCCACTAAAGTTTGAGGATGGCGACCACGTCTTCTTGCATGTCTCACCTCGACATGGATTATAGAGATTTGGACGAGGCGACAAGTTGTCTCCACGCTTCATCGGAATATTCCAGGTCCTCAGCAGGATTGGCGAGGTGGCTTATTGCCTGGCTCTACCACCTCAGTTGCACCAGGTGCATGACGTCTTCCACGTATCTCAGCTGAGGAGATACGTGCACGACCCGACACACATCATTGACCATGGGGAGCTAGACGTTGATGATGGGGCGACTTTTGTGGAGGTCCCTCTGGAGATCGAGTATTGACAGGAGCGGGTCCTACGTGGACAATCGATTCCTCTAGTGCACATAAAATGGCAGCACGAGAACCTACATGAGAGCACTTGGGAGCGGGAGGCTCAGATGCGTGCTCAGTACCCACATCTATTTCCCTAGTTTATGATGTATCTTTACGGGGACGCAAAGCCCTGAGGTGGGAGTTATGTAAAGACCCATAAATTTCAAGGAAATTTTTTTCTTAATTTTCTGTGGAGTTTTACAAGAACGCAGTTAATGACGGCACATGATTCCGAGGCCCGGTGTGCCCGGAATCATATTCCAATGTTTGGCTCGGGTACGTTCTGTGAACCAACGAGCGGGTTTTTCTAACATTTGAACTGGTGCTCTAAATCGAATTCCGAGGGCACCGAAGGAATCACAACGCCCGTTTTTTCTTAGAAACGCCTCTTCCGGAGTTGCGTTTGCTCGGGTGTGGTTTTTAATTTTTGCGGTTAAGTGAAGAAAATAAAATAAAGTGGTGCGATAACTTTATTTTATTTCACTTAAAGCCACTTAATTCCACTTAAAGCTGCTTAAGCTGAGTTGAAGCGGATAGGGTGGATCCGAAAATATCCTACCCTCTTGGTAGGATATTTTTGAGGTGGGCCCCGCACGAGCCCCACCGTTTCTTTTCATCTAAGTAACGCACCCGCGGAAACACCTTTTTAATGAAAGTCAACTGGTGCGTTTTCTAAAACTCTTAACGCCCCTATTAAATGGATAGTTAAGTTGTTACCATTAATTCACCAAATTAATGGTTCGTTTCTTAACCTGTTTTTCAAACTGTTGGCATAATAATAAAATAAGACCAACACCCTTTTTGTTGATGCGTTGCTTGTTGAGAGGATTTGGAGAAACTGTATCTTCATCCTCCTTCATGAAGAATGCGAATAACGTGAAGAACGCGGAGAACACAAGGAATGTCGGCCTTCGACGAAAGGCGACGAAGAACACCGAACCCTCGGAGATCGACGACGTGACGCTGTGTACCGCAACGCCGACGAGTCTCATCCCCCGACGTTCTTCTGCGACGTTCCTTCCCCGCAACAAATCTTCGATCAACTACTTGACGTAGGAGATTACAGATCTTTTAATTTTACATTGTGGATTTTATCCTCAACATGGATTTGATTCGTGAAATTTAATCTGTGTGTTTTCTTTAACCCTCGGAGATCGTCGACGCGACGCAGTATACCACGATGACGCGACACCCTTCCACGATGCGACTATCCTCTTCTTTCGCGACGGTCAATTCCGCGAAGAACTCGTCTGACGACAACGACGAGGTATGGGTTTGTTTTATTGAATCATTGTGATTTATACCCGTGTTGTTTCATTATTAAAATTTTTGTGAGACTTTTAAACCGCTAACGCGGTGGGTGCGGACTAACGAACAAATCTGAACCCACCACCCCTTTCATTCTTAGTGTACGAAACGGCGGACATCGACCAAGCAGGCCGCACGGGGTCCTCGCAGTGAAGGACGAACCCCGGGAGGACTTTTGGCGAAGACGACAAGGATTTAAGACCACCGGAACTCATCCAATGGTCCGCGGAGCAAACCGATGGCTCATCATACTGGCACAGCGGTGCCGGCGATGGAAGGCGGCGGCACCCGGTGCGCCTCTGAGGAGAACCGCCACGGCTTCAGCCGCGGCGGTGGCCAGCAGACCCACGACAGCGCGGGTCCGGCGAGAGACGGGATGCGGCTGGCTACCGTGTCTGCTGGCAAGGGCGGCCCCACACGGGGCCGCGATACTCTCACGCGGGGGAAGAATGCCCCCCGAGCTGCTCGGTCGTAACCGGCCGAGCCGTCCCCTGGCGGCTAGGCCACACCAGCGCCGGCCGGGCCGGGTCGCACCCAGCCGGGTCGGACCCGGGTCGGGTTGTCCCGGTTCGGGCCGACCCAGGGGGGTGGGATCGGGTCGGTCCGGGCCCAGACCCCCCGTTTTCCGACATTTTCGGTCTTTTCACTGTATCTTGAGCTACGGGCCTCCGATCAATGTACCTTCTGTGGAGATACGATCCTCGGATCAAGACGGTCGTTTCGGTATATCGCTCTCAAGGTTTAGGAGTACTTGGTGTTTGGTCGGGTCGGTTCGTACACGAAACCAACCGGGCCCTCGGAGCGGAAACGCTTATATCTTGAGCTCCGAATGTCCGATTGACGTACCGTTGACTTTGATGGATTCCACTTAGTGAGGCAGATCTTTTGGATTACTCCGCCCGATGTTTGGATGTAGGTGGAGTATGGTCGTGTTGCTTTTTCCTTAAAAACCAACTGGGCCCTTGGGACGAAAAAACCAATAACTCTCATACTGGGCGTCCGATTGATGCGCCGTCTGCGACGTTGAGTTCCTATTGATGATATGGAACTTTTGGGTACATTAAATCTGGAATATGTGTCAGTTGATGTATCAGCCTCTCGGCTCGTGGAGCGGACTCTCCCGAACGAGCTTGCTGTGTGCGGGAACCCTAGTGCTGGCTGCGCCTGCGACTACGACGATGACTGTACAGAGATCCTAAGTGGATTCGACGACGACTGCACAGAGATCCTCAGTGGATTCAACGATGACTACAACACTCAGTGATCCTTTGTGGATCATTGCTACCGATCTTGTGTGGGTCTGATCCTGTGTGGGTCAGCGCTCAGCGGTCCTGTGTGGGATAGCGCCTATAGATCCAGTGTGGGTCCGATCCTGTGTTGGTCTTTGCGGGGGGTAGTTACCTATCGATCCTGTGTGGGTCAGATCTTCTGTGGGTCATTACAGGGTTTAGTTACCTATCGATCCTTTGTAGGTCAGATCCTTTGTGGGTCATTGCGGGGGTTAGTTACCTATCGATCCTTTGTGGGTCAGATCCTTTGTGGGTCATTGAGGGGGTTAGTACCTATCGATCCTTTGTGGGTCCGATGGAATAGATAAATCAGTGGAAATATCTGGTCATCTTTATAATCATATGAAGAAGTATACCTGTGTGAGCTGAATCATGAGTTTTCTTTCCTTTGTGGATTGTGTTGTGCTATCCTGTGTGGATTTAAGTTTTACTTTCTTGTGTGGATTGGGTTGTACATGGGCTTGGATGTTGGAGATGAATGAGAATTGATGACTTAGGTATATGTATGGGCATATACCTAAGCAGTGTCGAATGTTACATCGTGATTGTATCTTTCCTTTGTGGTTTATCCTTTATGGATTCTGGGAGACCTTCGGGGGTCTCGGGGTCCATACAGAGTAGCTTATACTCACCCCTACATGGTCTAAGCCCGCACTACGTTGTGTTGGTTGCAGACGACGGACAATGTTGATCGTGGTTGAGGCTTGTAGAGCAAGACGGTACCTGGAGGTGGACCACTGGGCGGGACGTACTCGGAGCGGTCGGTTGGACCCGAGGAGCAGTGGAGGCTATATGTACCCACCCTTCAGGTGGGATTTCCAGTGGACATCTCGGCATTGTGACTTTACTTTCTAGTTGATGTTTTCCCTTTCTAGTTGTACTTTACTTTCAGTTTGAGTTTGTATACTGGCCCACTTACTTTTCCGCACTTACTGTTGTACTTAGTTTTTTTACTTAGTGTTTACTTCTAATGCTTTCTTGCTCTGTGATGTTTGTTTACATTACAAAGGCAATTCCTTCCCTTTTTACTGGGATTTACTCCTTGTTGCTAGTCGCCAGCCCCTGGCCTATGGAAGGCAGGCTTGGGGTAGTCACGGCATGGATCCTGAGGACGGGTCGTGACATCTAGCACTTCCATGGAAATGTATTCTGGATCTATATAATCGTAAATGGATATACTATCATTATATATAGGAATTGTGGGTAGATACCTAATTTAAAAATGAAAAATAGTTAGTCAATTTAAACCATATTTTGATTAAAAAATTAAAAATTCTAACATTAATTTACGTAAATAGAAAAAAAATTGCCACACATTCAGGATGAGATATTCAAATTCAACTAGATTCATGATATATTCTTTGAGTAATCTCAATTGATAATATCCTCCACATATATTGGACATAATCCAAAACTCAAAGATATTATTCCTGAATGAATTAGACTGAGATAGTCTTTGTATCCAATAAGAAATATCAGAAGGTTCTATAATCGATTATTCCAGAATGTGTTTTTTCATTTGTGAAATTTCATTCTCTTTCATATAATCCAATATAAGATAAATTTAATAAAATATTATTATTAATTTTCAATCATGTGAAATTAATATTTTAAAAAAATCATACCTCACAAGAAATATAATGAAGAAGACCTGTTGGCCAAACTAAAAAATGACCTAGAAAATTCCCAACTCTTGTAATCTTTGTAGTAGGAAATGGTAGTGGAGAATTAGGATCAATAATATAAAGTACTGATACTATTACCTAACCCATATACATAGGATGGTGATGTAAAAAATTCCCTAAAAATATAGGAGTCCTAACACAATAATATGTATATGAGGATCTTCATCAAACAACTCATAGTATACGTTTTGGTCCGAGAGAGGTTGTGGAGGATAAAAGTAGGAAGGTTAGGCATGGTAGTCTAGCTAGGATGGAAGTGGAGGATTAAAATAAAAAGGATGTGTAGGGTAGTCCCTCTGTGTTGGAGGTGGAGAATCAATGTAACTAGGATGGTTTGGCTAGGCATGGTAGTCCGGCTCTGATAGAGGTGGAGGATCAAAGTAAGCATGCTGGGTAGGCTGGGCGGGATGGGAAGGCTATGAAGATTGTGACTATATAGCCAAGTGTTCTAATAAATCCTATTGCATTTATGTTTGAATTTGATCACCCATAGACTGTTTCATCTCTTCGAGCTCAGTCATTTAGGATTCTATTTCTGTGTTTTTTGATTTCTTACAATGAAAAAAAACATTATGAATACTAACACCTGCCTGATATCCTCTAATATGGTCATAGTGTTCTCATCTCCTAAAGTAGTGTCTAGGATGTCCATCCAACCCTCATTGATAAAAGATCCATGTGTCTGTTACTCTTTATGTTCATCCTAAAATGAAAAATGATAAATGAAAAAGTTATATTAGTGTTTATAATTTATAAAATATAAAAATTCATTAAAGGAAAATTATTTTTTCTTACATTTTTATCATCCACATGATAATATTCTTCTCTAAGATACATTTAATTTTTCTTTCTTCACGTTCATTTCAATTTTTCCTAGTGCATGGAAGATGATGGAGGGCCAAATTGGACCACTTGTGAACCACTACTAGATCGAGATCTTAATGCTTCAAATTTTCTCCTTAAATCTTTTTTTCTCCAAATATGGATACCCTCCATGTGATAAATTAAGAGGGTACAAATTTTTCAACTGGATCTATTGATGAGATCTCCTAGAATCCAATTACATTAAAATAAACTAATATGTAAGTATAAAAATATATAATAAATTTTAAAACATAAAATAATTATCATACATGAAATTTTTCTTCATGACATGTTTCAAAAAATTTCATCCATGTTTCTAAATCTATATAATGATACTTAATAAAAATATTCTCAATCTTTTTCTTCCCAAAGACATAATTTTTTTTGAGTTTTGTTTTAAAATGTCTCTATCAAACACATGCTAAAGAGAGATGTATTTTCTTAATTTCTTTTGTTTCCTCAATATTGAATGTCATCTATAATTGAATAAATTAAATATTTCATTTAAAATATTTAATATAAAAAAATTGAGTTAAAATAAATTAATTGAGATATTTTATCATCACATCCTCCAAAAGATAATATTTCTCAATCATGTCTAAATAATTCCAATCAATATATAAAATACTAATCCTACAATGGATCTGCATTGATAAATAATTGATAAATAGAACTGCATTTGGGATAGATTCATTATTGTTTTCATCAAAGAAAATTTGCAATATTTCCTATCCATGATAAAGTGATAGTTTTGGTTAATTTGTAATACCACATTTACCAACTTGAGAAGATGATTTATATCTAGTAAGAAGAGAAGTCTCATCAGTTTCGGATGCACCAGTAGTCCTACAAAAAAATTATTAAATATTTTCTATTATTAAATAAGTATATTACTAAACATTTATCAGTATGAAAAAATAGATATTCCTCAGTAACTACTCCTTTCTCTCTATATCTGACATTGAAAAAAGAATGTGCAATAAAAATTTTTGTACCTGCATATCATTATAATACTAAATATTTAGAAACAATAATGAAACAAATAAGTAAAAAATGATGCATGCATTTGTATGTTTCAAAAAAAGAATCAAAATATAAATAATCACGAGAAAAATTAGGAGGATAATTTATTATTTCATATTTTCCTTCATCATGATTGTTATGTACTGCATGAACTATGTCTTCCTTATAGATGTTGTAATCATTCGTAAATTACGTAATAGATGAATAAGACTCATGTAAATTAATAACACAATCAATATCATATTCATCCCCCAAATGGTATATTTTTCGTTGAAAAATGATAGGCCACTTATCATTTGATAGATCAATGAGAAATAATATTTTCTTTTCATGTATATCTATGATAAATGGTTCTTCATTGTAATTAAATATTTTAAAATCACCAGTGTAAATCCACAGTCATCATGTTTCATACCACTATTATTATCATCCCAATTACACTTAAGAATAGTCACTCGAAATTTTGTATAATCAATTTCCCATATATCATCAAGAACTCCAAAATATGTCGACAAAGAAGAAATTTGTTTTTTTATCTTTTTCACATGAAAAATGCATTGCTTCAGTGATAACCATCTAACCACTATTTTAAATGGTACTCTTATCATCCAACTTTTTGTGTAAAATGTGTACCCATTAATATCAAATCCAGTCCATGTTATCATAGTAACTTATTATCCCCCTACCAACAATTTCATTATTTCGGAAGCAGATATATTTGTTTTAACTTTCTATTTAAACTATGAAACATATGTCTTTTTATGCTCAATCATGAACAAAGTTTCATTTATTTTTGGATATCCTCTGTTTAATTCTACAATATGTGATGATATATATGATTAAACATAATTAATGATGTTCAAAATATATGAATGTGCCTGAAACACTTCATTATGTAGAAAATTTTTTACCTTTAAGCCTCGAATCTCTCAACCTTTACTATCAACAATCAAATGTAAAGATATAGGGAGACCAATATGCTCCACTTAATGAATATATTCGATATAGAACTCAATCACCTCTTTCGATACATATTTTTTCACAATAGAGGCCTCAATTCAATAAGGATTTTTAGCATATCCATTTTAAATTTTCATATGACTTTCAAAAGGATACATCCAATATAAATAAATAAGCCCATATATTCTTATCTCACACACCAGATGAATCACCGGATAAACCATTATATCCAAAAAAATGTAGCTGAAAAATACATATCTAGTTGACAATATATAATAACATCTTCATTATCCAACTCATCTAACAAGCTTGGATAAATAAATTTGATGAAAATGGATTTGAAAAAATTTCAAAACCGGATGATAGTCTTTCTGACAGCTAACAAAAATATACCACATAGTGTGACTGGTAGCTGTTTTTTCATCAATACATGATTGTCATGAGATTTAATAACTATTAATTTTAAATCCTTCATTGGCATGAAATTCTTCACATTTAAAGAGTATCCACTGGGTAATTTTATACCATATAGACACTAAAAACATACAACTTCTCACCCTTTCTAAATGTGTGACAAGTAGAAGGTAAATATGTGTTGTTTCCTTTAATAGTGGGAGATAACTCCAAAATTATTCTCATTGCTATCAAGTCCAATATACATTTCAATCTATCTTTTTTCTCCTTTTACAAGTAATAAAGTTCCCACCAAACTATAACATATATTTTTCTCAACATGAATTACATCAATGTTCTATTTTATCTCTAAAAATATCAAACAAGGTAGTTCAAAAAATAGATTTTTTCATGCAGATATTTTTTTGGAAAACCAGAACTACTTTTCTTTACAGATTTTAAATCCATATTTTCACCCCGTTGTAAAATTATTCAATTGATAATGGTTGTGGGGAAATATTTTCTTCCTGTAAACCATTAAATTATGTTTTCAATCTACTATAAGGATGATCAATTCACAAAAATCCTAGATGTACCATTTACACTATCTTTCTGTAATGCCCCAACCCTAGATTACCAGAGTCGGTGCATTATTTTAATACATTGGCATGATTACAAGGAATCAAGTCCTGAAAGACCGGTCAGTTTAGCAGTCTTGGAAAATAGATTGCATACATGAACATTACATTACACTTTCTAACATACAATACAAAAAACATAGTTCTTTGAGAATGCCATTATTCCATTTAGCTTAACCCTGCATATCAACCATAATACACTTCTTGGAATCCGGGGAAAATAAAACATAAGAAAGGGGTGATCTCAGATGCCTAGTAGGGGTAAATAATTTAGTAGAATATATAAACTTTTAAGGCAAGATGTGTGATAAAAACTACAGACTTTTTATACATAATCATGAACATAACATGAAAATAAAAATAAAAAATTACCATATAAACATGGACATTGATATTATACTAGTCGAATAATCACATGTAATAACTAATTTTATAACGAGGGAATGCCTAAAGCTGTCATTACCACATAGTGAAAGCCTTGTGCCAAGACTACAAATAAAATTTTTGTCAAGGCCTTGTTCCAAGACACTAGTTTGTTATATGAGACCTACCAATGCATCAAGGAGCTATAGTAGGCTCCACCCATCACTTACTAAGTCCACTGCATTCCTCATATGAAAATGTTGAAACATTACAAAAACATTCATATTAAAAATAGCATATGAAATGTCAATACATTAACCATAAACCATGAGTGGTATAAACATAGCACATTCATAGTCAAACATATCATAGCTCATTCAATACAATATTGAATATTTTATTTATAATAAATCAACCTTAATCATGAATAATATCCAAAAAAATGATGCTGACATTGTTTAATATAATCATTAAAAAATTTGAGAAAAATATTTTTTTTGTGAAATCATTTAAATATAACACATTTATAAAGGAATTCATTTAAAATAGATTTTTGAATCAAATTGTCCCATACCACTATGAGACTTTTGAAAAGAATTATGATTTCAAAACATTCATTTCCATAAAAATAAATCCTTAAAATCATTTTGAAAACATGGAAATTAATTAAGATGATTTAGAAAGATAAATCCTTAAAACATTTAAAATTATGTTCTTGATAAGGAGTAACTTTCAAAAATCCTTAAAATATTCATTTTGAAATCATTTTTATGAAAAATGGACATGGATGATAAAACTTTCATAGTAAATACTTACACATAATCAATCTTGGATAATAATGAGATTGAGGAATTAACCCTTACCTTTCAGTTTCCTTTAGTCGAGGGTACATTTAACCTCATGTATGAAGATATTTGTATGTTATTAAATTATACCAGAACCATATTAATATTTATGATATCACACATTTTTCATTTATGACATTATACTACCGATTTAAAAATAATTTCCATGTTAAATTAACATTTCAGGTAATTATCATTTTATTTATCATACATGTTTTAACATGTTACCATTGATTGTATCACTTAGATCAAGATTTATATACTTCTAGAAAATAAAACATTATCTACATGTCTTATATATTTATAATATAAATATGTATAATAGACATATATTTGAAATGAAAAACACCGTTTATGGAGACGGTAGTCCGTACGTACACATAAACGCTTTTTCTGTTTTCATATTGTATTGAACAGAAATAAGTGAATAAGATATATGTAGGTACATATATATATATATATATCTCCATTACAATTATTATTCCATATATTACATACTTATTATTAATATATATTTTTATAATCATCGATGAATGGTGAACGTCGAAATGAATCTCATCGTGTCGTGGAGACGGTAATCCGTACGTACGCACGAGCGATAATATAATTTCCTTAAAATTGTTGAATTGGATGGTATATTAATTTTACAGAGACATTATCATGTTATTTTAATTATTTATATACATATTATTGATCATTATATCCATCCAAATAACATAGTGTTGAATAAAAAATTACACCATGGCGTGGAGACGGTAAGCCGTACGTACGCACGCATGGTGACATTACCATTCATAAGATTGATAGAATAATGTATATAGTTGTTAAATATTTATAATAACATCATAGTATATAGAAGATACTGTAGTTATTATTTTAGAATGGAAAAAACCATGAAAGAGTAGGTGGAATAATAAGAGAACTTGAAAGTGGGTGGTGAAATCATTACCTCCTCTTCGAGTTCTTTTTTTTTTGATTTGATCAAAAGGGATCCTGAGGTTGGCAATATGACCAAAGTAAGGCCTCTAGGATGAATGTAGGATAGTTGGGAGGATATTTGGTCAGGGTTTGGCCAATCCAAATGGCTTTGGAGGTGTTAATTTGAGAGAAGGGGAAGTGCCCTTTTATAAGAGGGGTGAGGGTCACTTTAGGAAAAGATTAAAGTATTAATTTATTATACAATCATATTCAGTTTATAATGCCACAAAATGAATTTATTTATAGACTTGGGTGATTATGGGTGGGAATAATCTCAACCAATAGGTTATAGACTAGTATAGGTTACCATTTTAAACTTATCTTTTAGATTTAACTCTCAGTTAAATAGTTTAACTTTTAACGTGTCTTCTTGTATTCTTACACTACATGGTTAGTAAACATACTCTAAACTTCCAAGAGAACCTCAAGTGGTTCATTAATGAAATATATAATATTATTTAATCCAATTAGACGAACCTTATATTTTTAGAAATAGAATATCAATTAATAATATAATATTTGTTTTAAAAACTCTTTTCTGTAAATTTTTACACTATTTGTTATTTTGTTTTTTCTAAATTCATAAAAAAAATATTACATCAAAAAAGATACATTAAATCAGACCTAACATGTCATATTACCCTATAAAATTAGTGTATTTCATTAAAAAAATGAAATTATATTTATTTTAATATTTTTAATTCCATTTATTTTATTCTTTCATTAATAAGGTAATTACTGCGTCATCATTGTGTCATTAATAAATTTAATTATTTAATCTTTAAAAATTATAAATAAAATACCATTATGTAGGAAATATTTTTAGATTTCTAATTAATATTTCCAATTTAATTTATCTTACGTATGACCTTATATTAAAAATGATTTAGTTATTAAACATTGATTTTAATTCTTTTAACTCTTCTTTGAATTAAATAATAATAAATGTCCTAATCTAATCCAAGTTGACCAAAGTGGTTCATATTTTATTCCTAAGGTTGTTCTGGGTCTAATTATACTTATCCAATAGAATTAATACATGTGTTAGTGTAATAATAATATCATTTTTACCCTTAATTACCCCATTTAATTTTAATCGTGGTAAATAAAAGTAAAAAGTTACTATTCACCAGAAATTATTTTTATCTTATTGAACCACATATTACTCCTTGATATTAAATGTGTCTCTAGGATTTTTAAAATTCCACTTACATAAGCATTAACATATGTTTTATGTGAATTCACAAATTCTCTAAGGAGGTGGGTAAAAGACGCTGAAAAGTTCAATAAAATTTTTACATATCTAAAAATATTATAAACTATCTCCAATGAATTACATTGAACATATATGGGTATTATGTATCTATTTTTACCTAAAATTAATTTAAAATAAATAAATAATTATTTAAATAAAATTTCGATTTTAAACTATAACTCATTGTTTTTCACTATTCATAAAAAATTGAATGTTTTCAGAAAAATACCAAAAATTCACCCTAAACTAATTTTGAAATTTAAAATCCAAAAATAAATTCCATTTTACCAAATTTAAAAAATAAATGTTCCATTTATTAATTTAGAATTAATTCTCGTTGTCAAAACCAAGAGACATATTTTTATGAAACAATATCTATCAAAATATTGACACTTGTTTATGTCCAATTTCTAAGTAAAATTGATTAAAAAGACCAGCATTGGATTAAATGATAAAAATATAAAATATTTATACTTTCAAAAAATTAAAATTCATTATTTAACACTATGAATTATTTTGATTAAAAAAGTTGTTTTCAGGTAAAATATAGTATTTTTCAGTATTCACCCAAATAAGAAAGTTATCAGAAAAAACGAAAAATTTATTGATTCTAAATTCTTATGTCCCGATTCTAAAGAATAATTTTATTTTCTCAAATTGAATATATAAAAGTTTCAATTATCTAATTTAAAAAGGGTTCACCATTAAAAGTCGGTAAAAGTGCATTTTTTGAAAAATACTTCTTTTACCTGAAAAGAATGAATTAGTTCTTACATTATGTCTAAGAAACTCATAATATGGATTCTAAAATTATTAAAATTATATATTGTTTAAAATTCAGTTAATACTATTCATAACCACTTTTGAATGGCTAGTTTGGTAAGTTGTGTTACACTTGAACTCAGTGTTGTGTGTAGTGAAAGTTATTGAATTACTTTGAAGAAATAACGTACTATGAAATCATGGGGTGTTACACTTTCTTACATTCTTCATTAAAATTTGGACAAGATTTATGTCCCTTAACATTATATCTAGTGAAGTTACCATATTTAGGAAAGTCATTTATACTGAACATTCTCACACCA
The DNA here is from genome assembly GCA_963277665.1 of Viscum album. Lineage (NCBI taxonomy): Eukaryota > Viridiplantae > Streptophyta > Magnoliopsida > Santalales > Viscaceae > Viscum > Viscum album. Next base: position 405,512,122 of record OY728142.1, read on the forward strand.
CGCAAAAGAAAATACTATTTATTGTATGCAAAAAAACACTTACACCCACCTACCATAGAAGTTTAAAATCAAAAATAAATGGACAAAGATACTCATCAATATCATTTCCCAACTGTTTTGGTTTAGAAATCATCATTATCATCATAACATATTTTTTTATTCATACATATCTATGGGGATAAATTGTAAACTAAAAAAAAATAATCCATAAACTTTGTTGGATACATATAATATGATATGGATTCATTCCATCTACACACACTCCCATTCTAATATTTCCAACTACACATCCATAATCAGGAAATTGATTATCAAATGTCTTCCATTGTGATGAGTCAGGAGGGTGAAATAATTTACCAACAGAGATACGTTTATCTAAATTCTATATTAACCATCTTTCATCAATTGAATTTAAAAATAGACACTTAAAATCAGGAATTATTGGTAGGTACCAAATTCATTTACTAGGACATTTGATTTCGGTACATAAAAATGAATCGTACATAATTCATCAGAATTATATGAAGGGATTATTGGAAGAAATTATTTTGTTTTGAATGTGGTTATATGTTAGTTCCTGAGAATGAATCTGAATTGACTTTTTCATACATATTATATTGTGATGTTCCACATGTAGGTTAGTTTGATAAAAAATTCATATCCATTCTTATAAAACACAGAATCATTAGAGAAATCATGTATCTTTTTATACCCCAATCCCATTGGGAATAATATTTTCTTCACCTCACAATTGGAATTTGATAGCTAGTTTCCTTCTAGAAGTTTCTCTTTCAAAAGCGTAAGTAAGTTAGAGAAACTTTTATCACTCCAACCATTACTTTCCTTTAAGTTAACCAATCTCAAAATGGCTGATAACACAATATATTTTCTACTATATGAGAAAAATTGTTTCTCAGAATCTCCAGATAATTATTCAATACATTCTATATTTAACATTTTCAACACCTAAATAATTAATTAAATCTTTAATACGATCATCTAAAACATTATAAATATTTTCATCAACAATATCTGTTGAATTTATATTTCTTTCACCACGCCTTATCCAAAGTACACAATTAAGGCTAAAACTATAACAAATTATATGATCCTTGATTTCTATAGAGTTTAAACTTCTCATATTCAAAAACATCACACATGGATAGAAAATAAAATCAATGTTTTGATGATTTCATTTAGAAAATTCCATGAATTCAGAAACTCCTTTTTTATATTCATAATTTGTTTTTCATAAATTTATCCAATTATTATTCATTAAATACCTCATATCACAATGTAATTTGTAAATATATTGAATCATATAAACTTATATTTATATATATATACTGATAAATTTTAAATTGAAACATTTAATAAAAACTATTGATAATCAGATAGAAAAAAACATATTTGAAACACAATTACAAATAGTAAAATATTTATTATCATATTATTTACATGGGGTTTATTGATAATATAATTTAATTTTTTTCTATCATCTACCTTTTATTAGTTCATTTTACATAGTTGTTACATTTTTTTGGTGTTGTACGTGTCAAAGGTATTGCAGATTTTTTTAATTTATTAGTTTATTTTACATAGTTGGTACTAAAAATTAGGGTATGTTACAGGTGAAACTCAATGGTCAAAATAGATATAGAATTCTCACATCTCAGCACTACACCTCCAATTGATTGAAGAACATCATTTATACTCTCACATTGCTGGTAATCAGAATGATGTAATTCTATAACAATAAGATCTGTATCAACATATGATGATTCATACTCAATCATACCATTTGTTTGTTCAACCGGTGGTCATTGTAGTATAATTCAATTACAATAAAAATTTATACATATAAATCACATATACATCTAATCTTAATATACCACATAGTATATTTAAAAAATTTAGATCATTTTGCTATTATAGGAACTTATGACTTGTTTCATTAATTTTTTAGAATTAAAATCATTTATGATGTCTTGTATTATTATTTTATATTATAAAATGTTGATTAATTATATTGGGCATCAACCATGAGTTTATAAAATTCATTAACTCCTTTCAAATTATTAATTAAATAATGTTCTATATAATTTTATCCAATACTCGTAAAAACAAACATACTAGTGTTATAATCTATAAATTAATCTATATATATATATGTTATTATATTTTATAAAAGTGGATTTAATTGTCTTCACATATATAGAGAGTTCTTATAATTATGATATTGTGATTCTATAGGTGGTGGGTTACTAGTGGACACAATAATCCTTTGATTATCTTTAATGTAACCATGTCAAAATCATTAAGAAGATATGTATCAACAATAAGGGATGTTCTAAATGTCTATTTATAATATATTTTACTATATATTATTTTAAATTATCTTAGGAAAAGAAATTTATTTAGACATATTTTATATCTAAAAAACCCATCAATATAATAAAATCCACTTTAATGAAAATTTGTAGGATTATTATATTTAAAAATATTGTATATACATAACAAGGGTATAACATAGGGTGATAAAAGATATTCCACTATAAAATATTATATTTTTCATGACTATATGAAGATATCATGGGATAAAATATATTATGATTGAAGGAGAACTAATTGAGAGATTTATTTAAAGGACTGTTTAATCATATTGAATGTTGTAACATGCCTAAACATGGGAGTCATAAAACATATTAGCATGTCACACAAGTTTTACTAATATATCACATAAAATTATATACTGAATTTATTTAGCATTATTACTTCATATGGAAATATTTATGTGATATGGTTCCATAAAAATAGTGATACTTTTTAGGGGATGAATCAAGAAATTCAATTCCTTTTACATTTTACATTCAAATAATTTTAACACAAGTTAATGTAAATTACATGGTTTATATGCACAAAAAAAACAAACATCAAGGAAAAAATACATTAGTAAAAATAGATTTTTATGAGGTTTAGTACTTAAAATGAGCATCTAAAACCTCTTTAATTATCTCGATAAACTCATGATCACACATTACACTAAATTAACAAAACAACTTACAAAATTCGGAGTTCAAATTATCTTCAATTCTAAATCCGAACTTCATCCCTTGAATGTGTTTCAAGAATAAACACTACCTCTCAGATTTAATCGAAATTTATTGTAAAAATAAACATTAAAGAAGAAAAAATGAAAATAAAACTATATTTTATCTCAAAATAGGATTTATAGAAGAAAATAACACATAGATAATGAATTAACTGAAGAATATGTAGAATTGAGACTGCATATTGTGAAAATCGAATAAAATAAATAAAAATGGAGTTCAAAGTTACTGAGTGGCCTTCAATGTCATCATAATCTGGGAGGGATTCTTCATGAGAATTAGGGTTTCATACATCCAAAAGAATCATGGTTTCCCTATAATGAATGATTTTTAAAGATTTTTGCCTTTGGATATTACAAAACCAATGCCAAAAAGTACGATAAAATATTTTTTGAATAATATTTTACAATAACCAAAACCAAAAAAAATTATTATTTTTGAAGTAATTTTTTTAAATTATGAGAAATATATATGTTTTCTTGGCATCGGTTTTGTAAAAAATTGACTCCAAAAATAAATTCTTCCTTGGTTTTTGGCAGCAATTTTACTAAAAATGGATTCCAAAACCGGCGTATAAAAAATTACAAGATCGGGTTTTATTAAAACCAATGTCTAAACTCTCCCAAACATATTTATTCATCAGTTTTAGAAAACCAATTTCATTCCTCTGATGTTAAAAGAACTATTTCCACTAGTTTCTGTCATGTCCCAAACCACCAACATAACAAATTGGGACCCAAACAAAGGCCCAATAGTGTACACTCCCTCAAGGGCCCCTCCAACCATGTGACAGAAAGATACATAGTCCCATGGGTCCCATACATCCATGGGCCCTACTTTTACATTGTTCTAAGGGCCTCATCCAAATATTTTGGAGCCCTCATCATCACCGTAAGGTAACCTCTTGCAGGTGTGTAACTCTAAACTACCGGAGTACACTCATCCATATTTCCCATTTTCTCCCTAATAATGTGTAATAATATCCATATAAAGGAGTATAGAACTCGATAAATCATTATGGGAAATTCCTTGTGCAAGATATCCTAGTGGTCACCTCTTAAAACCAATTGCTCAGTAAAAAAACCTCAAACATATCATCTAAATGCCACTACAACATGGTTCAATATTTCTCAAGAACCCAACATCTAAAATAATTAATGACATTCACTAATTGAATCTCATATCAAAAAACTTTAGGCTTCTATGATCCTCAGTGTCACAACATACTGATAAACCCCACTAGGTAATCCCATGTTGCGTATGTTATCTTGATCCTTTCCCATCAAAAAATACTTAAAAAGCCAAAATTCCACAATAAGAGATGGAAACCCTAATAGGGGTTCCACTATCTCATCTAAAATATTTTCCCACACTCATTGCGAGAAACTTACATATTTGTTCATCAGGGGATTGTAAATGATCCTTGAACAATCACATGCCCATAAGGGAACCAAAAATCCCAATCCCACCAAGAAGTGAATTCTGAATGGTCCTCATAACCACCTCAAAATCAGGTTTCCATAAAGAGTATCCTAATCATAATAGAAACCACATGGAAAATATCATTTCACATAAACCTCATCTAGCTTCACCAGCATATAACCCATCCTTAGGTATGATCTCAACTATAAGTGAATCTAAATGGGTCCTTTAGACCCATATCATCATCACAATGACACTCGATCATAGCCTCTATCCCATGAAATCAACTTATTCTAAAGGATACAATAGTTATGATCCTTAAATATATTATCTAAACATTAAAAAAAATATAACATGGAGAAACGGGTACCAATATCATAGGTAAATACATGATCTCCTTAGAGATACTAATTGATATTTCCTTCTAGGATCCTTTCACAAGAATATTAAAAAAACTAACATGTAATCCACATGCCATTACATTTGACAAGATCGTTAACCAAACCTAGATCTTACATCACACAACCCTACCTTCTAGAGGATTCTAAATCCAAACAATGAGAAAATCCTCCTACAAATACTCTTTAAAAACAAAACACCATAAAAAACATCTAAACAATCAAATGATACCACTAATGTGATATACATGAAATATTGGTCATAATAGACTATTGAAAAATTCAATTCTAAGTATAATGTAAGTAATATTGAATAATGGAAAAGTACAAGATGTGCACTTCAACTACATAATGTATAACCCTAGTGGTCCTCCCTTTTGATGTAAAATGTCCCACATGGTGTGTACTTATGCTATGTATACAGCGTGCCTTACAAGTACATGAAATATATCTCACTAGGGGTGTCCAACTATGTTCTTATCCATGTACCCCCTTATGGGGTCTGGCTAACTACTGTACATTTCCATCAGATGTGTATTATACACGGACTCTAGTGGTGTTCCCTATATGACCATTTTCCATGAATCAGGGTTCCTAGTGATCCCCTCATTCATACCCTTAGTATCCCCTATGTGGTGTGTCCTAAAAACAAAGTCTTGTATCCTTTTCTCCGATATATCACTAAAAAGGATGAAAAAACAACACATTTTCATTTAATAACATGCCATTTAAATGGTTTTCCAAAATAGAAATCATTGTGATCACCCTAAAACCTCAAACTACACCAAAACGGCCACAGATCTACCCCAAAAGGGACCCCCAAAACCCATAATGGATATAAACACAAAAAACTACTCTAGATGGATTTATGGTGAAAAATATAAAATAATCATACCTTTAGGTGTAACACATCATATATTTTTACTAGATCTATGCCACACACTCAGTACTCCACAATCTCGGCATGGATGTACTCACTGAGTGGTGCCTCCTCCTCCCATTATCTCTCTATCTCTCTCTCTCTTGCTCTATTAACTATGTAAAACAAGTTCCCATATACTCTTTTACAAGAACCTAATGATATGATGTAAATAAAAAATAAAATAATGAAAATTAAAAGAAACTAATAGGGGTATAAACCCCATCCTCAATATCCATGACATGTTTATGCCTCTCTTAGGGAAAACCCGACAATATGGAATTAGAGATGGAGACAGAATCATAATAAAAAATTATATTTAAAATATATCATAGTGTTAAAATGTGAAAATAAAATAATAATTAATTAAATAAATATTAAACATTATATTTACTTAGAACAGTTCACATTTTCACTGTCCTAGGTTTAACGACTTATTATGGGACCAACATAGTTGTAAGAAAAATTATCTGAGATCATCTCACAAAATATGTTACTATTTCATCCCTAAAACACCTCAACGATCAAAAATTCAAAATTTCTATTTATTTTAACAATATGTGACGATGAGGATGACAACATAATAATGTTGATGAATCTAAAAATTGTGAGGGCACGAAAAACCTCGGTGATCTTGATGAAACTGATAACACAAAATACTAAGATGGAACTAGTGATAATAATGATGTGGATAACCCAAATATTTCCATCATTGAAAAAAACATTAAAAACTCTGACACACCAAATTACCCACATAATTCATATGATGTTAATGACACTTATAACAAAAACAATACTAACAAAGCTAACAATTTTAGTAACATAGATGACCCCAACGACATATATAACCATAATGAACCTAATTATAGTAATAAAAATGACCGATTAGAATAAAAAATGATCTCTATGTTACTCATGATCAAAAAAATGCATTATTCTAAAAATTATGATATCACAAACAATGTCAATGAACCTAATTAATTTGATAACATAGATGATAATGAAAAAATAAATGGAAATTACCACCCTAAAATCCAATATGGTAGTGTTTCCACTAACCTTGACACAGATGATGATTCAAATAACAATGATGATACCAATGAACTCAATGGAATTAACCATAAAATTTTTGATAATATAAGTGATGTAAATGAAATTTATGATTTTTTCAAATCTAAGGATGTATATAACCATAGTATCATCAATAACACATATGATTTACATAATTTTAATGTCCCTAATGAAAAAATGAAACTAATATTATGAAAACACTAATGACCTCGATGAATAAAAAAATGTCTAAGAACCAAATCACATTGATGATTTTGAATTTTTAGATGATGTTAATGAAACCAAAATCCTGTATGAAAATGAATACACTAATGGTGCTTCAAATTCCATTTGGTAAATTTATTATATGTTTAATGAAATCAATATTATTTATGTTTTCAAGTTAATTACAGCCATATAAATCCTCAAGGACATAAAATAATCAATATCATTGAGGTCATCAATGTCATTTCCATCTTTAGGTCCAATAGTTCCATAAACATCTTCAAGGTCATCAAGGACAATGTTATCATCACCTTCATAAATTTAAACAGTGATGTGTCATTGGTTTCATCAGTATAAGTGGCAGCATTAGGGTTTTTGAGTTTAATAGGGTCACTAGAATTTTCATGTTCTATAAGGGAATTAACCTCAATGGATTCAATAACATAATTAGCATCATAATTTTATTCAATTTCATGAACTTTGTGGTTGTCATCATGGTCATCTGGTTCAGGAAAACTAGATTGAGGATGATATCATTAAAATTGTTTCTTTCATTAGGATTTTTAGTTTCATTGGAATGATTAGGGTATATAGAGTCATCGAGTACATTTATTTCATTTAGTTCATTAGTGTAATAAAGGTATTTTTAATCCTTATAAACATCATTTTCATAATATTCATTGAAATATTTATTGTAATCAATTTCATGGATTTCATAGGTAGTGTTTATGTCATCTTACAATTTAGGATCATTAGTGTCATTTACATCATTAGTTTCATCAACTTCACTAGTGTTATCAATATCGTTGTGGTCTCTAGCTTCAATATTTTTATTAGAGTCAATGATTTCATTAACATTATTATTTTTATCTTGGATGTCAATGTTGTTAGGGTATCAGTTCCATTAGCATCATTTAGGTAATCAGGGTCATCATGATCATGTTGGTAATCATTGATGATAGGTTCATAGCTGTATTCAATAATTTTTCTCACTATTATCGAGTTCATATATTTCAAAAATGATATCAAGGTTATTAGTTTCAATTAGGTGATTAGTTTTATTGACCACATCATCATCGACTCTATTGTAGGCTATCATTGGGAAAAATAAGTTCACAAATTTCATTGGTATCATTGGTTTCATTAGGTTCAAAGTTTTCATTAGTTTCAATGGTGTCATAATGGTCATTAGAATCATTTGTATTGTTATCCTAGTTGGGTTTTTTGAGATAATTTGTGTCTTTAGAAACTTTAGTGTCATCTCATATTCATATTTAACAACATATTCAACATCATTAACATTCTATCATCATTTGGTTAGTTTCCATTTTCATTGTTGTTGGGATAATTAGCTATTATAAAGTTTTCATTGTTGTGGTCATCATATCCATTAGTATCCTAAATTTATACATAATCATTGTCTTCATCATTATTTCTAGTGTACATAGTGGCATCATACATATTAAGGTTATTATAGTTTTTGAGGTCATGTGTTTTTCATGTATCATTAGGGTCCTCAACATTTTCATCATCTTTAGGGTTGTTAGGGTCTTTTTAGTCATCTTTTTATTCTTCATGGATGGGTTCATCTGGGTCATTAGGTAATTAGGTTTTTCAAGGTAATCAATTTAATTAAGTTTTTTAGTGTAAAATGGGTTATCATTTCCATTTTTGTCATCGGATTCATCAATTTTAATGAAATCATCAATGAAATCAGTATCATCCATGTCTTATGGGTTATCAAAATCATTAATATCTTAAGTATTTTACAATTCAATTTGGTAATTACAATTATCGAGTTCATCAAATTCATCAGTGTCGTAGAGTATATCAATTTCATTGGGTTGAATGAAGTCTTTAGTTTCATCATGTTCATTATGGTTATTGTGTTTTTTAATCTTTATTATCATTTTTATTATCATGTTTTTCTATTACTTAGGAGAACCATGTTCACTAGCCTCATCAGAATCATCCACATCATCAGGGTCATTAGTGTGACCTTTTTTATTAGGGTCTTCAATGTTTTTAGGGTCATCAATGAATTTAGTGTCATTGAAATATCTTTGGTTTTTCAAATTTCCATCTTCATTCTAGAAATTTTACTTTTTTCATGTTATTAAATTTATTATCATTAATAGTTTCATTAGTTTCGTTGAGGTTATTAGAGTTATTAAGGTCATCTATGTTTTATGTTTCATTGGAATCATCATATTCTTTAGGTATGTTAGTGTTATCAACATTGATAAAATCATCATGGTTTTCAAACTTTTAATATTTATAAACTTATTATTTTTGAGTGGAATCTATGGCTTCACTTGTACTATTAGTGTTTTCAATTTATCTGGGACATTTAGGCCATTGGTGTCAGCATTTAAATTAGAATCATCATTTCATCATGGCCATTAGTTTCATTGGGGTTTTTGCTTTCATCACTATTATTGATGTTATAGGAATCACCGAGTCATCCATGTTAATAGAATTGTAATCATAATTAGTGTTCTTGACCTCATAATAATGGTAGTGTCATCAGTGTCATGGATATCATCAAGGTAATTTTTTTTCCATGGGTATTTAGGTGTAATATTAGAATTTTAAATAAAATCAGGTACATTAAGGTCATCTAATTAATTAAAGTATTTATAATATTTGGGTTCATCATCATTATTGGAATTTTGTATTATAAACATCAACATGCATGTCCGAGTACCCAAGATATTTGAGGTCATTGGACTCCATAGTGGTGGAATCTTATTCAGTTTCATTAGAATTCTATATATCAGTAGTGTTACTAAGATAATTGATTTCATTAAGGTTTTCATGGTCAGTAGTATCACAAGAATCATTAGGGTTTTTAGGTTCTCAAAATAATGAGGTTAAATGATAGTGATGGTGGTGTCTGAGTCACGAGTTCCATCCAGTTCGTAGAAGTTTTTGATCTCATAGGTGTCGGTAATGATCACTGAGTGCATGAAAATTTTCTATGTTGTTGATATCATTGAGGTCCTCTGTATTTTTATGCTCACTAATAGTTTTTATTCTATTTTCAAAGTGGATACCATCAACATCATTGAGGCTAATGGTATCATCATATTCATTAACATTGGTCTTGGAGTTGGGAACTTCTATATCATGGGTGAAACAAGGACTATCATGGTCATTGGGTCCATAATTATCCATATGGTCCTAAAAATATTCATATACATCATTATTAACATCATCATTTTTGTAATTGGTGTTATAAAAATATCCATTTTTAGGGTTATTAAGGTCATTTATTTCATTGAGGTTTTTAGGGACAACATCATTTTTTTGCATCATTCCCATCATTCATATCATTTGTGATTTTTTTGTACATATTAGGCCTTAAGGTTCAAAAAGGTCATAATTTGTGCATTCTTCTTTGACATAGTTGGATGATTCAGTGTTTTCTTGTCCATTTTTGTTGTTAGGGTCATTTTTTTACTCAGGGTTATAAGACATTTTTTTCAAGTATACATTTTCAACATCTTTGGGTTCATAAATTATATTTATGTCATTAGGGTTGTTAGATACATCAAGGTCAATGGGGTCATCTTCATCATTGGTTTTATCAAGTAATTATTGTAATAAATATAGTTAGTGGCATTGTCATTATATGAGCAATCAATCTTGTTATTGTAATTGGATCCATTAGTTTTAAGTACACCGTTATGATTATCTAGGTATTTTGGTTCATCATGGTATTCATAAAAAACATTTTAATTAGCTTCTTTGAAATCATTAATGCCAACAACATCATAAGATATAGTGGTTTCATTAACATCATTGTGGTCTTAAACATCATTTCCTTTAATTTTACTTCATGGTTTTCAACTGAATTAGCTTGATAATTATCATTGGTATCATCATGGTCATTATCATCGTCTATTTCATCGACTTAATTCATGTTTCTGGAATTGTTGATGTTATTAGTGTCATGAAAACCATTTAGCTCATTATAATTGTTAGAATTATCAATTCCATTAGGTTCATTGGTGTCATCAGGGTGACGGAGTTGGTAGGCATCGCCAACATCATCATGTTAATTGAGGTTGTTGGTGTAATCATCGCGTTCGACAATACTAACATTAATGGAGACATTGGGGGAATTGTCACCATCAGCATGGATTACTCTTTCAGTATTGGAATAATCTTCTTGGAAATATATATGACCCTGATAACACAAAATTATTTATGCCATTGACATATCTATAGAAAATAATTATGAAAATGAAAACTCTTTCACCAATGAATCCCACCAAACCAATCATTCTTTTTGAATTGATGACTTTGAGAACACCAAACACAACTTCAACATTAACCATATTAATGAAACTAACATCACAGATGATCCCTATGAAACTGATGATTTGAAAACCATAATGTTGATAGTAATAATAATATCCATAAACTCAAAAAAGAAATTGATGTCTTTTAATATAAAAACATCACTTCTTAAACTGATGAAACTAATTATCTTGACGACCTAACTAATACTCATGACACTTACCACTAAAATAATACCACAACCACCACTAATTTAAATTGCCATAATGATGTAATTTACACTAATGATATCCACAATATAAAAAATCACATTGAAATTAAAGAAAAAAACATTATATGTGAACGTGATAAGAACAAATTCATAGTCACTGAAAACCTCAATTACACTGAAGAAACTAACGACTCTAATGACCCTGAAAACACTAATGAGACTAAAAAAACTAACGAACCAAGGGATTCTGACAAATCTATTGATATCGATAACTCTAATAAAAGGTATGAAATTTCTACCCATACATTTTTTATGTATATATTTCATATTAATAGATAAATATTAAAATCAATTTACAATAACAAGTGTGAGTACCAAAAATATTTAGTGTACATGGAAACATGGATACATAAAAAACTTGTTCATAAGTGAACTACGTCATCTCGCACTAGGTTTTTCATAATTATCACCCTTCATAAACATATCATACATAATAAATTTATTATAACATGGGAAATTAAATATAAGAGAGGGTGATATCAAATTCCTAGTGAGGGTAAACAAGGGATATAATGATGATCACATAAAAATTACATTTGAATAATTCCTTAAGAACATGATTAGAATATTTGAAAACCATATCATGTATAACATATATCATATTTTTGAGTCCTAGAAAAAGTCATGGAAATTCATAATACATGAATCATAAAGGTATCAAAGAAATTGGGTCATTAGGGGATAACATTAACATAAGGATTAGATTTATAGAATTCACATAAGTAAGAAAATTGTTTCCTTAGTAGTCAGGGCTCACTACCAATGCTATCATGGTGGGTTGGGTTCACTCCCCAAACCATTGTAGGAGTTAGGGTTCTGTCCCAAGAAAATCATAGTGGATTGATTTCAGTCCCCAAACCATCATAGATGTCAAGGTTAACTCCCAATAATATCATAGTTAATATAGTCTCTTATTGAAAAGAGTTCACTACCAATTCCGGTTTATTTTACCTCATGAGATATAAACATTTACAAATAAATTGGAGGGATATAAAATTTTTCACCCACTAATCACATAATAATATATATGTGTGTGTGTGTGTGTGTGTGTGTTCCAAAATATCATAATTTTTTTTCATATTAGCACCCCTGAAATGAAATACATTTTACTAAAATTTTATCATTTTATAACTCATGGAGAAGAAATGGGCTTTATAAATATATCATCATTTCGTTATATAATAAATCATGGAAAAGGACTCGGTTTCATAAACAACACATTATTATAAAATTATACTATCAAATGAAATAATAATAATGGTAAACTTGGATTATATCACCAGTAAATGAAATAAAAACATGTATTCTATAGAAAAGCTATAAGAGAATAAATTTCACGAGTTTTCTTGAGACATAAATATTAATATTTAAAAAAAAACCGAATCATAAACAACCCAAATTAAAAATTTTGATTTTAATATAAAACTAGTACCTCATAGGTAACTTTTGAGTTGTAATCCTTGTGAAATAATGAATCTTATATGGATATGTAAACCAAAATAGGTTTCATAAAAATCCTCATAAAATATGTTAATGGATATTATAGAAACCACATAAAAGAAAAAAGTGTTTTATAAGGAATGTGTCTCAAGGATGTAAAAGTGATATGAAAATACCTTACCATATGTTACACATTCCTTAATGGAACTCTAAGCTCCTTGATTTCCACTTGATTAGAAGGCACTCTAACCCCCTATAAATTGACAAAAATAATTTTGATATCATATTAAGGATCCAAGAATTTTTTTTTGGAATAAAACAACATATAGAATGTGGATAAGGAGCTTTATAAGATATTTTGGTAGGGTATATTTGATATACAAGGCTCAGGGTTGTGTGAATAAGGAGGAGGGTGTCCTTTTATAATTTAGAGGAGGTTCTCTCTTGGGATTTCATAAAATATTAAAATATTATAAAATTTTGTCAAGCCTAAATGCCTCCAAATGGATAGAAAATCAAATATAACACATTGTGGGATTAAAATATCATCATATAATAAAATTTGGCCCAGTTGATGTGTTGTTTTAAACCATATCTTTTGCTTTAACCCCTTAGTAGACTTATTTTAACATTAATTATGGTATAATCTTTTTCACTTCTAAATGGTCATACTTTTACATATATTGTGTCAATTGTGTTCTAAATAGCCAAGAGATGAAATTTTCCACCATATCCACCATTCCCTATTCTCATATTTTCATGTTTTTTATACAAAAAATTAGTAAAATAATATTCTATAAAATACCAGTAATTCCAAATTTGACACTATTCACTTAATTTGACTGAAATGAAATGATGAAAAAGGATAAATTTGAATATTTTCTTTTAATAATCAACTGATATGTTATATTAATCAAAATAATTATGGAAAACTTTAACCCACTCAAATTATATTAATTTTTATATTTTTAAAATCATTTATTGTATTATTCTATTATTGTAATCAACAAAATATTTGTGTTATACAAGCATTTAGGTAATTATTTAATCCCAAAAAACAAAAAATAAATTACCCTAAGTAATATAATTTAATTCTTTAAAAAATAAACATTTATATTTATTTATAACTAGTATTTTTCTCTATTCGAACACAAAAAATATATTTAAAACTAAAGGAGTGAAATTTCACAACTTTCATTGATTTAAAGATTATATTGGTCATTTTCATGGAAAAATGTTAAAAAATAAATAAATTTCATGTATATTGTGATAAGGGTAGAATTTAATTCATATAATAATTATTATTACCAAAAAACTTGGACTTGAAACATAGTTTGATCTTATATTAACTTGGATTAACCTTTATTGAGGTAATAAAATTTACCACGGTTTTTATTCATATTTTCCCAAAATTAAAGAGGAATATTAGAAAAATTTGAACCCTATGATTCCATATATGGAATACATTTTCCAAGATTCAATTTCTATAAACATAATATTTTAATTTTAGAAATATGTGTGAAAAACGTTATGAAAAATACATTTTATAAAAAACACCTTTTAAGTATAAAACATAGTTTATTCATATAGCTGAAATTTTGAAACCATGCATGCAGCAACGCTCATTTTTGTATACCAGATTACCCCATGTTAGGCCCAAAACATCCTTTCCGAGTTGTTACCCCTATGTATATATGTTCTAGAGCTCCATATACTTGTATTATCATGACAAGGATGTATTTATAAGACACCACTCACTTTATCCTTTCCCAAAATTCAATGAAATTTTACTAAACATTAACTCACCCTTATAATTATCCTTAGAGACATCCCCAAACATATCCTTAGAAATATACCTAGGGATCACACTAAAGTTTTCCTATCGTAGTTTCCAAAGGCTGAATGAAACTTTCCACTGATTCCAACAATAGTTACCTATGATTAACATACAAGGATGTTATATCATTTTAAATGAATACTTAGTACATTACAAAAATGTGTGCCTATGGACGATAATTGTTTAATGTATTTCGAAACATGGAGTCAAAATATTCTATACTGGTGAATGATCTTAAACATCTCCCATAATGATCTCCACCATTAGTACTTATACAAAAAACCTTTCTTCGTCACCTATGGAAAAGAAACATAAGAATGGGGTGATCTCAGATGCTTTGTAAGGGTAAATAATGAAAATGTGTGACTATAACCTGAATAAGGGTATGAAATATGGGAATAACACTTAAAGATCATACCATGAAACTTAGAGATCATAATAAAGACTGGATATTTATAAGACACAAATCATTAAGGGATTAACAGAATAAGTCTTCAAATCATAACATAGGAATAAGACATGGAATATGTGGAATGATCATTTTTTATAACATTGCAACATGTATAAGTAGAAAAAGGTTATTTCATTATGTTATGGACATGAAATAATTTCCCCACATCATCTTAGGGATATAAAACTAGGTCTGTTCATAACATTATGAATGTATAATCAGGTTCACACAAAACCTTATGGACATGAAACCATGTCCATGTATAACTATGTGAACATGTAATCAGATTCACACATAACATTTTGAATATGTAATAAGGTTTAAACATAAACTTGTGGACATTCAAGTAGGTACATGAATAACATTGGGTACACATTAAAATGTTCTCTCAAAACATTGAGAACATTTAATCCGGATCATGAAAAAACCTGGGGACATGAAACTACATCCATGTATAACATTTTGAATATGTAATACAGTACACTCATAACCTTTGGAACATGTAATAAGGTTCATAGATAAACTCATGGACATGAAACCAGGTCCATGCATTACACTGCGAACATGTAATCATGTTAACACATACACGTAAAATAACGTTAATCTGACGAGCATGTACCCAAGTGGTACATGCTCTTGCTTGGCATCCAAAAGTCCCAGGATCGAATCTTGATAGGGAAGAATTTGTAGGTTACTGTAGAAGCTCTATAGTAAGACACTGTAGTAGTGATGTAACGTTGGCGGAACTATAGAAAAAGTGACACTATAGCAGTGCTGGCATTGTTGGAGACCCGGTATCATAGCAGTACTGTTCATCGAGGGGCTCTTTTGGCCAAAAAATTGGATTTCAAGCCTTGTATTCAGGCCACTTGGCTTGGGCCTTCAGGATATGTAAGGGGTATCTCCCTACCCAATCAAGAGAAGTCCTTTATTTAATTAATAATGAGGGTTTTTCCCAATGCTTTAAAATATATAATAATAAAATGTTCGCATGTAAACTTACAGACACGAAACCAGGTCCATGCAAAACATTGCTAACATGTAATCAGGTTCACATATATCATTGTAAACATGTAACGTGGTTCATGTATAACCTTATGGAAGTGAAAATAGGTCTATACATAATATTTTGTACACATAATAAGATTCACTCATAACATTGGGGATATATAATCAGGTTTATGAATAAACTTATGAACTTGAAACCAGGTCCATGCATACATTGTAAACATGTAATCAGGTTGATGCATAATATTTATACTCATGATTCATCCATAATTACCCAATGCATTGGAGGGACATATAGGTCCAACACATATCATAATAAAATCATTCATACATGTGCCACAAGATAATAAAATATTCATCATATCATGACACATAAAATAGATAGGTTTTATAAAAGTTAAATCATGTGCCACAAAATGAAATGGGTATCATTAACATTTAATAACATCATAACCTAAAGGAATATATTGGTTTCATAATCAATTCATAAAATCATAACCCATAAAAAGAATAGGGTTTCAAAATCATAAATATTTTGGAATAGATTTTGTTTTCATAAGAGTCATTCCATCAAAACATTAACCATTAAATAATATGAATGGACCCATTAGATACTTTCCTAGAATGTCTTGAGAAAAATCTAAAAATTCCATCATATATTGAACATAACTTGGAGGGATATTTTGAAAACATTTCTTGAGGTAAATATCCTTTATTATTTGAGAAGGATCATTAAAAATTAATTTCTTTTGAAAAATAGTTTCTTGAAAATAAACTTGTAATATTATAAAGAATCATTTCAAAACCTTTAAGAAACATTTTTCTTTGAAGACATATAATGAGAGATTGAAAATTTTTGGAAAACATTTTCCTTAAAAACATACAAAAGGAGATTGAATGAATTTTGAAAACCATTTTTATTAAAAACTTACAAAAAGATATTAGAAACGACTTGAAAACCATTTATTCGAAAATATTTTTGAAAAATATTTTATGAAAAATTAACCTTTAAACATAAAAATAATGCTTCAAATGATTGACATCAGATAAATCTATATATGTCATATAAGGTAGAAATAACATTCTTATTGGATGGTTAAAAGATAAAAAAATTCTCATTGAGAAAGTGACAAGAGGATTCCTTTGAAATAATTGGGTAAATAAAAGAAGAGTAAAAATATAATTTAATGATCATAGGATATTAGAAGAATATACTTGGAATACCTTTTTAGCTAACATGGTATTCTGACTAAAGATAGAGTAATGTTGGGCTTTCTTAAAAACACAGTCATAACTATATTTTGTACCAAATAGTAGAAATTTTGAACCAATAAATTTTTATAGTATGAATAACCATAGAAGAATAAAATTCATGAATTTATTAAGAGATGGATTTTAACATTTCATCAATGGAAGCATGATCATAAACAATCTTGAAATGTAATGAGATTGTTTCAATAAACTCTTTATCACGTGGTAACTAGGGATCACGATCTCCATGTTAGAAAAAGAAAATTAAATGAAGATTATAATATAATGAATAGATTTATATTCATGATATATAATGTAAAATGTAAGTATACACACCTCAAAACTAATTTAGGTGTATAACAAAACATGAGAATCAAAGAAGGCAAATTGAGACAAAACTATATTACTTGTTTGGTAACATTTTGAAGCACAACACCCATGAAACAAATTTCATATAAAGAATATGTAAATACACATAAATTTAACTATAAGAATCATTTATTAAATACATGGTCTGTATAAACCCCATATAAAATGATGGGTGGTGAATAAAGCATGTATCTCACTGAAAAAAAAAGTGAGAAGAAATACCCTTACCTTTTGTATTGACATTCATTGTACTTGATAAAAATTCCAGTATAATAATTATAAATTTATTATAATTATTTTACAAAAACATATGTTTATATATAATAACATATATGGTTTGGTTATGAAATCATATTACATGCTAGTTAACAATCCAATGTTAAGGTTTTATTTCAGGTAATATTATCTTTATTCTTCACATGTGTCTTAATTTGTTATATATTTGGCTCTTATACTTATATAATGATTTCCATAATGTAAAACATGATATAAATATCATTTCTATACAGTATATTTGTATTATAATAATTTATATAATATGTATGTATGATACGGAATACACTATTTATGGAGATAGTAGGTCGTACATACACATGAATGTTATTTTTGTTTAATTGTCGCGTTAAAAGAAAGTAATATATATATATAATTATTAAATTAGATTTATGATATAATATATATTATATATATTCACTAAAACTGTTCTTTATACAATCCATGTAGTTTATGAACACAAAATATCACATTGAGGGGGTCGTAGTCTACAAAACCTCAAACAAATTTTTCATATTTACATAAAATGGAGTGCATAAAGGTATGTTATAAATAAAATTATAGAATCGTAAAGACATTATAAATATAATATATATCATAAATAAAAAACGTTTCCATCATAATTTCCACCATGATAGGTGGTAATGAAAAAAATGAACAATCCACATTTCGTGATGCAGTAGTTCTCTGTACACAAAAACAGTATGTTCGTCACCCCTTAGATGGAGGGGTGTGTAATTTCAGGTAAAAATATTTACTAAAAAACAAAATAGCATTTTGATTATACCAGTTTTGTCATATAATATTAGAGTAAGTATATTAGGGAGGGTGGATATGGAAAAATAAATGAAATGATCTCGAGAGAAGGCATTCCTCTTAATTGGGTAACTTCATTTGGTTAGTGCGAAAAGGATTCCTTGGATTGACTTTATCCCAAGGGGAAGGATTTTATAATTAAGGGAATATTTTTGTGGATTTTATTGGGATTTAATTTTATGAACATAACTGGTTTTAGAGGTGTGAATAAGTGGGAGAGGTGGTGGCCTTTTATAGAGAAGGAAAAGGACACAATTGGGATTTTTTAAAACAAGTTAGGTGTGAAGATGTTATTACATTAAAAAATCATACCAAACCAATCTGAACCAATAATGGAAGTTTTATGGCTGAAATTTTTCATTCCAATGTATTTGAAAATGTGTTTAGGTAATTTACACCTCTACGATTAAGGTTTAGTCCCTAATTAAGCTCAATTTGACATTAATGGATGTGATTAATTTTAATCACTTTTACTAATAATTTTGTTAAAAAATAAACATGATGTAATTAGAATCTAAATATTAAACTGATTACAATAGTTTTTGTTGGTTTTTTTGAAATTCAATTCCCAAAAGAGGAAATTAAGATTAATGTTAATCCTTCAGGCGGGATAAATTTATGGGTTTTAAAGGATAAATAAGTTCACAAGTTTATTATGTTTTTATATTCAATTTGAAAGTGAAATTGAATATAATGACAAAAATTATGTTAATAAATTTATAATTCATCTAATTTTACATTAAAAAATTTAAAATATTACTTCACATTAATAAATTTTAAACGATAATGTAGTTTTTAACTAAAATGATGTATTTCTCAATATTCATCAAAAATAATGTTTCTCATAAAATACCAAAAAAACATCATAATATAATTACAATATTATAAATTCAAAAATTATGTTTGTTTATCAAATTAATTTTTAAATGGTTATAAAATTAATTTTTTCAATAATAATTATTTATTTGAAAAAAAAATTTAAATATAAAAGGACTTTACCAAAAAAATATATCTTTCATTATCTATATGTTCTATTTCTATAGAACCATTATATAAAATATTTTAAAATTAGTTGTTAAAATTAATTTCACAATTTTTAAAGGATATGTTATAATTATATCATTTTAAAAATATTATAATAAAATGATGCTTTGTAGAAACTCATTGTCACGTGTAACGTACGCCAAGTTGGTGTTGCAGGTTGCACAAGTAAATATTGAGTGTAGTGCAAGACATGTTAATATTGCATGTAGTTTAAGACAAGTCAGTATAGCATGGAGCGCAAGCCAAGTTGGTGCTATGTAAGAGGGTTCTTTGACTTAAAGTTTTCATATATATATATATAGAACTATTTCCATGATCTTTTGAAATCTAAAATATCAACAAGATAAATTAATTATAAAATAATAATTTAGAAAATCTCAAGGTGTTACATAACTTGTAGGGGGGCATGGAGAGGTAACTCTACACCACAAGCTAAGGTTTGTACAATGAACTATTATCAACATAGAAAAGTGGAAAAAAAATACTAAAATTAACATCCTTATATTTCACCTAAATAATTAACTCACCCATCTCCATCGCCACCTTATGATTTTGGACTATGGATTCCCCATATGATCCTTTTACTTTTATCCTGCATTGATTCATGTGAATTTCCTCTTGCAGTTTCTATAATAAATCAGTCTGGGTAAGGTTTCATTTCCTCCTAATTTCTCTTCCTCACATTTCATCGAGATTTTACTCTCCACCTTATTTCCTGTGCACCCTAGGAGAACCCTATACGGGGTTTTGTAGTTTATTTCATTGTGTCTCTTACTTATAGGGTGTGTGATGTGTTCTATAATCATTCTTCATTATTTTGATAAATATTTTACATCATCTATATGTGACGTAAGAAGGTGTTTTCATGTATTTTATTTTCCCTTAAATGATGATTGTTTTTAGAATTTTAAATTAACTTATATATAATTATAAATTTTATTTACGATTAGTTAGATTCAATTATAAAATTTTCCCATGTATTTTAAGTGATCACAGGTGATTCCCAAAATGGTTCTTAGGTAAATTTAATGTTTTCTATCTAGACTCAAAGAATAAATTATATTTTTTTTATAGTATATTTATAATTTTTTTATAAATGAATTGTCTATTTCCAAATTATATGATATTTTTTATCAAATATTTTTAGTTGATGTGTGATTTAAAGAGGGGGAATGTTTTTTATTCCATTTATTTTGGAATTATATTATAATTATTTATTTCACCCATTTGTAATTCACCTATGAATGATGTCAATAATGTTTTATTTTATGTTTAGTGGTTATAAATAGATATTTGAGTGTATATATATATATATATGTTAATATACACATGAGAATATTGAAATATGTAAATTTATAGATATATATATAAGTGCATATTCATAATGATTTAAAAAATAGAGGCTTTGAAATTTAATGTGGATATTGAAATTTATTTTTATAATATTTTAAAATACATATTATTTTAAATGGTTTTGTTTTCATTTAAAAATATGTTTGGGATTATTATATATTTTCTAATTGACCTCAAGAACATTTTATTTTCAAGTGATATTTAAAGGGCGGTTTTAAAGGAGGAATGTACCCAAATTGTGTTCTTGAATGTGGTTTGTTATTGTTAATGTAATGGGTTATTTATATGTGGAATGTTTTATAGATAGAATATGGGAGATTATATGTAGGTTGGTAATTCGATAGGTGATACTCTGGATTAGTTGGTTTAGTATTCATAGGTCATTACTAGTGTCCTTGAGATTACCATGTTTTATTACAAATTTATATCACATAGTAACCTTTTAAAACTATTGGTCAGATCTCCTTCCCATGTGTAATGGATTAAGCATGTGATGTTTTGTGATATATAATTACAAATCTCAATTTTATGGATGAGGTTATTATAATGGTTTATTGACCTTGTTTAATTTTTTTCTCACTTTTCTTTAACATTAGTCTTTTAATAATCCACATTTTAATTATTTATTATCTCACAATTTTATTTCATTATACTGGGATTTCATTTTTAGTTTCATTTTTGGAAGTAAAACTAAAAAAGAGAGTGTAAATGCATGTTTAGTATGAGTTTCTTTATAAATTTATTTACAAAGCTAACCTCTAAAGTATATGTTTTGAAAAATAAAAGGTTTAATAAAGGTTTATAAATGTTTCATTAAAAAAAATTGGGTTTTAATGATTGGTGTCAAAAAAATGTATGGTTGTTTTAATGAAAATAATAAAATCCTATTTTCTAAATGTATTTCAAAATAACATTTTTGGTTTCTTTTGAAAATAAAAAGTTTGGAATATCTTGTGATTACCTACTTGGTTATCGATCACAATCCCTTCTCACACCACTTAGTGTTTATAGGACATGTTTCATTTTGAAAGATCAAAATTTATTATCAAAATAGGATTCAATTTTTGATAGAGTGTTACCTCAGTTTTAATGTGGTTGTTTTCTCAAGAATTTCAGTTTTTAATTATAGTGTTTTATTAGTTTCACAAAAATAAGTCCTATTTTGTTTCTTTTACATTAATCAGTTGTCCACTATAGCTACATAGTTATAGATGATGAAGTTGAAGGATGTCCTGTGCATGTGTGTTTGATTTGAGAAGAGAGATTATTTTTAATTTTCTTTACCTTCTTATTATTTAAATTTCAAATGTTTATTTTATATGTTTATTTTTTTTATGGATGTATGGGTAAAGGATGGATCATGCTAGCTTTTAGTTAAAAAATACATTATTTTTTAACTGTAATTTATGATCTAAGTCATCCCTATGTATTTATCATGATTCCTGTAACAATTTTTGTTAGCCTAGTGTGATGTAGGACAAATATTGTGTCAATGGAGAGATGGGTAGGGTGCCGGTTCTAGTAGATGTCTGGGCCAATTTTTTTTAAATGGTATCAAAGGCCATGTTATTAAGAGGACATTGGTGTTAAAGTGTCTTTTATTATTAGTTAGTGTCTACTATATGCATGTTGGACTTCCAAATCCAAAGAGGTAGGAGTGGAAATAATTTTGAAATCTCTTACTCATTATAAGCCTTAATTTTCAATGGGATGCTGGGTTTTTATTTTTAGATCATGGTTTTGGGATGTCATATTTATATATTGATGGTTTTTAGAATTTTTCTGATGTTATATGTGTTTCTTGATATAATTTTTATGAATTTTTACGAAATTAAAGTTGATATTGCGGTACACAGTGAGCTCACATGGTCTAGTAAACCATTAAGAGCCAACATGCATGGTTCAATATTATTCTCAGTGATGATTGTGTGGTTGGAACATGGTCCAATAAGCCATGAGAAAATTTCTTATATGAAAAATAATACCATTTATCCAAACCATATTTTATGTTATATTTTTTTCATTAGTGTTTAATAAAGATCTTTTTTGAAAATTTAAATTTATTTTTGACTGATTTCTAAATAATTTAAAATAAAAAAGTGAATTTTCAAAAAAATTTAATAGAGTTTGATAAAAAAATGAATTTGAAATTATAAAATTAGTTTCTAAATGTAATTTAGTGGGATTATTATTTTCTTAATGTTGTGAGACACTTTTGTGGTGTTCCTTGTTGGTTTCTTTTAATTGTTTTTTTTAAAATGGAATATGTTTTGGGATGGGAGTATTTTTTTCTTTGAATATTGATTTTACGTTCATTTTTTATTTATGTTAATTTATGGATTGTGCTCAGAATAGTCATGAGTGTTATTGAGTTTAGGTAACTATAATAAATTGAAATTTTAATTTATGATTACCTTTAAATAATTCAATGTATTCGATAGCTTTTTCTTCCTAGAATACGAAACTAAACAGGAAATGAAATATGTTTATACCATAAGAAACACATCCATTGAATTATTGGGATTGAGTATGCATAAACTCAATTTGAATTATATATATATATAATAATGTATATATTTTATATGAATGAAATTCAATTAGTTTACCTAAAATTAAAAATAAGACCATCCATTTTTAAAATAGTTTTTTATCTAAAATATAACCTTTTATGAGACACACATTCTATATAAAAAAGAAAAATATTAATGATAAATTATTTTTGAAGATAATAAATTGTTAACATAGATTTATTTATAAAATACATTAAATAAAAAAAATGAACACTTGGAAATGAATATTTCAAATAAAAATATATTTTCATTATAATATATGATTTTATTAAAAAAAACTCAGTTTATAAATTTTGAAATTTGAAATTAATATAAATAATTTTAATTTTTGAATACCTCATATCAAAAATCACGTATTATGAATTATGGAATTTTTTCTAAAAATGATTGGTTTTAGTTGAAAATTATGGTTTTCACTAAAATTAAAATTTTTATGACTTTATGATTATATAAGAATGATCTATAATATTAAAAAAAATTATATAGTAATATATTAATATATAAAATAACCTTATGAATTTTAATATGTTCTTTGAGCTTATAATTCCTTTGAACGACATTTTTAGACCTAATTAAGATGTTACTTTACTAAAAATAACTTTTGGACTTTTCATTGAATCAATAATTTTCATTCCAGTTCAAGTTTTTCATTTCGATTAAAAAAATATTATTTATTTATTTTATAATAAATCTATCGATTTTATTATTATAAAAATCAATTATAATTTTACCATATATGAATGCTTAATAATTTTAAAATGATAGTTTAAAAAACATTTTTCATTTGATTAAGAGTTTTTATTTTAAAATTAACTTTACTCCCCATTGTAAATTTTATTTTTTAAAATCACTTTAAAATTTTAAATATTAAGTATGAATTGTTTTTTATTTTTTCATTTTAATCATGTTCAATAAAATTATTTTTGATTATTTGAAATTAATTTCCACGGTATAATTCAATAGGGTAAATGTTAAAAAGTTAAAACAATAGACACAAACAATCAATATTGTCACAAAAATACAGTTTTTAATTTTAGTTTCAACTCAAAATCATTTTCCTCTCATAGTTTATCCATTTTTCAGCTGTTATAACTTTACTAGTGACAATGAATTATTTAAAATATAAGGGTTGCTCCCAAAAATATCATTCTTTACACTTATAAAAGAGTAACATCTACCCCAATTTATGAATCACCTCCCCATATAAGTTTTTCTTAATAATATAATAATTTACCCTTAATATAACCCTATATTATTTTCATAAGATTATAGTAAGAATTAGTTATCATTAGGCATTCATTTCCAAGGAGTTTTCTACGAACAATTCAAGTCCTCATCATGAGTATTATCAACTACTTAACTTTTCCTATTAATTATCTTTATTAAATTTTTTTCTTTAACCGACAATATAATGATATTAGAAACATTAATATACTTTAATGATACTATTTTAAGGTTATTATCATTTTTTAACAATATAATCCATCAATTAAGAAAAAAATATTGTATGTGTGTTGTGTGGGCTACTGGATCCACGACATAACATGCTGAATTTTTCACCACTACCTTACATGTATATATAAATAGATTTTATTAATGGATAATTTTTTTTAATGATATGATTTAATGTTTTTTTTGAAAAATTACATAACATATTAATGATATGATCAATAAAATATCATCATTAATATATTCTTTTAAAATAAGGACACTAAGAGGATAACCTTTTATTCAAAATGTGTAATATTTCTTTATGCATTACTTATTCTTCTAATTACTTCCAATTTTGGTATATCACAATATTAAAAACTAAATAATATCATTATTTTTATTTTATATTTATATTTCAAAAACTCACATCATTATCATTCATTTAATTTGGGTATATTCGAGTTGGGGGCAGTTTTAACACTTACTTTTACAATACTATGAATTTATGTCATGAATTATTGTGGGATAACATTTTCAGGTATAATATTATATTAATGTGAAAATAATTATATTTTTTCTTAATATGTTGTATTAATATTAAAATAATCAATTAAGACAATATCAGTCGATTGATACGAATCACTGAAGCATGATTGTTATCAATTTCATTATAAAGGATAAAGACAGAAATACTATTGAAAGGGATTTGAAAAATATTAAAAAGTTATAAAAAATACCAATATGTAACATTAATAACCTTTTAATTATTAAATTTATATTAATAATGAATACATACACTAATATTATTAAACAATTACAAACTGTCAAGACTGTAAACCCCCAATGCAGAAAATCGAAAAGAATCATGTAGAGAATGACTATTTATAAACTATATGAAGGAAAATGGATATGATTAGGGTTGTTAATTAACTTATTATGAAACCTATATTTGTGATACATAAGGTTAAAGTATGTTCATTGAATTTAGGACAAGAGTTATGGGTTTCTGTCTCAAATTCCTCTCTTTGTGACACTGTTGTACTATGAACTTAATTACAGTTTTGTGGTGTATATCCTTACTATTTAAGATTTGATATAATTATTTATATTCCAACCATGGTGATTGAAATTCAATTATCATACATATCATTAAATGTGTTTTGATTCAAATATTTCTAATGTTTTAATGGGTTTTTTGTCTCAATTCTGAATCATTGAGACACATCAAATTTTATACACTATGATTTCATCTATTGGTGAATTCACAACCCATGGATATATTTGTAACATACTCCTTGTATTTCATAGGATTTAATATCCATATAATGTTCTCTTGTACATGTTTATATTGATTTATTCCCAATATTATGTATTAGGACATAGCCCTAAAATGTTATATAATCATGAATTTTATTCAAGAACATACTTTATTTCACATTGAGGATCTTCTTAGGATTATAGTTTTATAGAATTATGACGTAAAACATATATAACCTCCCACTTTTATATAGAGTGGATACCATTAAAACATTATTGATTTCTTTCAAAATATAAAAGGTTTTAAATAAAATATGATTTATTTGAAAAATGTTGATATTATTTAAATTGAATTACTTTTTTCTCTTAAACATCCTTATAACCTATGAAAATTATTTTAAAACATGGGATCAGAAAAAAAATCTCATTAAGGGATATAAAGAAAGAAATTTTTAGTAAAGTGATTACATAAAACACATTTCATCAAAACATTTAAGCATTAATGTAAACATTATGGTGTTTCCTTGTGGCATATTTCCCATATTACTCTTACAATCACCATTACACATGTAATAACCATTCAGTCAACTTCCATCTCCAGAGTACCTAATACATTGGAAATCTATAATGGGGCTCACCCATCATATGTTGAGATATAATGGGATCAAATAAGCATATATTTATCTATTATGGGGATCAAACCATCAACTCTTGATCTATAATGAGATAAACAAAACATAACTACGTCCAAGGAACATATGAGGAATAAAACACATGACAACTCATTTAAAACCATTAGAAAAAACCCTAAAAAGAAAGTCCCTAACAAATATAATATAACTAGAGTGTAAATTAATATAATGGAAAGAATATATGTATAAACTATAAATACACACAATATAACATAATATAAACAAATATTTATCATATGAATAATCGTAATACCACATAATGAAAGAAGTAGAGTGTTAATCCAAAGAATGGAAATTGGGCTAAGAATTCCCTTATATTGAGTTCACCTTACTTAAAACATTATTAAAACTCCTGTATAATTGTTAAAACTGTGTTATTAATATTTGAAAAAAGAATAATAAAATTTACAACACATTATATGATCATTTTATAACAACATTCCACCAATTTATTAATAATATTATGTTATTTACATTATTTCTGGTGCGTTCTTTACATGGTTTCTTTGGTCGAATCATAATAGATTTTCATGAAGAATAGAAGTGAAACTCCAAAAGTGAAATGTGATGTTATTAGTATGTTTCTAGAATATTAAATTACATAAATACATATTTTTCATTATATATTCTGATGAATCATTAGATAAAACATTATTGATCTTAGATCATTTTGGCTGTTCTTTGAAAATCACAAACTTGTTTCACCATATACCATTAATATTATGTGTATAATTTAATTACATAACATAAGAGTGGTCATATAATAAAATTTAAAATCAATTTCAAACAATTATGTGGTTTTACATCCATATTTGAATTAGGTAAGGGAAATTGAAGACATATCGTCCACGATGTCAGTAAATCGACACATCACATATAATATTTTCATTTTTGGAATAAGAGAGAGAGGAAGAGGAGTATGATGTTTAATTTCTCCATAAACATGATTAAAATACATAATATATATAATAATTTATATTTTATTCCTCTTGGATAAGGGGAGGTGAAGAGAGTATAAGAAAAAAAAATTGAAATGAATCCACATGAAAATGAAAGAGGATTTTTACCTCTTCATCTCTTCTCCTTGAGATCCATCATAAGGCCTTTTGTATTGTCATTTTGGTGAGACCAATAGGTATTAGACATAGGTAGGAGCCTTGGATAAAATATTTGTCTGAATTTAAAAAATTCTATAGTCTTTCGATTTGTGAGAGGAAGAGAGGGGTGAGGGTGGTATTTATAGTGGAGGAGAGGAGGGGTTTTCCATTTTTTTAATAATTAGTTTATTATTTTTTCTCAATACTATGAATAGTATTGATTCATGTGACCCAAAATAGTAAAAAGATCATGTTATTTATGACCATGGGTCATTACATCAGCTATGATGCTAGGAATAGTGTATTTAACATATAATGTATATATATGTTAAATTACCATATTTCATTATTCACAAAATTAATGTATTTCCGAAAAATCCAAAAAAAATTAACCACAACCATTTTTTGATGTGTAAAATTAAAAATGAGTTTATTTTACCCAAATATGTTTTTAAAAATATGTGTAATTAAATTTTTAATTAATATAATAATATATGTTAGAAAATAACAATTTTAAAACTCGAACTGATTTTATAACACCATGAAAAATTAATCATGGCCTCATAAAATTATCTTATAAACAAATAAAAATAAAACAATACTTTATGATTACATTATATGAAATTAAATTTTCATTTAAATTATTTAATTTATAAAAAAAATAATTAAATATCTACGACTTACAAAAACACCAACACTTGTATAATGATCATATTGTCACTTATAAGATTCTTTTTATGGCATATTCATTGGTGAGCTTACTATGTATTTCAATAATTTACCCTCCATAAGTGTCATATTACTATTCATAAGGGTGAAATTACTATTCATAAGGTTATGCTACTATTCACCAAAAATTAAGTTGGTTATCTTAGACTCTAAATTACTTACTGTTCGTAATTGTGCATGTCTGTTTTTTAAAATTCAAAGTAGATAAGTGAAAAAATTATGTTTAATGTCTAGAATATAACTATATCTTTAAAAAAAGTCTCGTTTCCTGGAGACTTAGTGTTTCATGTGTATCATTTAATTTAATTTTAAATCAATGGGGTGTTACATTCTCCCCACCTTCTGTAAATTTCATTCTCGTAATTTTTATTTACATATTAAGGAAGTGAAGGTATCTTTCCCTGGATGTATTTTTAGGTTCTCATGTTTATTCTACAACCAAGTGGTTTCTCCACAAAACCTTAACCCAGTAGATTACCATATTCCACAATACTTTCTCTCTATGATCAAGAATATGAATAGGTATCTCTTCATAAGAATGGTTCTCTTCAATTTGAAATACTTATGGGATCAAAACATGAGATGAATCTGGAACATACTCTCTCAGCATAAAAACATGAAAAACATCATGTACCTAAGTTAAACTCAGAGGAAAAGTAACTTGGTAGGTGACTGGTGCAACATTCTCAAGGATTTCATACGGTCCAATGAACTATGGACTTAGCTTTCCCTTTTTTCCAAAATACATAACACTTTTCAAAGGATATATTTTACGAAAATATAGAAAACCTACCTCAAATGAAATGTCCTTCCTCCTATTATCTTTATAAATTTTCTACCTGCTTCGAGAAATCCCCATGTGTTGCTGGATCGTCTTCACTTTCTCAGCTACTTCCTCTACTAATTTTGGTCCCATCAGCCACTTTTCTCCAACATCATCCGGAAATGATTGATTTCGTCACCAATTTTCATACAATTCCTCA
Organism: Viscum album; assembly: GCA_963277665.1. Classification (NCBI taxonomy): domain Eukaryota; kingdom Viridiplantae; phylum Streptophyta; class Magnoliopsida; order Santalales; family Viscaceae; genus Viscum; species Viscum album. The sequence goes on from OY728142.1 coordinate 405,542,423, forward strand.
AAATGTGAAATACATATACTTGAATGAAAACTATTATTTTAATCAAACTCAGCTAAATAAAGATGTTGATCCCAACATCTCTAATAATCCATTGAATAATCTCAAAGCATATACTCCATAATCTGAATTTTTCTATTAGTATGTCCATATTATTGTGGATGAAAAGAACTTCTAAAATTTAATTCCATTCCCAATGACTTCTGAAGTCATTTAAAAAACATTCTTAAGATGATGATACGATACAATTGTGGGAGGAACTCCATATAACCTGAAAATCACTTTGAGGTACTTTTGGAAAGTTAAACTAAAGAATGAGTATCACAAATAGGAAGAAAATGTGTATATTTATTCATTCAGTCAACAATATCCCAGATTTCATTGTTACCTCGAGATGTTTTCGATAGTATCACAACAAAGTACATGGATATATTTTCCCATTTTCACTGTAGCACTGGTAACAGTTGATGGGTCACATCCAAAAACTTCATTTCTTCTTTAACTTATTAACATTTCAAATATTTTAGGTTAAAATTAGAAATATCTATTTTCAGTCCATCCCAACTTTAAAATGCTCAATGATCTCGGAACATCTTTGTGCAACTAGGATGAACTAAAAATGGAGAACTGTGAGTATCACATACAAATTAAATCTTAAAATGAGAATCACAAGGAACACATAATTAATTTCCAAAACAAAAAACACACTATTTATCAAAATTAAATTTTGGAAACATAACCATTTTAACCAATTCTACCTTTTTTTACCCACCATCATCTATTTGTGCTTGTTTAATTATGTCTCATAGAGATGATTGTACTGAAACATGAAACAAAATAGAGGAATTTTCCACACCAACAACTTCCAGGATAATGTTTATGAAATCATTCACCGAATGGTCATGTTCAAAATTTATCATGGTTAATGTAGCATTACTTTTCTAAAGTAATTCACCAGCCACTATATTTTATTTTATAGGATGGTAATGAATCCTGAAATCAAAATCCATAATTTGTTTCATCCATCTTCTTTGTCTCGTGTTTAATTCCTTCTGAGTAAATATATACTTAAAAAATTTATGGTTAATATATATTTCTCATTTTACTCCATATTAATGATTCATCCAAATTTTAATGAAAAAATAACAGTAGATATTTCCAAATCATGTGTAGTGTAATATAACTCATGAGGGTTCAACTGGCATGAAGCATAACTAATTACTTAATCATTATGCATCAAAACACAAACACGCCCCATCAAAGAAGTATCTATATAGATGAAACATTTACCACTTTTGAAAGGTATGGGAAGAACTAGAGCATTCACCAATTTTATTTTCAATTCATGAAAACAGTGATCAAAATTTGTTTCTAGATGAATTTAACTCCTTTTCAAGTTAACATTGTTAATGGGCTAGATAACATTAATTTGTTTTTCAAAAAACCTTTGGTAATAGCAAGAAAATAAAATAAATCTATGAGTCCCATTTATATTTTTAGGTCTTGGAATTATTCTAAAACTTTTTTTAGAAGGATCAATGGATATGCAATCTTTAGAAACAATGTGACCAAGGAAAGAAATTTGTTGCAACCCAAATTTACACATGAAGAATTTTCCATGAATTTTATTTTATTTTAAGGATTAAAAAAACCCTTAGATTATTTTATTTCTCTTATTTACTTTTAGAATATACCAAAATGTCCCCAATAAACACAAACACAAACTTTTCTAAGAACTCATGAAATATTATATTGATAAGATCCATGAATATAGCAGGTGAATTAGTAAAACCAAATAGAATACCGAAAAATTCATAAGGCCTGTATCAAGTACATAATGTAGTCTTCAAGATTTGTACATCCTTTACTTTCAACAGATGGTACCTAGACCTCAAGAAGACCTTCAAAAAATATTGTGCTTCCAGGAACTAATCAAAAAAATCATCAATATGAGGAAAATGAAACTTTCTTTTAACAGGGATGTTATTTAAGGATCTGTAATCATTCAATGTATCATTGAAGAAACTTTAATTTTAACAAATAATATAGTATCACATAATGGTGAAGTTATTTTTTATATGAATCCTTTCTCTAATAAATCATGCAGCTTATTTTTCAACCCTAAAAAGTCCATTTGAGCCATTCGATAGGGGATTTAGAAATTGTTCTAGCATTAGGAACTAAGTAAATAACAAAGTCAACATTTCAATCATGAATATCAACTATAAAATCATCAGTAAATATTTAAAGATACTCATTTACCACTGAAACATCATAAATCTAAATGGATTTCATGTTTTCAAAAATGCGTGAAAGATAACATTTGTTCACATTTTTAATAGTTTCTTAGATTCCTGATGTGATATCAATGGTATGGGTTCATTCTTGTATAAAAATTGAAACTCTTTCAGAAAAAAAACTTCATTTTATCTGTAATCTATCTTAGCATGATAAAAAAAATCTTATCTATACCATGAATAAAATCAAACTCCACTAGATCCAATAAAAAACTTTTTTAGGTATATTTATTCCCTAGAAAAAGATATAAAAATTTTTATAATTTAATTTTACTACAATATTTCCTCTAGGTGTTATTACCATGGGTTATGGGTTCATTTATTGAGGTGGAATTTCAAATTTAGCAAAAACTCTCTTAGAAATGAAGGAATTTATAGACCCTGCATAGAACAAAAAATTTGAAAAATCTATAAAAACAACCAATGTACCTAATACAACCTCATTTTTTAGCTCAACATCTATTGAATTGGTTATAAAGGATTTTGCAACACCAATCTACTTCCAATGCAATTAATTCCCTTCTCGAGTGACTAACTTCAAACACACATTAGAAAAATGAACAAATTCATTATATTTAAATACTATTACCATTGGCCTCTCAATAATTTTATGATCATTTTCCATGCACTCACAAGACATGTTCTAAACATTTCGGTATTAGTAGTATTTCCCAGAATTTAGAATACATTCTCCAGGATGATGTTTAACACTTGGTTTACAAGAAGGAAAATTGATTTTCTTACCTCTAAATTTCTTTGACATATTCTTCCTCAAATCCTACCTACCCAATTGCTTCTTATTATTTTCATCACATGGCACATTCATGTCAAAAAACTCAATCTAAATTTTTTTAGCATAATTAATAAGGTTCTCATTGCTTTTAAACTCTCATGAAGCCAAAGCTCTTTGTAAAAAAGGATTCAAACCAAATTAAAATATATTAATTTTACTATCAAAGTCCCGGGTAATATATGGTACGTACATGGCCAGCATTATAAAATTAGCTTCATATGATTCCATAGATTCATAATATTTCTTCTTCAGTTCCATGAATTTTTTCTCCATTATAAGTTGAATAGTTTTAAAAAACTTTTTCCAGAAAATGACTCTTAAACTCTTCCCATTACAGAATATCAAGATAATCTATTTTTCTCATATTCTTTACCAGATACCACAATTTATAGGATTCACCATCAAAACAATAAATTTCTAGTATTAACTATTGATTCTCCAAACATCCCATGACATCAAAAATATTTTCTAGATCAATGATACATTCTTCAGTTATCACTGGATTTGTTGTTCCACAGAATGGTGGATGAAGTTTCCACATACAATTCTCTAGAAATGACATATTTCTTCATGGAATATCTGGTTTCTCTCTAGTATGTAAACCACTATTGTTTATCACCTGAGTCAAATGACCCATTGCTGTCATAAATTGCCTTGTTCTGATTCCCACCATTTCAGGCTGTAAATTTGGACATATATTATCATCTTGGTGTCTTCCTACTTCATCATCTCTATTTCTTCTATAGAAAACCATTCTGAACAGACGTATCTTAAAGAAATAAACATGTTAATCTGTAAATACTTTATCATTTTAAATTAACCATAAATTAAAAATCATTTATGGTATTCTATTAAAATCATTATTACACCTAATTTTATCTAAACCATCATATGATACCAACTATAAGGATCCATCTAGAAAACTTTATATAATCTTGAATTTAATAAAAGAACATACATTATTTCACATTGAAGATCATTTTAGGTTTATAGTTTTATGGAATTAAGACATAAAACATATATAACATCCCACATATATACAGAGTGGATAACACTAAAAAAATATCCATTTATTCCAAAATATAAATATTTTTGAATAAAACATGATTTCATTAACAAATATTCATAATATTAAACATTACTTCCTTGTTTCTCTTACACATACTTATAACCTGTGATAATCAGTTAGAAACATTGGATGAACACAAAAAAAATATTAAGGGATATAAAGAGAGAAATTGATAGTCAAGTGATAACATAAAAACCATTAAAACCCGTTTCATAAAAACTCATCAGCATGAATAAAATCATCATGTAGATTTGATGGTACATATTTACCATATAAATCTTACAATCACCCTTTCACATAAAATAACCATTTGGTAAACTTCAATATCTGGAGTACCAAATGCATTGGAGAGCTATAATGGGGATCACCCATCATATATTGAGCTATAGTGGGATCAACCCAGCATATATTGAGTTATAATGTGGCTCAACCCATAATATCTGGAGCTGTAATGGGATCAACCCAACATAACTATTTCCAAGGAACATATCTTGAAAAAACACATGATAAATCATTTAATCCATTGAGAAAAACACAAAAGGAATATCCCTTACAAAAATAATAGATTAAGATTAATAATTAAAAGAATGAAAATAATATGTGTATACACTATAAATACAAAAAATAAAGAATAATGTAAACAATAATTCATCATATTAGTAATCCTAATACCACATAATGAATTAAGTAGAAGGTTAACCCAGAGAAAGGAAATTTATTTAAAAATTCTCCTACCTCGAGTTTGTCTTAATTCAAATGTTATTAAACCTCCTGTATAATGGTTAAAAGACTGTTATTAATATTTTATAGAAGAATAATAATTTTTATAACACATTATATGATAATTTTATAACTCCATTACAAAAATTTATTATTAATATTTTCATATTTACATTGTTTCAGATGCCTTATTTACAATGTTTATACGGTTGGTTCATAATGGATATTCTTATCGAATGGAAGTGAACTACACAAGTAAAATGATATGATAGTAATATATTTATATAATTTTAAATTGTAAATTAATCATTTTTATCATATATTATGATGACTCATTAGATAAATCATTAATGATGTTTAGATCATTTTGGTTGTTCTTTGATAATATCTTACTTGTTTCATCATATACCTTTATGATTATGATTATATGTTAATTATAGACATAATAGAGGTTATACCATAAAATTTACAATTTTTTCAACCATTAAATACTTTTAAAACCTTGTTTGAATAATTTAATTTAAATTGAATACACATCCTTAAGGATGTCGTTAAATCGACAAATTAGGGATGATGTTTTTATTTTTAGAATAAGAGGGAGAGGGGAAAGATTATGATGATATATTGTACCATAAACATGATAAAAATACATACTATATATAATAACGGACCATTAATTCCTATTGGATAAGGTTAGGTGAAGATATTATAATAATATAAAAGGATTGAAATGAGAAAAATAACAAAATGAAATATGATTTTTACCTCTTGATCTCTTCTCATTGAGATCCTCTTTAAGGCCTTTTGTATTTCCCTTTTTGTGAGACAAGTAGGACTTGGAAGTGGGGAAGATACTAGTGAAGATTATTGGGTATAATGTTTATAATTACCAATGCTTTATAGGTGTGAGAGGAAGAGGGGGTGAGGGTGGTATTTATAGTGGAGAAGAGGAGGTGTGTTACATTATTTTAATCACTGGTTTAATATTTTTTCTCACGACATTGAATAGTTTTGATTCATGTGACCCAAAACAGTAATAATTGTATTTTATTTCGATCTAATGGTTCTTAAATTATCTATGATGATTGGAATATTGTATTTGACATATAATGTATACATACATTAAATTATAGTATTTTACTATTCATTTGGAAATCAAGTATTTCAGAAATATCCAAAAAAATTAACCCCACCCATTTTTTGATGTGTATAAATCAAAAATGAACTCCACATTCTCAAATAAAATTTCTCAATATGATTAATTTAATATTCAATTCAAATAGTAATTTATTTTAAAAAATAACAATTTTAGAAATATAAGTTATTTTATAACACCCAGAAAAATTAATCAATGTCTCATAAAGTTATCTTATAATCATAAGGCAATAAAATAATAAATTATTATAATATTTAATAAAAAATATCATTTAAATTATTTAATAAATCATGAAATTTTAATTAAATATTTATTACTTACCAAAATAACAACCCTTATATAATGATCATATTATCACTTTTAAGATGGCATTTTATTGTACATTCATTGGCGATGTTACTATTTTTTTGGAAATATTTCTATATATAAGGGTCAGATGACTATTAATAAGTGTAACATTTCTATTCATAATGGTATGATATTCTTCACTAAAAATTATGTTTGTTCTATCAGGCCCCAAATAACTTACTGATCTCAATAATGTATGTTTTTTTTCAAAATTAAAAACATATAAGTGGAAAAATTATGTTTAATGGCTAGAATATAACTGCCTCCTAGAAATAAAGTTTTGTTTTATAGAAACATAGTGTTTCATACATTTAATTAAATTTATTTGTAAATCATTGCGGTGTTACATTCTCCTCACCTTCTTGAAATTGCACCCTCACAAATTTTATTTACTTAATAAAAATTTATGATACTATTCCCTAGTAGCATTTTCATATTCACATGTTGCTTCTTCAACCGTGCGATTCTCAAAAAACCATTACCTAGTAAATTATCTTATTCCATAATACTTTATCTCTTTGATCAAGAATCTAAATAGGTATCTCTTAATAAGAAATGTTCTCTTCCATTTGAACTATTTTCTGGCTCAAAACATTAGATGAATATGAAACATACATTCTCAACATCAAAACAAGAAAAAAACTATCTACATGAGATAAAATCGGAGGAAAATCTACTCAGTAGGTTACTGGTCCAATTTTCTCTAAGATTTTATAAGGACTAATGAACCATGGAGAAAGATTTCCTTTTTTACCAAAATGAATAACAATTTTATAAGGAGATTTTTTAAGGAAAACATGATCACTAACCTCAAATTAATGGTCATTCCTCCTATTATCTGCAAAAATTTTAATCCTGCTCTAAGATATCCTCATGTGTTTGTAGATAATCTTCACTTTCTCATCCATCTCCTCTACTAATTCTGGTCTCATCAGCTTCCTTTCCCCAACTTCATCTTAAATTGATAGACTTTTGCACCACTTTCCAAAAAATGGATTAAAAGGTTCTATCAGTCCACTTGAATGAAAACCATTTTTGTAAGAAAAATCAAAAAAACTAATATTTTTATCCCAAATTCATTGGTAGTCCATTGAACAAGCTTTAATAATATCCTCCAAATATTTAATTGTTTTCTCGGTATGTCCATCCGATAGAGGATGAAAAGTAGTGCTGAAATTTAATTTTCTTCCCAACGACTTATTAAGGCCTTTCTAAATGTTATAAGTGAACATCGAATCATGATATGATATAATAGAGAGTGGAACACCATGTAACCTAAAAATTAATTTGAGTTACAATCAGGAAGTATGATCTAAATAAATTGTATCTCTAATAGGAAGGAAATGTGCAGATTTGGTCAGTAGGTCACCAATAACCCATATTTCATTGTTACCTCAAGATATCATCGATAGTCCCACAAAAAATTACATGGATATATTTTTCCATTTCCACATTGGCACTAGTAATGGTTGAATCATCCCCTTTGGTATTTTTTCTCTTCTTTAACCTATTGACAAGTTAAACATTTCAGGGTAAAATCAGAAATATCTTTTTTCATTCCATCCAACCAGTAAAACACTCAAAGACCTCTATAAATCTTTGTGCTACTAGGATGAACTGAAAATAGAGAATTGTGAGCACATAATAATTCATTCATCAACTAAGAATCACAAGGAACACATAATCTTTTCCTAAACCTGAAAACACAATCCTTATCAATATAAAATTCTAGAAACATACCCATTTTAACCAATTTTATCTTTTTCTATAACTCTCCATATTCTATATGCACTAGCATAATTCTGTTTGATGGAGAATACTACACTAAAACCTAAAACAAAAAAGAGGAATTTCCTACACCAAAAAATTCCAGGAAAAATTTTATCAAATAATTTACCAAAGGATCATGTTCTAAAAATATGAAGGTTATTGTTTCATTACATTTCTATATATTTTCATTATCCACTCAGTTTTATTTTCTAGGATAGTAATGAATCATAAAATCATAATCCTAGATTAGTTACAACAATATTTTATGTCTCGTGATTAATTCCTCATGTGTAAATATATACTTCAAACTTTTATAATCAGTATATATTTCACATTCTACTCCATACAAATGATGCCTCCCAATGATTAATGAAAAAATAATAGTAGCTAATTTAAAATCATTTGTCGTTTAATTTAACCCATGAGGTTTCAACTAACATCAAGAATAAGCAATTACCTGATCATTCTGCATCATATCATGACCATGCCCCTTCAAATAAGCCTCATTATAGATGATAAATCACCACTTCTAGAATGTAGGCTTAGAACTAGAGAAATCACCAATATTATTTTCAATCTAAAAATAATCATGACATTATTTTTTCTAGATGAATTTATGTCCTTTTAGAGTTAGCATATTCAGTGGCCTAGATAACCATGAAGAATTTTCAACAAACCTCTAGTAATTGCCAGCCAAACCAAGAAAACTAGAAATCCCATTTATATTTTTGGGTCTTGGATATTCTTAAAAATAATTGTTCTAGTAGGATCAATAGTTATCCCCTATGTAGAAACAATGTGACCAAGGAAATAAATAGGTTGTAATAAAAATATATACTTGTGAGTTTTTCATATAATTTCTTTTCTTTCTCGGTTTTCAGAACAACCCTTAGATGGTTTTCAGGCTCATCTTTAAATTTATAATATACTAAAATTTTATCAAAAAAAGAACCAAAATGGTATCCATGAACTCATGAAATATTTTATTTATATGATCCATGAATATAGAGGGTTAATTAGTTGACCCAAATAGAATAACTACAAACTCATAATGCCCATATCTAGTATGAAATGTAGTATTCAAGATTTTTGCATCCTTTACATTCAACTGATGGTACCCAGAACATAGGTCATCCTTTGAAAAATATTTTTCTCCCTAGAGATGATCAAACAAATAATCAATATGGGGAAAAGGATATTTTTTTAAAAAGTGATATTATTCAAAGATATGTAATCAATGAAAATTCTCATTGAACCATCTTTCTTTTTAACAAACAAGGTAGATGCATCCCATGGTAAAGCATTGGGTATGATAATAACTTTATATAATAATTCTTATAGATTCTCTTCCAAATCATAATGTTCCAGTTTAGCAATTTGATATGGGTTTTTATAAAATTTATTAGCATCAGGAATTAAGTCCAAATTAATCTCAACATATTAATCATGAATAACACTTGGAAAATCAGTAGGAAATACATCAAGATACTCATTTACCACTTCTACATCATAAATCATAATGGTTCCCATATTTTCAGAAATGTTTGTAAGATAAAATTCATTTCTATCTTTTAATAGTTTATTATCATCCTGATATGTAATCAATGATATAGGTTCATTATTGTATACAAACTAAAATTGTTTCTAAATAACAACTTCTTTTTCTCAGTAATATAACTAAGAATGATAAAAAGAAATCCAACACATACCCAAAATAACATCAAACTCTACTAGAGGAAATATAATATAGTTTGCAGGTAAACTCTTTCTACAGAAAAAGATAGGTAAAGTCTTAAAATTTATTTTTTTAAATAAATATTTCCTCCCTATGTTATTACCATGAGTTCTGGGTTAATTTCTTGAGGTGTAATATCAAATTTAGTAGAAAATTTCTCAAAAAATAAATCAATCTGTTGACCCTAAATTAAACAACACATTTGATGAATTTGTAAAAACATGAAATATACCTGATGCCACCTAATTTTTTGACTCAACATATAATGAAGAGGTGGAATAAGATTTTTCCACACTGTTCTGATTGTAATCCATTTGATTCCCTACCGTATTGACTATCTTAAGACACAGATTAGAAAAACTAGTTGAGTACATATAGTTAAAGCATCTTATGATCATCTACTCTTTAATTTTAAGATCAATTTCCTTAGACTCACAAGACATGCTCCCAAACATCCCATATTGGTATTATTTCCTGGAATTTACAAGATATTATGTAGGATTATTTTTATTATGATTTTCATAAGAAGGGAAATTGATTTTATTACATCTATATTAATTTGATAAATTTTTCCCCAAATCCTGCCAACCTGACCCCTTCATTTTCTTTTCATCATGTGGAATATTTGTGTCAAAAAACTCCATCTCAAATTTCTTTTGGAACAACAAAAATGTTTCTCATAGATTTTATACTCTCACGAATCCAAATGTCTTCATAAAATTTCAATCAAACTAGATTAAAATCTATTAATTTTACTTTCAATTTAATTAGTAATATCTGGTATGTACCTAGATAATCTAGTAAAATTGGCTTCAAATGATGCCTTAGAATAATCATCTTTCTACTTCAGTTCCAAGAATTGTTTCTCCATTCGGAGTCAAATAGTTTTAGGAAAATCTATTTCTTAAAAAAATACTATTAACCTCATCCCATTCCAAACTATAAAGATCATCTATTTCACTTGTTTTCTATTCTAGGGACTACCATTGATCATCTCCACATTCAAAACGATAAATTTATAGTATTAAATATTGAAGTTCCGAACATCCCATGACATCAAATATATTTTCTAGAGGATTCATTCATTTATCAAATATCATTGGATTTGTGGTTACACTAAATTTTGGTGGACATTGCCTCATAAAATTCTCCGTAAAATACATGTTTCTTCGTGGTAGATCGGGTTCCTCTCTAGCATGGATACCACCACCATTTATCTCTTGATTCAACTAAGCCATTATTATCACAAATCTCTCAGTTCAGATTCCCACCATTCGAGGCCACATATTTTGAAATATATCATTATCTTCGTTCCTTGCTGCTTCTGAATCCCAATTTCTTCTTCATAAAACCATTTTTAATATAAATATATTTGATGAAGAAACATGGTAATTTTTAATTACTACATAATTTTAAATTAACTATAAATTAAAAATGATTTATGGTATTATATTAACATAATCCTAACCCCGGAAGTTATCTAATCCATCCCTTGATACCAATTATAAGGATCCAACCTTAAAACATTACATAATCATGAATTTTTGTCGAGAACAAAATTTATTTCCTATTGAGGATCACTTCAATTTTTTTTTGTTATATAATTAGGACATAAAATATATATAACATCCCACACATAGACAGAGTGGATAGCACAAAAATAGTATCAATTTCATCCAAAATAAAAAAGTTTATAAATAAAACATTATTTCTTTGAAAAATCATCATTACATTTAACTGGACTTCCTTCTTTATCTTACATGTCCTTATAACCTGTGAAAATCATTTAAAAACTTAGGATTGGCACAAAAATATCAGTAAAGGATATAAAGAATGAAATCATTAGTCAAGTGATAACAAAAAAAAACCAATTAAACCCATTTCATAAAACCAAGGTAGAATGAATAGAAACATCATGTTTTTTTCTTAGTTAAAATTTACCATATCACTCTTATAATCACCATTACACATGGCATATAATGTCGGTCAACTTCCATCCCTCTAGAACATAATTCATTGGAGAGCTATAATGGGATCAAACCACTATATCATGTGCTATAATGGGTCTTAACCCATCATATCTTGATATATAATGGACTCAACCCAACATAACTATATAAAAGGAACATATTATGAAAAAAACAGTTAGTTAATCTTTTAAACCCTTGAGAAAAACACAAAAGGAATGACAATTAAAAGTAAAAGATAATTGGGGTAAGAATTAATTAATAGAATGGAATGAATATGTGTATACAATATAAATACACAAAATACATCATTATATAAACAAAAGTTATCATTCGAATAATCTTAATACCACATAATGAATGAAGTATAAGGTTAACAAAAAAAATGGATATTGGGTAAAAAATTCCCTTACCTCGAGTTAGTCTCACATAAAACATGATTAAATCTCCGATATAATTGTTAAAAGAGTGTTATTAATATTTTATAGATGAAAAAAAATTTATAACACCTTATATAATGATATTAAAACATCATTCCACACATTTATTAATAATATTTTTTTATTTACATTGTTTCGGTTGCATTATTTACATTTTTTGTATGGTCGGTTCGTAACAGATTTTCTTGTAGAATGGAAGTGAAAATCCAAAAGTGAAATGATATGTTATTAATATGATTTAAAAATATTAAATTACACCATTAATCATTTTTTATCATATATGATAACGAGTCATTAGATTAAAAATTAATCATGTTAAGATCATTTTGGTGGTTCTTCGATAATCATGAACTTGTTTCATCATATAAAATTTTTATTATACATGTAAGATAATTATAGAAATTAAGAGAGGTCATATAATAAAAAATAAATTTTTTTGAATCCATTAATTTTTTTTACAACCATATTTGATTTATGTAAATGAAATTGAAGGCACATCATCCATGATGTCGGTAAATTGACATATCAAAAATGGTGTTTTTATTTTTAGAATAAGAGGGATAAGAGGAGGAGTATGATGATGAATTTTTTCATAAACATGATAAAAATATAAAATATATATAATATTTCAGATTTCATTCCTCTTAGATAATGGTAGGTGAAGAGTGTATAAGAAAAGAAAATAATTGAAAATAATACACAATAAATTAAAATACGATTTTGACCTCTTGATCGCTTCTCCATGAGATCCTCCGTAAGGCCTTTGGTATTGGCCGTTTTGTTATACTATAAGGTCTTGGACGTGGGGAGGAGTCTTTGGAAGAATATTGGGCATAATTTAGCCAATTTTCAATGCTTTATGGGTGTAATAGGGAGAGGGGGTGAGGGTGGTATGTATTGTGGAGGAGAGGAGGGGTGTTCTATTAGTTTAATCATTAGTTTAATATTTTAGCTCCAGAATATAAATGATTTTGATTAATGTGAACCAATTATGTAAATAGATAATTTTAGCTTGAAAACTGGGTACTTACATCATCTATGATTCTATGAATATTGCGTTTAACATATAATATATATAGGATAAATTATCATATTTCACTATTCACAACAAATTCATGTATTTCAGAAAAATCCCAAAGATACACCACTAACAATTTTTCAAGGTTTAGAGTTCCAAAATAAACACCTTTTTATACAAATAATTTTATAAATATGAGTAATTTAATTTTTAATTAAATTAATAATTTATTTTAAAAAATAACAATTTTAAAACTATAACTGATTTTATAATACCTAGAAAAATTAATCAAGGTCTCATTAAGTTATATTTTAACCATAAGATCATAAAATAATAATTTATTATTGAATTTAAGGAAAATAAAATTTAAGTTAAATTATTTAATTAATCATAATATTGTTATTAAATATTGATGACTTATAAAAATACCATCACATATAATGATCACATTGTCACTTATAAGATACCTTTTTTATTGTACATTCATTAGCAGGGTTACTATTTTTATAGCCATTGTACTATTCATAATGGTCATATTAATATTCATATGGATAAAATTACTATTCATAATGGTATGTTAATATTAATAAATATTAAATTGGATATATCAAACTACAAATCACTTACTGATCGCAACAATGCATGTCCGTTTTTAAAAATTCAACACATAAGGGGAAAATTACTTTTTAATGGGTAGAGTAAAATACTATCCTTAAAAAAAGTGTTGTTTCATAGAGACTTAGTGTTTCACGCATTTCATTAATGTTATTTGTAAATCATTGGGGTGTTACATTGTCCCCCCATCTGTAAATGTCATCCTCACAATTTTTATTTACTTATTAAACAAGTGATTTTACTTTTCCCTCATAGAATTTTCAGGTCCCCATGTTACTTATTAGACCAAGTGGTTTATCCACAAAACCTTTACCTAGTGGATTACCTTATTCTCTAACAGTTTCTCTATATAATCAAGAATCTGAATAACTATCTCTTTATAATAATGTTTCTCTTCCAATTGAACTACTTTTGAGCTCAAAACATGTGACGAATCTGGAACATACTTTCTCAACATCGAAACATGAAAAACATTGTGTAACTGAGATTAACACAGTAGGTGAATGGCCTGACATTCATCAATATTTCATATGGTCCATTAAGCGTGAAATTATTTTCCATTTTTTCCAAATGGAATAACACTTTTACTAGGAGATATTTTAAGGAAAACATGATCACTTACCCAAATGAAATATCTTTCCGCCTGTTATATGCAGAACATTTTTTGTCTTCTCATAGAGGACCCCATGTGCTGTTTTACCATATTCACTTTCTCATTCTCTTTCTCTACTAATTATGGTTCCATAAGCTTCCTTTCTCGGACTTCATCCCAAAATGTTGGAGTTCAACACCTCATTCTATATAATAACCCAAAAGGTGCTATTTGTACACTTGAATGAAAACTTTTATTATAATAAAATACAACTAAAGAAAGATATTGATCTGAACATCCATGGTAGTTTATTGAAAAAGCTCAAATCATATCCTACAAAGTCTAAATTACTCTCTTGGTCTATCAATCAGATTGAGGATAAAAAAAGTGGTGAAATTTAATTATATGCCCAAAGACTTTTGAAGGCCATTCCAAAAGATTGAATTAAACCTGTGATCACAATCTGATAAATTGAGAGTCACTCCTTGTAACCTAAAAATATATTTATGGTACATTCAAGAAACTATATCTAAAGATAGATTATCTCAAATAGGATGAAAATGTATAGATTTATTCAATCGATAAACAATAACCCAAATTTCATTGTTACCTCGAGATGTCTTTGTTAGTCCTACAACGAAGTCCATAGATATATTTTTCTATTTCCACTCTAGTACTGATAAAAGTTAAAGCATCCCCTTCGATAACATGCCCTCTTATTTAACATATGGACATGTTAAAAATTTCATGTCAAAATTAGATATATATATTTGTCATTCCATCCCCCCAGTAAAACTTTCGATGATCTTTGCACATATTTATACTGCTAAGATAAACTCGAAATGGAGAACCGTGAGCTTCACATAACAATTCTTTATTTAACTGAGAATCACAAGGAACACATAATCTCTTCTCAACCATAAAAAAATCCTTTTAAAGGTTAAATTCTATAAACTTACCCATTTTAACAAATTTGAAATTATTTAGTAACTCACCGTCTTCTTTATGAAGTTGCTTAATTCTATCTAATAGAGATGATTGTATTGAAACCTAATACAATATAGAGAAATTTCTTACACCAGTAACTTCTAGGACAAATTTTATCAAATTATTCACGAAAGGACCATGTTCTGAACGAATCATGGTTAATGTCAAATTACATTTTCTACTCAATGCATCAGGCACTATGTTTTTTTTTCAAGATGCTAATGAATCATGCAATCAAAATCCTTGATTATTTCCAGTGATATTTTCTATCTAATGTTTAATTTTTTTGAGTAAATATATACTTAAAGATTTTATTTCCAGTATATATTTTACATTTTACTCCATATAGATGATGCCTCAAAGTTTTTTATTCAAAAACAATAGCAGTTAATTCCAAATCTTATATAGGGAAATTTAACTCATAAGGGTTCTGATGATGTGAAGTATAAGAAATTACATGATCATTCTGCATTATAACACAACCTAGTCCCATCCCAGAAGCATAAATGTAGATGAAAAACTCACAAATTCTAGAAGGTAGGGTCAGAATTGGATTATTCACCAATATTATTTTCACTTCCTGAAATTAATCATCCCATTCATTTTTCCATATGAATTTAAATTTTTTTACAGTTAACATAGTCGGTGAGCTAGATAACTATGAAATTTTTTCAACAAACATCTTGTAATATCCATCCAAACCAAGAAAAATAGGAATCTTATTTAAATTTGTGGGTATTTTTAATTATTCAACAACTTCTTTTATGAGGATCAGTAGTTATGAAATCATTAGAAAAAATGTGACCATGGAATGAAATCTTTTGAAACCAAAATTCACACTTTCTGAATTTTCAATACAATTTCATTTCTTTCATGGTTTCTAAAAAAACCCTTAGATGATTTTTTTCTCCTCTTTACTTTTAGAATATACACAAATTTAATTAATAAACATGACAAAAAACTTATCCAAACACTCATAAAGTATTCTATTCATAACATTTATAAATACAGTGGATGTATTAGTTAACCCAAATAGGATAACAAAAAATTTATAATGCCATTATCTAGTTCAGAAAACATGTTTCATGAATTCTAAATCCTTTAGTTTCAATTGATGGAACTCAGACCATAGGTCAACATTTGAAAAATATTTTTCTTCTTGGAGATGATAGAAAAAACATCAATATGAGGAAAATGATACTTTTTTTAATAGTGATGTTATTCAAGGATATATAATCAATGAAAAGTCTCGTTTAATCATCTTTTTTTTCATAAACAAGTCAGAAGCAACACATGTTGAATTTCAAGGTCATATGAACCCTTTATATAATAATTCTTTATGCTACTTTTTCAACTCTAAAAGTTCAATTTGATAGACTCGATAGGGGGTCCAGAATTGGGCTTTGCATCATGAACTAAGTCAATAGAAAACTCAACCACATGATGATGAATAACATTATGAAAATCATTTATAAACACATCTAGATACTCATTTACCACTGGCCCATCATAAACCTAATTATTCCCATTTTTTCACCCATATGGGTATGATAACATTCATTTCCTTCTTTTAACAGTTTCTTAGATTTCTCATATGTTATCAATGGTATTGATTCATACTTTTTTATAAAAACAGAAATAATTTCTGAAAAAAAATCACTTTTCCTCTACAATATTTCTTAGCATGACAAAAAGAAATACAACCCATACCGAAAATAACAATAAAATCTACTAGAGTCAATACAACAAGGTTTCTAGGTAAATTATTATAATTTATTTTTTCCTTAATATTACCTCTAGGAATTCTTACCATGAGTGTGGGGTTCATTTAATGAGGTGGAAATAATAGTTTAATAGAAAATTTATAAAAAATGAAGGATTATGTAGTCCCTGAACAAAAAAATACATTTTTAAAATCAATTAAAATAAGATATTTACCTAATACAGTAGAATTGTTCGAGTAAAAATCTATTGAAGATGTTAGAAAGGAATTTTCCACATGTTTCTACTTCCAATTCGACTGATTCCCTGTCTATGTGACTAGCCCCAGACACACATTATAAAAATGAAGCAATTCTTTATAGTTAATGCATCATACCATCTACTTCTCATTAATTTTATGATCATTTTCCGTGAACTCATGAGACATGTTCCCAAAAATTCCACATCAGTATCATTTCATAGAATTAAAAATCCATTCTCTAGGATTCATTTTACCACACTTTTCACAAAAAGGGAAATTGATTTTATTACTTGCAAATTTCATTGATGAATTCTTCCTCAAATCCTTCCAAACTAACCACTTCTTATTCCTGCCATCACATGGCACATTCATCTCAGAAAATTCCATCTCAACTTTATCATCCTAATGAACATATTTCTCATAGATTTTGAAACTCTAATGAAGAAAAATCTCTTGGTAAAAATTTATCTAACCCAAATTAATATATTTAAAATTCACAATAAATATCCTAAGTAAAATTTGATACATATATAGATAGTATTGTAAAATTGGATTCATATACTACCATAGAATCATCTTATTTCTACTTAAGTTCGAATTATTGTTTCTCCATTCTGAGTTGAATAGTTTTAAGAGAATATTTTTGTAGAAAAAATATTCTTAAACTAATCCCATTATAGACATTTCAGACCATCTCTTTCTCTCGTATTTTTAACTAGATACCACCATTAATTAGCTTCACCTTCAAAATTATGAATGTCTTGTATTACCTTTTTACATGTCTAACATCCTATAACATCAAATATATTTCTAGAGCATTGGTAAATTCATCGTCTATAATTGGATCTATGGTTCCACTAAAAGGTGGTGGATGTTGCCTCATAAAATGATAAATAAAAGACTTATTTATTCATGGTAGATCAGTTTCCTCTCAATCATGGATACCACCACCATTTTTTCCTAAGTAAATTGATCCGTTACTGTTATAAACTAATATTTTCTGATTCCCACCATTCCAGGATCCAGATTTAGATAGATGTTAGCCACTTGGTTCCTTACTACTTCAAATTTCCCCTTTTTTATACGAAAAACCATTCAAAATATGCATAACATAGAAGAAGAAACATGGTAATATTTAAATGATATATAATTTTAAATTAACTATAATATACAAATAATTTATGGTATTCTATTATCATCGTCCTAACCCATAAAGTTATCTAAACAATCCTTTAATACAAACTATATGGAGTCAACCATAAAAAATTATATAATATTGAGTTTTAGTTCAGAACATAAATTATTTCACATTGAGTATCTTTTCAGGTTTAGAGTTTTAGATAATTAGTACATAGAATATTTATAACATCCCACATTTATACAGAATAGCTAACACTAAAATAGTTACCATTTCATCCCAAATAAGTAAATTTTTAAATAAAGCATGATTTATTTGACAAATATTCAAAACATTTAACTTTACATCCTTCTTTATCTTTCGCATGCTTATAACTTGTAGAAAACATTTAAATACATGGGATAAACACAAAATTATTCATAAGGGATATTAATAATTAAATTGTTAGTCAAGTGATAACATAAAAACCAATAAAACCATTTTTATAAAAACTCATTATAAACCATAGAATAATCATGTATTTTCCTTGGGATATATTTACCATATCACTCTACCAATCACCCTTACAAATGAAATAACCATTCAGTCCACTTCTATCTTGGGAGTACCCAATTCATTGGAGAGCTATAATGGGGCTTACCCATCATATCTTCAGAAATAATTTGTCCAACCCAAAATTTAGTGAGATATAATGTGGATTAAACCATAATACGATGAGCTATAATGGGGCCAACCAAACATGAAAATATCCACAGAACATATCACGACTAAAATACGTGATAAATCATTTAAAACATTAA
The DNA here is from genome assembly GCA_963277665.1 of Viscum album. NCBI lineage: Eukaryota > Viridiplantae > Streptophyta > Magnoliopsida > Santalales > Viscaceae > Viscum > Viscum album. Next base: position 405,561,828 of record OY728142.1, read on the forward strand.
GCAAAACACACACAAAAAAGTCCCTACCAAATATAATATAATTTGGGTAAGAGTTAATAGAATGGAAGGTATATGATTATACATTACAAATCTACACAAAAAAATATAATATAAAGAAAAATCACCAAATAAATAATATTAATACCTCATAATGAAAGAAGTAGATGGTTAACCCAAAGAATGGAAATTGGGTTAAGAATTCCATTACATCGAGTTCGTCTTACTTCCAATAAGATTAAACCTCATATATAATGGTTAAAATAATGTTATTAATAATTTTAAATATAATAATTATTTTTATAGAACTTTATAAGATAACTTTGTAACATCCTTCTACCCATTTATTAATAATATTTTATTATTTAAATGGTTTGGGTGCGTTATTATCATGGTCTCTCTGGACAGTTCATAATAGATTTCTATATCGAATGGGAGAGAAACTCCAGAAGTGAAATAAGATGTCATTAATAAGTTTCCAAATTATTAAATTATTCCATTAATCATTTTTTAATCAAATTTAATGACGAATCATTAGATAAAACACTATTGATGTTTTGATAATTTTGGCGGTTCTTCGATAATCATGGACTTTTTTCATTATATACCTTTAATATTATACGTATAAGTTAATTAAAGAACATAAGAGAGGGAGTATAAAACAATTTATAATATATTTCAACCATTATAATGTTTTTAAAAACATATTTTAAGGAAGTAAAATAAATTGAATACACGTCGTCCTCGATGTTAGTAAATCAACACATCAAGTACGATGTTTTTATATTTAGAATAAGATAGAGAGGATAAGGAGTATGATGATGAATTGTTCCATAAACATGATAATAATACATAATATATATAATAATTTACCTTTAACTCCTTTTTAATAAGGGTAGGTGAAGAGAGTATAAGAAAAGAAAATAATTGAAAAGAAAACACAAGAAAATGAAAGAGGATTTCTACCTCATAATATTTTCTCCTTGATATCCTCCTTAATATATTTGGTATTGGACTTTTGGTGAGACCAGTAGGTATTGAACATGGGGAAGATCCTTGGGAAGAATATTGGGTAGTTTTTATCCTATTCTCAATGCTTTATAGTTGTGAGAGGAAGAGGGGTTGAGGGTGGTATTTATATTGGAGGAGAGGAGGGGGTTTACGTTATTTTAATCATTATTTTAATATTTTTTCTCAAGACTACAAATATTTATGATTCATGTGACCCAAAAAAGATTAGAGATAATATGAGTTCTAAATATGGGTTCTTACATCATACATGATTCTATGAATAGTGTATTTGACATATATTGTATATATATGGTAATTTAATGTATTTCACTGTTCACAAAAAAAATTCAGGTATTTCAGAAAAATCCCAAAAATTTAACCCAACCATTTTTGGACATGTAGAATTTAAAATTCAAATCCATTTTTTCAAAATAAGTTTCTATATATGAGTAATTTGACAAATAATTAAAATACTAATTTATTTCAAAAAATAATTTTGTTTAAAAATATAACTGATTTTATAACTCCTGGAAAAATTATTTTAGGAATCATTAAGTTATATTATTAACATAAGACAATAAAAAAATAATTTATGATTAAATTTTATAAAAATACATTTTCATTTATATTATTTAATTAATCATGAAAGTTTAATTATATATTTAAAACATAGAAAAATACAAACACTTATATAATGATTCTATTGTAACTTATAGGATGAATTTTTCTTATAAATTCATTGGTGATGTTACTATTTATTTTTTCTATATTATTGTTCATAAGGTTCATATTACTTTTCATAAGGGTAACATTACTATTTCTAAGGGTATATTACAATTCACTAAATTTTTAGTTAGTTCTATCAGACTCCAAATAACTTACTAATCAAAACCATGTACATCTATTTTTTAAAATTCAAAAAACTGAAGAGGAAATATTTTTTTAATATAAAGACTATAACTATCTCCTTAAAAAGAGTTTTTTCATAGATACATATTGTTTTATACATTTTATTTAATTTATATCTAAATCCTTGGGATGTAATAGTAAGAGATTTTGGAAGCTCGTTTTTGTTTATTGATTTTTGATCATTCCCTTGAACATACTTCATATAATGTTGTGTATATTATTACCTTAGATTAAATTATGTGTTATTTTTTCATTATCTTTTAGGGATATAAATTCCTACTATATAAACCATTTGAAAAATATTTCACACTTTTTGGGTTATGTTTCTTGAAACTATCCACGTTATTTATCAAGACATCTTAGGTACATGTTATTCCAGTATTGACTTTCCTATATTCTCATTTCCCAATATTGTATGAACATAAAATTTAAAATATTTCAATTTGAATGGAGTTCAATTATAAATAATGTTATTCTATTTACATTTACGAAATGTATTGGAAATCCATATATTGTTATTCCAATACAAATGATTATTGAAAATTTGAGTCTGCATTGTTTGATAATCCACCTTCATTCTCTAGATGGGTCATGATCATGTAACACCTTTTATTGACAAGGGAAAAATTAATGGGGTACCATATATTTTTATTCCAATATAGATTATTTTTTTTCATCTTGATTATGTATTTTTTACCATCTGACTTATTTATTAGGATGTGTTATTCTTGTGTTTTCTCTTTAATAATATAGGAAAAGTATTATCATTTTTTAATATTATTTTTTGGTAACATATTTTGATAATATATTGATATATTTTATTCTTAATTAAATATATAGATATGTTTTTATTCATCCAAATGTTCCATAAGGAATGGTATGAGGGGTTTTTGTGAATTTTATAGTGAATTAATTAGAATAAATCAGGAGATGGGTATGGACTAGAATTATATAACCCCTCAATGAATTAATGGTTATAATGAGACAAAATCGGTTCTCATATATTTTGCATTACTACCCAATTTAGTCAGACATCTTGACTACAATCTCGATGACAAGTAAATATCTTATCTTGAGGACTTAGCAATATGTTTTTTCCTGTCAAACATTACACATTCCATTAGTATGAGATTTGTAATTTTGATATGAATGTTTTATTTATTTTCTTGTATTTATAATTCTATCTGCTTTAATTTGATTATGGATATATGTTTTTTACCTATTTCTGACATAATATTTATGTCATGTTAATTCCATGATTTCTTCAGTTGTATATTTTCCTTACTCTGAGTCTGAGATCACATCTATTTATGTTTTTATTTCCTTAGGTAATTAATTAATATAATATAATATAGATGTTTATATGGATTGAACATGAGAATGAATTTATGGTAGATTTTGGCGACTCATTTTTTATTAAGTATTTTCATATCTAATGAAAAATATTATTCTTTGGTACAATGGACATGGGATTAGTTAGTCATTATTTTGAATAAATTATTTAAATCTATAAACCTTAAAAGATCCTTTAGATGTAAGAGATTAAATAGATGTATTTATTTTGTAATTAAGGATTGTATTATCTATTCTTTTATAGCTTCTATAAAAGAGACTATGTAAATTATGTGTTTATTGAACTAGATCAGAGAGTCCAGGTCTAGGGATTCAACATTAGAATCAAAAAAAATGTTTAGATATCTTTAGTGAATTGGATTACAATGGGAAAAATCAATTATTGCAACGGGTTATTTGTGACGGGAATAAATCCTGTCTCAATAAATCCGACTAAAAGCGTATTTGCGACAGGAATACAGGACCCGTCGCAATAGGTACGACGTGGTTTGCACACCAAAACGCGGGAAGCCTATTTGTGACGGTGGCCTTTGTCCTGTCACAAGTACCTGGAGGTGGTAAATACTATTTGTGATGGGACAACTACACGTCGCAAAACACTTTTCTGCAGGTGTTATTGGTAATGGGGCACGTCGCCAATACCGGCGGAGGTAAATAGGCTTTTGCGATGGGAATATGTACCCATCGCTAATGGTATGTCAGCCTACAGGTATATGCGACGGACCCGTCGCAAATACCCTTTTAACCGCCGCCTGTATTTAATGCGAATGAAGGTATTTGCGATGGGGTCGGTCGCAAATACCAGCGACGGTAAATGGAAATTTGCGACGGGGATATCCACCCGTCGCTAATGGTATGTCGACATGCATCTATTTGCGACAGGCCCATCGTAAAAACCCTTTTAACCGCCACCAGTAATTAATGCAGGAAAAGGTATTTGCGACGGTGTACCGTCGCGAATACTCTAATTTGAGACGGGAACCCCTCCCAAATAAGACCGTCGCAAATATTCTACCCTATATATACCCTCATCCGTTTTTTTCTATCATTTAGATCTGTCTTCTTATTCTTCCCTTTCTCTCATTAAATTTTTGTTCTAAATAGAATTTTTTTTATTTTAATTTTTTCTTACGGGAAGAGAAGAGAAGGAGTTAGGAGGTGCAAACTGAGAAGGAGTTGGGAGGTGCAAACTGAGAAGGTATTTATAGTTTTTTTCATTATTGAATTATTTTTAATTGTTAATTTTATTTTTAATTATTGATTTTAATTTTTTAATATAATGTTTATATAGCTGTATAGTATAATTAGATTATTTTGTTTTACCAAATAGTCATTGTCTGGATACGAACAAGTAGAGGCGAATCTGGCACAGATGTACCTAAGAGTGAAAACTCTGACAAGGTGTTTCGAGCTTGACTCGGGGTAACCTGGTACACGACAACGAGCCTTACTGCACTCTTGGTTCGACACTCCCGGAGGATGTTTTGGTAATAATTATAATTAAATATATTAAATTAAAAATAATTAGAAAATGTTATATTTAATTAGGAATAATTATGTGATTATAAAATAATTAATAAATAATTAATTAGGAAACAATTAGAAATAAAATAATTAGGAAACCATTTTTTAATTAAATAATTAGGAAACCATTTTTAAATTAAATAACTAAGAAACAATTAGAAATTAAATAATTAGGAAACAATTATAAATTAAATAATTAGGAAACAAATAAAATAATCAGGAAACAAATAAAATAATTAGGGGACAAATAAAATAACTAGAAAATAAATAAAATAATTAGGAATCAAATAAAATAATTAGGGAACAAATAAAATAATTAGGAAACAAATAAAAATTAAATAACTAGGAAACAAATAGTAATTAAATAATTAGGAAATATTTTGAAAATAAATAGTTAGGAAACAATTAGAAATTAAATAATTAGGAAACAATTAAAATAATTAGGAAAAAATAAAATAATTACGATAATTAGGAAACAAATAAAATAATTATAAAATAAATAAAATAATTTGGAAACAAATAACATAATTAGGATAATTAGGAAACAATTAGGATAATTAAAAAATAATTAGGATAATTAGGAAACAATTAAAAATATTTTGGATAATTAGGAAACAATTAAAAATAATTAGGATAATTAGGAAATAATTAAGAATAATTAGGATAATTAGGAAACAATTAAGAATAATTAGGATAATTAGGAATCAATTAAAACTAATTATGATAATTATGAAGCAATTAAAAATAATTAGGATAATAAGGAAGTAATTAAGAATAATTATGATAATTAACAATTAATAATAATTAGGATAATTAGAAAGAAATTAGGAATAATTGGGATAATTATGAAGCAATTAAGAATAATTAGGATAATTAGGAAGAAATTAAGAATAATTAAGAAACAATTAACAAGCGTGATTGACCAGTCATCTACCTCAATTTTCTTTTCATTTGTGTGTTGCGGCTTGACATGAAACTTCTGCCTCCACATGTAATATTTTTTTACTGTCAAAATTATCAACCTCCTCGCCAGCATAGAGGTTAGGAGGTTTATAATTTTGATAGTAAAAGTAAATACTACATGTGGAGGTAGAAGTTTCATGTCAACCTCAATGAAAAAATGAAAAGAAAATTGAAGTAGATAAGCGGTCAATCATGTTTCTTACAACTATCAATATTTTCAACATGTTTTTCTTTATTCTTAACTTGATCAAATCTTAATGGGTCGCCAATTTTCAGGTCATGCCCAATAAAATGTTTGCGTCAACCATGTCCAATGTAATCTCTTTAATTTTTCTTGCTTGGTTGATCACCTCGCAAGTAGCGTTGCAATAGGACAACCCAAGTCATGTCATTCTCATCTATAAGAAGCATATCACATGACATTTTATATAGACAATTATTTCTTGAAAAATTAAGGGAAAGATACAGAAGATCTATTAATTTTTTAAGGACGAGTGATCTATGTAAAGGGTCATGTGAAATGATTCTTATAGACGATCACGACATTACTAGTGATGTCCTATTGGAACACTACTTGCGAGGTGATCAACCATGTAAGAACAATTATATAGTTTAAATTGGACATGGTTGACACAAACTTTTTATTGGGCATGACTTGAAAATTGACGACTCTTTAAGATTTGAACATGTTAAGAATAAAGAAAAATCTATTGGAAATATTGATATTAGTAATAATTAGTAATAATTAATCAAAAATAAAATAAATTCAAGTACATGGTTATAAATTGGAACAATTTCCAGCGGATTGGCGACAACCTTTTCTTCAATGTCTCATATCATTGCTACTTTCTTACACTGAAATCAGTATGAAAAACATGCTCTCACGTATGTCAGAGAAAGTTTTTCATACTGATTTCAGTCGAGAGAATGTTAAAAAGAGATGAACCGTCATAAAAAAGAGGCTCTTTTCCCAGAGGACTCATCTCTTTACAAGGAGATGAGTCATCAGGCAATTGAGCTACCGCAAATCTACTGGTAACAAATAAGAATAATTAGTAATATAATATCCACAATGATGATTACAAAATTTTATTTCATTATTCAAGCATATTTCATTTTTCCAAGTATTGCTAAGTATTGCTAAATTAATAATAATTAGTGGGGATGATTAAAAACTAACTATGTCACCTATAATTATTGGTAATTACTAAGAAATAACTGTAATTATGTATCTTCTCTTTTTAGGATATTATTTTTCTTATATCAAATTATTTAACAACAGTAATGGGTTTATATTTTGTAGAACCATGTATATGAATATGGAATAAGGAAATCGACATCAATCATTATTAGATGATCGTTCTTGGATAAATCAGCACAGAAATCCAAACAGTTCTAGTTTAAATCCTATATATGTTGATGGTGTTGAAGCTTTCTTATCATTTGCATCATCAAACCCGGAATTTGTTTCAGAAGGTACAATTAAGAGTCCTTGTAAAAAATGTGATCTGAGATGATTTGAGACATTTGACATCGTTGAAAAACATCTCTTGCGTTATGGTTTTCAATCAGATTATATTTTTTGGTATCAACACGGTGAATGAAGTTTCAGAGAAGATATGAATAATTTTATTCTGGATCCATCACAGTTTTAAAATTTAGTACATGATGTTTTAGGGTCATCCGTTCACCAAACTGAAATCGAGGATGATGTTGATTTACCTCCCGAGTTGGCACCATCTGAATTTGTTGAGTTGTACAGGTCTGCTGAGGATGCATTATATCCTGGTTGCAAGATAAGAAAATTAGAAGTAGTTGCAAAATATATGGCTATTAAATCAGATAATGGAATGTCAAATAACTATTTTGATCAGATATTTTCTTTGGTTAAAGCACTGTTACCTGAAAGAAATGTGATTCCTGCTAATTATTATGAGATCTAGAGACCATTTCGTAATCTGGGACATAGTTGTCAGAAGATCCATGCATGTTCAAATGATTGCATCTTATATTCTGGTGAAAATGAGTTGTTGGATAGTGGTCCCACATGTGGAAAATTGAGGTAGAAAAAAGCTCAATAAGGGAAGTCTGGATTGATTCCTGTAAAACAGTTGAGATATTTTCTGCTAACACCCAGGTTGCAGCGTTTATTTATGTCTCAGAACACAGTGACAATGATGTCATGGCACAAAACCAATATTTCAAATAGTAAAAACTTGATTCATCCATCTGATGGTGATTCATGGAAATATTTTGATCAAGTGCCTCCGTCTTTCACTTTAGAATCCCGAAATGTGCAATTGGGTCTTTCTACTGACGGTTTTTATCCATTTGGATCTTTTGGTAGTCAGTATTCCTGTTGTCTTGTCTTTATAACTCTGTACAATTTGCCTCCATGGATGTTGATGAAAGAGACTTATATCTTTTTGACATTATTAATCCCATGACATCTGGAAAAGAATATTGATGTTTATTTGAAACCATTGATTGATGAGTTAAATTTAATGTGGAGTCATGGTGTTGGTACATATGATGCTGCTGCGAAATAGAATTTTGTAATGAAAGATACTTTGATGTGGAAAATTAGTGACTTTCCGGCATATGGAATGTTATCTGGCTGGAGTACACATGGTCTAAAATCATGTCCTTACTGTATGTGAGACAACAAAGCATTTATGCTCATGAATGGAAAAAAACATTGCTATTTGGACTGTCATCGTAGATTTATTCCAATAGATCATCCTTTTCAGAGGAATAAATCTCATTTTAGAAAAGGCATAATTGAAAGAGATGAACCTCCAAAAATGATCTCAGGTACAGAGTTACCATCAGTTGTATTTTTATTACCTTCCAACACTTTTGGACCGACAATAAACCAATAGAAAATTCATGGCTTTGGGAAAGAACAAAATTAGACAAAATGTAGCATTTTTTGAAATCTTCCATATTGGTCTGATTTGTTGGTCCAACCCATATTGGATGTCATGCATATTTAGAAGAACTGTTTTGATAATTTATTTCATACAGTTTTGGATACACCGGGTAAAACCAAAGATAATGTAAAGGCATGATTAGATCTTGCCCAAATTTGCAGGCGACCAGAACTTGAATTGTTTGAAAATGTAATATCATAAAGATTAATGAAGCCAAAAGCTGCTTATACACTGACCAAAGAGAGTCGCTTATTATTTTTTCAGTGGATGGCAGATTTGAGACTTCCAGCTGTCTAAGCTTCCAACATGGGCAGATGTGTTAAAAATGGTCATATTACAGGATTAAAAAGCCATGAATGTCATGTTATAATGGAAAGAATTATGCCTATTGGATTAATAGGTTTGTTGAATTTTAATATTTGGAATTAGATAATAGATATATCATATTTTTTCCGAGACATGTGTGTGGCGACAACAGACTACGATACACTAAGAAAACGGTAAGAAGTTGTTGTTGTGATTATATGAAAACTGGAAAAAATCTTTCCACCGACTTTGTTTGACTCAATGGAACATTTGATATTACATTTTCCACATGAAGTAAAATGTGGAGGTCCTGTTCAGTTTCAATGGATATACCCATTTGAGAGATGCATGCAGAAATTGATGAAAAAAGTCCGTAACAAAGCATCAGTTGAAGGCTCAATTGCAGAATCTTATTTTCAAGAGGAAATTGCTTTATTCTGCTCTCATTATTTTGAATATGAATATCCCTCAAAATTTAAACACATGGGCCGGAACGAGGGGAATGTTGATGATGATATGAACAATCAATTATCAGTTATCAATCAGCCTGAACTTGGATTTGGGGAGTTCATGATAGTTGGATTTTAGATGATGAACATCATAGAGCTCATAAATATGTTATACTCAACTGTGAAGAAATGTCACCAATTGTCTAGTGAGTGCTTCTATACCTTATTCTATAGATTCTGTTACAGTAAATTAATCATATTGTATTTTTAGGTTATATGATGATCATGTCAAGAAACAATTTCCACAAATTACAGCAGTTGTTTTAGAAGAACGTCGGCAAAAAAATTTTCCTACTTGTTTCAAAAACAGGTAACATACTTTCTTTTTTGGTTTTACATATAAAATAAATTTATTTCTTGTAATGGAGATAAATGTTTTACAAATTTTCAGGTATATGTACATGCTGATAAGATTGATAGTCGATTGCGTATATTGAGTAGCCCACCATCCAAAATGGTTAAATCTTATAATACATATGTGGTGAATGGTTATCGCTTTCATACACATTCATATGGGGAATCAAAGAAAATAATAAATAATGGTGTTTGTTTGAAGGGATCACATCATAGAGATATTGAAGTTGACTTTTACGACATGCTTGTAGAAATTATTGAACTGTGTTATTTGGGACATAATTTTGTAACAATGTTTAAATGTCGATGGGTGGATACTGAGAGAGGCTTGTGTATTCATCTGACTCGTGGAATTGTTGATATTAAACAAAAAAGTCTTCTTACATTAAATGAACCATTTTTATTGGCTCATCAGGCACATCAAATTTATTATGAAAAATACTGTGCTACTGCAAAAGAGTTGGATGATTGGTGGAGTATAATAAAAGTTAAATCTCGATAAAATCAGTTTACTCAAACTGAATGTGGTTCCACTGAAGTGCAAGGAAATGAAATTTTTCAGGACACTCCTCCGAACACATATTTTTCACAAACAGACATGAATATCGAGGATGACACCCCACAGTTAAGGGTCAATGGTGACGAACATGTCAGTGATGTTACAACAGAATTTGAAATAACAAGAGATGATGAAAGTGAAACTAATATGTAAATTGATGATGTTGATGAGGAAGATGAAGACATTGACATTGACAACTATGAAGATGATGATGAAGATGAACATTGACACAGTAAAATGATGGTTAGAATCATAACAAATATATATCTATACATAATAGTTATTTTCAACTGTTTGTTAATAACAGTAATTTCATGTTTCAGATGGAATCGGAAACGTTTGGTCAGTTTCTGGAGGCTGATGTACCTATGGATGATGAGGTTCTTGAGTCATCTGACCCTCAGGCTATTGGCACTACAGGGAGCACTCAGAGGGGGTGTGGTCTTGCCAGACTAATGATTCCAGATTCTATCCCGGAGTGACGTCCACCTCTTGGATTCGATGTGCACACGCGGTGGTGTAGTAACCTTTGTATTGTATTTAACATTCATTATAATTTATTTATATTCTAATTGTTGGATTATTTGTTCTTTTTCAACAGTTTTACACATATAGCTATTGGACAGGGGAGCGCTATCTTGCGCAATAATTTTTCTCAATCCTGGCTCACATGGGATCAGATTCTTGCTGATGTGCATGCCGCCATGTTCAATCTTTGGCTGGTACGTAACTAAATATTATTTATTTTGAAATCTTATTCATTAATAACTTTATATTAGGTTTTATGGTATCCCATAGACGAGAGCATGTGTGCCATTATCAACGCGGCATGGGTGGTGTCTATGCGTGACTGTTTCCTTTAGTTTTTGCATAATTTGGGAAAGATGACTATGAAGAAAGCCAGAGTGAAAGAATTTGATGAGTCATGTACAACCCACCGACCAGAGTACATTTCATCTCACGTTTGGGATGGATTATGTACACACTAGTTGGGTGGTGGGTTTCAAAGGAGATATGCATTGGGTCGACAGAATCGGGGGAGACAAGAGGTGACGCATCGAGCTGGTAGTCATACATTCAGTGCGCATAGAGAGTGTCTGGTAAGAACTTTTTTTAATATTTTATACAATTTTAAATATAAACAGTTTATTTTATATTCATATAGGAATCCAAGCATCCCGGTATTACGGCGTACATCGTTTATCGGAGGATGTACACTGATCCGGTTACTGGAGAGATTAGAGGTGACCGCCAGCGTCAGATTGTGGTCAGTATTATTTTCATTTCAGTTTTCAAATTAAATGAATATAATATTTTCATTATTTTATTTTCTAATTGAAACTTATGGAGTCATATGAGGCCATGACCTCTCAGACACAGGCTGAGAGTCAAGACGAAACAGGTGATCAGACTAGTGCCCAACATTTTGATGAGACGACATGGATGCAGGTGATCCAGTATGGCTTCGAAAAGGGACGACTAGTCGGTATCAGCTCTCATTTGACTCCTACAGCTTATTATGGTACTACTGCGTTGTCGGCATCCAGCTCGAGAGGAGCTCGTGAAGAGACATCATCTTCTGCCTCACAGTATCAGGAGAAACTACGTGCTCAGAGTCAGCTTATAAGGGATTTGCGTCAAGGGCAGGAGAAGATGCGTCAGCAGCACGATGAGGAAATGCGTCGATGGCAGGAGCAGATGTGTCAATAGCAAGATAAAGAGAGACATCATTATGAGGAGAAACATCAGGAGTATATGTAGTATATGCATCGTCTGACTCATAGTTTAGGGATGGAGTTTCCTCCACCACCTCTTCCAGGTCCTCTAGATTATCCACCCCTAGTGATTTTTTATATGTAATAAACATTTGAGTTCGTAGTTTATTGTCATATTAACTATTTACAATTCCTCTTTCATATTGGTATGAATATTTCATGATTTAATTTGTTTTTATTTTTGTAATATTTTATTACTTATTAGTATTATTTTTAATGTCTGCTTATTTTAGTAATATTACTTTTAATATTTTATATTTATTATTAATATTGAGAAGTTTAAAATTTTAAAATTTTATTAATATTAAAAATATTAATATTATTTTTTCATAAATATGTATGTTTATTTTAATAATAATAATATTATATTAAAATTTTATATTATTAATATTAGTATTAGAATAATTATTTTTTGATATTAATATTTCATAATATATAATAATATATTATTTATATTCATATTATTAATATTATTTGATATTAATATTTCATAATTATATTATATATATATTTTTATTATTAATATTATAATAATATAATTTATTTATATTAATAATAATAATATTATTATTATTATTATATATATAATTTAATAATAATATTATTATTATATTAATTTTTTATATTATTAATATTAGTATTATTATAACATATTATATTATTTATATTCATATTATTATTATTTTATATTAATATTTCATAATTATATTTTACATATTTTTTTATTAATATTATTATTATTTTTATATAATATTATTCTATTTGTATTAATTATTTGTATTTTTTATTTTTTAGCAATTGCGTCGGGGATATTTGCGACGAGATTTCCCGTCATAAAATTTTTTTTACAGTAACATTTGCGATGGGAAGAATACCTGTCGTAAAAACATTTCTCCGACGGTCCGTCGCAAATACCAAAGTCGGAAATATTTTTTATATTTATTATTTGCGAAGGGTCAGAAACCCATCGCAACTAATATATCTACGACGGCCCGTCGCAAATACCTTTTTATATATAAACAAAAACCCAGTTGCTATGGGGGATAAATAACGTTTCAAATACTTTTTTTTGCGATGGGACCGTAGCAACAACACCTTTTTGAGACGTCGTTTTCGGCAACGGGCGATTTGCGACGGAGCCCCGTCACAAAAGACCTTTTGTGACGGGATCCCATCGCAAATAGTCCATTTTTCTGTAGTGGATGTTAGTTGAAGATAATATATATATTGAAAAAGGTATGTTTGATCAATATTAAAAAGGTATAGATAGCCATTAAGAATAATATATGATTTAATATTATGGTAATACGACACTTTTTTATAGGGATTAGGATGATAGGAATTTAGTGAAAGTCCTAAAAATATGTCTATATATAAGATGAAATCTATATTTTTTGCTAAATTTTATAGTATTTTTTTTAATAACTATTACTATCATTTTTAGATACTGGAAACTAGATGTGGTTTTGTAATAGATGTACCTAGGGGTAATAACCCTGAAGAGGGAATGTTTGGTTTTAACATAACCATGAAACAATGCATGATAGAGGCCTAATTGTACACCTAGAAATCCACTCTCTATTTATATTCATTAGTTAATCATATGATCCTTCAAAAAAATTATGACAGATTGAATATTTTTAGGTTGTACAACCAAATTTGAAAATAAACATGGATAAACAAAGATTATAGAAGGGGAATTATAGGTTGATTTTAATGCATCATATATTAATAATAAAGGTGTTATAAGGGAAGAAGTATTCATATTGTTGTTTTTATATCCATATAATGGTTATTATAATAACAATATTGGATTTAGTATTTGGATGAAAATTTATCATGTAAATGAAACTGAGATAAGTATATTCTTTAAAACCACTATGTCATATAACTGAACAAAAAAACATTCATTAATAGTTTCAAACCTTATTATATTTATGATATGATAGAAAAAGTTACTTTACTAGTCTTACCTACGGTTTTGGAATTAATAATTTCATAATCCTCACACTCAAAGTTATTCTCAATATTGAAAGATAATAATCAATAATATTCTAGTATATTTTAAATGTTTTGAGGATTATGGTAAACATCTAATGAATTTCAACAAACAGTTTTTCCTTAAATGTATAGAAACATATATTAAATTGTATTAAAAAACTTGAAATTTATTTTATGAAATTTTTATATTTTTAAGTATAATTTTATTAGAATATATAATTGAGTCATGGATAACACATAAGTTTAATGTAAAAATGATTTTGAGATAATAATGGATGGTTTGAAATTTAATAATTAATTTTGATAGAAATTGGTAACCTTGGGAATAATAATTGATTCATGAAAGTTTTGGATAATTTCAACCCAATTTTGGTATTATGATATATAGTATCTAGTGTGTGACTTTATAAACTAGTGGTTCATACCATTTTATGGATAAATATCGAGTTAATATTTGGAATAATATATAATATCATTATCGTTTAAAAAATCAGAGATTTAATTATTTTATAAAGGAATTACATTGAGATCATATTATTAGGGTATGTACATACTTTGGTATATGATTACAGGAATGATAAATGTTGTTTGAGTAATGATAAGTTGTTTTTTGAGAGCATTGATTTCAATTATTTGTGGGTTTAGAATATTTTAATAATGTTCATGTTATTTTGGGATCTCTATTTTAAGGATTAGTTTAATAATTACAAGATTACCCATAATAAATTAGAATAGTATAAACCAGGAATGATATTTATTAAACTGAAATTGATGTAGTTTTAACCGAATCTGATAAAATTTTAGGTATATAATATATAATATTACATTATTGGGTTATAAAGTGGGACATCTTCAGGATAAAATTTCCTATGGTTATTTATGAAAATTCACTTAATGATCATCACTCATGTTTACTCTTTTGGTATTAGTAATTAATAGAACTAGAAGGAACCATGGGTGTGAGGTTTAATGTAAATATTACCTTCATGAATAAACCATGATAATGGGATCTAGGGTGATAAACCTTGTGATTATTCCATCCCATATATCGCAAGACATGATTATCAATTTACACATAGTAGAATTATCAAACACACCAAGGAAGAAAAATATTGAGTGTAATGAATGATAAAATGATGAATATGATTAATGAAAAAGATTCCATTTCTTATATGTTAAAATTTTTGTAGGAAATGTCGATTAAATTTCCTTAAATCAAAGATAAATTCAATAAGTATAGTGATAATGGTTATCAAACTAAAAGGATTTATGGAAAGAGAGAATATAAAAAAATGTGTTGTTTTACTTGCAAGATATTTGAGCATTACTAGACTCAAAGTATAAATCCATGATATAATGAGGGAGTTAGTCAAAAAAACCAAGCGAACAAGAAAAATATTATGAAACTACTACCAATTAATCAAATAGTGGGTTTTCACTCTAGATATTTCCAATGTCCCATTTCGTGTAAATTTTCACCAAATACTAGATATGGAGTATGAAATAGAAACCCATTATGGTATGATTATCATATAAATCATTTTCATGGTTTTTGGGAATTAATTTCATATTGATATGGATCTACATACCACAGTATAATTTTATAGGAACTTGGGAATGGTTTACCTCACTATATAAATAGCATATAATGGTTTTTAATATTGATGTATAACAATCCACATCTTAAATAAACGCACGGTAATATATCAGTGTATTGTTAATTATTATTTCTTTATAGAAATAACTATGATATTATGAGTCAAATTGAATTGATACAATTTATTTAAGGTGGAAAAACACGCAAAAATTCTAATATATTATTTCATTTATATGATCCAAAGTGTTCTGTATCTTACTCCACAATCAATATTGAACTAAAATAAAAGTTTCATAGACTTTTACCATTAAAAACCTATCTATTTAATTAGTAATAATTAATAGGATTAACCATTTCATGAATTATATATATATATATATAATAAATGATTCTTTTAAGATGAATTAAATTCAATTATTTAACCTAAAATGATAGATAATATAATTTATTATTTGGAAAATTATATTTCAAAAAAAAATTTATGTAATACACATTCAATGTCAAGAAAAATATCATTAATGAAAAATTATGTGTGACATTAATAATTTTTTGACACATATTTGTTCAGTAAAAAATATTAAATAGTAATAATAATAGTTACCATTTGGTAATGTCATTTTTTTAATAAAAATATTTTTTAAATATATATTATGATTTTATTAAAAAAATTAATTTATATAACTTTTTTAATTTAATAAAAAATTATTTTTTTAATTCCACATATAAAAATTGACTTAATATAAATTTTTTGAGTTTTTTAGGAAGAGGTGAATTTTTAGTAAATAAAATTTGATTTTCATGAAACTTGTAATTCGAATGACACTAAAATTATATAAGAATGATATATGATATTAAAAAACCTAGTACGTAATAAAATATGATTAGATTAAACAAAATTATGTATTTTAAAATATTCTTGGATGTTATAAATCCAACATCAAACTTTTGATTGAATTATTAAAATTTTACTTTAATCAGAGAACAACTTTTGTTATTTTCCTAAATGAATTATTTTCAAGGGATATTTGGTTTTAATTGAATTTTAATCCACATATACTGTACTTGTTTTATAATAAATGAATTTATTTCATTAAAATTAATAACCATGATAATTTTATATTATATTAAAAGTTAAAGTTTAAAAATAAGTTTTTCTAAAATCTGTTTTACGTGATTAAGTGTTTTCATTTAAAAATTATATATTCCCACCATTATAAATTATATTTTATAAAATTAAATTAAAATTTTATTTTTTATGTGTCATATTTTTTAAATTTTACAATATTAATATTTTTCATTAAATGTAATTACATTGTTTACCAATTAATTACAAAGGTAAAAGTAAAGTACATTAAAAGTTAAAAAATTTTAATATGCACTAAAAAAATCAAATTTGTCCCAAGAGGTTAGGTTTTGGTTATTTTCTAATAAAACTCATTTTACTCAATCATGTTCTCTATTTTTTATAATTTCAAACTTGAATAGTAACCTTACCATATTTAAAATGTAACGGTTTCTCCCAAAACTACACCTCTCTTCACATATCAAAGAGTAACATCTACAATACATAAAGTCTCACATATCATTCAAATTACCTATTAAAACTATAAAACATTGATCCTCATAGAACCACCTCCTAGATTTAATATATTATGTCCACCGTTAGTCTTCATAAGTCCATTTACAAATATACTTTAAAAGAAAATTCAAGTCCCCCATGTGAGTATTATCAACTACATAGATTAGCTTCTTAATTATATTCATTCAAATATATTATATAAAAACTCATATAATGGTATGATTATAATTTATATAAAATAATGTCACTATTTTATGTTTATTATCATTGTTTTTTCACATAACCCATCCATTAATAAAAAAATTCATTGTTCGTGTGTTGTGCGGACTACCGCCTACACAACGCAACATGTTTCATTTTCCAAACCCAACTTATAAGGATAGATATAGTTATGGTATAAAAGGTTAAATATTTTTCTTATGATATCAGTAAAGTTATGGTATGAGAACATATAAAACTTATAAAACATATTATTAAAAAATTATCATCATTAAGTAAATCATTTAAAATAATCATACTATGTGGGAACAAGTTTATTGAAAATGTGTACTATTTCCATATTAATTACTTCTTTTAATTTAATAAAACAATGATATATCACACTAATACACACTAAATATGGTAATTATTCTTATTTTATAACCATATTACAGTAAGTGAACCTCATCATCATTCATTAAATGATGTTATGTTCATGTTTGGGTAGGTTTAAACACACATATATAGAGAACTAGGAATTTATATCATGAATGAATTTTAGAATATAATTAATAATATAATATAGAATAAGTTTTTAAATAATAATTATTATTATTCTTAATATGATATATTAATATTAATATAATCAATTAGAAAACACTTTGATTGTTAAGAATCACCAAAACATGCCTGTTATCAACACCATCTTCAAGGATAAAGAATAAAACATGTAGGAATTAAATTTGAAACATCAAAAAATATTATAAAACACACCTAGAGGTAACCTTAGAAAACTATTATGGATTAAATTTATAATACTAATGAATACTATCACTACTATTGAGAAACTATAATAAACAACCAATATTATGAACACATTTGTAGAAAATATAACAAGTCCATGTATAAAATGAATATTTATGAAGATTATGAATGAAAATTGATATAATTAGGTTTATGAATTTTCTTATAAATAAAGATATGTTATTTATACATGATTTTAAATAATTTTCATGAAATTCAGGGAAGGGGTAATGATTTTTGTCTCAAATTTATCTCTTTGAGAAATGTTGGGTATTTTGATCCATATATCATATATGTAGTAAATATATTATCTAATTTAGATATAATGTCATTAAATATGATTTAATAGTGTTATTTTAATTTCAATTTCCATCTCTCTCTTTCAAGGGGTTTTGATTTGAGTGTTTCTAAATCTATAATAGTTTTCTTTGTCTCAATTCTAATTCTTTCAGATAGAATAAATATTGTAGACGATGTTTTCTTTTAATGGTGTTCTCAATTCCCATAGATATATTCACATCATACTATTTTTATTTAATGTTATTCAATAGCTCCGCTCTTTTCCCTTATTCAGGTGGCTATTGATTCATTTAATTTTTTATTAGAAATATTTTTTGGTAATTCAATTTTAGTTCAGTTAGATATGATCATTCTCATCAACTTATTAAATATAAGTTGGGTACAATCCACCCTTAAATTGTCTTATATGTTATTCAATCATTTTTTTGGATCTAAATTCCTACAACATAAACCCTTTTAGAAATATTTCTCATTTATTTGATTATTTTCTTTTGAAACCATAAAACGTTTTTCTCTAAATGTCTTATGACAATGTTATTATAGTGTCTAATTAGTAATATAATCATTTCCTTATATGGTTTGAACATAAAATTTTATATATTTCATATTGTATGATGTTCACATATAAATAATGTTATTCTATTTACAAGGGTAAATATATTGGAATTCAATATATTTTTATTCTAATACAGATGATTATTAGAAATTTGACTATATATTATTTGATAATCCACATTAGTTCTCCTTATATGTTATAAAAATGTTACCACATTTTATTAACATGTGGAAAATTATTGGGATAATGTATATTCATATTCAAATATAGAAAATTATTTTCAAATTAAATATGTATTGTTAACCATCCACCATCTTTCTTCAGATGGGTTATGATGATATTATCCATTTATTGGTATGGGAAAATCATTGAAATTATTGATTATTTTAGGATAATAATGTAGTTTTTCCTTCTGTTTATACTTTTTATACTTCATTATAAGGATACCCATGTATTTATGCTTCCATAGGTTCCATAGGTAATGGTATAAAAGGTCTTATTGACTCTTATAGTGAATGCATTTGAGTTAACAAAGTGATAGGTTAGATAGAAATTATATATCTCCTTAAAGAATTTTAAGGTCTCATGAGACAAAACAAGTTTGGGTATTTTTGGTACACCTAACCATTTTAGGAAAATATCTTGACGTTAGTCAAAATGATAAGTAAATGTCTTGGTAAAAGGTCTTAATAACATGTTTTTTATGAAATTCATTAATAATTTCATCAATATTATAGTATTATTATTGATACCCAAAATATCAATTATTTTTAGGTGTATAGTATTCTCCCATTTTGAATTTTTTAAGGATTAATGTTTTTTACCTATTCTGATCCCAATATATATGACATATATATTCAATGATTGATTCAAATGTATTTTTTTCCCATACTAGGAATTTTAACTTACCCATTCTATGGAATCCAATTTCTAAAGGTATGAATTAAAGTAGAACGCGTGACTTGTTTAGAACGAAAGAACATGTGAAATTATTTATGGGATTTATTATTGACTCATTATGGATTATGTAGTAATGTATCTAATGAAAAATATATAATGTTTGATACAAATAAAATGAGTATTTTTAGTTATAAATTTTTCCTAATTTTCTAATTATATAAATTTAAAAATATACTTCTTGATATGAGAAATATAATAATAATTATTTATTTTGTAGTTAAGTATTTTTATATACACTATTTTGAAGATCATATGTAATTAAATTTGTAAAGAATCAATTTCTGGCACCAGATCAGGGAGTGAAAGTCATAGGAATCATAGTAACACTGCATTTTTTGGTTATTTAGTCAGTTGACTGTTTTCAATAAATATTATTTGGTTTGCTCTATTGAAACCTTAATAATTATTATTCTAATTAGGATTTAATGTTTTTTCATGTATTTTGGGAGTGTTTAAAACCTCTAGAGTCTATTATATAGTTATGGTTATGGAGGATCCATTCAAGTTCCTTGGTTAGTGGAAAAAACTGTGGGTGTCAGATTTAAGTAAATAGGATTGATATGAACTAGTTGAGATTATTCATTGATTAGTATCCATTTGGTTTGAAGGGGTTATTTTGAAAATCTCTTTGGGCATGAGGTTCTTGTTCACCACTTCTTTATTCTTTGACGAAAGGTCTAAACCCATATTGTTTGAGGTATTATGTCCATGTTTATTTCTTACTTTTTTATCCTAGTCGATGGTTGTTTAGATGTTGTTTTTAAATTTTATGATTAACTATTATGGCTATAATATTAGTCGATAATGGTATGGCAAGGCTTCTAATGTGTCTCTTTCTCTATTCTCATTTTATTTGTATTCAATCTCTTCTATTAATATTTTTTGAATTTGTTACTTCTTAGAGAGTAAATAGTTGTTTCTTTTTCTAATAGTGTTCCCTTGATTGAGTGGGTGTCCAAGTCTCTTCATTTTAGGGTTCATCTATTATCTCATGGATTTTTTTGGAAAATATTTTATTTCTTCTTGTGAAACCATTTTAGTTGATTTCTTAATTGGTAGGGAGAACAACTGGGGATCCCAATTTCCAAATATCTCTATTAGAAGCTGCGTGTGATATTTTCATCATGTATTTAGGGATTTCTAAAAAAATTAAGATACTTTTACTTTTTTGTTGAAATTTAGCTTCGAATAACTCAGAGATCATATCGTAGAGTTTCTATCTTTGAAATGATATTTTTGAGTCTCCTCCTCATTTTTTGTTACATTACGGGGGAGAGTGTTACAGTAAGGATAATTACGAAACCCCCTGAATTATTGTTTTGTTTTTAAATTTTATATTTTGGGGGTTTAAATCCTTTGGGAGTGTTCAGGTTGTTTTGGGGTAGAAATCCACATCCACAAGGTCATATCCCTCAATGGTACACCATGGTGAGGTATTGGGGGATGTTCTATAGGTTAGCACCTTGTTCAATGTCTTATAGGCTCTAGGGATTGACAACCCTAACTTTGACTATTTTAGGTGCCCCATGACACAACACTGATGTGACATCATGGAGGCCTCAGGGTCTTGAAAGTCTATGACCTGCATCATGGAGGCACTCACAAGTGAATTAATTGGACTATGTCATAGAGTGTCCCGACAAGTAAACTTCTTTATCTTAAACTAATGGTTATAACATGATCTAATATATAACTAAAAAATGGGTAAAATAATTAAAATCTACTTCCTCTAGTTTCACACAAATCGTGAAATCAATGTTATCCCTATCCCTCTCACACTGGAAACCGGATGTAGTCCCCCACATGGGTGTTTCTCTTCCCCTCCTCTGATTCATGTGAATTTCCTATTGTAATTTAAAGTGAAAATCACTCTATGTAAAGTTTTTTTCTATCAAGCTTACTCTTCATCTCTTTTAATCACTAGTGGAAAAAACGTTTAACATGTCTGTATTTTTCACATCAGTTATATATAATCGACATGCAAAGCTATAAAAATAAATTTATCATGTAGTTTATAGAATAAATGATGTGATAAAGCAATAAGAATCCATTTTTTATGTCAGTTATTTTATAACAAAACTTAATAAAATACTAATATTAGCTTTATCACGTTAGTTATTTTATAACCACCATGAAAATACAATCTGGGCACTTTATCACATTGTTTATAAAATAACCGACGTGATAAATTTTTTTCTATGTTTATTATTAAATAAACATCATTATAAACAATTAATATTTTTTATCACCTCATTTATAAAATAACCGATGTGTTAAAGCTTTTAAATGATTTATCTCGCCCCATATTCAGTCATTCTGTTTTCTTCAATCTGGAGACCTGCAACTCATCTCTCTCATGTGGAAAACATAGAAAGGATTATTCAAATTCATTACCTCTAGCCTCATTTTTCTGACATTATTCCTCATCTTTATCATCACAAGATCTATCAGGTCGACTCACAACACTCAAGTAAGATTCACACGACTTGGTTTCAGTTTTTATTTGGCGTGATGCCCTAAACTATTTTTTTTCAGATGTTATTTTTCTATATTTGATCTTGATATCATGGTAAGTTTCATTGTGTTCATTTATACCATACTAAATTCTTTTCTGGTAAAAGAAACCATGGAAGTGATATCATGAAACTGTATTCTTTTTGTGTGTTCCACCATGTGTGTGTGCGCATATAGGGGTTAATGAGGGGGTGGGCTATATAGAGGGGTGAGGGCTATCCAAGGGGTGGGGGGCTATCCAGGGGGGTGGGGGTGTCTAGGGGGTGTCAAAGGGGGTGGGGATAGTGTCCAGGGGGGTGTGGGGGCTATCCAAAGGGGTTGGGTGTCTATGGTGTGGGGGTGGTCTCTATGGGTGAGTGGGATGTCAAAGGGGGTAGGGGTGTATAGGGGGGTGGGGGTGGTGTCCAGGGGGTGACTGGGCTATCCAAGGGGGTAGGGGGTTGTCTAGAGGATGGGGACTGTCTAGAGGGGTGGGGGTGCAGTTTAGGGGGTGGGGGCTGTCTAGGGGGTGGTGGTGTCCAGGGGCTGTCCAAGGGGGTGAGGGGTGTGTCCAGGTGGTGAGGGGGTTGACTAAGGGGGTAGGGTTGTCCAGGGGGTGGGGTGGTGTCTAGGGGGTGAGTGGGATGTCCTAGGGGGTAGGGGGTGTCCTGGGGGTGGGGGTTGTCCAGCGGGGTGGGGGGCTATCCAGAGGGGTGGTTGTTTCCAATGGGTGTCAAAGGGGGTAGGGTTGGTGTCCAGGGGGTGGAGGGGCTATCCAAGGGGGTGGTGGTGGTGTCCAGGGGGTGTGGGGGTTGTCCAATGGATTAGGGGTTTCCAGCGGTGGAGGTGTCTAGGGGGGTTAGTGGGATGTCCAAGGGGGTAGGGGTGTCCAAGGGTTGGGTGTCTAGTGGTGGGGGGTTTTCTAGAGGGGCGGGGGTTGTCCAAGGGGTGGGGGTTGTGTCCAGGGGGTGAGTGGGCCATCCAAGGGGGTAGGGGTGTCCGGGGGTGGGGGTGATAAGGGGTGGGGGGGACTTTTTAGAGGGGTGGGGGTTATTTAGGGGGTGGGGGATGTCCAGAGGGGTGGGGGTATCCATGGGGTGTCAAAGGGGCTGGGGGTGGTGTCCAGGGGGGGTGGGGGCTGTCCAAGGGGGTTGGGGTGTCAAAGGGGTAGGGGGTATCCAGGGGTGAGGGGGTTGTCCAGGAGGGTAGGGGTGTCCAAGGAGTGGGGGTGGTGTCTAGGTGGGTGAGTGGGCTATCCATGGGGGTAGGGGGTTGTCCAGAGGGTGGGGGATGTCTAGAGGGGTGGGGGTGCTGTATAGGGGGATGGGGAGTTGTCTAGGGGGTGGTGGTGTCCACGGGGTGTCCATGGGGGTGGGGGTGGTGTCCAATAGGGTAAGGGGTTGGATAACACCCTCACCCCTGGACACCACTCCCCCACCCCCTGTACATCGCCCATCCCCATGGATAGACCTCCCACCCCCTAGATATGCCCCCAACACCGTAGACACCCCCATTCCCCTAGACACCCTGGACAACCCCCTACTCCCATGGACAACCCCGACCCCCTTGCACAGCCCCACCCGGACAACCCCCAACCCCCTTGGACACCCTCTTGGTATATATATATATATATATATATATATATATATATATATCCCAATGGATTCATTTAAACTGTTGGAATATTTTAACTTCAGGTAGTCTATACTAACGGTTCCTATAGAATCATTGGTATAGGGCTATTAGAATGACCATCATGCCAATGGTGTGTGAAAGCATTGTGTACCCCAATGGTTTTAGGGGTTATCCCAGTGGTTTCAAATTGTTGGGATCTATGTAATTTTTAGTAGTGAGTGTATAAAAATTGAAATATATATACTTTATATTTATTTTTTACAGAATGGTGGATTTGGTATCCGGTTCTACTAGGATGTATTATTTTTGTACCTTAAGAAGGATCCAAGATAAATATAAAACTATTATATCAAACTATATATTCTTTTTAAAAATGATTTTCATGTATATTTTTTCAAATATTCATAGATTTCTTTTATATTTCAAAAGTGTTTTTACATTCAAATTATAATATTTTCAATAAAAATATATACTTGTCTTATCTTAACAAGATTTATAATTTTGATATTTGTTATAGGTTAATAACTAGTCGAAGTTGGATTACAGCACATCGAATGAGTAATGAATATGAGGATGGTGTTGATGCCTTTTTGGAATTTTCTAAACAAAATGTTCTAAGAGTAACATTTTTTTTGTCCATGCCTGAAATGTTTGAATATGAAGAAGTTAAAAAGTAGAGAGATCAATGATCATCTGATTTGTCATGGTTTTAATCCAAGTTACAACCCTTGGATTTGGCATGGTGAAACTGGACAGAATGTCAGATTTACTGATGATGATGATTCGCAAGATGGTAACATTTATGTAATTGAAGAAATGATTCGTGATATTGCAGTAGAAGAAATTGAGATAGAACTGAAAGTTTCGCGTTTGTATAGTGATGCTGAAAAAACAATGTATCCTGGTTGTTCGGATTTTATGTTTTTTTGGCAGTGTTAAGATTTATTAATCTGAAGGTGAAACATGGATGGAGTGATAGATGTTTTACAGAGCTGCTACAATTGATGAAAGACATTCTTTCAAAAGATAACGATCTTCCAGATTCACATTATAAGGCCAAAAAATATTATGCCTGATGGGATTAGGATACAAGAAAATACATTCCTGTCTGAATGAATGTATGATATATAGGATGGAATATGAATTTCTTTCAGAGTATCCAAAATGTGGGACATCATGGTATAAGTTGAAAGAAAAATCAGTAGCTAATGTAGAGATTGCAAAGATCCCTTCCAAGGTATTTTGGTATCTTCCAATAATTCATCGTTTGAAACATTTTTTTGCTAATTCAAAAAATGAAAAATGGATAAGATGGCATGTTGAAGAGTGGATATGTGATGAAAAATACACCATCCAAAATATTTTCCAAAATGGAAGAAAATTGATGAGCAGTATTCTACATTTGGAAATGAAATTTGAAATCTCATACTAGGGTTGTGCACTAATGGAATGAATCCACACTGAACCGTCAGTAGCACGCATAGTTCATGACCTATTTTATTGGTAAATTAAAATCTCTCTCTTTATGTTTTTATGAAGTACAAATATTTCATGTTGAGTATAATATTCTTTGGTCTGAAGCAACCCATAAATGATATTGATGTTTTCTTTTCACTATTGATCAATGATTTGAAACCTTAATGGGAGGACGGTATTAGGGTGTCTGATTCTTATAAAATGGAATATTTTCTGCTATATGTAGAGATTATGTTCATTATAAATGAATTCCCAGCATATGGAAATTTGTCTGTATATAGTGTTATGGGGCATAAAGCATGTCCAATTTGCGAAAAACAAACTTCATATTGTCAATTACATCATGGGAGGAAGACAATATACATGGGTCATTGAGAGTTTTTGCCTATGGATCACTCTTATAGAATACTAAAAAAGGAATTAAATGGATAATAAAAATTTGATATTATTCCAAAACCTTTATCCCATGATGTGTATTTTGATAGGGTGGAAAACCTTGATGTGACATTGGGAAAGACACAGAAATCTGGTAATGATAGAAATATTTGGAAGAAAATGTCAATATTTTTTGAGCTACCATATTGGAGATATCATGAAGTTGAACATAATATTAATGTCCTGCATATGGAGAATAATATCTATGATAGTTTGATTGAAACATTGTTAGATGTTAAAGGAAATTCAAAAGATGGGTTGAATTCAAGATTAGACTTACTATCAATGGGAATACATTTGGAGTTAGCTCCCACTCTTAATGGAAGACAAAAATTTCTTCCCCCGGCTTGTCATACATTATCTAAGAGGGGGAAATTAGCTTTTGTTAGTGTATACATGATATCAAAGTGCCTCTAGGTTATTCTTCAAATGTAAAAAAGTTTGTCTCATTGAAGGATTTGAAGTTGATAGGTATGAAATATCATGATTGTTACATCATGATGAAACAACTTCTACCAGTTGCATTGTGTGAAATATTTCCGATCCATGCCAGAAATAATATAATGAAGTTGACTTATTTTTTCAATTTAATTTGTAATAAGGTTATTGACGTGAAAGCTATGAAAATTTTGGAAAATGATCCAATTTCTATACTTTTTCAATTTGAAATGACTTTTCCCATCTCTTTTTTTGATATAATGGTGCATTTAATGATTCATCTTGTTCGAGAAATAATGCTTTGTGGACCTTTATATCTTCATTGGATGTATACTTTTGAAAGGTATATGAAAATATTTAAGGGGTATCTTAATAATCTATATGAGCCTGAAGACTCCATTATTGAAAAGTATATTTTT
The DNA here is from genome assembly GCA_963277665.1 of Viscum album. NCBI lineage: Eukaryota > Viridiplantae > Streptophyta > Magnoliopsida > Santalales > Viscaceae > Viscum > Viscum album. The sequence goes on from OY728142.1 coordinate 405,588,912, forward strand.
GAAGAGGTTGCAGAGTTTTGTACGAGCTACTTGGCTGGGGCGGAGCACATAGGTTTTCATCCATCTCTCCATGAATGAGTTAATAATGAGGGAAAGGGGATTTGTGGCATGAAAGTCAAATAATTTTTAGTTTAACATATTATGAATTTATAATTATACATCTTGAATAACAAAGTTGATGCTCAACTGTATATCACATTGCATATTAATGAGTTGAAACAATGTCATCTAAAGAAGAAAGAAATGTGGATTTTGAATGAGCACAAAAATTTTTTTTGTCATGGATTAAAAATACCATTCTTGGTAGGTGAAATTTATTAGAGAAATTAAGATGTATATTGTGTGGTCCATGTTTAAATGTGATAACATGTTCTGGTTATGACATTAATGGCTATACATTTTTTACAAAAGCTCAGGAAAAAGTAGTGCAGTTCAAAATAGTGGTGTATTGGTGTTTTCATAAAAAATCTATTTTTTGAATTCTAAAGATAAGAACCCAATTTCTACATCAATTTCATATTATGGTGTTATTTAAGAAATATGGGAGGTTTATTATTTTTAAATTAAAGATCATGTTTTTAACTGTAAATGGTTTATCGGTAACAATAGTGTTAGACATGATGAATCTGGAATGATAGTTGTTAATCTGAATAGATTGGAAGACACATCTGATTATTTTATAATGGAAGCACATGCGAAACAGATTTTCTATGTATTTGATCAATCATATGTGTTGTGGTCTATTGTTTTACAAAGGAAAAAACAATATGCTGGTGATGATCACCTTGATGAAGATGCCGATTTATGTGAGATCCCTACTTCCATGGAAAGATTAGTAGAACATAATGATGAACATGTTGAAAACATGGTTTGTGCCATAAGGAATGATCATGACGAAGGAATTAGGGAAAAAATCCATTTATACAATCTTAATATTACAGGTAACATATATTTATTTCTTGACTACATTTATTATTTTCATAAAATGATAGATATTTTTATTTTTTTTCTTTATTAAAATGCGTATTAAAACCAATAAGTAGAAAATTTTGGTTTATTTTAATTTTTTTAGTGTATTTTACCATGTTTACCATGGTTTACCATTTTTACCATAGTTTACCTTTACGTAATTTATATATTTATCGATTTTGTTGAATTCCAATTAAACTACCATGTTTACCATGTTTACCATCATTTCCATTGTTTAACATGATTACCATATAAACCATGTTTACTATTACGTGACTTAGTTCAATTTTCCATTTTCTATTTACATTAGTATTGTAATATTTAAATTTGTATATTTGTGAACTAATGTTTGATTTTTTTATTTTAAGGATAATGACAAATCAATAAGTTAATCAACCACATGATTCTAGAGATGATCATAATGATCATGCCTCTGGTGAAGAACATTCACATGCTCCTCTTGATGTTCCCCAATCTTCCTCATGTGCTCCCATAATGATAAAGAGTTCAAGATTTGGTAAATGTGGGTGTACACATTTACCAAAATTATCACTTCCCCGTACGAAGGACTAGAGGATAATTGTTGAGTTTAATGATAATGATATTCTTTGAGGTCCAAATGGAAAAGATTTTAAGAGTTTTTTATCAACTCAGGGTAAGAGAAAAGTAAGCATTTTGTATGATGATTGGAGAAGTGTGGACATAGTGATAATATCTCAGTTGTGGAAGATGATTTTGGTATGTTCTTTTTCTATTGTTTGTCTATGATTAAAATGTTTCTAGTATAATATTTTTTCCTCTTTTTTATCTGAAGAAATTTGATATTCCTAAAACTGGAGAAGTAAGGAAGAAATGCTTATCGATGGATGCTAGGAGAGGGATGGATTTCAAATCAACCCTCACATTTGATTTCATTTTTGGTCATAGGAGTCATGATAATCCATGTCAAATATATCCTATCATAGATGGAGACACATAGAGATAGTTTGTTGAAAGTAGAAGAAAAGATTCATTTTTTGTAAGGGTAATGTAATCATTTATAATATTTCTTATATAAATTATCTTATTAATGTTTTGTTAATGGTTTCTTATTTTAAATTTACAGAAAACAAGGATATCTCATCAGGAGATCCAATTTAAAAATTTATACTCTCATAGTTTATCTCGGAGAGGGTATACATTATTGGAAGAACAAATAATGGATAAAAATCTACAAAAACTAATAGTTGAGTCTTCAATATATGGAGATGTTTCCCCTCCATCTCCTCCATATGGACATGTAAAATAGAAGAGAACTCAAATGGGAAGAAGGGGAAATATCTTTAGAATGATTCAAGAGTCCTAGATGAGAGGATTGTAAGATATTACCTTTATTTATTTAAGTTAACTATATTCTTCATACAGTCTGAATCATTAAAGAAATTTTCAATTAATTAATACAGGACTCTCTTGAGGATTAGAGCTCATAGAAAGTATTTACAGCTACTGGGAGGCAAGATATTTTACCTGCAGCATTTGTAAATCCCAAACATCTTGTTCGTGTACGAGGATATCTGACAGGTGTATTTGTAAGAAAAGTGTTTCCACGTTCTTATACTTCTTCCATTGAGGGTGTTTATAAAAAATATAATCATTGGAGTCTGAAGTTCATATTATTAATGTGATGATGGGGGAAAAGATTAGAGCATCTATATAGTCTATGTTTGCAGACATGCGACGACAATTTCATATTGTAACTCTCACTCCTCTGCCTCCCCCTACAGACCCCATTATCTATCCTCCACCTCTTCCAATAGCTCCCACTCCCCCACCTCACCTTGAGGACCCCATTTCTTATCTCACTCCTCTACCGTAGCTTCCTACTTATTGTGATTTATATGTTGATGATCCTCAAGATCATATAGCTACATATGGGCTGATATATTGTATAAGAGATACAGTTCATCATCAAAAGTTAGAGGTTGAGCATCACAGGGTCACTGTATGTGATTTTATAGATAGATCATCTCGAGTACCATTACCTACAGATGAGGTGATAAAATTTAGACATAGTATCATCTATTTTTAAATTTGGACATCCGGACTTCTACAACTCATTACCATAGAGATATGTATGTTATATCTTCTATTTTATTTTTTTATTAAAGTTTTTTTAAAATTTTAAAACTAAAATATTTTTCTATTTATTTTTACAGGAATAAATCAAAGGTAAAGAAATATTGTATAGACAAAAACAAAGAAAATGGATATGAAATTAGATACAGATTCTAGTATTCGTGAAATATTATCAAGATATTCAAATTTTTTTGGGAATCATTATGAGTTTCCAATGGATGCTCATGTTTTTTAACATGCAATAACTGTGGGGATTGTGAAAACTGATATCATGGAGCTTGTTACTAGAGATAAGTTGGGCATCAATGTGGTGAAATTTTTTTCAATGTATGTCTTAACACATTTTCCATGCGTTATATTTATTAAAAATTTATTCTTCTGTATAGTTTGTATTATGTATCATTATAACATGTGTGAGAAGAATCAGTGGATAGATGTATATGGATTCATGGACCCAAATTTTATTTCCCCTAATGAACATTCATTGTATGAGGAACAAATAATGATTTATATTGATGAATGATTTGAACAGAATATAATCACACAGTGTTGGATGATGCCTTTTGGTGAGAGGTATGAAACATATATCTGGAAAAGAGTTCATTATCTTTTAACATGAAATACCACTAACCTTAAATTATATTTTATCAGTGGTAATTGGATATTATGTGTTTTTAGCCCAAGGGAGAAAACACTTTATTGGATATGCTCTATCCATGGCAATGTGCAGGAATGTTTTATGAATTTGTTAGAAAAGTAAGTTTAAATTTCTTAATAGTTTTATTTATTATAAATAATTATAAATTTATTTTATTCGTATTATTTTTTAACAAGGTATTGGTCTAATTTGAAAAAACACAAACAAAAGGAGTGCCAATATCAAATATGTAGAAATAAAGGTAAATATCCGTTTATAATTTGTACTTTTTGATGTATTACATAAAAATAATATTTTTAATTTACAATCATTCAAACAGAATTGTCATGAACAAAAAGGCATCTTCGAATGTGGATATTATATGTTAAGATTTATGTATGAAATAATTACAACTAGAACACTTGTAAACTTGGACATGGTAGGATTTCATTTAAACATTCACATTGTAAGATTTCCTTTTAAACTTTGACATTGTAATATTTCCTTTTAATCGTTTCCATAATATTTCATTTGATTTGTTCATTATACATGTTAACTATTATCATTTTAATTTGTATCTATTTAATGACCATCAACCCTATAGTGCTCAAGAGGTAAAACACCTATAAGTGGAATGGTCAAATTATTTTACAAGTTTGATTTAATTTTAGATTATTTGTAGTGTAAAATGTAATTTAGAATATTTTCATTGTAATTGTGAATTTGGTAGTCCTTTAGGTTGGATTTAGGGTTTTTTGTGAACATTGTATGTTATGAATGTTATATTTGTGACTGTTTAATTTTGTGATACTTCTTGTTTTGGTCTAGTTGTGATGGTTTTTCTGGTATGTATTCTGGTCTGGGGGGTTTCTAGGGGAGTGGGGAGATGTCCAATGGGGTAGGGGGTTTACAGGGGTGTGCGAGGGTTGTCCAGTTTAGTGGGGGTGGTGTCTAGGAGGGTGGGAGGGATTTCCAGGGGGTGTCTAGGGGTGTGGGGTGGTCAATGGGGTTAGGGGGTCTTCCAGGGGTGTGGGAGTGTGGTCCAATGGGTGGGGGGGTTTCCAGGGTTCCCATTAGGGTGGAGCAGTACATGGGTTGTCTAGGGGTGTGGGGGTTTCTAGGGGTGTGGGAGTGTTGCCCAAGGGTGTGGGTTTTCCATGGAGGTGCGGGTGTCTAAGAGGGTGGGAGGGCTGTCCAGGGGGTGGGAGCTGTCTAGGAGGGTTGGGGTGTCCAGGGGTATGGGGGTGTCAATGGGGGTGGAGGTTGTCCAAGAGGGTGGGAGGGATATCCAGGGGGTGAGGTTGTCTATAAGGGTGGGGGGGGGGGGGTTGTCCCGGGGGTGGGGGTGTCCAAGGTTGTGGGTGGGCTATTTAGTGGGGTGGGTGGGGGGGTTTTCTGGGGTGTGGCAGGGCTATCCAAGGGGTGGGAGAGGGTTGTCCAATGTGGGGTGTCTAGGAGGGTGGGAGGGCTGTCCATGGGGTGTCCTGGGGTGGGGGTTTCCTGTAGGGTCAGGGGACGTTTCAGGGGTATGGGAGGGCTTTCCAAGGGGTGGGGGTGTCCAGGGTGTCCATGATAGAGGGGGTAGTCCAGGGGGGTGTCCAGAGGTGTGGGGGGGGGGGGTCTAGGGGTGTGAGAGGGTTGTACATGGGTGTGGGGAGGGTTGTCTAGTGGGTTGGGGGATTTCTAGTGGTGTGGGAGGGTTGTCCAGTGGGGTGGGGGTGTCCAGGGTGTCCATGAGTGTGTGGGCAGTCCAGGGGGTGTTCAGGGGTGTGGGGGTTTCTAGGTATGTGGCAGGGTTGTCCAGGGGTGTGGGGGTGGGGGCTTTCCAGGGGTCTGGGAGGGCTGTCTAGTGGGGTGGGAATGTCCAGGGTATCCATGAGGGTGGGGGAAGTCCAGGGGGTGTCCAGGGGTGTGGTGGGTTTCTAGGGGTGTGGGAGGGCTATCTAGGGGTGTGGGGGTGTCCAGGGTGTCCATGGGGGTGGGGTTATCCAGGAGGGTGGGAGGGCTGTCTAGGGGGTGGGGGCTGTCTATGATGGTGGGGGTGTCCAAGGTTGTGTGAATGCTGTTTAGTGGGTGGGGGTTCAGGGGTGTGGGATGGTTGTCCAGGGGGTGGGGAGGGCTATCTAGTGGGGGGGGGGTTGGTCTATTTTTGTTATGTTTCAGGTATTCCTTTGGTTGGGCATAGTTGTGGGGTGTGTCCATGGGTGTGGGGGGCTATCTAGGATGGTGGGGCGGTCTTGGGTGTGGGGGTGTGGGGGTGTCAAGTGGGGTGGGGGGGTTTCCAGGAGTGTGGAGGGCAGCTGTCCATGTGGGATGGGGGGGGGGGGGTTGGTCTGTTTTTGTTCTTTTTCAGGTATTCTTTTGGCTGGGCATAATTGTGGTTGAACGATTTAATTAAAAAAATTGGTTTTTACATCGGTTATAAAATAACTGATTTACAAAAAGCATAGGTATTATTTTTAATGTCGTTTATTTCATAACAGACATAATAAATGGAAAGGAATTGTTTTTTACATCGGTTATTTAATAACTGATGTAGTAGATATGTTATCACGTCAGTTATTATTTAACCGAAATTGAAAACCGATTGAAAAAATGCATTATCACGTCAGTTATGAAAATAACAGACGTGATAAATGCTTAAGAGGCGTTATTTAGGACATCGGCTATATAATAACTCACGTGATAAAGTATATACAACATCAGTTTTTAAATATCCGACATAATACATCATGACTCCGAAGAATTTTCCACATCATTTTTTGATTATCCGACATGAAAAATGCTTCGGTTTTTTGTTTTTTACATCGGTTTTAAAATAACTGACGTAAAAAAAATATTTATAACGTCTTCTACAATAACTTCAACAAAAAAATTATGTAAAAACTAAAAAATAACCGCTGTAAAAAATGTTTTTTGCACTAGTAAATCATGATTTATCTGTCCCCCACTACTACACACATCCTAGATTGCACCCTAGGTTGTATTTTAGTTATGATTACATTATATCTCTTATTTCTAGGGTGTGTGATGCATTCTTCAATTATTCTTTTCACTATTCCTGAAGGATTCACATCGTCTGCACATTCCCTTAGTAGGTGTTTCCATGATTTTGATTTTCTTTATAATGATTAATGTGATTAAGAATTTATATTTATTTATTCAAAATTATAATTTATATATGTGTTAATTAATATTTAAATATGCATGGAGACCAAAGTTTTTATGTTTTGACAAGAAATTTACAAATGGTTTCTTTATAAAATTTCTCTCTTTCTGTCTGCAATAAATGAATAAGTTATCTTTTTTTGCTAATAAATTTTTTATGACGGTTTTAAAAAAGGAATCAGGTGTTTTAAAATTAATTGATATTCTATTAATAAATTTTATTAATTGATGTGTGAGTTAAAGATTTGAATTTTTTAGTTTTTTTGAATTGGAAATTTTTTTATGTTTATTTATTTCACCCTTGTGTATTCACCTATGGTTGATATTGTTAATGTTATATAATATTTTAAATGATTATACACATATTTTTGGTGTATATATATCTATAAATGTACATCTACATGTCCTAATATGTTGATATTTACATTGTAAGATATATATATATATATATTAATTAATATATTCTTATGTATTTTAAAAGATATGATTTTAAATTTAAATTGGATGTTTAATTGGATCTTATATTATTTTTTCAAATTAGTGTTTTAAATGTTTTTTGTTCAATTTAAAATAGGGTTGATCTTATTAATTATTGTGAAAATGACTCGAGAGTTTTTTTAATGTACTCTTTAAAAATAATTTTATGAAAGAAGGAATTTTCTGAAATTTTGTTCTTGATTGTGGGGTTTTATTTTAAATGGAATAGATGATTTCTATGTTTAATATTTTGTTTTTATAAAATGGGGGACTTAGGAATGTGGGTAACCTGATGGGAAATTCTCTATCTTAGTTAAGGTACTGGAAGGGGTCATTTACATTGTCCTCAAGAATCCATGGTCTTATTACATTATTAGGTCACATAGTTAGCTAATGTTTCATGTGAAAAATAGTTACATTTGTAATATATTGGTCAGATATCCTCCCCATTTTTCATGTATTATTATTATAGTGTTTTATATTATTTCATTCCCACTCTCACTTTGATAGATGATGTTATGATTATGGTTTTTGAATATATTTTCAATTTAGTTATTACTATTCCTACACATTAGACTTTTACGAGTCCTTTATTAATATATTTCTTCCATCACCATTATATTCCATTATACAAGGTTTTCATTTTTAGTTCCACTTTTACATGTAAATTAGAAAAAAGTATTTTAAATTAATGTTTTACATGTGTTGATTTTTATAAAATGATATCAAAATATATCATATGAAGGATTTTTTTTAAAATAATTTCTTTATGAATGGTTTAAAAATATTCTTTTATAATATTTTGAATTTAAAATTCTAGTTTTGGGAAAATATATTGGTTGATATTATTTAAAATATAATCAACATTTCTAAATGTACTTCAAATTAAAAAATTTGTATTGTATTTAAAAAAAGCATGGACCCTATATTGATTACATAATGTAATATAGATTTCACTACCTACTCAAACCACATATTGTTTATAGACCGAGTTTCCTTTTCTGGTTATATCTTGATTCTAGGAATGTGATCCATGTTTCGATAGAGAATGAAAATGGGACACATGGGATTGTTTTTTCAGGTATGACAGTATTTATTTATAGTTTTTTAATAATATTTTATATCTTGGAATTTAGTTTTTCTTTACTTTAATTTTTGGTGAACTATACATATATTTATATTTATGGGTATTTGATCTAAAGGATGTTATTTGTCGGGGAGTTGGAAGTGATTAGACAGATTTTTTTTCATCTTCATGATATTATTATTACTTAACTTTACTAACTCTATTTTACATTACTAAATGTATTGACATAGAAATATAACTTATAGAAATCTCATACAAATTTTTTGGGTGAAAGATACATTGTATGTTAGCTGTGATTTAAGGGTAAAATCATATACGAATATTGTTTTTGATTCCTATAATGAATTTCATTATCTTTGGGGGGGGTGGGGATTCCCCTCGGATCCATAGAGATTTAGACCAGGTCTTAATTTATGTGAAATAGCAAGGCAGTTTTTTATAAAAACACTGACGAACCAAATGCCACTAATGATACTGATGATTCCAATGTCCCTAATGACTCCAATGATCAAAACCACACTAATGACTTCTATGAAACCTGCATCATCAAAAATATCAAATAATTTAATATTTCCAGCAATTCCTATGATGTTGACACCCCGGATTAATTTCCTATAACTATAAAACTACTAGATAAAATTACATCGATGGGACCATATACACTAATAACCAATATAATACCAACAATTTTATTGTCATCAATGAAAATATATACCTCAATGACCAAGAAATGATGATTACCTTGACAATGATAATGACACCTACAACCCCAACTGGGTATATGATACTAATAGTATTGAAAAATATGGTGGTTTGATGACACCAACGATGAAAATAACACTAAACAACCTGAGGAAAATAAAATCTATGAAAATATTGATGATACAAACCTATAAAGAAATTTCAACAACCTCGAAAATGATGTAGAATTCAATGGCAACATTGAAGAGGTTTCACCAATTGTCACTGATGACACTGCCAACAAAAATTAATCTTAAAAACAGAGAACCCCCAAAATAAATATACCATTAAATACCTAATTGATTCTAATGATGTTAATTACATATATGACCTTGACCACACTGGTGACACTAAAAAACCTAATGAACCCAAATGAAACTGACCAACCCGATGATGTCAAGGGAATCAACAATACCTACGTCCCCAATAACCCCAATGATGTGGTTAGCGTACTTAGTTTCATCAGTGTCATTAAGGTCAACAATTGTTTCAACACTATCATCGTCATCAATATCATCTGTGACATTGATTTCATGGGTTTTTTCAAAAGGATCTTGGTTTTTATGATCATTGTTGATTTCTATGATTTGTAAGAGTTTATGGGGGGAATTAGTGTTTGATGACATCATCATCATACACATAATCATTTCCCTTAGGGTTTTCAGTGTGATTAACCTCTTCAGGTTCGTTATACTTATTTTTTGATCTAGATCATAATAATCATTACTGTTATTGTCTTCATCATAGTAATCGGCATTTTCAGGGTCATCTATGTCATTGGTGTTTTTGATATTCTAAGATCAGTTATCATTTTCAATGTTGTTAATGTGATTAGTTTTATGAGAATTGTTATGGTGATCAAATTAATTAGTGTTTTTGGGTTATTCTATGTGTTAGTTTCATCAGTGTTATCAGTTTTATAAAGGAATTGGTGGAGGTGGAATTTTTAGGTAATCAATGTCCACATCATCATTAGGGAATTCAAGGAATTATCATTATTGGAATCACTACCATTTTTAACATCATTGGTTTCTTTAGATTATTTTTGGTAATGAAATGAAATATTATCAACATAAAATAATTCTTTCCCCTTAATTTTTTTAATATATTTTACAATATTAACATAGAGGACATAAACACCGAGCTTTAAACATCATATAATCTAGATTCTCTTGACTAGAATACCCATTCTTTCATTTCTAATTTTATTCTATGTTCTTAGTTCTATAGTGTTATGTCATGATACTTACATAAAAAACACACACATATACAATGTTGACACTTCTAAATCATTATCCATTTTTTCACAATATAAATATTTTTAAAAATAAAACAAGATTTCTTTTCATAATAATATTCACAACTTTCAGCTTGATTTTTTTTCTATTACCCATCCATAAACCCTTTGAAAATAAATTTAAATGTATTGTAATAACAAAATATCATCAAGGAACATAAAATTGAAATAAAGAAACCATTATTCCATCAATATTCAAAATATTCTTTTTTCATTTTTATAAATAAATTTTTTAATAATCTTTTTATTACCCAAGAAATCACTTTCTCTGCTCAAATATTTTAATATAATATTTAATTAGAAACCATATAGGAAAAAAAATAAAATTCATAATGTTTTAATTTATATCATGAAAACTCATAATAACTTTTTCACAGGGTTATATATTCCAATGTAATTAATTAGTGTATGATTTTATTCAAGCATAATCTCAATAACATACCTTTTGAGTACAAGAAATTATGTAAAAAATCAAATAAAGAATAAATAAATCATATAGGAAATTTGGGGAATAATTTTATTATCATCATTACATTAGGAATAACCCTTAAGGCTACACATGAAATAACCTTCATGGTTATTCTTGAAATATCCCCTAATGTTATACTTGGAATAACCATCAGAGTTACACTTAGAATAACCATCATGATCAACCTAAAACATAAAAATACCAAATTAATTAGAGTGATATCATAAGATCACCAATAATTTTATTATAATGGAACCACCCGTTATCATAAAAAATTCCAAATAACCAGACATAATCATAAAAAAAGAATTCTTGTATTATAAAAATATTCCTTGAGAAAAATTACATATTTTAAATAAAAAATGTGAAAATATAAATGATATTTTTAAAAAAAATTATTATTCTAAATGAATCATCAAAGAAAAACTTATTCATGAAAGTGGAAAATCCACTCATTCTGTTTATGTTAATAAAATTTCATCCATGCTTTTTTCAGAACTGTCACAAAATAACTCATTTGGAAAATGAAAAAAAGATTTCTTTAAATCCATTTTGTAAAAAATTAAAACATTGGAAAAATTTATTTAAAAATAATAATATAATAGTAAAATAGAATTTAAACATTTATAAAATATGGATATTGAAGAAAATATATTTTTAATGGAAACATAGAAAGATATTTTTTAAAAGGAACTCTCCTACCAGGAGCATGACTGATCACACACATTCATTATCTTCATGAATAATATAGTTTGGTTAATTATATTATTATTTAAAAATGATTTTTATTTTTAGTATTCCTTTTATTTTATGTCATATTATTCTATATTTAATTATTTATTTAATTAAATTCATATCATATGTTTTGATATAATTCATTTCAAAATCCAAAATAGTTTCATTAAGTCAACTATGGTAAAAAATTAATCATTACATCATAAATATAATAATATTCATAAAATAATATAGTATTTATACATCAATTATACTTTAATAATTATTCATAATGAACTATGTTACAATCATGGAGGTTGTTGGTCATACGTACACATGAGTAACGTCTCCATTTTAAAATGATTATTATGAGAAAAAGGTAGGTATCATTATAACTATCCATAATTATTATAATATCTTAAATATAATATTAATTATTTAAATATAATTATATATATGATCCGTGTAATGTAGTTATGAAAAAAATCACATTGCTTCGTGGTAGTGGTGGTCCATAAGAACGCATGAACGACGTTGTCATTTTTCAGTGATTGGAAAAGTATAAATTTAATTATATATTGAATTTTTATTATTATTAATATATCATTAATATCAAATATATAAAATTAGTTACCTCATTATAATCATTATTGGTAGAAAGGTATGAGAAATAATTACATCAGTTCGCGAGGCCGTATTCCACTGTACACAAAAATTATGGTTTCGTTTCCAATTTGATGGAAGTGGAGATCTATATAGGTTGTAACATTAATAGAAAAACTATTATTTACATGGTATATATTTATGTAATTATCTTATCATCATCACAAAATAATTTGATGTGGTGGAATAACAAACAAAACTAAAATAAGTGGATAAAAATTGTAAATCTTCTTTGCGAAACATTCCTTTATTAACACATTAATATCGTTAAGGTTGGTGTTATAACTAAAACAATACCTCTATGATAAGGGTATTAATTCAATAAAGGTATTTAGGTAGGTTTTGGTCAAAAAATTGGATTCTATGTGTAACATATTGTGAATTAGTGGTTCTATTTTATAAGAGAGATTATGGGAACTCTTAGAATTTGTCAAGATAATAAAATAATTAAAATTAATTTTCAATTTAAAATGACAAACAATTATTGATTTTAAATATAATATGATTATGAGTCTAAATAATATCATAAAATACACATGATAAAATTTATATTTAGTTTTTTTCCAATATCATTTTGTTTTTACCCTTCGTTAACCCTTTTAAGACATAGCATGTCTAGAAGGATTTTTCACATTGAGGGTTAATAAGTTACAATTAATGAAATAAATACCATAAGTGGACCATATTTTCAATTATAACCATATCATAATAAATTTTATGAATATAATAATTTAGTTAATCATAAATCATTATATAAAATATTAATATTGGAAATTTTTTGAACTGTTCTTTACTTTGACATCAATAATATCAAGATAACACTTACAGTTCAAACCAAATATTCTGAAACATAACTAAAATATCAGGGTAATATATAATATTCATGTATTTTATTAATTATAACAAATTATTATACTTTAAATATTTTAAATATATTTTGTATTATTTTTCCATTTATTGAATAATTATTGCATCATCGTTGTTTCATAATTTTTGGTAACTATTTCTTCACTAAAAATTAAAAATAAATTACCATGATGAAGATAAATTATTTCTTATTTAAAATAATATTTATATAATAATATATCTTCTAGATAGGCCCATATTTAAAATATTATATTTATTACAAAAAATAGTGTGACATGTTTTAATTTTTCTGAAATAAAGTATTATGAAGGTCATCATCTAATACAAATGAAAAAATGACATATAAACGAATATTGAATGATTATGGACGAAATTAAATCATAAAATAAAATTACATAAATTTTCAGGTTCATTTTCTAATACTTATAATTTTATTTTTAACCCTTAATTGCCTAAATTTACCTTTACCATGGTATTAAAATTATTAAGGTTACAATTCATATTAATTAAAAATAAAAGTGAAATGTTTACTAAATTTTGACCCAATTATTCTAAATAAGGAATATATTTTTCATAATTTTAAACATAGAAGTTCTAAAATTATATTTAAAATCAATCCCACAAAATGCAATGAAAAATAGTTTTCTTGAAAATGTTATTTATTAGAAAAAAATATTACCTATAACCAAATAAGCTATAGAGATTATTAAAATTTCAGTTATTAGATTATATATAAATAAATATTACTTATATTACCTTTTGATCAAATTAAACTCATAATGTTAATTTTTTATATAATGAAAAAGAACGTTTTATAAAAATCTGTATTTTCCCCTACTCACTAAAATTTTTATATTTTAAAAAATTTATCAAAAATTTATCCATAGATAATTTTTACATGATAAATACAAAAATGAATATAATTTTTTCATTTTAAGATTCAATTATTTGAGAATAAATATTTAAAATAAATCTATATAATTTTAATAATTATTATTCCAACATTACTTGGGTTGTTGAATTCTTTCCCATTTTGAAAATTGTATCCTCACAATTTTATTAACTTATTAACCAAGTGGGAATACGTTTCCTTCAAATAATATTTAGAATCTCATGTTTTTTGTTCATCCATATATGTTTTTTATGATACCTTAACCTGGTTAATTACCTTGTTCTGCAATACTTTCTCTCTGTGGGAAAGAATCCTAAGAGGACATTCACATAAGAAATATTATATTTCACTTGAACTACCTTATAACTCAAAACATGAGATGAATTTAGAACATAATTTCATAACATTGAAACATTAAAAAAGAATCATAACTAAGATAAACATAGAGAGAAGGCTACTCAGTAAAGAATTGATCCAACTTTATTTGTGATTTCAAATGGTCTAATGAACCATGGAATATATTTTTCCTTTTTAACAAAATGAAACACATTTTTCCACGATGATACTTTATAAAAAAATGACCACCAATATTGAAAGAAAAATATTTCATACAGTTATCCGCATAAACTTTTTTTCTACTTTTATATGTCCCTATAAGTTTCTAAATCATATTGACCTTTTAATCAATTTATTATACTGATTGTAGTCCCATCAACATCCTTTCACCTACTTCATAACAAAATATTGGATATTGACACCACTTTTCATATAATGCCTCTAAGTTTTTCACCTATATAATGGATTAAAAACTATTATTATAAGAAAAATCAACTAAATTAAGGTATTGATCCCAAATTCCTTGGTGATCCATTAAACAAGAATGAAGCATGTCTTCTAAGGTATAAATTTTCAATAATATTATCCATCATATTGAGGATAAAAATTTGTACTAAAATTTAATTTAGTACCCAATGACTTCTCATGTACTTTAAAAAAAATTAAGTGAAAAAGGGATCTTAGTCAAATACAATTGAGAGAGGAAATCAATGTAACCTAGCTATCTCTTTAAGATACAATCAATACCGTTGGTCTAAAGGATGAGTATCTTGAATGGGGAGGAAATGAGATGATTTAGTTAATCAATCAACAATAACCAAATCTTGTTATTACCTTGAGGTTTCATTAGAAATCCCACTACACTGGCTATGGATATATTTTCCTATTTCCACTCAGTCATTGGTAAAGAATGAAGTACTCCATTTGGAAATTATCATTCTACATTAACTTTTCTACAAGTCTATCATTTCTTGAAAAAATAATCAATATCTCTTTTCATTCCATCCCACCAGTAATACTATTGAAGTTCACTGTATATCATAGTGAAACTAGTATGAATAGAAAATGTTGAACTATGATTTTAAATTAACAATTATCTCTTCATTTGGGAATCAAAAGGTCCATATAATCTCTTTTCAATTATCAAAACAAAATATTTATTACTTTTAAATTATAAAGTCATAACCTTACTAGCTAATTCAACCTTTTCCAATGAATCATTATCTTCCATTTATGATTTATAAATTCTTTCTAATAGATATGATTATATTGAAATTGGAAAAAATAATAAAGGAAATTCCTATATCCGCAACTAAAAAGATTCATCAAATTTTTAACAGAAGGGACTCGTACTAATCGTAACATGTTTAATGAATAATTACTTTTCTAAATTAAATCATCAGATACATCGTTTTATTTTAATGGATATTAATAAATTCTAAATTCATAATCCTTTATTAATTTCATCGATCTCCACTATCTCATTTTCACCTCTTTTGAGTGAATATATTTTTTAAACTTTGATGTGAAATATGTATTTTACAATTGCTTCTATATAAATGATATCTCCAAATTTTTAAAGAAAGAAACACAATATATAATTCAGATCAAGTGTAGGATAACTCAACTCATGAGGTTTTAATTGTCAAAAATAATAATTAATTACCTAATTTTTCTACATTAAGACACAACCAGGTCCCTTTAAGTAAGCGTCAATGTAGTTAAGAAAATCACCATTCAATGATAGTAAGTGAAAAACTAGATCGTTCACTAGTTTTTTTTAATTCTTAGAAATAGTCATCACATTCTTTTTATATATATAAATTTTACTATTTTTATGTTAACATAGTTTGGCAGATATATAATCTTGAAAAAATTTCGACAAACCTATGGTAATAGCCTTCTAACCTAAGAAAACTACGAATCTATATACCATTTTTAGGTCTTTTCCATTAATTAAAAGATTTGGTTATGGTGGAAAAATTGTTTTAAACACTTTATTTATGATTTTTCCAAGGAAAGAAATCCATTTTAACAAAAAATAAAATTTTCTAAATTGTCAATATGACTACTTTTCTATAAAGGTTTCTAGAACAATCCTTATATGTTTCTTATGATCCTCCGGACCTTTTTAATTGTAACAACCTAGGTTTTTATCATGAAGTTAAAACAAATTAACTATTATTCTATAATCCTTATTTTATATTTATAAATGTTCACTATGGTATAATGAATGAATCAATAGTGTATAGGTATTTTTGGGAACTCAGATCTCTATTTTATGTTGGAAACATACTAGAAAACTTGATTGACTAAACCATGAACCTAAGGTTGTATGGTTTGGAAAAACCATGTAGTGTATTGAAGTAGACGTAAGAGGGTGAGCATGGGATTCACATGGGATTCTTAACAATGTTCCTAGAACATGTTAGGGGGATGTCACCCAGGGAGTTCCTAGTGCATGAGGTGCGCATAGTTTGGAAAACTATGTGCATAAACCATGTTAGGGGTCTTTCTTAGGATAACTCTAGCTTCATTGTTCGTGAACTATTTGGAAATCCATGAGTTAAAATCATGCACTTCATAAAAAGTGGAAAAATAAAAAAATTTCCCACCCACCCTTTTAATGACCAATACCTTTTTCTTTTTTCTCGAACAAACAATAATCTCCTCCCTTTGGAAGCTCCTCCGATGGCCTAACAAAATATTTGATGCCACTACATAATTCAGACTCCGATTCAAGTCTCATTTGTCATGTTGGATCAAAATTTGAAAAATATATATTCCTTTTTATCCTTTTATATTTTATCATCCCATTGATAATGTTAATTTTGTGAGAGATCATGTTCCTTATTTTCAATGTTTTTTATTCTATTATCCATTTACTTATGATATAGACCAAATAAAAGGTTTATTCCAGATGAGTTCTCCTCAATATAAACAGGGTAGGATTTATATGAATTTCCCTTAAATTATTGAGATATATATTTTTTGTTATTGTGCCACATGTCGGTTTCACTAGGGGTTACCACTAAAAACAATATTCCTTGAATTTTTCACAATTTAGGAAGTTAATGACTCTTTTATATGCCTAATGATGTTATAGGTTGACAACCTGAATGTGAGGCACCAAATTGTTTGTGTTCATTATATTCCTATTTTCCCTCTATGGTTTTATGACCAAAAAAACTTTTGATGTGTTTGGTTTGACATCTAAATGTGATATCATTTATGAAAATGGATAACTATAGTGGTGTATCACAACTAACATACATTCTTGGATTGAATAATTAAAAATTAAATTTATAAATGGACTTTGAAAATTGGCATGATTTTCAAATATCCAATTTTACCCAAAAAATATAGAACATTTTCACCAATAAATGAAAGGTAATAATATGAAATAAATGGAAGTAGTAAATTTTCAAGATTATTGAATGGAAAATGTTACAAATCATGTATATATACTTGTTGCATGTTATTATATATCATAAACCTTTTCATCGATAAATAAAAGTTAGTAACATGAGCTAAAAGGAAGTAGTAAAATAGAATGATTATTACATGACTAATGATACACTCCATATTCATATATTTGGTACCTTTATCATGGTCTTATTCCCTGTTATTAGAGTGCATAAATTAGGAATCACCCTTGATTCTTGAGGGAATTCCTTTATCAATTAGATGATTACACCTCAATTCATTTGAGCTAATTTACATTAGAAATACCCACCATAGAATATAGTCCTTTTCTTATTACGTGAATATGTCAATGTTATACTGACGATTCACTTTCCTTTCATCTGGATATTATAATTCCTTGGATATAATCCTTTAATACAACTTTATATCTATGGAAACATGACAAAATGGATTCACTACATTGATCCTAGTCATTCGTAGATCTTGATTTACAATGTATATGATATGTAGACTTAGTTAGACTCTTTATTGTGAAATACATTGGGTGTACCCCTAATTTTACACTAAGAACCTTATATCCAAATTACTTGTGTTATTAATATGATTTGGTCAAACCCTTTGGTTAATGGATTCCCTAATATCACCTATGATCCTTTACTTATATTTTCTTTTTATGATGACCTATTTTGATATCTAAGACTCATGACTTCTAAAAATACTATGTGGACACTTGGTCACTAAGACAGGGGTCTAAGCCAGAGCATGTATATCTGTGCATATGATTTTTTGACCTATTCACATATATACATGAGAGAAGTTTTATAGAGCAATTTCAGGCCTCATCCGAAGTAGGTATGGTGTGTCTGGAATCACATAAGGAGCCCTGTTAGACATGGTTATTAATATACACATTTTTCATCATTGATTCTTATTATACCTACACACTATTACATTTATATTCATAGGATATATTTGTATAGACACCCTTAGTGGTGGTCTATTGATTATTTCTCACACCCTATTTGGGATACTAATTTGTACTCGAAAAGACATCATGGATGCAGGTATGTAGAAGGGAAAGTGTCTGATTTTTTATGATAGATAGATTGAATCATGGGAGTGGAGGAGTACATGACCAAGATGTGGATCGTGATTCGATCAAGAGATATTCTTTTCATCTTTTATGTTTTTTTGATATAAATTCGCATATGCGTGTAGGGATCCATGTTTGTTATTACTTTGTGTTTAGAGACATGAAATTAAATTCTTTATTATATGATACTAAATATTTCTATTAATGGATGTTTATTTTATCTAGATAACTTATCTTCTACTATTAATTGATATTATGCTTTCTCCATTAATCGGTTTATTACTCCACTATGTTACTCTGATAATGAGGCTATAGTATACCCACTATACCACCATGGAAACTTATTATAAGCTGACTACCTCAAGAATACGAGGAGGCACACTTAAGAACATGTGACCAATAAAGTTCAGTTACTATGAGTGAACTGGGTCTGAGATGTTATAAATTGGTATCAGATAATTTTTCCACTTTTTTACTATTTGGATTAATATACAAGAGACTTGGATGTATCAAAATTTTTTATTGATCCTATTCTTGGGATTAGAAAAACTAGGTATGGTATAAAAGAAAAATTTCCTAGTATTTGATATGATGTTCTTAATTATTGTTGTTATTATTGTACTGCATTCACCATTGGGTGATTCACATGGATTGTGGTTTACATTTTTATTTTAAAATATATTCTGACCCTTGCCTAGATATGGAAATAAGGTAGTATCATGAGAATCATTAAAGGACCATGAGGATTTATATTTTATGAATTATTTAATTACATGATTACCTACTATATGCATTTTTTATGAATTTTTTACGATCCTTGATAGTTATATTTTAATTTGTGCTAACATTTCATGTAGAGTTAAATAATTAGAATAATTAAATTTTCTGTGTAAATCTAATTTGTGGTTTCCCATAATGTGTGATAATAGAACCTTAATTATCCAATTATAGTGATTTTGAGATATGAACTATTGGTTGCATGAGATGAAATGTTAGTTGGTTGAAATGTTATGTATTGAAATTTATATTTAAAGAGTTTGTGTCTCTGTAAATTAATATTATTAATCCATATAGTTGAACCATTTATAAACCTTGTTTCAATTACATGTAATACCATTTATAGTTTATATTATCGTAATTTATAACATGGGAATGGTAGATTCATTCACCTGTAAATTGGTGTATATATATATATATGGATTTACAAAATGACAAAACTAAGGGTTGTCGAGTCCAATGTTTAAATGGAAATGGTTGCTATTCAAAAGTGGTACTAATTGAAATATAAAGGGGATATTACTCTATAAAATGCAATTAAAAACTATAAAATAGAACCTTATTTTGAAATAGAGAGGTTGACCATAACCCAACCATTGTAATGGGTAGTATGAAATGTCTCAAGTGATTCATCTTAGTCTTATATGACCGAAATTTCTATTTATACAACTAAGCAGAGGGTTGTGATACCTATATAAGAACACATGTACCTATCTTTTTATTATACATTTATGTTATCATAATTGAATATTAAATAAGGTGTGTTTTTTGAAATTATAGATATATTCCACCATGAAATTCGTGAGTCCTATTCTGTGAGGGTAGCGATTACCATACTCTAGAGGTGGTGGGCCCTGGGCTACCAATAGATCCTCTAGTATTGCCACTTGATGTAATTATTGATATAATTGATATGGGTATCAATGCCCAATTTTTTGAGGGTTTACATTGACTTATGAATACTATTCATAGATCTTAATGGCTTGAACCTACCATGTAAGAGTTGACGAGAGAGTCTTGGTACCAACATTCACCCACGTTCTGAGGGGATGGCGACCCATAGTCCACTAAGACATCACTAAAGTCCATGTTATATATCATAGATCACCTTGAGATGAATCTGTAGAGGAGGTTGATGGTCCCTACTTATATTCATTGTGGTTTTTCCAATCATTGGACGAATGTTATTACTCAGGACGAATAGCATCGAGACATGGTCTAAAGTGTTTTTTTATCATTTATACTGATATTACTTTATACAAACACTAGGAGTTGATAGTTCTAGGGAGTTCCTTGATCTAGATAAAGGATACCTGATATTGATGGATTACCTAGATTATATTACAAAAATTCAGTTTTTTTACCAACATTTAAAGTTTATGAAATTTCAAGAGTGACATGTTTTGAGGATGGGTTGAGGTAAGCCATTTGTTATTAGGCTAAAGATTTTGTTTGGACTAATTTATCAAGAATTCTGAATAGGTACTATATTAAACTATGTAATTTAAGGGAATTGAGCAGTACCTAACACTATAGTTCAGTGTATAGGTATGGTAGTAGTTTATAAAGTTCTGAGAAATTTCATCTAAAGAATTATTGATAGAATAATTGAAGCTGAAGTACCCATTCTAGTAGCTCGGATATATTTCATCGGTGTGGTTGGAATGGTCATGTGAAACCTTAGGGTGATTAATACCAAGTCGATTGCTGAGCCTATAGTCGGATGGGTTATATTTATAGATTCTTTCTAGCCTTCCCACAAATTCCATGTAAGAGAGGATCTGAACTCACCCCCCATTTTGTTGTAGGGTTAGTATATCCTTTTCAGGATGAAAGCTAGACCACCACTATCCATACAAGGTGAGTATCTGGACATGCTCATGGATTATGGACTTAGGTTACACAACATTGTTTGAGAGTACATTCTCTATATATTTAGGTTGTAGTTAAGGGACGTAGGGAAGGATAGATTTTTTCCAGTACATCATATACCAAATGAGTAGGGTTCCATATCATCTACAATTAGAGGTATAATCTTTGTATCATAATCTTGAGTATTTAATTTTTTGGTATAGGAAATTTAAATTCTTTTATATGTGTGGCTAAAATGAAGAGAATAGACCTTGATGTGATGCAATTCTATGGAATTATAAGATTTGATACACCATTGGGAATTCGATGAAAAAATATGTTCCAGTTCATAGAACCCCCTTGAGGTAGGTAATTATCATTTCATATGGTATCTCTTCATCCATGAGATGAAAAGATTGAATTTCCTTTAGGGGATCGACTAGTTGGTTCTCTATCATGCTTATGTCGAATTCTATCATCACAAGGTATCATTTACATCACCATAGGGAGCTAGTTATTTTCATAATGGTTAGTGGGATAATCAAGATAGAAGAGCTTGACAAGATTTTGATGGGATGGGTGGAGTGATAGCCCATATTTCTATCTTTATATAGACGATCATGGAATAAGTTAGTTGGTTGCCTTTATATTGTTTATTAGTCTAGCGATTTACTCTCTGAAGACATTTTCATACTACCTCATAAGATATAGTTTTAATTCTCCATTGAGTTTGATCCAAGATCAGCACTTGTATCCATTTATCCTTATCAGATGTCTACTACTGAGATATAAGATCTTAAGAGGCAACTAGATGATTTGGAAGGTAAGGTATTTCTATAGCCCAACACTTCAACATGGGGTTCACCTTACCTTTTCACTAAGAAGGTGGATGATACCATCAATATTTATGTGAATTACCATTTTTTGAACCAGCTTATGGTCAAGAACCAATATCCAATGCCTTTTATATATGACTTTTTGACCGACTCAAAGAATTGAGGGTATTCTATAATTTTTATTTGAGGTAAGGTTATCATCAAGTAAAAGTTATACCTTCAAACATACCTTATAAAGTGTTTAATATTCGTTATAGTCTTTATGAGTATCTCATTCTGTCATTCTGTCTCATGAAAAGTCTATATATTTTAATGGGTTTGATGACTCCAGTTTTCCACTAATATATAGATTCATTTGTGGTCATATTTGTGGATGATATCATAGTATATTCTCACACTCTATATGACCTTTTCAAACATAGTGATATGGTATTGAATATTCTAAGGGAGTTCTAGATATATACAAGGAATAGTAAATTCCCATTTTGGATCAACAAGTTTCAATTGTTGGGTCATGTTATTGCAGATGTTAGAGTGTCTTTTGACCTAGAGAAGGTGAGGGTTGTTGTTTCTAGCTAATAACTCAAGAACATCTTTGATATACGTTATTTCATAGGGATATATGGATATTAATGATTATTTATTCAGAAAATTTACCTAACATAAGCACATAGTACATACTTGAATAAGAAGGTTATGAAAATCATATGTTCATAATTTTGTAAAACAACATTTCAGGAGCAGAAATAGAGACTAAATTAAATATCGATCATAATTTTTTCAGATCTGCACATAATTTATAAATATTATTATGATTAATGTGGAATTGGAATAGGAAAAGTTATAATTTATGAATATTGCATCCTAGTGTGTGGATCTCATCTGTTGAGAACACATGAATGGAATTTCATTATTCATGATCTCGAGTATATGGCTAAAGTTCACACAATATGAGTTTGGAGGGATTATTTTCATTGAGAGTGTTTTTTGGTGTATATAGATAAAAAATCCTCAAGTATATATTTATTTATCATGATGTAAATATAATAATAATGAGGTGGTTTTAATACTGGTATTCATTTGATTTTTATATTTCTTATACACCTGGAAATGAAAATGTTCTGGTAGATTCCATGAGTAAAAAGACTTAGAAGTAGGTAGTGTAAGAGGCCAATAGTTAGTGGAAGCCTACAGATATATCCTCTGAGATTCATTTAGAGGTTCATGACCTTCATGGAAAGGATACAATTATATATTTATTAGTGACCTCTTCACTTCTATAGAGAGTTTATAAGAGATGTTTATCAAATCCCGAAGGCCTATTCATAATGGAATTTTTTTAGGAGAGGAACCACTACTAGAATGGATCATTGATGAGGATGAGGTTCTGATTGTTAATGGATTCATATGAAAGATGTATCATGATATATTTTTTCCAAAATTGGTGATCTGGTAAGAAATTCTTTTTGGTTTATTACTAGTTTTTTCACCAATCAGTTTGTCCGAGAAAAACCCAAGCGATCAGCATGGATTTGATAGACATTGACCATTTTTTAGTGGAAATGTGATTATATAAAAATTGAATTCATGAGTGGATTACCAAGATCCCATTTAGATAATGATTATTTATGGGTGATTTTTAATAGGCTCGTGAATTTCTCCCACTTATTACCTATTAATTTGTCCTTTTTAGAGGATGTTCTTAGAAGGTCATATCTCTGTTATATGACATCATAGATTTCAATGAAATATTACAATAGGTTGGGATTCTCATTTACTTCTCGATTCAATAATGTATTGAATAGGTCATTAGGTACACAATTACTTTTTATTAAAAAATTCCACCCTCAAACTGATGGGTAGTCTAATTGAATGATACAGGTTCCAAAGGACACGATTTGAGAATATATCCTTGATTTTTAGATCTTCTTTTGAGAAACATCTACCAATTTTATAATTCACCTATAATAACAATTTTTAGGTCATAGTATAGATGGATCCATATAAGGAACAATATGTTATACCATTCCAATAACCTATGTCCTAGTTAGAGGCAGGAGAGACAACACTACTTGGACCACATCTCATTTAAGAGACTTTAGAGAAGGTTCAGCTAATCCAGATTTGTATGGATTTTTCCAAGTATAGGATGAATACATATGATAATTTCCACAGATGACATTCATGTTTGAGGTTGGGTATTGGGTACTCTTACATTCTTTTACTAGACAAGGAAATCAATGATTTAGATATATGTATATGATTTCACCTCTGTTAATTGGACCTTTTGAAGTAGTGGATAGAGTCAAGACAGTAGCATATATGATACAGTTACCTAACAGGTACCATGATATTAATGATGTCTTTAATGTATCATATCTTCCTTGAGAATTATTCTTACTTATCTCATATATTTTAGTATGATGTTGTTTATTTTGTGGTAGATTCATCCTTTGAAGAGAATCCTATCCATATTGTGGAATGGAGAACTAAGGCTATCCAAGGAAGTTATACCCCTTTAGTATAGGTGCTATGGAATCAAAAAAATATTATAGGAAGGGACTTGGGAGAGAGAGGTTGACGTAAATTCTCAGTGGTAAGAACACCTTTCAAATGATATTTATCCACCCTTATAGGTGTAGCTTGGGGATGAGTAGTCTTGTATGGGGGAGTCTGTAAAAAATTGATTTTTATTATAATGTAAAAACCCTTTAATTATTTTCTAAAATTCTTTTTCTTATCTTTGTAATTGTGCTCAATGGCCTATGTAAGGAATCAAGTGTGTATGAAGATTTTTTAGAGTCTAGAGCTTTGAGTTATGGAGGAAACTAACTAGGTTCATCATTTTCATAAACTGTGAATGTAAGGTAAAATGGATTGGAAAAACTATATGGTGTGACATAGTTTACTTCATTGTTTTTTCACGATATGGACATGGTTATTCAAATCATGCACCTAGCCAATGCATTTGGGATTTCACCCAGATAGTTCTTATTGCATAGGGTGTGCATGTTTTATAAACTCTTCACATGAACTACGCGAGGGGTCTGTCTTGTGAAAATTATAGGAAAAAATTTGGCACACAATTTAGAAAAAACATGTACACAATCATTGCATCTCTCAAACTGTGAGAAACTTATATTTTTAACTCCACCCTTTTAAAGACCTATCCCCTTTTATTTTTTCCTCTAATGCATAGAATGCTCCACCCATTGAAATCTCCTCCAATATAATATCCTAGAATTTAAACCCCCATCTCTTTCTAGACTCAAATTGTAGTGTTTTATATCATGTTAGATCTTCACTAATAATATCTCTATAAATTTATCTCCTTTTTAATTTATCTTACTATCAGCAGAGATATTTTTTGTGATCTCACATGCCATATTTTTAGGGAGTTAGTTTGTTTTCTAATCTTCTTCTTATATAGACCAAACAAAAGTATAATACTAGATTATATATACTCTATATCCATAAGTTATTTTTTTTATGAATTTTCCATAAAATTAATAAGTTTTATATTTGTTCCATTGTTCCACATGATATTTTCACTTAGCATTGACCCCAAAATTAATCTTCCTTCAATTGGATTCCATATTTTGGACCTCATGAATCTTTTTGATCCATAATGACATTGGAGGTAATAAAAATCAATGTAAGACACCACTTTGGGTGTCTAAATTATATATAAATTTGACATCTATGGTTTTGTGACCAAAAAACTTATAAGTGTGTTTGGTTTGACTTCTAAATGCGAAATCATTTAGTGAAATGGATAATTATTGTGGTGTATCATGAATAACACTCATTACTAGATTTGATAATTTGTAATCAAATATATAAATGATTGTGGTAAATTGGAAATATTTTCACATGTCCAATGTTACCCTTCCATGCTCAAACATTTTCATCAGTAAATAAATTGTAATAATATAAAATAAATGGATGTATTAAATTGGAATGATCATTAAATGGACACTGTTACACTTTATATATATATATATGTTTCCCTTGTTATTATAGTCTATAAAACTTATCATTAATAAATTAAATGTAGTAACATAAATTAAAAGGATGTAGTAAATTTACATGATTATTACATGGCCAATTTTACACATCATATTCGCATATTTGTTGACATTATCATAAATTTTTTTAGGATTATCACAGTGGTCAAACATTATGTCACCTTAGATTACTATGGGAATTCCACAGAACACAGAGGATGCCACCATGATTCATTGAGTGAATTTTCATGGGACATACCAACCATTGAATTTAGTACTTATATTATTACATGAATTCCATGACATTTGTACAGATGATTCACATTCCTTTTATCCAAATATTAGAATTCCTTGGGAACAGTTATTGGATTTAGGTTGAAATTTATAGACACATGTCACCATAGAATCAACCATTTTCATATAGTTATGCATCACCCGAGATTTACATTTAATGAGATCCATAGTCCTAGTTAGACTCCTTACAGTGGAATGTCATGGGTGTGCCCTTTGGATTATACACAAACCCTTATATCCAAACTATATTAGTTATTACGATGAGTTGGCTTTACCCATGATATCATGGATTCCATTGTCACACATCCTATTTTTTATTTAAATTGTCTTATTATTATGATCTATTTATAGATATGAGTCACATGACTTATTGGCATATTATGTGGACACCCTAGAACTATGCCATGGGTCTACACTAGAGCATGTATATATGTTAACATTATTGTCATACATACTCATATATGTATATATATATGATGGGAAGGGTAATAATACATTTATGTCTTAGTCCAAAGAAGGTACAGTCGACCTAGAATCCCATGAGGAGCTTCATTTGACATGGTTGTTACTATAGACATTTTACATCATATATGGTCATTATAATTGGACATTGTTACATTAATATTCATATGATATATTTGTTTAGACACACTTTTTAGTGTCCTACTGAGTATATATCACACCATTTTGGGGTTGTTGCTTTGTACCTGGAAAGACTTCATGGTTGTTGGTAGGGATATTGGAAATCACCCGGCTATGGATGCTTGATTGATTCTAGCATGCGAGTGGGGGAGCACAGCTCTGAGCAATGGCTCATTATGATATCTTGTGATAGTCTCTTATATTTTTTTGTTATTTTTATATAAATTTATTCATGTGTTCATATTTCCATTTTTTAAATTCCTTTTTTGTTGAGATACATTACATTAAATCATTTTTATATAATAATCTACATTTATATTGGTGGTTCTTTGTTTTATTTGGATGATTTATCTTTTAATATTAGTTGATATTATGTCTCAACCATTTTTTCCATTTATTACACTAATTATTTACTCTAATAATGATGGCATAGTCTCCCCCACTATACCACCTTGTACCCTTTCTACATGTTCGTCACCTCTGGAATACGGGGAGGCATACATGAGACCATGTGACTGACCATGATCGATTACATATGTGTAGAACAAGTCTAAGAAGTTACATGAACAAAATAATATATCCATTATAAAAAAATCCCAAAAACATATCCAAATATTCATGGAATACTATATTCAAAAGATCTATAAAATATAGTGGGGTTATTTTTCAACCAAAAGGGAATAACTACAAAATCATAATTCCTATAACTGTTCTAAAATGTTGTTTATGTAATCACTTCCTCCTTCACCTTTAGCTAATGGTACTCTACTCTCAATTTATCCTTTCCAAAATACCAAACTCTTATGATTTGGTCAATCAGGTCCTTGATATGATGGAAAAAAATACATTTTCTTAATAGTAATTTTTTTAAAATATATATAATCAATGAAGCTACTCATGAAAAAATCATTATTTTTCAAAACAAAAATATGAGCACCCCATGTTAATGTGCTATGAAGAATTAATCCTTTTCCAAGAAACTCATCCAAATGTGTATTATATTCAAGAAGTTCTAATTGATCTATTCGATAAGGGGGTATTGAAATTTTATTATAATAAGAAACTTTTTCAGTAGTAAATTCATCTTCCCGATCATCTATAACACTGGGAAAACATTAGTAAAACATCCATGTATTCTTTTATAATGTATACATCATTAATTTGTTTAGTTTCCTTATTCTCAACAATTTTCAAAAGATAAATTTTGTTTCCATCATTTAATTTTTTTTCTCATCTTCTTGATATATTATCAAAGTTATGGAATCATTCTTATATAAAATGTAAAAATATTCTTTAAAAAAACCTATTTATCTTTAAATTGTTTCTTATAATGGTGATCAAAATTCCAATATATGCTCATAATAACATCAAACTCTACTAGGGGTAAGACAGCTAGGTTTTCTGGTAATGTCTTTCTATAGAAAATGATAGTAATGTTATTATAATTTTTCTCTTAATATTTCACCTGTTTGTTTTTACCAAAAGTTTTGGCTTCATTTCATGTGATGGAATTTAAAATTATCTATAAAATATCTCAGAAATAAAAGAATGTGTAGACCATAAATCAAAAAAGACATTAGAATAATATAGATATCTAATAAATATATCTAATTACACTTTATTGGATATTCCAACAACATTTGAAGTCATTTCAAAGGATTTTACCACACCTTTTGGTTTATATTATGGATGCTTCCCATAATTCAGATTCGTTTTCAGGAATGTATGGGAATAATTCCCAATATTACCATATTTAAACCACTTTAATTTATGCATATTAAAATTGTCCTTACCACTAAAAATATATTTATCATTGGAAAAACAATACATATACTAAGAAATATTAATTTTGAATCACTTAGAAGATTTTATATGGAATTTCCCATGGTTATTATTACCACACATTCTAAAAACAAGAATCATTATTTTATTACCTGAATATTTTTTTTATTGATTCTTATCAATTTCCTTCTATCTTATCCTTATCTTATTATTCTTGTTCTGAAATAAATAATCATTATTATACTCTATTTATACCCTCTCATCACATTGAACATGTTTCTTGTAACATTTGAATTCGTAGGAATCTAATGCCCTTTGATATCTTCATGTCAATCTTGAGAAAAAATTGTTGGTTTTACTATAAAGATCATGAATAACATGAGCAGTGTACCTTACCCATCGGGTGATGTTTTCATTTTTTATTTAGCCACCAAATATTTCCCCTTTTATTTCAAATCTAAAAAATTATTTTCCATCATATTTCAAATCACATTAGGAAAATATTTATCAATTAACATATTCTTAAATTCCCTCCATTCCAATGCATTAATCTGTTTTATTTACCTGATATTCTTGACCATATAACATATTCGGTCGGCTTCAACTTCAAATCAATAAATATAAATCCTATCATTTTGATAATCTGAACACCCCATGACATCAAATATGTTTCTTAGGGATTTAGTATACCCCTCAGCTACCATTGGTTTAGAATATCAACCAAATTTAGAAGGGTGTTTCCCCAAAAAAGACACAATATCATTATTTTCCTCTATGGTAGATCTAGATGATCTCTTGCATAGATGTCAAAAACTATTATAGTTTATATATTTGATTAATTGCTTCCAAAAAAATCTCAGTTACAATTAAAACTATTTCAGGTTTCTTATTTGGAAGAATATCTTCCCCTTGATTCCTTCCTACATCAGCTTCCCTTTTCCCTATATGGAAAACTAATCTGAAAAGACAGAATTTATATTATGTAACATGGTAAAATTAAAATCCAATATCATTTAAAATTAACAATTAGGTAAAGTATTTTAATGGTATTATATAAACATTATCTTAACCTATAAAGTTATCTAAACCTTTCCCTGATACCAACTATAAAGAACCATCCTTAAACATCACATAATATTGTATCTTTAGACTATAATTCATATTATTTAAATCCAAAATATAATTTAGGTTTATACATAAAAAGAGAAAGGTTGTAAATATTAAATAAAAAAACAGACACTTATACAAAGTGGTCAATCCTAAATTAGTACCCATTTTTTCCACAATATAAAAAATTTTAAAATAAAACATGATTTCCTTTTAGGAAGCATATTCATAACATCCATCATGACTTATTATTTTCTATTAACCATCCTTAATCCCTATTAAAAAATTTTAAAATGTGGGGTGAGACTAAAAATATCAATTAAAGACATAATAATAAATAAATAAACCATTAGTCCATTAATACATATATTATTTTCCTTTTTTTAAATAAATAATAGGATCATAATAAACATTTCCTAACCCAAGAAATCACTTTCTCTAATAAAATATTTTTATAGAACATTTCATAATAAATTTTAATGTTAAATTAAAACTCACGAATGTTTATTTGAAATTAATAGTAATCATAATAATTTTTTTCACAAATTTATAAATTATATCCTTATAAAAATGAATATAATTTCATTTGAACATAATCTCAATAACAAAAATCGTTAATACAAGGAAATTATGTAAAAAATCACATAAAGAATAAATAAATCATATAGTTAAATTGGAGAATAATTTTAATATCATAATTACTTAAGGAGTAACCCTCATGGATACATAAGAAATAACCATCAATGTTATACTTGAAATAACCCTCACGGTTATACTTGGAGTAACGATCGCAATTACAGTTGGAATAACCATCACAATCAACATAAAACAAAAAAACCCAATTAATTTGAGGGATATAACCAAACCAATCATCTTTGGTTTATAATATAACCTCTCATTATAATAAACAATGACCATGAACCATAACATAATCATAAAACATGAATTCATTCATCATAAAAAACATTCCTTGAGGAAAATAACTTATTTAGAAAACAAATGGGCACATAAAATGTAATTATTTTGAAAGTACCTATGATATATTTTTATGTAATTTTAAAACAAAATATTAGTCGTAAAGGATGTAAAATATTATAATTCAACATAAGTAAAAAACATTTCTTCCATACCTTTGTTTGAAATGTTAAAAAATACTCATTTGGAAAATGACAAAAAGAATCTTTTCCAAATTTTTTTTTAAATAAAACATGGGTAAAAATGCATTTAAAAATTCATAATAAAATAATAAAACCATTATTTAAAACATTTATAAAATATAGATATGGAAGAAAGAGGGAAATTTTTGGGGAAATTTAAAAAAATAAAGTTTAAAAGAATTTCCCTTACCTTGAATATGACTCATCACATACGTTCTTTATCATCTTGAATAGTAATAATAGGTTAATTATTTTAATTATCAAGAAAAATTTTCAATTTTATTATTCCATTTATATTATCCCTTACCTTTCCATGTTTATGTATTTATTTAATTAAATTTACATCTATAATTTTGACAATATTCGTGTTATATGACCAAAATAGATTTGGTAAGTACAATATGGTCACAAATTTAAAAATCATATCATCTATAGAATACTTATAATGACATAATTATAATTTATTTTAAAATATTATAGTTTTAAATCCAAACAACATGAAGTACATTATAATCATGAAGATAATATGTTGTACATGTGCCTGAGTATCATTGCCATTTTTCAACGATCAATATGTAAAGAATGTAATTGTCATTTTAAAATTCCATTATGATAAATATAACTTAAATATTATATTAATTTTTCAAATATATATATATATATATATATATAATATAGGGGTTTTGGTGATAAAAAAAATCACATCGCTCTGTGAAGGTGGTAGTGCGCAGGTACGCACAAACGACATTATAATTTTTTAGTACTATGAAAGGTAAGAAGTTAAATGATATTTTATAGATTTATAATTATAATTATTTAATTAATATAATATATAAACATTAATTTCATCACTATAACAATAATTGAGTGATGGTGATGAAAAATTAATGACCTCATTTCACTATTTGGTAGTCCATCGTACACATGAGTGACAGTTTTGATTCCCATTTGATGGAATGAGAGATAGATATATGTTGTTAAATTAACATAATAACACCTAATTATATTTGAGATAATTATTTAATTATTTTATCATGTTTTAAAAAGATTTATATGATAATTAAGAATAAACCAAACTAAAAAAACTAAAAACAACTATACCTCTTCTTGGGGAAACATCTTTTTCATAACAAATTAAGACCACTGAGGTTGGTAATATACTAATTAAAATTCTTCTATAATTAAGGGATAAATTATAAAAAGGAATTATGGAAGTAATTTTCCAAACCACATGGTTTTTGAAGTGTAATGTAATGATAAGAATATATGCACTTTCATAATAGAGGGGTGGGGAATGATTGTAATTTCTCAAAATTATAAATTAATATAAATTAAATTTCAATTAAAAATTAATAAAAACGATTTCTTTAGATAATAATATTATTAAGGATCAAAATAATCTAATAAAATAAAATTTATACATTTTTTATTATTTTTTTACTCTTATATGTTTCTTTTGACCATTCACAAACTATTTTAAATCTTACTATGACAAGAAAGATTTTACAATTCCAGGGTGAATTGAGTTATTACAAATATATATAGACTATAAGGGGAAATTATTTTAAATTAAAAAAAATATCATAATAACTTGGATTAATCTAATATATTTATGAATTTTATGTCATATAAGAAAATAAAATTTATTTTAAAATATCAATAATGACAATTTCTAAAACTATTCATCAATTTGATTTTATTAGTATCAATATAACACATAAAATTAAAAATAATTTTTTTTAAAATCCTTAAATGTTTATGGTCTCCTCTAAAAAACCTCTATTAGACTAATAATCTTAAATTATATGACATGTTATATTCTTAATACAATTCATTTGATTTAACCATTAATTGAAAAATAATTGCATCAGCATTGTGTAAGAATACAAGGTAATTATATCATAAATAAAATTTAAAAATAAATTTAAATGATGAAGATAAATATTTTATATTTTAAAATAATATTTATATTCTAATATATCATTTAGATAACCCCATAATAAAAATATTGTTTTTATTCAAAACAAAAGTGTAACATCTTTGACTTTTCATGAAATAAAATATTTTAATGTTTTCAATCTCATCCAAATGGATAAATATTTCCATATAACATAATCTCATATTATTATGGATGAAATTAAATCTTACAATAAAATTAAGTCATGTGTTACAGAAATTTTATAATCATTATCATTTTATTTTTAACCCTTAGTTACCCAATTACCCTTTACCATGGTAACAACAATTACTAAGGTCACTATTCATATTGACAAATAAGTAAATTCTTTACTAAATTTATACTAAATGAAACTAAATATGGATCCAATTTTTTAAAATTCAAAACATAGATATTTCATAGATTTATTTAAAATTAATCCCATAAAACACAATAAAAACAATTTCATGAAAAATGCGTTTTAAGCCCAAAATATACTTATTTGAGAATAAGGTATAAGGATATTTTAAATTTAATGAATTAGATTATATAAATATATAGATTAATTAAGTTTATTCCATTTCAAATTAAAAGAAAAAATAAAACTTTTATGATAAAGAAAAGGACAATTTTATAAAAATTGGTATTTTCACTATTCATTAAAAAATTAATCTTTTCAGAAACTTTTCAAAAGTTCATCCAAAGATAATTTTAACATTATAAATCTAAAAAAATGAAGCTATTTTTTTAAAATTAAAACTATTTATATTTTAAATATATAATCAAAATAAAAACATATAATTCATGAAAATTATTTATTCCAACAGTCCCTCGGTTGTTACATAGGAAAACTATTACATTCCATAATAACATTACACATCATTCATGAATATGGACTAGTAAAAATATGAAAATTAAAGGGATATGTACGTAGAATAATATTATATTCACTGAAAAAATATCCATATGTTTTATTTCCCCATTAATATCTTCCCTTCCATAAAGATCATAAAATGAAAGAGATCCATTATGAAAACAATGGATATTGTCAAATGAGGAGTAAGAACCATTTTATGTGAATTAGTGAATTATAAAGATATAATGATGGTTCATTTATAGGTAAATATGGATATTTGGTAATAGTAATGTTGGCCAACATTGATTATAGATATTATGACCAATAATCAATAAGATAGTGGGTTATGATTATTATTAGCACACTAAAGTGACAATTGGAATTATTTTATGAGTTTTTTTAAACTATAAAAAAATTAATTTACCTTAAAATTATCTTTTATGATAAATTTATAAGTTTTAAATAATTTTATTTTCATTTCAATTATTTTATAAAATTCATTTTATTGATAATATAAATCAACAATTCCTTAGGTAATTCATATAATGATGAGGTAGTTCTTTATGTCATAAGCATTAATACTATTAAAAATTTGTATTTTAAAGATAAAATTATCATTTTGGTAGTTTTATTTTGACTAAATAAATATCTTTTTAGGATTCAGCATATTGAAATTATACTATTGTGAATTTATGGTAATTGTTGTTGAAGAAATTGATTTATTGTGGTAAAGAATGAAAATAATGTTAAGTTATGATATACCATAACTCCTATTATATAATCATGATATGATCATGATTTCAAAATCCTTAAAAATTCTTACTATTAAAAACTTATTTAAGTAATAATGTAAGACACAGTGCATTACATTTAGAAATATGTGCTCAACATTTTGAAAACATGGATTTTATGTTTTCCAAAAACATTACTTTTATATGAAATATGTGTATCAGGATAGGATTATTGTTTATAACCCCTATGAATTTCATCCAGCTAAATTTATTTAATATTTCTATTTTTAAAAATGTTTTAATAAGGTCAATTTATTTTTTAGGAATAAAAAACGTACCACGGTAAAAAATGACTTAATGTACTATAAGTAAAATAATGTCAGAGGTTAAAATTAAATGATAAATACATAAGAAAAATAAAATTGACTACATTAGTGGGGTTTTTAGGTTTATAAATACCTTAAAAAACGTTCAAACATTAATTTTTAAAAAAAATCCTAGAAATTAATTCCACCAAAAAAATAGTTATCTTTAAATAAAAACAATCATTATTTAATCACTTAAAAACACCCATCCTCATGTATAAATATCCCATATTCCCTCCTGAATCTCAAAAAAAAATTACTCTTGTCCTTAATTTTATCTAAATTCCACTCTCAATATTCTCCTCAAGGTGGTTTAAGGTTATACAGATACTCTCTCTAGCTTTAATAAGCATCCTCCCAAGGTAAGGGATCTTTTCCTTCACCTGTTCAACTCAGGTACATAATTTGTATAAAGATTTATGATTTCTAATTTATTATAATTTCAGGTGTTTATAGACATCCCCAATATTTTATATATGATTCCATATTAATGATATACTTCATTTAACTCTCACTCAACCCATTACAACATGTCCTTTTATTCCTATTACACAGTTAAATAAAACCCTTGATTTTCAAAGCTGTATTTTCTTGCCACAAATACCTAGAAATTTTTAATTGAAGGGTATTCATTAAATTGTATCTTTAAACTATTTATTTGTTAAATACATCTTTAAAAACCAAATTACCTCTTCATGGGTTAAATATGACATGATCTTATGTTTTCTAATCTATATAAGATACATAATATTATACATATAAATGGTGTGCCCTGATAGTGCTTCAATACATTGGGTAACAATGTAATCTTTGGATATGAAACGTTCATTACACCTTGGAAGCATTAAATAATAATTATTTTTGATACCCTGAATAAAATCATTCTTAATATGTTTTACAACACTGTAGGGATGATCTTTGATGATATTCTTATGAATGTATCATGTTTATGTTGTCATCAAATTTCATTTTTATGCCTCCTATTATTATGTTGGTGTACTTATGTTATGAATAATGTTATTATATGAATTTTATTAAGTTATGATCCATGTTTCAATTATCATTTACTCTTACATTATTTATCCTTTACCGAGACTTATTCTCAACTGTTTCAATTGATATATTCCCTCAAGATCTCTTATGTAATAAGATGATATTGGATCATAAAATAATGAAGCCTTTCAAGAGGATTTTATATATTTTTATTTTTTTATATGTACCAAATATATATTTTAATATGTTCCTAGTTTCCAAGACACTAAACCTAATATGGAACTTCAATGTTATTTAAATATTATTTCTTCAAGGAATTATTGTTAAAATCATATAATAAAATGGCGGGACTATATAGTTAGTATTAGTGGATGGTTTATTTATGTGAGGAATCATAGAAAAAAAAAATTAGACTGATACCTAAGGATAATTATATATTTAGCTATTTTTTTAATGAATTATAATGTGATAGGTTTCCTTATAATAAAATCCATGTTTTGATACTACATGTGGATGCATCTTTGGAATAGTTATACCTATGTCTCATAACTAGGAAAATGGAATATTTTTTTTAATCTGATCACTACCTGGTGCATGATAATATCCATTGATGCACACCCTGTTTGAAAAATGTATGGGATGTGGTTTGGTTATCATAACATATTTTTGAACCAATATTAAAGGATGTATAGAATGTGTAAATTTTTCTTTTAAAAGAATTAAAATACTAAATTATATGATCCTAGAAGGCCTATGTTTTAAAAAAATGTTGGATTAAAATATAATATTAAATTTTCATATCCTAATTAGTATTAAAGTATCATTATTATTATTTATGTAAAATGTTTTCAAGAGATTGAAATATCATATAAATAAAAATCCTATAATTTTTTTATATATAAAAAATTTATTTTTTTATCTTTATAATTTCAACAGACCAAATAAAATATTCTATATAAAATAATATAAATTTTATAAATTTTTTTTCATTCGAGAGGATTTAGTCATGATTATTAACTCAAAATATAGATTTATCGATTTCAAAAAAAATCCAATATTCAAATCTATTGCATGAAACTATTTAATCTATCTAGTAACTATTAATTTCTAAAAATAGATATATATCATGGGTTATTTTCAATTTGATTTTAGAATCTCAATTATATAATCTATTTTTACAAGAGTGACATTACCAAGGACCTGGACACTTCTATATTGGTGTTTTGAACTTCATAGTAAAGGATGAATGAAATACCAACAACATTAATGAAGATCCGGATTATTTTAATTAAAGACATCAATTATAAATTATTGATAGAAAAGGGAAAATTAAGAGGACACAATTTCTTGGGGGGGGATGTAACTACCTAAAATATTGTTATCTTAACAAAATAACATCATCCTCTCAACCGTTTTTAAAATTTCTACATATTGAAATAATATTACATTTCATAATAAAATTACACATCATGTGTAAATATTTTTTAGTATAACTATCCCTAAAAAAAGTTCCATTGGGTTGAATTCCCCCTTTAAGATCTCCCCTACCATAAAATCATAAAAGGATTGAGAACATTTAAAAAGACAATTAAAATTATCATAGGATGAGTAATAAATATTATAAGTTATATAGTGAATGATGAAGATAGTTTTATGGTTTATTTATATGAAGATATGACCATTCATTATTAGTAATGTTTTTCAATATGGTAGATGGGAATTATTACCACTTATCTATAAGACAGTTGGTCATTATTATTTTTGGTTCAATAAAGTGACCATTTGAATTATTTTATGATTTTATTTTTGTAAATAATAAAAATATTAAAATTACATTAAAATTTTGTTTTATGATAAATTTATATGATTTAAATAAATTATATTTTAATTTAAATTATATTGTAATACACATTTTGATGATAATATAAATTTATGAAGCCCAATGTATTGTATATAACTGTCAGGGATTTTTTTATGTCATAAAAGATGTTAATTTTCATTAAATAAAGATTTTATTAAGAAGATAAAATAATCATATTTATAATATTGATTTTTAAAAAATTAATATAATTTTTTATACATGAAATCTGAATTATGTTAGGGTGATTTTTTTATTAATCTTTGATAAATAATTATTTTTGGGGTAAAGAGTGAAAATATTATTTTATAATGAAATAGCATAACTCTTATGATATAATAATTACAAGATAATGATTTATAATTATTTACTACATATTCTTGATCAAATTTTTTTTATTTAATAATATAATACATAATTCAATACATTTAGAATCATGCTTAACATTTTCTAAACCAAGATTTTTTGCTTTAAGGAGTTTTTTTAGGAGTTATATGTGTATCATATTATAATTTAATTTTATCACATATATGAATTTAATCGAGTAAAATGGGTTGAATATTTGAAATTATAAGGTAAAAATTAAGTAAAAAGGGAAATTTAATTTTTAGGCACAAAAATATGTCATGGTAAAAAATATTATCATAGAATAGGTAAAAAAATGTAAATGATTAAAATTAAAAGCTAAAGACATAAAAAAATTAAAATTTTAATTGGATATTTTCTGGTTTGAGATTCCTTAAAAAATTTACAACGTTAATTATAAAAAAAATTACTAAAATTAATTCCACCAAATAATTTTTTATCTTAAAATACAAAATAATAAATTCTTAATATATTAAAACCATCCATCTTCAAGTAAAAATACTACATATTCACCCTTTAATATCCAAACCAATGGCTTTGAGATTTTATTATTTACCAATTCCAGTTTTAGGAGTATCTCCATTTTGTTTAAATGTTTCTAGTGGGTCTCTCTATAGATTTAAGAAGCATCCTCATAATAAATGGGATCATTTACTCTATATTCTCAATTCATGTAATTATTTCATATAAGAACATTTGATCTCTAATTTATTATGTTATAACATATTTATAAACATAACCATTACTATATATATTATATCATTTTAAGGATAAGACCCATTTCCCAATCATTAAGGATGTTCCTTGAAAATTTTTGTACCCCCATCATGCAACGGAAATAAAATCATGATTTTCCAGGATATATATTCATTTCATGAATACCCAACAATTTTTTCATTATTTTTTATTCTTTCGAAAGTATATTTAAACAATTTATTATGTAAATATATGTA
Source organism: Viscum album (assembly GCA_963277665.1). Lineage (NCBI taxonomy): Eukaryota > Viridiplantae > Streptophyta > Magnoliopsida > Santalales > Viscaceae > Viscum > Viscum album. The sequence continues at coordinate 405,628,374 of OY728142.1, forward strand.
TTAATCTCATATCCCCTACATTTGTGTTACAAATTATATAAAATTGTTTTTTTCAATTGACGTGGCACACATAATATTATACATATTAAGGTTGTAACCTTATAGTGCCACAATACATTTGGTGAAGAAGTAGTCTATGGAGATGAAATTTTCAAGATATCATGGAATAATTCCAGGGAAACGTTTTATCATAACATTAAAAAAATCCCTGGTAATATGTTTTACAATTCCTTATTAGTGAGATTTTTTAATATGTTTATTAATGTACCATGTTAATGTTACCTCTACATTTCATTTTTTTCCTCATGTTATTATGATCATGTAGATACATCATGACTCAATTTCTTATGTACATGTTATTATGATATATTCCATGTTTCACTTGTGATGTTCCCATGCAATGTTTATCTGTTGCTGGGATTTATGATTGGCCCTATCATTGAATAAATGTAACAAGGAAATATTATGAAGCAAGATGTTCTAGGATGGGAAAATAATGAATCCTTTTAAGGGGATTTTAAATTTGGTTATTTTTTTATTTATGTTATATGAATTTCTTGTAATATGTACCTAGTTTCCAATACAGTAAACCTAAAAAGGCCCTTCATGGTTATTTATGTAATATTTATTCAATGAATTAAGTTTAAAAATGTACAAAAAAAGTTGGGTAACTATACATGTGGTTATTATTGTATTCAAGATTATTAGGGTTATTTTGGGTGGTTGTGGTCATCTAGCCCATTAGAAGCCTTTTGTAATTAGTGATATACTATCTATTAACAAATTATACATTATTATATTTATTCATATTGATTATTCATTAAGTAATCAATATCATTAGCTTCATTGGGGTTTTCAGCATCCCTAGTGTTGTGCATGTCATATGTGTCATTGGCCCTGTCAACGTCATGGGTTATTTAATTGTAATTATTCAGTCATAGTGACTGATGTCACCATGGATATTAATATCATCAATATCATTTTTTCATTAGTACTATTGGTTTATTTTTTGTCTTTTATTTCATCAATTAATCGAGGTCATAGATATTGTTAGGTTCATAAGGGTTTTCAAACTTATCTGTATTTCTATGGTAATCTACATCATCGATGTAAAATTTTTCATCAGAGTTGTTGGGATCATTATTTTATAAAATCTATGGTGTTTTTTGGGTCATGAAGGTCATGGGGTCTAAAAAATTATCTGGTTGTCAACTTCATTATCATTTTTAAGGGAATCATCATTTTTGAAGAGGTGAGTTCCTTTTATGTTACTAGAATCATTAATTCATTGGGGTTATTTCAATCATTATCATTATTTAACTGGTGAGATTTATTTATTTTTTTAGGTTCTTCAGTGCTATCAATGTTATCTGGGTCTTCAAAACCATCAAATTCATCAGTGTCATATATTAAATCATATGTTAGGGTTTAAAAGGTCTTGGGAGTTGGAGGCATCATCTAATGCATCAACATCATTAGTTTTCAAGGTATCATTTGTGGAGAAACATAATCTTTATCATTAAGGTATTCAATATCATCAATATTTTTATGGTTATTAAGTTCATTAGAATCTCTATTTTTATAGTGATCAGTAGAATAATAATCATTGTTAGTATAATTAGGGTCATGGGGGGTTATTGACATCATTATTATCATTAGAGGGAGAATAATTAATCAGGGGATATTATGTCATATGTTTCTATATATACATCAAAATTTGGTTCAGTATGGGTGTTACTGGGATCTTTGGCATATATATGTCACAGAGTTCATTAGGGTCATTATAATAATTTTTTCATTGATTTAATTAGTGTATTCATTTTATTTTGTATTTTCATAGAATCATGGTCATTGAGATTTTCATATTCATCAATTTCATCAATTTCATAAATGTTGTTAAGTTCCTTTATGTCATTGGAATCATGAGGGTCATCAAGGAAAATAATATTATAAGGTTAATCTTGTTAATTTTCTTCATCAACCAATCTAAGACATCGAAATCATAATTTCTATTGGTTTTATCACAGTTATAGGGGTTATCAATTTTATTCACATAATGTATGTTGTTGATGATGTATGTGTTATTACAGTCATATGAGGGTATTGACGAAAATGACTCAAAGATAATGAAAAATGACCTGATTCCGAGAAATACATATATGGCCTAGATGAACCAAGTAATGTCGATGAAAATGACATCCTTGATGTCTCGATGAAGTTTTTGTCAATAAAGAAATTAATAAACTCATCCCCATAAATTAACCTAAAAACAAAAATGATATAAAGTCCCAAGTGATGTCCACAATAGTGACAATGTCAATAAAAATCATGACCCCCAAAGAAAGTCGGATTTAAATGAAATTAGAAAAATAATGACATATATTACACAAATAAATCTAACAACACTGATGAAAAAATGACCTTAATAAATTTATGATGCCTAGAACTCCGATAATGACTGTAATAATGATGACTTTGATGATGGAGACACACCCAAAAATTTCAAAACCCTAAAAAATATTATGAAACCAATGATGTAGGTTATTCAAAAGACAATGGTAAAACCAATGAACAAGATAACACTGATAACATTAAAAACTTTGATGGTTTGATCAAAACCAAAAAACAGATGACTTTAGAAACTCTAATGATCCAAAAAATAAACATGCCCCAAATGAAACTAAAAATAATTAAAATTAGGACGAACTAATTCCCTTGATGATCTCAATGACCATGAAAACCCTAAAAAACTATAAGACTAATAATTACAAAAAAACTGATATTTTTATGTTCATTATACTCTTTCATTTCATTGGGATCCTCAGTTTATTAAATTTTATGTGGTTTGTTTGTTTTATTAATGATATTAGTAACATTATTTTTGTTTGAATCATTAATATCATAAGTCACATTTGTGTCTTTGAGATTATTGGTAGAAGAATAATCTTCTATTACTTTATGTTTGTTAGAGTCAGTGGTATATAAATATTTTTTGAATCATTGAGATCATTCATGTCTTTAGGGTCATCAAGGTTATTAGATTCATAGAGGTCTTATGGGATGATTACATCATTAATTTCATTGGAGACCTCAATATTTTAAGTTTAATATAGGTCCCTGGGTTATTTAATGATTTCAGAGGAATAATTATTATCAATGTTGGTAGTGTTGTTGGTGTCCTTGGGTTCCTTAGGATAGATGGTGTTGTTAGTATTTTAGGCATCATTAGAGTCTTTTTGGTCATTTGTATCATTAAAGACTTCAGGATCAGTGGGGTTTTCTGTATTGTTTGTGTAGTTAACCTCATCATTTTCATAGATTCTATTGAATTCATATCCCTTGTTAGATTCATCAGTGTTGGCAGCATCTGAGTTATTGCTTCCATGATGTTTTTTGGTTCATTAGGTCCATCTTCATTTTCAGTGTCATCGGTTTCACCATCCTCTTCTAGGTTCATAAGAGCCTCGATATCATCAGATTCATTTGTTTGGTTGGCATCATAAGTTTTAGTGGCATGTTCTGTGTCATCGATATTAGTGATGTTGATGACGTTAATAAAAGTATTGATAGAATTATAATTGGTTGAAACCTGATTATTTTTACAGTGTTGATGACTCTGACAATTCCAATGATTCTTGAAACAATAATTTCCGAGGCAACCCTTATTATACCAATAACACTGATGATCCTAATGAAGCTAATTATATTTTAAACACCAAATAATCCATAAATTACTATAATTTTTATGACTTAAATTACTCAAATGAAATAGATGAAATTGATAATATAATGTAAAATGAAGTGCATGATGGTTCATATGACATATAGGACACTGATATCTATAGTGGACATAATATATGTGTTGATTTTGATGGACACACTAATGCGACTTCACTAGATAAAGTAAGGAAACTGAATAATAAGATGAAATTATTGAAAATGGTAGCCACGAAACCCCAGAATATAAAAATGAAACCAATGATCCTTATAACACGGATCACTCTGAAGATCTAAAAAAACTAGAAGATGGTTATTTCACTAAGAACATAGATGATGTTTATGAAATCATGGTGAATGGTGTCTCTAAAAAATATATAAATTCAATTCCATAAAGTTTCCAAATGATATAAATGACCCCCAAAATTCTAAAAAAGTCTATGAAAACAACATCCACTATGATTTTAATGACTCTGACAACCTAAACCACTTGTACTACATCGATAAACCCAATGAAATTTACAAAAATGACATCACTAGTAACATCGATTAAACTTATATCCCTGATGGAATAAAGGACTCGATTATCCTATGAAAACATGATAATAAAAAACAAAATGACCCTAGAAATGTTACTAGATTCAATCACTTTATATATTTACAACTGGGTTGACACTGAAGACCTAGATGGAAGTGATGATATTAACAAAGATGATGAAATTAATAACAAATGTGGTTATGAAGACCTTGAAAACCTTGGAATTGTGGTGGAAGTATTATTATCGAGGTTTTTGGGAACTTTAAGGTCATTATAGTCATTTTATTCTTTAGTTCAAAAAATATATGGTATGATATTGAGGTCATTAGGGTAATTAGAATTATAAATTTCTTTGGTTCTGTCAATTTTCTAATAATCATCGGTATATTAACAATCTTTAGCATCATCAATGTCATTAGTTTTATTTTAATCATTTAGTATGTTGGTGTTTTTATTGTTCTTTAAGTCTTCATCATGATCCAAAATATCATATAGTTGATCAAAGTCTTCAGGGGATTCATAAGAATTGATTTCTATTGTATCTTCAACATTGAGAACCCCATTGTTGTCATCTTGGATTTCACTTCCATCTATATCATCAGAATCTACAATGGCATTAGAGTATTTGGGTTCAGTGGGGAATCATGTTCATTAGTTTCCTTTTACATTTTTATTTCATTATCATCATTAAATTTATTATTGGTTTTGATCCTATTAATATCCATAATTTGGATGGGCTCTCTAGTTTCATTAACATCATTACAATCATTAGGGTCATTACAATTTTTTCTTTCATTATGGCTATTGGGGGCATTGGTTTCACAAGAGTCCTCAGGGACATTATAATAATCATAATTGTTTGCATAATTTAGGTTTTCATATTTATCATTGATATTAAAATAATCCTTCTCAGTAATGTCTCTAGGTTCATTGGGATTATCAATTCTAAAAACCTTACCAACCCAATAACATCACTATCATAAAAAATCATGATAACCTTAATGAGTAATATGTCATTGAAAACCCAAATGAAACTGATTTTATTGATGATATCAAGGATATTGATGACCCAATCCTCGATAATTATAATAATTAAAAATATATTGATAATGTTCTTGAAGTTTTTTTCATCTCTAGGTCCATCAATGTTTTCAGTTTCAAAGAAATTTTCTATGTCTTCTGTTTCAGTAGTATCATTATGATTTTTCACATTTATGTGGAATCATTGTCTTATGTTTCAAATAGTCAATAAGTTCACCAATATTTTCATTTTCATGTTCTAAATTAGATTAATCGTCATCATTAGTGTGGACAATTATTTTGAGATCACTAGTGAAGTCCCATGAATTAGAGTCATCAGGGATTGAATATTACTATTGTTTTTAGGGATATCAGTGTCATCAATATCTTGGAGGGGAATGTTTAGAAATTTCTTTTTTAGGTGATAAACACCATTAGAATTTTTATTATTATTTGATTCATCCATTTCATCAGTATTAATGACATATTGAGACATCAAGATAATTAGAGTCATTAGGGTCATCTATGTAATTTTCTATGGGTGTCATCAATGTTGCTAGGGTCCATGGGGTCATCATCTTTGTCTGGTTATCCAGGGTCATTGATGGTGTCGAAATAAATATTTATGCTGTTAAAATTATTGTTGATGGTTATATCAGGAAATTAGGTCCATTTATGTCATCATGTTCTTAATTGTTCACAATATTATGGACATCATCGATGTCATCATGTTTATTAGGTTCATTAACATCATTGAGGTCATTAGTGCTGGTTGAACAATTGGGGTAGTCAAGGTCATCATATTCATCATTCTTTTGGGATTTTAAGTGTCTCATGGGTCATTTGGGTCAGCATGGTCTTCATCATCATTTGTATCATTTAAGTTATTAAATCATCATGCTTTTCGACATTGTCAACCTAGTTAGGATCATTGGTTTCATCAATGTGTTTGTTTCCATAGACATCATTGGAATTATTAGGGTTTTCTTGGTCATCATAGTTACTAGTTTATTTATGTCTATAAAATAGTGTTTGTGCTCAGTTTCACCGACATCGTTAGCATAGTCATAGTAATAAAAATCAATATGGTCTTTGGATACATTAGTGTAATCAATGATTTTAGTTTCTTCGATATCATTCGGGTCATCAGGGTCCTCAATGACTTTGGTACCATAAAAATTATCTTGGTCATATAGTTCAATAGTTCATCAGGAATATCATGGTCATCAATGTTAGTAGGGTATTTTCTGTTATTGGCCTCTTTTATAGAGTCTATATCATCTATATTTTTAGTGTGTTCAATGTCATTAGGGTCATAGGTTTCATTTGTTTTTTATTGTTCATCATCATTTTTTATTTCATTGATACCATTGGAAATGTCACTGTCATCTAGATTATTGAGTTTATCAATGGTTGTGGTGGTGGAGTCATCAAGGATATAAAAGTATTTATAATTTATGGGGTCATTAATGTTATCAGTGGTGTATATAATTTGATATCATTTCTATAATCATTATCATTAGGTCTATGATGTTAATTTTTTTTCATAATTATTATTCTAGATATATTGTTTTTTGGAAATATTGAGATCATTATCAGTGTTTATTCTTTCATTAGTTTCATTAAGGTGGTTAGGGTCATTATTATCATCATCATGAATGGATTCATCAAGGAAATTTACATCATATGGTTTTGAGTTCATTTGAATTCTTGAATTATTTGTAGTTATCTATGACATCAAGGTCATCAAGGTCATCAAGTTCATTGGAACCGTTCACATCATATAGTGTTTGTATGTTCCAAAAATTTCATATTATCCCTCAAATTTATTAATATAACTAGTGGAATCAAAATTTATAAAATACAATGTGTATTTCGGGTCATAAATTCTCTATTTTCATAGTAAGAATCACAATTATCATGATTTTCCATGAATTTAGAGTTTTCAGGGATATTAATGACAACCAAAATATCTAGGTTTTTAAGGTTGATAGTATTGGAAGAGATATAAAGGTCATCAACAGAAATAACATCATTGACGAAATTTCCATTTTTAATTCATCATGGTTTTTTGGTTTGTCTATTTTATAAACATATACAGTGTTTATGGAATAATATGAGGCATTGAAATTGATGGGTAATGGGATTATCATCATCATCATGGTCATCAGTTTCATTTAGGGAATCAGTGCCATTGACATCATAGATGACATTAGTTTCAGTGGTTCATCATCATCATCAGTTAGATCATATAATTTAGATCATTATTTTCAATTTTTTAGTCATTATAGATGATGTATGTGTCATGTTTAACGATATAAACACCATCATTAGGTCATCAACAACATTTCTGTCATCTATGTTATTTATGTCATCAAGGAAACTAAAATTTTCTATGTCATTTGTGATGTTTGTGTAATTAGTTTTATTGATATCTAATTATCACTAATGAAAATAAATGAATGAAGTTCATTTCATACCATAAATTTAGCAAGTTAATTTTCAACATAATCAATGTTATATGGGTCATTGGAATCATAATGGTAATCATCATTGGTTTCCCCTAGTCGGCAGAGTATTCTAGTCCACAGTTCAATCATGACCATCAGTTTCAATAGTGTCATCAAGTTAATTAGTTCTATCAATTTCGATAGTGTCATTTCTATAATCAATATCATTTTCATCATGTTTTTCATTAGCATTAAGGGTGTTAACATGGTCATTGGTGTCATTGGAATCGATAAATTCTTCAAATAATGTGTCTCATCTTATTTATTGGGGCCATTAATGACATAAAATTCATCAGGGTTATTCACATTAGTGGTATAATTGAATGAATTAGTGTTTTCAATGTCAATGACATTTTCAATTTCAACAACCTTTATGAAACAAATCATAAAAATGTCACTGATGGCACTGTTGAGGTCGATGAAGTAGAGGACCGTAATTTCATTTATGACACTGAAGGACTCAATAATCCCAATGATATTGAAAAAGAAAACATTAAAACCGAATCCATTATTTCAAATGTGTTTTATGACATCAAAAACATTGAAAACCCTAACAACACCAATGATCTTCATGGCCTTGATGACTCTAATTATTTCAAATATACTGACACTATAAAAAATATTGAAACCCACAATGAGATAGATGATTCCAAAAACCTTAATGATAATGAAAGAACCAAGAAGTCCAATTACTTAGAAAATTATAAAAACATCTATGATTCTAAGGATATCAATGCCACTTAAAATTTTTATGATACTAATGATCCTGACGACATTGATGAATCTAGAAAATCTAATGAAACTGATTCAATTGATGAAATTGATGACTTTGGTGACATCAAGAACATCAATGAAGTATACCATAATAAAAACACTTATGGCCCCAAAAATGTTATAAAACTAATGAATCCAACAAATATGATCGAAAATATGTAATTGATGACCATGATGCCTCTAATTATTCCAATTATTTTCAGGGAAATAATGACCTTAATGCTACTGATTACCCAATATCATCAACACCACCAACGACCCTAAATAAATTGATAACACTAATAATGATAATGAAACCAATAATTTCAACAAAATTATAACACCAATTACACCAATTATATAATTGAAATCAATGAAATAGATTAAACTATCATCACCAATGACCATATGACACAAAACACCGTAATGATTCTAATGAAATTGATGACACTGTCAAACATGATGACCCCAATGACATTGATAAACGTGATGTAATTTTCAATATTTTGGACACCAATGAAAAGTAATATATAATCAATAATGTTTAATTTCATGATGTGTACACAACAATAATGATGTTGATAGGGATGATGAAGATGATGCTGATGGTGTTGATCACTTTAATGAAAATGATGCTACTAAAAATATCAATGATTTGTTGATCCCAGGGATCTTGATGATGGTGATGACATAAAAATGATGAATACCATAATGAAACAACCCACCATTACATATCTAATGATCATGATAATCCCAACAATACATATGACACTAATAATATCAACAACACCTATGATTCCAATAATATCAAATATGGTGAGGATGATAACCACACATAATACCATGGATACTTTAACAACACCAATGATGGTGATGACACTGATAAAAGAAACGTATTCAAATTCACTGATTACACTGATAAAAATGACAAACCTAATTACCCCCAATAACCTAGAGGGTATCGGTGAACCTGATGAAATCAATGATTCCAATGACAATGATTACCTTTAAATTCTAGATGATTTTGATGACCCCAACATTTTGTAATATTCCATCAGCTTTGAAAATATTAAAAACCCATGAAACAATGAATACCCTAATAAACTAGAATTAAATTAAATAAATCAACAACACTAATGAACATGACGATGCTAAAAAACAAAATAATGTTGAAAACAACAGTGAATCTAAAATATTATGAACTCGTTAATCTAGATGATTCCAAAAAAACTGACCACCCTAACTGAACTAACCCCACATACAACATTGATGATGTTGAAATTTATTATAGGAGTGAATAATACAAATACCCAAAAAATTCCAAATATTCCTTGGACATTGAAAAGACCGACCACACATGTGACACATAGGATTCTAATTCCATTTATAACACATATAAGTTTGATGTCCACATGGATTAATATGACCCTAACTACCATGAGGACATCAATAACTCCCATGATGTTAATGAAACAAATAAACCCAATGATTTTGATGAACCTAATTATTCTGATGCTATCAATTATGCCAATTATACTGATGGCCCCATAAAATCTATTCATATCAATGATGTTGATTCCACTTGATATAATTACACCAACAACGATTCCATTGATGGTGATGCAAATATCAATTTCAATTCCCCAAATTCCATAATTGACCATGATAATCCAATTATAGGCATAGGTATAATAGAGCATACAAAACTATTGATAAATATGATCCAATTGTTTCTACCAATGCTAGCCAAACTCGAGACAATAACGACATGAAAATCACATACAACCACATTAATCGTGATGAAACTATCAATAGAAATTGATGGTGTTTCTAAGAAATCAAAAATGAAAACTACCAAGATGATTCTAATTAAGTTTATGATTTCCCTTAAAATGATACCATGAATGAAACTGATTAAATCCATATTAATGATATTAAAATTTTCAATAATGATGATACGAATGAATGAATAACTAAAGATATCTATTACATCAATGAAAAAATTAATGATTCTATTTATTTAGTTGGCTTTGAAAACCCTACAACCCTTGATGACTTTTATAAAACGGATGATGCAGGTGACCAGAATAATGAATATTCCACATAAAACACTAACAACATCAATAAACACAACTCCACCACCAACACCTAGAATATCGATGAAATTAATGACACTAACATCACCGATGATAAAAACAACACAGAACGCCATTTTATAAGAGAATATGATGGCCATAATGACACATAGAATGAAGGAAATGACTACGATTTTCATGATATTGAAAATGAAAAATAATTTTTTTTGAAATTGATTATACTGATTACCATGAAGACACCACTACATCTACAACACAATGACATTGATTTCCCACCAACCCCATCCACCTAGATTGTACAGATGGCCAAAATGAATTTGATTAATTTAACATCACTATCAAAGATGATGAATCTGATTTTCTGAAGGTTATTGATGACACAAATGACATGGAATACCAAGGAAAATAATGATTTTTATAGATAAATGAACTCAAAACAAAAAATACCTAGATGAAACCGAGGATAACTATGGCACTTAAGTCATTAATGGTCAAACTAATTAAATCACAAATTATGATATTAACAATGATAGAAACTATTATAAGGAATATATATAATACATTTAAGAGCCCAATTATGTTGATTACCTAAAAGAAAATTATGACCTAAATGATATCAATTACTACAAGGAATCTCACAGAATCACTGATCTTAATGACTCTAATGACATTTATAACCTTGTCTCAACAATTAAAACTAAAGAAGCTGATAAAATAAAACTCACTAAATACAATTATGATATCAATGAAAAAAACTAACAAACATGATAAAACTAAATATTACATAAGCACATTAAATATTGTTAATGACCAAAATGGGCCGAATAGAACTGATGATGTCGACGACCCTGATGACACCAAAAACCCGTGCAATCCTGATGAATGTGATGAAGAATATGACATATATGATGGTGACCACTCCATAAAAATGAAATACCCTAATAAATCACTAATAGTAATGATTCTAATTACCTTGATGATCTATATTGTGTTGGAGAGTCCAAAAACCTTGATAACTTCAACAAACCAATCGATGATGATAACAATGATGGTTTTGATGACACAGATGACCCTACAAATAATGATAACTTTTATGAAGATGAAAAAAATGAAAACCCTAATAATGATGATGACCATGGAGATGGAAAATTGACTAAGGAAACTGATTATTATGATTATATCAAGGACCCCATAAATGTTGATGACCCAATGACCCAAAAAAGCTGAATTATCTCAACAAAACCAATGTTAATTATGATAGTGAAAAACCTAGAAACATCTATAAACATGAAAAACTGATGAAGCCTGTGACACAAATGAAAAAAATAACTACAAAAAATCCTAACTACATTGATAGAACTAATGACCCTAACTATTCTTATAACACTGAAAACCTTAGTGATATTAATGAAGTTGATTATCCTAGTGTCCTTGATTATATTAACAATATAAAAAACACTAAAAACATAGTATCCCCTAATGAAATTGGTGACATTGATTACCCATGAAACACTAATGATATTGATACTATAATTATTTCAATAATTCTAACATCACAAAAGATACCAACCATTCCATATATAACCCTAACCTTGACGACAATGATGACCTTGAAGACACTAATACCACTAGAGATTCATATTTCACCCCTTACCCTATGGAAACCATTGATTTCAATGAATCCATAGTCACTGATGAAAGCAACATGGATAACACTATCATAAAATCAATACCAGAAAATGATTAAATAGATTAAATTTACAATGAAATTAATAGACTAAATATATTGATGAAACTGAAGATATCAAAGCTATTGATGGGTCTACCTACACCAATACTATAGATGATATTGAACACCACAATAATATTAATTGTATTGATAATATTGATATTATAAATGTGTCTAAAAATAATTCATTACTAAATTATTTTGATGATAATTATAACATAAACAACCCCAATGACTCTTAATACTAGTAAAAACCCAATAACACCAATAACATTGGTGTTACTGATACGCCTAATGACCTTGGAAATGCCATAACCCTAACTGAGATCAGTTAACTATAAGAGAATAATGATATCGGTTATACTAATAACCCTGACCACACAAATGAACCCCATAATATGAAACTATCAACAGAAAATAACCCTACATATTCCAATGAATCCAAAGATATTGAGGAAACCAGTGGTGTCAATGAAGCTTAAGTCCCCAATTACACTAATAAACCTAATGATGTCAATGGCATCGATGACATAGTTGTCCCTGGAAACCCTGACATCATGAAATTGATTATGTTTATGACGCTGAAAATATATATGAGTTCTATGGCACCAGGTATACTGATGATACTAATAAAATCACCGAACCCATTGATGGTAATGTTACTTACCCAAAAATGATTTCTATGTAGGTAATTTTACTTACCCAAAAATGATGGTGATCATATTGATACTAAAATGACAAACATTTATGATAGAGAAAACCCTGTATATATGGAAATTATTGAAGATATGATGATACAAACAGAACATGGGACATTGTACTAATGGCAGCATTAAGACAGATTATTTCATTAGTATGGTTTGGATTGTCAATGTTTTCCTTTTTATTGTTCTCATCATATTTGGGGAAATCTCTATCACCAGCATCAGTATTATTGGTGTTAGTGTCCTCGGTGGCATCGATATCACTGTTTTCATAAAGGTCATCATAGTCTCTGACATTTTTTTTTGTTAATTGGGCTATTAGTTCCATTAATGTAATCATTGATATCATCACCATCAATGTTTTCATGGTCATTAGGGTTAAAATAATCAATAATATATCTTGAATTCTCTAGGTCATCAGGGTATTGGGTGTAACAAAATCATCTACATTTTCAAAATCATCAGTGGAATTAACAGAATCTAGGGTATATGTATTTTTGAGGTAGTTGGTGTCTTTGGGATTATCATTGACATAGAGGCCATCAATATTGATTCTAGATGTTTCATTATCATTTCTATGGAGTCAACATCACATGTATAGGCAATTATAGTATCTTCAGTGTCAATGATGTTTTTGTGGTTTGGATCATCATCTATGTTGGGTAGGTTATTAGTTATGTGGATTTCAACAATTTTTTTGTTTTTATTATTATTCTTTATTATTCATGGTTTTATTAGGGTCAATGGGGTCATTTGTTTCATAATCATCATTAACACTATCTGGGTATTTAGCATCATCACGGTCTTTAGAGTCACTGGGGTCCTTGTTAACTTCATGTTCATTTGTGGGGTCATTTTAATAAACATCTAGAGTTTCATTGATGTTTATGAGTCATTTTGATGACTAGTGATATAAATGTGATTTGAGTCATCACTGTCAATGGTGCTCTCTTTATCACTGACTCCATCGGTGTCATCTTGGTCATTGTGGTCATTAGTTCATGTATTGTCATCAGTTTCATCAATATATTTTTTAATATTAATTCCATTAGATTCATTTACATCATAGAGATCCTCGGTATCATTGGCCCCATGCTGGACTTCAAGGTGATTTGTGGGATTTGGGTCATTATCATCACTAGTTTTATTTCTATATTTATCTCATCCAATGTCAATTGGAGTTCCAATATCATCAAGGTTATCGACAATGATAAGGTCATTAGAATCACCAGGTTCCATGGAAATAATGAGTCGATAAATTCATTCAAGGTTATATAGGATGGTAGAACCATTAGCATTATTGGTATCTATAACATCATTAAGGACATCAACTTCATCAGTTACATCGATACAATGTGGTTGTTTGTATTACATCTTTCATTATCATCATAAATGTCCATAGATTTTACAATTTCTTCAACACCATCTCCTTCATTAGTTCCATTGATGTTTTCATGAGTCATTACTATTTTCAATATCATTAGTTTCACTATTTTTTTACAATCATCAAGGTTATTTTTGGTATAAATATTAGTGTTCTTATCAGATCATTGGGGTTTTTGGAACCATCACTATTTTTTTAATAAGGGTAATATTTATATTTAATTGAGAAATCAATTTTTTCAATGTCATTAATATTGATGGAGTTATTAGTGTGTTCAAAATTAGTGGAATAATTTGTGTTTTTTGTGTTATCAGTGTCATCAGTTCCATAGGTGTTGTAATAGTAATTTTTGTAATCAATATCGTTAGAGTAATAAGCTACATCTCTATTTATACGGTCCAAAGTTTTGTTGTCGTTATCAGTTTTTCTAAAACATTAAGATTTATTAGTTCATCAAGTTCAATGGGTACATATACATTATTGTATTCATTAAGGTCAAATGCATTGAGAGATTATTGAGGGGTTGTGGGGTTGTGGGGGTCTACATCATCAACTGGGTCATCATCATTGTTAATGCCATAAATGTATAGAACATTACCAATGTCTGTGACATATTATGGGACATTAGTATCAATATTTTAATTATTTTATTCAGTGTAGTTATCCATTTGAATCTTGTGGATCATTCGGTTCTATAGGGTGATCATGTTCATTACTATTGTTATCATCATTGAGTCATCAAATGCCATTATAGTTTCCAGGGTCAATAGGGATGTAGAGGTTGGTTAGGAAATTAGATTCAATTATTCCATTAGTATCACTAGGTTTTTCAATGTCATAACTATCATTGTAATTTTGGTTTCAATAGTGTTGTTGACGTAATTAGGTAATTGGGTTCATTTACATCATTAGAGTTATTAGGGTCATCTGGGTCATCGACATCATTTCCACCATTATGGACATCGATGTCTTCATTTTCACACGAATAATAAGTGTCATAGAGGTTTCATAAATATTATATTTCTTTAGTTTCATTATTATTTTATATATCATCAATGTCATCATGCTTTTCGGGTATTTTGGCTTCATCGACATCATTAATGAGATTAGGTCATCAGGCTCACTGGCATTTCTTAGGTCATATTTTTTAGCGATATTATATGTTTCTTTAGTTCTATAATTTTATTAAGCTTATTGGAATAATTGTATAATCAACATAATTAGGTCATCAGTACTTGCATCAATTTTTGTGTTAGTGACATTTGGGTTTTCTACACCACTAACGTCATCAACATAATCAGTTTAATAAATGTTGTTGTGTTTTTGGCATAAAAAGTTTCATCAATATTGTTGAGGATGTCAGTGTATTTTAAATAATCAGTTTCCTCTGGGCTATTGATGACATTAACATTGTTGGTGATTTTCATATTTTCAGTGCTTGTAGTTTACTTGAAATTTGTGGTGGAATCGTCTATTTTATCGATTGTTTCGGGGTCATCAATATTATGGTGCTCATTCATGTAATCTATGTTGTCAAAAAAATTGGGTTTTCTTTTTCATCAATTTTATCATTAATTTTGAATTCAAGGACATTGTCTAGTCATTGGGGTCATCATCATTGTCTGGTCATTAGGTCCATTTGTGTAGATAGTACTATTGGGATAATTGGTTTCATTGCGGACAAAAGTGTTATTGGGGTAATCTACATCATTGGGGTTACCACCATCAATGGTGTCATCATGTTTTTCATGGTCATCAATGTATTATAATAATTGGTGGGATTAGAAAAATTGATTTCGTTATCATCAATGGTTCTATCAATATCAAGGGCATCATTATTATTTTCTGTGGATGAGAAAGTTTATTTTATTGACAGTATAAAAGTTTCAAGGTTCATCAAATTCAATTGTTTCAAAAATTTCATCATCGACATTTATATCGTTACGAGTATTAAAGTTATTATCATCATCAGGGTCATCAGCACAACCAACACTATTATGGTTGTTACTATCATTATGGTTATTTATTTTTTCAAAAACATTAGTATCATTAGAATTTCCAATGATATAATCATTTTCCAAGACCATTGTGTTATTTGTGTCATCGATATTGTTGAGGGTGCAATGTTAATGGGGGTTTTCAAGGTTTTCAACATTAGTGACATCATCAAGGTAATTAGTGGTGGGAACATTGTTTCCAGTGGATTCATTAGGGAAATAATGATGATTTGGATTTAAAGTTCCTTAGGGTTATCAATGACACTAATTTCATCATTGTCATTGTAATTATCTAGTTTCTCATAATGAAAAGATTCATTACTGTAATCAGTCTCATTGAAATTTTCATTTTTCTTAGAATCATTGGATTCCTTGGGGTATCAGTTCCCTCAAGGTATTCAATTTCATTGAGTCATTGGGGTTGTCACATTCATCACCATCAATAGTTTCCTTAATGGAATCTAGTCAATAGGGTTGATGGTATTATTATTATTATTTAGATCATTGTCATCATCAACATCATTGGTTATTTGGGTTCATTATTGTCATTGAGTATTTGGGTTAATCAAAATTATCAATCAAATTGATGTCTTGATCACTATTGTGGTCATGGGCATCATCATTGATATTTATTTATCAATGATTTCATGTTTTTTTATGTAATTTTTAACAAGTCAACCTAAATATAGGGTTTCATCAAGAGCTGTACATGGCTTCGTGAACCCCTCCTCATATACAAGATGCTTCTGGCCATAAGTGGGTCCCTAAATAGAACCATGGGGAGAATATTCCTTTTGTATTAGGTATATATAATAGTAATGAATACAATAGTGGAAGAAATAATAAAAATCAGTAATAAAACCCCAAATAAATATTAACGTCGTCATAGGCCACAAAAATATTTCATAATAGATCATACGAGAAGTGAAAATATGTACCCATATGTGGTGAATCAATTTAAAAAAGTAATCAATAGAATAAAATAATAAATATTGTTGATATCAAAATACCATAGAGTTTTACCTAACAACGACTTAACATATACCACTTCACCTACTCAATATATTGATGTAGGGCCCATGTCCATATCTAGATCCCTTTCCATAATGTTTTAACACTCACCTAAGTTCCCATGAATGGTAAGAAAATAATCCAAGTTTAATATCACTGATGGGAATTTATCATAAATACATTAGGTGTATAAATGTGGATGCTTCGACATAACTAAATAAATAAATAGTAATAAATTTTTTGTGTTATCTTGCACTAACTAGGATACCTTGAATAACCAATCATATCATTCATAGTTCTCTAATGGAATGGAAGTCTTTAGAAACCTAATAATAATCTAAAAACATAGGTTTTTCCTTATCATTCAGATAACAACCATAAAAAGCACACAGAATCAGTCCCATGCACTCAAGGGAGGCCACATCAAGAAAAAAATACCCACCACTGCACACATAGGTGGGTCAAATCAAGCACACTGGCACATCGACACACAATCAAGGGAAGTTGAATCAAGTATACCAGCTCATCCCCATACACAAAATTGAGGTGATATAAATCATAATTAATAATACCCTCATAGTCATAGGGGTCACATCATGGAAATGAAAACAAAAAAATACATTCACTAAAGGTTTCCCATGAAAGGTAATTAACTACACGTGTATGACCCCAGAACACCCTAGGATAGGAGGGGTAAATTAGGGTGTCTACATTCTATTTTAATGTGATGAATCATATACCCATGTTGGTTGGAAATTTTAAACCTATATAATATAATCATGAGGTAATCAAACATCCAAATACATATAGACAACAAGTCAATTTTACTTGTTTCACCACTAAGGGAAATTACAAGTAGTATATGCCAATAGAATTTCAATGATACCTAAATCAACTAATCTTAAATATTTTTGGAAAACATAATTTTTGAAATTGTAAATTTGTTCCAGGAACACTACATTAAAATATTTTAGGGATATAAAACTACCTTCATCAAAGAGCTTTCATCGACTCCCCAAGACCACTACCATGGGTGATGTCTTAGAATGTTTAACGAATTGAATGTTTCTTTAGTAGATCAATATTTATGTCTATTTTCTTCACTATAATGAGAATATGGTTTTACGATAGACGTAATTTGATGCAATTGAAATCACTTTTCACATAATCCATATGTTCAAATCCTATTGTTTGAAAAGGTCAATCATTAATCTCCTTTTCAAATATCACTAACTTCGTGAAGCAATATCCCTTCACATAATACTAAGTCATTACAAAATACCCTATTACTTTGAAAGTCTATTTCCCCAAATACCTAAGCATTATTCAAGACTAATAAAGTCTTTTATCAATGCTCTATATAACTATGAATACATGATTTGTGAATCTATTAGACTTCATGAATTTATAGTGATTTAGCCTTTTCTCTAATAATTTTTCATATTTAATGAAGTGGGGTTGCCTCAAATTTATCGGCTCAACCATTCTCAATCATCATGCCTCCTGTCGACTTTTACTAAACCTCCAAATTCTTGTTACTGAAGTTCCTTCACTCATGAAGCTCTAATAAATTGTAAAAATATCATTAAGATTCTCATATAAATGAATATTACCATTAACCCTTCATGCATTCATGATGCTCCACTTCTCAAAGTCATAAATATTACTGTTGACCCATCACGCCATTTGTGATGCTCCACATCTTTATGAATCCCAGCCATTGAAAAACCCAGTCTTCATGAAACCCAATCCAACACCATATTTATGATGATTAAATCCTAGAATCCACATTTCATGCTGCTTCCATCTTCCTCTTGATTTTGAGCCCAAAAATTTGACAAACACTTAGGATTGATGCCACCTTCAACACTATATTCAGATTGAAACACAAGATCACATGCCTTGAAAACTCCCTGATCAACCATGTGTGGATTGAAAACAAATATAAACCATACTACTTATTCATCAAAGAACAAACTTGGTTAAAATAATATCCCAATTTGGGTTTTTTGTAAATCTATTGAAAAATTCAATAATTCCCTAGCCACTATCAATACATGATAGATGAGAAAAAAATCATATAATACTCTAAGTCTACATTAAAAAAGTTTAATATATAAAACAAGAGGGGAAGCATGAATTAATTTATCATGCTTAGTAATTCCTACATTTTTGTAAGAAAGGATCTAAGGAATATAAACTGTTTCCTCATAACACACAATTCTTATCATGTCACATAAGCATTATATGGTTTTTCAGAAATGGGAAACGAAAAAACAATACCAATATTGAATTTATCCATTCTTCCATATTCAAAATAAACCCAAAGAACCTATAGGTATACTATTTGAGATCAAAATATACACCCCCGGATCGTATCTCCCACGTAAACATGCATCACATCCACAAACATATTTAAAAAGCTAACAAAAATTGGGAGAGGGGGCCAACCATGACCTTTCCATGCATTAGGAGGTGTCTAAACAACGAGGATCATCTAATTTTTCATGAAACACAAGTTCATCAAATATTGTAGTCTAAATTTCATCCATCGGGTCATGAGTTCCTACTTCATCCATTTCAATCACACATCTTTCAACTTTTTCCATAATGGAGAGATATCTGATTTAAATATGTTTTTTATGAGATTGTTGAACAAGATTATTTATAATATCAATATTTATCTTTTTGTCATAGGAAATTACAATTGGTTTTCGACCTCATCGCAATTAATAGTCATTTGTTTCTTTATCCCTAATAGTTGAGTGAATTCCTTTGCATTATAAATATACTATGCATCGGCTATATTAAGAGATGTGTTTTATTGTTTCTTGTTCAACCTTCCCACACACTTATTTCTAATGAATAATGCTACACAAATTTTAGAATTTTTAACCACCACATATCTATCCCATTTAGTATTATAAAATGATGATAATTCATTACATCTTCCAATATTATATTATAATCCAAAATAGAGAGTTCCTTGAATATATCATGTGACACTTTTAACTACTTCCTAGTGATATTCCTTCCTATTACATAGAAACTGGGTCACTAGTCATGTTGAAAATAAAATATATATCCATGTTAAATTCTAGTATAATTTTCCTCTAATGATTCTCCTTTACAATTTAGGATCCATAGATGTCCCATAATCATTCATTTAAATATTTTTCCCAAATATAATCAGAGTTGATATCGGTTTGGAGTTATGCATGTTGAATTTATATAGCAGCTCCACTGTATATTTTTCTATGGAATGAATGTGTAATCCTTTTTTCTAAATCACCTTTAGTCCCAAATAGTATATGATTTCACCAATCATAGACATTTCAAATTCATAATTCAAGTGATTAGTAAATTCATCCATTGATCCCTTCCTTCTTTCTCCATATATATTACCATACATATAAAAACGCACCATAAATTGATCTTCCTATGAATTATTCACATAGAGATTAATATTGAATTCTTCTACCTTGAATTTAGTCATCTTAAAATAATCATACATTTGATAATACCATGCACATGATTCTTGATTTAGACCATAGAGAGTCATCTTTATTCTATAAACCTTTTCTTCATCATTTGTAATCCGAAATCCCAATAATTTTTAATGTAGAAATAATCTATAGTAAATTAATTTAAGATATCTATTTTTAAATCCATTTGTTAAAAAATTTATCCTATTTTAATTTTCATTACTAGGAAAATCTATCTCATAACTAGTATACCCACTAGAGAAAATGATTCTTCATTGTCAATGCGTCCAATCTACGTGTAAACATTACAAACTAAGAGTTCCTTGTTTCTAATAACATTCATTCATGATAAATTATTTTTTAAAGATAATCTTTTCCAAATCACATGGTGATTTTTAGGTCTCTGTAAAAATCACATGTCTTGTTTTTGTCAATATGATCAATTTTAATGTTCAAGGCCTTAACCTAGGATTCATCCTATAATGTTTTTTCAATAGAGGTTAGTTCTATATTTGATAGGAATTAAGAATGTTCTTATATCATTATTCTCTTTATATAAGTGGGTGTAATCCAGTCCCCATTGTGGTTGGATTGATCCATTTATGATCATATATTTCTTTTGTGAGTTTCTTATGTTATTTCTTCAGTAATAGTTTCCTTTTCTAATAATTCTTATGAATCATCATAATTTTTTTAGCCCTAAATGTTTTTCAATCCTTCCACTATTTCTTCATTTTAATCCATCCCATGTCCACTTTCTTCTTCATTTTATACTATATGAGTATATGAGCATCTTGAGGTATTTATGGTATCATCTTCGATGATTTTGACATCACTATTTTCTACAATTCATCTAAGATTATTATTGTATCATTTGTAGGATTTAATTTTCATTGAATATACATAGAATATTAAATCATCTACATCATCACCATATATTCCTTGAGGGATTTATTTGTATCATATAAAACATTTACTTCCAAAAAAAAATACATTTGAGAGGGATTCGTTCCATACCATAACTCATATGGTTTCTTGGTTTCACCTATATAATTACCTATTTAATTTAGAGTGTAAACTGTTGCATGAATAACCTCCTTATAGTAGTGATGAGAGATACAACTCTCAATCAACATAGTTCTTTTTTTATTTTTTTACCTGTAAATTTATAAATTCAATGAAACAATTTTTTTGGGGTTCTCAATACAAAAATCTCATGGATTATTCCATGTATTTTCAGGTAATTTTTAAATTTAATGTATGTGTATTCTCCTCCATTATCATATCCTAGAACATTGATAGTGTGGATAGTATCATTATCATCTATTCAACTATGACTTTTCACAAAATTCAATCACTTGTTATTTTATATGTGTAATAATTACACAAGAATTTATACTATAGTCATCAATAAAATAAATTAAATACCTATATCCATATAATTCAGCCACATTTATTGGACAACATATGTCTGTGTGGATGAGATCTAGAAGATTTGTTTCCGTTTTGTTCTTAGGCGTAAATGAACTCCAAAATATATTTTCTCACATGAAATAATTACAATTATTTTCTCATTCATTATTTCTATTGGGAATATCATCAACTATATTCATATTATAAATCTTTTATATACTTTTTTAGTTAAGTTTACTCAACCTCTAGTGCGATAAGTTGTTTTTTTTCTATAATTGTGAGGTAAAAAATATTCTCTTTACCATCAAATTGGTATAAATTACCATCTATTCTACATACCTTCTTGGGACAATTACCTATATTTCCTTGGATAGTGCATCCATTTTAATTAACTGTCACTATTAGTCCTGATTCACATAGTTGACTTACACTCAAGATATTGTGATGCAATCCATCCATAGAGAGAACATTAGTTTTCATAATATTGTCATTTACAAGTTTGTACTCCCATATCGTTTGATTTTGAAAGCACCGTCTTTTCCAAACCTCATTGTTACATAAACCATTTTCTTAAAATTCATTAATAAACTTGAAATTCCCATCATATTGGATGAGTATCCATTTTCAAGAATTCAGGTGGTGTTGTTCTTCATAGATTTGAGAGGTATTTTTTAAAAGTTGGATTTAATGATTCTTCTATTTTTCTTAAATGATATATTTGATTGATTTGGGAAAAAATGTGGCATTTAAAATAAAATTTTTATATGAATGAGTTCATCACACTCATATTTTGTTCCAAACGAGAATACATATTTTCATGATAAACTCCGGCTGGTTGGCGGGTATTAACATTTCACTACATTTTGTAGGTAATGTTCTTGCCTTTACTCTACTAGGAATTCATAGAATAGTGAAAAAATATCCATATAAAATATATTATCTATATGATGCAGGGTATGGTCTCATTATTGGTTTTTTAATTCAATGTTCATCTCCATTTATATAGCTCATTTCCTCTTAAAAATATGACATGGTATGCCATAAAAAGATATATAATTGTCATTTAATAAAATTAAATGCCTTCTTGCATACATTTCTCCACATTTCCCATTATTTTGTAAAATTATTCAATTGGTGATCCTCTCTGGATAGTCGAGGGTAATTTTCAGCTCTCTTTCGGTTTGATATGGATATTTTTTATTGGGACATCAGGTGCCTTTTATGTTTTTATCATTCTATATCCCTTTATATGGGGACATCATGATTCAAGCCTTTAATGTTTCACCATCACAGACAATTCAACATTTTTCAATACATGTGGATCTATGATCATTACAATCAGTATCTACTACTTCAAAACCATATTTATCTCTTTCTAATATCTCTGAATATGTGAATCATCTAAACTAGGATTTCATATTTATTTCCCTTGAATGTGATTTTGTTTCTACTTTACTCCATAGAGAAAAAAATTATTCATCAAGTCCCTCATCATTATTATTATTCTCCTCTACTTTGTATTTATGTTAATTGATGGATTTTTCTTTCTCTTCAATCATGAGCCTAAATTACACAACTTCATCTAAGTTTCAAGAGTTGTTAACTATTATTTTACCCCTTATTCCTGTTAATGAATTTCAACTTCAAGCTGATAAACATACTCTGATGAATCTTCTAAAATGGATCTCAACTTTATGTTTATTTTTCATTTATTGTTAGGCTAATCAATCACTACTTCAAATTACACCATGAGATAAACAACACCAATCACTGATTAGAAATATCTTTTGAAGGTTCTTCCTTTTAAACGACAGCCATCATGGATGTTTGGGTTTTAGATTTAAAATATAGTTTTTAATCATTTATAAATTCATTATAATCTTTTTTTCTTTATATATGAAACTATTTCTCTAAAATATCATTCCTAATTTGTTGTCTCCCTTTTGTGGAAACCTTCTTTGATACTTCTTCATACTTTTAGCTTCACTTTCTTCAATATAGAACTTTCTTGAGCACTGATATGTAATGTGACCAGCTCTACCACATAGAAAATAGGCCAATGGAAGCATTCCTTCAAATTTACCTCCTTGTATATATAATTTCTTAGAAAAAAAGAGAAATAATTTCATTTTCATCATTATCGTCATCAAAATTTCTCAATAAATCTCAATTTTTCCATGGATTTAAATTTCATTTCATTACTTACTATAGTTTTAGAATCTTCTGGTTTGTATCCCATATCATAATCTAGAAAAAATCATCTAATATCATCATGATAATGTTTATATATATTCATTTCCTCAATGTTTGCAACTTTTATATAGTACAATGGTTGATTCCTTCTCATTATTTTCTTAACAATTTCATTATCTTCGATTTCTTCACCAATTCCTTGAATGATCAAATAAATTCTATAATTTAATTCAAAAATGTATAATTATTTTCATCAGTATTAATTTTATGATCATCGAACCATTTATACCAAACATGTAGTTTCACCTCCATAATATATATTTTCTATTTTTTCCCACATTGAATTGGCTGAAGTGATACACATCACCTTTAAATATATTTGATCATATAGAGCAGAAATAAGGTAATTTTATTATCTTTTATATGTATCAATAATTTTCTTGTCAATTTAATTCATATATATTCTTATTGCATTAGTGACATGAATCTCTTGTGTAGTGGAAAAATTAAATCACATTTCTAGGGATCATAGATGAGATGTCATAATTTTCTTTCAAATTAGGAATTTTCTTCCATAAAATATAGGTATTGTATTTATATTTACTAAATTATCTATGATAAAAATAGAGGACTAATTTATGTCAAGAAACCTATATTCTCTAAAACCATTTTAGGACCCCGAATAACCTGATGATGGGGAGTGAATGAGAGTGTAAAATTTTTATTTTAACATGTTGGATCTTATTCTCACATTGGTAGGAACATGTTAAACATATCATATGTAATCATGTAGTAATAAAACACTCACATGGATAGAGACAACAAAATAATTTTATTTAATTCAAAACTAAGTGATTTTCCAAGGTGCCTATGTCTATAGAGTATCTATCATACCTAAATCCCCTAATCATCACTAGTTGTGGAAACAAAACGTTCATACATATTCAATATATTCCAGAAACAATACCATTATAATATTTTAGTGATATCACACAGCCTCCCTTAGAACACTTCAGTCATCATCCCCTAGCTCACTACCTTGGGTTATGTCTTACTCAGTTTAATGACTTAAAGGTTACTTTAGTAGATCTGTATTTAAGTATTTTTTTCCCAACTAACAAAAACTCTTTTTTACCATAGACTACATTTGATGAAATTTATTTTAATGTTCACATAAACCATATGTTCAAAAAATATTTTCATAAATCTCCTTTGTGAATCTCCTTCAAGAATCTCATTACCTTCATGAGGAAATCTACCTTCATGGAACACTATGTCATCATAGAATAGCCAGTCATTAGGAATATCATTTTTTGAAGATTCTTAAGCATTGGTGAAGGAAAATATAGTATTTTCACAATCCTCAGGATCAAAATAAATACCTGATTCACAAAGATATTATCCTTCATAAATTCTAATCCATTCATTATTTTCTATGCATCTTTTTCATGTTTAATTAAGTGGGGTATCCTCTTATTTGTATGATCAAACCCTTGCAATGATCCCATGGACCCTATATATTTTTATTGAACATCCAAATTCATATTTTTTACTCTAATTCACATTTTAAGACACAATCAAATGAAACCCACTAATGAATATTCTCATATTCATAGATAATACCATTAACCAATCATGAATTTTTGATGCTCCACTTCTCATAGTCACGAATATTAATGTCAAACAATCATATTGTTTATGATTCATGTTCTTGATGATCAACATCTTCATGAATCTATTCCTTTTTGAAACATCATATTAATGAAACCCATTCCTTTACTATATTTATGAAGATTCAATCCCAATAAACCAATTTTTATTATGCATTCCTCTTCCTTCTGATTTTGAGCCCATAAATTTCGAAAAAAACTAGGAATTGATGACACCTTAAACATTCTCGTCATCTTGTACTAGAAGATCAATTTCCTTGGAAACTCCCTAATCAACCTAGTATGGGTTAAAAAAACACAAACTAGACTCTCTTTCCAGCAAAGAAACTCCTTGTTTCCAACAAACCAAACCCCTATTTCCATTATATCATACATACTAGGCTCAAGTGATACTGATCTACAACCTTGAGGACACATTTCCCACGAATACATCCCCTACATCATTGATATAAAAAATAGTAAATCTAATTTAAAAAATCCATAACTTTCTCACTTAACCACTATTAGATCTTCCACATATTGATTGATCTACTTGATGAATTAAATTACAAAAATAAGTATCTCATGCTTAAAAACCAAATGAAAATTCTGATATAAAATATTATAAAAAATAAATAAAATTTTAAGGAAATTAGGGCTCAGGTTTTGAAATTCTAAATCATCATGAGTCTCCACCTAAAACACACTGACCACACTAAATCCCTAAAATCATCCTCATATTCAAAAATTAGGGCTCTAAATATGGGAAAATGATTAAACAAGGAGAAATAGTTTTCTAATGATAATATAGCCTTAGAATTACCAGGATAATACTTCTATAATTGATTATTCCAGAAATGGTGAAGAAAATAGTCATGAGGAGTCAAAATCATCTTGGAGAAGCATCCTCCCACATTGAGGTCATATAAGATTCATGATAGAAGATGGAAGAATCCTAAATGGGGTCCAAGGGTAAATTCATCCATTTCTATTAAATATATATTACATGGTGTAGTTCAAACCAGAAAACACATTTCATAATGTTAAATCCATCCAGGATCAGGGTTTATCCCTTTATCTTCACATTTCAAAACATGAAAATACCATTACATAGTGAATGCCTATCTGTAGTAGTAGTTTTGCTGCAAGCTTGACCCATTTTCCCAAAAACTGACTCTGTGCTACCCAAATGGCCTAAAATTACTAGACCTCAGAAAAATAATCATGATTAAGTGTAATATTAAATAATAAATCACATTGTAAATATATGGAGCATTATAAACTATATGTTTACGGACTTGTCATCCCTTAGAAGCACCTCTAGGGGCGTCATCCAAATATATTTGGCCATTACGCCTAGATATCGAACTCCCACTCCCAAATATCCTTCTAAAAAATTATATTTCCAAAAAAAACCTAAATTAGATTAATTTTATTTCCTCAAAGAACATTCTGGATTCAATCTGTTATCTGTACTAGATGTTCCTCAAATTATACATCTTCCTCTATATCAACATCACTAATAGAAAACATGTGTCCATGTTATGGATGATATTAATAGATAAATGACACATGAAACACATTTTAAATTACAAGATTTCATGTAGGAATATCTAATTGATAATCTACCATCCTAATGTATTCAATAATCTTGAATGGACCTACAAAAAATGACAATAGTTTCCCCTATATTCTAAACTATCGATGCCTAAACAGAGGTGAAACCAAAAATAATATCAATTCACCAACAGAAAACTCTAATAGTCATTGAATTAAGTTTTTATATGAATTATTACTTCTCTTAGTAGTGAAAAACCACTTTTAGATCATATAAATCCACTCAAAAGCCTCATACACTAGGCATGACCTGATCACTGCTGACATATCTACCTCAATCTATCCCAATGAAAAAAGACATTGTCAATAATAAGATTCCTCTAATGGATCCTACTGAATATAATCCTATATTTTTTATTATATAAACAAATTTCAAATCTATATGGCCATCCCAATGCATCCCAAATTAAAAGACACACATTCTAAACATATCCTCTAAAATCCAAAAATTTCCTTTTGGAATTAACATCTATCTATAAGTGATGCACTATAATCAGCATCAGTTGTGATCTTATCGCCTTCTATATGCCTTTACAACAATATTATGTGAATCATACATACCTAGATGAAAAAATACTCATATTACACCCATGAGAAGACACTATTTCTCAATCATGAATCTTATATAACTCATCCATATAATAGGTATCCCGAATTGATACGATGAATATGGCCTTTATCAACTGATTGACCACCCACCCCCACACACACAACATATCATCTTCATAGATTCCTATGTAAATATGGAATGAATTCTATCATCATATTATCCCACTTATGTACTGACACTAGAAGATGATGGAGAAATCATCTCATTCACTAGTGATCAATTTTTACCCTCTAACTTGTAAGAAAATAAGAAACAAACACTATGATATATTTCATTATACTAGGTCACTAGAAATAATGTTTAATTTCATGATACAACTTGGTTGATCTTGAATTCACTTACCACTGTAAGGAATGGAAGTCTATTGATGCCTTACAAATTAGAATTAGTAAAATTAAAAAGGAAGAAATACATGAATATGGGTATAATTTTCCCCATAAAGATAAGGAAGAAGAAGGAGGCCATTATCACATACATCGTGCGAACCACTAAGAGACACATGATCATATTACCTTAAAAGGTTCATCTAGAAGGTCACATGAAACACATAACCTACCGAATATCCCATGAGTCCCCTTTGAAAAGTCATTCCACTCTTGTAAAGAAATCCTGAAAAAATAGTGGTCATGTGGTGGAAGCTTGATAAGCTCTTCCAGGGAACATGTCTTGTCAGCTGGAAGATGCTTAACGAACCCTCAAAAAATCCTTAAATAAGACATGGAAATTATATCAAAGTGTGGGAATCTCTTGGGATCATAAATATCAAGATATGAATCACAAATACATAAAGGTATTTTTTTTAAAAACATTCATATATTGTTGAGAGGCCCTGAAACATTGTAAATTATATAAAAGACATAAAAAGGGAGAAAGGTGGTAGCCTTTTGTGGTCATAAAACTCATGAGAAAAAAACATATAGCTAACGAGACACTATAGAAATCTAGATCAAATATCCTATTGGTCACACAAGAACCTTTTGACATGGAATCACTATCACGAAAAAGGTTTTGAGCATGTCGAGGAAGTCTCACACTTCCCCCTTGGCTCCATAAGACAAACAGAATCATTTTCCATGAAGTGATTGTGCATCTCCATATGACCCTTTATAGGTCACACAATTCATAAATAATGGGGAATGGGATTTAATTTTACAACACTCATGAAACCTTGTGAGATACCCATCCTTTCTATGATAAACCTAAAAATAAATAAATAAAGGGAGAGAGCCTCTTGTTGTTGTAAAACACACAATGATGCACCTAGGATGTCATTTAAATATTCTCACAAGGCCCCCTAGAAATCCATCTTTGCCTCACAGAATATCCCCAAAAAGGAATCAAAGATCTTGAAAAGGAATTTAAGAATGAATCTTGTTATCTCAAAAGCACTTAGAGATGTCAACATAATAATATTGAGGGCCCTCGATATATACGAGTGATTCTGAAATTCCACTTTAGTTGGTAATAATCTAATAAAGGAAGCATTAAATGGATCCTCTTAATGATTTTGAAAATAGGCTACGCCCTCAAAATGAAATATGGTAAGACCTCAAGAGGACGTGTGGTATCAAATCCAGCAACTGACTACAGCCCAAATTTATGTGATACCCACTGCATAATGCATTGAATAACTGAGGTGGTGCTGCATATAAATCCACCACCCCAGCATCAAAAAACCCACCCTGGCATGGAATGATGAGTGAATCCTTAGAACCTAACCCCGGTACACCCAGGTATCAGGGATAATTTCCTAGAGTGGATGACCTCATATCTGAGGAGTTTTCCATTATGTATGATCTATAGAACTATTTGAGTGATCATGCATTATGCAGAGGTGCTTCACATGATCACTCATCGATCATGTGAAGGAATTCTATAGGGGAATCCCCCATATAGGATAAAACATGCTATAAATAAACAGGATAAAATTGAAAAAAACATAATGCTTATGAAATAAAAGGCTGTAACAAAGACTAAAAGTTGGTAGAATTATGAAATGAACACATATTTGGATGATCATGCGCTTCGCACGAACTACCCAGGTCATGTGATGACAACATGGCATGTTACTCAGGACATGTGACACCTCTTTCGTATACAATTTAGATCACAAAATTTCCCCAAGACATTTCAAGATCATGTCACATAGCGTGAGTGGGGAATGCCACCAAAGTATCACAAAAATCTTTAGGATCTCCATCTTGACTATATTGTGTCCTTCATACATGTATCTTGACTCATATGGTGGCCCCGGTACATGTCAAATGGGTCTTGCGATAACACTAGTGTATGTCAATTGGCTCTTGATACATCATTTAGACACACCAATCAGGACTCGTGATGTCCTCCAGACATGTCAGTTTCCTTTTTGGAACCTTCAAGAAATGTCATCCTAGACCATGCATCACACTACAGACACGTTTCAATGACTCTTGAGAGTCCCTACAAGTGTTTCAACTATATATCATGATGAAACCATGGAAATTTATCAAGATCATATGACACCCTGTATGTTTGTTAGTTGGGATCATGTGATGGATTCTAGGATCATCCATCTAGCTCTAATGATGTCCTTTGGAAAAGCCAATATTGACTATGAGATAACATTTAGACATGCCAATCTGTGTTATGTGCAGTTAATCAGACACTTAAACAGGATCATGAGATTTTTTTTGATATTTCATATAGAAATCCTTTGAAATGTCAAGCTGAAAATCAAGGCATGTGAAGTAGACAATCACTACATGACAAGTCAATAAGAAAACACTAGTGTGTAAGACTCAATCAAACAGACTATGAGAACTCTGATTCATGACATTCTCAAGATATATAGGATATCTACCCAAGACCTAAGAACAATATTAAGTATACAAAGGGTAGTCCCAACACATAATTCACAAAACCAAAATAAATGAGATCTATTATTTTCCATCCCTTGTTTCTCACACAAAGAATAGCTCACATGGTATTAGGGAGTTGCAATAATCATATCATTCACATCACAAACCTCTATCAGGATCAGTTCAGTGCTAAGGTTTAAAACCCAACCAGTTGAAGTGTGCGGATACTAATTCTTTCCATTACAAGGATACGTAAGATTCCATTCTAAGTCCTGAGTCTGAACTCAAATGGGAATCCATTCCAAGGAATTTTTCTCCATGTCTCCTACATTTCAACCTTAGGGACACAATCATTTCCATTAGTTGCTCAAATATCCCCATCCAATAATGGATTTAGAATCCAATTAAACTATGGGGACTCTGATTATTGGCATAAATAGGATATATATGTTTCCTCTCTATGTCTTGATCCTGAGGTAAAATTGGAATCCACTTCAGTGTAAGTCATGCCATGTCTCTGAAATTTCAACCATTATGAACCAATCATTACCATGAGATGATCATATTTCCTAATCAACCAAGATAATGAGAATCCAATTGAACTACACCGACTCGGATTATTTCCAAAAATAGGATATGTATAATGCATTCTTAAGGCCCGATCTCAAACTCAAATGTCCATCCACTACAATATAATTCCCACCGAGTATTCAAAATTTCATCCATCGGGACCCAATCATTCCCATGGGATGATCATATTTCATTATCCACCAATATAAATAGATTCCAATTGAACCATGATGATTCTGATTCCTGTGATAACTAGGATACATATGTCACCTTCCTATATCCCGATATCCATATTAAACATCTCTTGGACTATTCTGGTACATAATTACCACATCTATATGTGGTGAGACTAATTACTTGTTATCCCTTTTTTCTCACACCAAGAATAGCTCATGTTTTCTTAAGAATTTTTAATGGCCATGTCATTCAAATCATAAATCTCCACCATCTAGTGTATTCTTATTATGTTATCCTTGATGATTTAAATGATATTAACATCCCCCATATAATGAAATATACATTGGGCTCAGTCCCATGAGCATGAGAAAACCATGATAACTCTGATTCATGTTATAACCTAGATACGTAGGTTGTCTCTTCAAGAATCCAGCTCAAATATTTGGTTCCTATATTCCCAAACATATTTCATTTCCAAATGAAGTTAAATTTAACAGGATTAATGAAAAATGTTTGATTTGATTTCTACTATAAATAGGATACGTAGGACCACTCATTATGGATCAATACCATCCTCATAATATAAACCAAATCCTTGTATGGTATAAAATTATGAAGAGGTTGGGTATGAGGATTATTCATATAAGCATATATAAATTATTAAGAAATAGATGAATAATATCATATACATATACATAGATTTATTAATGGGATCTTATTCCTATTAACATAGAATGGGATAACATATGTTCATTTTTTAGGGTAACTAGACCCGTATTAGGATTAGGGAGTGATTCAAAAACATATATTAAATTTATAAGAGAGTCACAAACTATGAAACAATTCCTTCCAAAATGATTTAAGGAGACCAAACTCCCATCCAATTGACCGATGTGAGTTTCTATGTGTCATTGGTTTAAAAACCCCAACAAATCACTTACCTTTGGAAAGCAGGTTTTTACCTAGTATTAGATGTGGTAACTGTTAGGATTTTCCATAAAGAACAACAATGGTAACCTGATGTAAATGATTATACATCACATTTACCCCCCCACCCCAAATCAAAATAAACAATTTTTCAAAATCAAACACAACTAGGGGTTCTCTTTTTCTCTATCAAAAAAATGATGAACCCAACATGAATATCTAAAAAATAGAATCATCGATTAATATAGAATTAGGCCATTATAATTTTCATATTCAACACAAGCAATAAGCCCATTATAAAATCCTTAAATGGAAAAATGGTCAGCTTTCCATGTGTTAGGACACTTTTTTTACACATAAAGAAATGCTAATAATCCTGAAAAATATCTTACAACTAGTCCTTTACAAATGGGGTTCCCATGAAATAAGTTCGTCCTCACATTAATAAGTCCAAACAAGAAGAAGGGCTGGATTAGGAAAAAATGGACTACTATGTTGACCATGTATATTTGATTGAGCACACCTCATGCCTATTATATTTCACTAATTAGTGACCATATTTCTTGTTTCCTCCATTAATGTAGATACATCTCTCATAAAAAACATCCCGATCTGAGATAATGTCTCCATCTAGTGACCGTTTCAAAAAATAAACTATTATTGCAACCCCTATGGGTTAAAAAAAGATCTCACCTTCCCAAAAACATCAACATCATATGGTCAACACAATGGTCTGGGAATACAATTAACATGGTACAATCCAATCCCGTAAATATTTCCATACGGGTCTCCAAGTACTAAAGATGAAGAATCTGCATTATCTAAGGAAATCTATAACTAAAAAAGTGGTCATCATTTCAACAACCACTACATCAGAAGCATATCCCCAGAGTTAGAAAATTGCTATTTTAAATATTTGATTGAGGTGGATTAGGGAGTAAAATATTGACCCATTACAGTTCATGAGCCACTGAGGAGGGATACTTTCATCCTTCATCGATAGAACAATCCCATCATTACCCATCAGTCAGATGTAGAGGGTACCACCTGACACACTTCTACCTCTAATACACATGTAGGTGAAAAAAAGAAATACATATCTGGTAAAGAAATACCTAGATAACCATGGGTGGGATCATATCCCTACTCTCAATGATGATTTTACAAGAATATTATGAAAGTAACTAGTGACTAAGCTCATATACCAACTCTCTGGAAAAAGTCTGTGAGCATATTACTCCAACATGAATGGGGGAGGTGTGTATCCCTACCCCACTTGCATGAATTTCATCTTCCTATTCTGGTGGAACAAGAAGGATATATGTGGGATCATATCCCCCACATAAATCAAATATATCTTCAAGGATATAGTGGAGACATTAAATATCCAAGCTTATATACGTATACACACTTTGCTAAAATTATATTTCATCTAAACAATAGCTAAAAACTCTGCCTACATATTCCGGAACTAATACAGATATAAGGACAGGTGTATATTCATATCCCTTCATCTAGGGAATATATACACTACAATCATTATGAAAAAGTGGTTTCTTTAGAGAAAACACACATTATTTATTCCATCCTGGTGGATTATCAGTATGTTTTGATAGAGTATGAGGAATCAGATCAGGGACATATTACCATTCCAATAGATTCTCACCATGTGATAGAGGATCATGCCTTATGAAAGGGGAACATCCAAATTGAAAAAGACTTATGATGTATTCCAATGGTTAGGGATTGGGATCATATCCCCATTTTGTCAAGAGCTACCATGTGAGAGGAGAACGTGCCTTAGGAGAAGATCGTATTACTATCAAAGAAGACTAGTGACATGCTCCAAAGGCCAAGGGTCAGGCTCATATCCAAATTATTTCTAGGGCTCACCAAGTGAGAATAGAACATGTCTCGTGATTGGATATTATACATGTTGGTGAATCATCCTAGTATATTCGAACAAATCATGGAATCCAAGTGCATATTCCAACTTCCACTGATGAATGAATGCACCAAAATACTTCTTATGAAATAAAGGAGGATTCTCATATACAATATCCCATTCTCTAGTACCACTAACATATTTAATGGGAATTCATATTCATAATAGGCTCATATTCCTATTCCAAATGGGCCACACCAAGTGAGAGAAACACATGCCTCAGTGTACGGTCATATCCTTACCAAAAATGAAAAGTGAAAGATTACAAAGGCTTGAGATTATACACATAATCCCAATCTTACCAAGGCCCAACAAGAGAGAATGGTAAATTCCTTGGGACATGCTCCTATTCCAAGAAACAATGGGGAATCTCACTAGAATATTTCAAGGATTCCCTGCATATGAATCATAATCCCATAGTACCAGATGGTTATACTATGTTTTTTCAATCATCCTATAGTAGGATCATATCCCTATACATTTCCAAAAGGTAGGTCAGTATATTTCAATCATGGTGTAGAATAAGGCTCTTATACCTAATCTTCTCAATTACAGTGTCCTTGATGTTATTTAGGACACATTCTCAACACATCAAGGATCCATCAACTCATAAACATAAGTAGAATATTATCATTACCACACTAGTCCTATTTTGTGGTAATGTAGAGATGGATCGTATGGAAGCTACTCTTGACCTCGGATGTGGTTAACCTCCCTTGGTGATATCTCCCACAGACATGGAAGTCCACCCCTTTCCCATATACCTTAGTATGGATAGGTATAAAAAACTCAAATTCCATCATATTGAGAGGTGATCAAAACATTAGGATCAACATCATACAGCTCCCTATCAGCTTCCAATAGCACTCCACTCCGGTTAGTAGGTGACCCCAAGAACCATCTTTTGTGGATTGATCAAATGGAGGTGTGTAAGTTTGAGAATGGGGATACTCACATTGATACATGGATATTGATATCTGAAAAAACCTCCCCACCATCTTCTATCCCCTATCCACTTTTTATTACAAGGTCATAGATTATCTATACTATGAGAGAAATCCTAATATATGCCAAAATATGTGGGATAGTCATTAAAGACCAAAGGATAGATATCTCACTTAACTAGTATATGAGTATCCCCTTCACCTCCTCAATACACTCTATTATCAACTGTATATGAACACCTTTTTGTGGCTTGGAACCTATAAGGGGGATAGCATGCATGAAAAATTCCCACATACTATCTATCTTTTCATCTCAAAACCCTCGACTAATTGATATTGAGATCATCGCTAGATGTTTGTATCTGAGGCTGGAAGAAACATTTATCATTTCACTTAAATATGTCCCTAGAATAGCCGAACCCTTTCGACATATCCTCTTGCAATGTCATATCCTTCAAAAAAAATTAAGGGACCTGTAATCACATGATCCAGTTAGTCACCCAAAAAATATTCCCTTGCTTTAATGATGCCCAAACACCATGAATAGAGGGAGAGGATAGCTGGAAGATCTTAGATCTGGGCCCCTCAAAGATATGGGAATTCATTTTAGACATGGATAACTAAGTTATGATCAACCAGACAACTTCACATAAAGAATGATTCCCATAATGGGTCACAATCTCCCCCATCACCAACTTGAGAATAGTTAAGCTGCACCAAATGGAACATAGTAGTATCTTCCATAGTAGTTATCTGGGAGAGGACCCATCTCACCAGACTCAGGTAATATCTACCACTGACACCACATCTCATGTCATCAATTCCTGAGAGTATTCAGGATATATCATCAACATATGAAAAAAAAACAACCCACTAGTTTGGTGGTATTTATATCTCAATCACCAGTATTAGGTTCATCATCCCCTGAAAGGGTCCTAGGGAAATTAATGGTGATTTCAGATCTACCCCTTCTTTCTATATTGGGGCCATTTATATCTCAATATCTATCTGAGAGTTATCAAATCCCCAACTGGAATAATTAGACCTTCAATAATAGGATCAATCAATTCCAATTACATCACTAAATAACCCCATGCATGTCGGACTTTGGGAATATTCATCATCATCATCACCACAAAGAGATTCGGTCTTTTCTAGGTTGTGAGGTAAATATCAATGGTCATCATCCCATTTATTCCTCCCGCAATAATTCATAAATCTTCTATTTAGGGCCCATTTGGTAATGACTACTGGAAACTCCCTCAAGTTCATTACTCACAGGCCAAGAATGGGGGATCATATGACAAAGGTATTTAGACCCTGTTAGAGTTGCAAGAAAAAACAACCCCATATGTATAGGGGTTCATGTAATGAACATGACGAAAGTAGTTTAGAATTTTCATGTTGTGTTGAAAGTAATTGAACAAACACAATTTCCTGATACACCTATCTAAATGTTGTTACATTCAACATGATATCCATTGTGGATTAGGACAAAAATACCGAGAGCCACAACATGGAAAACCATCCCTGATAGGAGGGGGATCTGAATGAACCCATAACGGTTGCATGCACCTGGAACCAAGGGATGCTCCAAAACCTAGCTCCTTAGAATATCGAGTTTCTCTAACACCCCAAGCTTCCACAGTACGCTTCTATTTGAATAATACAGTAGCGTGTGTTGTATGTAACTTCAAGTTCTAACACACACCACAACCAATCAAACTAGCCCTTATGAATATTAATAACCAATTTTTGAAATTTTATAAAATTTAACTTTCAAAATGGACTTCATTTTTTGGATTCAGAATATCAAAATTAACTTAGGGTGAATTTTTGGTATTTTTTTGAAAACATTCAATTTTTGATGAATAATGAAAAAACACTGAGTTATAGTTTAAAACCGAATGTTTATTTAAATAAATATTTATTTTATTTTAATTTAATTAAGGTCAAAATAGATATATAATTTCTATATCAGTTCAATTTAATTCATTGGACTTAGTTTAGATTAATTTTAGATATATAAAAACTTTATTGAACTTTTCACCGTCTGTTACCCACCTCCTAGGAGAATTGGGAAATTCACATAAAACATAATTTTACCGCTCCTGTGATTGGAATTTCAAAAATCCGAGAGATTCGGTTAATATCAAGGAGTAAAATGTGGTTTAGTAAGATAAAATTAATTTTTGGTGAATAGTAACTTTTTACTTTTATTTACCACGGTTAAAAGTAAATAGGGTAATTAAGGGTAAAAATGACATTAATATTATCCTAACACATGTCCTAATTATATTGGACAAGTTTATCTCAACCAAAAACAACCTTAAGAATAAAATATTATCATTTTGGTCTACTTGGATTAGATTAGGACAGTTATTATTATTTAATTCAAAGAAGAGTTAAAAGAGTTAAAATCAAAGTTTAATTACTAAAACATTTTTAATATAGGGTTATACATTAGAAAAATTCTATTGTAAATATTAATTAAAAATATAAAATTATTTCCTACATAATAGTATTTTATTTTTAATTTTCAGACATTAAATAATTTAATTTATTTATGACACAATGGTGATGCAGTAATTACCTAATTAATGAAATATTAAAATAATTGATATTATAAATATCCAAACCAATGTAATTTGAAACTTTTTATGAATTCAACTAATTTTATAGGTTAATATGACATTTTATTAATGATTTAATTATTTTTTTGAAGTAATCATGCTGTTATGATTTTCACAAAAATCAAATACCAAATAGTGTCAAAATTGTCATAAAAGTGTTTTTAATATAAATATTATATTATTAATTGATATTCAATTTCTAAAAATCTAAATATTGGCCAATGAACTTATATAATGATAGGGGTATAATTTATGTACCACTTGGGTGTCTCCTGGAGGTATATAGTATGTTTATTATCTATATAATATAAAAATACAAAGAGACATGGTAAATGTCAAACTATTTAACTAAGTGTTATATATAAATGATAAGGTTAATATAGTGACCCAAACATGTCTAAAATATATTGTTTTAAAGGATTTAAACCCATAACCACCTTAACCTTCACATAATCTACTTTTTAGCCATTAGAAACCGAATATAAATTTATTATAAAATAATATTTCTATCTTTTCCAAAGGTTCCCCTCACCCCTCTTATAAAAGGTCACTCCCCCTTCTCTCTAATTTACACCTTCAAATCCTTTTGACTCGTCCAAACCCTACCCAAAAATTCTCTCAACTTACCTCACTTCAACTTAGAGGCCTTATTTTGATCATAAAACCAACCTAAGGATCACTTTTGACCAAATCAAAAGGGAGAACCCGGAGAAGAGGTAATGTTTTCACCACCCTCTTTCAAGATCCTTTCTTCTTCCACTTCTTCTTTCGTTGTTATTTACATTTTAAAATAATAACTCCGGTATCTTATATATACTATTATGTTATTATAAATATTTTATATACATATTCATTATTATATCCATCCTTTTAATGACATGTCAGCATACATGCGTACGTACGGCTTACCGTCTCCACGTCGTGGTGTAATTGTTACTCAAAACATTATTATTTTTATGGGTATGATAATGATGTGTAATTGATGTAAATAAGAAATATAACATGATAATTATTCTGTATATATGATATACCATCCATTTATATATTATCTTAATATCAAAATAATGATATTGTCACTCGTGCGTACGTACAGACTACCCTCTCCACGAACGTGATGAGAGTCATTCCCCATCGTATCCATGCAAGTCTAATTCTCATTTGATGATTAAAAATAATGTTTAAGGACTTGACATCATACTTTATATTAATATGATACAACCTATCCATAACAAACGCGACTTATGTAAGAAAATTTATAAAATAAAACGAATAAGTTAACACCCAAAACGACGATAATAATAAGATATCATTAACAAATAAATGTTAAAAGATAGTATATGATATCATATTAATGTATATGAT
This sequence comes from Viscum album, assembly GCA_963277665.1. Classification (NCBI taxonomy): domain Eukaryota; kingdom Viridiplantae; phylum Streptophyta; class Magnoliopsida; order Santalales; family Viscaceae; genus Viscum; species Viscum album. The sequence goes on from OY728142.1 coordinate 405,668,198, forward strand.
TCTTTTATAATTCAATAACAAGTATTTCACCATTATATAGGAGTTTAACCTACCCTCAACCAAGGAAAAGTACAAGGTAAGGTTTTATTTCACAATCTCTTCATTATCTGAGGTTGTTTATATGTAATTATCTACTGGGACATCTTTATCATCCACATCCATGTTTCATAAAAATGTATTTCAAATCCTTCTTAGTATTTTACAGACTGTAGGTTAAATTCATTTATACCCTTGTTGACTTTTTATAAGATGTTTATAAAAGAAATATTTCTGTCGTATTCCAAACAAGGCCCCTTTTAACCTTTTCGACAGAATTAAGGTTAGAATGTCTTTTTTTAACTTATACGGCAGGTGCGTCTATTTTACGCCGTTATAAAATCATCGAAGCTTCCGTTAAAAACATATAATAATATATTCAATGTAAATGTTTTATTTTATAATTAAGTGACTTTTAAATTATTTCAAAATAGATATATTTCTCTCGAATAGTTTTTATTTCATCTATGTAAACATCCTTTGATGGATTTTAAGAATATTTGAAGTTGATTTATTATGATACAAAACATCCATATTGTATTGATGTTTTTGTGATATTTTTGACTACGGATGTTTTATTTTTATACCATTCATGGTTTATGGAGAAAGTATTGACATTTCATATGCTAGTTTTAATACGAATGATTATGTTATGATTAAACCTGTTCATATGAGGAATGCATTGGACTTAATAAGTGATGGGTGGAGCCTGTTATAGCTCCTCGATGCATCGATAGGTCTCATGACACAAACTAGTGTCTTGTCACAAGGCCTTGACAAAATATTATTTGTAGTCTTGGCTCAAGGCCTTGACTATGTGGTTATGATAGTCTGGAATTATGCATTACATCATTATGAAAGTGGTTATTGATATTTCATGTGAATATTCGACTAGTAGAATATCCACGTGAATAAGTAAATGGAATTATTTAATTTTATTTCTTCCATATTATACTAAATATCAAGTTTAAAAGGCTTTTTTTTAGTTATACATTGCCTTAATTTTTTATGCTTATTTATGAAAGTTTCTGCAATATTGTTATCCTTACTGGGCATTTGAGCTCACCCATTTCTATGTTTTTTTCCCAGGATGTGAAGAATAATTCTATGAATGACTTGTATGGATAGTATGAGGGGATATGAGTGTGAATTAAGGAGACTATGTTTTTGTTATTTTAATTTTATGATGTAATGTAATCTTTATGAATGTATCTATTGATTCCAAGGCTACTAAACTTATCGGCATTCTGAGACTTGATCTTTTGTGATCATGCCAATGTTATGTAATAATGCACCGACACTGGGTAATTGGGGTCAGGGCATTACAGTTGGTATCAGAGGAACTTTAGTACAAACCTTTGAAGCTAGATTTAGATAAACATTGATTAGATCACATAGACCTAAGATGGACTTTGAGGATTAGTATAGAAGAACTTCCTAGAATATTGTTATGGTAGAGATTTTGTGAGTTTTTTGAGCAATACATCCATGTCTGGATACGAGCAGGTAGAGGTGGCTTAAGCACAGATGTACCTAGGGGTAAAACCCGAAAACACCACTTTGAGCTAGACTTAAATGGGAACTGGTGCATGAAAACGGGCCTTGCTTCACTCTTGGTTACGACACTCCCGGGGGATATGCTTAGGACAATTATCATTTTATTTACAAACCATTATGAAGGGTTTATGAGTATATAATTCCATAAAGAAAACATTTTTATGACTATGGATTATATACATAAACTGTTGAATTTATGTTAAGTTTTTTACAAGTTTGGATTTATGTATTGCGATTCATAAACTAATCTAGTGTATGCCATTGTTAAGAAATGAATCCTAGTAGAAGAAATTGAAACCTTATCAGTGCACACACTCCATGTAGGTATTTCCCTCCTACTCATGATAATAATAATGGATCTGGTGATGCAACTGGTGCTGATTAGCTAATCACCATTCTGGGAAAACTCACTCAGGTTATGAATAATAACCTTAATCATATAGAGCTCCCTGATCTGCAGCGTGGAGGATCAATGTTAGACCACTTCATGAGGAAAAAAACCACCAACATTAAATGGGAGTACAAATCCCTTAGTAGCTGAGCAATGGATAAATTCTTTTGAGAAAATATTCCATGCCTTAGGCAGTAGTGAAAGAGAAAAAGTTATCATGGTAGTTTACCACCTCACTTGAGATGCTGATCAATTGTGGTCATTGATTCAAAACACAACGGAAGATTATGAAGTATAAAAAATGGAATTAAGGGAGTTCAAAGAGCTTTTCTTAGAAAAATACTTCCCTCGTGACCATCAGCAGATATGGAAAGGAAATTTCTGAGTTTGAGACCAAAGGAGGATGAGAATGTCGCAAAGTATGAGGCTAACATTACAAGGTTAGAAATGTATGCTGGAGATTATATACATAACGCAAGAAGTAAGATTGATCGTTTATTTTATGGGTTAAAACCATTTCTTTTTTGAGAATTACTGTCACAATCCTTCTCATCGTACGAAGACATTGTATCATGTGCAATCAAGACAGAAAAAGAATTCTCTAAGTCTTATGACATTAAAGAAAAGCAAGAGTAGAAGAGATATTATGATCACTCTTGAAATGGAAATTATGTAAAGAAGGTAAAAGTTGATTATCCATTCTACATTAAATGTGGGAAGAAACACTCGGGTACTTGCTTGAAAGGAATGGGATTCTGTTACAAGTGTGGTGAAAAAGGCCACAAAGCTCGTGATTGCAGGGGGAAGAAGGAAGCTACCGATGTTCAATGCTACAATTGCAGGGAGATGGGACATTATGCAAATTAATGTCCTAAGCATTAGGGGAACTTACCTTAGAAAAGGACAAGGGATCAAGGCCAATCTTATACTATCACTACTACTGAGGTAGAAGCTCTGAAAGACGTGGTGGCATGTAATTTAATGGTTTCCTCAAGTTCAAACAAGGCTTTATTTGATTCTGGATCATCACATTGTTTCATATCTTCCTAGTTTTCTACGAAAATTAGATATTTACAATTTGATTTAACAATAGAGTTTTCAGTTAATACTCCTAAGGTAAGTATCATTGCTATAATGTTTGTGGATCCATTCCCCTTAGGGAATATAAATGTTCTTTATCTGCTGATCTCATCATCATACCTTTGATTTAGTTTGATATAATCCTCAGTATGTATTGGATTTTGGACCATGATGCGAAGATTTATTGTAAGAAGAAGGAGGTTACGATTTTTTATGATGATGAAAAGTAACACATTATCTTTAAAGCATAATCATCACTACCTAATTCTTATCTAGATCCACCCCTAGTAACTCAACTAAATTCAATTATTGAGGAGTAAGAGAATGAAATAACTGTGGGTATGGAATGTAATGTTCAAATAGAGGATGTACCTATTGTGAGAAAATATGTTGATGTGTTTAAAAAATATTTACCTGGACATCCTCCCAAATGAGAAACTGAGTTTTCCATTGATTTAATTCCTGGATCAAGGAGCATATCAAAGACCCCTTATAGAATGACCATTGTGGAATTAGTGGAACTAAAGAAACAACTATAGGAATTGAGTAATAAGGTATTTATTCTCCCTAGTGTTTCTCTATGGGGAGCCCCTGTCCTTTTTGTTAAGAAGAAAGATGGATCCATGAGGTTATGTATCGACTATAGGGAAATCAATGCTATAATAATAAAGAACAAGTATCCCCTACCTCGCATTGATTATTTATTTGACCAACTACATGGATATCAATACTTTTCAAAGACTGACCTTTGATCTGGATACCATCAGTTGTGTGTGAAAAAGGAAGACATTCCGAAGTCATTATTTCGAACCAGGTACGTGCATTACGAGTTTACAGTAATGCCTTTTGGGATGACTAATGCACCCTCTATTATCATGGATCTAATGAATAGAGTATTCAAGGAATATCTTGATTTTTTTAGTGGTATTTATTTATGATATTTTGATATATTCCAAAAGTTACAAACACCATGAAAATCACTTGCGCATTATCCTGAAGACTCTTAGAAGACATGAATTATATAGGAAGTTTAGAAAGTGTGAATTGTGGCTTCATGAGATTTCTTTTCATGGCCATATTGTCTCTAAGGATGGAATTTCCATTGATCCTTCTAAGAACAATGCAATCCAAGAATGTCCAGTCTCGATGAGTATAACTGAAGTATGCAGTTTTATTGGTTTAGCAGGTTATTATCGACATTTCGTCCAGAATTTTGCCCGATTGGATAACCAATTAACGAAGCTCACATGTAAAGGGGTTATTTTTTTTTTGGGAAAAAGAGTGTGAAGAATGTTTTGAATAATTGAAGAGAATATTAGTCAATTATTCTATATTGACTCTACCATCGGGGAATGATGGGTTCGTTATTTATAGTGATGCATCGAAGAAAGGACTTGGTTGTGTGCTTATGCAGAATGATAGAGTTATTGCATATGCATCACGATAGCTGAAAATTCATGAGAAAAACTATCCTACTCATGATCTTGAGTTAGCTTCTGTAATATTTTCTTTGAATATATGGATACATTATCTCTATGGTGAAAAATGTGAGATTTATATTGATCACAAGAGTTTGATGTACATTTTCTCACATAAATAACTCTACATGAGGAAAAGGTGATGGCTTGAATTACTCAAGGATTATGATTACATGATACAATAACACCCGGGGAAGGGAAATAAGGTGGCAGATGCTTTGAGAAGAAATGATCGTGGAGTTTTGAACAAAATGAGAGTTGAAAGTGATCCAATTTTCATCTATCTAGTAAAGTTGGATATGGGAATAACCATGGAAGGTGAAACATCGATACTTTTTCAAATGGTTGCAAAACCATCTTTACTATAATGGATAAAGAGTTCTCAAACCAATGATGAAGAATTTCAAAAGAATATTAATAGTGTGAATGATGGGAGATTGAGTGACTTTGTGTATGAAGATAGAATTTTGAAATTTGGGAAGAGACGTTGTGTTCTCGATATACCTGAACTAAAAAGGGAATTGTTGGATGATGCTCATAGTTCCAATTTCTCAATACACCCTAGAATCACAAAATGTATAGAGATTTGATGAAACATTTTTGGTGGGACAACATGAAGTGTAAGATTTTTGATTTTGTGTCATGATGTATAGTTTTTCAGTAACTGAAAGCTGGGAGGAAACATCCTGGAGGAGTCATGAAACCTCTTCCCATACCTGAGTGGAAATGGGATAATATCATGATGGAATTTGTCATGGGGCTACCTAAAAATCCTAGATGGAACGATGCAATATGGATCATTGTTTATCGTCTTACAAAGTTAGCACATTTTCATGCTATAAGGGAGGATTTACCACTTGAACATCTATCAAGACTATATATTAATGAAGTTGTGAGACTTCATGGATTGCCCCTATAGATTGTTTCTGATCATGATCCCTGTTTTACTTCAAGATTATTGAAGAGACTTTAGAAGGCATAGGATACTGAAATTCATTTGAGCATTGCCTACCACCCTCAAACTAATGGTCAATTAGAATGGAATATTCAAACCTTAGAAGACATGTTAAGATCGTCCTCACTCGACTTTCAGGGTATGTGGGATCAATATTTACCTCTGGTGGAATTTTCCTATAAAAATAGCTTCCATTCAAGTATTCTAATGGAACCATATGAAGAGTTATACAGAAATAGATGTCGTACACCAACTTGTTGGGATGACATTGGTGAATGAAAACTTGTAGGCCCCAAACTGGTGGAGGAAATGATGGAAAAGGTAAAGGTAATCCAAAACCACATCAAAGTAGCTCAACGTAGGTAGAAGAACTATGCTGACAACCGAAGGAAGGATTTGGAATTTCATGTAGGAGATTATGTTTTCTTGAAGGTATCTCCATGGAAGGGAGTTATACATTTCGGTAAGAAGGGTAAATTGAGTCCCAGGTACATCAGACCTTTCAAAATTCTAGAATTAATTGGGGTTGTAGCTTACCGTTTGGCAATGCTTCCAAGTCTCTCCAAAGTTCATGATGTGTTCCATGTATCACTTTTGAGAAAATACATGCCTGACCCAATGCATGTGCTCACATACGAGAAATTAGAACTGGAACCCAATCTGTCTTATTGTGAAGAGCATTTCAGGATTCTTGATACAAGAGAACAAGTGCTGAGAAATCGGACGACTCGTCTGGTAAAATTTCTATGGAGAAACTATAAGATGGAAGATGCAACATGGGAACCTGAGGAACTTATGATGAAGAACCACCCGAGTCTTTTCATGCGGTATTATTCTAGAAATTTCGAGAACAAAATTATTTGAAGGAGGGGAGAATGTAACACCCCAAGCTTCCGTGGTACGCTTCTCTTTGAATAATACAATAGTGTGTGTTGTATGCAACTTTGAGTTCTAACACATAGCACTACCAATCAAACTAGCCATTATGAATAGTAATACTCACTTTTTGAAATTCTATAAAATTTATCTTTCAATATGGACTTCATTTTTTGGATTCGGAAAATCGAAAGTAGCTTAGAGTGAATTATTGGTATTTTTCTGAAAACATTCAATTTTTGATGAATAGTGAAAAAACAATGAGTTATAGTTTAAAACCGAATTTTTATTTAAATAATTATTTATTTTATTTATATTTAATTAAGGTCAAAAACGATACATAATACCTATATAATTTCAATGTAATTAATTGGAGTTAGTTTAGAATAATTTTAGATATATAAAAATTTAATTGAACTTTTCACCATCTTTTACCCACCTCCTAGGAGAATTTTGAAATTCAAATAAAACTTATTTTACCGCTTCTGTGAGTGGAATTTCAAAACTCAAAGAGACACAGTTAATATCAAGGAGTAAAATGTGGTTCAATACGATAAAAATAATTTTTTGGAGAATAGTAATTTTTTACTTTTATTTACCACGGTTAAAAGTAAATAGGGTAATTAAGGGGAAAATGATATTAATATTACCCTAAAACATGTCCTAATTCTATTGGACAAGTGTATATCAACCAAAGACAACATTACGAGTAAAATATTATCATTTTGGTCCACTTGGATTAGATTAGGACATTTTTTATTATTTAACTCAAAAGAGAGTTAAAAGAGTTAAAATCAAAGTTTAATTACTAAAACATTTTTCATATATGGTTATACATAAGATAGATTCGATTGTAAATATTCATTATAAACATAAAAATATTTACTACATAATGGTCTTTTAATTATAATTTTTAGACATTAAATAATTTAATTTACTTCTGACACAATGGTGATGCATTAATTACCTAATTAATGAAATATTAAAATAATTGATATTATAAATATCCAAATAAATGTAATTTGAGAATTTTTATGAATTAAACTAATTTTATATGTTAATATGACATGTTAGTATTGATTTAATTATGTCTTTTTTTCAATTAAACATGCTGTTATGATTTTCAAAAAAAATGATATACCAAATAGTGTCAAAATTGACATAAAAGAGTTTTTAATACAAATATTATATTATTAATTGATATTCAATTCCTAAAAATATAAGGATTAGCCAATGGACATATATAATGATAGGTGTATCATTAATTAACCACTTGGATGTCTCTTTGAGGTATATAGTATGTTTATTAACTATATAATATAAAAATACAAAGAGACATGGAAAATGTCAAACTATTTAACTAAGAGTTAAATATAAGTGATAAGGTTAATATAGTGACTCAAACCTATCCAAAATCTATTGGATGAAATGATTTCGACCCATCCTCACCTTATGATTTAAATAATCCACTTTTGAGCCATTAAAAAACTAATATTAATTTATTATAAAATAATATTTCTAGCTTTTCCAAAGGTGCCCCCTAACCCCACATATAAAAGGGCACTCCCTCTTCTCTCTAATTTACACCTTCAAAGCCTTTTGGATCAGAAAAAACCTGCACAAATATTCTCTCAAAATTTCTCAATTCATCCTAGAGGCATTATTTTGATAAAAAAGACAACCTAAGGAGACCTTTTGATCAAATCAAAAGGAAGAACCCGAAGAAGAGGTAATGTTTTTACCACCCTCTTTCAAGTTCCTTTCTTCTTCCACTTCTTCTTTCACTATTATTTACATTCTAAAATAATAACTCCAGTATCTTATAAATACTATGATGTTATTATAAATATGTTAAATCAATATTCATTATTATATCCATCCATTGAATGACATGTCACCATGCGTGCGTACGTACGCCTTACCATCTCCACGTCGTGGTGTAATTGTTATTCAAAACATTATTATTTTGTTGGGTATAATAATGATGTGTAATTGATGTAAATAATAAATATAACATGATTATTATTCTGTATATATGATATACCATCCATTTATATATTATTTTAATATCAAAAGAATTATATTGTCGCTCGTGCGTACGTACGGACTACCGTCTCCATGAATGCGATAAGATTCATTCCCCATCGTATCTATGCAAGTTTAATTAACATTTGATGATTAAAAATAATTTTTAAGGGCTTTATATCATCCTGTATATGAATAAGATAAAACCTATCCATGAAAAACATGACTTATGTAACAAAATATATAAAAGAAAACGAGTAAGTTAACACCCGAAACGACGATAATACTAAGATATTATTAACAAAGAAATGTTAAAAGATCTTATATGATATCATATTAATGTAAATGATTCTTTTATAATTTAATAACAATTATTTACCCATTATACAGGAGGTGAACCTACAAGCAACCAAGAAAAAGTAAAAGGTAAGGGTTTATTTCACAATCTCTTCATTATCCGAGGTGGTTTATACGTAATTATCTACTGGGACATCTTTATCATCCACATCCATGTTTCTTAAAAATTTATTACAAATTATTCTTATTATTTTACAGACTGTGGGTTAAAGTCATTTATACCCTTGTTGACTTTTTATAATAATTTTTATAAAATAATCTTTTCGTCATTTTCCAAACAAGGTCCTTTTAACCTTTTTGACAGAATTAAGGTAAGAATGTCTTCTTTAACAAACACGACAGGTGCGTATATTTTACACCATTATAAAATTGTCGAAGCTTCCCTTAAAATCATATAGAAATATTTTCAAAGTAAATGTTTTATTTTCAAATTAAGTGACTTTTAAATGATTTCAAAAAAGAGATATTTCTCTCAAATAGTATTGATTTCGTCTATGTCAACATCCTTTGATGGATTTTAAGCTTATTTGAAGTTGATTTATTATTATACAAGACTTCTATATTGTATTGAAGGTTTTGTGATATGTTTTATTGGGGATGTGTTATTTTTATACCATCTGTGGTTTATGGAGAAATTATTAACATTTCATATGTTAGTTTTAATATGAATGTTTATGTTATGTTTAAACCCGTTCATATGAGGAATGCATTGGACATAATAAGTGACGAGTGGAGCCCGCTATAGCTCCCCGATGAATCAGTAGGTCTCATAAGACAAAATAGTATCTTGGAACAAGGCCTTGACAAAATCTAATTTGTAGTCTTGGCACAAGGCCTTGACTATGTGGTTATGGTAGTCTGGAATTATGCATTCCATCATTATGAAAGTGGTTATTGATGTTTCATGTGATTATTTTACTAGTAGAATATCCATGTGAATAAGTAAATGGCATTATTTCATTTTATTTCTTCCATATTATGATAAAGGTCAAGTTTAAAAGGCTTTTGTTTTAGTTATACATTGCCTTAAATGTTTATTCTGATTTATGAAATTTTCTGCTATATTGTTATCCTTACTGGGCATTTGAGCTCACCCCTTTATATGTTTTATTTTTCCTAGGATGTGAGTAATTATTTTATGAATGACCTGTAGGGATAGTATGAGGGGATATGAGTGTGGATTATGGAGACTATTTTATTTTAGTTTTCATCTTATGATTTAAGGTAAACTTTATGATTGTATCTAGTGATTTCAAAGATACTAAACTAATTGGTCTTTAGCGACTTGATCTTTTGTGATCATGCCAATGTTATGTAATAATGCACCCACTCTAGCTAATTGGGGTCGGGGCGTTACAGTTTCTATCTATATGGTAGAACACTACCAAAGAAAAGGGGAAATGTGTGGATATATCCCAATCACCACATTGTTTAATTGAGGATCTTTCCATGGAAGAAGAGTTTTCACAAAATGATAATGAGATAGAAACTCTCCGACAACTCGATGAAAAGATACTCAATAGAAATATTCAAATTGGGTGTTGTCATCAGACCAAGATGAATATTATTCCTCCCATAGTCGATCTTCCTATAAAAGTGGTATTTGAAAGTCAGACCATCTACACAAATAGGAAACTGATCTACATAAATGATCAAGTAAAAAATGATCATGACATGCCTCTAATGTGGTGAAAAAATCTCCCTATCTAGGGAAATCTATTAGTCTTAGTAAGAATCAAGAATCAGTTGGAGATGAAGTCGAGGCCACCTCATCAACCCCCCCCCCCCCCCACACTCCCCATTGATGGGAGGTGGCTCAGATAGTAGATCCCTAAACATCCATAATGTCATCTAGTTATCTGTTACTCCAATAGAATCCATGGAAGGGTGACACGCACCTATGCATCCTAAGAAGAATCAATATATGAATGGGTGGATGAAACTTTTCCTCCACCAAACATTGAAAATACTACAATATCTAACATTGAAGAATCGTGATACCATGAATAGAATCTCACACACATTTTTTATCCCAGCGTGGGATGATGATGGGACCTCAAGTCTAGCATGAGGCAACTAAGATGAGGTGTTTTGTATAGAATCTGATAGGGCCATCCATTGTTCAGTACAATAGATTTCCTGCAAAATCCATTTATAGATGGGGATACCTTCATCACAAATTCCATTATTAGTTCAACTCCACACTATGGAAAACAATAAATATTCACATGAAGAACATAATGCAATGAAAAAATGAGAAGGTGTCTAACATCATATCTATATGGAAAGGTTTAATATATTCACTTATCATGCCTCGCTCACAGGGTGAACTACTATATCTATGTTCTAAAAATATCTGGGACGAGTTAAAGACACATCTGATCCCAATGAAGTATCCTAGTGTGTTTAGTGAGTTCCTAGAAACCGACCAATGTTTTGAAGATTCCATTTAGCGAACCCAATAAAAATATCATCTAATTACCTCATCCTAGGGGGAAAATAGGAAATGAGGAAGCAATATTTTTCTCTATGAAGCTAGTAGAAGTTCCCATTCAATCACCTAGGTAGGCTCCGAACAACCCAGCAACACCTATCAGGTGGAAAACCCACAAAATATCCCTTAGTAATATGGACAGGAAAATCAGGGTTGCCTGAGATTTGAGGAATGAATGAATCAATAATACTCCATAAAAAAATGAACAATTACTTGATAATTTATTGGTAGTCATGGATAATAACATTCTGATGATACCACAACCTGAGAATCCCGATGATTTCAACCTCACTGATCATCCTAATTAAAAATCCCTCTATAGATGGATGAATCATAATATCCATGACTGGTTTATCATTAAAGACATCCTTTAAGGAATAACCAATTCTAGATAGGTGGTGTTAGATAATTCCTAAAATCTTGTGACCTACTTAACCATTTTCCATTCAGAAGAAAATCGTGATTGGTATAATTTTTTTACCAAGAATTATTGTATGTTTGACTATTAGATGACTCAGAAAACATTTGACCGAGATCATGCCATCATGGGAGAATAGCTACGCATAACCACAATAGCTCCACTACCCAAGGAGGTAACATCAAATACACCTCAAAATTGTGGGTGCAACAATTGGAATAATTATAAAAAAATTATTGGATGATTCATATTATACTCCAATTCAAGCTCTGACACATGTAGATTTATTTCTCACAACATCTAAAGAATGGGAAATGCCCCCAAAAAATGGTGAACTCATCAGATGAAGATCCCATATTTGGTTATGTCAACATGATACAATCGGAAGAACCCTTCTCTAATGATGAATATTCCTCAGAATATGATTTTCTCGCACATAACAAAGGAAATAAAAGTTTTATGTACAGAAACTAAGGATACATGGTACAAAAAAAGCCTGGTTAGACCAATTATTTTGGTCATGTCCCCACAAAGTACATATATGAATCTTAGAACCATGGGAAAGCACTCTGGTAAGCCCAAAAAAGAAATGCTGGTGTCTTATAACTCTTCAAATGTCATCCACACCCAGTTTTCTTACATGACTACTGTGCATGCAATTGATTATCTAATCATCCTAGGAAGCAGGGAAGGATGAAAAGTCTCATGCCACTAGCAGCAGATGCTCCCACGACCTATACACAAGCACCATGCTTTTCCCCCTCAAATAACTCGATTCTTGAGCCACATGTCTTGGAGAAACCCCACATCGGGAAGTGTTAACAAATATCACAAAAGTATGATATTCTAAAATAGATGGTAGTTGTCCCCACGAACCTATCAATCCTCAATGTGATATATATTTAAAAATAAACCATAGAGGAACTCATTAAATACCTCCAAAATCCATACTGATTCTAGATTGGAATCACTGCATCTAAGGTCTATCGAATAGAGACCATGAAACATAATTCCATGTCACCATCTCATTAATAGATCATTATTAGGAAGAAGTCATTCAAGGACACATCAGAAACCAATATGTGTTGGTTAGACTAGATAATGTTAATATCCAAAGGGATCTGATTAAAAATAGATCCAGTATCAATCTCATTGTGATTTGAATCATCCCATGTTTGGGATATATCAAATGATCTCCCATAAATATGAAAATTCAAGGGTATTATAATCGTGAGTAAAGACCTCTTGGGAAGATCAAACTCAGAGCTCAATTTGGGGACCTCACATCTAATTTTGAGTTTATGTTTATCTAGAAAGACACAACATACAATATCCGGATTGGATGGACCTTGCTCTATTACCACATGGTGGTGTCATCAACATTCCACCAATGTCTAAAATACCCAAATCATTGGAAAGATCTGCATATTTAATGGTGAAAATTCCCCCTTTGAGACTTGAGAAACCACATATGATGAAGTAGGTTTCTAAAAAAGTTGATGTAAAAACCTAGTGGTGGATAATGATATGTAGGTTGCATCCCTGAATAGATTTGGTACCACCCCAAAAAATCCTCAGATTATGCTCAAAAATGACTATGTGATCCCTATAAATCTATTTGAGGTGATAGATCTAGTCCCAGAGGCCCAAGAACCACCTATCCCTAACAACAGTGTTGAAAAAAATAAACTCTTACATCTCTCTATAATGGATTAGGAAATAGAGGATGATAATCTCTCTTCTCATAGTCTCTCTCACATTAAAGTGACATACAATCCCCAAGATTCCGAACATCATTAGTAAATTTCTATATTGAGACATATATATAGAAGAATAGAAGGATGAACTCATGAATTCCCCTCCCACATTTGTAGAAGGTGTCTCAACCACCATTGATGGGATCATACAGGTAGATCTGGGAATAAATGAATACCCATAACCTATATTGAATAGTTTATACATTCCCCTAGAATAGCAAGAAATGTGAAAAGAATTTCTAATGAAACACCAATGTGTTCACTTGGGACGATTTATAAATTCTTGAAATGAATCTATATGTAGCCATAAACCATCTCATCATACCTGATGATAATCAAGGATTCAAGAAGGAAATTAGGACGATGTGTCCTTCTCATTCCAACAATGTAGAGGTAGAAGTTAACGTGTTGATCAAGTCCAAATTTGTCTGAGAAGTGAAAGACCCAAGATGGCTCGACAACATTGTCCAAATCAAGAAAAAGATTGGGCGTATTAGGGTTTTCATCATTTTCAGAGACATTAATAAGCATTTCCCAATGGATGATTTCTAGTTTCAAATCACATATCTCTTGATCAATTCAAAAACTAGCTTCCAATCACTATCCATCCTATATGGGTACTTAGTGTAGAATCAAATTACAATGGCCCCTGAAGATGAGGAATCCATTGTGTTCAAAGCACCTGAAGAGATATTTTTCTATTCTGGCATGCCATTTGGCTTAAAGAATGCTGGAAAAACTTATCAACACAACATGAATAATATATTTAAGCCACTATTGGAGGAGAATTGATGAATGTTATATTGATGACCTGGTGGTCAAATCCAAAAAGTGATGTGATCACTTCACCTATCTTAAAATGAACTTTTACAAAATTCAACACCATAGTCTGTTGATTAATCCATAGAAATAAAAGTTCAGGGTAACATTAGGAAAGTTTCTTGGATTTTTGTTATGATTACATAGCAATGACGTTGACCCAAAAAAATTGGATCTATTTTACCAATACCACCACACAGAAATTTCAAATAACTAAGGGGGATCCAAGGGAACCACACCTATTTTCAGAATTTCATAGCCAATTTGGCCAGAAAATTTATCCCCTTAAATAGGATAATGGATAAGGGAATCACCTACTAATGGGATGGGGAAAACCAACTAGAATTTGAAAATATCAAGTAGTATTTACTGTACCCACAAGTTTTAATACCATCGATGGTAGAGAGGCCACACATCTTATGTGTGGCCTCCCTGGAATGTTTCTGGGAAACCACCTCGCATAGAAAAATTATGAGGGGAGTGAGAATAGTCTCTATTACATTATCCGAACAATTCTAGGAATAGAGACTCCATACTTTTATGTTGATAAGAACTACCTTTCACTCATCCTTGTAGTGAAAAAGATAAGGAATTACATAAAACACCACAAATTCTATCTGGTATCTCATTTTAATCCACTCACGTACATCCTTTTCCACTCCATGTTGACTCGGTTCTTGGTCCAATGGGTGAAAATTCTACAGAAATGTGAAATGCAGTTTGTGTCAAAAATTTTGGTGAATGGGAAAGCCCTGAACATTTTCCTACTGGCACATCCTTCCCTGGAGAATAAATTATGGGACACTGAGCTTCGAGATGAGGATGAATTCAATTCCCATAACACACCCGGGACATGAGAGATGTATTTTATGGATCCTCCCATTGTCCGATAAAAAATGTATGGAAAATCCAAATCTAAATCAGTTTGTCTTAGGGATAGTATTTTTATCTCCATGAAAATTAGTTTTCCTTACACTTCCTCACCATCTGAAGGCTCCACGAATAACAAGGCTGTATTCCACGAAATCATCACTGGGTTGAAACTAGCCCTACAATAACAAATATTCTACCAAAATATTAAAATGGGATTTGTAACTAGTGATAATGTATATAAATGGTGAATTTTATATAAAAAAATAAATTGGCCCCTCTTACTGGCTACATCAGGGTACTGATGATAGCAATCCCATTCGAGCCCACATTTCATAATATTTCTTGATCACAAAATGCTTGCATCGATTCATTGGATAATACATGAACATTAATTTATAACCCAGATCCGGAGGAAGAAATATTCTATATCATTCACCAAATAATTTTGTCAATGATCATTATCTATTATATGGAGGAAATAAATCAGGCCAACACCACCATAGATCTTGATGAACCAATATCCTCATTGGATGGATTGAGCCTATCACCCGTTATCATAGAAATAAGAATCTCATGATAGACCTAGATATAGGGGAATAGATTAAGTGCCTTCTTGGGATCTATACCCTATAAGACAGCCCAAATGAGAAACATTTCTCTAAAATAAATTCTTTGATGGAATTGTCATAACATTCATAGAAGAAAGAGAGATTCATGCCTTCATGGAAGAAGTCCATGTGGGATCTTACATTGCTCATCAGTTCAAGACTAGAATTTTCCACCAAATCACGAGGTTTGAATATTACTGGAAAACCATGATATATGACTATCTGTAATTCACCAAAAAAATTCATGTATTCTATCTCCAGGTAAAATTCATCCATCAAAACCCTTAATTTCTAAATAAATCTAAATATTCCTTGTTTTTTTCATTTAGTGAATGTATATTGTGGGGTCATATCCCCCAACCATAGCTAACCAATTCAAGTAAATCCTTCTACTATCAACTAAATTTTCAAATGGTTTGAGTAAATACCCCTTTAATAATTCTAGATGAAGAATATCATCATATTCAAAAAGTCCAATAACATCACCTAGTTTCAAGTACCTCACACAATATTGATAGACAATGACACTAACTTATGTTCTATAGAGTTGAAGAAAATGTTCCAAGAATACCATATTGAGTCCAATAACTTACCTCTCTATCATGAAATGAAAAATGGATGCATATAGGCATTCAATTAGACCAATAAAATATACTCAGAAATATGGTGAATAGAGATAAGAATTCCCATTCAAACAGTATCCTCTATGATTTATGGGTCTGCAGTACCACCACACATAATGCTTCAGAAAAAACACCATACTAATTAGTTTATGAGGCTAAGGTGGGTTTACCTATATAATTATAGCTACCCTAAATATGAATATCCATTTTTGGAAAACTCTCAAATGACGATCAATCACAAAATTAACTGGATGATTTGGAGAAGATCAATGGGAAAAAGATTCACACATTTCAAAATCGTGAAGTCTTTAAAAATTATATCACATGATACTTTAATAAAAATGTTCAACTCCATTAATTCATCTAAAGAGTACTGGTGTTGGTTCTTAGGACCCCATGTATACTAAGCAATAATCCTATGAAGTTTGAAACTAAATGGGAAGGCCCCAACATAATATGTATGGTCTATCGCAACAGAGCTTACTCACTAGCCACAATGGATGGGGTATGAGTCACAACCCCAAAAATGTGATATTTATAAAGAAATTATTTTTATAGCAGTCATAAAATGCCAAGACATGCCATAAAATCTTTAAACTACACAGTCTCCCACGTCATAACAACATTAAAACAAATGGTACAGACTCATCCTAGCATAGAGATATAAAATCATAAAACATATCATGTCCTAACCACATGTCACTAAACAATAATGTGTGCATCATCACCACAAGACGTTAAACTAGATAAAAATACCCATCCCACTAATGACTCACCGTACATGAGTTAGATCTATGTGATGTAATGATGAAATGCCCCCATCCCCGTGTGAGAGTTAGCTCCACATAAGGAATATATTTATTCAAGAACTACTTGTGGCATGATACCTACATTTAGAAGATATGTAATGACACTCAAACCTCTATTTTGTGGCCTAGAAGCAATATTCATTTCCATTAATGTTAGGTAATCCCCATCCTCACCAAATTATGTTAAACTACACAACAAAATTCATTACCACTTTTTGTTAAACAGCACATCAAAATTCCTTACTGCATTTTATAAATCTACATGAATCCATGAAATCCATCTTCATTCACATCTAGTAATCCTCATCATTACTGCATGATGTTAATCTATATAGTTGATTTCCTTTCTACAAAAAATTAAACTGCATGGGTTTTCCCAAACTACACATGACTTTATTAAAATTTTCAATGAAACATGTAGGGACACCTCAGTTGAATATATTCGTCCAGTCACCACATGATACAGTATTTCCCTTTAATATCTTTATGTGCCTCTATAGGTTTAGAGGAACCCTTTCTATTCTCTTTATCGCACACTAATCATAACTCTCATTAGCTTAGGATTTTCAGTAAGAGATTCCCCACACTAACAAGGCATAATAGCTCATGATAGCCTTATCGCATTCTTGAATTCAATATCGTTAAAGGAATACCATGAGTGTAACAACCCGAGATTTTATGAGAAGTATTCATTGTAATTTATTTGATGTATGATACACCAAGATTATCTTGCGTTATACACAACACTCTATTAGCTTGCAGTATATGCAACACTATTCCTGGATCGTGTTACACACAATTTCAAGTTCGTTTGATAGAAGTTATTCTACACAACGTTGAGTGTATATATATATATTCAATGAATAAATAAAACATGGTTGGATTCTATTATACACAAAAACAAAAAAATCTTGCACTACATTCAACCATGACTTGGATTTCATTACACGCAATCGTGGCCTTCCACAATAGCGTGTGTTGTACGCAATACTGAGTTTCACTAAACAACGATGTGTTATTAAAATATTATAAAAACTAGTCGTTATGAATAGTAATACACAATTTTTGAAATTTTATAAATTTTTTCTTTTAAAATATACTTTGTTTTTGATTCAGAATATCAAAATTATCCTCGGGTGAATTTTTGGTATTTTTCAGAAAACATTCAATTTTTGATGAATAGTGAAAAACACTAAGTTATTGTTTAAAACCAAATTTTTATTTTAATAATTATTTATTTTATTTAAATTTATTTTAGTTCAAAATATATACATAATAACTATATATGTTCAATGTAATTCATTGGAGTAATTTAATAATAATTTTAGATATATAAAAATTTTATTGAACTTTTTACCCTCTTTTTCCCATCTCCTAGGAGAACTTGCAAATTTACATAAAATTTAATTTTACTGCTTATGTGAGTGGAATTTTGAAAATCCGAGAGCCACAGTTAATATCAAGGAGTAAAATGTGGTTTAATAAGAAAAAAATAATTTTTGTTGAATAGTAACTTTTTTACTTTTATTTACCACGGTTAAAAGTAAATTGGGTAATTAAGTGTAAAAATGATGTTATTATTAACCTAAAAAATGTCCTAATTTTATTTGATAAGTCTAAATCGACCAAAAAAAACCTTAGGAATAAAATATGACCATTTAGGTCCACTTGTATTAGATTAGGACATTTATTATTATTTAAATCAAAGAGGAGTTAAAAGAGTTAAAATAAAAGTTTAATAAGTAAAACATTTTTAATATAGGTTTATACATAAGATAAATTGGACTATAAATATTCATTTGAAAGATAAAACGATTTTCTACATAATGGTATTTTATTTATAATTTTTATACATTAAATTATTTAATTTATTTATGACACAATGATGATGCAGTAATTTTCTTATTAATTCAATATTAACATAATTGATATTATAAATACCCAAATAAATGTAATTTGAGACTTTTTGTTAATTAAAATAATTTTATAGGTTAATATAACATGTTAGGGTTGTTTATATAATTTTGTTTTTGAAGTAATAATGCTTTTAGGAATTTATAAAAAACAAAATACCCAATAGTGTCAAAATTTACATAAAAGAGTTTTTAAAACAAATATTATATTATTAATTCATATAATTGTACTAAAAATCTAAATATCGGCCGAAAGACTTATATAATAATATATATGACATTAATGAACCAATTTGAATTATATTGGCAGTTTATAGTATGTTTATAAGCCATATAGTGTAAGAATACAAGAAGACACAGTAAAAGTTAATTTATTTAACTTAGTGTTAAATCTAAATGATAAGATTAAAATGGTAACCTAAACTTGTCTAAAACCTATTGGTTGAGAGGATTCAGATCCATACCCACCCTATACTATAAATAAGTCACTTTTGAGCAATTATAAACAGAATATTAATTTATTATAATATAATACTTTAAGTTTTTCCAAAGGTGCCCCTCACTCCTCTTATAAAAGGGAACCTCATCTCTCTCCTCTTTACACGATTTTGAGCCTTCAATCTCAGAAAAACCCTACCAATTTATCTTATAAACCTCTCTAGTTATATCATAGAGGTTCTTGTATTCTTAAAAGACTAACTCTAGTTCCCTAAGATGAATTTTAAAAGAGGCACGGCGAAGAAGAGGTAATCTCTTCTACCGATTCTTTCAAGTTTCATTCTTCATCAACATCCTCTTATTTAGTTTTTTTATTATAATTTAATGACATAAGTATTACTTATATACTTATATGTTATTATAAATATGAAAAAACCCAATTTCACCTTCTATCCATCCTATGAAAAAACAAAATCACCTCGCGTGCGTACGTACAGAATACCGTCTCCACGTTGTGCTGTAATATGTTTTTCTACCACCACCTTACATGGATGGGTATAATGGTGTAAAGAATAACTATATATAATATAATAACTTGATACAAGTTCTGAGATATTGTATCATACACTCCAATTCAATTCAATAATTATGGTAATGATATCATCGCTCGTGTGTACGCACGGATTACCGTCTCCATGACGCGATGAGATTCATTATCCATGTTAACCATCCAAGAATGATTATAAGGTATATATAATGAAATATATGACATAATAAAGCTAATGAGTTTATTTACATATATATTTCATATACTTACTTCTATTCAAGTTAATAAGGAAAGGAAAATAGCGTTCATGCGTACGTACGACCTACCGTCTCCATTAATGGTGTATTTCATTTCATTTATCTATCTATTATATATAGATACTGAATATATATATGTTATATAAATCATGATTTAAATTATCTAAGTATGTAAAACATGATATAAGTAATAATAATATCAATAACAACAAGTCCAAACGCATACGATAAACGAAATGATTTTACCCAAAACACTTCTTTAACATGGAATTGACAAATGAACGGTTAATATAAAGTCATAAGTGAATCATATATAATATCATAAATATTATTATGATTATGTTATGAAATAATAATATGTTTAAACCCACTATACAGGAGTCTCGAACACATACGGAAGAAATTGGACATAAGGTAAGGGATAACTATTCCAATCTCGTTCGTATCCGAGATTGTTATTAGTAAGTATTTAATGGGGTTATTGTTATCATCCATGTCCATGTTTTCTAAATTTTTTCATGTATGTATAATTTCCTTTTTACCCATTTTTTACTTTTACCACATGTTATGGAAGGAATATTTATTTTGTTTACCATATGAGAATCTTTTCTAACTTCTCCGACAAAAGTATGAGGAGAATGTTTTTTTAACTTATACGGCATGAATAGATCTTTACGATTTCATAACGCCTTATTTTCATGAATCTTACTCAACAAGATTTCATGAATATTTTCAACAAAATCATTTTCTTTTAAAATTTCATGGCATTTTGTGAAAAGAAAATGATTTTGAAGAAGAAAATATATTTTCTTCAAGAATTCATTTCAAGTGTTTTATCAATAACATTTTCCATATAAGATGACATTATTTCATATGTGTATGTTTCAATTATAATGTCTCTATGATTTACATGGTTTCACTTTTCTTATGATGAAATGATATCCATTTTTTTATATGGATTATGTTATGATGGGATGATGTTTATGAAACCCATTTTATTCTTTGGGTTATGATGAATGATTTATGTTTATGTTGTGGAAAACATAAGAATGATTTAATTATGAGATGGGTGGGACCTATATATCCCACCAATGCATTGGGTAATAGTTTATATCTCATGAGATAGACATTCTTGGAACAGCAGGTTAATCTAGTTCAGTGATACAGGACTGGAACGAGGAGTGAACTTGATTCAGTAAGGGACTTTTTCTACTATGATGGTATTGGAAGCAATTCCTTGGCTACTATGGAAATCATATCATGTGCATAATAGTTTTCCACAATTCCATGTTTTGTTCCCATGTTATTTATCATGATTAATGTTATTTTATGATCCGTTCCTTATGCATTTTCAATATTTATGTCATTAACCATGATTTTTATGTTTTATGTTCATGTTCTTACGTTCAAATGTTTAGGGATTGTTTTATGTTTCCATTATTACCCTTACTTAGCCTTTGAGCTCACCATTTTTATGTTTTATTTTCCCCCAGAATATAAAGGAAGGTTTTAGGTAGGAAGAAGAAGAAGATCTTTATGGGAGATTTTGAAGAATCTTTCACCATGATTAGAAGATTATGTTCTGAGTTTACAAAGACACTAAACTAATATGGTCATTGGGTGTTTGTTTTGTGATGTATTAAGTATTCTGCAAAAGTAATGTAGTGTCCATGTATTTCAAGATTTGGGTCTCTAAAGTTGGTATCAGAGCGAAGGTTTAGTTAACCTTTGGAGACTAGGATGCGAAAACTTTAGTGAGATCTCTAGAGATATTTCTAAGTTATGTCTTGGTATGTCCCTAAGGTTAAGTATAAGTATAGGTTATAGTCCTATAATTACAGTAACGATCATAGAATGAAACGTAATATGTTTGAGTGTGAAAGTACTCCCCCTTGATTATGTTGTTTTTCTAGTACGAGTTTTGTCTCTCATACTATTCTTTTTGAGTTTTGGTAAATGGCAGGAAACATGAGGATTCATTTTAATAGAGAATATGATGGACAATGGAATGATATTCTTCATGAGCAAACAAATGAAACAAGATTTGTAAGTACAAACATCATTATTATGCCTAATAATCAATCTCATAATATGATCAATAATCTCAGCTTTGTACATTTCCTGACTCAGCTAATAAGAGAATGATGGAGTTTTTTGATGATCATAGAGGAAAGAAAGTTCAATTTCCCTCATGTAAATCATGTGGGAAGTGGCATCAACGAGAATGTTTCAAAGGAACTGGAAGATGCTTTGTGTGTGGAAAAGAAGGACACAAAGCTATTAATTACAAAGGAAAAGGACCAGTTAACACAATGGAAAATGATAAGGGTATTTCTAAGACATCAACAACGGTAAAATGTTTTAAATTTGGAATGTACGTGCATTATGAAAATAATTTTCCTAAATTAAAATATCATAAAGAGAATCATCATGGTCATATGGGTAGTATTTATGTTGATGATGACGAAGATACTACAAATGATATATTTGATGAAAGTAGTGTTGAGGAATAAAATGACAAAGCGTGGTCAGAGGTTCAAGAAGGTAGTGGAATGATTACATGTTTATCAAGATTAATGTATGGTACTATGGAATAAATAAACATCTAAGTATTGTTACACTATTGTTTTTCCTAAAGTATTTGAAATTATATGTTGAATGGTACCGGTAACCATGAAAAGTGATTTTGGAAAGTAGATGATATGCGAATAATGAAGGGATAATGAGAAAATGAAATGTTTAACAGTATTCGTGAGCTCATGACTGATATAAGGACAAATAGATATCGTGGATTGAGTATATAGAAATTTTGGGAATTTGGTATGTGGAAATTGTTAACTTTTGATATCATTCATGTTTTCACTAAGGTTCTATGGTAATTCATGTTTCAAAAGAATACATAATTATGTTATTCAAATGTTTGGAATGTGACCAACAAGAAATATCTTATGATATATGGGAAATAAATGATGATATTCACGTGCTTGTTATGTGACCTTTCAAGTAATCGTTTTCTTTATACTATAAGATTGGACATATGTATTTTGGATAATACTAATGATTGGAATGGATTATGTTGGACATCATATAGTATTGATTAAGGATAGAAATTTATTTTTGATATTATTTTTGGAATGTTATCATGGTGAAGATTTAGAAAAAGGACAACATGCAGGACATACGACAACCCGTCGCGTCAGACAAGGTTGCGGGAATCAAACCCACAACCGAAGTGTGACATGCCTTTATCGCCTACCTCTGGCCTACAAGAAGTCCCTGGTTAGTAGAAAATAGTTTTATTTTATTAAGTGGTATGATAGATGAAGTATAAGTCCATTTTTGAAATTATATATGATTAACCTCACCATAGATGGGTTATTTATATTTGATAACTTTGGCTAAACTTTTGTTTGAGATAGATGTAATGACCTGTCATTCTATCACATGATCTTATAACACTTCATGAATGAAAAATTCAACTTCATTTCTTTAAGATATGAAGTGGAAATTGTTCATGGAACAACCAGCAATGAGATTGTACCAAAATCAAGTAATTATTCCTTCTAATTCAAAATTTTCAACTTTAGGGAGATGATATTTAAAACCAAAAATGTTGTCCTAGTACCCTCTTATCCAATGAATCAGATGGTACCTTATATCATCAAAAATTTATGGCTTTGTGATTGTTGGCTTTTTCATAGACATGTTTTCTACCACTCTCTATCAGAACATGATGGTAAGATATCTCTTCCATATCCATATTTTCACCTATATTCTCTTATGTGGAAACAC
This sequence comes from Viscum album, assembly GCA_963277665.1. Taxonomy (NCBI): domain Eukaryota; kingdom Viridiplantae; phylum Streptophyta; class Magnoliopsida; order Santalales; family Viscaceae; genus Viscum; species Viscum album. Next base: position 405,692,301 of record OY728142.1, read on the forward strand.
AATGATGAGTTACTTTGGGTATCCGTTATGTATCTAAGGTTCCTTTTTAAAATTATGTTTTAGTTTTCCTTTTTACGATGTGGGTTTCTATGAAAGTAACATTCAAGTAGTAAACGATTTATAACCCCGATGAATTTCGAGAGAGAAATTCATTTTAAGGGGGGGAAGAATGTAACACTCTGATATTTTATGAGAAGTATTATTTTTAATTTATTTGATGTATGATACACCAAGATTATCCTGCTCTATACAGAACACCATATTATATTGTAGTATATGCAACACTATTCTTGGATCATGTTACACACAATTTCAAGTTCGTTTGATAGAAGTTATTCTACGCAATATTGATTGTGTGTGTCTATATATATATATATTCAATGTATAAATGAAATATGGTTGGATTATATTATATGAAACAACAAAGTAATCTTTTACTACACGTAACCTTAACTTGGGTTGCATTACATGCAATCGTGACCTTCCACGTTTGCATGTGTTGTACGCAATACTGAGTTTCACTAAAAAACAATATGTTATTAAAAAATTATATAAACTAGCTGTTATGTATAGTAATACCCAATTTTTGAAATTTTATAAATTTTATCGTTCAAAATGGACTTCATTTTTGGATTCGGAATTTCGAAATTATCCTAGGGTGAATTTTTGGTATTTTTCTGAAAACATTCAATTTTTGATGAATAGTGAAAACACTGAGTTATAGTTTAAACCGAATTTTTATTTAAATAATTATTTATTTTATTTAAATTTATTTTAGGCTAAAATAGACCCATAATACCTATATATGTTCAATGTAATTCATTGGAGTCATTTTATATTAATTTTAGATATATAAAAATTTTATTGAACTTTTTACCGTCTTTTACCCATCTCCTAGGAGAATTTGGAAATTTACATAAAACGTAACTTTACCAATTCTGTGAGTTGAATTTAAAAAACCTGAGAGACATGGTTAATATCACGGTTTAAAATTTTGTTCAATAAGATAAAAATAATTTATTGTGAATAGTAACTTTTTACTTTTATTTACCACGGTTAAAAGTAAATAGTGTAATTAAGGGTGAAATGATATTATTATTACCCTAACACATGTCCTAATTCAATTTTATAAGTTTAATTTGACCAAAAACAACCTTAGGAATAAAATATGACCATTTAGGTACACTTGTATTAGATTTGGACTTTTATTATTATTTAATTCAAATAAGAGTTAAAAGAGTTAAAATAAATGTTTAATAAGTAAAACATTTTTAATATAGAGTAATACGTGAGATAAATTCGACTATAAATCATCATTAGAAAGATAATAATATTTCCTACATAATTTCATTTTATTTATAATTTTTCTAAATTATATAATTTTATTTATTTATGACACAATGATGATGTAGTAATTACCTTATTAAAGAAATATTAACATAATTGATATTATAAATACCCAAATAAATGTAATTTGAAACTTTTTATGAATTAAACTAATTTTATAGGTTAATATAACATGTTAGGGTTGGTTAGATGAATTTTATTTCGAAGTAATAATTCATTTATGAATTTATAAAAATCAAAATACAAAATAGTGTCAAAATTGACATAAAAGAGTCTTTAAAACAAATATTATATTATTAATTAATATAATGGTTTTAAAAATATAAGGTTCAGTAAAAAGACTTATATAATAATATATATGACATTAATGAACCAATTGGGGTTCTATTGGCAGTTTATAGTAAATTTATTAACTATATAGTTTAAGAATACATAAAGACACGGTAAAAGATAAATTATTTAACTTAGAGTTAAATCTAAATTATAAGGTTAAAATGGTAACCTAAACGTTTATAAAACGTATTGGTTGAGATTATTACGACCCATACCCACCCAATACTCGATATAAGTCACTTTTGAGCCATTATAAACCGAATATAAATTTATTATAAAATAATATTTTATGTTTTTTCTAAGGTGCCCCTCACTCCTCTTATAAAAGGGCACCTCCTCCGTCTCCTCTTTACACACTTTTGAGCCTTCAGGCTCAGACAAAACATTACAACTTCCCTTCTCAACCTCTCTAGTTATAGCATAGAGGTTCTGTTATTCTCAAAAGGCCAACTCTAGTTCCCTAAGAAAAAGTTTAAAAGATGCACGTCGAAGAAGAGGTAATCTCTTCTACCGATTCTTTCAAGTTTCATTCTTCTTCTACTTCCCCTTATTTAGTTTTTTCAATATAAAGTAATAACATAATTTTTAATTAAATACTAATATGTTATTATAAATATGAAACAACCATATTTCACCTTCTATCCATCCTATGAAAACACAAAATCATTGGGCGTGTGTACGTATAGAATACCATCTCCACACTGTGGTGTAATATGTTTTTCTACCACCACCTTACTTGGATGGGTATAATGGTGTAAAGAATAACTATATATGATTATTATAACATGATAAAATTTCTGAAATATTATATCATCCACTCCAATTCCATTCAATAATTATGGGAACGATATCATCTCTCGTGCATACGCACGGATTACCGTCTCCACGACGCGATGAGATTAATTCTCCATGTTCACCATCCAAGAATGATTATAAAGTATATATAATGAATAATAATAAAATATATGACATAATAAAGACAATTTATTTATTTATATATTTATATATATGTCATATACTTATTTCCATTCAAGTCAATAAGTAAAGGAAAGCAGTATTCATGCGTACGTACGACCTAACGTCTCCAAGAACTATGTATTTCATTTCATTTATCTATATTATATATATATATATAATAGATATATATGTGATATATAAATCATTATTTACATTTTTGGAGTATGTATATCATGATAAAAGTAACAATAATATCAATAACAACAAGTCAAAACACATACGATAAATGAAATTATTTTACCCAAAAAACTGCTTTAACAAGGAATTGACAAATGAACGGTTAATATAAAGTCATAAGTGAATCATATATGATATCTGATTAGCCACTAAATGAGGCTAATATTCATTGTTAATATATTTAATTTTCATGTTCTTTGTTATTCATAAACACCATTTTAGTGCATTTTACACTTTGAGCACCATTTCACATTAGGATTGTAATACCTTCTTAAAATGCACTATTATGAGGTACATTTTTGAACATCATTTAAAGTACCCAATGATTCATCTGATTTTAAGGAATTTAATTTTACATATTTTAATTTGATATTTTTGGAAATTGATCTACAATTATATATGAACATGTTTGATTCAGGGATCAATGGAGAATTCATGGAGGATGATGGAGATATTTGGCAATGAAAGGAAGCAATTCTGGAGAAGGCAGATTGGACACCAGCCCACTGATGAGACTGTGGGGCCCAACATACAGGCCCACTTAATCCCAAATTTCGTGGGATGATAGAAGACATGTACAGTAACAAATCACTCTTCAGGAGTTAATGCTAATTCGGCTTCCATGTTGGTCATTTAGGCGGCCCAAGTTAGAGATAAAATTCTGGGCCAGATTCTGCGGCCCAGAAAAACAGTCCACCATTTTGATCATATCGCGGAATACACAACTCCAAATGGGCCCATATTTTACAGGAGGTTAGCAGACATCCGGAGATCCATTTTCTTATTCTATGGACCACCCTGATTCGGCCATCTAAAAGGTAATCCAAACGCGTCTGTTCGGTGGATGAAATCTGGCTGCCACCTCGGGTCAAATGTGGAAAATTCCAAATTCCACAAACATTCCACCACCCTAGGCCTACCATACTCAAGTGGGATGACTTGTACTGTTGAAGGCTCGACCCAAGGCTCCAAAAATTCCTATTTAAGGCAGGGGTGGTGAAGGAGTTGAAGATCTTGGATGCTTTGTTCGATTGTAATGTTATGCTGCATTTTTGTTGCCTCAATTTTGTCTTTCACATGTAAGTTGTTCAATTCACTTTAGTTTCTTAATAAAAGTTCTTATTCTACTATTATTCTGTTGTTCTTAATATCAATTTGATACCGTTGGATCAAGGTGTGAATTTATTCACACCAACCCTTGTGAAATTATTCACACAACGGTGGAGTGATGATTTTATTTTTGTTGTTTTCTTTACTTCTCCATTTCCTCCCTTATGAGTCTACTTTCCGCTTCCATTGAAACCATGGGATCAATGGAGGGCTAACCCACTTATGGGTTGATCCAAGGGAGTAGCAAGGGGCTGGATTGGATGTTATTTATCACCTAATTAATGTATAATCACTTCTTTAATTGGGATTTTTATTTGATGATTTTGAAACTCTATCGTCCTTGTTGAATTTAAGGCCACACACTTCAAGTACTAATATGATCCTTTACCTTGAAGTGCTCAAAACTTTGATCCTTCAAGTGTATAGGTGATTAGTATTAGAGGGTGTAGGCATTAAACCAGTAAGTGATGATGTTGTTTTATCTCCTTAAATGAACCCATCTCAAATTTAAGAAATTGAAATCATTAAAAAGAAAATACGTCCAATCCACCCCGAGTGATAACCTAGGATCAACTCATTCTTTTAAATTGAATCCACTTAAATCTTTTAGATATATTTAAAACCCATCCAAAATCAATCCATGTTGGCCACTTCATAGCCAAAAATCCATCCCTTAGGTTGTGTATCTTAGGTATTTTCTTAGGTCTCTGTGGAATCGACAACCCAAGCTACACTACAAGGACCGTTCTACCCTTCTTCTCTTGGGTAAATTTGGGCGTGAACCAAATTTTGGCGCCGTTTCCGGGGACCAAGTAAGTACCTTAGATCCAAAAAAAAACCTTCTTTCCTCACCTCCATTCTTCTACTCTCACCCAAGATCTCTTATCTTGTCCCTTTCTCGCTTTTTTTTTGGCACATGTCCGCCTACACCCACGATTTCTCAAACAGACTAGTTAGGGTGGAAAGTCCTAGGATAGGGGAGTCAAGTGCACCTAAGGTATTGTTTAAATCAGATTCAAATATTCTTGAAACCCCAAAGTCAGAACTTGAAACAAGTCCAATGGAGGGTCATCCACAAAATCAAATTGTAAACCCTGGGGGGAATCAAATGGGAAACCAAACCCAAGAAGCTCCAAACTTAGGGAATGTAGTTGATCAAACCATGAACGACTACCTCACTCCAGCTTGGACCAATGCCCCCTCATGCATTAGACACAATTTCATAGGAGACACCAACTACATATTCAAACCCCATGTCCTAAACCACCTTCCAACCTTTCATGGGATGGAGTCAGAAATGCCATACCTTCATGTCAAAGAGTTCAACGGCATTGTTGAAACCATGTGTCCCCCACATCAACTAGAATCTGCTAAGATGAGGCTATTTCCTTTTTCATTAAAGGATCGAGCTAAAAATTGGCTAAACAACTTGAGACCTACATCAATCCACTCTTGGGACCAACTGCAAAGAGAATTCTACAAAAAATACTTCCCTCATCACAAAACAATTGCACTTAAAAAGAGCATCCAAAACTTTTTTGAAAAAGAGGGAGAGTCATTCTATGAAACATGGGAGAGGTTCAAAGACACCCTAAACATGGTTCCACACCATGGGTTTTCCATACCTGAACAAGTGAGAATTTTCTATGAAGGGTAGGGTCCGGGGAACAAACAGTTCATTGACATGATGTGTAATGGAACCTTTAAAAACAAGGCCCCAAATGATGCTTACGAGTATCTGGAAAGTCTGGCTGAACAAAACCAAACTTGGGGAACTTCACCCTATTCTGAAAAGCCACAAAGAACCACTGGAATTCATACACTTAGATTAGAGGAAAGCCTTATGGCTAAACTCGCAGCACTCTCTAGGAAGGTTGAAGAGATAGACCTTAGGAAAGTCCATGAAATCCAAAATGTAGACCTTGTTTGCACAATTTGTGACAAACATGACCATAAAACAGACAACTGCCCAACCATTCCATCCATCAAGGATGTTCTTCTAGGAGGACCCCCAGCGGAAGTCAATGCCCTAAACTTTCAAAAGCCTCAATACCAAAACACCTTCAACCCAAGGTATAACGACCACCCAGGCTTCCACTGGAAAGATAACCGACAACCCAAGCTACAGTACAAGGACCGTTCTACCCTTCTTCTCTTGGGTAAATTTGGGCGTGAACCAAATGGAGAGGATGAACAACTATGCAAACAAATGGAGAGGATGAACTCAGAAGTCTCTTCCCTAAAACAAGAACTTCAAACCATCAAAACAGGAAAGGCACCCATGCCTACTCAGGCGGTGCCATCCTCAACTTCAAGGGGAGAGTCAAGTTGTGCTCAAACAACTCATGAACAACTAAAGGCTGTGACTATTTTAATAAGTGGTATATCAATTGAGAATCCTGAACAACTAATTCAGAACCCACCTGAAGATTCAAATTTGGATGAAAATTTAAATGAACCACAAGATCAAACTGAGGAAACTGATAACAATGTGAAAGAAACAACTCTTCAACAAACAACCCCACAACCTGCACCATTTCCTCAACGCATGAGGGGGAAACCCAAGCCTGAACTGAGTGAAACATTGAGGGAAATATTCTCACAAGTCAAGTTGAACATACCCCTTCTCGATGCCATCCAAACTATACCTGCCTACTCAAAGTACCTTAAGGACTTGTGCACTTTTAAAAGAAAATTTTCACATAAAAACCAAGTCCTTTTGCCTGCTAATGTGAGTACCACCATTCAAGGGACCATTCCTCCTAAGTTAAAAGACCCAGGTTGCCCTTACATCAATGTTGAACTAGGAGAAAGCAAAGTTGTCAAGGCCTTGTGTGACCTAGGTGCTAGTGTCAATCTCATCCCATATGCTGTGTACTGCCAGTTAGGCCTAGAAGAGCTCCAACCCACATCTGTCACACTTCAGCTTGCTGATCGTAGTATTAGGGTTCCAAAGGGGATTTTAAAGGACGTTCTGGTAAAGGTTGAAAACTTCATCTACCCTGCTGATTTCATTGTCCTTGACAACCATCCAAATTTAGGAAATAAAGAACAAACCCCAATCATCCTTGGTCGTCCTTTCCTTGCAACAATCAACTCTGTTATCCGAGTCCGAAATGGGAACATGACCATCACCTTTGGGAACATGAGTCTAGACTTGAACATCTATAATGCAAGCTCACAAATAGGGGATGACGAGGATATTCATGAAGTAAACATGATAGGAAGCATTGATAATGAATCCATGGAACATCAAGGAATATTTGATGAATGTTTAAGTCAGAATGAGATTGATTTCCTTTGTTCACATGAAGGAAGTTTATCTCCTTGGCTCGAATCATTTTCAAATTGCTCCTATAATGATGTCTTAGGACCAACAATCAGTGAAACCTTTCAGGAAAACACATTCATGGAGACAACTCAAACTCCCTTCCCTAACCTAGGTCAATACAATCTTGTGGCTGAAACTTCTACACATGGGGAATCAATTCAATCTGAAAATCTAGGAAACAAATTTGATCTTGATCCAATGCCCCAATATTCTGCTGAAATTCTGAACCAATCAGATCTTGAATTGAAGTAACTTCCTACTTCCCTCAAGTATGCCTTCCTAGGGGAAAATCAAACACATCCTATAGTCATATCTTCTTCTCTTGAAGCCAATCAGGAGGGGATGCTTCTAGATGTCCTTAGGAAACACAAGAAAGCCATTGGTTGGACCCTGTCTGATATTCCTAGGATTAGCCCACTTATTGGAACTCATAGGATTACTCTTGAATCTGAATCCAAACCATGTCGTCAACCTCAGAGGAGACTCAATCCAAATCTTATGGATGTGGTAAGGAAAGAACTTCTTTAGTTGTTAAAAGCTGGTATCATCTACCCCATAGCTGAGAGTGAGTGGGTAAGCCCAATTCAAGTTGTCCCAAAGAAAGCTGGAATCACTGTGATCACTAATAAGGATGGGGAAATTCTTCCAACTAGGGTGAGTAGTGGCTGGAGAGTCTGTATTGACTATAGGAAGCTCAACTCTTGTACCAAGAAGGACCATTTTCCCTTGCCCTTTATTGTTCAAGTCCTCGAGCGAGTGGCGGGTCATCAATTCTATTGCTTCCTAGATGGGTACTCAGGTTACAATCAAATTGAGGTCTCCCTAGAGGATCAAGGGAAGACTACATTCACATGTCCTTTCGGTACCTTTGCCTTCAAACGCATGACCTTCGGGTTATGCAATGCCCCTAGAACCTTCCAGCGGTGCATGATGGGAATCTTCTCAGATATGGTAGGGGATTTTCTAGAGGTCTTCATGGATGACTTCTCTGTCTTTGGGGATACATTTGAGGGATGTATTAGGAATGTGGAGAGAGTTTTGTCAAGATTTGAAGAAAAGAATCTGGTCCTAAACTAGGAAAAATGCCATTTCATGGTAAAAGAGGGGTTAGTCCTTGGCCATATAGTCTCGGGTAGGGGAATTGAAGTTGATAAAGCAAAGGTTGACATCATTCGTCACCTTCCATCACCCAGAACTGTTAAGGAAGTGAGGTCCTTCTTAGGACATGCTGGTTTCTATAGAAGATTCATTAAGGACTTTAGTTCAATCTCTCGCCCTCTTTGTGCTCTCCTAGTAAAGGATGCTCCATTTTTTTGGACAGAAAGCTGTGAGGGTTCATTTTTAACCCTTAAATCCGCTCTCAACTCTCCTCCCATTATGAAATCTCCAAACTGGGACCTTCCTTTCGAACTCATGTGTGATGCCAGTGACTTTGCTGTAGGAGCTTTGTTAGGACAACGGTGTGATAAAACTCCATATGTCATTTCTTATGCAAGCAAATCCTTAAATGATGCCCAAATCAATTACACCACCACTGAAAAGGAGTTACTTGCTGTTGTGTTTGCCTTAGAGAAATTCAGGTCCTACCTCTTAGGATCACCCATCATTGTATTCACCGACCATTCAGCTCTAAAATATCTCTTCCAAAAACAAGATGCAAAGGCTAGATTGATTAGGTGGGTCCTTCTTCTTCAAGAGTTTGATTTAACCATTAAGGATAAAAAAGGTGTCGAGAATGTTGTAGCTGATCACCTCACTAGGTTGGAATTCAAGGACAAATCACATCACCTTTCTGTGTCTGATTCATTTCCCGATGAGAACCTCTATTCTGTGAGTGATTGCCCTTGGTATGCTGACATAGCCAACTTCTTAGTTTCAGGGGTCATTCCAAAATTCTTATGGACCCAAGCTAGAAGAAAATTTCTTTCTGATGTCAAGCATTATGTGTTTGATGATCCATACCTATATAAGTTCTTTCCTGACCAAGTTATTAGGAGGTGTGTGCCAGAATCCGAACAAGAGTCCATCCTAATGTTCTGTCATAGTGAGGCTTGTGGAGGTCACTTTTCCTCTAAGAAAACATCTGCCAAGGTTCTTCAATGTGGTCTCTTTTGGCCCACCCTCTCAAGGGACTCCTACACATTTTGTCAAAGCTGTCCTAGGTGTCAACAAGTAGGGTCCATCACAAAAAGGAATCAAATGCCTCTCACTCCAATATTAGTGGTTGAAATCTTTGACTGTTGGGGAATTGATTTCATGGGTCCCTTCCCAAACTCTAGGGGATATCTTTACATTCTCTTGGCTGTCGATTATGTCTCAAAACGGGTTGAGGCCATTCCTACAAAATCCAATGACCATCAAACTCTGATTAGATTCTTTAAAGAAAACATCTTCTCTAGATTTGGGATTCCTAGGGCTATCATTAGTGATCGTGGAACTCATTTCTGCAATCGCCCATTCTCATCGCTCATGGAGAAGTATGGAATTTCTCACAAAGTGTCCACCGCTTACCACCCACAAACCAGTGGTCAAGCTGAGTTAGACAATCGAGAAATCAAACAAATTCTTGAGAAAACTGTTAATCCATCTAGGAAAGATTGGTCGAGCAAACTCTTAGATGCTCTTTGGGCATATCGAACAGCATTTAATACTATCCTAGGAATGTCCCCATATAGGTTGGTTTATGGTAAAGCATGTCATTTTCCAGTGGTGATTGAGCATAAGGCCTTTTGGGAAATCAAAAAAATGAACTTTGACATTTCTTTGGCCGGAATAAAGAGGAAATTGGATCTAAACGAGCTTGAGGAACTTAGGATGGAGGCTTATGAAAATTCAAGGATCAATAAAGCTAGAGTTCAAGCCTACCAGTCTAGGAATCTTAAAACTAAACACATTGAACCAGGGAAACCTGTGCTTTTGTATAGTTCTAAACTTTATTTGCACCCGGGAAAGTTGAGGTCTAGATGGTCTGGTCCATACATAGTGCATAAGGTGTACCCCCATGGGGCTGTTGAAATTCAAGATCCCACCAATGGTCAAATATTTAAAGTTAATGGTCATAGAGTCAAACCATTCATAGAACCATTCCAAAAACATGAAGTTGATGAAGACCTGAGTGAACCTACCTTTGATGAAAAAAAACAACAATTAATCAATAAGGGGTTTAAGTCGAGCTAACGACGTTAAACAAAGCGCTGCACGGGAGGCAACCCATGGTTTTTATGTTTCTAATCTTTCTGAATCATCTTTATTTTTCAAATAAGATTACTTAATCATTTTTATATTTAAAAATAAAAAAAAATAGACTTTTGACCTGTTCTTCTATTATGAGTATGGATGGGTACGAAAGAGGAGCACCATATTCATCCGTGTCACGTGGTGCGATCCTTGAGTAATACCTTACCCAGAAATTTAAAAAGAAGACAATGTATCATCAGTTTATTTTGTTTTTATTATTCAATAGGTTAAAAAAATAATAATAAAAAAAATAATAATAATAATAATAAAAAGTCCACGCCATAGGCCGTGGGGCGAACCCCGTCCCAACCGGCGAAGCCGCGGGGACTCGAACCCGGGACCGAAGGGAGACAGGGGCGCGCACTTACCACTGACCTGCGGCTTCTTGTGCTACCTTATTCTATAATTTTTATATATATTCTTATATTTTACTTCCTTTATTATATAAATATATATATATATATTGTTTGTTTTTGTTTGTTTTGTTTGTTTGTTTTGTTTTTTACTTTTTCCACTAGGGAACTTTGCAAGCGACATGGATATCAAAGGAATAAATTCGAGCGGCAAGAACTTCAAACTTCAACCACCAGGTGACTTCATTCCATAATCCCCATTTTCAATTTCCTTTTTAAATTTTTATTCCCTGCCTCTACTCCTAATTTTTCATTTCTTCAAACACTGGGGACTGTGTTGTTTTAAGTTGGGGGGGAGATAAAATAAAAAAAAATGCTTTTGTGTAAAAAACAAACATTGAATGATTTGAAAAAAAAAGTAAATGGAAGGAAAAATTCCTTTAACTTTGAACATAGTAACACACATTGCACACTTTGAAACTGAATATCAAATAATTTAGCATGCCCTGATTCTGATTTTAATCCTTGTATAATTTCATGAGCATAGATTTTGGAAAGTATGGTTGTCCAATGTGATATTTCATCATTTATATTTTCATCCAAATAAAAAAAAATGCCACAATGCACGTCCTATAGACTGTGGGGTACTAATTTGAATTTTTGGGGTCCCATAATAAATAGCATAGGATGGTTTTATTTTTATGAATAATATGAGTATTCAAAAAAAAAATTAAATTTTTTTTTTAAAAAATAAAAAATAAAAAAATAAAATTTTGCGTGTAGAGCAATGGATTGATAAAATGCGAGGCTTTCGGCACTTGGGGATCGTGACTCCAGAGTTGTCTAGCCCTGAGTTTTTCAATCTATCTCTATTTATGGTAATATGACTTTGTTTTTGATTAAGTTAACTCGAGACGATGCCCGAGTATGTGGGTTTCACTTGGTGCCCTAAGGCCTTTGATTCTGGGAGTCATCGGAAAAGTCTTGCTACATGGGTTAATTTGATTAATTGCAATCTCAATTACTATAGCAATATTGCAAAAAAAAATCAAAAAAAAATAGGGATGAAGAATGCTCATATTAGGATTAAATGTGATTCCACCTAGCGCTTCCATGATTTCCCCCTTGAATGAAAATGAACCCCCATATCTATTGTGATTCACAACACATCATTACACCTAATTGAGTTGGATGAAGTATGATGATGGATTTGATCAAAGGAATGGGCTTGGGATTGGGATCTGCTTATGAAACTATCTCGTATTAAAATATTTTGATGGGTTTCATGATTGTTTGGTATAAGGTTTTTTGGTGATCATTGTGTATTAAAATGTTTTCGGAAAAGGGAATTCGAATTTCATTTTTGATGAGATATATTTTGCTCGGGACTAGCAAAACTCAAGTTGGGGGGTGTGATTAGCCACTAAATGAGGCTAATATTCATTGTTAATATACTTAATTTTCATGTTCTTTGTTATTCATAAACACCATTTTAGTGCATTTTACACTTTGAGCACCATTTCTGTAGAGACCCGTATCTTGACGTACATGGACATTACATTACTTTTGCGGAATACTTAGTACATAACGAAAACACACACACAAGGATCGTAATAGTTTAGTGTCTTTGGAAACTCGGAACGTAATCTTCTAATCGTGGTGAAAGATCTTCAATATCTCCCATAAAGATCTTCCTTTTTTTTACCTAAAAACCTTTCTTTATATCCTGGGGAAAATAATACATAAAAGGGTGAGCTCAAATTCTCAGTAAGGGTAAACAAAAGAAATATCAATCACATCATATACATAAGAACATAGCTTTTGGAAATCTTAACCTGCAAAAGAGCTCATAATATCATAACATGGGATAAATCATAGAAGTGAAAATGAGATCCCCATAATCATAACATGAAACTTGAAACTTTGTGGCATGCACACATAATCATGGAAAATCATTTCTTGTTAGTCATGACTCATTGCCAAGACTATCTTAGTGGACAAAGTCCCTTTCTGAACCGAGTTCACTCCTCGTTTCAGTCCTGTATCACTGAACCGAAATAACCTTCCGTTCCAGCCATGTCTACCTCATGAGATATAAAATCTTTACCCAATGCATTGGAGGGAGATATAGGTCCCACCCATCTTATAATGAATCCTTTCTTATGTGTGCCACATAATCATAAAACATACATCATCGCATAACACATGTAACAAAAATGGGATTCTTGAAACATCATGACATCATAAATCAATTCATATAAGATAAAGGAATTCATAAAAATAATTCCATCACAACATGAACAAATCAATTTAATAATAGGGATAAAAACAGAACCCTTTATTATCTTAGATGGAAAATAATTTTGACAAAACACTTGAACTCCATTCTTGAGGAAAATATCCTTTCTTCTTCAAAAACATTTTTCCTTTCATAACATGTCATACAACTTTAAAATAAAAGAAGTTGATTAAAAATAAACTTGAAAACTTGTAAAGGAAGCTTCTTGGAAACAATGTTTTAAAAATCCATTCATGCCGTATAAGTTAAAAAAAACATTCTTCTCGTTCTTTTGTCGGAAAAGTCAAAAAGTACCTCGTACGAAAAACGACAAAAGATTCCTTTCATTTCTTTTACTAAAAACTCACCGAAGGGTAAAAATGGATTTAAACAATTGTAGGTGGATTGAAATAATATTACATATTTATGAAACATGGATGTGGATGATAAAATACACCCCAGTAAATACTTACGAATAAACAATCTCGGATAAAAATGAGATTGTGATATTTCCCTTACCTTAGGTCCGATTTGCTTTGTTCGTGTCCGAAGCTCCTGTATAATGGTTTAAATAATGTTATTTACTTATTCCAGAATCATATTCATTGTTATGATATCATATATGGTTCACTTATGACATTATATTACCCGTTCTTTTGTAAATTCCATGTTAAAGAAGCGTTTTGGGTAAAATCATTTCATTTATCGTAGGTGTTTTGACTTGTTGTTCTTGACATCATTATTACTTATATCATTATTTACATACTTTCAGAATATAAAATATGATTTATATATAATATATATTCAGTATATATATATATATATAATAGGTAGATAAATAAAATGAAAAACATCGTTCATGGAGACGGTAGTCCGTACGTACGCATGAATGCTGTTTTCCTTTCCTTATTGTCTTGAAATGGAAGTAAGTAGATGACATACATATGTATATATATACATAAATCCAGTAGTTTTATAATGTCATATATTTCATTATTATTTCTTATATATACTTTATAATCATTCTTAAATGGTTAATACGGATAATGAATCTCATCGCGTCGTGGAGACGGTAGTCCGTACGTACGCACGAGCAATGATATCATTTCTATAAATATTGAATTGAATTGGAGTGAATTATACAATATATCAGAATCAATATGATGTTTTAATAACTATGTATAGTTATTCTTTACACCACTATACCCATCCATGTAAGGTGGTGGTGGAAAATAGATTACACCACGGCGTGGAGACGGTATTCCGTACGTATGCATGCGCGGTGATTTCTTTTTCTGTAGGATGGATAGATGGTGAAATAGGGTTGTTTCATACTTATAATAACATATCAGTATATGAGTGATACTGATGTTATTACTTCATAATGAAACAACCTGAGAATAATAAGTGGAAGAAGAAATAAAGATGAAAGAATTGGTAACGGTAATTACCTCTTCTTTGAAGCGCCTCTTTGAGACCTCCTCTTAGGGCACTAAAATTGGTCTTTGAGGAAGACCAGAACCTCTAGGATGTTTCTAGGGAAGTGGAGAAGATATTTTGGCAGGGGTTGGCCGATCTTGAGTGCTCAAATTGGTGTGAGGAGGAGGGGGAGGAGGTGTCCTTTTATAAGGGAGGAGAGGGGCACCTTAGGAATATCTCAAAATATTATTTTATATTAAAGTAAAAATCGGTTTATAATGGTTCCAAAGGGTCTTATTTAGAAGATAAAGTGGGTAAGGGTCGAAATCCTATCAACCAATAGGATTTAGACAAGTTTAGGGTATTATTTTAACCTTATCAATTAGATTTATCTCTAAGTTAAATAATTTAACTTTTACCATGTCTTTTTGTTTTCTTTCACTATATGGTTAATAAACTTACTATAACATGCCAAACAAACCCCAAATTGTATATTATTAATATATATATCCTTATCTAAGTCATTTGGCCGAACCTTAGATTTTTAGGAATAAAATAACAATTAATAATATAATATTTGATTTAAAAACTATTTTGTGTCAATTTTGACACTATTTGATATATGATTTTTGTGAAAGTCATAACAGAATTATATGTTCGAACCAAGTTGATTACATCAACACTAATATATCATAGTAACCTATAAAATTAGTGTAATTCATAAAAAGTCTTAAATTACATTTATTTTGGTATTTATATTATCAATTATGTCAATATTTCATTAATAAGATAATTACTGCATCATCTTTTTGTCATAAATAAATTATATTATTTGATGTCTACAAATTACAAATAAATTACCATCATGTAGGAAATCGTTTTAGATTTCTAATTAATATTTACAATCGAATTTATCTTATGTATAACACCATATTAAAAATGTTTTAGTAAATAAACTTTGATTTTAACTCTTTTAACTCTTCTTTGAATTAAATAATAATAAATGTCCTAATCTAATCCAAGTGGGCCTAAATGATAATATTTTACAGTTAAGGTTGTTTTTGGTCGAGATACACTTGTCCAATAGAATTAGGACATGTGTTAGGGTAATATTAATATCATTCTTACCATTAATTACCCTATTTACTTTTAACCGTGGTAAATAAAAGTAAAAAGTTACTATTCACCAAAAATTATTTTCATCTCATTGAACCACATTTTACTTACTGACATCAACCGTGTCTCTCGGATTTTTGAAATTCCATTCACAGAAGCGGTAAAATTAAGTTTTATGAAAAATTCAGTTTTTTTTAACTACCACTTAGTAGTTTCACTATTCATCAAAAATTGAAGGTTTTCAGAAAAATGCCAAAATTTCATCCTAAGCTATATTTCATATTCTGAATTCAAAAATGAAGTTTATTTTACCAAATTCATAACATAGAAGTTGCATTAATTAATTTTATAATTAAATCCCGCTGTTAAAACAAATAGCGTGATTTTAAGAAACAATATCTATCAAAAGATTGACACTTGTTTATGTCTGGTTTAAATGTGAAATTACGTCCAATGACCAACATTGTATTAAATTGTAAAAATATATTCTAAATATACTTTAAAACTACTCAAATTAATAATTTATCACTAGTAATTATTTCGATTAAAAAAGTTGTTTTTAATTATAATTTAGTAATTTTCACTATTCATCTGGATATGAAAGTTATCCGAAAAGTACCAAAATTTCACCTTAGGCTAAATTCGATACTCCGAATCCAAAAATGAAGTCCATTTTGAGAGATAAAATTTCTAAAATTTAAAAAGTGGTTATTACTATTCATAACGGCTAGTTTTAATAATATTTTAATAGCATATCGTTGTTTCGTGAAACTCAGTATTGCGTACTACACACGCTATCGAGGAAGGTTGCGATTGCGTGTAATACAAGGCAAGTCAAAGATGTGTGTTGTGCAAGCTTCTTTTGGTGTAGCATACAACACAAGACATTAAAAATAATATTTTTTTCATAAAATCTCGGGGTGTTACATTCTACCCCCCTTAAAATGAATTTCGCCCTCGAAATTCGTCAGGGTTATAAATGGTTTACTATTCGAAAGTTTCTTTAATAGAAACCCACATTGTAAAAAGGAATACCAAAACTTGGCTTTAAAAACTAAAGTATGAAATGTAACGATTACCCAAATAAACTAATCACTATGTTTCCACATAGGTGAAAATATGGATATGAAAGAGAAATCTAACCATCATGTTCTGATGGAGAGTGGTAGAGAACATGGCTATGGAAAATCCAGTAATCACAAATCCATAGATTTGTGATGATATAAGGTACCATCTGATTCATCAGGTATAAGATCACTAGGACAACATTTTTGGTTTTCAAGATCATTTCCCTAAAGTTGAAAATTTGAATTAGAATAAATACTTACTTTATTTTGGTACAATATCACTGTTGTTCGTGCCTTGAACAATTTCCACTTCATCTCTTAAATAAATGAAGTTGAATTTGTTATTCGTGAAGTGTTAGTAGATCATGTGAGATTAATCATATATGGTTCCTAAAATGGACTTATACTTCATATATCATACTGCTTAATATAATAAAACTAGTTTCTACTAAACAGGGACTTCCTGTAGGCCAGTGGTAGGCGATAAAGGCCAGTCGCACTTCGGTTGTGGGTTCGATTCCTACAGCCTTGTCCGAAGCAATGGGCTGTCGCCCGTCCTGCAGGTTGTCCTTTTTCTAAAACTACGTTACTATAACATCCCTTCAATAATATCGAAAATCTTCTATCCTTAAACAATACTAACTTATGTCCAACATAATGCAGTCTAATCTTTAGGCTTATACATAATACTGCAGTCCACTCTCATAATATAGTGACAACGATTACCAGAGATTTAATACTGTCGTTGATCCCCACATATCATAAGATATGTCTTGTTGGTCACATTCCAAACATTCAAAGTCCTTAATCGTGTATTCTCTTGAATACCTTAGTGAAAACATGAGTGCAGTTAAAAGTTAACACTTTCCACATACCAAAATCCTCAAAATTCTATATACTCAAACCATGATATCACTTAGTCTTTATATCAATCATGAGCTCATGAATACAATCAAACATCTCATTATCTTCTTATCCCTTCATTATGCTCATATCATCTGTTTACCAAAAATGTCTCAATCACTTTTCATGGTTACCGGTACCATAAAATTATTGAAAACCACAATAGACCAAAACATAAATATTTCAGTACACCATAAAAGTACCTCAACAACATTATTCTTGAATACCAATACATACACACTTCTGTCCATCCACTTCAATGATTGTCTTGGAGTAAGTCCTTCCTTGGTTTAGAAGTAACTTTTTAGGTCAGGGCATTGAGTTGGGTAATGCCCATGTTCTCCACAAATAAGACATTGAACTCCATAACAATCTGTCACTCTATGACCCTTTTCTCCACACAGATAACATTGATCCCTCCATTTGAGGTATTCCTCAAGGTTCTTCTTCCCTTCTTTAGAAATCTCAATCTTCCTTTCTTTATGCTCCTCAACATGCGAACATGCATAATAGTTTATCTTCCTCTTCTTTGATGAATTAGTCATACCACTAAATTTCACCTTGTTAATCATATATCGCGATGACTGATTCGGAATAATCACAATATCTTTATCTCTAGGTATTACACAATTTTGTTGCTCATAGTCACCAATTTGTCCATTGGATTCAATGTTAACCGAATTCCTTCTGGTTCCCTCCATTAACTAAAACACAAAAAGAATTTTGTGAGAGGAGAAATCATGCTAGGGAAGACAACATAGTAAAGGGAAAACACCCTCAATATCTAACATCTTAGGTTAAATTCTAAGATCCTTAGCGCAATTCTAGGACTATAACCTATATGTATACTTAACTTTAGGGACATCCCTAGACATACCTTAGAAATATCTCTAGGGATCTCACTAACGTTCTCACATCCTAGTTTCCAAAGGTTGACTAAACCTTTCCTCTGATACCAACTGTAGAGACCCGTATCTTGACGTACATGGACATTACATTACTTTTGCGGAACACTTAGTACATAACGAAAACACACACACAAGGATCGTAATAGTTTAGTGTCTTTGGAAACTCAGAACGTAATCTTGTAATTGTGGTGAAAGATCTTCAATATCTCCCATAAAGATCTTCCTTTTTTTTACCTAAAAACCTTTCTTTATATCCTGGGGAAAAGAAAACATAAAAGGGTGAGCTCAAATGCTCAGTAAGGGTAAACAAAAGAAATATCAATCACATCATATACATAAGAACATAGCTTTTGGAAATCTTAACCTGCAAAAGAGCTCATAATATCATAACATGGGATAAATCATAGAAGTGAAAATGAGATCCCCATAATCATAACATGAAACTTGAAACTTTGTGGCATGCACACATAATCATGGAAAATCATTTCTTGTTAGTCATGACTCATTGCCAAGACTATCTTAGTGGACAAAGTCCCTTTCTGAACCGAGTTCACTCCTCGTTTCAGTCATGTATCACTGAACCGAAATAACCTTCCGTTCCAGCCATGTCTATCTCATGAGATATAAAATCTTTACCCAATGCATTGGAGGGAGATATAGGTCCCACCCATCTTATAATGAATCCTTTCTTATGTGTGCCACATAATCATAAAACATACATCATCGCATAACACATGTAACAAAAATGGGATTCTTGAAACATCATGACATCATAAATCAATTAATATAAGATAAAGGAATTCATAAAAATAATTCCATCACAACATGAACAAATCAATTTAATAATAGGGATAAAAACAGAAACCTTTATTATCTTAGATGGAAAATAATTTTGATAAAACACTTGAACTCCATTCTTGAGGAAAATATCCTTTCTTCTTCAAAAACATTTTTCCTTTCATAACATGTCATACAACTTTAAAATAAACGAAGTTGATTAAAAATAAACTTGAAAACTTGTAAAGGAAGCTTCTTGGAAACAATGTTTTAAAAATCCATTCATGCCGTATAAGTTAAAAAAACATTCTTCTCGTTCTTTTGTCGGAAAAGTCAAAAAGTACCTCGTACGAAAAACAACCAAAGATTCCTTTCATTTATTTTACTAAAAACTCACCGAAGGGTAAAAATGGATTTAAACAATTGTAGGTGGATTGAAATAATATTACATATTTATGAAACATGGATTTGGATGATAAAATACACCCCAGTAAATACTTACGAATAAACAATCTCGGATAAAAATGAGATTGTGATATTTCCCTTACCTTAGGTCCGATTTGCTTTGTTCGTGTCCGAAGCTCCTGTATAATGGTTTAAATAATGTTATTGACTTATTCCAGAATAATATTCATTGTTATGATATCATATATGGTTCACTTATGACATTATATTACCCGTTCTTTTGTAAATTCCATGTTAAAGAAGCGTTTTGGGTAAAATCATTTCATTTATCGTAGGTGTTTTGACTTGTTGTTCTTGACATAATTATTACTTATATCATTATTTACATACTTTCAGAATATAAAATATGATTTATATATCATATATATTCAGTATATATATATATATAATAGGTAGATAAATAAAATGAAAAACACCGTTCATGGAGACGGTAGTCCGTACGTACGCATGAACGCTGTTTTCCTTTCCTTATTGCCTTGAAATGGAAGTAAGTAGATGACATACATATGTATATATATACATAAATCCAGTAGCTTTATAATGTCATATATTTCATTATTATTTCTTATATATACATTATAATCATTCTTAAATGGTTAATATGGAGAATGAATCTCATCGCGTCGTGGAGACGGTAGTCCGTACGTACGCACGAGCAATGATATCATTTCTATAAATATTGAATTGAATTGGAGTGAATTATACAATATATCAGAATCAATATGATGTTTTAATAACTATGTATAGTTATTATTTACACCATTATACCCATCCATGTAAGGTGGTGGTGGAAAATAGATTACACCACGGCGTGGAGACGGTATTCCGTACGTACGCACGCGCGGTGATTTCTTTTTCCGTAGGATGGATAGATGGTGAAATAGGGTTGTTTCATACTTATAATAACATATCAGTATATGAGTGATACTGATGTTATTACTTCATAATGAAACAACCTAAGAATAAGAAGTGGAAGAAGAAATAAAGATGAAAGAATTGGTAACGGTAATTACCTCTTCTTTGAAGCGCCTCTTTGAGACCTCCTCTTAGGGCACTAAAATTGGTCTTTGAGGAAGACCAGAACCTCTAGGATGTTTCTAGGGAAGTGTTGAAGAGATTTTGGCAGGGGTTGTCCGAGATTGAGTGCTAAAATTGGTGTGAGGAGGAGGGAGAGGAGGTGTCCTTTTATAAGGGGGGAGAGGGGCACCTTAGGAATATCTCAAAATATTATTTTATATTAAAGTCAAAATCGGTTTATAATGGTTCCAAAGGGTCTTATTTCGAAGATAAAGTGGGGAAGGGTCTAAATCCTATCAACCAATAGGATTTAGACAAGTTTAGGTTATTATTTTAACCTTATCAATTAGATTTAACTCTAAGTTAAATAATTTAACTTTTACCATGTCTTTTTGTTTTCTTTCACTATATGGTTAATACACTTACTATAACATGCCAAACGAACCCCAAATTGTTTATTATTAATATATATATCCTTATCTAAGTCATTTGGCCGAACCTTAGATTTTTAGGAATAAAATAACAATTAATAATATAATATTTGATTTAAAAACTATTTTGTGTCAATTTTGACACTATTTGATATATGATTTTTGTGAAAGTCATAACAGAATTATATGTTCGAACCAAGTTGATTAAATCAACACTAATATATCATAGTAACCTAGAAAATTAGTGGAATTCATAAAAAGTCTAAAATTACATTTATTTTGGTATTTATATTATCAATTATGTCAATATTTCATTAATAAGATAATTACTGCATCATCTTTGTGTCATAAATAAATTATATTATTTGATGTCTAAAAATTACAAATAAATTACCATCATGTAGGAAATCGTTTTATCTTTCTAATGAATTTTTACAATCGAATTTATCTTATGTATAACACCATATTAAAAATGTTTTAGTAAATAAACTTTGACTTTAACTCTTTTAACTCTTCTTTGAATTAAATAATAATAAATGTCCTAATCTAATCCAAGTGGGCCTAAATGATAATATTTTACACTTAAGGTTGTTTTTGGTCGAGATACACTTGTCCAATAGAATTAGGACATGTGTTAGGGTAATATTAATATAATTCTTACCCTTAATTATCCTATTTACTTTTAACCGTGGTAAATAAAAGTAAAAAGTTACTATTCACAAAAAATTATTTTCATCTCATTGAACCACATTTTACTTACTGACATCAACCGTGTCTCTCGGATTTTTGAAATTCCATTCACAGAAGCGGTAAAATTAAGTTTTATGAAAAATTCAGTTTTTTTTAACTACCACTTAGTAGTTTCACTATTCATCAAAAATTGAAGGTTTTCAGAAAAATGCCAAAATTTCATCCTAAGCTATATTTCATATTCCGAATTCAAAAATGAAGTTTATTTTACCAAATTCATAACATAGAAGTTGCATTAATTAATTTTATAATTAAATCACGCTGTTAAAACAAATAGCGTGTTTTTAAGAAACAATATCTATCAAAAGATTGACACTTGTTTATGTCTGGTTTAAATGTGAAATTACGTCCAATGACCAACATTGTATTAAATTGTAAAAATATATTCTAAATATAATTTAAAACTACTCAAATTAATAATTTATCACTAGTAATTATTTCGATTAAAAAAGTTGTTTTTAATTATAATTTAGTAATTTTCACTATTCATCTGAATATGAAAGTTATCCGAAAAGTACCAAAATTTCACCTTAGGCTAAATTCGATACTCCGAATCCAAAAATGAAGTCCATTTTGAGAGATAAAATATCTAAAATTTAAAAAGTGGTTATTACTATTCATAACGGCTAGTTTTAATAATATTTTAATAGCATATCGTTGTTTCGTGAAACTCAGTATTGCGTACAACACACGCTATCGAGGAAGGTTGCGATTGCGTGTAATACAAGGCAAGTCGAAGATGCGTGTTGTGCAAGCTTCTTTTGGTGTAGCATACAACACAAGACATTAAAAATAATATTTTTTTCATAAAATCTCGGGGTGTTACAATTTCACATTATGATTGTAATACCTTCTTAAAATGCACTATTATGTGGTACATTTTTGAACATCATTTAAAGTACCCAATGATTCATCTGATTTTAAGGAATTTAATTTTACATATTTTAATTTGATATTTTTGGAAATTGATCTACAATTAAATATGAACATGTTTGATTCAGGGATCAATGGAGAATTCATGGAGGATGATGGAGATATTTGGCAATGAAAGGAAGCAATTCTGGAGAAGGCAGATTGGACACCAGCCCACTGATGAGACTGTGGGGCCCAACATACAGGCCCAATTAATCCCAAATTTTTTGGGATGATAGAAGACATGTACTTGAACAAATAACTCTTCAGTAGTTAATGCTAATTCGGCCACCATGTTGGTCATTTAGGCGGCCCAAGTTAGAGCTAAAATTCTGGGCCAGATTCTGCGGCCCAGAAAAACAGTCCACCATTTTGATCATATCGCGGAATACAAAACTCCAAATAGGGCCCACATTTTACAGGCGATTAGTAGACATCCGGAGCTCCATTTTCTTCTTCTATGGCCCACCCTGATTCGGCCATCTAGAAGGTCATCCAAATGCGTCTGTTCGGTGGATGAAATCTGGCTGCCACCTCGGGTCAAATGTGGAAAATTCCAAATTCCACAAACTTTCCACCACCCTAGGCCTACCATACTCAAGTGGGATGACTTGTACTGTTGAAGGCTCGACCCAAGGCTCCCAAAATGCCTATTTAAGGCAGTGGTGGTGAAGGAGTTGAAGATCTTGGATGCTTTGTTCAATTGTAATGTTATGCTGCATTTTTGTTGCCTCAATTTTGTCTTTCACATGTAAGTTGTTCAATTCACATTAGTTTCTTAATAAAAGTTCTTCTTCTACTCTTATTCTGTTGTTCTTAATATCACTTTGATACCGTTGGATCAAGGTGTGAATTTAATCACACCAACCCTTGTGAAATTATTCACACAACGGTGGAGTGATCATTTTATTTTTGTTGTTTTCTTTACTTCTCCATTTCCTCCCTTATGAGTCTACTTTCCGCTTCCATTGAAACCATGGGATCAATGGAGGGCTGACACACTTATGGGTTGATCCAATGGAGTAGCAAGGGGCTGGATTGGATGTTATTTATCACCTAATTAATGTATAATCACTTCTTTAATTGGGATTTTTATTTGATGATTTTTAAACTCCATCGTCCTTGTTGAATTTAAGGCCACACACTTCAAGTACTAATACGATCCTTTACCTTGAAGTGCTCAAAACTTTGATCCTTCAAGTGTATAGGTGATTAGTATTAGAGGGTGTAGGCATTAAACCAGTAAGTGATGATGTTGTTTTATCTCCTTAAATGAACCCATCTCAAATTTAAGAAATTGAAATCATTAAAAAGAAAATACGTCTAATCCACCCCGAGTGATAACCTAGGATCAACTCATTCTTTTAAATTGAATCCACTTAAATATTTTAGATATCTTTAAAACCCATCCAAAATCAATCCAAGTTGTCCACTTCATAGCCAAAAATCCATCCCTTAGGTTGTGTATCTTAGGTATTTTCTTAGGTCTCTGTGGAATCGACAACCCAAGCTACACTACAAGGACCGTTCTACCCTTCTTCTCTTGGGTAAATTTGGGCGTGAACCAATATCATAAATGTTATTATGATTCTGTTACAAGATAATAATATGTTTAAACCCACTATATAGGAGTATCAAACACATATGGAAGAAATTGGACATAATGTAAGGGATAACTATTCCAATCTCGTTCTTATACGAGATTGTTATTTGTAAATATTTACTGGGGTTATTGTTATCATCCATGTCCATGTTTTCTAAAAAAATCATGTATTTTTAATTTCCTTTTTACACGTTTTATGTTTTACCACATTTTCTGGAAGGATTATTTCTTTTGTTTACATATGAGGAACTTCTCTGACTTCTCCGACAAAAGTATGAGGAGAATGTTTTTTAACATATACGGCATGAATGGATCGTTACGTTTTCATAATGCCTTATTTTCATGAATCTTACTCAACAATATTTCATGACTATTTTCAAAAAAATCCATTTCATTTAAAATTTCATGGAATTTTTTGAAAATAAAATGACTTTGAAGAAGAAAGGATATTTTCCTTAAGAATTCATTTCAAGTGTTTTATAAAAACCATGTTCCATCTAAGATGACACTATTTTATATGTGTATGTTCCAATTATAATGTCTCTATGATTTACATGGTTTCACGTTTCTTATGATGAAATGATATCCATTTGTTTTATTTGGATTATGTTGTGATGGGATATTGTTTACATAACCCATTTTATTTTTTGGGATATGATGAATGATTTATGTTTATGTTGTGGCAGACTTAAGATTGATTTCATTATTAGATGGGTGGGACCTATATATCCCTCCAATGCATTGAGTAAAGATTTATATCTCATGAGATAGACATGCCTGGAATGGCAGGTTATTCTTGTTCAGTGATACGGGACTCGAATGAGGAGTGAACTCGATTCAGTAAGGGACTATGTCCACTATGATGGTCTTGGCAGCAATGCCATGGCTACTATGGAAATCATATCAGGTGCTTAATGGTTTTCCAAAATTCCATGTTTTGTTCCCATGTTATTTATAATGATTAATGTTCCTTTATGATCGATGCCTTATTCATTATCATGATTTATGTCATTAATCAATATTCTTTTGTTTTATGTTCATGTTCTTACGTTCAAATGTTTAGGGATTTTTTTATGTTTCCATGTTTACCCTTACTGAGCATTTGAGCTCACCCTTTTTATGTTTTCTTTTCCCCCAAGATATAAAGGAAGGTTTTAGGTAATAAAAAAAGAGATATTTATGGGTGATGTTGAAGAATATTCCACAATGATTAGAAGATTATGTCTTGAGTTTCCAAAGACACTAAACTAATATGGTCATTGGGCATTTGTTTTGTGATGTATTAAGTATTCCACAAAAGTATTGTAATGTCCATGTATGTCAAGCTTTGGGTCTCTACAATTAGTCCTCTCTACATGATGTTAAAACTACATAGTTTATGTCCCTTTCATGAAAAAACTACACATTCATTTAGATATTATCTATGAAGACAACATATGTTGTTGATGGTCCCCTACCACTCCTTCATTCAAGAATTATGTGTAAATTTATTCTTGGAATCAAAGTATATAAAGTATTTATAATATATTCTATCTTGGATTCCGTTACAAATAATATAAAAATGTCACCTCTCTATGTATAGGCCTGACTTACATAGTATGGTTATTCCTCAATAACTACGTATGGATTGATTTCCATAATCATAGGTTACGTAGTGACAACCGACATTACATCTTTGGGTCTAGACACAAGACCAATTTTCACACTGGGAATCCAACAAGCTTTTCACATGAATTTAATATTTATGTTCTCATAAAGAATATGTGTTGATTGATTCTTATTATAATAGGATACCAAGTGACATTCGGATCTCCAATCATGGGCCCAGTGATCACACCAAAATTCGATGTTTTATTTCACCCTTACACGATTGTGTTATACAATTTTTGTATTGAAATTTATAAAATTAATAAAACATCACTTAATTTTTTATTCTGAAAAAAATTATTTATCATGTTAAAAAAGGAAATGTTACTTGTTTTGAGAATTTCATTTCATGTGGAGATCAATTAGAGGAATTGTGATGACGTTTAAGAGGAATAGACCAAACTTTGTAGGATCCAGGAACAATAGGGGTCTACACTAAACACATATACTAATATGTAAATTTAATTGGGATGAAATTTTCTTAGACACTCTAAAACATAGTGGGATAGAACTCTTCTTAAGTAACTAAATCCCAATTCATCAACTATGATTCCCATCCGAACTGATCTGTCCGTGGAATCAAATCTACTAAAAGTAAAATGTTGTGATATTTATTGTGGAATTATATAGTTATTTGGGCCACATAATGTTGCAAACTTTTTGGTGGAGATGGTATAGCGGTGTTCCAACAAGTTTTTAGTTTTGAAAAAAGAGAGATAATATTGTCTAGTTTCTGAAAACAATGTTTCAAGTTGTTTTACCAAAAATGGGTGCCCAAAACCACCATACTCTTTTCCTATAAAATAGAACCTTGGTAATATCATCTGTAAGCTCAACCATGAGGAAAGGTTTTGTCATTTTAGAGTCCCAAAGTAGTCATATCCTTATCCCTAGTAGATATAGAGGCTATGGGAAGTGCTACTTCAACATATTCTTCTTCCTCCCCCCATGTATTTCCAAACTCCTTGTGATCACCCTGGGGGATGTGATGTAAATCCCAGGAATTGTTTTTGTAATAGTTGAATGGTATTTTAAATTATAGGTTTTCATGTTTTTTAAACATTATATGTTATTATTTAATTGAGTTATGTAATGTTATTTTATTCTCAAGCTCATATGATCATGCATGGGGGTACCCTTTCATGTGATGTATCACACATCATTCACCATCTCATCCACCTTTTTATTATGGTGTTTGTGTAGTTCATATTGGTCAATTTAACTATCAAAAAAATCTCAAGATCATGTAAATTAATGTCATGGTATCACAAATAAATAACCTATAACCTGGATAGTGCATCGAGTTCTTTGTGTGTTTCCTCAGGGAGTCTCAATTTTCATGTCAATCACAAGTCACCCAATCATCGATAGTATCTGGTGAATCATTGTGTGTTTCCAACAATAACCTAAAAGGTATCCAAGTATAAACATAGTAACATTCAAGTTCTTGGTATTACAAACCATGTATTAAAATATCTTAACCCTATATCTTGAAGTGATTAAGGATGAGCATCACGACATTTCCCTAGGTTGATAACACTTAATCAAATCTGTATTTTTTTGAGTCAATAGTTTTTTATGCATTCATCATAAATAAAATATCCCAAATTTTATACAATATAATTCCCACATTTCTTAATATACAAATTATCTTTAAATTAGTGATCTATGGATCACTCAAGAAATGACCTAGGGTTCCAACTATACTACAAAAATTATTGTAAAAACTATGAAATAAATTTGATGTTACCAACAACGTGATCAAACTTTGGTTCCATTGATGAGGAATGAACCTGGGTCACCTGAGTGATAGGTGGGAATACTCTACACTATAAAAAAATTCATAAAATCCCATTTCAAATTTTCTTATTCAATAAATTATTTTTAAATTGATGATATAAGGATCTGTTGAGAGATGACCTAGGGTTCCAATTATATTACATAAATTCTATTAAAAACTAAACAATTAATTTTCTTTGATCAACAACATGATAAAATTTTGGTGCTGTTGCTGGGGATCCATGATCATTTTTTATTTGTTTTTATTTATTTATTTTACTTGTTAAATAGTACTCATTTAAATAACCTACCATATATTTTGGTTGTTTCTATTTTCATTTTTTATTTTGTTTGTTGTTTTTTTTCTTTCTCTCACTCTTTTATATCACTTTATATTTGATTATATAGTATAAAATTATCTTCTCTTATCTCCTTTATTTATTCTTTAGTGTTTTCATTTTATTAATATTCCTTAAAAAATTCCAAAACTAAAAAAGGATAATAAAATTAGAAAACAATTATATCAGACATCATTGTTTCATGAAAAGATATAGAAAATAAACACTACTTGGTTTTTACCCTAAAATTGAAAACTCACTTCACTCTGAAATTATTTCATCTAGAGTAGTAAATTCAAGTAACAGTATGAAACCCCTTTTAGAACCTCAAGTGATCCCAAAACTATAAAAAATTTAATGAAATAAATCCCCCCAAAACATGGCTATAAATAACTATACATTAAAATAAATGACCACCCCATATGTGAAGTAGAAACCTACGTACATCCAATATCCTGAGGAAGGAACCAAATTTGAACTAACATCAGGTATCATCCACCTATTTCTTAAATTAAATGGTCATTCTAGTGAGGACCCTCAAAGTATCTTAAGGATTTTCACATAGTGTTTTCCACCAAGAAACCCCAAAATATGTTTTAGGACCTCATTATTTTTAGGGCCTTACCTTTCCACTTTGATGGGGTAGCCAAAGATTGGCTATAATATATGCCTAACACAATTGGAGGATGAAGTAACCTTAAACGAATCTTTATAGAGAACTTATTCCCCACCTTCTGAACTATATGAATTAGAAAATAAATTAACAGAATTACGCAATCAAAATGAGATAAGCTTTAAGAATATTGGGAGAGATTCCAAAGACATTACTCAATTTTCACCCACCACCAAATTAGTGAAAATTTTCTATTTCAAAACATATATGAGTGAATTTTCCAAATGGATTGTGTAATCATTGATGTTGTAGCTGGTTGATCTGTAGTTGATAAAAATCCTTCTACTCTCTTTACTTAATATCCAAAAATAGATTAAAAAACACAATAATTTGGTACACAAGCAATTGAACCAACCTGAAGAGTTTACCATGTATGTAATTCATCCCTAGAAAAAAAAGGAATAAAATAAACTTAATGATATGTATACACTTCTATATCGATTAACTCAAGAACCAGGTAATTCAAACCCTTCTCCCATTCCATTAAATTGTGATATATGCTCTAATAACACTCATTTTTCTAACCAGTACTCATAAATATAGGATTTATCTAAGTCTTGTGCAGTATTATTCCCTAGGTGTCTATTTGAACAAGCACCTCCATTAAAGAAATAACCATTCATGAAAAATTCAAACCCTGGGTGGCAAGAAAAAACTCATTATTGACAAAGAGGAAACTTTAGCTACCCTAAGCAGAATTGGTATCAATAAAAACAAGGTATGAAACCTTATTATCTATCAACGTCTTATAAAAATCTTTTTCCTCCTCCGAAATATGAACCAAGCCTCAAGGATATATTGAAAAAAATGGAATCCCAAAACCTCTATTGGAAATAGACAACACAATCAGCCATTCATGACCTACGAAATCCGGTGGAACAATTAGAATACCCAATTGGGGAGATTAATATTCAAGGTTATAGAAAACTATCCTCCAAACCAAATGGTAATCCAAAAAAAAAGTAATTTTTTTTCAATCACACTTAGTAGTGTTAAAGAAGTTGTATAATCCAATGACTCTAACCAAAAGGTATGTCCCTCTTGAATACTAGTTTCTTCATCCCTCAAATGATTCAAGTAAAGAAGAAAAAGGCAAAAAAGGTAATCAAATTATCATTGAGGATTCCCATGAAAAATCCATTCCACTTTCCTTCCCTAAAAGAGTCCCTAAATCTAATAAAAAGTTTTTTAATGATATTGATAAGGAAATAATGGATACATTTAAAAAGATGAATTTCAACATTCGTTTATTGGATTATGTTAAAAAATCCCACGTTATGGAACATTTCTTAAATATCTTATCACTCATAGATGATAACTGAAGGGGAATAAAATAATAAACCTTGAATGGAATTTCTCATACTTCATTCAAACAGCAATGACAACCAAATTCAAGGGTTTAGGAACATTCATGATACCATTCAACATAGGGGAGACATTTTTTCAGATGAAATGATAGAATTAGGAAATTCAATTAATCTAATGCCTCGCACTATGTACAATTATCTAAAGGTAAGGGAGCTTTAACCTACACGCATCATAGTGCAACATTCCAACTGGAGCACAACACACCCATCAAGATTGGTCGGGTATTTCCTCATAAAAGTGAAGAATAAATTATTCCCTACATACTTCTACATTCTTGAGATGGAGGATACCCATACCCAAGCACATTAACCTCGCATACTTCGAAGTCCATTCTTGAAAAAAGAAAATACAATCATCAATGTCCACAATGATTCACTTTCCATGGAGTTTTGTAGATAAAATTTAAATTTTTACATTATTGATGACATGTAACACCATGTTGATGATCACTATACTCTTTCTATATATTCGATGGATGTTCTTTCTATTAACCCACACACACACAAAATCTCTCCTCAAACTATACTCTAATTCATTTTCCTCTTCTTCACCCTTTGATTATTTGAGTTTTGATTCATGTCTTGAGTGTTGGGTGTATCTAGAAAAGTGTAAAATTAGCATGTTAATTAATGATTGTATTCATTCTGATGAATCCATGACCACTAGTGATACTTCAAATCTCTTTTCCATAGATTCTCATTCTTTATTTAATAAACACAAGAAGATAGAAAATTTCATGGACCTCCCTCCCCATAAATACACTACATAAATCCAAAAACCGCTAGTGTTGGAATTAAAACAACTTCCTTCTCATTTAAAATATTCCAATCTTGAGGGTCTTGACCAATTATCTGTCATTATTTCCAATAACCTTTCTCCACAATAGGATTCAAAACTACTCGACCTTTTGAGAATGTGTAAAATGGAAATTGGATGGAAATTAGATGATATTCCTTGGATTATCCCATATATATGTATGCATCATTTACTTTTAGATTATAAGGATAATAACTTAATGAAGGCTCAGCACCGGTTGAATCCCACTCTCCTTGAAATGGGAAAATTTGATGCCCGTAAATTAATTACTGAGCGGACCATTTATCCTATATATGATAGTAAATGGTTTAGCACCAATTAAATTGTCCTTAAAAATAGGAATAACAGTACGGTCTAATGAAAGGAATGAATTGGGTCCAACATTTTTGAAAAATAGTTAGCGAGTTTGTATTGACTACCATCAAATGAATCAAGCCACATGAAAGGATCACTTCACATTACCTTTCATTGAAAAAATGTTATAAGTATTGGCTACTAGGTCCCATTATTGTTTCCATGAGGAATATTCAGGTTATTTTAAATTCCATATAACCCTCGAGGATCAAGAATAAGCAACATTTACCTGTACATTTAGCACATTTTCATACAGAATGATGTTATTTGGACTCTGTAAGGATCCTAGTACTTTTTTGTGATATATTTTGAGTATTTTTTCTAAGTACCTAGAGAATTTAATGGATGTTTTTATATATTATTTTACAGTTTATGGATTATCCATTTATGATGGTTTGGAACACCTAGGTTATGTCCTCCATCATTTCACTAAAAATACACATATTAAATTATTAGAAATTCCATTTCATTGGTAAGTGGAGGATATTTCATGGGAATGTTATTTGGAAAGATAGAATTAATGTAGATAAATAAAATTTTTGATTAATTTAAACACTTCCATATCCAAAATGCATTTGTGAGGTGTGAACATTCTTAGGTCATTCTACTTTTTACCACATATTAACTAAAACATTTTTAAGATCTTACTTCCCTTATATTGATTGATGCAAAAGGATTAAGAATTTTTATTTGATAAAAATTGTGAGGATGCTTTCAATTCACTCAAAAGGAGTCTCACATCACCTCCCACAATCCAGGCACAAGGTGGGATCTTCCATTCTAACTTCTATGTGACACCTATAACATTGATGTTGGGGTAGTTTTATCACAAACAGTTGAGAAGTATCCTCATGAAATTGCATATACCTCATGTACCCATGACCATTACAAGGAAAACTAAAGCACAAATGAAAAATAACTCCTTTATATTTTGGTTTTCTTGTAAAAATTATGTTCACATCTTATTGGTTCAAAATTAATTACCTTTTTTGATCATGTTTCCCTTTGTTTTCTCCTAAAGAAAATTAAAGCTAACCCCAGCCTCATTTGGTGGATTATCCTCTTTCAAAAGTATTAACATGAGATTATAAATAAGTGAGGACGGTAAAATATGGTAGTTGACCACATTAGTAGGATTTCCCCACTATTGGACCATCATAATGACTCAGCCCTCACCATTGTAGAATTCGTTCCTCATGAAAACCTTTGTGATGTTGTGGACCTTACCCTATGGTATGGGGACATTGTGAATTTTCTAGCAATATCTAGGGTTCCCACTAATTTTAGGACATATATATCCTTGATAATTAAGCATGATTCTCAATGGTACATTTGGTATGACCCATATTTGTGGATAAATTATAGTGAATATGTTGTTCTTCGGTGTGTCACTGACCATGTGTTAACCTCTGTTTGACCTTCTATGACACTTTGGATTGTGGGGTTCACATTGGATCTCTACATATATCATGAAATTTCCATGACTAAGAAATATATTGGAAATATTTTTATAGATATTCACATCAGATTTTTAAGTCACGTACTTGATGAAAAGTTAGAGGGAATATCTCCAAGAGGAATGAAATGCCCCCAACAACCCATGTTATATTGACAGATCTTTGATACATGTGGAATTTTGTTCCTGG
Organism: Viscum album; assembly: GCA_963277665.1. Taxonomy (NCBI): domain Eukaryota; kingdom Viridiplantae; phylum Streptophyta; class Magnoliopsida; order Santalales; family Viscaceae; genus Viscum; species Viscum album. Next base: position 405,725,473 of record OY728142.1, read on the forward strand.
AGAATTTTCCAAATACATTTCTTTTTTGAGAACATATTATTGGATGATGAATATGTCTCTAAAAGGGTGGAAGCTAAGTTTACCATGACCAATGGCTCTCAAGTAATTGTTTATTTTTGTGAGGTACCAAATTTTCAGCAGGTTTGGTTTTTCAAGATTTATCATTATTGATTGTAGTTCACATATTTGCGATCACAACATGAAACATTTTCTTTATAATTATGGTTTTTTTTCATAATTTCTTTACTTCATATCGACCTCAAACTAACAAAAAGGTAGAAATCATAGATTGAGAAGTTAAGAGAATCTTGGGAAAACCCATACAACCCAACATGAATGATTGGAGTTCGCGCCGTGATGATGACCTTTGGGTGTACCATATAGATTTAAAACCCCCAATTGGAATGTCACCATATAGTATTGTGTTTGGAAAAGGATTGTTACCTCCTGATAGTGGTAGATCACCATCACTACAAAATAATTAGCTTTTTCCAACAAAGGTATATGTGTTGGTAAAAGTTAATTTTCTATTGGTAAAACATTTTACCAAAAAAATTGTCCTGTCACTAAACTGTTGGTAAAAACTTTGTCACCTACTGTTATTGCGACAGATAAAATAGTTCTTTTGCAATTATAATAATACCAACAGATAATATATATGTTTTTAAAAATGTTTACCAATAGATTTATATAAAAAATTTATCTATTGTTAATAATATTATCAACATTAATAATCAATATCAATAATTAATATTTGTTTGTAATTTATATTTTAAATAAGATATTACATTTGGGTATTTCAATATTTATTGCTAAAATTTTATATTATATTTCTTAATCTAATTTTATATAATATATTTATTAATCTAATTTTATATAATATATTTATTCTATATAATTATAATATATTTATTATATATAATTATAATATATTTATTATATATAATTATAAAAACTTATTATATGAAACTTTTCATTTTGAACAAAATATGCTCAATCATAATTTTATAAAAATATTTAACCACAAATAAAATACATAAAGATCTAAAAAACATAATCCAAACACGTTTCATGAAACTCCATCATAGAAAATTTTCAATTTGTTCAATAAGATCAATACATTCATTTTCTCGCCCCCTCGTTCACTCTATTCTCTTCCATCCTCGCTTTCCGAATGGATCTGGTGAAATAGATCCAGCTCATTCTGTTGCTTTCCCTTTGTGTTCCAGAGCTAGTCTCTACTCATTCCGATTTCTCACTCCCACCAATGAGCCATGACACATCATCCAAAATGATAATAGAGCTTCTGAACCAACAATTCATTCCGCATCATCCAAATTGGGAACCGAGATACCAAACCAATGAACCAAACCGCATCGTAATGAAATGGCACCGCATCATCCAAACTGAGAACTGAGATGTCGAACCAATAAACCAAGCCATGTGGTAATGAAATGGTAGGAGACACCTCATGAAATCTGAAAAAAAAATGTGTAAATGTTAATGAATTATAAGGCAGTCCAAAAAGTCCATAGTGGAAAAAACATTCATGTATAGTTCAACTAATTTTTTATAGATAAGAGAAAGAACTATAATTCACCTTGAATATTCAAACAGTAATTGAACAACATTGAACTCAAGTCACTAGGCCATTGGATTAAAAATTCAAATCCTATAGAATATAAATAGTGAATTACATCCACCATTATAGCTAACAAACATGAACCCATCCCACACCATGGTTTCATAAAAATTCAGTGTAGCAACAGCTGATATACCACATAAAAATTCGATGTGAGTGTTCATGTTACAAATAAAAGAAAGAAGACAATGCAGAAGAGTCCTTTTTCATGGAATAGAAAGTATCGGCTTGGCTACCAATTTTCCTATAAATTCATACATGAAACACACTTTTTATTGAAAGCACTACTTTGCTGGAAGGAGGAACACTCCAGAAAAAATGAAGCTATAATAGTAGACCGGCAATGTCTCTGGTGTAGCATATTGGGTTTATATTTTCCACCCACATTTCCCATGTTGTTTGGGAAAGTTTTAGGGTTTCTTCACCCCTTAAATTGAAAGAATTGGATCGTTAAAAATTGTAATAAATGATACATAGATAATGGATGGTCTATAAAAATATACTGATAATGAATAAGTTGTAATATTTTACATATAATGAATGATAAACAAATAATATTTTATTGATAATATACTATAGTGATTACATATATAATCCATAAATGAATTGCAATGAATGGTACACATATTAATATATTACACACATATTATATAATACAAAATAATCTATTACAAATATTACACAGATAACACATATGGATTTTGGATTATTCATATTTCAGATTTTACAAATTCCAGATTTCACGTAGTACATATATAGAACACACATGATTTTAATAGATTACATAGTAATTCAAGATTATAGAGGTTAAATGAATCATTCATAGGATCTATAATAGAAGTGGAGGTCTGTGTGTATAATAGCAGCTATGTAAATAAACATGCATCGCAGCAAAGTCTTCTATAATCTATGTGTGACTCAGCTGAAATGATATTTGATGTACTGTTGCAAGTATAATATAGTCTATGTGTGAAAAGTACTAGTCTATATGATCAGTATACTAGTTTGTATGTGTGTGGTTAGTCTACTAAATTTTGTGTGTAAAAATCCAAGTATTATCAGTCTTCTGCAGTTGGTATGATCGGTCCACTACAGTCAGTGTGAAAAGTATGATGACACATTTGAAATTTCACAGCTTTATGCTCAAAATTATTTTTTAACATCATACACAAATTAATCCATATTGAAATAACATGAAAACTAAAAGAAAATAACTAAAACTCCCCTGATGATTGTTGTAATCCCATGAATAGAATTGAAAAAATCATCCACCTTATCAAAAAATACCACAACGTTTCTATCATCAAAATAACTATACAAGACAAGAAAGGTTGTCTCTTGAGAATCCATTGATCTAAAAAATAATGAAACCTGATTGATTAAACATGAGATAGTATAGGATGAGTGATGCAATGAAAAGAATGATACCTCGTTAAAAATAAAGAAGTCAATCTAATGAGATTCATGTTGGCCAGGGTGATCTCAAGAGAAGACATTAATGATCTCACGAGAAGACATTGATCTACAAAAGAAATAGCATCACACTTCTTTGTTGTCATTCATGTCCAAACAGATTATTCCTATAAAATTAACTAAAAAACATAATGATTAGTGATGAAATGAATTCCCAATACAAATGTAAATTGTTTTATGAATTTTATTAACACCTCACATTGGTTTACACGGAAACACGAAAAACATCATGTAAAAAAATTCCTTCATGCAAGATAATGTCAAACAGTATCAAACACATTAGAAATTTCACAGTTCTAGGATCAAAATAATTTTTTATCGTCCTGCACAAATTAATTCATATTGAAAGAACATAAAAGCTAAAAGAAAGGAAAAAAACTCCCTTGATTATTGTTGTTATTCTAAGAAATGAATTGAAAAAATCACCCACCTTCTTATAAAAAAATCCATTTTTCTATCATCAAACCAATTTGTCATAAAAGATGAACAAAATATTAATTTCAACATTAAAGTTCAATGACGTTCAAAGAGATTATTCCTATAACATTACCCACACAACAGAATGATTAAACATGAAATTGTAACATTGAAGTTCAAAATGAGATATAACCAGGTTAGAAACTGATGGATGAGTGATGAAATGAATTATGAAGGTCAAATGTTAATTTTTGTATGAATTTCATTGAAAACTCACACTTATTTTCAAGGAAACCCAAAGTACAACATGTAAAATATCAATTACAACATGCGAGATAGTGTCAACTAGTATCAAACATGTTTGAAATTTCACAGTTTTAGGCTCAAAATGATTTTTTAACAACACACGCAAATTAATTCATATTGAATTAACATATAAACTAATTAAAAATAATTATAAATCCATTATCATTGATGTTATCCTAATAATTGAATTAAAAAAAATCATCCACCTTCTTATAAAAAAACCAGGACATTGTCATCAAAAAAAATATTCATAAAAGATAACAAATAATAATAATTGCAACATTAGAGTTTAATGAAAAAAATTATAGAAGTGAATATAATGAGATTAAATCCCGGTAGGGTGATCTCTATAGAATTCATTCATCTACAAATGAAAGAGCATCGCAGTATCATAATCAGATACTAAATAGAGAAACATTATTCACAGAACTAAGAATGAATCTATTTATAATAAGATTATTGGGGGTGAATTTATCTTTAAAGGAGTCGGTTAAGTCTTCAAACTACCATAAAATCATTATCTATCTGTGTTGAAATGTAAAAAAAAGTTATTCACCAAACATTTATAATCATGAATGGAGCAATCGTAGCAGACAGTATACATTTCATTCACTTCAAATATGTTCTTAACAACCTAATTCATTTAATTCTCACACTAGAGGAGTAGAAAATTGATGGGATGAGAATGAAAAAAAAGACGGGGGGATGATATAGATGTTATAAATGGGGGAGTTGATTAAAGGAAACTTACCTGGTGAAGAACAGCGTGGAGAAAAACCAAAAGGGGTCAATGGTTACCAGAAATTATTAGCGCTGTGGGAACTGAAGGGGGGTTCATTTTGTGGCGACGAACTGAAGGGATGACCTCTATTGTGAAAAACTGAAGCAGGATGAATGCCATGGTGATGAAGGCTTGATTTAATTTGTATATTAAGGGTTATCGGGGCACCATATTTTGGTATCGATTTCCACGACTATGTCAATATGGCCACAAGTTTTCTTTTATAAATATAACAAATAATTTCAATTAAACTTTAGTTTTTAATTTTTATATGAATCCAGATGATATACCGGAAGTAACCCTAAATCCACCATTAGTATAAGAATCCAAAAGATATACCAGCATTAACCATAAATATACCGCCATAGCCGAACTCCACCTAAAAATCAAAACTCACTGAAGATAAATCTGAAGAACTCAGCACCAAAGATTCCTGCCTATGATTATAGAAATCGAGCCTCAAACATAAGAGTTTGATCCATCTGAATCACCGAAGACATCTGAACTCGTAGCCATTTGAACAATGTTGAGGCCGGTGAGGGGATCCCACCCTCGATCTGCTGAATTCGACAACCATGGATGGAATAACACCCATGATCTCTGCTACCGTCGAATAAGGAGAGGCCGACTGAACCCATCTGGAGCCGCACGAGCACCGCCGCCTGAGGCTGAGCCTCCTTTTTTTTAATAATAAAAATAATATGTTTCTAAAATAAATTAATTATTATACATACATCTAATTCCCTATTTTTTATATATGATTTTTTAATTTATTTTGTTATAGTCAACATAAATTTGAATAATTTATCAATAATTTTAAATTATATGAATCAGTTTGATGAAAATTTATTAAATTATCAATATTTTAATTCATTATATAAGTATACATATTTATTAACAAATATATTTTTTATGAAAAAAATTAATAAAATATATATAAATTATTAGTAAAATATTTATTGATACCGAATAATTTATTGTGATGTGTGTGTTTAATTGTAAATTATTTGTCATTAATAATAAATAATAAAAATATATTCAATTGTTTATAACATAAATGTTGGTGTTGATGTGATATAGATACAAATTTAGTTGATACTAAATCATTTGTTGGTATAAAATAGTTAATAATAACATATGTATATGTCGGTTAAAAGAATTGTCAGTACTTATAAAGAATATCAAAAGAATGATATATCTATTGGAATTACTTATTTTTACCAACAAATATATTATCTGTTACAAAATATCTATTTGTATAAGTAATTTTTTTGTAGTACATTTATATTGGGCTGTTAAAAAATGTAATATTAATCTATGATATGAAGGTGAGCATAATAAGTTACAGATTTAGGAGTTGGAAGAAATTAATCATGATGCATATGAGAACTCATAAATATATATAGATAGCACAAAGGATATCCATGAAGATATAATTCAACATTGTAAGTTCTATATCGGTGAGAATATTCTTATGTACAATTCTAGGATAAACCTCTACCGAGTTAAGATTCATTCCCAATGATTTGGTCTTCAAATTGTTATTTATGTTTACCCCTTCGGTGCGATACATGTTTTTCCTGAGAATAATGGAAAAATTATTACTATTAATGGATATAGGCTCAAACAGTTCCATGAGTATTTTCAAAATAATCTCCTAGGGTAAATCCAACTGATAGATTCCAGATATGACACCACTTAGCAGGTTCCCCTTCTCCCGACCATTATTTTCTTATCTATTTATTTAAAATAATTTCATCAAGCAAAGTGTAATTTTTAGGTGTAGGGATAGTGACATTTCATTGTTATGATAAAAAAATAAAAATAAAAAAAATATGTGTTTCCATTTTTGATTTCTTTTTCTTTATTTTGTTTTTTAGATAAACATTGAACATGAAATGAATATCCAAAATCATTTTTCATGATTGAGTTGATTATGTGTAAAATACCATTGTTTTTTGAAAAATATTTATCAAATGAATGTTGATGTGGAATATTATTCTATAATTTTTATTTTCAAATTATTCTTAGCTTTTTAATGTATTTATTTAACCCATGGCTCATTAAGAGTAACAAGTATTTTAATCTGTTCCGCGAGAGACATTCTAATATATTTTTTTGAATATTAATCCTTTTTATCACTTTCATGAGAGTCTCGGGTCTTGTAGATAGACTATAACATTCCGTGATTCTATTTGATTCCACAAGATTCAAGTATTCTATATTCATGATAGAATCAATAATTCATCGAAAATACCATTGTACAATTAACCACTATTTTTGGGCACCTTGAAATTTTACCCTTCTTAAGACATAGAGACATTGAAATGCTTGTTATGTAGCCACATTAAAATATAATTAATCACACTACACATGTATTGTGAGTATTCTTGTTTTATTTTCATAAAGTGTGGGAGAGAGGGTGTTTCCATTGGATTTTTTTGGAGAGAAGCATTGTTTTGGGTTGATATAAAGGGTTCAAATATTTTCTTTTAATAGTGGGATCACAAGCCATTTTAAAACATTTTGTTTCACATGTTTCCACATTTTTCTCCAAAAAACATTAAATTAAATAAATATAGTTTTTACATTGAAAAAAAATGGTGAAAAGGTTATGTTTACTTGTTATTATTCACTACTTGTTTGTGACCAAAAAAATCGAGAATTGGGATAGTGAGTTATAGGTGATAATATTTTTGAGGGATTGAGTGTGTACCTTCATTGTGAACACTTGATGAATTTTTAGATGTTTTATATGTAAAATAATAAACACTCCTATTCTAACTAATATTTTTAAATATTAAATCCTACCAACCCTTCAACCATAGAACAACCATTTTGATGTCCTCTTGAGTAGCACAGTAGTTTCTACCGATAGAGAACTGAGAATTTTGAAAATAATATGGTAAGATGTCATGAACTATAGGAAAATATAATAACTCAAATTTCATATTTTACTTGAGTAAGGAGGTAATGATTATAGGTGAGGTAGGTTGTGACATGTTTCATTGGTGAATAAATTATATAGATCAAATTCGAATGTGAGAGAAGAAAAATGACAGAAAAATTAATTTCATAAACCAGACATGATAGATTTAATTTCAAATAATATTAGATGTTTTCACACCATTGATTTAGGAATGGGACTTTATTAGGATATATGAACTTTCCCAGTAGTGCAAATTTTTAGATGTGGGAAAGTGATCGCACTGTGATTAACTGTTTCATTTCACCATTACACCATTTTGTTAACCTGGTTTTTTATTGAAAGTTAAAAATAATTAAAAACAAACTGCACATAAGGTTTTATTGAACAATTATTTATTTATCACTATTAAAAATTTCATGTTAACTGATTTTATAATTATATTGTAGGTGGACATGAATTGGAGGACCCATGACAATGTTCAAGCGGAATGGGCCAAACTACATAGAATGAAAGCACAATAGTGGACTAAACGGCACACTACTACTAATATGTGCCTCCAATGGGATGATATTTTTTGGTATAATACAATACATAGTGAGAAAAAACTCTTCTGAAGGAACATAATCCAAATTCATTCACTATGATTCCCCTATGAACTAATCTATTCAGGGAATAAAATATGAAGAAAGTCAAAAGTTGTGTTCTTTATTTTGGACTTATCTAGAGATTTGGTCTTCAAAATGATGCCAAATATTTTGTGGAAACATTATTGATGTGTCAAAATTTGTTTTTAGTTTTTAAGAAATATATATAATACGTTCTTGTGGCTGAATACCATGTTCCAATTTGTTTTTACAAATATGGGTTCCCAAAACCACCATCCACTTTTCCTATAAAAGAGTACCTTGGGTACCCCATTTGTAAGCTGGGTTAGAAGGAAATGTGATGCAATTTTGGAACCTGAAAGGATTAATAAAATCATTCCTAGAATATATGGATTCTATAGGAATTTCTACGTCAACATCTTCTTTTTTCTCCCCTCCCATGTATTTCTATACTCATCGTGATCACCTAGGCAGAATGTTATGTAAATCCCAAGCTCTGTTTTTGTAATATTTTAATGGTATTTTAAATTATAGATTTGTGTGTTATTTTTCATTATCAACTATTAATAATTAATTGAGTTATGTTCTGTTCTATAATTATCTAACTTATTTGACATTGTTTGAGGGTACCATTTTATGTGATATTTCACACACTGTTCATCACCTCTTCCTCCATATTTTAATTATAGTGTTTATATGGTTCATATTGGTCAAATGAGATATCATAAACATTTTAAATAACATGTAAATTTATTTCAAAGTATCATAAAGAAATAATAAAACCTGGACAGTGTATTGAGTTTTTTGTGTGTCGCCTCGATGAGTTTTAATTATGATGTTGGACACAAATCACTCATCGTCCATAGTATCCAGTGAATCATTGTGTGTTTCTGACTAAATCGTCATAGGATTCCTAGTATAAACTCTGAAACATTATTATTTTAAGTGTTATAAACCACTAATGAATATATCTAAACCCTATATCCTGAAACAATGAAGGATGAGCATCACAAATTTTCCCCATGTTGATCACACGTAATAAAATATATTAATTTCTATTGCCTTGTATCAATTTATTTTATATGATTTCATCTAAAATGAAAAACCCCAAATTTAATACAATCAAATTCCCCCTTTTATTAATAGAAAATTCTTTTTAATTAATTACCTAAGGCTCTGTCATGAGATGACCTAGGTTTCCGACTATACTGTATAAATTCTAGAAAAAACTAAACAATTAATTTGACGTGCTTGACAACATGATCACCCAGATAAAGAAATAAAAATAAATAATTCTAACCACTATGTGTGGTCCATACCTACATATATTATTTCTCATTCAAGAACTATGTTTGTCTTGATTCTTGTTATCATAGGATAAGTCGTGACACCCAAACCTCCGATATTGGGTCCTACTACAAAACCGACAAGAAAAAATGCACCCCGACTACATATGGGTTATGTTATACGAGCTCATTTTTTCAACATAAGAGACAAATATGGGTACATATTTCTTTTTCATGAAATATATCTGGCACAATTTTTCACATACATTCCCACATCCCTATAACATAATGTTAAATTGAAAGGAAAACTTATTGGCTGCATGATATTAAAACTGCACAACGAAAATGTTCTTATCACGTGATGTTAAATTTCATGTAAGAGATCACATCCCAACCACATGACACTAAACATTACATACCATCATCAGTTATCATCCTTTATCATAGGACCACAATAACCTTACCTCGATCATCCAAAGTAAGGGGTTCTCCTGCCAACTTTTAGGAACCACAATCCACAAATCACACTCCATTTATCTAGAACATCATGATTACACACTTCTTTCATAGACCTTAGATAAAATATAAGCCGCTTCAAGGGACCCATTATTTGACTATGCATTCATGATTTTATCTCCTACATATGCGCCTATGGTTTTCAATCAAATGTGTAAATCTATAAAAATGTCTTTCTAATACATGTGGTCCTTGACATCACTATTGAAGATCTCAACAACTTAGTGTGTTCTGGGCCATTCCTAGTATGATTGTTTCATATCATTACTCATGACATGAGAACCTCAATCCATGATTTATAATATTTTAATCTCCCACTCAGATGGATGACATGGTACTCTTGACCTTGATTATCCTAATTTGGATCATGTGTATCAAGCCCCGTGTTAGGTCCATGTACATCACAACCTTAAAGTTTCTACACTCTGGTCAAAGATGTATGACCTTAAACTCTATAATATAACATTCTAAATTGCAAGACCCTAAACGGATTGAATAATAGAAACAAAATTTTTTATGTTCAATTCCCACAAAGGTGATCCTAAGAAAAAGTCAAGACTTCTCTTACTAAACTCCTCATCTCTAGAGTTTACGAAAAAATTACGGTTAAAATAAATAAGGAATGAAGTTCATGAGGCCTAATCTATAGACCAAGTAAAATCCATGATATGCTCACTAGACCCCCTGGTTTTGGAAAATGTTACAGTAATAATTTTTTCACATCTCATTGCTTTGAGAATATGTTTGCTACGAAGTGACAAAACCATTAGACTTATCAAACCCTTCTTGTATATTTCATCTTTCATAAATCAAATTTCATGATTTGAGCACTTCATATTACTGTAATCCTTCCATGGCCCTTTGAAAATGATACCCATATTCATGTAACCCTTTACATGACTATGCATGTATGCATATGGCTCTTGTATATACACCTATGGTTGTCATCCAAATGTGTCACTCTACAAAAGGGGGTTTCAAATCCTTGTAAACCCTAACATTACTATGGATGAATTTAGAACCATAGTGTGTTCTGGGACATTCCTAGTATGATTGTCTCATGTCATCTTCCTGACATGAGCACATTGAACTATGATTTAAAATCTTGGTAGAAAAAAATCCTATCATATTTTACATCCTCAACGTTACATCGCCATGTTTTTTACCCTTTATCAAATTAGTAATGTAACACTCAATTCTTTACCTTTTATAGCCCACACATCATGATTTTAAACCCTAGAGAATAGGAATGAAGCTTCATAATTAAAAATTGAACTTCCTTGGTGAGTCATAACCCTTTTAAGATAGCTTTCCTTAATACCCAATCACATCATCTTGATGTTTTATTCCAAAAAAAATATCTCATGGAACTTGGAAAAGAGTAGAGATTATATTATCTTGACCATGAAATCAACTCATAAGGGTTTTTACCTACCAAATAATGGAATCTCCTCTTTTGAAGAAAGGAGCTTAAATCCTTGTGTTCCATAGAAACACCGTCGTTGAACCTGGTACCTTAGGGTGTTATGTGTCATCCCTGACATGTCTAACCCATTAAATTTTCACGGACTCAAACCACTGTGTTATGAATTATATCACCCATATTATAGCAATCCGAGAGGTCCTAACATCCCATGTATTTCACCCTAAACAAATACTACCCCTATAAATCATCCATGAACCTTGGAAAAGTGTGTATACACCTCTGTTTGATAATGAAATTGGTGAATAAGGTCTTTGACCTACCAAATAGAGGAATATCTTCCACTCAATAAAGGAGCTCAGATCCTCATGAGAATCAGCAAAACCATGTAAGAACTCAACAACCTAGCATGTTTTGGGTCATTCCTGACATGTTTGTTCCATATTCCATGATCGTTGATCAGGTCCTGTAAGTGATGCTTTAATCTACATGTAATCATAAGATCAAAGATAAAATACCCTAAACTACAGTGATAAAATGTCTGGGCTAAATGTCCTTAGACAACAGTGATATACGATATGAAATAAAATACCATAAACTATAATGTTGGAAGGACTATTCTGAAGGATCTGAAACTACATCGATATAATGTCTAGGATAAATGACCCTAAACTACAATGATGGATGGTCAGAGCTAAAAGAACATAAACTAATATGATAGAAGGTCCTAGCTAAAAGATCCTAAACTATATTGATAGAAGGTCCAAGATAAAATACCCTAAACTACATAGATAGAAGTTATAATCTAAAAGACCGTAAACTAAATTGATATAATTTCTAAGATAAAATAACCTCAACTAGAACGATAAATGGTCTGGATAAATGACCCTAAACTATAAATATTGAAGGTATGAGATAAATGACCCTAAAAAAAGTGTTAGAATTTATGATCTAAGATATCATAAAACTATGGAACAACATTAAAATATTCTCCATGATTTGAAAATCATTTAAGGAGCACCATATAGAATTGGAGGAAATAAATATACACTCACCAAGACTATGGGATTCGGAAAAATACATATCACTCTCACTATTAGACATATATTCTACCTAATTATCCTTTTGTGAATTAGGTAATCTTAGGACAGCTTGAGAAGATATGTTAGTAAGGAATCCCACGTTTGTGAGCATTCATGGTAACTTCCCAAGAATAATTAGTTATGATTTAAATATTCAAATCCTTTCATTCAGGTTTACATGAAATTATTCAAATTATTTTTATCATTGGTGATTCATATAATATCATATTAGTGAAAATTCATACACATCATGAATGAAATAAATTGGACAATATCATAAATGTTCAGAAAACCCATTCATTAATAGCATGTATTTTGAGAAATCTCTACATACCAGAGTTTCTCCCTTGAATATATGATCAAATGAAATGTTGTTAAATTTAAAATCCATCACAGCATGTCATCTTAAGAATCTTTTAAATCTTCAAGACTCTACTCCATGAAGGTAATAGATTTTTGTAACTGGTCAATAGGCTTGGTTTCTGCTTCCGCAACGCACAACAACTCATCTTCCCCTGAAATGGATTAAAGCCTCACCTTCTTCGCATCCTAAAAAAATGACTTTTTCTCAATTATAGTATTTTATGATATCAATATTTTATTTTGGATCTCTGATAGATTTTCATGAAGATTAATGATCTTATATTTAATATGGAGGATCATATACTAGAGATTATCCATTTCAATCTTCCTGGTGTTGACCATATCTCGATGAGCTACTGACTCTACTACACGTTAGGTAACATCATTTATGGCCTTGTCTCTATTTTTCTTTGTTGAAGAGGAAGAATTGAAATCTAGAACACTTTATTAGAGGGACCTCTACTTCTATCCTAGAGAGACCACCTCATTAACTAGAGAATGAAGGGAAGTATAATCAAAACCCTCATAACCGAAGGTAAGAAACATAAATAGAAGGTGGACTAACAAAGATTTAAAATCTTCCAAAGGGGTATATGAAACTATGTCTTAAATGTATATCCACATCTTTCAGCACATCGATTGGTTGAATCATGTAGACTATAGGCCTTGATGTAAGACTATCTTGGGAATGGGAAAATATTACATGAATAGGTCACTAATAGAAATATTAATGATGGTAGTTTGGGATGATGTGGGAATAGAACCAACATAAATATTGGTTAATCCATTCAGAGGAACCTCTATGAGGGTATGGAATAAAGCCTCAAATTTTTGGGGGGAAGAAATTGCAACAAGTTGCATATGGGTTTATCATCAAAAAGATAAATCATACGGTTTCACCAGGTAATCGATTGATATGAATGATTTTAGAGACATACCATCCATTATCAAGTCACTGGAAACATCTGCTATTCAAACCCCATATTTGTGTGAAGAGGTGACACACTCCTTATATGAGCTGATCCATGGAACCTCTGATGATTTTCCTAAATACATTCATCACTCTCTAACCTTAATATTTGTAGGGACCAAAGATAATATCAGGAGGAATGACATAAATAAACAAATTTTACAGTATTGTATAAGCATTCAAATTCACCAAAACTCACTTACATCAAGGATAATGTAGTAGTAGAATAGATACCTATTTTAGTATCCTCCAAAAGTGAATCCAACCACACTAGATCAAGTGGTTTGATCATTGGATCTATATAGTGGGAAACAAGGGCGATTGATTTGGAACCTCATCCACATCTACTTTGTGATTGGATGGGTAAAACAATCATGGGTCTGATAAAGAAACCAAACACTATCTTGTATTCTCAATAGTGGATACATTCTCTTCTATGTAGTCTTGAAAGGGACCTTCACATCCCTGATAAGTCAAGATGTGGTATTGAATTAATCCAAAACAATAGAAGAATGAAATTCCACACATTCTTGTGGGTACCAAAGAATAATAATCTTATAGCTCATAACACTTCTTTTTTACCTACCCATATGGTACAAGATCTTTAGAGGGTGTTAATAAAGAATTTTTTGCTTCAGAAGTAGCAATCACCACACTCGTGGGGGCCATTCAACCCGGGGACCCATTATCATTGGTCTGCTGGTCACTTCTGACCTCCTCTCTTACTGACATACCATGGGGAGAATATACATGGATGGAATAATTATCACCTCATTTTAAACCTCCTATCGTATCAATAAAAAACAAAAAATGTTCCAGTATATTAGAAATGATACTAGGACATGTTATGTATAGAAATGAGTTTACAATTACCACTTCCTTAGATGTAGGATAACCCTATTCATTAATGAAAATTTGTAGTATACCTCAAAGAACCATTTGGTCGACCAGTGGGGAATAAAATTTATGACCCCTTATACTTTCCAAAGCTACATCATGGCCTCAGAAGAAGGACCTGACCTCCTCAAAAAAATCATTGAAATTGATACCTATTGGGGTGGTCATAAGGGGAAAACCTTCCAAAGTTTACTCTGATTATAGTTGTATACCCCATAGCTTATCCTATATTTTATGCATCTTATAAGATGTCCATTATTGATATGTTGTAGGAAATAGTAACTATGGAGTGTCCTCGTCCTCTAGAACTACACTCACTATAGACATATCAGTTGGTGCTTCTACTGGAAATAGGAAATGTATTATTTTTTGGTGTAGTGATTATAGGGCTATTGGTCCATTATAAACAAGTGGATTTCTAGGAATGGGATTTTTCTTAGCATCTGAGGGTGGATGGTAAGCTTGACCTACCAATTTTTATAATTTTATGTTGGGATATGAGAGAGTTGAAACCTCGACGTAATGTGGAGATAAACCAATTTCTGTATCAAGGGGAGGGCTAAATATATCATAACTAGTCTCCTACCCAGTAAAAATTATCCAAAATAGTATAGATACCATCATATTATCCTTAGATTGAACATAAATATAGTGGGGACATCTCTACTGGACACACATGAACCAATGACTAAACTGGTTGGGTGAATACCATTCGCAGAGAAGGTCCCCAACAATGCAGGTAGAAATGACTTCCTCACAATGTGTCATCATATAAACTCATTCCTCAATAATTCTACCAATATCATCAACCATATCACCCATTATCACTTTATAAAACGATATGATGGATAAATGATCATAACAGCTCCTATAAAGATCAATGGTCATTTCCATGCCGATACACTGCATGTATGGTTTGGAGAAACATTAGGGCCATCCTAGATGTTTAGATATCTATATACTTTTATATGTGCCCCTATCTTACTACATAATACTTCCAAGGGTCCCACAATCTAATTAGGATCTTTTCCCTTATAAAAGTGGTTCAGAAGATGATAAATTATGTCCATAGCAGGGATTTCTATCCAAACACACTACCCTTACCATTAAGGCTTCCATCCTAAAAGTGGAAACTCAATCCTTTTTTACTTCATGGGATGTATGCTCCCACCTAGGTACAGGAAGAGGAAACTGGCTAGTTGGATAGCTCGGTCAACACCGGGGGATACATTTTATCCCCATTCATTAAATTTTCATTCTTCAAACATGTTCCAATAAGTCCACAATGCACTACATGAGCACTTCATAATCTATTCCATAATATACTTAGTTTTTGGATTTGATAAGTACTTCTTGATGAATTATCCATCCCACACCTTGAATGAGATACTTGGATGGAGAAGTGGATCCTTCTGGAGGACCATTTTAGATAGCTAGATCAGTTCTCAGTAGAGTGGTGGAGTCCTCATTACATCATCCTAGGAAAATCATAGGGTGAAAAAACTCATCATACATCCCACCCAATATGGTAATACGACATATCTCTTCAACGTCTTAGAGACTAATTCCCTCCTCACCTTGTTTGTGGTGGAAAGTGTTCATTTCTGAACTGCAATGACTAATCTGGTCCATCGTTAAACCCCTATTAAATTTGGAAAATTTCTATGATATCCTGAAAACCATGTATATCCCAATTTTCATTAGATCGACAAATAATTCCAAAGCAATGTATTATAACCAGAAGGAAAATCCACATTCCATTCCATAGCCACCAGTGATTGGAAGTCCCAATTAGGAACCCACCCAAACTTTTGGTCTAAGGTAGACATCCTCATTATCGGGATATATATATGAACATCCGAATCAAGTTCTTATTTGTTCCCATTATTGTTTTTTGGCATGAACATTAGTATATTCTTATCTTCATGGTCTCCCTCATTAAAAAAGTTCCCCCTAAGAGTTGTTATCCCATAATGTGTTATGGGTTTTATGAATCCAAGAGGATGGTATGAATGATGAATGTGGAAAAGGAATTGGAGTATCATTGGTAAGAAAAATCCCATACAGGGGAGGAAAATATGAAAGGGTATATTTTATATGTTTTTTTCCACTCAATTTTATCATACTCAGTTGAAATTACCCAACATCGTGATGGAAATTAGTGTCCACAATTTCTACAATAGAATCACGATGTTCAATTGCTTCCTTTTATACCTTCATTGAATTCTTGAAATATGTATGATGAGAGATATAATACATCTGAATAATAGTAAGATTCATATTTCAAATAGATAAAATAAAATCATTTAAAAAAGAATAAACAGAAAACGTCATACGTATTGTATGAATCGCTAATGGAAATAAAAAATCGCATAAAAGACTCATGAATCTCTTGACTCATGAAGATCATGTGGTTTGCATAAACCCACAAGGCTTTCTAGAACCTCATATCCCCTCATATGGTTCATGATCACGTGAAATTAATATGGTCTTGTGAACTGTATAATATTCAAAGGATCATTTGATAAAGATAGAAGATCCCATGAAACCCACTAAAATATCATGCATCCCCACGACCAAAGTTCAAACTATTACCAAAGATAAGTGTGTGGATTGATTCGAGTGGGTTCCTAGGAACATTATTTCTTGAAAAGTGCTTATCGTGAAGTGATATGGTAATTAGATCTCATGATAAATTATTACAGGATTGTCTTAGGACAAGGATTCATGATGGTAACAGGGCATGGTAGCTCTGAAGAATCCAATGGTTGGGGAATCAGTCCCTCTCCACTCCCCTATTTATAGGTAATTTAATAGAATACATAAAATAACATAGCAGAAAAAATTTCATCCAAGATGCAAATTAGTGAAAACATGAATTACACATGCGGAGATTTACTTTCCATAGAACCAAGCCCTTGTTCCAGAAGAAGTCACTCTTGAGGTGGGAAATTTGTTGACGCATGCAAAATGAGAGTTGAAAAAAAAACAAAAGATGAAATAACTAAATATGGGTATTATTTTCCCTAAAAAGAAAATGAAGAATAAGGTGTCCATGATCACACTGATCTCATGAACCACTAAGTTACATGTGATTTTATAACCATCAAAATTTCATACAGATGGAAACATATAGCACACAACTTATGAAATATCCAAAAAATTTCATTTGAAAAGTCCTTCTAATTTTGCGAAGGCATCATAAAAAAATATAATCAATGAAATAGAATCCATACAAGATATTATAGGTCATGTAGCTTGTCAGTTAGAGGATGCCTGAAAAACCCTCCAGAATTTCATTGAAAATAGGAGGAAAATATCAAAAAGAGTGGGAGCCTCTTGCGGTTGCAAAAATCTTGCGACACATCACCAATAGGTAGAGTGATAAATTCGAAAACACTAATAAAATCTCATGAGATCTCTAAAATTTATAAAATAAGTAAGGGAAATCAAAAGAGAGTAAGTTTGGAGCCCCTTTTGGTCGTAAAACTCACGCGACACACACGTGAAGCCCACAAGAAAACACAAAAACCTTGGCGAATGTTCACCTAATCACGTACGATCCTACTAGAATTTCATCCATATCAAGAGAAAGGCTTAAAACATGTCTAGGAAGTATCATACCCACTATATGTCTTCATAAGGAAAAATATTTTTTCCATGAAGTGATCATGAATCACTATAAGACCCTTTCTTGGTCATGCGATAAATCACTAGTGGGGAAATTTATTGTCTTTAACAACACATTCAGAACCTTGATAGATCCCAAAAAATTGTATGAAAAACAAGGAAATAAAGAAGGAAACAATAGGATCCAATCGCAATAATAAAACTCACATGATGCGCCTAGGATATCCACAACACAATCTCATGAGGCCCCTAGAAATTCATATTTGTCTTGTGGAATATCAGAGATAAGTCATCAAAGATCACGTGAAGGCCTTTCAGTAGGCATCCCGATCTTATGAAAGTGGTTAAAATGTTTTCCAGAAAATATGAAGGACCCTCAGCATTTTCACATGATTTGGAAAGACCCCATTAGTTAGTAATAAAAAAATAATGGAGTCATTGATAGTATGGTCTCACTGTCACTAAAAATCATGTGATGGCCTCAGAATGACCTACGGTAAGACCTCTTGAGGTTGTTGGTATAAAAATCCCTCCACCATCTCCATCCTGAATTCAAGTGATATGTGTCACGATAATAACTAAATAACTAGGTTTTTGAGTCCTATAATCACCCCCCCCCCAATCATAAAAAATGCTTCCTAACATGTAAGGATAGAAGAATCTTTGGAACCTCACACCAGTGCACCCACGCATCAAAGTATATTTCATAGAGTGGTTGAACTCATGACTAGAATGTTTTATATTAGGTAAGATCTTGTTAAGAATAGTTGTGACCATGCAGTATGCATAGGCATTTCACATGACCACTCAAAGATCATGCGATCAACTTCTATCAATAAATCCCATAAATATTCTAAAATAAGTGTTACTTAAACAATCTATAATTGAAAAAATATAAGTTTTATGAAATAAAAGGATTGAACAAAGACTATGTGATGGGATACTTATACGAAGACCACATATGATGATCCTTATTTGCTTCACATGAACCAGGGAGGTCATGTGAATGAACCAGGTTATGTCTCCAAATTCAAGATATGGTCCTTTGGTATACCATTTGGATCATGAGAATCCCCTTGGACATGTAAAGATCAAGTCACATGGTTACCGTAGGGAATTAAACTAATGTCTCACAAAAATATCTGGGCATGACATCTGGACCTTTCAGTTTCCTTTAAACATATCACCCAAATAATATTGTGGCACCATTACTTGTCATCTGGGTTTTTTGATAGCATCAGGGTATATCAAATGGCTCTCACGACATCCTCTAAATGCACCAGCCAGAACTCATTATTTTCTTCGTACATATCAGTTGGAATTTTAGAAATATTCCAGACATTTTTTCATGGGTCATCCATCACCCTCCAAATGTGTTTCATTGAATTTTGAAATACCGTCCATGTTTTTCAACCAGCATTCATGATGAAACCACGTAAAGTAACATTGGTCATGGTATGATGGACAAACATTTCATCCATGATCAAGCTATGGATTCTAGGATCACCTAACAAGGTCTTGTGATGACCACAAGAAAATCTTGTCAAGACCATGCAATAAAATTTAGACCTACCAATCTAGGTTGTGAGAATTACCCTAGAAAAGTCATTAATATCATGTAATTTTCTTTGGACATGTCAAAAAAACATCCTGTCACATGTCAAGAAGAAAATAAGGGCATTTAATGAAGACAAACATAGCATGGAAATTATGAAATCATTCCAAGACAATAGGGAAAAACTAGTTTGTAAATCCCAATAAAAACTATAAAAACATTGAGTCCTACCTTAACTAGGCTACGTAGAATGTCTTCCCAAGGCTTGGGCACTATATTAAGTATCTAAAGGGAATTCCCAACACATAAGTCCTGCATCCACAAGAAATGGGACCAATTATTTTCCATCCATTGTTTCTCACACCGAGAATAGCACATGTGGGATTACAGAGTCATAATGATAATATTATTCAAGTCATAAACCTCAATCAAGATTAAGGAGACATCAGCATGTAAGACCAAAACAGTTGAACTATGAGGAATCTAATTTCATCTATAACTAGGATACATAGAATTTCGTTCTAGGGCCCAAGACCAAACTCAAATGGGAATCCAATTCTCTGTAAGTCACTCCATTTCTATGACATTTCAAACATCAAGACCCAATAAATCCCAAAGGATGACCATGTTTCCCCATCTACAAATGGACTGACAACCCAATTGAACTACAACGAATTTGATCCCCACTATAACCTGGAAACATATAAATCCTCCCTAAGTCTCCTGATTGAACTCAAATGGGTATACACTTCAATGTATGTCTTACCATGTCTAATACACTTCAACAATCAGGAACCAATCATTCCCATGGGATGATAATCTTTCATCATCCAAAAATGGACTAAGAAACCATTTGAACAATGAGGATTCCAATTCCTTCAATAATTAGGTTACATATTATTCCCATATAAGTCCTAATCCTAAAATCGGAATGGTAATCCACATTAATGAATGTATCTCCATGTATCCAACATTTAAACCATCAGTACCCAATCATTCCCATGGGCTGACCATCATCACTCATCCATCAGTGGACTGAGAAGCTAACTGAATCCCAATGACTGTGATTACTATGACAACTAGGATAGGTAAGATGATTTCTAAAGTCCATAGGTCTATATTAAACACCCTAAGAGATTTCATAGTATAGAAGTATTGCATCCATATATATTGAGACTAAATACTCGTTTTCCCTTGTTTCTGTCCCTAAGAATAACTCATGTTCACTTAGGAAGTTCCAATGGTCATGTCATTCACATCATGAATGTCCAAAAACTAGGGAAATCTCAGTATGTAATACTTAATAAGTAGTATGATATAAAAAGCCACTATATAAAGGAATCTACCAAAAGCCCAGTGCCATCGGTGTGAACGAACTATGATAACTCTGATTCCTGTTATAACTAGGATATGTAGGATTTCTCCTTGAGATGTAAGATCAAATATTTGGTTCCTATGTACCAACACATATGTCCTTTCTATATGATGATAAAATACATTGGTTTAATGAATAAAAATGTTTTTTTATTCTTTCAATAAGTATGATATGTGGGAAGCCTCATAATGGACAAATCTCCTCCTTGTATTTTTAAACACCTCCCTGAATTGAATTTTTTTTATGTGTTTGGTTCAACAACATCAGTATATAAAAATTCATTCATTACTGTGAAATGGAAGAAGAACCTCATATACGTATAGATGGATTCACTACTGGGATACCTTATTCCGCACATAAATGGAATTAACATATGATCATTAAATTAGGGTAACCGTATTTTTTTTATTTGGAATAGATTGATGAACATATCCTAAATATATAAAAGAGCCCTAGAGTTGACAATAATACCCCTAAAAAGGTTGAGTTGAGTCTGGCCTCCCATCCTCTTGACCAATGTGAGTTTCTAAGTGTCATTGGAAAAGAAATCATAACTAAACACTCGTATATGGAAATAATTTCTATACCATGTTATTGATGTGGGAACTATAGGGAGTTTCTGTTGAGAACAAAAATGGTAACCGGATGTAAATGATTATGCAACAAATTTAACCCCCTCACTCAAAATCAACCATCAGGACAAATCGAATGCGCCTAAAAGTTTTATTTTTCTCTATAAAAAAAGTGTCTCTTATCTAATATTCTCTCTAGGATATAGGACCCACAACCATTCAATATATATAACGTGCATCATCCATATCCTTAGACCTTATTAAATCTATATAATCTCCTATTAAATTTTCTCATATCACCTTCCAATATGAATCATACTCGTATGTTTTTCATTTAGTGAATTCCCTAAAAGGAATTAATAATTATTGGAGTTTAGTTCTCCATTGCCTGATCCTTGTAGAAACCCACTTTCACACATTTTAACTATATCATAAGATTCCATTATTTCTATGATATTTTTGTGACTAGTTTATATGATCCTCTACTATGGTAATTCATGAAAATATTCTACTTTCTTGAGGTATAATCCATTTCAAAATAAATAATGTGAAATTTATAAACATAATGAAACCAATATAGGTTCAATCCTTTCTGATAAAAGATAAATTACAATCTTTTGAGGTCCATGTAGATGAAAAATATCTCACTAAATACATAATGGTTCCAACACATCTATTTCCCTCAGAAGTTGGGGATGACCTCCTTGATTGAAGGTTCAAACAATCCAATCGGTTTCAAATGGGTCTGTTTGTAGAACCGGAATCATCCAATGATTCCACATCCATTTGGACCTACTTTCCAAAGGCAGGTGCTCATTAGTTTGTGGACTAATGAGGCTTAGGAATCTGCATTGTTCGAGAGGATGGTAGGTTGGACTCATCACACCTTTTTGAGGGGAATTATTTTCTACTCCGGGACTCTCTTTATAGATTTAAGTTATGTTCGTGAATCCTTATTACATTACCAAGTATAAAATGAGCTTTTCCTTCAGATTTTACAATCATTTATTAAATATGTAGGAAATTTAGAGAATCATTTATATGTATTCGAGGTTCTCCATTGATAAAGAATAATCTCTATTTATTAGAGATTCTTGGTCAATGGTAACCTTCGACAAATTTATATAGAAGTATCTTGGTCATTATGATGACCATGCTGTTTTTAAAGACACTCAGTGGGGCACTTGAATTTTATTGTCATTCAAGAGGAAATGGATTATTTCAGAGTTGGGATCAAACCCGCAGATGGGATACCTATGTATCCTTTGTTTAGAAAAGGAATCAGAACCCACGTAGTTCGAGTAAGGGAGTATGATGTTTATAATTGATGGCTCAAAGAAGGATTTCATAATTACTTTTATACTCTAAGCTCACGTGAGTCATGCTCGGTGTGAGAAATAAGAGGTACTGTTAAAAATCAGATAATTGTGCCATGAAAGATGCAATCATAAGAAATAATGTGGGACTTATATATGTATGACTACCCAGATAAATGAAGATTGAGATTTACATCAGGGAAGAAATCCAGGAAACAGGGTCCATAAAGGTATATGTGCTTCATGGAGATTTGAATACTCTAACTTGGGGATTACTCTTGAAAAGGAGGCCCAAATTATGATAGGACTTATTATTGGGTTTACTCCTGAGAAGGAATCCCAAATCAATGGTAAATTAGGACTGCTTAAGATAAATTAAGACTGGGGCTTACTTCTGAAAAGGTGGCCTAGGTTAAGAGACTTGAAAAAAATTAAGGTGCTTGGGGCTTACTCTTGAAGAGGATGCCCAGGTTAATGATTATGACTGGGGCTTACTCCTAAAAAGGAGGCCCATGTTAAGAGATTTGAATAACTAAGGGGCTTGGGGCTTACTCCTGAAGAGGACGCCCATATTTGAGACTGGGGCTTAATCCTGAAAAGGAGGCCCAGGTTAATGATTATGACTGGGGCTTATTTCTTAAAAGGAGGCCCAGGTTAATGAGTTCTCTCATCTTTAAAGGATGAGGTTAAATGAATGAAATCTCAATATTTAGTGACATAAATATGTGTAAATAACAAGGTTGTGAGAGATATTCCATAGAATTACTTTCAGATAAAGAAGTAAAATCAAGAAATCATGCCATAAATGGATTTGAAGAGTGTCTTGAAGACTGAATCTTGAATAGGAGAGGTGGAATGGAATAAGAGGGGTGAAATGGGCAAGAAGGGCACCCAAAAAGGCAGGGGCGCACAGGTCCTGGCAGGCGCGCTAGTACTGCGTGGTCGCGCAAGTCCTGGTCACCTAGGTGTACCTGCGCGACACATGGGTACTTGCGCGTTTGTAAACCAGCATGGTAATACTTGGACGATCCTTGGTTAAAGCCTTTAGAATCATCTTTAGGTTCTTCTAGAATAGTGGCGTGCAAATTCTATTGAAAGAGTTAGGCGTCGCGCAAGTGTGGCCATTTCCCTTAAGGGCTGGCCGCTCAGGCGTGCAAGTGTTGATGAGTTTCAACAGTTTGTCCTTCTGCCCCCTATTTAGATCTTCTGTTCTAGGTAAGAAATTACCATACAAGTGTTTTGGATTCTTTGAGAAGAGACTAGGGTGTTGGGAGCTCAAATATGAGTTTCTGGAAAAATTCCTCCTAAAATGGGGTGCCATTAGGGTCTATTTATAGGCTGGAGAAGACCTTGAGTGGTTATCCTTTAGGGCCCACAAGTCACAAGTGCGGCCATTAGGCGTCACGCAAGTGGACTTGCAGGATAATGATGGAACTTGCGCGGCGAATGTGCTTTTGAAACCTTGTTCATGCCTTTGTCGATTTTTGATGTTTTCTCCAAAGGATGAATCAATTTGTGCTAAATCATTTCCCTTTACATTCTTTTAGACAATGTGACAAAAAAGGAACATCACCAAAAGTCCCCACTTAGAGTTGGATCTAAAATAAATGAGGATGTGACTCCGAGGAAAAGAAAAAAAACAAAGGAAAAGCGGCACCCAAGTGTTCAGGTTGCAACACTTGGCGCGTAGGTTCGAGTCGCGCACGCTGGGTGTAGGTGCTCAGGTGGGCCGCCTGGCCTATAAATACATGGTCATTTTCCACACATAGAATCTCTTTCTGGATTCTCAATCTCTCGCCATTCAGGTCCCCTTCGCCGCACAAGTTTCTCATTTTCCGCTGTTTCTTTGTTTTCGCATTTTTGTCATGGTAATCGGACTTGTGTGGTGATACGTTCATGCCAAAAACTTGCGTAACACATTAAAACTTGCGCAACACAGCCATACTTGCGCGCCTTAATGCCTTATCCATTTTTTTGAAATTCTTCACAAATTTTATGAAAAATAAACTTACTTAAAAGTTAATTTATCCAACTTTCGTGCAAAATAATGGCTCTTAGAACCGGAATAGTTGATGAACTGGATAGCAAGTGGATTGATGATATGATGAACATCATTGGCCACAATTATTATACCGTCAAAGATAGCACTCTTCTGTATTTGGCTAAGTATCTGTAGAAATATCCTTGCGACTTCCCCCAAAGCACTTATTTGTCTTTGTATGGCTATGATCATCTGCGAGAAGTCACTATTCCAGAATCAAAGAACTGTATTCCATTTTCATGTTTTCAAAGTTATACCAAGTTTTCTTCATAAAATATCTCATGTGGAGGAGGATTTATAAATTCTGGAACAACGAAGAAGGCCCACATGATGCGTCATAGCCCTTGTACGCTAGATTTAAAACCTCATACGCCTGAGCTGCGAACACATTGTTATCCTTCAATTTTTTGAAATGTTCAGATGGATCAATCCAAAGGCTAGAAGAAAAGTTGGGACTTCCGTCCTGGGGGAGGTGTGAAGCCAACGTGCATGTGGGCATACTGGGTGCGACAAACCTGTTCAGAGTTTGTCGAGGATCTGAAAGGAGTGGCAATATACGAAGCTGTTTGTGTTGGGAAAACATATGTTTATAGACATGATAAAATCGTGCCGGAGATACTCATCCACTAGATCCCAAAAACTAATTCTGTCCATATGACTCATGGAGAAGTAGGTATCAGTCTGTGGGATGTCCACAAGATCTCAGGGGCTCCAATTTTGGGTGATATGTATGATGAATTCATTCCTCCCATGGTGACTTGTAATGATTCAGAGAAGACTCAGGCTTTATCTTGGGAATTATTTAAGATCTTCCACAAGTTCAAGAGTTTAGAGACCTCGTTAACTCATTCTATATAGGATATTAATCTGGAGGAGTGGATGAATATATTTCTTATTGAGATGAAAGATAAGGAGTCAAAGGAGAAGGAGCCAAAGGAGAAAGAATCCAAGAAAAATAAATCCACAGATAAAAGGCCCAAATGTCCTACCACTTGCCCAAAACCATAGAAGAGGGGTGCTCCTAGCACATTCTGGCCAACTCTAGAAACAGGAGAATTTGAGAAATGGAGATATGAGGTGAATCAAATGATCCCAAAGAAGACTCGTCTGGCGGGATTCTTGGCTATGTGGCTCAACGTTTATCTCTTTCCGGTCAGGGATTCGAAGGGAGGCATCCGGCTAGGGACCTTCTTCATTGAGGAAAGGTAAGCTAAGGGAAAAATGGTTGGTTTGGCTACCCCAAATTTAGAAAATATTCACAAGAGTTCACTTCATGTCTTCATGGGTAAATCTCCTTTAATAATAGTGGGACCATTCCATGTTTTATGGGGATGGATTTCCACTCACTTTAGGACTTACAATGGACAGAATGGATTACAAATTCTGGGAAGTTCTTTCAGGCCACCAGTGAAAGAATTCTATGAAGTTGCTTCATTAGATGTTAATGCCTATGATATGAATGTGAGGATGAGCATGATTAAGTAATTCAACTTCTTTCCCTATGGAAATCCACCAACCGGGCAGTTTGTTGATGATGGAACAACCTATTTGGATTTTAGGGCATACATTCTAGCTAGCAGGGATGGTGTGCTAGTTGCCAGGACTAATATAGAAATTATATGTGAGGCCTATGTTCCATATATATTTTCATGTCAATTCAAATGTCTACAACAGATTGTTTTATCTCCTCCAATACATGTCAGGTTAGAGAAACATTTGATGGTTGCTCGGCAACTATGGTTGCTGACGTCCAGGGAGATGACTGGTGAGGTATTTGATCTACCAGTTGAAAAAGAAGCACATAACTTGAATACATATTATGCTGAGCACTGGATAGAATCATACCCAAAAGGAGTATTAAATCACCCAGTTTATCAGGTGGGGAAAAGGAAGAGGACTATAGAGAATGAAACCCTTCCTCATGAAGGTGATGCTTCCCCACCTAAAGTTGATTTGCCAGAATCCTCCTCTAGGACTAATTCACTGGATTCCCATGATGGGGATGATGAGGCACAACAAGTGGAAAAGAGGCCTCGCGCTCGATAAAATCCTCCAGTCAGAATCAGGAGACCTACTCAATCAACTCCTGGTGAGTTACTTCATTGTGGTAATTTAATCACTACTACTTTATAAAGCAATAAGTCTTATTTTCATATTCTCTATCTACAGTTGTAGGAGCTGGGAAGAAATTGATGTCAAAGATTGTAGAACCTTCCTCGCAGCCTTCATATCTAAGACCAGAGGTTGTCCAGTTATGGCAGAGTTTGTACTGTGGTACTTAGATAGCCTGGATGGATTTATGTGAGGGCCTACAACTTCCTGGAATAAGGAATCTTCTGTCTTATACAGATATTAAATACGAGGATAACCCCAATGAAGTGCGGGCTTACATTAATGAGTAGGAAATTCTCATATATTCCACTAATGAGTCTGTTCCTATCACTAGGCGGGTGAAGCAAATGATTTATCGTGGCACCAATGAGGGGGCTGGAGGATCTGGAGATGAGGAGTGTCATGATTATGTGGCTTCTGAAGATGTAAGTTTTCTTCTTTATTTTCTTTGAAACATGATTCCAGTCAAAGCTTTATTACTTAAGTAAGTTATTTTCTTCATCTTGAAGCTTGAAAATAAAGGAACTGAGGTTCCTTCGCCACATTATAGCCCTGGTGGTACTGCCATTAGGGCTACTGCTGATTCTCCTCGCGAATTGGACGAGATATCTCTAGGACAATAGGCCATGAATGAGGTGTTGGACATAGATTTCCATTCTCCAATCCAAGTGACAATAAGGGAGACTACCGACACTCCCAAAAAACCAAAAGGACAAAGGTGAATAAGGAGGAAGTCCATCGCTAAATGATTTATTAGCAGTGGTAAGTTCTTCGGATAATCATGAGTCTTAAACCATGAAACGATTGCTCATTTTCCTTGGGATTGTAGGGGCTTATTCAATTTCCCCTTTGAGGGAAAGGAATGATCCACATTTGAGGTCTACGGAGGGTACTATGGAACAATCACAAGTCCAGGATGAATTGGATGCTCCTAGAGAAGAGCTAGCATCTATTCCATATATCCCTCTTGTTGCTATTGCAAGAAGAGAAGAACATGTTTCTGGTAAGTCAATAATGCTTCATAAAAATATTGAACGAAACATTGACTGACATCAATTCTGTGATACTTCAGGTTCAACTCTTGCATTAGAGATTCTGGCAGCTGTTGCAACTGATGCTGTGATTTTATCCGAAGATGCTATCTAAGGTCAGGGGCTGCAGGACGTAAGTCATCAAGAAGATGCGCCAAATGCTCCCACTAGTGAGGCTAACCAGGATTCTGAAATATCATTGGATGAAATGATGAATCATGGCATGTCTTTCAACGAATTTTATGATCATGCTAAGTTTTTATGTGATTTATAAGACCTTGGGAGTGAGTGTTATCCTTCGCCCAGTAAAGTTTCTTATAATTTACACTTCTAATCATGACTGAAAATAATATGAAGTTCCATCCATAGAAGCTACTGAACTGCCAATGCGTGAAGAGGGTGTGGACATTGATGTCAGCCCAACCATTGTAGAAACATTAGCTATAGTAGAGCTAAACCTAGTAAACCCTCCTAAGACCCATCTTGAATATCCTTTTGAAACTGGGAAAGATTGAGAGGAGTCTTCTCAGGTTTCTGATCCATCATTGGGTAAGGGATAACAATATTTGTGATTTATTTAATTTGCAATACAATCGATTCTTTTGTTATCCTTTGAATCTAACCAAAGATTTCAATTAATCATGCAGGACCATCAACTACAGTGGCTAGATCTGAAGGTGAGGCCTCAGCTTCTGCCCCAACGGGAATTGAAAGCAAAGAAGCACAGGTCCTGGGGGAAAGGGAAGAACATGTCACTTCCTTAAGTGCATTAATCCCAGATTACATGCCCATGTGATGATGATGTTGAATCAGACTCAGAGGTGCTTAAAGAGTTCAGCTTTTCATGACGCAAGGCATGAAACAACATATGGAAAATCATATCTGAGGTGCCTTTAGAAGAGCTATCATCGAAGATCCCTCAATTTTCATCTCAGTTTTTTATGCTAGGACTTGGCGGTTTTGGATATATATAAAGATCCATGCTACGGTGAAACAAGTCATCTTTAGGAGGGAGCAGGAGCAAAAGTGTCGCGAAGATCTGACCAGGGTGAAACTATCAGTTAACATCGGCGAATTTGAGGCTACGGTATCCCGAGCTGAGGCTGATTATGCTTCCAAGATGAAGGAGCTGAAGTATAAAATCAAAGAAAAAGACGTCCCATAGGTGAAGCTCCAGCAAAAGTTAGATGCTGTTACTGGGAAACTTGATCAGCTCAATAATTCATTGAAGGGAGCTCAAACGAATGGTATGAAATCCATTGCAGATGCCAAGAAGGAACTTCATCAAGCTGAGAAGAGTGAAGCTGGTCGAGTGCAGGAGCTTCAAGTAGCTGCTAATGAAGCTCGGGATGTTGTACATCAGGTGAAGACTTATGTTGACTGTCTTTGGTAATCTTCTGAAAAAGAGAAGAGGCTCCAATCTGTGGATGTCCCTCTAATTCTTGTGCATCAATGAAGAGTAATATTATCTTCAATCATTTATGTGTGTATTCTTTCACTACCTATTTTAAATTTTACCTAATCCAATGGGCCTAGTAATCATAGTTTTATTTTTACTAGGATTAATGTAAATAATCCTACAAACTTTGAACCTTTTAATTTCTCAATATTACCTAAATAATACAAAATGTATGTTTAGTGAGCTGTAACATGACTTTTATTCAGAGTTACATTGTCTTTTGTGGGCAGTTTAATGTCATGCACGTCAGACATAAAGAGGCTAATGTTTAAGGTTGAAATAGATTTAACCGAAAATGGATAAAAATTGACTCAATTCCTTGACAGTTTTTTTGAGAACATATTAGCATACTCAAGTATGAAGGAAAATATGTAAACTATGGATTAATAATATATGAATCCGAGGAATGATATGAAAAAGAGCTAAAAGGAATCAACAGAAGTAGTTTCCAAGAATGAAGTTACTATTATTTAACAAACCCGTTATGGGGTTGAATTATGTAGGGCCACCTAAGGGCATTGGCGGCATAGTCAAATAAATAAAATCTTTTTGCTAACAAGTCTGTTATGTAGACTGTTTATGCAAGGCCGAATAAGGGCATGTGCTGCATAGTCAGGAAAAATAACTCTCGGAATTTTACTTTCCTAATGCTAAAAATCCATTGAAAGTTTATGGAGATTCAAATTTTCCAAAGTATAGAGTTTGTTGTATGGAATGAGGTACTTAAATATGGAGAAGATATTTCCAAACAAGATTATCGAAGAACTGGATGGATATCACTTCTACGAAGGTCTGACCCAAACATAGGGAAGGAGAATATAAACCACAGACTGTAATACTTTCAGATCATTAAAAAAGGATAAGGGACAAATATGATAAGGATGGATATTTTTGCGGATCCCTACATACTATCATTTAATACCAATAACGACAAAAGAGGATTTCTTCCCAAGAATGAAGTTACCATTATTTAACAAACATGTTAGGGGGTTGAATTATGCAGGTCCCCCTAAGGGCATTGGATGCATAGTCAAATAATAGTATCTTTTGGCTGACAAGTCTGTTATGTAGACTGTTTATGCATGGCCGCCTAAGGGCACGTGCTACATAGTCGGGTAAAACAACTCTCAGAAATTTGACATTTTTGTGATTAAAATTCAAGAAAAGGGCTATGACGATCTGAAAATATTTATGGTTAGGATTATGACACATAAATATGGGTATTGTCCAATGTATACAAAGATACACAGATCAGTCCTAACCATAATCATGTTGTGGCTGGGTTCTGAATGGAAACGTTGGACTTCACTACGATCCCATAAGGATTGGAATCAAGCCATATGTTGTTATCGAACTATAGTTTAACGTCATGTGGGACAAAAGGATTAGAGATCTTAATTTAGGGTCATAGAGCTTGGACCATTGTAAGAAATATACAGTGTGTGTTTTCATGGGGACTTTTCAGCCAATGGACTGGAAGTCGAATTTGGGGTTAGGCCCAAAAGACATGGGGCTAGATTCAAGGGACACTGGAATGTTCCTACGTATCCCATAAGGATGGTAATCAATCCCACGTAGTTCTATAAATACCCTCTATACAAATTTGGTTCGTACAAGTGAAGGGTGAAAGGGTACCTTAGTACAATGATGTTTTAACCCAAGATAAAAGGTTTGGGCATTGCCATGTATGCACGTAGTCTTTGAAATGAAACTTGATTGAAAAATCAATGTAAATAATGGTTCCCTCTCAGGTGAGGGTATCAAAGAATATTGTAGTTTATTTTCATACTGGAAAAATTTGTTGTATAGTTTAAAGTCGTATAACAAGGATGAAAGTGAACCAATGTAATGATATTGATTCTAGGGGCAGTTTCACGAATCAACATTGTATGAGATGGAGTTGAACTGATGTGAGGAGATTGGTTCTTGGATTGAACCTTGGGAGGTTGCCTACGTACCCAGCCTGGAAGACAAGGATCAAAGTCCGCGTAATTCAATTAAAGAATGAATTAATGATCAAGTTGTTCTTGGGGACAACTACCTGAAAAATGATGTTGTTGGGACTTACACATGGTTAGTAGCCGAGAGAGAGTGTTACGGTTGAGGTTTTCTCTAATCTCACGTGAGTCATACTCAGTGTGAGAAACAAGTGGTAACAACAACCTTAACTATGCAAAGTTTAATGTCATGTAGGAAAAAAATGGTACTATGTAGTTTAAAGTCTTACAGTTAGGACTATTGGTGTTACACAGTTTAGTGTCATGTAGCAGGGACAAAGTACAGTTTAATTTCATGTAGGTCGTATCAAGGACTTTCTATATAGTTTAGCATCATGTAGTTAGGACGATGGGGAAAATACAGTTTAATGTCATATTGGACATAAGGGACTATTGTATAGTTTAACATCATATAGAAAGGATGATGAAGGGGGACACAATTTAACGTCATGTTGGACGTATTAGGGAACTTTTTCACTGTTTAGCGTCATGTTGGACAAATGTATAGATAGTTTAAGGTCATATGCATGGACCATCGATGATGTAGTTTAACGCCATGCTGGACGTAAGGGACATTTTCATATTTTAATGTCATGTTGGATGAAAAAGGGACGATACAATTTAGCATCATGTTGGACGAAAGAGCGAATAGTTTAATGTCATATGCATGGACCGTGGATGGTGCAGTTTAATGTCATGTTGGACGTAAGAGACTTCAAAATAGTTTAGGGTCACATGCATGGACCGTTGATGATGTATTTTAACGTCTTTCTGGATGGTGATTCAGTTTAAGGTCATACTGGACCATTCGGATGATATATTTTGTGTTTATACAAAATACTTCTTTAAAAATATGGCATTGGTTGGAGTAGTGATGAGTTCTCCATCCATCGAGATTAATGAATAAGCTCCACTGGAGTAGACCCTATGTATTGAGTAAGGTCCTTCCCATTTTGGCTCAAGTTTGGGAGGATTCTTTTCTGGTATCATTGGAGTTCTGAGAACTAATACCAATTCTCCATGAGTGAATGAACGGAGATGAACTTTTTTGTTAAAAGCTCGTGCTATTCGATTCTGATAGACTTCCTAGTGTTGCAAAATTCAAAATATTTTCTCATCTCACCATTCCAATTCATTCAATCGCTTTTGAGATTGTTCATCTATAGATGATTGATCACAAATGGATACTCTGAGTGAGGGTAGTTGAACTTCAATTGGCAAGACTGCTTCCATTCAATATACCAATGAATATGGAGTTGACCGCGTTGTAGTGCGGGTGGTAGTCTGATAAGCACATAAAGCATGAAAGAGTTTATCAGTCTATGACTTCTTATCTTTATCCACCATCTTTTGTAGTATATTTGAAAGAGTATTGTTGAAGGATTATATCTGTCCATTGGCCGCTGCAAGATACCGAGATGAATTGTTGGATTTGATGTTGTATTCTTGATACAACTTCTTCACCTCAGATGAACAGAAGTTGGTTCCATTTTCCGTCAATATGGTATGAGGGATACCAAATCTGGTAATGATGTTCGACTTGATGAAGCTTACAACGCATTTAGAACTGACATCCTTGAGAGGTATTGCCTCTACCCATTTGTAAAATAAGTCAGTAATAGTAAGAATTTACATAAACTGCTTGGCCGTAGCCGAAGGGTAAAGGTCCACCTCATCCATTCCCCATGTGGAAAATGGCCATGAGTATTTATCTATATGAAGCAACTCTGGAGGTTGATGAATGAAGTTGGCATGTACATGTCATGAATGACACTTCTTTGTGAAATAAACACAATCTTGTATCATTGAAGGACAAAAGAATCCAAGCCTTCGAATCTAATCAGACAGTCTATGTCCATACTGGTGGGCACCATAGACTCCTGAATGCACTTCTTTCATGACAGCCATTGTCTCTTCACCATCAATTCATCTGAAGAGAATTACATCAAAACCACATTTGTGGAGAATTTTCTATAGGTGATATGGACTATCATAAAGAGTAAAATTGACCACACGTCACCAGATTTGTTCTTTCTCAGCTCTCTCAGGTGGAAGTGTTCCATTTTGAAGGTATTCCCTAATAGGTGACATCCATCCTATAGTATGGACATACAGTTCAAGAATGGGACTAATTTCATTAATTTCCTCTGTTCTGATTCGAACATAAGGTGAAATTGCACGACATTGGGCAATACTGATGGTTTTCTCGTCCCGATTTGGATCTACCAGAGCTGTGGCTATATTAGCCAGTGCATCAGCGTGAGCATTTTGTGATCTTGGGACATAAGAGAATGTCGGGTTTTAAGGGAATTCTGCCATTAACTCTCTGACGTAATCATTAAAAGGGATTAGTTCTTCTTTTATGATAGCATAATACCCATTGACTTGTTTGATTACCAGGTCTGAATCACCTTTCACCATTAAGTGATGCACTTGTGCTTGAAGCGCTAATTCCAAGCCTACGATGAGAGCTTGGTATTCTGCTTCATTATTGGTACCACCTTTCCACAATAATAAAGAATAAGCTAACACTGCCTTTTCTGTAGAAATGAGCACAATTACTAATCCAACTTTGTTGAATTTAGGATTTTCCATTTTCCTCCCTGTTGGACTTCTGGAAGCACCATCCAAATACATTTCTCACGCCTGAGGACTTTCTTGAATAGAGAAGACTTTCTCATCAGGGAGTTCAATATCTGAAGATGTGTCTTCCACTGAAGGGTGTTCAGTGAAGAAATCATCCAAAGATTGACCCTTTATCACCTTTTGAGACACATACTGAATGTCGAATTACTACAAAATAACTTCCCACCTTACCAGACGTCTTGTAAGCATTGGACGACTAAGGATTAATTTTAGCGGGTTATTGCGAGATACCAATTAGACCTCGTGATGTTGCAGGTAGTGTCTCAACTTCTGAACTGCAAAGATTAATCCCAGTCATCACTTCTCAATACTTGAATAACAGGTTTCTGCTTTAATCAAAGTTCAGCTAAGATAGTAGAGGCTGTTTTAATTCCCAGTATCATTCTTTTGAGAAAAAAAGGCACCCAATGATCACTCTAGAGCTGCCACGTAGAGGATAAGTGGTCTTCCTTCAACAGGTGGCATGAGTACCGTTGAACTAAAGAGGTATTTCTTGAGAATATCGAATACTTCTTGACATTCTTCATTCCACTGGTATGTGACTCCCTTCTTCATCAATATGGTGAAGGGTAAACTTTTTCCTGCCAAATTGGCGATGAAACGCCGAATATAGGCTAAGTATCCTTAAAGTCCTCTTAATTCTTTCCAATTTTGAGGAGGTGGCATACCAAGGATTGACTTGGTCTTCTCATGATCGACTTCAATACCACGATGGCGTACAACAAAGCCGAGAAATTTTCCTGAGGTTACCCCAATAGCACATTTTAAGGGGTTCATCTTCAAATTATGTTGTCGAAGCATGAGGAATATGAATTCCAAATCAGCCAAGTGATTAGAATGTTTTTTGGATTTAATCGCCAAATCGTTTACATAACATTCAACAAACTTCCCTAAGAAGGGTTTGAAGATACGATTCCTGGCACGCTGATATGTTGCACCTACATTCTTTAAGCCAAAGGGAATTACCTGGTAGCAAAACACACCCTGAGGGGCTCTAAAGGCTCTGTATTCTTCATCTTCTGGGGCCATTTGGATCTGATTATATCCATAATATCCATCCATGAAGGATAGTGCTTCATAGCCAGCTGTTTCATCAATCAAAAGTTCTGTAATCGGAACTAGGAAATCATCTTTAGGACAATGTTGATTAAGATCTCTGAAATCGATGAAAACTCTAATTTGTCTATTCTACTTATATACAAGGACAGTATTAGCCAAACACTTGGGATACTGAACTTCTCTGACGAAGTTAACTCTGATAAGCTTATCCACTTCAGCTTCAATTTTGGAAGCGTATGTTGGGTGAGTTCTTCTCGCGGCTTGCTTAAATCCTCAATGTTCATCTGGTAAACCCAAATGATGAGTAGAAACATCAAGATCAAGCCCAGGCATCTATGTATAGTTCCAAGAAAATATGTCATGATTTTTCTTTAAAAAAGAAATATACATCTCTTGTTCTTTAAGAGTCATGGCCGCACTGATTAAAGTGGGGCATGGATCTTCTTTTTTACCATGATTTATTTCTCTGAGTTCATCCACAGTGGTAGAGATACCCTCTTCAAATGCTGGAGGAGCATCTCTGAGATCATCCTCTTCTTCTTCATCATGTGTTATTTCTTCTGTTTCTACTTGCATAGTAGATGATGAAGTAGAATTTTCATGATCAGAAGAGATGTCAAAATTTTCACATCTTGAAGAAGAAGCTTCCATTCCTGACCCAATTGATGATGAAGGGTCTTCTTTGGTTAATAAAGAGTAGATGATGGATTGAGAATCGACATAATTTTTCACCTCCGATGTTGCTATAACTTTGTATGGCCTAATTTGCGAAGTATATACTTGTTATATTTCAGGAGATGAAATGAAGACATCACCATTTCTTCTTTCATCACTGCTTAGTGGGTTACCAATTTCTCCAATGTTGTCTGGCTCGATTACTGTAATTGAAATTATGGATCTTTCTATAAGAGTATTTCAATTTGGCTCTATCTTGTCAATTTTACTGATAGGCAACACATAATCTGTACTCACATGTGTAAATGGATTTACTATAATCTTCTCCAAACCATTTGGAGCATTAACTTTGGTAATATCTTTTGTTGTGGATTTCTCCCTTCCCTTCATGTGATATAATTCTACTTCAATGTATTGAGACTCACATGTCTTGAACGAGTCCTTATCACCATACAATGTCCCAACTTCACCATTGAAACAATATTTGAGACATTGATGGTATGATGAAGGGATAGTCACATGTTGATGTAGCCAGGGTCTTCCAAGCAAGATGTTTAAAGCTGAGTCTTGATCAACAACCATGAAATCTGAATTGGATACAAGATCTCCAAACTGAGTTCTAAGTGTAACTTCGCCCAGTGGTTCTCATTCATTTTTATCATATCCCTGTAAAATCATGGTAGAAGGAGATAAATCAGATTCAATGAGGCCCAATCGACGAAGTGTACGAATGGGCGTGATGTTAACTCCTGAACCATTGTCAATGAAAGCTCTTCGGACGTATACCCCAATGAACATTCCAGATAAGTAAAATGGTCTAATATGCCCATGCACAATATCATCTTCATCTTCATCAGTAAAAGATATTATTGCATGGCATTCTTCAGGATTATTCTCCATGTGATAGACTTCAGCTGCAGCAATTTTAGTTTCAAACTCTTGAGGACTTGACAAAGCCTCGATGAGTGCTTCCCGAAGATCTTTTGACAAACTCAAAGCATCCAAAATTGATAACTTGGACGGTACTTAGGCCAATTGTTTCAATACATCATACTTTTGATCCAGAGGTCTGCGTTTCCCAACAGGAATATGTGGTTTTGTAGGTACCTTGGAAGCAGATGCTTTGGAATTTGATGCATCTTGTATTGGGATAGGAGTTGGTAAGATTCCTTGTTTTGGAAGATTAAACTGATTAGATTCATTTACTTGCTGAGAGGAAGAAG
This sequence comes from Viscum album, assembly GCA_963277665.1. NCBI lineage: Eukaryota > Viridiplantae > Streptophyta > Magnoliopsida > Santalales > Viscaceae > Viscum > Viscum album. Next base: position 405,762,854 of record OY728142.1, read on the forward strand.
ATAGAACCTTCAACCGGTATTCTAAAATAACTGTGACAGGACTGAATTTGCTATTAGTAGAAGAACTTGCTTGTTCTAGTTGTGCTCGCTGAAGGGATCTCCCACGAGTTTCTGCTGCGTACATAGTTCTAGCAAGGGTAGAATTGGAATAGTGGCTTCTAAAAGATCCCGGTCATCCCATGTATCCTTAGACTCTGGAACTTCCTCTGATTCCCCTGTTTGATACAAGGAATTCAGGCTCATCGAAATCGAAACTGCATCTGGCATATGGATCTGTTAATTGAATCACATTAACAGAACCGAAGATGAACTCTTCGTTTGATGAATACTCCGCCTGATTAGCCTGTTTTGGTTGTGCCATTTGGTGGGGCAGTGCCCGTGGATTTGAAGTAGATGGCATGTAGTTTTCTAGAGTCAAAGAAAACTTAGGCTTTGACACATACTCATCTTCTTCTGATTCTTTTTATTTCTTTTAATCATGCTGTTTCTTTGAGGATTTTCCCTCTGATGAAGAGGGTTTTGCCTCCATATTCATAGCAGAAGACACAAATCGGTTTCTTTAATTATGTTCGTAAAATAGCATGAGTTCGGTTGATTGTTCTTCTGACCATCCAATCATCATACTTCTGTGCATTTTTGCCTTTGACTTCTTTCCATTCGCCTTCCTCCTCTGGAACTGTAGTAGTAACACATGCTACCTGAGCTGAAGAACCTTTCATTTTAACTTGTCCCGAGTCAACCATCTTTTGTAGGAGGTCTTTGAAGACAAAACACTCTTGGATAGGGTTCCCTAACATTTGATGGAAAGGGAAATAATTGGAACGGTCTTCATCTCCTTCCTTGTTTGGACCCTTTGGCCTTGGAAATTGATCTAGATTATTTTTTCGATACGAAATGAAGTATCCAGGAACTTGTTCATTTCGAAAAGAGTATGTTTTGCTCTTCATATCCTCAAATTGTTTTCATCTATGATCTCTTTGATCATCTGGAAGAAACAGACTTTGTTGTTGGCGCTCAAGAGGTGGATCCTTTCGAGAAGATGATGGTTTTGAAGTAAAAACAGATACAAGTGCTTGTTTAAGCATAACTATTGCAGTTTATGCTTTACCCATTCCCCTTCTTGGAGGTGATGGAATTACACGAGATTTAGACTTAGCGTGTATAAGGGAATCTTCAATCTACTGAGTGATTGAAGTAAGGTCATGAAACTCTCCTGTATATTTCACAGGGATCAATGGCATGCATAATTCATCATGCAAATTTGCCACACAGATTGGAAACAATTCCTCTTGAGGGAGTGCTAAACTAAGGGAATATGTTAATCCCTTCCAGCGAGCAATGAAATCTGAGACCCTTTCATTCTCTTTTTGCTTACAAATTGTAAGATTGAAAACTGTTGTCTTTGGAAAAGTTGAGTTGAATTGAAGAAGGAATTTTTGGCGAAGATCCTCCCATCTGGTAATGGATAGGGATTACAAGCTTGTACACCAGACAAAGGATGGTCTTTGTAAGGTCCGTTCAATGCATCTTAGTTTTACTGCTTCTTGCTGCTCTGGAGTTCCAATAATATGATCACAACAAGACACGTAATGCATCAAATGTTGTTCAGGGTCTCCTGATCCATTGAAAAAAAGGAATACAGGGTTTCCAAAACTAAGTGGAGCAGTGATTGAATCTACCCATTAAGGGTAAACATTCTTTTCTGGTTGAACCTATGCACGTTTCCCTTCCATAGTTTCTAACCGAGCTGTTAATGACTCGATGGTAGTTATTAAATTATGAGAAACATCTGGTTGAACTTGTACTTGGGTAGGTGCAATGACTGGAGCTTGGACAGATGTGGTGGTTGGTGCTTCAACTGATGGTAGAACTGCCAACTATTATTGCACATGACTAGTAGGATTAGACCTATGAGGGTGTACTGATAGAGGAGGATATTCTTGACCCATCTCAGTAGCTGCAACAAATTCCCTTGGCTGACTGACTCCAACATGCTTAAGAAGAATACTACCATGAAGTAGTTCTACATTCAACCTCTTTAATTCCTTCATTTCTTCCTCCTGTTGTGCAAACCATTGCTCTAGTGAGAGCGATTGGCCTTCTCCAGAGGAAGGATATATAACCTGATTCTTTCCCCTCTCTTTGTTGGATCCTTTTCGGAGAGGGGGAAGTGGGTTACATAAAGGATTACCTAGGTTTTGATAAACCCTTTGATTTTGTGTATGCACACGTTCTTCAGTTGTGTCAGTGCGTACATCTTATTGAGCAGGAACCTCTTCATCTGAGTCCCCTGAGTGAGCCTCATCTGGTTAATCAGCAACAACGGAATTGATGACATTGATTGATGCATAATGCATCGCATCCCTTCAATCATCATTTCTATAATATTGTCTTCTTCCATGTCTTTGATGAGACATTGCCTTTTTTTATTCGATCCATCAGGAACTTCATGACGAACCGTAATTTGGAGGTAATCTCCTTTTAATTTGGATCTTCGTTCCTCTTGAGTCTTCTTCCCCAATCGAGAAAAGACAGACTTTTTCTGAAGAGGGGATTAATGATTTGAAAAAGTCCCTAGTCCAGTGGACTGGGGTTGTTCTTGCTGTTCCCGCTCAACTCCTTGAATCCTATTTGATGATTCTGAGGGTTGGTTTAAAAGAGTCCCTAATCTAGAAAGCTGGGGTGGCTCTTGACATGCTATGTCTGAGACTTTCTTAAAATCTCTCCTGATATTGTGAACATTAGTCCAGAAATTAGCTGGATGCATTAACCTGTATCCACTTTTATCACCTGGTTCAAAAGACCGTTGGATAATTTCCAAGACTTATATCACATGATGATATTCTTAATCCATACGAGAGGCCTGTTCAATATTCTCGTTTTATTGATGCATAAGTAATTCAACAACTTGTTCTCTGTATGCTTGATTTTGAGAGGAACTAGTTGAATCCTGTTCTTGGGAAAGATTTTGATTACAAACAATGCCCATTGACTGTGGCCGGCCATGGGCATAACATTGCATGAGACCATTTTCGGCGGGCTTTGCTGACTGGAGAGAACAGTGAAATTTAGTTCTCCATGAACACCCCATCCTCTAACATGAATACCAGATGGGGGATTGGAAATTAACTGACACAATAATCTTAGTGTGCCAAGGCATGAACGTTGAAGGGATCTCTACTGCTTTTCAGCCTTCAGATATCGAGGGACTGATAGAGATGCCAAATCAATCTGATGTTTTAACCCCTCTATTATCTTATGATGATTTTCATATTCATCATAAGATAATACTTTCTTCTTCAACTGACAAATATTTTTCCATATGTTGAGACAAATATCAAGAATTCCATCTTCCGTCAACATATTTGGAACGTCATACTGAGAGTCAGCCAGAGGCCAAAACATGACTGGTACTTCACCTTTTTTCAGTTGTTTTCTCATGTTCAGCATTTCCTCTTTATCATTCAATGAAGAATCTTCTACCTGATTTAACGACAGCTAGTTCTTCCTTGTTACTTCATCGGATTCAACAATATTGGTAGAGAAATCACTGATTAAACTAATAGATTCATGACATAGGGGTGGTTCGGAGAATGACCTACACCCTGGGCTATATTCTGGTTGAGAAAGAATTTCACCTGCTAGCGATAAAGAATCATACATTACTGGTTTCGCATTTTCAAGTGCCTCAAGATAAGAGGGATTTCTCGGTACTACATTGTCCACTAGAGAATTTTTTAGGCAATGTGGATCACTACTACGGAGAGGAATTTCTCAGCGAAATTCATCATCATGGGGAGGACCACCATAATGGGTTACAACAAAAGATGAGATCTCTGGAACCTTCTTATTCTGACCACACAGAGGGTTCCTGTGGCTCTCATCTGAAGATGAAACTCCGAGATCGACCGAATTGTCATGAAGCAAGACTTCATGAGGAAGTGTCTATTTAAGACCTTCGGAATTAATGTTCCCACTATTAGGAAATGAGGGGGTAAAATCATGAATTCCAATAGATAAATGTCTGAGGGCTTCAAGAACTCCAGCATCGAGAAAATACTTATTACATATTGGCTCTTCTTCTCTTGACTGTGCTGGGGAGGTCTTCTTCTTAGACGCCTTCTTACTCACCTTGGAAACAACCTGTTGACAAAAGTGGCTGCTCTGAGCAGGTGTATGTGCTTATTCATGAAAGATTTCCATGTTAGGCTGACGATCTCCACTCAAACCAGGTGTATGTGCCTGACTTGGTTGTCTGTATGATATGGGGGACTATACCCCACAACCCTCTTGGATTGGAACAGATGTGTGTGTCTCTTCCAGAGTGAACTGTTTATGTGTTACTCCACTGGTAGGGATAGATTTATGTGTATTTCCCTGAGATGCTGCTGAAGCTGTTATAATATCCTGGAAAGTGTCCAGAATATGAGCAGTGATTTAATTCTGTTCTTTCACCATTGATAAAATATTCTTGGTGACTTCAACTGCCGGACTGGGGATATACCTCTATTCCATGCTTGGAGTAGGTGTATGTGCATTCTCCTATCCTCCTTTTCTTGTCAGTGAATCCTAACAGTTCTCAAGTGTGGGGACAGGGAGTTGAGTCTGCCTCCTATTTGTTGCCGGAGCTTTCTGACCGACTTCTCTGTGTGCTACCAAGCGAGACTGTTGGAAGGCTTGATTAGTATGAGAAGGTGTATGTGCCTGTTGATTGCACTTCACCGAACATGGTTGATGAGCTCCATAATATTTAGTCGGATGAGCCCACTGACTAGCTGATGATGTATAAATAAGTGTATGTTCCTGCCTATAGTACTCTACTAGAATTTCCTAGTGGGATTGGTGTGATGCTACCAGACGAGTTTGCGGGATAGTGGAATTAAAATGGGAAGGAGTGTGTGCCCGCTCGTTGTTTGTCACCATGTTCGGATGGTGGACTTCTCTGGAGATGGCAGAGATGAGAACCCGCTCACTGTTAACCAGATTTCACCTCTGGCGATTCTTCTTGCCTGCTCGGGTTCATGGAACCTGAGCCGAACGCCTGGAGTTGGTATCCTCATCATGTTGAGGGCATAGTGTCGCACGAGTCTAGCGGTGATTGTTGATAGGATCCCTCAGTAAGGACTCCTTCTTATTTGAATTAAGGCACTGAGGGACCTGCTCATTCACCTCCCCAGAATATGGGAGTGAATGGTGATTGCATTCTGGGGATAACGACCTGAAACGGTTGGAGATGGTGGTTAGCACTGCCTGCTTCTTGATCACTGATCATCATTGTCTGGATGACCAGGGTGAATTATCCACTTGGAGGGCTTGTTGGGAAGCCTCCAGAGTTGTAATAGTACCGTTTTGACGGTACTTCTTAACCAGCGCATTTGATACCCAGCATTGAAGACGCTGAGTAGGTGATGTCATCCTTAAAGCGGATGATGATCCAGAAGGACTAGCAGCAGTAGCATTTGCAGTAGGGGTTTTCACAGCAGATGTATTCACAAATGTAAACTTAAGAGAATCCATTCTGGAAATGCTGAAGATCATGGAAAAGAGTTCCTATTTGATATAACAGACGTAATCAAGATAAATTCATCCACTACATATTTTGGATGAGCACATATGTCAATGATTGCTTTTGTTGGCCCTCTCATTGAGTTTTAAATAGGGGCCTAACAAATAGGTAAAACATCATTTTAACTTGGTTAAGTATTCACGTCGGGTTCACCATTTTTTTCCCTCAGAATTTGGGGATGACCTCCTTGATTGAAGGTTCAAACATTCCAATCGGCTTCTGACGGCTTTGTTCGTAGAACCAGAAACATCCAATGATTCCACATCCATTTGGACCTACTTTCTAAAGGCATGCGCTCATTAGTTTGTTGACTGATGAGGCTTAGGAATTTTCATTGGTCGAGAGGATGGGAGGTCGGACTCATCACACCTTTTTGAGGGGAATTATTATCTACTTAGAGACTCTCTTTATAGATTTAAGTTATGTTCGTGAATCCTTATTACATTACCAAGTATAATGTGAGATTTTCCTTTAGATCGGACAATCAATGATTAAATATGTAAAAAAAATTAGGGAATCTTTTATATGTATTCGAGGTTCTTCATCAATAGAGAATCATCTGTATTTATTAGAGATTCATGGTCAAAGGTATCCTTCGACACATTTATATAGAATTCTCTTGGTCATTATGATGACCATGCTGGTTTTAAAGCTACTCAGTGGGGCACTTGATGATTATTGTCATTCAGAAGGACATGGATTATTTCAGAGTTGGGATCGAACCCGCAGATGGGCTACCTATGTATCCTTTGTTTATAAAAGGAATCAGAACCCACGTAGTTCATGTAAGGGTGTATGATGTTTATGATTGATGGCTCAAAGAAGGATTTCATAATTACTTTTACACTCTAAGCTCACGTGAGTCATGCTCGGTGTGAGAAACAATAGGTATTGGTAAAAATCAGATAATTGGGAAATGAAATATGCAATCATAAGAAATAATGTGGGACTTATGTATGTATGAATGCCCAGATAAATGAAGATTATGATTTACTTCAGGGAATAAATCTAAGAACAGGGTCCATAAAGGTATATGTGCTTCATGTAGATTTGAATACTCTAACTTGGGGATTACTCCTGAAAAGGAGGCCCAAATTAGAAGTGAACTTATGATTTGGTTTTAATTTTTAGAAGGAATCCCAAATCAAAGGTAAATTAGGTTTGGTTAGGAGAAATTAAGACTGGGGCTTTCTCATGAAAAGGAGGCCCAGGTTAAGAGACCTGAAAAAAAATTAAGGGAATTGGGGCTTACTCCTGAAGAGGATTCCTAGGATAATGATTATGACTGGGGCTTACTCTTGAAAGGAGGCCCAGGATAAGAGATTTGAAATATTAATGGACTTAGGGCTTACTCGTGAAGAGGATTCCCATATTTGAGACTGGGGATTATTCCTAAAAAGGAGGCCCAGGTTAATGATTATGACTGGGGAATATTCTTAAAAAGGAGGCCCAGGTTAATGAGTTCTCTCATCTTTAAAGTATGAGGTTGAATGAATGAAATCTAAATATTTAGTGACATAAAGATGTGTAAATCACTATGTTTTGAGAGATATTCCACAGAATTTCTTTCAGATAAAAAAGTCAAATCATGAAATCATGCCACAAATGGCTTTGAAGAGTGTCTTGAAGACTGAATCTTGAATAGGAGAGGTGGAATGGCATAATAGGGGTGAAATGGGCCAGAAGGGCACCCAAAAAGTCAGGGGCACGCAATTCCTGGCAGGCGTGCAGGTACTTCGTGGGCACGCATGTCCTGGTCGCATAGGTGTACCTACGCGACACATGGGTACTTGCGCGTTTGTAAACTAGCATGGTAATACTTGGGCGATCCTTGGTTAAATCCTTTAGAATCATCTTGAGGTTCTTCCAGAATAGTGGCGTGCAAGTTCTATTGAAAGATTTAGGCGGCGCACAAGTGTGGCCATTTCCCTTAAGGGCTGGCCACTCAGGCGCGCAAGTGTTGATGAGTTTCAACACTTAGGCCTTCCTCTCCCTCTTTAGATCATCTGTTCTAGGTACGAAATTACCTTATAAGTGTTTCGGAATCTTTGAGAAGTGACTAGGGTGACGGGAGCTCAAATCTGAGTTTCTGGAGAAATTCCTCCCGAAATGGGGGACCCACAGGGTCTATTTATAGGCTAGAGAAGACCCTGGGCAGTTATCCTTTTGGGCTTGCGAGTCACTTGTGTGACCATTAGGTGTCGCGCAAGTGGACTTGCGTGACAGTGATGGAACTTTAGCGGCACATGTTCTTTTGAAACCCTGTTCATGCCTTTGTCGATTTTTGATGTTCTCTTCAAAGGATGAATCTATTTGAGCTAAGTCATTTCCCTTTACATTCTTTTAGACAATGTGATGAAAAAGGAGAGTCAACAACATCAAATCATAGACCACAATATATATATATATATATATTATTATTGGGGAATTTATTCTCCTGGGGTTATAACTGACAAGACCCACAAGCAACCACCCACTCTCCTTACATCATGATATCCCTAAAAAACTCAGGAACTGTTGAATTAATGTGTATATCTAATACCTATTTTAGGACGAATAATAATTGAAGCGAACATAAAACTCCTCTTTAACTCCTAGAAATACTCCTATCAATGGTCCATCCATATAAACTTCATTCCATTCTTGGTAAACCCTATCATTTGATCATTAATGTGTGAAGAGTATAGGACGAATTATCTATAGTACTCTACCAACTGAAGTAAAATCTATACCCAAAACACCATTATATGATATACCCATAACATAACAACACCCATTTTCTTGGGATAAATATATATTTCCAACCTCAAAAATAATTTTCTCAAGTAAAAGTGAATATTTGATCTAAAAGTGACACTTCAACAACATAGAATAAAGATGATGTTCTCAGATTGTACGAAATTATTTCTCTATATTCATAGAATGTTACTCTTTGGCCAACTATTACACCAAAATATCCAAAAAAACACAATGAAGGATTCCGGGTATGGGTGAAAAACTCGGTTCTTGAGAGCTATGAACAATGTTGTAGAATTTTTCCAACCAAATTGAAATGCGTATACAGATATAACCAATACCAATTCTTTAAATCCATTTTTGGAATATTATCATCCCTAAACCATAAAATGATGGTGGATTTATCATATAATAATTTTAGAGGAGTTTATATCTCTACACAATTGATCAAAAAAATCATCAATTCTTGGTAGTGAGTAACCATTTTTCAATATAACTTTATTTTATATATGGTAAACTATACATAATAAAATTGTTATATATTCATTTTTAGTAAATAAATATAGATCACCCCAAGGATTAGTGCTTAGTTAAATAGATCCCTTCACCTCTTGGTCATCGTGTACACCTTGATCTATCATAACACAGCATGTGTCATACAATATAGGGGTATTAATATAGTTTGTGCACCCAACATAAGTTCAATATGAAACAACAACAACCTTTTAGGAGGGATTCTAGAAAATTTTTCTAGAAAATACATTGAAGTAAAAAATAAACTATAGAAGGAAAATGGTTGGAACCATCCCCTGGTCTGTGGTGAGAATAATACCTTCCACGTATGTTTTAATAGCTCAAATTTCACTAAGGTCTAATCTTGATATACCTGCATCTAGTTTCCATTCCTCATTAGGAACATAATTTTATCCCTTTGGAAAAGTAAAGTACCCCAAAATCTAATAAAAATGATGCAATGTAAGAATTATACCAATCAATCAGTGAAAAAATGGAATTAAATTATTGATCTCTAAAATTAGAATGTCCTAATGATATACGTAGTCTGAAACCACTATAGGACACTTTAGAAACCTATTAATATGATCCAACATCTTCCTGATAGGTGTATCAGGAGCTAAAAAACCATAATATAACTTCAATGGTGACACTAAACAATCGAAAAAATGGGTATAAATAAATTAATGAGATGTAAAATTATAAAAAAATGTTCTAGATATCATTAATATGATAAAAAATGTACATTTGACCATTGAATGTCTATATCCACAATCTACAAGAACTAAATCCAACACATAAACCATATAAGACTCACATTCATGGACCTTCCCCAATGACCCCTAACTCATCTATGGAACTGAACCCTAAATCATCTATTTTTTCAACTATAGAGATGCTCAACCATCTATGTGAAAAAAACATCCCAAAAAAGCCATTTTTTCTAATTGGGGACCACCTACCCAATAACTCAAGTCATTATTCTATCATATAAAACATTTCACACCTGACTAGGAAAGACTCAAAAAAATGTTGAAGATATTTTCTATCATTTTTAAATAATGGAACTCCTTTAATAGACTGGTAAAAGACCCATTTTAATGTACAAAATGTCCATACTGAAAGAACAATGGAAGATTTCTTAATGGAGCTTGAATATATCAATCCCAATGTTATCCAAACTACCTATCATTACCCAAGTGCATCTCAAAATATCACATCCTCCCACCACTAGAATAAGAAACAATGATACTATTTATAAGGTTTACCATGAAGGGGGGACCCTTAAAAAATTTTCATCTAATAATCCCTTCATAAAAGTGAGAGCCTTAAGAAATATATTAGAGTACGAGGTTAGTTGAAATTTTTGGACCTAAAACCTCACCTCATGGTGATGTTTGATATAAAAAATTCATACCTTTTATGCCTCACTTCTATCCAATTATAGAACAACTCTCCAAAATAGGTTGTGTAGTCAACCTATGATATCGTCCCCTACTAGAGTTTCATAAACATATGAGGTATATCCAGATGAAATGTTTTTAGAATAAATTTCTTAAAAAACTATTTCCTTGAAATCTTCCCATGGTAGAACCTCATGCCTCTATGATTGGATCATCACACGCCACTACCTCTTATAAGGTCCTTCTTACATAAACGTCACCAACTTCACCAAAAAATCAGCACACATCTCTAAAATCTCGAAGATACCTTAAATAATCTCAATATATTCTTTAGAATCATGAGGACCAAATATTAACATGATGGCTGGTGGGTTATATAGATATAAATTATAAGACAAATCCACAACTTTTTGACTTTATGATGGGAACCTTGACCTCCCACCAACATGATATGGGAAACAACCAAATAAACAAGAGACACTACTTGAACTTCTAGGAATCCACTAGAGAATGTGATAACATACACTCTTATAAATTTGATAGTAAAAACAATACATGATCTTCCTGATGAACCTCTGGCATAGGGTCTCGATGTAGCACCATGGGATTTCATTTTATAATAATCTATAAAATTCCAAAATATAACATAAATATTCCCTTAACATCTCAAATTTAAAAAAACACAAAATAAATTTACAAGTTAATGAATTAACACAATGATCCTTGGAAACATACCTTAGAGCTACCTACAACCGCTATATATATCCCTCTTATGGATTAAAAAATTCCTTATCCTACATCATAATACCTACACATTAACCAAAATCAAAATAATAAGAAACATAGATATGGTTTGCATAAATTAATTAAATATCATTTAGAATGTATTTTAGAAACAATTGATATATTTTTAGTGTAATTAAATTTATTTAAACATATATCCATAAAAGGAAATTCAGAATAAGACATGTGAACCTATGCATATATCTATGATGTTTGATCTTACTAACTCTTGAATTTGTTCCAATAAAAAACCTAAAATACTATTAAAACATAATAAAATCCAAGATAATCATAAAACAACCGCATCACAAAAAATAAATTCATTCCGAATTCTCTAAAAACTCATAGGTTCACTAAAAAAGTGTTTACATGGAATAATATTAGCTCCCCACTCAAGTATATTTCATCATATCAATATTCTACAATGACCCCTATAGTAAGTAAAAGAAAAATAGTCCTTTTTATCAAATTGTAAAACCCTAAAATCAATCACATAGTATTTGTAGAGTAATGTATAACGTCATGCTTTCCTCCATGAATGAATAAGGCTACCAACTATTGGTGAGGTGATAAAAGTCTCCATGGATGGGGCCTCACTCACCTAGATGCCTCGTTCCCTCAGCTTAATCATCCTTCTATGGTTTCCCTCTTCTTTAGTGGCCATGGAGCCTCCAATTCATTTCCTTCTAGTTGTCCCCTCCCCCCCACTTTTTCTGCTCCATGGGTTATCTCTTATTCTCGCTCATTCAACTCGGGCTTTCCTCCCCCTCGACTCCCTCTACTCTTTGGTGATTTAGATTTCTTCTAGTCCATCTCCTCTATACATGAATCTTGAGCTCCACCGCTCCATTCTATTTTTGTTCTAGAATGATTGAGACTCTATGGTTTTTTATTTAGAAGATAAGCAGTTGTGGATTTCTTTGCATCGCTTCCTTTGTTTTATGTAGTCAGCCCCTGTTTCTTCTTTATATTATTTCTCTCTAGGGTTTCATCCCATCAAATTCATTGGTCATGAACTCCATTTAGGTTCCAATCATGTTTATTCCCCATTTTTTCCTGATGTTTTCGTCATACCTATCTGTTTTGTCGGAGAATTTTATGGTTTATCTTTTGGTTGTGGTTTGACGCACCATTTCGTGCTTGGTGGATTATTATGTGAGTCCCACTAGTTTCCCCTCTCTGACCTGTAGGACTACTACCCCCTTCTATTTTGGCCAGGTGTGATGGTCCGTATGATGTTTTGGGTTCATGGTGTGTTGTGGTGGTGTGCTCACAGTGGTTGAGGAAAAGACCTTCTAGCTTGTGTGGCCACATGGCGGTGGAAAATATATACGTCGGTGGTACGGTTAGGTTGACCATGGTGAAGGTCATGTGACAACAGGATCATAGTATGGTTATTATCATTATGATCGTTTCTTGATGATGTTTTCTTTGATTGATGATGGTTTGTTTGTTTCATGTTCATACTCAGTTTTCTATTTGGATGTTTATTTTGGGTTTCTCTAGTGTCGTTGGTGTCCTACCGGTGTGTGCAGTTCAGTGAAGTGGTCATCTGTGATGCGAAAAAGTTGACATTTTCAGGGTGCATGTATCATGGTGTCTAGTGGTTCATATATCTCAAATCGAGGTGATTTTTTGGTGTAGTGAACAATTTGGTTTTCAAATTTTGAATCTATGGTTTGGGCTACTTAGGGATTGAATTATTAATTTTCATATGTTTTGTATTTTTTTTGGATTTGGGAATGTATGGTTACCACTAACACTAATGTGGATTTATAAAATATAAAAATATGGATTTGAAGGATAAAAGTCTCCATGGTGAGACTATTACCTCAGTATCACGTAATTATCATAATAACACATTCATCAATGAAAAATATTGAATAAAAGCAAAAGAAAAATTTAGGCAAAAAAACTTCAAACGATAAAACAATAGAGAATATCAGGTAAAAAATGAGTAAAAAAGGATCACATTATATAGAATTTCTATTTAGAAACTTAATTAGGATAATATATTATTATTGATTTCTAAAATTAAAAGATCCCAGAGTCTGACCGATATATCCTCGATCAATCCCACTTCACCTTCTCAATATCTTGATACAGTTCCCTTTATCTTAGCTGGATACCTTCCCATAATGTCTAAACATGAACCAAGATGCATATATAGGGTATAAGACTAATCCTGATAAGACACCACCAATGGGACCTTAGCATAAATGTGCCATGTTTAAAATGGTGGATGTATTTTCATAACTAAATAAATAAAAAATAATAACACATTTCATATCATCGTGTGTTAACCATGACCCCATGAATCCCCATCCATGCCTACTTTGGCTCCATTCAGGATGGAAAGTCATTTGAAACCTCCAAATAAAATATGACAAATGGATTGTTCCTAATCATTCATGTCATATCCTAATTAAGAACACCATCCCAACTTCACACAATCATAGGAGGGGATATCAAGAACACCAATCGATATCATAAACACAGGGAGTCCATATAAAGTACACAAAACTATAAAAAAAATTCAAGGAAGGTCACAACAACTACATTAACCCATCTCATCATGCTTAAGGGGGTCACATGAAGCACACAAACCCATTCCCACATTGTCAGGGATACTAAATCAATATGTAAGGAACAAAAAACTAAATGTATCACTATTAAGGGAATTCAATAAATGAGACCCTATATCTATTATCCCTATTGTACTATCCTAAACCAAGCCTGCACATCTCCCTTAAGATAACATTTCTAGGGTAGACAACCCTTATATCACCCATGGAACAGGGAATAAATCCACTATAAACATCATATAAAACAATCAAACCCACTCTAAATGGTCTATCATATATCCTTAGACCCACCCAATCTCTTTGATGCCACAAAAAGAAGTTTTATATTTCTACACATACACCCACAAGAGAATAAATAAATAAAACATTATGTAAAAGTAGTAAAATGTTAAAGACTTTCTACCTAATGCACGGTGAAGCTAAATCACCATGGATCACCGCCTAGAACATTACAACCACAAAAAACCCCTAAAATTATCCTTATATTTTAACATTAGTTTTATATCGAAGATAAATAAGTAGAAAAAATAGAATGATGGATATAATTATCAGACAGAATTAAATATATGGAGAGAACACCACCACAACAAATAGCACTAGAGATGGTGAATAAATGAGTATAGTTGATCCAAAATCATCAAGGAGAAGACTCCTCCCACATAATGGTAATATAAGGTTCAAGGGAGAATATTGATGATGTTTAAGGGGATCCGAGGTGAAATTCTATCCTTAACCCTAAAAAAATTAAATTGAGGTTCAATGTTTATCACATATTTCATGACATGAATTTCTTATAGGTAGAGGGGTTTTACCTATTCAAGTAAATTTCATAGCATGGAACATTCTTTCCAGTCTTGAATTCTTCCCTACAACAATAATTCATTTTTATGTCTAGCATGTTTTCCCCAAAAACTAATTCTGAGGAATTGTTGGGGACCTAAAAACTAGATCTCTATAAAATATTCATAATTAGGTAGTAAATTAAATCATAACAAACCATAAAAATATCAGGTTTATTTCATCATTGGTGTCATAAATTCCGCCATCATCATCAATTTCATCAACATTGTCAGTTTCATTAGCTTCATTGAAATTATTTAGGTCAATGGTTTCATCTTTTTTTATGTCGTTAAGGCCATTAGTATTGTCATTTCTTGGACATAATCAAGGACATCGATGTCATCCAGTTCAATGAAATCATTGATATTATTGGGTATATCAGTTGTTTTTTCTTTAGCACTATTAGGAAATCCCCATCATTGGAAATATTGGGTTTCTAGGATTAGTGACATTAGGGTCATCATCATCATTGAAATCATTGTTTACAATTTTTTCATCAGTATAATATAAAATGTCAATTTCACTGGGGTTATATTTTCTATTCCTGACATCAGAATATTCAATCCTTCACCATTTTCAACATTACATGTGTCAAAAGAACCAATTGTCCATTGAAATAATCATGTTTATCATGTAATATAGGTATTATATGTTTTTAGTTCATTATATGTTGTTAGGTTCATTGAGGTAGCTGGTTTAATTAAGCTCATCAAGGATGTATGGTTCATCTTGGTAGTTCAGTTGATTGGGGACATGAGGAAATTTGATTCATCATGTTTTTTTTCTACAATTGAGTTCCTTTGTTTCATCAACCACTATTTTAAAAATGGGCAAGAAAAGTGCTACCCCTTTATCAGTGCTTCTTTTAGTAGTGTTGATAAAGGGGGGCTTCATCAGTGATGAAAAAATATATATTTCAATAAAATTCATGAATAAAATTATTGTTATATAAGTATATTTTTTCGTATATAAATTTAATGTATATTTTTTAAATATTTTTTATATACGTATAAATAGACTATTAACTTTAATATAAAATAAATTTAGTGAAAATGGATTTAAAATAATATAAAATAATATTATTAATTATTAATTTGAAAATTTTAATTGATTAAAAATCATTTAATAAATATTTGAAGACACAAAAAATCAAAACAATTAATAAAAGATCTAAAATAAGTTGAAAATGTAACTCAAACATCAAAAGGGAATAAATTTTGATCCGGGTGTCCGTTTGAGCTCTACAGCATATCAAATAGAAGCCTCCGATGAGCTCTACGCACTAGTGATTGAAGTAAACTTGTGTCACATTTTTATGGCCAAAAAGGCCTAGAAGGTCTCCAAAAATTAGTTTTTAGTAAGGATACCCTGATTTGTTAACATTCAAACAAGTATAATTTCTGATCCAGATGTCCGTTAAGATTGTAACACATATCATATCGAATATTGTTTCATTTTCTTCAATTTGACTAGTTGTGGAGTTGAAACGGGATTCTAGATTATAAGTTATGATCATTTTAACATTCTATGTCTTTTCAAATACACATATATATGCATTTATTCGTAAATATATATGTGTCTGTGTGTGTGTGTGTTGTATATATGTATGTATTTATTTATTTATTTAATTATAAACACACATAAAAAACATATTTCATAACTATATTTAAACCTAATCTTATAAGTATATATTAATATACAAATACATATACGGATAAAAAATTATAACTAAATATATATATATATAGGTATATTAATATACGAATGAATATATATATACTAATAAATGAATAAATATATTTATATTAATGTGAATCTATATCAATACATGAATATATATATATATATATATATATATATATATAAAGAGATATATTATTAAATAGAAAAAATAATGAAATAGCTTAGTGGTAAAGGTGGAGCCGCGAAAGGGGGAGGTTGCAGGTTCATGTTCGGGTGGACGCAAAGGTGGTGTGTGCGTGCGAGGATGCGTGGGAAGGGCAGCACATGGCAGACCTGCTAGCCCTGATAATGGGGTGGTCAAGCGCGGATAAAAGCCCTCCCCATGAATCATTTATTTATTTATTTATTTATTTATTTGACTTTTATCAGCACTTTTTAAAAAGATCTGATAAAGGATCCTTTTGTTAGTGCTAAAAAAACTGATAAAGGGGTCTTTTATTAGCTCTTGTTTTTAGCGTTGATAAAAGTGGCCTTTATCAGCGCTTTTCGAAGCGCTGATAAATGGGACCACCCAATATTAGCGCTAATATTTACAGTGCTTTTTTAGCGCTGTTAAAACCCATTTTGAGTGCTTATATATTCCGTTTTTATAGTAGTGAACATCATAGTTGTCATTATGCTCGTCATAGTCATCAACTTTAGAAGAATTTATAGTGGAATCAGTTTTATTGGATCATTTCAGTGGTCAGGGTTTTCTTTTCCATCAATGACATTGGGATATTTTGGGTTATCATCCTCTATGGTGTCATTATATTTTTAATATTTTTATTGCCATATTGGATGTTAGTGTTGTTGAGACTATCATTTTCCTTTGGATTAATGGTGTAATTAATGTAGTCGACATCATTAGGGTCATTACAGTGGTTGGAATTGTCAATTTCATCAGTAACATTAATTTCATCATGTCATTGAGGTTTTTGTTTTCATCATTATTTACATAACTATTGAAAACATCATGGTCATTTGGGTTTTCATGTAATCTGGTTGTTTGAATCATGGAGGAAATTTGTGTTTTCAACATTATTAGGGTCATCAAGGTCACCAGTGATGTTGTTGTAATCATTTTTTAGTGTCATTATAATTTTCAGATCCATAAAGGTTTATAGTGTATTTGGTATCATTGATTTATCAATTTTATTGATGTTATCATAATATTTTGGGTATTTGGAATCAACAGTTTCATTGTCTTCATTCACATTGCAAGGATGTTTAGTACCATCATTATCATAAACATAGTTGGCATAGTATGAATCATTGCATAATCAGGTTCATCGGCATCATAATTGTTATCGGGGTCATTTGAATTATTTATTTCATTAGGTTAATCAATGAATTTTTCATTCATGAACATCTTCATAGTAATTAGGGACATTGAAGATATAGGTGACCTCAATGGAATATACTTCTTCAGAATTTTTTTCAACTTTAGCTTCATCATGATCATATGATTCATCAGTGTAGTTGATGTGGTTGGGATTATTGAGGACATATGTGTCATGAATGTCAACATAATCTTTATGATAATTATGTTTATCATTATTTTTGGGGTAATCGTGCCATTGGATTCATCATTTTCATCAAGTTAATCATAGCCATTAGTGTCATCAGGTTTCTTTATGTCACAGATGTCATCAAGTTATTTCTCATTTCCAGGTTCATTGTTATTATTGGTGTTTTGAATATCATATGTGTCATTAAAATTATCCTTATTTCTATATTTTTTATAGTCCTTGGATTCATCAAAGTCTTAGATTCTATCAGTGTTGGTAGCATCATCATATTTATATGGTTATCAGTGTCCTTTTTATTATCAGCTTTATTAGTGTTAATGGTGGTGAAAACAATCACAATGGTCATCGGTGTTATTGGAATCATCAAAATTATCATGGTTATCACATCATTGAAGTTATAAAAATAATTGATGTGTTGAATTGGTATAATTAGTGTTATCAAACACATCTAATTTATTAGAATCATCTTCTTCATTGGTATAGTTGGGGTCGTTAGGTCACTAAAAGCATCATAAATGTCAAAACCTTAGTTTTTCCTGTGTCATTAGGACATTACGAGCATACATTTCATTCGTATTGTCGATTTCATTAAATTAATACAGAGTTATCAAGATAGAGATATGCCCTAAATCACACCTTTTTATGCATGATATGTACATATTATAATGCATGAAATTCATAATTATTATGGTATGACATATTATTATTTCTATGTATATTGAAATCATGGGTTTTGTTTTCTTTATATAAATGAGTTATTAACCATAATGAACAATTCAGATTGGTTTTATAAGAATAAAAAACATTATGAATAATCTATATTAATCCCTATGATTGATAATGGAAAACTAAATATTAAATTACATTATACATGAATCATCCAAACATTTGTTATCATTAATAATTTGTTATATATGATGCAACTCATGGGGAATCAATGATGAATTCATGTATCGAATTCATAAAGAGTCTATACACATAAATCATATTTTTCATTTTAAGGGTTAATTAATGAATTCTATGGAATTTGTTAAGGGGTATAAAAATATTCCATGACTACTGAGATTTGATCATACAAGCTCTCCTAACCTTTCTGTGATTTTCCAAAAAACCCCCATACTCTTACTCCCATGACCTATGAGTGGAACTGGGATTTCATATGGGTGAGAGGGAAATTCCTAAGAGATGAGTGGTTCATCTTCAAATTATGGATACACCATGGAGGAAATATCCCTTAAGATACCTCAAATGTATCTTCATTAAAAAATTTATGGATAAAATTGAAGATGGTGATCATTGGTGAAATATACACAAGTTATTTATTTCATACATATCATAACATCAGTTAAAATACAAGTTTGATAATGGATTTGTGGTTTTAGATTTTTTCCGATATATGTTTTTTGTGTAAATTTATCCTCATAAATCCAAATGGTGGTATTAGAGATTTTAACTATATTTGATTCAACATATTGTGTTCAAAATTTGAGCGAACATTATATCATACTCTAATCATATTCCATATCATTAAAAATATTTGGAATTTTATTCTATGGTTCCACATACATTATTCTATATCAGAAGATTTTTTATGGATATTCCCATATGATATATGATATTTTAGGCTGCAATAAAGTTCAAACTCTACAGTTTTACACATGTCAAAGTGTTTGGCATCAGAATGTTGTTAGGTGTGATGGCACTGATTTTTGTTTTTAAAACCAAGATTCATATCATTAATATTATATAATGTATATCGTATGTGGATATTTCCGAAACATCGAGGGATTAAATATTACAGAATCCATATATCATAAGATTCCATTATTATTGAATGCTACATTTATACTACATAGAGGCATATCAAAAGCTATGATTTATGTGAAAATTATTTTCACCGAAAAAATACTATTGATATCCATAATGTGATTTGAACATATTATATTATATATCTCTAATTAAAATATGGTTATATCATTAAATATGATATTATTATAAAATTTTATTTTCTTAAAATTAAATAATCAATTTATTTAAATAGTTTATATATTGATTATAAATTATGGAAAAATAAATTTTGGATATTTATTAAATTTTTATTTTTTAAAAAACAATATATTATATAGTATTTATTATTAATAATTAATTATTTTTAAATCATATGATAAATAAATATCCATAATATTAAATCTTAATATTAAAATAAGAGTTTAATATTTCATTGAGTGGATTATAATTTTATATATAAATCATTTATATGGAAATTATTAGAGCAATTTATAAAATGGATATAAATTGCACAATTTGGAGAAATAGAAAAAAAATCATACGAAAATTATTCATAATTAGTTATTTTAAATTATTCAATTTAGTGCCCTTATTTTAAAAATTATGAAAACCTCATCCAAAGTATTTTTGATGGTTGATAGTATTTTTTTTAAATAATATTAAATGTGAGACATTTAGATTTTCTAAAATTGTTTTCATAATAAAATTAGAATATAAAATTTTTACATTTCACTTAATATCATATATTTAGAGTAAATACCATATAAAGAACATATATGAATGATTTAATATTAGCAATAAAAATGAAGTGTTAATTTGTATTTGATTATGTAATCTATATAATGAATAGCTAAATTATAAAGATTTTATAACTAGAATTATTTATGGATTGATCATAAACATTTTTTTATCATATTTAAATATTTGAAATATTCATTCATTTATTCTATTATATTTTTTATTATTTATATTTAAAATTATTATATTATGAAAAGATCTACACATTAGTTTAAGAAGTTAAACTAGTTCCATGTTATCATACATACATATATGGTGTTACATTCAAGGTATGATAATTGATTTAGTTTTTCATACTCGTTAAATTTTGATTATTACAGTTTATAAGATTCAATTAAAGAGTTTATTATGATTTATAAATTATTTTTTAATATTAAGAAGAAAAAAATAAGATCTCACATGTGTAAAGTATTCAAGGGAATATGGACATTGGTGTAGACTTCTATCAAATCTGAAGTATTATGGATTGTAAAAAAATGGGAATACCTATCTATATCGTTAGTCTTACTCTTAAAATAATTATTGATATCATATAATTTAAATCCTTTACATGTTATCTTGTTTATGTATCCTATGCATGGGATTCACTTGGATATCTATGAACACAGTTGTCTTATTTATATATGTTAGTAACACTAGCTATAATTGTTATACCATGTTTCACATGAATATTGTTCAAATATATTAGTTTAGGGGAAGGAATATAATTCTAGAAAAAATACTAAATTCATGAATATAAATTTAATAAAAAGAGTAATGATTGTAAAATTAATTTCCTCAAAAATACTAAGTGATATATTACTTATAATGTGAACACTTATCAAGACCTCAATCATCCAACTAGGTAGGTCCTGATAGAGACTAATTTCATGAGATTATCTTGTGTATTTAAATTAAGTAATTATTGACCCTAATTGGATTAATATCCTATACGTGGAATTTTAATTATTTTAGAGTTTTTTGGGAGACCCTAAAATTGTTTGGTTATTAGATGAATAGAGTTATGTTTTTATATATGATGCATTGGATAATTTTTTGCATACTCAAATATAATGGATTCTTATATGATATGATTGGGATGATTCAAAACCAAAATTCCTATGTGATAGGTGAAATACCAAAATTACTTAAATATTAAAGAAATGTGGATATTTTCTAACTAACAAATATGATGAGTTCAAAAGGGTTCATATTTTTAGCAGGAGAAAATTTAATAGAAATCCATATTAAATAAATATAAAACATGATACTCATCTAATAAAAGATTCTGGTATAGATAATAACATAATAATCATAAAAAATATATTTTAAATAAATATTAAATAAGGGAAAACCATATTTCTTGAAAATTCATATAAAGGTATATTAACATAATAAATATTATTAAGAAAAAGAAAATTATATGTGATCGAGAAATCCATTCCTGAGTAATCAACTGTTGAAGTAGTTTAATAAATTAATAAATATTTTTATGGGATTAATAGAATGATTCAATCAAGGATTTCTTATGAATTTAATAGTTGAATGAAGTAAAAATGCGGGATGAGAAAGATACGATAAAAAATATCTCTCTAAAACCATGGGCAATTAGGGTCGACTCCTTGCTTTGATTCTTCATTCAATTTGTTTTCTTGGATTATTATTTTCTTATGCATGAGATATTTAACTCCCATAACATATACAATTTTTTGGTGAATCATAGGGGTAATTCATGAAGTAGTGAGATCTAGACAAGGAAGAATCTATCTTTATCCAGCTTCAATGGAGCAATTGATTCTTCCATTCAAAGGAAGGGAACAGTTTCACACATCAAAGCAGACCCCAAGAAATTTTGGAGAATATGAAAATAGTTGTGCATTCTGTCATAGCATGTCTCTTTTTCAATGAAGGCTATAATCCTATGAAATTAGATGAATTTATGGATATAAATATTTTGATTTGGGGATTTTCCTATTGGAAATGTGGCTCCCTAGGGCTGGGTTACTTATATATGCTCTTCCCCTCAAAGGATCTGAATGTTTGAGAATAGTTTTTTGCATCTATAGCCTTAAATCTAGGTATTAGTAACCTGTGTTAATAGAATAAAACATTCCACCCATTTGTGGTTGATTTTACGACAACTCAAATCTGGCTGAGGGATTATGGGTTGAACTGGATACTCTGGCATCTGAAAATAATATATGACATTACACTATCAATAGGTATTCTAATTAAAATCAATAAAGAAATGGAAGTTGGTATATTTGTTCACGTTTCCATGTTCATGGTTGAGATTTAATTAGGTTATGATTCGGTTTAAAAAGTTATTCTTGCAATTGATGATGATATAATTGAGTTTAAGATCATGTATGAGAAGTCACTAAAATTATACAAGGATTATAATGTTATTGGTCATGATTCTTCAACTATAGGTGATATATAGATTATAGATTATGAATATTGTGTTGGAATGATTTGAATAACTACCTTAAGAAAACTAAATATTTACCTTCCTGAATGAATGATGTTTCTCTTCAGATGGAGTTTCCTCCTAATGATAAGAATGACCAAAATTCTTTACATTTTGAACTGGGTGATGTTGCTGCTGGGAATGTCATACAAAGTGTGTATGGATCTACTTCTAATGAGGCTTCCATACTCGATGAAGAGAGGGGTGGCAGACTAAGAGGTTCACCAATTGCTAAAGCCCCTACTTCTAAAAATAAAACGAAAACTTGGGCTGACATCTTCACTGAAGAAGCTAATGTGAAGAATTTTGATGTCAGAAGTGATGATAACATATGGAATCGAATGGATCTTGAGATCAAAATAAGTGAGACTGAACTAATGGTTTAATTGTTGAACATGGTGGACATACAGAAACATTTTGATCAACATATTTCACATGAAAGGATTCAAATTTTAGATACCTGAATGGGTAAGTATAAACAAGAAGCTGTTTCTCTAGTGAGCACTAATGCTTTCCAATTTTGAAAGAATAATTTTTATAAGTTCTGAAAAATACTACTTTAAAATATTTTGTGTCTAAAGATGGATTTCAACTTGTATATTATAAGAAGATAAAATCTCTAACAACTTATCATGTGGTGGATGACATGCCAAATGAAGGTAAGTTTATTCTTTTTATAGAATAGAAAAATTATGATGATAATAAAAAATAGGATGAAAATATTATAACTTTTGATGCACATCATAGATACCCAGCACACTAGGAAAAACCTCTCTAGGTTGGAATAGAGGAGGTAGGAGTGATAAACCCATTAGAAAAGACTCTTCTCCTCAAAAATAAAATTGACATCATTCTGATAACTCGGGCTCTGATAGTACTGATGCAGAGACTCTACTGAAAAGGATTCAATCACTCTATTCATATATAAGATAAAGAAGAAGTTAGGTAATAGTATTTATAATACTTTATTGGAATTAAATTTGGGAAAAAATAAATAAATTTATGAGAAATATTGAGGAAAGATTTAGGTACCTAAATTTTTTATAGTGGGTTGTATTTCTTTATTCATCTATATATTCTATTGTTACTTTGTTTTTTCTCTAATAAAATATGCTTCACCACTATCCTTCTAAAAATATAATGGACTAATCAAGTATTTTTTAGCTATGTAATTTACTCTCGAATCATTTTTTTGGAAATGTTTGGAAACTGTGAATAAAATCAAGATAATTTTTGATGATATTATCAATTGTTTTGGGATAGATGAGTTTAGAAAGTGATTTCCTTGTTTTTATATAGTAATGAATTTATAATTGGATTAAAAATAAAATTTTAAAAAGAAAAGTCATTTAAAATTTCCAATAATGTATATTTGTGTATCAATTCAATGTCATTGAATCGCAGTGTTATTAGGGTGGAGGAGTAATTTTTCTATATGATGGAATTGTTTAAGATGTTTAAAGGGGTTTGTGAAACTCTTTGGAGTTTCTATATTAGGTATTTGTATTTTATAAATTAATTCCTTGATTTTGGATTTTAAGGAATACCAAATTTATACTTCATAAATTTCATAAATATAGATTAGTTACAATTCAAGGGAATAATTGATAAATCATGTATCTTGAATTCATCTCATAATGAAAATTATTTTTTCATCAATGAAATTTAATTTAATAAAATATTATAAGATAATATGGATTTAATTAAATTAATTGTATCTTAAAATCATTTCTTTTATAGGTGAATAAACTTTTTTCACTAATAAATAGATGTTAGGAACAATGTTGGATGATGGTTTCAACACACATGGTTTATTATTCATTAGATTAAGTTATGTATTTTAAGAAGAAGATAAGGGTGAAAACGTTTTGTATGGGACTAATATGTTTATCCAGAAGACTATGGAAATATAAGGAATTGTGATTCCACCACTATAGGAGGAATATTTTAATTAATCAAATATTTTTATAAAATGTACTCTAGAAAGATAAAATTCCATATAAGATATGTTGATTACTATTTATTTTCTTTAATATTCCAAATAAAATGAAATTAAAGTCATTTATTAGACATAATAATTTTTATTCATACTAACATGATATTCTAAGGATAATATAGTAGAAAATTGGTTAGTGTGATAATGTTTGTACATAGTGATGATCAATTCTAACAAACAAATGTTTTTTGTTGTAAAAACATTGAGTTATTTTAAAATTATATCCTAATAGATTAGGGATATGAAAATACATATATTAGTGTAAATAGGTACATTGTTTACCAAAACTTTTATAGAATTGTTTTTATGAAAATGATTCCATGAATGAAAATGTTTATCCTAGAAAGATTTATAAGTATAAAAGAGAATTTATTAACATATTAACATTCTATATTAAAGAAATAATGATACAGAATATATTCCAAGAGTTGGAGTTTGGAATATGGTGTAGAATTATAACCATTATTCAAAAAATAATTATTCAAATATGTTACCCACTAAAGATATTAGTGGGAGGGTTTTACCAGGTTGTCACATAGAATTGTGGGAAGAATTACATAGAGATGTATGTGTTCCACAAAACCCTAAAATTGTAGTAAATATATTTATTATCTAGAACTCTATCATGGGAGATATTATTGAACATGCACTTATTTATGTTATTTTTATTATTAGTATAATTGTTAAAGAATATTAAATCCATCATGTTATACCAAATGAAATCACCCCATTATAAATTTTCACATTCGAGGTATATATATTGTGATATATATACATATATATATATATCATCAAGTAAAATTGTAATTGGCCTCTCAATGTATGACATTGAGTTATTCCCAACCAATGTTCTTCATGGAATAAAATAGTTTATGATGAAATGTTATGGTTATCATGAGTAGGATTCCAATATAAGTATATGTAATATGACCATGAGACATAAAAATAATTATTTACTAGATGAACAATGAAGTATACCTCATATAGTATCATCCATTATATCAAAAGTATACTATGGATTCATGCTTCATCATTACAGTCCCCTCTACCTGAGGTTGGAAAGATACATATCATAAGAACCTTCATAGTTTGATATATTTCCTATTAAATCCTTGAGGCATTTATAATTAGGTGTGTTTGGGAATGTTTCATATAATTTTATCAATTATAGATTCACCATGATAATATTTTCCATCATGGTTGATGAGTATAGAATTTAGGACCAAAATTAAGAAAGACTAAAGTTGTGTATAACTATATAAATATTATACATATGAGGTGATTATATATCTAAGTGGGAGTAATGTGATATGATCATCTATAATGGTGAATGAAATCTGATGTATTTGTTTATCTGAAAAGTACATACTTCAAGAATAGAGAACATATGAGTTGGATATGTGGGATTGATATTCTTCTTGACTCTTAGTCACACTACGTCTTATACAAAGGGGTCATATGAAAATTTTAACTTTTATATGATAAAATGGATGGACACATGTATAGAGATACATATGTTTGAAAAATATCACTCAAAATCCCTTTATATATTCAGTAGAACATATTTTTTCTAGATGACACCCTTTTCTTCAATTTTAAATTTTAGGAGTGAAAATTTGTTTTCATTACTATGAAGGCTTTTGGGGTGAATTATTGTTTCCTAAATGGAGATTGATTTGTATATAGAGAGTTTCCAATAAGTTTTTTCTTCCAATATATGTTTCAGTTGGGGTGCACAAAAGATATTCATATGTTCTAATACAAGGTTAAGTGTATGATATATTTTTAAAAAATATAATACTTCACATTTAATTTTTAGATACCATTTCATAAGTTATTATATATGACTAAATAAAAGGTGAATTTGAACCAAGTCTAGGAGGATTTAGTGATAGTGGGAGATTGAAGGATAGATGTCCTAGATCCAAAATATTTTAATGTGTTATTGGTTCATGTTGTAAATTTTTACATTCATGATTATCATGATATATTTCATGTATGGTTTTAAGAATATAAAAATGCATGTGTATGATGATATCATATATTTACGTTATCAGTCATAATTTACAATTGAGATATTCCATAGGGAATAATGAATCAATATTAATTATTTATATTAATCTCTATAATTTAGAATTAAAAACTAAATGAAAAATGTTAATAAGAAATAATTTTCCACATTTGTCTATCACTAATAATATTTTACATGTGATGTAACACATGAAGATTAAATGATGAATTTGTATGATGAAGGAATAAATATTCATTGGGAATAACTCATACATTTCATAACATCTGAGTTAATTTGTGAATTCAAAAGAATATTTTGAGGGATTTATAAGGGGTCCTTGACTAGTGATATGTGATCATCCATTCATACCTAAACATTATTTTATTATCCCTAAATATCTCATCCTATTTCTCATGTATTATTTGAGTTACACTAATATATCATTGGTGAAGAGAGGTCCCTAACCATTTTATAGATGATTCAGCTTCAATCCTTGAATACACTAAAGAGGAGGGAGTCCTTCAACTACCTCTATGGGATCATCATCAAACATGTAATATAAATCAGTGGTAATAGAAAATATTATAGAAAGGTATATGAGTTATTCTTCTTATAAATAGCATTGTTTCAATTTCTATTCCAT
The DNA here is from genome assembly GCA_963277665.1 of Viscum album. NCBI lineage: Eukaryota > Viridiplantae > Streptophyta > Magnoliopsida > Santalales > Viscaceae > Viscum > Viscum album. The sequence goes on from OY728142.1 coordinate 405,790,219, forward strand.
TTATTTCTTGTATTTAAGCTTTTTACTTCTTTTCACTTCATTTATTATATGGTACGATATATTTAGAAACCAAATACATCAGTTTCATCAAATTAATCACATACACTAGTGTAATCATCATTATTAGAATAATCGATGTCATTGATTTCATCTACATATTTGGGGTCATCAGGGGGTTAGTGTCTTCAGGTTAGGTGGTATTATTTGGGACATCAAGACAATTGCACAAAAAATTTCATCACGTTCATTAGTGTATTACGAATTTTTGATGATTTAAGTGTCATTTCAGTCATCAATGTTTTTTTCATCATCGAGTACACCAATTTCATTAGCATCTATAGGTTCATTAGTGTTGTTGATTTTATCAACGATGTATGAGTCATAGAATCATCTACTTCCTCAGTTTTAGCTACTTCATAGGTTGAAGTAGTGTAATTCTGTTTAATTTTCTAATTGCAGTTACCGGTTTCTTTTTCATAGTTAGTGTCATCAGTTTCTTCATGTCATCATGTTCATTAGCATTTTCATCGTTATTGAAATTTTCAGGATTTTTATCATCATCAGTTTCATCAGGTCATTTTTTTCAGTGGTAAAAATGGATTCAATGGGGTATTAGGGTCATCAGCACCATGTGTATCATTGAGGTTTTTGGATCATTTTAACTATGGGGATATTTGCATTTTCTGTGTCACTAATATATTTAGTGCTTTCAGGTTCATCAGTATCCTCAATTCCACTATAATCATGGTCATCAACATCATTAATGCCTCCGTCATCAATAAAATTATCATGGTGTTCAGGGTTATCGGAAATTTCAATATATTTGATGTATTTTAAATCTCCTATTTATTTGTACATTTTTTGTCTCATATATATTAGAAATCATTTGCTTCTTAAAAATTGTTGTAGCTTCATGTTTTTTTGGGTGTTTTTTATCGTTGGGGGATTTGGATTCATCAGAGAATCTATTCTGATCACTTTTATCATGGTTATTGACGTTATTAACATCATTATCATATCATGAATATTAGTTTAGTCAAAATAATTTGATTTATCATCATCAAAATATTCATCCGGCCACCGTGGTATTCTGTGCTCTTATTATCTTTTTGGGTTTTAAGGGTCATCATCATTGATGGTGTCTTTAGTATAGCTGATATAGTTGTTTCCTTAGTGTCACATGTGTAATTGATATCATCAATGTTTTCATCTCCTTTGAGGTTATTTTTATCATCAAAATTATTTATATCATTGAAATCATTGTCTTATTTAAAATTGTGGAATTAATCATTTTTATCATGAGGGTCATGATCTATGTGCTCGTTAGTATCATATTTATCATCAGTTTCATCATGGTCATCAGGTTTATTATTATTGATTCCAATTGGGTCATTAGCACCATTGGTGTTTTTAGGTCCATCAAAATAATTTTTTTTTCAAGGGTTTCAACATCATCTGTCTCAGTATGTTCATTTGTACTATCATTGTTATCAGGGTCACCATTATCAATGGTTTCATTAGTGGAAACCGAGTTGTTAGCATTATCAATGGCATTGTGGCCCTTGGGTTCATCAATGTAGCTAGTGTTTTCATAATAATTATTTCTATTAGTGTTGTTAGATTTATCAATAATATCATGGTCACAAGTTTCATCAACAATGTTGACAACACCAGCCTCATAAGGTCTGTTAGTGTCGTCGGCGTCATCATTTTCATATGGTTCTTCAACATCATCGATATTGTCTTTTAGTATTTGTTCCATTTAATAAATAATGTTTTGTTATCATGGGGACATTTTGTATAATGTAATATATAATAATTTCTATAAATTAACATTAATCTGGGTTTTTTTCGTATAATTTAGGAGAATGTATGATAACAACCCCCTTGAATATGTATATAAATTGGTTATACCTAATCAATGTTCATCTTAGTAGGTTGTGGTGATATATGAATATTGATATGAGTAGGATCACATGTAGGTTGATGAAAATAATTGACAATAGTTTATAATTGTTTTTACATAATTTCAGTTTTACCCACATAAAGTAATCCACATGGGTAGTCATGTATGTGTCATTGGTGTTACTTTAGTGTACATTGGCTAAAAATATTCTAAATTAAGGATATCAAATAGGTTCCATGCTTATGAAGATTCAAAATTTGATATATAATAAAATTAATTTTAGAATTTTGTTTAAAATAAGGTAATTATTCATAAAAGTAATGAAAATTGGGATTGGATGGCCTAAGATAAAAATTTCCATCCCATGTGATAGGTTATAACATCAATTCTCTTAAATGAGATTTGATTTAGTACATGTCTAGAATAAAATAATTACATATTATGTAATTAAATAGGATTTAGTCAATTCAAGAATTTGAAAAATTATATAAGCAATATGGGATTGACAATATCTTTGTCTCACACATAATATCAATATCAAGGAAAAAATGTTAATAGACACGTGGTGGATTAAATCACACCAAACCCATTTGTAATTAAATTATCACGATAATTTTCTAGTTATGAATATTAGTTTATAATTATGAATGAGGTTTATAATTATTTAAATTCTTACATTAGGACCTTAAGGTCACATAGAAGATAATTATAATTTAGATTTGTTGACTAAAACAATTAGTTCAAATGTAAATATGTTTATGTTTATAAAAAACAAAAATAAGGTATGTGATTTTTATAATGAAAATATTAAATTTATTAATAGTTATTTAATAAAAAATAATTATGTGTTATAATATAAATAATGAGGTATTTATATTAATAATATATAAAAATAAATAAATAATACAATCCAATTGAAATTTGGGCTTAGACATGGAGACATGGGCATCCAAGTCCTACTGCATGAGGAAATTTTAGATTCCTATAAATAAATTGTCATTTAAGAACCGTATTTGTCAAATTTAAAAAAATATGGTTTATTAGTAAACCTAGAATGTGTTTTGGGACTAATTCCACTTGTAAAGGATATTAAATTCTCCAAATGTCTATTGGAGGTTATTTATTACACCCATTTATGTTTTATTCTATATTATATTCCTTGGATGTTGATGAATTATTTTATTCTGATAAATTGTAGTGAAGAGGGGTATAGTCATTATCATATTGATATAAAGAAACATAAATTCTTAGAGTTACATAAATTTCTAATTCTGAGGGAGAGTCCTGTAGTTTTTCTCCTTAGAGTGAGTTATATGGTTTTTATCATCTTAGTGGATATTTAGAGTCTTTATTTTCAATTATTTAACCATTTCATTAGCGGGGTCATTGGAATCACATGGACTAGAAGAGGATCCCACCACGTAATTTATAATTAGTGTTATTAGTGGATACTGAAGCAGTCTTCAATTTTTTAATTTAATTTTGAGCTAATCATTCTATATTGGTTTAAATGGTGATTTTCTATTATTATTATATTATTATGTTTTCCATTACATTATATATTATTTGATACATTTTTTTACAACTTTTAGTGTATATTGTTGGTCTGTAACATCATTAAAATCCAAAATTGTGCTCATATTCAATATTTTTTGTGTATTCTATCATCAGTGTGATCATCCTCATCAAGTCATTGTAATTTTTGGGTTTATTAGTGTCTTTTATGTCCTTAGGTTCATCATCATCATTTAAATTATTGGCATCATTGGTACTTTTGGGGTCATCGATTTCATTACCATCATCTTGTCCACTAATTTCATTAGGGTCATCAAGGTCATCAATGTCTCAAATGTTGTTAGTGTCTTCGGGGTCCTTGACATAATCATTGTAATTGGGATCATTGGGATCACCGTTGTCATCCGAGTAATTTGTGTCATTATTTTTATCAGTCTCATCAGTGTGATTGGGAATATTTTCAATTTCAATCTCACTAGTTTCATAATATTTTTCTATGAATTCAATATGATTAAAGTAATCAACAACACCGATGATATCACTACTGTTATTATTTTTGGTAATATTGAGGATTTTGGGGTCATAAATATCATCTATGTCATTGACGTCTTTTGGGAAGTCATTACGTTTAGAGTAATTTGTGATTTTAGTTTCTTTGGTGTCACCCAGGACATTGGCAACAAGAAAATTTTCAGGATCATTGGGGTAATCAAGGTTGTACAAGTCATAAATGTCATTGATGACATCAATTTATTAACATTTTCACCATCTTAGAAGTCATCGGGGGCATCAACACCATCAGTGTCACTAACATCTTTTGATTTTCCAGGTTCATCCTTGTCATCAACATCGCTGAATCGATCAATGTTTTTAACCATTTATATCATCAATTACATCCTGGTCGTTGATGTAATTAAATTTTTCTTGTCTTTTAGAGATGTAGGGGTAGTTAAACTCATTGGGTTCATCATTACTACATGTTTTATCTATAACAAGCTAATATTTCCGTATCTATATACATTTAAATAAATACACTTTTCAACATTTTGTATCGTACACAAAACCAAAATAAAATTATCTATGATATGTTATATAATTCATGATAAACAATAACACATCAACAAAATAAAATGTGAAATATAATTAATAAATTTAAATAAGAGTAAAACCTCATATCAATAAAATGATAGATAAAATCCATTATTTTAATTCATTACATATTATTATTATTGATTTAATGAATAATTTCATGTTTTATAATTCCAAATAATTGAAATAATTTAATTTTTTAAAGATAAATAATTAAAATCAATGGGATGTGATTAAAACCATTTAGTGTCAAAAAGGAATATTTTTTTGAATAATTGTATTTTTCAATAAATTATTTATTTTTTCGTAGTAAATTAAATTAAATTTTTTTAATGATTATTTTAATTCAAAAAATATGCTAACACTTATTTAATTAGTAATTTATTTGGAATAATATTAAGAACCCATAAGTGTTTTAAAATTTATGTATTTTTATTTAAAAAAATTTCCTTATAATTTATATTTTCATTTCAAAAATCAATTATGGAATTTTTTTAATTTAGATATTATAAAATTAAATTCATTTTTTAATTGATCACATTGAATTTATCTTAGAGTAGTTTTCTAAAAAAATTATTTTTCAGTGAATAGTAACAAAAAGAAACTTTTTATGAATACCCCAACTTTTAATGACATCATCTTGATTCAAGAATGACCAAAATAATTTATAAGCCATTATAATAAACCAAAAAACAATTGATAAAACTAATCAATTCAAAAAATATTAAATTAAAATTAGAACCCTATATTTGACATTGTTATACCAACATTATATTTTATCCTACTAAAAACTATTTTTGTTCCTTTTTATTTAATTTAGGGGTTTAGTTGTTATATTTCATTCTATATTGATCTAAATATAAAATAACCCTAAATATTTAAATAATAATTCAATGTTTTTCAATAATAACTATTCAAAATTTTATATCCTAAATGAAAAAATAACACATATTTTACACCAAAAATAATTCTCTAAACACGTATAAATACCAATTTTCTATTCCCCTAGAAATTCACATCCCATTTACTTATCAAAAAGAAAATATTTACCCATTTCCTCTCTCTTATGAATCATATTACCCCTAGAGATATTATAGAGTTACACAACACCAATCCTTCAAGGATTTAACAAAGTAAATCATTAAATAAAAGCTAACCCTAATTCTCTTTTCATTGTTTTTTTTGTATTCTTCTTCCTACTCTGTCGATGAATTTACAATTTTCTACCATAGAAAAATATTTCATGTATAATTTTATAACATATAAATATTTTTATGATTATTATATAACAATTTTAATATATTTATATTATCAACTCTCTCTCCCTCTCTTTTGACACATCCTGATAATGGTCAGTTTCATCCGACTATGAGGACATTGTCAATGATTTATTGACCACTTCCTAAATGGATGGTAAGTGTATATTATTTAATAAATCATTATTTTTGTGTATTATATTATTATGTAAATAGTTCTACCAAATGATATTTTTCAAATAAACAGAGTTATGAAATCAAAACAATGTGGGATAATTTAAAAGAAAACTTGTCTTCCATCCAATCTCACTAAAAATGAAATTGTAATAAATAAATTAAAATGAGTTTAAATGATAAATAATGAAAAAAATTAAAATAATTCACATCTATAATAATGTTTTAATTAAAAAAATTATATTATACTATAGGTTACAGAATTCCTGACTAAATGGAAAGCCTTGGTAATAATTATTTATCTCTATTTCAATTCCATGAGATATTTTTTATACTATCCACCATATTTTCTTTAATATGATGAAATTATTTCATTATTTTTATAATGTCTCTAAAAAATATTTTATTTCTCAATATTTGAAATTAAACATTTGGATCTACCTTTCATTCACGTCTGATTCATACAATACCATATTTAGAAGTGTTACTCACCTAATTTTTTTAATTAATACATGTTTCATATTATTCTACCATTATCATTTATATGTTATATATAACCCTTATTTGAAATATTATATCATGAATAATTTTATATTCATGGAAGTTTATGTTTTATTTATTGTTATATGTTTAATGTATTTTCAAGCAAAGTTTACCCAATTCGTATGAGTTTTTAAACTCAATTTTCTATTCATTGGGTCAAAAACATTCATTGTTTAATATAATCCAATCAATTTAATTTATTCATCCATTTATCTATTATATATATAATTTTATATTTCTATTTGGTCAAATAACATATTTACATAAAAATATTCTTCGTTGACTGATTTCATTCCCTATAAAAATATGATGTTATTAATAATATTCCTTATCACGTCTAATGTATCTTTTCCAACAATATTTATTTTCATTATATTTATCAAAGAATCTTATTCTAAATAAATAAGTGGTTGTTTAAGGTTTTTTACAATATTATTTAATTTCTATAAAATGGTTTCAAATAATAATTATAATATTTTTTTTAATTGGTCATTTTTGAGTTTCTTTTAAAAAGTGTCAATGAATCTTCATTTTTAATTTTTTCCACATGAATAAATTTTCCTAGTTTTATAAATGTTATTAATTATAAAAAAATAATGTTTTCATGGTTTCTCAAATTAATTTATATTCCCTCTTTTTGTGAAAATTTTATTTCAAAAATAATGTTTAAAATTTTAAAATAATAGATAAATGGATTTCATTCCACTTATGTATATTTATTTCTTCTTCCCCACATATATTAATTTCAAATATTTTATTTTCAATGTTTAAGCATTTAAATAATTATTAAATTATGGTTTTCAATATGATGTTTTCAACCCCTGGAAATATGTTTTTTAGGTGAATTATCAGTTTGTATTTGCAACTATGTTACAAAATCATTATGAAAAATATTTTTTATAATATCACTTCCATTTTCCCTCTTAAACACTAAGTAATTTTTATAATTTGATGTTATATTCAAAGAATTTACCAATAAATTCACTTATGTTGTATTAATTTTAGATATTGAACTTTTTGCATTAAATTAAACAATTCAATATATCTTATTATGAGATACCAATTGAATGTATTCAGGAGTTTATCATCTTATCAAAGATAATTCATCTTTGACAACATCCTTTAAATTATATTCTGCATCACTAGGGTTATTATCTAATAATAACATCCTCTTTATTTATCTATATAGGTTAAGATAATGTCTTTAAGAATTTTTAATTAATCCCATTTCTTTCCAATGGGTTAGTAATGTTATGAAGTAATTATGAGAGAATTTCATTTCATTGGTGGTTAACATATGGTTTTAATTTCATTTTTTTAATTGATGTTTCTATTTTCTCCCTTATAAATTTATAGTCCATATATTAATTTTTTAAGGTTAATTTTTCATTCAATTTATTTTTTCTGATTACTTATTCTATCTATCTCAATTTCTCACTTGAAATTGTTTTTTTCATTCATGTCCATATTATATAATTTCCTATATATATATAATATTTTTCTTAATTTCTATATCAATATTTACTTAAAATTATAATTATTACTATATAAGGATTCAATTACACATTTTCTTACCAATAAATTTAATACATTTATTAACTGGGTAAAAATTGATATCATATGTACTTTTTATTTCAATACAGATGTCTATTTATTACAAAGGCATGTTGAATTTGTACTATATTGTTTATTAGTTTATTTCAATTGATGAATTAATTCAAATTATGATGTAATTAGTGTGTCCAAAAACTAATTAGATCCAAATAATGTCAGAAGTTCTCTTGAGATAAACAATCTTAGTTATTTAGCATCCTTATTGCCTATTTATTTAGAATGTCTTACCTTGAAACCCTAATGGTTTGAATTTGATGTTCAACATTATGGATTACATAACTATGAAATGTGTAATTATTTTACTTATGATCATTAACATTAATATTTTATCCATGTATATATTTAGATATAATTATATTATCTATATCAAATTTTTTAAATATTCTTTATTTCTACCATATTATTCATGCCTTTATTATTCTTTAGTAGGTTTTAGTATATGTTATCCCTTACTGAGCATATGAGATCACCCATTTAATATTTTACTTTCCCTATGGAATTTATATGAGTATAATGAATGATTGAAGGTTATACTAGGAAGAATAACAATGTTAAAGAGCTCATTCATGGGGGAAAATGTACAAAGTTGGAAAAGTCTAAGTTTTTCTATATAAGTTTTTTTCTTAATTCTCTAAAATGCTAAACCAAATTAGTATTTGGTATGTTATTTATTCAATATTTTCTATTTATTTATAATTATAGATGGATAATTCTTTGTCACTCTATTTGAGATTAAAAATAGTGTGTAAAGAATATGATTTTTTACTGGATCTAAGAGTGTGAGTTTGGGGCATATCAGTTTGTAACAAATCTGGGTTTATGTAAAAATTGAGGTTATGAAATTATAAGATGTAGATAATTTATTAGTTATTGATCCAATCATGGTTTAATAAGTTTTTGGATGATTATAATTAGATGAAATATATATCCATTTTTAGGTCTTATTTGAATTCATTTTTAGGTGTTTAATGATATTTTGGGATATGTATATTGGTTTTTAGGAAGAATACATGATTATGGTACAGATATCTATTAGGGTCGGTATTTAATTTTATTTCAAGGAAATTCATATTATTTTGGGAAATTTTAATTTATGATAGGAGCATATATGATTAAGTTAAATATTGAACTGTATTTGATTAATTTTGTTTGGGGATAAGGCTAAGTAAAATGTTTTGAGATTAGGCTTCCATGAATTTTGGGTTTAGGATGTAGTAAAAAATGTCATGAAAAATGTATGTTTAATTATTATTAGTACGTAGAAATACAATAATTTAGCGATAAATATATAGATAAATATAAATTGTGGAAGACATCCTAAAATTGTGGTAAATTACAAAAGTGTGTGGATTCTTAGAAATCAAATCCATGTTAGGATATAATAAGTGGTTGTATGCTATAGATCTGATTCAAATAGGTGTAATGAACCTTAATGAAAATGGTTGGGTATTAGATCAATCTTAACATAGTTGAAAACATGAGGGAAAAACAACATACATTTTTTGACACTCTTATGTGATATTTATTGAATGATTCAAAAGACCTTTATGAACTATTATAAAGGACTTGAATACAACATTATGTCTGAAATATTTGTGACATTAAGAATACCATCTTTAATTTTCATCTATGTGTGGAATCAAAACTATGATGATAAAATTTATACAAAGTGTATAATGTAACCCCATAAAATTTAAGTATGTATTTATTTTAAGTAAATAACATGTTGAATAAATTGTATCATAATGAATACCAAACTAAAATTAATCATGATATATTTTAAAATAAAATATACAAATTGATACATCATGAAAATGAAATTTGAAATATAATTTTGGAAATTACAATAAGAGTAAAACCTCATATAAAAAAATAGTTAAATTTTTTTATTTTAATGCCTTTTATATTATTAGTTTTGTTTAAAATAATAAATTTATGTTTTATAATACCAATAAATTGATAAAATGTAATTTTTAAAAGATAAATAATTATTTTCATATTCATGTAATTAAAATTAGATATTTTAAAAAATACAAATTTTATGAATTTTTTTATTTTTTAATATATTTTTTAATTTTATATTCATACAATTAATTTTAATCAATTAAAGAATTATTATAAAAAACTCTTCAATATATTAACACTCATTTAATTAGTAAATTATTTGAAGTAATATTAATAAATATAAAATGATTTATAATAAAATCTTTAATAAAAATTGTATTTCATTATATTTTATATTTTCTAATTTAGTAAAATACCAATAATATATAATTTAAATTTAAAGAAATGAACTTGATTTTTGAATTCAACATATCACTTTTATTTTGGAGTTATTTTTTGGAATATTACTATAAATGTTTATTTTTAGTGAATATTAACATATATGGTTTTGATGAATAAAAAAATTGAAATCATTATGATTTAAGAATGAATTAAAAAATTTACACATTTTTCTAAACTAAAAAAGTTTTTAAGGAGAAAAATAAATAATTTAAAAATATTAAATTGATCTTAGAAACCTATATTTTAATAGAAACCCAAGTCTCATTCACTTATAGTTATATTTTTTATCATTAAGATCCATGAAACACAAACGAAGTATTTTGAAGTCTACACTATTTGGAATATTAGATAATAAAATACAAAATCATAAAAAAACTACATCATATTTATTTTTATCTTATTAAATTGTTCCAATGATTTTATTATTATTTTTCCTACCACAAAGGATAACCTAGGTAAATTCATAAGAAAAGGGTTGTTATATTAAACCGACTGAGGGTATAATCCTATAAGATATTGATGATAAGTAATTAATATGATACATGAGTCATGTCATGATAACATAAAAAATATGGATCATATATGATCGTATGAAATCGTGGCATTAAAAAGATGATATCAAAGGTTAGGGAATCATGGGATTATGAAACAACATAAAATGGTACACAATAATCACAAGTCAAGGATCACTCCAAAGACAACATAACCTAGTGTTCTTGGAACATTACTCATGAATTATACATAGTGTCTTGTTAGATGAAAACATTGCCCAATGTATTTAATGATTTATATTTACAAACACACACATCATAATATGTACATATATATGTGTTCCACATAAGAATATGAAAAAAAAAATAACTTAAAGAAATCCCCATGAGAAAGAAATTGTTCACATAATATTGTCTCAAGGAATAATCAAAGGATATTTCATAAATATCACCACGAGAATATGTTATTAAAACATTTGAATGTTAATATTTTAAATTAATAAAAAAAATTCTAAAAAAATCATTACTAGTAAAGAATAATTATTATTATATATTTGATATATAGGTATAAAAATGAATATATTAAATGATGATTTAAAAAATATGTGAAAAAAATTTAAATAAGGTGAGTAAATTTTATTTTTAATAAAACCATCTATATAAAATATTTTTATTCTATAAAATATATATCATTTTATGAAATTATTCAATATAAAAAACATGAATTTTATTTATGTGAAAATGAATAGTTAATATAAAAATTAACATTAACCGGTTTTGTTTTAGAGAGAAGATTGAGAAAGAAACATAAAAACATGTATAACCCAAAAACAATAAAGTGATAAAATGGTATGACTGAATACAAGTAATATATATACCGAATATATATAATTTCATTAGAATTATAAATAGATAAAATTAATTAAATAGGGAAACCATAACCCAAGTAATAGAGGGTGTTATGGATAGATCCCCTACCACAGGTCCTTTTCATGTTCGTTATGTTCTTCCAACTACATGAATAATAAAATTAAATTTATTAAATACTTGATTCATAACCATTTAGTTATATTTAATTTATTGATATTCTTTTCTGTTTATATATAATTTTTATATTATAGTTGTTTTCACCTTCTAATAGGGTTTTTTATACGATTCTATAGTTACATTACTTTATCATTAATTATTAAATTTTTTTAATAATGAATTCATAACATAATAAGTGAAAAATAATGACATTAATGTCATTTCAAAAAAATTTATGGTCCAATAAATTTATATTTTTTAAAAGGATTTTTTATTTATTATAAATGTTATCATTATAGAACTAGTTCAATTAGGTGGTTTTTACAACCATGGTGAACTTGTTTTGTCTTATTTACCATATGACTATTTATATATTAAATAATATTAGTATATATCTATTATAATTATTTAGAACATTATAATTCATTGTATGTTTATTTAAATCATCCATAAAGGTGGGGATGAAAAATGAATTTTTTTTGTTCATGGTGGTGGTGAACTGACCATATTATTAAGAATGTCTTGATTTAAAAATAGAATGATAGGAGGTTGAATAATGGACATTAAATTGTTATAATAAAAATTAATTATATTAATAATGGTTATTTAATTATACTAGAATGGATAGAATATATTTTTGGAGGTATAATAGAAATATAATTTAAGAAAATTGTTTGGGAATATTACCACTTCTATTGGGTGTTCAGTCCTAGGATACATCTTAAACACCCTTAGTTTGGTCTTTTGGTGGGACCAAAATTTAAATTACATAATTAAATTGTTTGGTAGACATTTTTGAAGATATTTTACTGGGGAATGTATTCTGAATGTGAAGTGAAATGGGTTGAATTGGTTGGTATTTATAAGGGGAGGATATGGGTGATTTTAACATAATAATCATTAGTTAATTATTTTTTTAATACCAAAAATAAAGTTGATTATTATTAATTTATAGAGTAATTATTTCATGTTATTATGAGATAATGTTTTCTTACATCGTCTAATTTTTTTATTAACTATGTATTCAACTTATAATGTAATATATGTTCCCTTTTCGTATTTTACTATTCACCAAGAAATCATTATTTTCATAAAGATACAGAAAATCATAGTATTCTAATTCTTTCACAATTATTAAAAATGTGAACTAAAAATTATTAAAATAATTTTATAAATGTGAGAAGTTTAATTTTTTATTCAAATACATATTAATTCAATTTATTGCAAGTATGAAATTTTTTGAGGCTCTCATACAATATTTATATAACTTTACCACCTCTAGATTTAGTACCTTCAAGATATCAGGTATGTACCATCTCAATGGGGATGCTTAAAATGCTTCATGCACATGAGATATGTTTTGAGTGAGTTCTATTCTATAGGTCACAACTGTGATGCAATCAAAATTTTCAAAGTAGCTAACATATCTAGTACTTAGCTTTTCCTTCTACCTAATCCTCACAAATCCATTCCATGAAGATATGTGAAGGGAAACAATATTACCAACTTCAAATTCATGGTCTCATCAATGATTTTTAGTATAAGTCTAATGTCATCTTTGTGCTTCTTGGGTGTATTGTTGAATGACTATGAACTTTTCTACAAATTCATTGACCAGTTCTATCCCTTATAGCTTCCACTAATTTAATTAGTCCCATCACATGGGTATTATAACTTTATTTATATATAATGATTCATAAGGAACCATATGAATTCTATAGTGGAATATATTGTTATATGAGAAATTTACCCAAGGAATATATTGAATCTTTACTCCGTTGAAGTTTATAGAGAAATATAGCAACATATAATCAAGTGGGTAGATTGTCAATATATATTATCCATGAGTATTAGGGTGATGGGTCATAATAATGTTCCACTATTTTTTCAAGGAATTATAAATAATTTTTTATAATTTTCACATGAACCCTGGATCTATCTTAGAAACAATCAATAGTGGTGTTCCATGTAGCGTTACTACTTATCAAATGTATAGCTTTACAAGTTGTTCAATTGGGAGGTATTCTCAAATAGATTTTAAGTGAGAAGTCTTTTTGATATGGTCCACTAAAACTCATATGGAATTATGTACATTGGATTTTATCGTTTAAACAATAAAAAAAAATACATGGGGAAGTTCTCTCATTTCTATAAAAGTTTGGGTAGTGGTTTAATATGTTGAAAAAGAGGGTTCCCTATACCCAACTATATAGTACTATTGATTACCATATCATGTGTATAGTTAGTTATACAAGATATATTCTTACCATTATAGGGCAGACATTTTTGCATCCACTATTTAATAGTAATTTGATATATTAATTATCGTATGAAAAGGTTATAGTATATCACATGCTATAATTAGAATCTCTAGATAGAATTAAATTAATCTTAAAATATGGTTCTATAGTCTATATGAATTAAACTTATTGCAAAAAGTTGATGTTTGACTATCGGTGAGGGGGCTCATAAGCATTAAGACTTCTTCTCAAGAAGTTCGCACATGGTGATCTCTAGTAGCGAGATCAAGAGGGAAGAACCACTAATAGGAACACCATATGATTTTGGATTCATTGGTTTTTCATATCTATAGACATGTGTATTGGTCTCCGAACAAGAGATCATTACTAGTGTTTTCTATTAGATTGAATACTTTGATACAAGGAAAAAATTGATATTTAAATCTTTTCAATGTTTCGTGTGTTGGTTACGTCTTTGGTGGTATGACATTAGTTGAATGGTCAAGAAAGGATTTTTCACTTTCATGTTAGGGATGTTTTATATATTAGGCCTGGCTGATCAAGATGGTGCTACCTTCAAAAATGTTTGGCCAAAGTAGTTGAAATGTAAATTCATCTAGATAGATCAATAAATAATAAAGAAAGAAAATGGTGATGACACAAGTGTGCATCCTTCTTTATGAAATATTTAAAGACAAAGTGATTATAGTCCACAATATGTGTTCATAGGTTGGTAGTCAATTTTATGGTTATCGTTATCTCTTTAGGTACCTTGATGGATTTCTAGACATTTGTCTCGGTCGATGTATTTTATTCACTGGTATTGAGATAAGGTCCAAGAGGGTCTCACAAAATAGCATATTGAATAATTCTCCCTATTCAGTTGAACATGTATATTGGACATGGTGGGACCCACCATGGGGTCTAAGTATTTTCCAAGGTTTCATTCACCAAATAAATAAAAAAAATCATTATTATTAAGGTAATAAATAATTGGGATTGAATATATTTAATGGTTTTAGGAGTTAAGTAAATATTATAAAATATTGTTTGAACAAATATTATTTTAATGTTCATGGTTAGTTTAATATTAATTGAGAATGGAGAGTTGAGTTAAATGACTTAGTTTTATGACATAATAAATTTTATATATATTACAATTATGTGATAAATTATTTACAATTTTTATGGTGCGTTTGAGTTTTTCATAATTATTATTTAGTAGACGTTGAAATTAACGGGGGTTGGGGAACCCAACCAAGTATTTAGAAACTCCACTATAAAAAGAGGAAGAGGTTATCTTATCAAAGAATATTCATGGTATTTTGTCCATAACCTCTCTCTCCTCCCACTTCATAGAGAGAAAATTAGTTGATCCATGAACTTGGATCAAGATCCCTCTCAAGAATTAAAGGCATATCGATGCAGGGATCATTGGGCTGTCGAAGAAATCATTAGATCATCGTGCTAGTACTCAGAATCTGATGATCTATGCTCCCATAGATTTTTGAAGCACATATGGACAATCTATAGGGGTCCTGCTATGGATCCTTTAAGAAACAATCACCAATTATGAGTTACTATAGACCACACCATAAAATATATAAATTTTTGTTTGCAGTTATATTTTTGTTCTATTTTAATTTACACAAGATCCACGGACCTTACAGGGGCTTAGATCGTCCGCGATGACAAGTCTTGTCGTCCTGATGATGAAAATTTTAAATTCATCGGACCACCAGTTTCTGGTGTAGTCCTTAATTCATTCAGTATCATCCCTTTATAATCGTTCATTTTAACATTCACTTGTTTAAATACCAACAAGATTTATGTATATTCATTAATCTTCTTCATCATATGGTCCCACTAATAGTGATGTTGAAAATATCTATAATTATGTATGCTCCCTGGATGGATAGATAAATTCAACCTATGTGCATCATTTAATATCATCTTATTTATCATAGTCTTTGATATTACATGTAGTTGTGAATAATGTATCACAAATCCTTTATCAATGTTGATATATGAGGATATTACTTTTCTTATAGATTCTAATTTATTTTGTATGTCTACATCAACCCTTTTAGATTCCTTAATCTTCTCCATAGTGGATGGTCAAGAAATAATTTGAACAATGTAGGATGATTCTCCTCTTTTCATGATTCCAATGTTCATTCATTTTATTTTTTATGAATATTGGATCCTTATTAATCCTCATCATGAATATGGTTACATAATATTTTCTACTTAGATCATCCACCACTTTATTTCACATCTAGAGATAATGGTGGATTAAGCAGTCATAGTTCTTGATTATCTCTGATAATGTTCATTATCACATATTTAGCTCATTCAATATGAATACATACTTGAAGATATTATGATCCATATATATATATATATCACAATTCTCCCTATAGATATAGTTCATCCAACTCAAAAATTTTAATTTTACTATAACCAAATCTAAGTCATGCATCAGATAGTTCTTGTAATTTATTATCAATTTTTGAGAGGCTTGGGATATCAATTTATCATTTTTCAATAGAAAAAAACATAATAATTTATTTTAAGTCACTCTATATATGGAAAAAACTTCCCCACTTTAGGGTAGTGTGAGTGTAGGTGCAATGATTAACTTATTCATCAAATACATAAATCATTCTTCACATTTTTTAGTCAAGATAATCTTTACTACTTTGTAATATAACATGGTTATTATAATTGAAAATCATCATAAAATCCTCACGATCATTCTATAGTAACCAACATTTATTTTGGACACTACGAATCTATATAATTATTGTCGGATGGGGGCATTCTAAAATCTTCTTTTTCATTGAAATATTCAATGATCTCCCATTAATATTTATAACATTCTCCCACAATGTTACTTTCTATATCTAAATCTCAAACATGTTGTTTATTTTATATAACTTATCCTTTCTCGAATTCTTTAGCACAACACTAAAATGTTCCCTATAATACTACATGATTTTTGAGTATATGAAAATTTAATTTATAATGGATTCTATGAATTTTTCAAGGTAATCTATATATTCTCTATTATTCAATTCCATAATACTTTCCATAGGATTGTTGACTCTAAAGAGAATTACTATGAATTCATAGTGTATCTACATTAAAAAAGGAAAATTATTTAGAATAATCTATTTTATCACGTTTAATTGACGATATCCCTAAAAAATATCCACATTAGAGAAGTAATAAGGCCCAAGTAGCTGATAGATTAATTCATCAATTCATGTAAGGGGATTATTTTCCTTTATCATGATTTTTTTAGTTAATGACTATGATGCCTCGTGTCATGATGGGTTGTAAAATTTAGGTGGATTTTGAACATTTTTTTCCTAGAACTATTTCAAGGTAAAAATGGTAATATCTCTTATAATATAGTATTTTAAAATCATTGTGACCACTCTATTGGTCTTGGAATAGTTTTTATCCTAGGAAAGAAGTTTTTTGTAAATCTGAACAATTTTAATTTCCCCAAAATATATAATATTTAATAAAATAAATATCAATTATTTAAATGAGGTTATTTAGTGATATATTTTATACAAAGTGTTTAATTTATATTTCATCTCTATGGTTGAGTCTTTAATGAGGGGTTTACCTATGAAAGGAATAGACCCATCGAGGGAAGTAGGGTCAATCTCATATCATTTTTCTTTTTTTTTTCTTTTTCATTCTACTTTATTTTTTTAATTTTATTTTCTCTTATCATTTTGATTATCACATACTATCATGGAGATTACTCTATTGGGGTATTCATACATGAGATGGAGAGGGAGATAAGAGTGTCACTGAGGGGGAGGCACCACCCATGGAGTTGTTTCAGAGCTTGATAGGGTGTCAATAGGTGTATGGCACAGATCAGTTGTGAATCTATAGAAGCTTTCTCCAAAGGCATTCTAGTTTGTCATTATTACATATAAATCCACATACCTTATTTTTTTAATTCTTTTTATGGGTTTTGGGGACCCCCATGGGGTAAATCTAGGTCAAATTGAGTATAAATGGGGTTTTGGGCTATTTTGGGGGTATCCGATTCATGAAAACCCATGCACAAAACATGTGGACTGGATAACAAAAATCCAGAATTACTTTTTTAAGATAGATTTTGGGGACTAAATTTCATTCAGTGGTTACTTAGGTGGTTCTAGGAACACATGACCATTTAGGGTGCACGGTTAGATCCTGTATGAGGTACAAAATTAGTGGCCATGTACTATTTTTGGACATACACTATGTGGGAGTACATATCATGGTAAAAAAATGGGAACACCATGTGGGGTACATTCCATGTATGGGGTGGTATATGTCATGTAGTTGGGATTTTTACACACTGAGTGGGGGATGAGTTTCACATGTAGGTAACCATGTGGGGTTACATACCATGTAAGGGGCTGATACTCAATGTACTTTGGAAATGTACATGCTGTTTTTCATGGGGCACAAGGACATGGAGGACACTTTGGGAGACACATCATGTTTCAAAAGTACATGACATGTAATTTTCATTCCATTGTCATTTTTACCATTTTTCCCTTGTTGTCTTAATTAGACATAAGAGGATTCCATTCTGATAATTTTTTACATAGATTATGATGGTGGAATCCTTTTTTTGGATGATGTATGGATGGTGTTTCAAATGAGTAATCATTTATATGAGTAATTCATCAAGATAGGGATTTAAAATCCTCAATTAGGTTGTCTTTTGGGTTACAAGGCCCGAGTGATGGTTCTATCCTTGGTGATCGACTTGGATAAATTGTTCTATAAGGATCTATTTGAGGCTCCTTTGGATGGATATTGAGAGGTGGTATATTTTATTATATATGAGGAGATCTTGATTATCCCTATATTCTATGTCTAGTTTCTCAAGGTTAGATAAGTTGAGGTTTAGCTTTTGTGTTTGAGGATTATACCTGTTGGAAGCTTTAGGATGGGTTGACGTTATGGGATGGAAGTTATATCCAAGTGTTGTTTTGATTTTCAGATGGTTCATAGGGACTCTTGATAATTCCCTTGTGGAATGGATGCAGATGAATTTATCATTGGTTTATGTGTTCAACTACTAAGGATACCCATGTGGAATAGTTTTTTGTTGGATTACATTATGGTTGAGTTGGAATCGGTGAATTGGTTATTTATTGAGAAGGTCGAATGAGATGTTATTGCATTGGAATTTCCATGTGGTTTGATTTATGTTGTGGATACATGTCGTGTACTATCTTTTAGATTTCATGAAATCTATTTTGAAATCCCTTTTAGGAATTTTTTGATTTGGATTCCTCTTTTACTGCATTAATTAGTGTGGATCATTTGGAGGCCATTGAGGGACATACAATATATTTCTACACTAGAAATTTCCCATGCTTTGGGATGAGATAGAGGAACCCCTCATAGGGAGTCCTGATGTTTCTATTTTCTTAAATCTATTTTAGGATATTTTTTTTGGTAATGGCTTGATATATTGGGAGCATAATGGGATCTCCTAGTAGGGCATCACATTATGTTGTGATCATGAGGACCGTGGGTTCCCAATGTTTTGTTTTGGGCTTGAGTTGGATATTTGAGAGCATGGGTGGTTATTTTTTTCATGATGAGATCTATATGATTGATATAGGTCTAATTTTGTTATGAGAGTTTAGTGGTACATTTAGTTTTGATGACTAAATGGTGGGTTAATGTGTTGGACTGAACCACGTTCTGTTGTCCATTCCACTATATATCTGAGGTAGTTTTTGGTTAGGAATTTGGGTTTACAATGAGAACCATTGGATGTATTAGATCTATTATAGGACTTGAGTCATAATTTTTTTCTCTCCACCATTGGTTAGATGTGGTTAGATGGGCCTAGGTAGAAAATGGGAGATCTAGATGAGTATACCTCTCTAATTGAGTGTTAATCCTATGATATAGGTTAACTATCATGAATTATAATGCACATCAATTACCCTATAATTTATGTTATAATGGTTTATAAATGGAACCTTATAGTATAATGGATTCATTGAGTGCATATTAATGGATACCATATGATGACGATGCTTCCGAGTCCATGTTGGAGTTGGATTTGATCTGCTGGACATTTGGGATATGAGTATTTCTCAGATTTGGGGAGTGGAGAATTATCACCATTTCATATTGTGCCATTACAATCACGAATATATGTGTGTGTGTGTGTGTGTGTTTTTGTGTGTGTGATTTTTTATTCAGATTCATATGGTTTTTTCCAAGAGACTAACACTCATTCATGTTGTATTTTTAAATTCTTGGGATCTTATGTAAATATATAGAATGCACTGGAAATTATGTGTCAGGGTGAGCCACATGTTATGAATCCTCTTGTGTGGGCCTGATTAGGAGTTTATATACTGTGAGTGTTTTAAATTTACTCACTATTTCCAATTTTCTTGGTTTTTTCCGTCTATTTATTATTTCATATGTTTTTATTTTTCATCTAGGTTAGGTATTTCACATGTGCATGCACTTATTATGATCATATATTATATCTTCACCATCAAGGGTGGGATAATGAGATTTAATTCTAACCCTCTACAAATGAGCCTCATTGCACATGAATACCTAACTTCTACTTTCATGTTGGTGAATAGGTCTTGTAGTGGATGGGGAGGAGGCCCGATGTTACCTAACTGAGTAGACCTTCTCATGTGGAGTCTTAGGATTATGTTGGTGTAGCCTAAGCATTGTAAATATTGGGCATATAGTCTGACTCAGTGTATTCATCAAATCCTAATGTATTTATTTTGATTTAGATTAATTTTTATATGTGGTCATCCTAGTTGGTGAATGACTATTATATGTTTTCATAAATTGATTCTATATTATTATAATCTACATTTCACTTATTTTAGCCTAGTTTGATTCAGTTTATTCATTATGTGTATGCTGATTTTTATCCTTGTGTATGATTTTCCTTATTTCCAACATTATTGTACTCTAGGCACAGGGTATAGTTTCCCCATTATATCTTTTTGACCATCACCACATCTCAACAGCATCTGGTGTTTGAGGAGGCATGCTTGAGGCCTTTTGACATGCCAGATCAGGTGACAACTCAGTTTGACCTAGGATGGTTTGTTTCAAAATGGTATCAGAGCTGTCTATTTTTACTATTTTGGGAGTTGAAAGACTGGTGGCCTAGGAATGGGTTAGAACGTTTTATGTACATTAGAATGGTGTGTTTTCATAACCATTGGTGATAAGAAGTTAAGGCATGGGATTACTACTATTGGAAATTTCACCTGATGTGATTATGTAGGGTTTGTGGATTTATGGTTTATAATGTTTTTGAATCATTGCCCTTGTATATAATGCTTGTTTTCATGTATCATTTTAGGAATATATTATTCATATTAAAAATGCTTGTATTTGGTCTTTTCACTGAAAATAGAGGTTTAATTTTTTAAAGTGACTCCAATGACATATATTGTGTATCACATGAAAATCCTTGGTTCAACAATACTCAATTTAATAAGAATTATTTATATTTTCTTCTAAATATAGGTTATTTAGATCATGTTGTTAGAGGTTTTATAGTAATGTAAATTAAACCCCTTCAACATTGGATGCCTGGAAACCCTAGTGGGTCAATGTGGCATCTGAGTTCCCTATTGGTGAATTAATAAGGGAATAGATTCCTATGATATATTTGGATTATAATTTACATTACATAAGATTGTTTTTTTAATTTATGTCCTAGGTTTATGCTTCTTAGTATGGAAAATTTCTTTCCATGTGTTGTATGGAAGGTCATGAAGTGGGTCCAGTGTTCTTGTTATCACCGATGGATTGGGTGGGTGAGATTTTTCTTCCTTGGTGGGGTTATTGAGGTCTGGTGACACCAGTATATGGTTTTTCATAAGTTTTTATGGTGTTTTAAAATTGGATCACTGGGAGTGATCCCTATATCATGGCTAGATTGAGAGGGAAGGTTTGTTGGACCGCTATCCCTGCTCATTTTTTTCACCTTAGGTAGCGTAGGGAGAGCACAGTTTGACACTTGTGGCATTGAATCCAAAACTTAGTGGAAGGTCTCCATGTGTATGATCATTTCATAAGGAACATGCATCTCTTTTGAATATGAGTGGAAAGGGTGCTTGGATTTTTGGAAATTTGTTGGCATGATAATCATGTTCAGTGGTTCCAAGTGTGTTAGCCTAGTTTTTTTGGACTTTACCCTTATGAGCATGTGTCATGTTTCACATTTGAGAGTATTTTAAGGAAAAACCTATGGAAGGGAGTTAAATAAAGGCTATTGGATGTCGTTTGCCTCATTTAAGTGGTTTATTGAGCGAGGAGGTTGATGTTTCTCATTAGTTGGGAATGATCATTGATGTTTTCAGTTTTCATGTTGGAACTCTGGTTTGAGTGGTATGGCCATGTCTATCAATTATGTTTAGTGATGAACATAGTGTGGGCCATGGTTTTTGTATTTTGGGAAGTGGGATAATGACAAGGATACCCCTGTGGTGTGCAGAATTAGATCCCTTATGGTTGAAATTATCTCATGTTCAGAGAGATTTTTGGGTGATGTCAGATCAGTAATTAAATAGGCATGATAGCATTGGTTGTGCTACTGTTTTGGGGAGAGCATGGAAATTAGTTAGTTATTAGGGCTTCTATTAGGGAGGGAATATTTTTACTGGGGGTTTTTTGATGCCTCGCACCGTCACATGTTTGGAAAATCATGGGAAATTTTATATTTTATTTCCCAAAAGTGTCTTGGTGTGAAAATGGTAATTTTTTCCATGATATGATATACGATAAATTTATGACCAATATTTTGGCCCTATAATAGTGTATTTTTTCAAGGACATGAGTTTATAAAAAATTTAATCGTTTTTATTTTACCTAGAATAATAAATATTGAACTAACAAGATAATAATTTATTTAATCATGTTGGTTTGGTGATAACTTCCCAACAGTCTGTTTGATTAAGATTATGTCTTTGTGGTTGATTCTGGAATAGGGGGTTTTCCCTAGGTGATGCACAAACCCCTTGTAGGAACTGATCACTTTTCTTTTGTTTCTATTTTTTCTTTGTCTTTTATATTTCCCCTTTAATTTTCTTTTATCCCATTGATTGTCACATATTAACATGGTAAGTCCCCCTTTTGGGACCTTAAATGATAGAGAGTGAGGGATATAATAGGGAGTGGGAGGAGGAGGTGCCACTTGGGGAGATCTTGTGGTTCTAGATCTGGTGTTTGTAGGTTCATTGTACAAATCTGGTGAAATGATTCACCAGTTTATGCTAGAAGGTAGTAAAATTTTTAGTTGTTCATTATCTATCCTAGTATATTAGTTGTTTTTAGTATTTAATGTCTTTTATGGATTGTTGGGGACCACGCGAGGTTCAATCTAGGTTTGATTAGAGAGGAAATGGGGTTTCAGGCCATTTTAGGTATTTTCTATTTGGGAGAACCCATGTACATAGTGGGGGCTTTAGAGAACACACTTATTGCCTTTTTCGTATTCAATGAAAGTTATTTTTTGTTACTACTTGTCATGTACCATTGGATCATGTCGTGAATTAGTGACTTGGGTGTGATAGGGGAACATTTCTATGTAATGTACAAGGCCAGATCCAATGCAAGGTACATGACTATTGGTCATGTACTATATTTGGAAAGAGATTGTGTAGGGGTACATGACTTGGTATAGGTTGCGAAACTTGTGTGGTGTAGAGAACTTGTACAGGGCGGTACATTCCATGTGGTTTTCCATTGTACATGCTGACCGGGGGAAGAGGTACATGTATTGGTACCCATGTGCATTTATATGCCCTATTTGGGCCTAAAACACCATGTTATTTACAAAATTAAACACCATGTAGATTAGAGAACATGTATAGGGAGGACCCTTGAGGATACATGCTATGTTTATAAAGTACACATCATGTACGTTTTCATAACATGGCATGTTTTCTTGTTTTTTTACCTTGAGTTAGGATTGGACACAAGAGGATTCCATTATTATCATTTTTTTGAATAGATCATGTAACATTATGTTACTATTTAGAAAAGTATGTTTCTTACCTTGTCTTGGTTTCCCTTTTTTTTATATAGGTAATTCCATGAAGTATTTGGTAGGATACATCTAATGTTGAAGTTAGATAGTTTTTGGATTCTTACCAAAAACCAATAATTTATACAACCTTAATGAGATTTACATGCCATGAAATATGGCTACACACCTTGTAAATCATAAAATAATAATAATTCGTTCTTACCATGATCTAGTGGTTTTTTTTTCAGATTATGAGGATTTTCAATTACAAGATGTTTAATTTTGTTACACACCGTGTAAACCCCTAATATTTGTATTTAAATAGGAATCTTGGATGAAAATATTATTTCTTACTCTCTAAAATTTTATGCCCTTGACCCAACAGCCTTCACCAAGTGATTTTGGGAGCCTCAACCCCTCTAGGTCTTTTCATTCAGTGATTGATCATTGTTGCAATCATGGTGTGACCTTCCATGTAAGCATTAACCCTGTCCCTCTATGTCATTGTTGCTTCCTCCTTAAAGTATGATAGATCATCTTGCTTTCAATAAATCCAAACTCAGTGTCGGTATATCTTTTTTCTAGTTTTAGTTTCTGGATATCCTCCACATTCATTCTTGTTAGAAGGTTCTATTACAGGCCATGTGTTTCTACAATATATTCATGTGGTTCCATTACGGTTCCAAATTTACATTAACTCTAAAATTAATTTGTTTAATTTCAATTGTTTGAAATAAATAATTTTTTTCTGTTTTAATTAAGTTACTTTCAATTGTTTTTTTGGAAAAACCCAGTTCCATTGAATTGGGTTTTTTAATATATATGGGTATCTAGATTTAATTGGAATCCCCCAATTCCATTGAATTGGGGTGTGTTTATTGAAATTTTTGAAATTTAAATTGTATAATTTAAATTTTCGTTTTGATAGGAATTTATTGATTGAATTGGGGAAAATTTATTTGATGGAAACTTTTAAAAACCCCTAATTCCATTTAATTATGGGTTTGTTATTAAAATGAAGGATTTTTTTAAAAATTAAATTATTGATTTTAATTTGATAAATTGGATTTTAAAATTGTATTAATTTGATTCAAATCCTTGTTTGATAAAAATGGATTAAATTTTTTTATGAAAACCTTAGGGTTTCATATTTTAAAAATGGAAGGATTTTTATTAAAACCCAATTTTTGTTTTTAAAAGGGGTAAATTAGAATATTTGAAATGGTTAATTGTATTTAATTTTATTTTAAGCCGTTTTCAAATAAATTTTTCATAATTTTTTTTGTAAGAGAGAACATGAAATCCTTAGGTAGTAAGTGAGTTATTTTAGGTGGCACTATACGATATAAAACATTCTAAAATCTCATTTCAGCACATCCCATTCTTTTGGAAATGGTGATAAGTCCCCTTTTCCTTAGGCCCAAATTTGCGTATGTAAATATTTGTAGTTTCACAGTGCTAGGTACCTATAGCATGAAACCATCGTACATATTTGGAACATGACCATGTTGTTCACATGTTTGTATTTCAAATTTATATATTCCATTATTGTAAACTATTTTACATGCCTTGTAAATTTATATAATTTTATTATATTAAAGTGTTTATTTAAGATATCTTTGGAAACATCCACTTTTGTATAGAACCATTTGACTGAAGAAAATTTACATTGTTTGAAAACTTTTTACATCATTTCAAATATGAAGCATGAATTTATAAACTATTTCCATATTTATAATTATAATGTATGATTTATTTATATATTATTTTGGAATGCCAAACCAAATTATTTGAGAATTTATAGAACAATAATAGTTAATTTAATATTGGTATCCTAGTAAGGAACCTTTGGGTGAAATACTACTGGGATTTGGATCACACCCTACTTGTCCCTTAAGGTGTTTTTAGATTATCTCTTTCCAGGATCATGAAAGGGAAAAGGATCTCTTAGAGGTGTATCTAGTCGTTGAACCTTGGACATGGTGAGTTGTGTCCTTTAGGACTTGAGAATTATTTTTCTTCTATTTTTTATAGTTTTCTGGTACATGGTTATAATACATGGGATTGCTTATGACTACTTGAATTCTAAAAAATTCCTCCCAGTGTATTCTCTTTTTATATTCATACTGTATTTCCTCTTTTACATCCTCATAGTTAATCGAAAAAATTGTTCCCACTTTCAGTTTGTATGATGTCAGGTGCTTTTATTTGACCCATGGGGATTAGAAACACCCTTCGAGATATATCAAGAAGGATTGGTTATCTAGTTACTAGGGTACTCAGTCTAGTTCTCAAAAAACTAGTTACAAAGGGATTTGTTTTGCATATTGTCATGAAGTTAGTATGAAATTGTGGAGTCTTTTTGGGACTTAAGAGGTTGTTATTATTGAGTTCTTGGATAGCTCTCACCACAATGAACCTTCCGTTTCCAGGGGTGGTTATTGAAAGAAATCATGTGTTTTAGTTCATGTATTTCACCTATTTTTATTTGGATAGGTTGAAATTTAAATATTATTTTTTATATATGTTGATATTAATTTCCCTTATTGCTCTGTTTTAGTGTATCATAATTTTTTCCATGCAGTCTATTGATGTTTTGTTGCATCATTACTTTGAGAATACATGTAAATGAGATCTAGAGGAAGAAATAGCTAAAACTCATCAATATAATCTTTTGGTAGACCCATGTCTGGTTGAGGTGATTGTGCACACTATCCAAGATTTAGGACATGCACCACCTCCAATTCTCGTTTAGCCTCCAGGTATGGAACCTCAAAGGTAAATTATCATAATCTATTCTTAAGAGTTCCTTCACTAGAATCCATCACCATTCAAAGGATCAAAATTATACTCAGGAGGTAGAGGAATGGTTGATCATGATGGAACATTTTTTTGGGTTCTTGGACACACCCAAAGAGATGAAACTCAAGTGTTCGACCTTCATGTTAGGAGTATTGAGTAAGAGATGGTGGAAAACTATGGTGACAAAGAATAAATAAGAGGCATTATAGTATATGGACTTCAAGAATTTATTCACTGGACAATTTAATCAATATTTGATGCTTTTAGAGATGTCTATATAATTTTTTAGACTTGAGAAGGCTGATTGGACCATTATATAGTATGCAAACACTGTAACTAAGATCGATCATTTCGCAAATGAGATTGTGTAGAACTGGAAAATGAAGGTTTGGAGGTTCAATTTTGGGCATCTTCAAGATAATATTTCTTAGGATTTCTTGATGACATTTCTTTCTTATGTTGATGTGTTAGATAGAGGACGTATTTTTGAAATGGACCTGGCTAGAAAGTCTAGGTTTTCAGGAGTTTCTTCTACTCCCAGTAGTAACATGAGTTCTATCATGGAAACATAAAAATGTGATGATTCTCATGGAATTTTTCAACAACATGGTTATATTAGAGCTCATGTAGTACCAGTAAGAGGTCCTTTGATTTTATACCCATGTGGAATTCTTGGAAATTCAAAGAGGGATTGCACTAAGGAACCAAAGAACCATGGATCTTTTGGATGTTAAAGGCACTTATATATAATTTTCATTCTATATTCCACTTTCATAGTGGAACAAGACCATCATATACTCCTAAAATTGTGGGGAAATCATACGATTCACGTGAAAATTGGGGGTAAATCATATGCTTCACATGGTATAGAGTTCTAGCCACAGGAATTTAGAATGAATCTACTTCACCCAATTGAAGAGTCTCTAGAGGAAGTAGATATAGGTTTGGTGACTGTGAGAGGTATCATTACTATAGCTTCTTCATTAGTGATTTCTCTATTTGATACCAGTTCATAACATTCATTAATTGCCACTTATATTTTCAATCTACTTAATCTTTCTATGGATTTAACTTGGGAAATTGCTATTAGTACACCCCATGGTATGAAGAGAGAGCAGGATCTCCATAGTCCCGAATGTTTCTACTCTCTATCTGATGTTTATCTTACTTAGAGCATTTTGGTTCTCAACATGAAACCAATTAATTACATTTTTTAGAAGAATTATCCCATTTATAATAAATTATGAATTTATCTTTCTCCTTGATGAGTCTCTTATACTAAAAATAGTAGTGTATCTCATCTCTTTCCGGGAGAATGGGACCCACAGTTGAGTAAAGATGGACCTTCTAATCTAGATTTGTAGAAATTAGTATCAATGTTTTTTTTGATTTAATGTGATAATATTTGTGTGGTGATCTCCTTCCAGTTTTTTTTATGATTCCTGATGTGTTTCCTTTTGACTCATCCAGTTTTCCATTGGTAAGGGAGGTAGTGTTTTCCATTAAATTAATGCATGTTACTCAGAAATTATCTATTCCCTCTTACCATATGGACCCATCTAAAATGAAATATTTTATTCCGCATTTGCATGATATTATTGAGAAAGGATTTACACAACCGATTGTGTCTCCTTTTTCAGTGTTGGTTCAATTTTCTAAGAAACTGATGGTTCACATTGACTATGTGTTGATTACCGAAATAAAAATTGAGTGATAGTAAATAATAAGTATCTGTTACCATGGATTGATGATCTTTTTGATTATTTTGAAGGGATAATTGGTTCTCTAATATTGATCTTCTCTTTGGATTCCATTTTTTGAGGATAAAAGAATATGACATTCAGAAAACTACCTTTCATAGAAGTTAATACATTATGAGCACCTTGTTATTCCCTTTGGTCTAACCAGATCTCTTATAGTCTTTATGTCTTTGATTAACATGATTTTCTATTAGTATCTTGATACCATCTTGCTGTAATTTTTGAATTCCATCCTCATTTTTTCTATGTATGAGTGGGATCATGTTCATTATATGAGACCAGTTTTGTGTTTTCTGAGAAATCATTGAAATTATGACATGATTCTAAAAACTGATTTATGGATTTGGGATGTGATTTTTTGGGAAACGTGGTGTTTGAATAAATAATATCAATTGATCCTGAGAATTTGAAGGGTTTCATGAATTTGTAGCAACCGCAAAATTTATTTGACATTTAGATCTTCTTGGGATAGGCTAGATAATATCATCATTTTGTTATGGAATTTTGGAAGTGGGCTTCTTGGATGATTTCACTAACTCAGAAGGGAGTAGAATCTTTTTGGAATGATAAATTTCAATGTTCTTTTTTAGATAAAATTTCATTTGAGATCTATTCCAGTTATAACTCTTCCAGAGTCCAAGCATGGATATGTAGTTTTGTGTGAGGCATAGGTTTCTAGTTTGGGTTTCATTCTTATTCAAGGTTCCATTTTTGTTGCTTATGGATATCATTAGCTTAGAATATATTACAAGAATTATCTAGCCCATGATCTTGAACATGAATCTACAATGCACCTTCTTAATAATTGGTGACATTAACATTATATAGAAAGGTTTACTGTGTTTTCTGACCACAAAATCATTAGATATATATTCTCTCAAAAAACATGAATCTTCACAGGAGGCATTGGGTGGAATACTTTTAGTCTTTCTATTTTGACAACACCTATACCCTAGGTAATGGTACTGTCATTGTAGTTTCTTTGGGTAGGAAAAATTTTACCCGGGAAGTAAAAGAATCATTAGAATAGTGGAAACTGATGGCTCTCTTCACACAAATTTATATTAGAGTCCAGGTATCAGGGGTTGAGGTTTCACTGGCTAGAATTCAGTTGATATAATCTCTTCTTTAATTGACTATTTAGGATCAAAAACATTATAATGACTTCCATATAATTAGAGACTAACTTTATGGTGGGGAGATAGTTTCCCTTTGGTCAATCTCCAAATACATAATTCTATCCTATCAGAATTGTTTGTTTGTACCATATTCTATAAGGAAATATGTGATGGGGGATTTTCTTAATTCCTATTGGTCAGTGTAGCCAAGAACCATAAAGATTTTCTATTACATGTGAAGTATGTTCTAGCATCTATTAATGAGATGGGGCATTTTGGAATTTGAATCTCATTGTCATAGGTTCCAGCATGTTAAGGTAGAGAACTATAAACCTTTGAGTCTACACCATCTATTGATAGTTCCTACATGGATGTGGGATGATATCTCTATATACTTTGCGGTAGGTTTTCCACATACCCATAGAAAGAAGAATGTTATATGGGCCTTGATCAAGAGGTTGACTAAATTGGAAAAATTTATACCCATTCATGATACAACCAAAGTTGAGGAGTTGGTAAATATCTATGTGAAAGAGATTTTTCAGTTGCACGTAAATTTTTATATTATAGTTATTGATAAGAAACCTTATTTCACTTATTGATTTTGTGGAACACATCAAGAGGCATTGAGATCTCACGTCCATTTAAGCACGACATTACATCAAAATTTGGATGGCGAGATAGAAAGAGATATACAGATTCCTAATGATATGATTCATTCTGATGTTCTAAACATTGGTGGGTCTTAGAAAGACATTTGGGATGGTTTTTATTTTTATAAAAACAATTTCCAATTTGTGAGAAGGATGTATTATTTTGAGGCATTATAAGGCTGACCTTGTAAATATATGTTGTGCTAGTGAGAGATTGACAAAAGTTCCTTGGTTACACTGAGTTTAGTCCATGAGATTATAAAAAAGACTCAGTTAATTCATCAACTAATTTTGACAACACATGGTTGGTGTAATTATTATACTCATTGGAACTATATACCATTGATGTTTTCAAAATGTGACCATGTTTTCTTGAAATTTTCACCCTGGTTGGGTCTTTGACCACTTAAGAGATTTGGGAAACTTACCCCAAATTATTTGGGACTATTAGAGGGTGTTTAAAATGTGGGAAAAATTTTGTGCCATTTAACACTTCACCATATATGATGTATATACATAATTTTTTCTATGTATCTCATCTATAAAAGTGTCTATCTATTACGTCTCATGTTCTGAGCTGGAGTGTTCTTGATGATGAGCCTAAATTATACGTGATTGACCAGCCATTCGAGAGAGTTAATTCTAAGACAAATGTTTTTTATGGGAGGGAGATACCTTTGGTTTGTGTTCTATGGAATCACTATTATGATTATCTTATGACATGGGAGAACGAGGCACTGATGAGAGAGCAGTGGAATCACCTTTTCGATATGGAAGATTCTTGACAAGATTTATTATGACCTATTGTTCTTATGGTGGGAAAGTTATAAAATTCCATTACTCTTTAGATAGGTATGTTTCTAACCATGATGTGGTTTCCCTTTTTCGTTATCTAGGTTGGTCCAAGAAGGATTTGGGAGGACACCTATAATGGTAAAGTCAAAGATTTTTTGGATTCTAAAAAAAATCATTTCAGTAACCTATTATAGATTTTCATGCCTTGTTATATGGTTACATACCATTTAAAACATAAAATTATAACAATTCTTTTTTTGCTAGAGATGATGGGTTTTTAAGTGATTATGATTTTTTTCAATTACCCAACATATAATTGGGTCACACATCATGTAAAACTGAGATAATAATTTTGAAATAAGAAACATTGATGAAAAAAACATTTTATCCTCTCCATAATTTCCTCCTCTCAACCCAAGAGCCTTCCCTAGATGATTTTGGGAGCCTTAATCCCTCTGGTTCTTTTCGTTCTGTGATTTATTGTTGATGTGATCATGGTGTGACCTTATAGGTAGTAATTCTCCCTATCTCCCCATGTCTTTATATTTTTCTCCTTGGGTGTTAATAGATTATCTTGGTATTGATAAAACTGAACTTCATGTTGGTAGAACTTATTTCTAGGCTGAGTTCCAGGATCACCTATGCCTTCATTGTTGTTGGCTAGTTCCATTGCATGGATTGTGTGTCTATGAGAAAGGTAGGTGGTTCCATTATGATGTCCAATTTACATTTACCAAAAAAAAGTAAATTTAAATTGTTTTGATCAAATTAAATTTATTTATTTTTATTAATTTTATTTCTATAGCTTTATTAGAAAAAACTAATTCCATTTTATTGGTGATTTTATGAAAATTTGTTTTGGAATGAATTGGAAAACCCCCAATTCCATTGAATTGGGGTGTGTTTATGTGAATTTCTGAAAATTAAATTTTTTAATTTAAATTGTGGGTTTTATGGAAATTAATTCAATTAAATTGTTAGATTTAATTATAGAAAATTGGTTTCATAGAGAATTGGTAAAAACTCCAATTACATTAAATTGGTGGTTTGTTGTGAAATTGAAGGAATTTCTTTTAAAATTAAGTTGTTGAATTTATTTTTTGAATTTGGATTTTGAAGTTAAAAATTTTAGTGTTAAATCATTATTGGTGGAAAATGGCTTCGATATGGTTTTATGGAAACCATAGGGTTTCTTATTTTTTATAGCTAATGATTTTGATTAAAAATAAATTATGGTTTTTAAAAGGGAAATTGGAATATTTGAAATAGATAATGGGATTCTATTTTATTTTATGTAGTATTCAAATAAACAACCCATCATTGATTTTTACCAGAGCTCATGTAATCCCTATGTAGTTAGTGAGTTATTTTGGGTATCACTTTACTATTTACAATGTTTTAAAAGCTCATATCATCACATCTATTTTATTAGGTGATTATTATGTTCCCCATTTTCCTTAGTTCCAAAGGTTCATATGCACATATTTTCAGTTTCATAGTGTTGGGTCCATATAGCCTAGAACTATCA
This sequence comes from Viscum album, assembly GCA_963277665.1. Lineage (NCBI taxonomy): Eukaryota > Viridiplantae > Streptophyta > Magnoliopsida > Santalales > Viscaceae > Viscum > Viscum album. Next base: position 405,823,081 of record OY728142.1, read on the forward strand.
TACCTATTTGGCACATGACCATGTTTCTAGCTTGTTTGTATTTCAATTGTATATATGCCATTGTTTTAAAACAATTTACATGCCTTATGAATTTATGTAAACTATTTTATATATAAGTTTTTATTTAATCCACTTGTGAAGAGTGACACTTTTTAAAGAACCCTTTAATTAAAGGAAAATTCAATCATTTGAAAACTATTTCTATCATTTGATATTTTAATCATAAATTACAAATTTTTTTTATACTTTAAATTCTAAATAATGATTTGTTTATGTATTATTTTAGTATTCCAAACCTATTTATTTGATATTTTAAAGAATTTTATGAGTTAATTTGTTATTGGAATAATGTTATGGAACCTTTGGGTCAAATCTTATTGGGCTTTGGCTCACACCCAACATGTGCCTTTGGGTGTTTTGAGATTATATACCTCCAAGTTCGAGCAAGTTAAAATTATTGTTTTGAAGTAGAGCTAGTTGTTGAACCATGGAGTTGGTGCATCCTTTGGGACGTGGTCAATATTTCTTCTAGGTGTTCTGGTATTCTATTCTGTGGTTGTAATCTTGGACTTGTTTACTCCTTTTTGACTTCCGGCACATTACACATTGTGGTGTTTCATTTGATATGAATACTATGTTATCACTTTTAATTATACATTATTTGTGGGAAAAATCATTCCCACTTTCCGTTTGTATAATACCAGGTGATACTCGCTGACCCATGGGGGTCGGGCACACCCTTTGGGCTATATCAGGGTTGGTTTGGTTATCGATTGACTAGGGTAGTCTAGATATTTTGGGAATAATTGGTATCAAAATGATAGGTTCAACATCTGTCCCTAAAGTTAGTATGAAATTATTATGTCATTTTATAACGTAGGAGTTATTTGTGATTGAGTGCATGGAAAACTCTCATAGTAATGAACCATAAGTCTCCAGAGGTGGTTAGGGAAATATGTCTTGTGGTTTATTTCAATTATTTTCCCTTTATTGATTTGGATAGATTGAAATCCAAATCTTGTTAGTTATATCTATTGGGACTTGTTTACCATGTTGTTGTGTTTGAGTGTAACTTAATGTCTTCTTTATTGTCTTCTGATGTTTTGTATCATCATGTCTCTGAGATGACATGAAATTTGGATATAGTAAGAAGCTACTTCTGGGCCTCAATAAGATAATAATATGGTAGATCAGAGTCTGGTTGAGGTGATTGTATGAACTGTCCAAGATCTAGGATGGATACCACCTGTAATTACCTTTTAGGATCTAGTTGTGGAACCTCATAGGGTTGTTCTCAAAAAATTTTATCAAGAGCTCTGTCATCGTAATCCAACACCATTCAAAGGCTCAAATTAACCTCAAGTGGAAGAGGAATGGTTGATCATGATTGAATGATTTTTTTGGGTTCTTGGACACACCAGATGAGATCAAAGTGAAGTGTTCCACTTTCATACAGGAAGTATATAGTAGAATATTGTGGGACACTATTGTGGTGGAAAAGAAACATGAGGGAATATATTGGAAATAATTCAAGCCTATTTTCACCAACTAGTTATATCTATAGATGAGTTTTTTGGCTAATTATATTGTATTTTTATACATTATTAGTCTTATGGGATAGTGAAAGAGTATGCACGCCTTTTTATTGAGCTCGTGCATTTTTCACATGAGATTTTGTCAAATAAGAAGAAAAAGGACCAAAGGTTTGATTTTTTACCTCATTGAGATATTAGTTCTTAGGTTTTCTTGGTGATGATGCATTTTTATGGTGATCTTCTATAATGAGTGAATATGGTTGAAATGGACCTGGCCAGAATGTCAGGGTTATCATATGCTTCTTTCTCTCCCCGTGGCAGCATGACTTCCTTCAAGTGAAGTGGAAGCATGATGATTCTCATGGAAGTTCTCAAAAACTAGGTCGTTATATAGCTCTTGCAGCACCAAAAATATGTCGTTTGATTTTCTACCAATGTTGCAGGTCTAGACATTCAAAAATGGATTTCACTGAGTAACCTAAGATCATTGGATCTTGTGGAAATTTAGGGCACTTATATATATTTTACAATATTTATTCCACTCCACCTCGTATAATGGGGCCATCATATCCTCCTAAAACTATAGGACAATAATATGCATCATGTGAGAAAAGGTTCCAACCATAGGAATCTAGAATATAGCGACTTCATGTAGTGGAAGAGTCTCTATAGGAAGGAGATATGGGTCCAGTGACCATTATGGTAACCATTAATATAGTTTCATCACAAGTGAAAACTCTATTGGATAGTGGTGTATCACATTAGTTTATTTCAACTTGTATTTTTAATCTTCCTAATATTTATATGGATCTTTTATTTAGTGCAATGGATATTAGTACACTCATTCATACAATGAGACAACATGGTCTCCTTAGTCCCACTTGTGTCTACTCTCTATCAAATGTTGACCTTGCTTGTAGATTTTTGGTTATCGACATGAAACCTCTTGATGTCATTTTTTGGGTGGATTGTATCATTTCTAATAAAGCTTAAATGGATTTTTATCTTCGATGGGTCTCCTTTATTACACCCAGTGGTGTATCTCATGTCTTTCTAGGAGAATGAGAACTAATTTTGAGTGGATACAGACCTTATTATCTATATTTGGGGGAAGTAACTCCAATGTTTTCTTTTGATCTATAGTGAGAATCATTGTGTAGTGATCTCACTCTAGTTTTCATTGAGTTTCCTGATGTGTTTTTTTACATCTCAAGATTTCCACTAGTATGGGGTTATATTTTTTCATTGACCTAATTCATGGTACTCTGGCATTATATATTCCTTTATACCATATGGCACTAGCTGAAATAAAATATTTGAAGTCCTAGTTGGATGATATTATTGAGAAAGGATTTATATGCCCGAGTGTGTGACCTTGGGCAGAACCAGTTCTATTTTCTAAGAAGAATGGTGGTTCACTTCTCCTATGTGTTGATTAACAAAAGAAAAATCGAGTGATAGTAAATAACATGTATCAATTTCTATAGACTGATGATCTATTTTATTAGTTGAAAGAAGAAATTGGTTCTCAAATATTGATCTTTTCCTTAGTTACCACCAGTTGAGGATAAAGGAATATGTCATTCAGAAAACTACCATTCATAGTAGGTATGGTCATTATGAGTATCTTTTTACACACTTTATCCAAAACAATGAAAAATATTTTCCAAATGTATCTTGATAACTTCATGGTGGTCTTTCTGGATGACATCCTAATTTAATATCTATCTAGGGGGGGGGGGTTAGGTGCATCATCTGAGAAAAGTTAGGATTTTTCTAAAAAATAATCCACTTTATACAAAACTTTAGAAATTTTATTTTTGTATTTGGGAAGTTAAATTATTATTACACAGGGTTTTCAAACATGGAATATCACTAGATCCTAAGAAGGTGAAGGTTTTCATTACATGGGAGTAACCATGAAATGTCTTCAGGATTTAGAGCTTCTTGGAATTTTCTAGATACTATCATCAGTTTGTTAAATAAATATTGATGTTAGATTATCCAATGACTTATCTTACTCTAAAGGGAGTTTAGTTTTTTTTTGAATGATAACTTTCAGAGTTCTTTTGTTGAGTTGAAACATATTTTGAAAACATCACCAATGTATACTCTTCCAGATGTTGGGTGAAGCTATGCGGTCTTCTGTGATTCATCAGTTTCAGGTTTGGGATGTGTTCTTATAAAATGTGACCATGTTTTTGCTTATAGATCTCATTGTCTTAGGATACAAGAGAAGAATCATCTAACCCATTACCATAAACTTGTAGTTGTGATTCATGTGCTTATGATTTAGACAAATTACATTTATGTATAATGATTTACAATGTTTTTAGCCAAAAAAACATGACTTATATATTCTCTCAAAAATATTTCAATCTTCACCAGAGGGATTGGGTGGAATAATTATAGTCTTTCGATTTCAACATCACTTATACCCTTGGGAATGGGAATTTCATTGCAGATTCATTGAGTACGAAACTTCTAACCTAAGTGGTAAAATAATTATTGGATGAATTGAACTTGATGACTCCCTTTGAATTGTTGTATATTGGATTCTGGGAATCATGGGATAAGGTTCCCCTGGCTACTACACAGTTGAGATATTCTCTTTACGAATTGATTATTCATGATTAGTAGATTGATAATGAGTTAAATATCTTTAAATGCTCTCTTAATGGTGGGGAAATAGTTTTCCAGTCGCCATTCCCCAAAGAAAGAATGATATTCTCTCTGAATCGATTGGTGGTACCGTCTTTGGTATGGAAAACTGTGATGGAGGATTCTCATAATTCCTAGTAGGTAGTGCACTGAAGAGATATCAAGATGTTCTATTACATGCGGTGATAGTTTTATTGTTCATGTATGAGATAGTTAAATACTAAATTTGACTCTTGTTGTTATATGTTTTAGCATGTTAAGATCGAGCACTATAAACCTACGGGTTTTCATCAACAACTTCCAATCCCTATATGGAAGTGGGATGAGATGTCTATGGAATTTTTAGTTAGGTTATCATGTACTCAGAGAAAGGAGAATAATATTTGGGTTGTGATCTATAGGCTGAATAAATATGCATACTTTATACCCATTCCTGATTCAACCTATTTTATGGTGTTGGGAAATATCAATGTGAAATAGATTGTATAGTTTCAAAAAGATCCTTCTTCTATAATTTTTTATAGAGATCATAATTTCACTTATTGATTTTGGAGTGGTATTCATGAGGATTATGGATATCACATCCATTTATGTATGACATACCATCCACTGTCTTGTTGATTGTTGGAAAGGGGTGTAATGATTCTTGAGGGTATTCTTCATGCTTCTGTTCTTAAATTCGGGGGTCTTGGAATGATCATTTGGGGTGGTTTGAGTTTTATTATTACAAAAATTACCATTTCATGATCAGGGTATCTCCTTTTGGGGATTTGTATGGCCAATCGTGTAAATCTTTATTATCATGATTCGATATTGGTGAAAGCTTCGTGGTGGGACCAAGTCTGTTCTAAAAGACAGAAACAAAGATTTGGTTGATTCAATAGAAAATTTTGATAGAACAGAGTCGATACAAGTCTTCTGTTGATCTACATCATAAACCTTAGGAGTTTTCATTTGGTGACCAGGTGTTCTTGAACATTTCACACTAGTTGGGTCATCAATGGAATGGGAGGAAAGGGAAACATACTTCTCATTTATTGGTACCATTAAAGGTTTTTAAAATGGTGGGAATAGTTCCATATCGTCAAAACGCTTTCACCGCATTTGATCTTGATACATAAAATTTTACATGTATATCGGCTACAAAAGTATTCATCTGATTTATATCATGTTCTAATATGAATTTATCTTGAGGTTGAGCCTAAGTTATCCATGATTGAATGACCAATTACGATAGTTGATTCTGAAACCATGGTGCTTTATGGGTGGGTGATACCTTTTTTTGGTCTATAGAAGCATATTTCTGATTCCCAAGGGACATGGGAGTGCAAGGTACTGATGAGAGAGCTGTGGCCTCACCTTTTCAATATGAAAGCTTCTTGACATGATTTATGGGTATAGAAAGTTCTTATGATGAGATGGTTATAACATTATTTTACTTTTTAAATAGGTATGATTCTAACCATTTATTGTTTTTTCTTTTTCTTTATTTGGGTAGGGCTAAGATGGATTTGGAAGGATATCTATAATGGTGAAGTCAGAGATTTTAGGGATTCTTAGAAAAACTTTGTCATTTATGCAACATGGTGATTTTTAGATGCTATGTAATATTGTTACATGCCCTAAAAATAATAAAATGATAACAATTCATTTTTAGCAAGAGGATATGTATTTTTTATGATTATGATGATTTTAGATTAAAAAATGTTCAATTTGGTTATATGTTGTGTAAAATCCAGTGATTTGTTATTAAATGGGAAAATTGGATGAAAATATTATTTCTTCCACTCCATAATTTCCTTATCTTGACCGAACAGCTTTTCCCTGGTGATTTTTGGAGCCTTAACCCCTCAGGGCCTTTTTTGTTTCGTGATTGATCATTGTTACTATAATAGTGTGACCTTCCAGTTATGCATTATCGTCTTCTCTCACTCTCTTTCTCTCTTACTCCATATGTTCTGATATATCATATTTTTATAGATATATCCAAACTCCATGTCAATAGATCTTGTTTCTATGTTGAGTTCCTGGATCTCTTACACCATCATTCTTGTTGGATGGTTCCATAAAGGCCATGTGTTTCTGTGAGATGGGTAGGTGGTTCCATTATGTTGTCCAATTTACATTAACCCTAAATTTATTTTTTTTATTTTTAATTGTTTGAATTAAATTAAATATCTTGGTTTTAATTATGTTCCTTTCAATTATTTTGTGGGAAAACCCCAATTCCATTGAATTGGGGTATTTAAGAAAAATGGGTTTTGGTTTGAATTGGGAAACCCCCGATTCTATAGAATTGAGGTGTGTTTATGAATTTTTTTTAAATTTAAATAGTTTAATTTAAATTGGGGTTTTGATGGAAATTGGTCCAAATAAATTTTTGGATTTAATTATGGAGAATTTATTTGATTGAATTTTTTAAAAACCCTAATTCCATAAAATTGATGTTTGTAAGTAAATTGATTTAATTTTTTTGAAATTTTATTTATTGATTTTAATTTTTGAAAGTAGATTTTAAAATTTCATATATTTGTTTCAAATCATTATTTATAAAAAATGGATTAAAAAGGTTTGATGGAAACAATAGGGTCTGACCTTTTTTATAGGACATGTTTTTTATTAAGAACGCATTATGGTTTTCAAAATAAAAAACAGGCATATTTGAAATGTTGAATTGAATTTAATTGTATTTTAATTAATCGTATAATAAATTTCCCATCGTTGTTTCTTACTAGATGACATGCATGCCTTATGTAGTTAGTGAGTTATTTTTTGTAGCACATTGTGATTTAAAATATTCTAAAACATCATATAAACAAATCCCATTCCATAGGTGATAGTGATGAGTCCCCATTTCATTAGTCCCATGGGGTTGTGTTTATATATTTTTAGTATCACAGTGTTAGGTCCTTCAATCATAGACCTATTGTACCTACTTGTCACATGACCATGTTTCTTGGTTGTTTTTATTTCAAATGTATATATTCCATTGTTTTAAACTATATTACATGCCCTGTGATTTTATAGAAACTATTTTATACAAAATCATTTATTTAATCCATATGTGAAAAGTTCTATTTGTAATGAATAATTTAATTAATGGAAAATTCCATCATTTGAATTTAAATTCAATCATTTGAAATTTGAAGCATGAATTTCCAAAGTATTTCAATATTTTTAATTCTAAAGCATGTTTCTTTTTAAATCCACCTTTGGTATGCCAAAATTGTTTATTTGAAAATTAAAAGAACATTATTGGTTAATTTAATATTGGCATATTTTTATGGAACCTTTGGGTGAAATCCTAATAGGCTTTGGGTCAGACCCTTCTTGTGGTTTTTGCTGTTGGTAGACTGTATCCTTCTATGTTCGAGTAAGGGAAAAGGATTTCTTGGATGTGGATCCAACTTTTGAACCATGGACATGGTGAGTTGCATCCTTTGGGACATGGGAAGTTTTTATTCTAGTTTTTCTATTTTTAAGATACATGATTATAGTACATGGGATTGTTTATCCTCGTTTGATTTTTTGTACATTACTCTGAGTAGAGTTTCTTCTGAAATTCATACTGCCCTGAATAATTTACATATGAATTGTTAGTGGAATTTTTTTTTCTAGTTTTAGTTTGTATGATGTCGGGTTCTATTCACTGACCCATGTGGATCAAGAATTCTATTTGAGTTGTGTCAGGGCTGGCTTGGTTATCGAGTTACTAGGGTAGCTGGGATGGTTCAAGATACATCAATTTGGTGAATACATTCAACATTTAAAATATATCGGGATGGTTATTTGGATGGTTGAGTGATTGTAAGAGGATTTTTTCATTGTTCAATTTTAAAATCATCCAGTTGATTAGGTTGTGAGCTATAAGGATCAGGTGAGGGTTGTGAGCTCGGTTATCAGCCTGGCTCGAATGTGCCATGGTGATCCATTTAAGGATCGTTTAGATGGATCCCGGTAGGAGGGATCAGGGAATATATCTATGTATATATTGTGTTTTTTCTCCATGTCAGGACTATTTTCTCAAGGTTATAGATGTTTAGGTTTAGATATTATGTTTGAGGATAGGAGATTTTGGATCCTTTGGGCTGGAATGACACTGTGGGATGTATATTATTGTCAGGTGTCATTGTGATGTTGAGATGAGTCTAAGGGGATCTTGAGTTTTCCATTTTTTGACTATATTCTGATCAAGTGATATGTGGATGTCATAATTATTGGCACCAAAATCCATTCCTTGAAATGGGCCCACAAAAACATAGAAAAAATTTCCAGAGGATCTATTTTCCGAAACCACTTTTCAAAGAGATTTATCACCATATCCGATGATAAGGTAATAGACATATTTTTCTTAGATAGCTGAGGAGAAATGTGGAATCCTTTGAGAGTTCAACGAACTCTATGACCTCAATAAAGTAATAAAGGAATCCTTTGTGAGTCTGTAGAACTCTGTGACAACTATAGAGAAATAACAGAAGCCTCTATGAGTCCAATGAACTCTGTGACCACCGTAGAAAAAAGACATAAGCCTCTACGAGTCTGATGAAATCTGTGTGCACTGTAGAGAAATGATGGAAGCCTCTATGAATCAAAATAACTACCTATGATTTTCAATCACCATGTCCTTCACAGAGCGCCTTCACAGAATCACAATCCTGAGTGCCTATAAATTGAAGGCTCCCTCCGCCTCAATAGGATCAACACCCTGACCTTTCACCTTCCGATCACTCAATTAACAAATCTCCCTTTTTTATGCGATCCAATGTGAAAAATTCTTCACCCAAGCTACATGATCATTGTGAACCAAGATTCCATTGGCTCTTTTTTTCTTCTGGTTCAAGTGGGGATGCCCTTCATGAAGCCTTATGTCCATCGCAATGTTAAGAGTCCCTTTTGGGTACTCAAGTCTTTTTTAGGCATCTAGACATCGCAAAGCACCCTCTAAGCACATGTGTACTCAATTCCTTTGTCGGGTAATCATTCTTCGTGAAGCTTCTCCATTTATGGGTGTCCTTTTTACCCTGAATCAGATTCCCTTTCCTCTGTGAGGATCCTACTCTCTGTGACGCACCCATGATTTGTGAAGCCCCTCTCTATGAGGCTTTCTATTCCACAACCCCCCCCCCCCCCCACTCATATGGACTTCCAGGCTCGTGATAAGTGACTTCATGGTTTCTTGAGTGGTTACTCGTGTTTCATTTCACTTTCTTATGATTCTTCACATAGACACACTAACGGATATTGAGTCTTATCATAACCATAATAATGTGATCCACTCAAGTGACCACTTTTCCAAAAAAATCCCATCAGGAATTTCTTTTTCCTTCCCACCCCCATGCGTGGGTCGGTGAAAGTTATGTATGTATATGGGGTTAGGAGTGAGTCTTAACCATATGAGATGCATGATGTTAAAATTCTATTCAACCCACATCCCCAACACATGACATTAAACAACGAGTTTCCGCATGTGTGGAAGGCCTGATAGGACCACAAAAGGGATGGAACTAGGAGCCTCTTACATTCCAGCTTTTCTATCCGCCTCCTCTCTCCCTCTTCACTTTGTCACCATGCGAACTTCAGTCAACCCTTACGTAATCCCCTACACTCCTTGATAAGGTGATCCTTATATGGTGTCCATATCATCCTTGTACATATGGACCCCTCCTTAGGCTTTCCTCCAAGAGTAAGTCCTAAGCATCATTCACTAGGGCCACTAGCCATATATAAGCCCCACACCATTCCTTGTGGATGCATCTTTCATGATTTGATCATCTAGTCTGATGGTAACTCTTGTTTCTCACACTGATAATGAATAACATGGTATTAGAGTAAGCATTGACCATAACATACTCTAATGATACACTAGCCACTCAAAACCCACATTCCCCTCTATAACGAACTACATTGACTTTGATCATTTCCATTTTCAAGAAAGGTATGTAGGAAGACTCCCTAAGGTTCAAGCCCATCACCCATTGGTCCTGACCACTTCACATCGGTTCGCCCTTATCCCTAATGATGTTAAACTGTAATCCCCATTTTTACCCACTTGAACTACATGGATTTTGATCCTTTCCCTTTTCAAGAAAGGTACATAGGAAGACTCCATGAGGCTCAATGCTGACCAATAGTAACTTTAGTACTCCATCATAGGGATGTACCCTCTTGATGTGACATCTTCCCTCTCTAGGACACATCTCTTGTATCAACCAGCAAGAGGGGTTATGATCCATCTAGGAAGATAACTATGCATAATCCCCACACACTTCACCATAATCCTCCATCAAATAGTATCCCTTTTATGATTGGATTCTAACCACGCTTAAGCACCAACATGTCTACGGTTCACTATCCTCTATGCACAACTTAATTCTATATCCGTAATCATGAACTATCTGGACATTGATTCCCTACTAAGGGGATACATATGAAGCCTCCCTAAGGTTCAAGCCCATCACTCATGCCCCATCCTGGTCTCTCCCTCGAACCCTCAAGTTTCATTGAGATCATTCCTCAACCCAAGGTTACACTTCCTTTGGGTCCCATCCATGCGTCCATTCTCACGCGCCACATCCTCAAGAGACGCATCACCCCATTTCCAAAACTATGTGGACTTGGATTCCCAACCACAAGGATATGAAAGAAAATTCTATAAGGTTCAAGCCCAACATTATCATCTCTACACTAATTCCATTCACACTAGTTCTATCTCCATTCATCTCCAGCCTTTAACACTTCCTCCATACCCATCCTTATTTTATCTAGGCTTCCACATCCCGAATAGGTCATGTCATCCATATGGTCCATCTCAGTGTGTAATCCCCATTCATCCATATGATTGTTTCTCCTAGAATAATATATACCATATCATTGTGTCATCCCAAAACCAACCACTCAAACTATGTTGGTTTTTATCCCCATACTATAGGAAGATTTCCTAAGAAGCCTCCCTGAGGTTCAATCCCAGCCAATGGAAAACCTTGGTGTTCTCCTTGTTGGGGTCCACCCTCTATAATCTTCTCTCAATTGTGTTCATATCATCCTTCATTATGTAAAATATTCCATTTTTAGGGACACACCATCCTGGCTCAGTCCTTATTAGGAGTTCTAATTCACCCATCCAGTAAACCATCTTGTTGATCCTTTATAGGGATTCACCGATCAGGTTTACTATTTTTAGTTTTCTGATAAGTTCAATCCATATCTGTTAGAGATTAATATTTCGGAATACCCCGTGTGAAACATGAGAAGATGAGGAAAACCTCATAGACATGCCTCTGTAAAACAATATCCCATAATTGATGTGGTAATCCTTGGGTTTCTATGCCCCTGAGAATCCCTCTGACAAGGAAGAATACTGGTGTTACGTTTTTCCAGTGTCACGACATGCCACAGATGCCTCAATGTGAGTACTCTCCAAACAGAAGGTTTCTACCATAACTGGACCATTTGGAATGTTTTGATAGATGCAGTGTAATTAATTACTGTCCACAAAGAGATAGAAATATGATTGGGTTTTAAAAATAATATCTTAATCATTAAGGGAGATTCAGACTATGCGACAAGCTTTGGAGAGGAATCAATGGAAGGAGGAACCAACATCCCATCATCCCGTTTTGATCCTAGAGAAAAAATCACTCAAGTGGTCATGGATGAAACCATCCTTTGGAAAGTAGGAATGTGGGGTACAAGTCAACCATCAGTGAGCATCTATAATGAATGGGTGGTCACGCCCTGGAGGAAAGTTTAAGAAAAAGATGTCCCACAATGATCGTAGGGTATCATATTCTAGATGAATGTATCTAAGTTTTTCCTCGGATTCCCATTTTTAACACAAGTTATGTCATGAGTTTAACATCTAGCTGAGACAGATTGGTTTGATTAGAACACTAACCAGAGTGAACCAGATGGGTGCATCCCTAAAAGGGATAAGTGAGAACATTTACTGGATGGGTGGATTAAAATGCCTAGTAAAGACAGACCGAGGATGGTGTGTCCCTACTAAGGGATGACCTTACACTGTGAAGGATGATATGAACACCAATGAGGTTGGAATAGAGAGGGTGGACCTGAGCAAGATGAAAAACAATGTTTTCCATTGACTGGGATTGAACCTTGAGGAGGCTTCCTATGTAACCTTCCTAGAGGATGGGGATCAAAACCCATAATGTTTGAATGAGTAGTTTGGGGCTTACACACTAAGATGACATGCGTGCTTCTAGGAGAAACAATAATATGGATAAATGGGGATTACACACTAAGACGGATCGTATGGATGGAATGATCTCACCAGGATATGGTGGCCCAAGTAAAATCAGGATGGGTATGGAGGATGTGTTAAAGGGGGGAGATGAATGGAGTTGGAAATAGTCTGAAGGCAACTAGTGCGGAGATGAATTTGTCAGTATTGAACCTAAGGTAGATTTTATAATTATAATTATGGTAGGGAATAAAGTCCCACATAGTTATGGAAATGGGGAGATGAGTCACCTTAGGAGGAGACTCGTGAGAATAGATACATGGATGGGTCCCAAAAGAAATCTAACCTTGGGTTGAGGCATGATATCCTCGAACCATTATGGATCAAGGGAGATAACACGATGGGGCATGAGTGATGGGCTTGAACCACATGGAGGTTTCTTATGTATCCCTATGGTAGGGAATCAAAGTCCACATAGTTCGAGAATGAGGGCATAGAATCATGGTGTACATAGAGAGAAACAACCTAGAGACATGTTGGGGCTTATTCTAAGTTATCAGCCCATCGAAAGAGGGATACTCTTGGTTAGAGGAGTATGTTGAAGTGTGTGGGCAATACGTGTAGTTAGCTTCTTGAATGGATCATAACACCTCATGGTGGTGGATCTAGGATATTTTTTCCAGAGAGAGAAGATGTCAGTATATGATTATTCATCCCAAGTAGGGAGTAGAAAGTTACTATTGGTTGGGATTGAACATCAATGAGGCTTCCAATGTACCTTGTTTTAAAAGGGAAAGGATCAAACCCCATGTTATTAAAATAGGTACCAATGGTGCTTTCAATTTAATGTCATGTGGTATAAGGTTGAACAAATGTGATTGGGCGCATTTGTTGGTGCCAAAATCTGTTCCTCAAAAGGGGTCAATGGAAACATTGAAAAAATCACCAATGGGTCTGTTTTGTGAAACCACTTCTCATATCCCTTTATAACTATGACCGGTGCAAATAAAACAAGAAGAATTCTCTACGACTTCCATCGAGAAATGAAATAAGCTTCTACAAGTCCGATGAACCCTACAACCACCACGAAGAAGTTTCGAAATCCTCTATAAGTCTGACGAAATCTATGACCTCTACAGAGAAACTCTTGAAGCCTTTACTAGTCTAAAAAACTCTATGAAAACCATATAGAAATGAAAGAGGCCTCTGTGAGTCCGACGAACTCTGTGATCACCATGGATAAATGAAGGATGCCTCTGCGAGTCTGATAAACTCCCTACAATCACCGATCACTATTTCCTCTGTGGCATACCTTCAAAGCATAAAAATCTTATGTGCCTATAAATAGATGGTGCCCCCCCCCCTCAAAAGGATTGACACCATGACATTTCGCATTCTAGGCTCTCTATTTATGAATCACCATATTCCTTGTGAACAATAGAGAAAAATGCATCACCCAAGGTACTTTATCATTTCGAACCAACATTCCCTTTGATCATTTTTTCCTCCACTTCATGTGAGGATGCCCTTCGAAAATCCCTAAGTCCATTGTAAAGGTAGGGGTCCCTTTTGGGTTCCTAGGTCATCAAATGGAATTAATAATTTGTGAAGAACCCTCTGAGAACATGCTAACAAGATGCCTCAGTTGGGTCATAATGTTGAACAAAGATCCCCCCTTTGAAGGGGTAATTTTCTCCCTACTTCACGAGGCTCTATCCTTTGTGAATCCCATACTCTTTGCAAAGCATTCGAGCTTTGCGAAGCCCCTCTCTATGAGGCCTTCTGATTTTTGAACCCCTATCCTATGAGGCCCTCTTGGATCATGCGAAGGGAATTAGTGGTTGCCCTAGTGGTTCATCATGTTTCATTTCTCTTCCTTATTCTTCTTCGCATTGGCATGCTAATGGATTTTTCTTCGTTGCATATCCATGCTAATTTGAGCCCCTAAAGTGACCACTCTTGCACCTCAATCCCATTGGTCATTGATTTTTCTTTCCCTCCTCCAATCAAGGGTCTTTGCAGTTTATGTAAGTCCAAGGGGTGAAGAGAGAGTTCTCACCATCAAAGCTATAGGATGTTAAAATGCTAACCGACCCACACCTGTAGAAAATGTTGTTAAACTGTGATTTTTTTTCATGTGTTTTAGGCATGAGAGGACCATAAAGGGGATGGAACTGGGAGCCTCTTTCTTTTTTCCTTTCCAATCCACCTTCTCTCTTCCTCTATGTTTTGTCTCTATGCATTCTTTGGGTATCCCTTATATAAGCCCCAACACTCCTTGATAGGGTAATCCTTGTATAGTGGCCATATCCTAATCATACATCTATACGCTCATCATATTTCCATCCAGAACTATGTCCCAATCTTTTTCCTCATGGGCCTCTATCCATGTGAATGTCGCACACTATTCCTCATGGTCACATCTTTTGTGACAAGATCATCAGGACTGATGCTACCTGTTTCTTCTCACACTGATGATAACATAAGTTGTATTAGAGTAAGCATTGACCATGAAATCCCCTGATGGGACATTATCCATGTATAAGCCTTATTCTTGTCTCTTCTAAACTACATGGACTTTGATTATTTCCCTTTTTAAGCATTGTATGTAAGAAACCTCCCTGAGTTTCAATCCCATCACCCATCAGTCCTAAACACTTCATATCGATTCACCTTCATCCATCATGATGCTAACCCGTAAGCCCCTTTCTTA
Source organism: Viscum album (assembly GCA_963277665.1). Lineage (NCBI taxonomy): Eukaryota > Viridiplantae > Streptophyta > Magnoliopsida > Santalales > Viscaceae > Viscum > Viscum album. The sequence continues at coordinate 405,838,190 of OY728142.1, forward strand.
CATGTTCAGACTATGTGGGTTTTTTTCATTTCTGTTTTCAAGAAAGGTATGTAGGAATCCTTCTTAATGTTCAATCTCGACCAGCAGTAACATTGGTGCTCCCTCCAAGGATATACCCTCTTGATGTGAAACGTTTCTCTCTCAGACACAGCTCATGGATCCACCTCTAAAAGGCAGTTTAATCAATCTAGGATGTTAACTATGCATACACCCCCACACACTTCACCATACTACTCCAACCAAGAGTATCCCTCATGTGATGGGCTACTAACCATGTATAATCTCATTCATGTCTCCATGTTGTTGTCCTATGTGTATGCCTTGATTCTATTCCCATATTCCAAAGCTACATGGAATTTGATTCCCAACCATGGGGATACTCAGGAAGCCTCTATAAGGTTCAAGCTCGTCACTCATACCCCATATTGGTGCTTCTATCGAGCCCTCATATTTTGGAGAGATCGTTCCTCAATCTTGGTTTTAACATCCTTTAGGTACCATCCATGCATCCATTCGCATGATCTTCTTCCTCAAGTGACTCATCATGCCATTTATAGATTAACGTGCACATCAATTCACATCCATGGAGATATGTAGGAAACCACTCTAAGGTTCATGATCGAAACTATCATCTCCTCTTTAGTTCCCTTCACACTGATTCCATCTATATTCATCTCCCCCATTAACACTTCCTCGTTACCCATAATGATTTTACCTGGGCTACCACATCATGGTGAGATCATTCCATCCATATGAGTCATTTTAGTGAGTAATCCCCATTCATCAATATTATTATTGATCCTAGTAGCACTGGGGGCATCTCAGTGCATAAGTACCAAACAACCCATTCGAATTACATAGGTGTTGATCTCTATCCACTAGGTAGGGTACGTAAGAAGCCTCTACAAGGATCAATTCAAACCAACTATAAACCTTAGTGTTCCCTTGTTTGTGTCCATGCTCTTTGATATGCCCTCAATGGTGTTCATATTATCCTCCAAAGTGTGAAATATGTTTTTTCAAGGACACACCATCCTGGGTCTTTCCTCATTAGCCACTATAATCCAACCATTCGTTAAACCTTCTTAGTTCTCCCTTCTATGGATGCACCCATTGGTTCACTCATTTCAGTGTTCTAATCAGTTTGATCTGCCTATACTGAATGTTAAACTCGCAACATAACCCTTTCTAAACATGGAAAGTTTCGGAAAACCTCAGAGACATGCCTCTATCATATGATACACCATGATCGATATGGAAATCATCAGGTTTTTTTCCCTTTAGAATCCCTCTGATGAGGAATAATACATGTGTTACAATGTTCCTACATCAAGACATGCCACAAATTCGTTAATGTGACTACTCTCCTAATCAAAGGTTGCTGCCCTAACTGGACCCTTTAGAATTTCCTGACAAAAGTAGCGTAATTAACTAGAATCCACAAAGAGATGGAACCAAGAATGGGGTTCATGAACAACATCTTAATATTTAAGTGAGACCCATACAAGGTGATAAACATTGAGAAGGAATCCACGGAAGGAGTAACTGACATCCTATCATCCGATTTCGATCAAGTAGAAAACATCCCCCAATAGGAGACAAATGCCTCCCACCTTTTGGAAGTGGAAATGCATGGTACATGGTGACCGCCAGTGAGTGCCCAACATGCGCTGGCGAGTATGCCCCAGTGGAAAGTGTCAGAAATAGAAATGGAGATCCATATGTGAATATATTCTTTTAAAAATAAGGATTAATAGCATTCAAGACATCAGTAGATGAGAATGTTAATATATTCAGATATTTTGAACTAGGTCTGACCAAGAAAATATTGGGTCTGACATTTATCTCACTAGAATTTGGGGATGTTGAATTTTGGGAATTTCGATCTATGGCATTGTCAGTGTGGATCATTCTCTATGACCAAGGAAGACTGAATGATGATGGGGAACTGATCATTTGTTTCCACATATCTGTATTGAATGTTGAATCTACATGCTTTTCTGGACCCAAGATATAGTTATAGGTAACCAATCTCCACCCTCCAACAGATGTAGGGTTAGGTGGAATGATGTTGCATCATTCCCACATGGCTTCACCTCCAACATGACAACCTCCACGACTACGAGTACTGGGATCTCACACCCCATATCAGTCTCGGAGTTTATTCAAAGGATGGTGATCGACGATCTGGTTTAGTTATATAAATAGGAATGCGCCATCCTGATTAGGGAAATGGCCTGCCAAGACCTGGAGGCTCTTGTGCCTCAATGTCACTACTTCCCCCAAGGGAAGCATAGGGAGTCGTTAATCCCCAGTCTGATCATCAACTATTTCTAGATTCTCTCCCTAGACCGTTCTTATAATTCACTCCCCTGTGAAGATAATGTAAGGGATGTTTGATTCACCCAAATTTCAATTTCATCCAGGGAGCCTTGGGGGAGGGCTCCAACCCGGCCATGTTAATGCTTTCATCTAATCCCACAGACTGAGGAGTAGGTGGTCCAAACCCATACCCAGCCGAACCTAGTTCGGATGACCCAACGTTAATGTCAGGCATAGGTTCATAAAGATTCCCATCAGGGGAATCATATTTCACATCTTCGGTGACCCATGCCAATACCGACACACACTATATATCCCTAAACTAAAATGTAGGGTCATATCAATTCTCTGTTGGTATTGAGGCCCCAACCACCCCTTGGCTGGTCTAGGTTGAATATTTTGGTCACTTGCGTGAGCAGTATGCATCCTAGGAAAACATGTGAAAATGGGGTTCAGTATGGAGGCCCTCCCTATACTATCAATAGCGTGAGTGCAGGTCCTCCTCGCTCCCATCCTCGTCATCAAGGTCCTCCCCATGACACTGTCACAGATCCAAGCAGAGGTCCTGCCCACCTCATCAATGTCCAGCACAGAGGTCCACCAAATTCCTTTGATCCCATGAATGGAATATTTTTCCATATATTAGTTTATAAATTTGAGGTTCCTCCTTGAAACATCAGTAGCTCAAGAAGAGGCCCTCCCTGTGATAGCACCAATCAGAGTGAAGGTCATTTCTACTTCTACCCTTATTTGCATGGAGTTACTCCCCATTTTCTCATCACATTCAGAGGTCTTCTTTACTCAATAAATCACTACTAGGAAGGACCTCCCCACGTATCAAGAAATAGAAATGGAGGTACTTCACATGTTTCATTCGATATATACCTGAGTTATCCTCAAACCTCAGCCCACCAAAGAGGAGGCCTTGTATACTCTAATGAAAATAGATATGATGACCCTCCTCATATCCCATCCAACTCATCCATAGGTCCTCCCACCAAAGCACCAACCCATGAGGGGGTCCACCCCATATTGAAGATTCACCAAGACAGGAAGTACCATATCAGGACTATAGTTCAAACTGTCGTTGCTGAAGAAAGATCCCCGAGAAGCGTAAAATTTTGTTCGTCCTGCCTACATTTCATATTCTAAAGAGGAGTATGATTTGATGATGGTTTGTTTTCCCTGATCCACTATATCAGGGTTTGAGGTAGGAATTTGATGTATCAGCTTCATCCTCCTGGACAGAATGATACATTTGATTACTAATTCCCTCCATAGATATATACTGGAAGAGGAGGATTTGACTCTTTTCCATGGTATTGTTATGTAGGCTTATCTACTATCACCTGATTCACTATCTTCCATGAAATGAGATAATGGAGATTCATTTTGGGGTTTGGAGGATGATTAACACCAGCATGTACTGCCACCAATGACCACCACCCTATTACAGGAAAATTGGTCAGCACCATGTCTTATAAGGATGTGGTCGTACAGTCCATAGAGTCCCCAAGAGGCAGCCCAGTATGCAGAGGTTTTTCAGCTCTTGCACCTTACTCCCCACTAATTAGTCAACCACTGTAGAGATATTTGTAAGTGTTGTTACCAATCCCACAACCAACTCTAATTAATGAGGGGGATATTATATGATCAATCTCACTGCTGAAAAAAGGAACCTATGGGATATTCTCTTAGAGGATCAATTCCGTAAAATATTATTACTGGCTATGACTCCAAATTTCAGCATTCCAGAGTCCCTCACCTAGGGGGAGATCATTCACATCTATTGGATGCTTTCGGGAATGCATTTCTACCTATTATATCATTATTTGGTTTATCCATAGATATATGAGCACTATGAAATCCTCATCTAGCAATACTGCACAGTTGAATTAGTCATGCTTCTTGTGGCTCAGAATCATGCATCATCTGGTTGTTATCATATCCTATAAAAATAATGTGTCCAAATATTCACTATGCTATGCATAATTATTATCAAGGAATCCCTAAATGTGTTTATTTGTGGTTGGGGGTATTAGTAGCCCTCCATTTCTGTTTGAACCAATGCCGACCTGATTTACCTGGTGATATTGAAGACATGCCTCCAAGTGCAGTCATTGTAAATTTGGATGAACTCACAGAGAAGTAATATGAGGTCAGAATACTTGAAGAGAACCTACTCCCTAGTGTAATACCACACATTATTGATCCCACATGCATTGTAACTTGTCAACAGAGAAATTTTCTTAGACTCACTGAGCCCACCGAGTAATTACATTTTGATGAAGACCCTAACAAGGGAAACGAACCCCAAGAGATGTTAAGATCTCTGATCTGTCTAGTTCAGTTCCGATGGTGAAGGATGATCCCAAAAGTACACATTATTACAAAATATTATGATGCAAAAAAGGTCCTTCGACAAGCTTCTTACTGAATGTGCCACGGAGCGACATCCAAATTACGGAGATCCGCAACTGGGGAAGTAGGGGCAGGGAAAAATCATTCTTGGTGAGTTACCTCATAGTGACCTCTACAACCCTTACCATATAGAAAGGGTAGATACTGGAGGATATGGATAGAGATATTTATAGGCATTGTTGAATCTACATGATCTATTCAAGAAACTTCCCTCAGCAGCCCTTGGGTTTCTTTACAAGTTCTTCCTCAAGCTTCTCTGTAGGTTGAACCACTTACAGCTCCCCATATTATTCCACCAGCCACTCCATGAGTTGTTAGGAATGACTATATTATTGAAGATCCCTCCAACTTATTATTTTTTATAAACCCTCATCAGGATAGGAATCCTTCACCAGTCGATCAGCTGGATTCTCTCATTTCATGTATCAAGGCTCTTGAGACTTGAAAGGTAGAAATACCACTTGATGGAAAGCAATATATATCATGGGTTGACAAAATCTCAACACCCGTGTATTTTGGGAACCCCATTTTCTCCCCCTTCAACAGGATATGAGACCCGCTACAGCACCTAGCTCAATCATCTCAATGTCTGTACATATGATAAGGACTCCAGCAGAATAGAAAATCACCATGCTCCAGTGTTTTTTTACAGACATTGGAAGGCCCCATTTTTCTAGAACATCCAGCTACTCATTGGATCCATAGATTGTGGGGATGATCTACATAGGTACTTATTATATCACTTCAGTTCTACCACCTACAAGACTAGAATTTATGACATCATCAAGTTCAATCAGCGATCAGATGAGCATGTCGTAGAATTTTATGCCAGATGGAAGGGCCTCATATATTCACCTAACATGATGCTTACTCAGAATTGGTTACTAATGTTTGGTGTGGGGAATTTCAAGATGGAATTGTTTCCTTATCTCATCACCCGGAACATCCCAAGCGAATTCTAGGATTTCTTTCATAGGGATCAACCCCTATAGGAAACATTGTAGGAAGCCAAAAAAGCACATATGTTGCCTCATACCGCTCCTTCAAGAAGGGGCGATAAACATAAGAATACCTCCATCACGTAGGTAGAGGCCCCCAGGACAATGGAATTATTTCTAATAGAACCACATGTGCAAACTCATCGAGCATAACCACCCCTGCCTCAGACTTTGGGTCAGTAGTGTCTACCTTAGAATCGGCAGGTGACACCATGTCAACCACTACCACCAAGGTGAGAAAACCTGGTCCCACATCCTCACCAGAATCCAGCCCCTCATCAGGGCTAGGACCCAAAAATTAATTTTCCATATATGAGGAACCAGACCTACACATTTGAAGAGGATCAGGTACCCGAATACTTTTGAAGTCACTTGGATAAGGGAATCCTGTGGTTGCCAAAATGTCAGAGGCCTGAAGAGGCTGATCTTATTGATCACCCTAACTATTTCCCCTATAACTGGTTCCCTGTACATACTCTCAATCCAATTTATGTGTTTATGGATTGGATCTAGGACCAATTCGACAAAAACAGATAGATTGGGTCTTTCCTCAGTATAGGTGGAATTCATCTCTGCAAATCCTGATAGTGAAAGTGAGGGTGAATGGTAGTAGGTTTCTAACTATGGGTCTCAAAAGTATGATAAATAAATAGCTAGAAAGGAAGTATTTTGTGCTCATGGTATCATCTATGCTCATTTGAAACAACCCAATCCTTCTGAGATCACCACACCTCCCCCAGCTACCACTGTGGTGTCCATATCCCAACCTTCATCTTCTCAGAAGGGTAGACGCTAGTAGCATATGGGAATGCAGATTCCCCCACTAGTGCCAAAGTCATCTCATAAATTCAGTGAATTCATTATACTAAAGATGGGAATTTCCCTTAGGGTTTTCCTTGTAATGGATTATTGTTCATGTGATGATCAGGAGTATGTCTCGGTAAACCCTGTTGGGTTGGTTGACACTAAAATGGTTCTAGACAATGAGGAATGCCATGAAGACCCTACTAATTTACTCATTCGATTCCAACACCGATGAATTCATGGATATGTTAATCAAAATAGTGCATAATCTAGTTTATATTATTGATCCATGCATTCCACTGAGACCATATAGTTGGATCAACACAGAGCTCAACATGTGCATTCCTCTCATTTTGTCCAATCAGATTCACTCCCACCGTTGTTCGTACTAATCAGCCAAGAAGAGCGGATACGACTGAGTTATGATTAGTTTTGTACCGTAGTTGATAGATCTCAGTCATATAGTCATAAACCAATGGTCATTTACTGTGGTTTGACTAGTGAGTAGTGAGATATCCCTAGCACCAGTCAGAATCTATTGATTCATTCAGCACCCTCCTACCTCTTTCCACAGAGTAACATCATGTCAGTAGAATTGTGCACCTAGAATGAAAGTATGATGTACTTAAGAATAAAACCAGTATTCTTAAAAAGAACATGATTCTTGAGGATCTCCTCTAGTCCAAATATATGTGTGGAGCCCTCATAGAATATTTTAGAAAACCCCTATTGTTTGAAACAAAGGTAGTGGATGTAGATGAATTCCATAATGAGGAGGTCAAGCATAAAAAAAGTCAAGACATCATCTAATTCTCTTGATAAGATTATGGTTACCCTATATAGGGACACATATATCCATTTTACATTACAGGACAGTTCAATGGCATGGAATTCTGTCATTGTCCTGTCGACAGACATTCTAGGATCAATCTCATCCCGATCCATATGCATCAAAAACTAGGACTGTCTAAAGCAGATCTAGATCCCTATGGCTTGATGATCTATAATAATGATAGTATATAGTAGAATCCAGTTGGTAAAATCATTTTGAAGACCCAATTCAATGGCCTGGTTACTAGCACCGAGTTTATGGTTGTTTCACGGATCACCACTTTCAATGCATTGATGGGCAGACCCTAGCTCCACCTACACATGATAGTTCCTTCCTTCTGTCACAAGTGCATCATGTGCGCCCATAATTGTTGAGTAGGCATAATCCTGGGTGAGGTGTCTCCCATTTCCTCTTGTGAAGCATTTTACATAGATGTCAACTATTATAAGATAATGGAAATGGAATTTTAGGCCTACGGGGTTGAGCACACTACCATTGTGGTAGATCCATGGACAGACATGGATGACGAATTCATCCTCACAATCAATTTTTTGGAATCCATGACCCCAGACAAGATAAATTGGTTTTTCAAATTCGGGATGATGGGGAAATGTGTTCCCAGATATAAGGATTGTCAAAAGATCAATTCATACTATTAAAAAAATCAAGCTCGAGTTATTCCAAATCCTGTTACCCCTATATGATATTGGGATGTTCTACAAATAGAAATTTCAGTATGTCATACTTTATTGTTTCTCTAGGTTTTTTTCAACCAATATAAGCATCCAAAAAACTACTACTTAAATATTATCAAGAATGCAACCTCGGTCAAAGACCTGATGGGATTGGATTAACATCTTCTGTTACAATGGTTTCAGATGTGTGGGAATATCTTAATGATGGTTTCACCACTTATCGGGATGACACTAGCATTCTATCAGGGATAGTAAACTCAAACGAAATTTCCCTTATGATGACACTCTCACTATAGATGGTGAATTGGATTTGGAGGATGCTCCTCCTCTGTTTGATGAGGGTTTCTCCACCACCGTTGATGAGTTGGTAAAGGTGAATCTCAGTATCGAGGAAGACCTAAGACCAACATTGGTCAAAAAAACCATGTCTATAGAAGAGAAACAACAATATGTGGATTTTATGAACTAGTATTAAGATGTGAATTTCTATATCTAGGATGAGATTAAAGGGAAAGATCTTGAGATTTTCATCCATCATGTTGGCCTTCTAGTAAGTCATTGCAGGTTCAAATAGCCTCCACGGAAAATTAACCCCTCTCATGGTGACATTGTTGAGACAAATTCTGATAAGATTATTATAGATATCTTTGTCAATGAAGTCCAATATCCCAAATTGTTATCCAATATCATACTCATCATGAAAGAACATACATATTAGATTCTACATCGACTTTTGGGATCTCATCCATCACTATCCCAAGGATGATTTTCCTCTTCCCATGATGGAATTGTTGATCGATTCCACAATTGGATACAAGGATCTCTCCATTATGGATGGGTATTCTAGACACAACTAGATCCAAATGGCCCATAAGGATGTAGAGTATACCACCTTCATAGCTCCAGAAGGTACTTTTTTTACTAGGTAATCCCTTTCGGCATGAATAATACAAGAGCCAACTATTTTCGTACCATTCACCACATATTCAGTTGATCATAGGGACTCGGGTGGAATGATACGTAGAAGAAATGGTGGTCAAATCCCACCAGTGTCAAGATCATATCAGAGATCTTGAGAAAGTGGTTGGCTTCCTCCTCTCCCGTTATTTTAATATTAACCCCTTATAGTGTTCTTTAGTGGTCTCCTATGTAAAATTCCATTGATTTTTCATCGGGTATAGAGGAATCAAGATCAATCTAGAGAAGATAAAGGCTTTTAGTCAGATTCCTCCACCAAGTAACATTTAGAAGGATCAAGATTTTCAAGGACACTTGGCCTATATATGCTGATTCATTGAAAATCTATCAGGAAAGTGTAATACATTTTACAAACTCATAAATAAAGGTGTCGTCTACCAGTGGAATGAATATTTCTAGGTTAATTTTAATGAGACCAAGCATTACTTGTTGCAACCTTTGATTCTGATGCCATATATCTATGGAAAGACACTATTCCTTTACATAACCACCTTGGAATGATCCCTCATTTCACTTCTTTCCTAGATGAATAAAAAAGGGATACATAATAGTTTATACAATATCAGTCACACGCACATTGATACATAGTCTAAATATTCCTCTATCAAGAATAGCTTCCTTGCACTAGTATCCATAGTGCAGAAGTTACGAGATTATCTACAGCACCATGAGATATATCTGGTGTCCCTTGTGGACCTACTAAATTATATTCTTATCCACCCCATGTTGACAGGCCATCTAGATCAATGGGAAGTAATCCATTAGTAGTTTGGCATCAAGTTTGTTCCACAGAAATCATTCCAGGGTCATGCACTGGCATACTTCCTTGCCGCCAATCCAACTCCTGCAGAATAATCTTCAGATCTTGACATCCCATATGAGGCAATCCTCTATATAGATAAACCCATGTCTTGTTGGATAACTCACATTGATGGTGCTTCTTGATGTCCAATAGTCATAAGGCTCAATGATCCCAGAATCAATTGAGTATTCATGGGTATATCCTTCATCACACATATAGAAGATGGCATTCTCTATTCATTCTTGTTATCAAAAGGTAGAAGAATAAATGTGGTGGACTATCAGGACCACATCACTAGTCTCGAACTATCCCCCGAAATTGATGTTCCTCAATTTTATGTGATGGGGGACTATGAGTTAGTCATCAAGCATATTAATGGTGACTATATCTTCACAAAGTTGGATATCGTACCCTTTTAGAACTCACTTTCCAGCTATTGGACCAGTTCCCTCTTCCACCATAGGTTACTCATGTCCTGAGGTCACAAAATGGTCGATCTAATGCCTTGGAAAACATTGTCACATCTCTTACAGAGCCTGACTATGAAGATTTTATTATCCATGTGGTGTATTGAAGAATCATCACTCCCATCACTCAGGAAGATGATAAAATCCATCAAGTAGGACATCTTACCACAGGTGCATCCACATTAGGACTTCCAATACCCCATACCATAGTATAAAAGACTTATAGTTGGAGGAATCCCTTTGTTGAGTACCTCCAACACAAAAATCTCCCTACAAACAGGGTCGAGCATAATCAAATCCGTCGATGCACAATACAATTCACTCTCCATAGTGGACCCAATTTTGTGTTGATTCTTTATATAAGTGGGATTGATGGAGTCCTCCTCCACATTATTCAATAAGATGAGATTCACCATGTTTTGTAGGAAGTTCATGATGGTTCTTAAGGAGCACATCACGTAGTGTCAAAGCACCCCCATCAGATCTGAAGGTTGGGATACTTCTTGCCTACCATGGTCTATGCCTATATAAAGTTTTCCAATTGGTTTCAATCATGTAAGATCCATGCTAAATTTTTTCACCGACCTCCAAAGCCTCTTTATACTAAAAATTACTCTTGGCCCTCAGTGCTTTGGGGACTCGATGTTGTGGGGTTGTATCTTCTAGAAACAGCTCACCAATGTATGTTCATCTTGACTTCCACAGATTTCTTTTAAAAGTGGGCATAGGCGATCCCTCTAAAGAATGTAAAGGCCCATTCTATAATTTAATTTTTGAGCTACATCATCATCCAACAATTTATAATCCCCACATCATCCTCACTAATAACAGCACACACTTCAGGGATGCAGAGCTAATGAAATTGTACGCCAAGTATAGTATCTAGTCCAACCATACATTCTTCTATAATTCATAAGAAAATGGGAATATTGAGGCATTAAAGAAGTCCTTCTTTAACATTATGACTAATATGGTTGGTAAAAATAAGAAACATTGGTTGGAAAAGCTCCCCAAAACTATCTAGGATAATAGGATGATGACTCACAATTCCACCATGGTGACCAAATATTCCATCGTCTATGAAACAGAGGTAGTCTTTCCCATTGAAATATATTTTTGGTTTCTCTATAAATCCATCTACGATCAGAAGATTCCAGAAAAAATTTACAGAATTTCATCTAGATGAAATGGATGATCTCAGGGAGAATAGGTTTCGTACCTTGCAAAACCTGGAATGACACCAAAATAATATCATCTAGGATTTCAATAAGAAGGTTTTTATTCACTATTTCTTTCAGGGTGATGTGCCTTTGGCCCTAATGATGTTGATGATACCTTGTAGAAATATAGTGAAGTTCAATCCCAAATGAGAGGGACCTTATATTATCAAAAAGGTTTACCCCAACAGTGTATACTCTTTGGCCACTATGGATGGTGAGCGTTTTACTCTTCCCATAAATTCCATATTCCTCAAATAGTATTTCACATATGAATACATACATATCCTTCTCTTCATGACATTAAACTATGTGACCCATCAGAGATGAAAGATGTAAAACTACCCTACATTCATTCTACATGACAATAAACTACAAATGGTAAACATACCCTTTGTTCTGATCTTTATGACCATAAACTAAGATATTTTTTGTCCTTACTACATGATGTTAAATAGAACGACATTCAATATCAATATGTAGATTTATTCTCATCCTCATGGGATATGTAGTAATACCCATACATTCATTCTTCAAGTCAATCCCCATGTCCCTCTTTTTGTTTCTCAACATATGGATTCTCCAGGATTACATGGTGTGGAATGAGGCATCTTTGATCTTCATTCACATCGGGTTTTAAATAGCCATGCTATGTGCCCCCCTTAGGATCACATCCATGTTTTTACATCCTTAACACATGATGTTATACTACATGACATTACAAAAACTATATGTGGATTGATTCTTGTCTTCATGGGATATATAGAAATGCCTATAAATTTTGTCTTCAGGTATAGCCCTAGCCATTTCCAATCCTTCCTATTCTCCAAGCCCCTAGGCCTGTTTCCCATATTGGTGATGCATGGTATAGTTTGAGGCCCCTATAGCCTTTATTCATAGTGGTTTTTCTTTGTCGCGCCATGAACCCCCTCCCTTCTTGATGAATTTATTTTTCTACATTCATACTATATGATGTTAAACTACACATAATTTCCATAACTACATGTGGATTGATTCACATATTCACGGGATACCTATGACCACTTGAGCATTTTTCTTTAGATCCACCCATAGGTTCCAAAATCATTTACTTTCTCTCATCCCTTTGTCCTTGGTTCTTCTAGGATCACGTATTATTGTGTGGACCTCTCTGGTCCCCATTAAAATTAGGTTTACAATGTCCACACCTTGTGATCCCACTCAAGAGTATCCCTCATCATTCGCAACCTTACCACACAATGTTAAACTTCATGGAATCTTTAAAAACTACATTCAACTTGATTCACATACTCATGGGATGCATAGGATCCCCAAGCAACCATTCTTCGGGTCCCTCTCCAGGTTCTTCAACCTTTTCTAGCCCCTCAGCTTAAGTATCCTCTTGGGAGTTTATGGTGTGGTGCAGACTCATTTTGTCCTCATTCACATCAAGATTTTTTTCATGTCATGTACATACTTTTTAAGAAGATACCCTTCCCTATTGTTCTAGCCGCATGATGATAAAATACATTGTCACCCTATGTCAATACCGTATGGTGTTAAACTACACCAAATTCATGAACTACCTGTGGTATTATTCCCATCATTATGGGATACATATAAATTCCTAGGTATTAAATTATCAAGTCCAGCCTCGAGCACATCAACCCATTTTCCCCTTTCTTATAATCATATTCTGAGTCATCTCTCCTTAGGTTAAGCCCCTCAACCTCTATTCCCCCACATCAATGTGCATGCATGGAGTTGTGGTATATGGATCAGAGTGTTTGTTTTTTCATGGAAATTCTTTCATTCCATCCCCATGATTTATATATCCCTTTATTTGGGCCCCACTATCTTTCATATCTGAAGGGACCCCCTAGGGGTATAGATTCTCGGCCTCAGTGATTGACTACCATCCTGGGCCAATTCCCTGAAGGATATCAAACAATAGTTTGATATAAGTCATATATTTCAAACATGGTCATTGGTTGATCTTTAGTTATTTTTTCTCATCCTAAGCTAGTGCAATATGGAAAATCTATTGTGAAAATGATCAGCAGTTATCCTAAATAATTATCTCCACCCCCATTGTGCCCCAAATATTGGTCTCATTATTCACATCCTGTTCCACCTCCTTATGTCCTAGGGGAATTCCAACACCCTCGGTGTTATCCCTCCATGTACCTTTGAGTGTTGACAAAACAGACCAGTGTTGTTGAGTAATTCATAGCCCCACACCTCTACTTCCCTAATTTATGATTACATGTGTTGTTTGGATCTTTTCTACCCCTTTTTCCCCACACCGATCATAGATCACATGGGATTATGATTTTTGATAAAATTCATGCCTGTTTGGAAGATATGAACACCTCACTATCTGAACAATATGATCTTAAACTAAGAGTCATATTCCCAAATTCCAGGCATCATGTCTTTAAAAAATGTATGTATTCATTTGGAAATATTTGATATAGTGCACACATCATTGGTCATTATTCATGTTAGGTTTCATTATGGCACTGCTTCATGTATTTTTTCATTAGGAATCTTTCCCTTTTGGTTCGAGATCTATGACCACAAACTACTATCTCCATCATCCTTATCATATGACATTAATCTATGCCTTCTACATCCAAATTGTGTGATCATAAACTAATGAGAAATATGATGTTTTCATTTGAGATGATATTACTCTTTTGTTACTAGCTATCTATCATGCCATATTCTAGAACTATGTGTGGTTTGATTATCACCCTCATGGGATACATAGTGATGCCCGACCATTTTTTCCCTAGGCCTAGACACATCATTATTAGCCTTTTCACCCCTTTCTTTGCCTAAGTACCTCTTGGTTTTATATGGTGTGGTAAGGGACACCCGTGGTCCTCATTCATGTTGGGTTTGTGGAAACACACCATGTACCTCTCTTAAGATACCTCAATGTATCCATCCATGCGTTATACTAATAAACTACACAGGCATGTCCCAGGAACATGACATTAAATTAGGCTCTTTAGGGTATGAGTTATATATCCTCAAACTAATATTATTGTTATCTAAGTTCAAAATACATTAAACTATGTAACAACTATGGTGTTTCTCTATTAAGAGGATATGACCCTCTTGTGGTATTGGTTTCCTCCCCTTAAACATGAGAACTACATGTGGCTTGATTCCCATATTTATGGGAAATGTAAAAATTTCTTGAAATGCTATCTGTGGTCCACCTGTGACCTCTTTTGTCTTCCCGAACCATTTGGTTTGGGATCTTCCACAAGTATTTGGTTTGGTATAGACTTATTATATCCGCATTCATGTTGTATTACATACCGCATCACACGTTTCCCTCTTTGGGGTTCCCATTTCATTAACACGTGACATTAAACTATGACCCTAACCTGAATGAATTCCGGATTCCCCCCGATAATTATGGGATGCTTCAGCTCCCTCGTTGAGAGGGACTTCCCCCAACAATTTTGGTCTCTCAGAACACTATATTTCAAGATATACATACATCTTGATTCCCATCCTTTTGGGATATGTAGCGATGTCCTGGGATTTCATCAATATGTCCATCCCCAGGTTCATGAACCTTCTAGGACCTTTGCCACTAACTATGGTCCAAACTCTATGATACTTAACTAGGAGTCCCTAGTTTGTGTAACATGACTCTAAACTATTGTCCAGTGTCCAGGTAGTATGACCTTAAACTATTTGCAGCATCCATGTCATATGATGTTAAACTATTCCATGTATAATCCTCGCCATATGATGCAAAACTATGTGTCTATAAACATTTTGCATGACATAAAACTGCATGGAATTCACGACCCTCACAAGAGAGGTCCTTTCTGGAGTTGGTTTTATATTTTTTCAAATAGATACGCTCACCCAATGTGATTTCTTCATAGTGGCATCATTTCAAGAGTTTTAGAGATTATTCAAACAGCCCATTATTCCATCACAATGATTTGTGTGCCCTCTATTTTAGATCCTCATTTCTTATCACGTATGAAAGAACCACATAATGGTTAAGATGCTTAGCTTTATGTCTTGACTACTATCATGGGTTAATGTTCAATGGAAATTAGATGACACTTCATGTTTGTACCCATGTTTTAGAATACACTGTGCAGTTTTCCCTCATATTTTTGTTCCTATTTCAATAAAACACAATGTGGATGTTGTGCTTCGAATTTGTTTAACATATATCCTCTTTCATCATTCCACCTTCACTGTCTTCCAAATTTTGGGTGTCATGATTCACACTTCTCATGTACCTTTGTTCAGATTGATT
Organism: Viscum album; assembly: GCA_963277665.1. Lineage (NCBI taxonomy): Eukaryota > Viridiplantae > Streptophyta > Magnoliopsida > Santalales > Viscaceae > Viscum > Viscum album. The sequence goes on from OY728142.1 coordinate 405,854,005, forward strand.
CTAACACCCCTAACATTAACTTTCTTAGGCAGTATAACACGTTGGGAAAATGAAATTTTGCTATCATGAGATCCCTATTCCCTAGTCAAAGTACCTCTCTCATATAAAATTTTAAGTGGTCATTGAAACACAAATTATTAGATGATTGAAGGGATCTACCATGTCCAATATGAGAAATTACATAGTCTTCCCTTGTTTCTCACACCAAACATGACCCATGTGAACTTAGGGATTGATTGTTAGTTGTTTCACAAATATGATCAAGGTGATATAGTCAAGAAAAATAGTAATATTTCTAGGCATGCAGACTAAATAGGAAAGAACGAAAAGTATTTGTGAGTATGATAGAGTACAACCCCTATGGATTTACCCCTTTCATGGACCGTCTCAGCTCCACCACCCATTAGCTAGTGGAATCTAGGATTCTTTATTGACTCCCAAGGTCCCTTCCTTCCTCATTGGATATGGGGATAAGTTCATAATCCCTTATCCATATGTAACCCCCCCCCCCACCTCGAACTTTGTTTCAATCACTTCACGTAATTCTCACTTTAGCTGCTGTTCAGCTTCTTCTAGTTGAGTCTGTAATCATTATATGAGTTCTGATTGGGTGGTGGTGAAGGAAGACTGTCAGTTTAGCCGTGTTTCCAAGAATTAGATATCTTTTTCAGATTCTTGATACTTCTGAGTATTTATAGACATCCTCTACTTCCATCCATGGTTGAGGCCATGGTTTTACTCCCTTATTCTCTCTAGTTGTAAATCCTTGAGGATCTTGTGAATATTTCTCACATCCAATCCTATGGCGCATAGTTCGCACAACCGAGGGAAATATTTTCCCATTCAGATTATCCAGTCTAATAATGGCATGTAATCCGTGAAGTTATTGATTAGTTTCCACAATTTGTGAAGGAAGTGCTTTCTATCCACCTCATCGTAGGGGGGTCTTATCCGGTTCCACTTGATTAGTTGGTTCATATTCTGAGAACGCCCCCATTATTTCATCAACAAGATCCTCCTCTAGAATCCTATCGGTTGTATTGGACTCCATATCATCTGGTTGATCGTAATCACTGGATCCCACCTTGATAAGTTTTGATTTTTTCCTACTAGTGGTCCTTACCATAATGGTCATAACCTTGGTCTTGTTAGTTTAGATGTCTAATTCCAAAATAATTAGCATTCCCCTTGGGAAAGGAGTTCCTCGAACTCCATCTATCCACACGAGCATGGCACATGCTATTTGATGAATTGTTTAGATAAAAATGAACAATGTCAATTGGATAGGTTTGAGATAAAATATTTGTGATATTTTGAGAGAGAGGAATTAATGAATTCAAATAGTTGATCCCTCCCTTGGGTTATCGTTTTGGCATCATAGGACGTAACCCCCATATATGGTCAGGAACATCAAAGATTCTGGAATGCTTACCTTGAGTGTCACAACCCTATTTGATTTTTTAATTACCTTTATCCCATATATAGGAACCAAAGATACATTTTCATTCATTTGGTAAGGGTCCATGCATATGAGGATCTCTTGTATAAGAAAAATGTCAGTTGAAAATCCTGGATGATCTGAGTATGTTCCACGATGAAATGGTTTTGTGTTTACCTCTAGAGTTTCAGTGAACTCTTCCAGCTCTGAGGCCGAAACATCACTTTCTTCCAAAGGGATCCCCCTATATGCCTCTTCTCCCCAGGAGTACCCCTCTGATTCTTTAGGTAAAGTTATATTCTCCCACAACTTAGTAGCAGACGGTTGTGGTGGTTATGTTTGATTGATCATTACTTCAACCCGATCCATCATTGGACATGGGGTGCCTCAAGAATGCAATAATTCTTCCAAGTCAATGATGAATTATTCCCCTTGAACCTAGGATACCATAAATCCAGCCTTGTAATATCTTATCTCTAATAGATCCATCCTAATATAGTAAAAGATGTTTAACATCCCAGAGGGACTTAGAAATTGTTTGTTGACGTCCCAAGTATCCTAAGACTGAGAATAAATAGCATCCTCGGGAATGTATATGTGGTGCATCCAATTCCCAGGAGCTTTTGTGGGTATCCTATGGAATCATATGGGTGACCTCCATGCCTCCTTGCTCTTCCTAGTTAGATCCACTAAGTCCTTTGTCATTTATATTCTACTTCTATTTGGAACTGGCCATGGAATCACTGGATTTTTTGCTTCTTCACTACATCATGTTTTTCATATTTTCCAACCCCTTACCCAAGGATGATAGGGAAACTTTTCATCGCTATGGAAGTTCATTTTCATCATCACTTCCCCAAGGAAGTATTTCCCCCATCTCTTCACATACTCTTCAACCAGCCTGTAAATGGTGTTAGACAGAGGCATCTCATTATGCATTTTCCCTTATTCTCATCTGGACATGAGACACATATGACTCCGCACACATAGGTGGTCCTCATGATGAAATCCCATTTACAATTGTGGGATCACCCTCTACATGAACTAGAACTACCATACAAAAAGGTGTGGGGTGTACATCTCACAGGTAGGATCACGATCTACCCGTGCTACCAGAACTCCACCTCTACAAGATATGAGGTATGAATGATGCTCATCAGTTTCCTAGTTGTCATCAGTAAATACTCCCATTGACAGTGAGAATATATGGAAATTGTATTTTTCCACCTTCCAAACTCGGATCAGCACTACTGGCGATGTCAGCTTGGTTGGGAAACTACCCACTGCATTTAGAATCGATGGTTGAAAATATGATCCAGGAGGGGAAAAAGGGGTTCGATACTCATAATCCCTTATGTACACTGCTATCTAGCCATATAGGAAGTGGAGTGGCCCGCATACCCACTATGGCATCTTTCCCTAACTAAAGTTCCAAAACACCTTTTATATATTTTCTAGTACCAGGATTCTGAGGATAACATGCTACCCCATCGCTATCATGGATGCTATAATGAATGTGCTCAGTCTCGGAACTATGTCTGTGTCTCTCACCGGCATCATCCATCCACAAATAAATACAGATATAAACCAAACCCGCTTATCCATCGATTTCGTCTCATTGTTAACATCATTTTTCCATAACATCCCTTGGTTGTCCTCTAGGATTCATTAGTTGTAATTTTCATTTCTGTGCTAGGATCCAATTGGATAAGTGGGAGGACTAACTGGTAACCTCTTTGGCACCTCCTCCTCTTTAGTGGCATGATTTAGTGGGAGGTTTAGGAATTTTTCAAACCACATCATGACACTGAAATCATTCACAGACTATTTTTCATCACCCGACACTAGGCCCATCAACAACTTTGCTAGATGTGGAATCTATTTGGAGTCTTCCCATGTTTCTCCATTGGATGTAACTCATCATACATCACCCCCAGAGTTGGAATACCTATTATCTTGTGGAGGTCCCAGAGGTTGATGGAGACCTCCCTATGATAGAAATTGAATTTGCTAGTCCTCAAAAACTACTTTCTCATCAATTCTAGAATCATATGTTTCTGCTGGAAGATCCTTAATTGAGGAACCCAAATAGCTTTATACAGTCCTACCCACATCATCTCTTCCCTGAACTCTTCACAAGATGCACAAACCCAGTAATCCAAGGCCCAGTCATTTGTGATGTTTCCTCCCTGGTGTAGGTCCCAATTATAAGTCCACCCCTTATATGCATTCCCTAATATTTCCTTCATAATGGTGTGATATTGAAGAGGAGATTCCTCTGGCTACAATTCTTCCACATCAAAATTATTAACATGGTTGTACAGACATTTTGTGACAATAGGTGTGTGGTCCTTCTATGTATGGTCGTTAGTCACCCTAAACCACTAGTTTTGTCACTAAGTGCCCTTGAACTCGTAAGCTGGTTCTTCCCTACTTATATTAGGGTTGAAACATTGGTCCCTAAAACTAAAACGATATAGTGGAAGTATCTAATAAAAGGGATGGTTCTTTTGACCTTTTGACAATAGCTCCACCACAGGAACATAGTCAGAACAACTCCATGTGTATTCTATGATTTTGGGATTGTCTGAAATCTCTTTCCTCCGAGATGAATCCTCAAGGTCCTACCATGAAACATCTTCGTTTTCCATTAGGTTTCAAGACTTTTCAAAATTTCATTAACTATTCAAGAAGCTCATTTATAGAGATCTTTTGGAAAGCTCATTTGAAAAGCATGTCTCACAGTGCACTAAGTCGTAATGCCTTGAAGGACTCACTACACTTCATCAGGAAACAAGGGATCCAAGTGCACTGGTTCTTTAAGAAGTGTTCATAGAGCACCAATCCATGGAACCAGGTTCACATAGAAGCATTCATGGAGCACTGATCCATGGAACCTAGTTTGTAAAGAGAATTATTGGGGGAGATAGATCCTTATGATTTGATATCTAATATAGATGTTTTTAGAGATAGATTTGGACAAAATAGGGGTCCTCACTCTCTATTGTTGGATAAAACCTCCTAATCTTCATGAAGACATTGTCCATGGAATGCTTCATGGAGGTCTCAACCAACGCTCCACTTATTTCCATCATGAGTCACCTTCATGATCTATGTGCATTTGGAAATTTACCCTCAGAATCTGACCAAGGTCTTCTCCTCAACTCCAATTATAAGGGGGGAATTTGTTGGTTCCAAAATCCTAGCCTCAAAATGGGTCCATGGAAACATATAGAAAATCTCCAAAGGAGATGTTTTAAAAAAACACTTCACAAAGCCCTTTATAACCACAAAGGTTGCAAAGAAATAATTTGATCTTCACTATGACCACAATAGAAAAATTATGAAAGCCTCTACGAGTTTGACGAAGTCTACAACCACCGAAGAGAAATGATATAAGCCACTGTATGTCCAAAAAACTATATAATAGCTGTAGATAAATGATAGAAGCCTCTTCGAGTCTAATGAACTCTTTGACCACCACTGGGAAACAACATATTCCTCTATGTGTCCAAAAAAACATCATCTGATCATTGATCTCTATTTCCTTCAAGGCATTCCTTTGGACTGCCATGATCTTAGTTGCCCATAAATAATAGAATCCCCATATAAAAGGATTGACACTATAACCTTTCACCTTCTGAGCTCTCGATTCATTAATCAACCTTTTCTCTATGAACTATTAAGAAAAATACATCCCCAAGGTACTTAACCATTGTGATCCAACTTTCCCTTTACTTCTCTTTTCCTCCGCTTCAAATCGGGATTCCCTTCGTGAAACCCTATATCCATCATGAAGGTTGGAGTGCCTTTTGGTTATTTGGGTCTTTGTGAGGCTTTATCTCATTGATAATAAACTTCCAAGCAAATATTGACTCCATGCCTCATTTGTGTTATCATGCTACTTAAAGATCCTCCCTTTTCAAAGGTCATATTCACCCTACTTCATGAGGCCCTTTTTTTAATCCCATGTTCTTCGCGAAGCACACAATATTCTCAAATCCCCTCTCTAAAAGGTCATATACTATATGAACCCATCTCCCATGTGGCCCTCTAGGATTGTGTGAAGGGACTTCATGGTTCCCCAAGTGGTTCCTAATGTTTCATTTCTCTGCCTTATGATTCTTCGCATATGCAGAATAATGACTATTGCATATTCACAATGTAACGCTAATGTGACCCCCTAGAGTATCCACTCCTAAACCACAATCACATTGAGAATTTATTATTCCTTTATAGCCCCCAATAATGGTTCAGTGAATGTTATGTTAGGCCAGGGGGTAATAAGTGAGTCCTTGACATCTGTGTTGCAGGGTGTTAGACTAACAGGCAACCCACGTCCCAACACAAGACGTTAATCTATGTGTTTCCACATATGTGGATGGCCTGAGAGTACCATCAATGGAATGGAATTGGGAGCCTCTTGTTTCCTACCTTTTCATTATGCCTTCTCTCTCCCTCAACGCTTTGTTGTTGTCCTTACATCAGGAAGCCCTTGTGTGAGCCCCATTACTCCTTGATATGGTGCTCCTTGTATTGTGGCAATATCCTCATTGTACATCTAGACGCCTCCTCAGTATTCCTTCAAAGAGTAAGTCCCAATATTCATATACATGGGCCACTATCCATACCAAAGCTGCACACCATTCCTCATGGTCACATCTTTCATGACATGATCGTTAGGTCTGATGGTACCTCTTGTTTCTCAAACTGAGGATGACTCACTTGGGCTTAGAGTAAACATCGACCATGAAATCCTCTGATGAGATAGTAGACATGCAAAAGCCTGATGCCGCACTTTACCAAACTACATGGACTATGGTTTTTTTTCTTTTTCAAGAAAGGTACGTAGGAAGCGTACCTGAGGTCCAGGCCCATCACCAATCAGTCCTGACCACTTCACATCGAATCACCCTAGTCTTACATGATGTTAATCTATAAGCCCCATTTATACCTATTTTAACTACTAGGGTTTTGATCCTTGAACTTTTTTGTCAAGGTACATAAGAAGCCTCCTTGAGGTTCAATCCTGACCAATGATAACTTCGATTCTCCGTCATAGGAATTTACCCTCATGATGTGACATCTTCCCTCTCTGGGAAACATCTCCAAGATCCACCCCAATGAGGTGTTTTGATCCATCTAGGAAGATACCTACACATATGCCCCATACACTTCACAATACTCCACTAACCAAGAGTATCCCTCTTGTGATGAGATTTTAACCACCTATATGCCCCAACATGTCTCCGGGTTTCTATCCTCTATTTACACCCCAATTATATATCCCCATTCATGATCTACGTGGAATTTTATTCCCTACGACGGGGATACATAGGATGCCTACCAATGGTGCAAGACCATTGTGCATGCCCCATCTTGGTCTCCCCCTCATTCCCTCATGTTTTTGGGAAGATCATGCCTCAACCCAAGGCTCCACTTCTTTCAGGTCCAATCCATGTGTCAATTATCATGGGATACCTCCTCTGTTGACTCATCACCCAATTTCCAGAATAATGTGGGCTTTAATTACCTACCACAAGGATACATAGTAAACCTTCCTAAGGTTCGTGTCCTACATTTTCATCTCCACATTGGTTCCCTTCACACTGGTTCAATCTCCATTAACCTCCCCAAATTAATAATTCCTCTATAATCATCCTGATTTTACTTGATCCACCACATCCTAGAGATATCATTCCCTTTATATGGACTATCTCAGTGCATAATCCCCATTCATCCATATGATTATTTCTCTTAGTAGAACTTGGTTCATCTCAGTGTGTAATCCCCAAAACATTTATTCAAACTATGTGGGGTTTGATCCTCGTCCTCTAAGTAGGGTACATAAGATGTCTCAATGTGGTTCAATATCATCTAATAGTAAACCTTAGTGTTCCCCTTGTTGGATTCCACCCACTCTGATCTACCCTCAGTGGTGTTCATATCAACATTCATAGTGTGAAATATTACCTTTTCTGGGACACCTCATCCTAGATCCATTATCATAGGGCATTCTAATGCACCCATCCAGTAACCCTTCTCAGTCATCCCTTCTTGTCATGCATCCATCCGGTTCACTCTTATCAGTGTTCTGATCAGCCTAATCTATCTCTTCTAGAAATTAAACTCATGGAATACCCCACATTAAACATGGGAAGCTGAGGAAAACCTCAGAGACATGACTCTAGCATATGATACCCCATGATCGATGTGGGAATACTCAGGTTTCTATTCCATTGAAGAGCCCTTTGATGAGAAATAATACATGTTTTATACTGTTCCAACATCAAGACATGCCCTAGATTCCTTATCATTAATACTATTTTAACCTAAGGTTGCTTCCCAAATGGGACCCTTTGGAATGTCCTAATAGGATAATCATAATTAAATAGTTTCCACAAAGAGATTCCACCAGTAATTGGTTTTTTTGAAAATTGTATTAATATTTAATGGAGACCCAGACTAGGCAGCATGATCTGAGGGGGAATCCACAAAAGGAGTAACTGACATCCCATCATCCTGTTTTGATCAAGGATTAAACATTCTTCAAGAGTTAATGGATTCCACCCACATTTGGAATGAGGGAATACAGGTTACAAAGAGACTGTTAGTGAGAATCCAGCATGTGTGGTTTGGAACACCCTAGAGAAAAGCATTGGAAACAATAGTATTCTTATAAGGATATTGTGTGGACTAGTGTTTCTTTGTATTCCATTATGGTAATGTTGGTACCTATGGTTGGGTTGTTTCATGTGAAGTCCAGTTTATATTTTATAGCATGGGTGTTTCCCCATGGTTAGTCTTATATTGGGGATCCCTATTTTTTCATTATGGTGGTCATGAGGACCATTGTGAATGCCCTTATAGGTTTTTTGTGCTTCAGATACCCCCATGGTCATGTTAAGCCACTAAGGGTCGTTTGGGATGTCTTTACACATTATTTTTATCAAAATTTTGGATGATCTAGAGGAACCCCTCATAGTTTTTATTTCTCATATTGTATACATTAGGATGTTTGAGTATATTTTTGATAGGTTTGGCCCGAGATCATGGGTGATGTAGGGGAGTCCATATTATGATGTCACCTTTTGTTATCAACCTGAGGAAAGTGGGAGCCCTATGTTTTGTTTTAGCCTAGAGGTGGGTCATTGAGATGATGTGGTGAATGTTTTCCAGATACTGAGATTCAGGGGTCTAGGAGAGATCTCATTCTTTTTCATATGAGAGTTTAGTAGAACTACTTGTTCATATGTTTGGATAGTGGGTTCGAGAACTGGAAAAAACCACATTCCGCTGGCTATTGGTCATGACATCTATGGTAGTTTCTACTAAAAAAATTAGTTTGAGGAGTACACCATTAGTATATATTGGATGGAGCATTAAAATTTAATTTTGATCTTGTCATCTCCTCTTTTGGAAAGATATTGTTAGACAAGATTAAGGATCTATTTGACGGCATAGATGAGTTCACCCCTATAGTTGATTGTTAAACCCTATGTAGAGGATACTGTAATTGATGAAAACATGATCTTAATGACATGGATGCTCTACACTAATAGTTTTATATATTAATATGTATAGGGAAGTTCATTCATCATGTACATGTGGATGGATCCAATGTGATAGTGTAGCTTACGTGTCTATGTTGGTTCCCAATTTTTTTTGTAGGACATTTAGGATATGATGGTTTCTCAAATGTGTGGAGTGGAGAATTATCCCTTATTCATATATTCTATTAGATTCATTGAGCTTGATAGATACACTATTTTCATTTGGATGTTTATGTTTATGCCCTATTATTTAGTAATGAGGCCAATTTCATTTAGCAATCTATGAGATCTTATTTATATATACCATACATTCCATACTTTGTGTGGTTGGGTGAGCCCCATTATATAAATCCTATAGTGTGGGCTGGAGTGGGGTATACTCTCCTCATGTTTTTAACTAGAACACAAAGTTGGTTGTTTTCGTTAATTTTATGACATTATTTTTGAATCCTACTCTAATTAGATTTCAACTGGGATGGGAATATCACATCTGCATACACTTTTTATAACAGGTGATTATAACTTCACCATTTGGGGTGGCCATGAAAGATTTATTTTCTACCCCTGTATGTGAACCTCAGTGTGATTTTAGACCTGAGGCACATTTTCAAGTTGGATCAAAAGTTGTTTAGTGGATTGTTTGAAGGCCTAGTGTTTCTTGATCGAGTAGAGACACTCATGTGGAGTCTACAAATTAGGATAGAGTAGCTAAAGAATCATAGAGACCAGTTATGTGTTAAGGCTATGAGGTTTCAGTGGATCCCAATGTATTTACTTTATTATTATTTTTATTTTTTATATGTAGTCATCCTAGTGAGAGATCGGTTATTATATGTTTTGAAAGATTTGATCCTATATGAATATATGGTACATTTCATTTATTATAGCATGATTTGTTTCAATTTATTTATTATTAATACTCTTATGTGTATTATTGTCTAAGAGTTTGGTTATTTCCACTCATATTACACTCTAACAAGAGGTTATAGTCTCCCCATTATATTGTTTAGCCCCTCACCTCTATTTGGTATCCTTTGGAGTTTGAGGTGGTGTGCATGAGGCCTTTCGGTGATCCATATCATGTGAAATTTTATGTTTACCCATGCAGGTTTGTTACAATGAAACTCATTGAAAAGGCTCATTCACCCATCCTCCTAGAAAAAGATGCCTTTTTACACCTTGGTAAAGTAATAGGTTATAAGAAGTCAATTTCTAGATTCTATTATAGTTTATTCTTAAATTATTCTAGTTAAATGGATTCCATTCTTTTGGGAATCTCATATTTGCGTAGATTCCTAGGTAAAAGTTCAATTTAGAACATAACTTCTTAATCAGAAGAAAGAGTAGGAAACTCTTTAGATAATACATCAATATATTCCTTTAGGGTTCAAATGTTTTCATGTATGATCATCTCATTTTCATAAATCAGGTAAGATATGTATTCTTTATCACAAGGAAAATTATATATTCTTGAGAAGAAGTATCCAAACGAGATTCATCACCCTCCTTACAGTTGTTTAGAATCATAGGATGATTTTCCATATTGAAAGTTATTTATTTCTTATGTTATTTGATGTTGTATATATCTAAGGCTATCTTATCCATGACTAGTACACCATTTAATTCCACTAAAAGAACTGTGAAATTTTTTTCTTAGAGATTCATCCCATAAATATTGATTCAGGATGAATTATGCACTTCAGTGGAAATAATTTATAGTTTTTTATTATCATCAAAAACTCAATCATCATGTTTTGTGGTGTGGTTTGAATAGTTCTAGAAAAAATCCATGAAATGAAATAATTTTTAAAACTAGAATCAAATATTATTTTCAATATTCTTGAATAAATATTTATTGTACTTATCACAACATCATTTTTAGGATCCACCACAACATTAGTGACATTATAAACTCATCTTTTATCTATTGTACATTGAGATTATTTTCATCATTAATAACTATATACCCTTATATTAGAGCATTTAATTCCATAGTTTATATATTCCTTTCAGTTGAAACATTTTACCATATTCCATGTATAGATCATAACCTTCTTTTATTTCATCACAATTTTGGGATTCTTTATCTCCATTAAATATTCATCAACATGATGTCCCTCTCCACCACACTTGAAGAATCTTATTATTTCCTTGAGATAGTTTGCAATATATTTATTCTACTATTATGGAATGTTATTAGTTTTATTTTCTTTAATTTTATATAAATATGATATCAGGATTTTTTTTACCTTCCCATGAATGTTTATTATATGTTTTTAAATTTTCAATGCTTTATATGTAATTAAAAAAAGTAATTTGTTATTGAGTAAATAAAATAATAAGTTTATCATATTGATTTTCATGCAATTACATTGGCTTAAATAGACCCAAATATCAATATATGTTCGGACACAGGGATGATTCAATTAGTATAAACGTTATAATTATATGGTTTGTTCATTTATGAGGATTTTTAAAACCATGATGAAATTAATTTGATTTATTTAAACTTTTGACTATTTATTACATAATGAAAATGAAAAACTATATACTATACTTTTTTTCATTTTTAACTATAATATGTGTATTACAATCATCTATAAAGGTTGTGATTAAAAATGAAATATGTTGTTCATGGAAGTGGTGAATCCACCATAATATGAACACGGTTTTCCTTTTTGAATGGAATGATATAAGGTTATGAATGTATGTAAAACTAATTTAATATAATTTAATATATTAATAATAGTAATGTTATTATAAAATAATGGATATAAATTTTTTGATTTAGTGTAATAAGAGAAGAATTTAAGATAACTCAGTTGTGAATATTTCCTATTCCTTTGGATGTTTACTCTTAGGCTACACCTTACAAATCATTTGTTTAGACTTTTGGTGAGAACAAGGCTACTAGAATATGGGGAGAGAGTTTGGGAGAGATTATCGATGTTATTATTCTAGGTAATGTGTTTTGAAATTGAGTATAAATGGTTGGAAGAGGGTGGTATTTTTAACAATAGTAGAGGGGTGCTTTTGAATATAATATTCATTAGTTTATTATTTTTCCTCAATCCTACTAGTAGTGATTACTCAAGTGAATATATATAGTAATTATTTCATGTGAGGTTGAGAAAAGGATTGTTTAAATCATACCAGATGTAATTAATCATTAATTTATCTTTTAACATAAAATTATGTGCCTTATTAATCTATAAGAATTTAATATTTGTTGAAAAAAAATTACACTAGGATAATTTAAATCTGTTGATTCCAAAAATAAAATCTATTCTATCAATATAATATTTTAAATGTGATAAATTAAACATTTCATTAAAATCCATATTTTTGAAAAAATAAAAAAAATTATGGAATTATTACATTTATAACCCTTAGAAAAATTAATTATGATTTCTAAAACTCAAATTACCTTTAATATAAAAATAAATACATTTTTATGAACCCATTTTATAAACATAATACATTATTACATATTTTAATTAATGTATTTTAATGAAAATAAATCATATATACTTACCCAAAATGAAAATATGGTTTCCTTATTTAAAATATGTATTTTATCATATTTAACAATTTTTTATGATTATATTACATTATAAATTTCATATATTTCTATTTCATAAGATACTAAATATATTTGTTTACTATTACATTTGTATGATTTCTATTATAATTTTGAGATTATAATTTCTAATGCTATTGTTATTATTCCAATGAAAAAATCTCCAATGGCTATATAGGTTTTCAACACTTTATAAATTTCTCATAGTTCTTTCATTCATCATTCTATTATATTTATCTTCATGTTATATTATTAATTTTAAAAAATCAGGATTCTAATACTATTTTATTTGTATCTCTATTAATGTTTTTTCATAAGTGTAATTATTATAAGACAAAATGATTATTCAAATTTCTTTATTCTACTTATTTTTTTACAGTACCATTGAAACATTTGATATTTTGTGGCTATATTTGTTCTCAAAATGTAATGTCCAAATTAATATAATAAAGTATTGTTTATTTTCATTATTTGGTGAATGTGTTTCATATTATACCACATTACCAAATGTGACACACATAAATATTATTTTTGGAAATTTCAATCATAAAAGTATAGGTCATTATATTTTGATATTATGAAAACTAAATTATATTTTATCCTAATAAAAATCTATTTTTGGTCCATTACATTTAATTGAGTGGTCCAAAGGTGTTATTTGGTTTTATATTGATAAAAATTTCAATTAACCCTCAATTATTTTAATATAATCCAAAAAATCCCATGCAAATAATTACTGTTAAAAATATATACACCTAATTAATAAAATAATCAAAATTATAACAAAAATATACCCCTCTCCTCAAGTATAAATATCTCATCTCCTTTCCCTTGAAAAATCACTACCCATTCACCACTCAAAGACCAATAACACCCCACTTCCCCTTTTTTATTTATATTTGTACCCTTAGGGGTGTTATGGAGTTAGAAAACTCAGATCCTTCAAGGATTTATCAAAGGATTAAATCATCAATGAAGAAGTAACATCGATTCTATTTTAATGGGTTTTTTATTATTTATAACTTCCTAATCAATTTGAATTTTTATATTTATATTGAATATTTAATATATATGTATATATAACTTATCTGCTATATAATTATATCAAAAAAATATTTTAGTCTATTTGTAATATATATTCTCTCTTTATCTTTCGAAATGTCTTAATAATGGTCAGTTTCATTGACATATGAGGAAATTAGCAATTAATTACTTATAAGTACCTTTATGGATGATTCATAAATATTCTAAAATAAAATATAATTTTAATGTATTCTATCTTTCTATAAATAGTTTTAGAAAATTATATATTACAAATATTCCAAATTACAAAATCGATGTAAAATAAGATTTTTTAAAAGAAAACATGTATTCTAGTCATTGTCTCTTAAAAAAAATATTATTTAATAAATTATAATGATATTAAATGATCTAGTATTAATAAAAATGGAATATAAATCTTTTATAGATTCATGTTAAAAAATTATTATATAAGACGGTATAACACACTAGACTAAACAAAAAACAAACTTTAGTGTTCATTGTATGAATTTCAATTCCTTGATACATGTTTTATATTATACATAATGTTTTATTTTATATGGTGTAATTACATCCCTATTATCATTATTTATAAAAAAATTATTTCATGATATTTTAATGTCCAAATCATGATGTCCCTTTTTTATATTGATTTATAAAATATCAAAGTCATAAGTGTTTATCATCACAATTTTACCTCTTTGAAACATATTTTGTATTATGAATCCATTTTAATTTATATTGTGTATATAGAGACAATTTGTAATTTAAGTCTTGATTATCTATTTATTAATTATTTTTTATGTTTTATTTAATTTTACAGATTAAAATAGATTTTGAATCAGTGGTTACCCATGGTGTAGAGGTTTTTTCAAGTCAATTTTCTCTTAATGGATCATAAAATTTCATCATTTACTTTGTTCTAATAATCATATTTTATGATTAAATTTCTATATTATATATGGTAATTTATATTTATATATCATTAAATTAATTTTTATATAATAATATTCTTCTTTATTTTATTTCATTCTCTCTAAAAATATTGTGTTTTCAAGAATAATTTACATCCTTTATAATGTATCTTTTTACTTCTCATATTTATTCTTTATATTGTTTCAAGAATTTTATTACCTATAATTAAATAATTTATTATGTTTTTTTACACTTAATTTTAATTTGTTTATATTTCTTTAAAAGGAATATTTTTAATATTTTTCATATGGCGCACTTTTTAATATTTTAATAAAAGTGTGAAAAACATTAATGTTTACCATATGAATGAATTTTACCATTTTTTTAAATTCTTAATTATGAAGATTCTGTTTAACTTTTTCATATTTTTCAAATAAATTTATTTTTAAAATGTTATGTTGTTTTTTTCAAAAATAATATCTAATATTTTAAAAGAATAAATACCAATATTCCATTCCACTTATGTACACTACCCATTACTGAGCATCTAAACTCCCACTTTTATTTTATTTTATTTTCCCTAGGGAGCCATGCTAATAATTTTGAATGATTTAATGATATACTAAGAGGAATAATAAACTCAAATAAAATTTTCTTAAGGTTAAAATATAAACAATTTAAAAATTATTGGTCTTTTTATATAATGGATTCTCTTAATTTTATAAAACTCTAAACCAAAATGGTATTAGATATGTTAGTGACTGAATACTTGTTATTGATATTGTAATTATGGATGGATATTATTGTGTTTCTTTAGGAGCTATCAAATAGAATATTTGAATAATAAATAGTTAGCACCAGGTCATGGAGTGTCATTCTATGTCATCTTATTATTAGTGTCATAGGGGTCTTCATCATTATCAGCATCATCAGGGTCATCAGAATTATCGATATTTTTAGGTACATAATTATTATCATTGTCAGCTGAGTTATCATTGATGTTGACATCTTCATTGGTCATTGTTTTTTTAGTGTTAGTGTTGTATTTGTGGTCATTGATTTCATTGGTATAGTTAATGTCATTACATATTTATGGTTATCAAGATTTTTAAGGCTATCAATTTCATCCAAGTCATCAGTAATCTTAATGTCATCAAGGTCCTCCAGTATTCAAATTTCATTGGGTTATTTAGTCTTAGTGGGGTCAGAAATGAAGTTTAGGTCATCAGAATCATCAGGTTCATTAATATCATCTCTATAATCGACATCATGGGTTCCATTGGCATCCTAGTGAGTTTCAGTGATATTGGAGTCATTAAGGTTCTCAATACCTTGGAGTTCATTAGCCTTTTCTGTATAATTAGTGTCATTGTTTCATCATGTCATTGGGGACACCAATGTTTTCTACATAATTACATTCACCAGTTCACATGGTGTTATTGATGTCATCTTTGTTAACATAGAAATTGTGTTTATTGGTTTCCATAATGTTATCAATTTCATTTAATTCAACAATATCATTATTGGAAGTGATATGTACAGTGGTGTTGGAATCATCAGGGTCATAAACATTACCATTCTTATCATACTTTTTAGTATTGTTTGGGTCTACAATGTCATCTATATCACTAGGTTCATCGATGTCAATAGGGTGTGGTATTTCATATTCATCATCAAATTCACCAATTATATTAGGTTCATCAAGGAAACTAGCCTCTATAGAATCGTCATTTATGTTGGGGTAATCAGTGTATTTAAGGTCAAAAGTGTCATTGGTGTTGTCGGTGTTATATAGGATGTGAGAGTCATCAAGGATTTCTTGGTCATTATTTTCTTTAATAATTTAACTCTCATAATAATTGTTTAGTCATTGAGGTCATCTACATTATCATCATCTTCTGCATCATCAGTGTTTTCAATTTCTTTAATGAAGGTTTCAAGGTAGTATTTTTCTTTGATTTATCTTGGATATTGGTTTGTAGTCTTTTATGGGTTTTGGGGGTCATATATCTTGAAATTTTTATCATGGTTGTCGGTGTTTTCAATATTATTGACTCCTCAACATCATCATTCTTTTAAAGGTCATTGGTGTTGATGGGGCCTATTGAATCATTGGCATCTTATTTTTCATCGGCATTATAGTTGTCACCCGCGATGTAAGGGATAATTTCATCATTATATTCAAGGTCAACAAAATCATATGGTTCATAGGATTATTAATTGTTATTAGGGTCATCAAAATTATAGTGGTAATCAACATTGTTGGGTTCATGGGGTTCTTGATGATATTGGAGTTCTCTGAATCATTGGTGCTAGTGAGGAATCTTAAATTCTAGTGTTCCTAACACAGTCAATGTTATCAAGGTCATTAGAATCATCAATGTTTTCTAGGTATAGGATTTCACTAGAATCATAAAATATTTCACCATTTTCATGATTTTTTTTCATTAGGGTACTTATAGTTTTTTACGATGAAAACCTTATGGGACATACATTACCTTGGATGAAAAATGATGGGAATGAACCTGATGACACTAAATATAAAAAATACGGAGAAAAATAAAATGATTTTCATGATTTTGAAGAGATAAATGACACAGAAGATGTTGATGAACCCACCAATGATAATGAAACTAACAACTCTAATGCCACTATAAAAATTTAAATCCATGACCATATCGAAGAAAATAACAACCCTAGTGATGTTGATGATCATAAAAATTTCAACATTTTTTATGGATTCACTAAAACTAATGATCTCAATGATTCTATTGATTAAGATGAAAATAGAAAAACTGGAGACATATATGACCATGAACACATTGATGACACCAATGAAGTGGATGATTCCAACAAACCTAATAAACCTACGGAAATGATGTCACAAATTTCCCTAGTATCCATTATGGATTTTATTACTATAACATCATTGTTGATGATGATGATAACTTAGATAACTTGGATTATACTAGTACCAATGATGAATATATCATGGCTAAATACCTTGATATCACTGAAAATTTTGAATATGCTAATGACACCAAGGGACAAAATGAATATCAACATCGATGACACTAAAAACATTGATGATTGTAATGATATTTATTCCAATAATGTTTCTAATGAAAATAAATACCATACAATCCCAACTACTCTAAAAAACATAAGATTCTGA
Organism: Viscum album; assembly: GCA_963277665.1. Lineage (NCBI taxonomy): Eukaryota > Viridiplantae > Streptophyta > Magnoliopsida > Santalales > Viscaceae > Viscum > Viscum album. The sequence continues at coordinate 405,871,707 of OY728142.1, forward strand.
AATCATCAACATCATCAAGGATAAGGATGACACCAATGACCCAAATTTTCTCATGACACTGATACCCTTAAGATCATGAAAATATAGAAAACATTATTGATATATATGATGTTCATTTCATTACTAACTCAAATACCCAGATGATTCTACTAATGAAACTAACAATAATGACATGGACACCACCTATGTCAAGGATCACACTGATTTCCCTAATAACACTTGTAACACTGATGACACCAATTATATCAATGGCCCCAAAAATGGAATGAAAATCCGGATAACCATGATGATATTGATATACAATATGTCCTTAATGATGTTGACAACACCCATTACTATAATGATAACTATGAACCAGTTTCTTTTAATGATAATGAATACACGAAATATTTTAGGATCCCCATTAACCTTGAAGCACCCATGTTATAGCCAACACCAATATTTACAAAGAGGTAAATAACCCTAAAGAACTCAAATACCCTAAAATTTTAACAGATTCCATAATTCATGAATAAACTAATAACATTGATGATGCCATGGGTATTGATGACTATAGTGATCCTCATAAAGAAAATTACACCAACAAGTTGATAATTATAAAGAATCTGATGATAGTGAAGATCTTTATAATCCTAAATAAATGACTTTCCCAATGATGCATATGGTGTCGACAATGTTGATGATCTCAAAGACTGCAATGAACATGAAAACCTAGATTATCATAATGAAACCAAAAGCATTGATTGACCTAATTAGACTAACAACACTAAGGACTCTAATGGTCATGATGAACCCAACATCATTTATGGTAAAAACGATGATTATAAACATGAAAAACCTAAATAACATGATTATAATGATGTCTTTAATGATCTAAATGAACCCGATGACACTTATTATATCATGTAACCATTGAAACGTCAACAAATTATTATTTAGATGATTCTAACCTCACCTATGAAGCTAATAACATTGGAAATCCCACAGAAGTTGATGAATCTAATGACATGGATTATATTATTCACCTAAGTGACACACATTATTTTGACGATAATGTTTACTAAGATAGTTATAGCTACAATGATGAACCCAATAATCATAAAAACCTCAAAAAACCCAATAACATTAATTTGTCTCCATTCTACAAAAACCCATAACACCCCATATGACCCAAAATACCCAAATTATAATGATGACCATGATAAACCTAATAATTATAATGAAACTCTCAATTAGAACTACACATACAACCTCAATAATGGATATATTTCCCATTACATTTATAATGTGGACAACCACGAAGAAATCTTGGACACTGATTTCCTAAGAAAAAATAATGACATTGAAAATAATGACTATACTAATGAATCAAATAATTTTTATGAATTTAAAAACATCAAAATTATTGAGGAATTTTTCAATATCTTGGACACTAAAACATTGAATTCAAGGATGACTATGAAAATGCTAATGAACCAAACAAGAATGATGAATCTGAAAAACCATTAAACATTAATGTCTGATAAAATCAACAACACTAATGAATCTAATAATACCACTATATAAATCATAAATCTAATGCATGATGATATTCAATATAATACCATGTCTCTGACTTTAAAAACCAAATCATCATGATGATTATAAGAATAGATCTTCTATTAATTGTGTGTTGTTTTAATATGTCACTAATTGGTTTGAACATTATATATCATTTCATTAACAATATATGGTCCTCGAAGATTTTTTTATCAATGTTAAACCCAAAATGTTGGAGTTCTACATCTCCTCCTATATAGAGAAACCTATGGTCTCATTTAGAGGCTAGAGTATAAATTGTTATTATATTACAACTCAACAAGTTGAAGATGTTATTCCCAAACTCCTTTAAAATCCATTAAATATGATCTCAATATATCTTATAGATTGTTAATTTTCCTTTCATAATGACCTTTAGTCTAATGATGATACTTAGTGATGAATCAAGATTCTATATTCAATACTGAGCATCAAGGTAAACATCATATCAATTTTTGAACTAACTAAAAGTTATACTCCATTCTGCCTTACGACTTCTATTATTTATATTCTGGGAATATGATTAAATAAGAAATATTATTAAATAGAAATAAAATATTTCAATTTAATAAGGTGATGGACTACTATATAAATGATTTTATAGAATTTTGAAGTATTGAGAATTCAATTGATGGAATCTATGGAAATATTCTCCCATTTCCATAAAGTTGTGAGTAATGGTTTCATCATACCCTAATAGCTCATACATTCATCCTTATATTTTTGGAAACCATGAATCTATATATATACTCTACAATATAACTCTTTATATTCTCCCACCAGAAATGATTCATTTGATCTTTATATATCATTGTTCTTACATTATGTATATGGAATGATGAGATATATGTATAATCCAATAGTTACTTCTTCAATTATAGTATTAATGGGAAACTTATTCATTTTAAAAATAATATAATTCTATCATGGTAAGGATTAACACTAAACTATTCCTCAACTTATTCTATAGTAACAAACTCACCTTCAATGCCATGGTGATCCTTACATTGATGAATGATCGATAAGTCATTTGGGTAAGATATGGTTTTCCCACTTCCCTTATGATTTCATAGTCCATCCTATGAAAATACTTGTGTATTGGGTCTCTTTAAGTCCTCATTATTGATATGGTAGAAATATCCTTCCTACACAAATCAAAATCCTCCTTGTTTCCTTTAAAGGGGGTTCATGTATTTAGTAGTCATAGTCCTGGATTAACTCAAACCATATACTTATATCACATTTTCAATTCCTTATGTTTTATTATATATATTAATGTCTTATGATTAGTATGTATTTGATAATTTTCATCATAGAGATATTGTTAATAAATTTTTAATGTAAAAATTTACACTACTAAATCTAAATCATTCATTAGGTAATTTTTCTCACAAAAATTTATTTGTTGTGAGGAATATGCTACCAACAAATCATTTTGTATGAGAAAACATCCTATTACCATGTTTTATTCTTAAATATAAATCCCAAAACCCTATACACTATAAGGTAGTGTATTTATATGTGTAGTTACCATCCTTCTATTGAGATCCTTGAAATTTTACTCTATTTGTATTTCTAAAGGAACATGACTCCCATATGAGTTAACATGGACTATATGTTTGACATCCATGAGAAATTTCTCAAAATTAATTTAAAATATCATTCTAATCTATTAATACTATTGATATCTGTTATAGTTTCTAGTATATTCAATTATTTAATTACAATTCTCATTGATGGATCCATAGATATTCATTCTCTTGTGATTATATGACCAAATAAGGATACATTCTATTGATAGAATTTACACATGAAAAATTTGGCATGTTTTTTCACCATTTATAATGTCTTATGAACAATCCTAAAATAGTGTCTATTCACTTCTTGGATCATGTAATCTATGAAAATTTCATCTATAAAGACAATAATAATTTGATCATGGTAATCTCTAAAGACTCTATTCATCAGATCCATCAAGATTAAGGGAGGATTTGTAAGTCTTAGTGGAATAAGAATTAATATTTAATTTTCATATCTTATAAAAATGTATTTATTATGTATATAATCTATATTAACCCTTAATTAACGATATCTAGATCAACCAAAAATCATTGAGAAATTTTAAACCCCTTTTAAATGATCAAACAAGCCATGAATATAGAGTATATGATATATTTTCTTGATCTTGATCATGTTATGTTCACGATAATCAGTGTAGATATAAATCGATCCATCCATATTATTAAAAAAATGAAAAACTGGACCCTATAGAAAATCACTTCGTAATATTTTCCATCTTTATCATGTAGTTTCTTCTTTTATTATTGGAATTTACTCAAGGCCATTCAATATAGTGTCTTTGGTTTAGGTATAACTATAGGTATGAGTTCAATTGAAAACATAACCTCATAATGTGTTTAAATACATGAAAAATATTAATGAAATAAGTTTCAATTTTCTTGAACAATAGTCATATCATCACTATTGAGTTTTTACCCAACCATTTGATCTATATATCCCATATTGTTAGTTAAAAATATCCATATAGGGGAAGTAACTTCCATAGAAACTTCTCTGCCAACCTTTCATTATTAAGCAATCATGGATTGATTTGGGATATAAAATTTTACTTAATTATCCTAAATATTATCACGGGATCTATTTAAAGATATCTAATCCCTGAAAACATAACTCCAAATTCACCTAAAGGCAAAATAATATGATTTATAAGAAGCATATTCCAAAAAACATAAATCCTAGAAGAGTTTCATACATGGGATTTAATCATCATAACAATTGGGTTTTTCACTAAAAATTCAATATCTAGTAATAAGGGAGGTAATTAGACACTCTTATATAATGTTATATATATAATGATGTTGGTATAACTGTAGTCAAATAAAACATTTGTAGTTATTGAGTGTATGATGATGGTTACATTCACCTCATCAATTTGATGATCAACTTTTCTATTGTATTGGTAAATTATTTACCATTATCCATTGGATTTGGATGTTATTGATTTAATTTTTCATCATTAAAAAAATTGGTTGACTTGTGTGTATAATTCACATACTCATTACAACCGAAATATTATAGTTTAAGTCTTGTATTAGGATAATATTTCTCTTTATCCATTTATTTGGAATCATTGAATCTCATTGGAATTTATGTTCCTGATGGACATCTTTTCCAAACATGAATCATTAAAAAAAATATGATACAATTCCTTCATGCTTCATTGAAATTTTTTTCACAAAAGAAGATGAATCTTTTCCCCAATATTTATTACTAGTTGAGTTTCCATAAAACAAAAATTTTCTTTTCATGTCCCCAAAACCATGAGAATATTGGGAGTGTATAAATTTATTATAATTAAAATGCATTGATAAATTTATTCTTTTCTTATAGTTTCCCATATAGATAATAGATTTTAGAGACTTGGTTTACTAAACAAATGAAACAATCATTTTTTCTTTTAGGATCAATGAAAAATCCATAAGTTTCCTCGCATATCTTGCAAAATTTCATACATATATACCAATTTATTTATCATTATTTTGTTTTGTCTCCATGAAATCCACCTCTATTTTAGAAGTAATAGTTTTAGGAAAATACATATTGAAAAATATCTTCATAATCTTATCCTGGTATATGGATTTAATTTCCCCTTCTTGCTTCATGTTCTTGATTAGAATCCATCACTGATCTTCCTCAATATCCTATTCATAAATTTTAAAAAAATAATCCTTTTCATTATTCTAGAACTATATAATAGAAAATAAATTTCATATATTTTTGTTATAAAACTCAAAAAATAGTGAATTAGAAGACCCACTAAAGTAAGGTGATGATTATGTATAAGGAAATCAATGGGGACACAATCCTTCTTTTATGTATTTGGTAGTTTTACATTATTAAAAATTTTGATCATAACATAAGATATTTGGCTGAGAATATCCACAAGATTATGTAATATAGCTTCCATCCTATTTTATTTCTCATTAGAATGATTATTACGTTTTTTATCACACTAGTTGTTAACTTGATTCCTACTTTTTCAAACCATTTTCTAAAACCTAAAATATCTATGAAAGTATTATTCAATAATAACCAATGTATGAAATCATATTAAATTGATTATTAAACCTATGATAAATTAAAATATTAAAAATTCAGTTTAATCTATGACATTTTAGGTTCATCGTACATTAAATTTGACTCCATAGGTAATTTTAGATTCTTCTTATGATTAATCATATCCTAAAACCAATTTTTTTTAAAACACACTCTGATCCCAACTAAATAAATCCAATCATATTAGGAATTCATAAGACATCATATTTCATGATTATTCCTCAACATTAACAATACAAGACACCCTAGATCTTATTAGTTTATCATCATTAGATAATTGATAGATAATAAAAATATTTTAAAACGATTATTCAATATATCCTGGAAATATTCATTACATTGATACCTCTATGGACTTATCATAGATAATACATTTCTAAATATTGTGGAATGTAAAAACAAATAAAGGGAGACCCCAATCACTATGTAATTGGTGAACATAATAAATATCAATATAGGATTATAAGTGATCATAACATGAATATATGGGTATGAGAACATAATCAATATACATTAACATAATCTAAAGAAATCATAAACAATAAAACATCAATTATAAATCATGAATCCTTACATATATATTTTTGCATAATATAAGCCATTGGTCACAGGAGTACAAAAATAAGAATTAATATTCATGATTCTAGAAGAATTTAAATTGTAATGTTTCATAACATATAAACAAAAAATAAAAAATAAAATAAAAAACATAACATATGTTTTGTTTAACATCCATGAAATTTATATCATAATTGACTAGGCTATCCACCTTCCAATAAAATAGTGCACATGGTAAAACCACCCATGTATTGTAATATTTTTATCTTGGGATGAACACGCATGTCTCATCCCGATATCATGAGATACAAAAATTTACTCAATTCAGTATAGGTATATATCTAACTCACCCAACATATAATGATAAACCATGTATGTGTGATACATATAAAAAACATCTATCATACATAGTAATACCTTGAGAAATAAATGGGTTTCATGAATATTTCTATAAAACAAGATAAAAATCTACTGGGAGAAATAATTTTTATCGTATTATTGAAAAATATATATGGTGATATCGAAAAAAATTTAAATGATGTAGAAATAGTAGGAAAACCCTATATAGTAGACATATAAAATAACATTCAAAATCTAAGAAGAAATTTCATTTATACTATTAATAACATTTATTTCAAATAAAACAATTTATAAAACAATAATTATAGAAATTGATTTATAAATCCTTTAAATCATGGAAATAAATACTCAAAAATAAAATTGAATAAGATGGTTGAAGTTTTCTTCACATATAAATCATTAAAATGTACTCATTTAACCCTTTTCTAAAGTAATTCAGTAGAAAATAACCTATGTCAAAATTGTAAAAAAGAAATTATTTTAAATATTTTTTAAAGATTAAAAAATGAAGTATAAATTTACCTTAATAAATTATAAAATATGGATAAATACATTCATAATAAAATATTAATAAGATTGACAATGATGACAATGACTGTTGAAAAAAATAATAATATAAGGTCGACTGCCCTTAGAGGAAATATTTTTGTTGAGTTATAAACACAATGGAGGTGAAATGGTAAAAAGGAATGTAAAACCAAACAATAACCCTAAAATATGAAAATATATTTTATTTTATAGAGGTAAAATATAAAATTTATAAAAATAAAAAATTATGTGTGGATAATCTCAATTGCAAAAAGAGATTGAAAAAGAGTCCCTTACCTTGGACTTCTGATTGGTCAGACATGATCTAACGATATGTATAATAAATTTAGGATAATTATTCAATTTTATAAGAACCTTAATGATATCTAATTTACTTCATACTATTTATTTTTAATTTGTTATTACCCACAAAATAATTATTCATTCTTAAAATTATTATTTTGGAGTAAACTAGCCCATTTTTGCATGAATACTTTTGTTTGAAGATTCATGTATTTACTCATTGATAATGGCTTCATTATCACCAAAAAATTTATTAATATTTAGTATATGTTTTTTAATTAGTTTTCTATTCACATGGTCATTTCATGGATCTTATAGTGATGTTTTGTAAAGAATTATTTAACATTTCTTTTTCACTGAATATTAAATTGACAAAAGAATTGAATTCATTGGTTAATATAAATTTATTATTAAAATTAAATAATTTTGAAACATTAATAAATTTATTTTTATTATATAATATCAACATAATTTTTTTCTTAGTTATCCATGATGTGAGCATGTAATCATCATCCATTGGGTGGTAAAACCAACCCAAACAAGAATGTGTTTATAACAACCGAATGAGTAATAGAATCTTATTTTATAGTAACAATATCACATTAAAAAATTATTAATTATTTAAATAACATGTTATTTATGTTTTAAAAAATATTTTATAATAATTATATGAATATGATAAAGAATAATGATTATGTAGTGGTTTTCAGCTACATAGAAGTCATGAATATTTTCATAGAGTGCCTCTTGGAAGTGAGCAATTTATGGGTACTTATTATGAGAACAAGTTATTCAATATTTTCTAGGAGAGATTTATGAATATGATGTTTAAAATATGAAACTAAAGGAATTTTTTGTATTTGTTTTGGTACAGGATAAGTCCTTTTTAGGAGAACTTGAGTGGCATTTCTGAAAATACCCATTCAATAATTTATAACGAATGCCTTTTTACATGGAATGTGGATCCAAAGTGAAAAAATATTAGAGATGGGGAAAGTTAATATCAATAGTTCCTTCATCAAATAATTACATATAATTACTTATGATACCTTTTGTCATTACCCCTTAATTTAACCCTTTACCTCATTTTTCCTTTACCATGGTGACAAAAATTTTCCCTGGTAACATGATTTTATATTTCAAAAACAAATTTTAATTCTCAAATTTGGTTGTGATTATAATTTTTAATATTAAAAAAATTAATTTTATCTAATTTATAATTGTGAAAAAAATAATTTTAATATAACTTCACATAATGCATAATTTTTTTTATAAAAAATTCCTTTTAAGCATAAATATAAATTTATTCTTTTTTTCTTACTAATTAATAACAATTACTTTATTGATACTTATGGTATATATATATATATATAACTCATTTAATTAAAATAATACATTAATATTGATCAATTATATTCACTAAATGTAAATTATAAAATATATAAATAAATAAATTTTTATAAAAATAGGTTGTTTACCATAAAATGATTTTTACTTTATTAATGATAAATCTATGGATGTTTATTAATTTTCCTATATATATAAAAATTGAATTTCATTAAATTTTATACATCAAATATTATAAACATATATTTAATGTAAAAAACATATATATATTTATATATAATAATCAATATGATTAAAAACCTTTTTATCCCTGAATAATTAAATTAGTATTCCTTAGAGATACTTGTCTTTTTATCTGGTGTTTATAAATTATTTTGATCATAATTCTATGAATCATATTAATAAATTTTATTGATATCTTTCTTTTAAAGTAATAAATTTAATAAAAATTAATAATTAAAAATATATGTTTCTTTACAATCATTGTTATTTTAAAAGTGAATTAATGACATTTATTTCTATTATAAACTAATTTAATTTTGGTTTTTTCATTTTTTTTAGTTTTAGTAATTATATTTTAATTAAATATCTGGTAATTTATTTTATTTTTTAACATAATATTCTACTATTAAAATACAGGGCTCACTTTAATTTGGATTCACATGTATAAAAATACATTGAAAACAAAATATATATTTAAAGAGAAATACATACTAAAGTCGTAAGGTGTTACACCAATAATACTAATGATCTTGATGGAATTGACTATCCCAATTAACTAATGAGCTGTAATATATTGACAACCCTAATAACACTGATAAAACATACAATGATGATGAATCCAAGGTCATTGGAAACCTTGATGACATTTAAAACACAAGAAATACTAATGATAAGGACGACATGGATGACCCCTATAATTATTGACAACATAAATGAAAATGACAATCCTAATGTGGTAAATGATATAAAAAATCCTAGAGATAATGCCAATGATTTCACTAATGTCGATGATTCTTATGATGTTGATGATGTTGATGACCCTAATGACCCATAAAACTATGATAATAACAATGATAATATTGACTCCAATGACTATATAACCTTGATGACCCAAACAACATTGACTAGACCAACGAACAAAATGCACTTGATGACCTTGATGATGTTGAAACTGAGGATATTTATTTTTTATAATGGATTTTCGTTTGTATTTTTTTTTCAATATGCACATGTATGACCAGGGATTTTTTAAGGAATGTGGTCTTACGATTGAGTTTGAAATCATTATTTAAGGTGGTGTGGTTTCCTAGTATTTACTAATTTTTGGGGCCTCAAAATCAAGAATTTATTCATAGGAATGTATAGCATGAATAATATATAATTAATTCAATAAAGGGAGAGAATCACATGGCCCAAGACAAGGACCACATACCATGTCCAAGAAAGGAATGCGGACCATGTATGGAAAAGCAGAAATGATACGTGGAGTAGCTCACAGAACCAAAAATGTTTTGCGGTTATGGTTAATGGTGAAGGTTTGTGATATGCAGAATGTTGAAGGTTCATGGTATTGCTGTGATTTGAAAAATAGGAGTGGTATGTGATGGAGGCTGTACCAAAATCAATGATTTGGTAAATCATTTTTTAGTGGATTTTTCATATCCATTAGTGCATATACAAGGATAAGTAATCCCCCTCATTAATTAGAGGGATTGATGATTAATATTTTTGGAAGAAATCTGTAATGTCAGGAGTGGTTTGAAGAGGGGAAGATGGTACATGGAGGGAACCATCTATGTATGGGAAAAAAATTCATGGTATAGAGAAAGATTTGTGGAGGAAGATCTCTTAGTATGCAGTGGACCAAGGTAGTAGGCGGAGCAAGAATGGAAGTACACAAAGAAGAGGGAGTTCTCAATGTAGGGGATGTTTGTGGAAGGTAGTTTGAAAATACAATACGTAGAGTAGGGAAGTACGTGTCAGATCAGGGCAGTATTTTTAGGGGCTAGATGGTGTGTGAAAACTTTAGTGGTACATATAAATGGTGAGCCACGAACCATACCTTCTCCTCAGTACACAGAGGATGTAAAGTGGTACGCAGAACACCCAAGGAATCCCAAACATTAACCAAATCAGTTTTCAAAATTAATTACCATAACTTATCAGTGTGTGTGAAAGTAAATTACATATGTGGGGAACAACAGAGCTTCAATTGAGCATCCATTTACTGTTGAGGATGCATGATTTACTGCTACTTCATTAAAGAGACCTTCATGTCGATAAACTGAGTGAATATTCTTCCAACACAGTGAGCAATGGGGAATCAGTAGAAGTGATCTGAGGGACGCAATGTGTTTTCCATAAAACCATGTAAAGGTAGTTCACTTGTCACATAGTGATTGTATTAAACTCTTTTAATCCATAACTTTTAAGGATTTTCGGTTATTGGGTATGACCGACACACTGTAGATGTATGTTCCTTAGATGTATCCCTTAATTGTGAACAAAGTAAAAGTACTATGTCTTTTCTTTTCATATGTTTTTTTGTTTTTGGAAGATCCTCTTCATACAGGTTTAACAGGTTCCAATCAACCTGTGAACAAGATCCATCAGTTTAAAAGAAACATTTGACACCCTAATTTACCCCCCCCCCTCTCAGAGTGTTTTTGGGTCCTTCATATAACCCCTATGATGTCAAATAAATTGATTACCTAGATAAAGATCATGAAAATTATGGCCTTGATGATGCAATGAAATTGATGGTCATAACAACATCATTGGAACTGATGATGTTGAGGAACTGATGAATCTGAAAACACGCATAATGTTGACGAAACCAATGATACATGGTACCCTGATGAAACAAAATATTCTAATAAAACCAAACAAACCAATTCCTCTAATGAACCAAAAAACACCAAATACTTTGATAACATCAAATAAATCAATGAACCATATGATAAATACTTCACAAATGGCCCGAATGACATCATCAACCTGACGACTATGAGGAATTAAATGAAAACCATGACTTTTATGATAATAATTGTGCAGACAACATCAATGATACCAATTATTTACATCATTATAAAAATGAAATTGACCCAGGGAACCCCTAATATAAAGAATATACTGACCACCCCCAATTATTACTATGAAAAATATGACCACAATCATGTCGACAATGTTTATTCCATTGATGAAATCAATGACTAGGAAGATACTAAAACATGATGGCATCAACATCCCCAGAAACATCATTGAAATCGATGATATCAATGACACCAATGACTCATAAATATTCAATGACCTCGATGTTATTGACTATGTTGAAGACATCCATGATATTTATTTCATGTATGACCTTGATGATGACCATAAAATTGATGAACCAAATGACCTACAATACCCTAATGACCCTAATAACCCTAGTAATTCTAAAACATTAATGTTTTTTTATAACAATGATTATTCTAATGAAACAAAAACCCCATAACACACCAATGAACCTAAAACACATGACTATAAGGAAAATTTCAATGACCTTAATAACATTATCTAGTTTTTCATAATAGTTGAAAACCATGACTACCCTATATGACCATGAAAACACTAGTAGTTTCATCGATACAAATTTCCATACTGACACTGTCAACGTAAATATTGTCAAATTCTATGTGACCATTTCCAACATAAAACTAGATAGACCCAATAATATTTATAAAATTGATGGAATTGAAAGAAAAAAATAATAATGATGGCTTTGATGATAGTAACAAAACTTGAGGACACCAATAAACCTAATGACATCAATAAAATCGATGAAATTAATAAATCTAATACCCCTGGTAACCCCAACAATGTCAGTGAAACCTACTATATAAAAACATATAATGGTCATGAAGACCCTAATGATATAAAAATATTAATAAACTAGATGATATTGATGACATCTATGATATTAGTGATATTGATGACATGTAAGATGTCAAAAATAGAAACCTTTCATATGAAATCAATGTCCATAATTTCTTTAATGATGTTGATTGCCTTCATGACCATGAAAAAACTAATGAAACTCATAAGTTGATGATTTTTGACAACACTGAAGACATTAATGATGTGAAATACCCCAATGATAATGATGATGATTCTAAAAATGTGAACAATCTTAAAAAATGTTTAAATGAATAAAACAATGAATCAGATAACTATAAAGACAAGATAATTATAATGATACCAATGGCACTAAAAACCGAAATGATGTTAATAATCGGAAAATAGTGATCTCCCCAATAATACTAATGAATTTAATAATCCTTATAACCCCAAAACACTGATAATTTCAATAACCAAAATTTCTTGATAATTTTTATAATTTTGATGATACCAATACCTTTAACATCTCGTATGAACCAATTATAATGAATAAGTGAAGGGAACTGAAATTCATGATCTCTGTGTTGGCCTAATGACATAGAATACCATGACAATGTCGATAACTATAAGGACCATGAGAATGATGAAGACCTGATTACATTCACTCACAAAATAAGATGATGACACCAGCAACACTAATGATATGACAAAGTTGATGATTCTACTATCACCAAATCCACATATAATACTAACGAACTAGATATCCCAATGAACCTATAGAACCCAACAACATCAATTACAAGGATGTTGACACTAATTACACTGATAAAATGGATGACACTGAAAAATACAATAAATTTAATTGTTATGATGATGCTGATGATATTCATACACTTTATGAACCTAAAAACATTGGTGATATTGACATCCCGAATGATCTAAATAACCTTGATGAAAATGGTGATGTTGGTGTCATTGTAGCAGTCGGGGTCATCTGGGTCATCATTATCATCAGTGAAATCAGTCTCATTAGTAGTGTTATTATCATTTATTTAATTGGTTTTGTGTGGGTTTTAGTGGTCATTTTTTCATCTATAAAAATTATTCCATCATTGTTTTTTTCATTATTATTTAGGGTTCTTGTAATCATTAAAGTTGTTCAGGTGATTAGAGTTATATTTTTCCTAAATATCATCAACATCATCAGTGTCATTAGCATCATCAGGGTCATCAGTGTCTAACAAGTTTCATTAGGTTCATTTATGAAATCAACGAAATATAGTATATCATCATCATCAATTCCATCAAGTGGTTATGATATTTAGGATCATTATTGTCATTTAGGTTCCTTGGTTCATCAGGGTTGTTGTAATCATCTGTATGAATGGTTTTGTTTATTCCATGTATGTCATCCATATAATAGTGGTCATATATGATTTATATTTCATTTTGGTTCTCATGTTAATCATTTTCATTTGCGTAATCGTTATCATTTTCTTCATCGTGGATATCAGTTCCATTGAAATTTTCAATGTCACCAGGGCCAGAAACTTCATCAATATCATAATATTTTTAATATTATTTAGTGTGGTCAATGATCCCAAGAAATTTAACATATTTAACAAAATCATGGGAATATTAGGGTCCAATAGTGGTGTTAGTGTCCTTAATGTCATCATGGCTATCAACCTCTTTGGGGTCATTGATGTCATATCTATTATGAGGATATCAAGGTTGTTGGGGTTTTTGGTGTTGTTGGAGTCCATGTAAATTTAGTTTTCATTGATGTCCAAATAATAAGGACATTTGTATTCTCCAGTTCGTCAAGACCATTTAAATCAATGGTAATATTTATGTCATTGGTGTTATTGATGTTGTTGTTGGTCATAAAGACACAAACAATCTAGATGTCCTGATAAACCTTGATGACTTGGAAGGATCCAGATTATGTTGAATAAATAGATTACCCTGATGTCCTCAATAATTATCATAGCCCCGGATAACCCTAACAAACTCGATGGAACCATTGATATCAATGGCTCTGAAAAATATATAGATTTCAAGGACACTGAAATCCCAAATGGAATTGAAAGTGCTAACATTTTTTATGTCTCTAATGACATTTATATTCCCCAAAATTGTTATGACACTAAGAACTTCAACTATGATGAGAACACTAAATAACACAACAATACTAAGGTATATGAAGATCATGCTGAAACTAATCATCCCAAGTATAAAAATGATTCCATTCAGCTCGATGATCCCAATTACATCAATGAAATTAAACACCTTGATCACAAAATGACCCCCAATGGACCCAATTATCTTGATGACCATGGAAACACATATGGCATCTAAAAATTATAAAATACTAATAAATTAGATAAAATATATTATTCAATGAAAATAGACACATATACAACACTAAAAATAGTATAATCCCTTAGGAATATGAAAAAACCGGCGAAAAAGATTTATGACATAGATGACCCATAAAATGAAAACTAAATTAATGACAATGAAGACCCTGATGATGATAAGGATTCTAATGAAATAGAAAACCCCAAAATCCCTCATGACTTCAAATATCACAAGGGCATAAAATACTTTGAATACCCTAATAAAAATGCTGATGTTGATCATGTTAAGAACATTGATAACCCCAATGACCTTAAAAAATGATGATGATGTCGATGAACCCAAAAAAGAAACAACATTTAGTGAATCACCATGCCAATATACATGAATAAATCAACTACCATGATGATGCTGAAGAGACTGATGACTATGGTGAAACTAATGGTTGATGAAACTGATGATTATAATGATTCTGAAAACCACGTCAATGATAACCATAAACATATACTCGATGCTACAAAAAATGTTGATGATCCTAATAAATTTGATGACCAGAATGACCCAAATGACATAGAATATTATTATGGTCCCAATGACATTGATTAAATTGAATTAATTAATTACACCAATAACCATAATAATACATATTACCTATGTGTCCCTCAAGTACTAAATGAATATTAACACAAAACCCCCCAATGATTTCATTGATGCTAATTACCCAAAGGTCCTTAAAAAATTTACGATGTAAAAAACACTTAAACTAATGGAATTGTTCACATATTTGTGTTTGAGATACCCAAAGACACATATAATTTCAATGAAGATAATGACATTGATTACCACAATGGACATTATTACCAAAATTCACTCAACATCATAAAAAATGATAGTTATTTAGATGAAGATGATATCATCAATGACACCAATGACTATTATTGAACCGATGATCAGGATGTCTCTAATTATCCAGATGGATTTAACAATAATGATGATAATGAACATGATAATATTTACAAAAATGTTAACTCCATTGAACCAGAATACCCAGGATATATTTATGACCCCAATGAATATAACAACTCTGACCACACCAACAACTCAAGGGAACCCAATGATCACGGTTATACCAAAAATGATAAAAACACCAACAGTTATTTTGATGATATATACATTGATGGACCCAATGACTCCATTGACACCAAAAAAACTAAATGATCTTGAAAAAACTGATGAACTCAACATCCCTAAAAATATTAAATTTGTTGATGATTAAGATGGTATCAATGATCGTGATAACCATAACAACCCTTACAAAATGAATGAAAATGATGTATTGTACATACTGACAACCTTAATGATGAAAATGAATTTGATGTAACTGAAGACCTGATTATTTCTATATTCATTATGAGTCAATAGAAAGAGATAGCCTTAAAATTATAATAAAAAAACAAAATTGACTACCCTAATGAAACCATTGATGTCGAGGAACCCTTTGACACAGGCGATGTATACACCATGATACCCCAATCATGTTGAAAAAACATGATATCCATGAAGATATAAAGATTGTATATTATTCATGATACCATTGTTAAAGTGGAACCTAATAGAACTTTCCACACTAATAACAATGATGAACAGATGATACTAACAAACCTAACTTCATTATTGTCTTTGTTGTAGATTTCATTAGTGTCACCGACATCAATGATAATTTTTCATAGACATTGATTTTTTTACCCTAATGGAAAAAATATAGAAAAACACATTGAGAAATATCCACTATATAATTTATAAAAAAAATCTTGCTTCAAAAGGTATCCAACAATTCCAATAATCAATACAACTAGATAAGGACAATGTATTTGATGATACCAATGGCCTCGATGACCCCATTTATCTTGAAAATGTAAAAATGATAATGTATATTATGTCTATAATGTACCAAATAACAGAAAACAACCTGATGATCCTAATATAACTAACTAAATTAATGACCTCGATGACATCGTGTCCTAGGAAAATGTGAATGCCATGGATTATATTGACAACAATAATGACCCCAATGACACAAACCATGTTGATAACACCAAATACACTGATGATATCAATAATCTTTCAGAAGCCTATAACTCAAATGAATTGATTATGATGATAGAACTAAAACTAATGTTATCACTAACATATCCCATGATTCATATCACCTCAATGACGTCAAGGACCTCGATGACATTGTTTATCTTAAAGACCATTTTCATTAATAATAACCTGGTGATTCCAATGAAACCAAATTACCCATAAATTTTTAACTAAAATACGAATAATTTTGACCTCAATTTGTCGAAAATGGAACCAATAGTGATGAGCTCGATATGGTTAACTTAATTATTTACCATAATGAATAGTGATACCAGTAAAATTTAATTATCATGGTAAATATAAAAACTAATTTACAATGGTGTTAAACTTAGATGAGGAGGTTTAAAATTACCTACAAAAATTTATAACACCAATTGGATGAAATGTTTCTACTTATCATCTATATGGTTTGATAATGAACCATTTTGGATGCTTTTGGTGTGATAAAAATATGGGTGTTAATTTTTCTTTTCAATGATTCCATGTGTGTCATATCCCCAATTTATAAAAGGACTCCCCCTCTCCTCCCCGCATCAAAATCCCAATGCCATTTGGTTTAGAAAATCCCCACTAAAATTAATTCTCTAATTCCATCCCATCATACAATAATCATTTTTTTGGTAAGAAATCTATCATAGGATGGATTTGGGTATAAAACTAAAGAGGTTGTCTGATGATGAGGTAACATTCTTAAACGCGAATTTTAATTTTATTTATTCTTCCACATAATTCAAATATTATTCAGTCATGATTGTATAATAACACCATTATCTCCCATATACTAATATGTTATTCTGTTAATGTAATGACCTATATTCAGCTAATCTTCCATCAAATGGGAAACAAAACTACCGATCTTTTGTACTGAGGACTACCACCTCACAAACTAATTTAATTCGTTTTATATCAATACCTTTCAATGATGGATACAATGATGGGTATAAAACATTAATGTGATATTTATTATATTTTTATACTTAATTAATTTTAATATCATGTATATTTTTTTTCCATTCCATTTTTAATATGTTAAGACCACTTGTGTGTATGGCGAACTACCACCACACGAAGTGATGTGATTCATTTTTTCAAAAAATATTTACATGGAATGAAATAATGACAAAATTATTAAATATATGGGATATATATGAGATGATATGGATTTTATATAAATTAATATGTCACCTACATTCTTACCTTTTCACTCACGAAGGGAATAACATTGCCACTCGTGTGTACGTACAACCTACCATCTCAATGAAGCGATGTAATTAATTTTCCAGGTCCAAATTTAATAAATGGTTACAAAAATGTTTCTAAAGATTATATGATATCTATAACATTAAAATAGTTTTGGATAGGAATTATACATAACCTAATAATAAGATCCATAACCATCATGAGAAAACGTGGTTGAGAAAATAAGGAAATTAACAAGATAAACAATGAAAACAATGAAATATTATTAACAAACGAGCGGTTCAAGGTAATAAGTGTAGCAGATATGATATTTAATATTATAATATGGTGATATTAAAAATTTTTAACATCATTAAAAAATTTATGATTAGTTTAAATAACATTAAACTAATGGAAATCATGATGTAAGGGACTTTATTTTAGTTTTCCATTATTGTGAAATATTATATTGTTTTTCACCTAATTTATTATATATGGTGTAAATACTACCCCTTTTTCATTTAATATCTTAAATAAGTAATAGTTCATGTTATTTTAACATTAATTTTAATTATTTCATCAAAGTGAATTTTATATGAATGAGACTAAGTGGTAATATATTACATAACTCAATTTATTTTAATTGGGTTATATTACATCATTATTTTCCTATGATATTATACGATTATGGGTATAATTAATTATGATTATATAAAATTTTATTTAAAATTTTCTATGTGGATTTACATTTCATACACATAATTTATTCATTGAAAAATTATCACATAAAAGATACAATCATTATAAAGTATTTTGTCTCAATTTCTATTTATTAACTCATATTTTTTATTATGAACATATTCACTTGTATGTGGTATATGTACTACCCATTTAATTAATTTAACATGAATACTTATTTGTTAATAATGATTAATGTTTCAATTCATCTTTTTCCATATTTTTTGTATCATATATATCAATATTTACTAAACCATATACCATTCTAACATATGAGACTTAGAAATTTATTTGATTAAATGGGGATATATTGATAAATACATATTCCTTACTCAATGCAAATATTTTTTTTGTTAATAAATATTTTTCATTGATTAAATTGATTATTTCATAAATGAGTAATCATTTTTAAACGTAGTGATGGGTTTTTTAAAAAATTATATAGCCCTCTGATGTATAGATATGTCTCATCTGACAAACCATGTTGTCAAATTAAATGGGTTTTTACCTATAGTTATAAATTGTCTTGTGAAAGGTCTTGAGGGAAGAGGTATCATGATTCCTATGGTCATGAAATACACTTATTAATCATTCAGTTCATTTAGAATTAAATTATTTTTATTATCCTAGATATGTTCACAATGATATTATTTATGTATGAATTTCATTGCCCAATTATTGATTGAATATAATGTGTGATTAGTTATTTACATTTCCATATTGATTATTTATAATCTATTCATGTATTCAAGTTATTTAAAATGAATTTGTGTTTAGTTTTTAACCCTTCCATATTAATTATTCCTTATCTAATTCTGATAGCCAGGTTATTGATTAACTGGAATGTGTGTTCATTTATTTACCTTCACATATTTATTATTATTTATTTATTCATAATAGTTTCCACTATAAGTAACCCTTATAGAGAATTTGAGATAATAATTATTTTTTTCCATGCCCTATGATATTTAGAATAATTTTTTTTATTGAGTTTTCAATTACCTAGTTCATTTACATTTGCTATGTGTTAATTTTAATTTTCTATTACCAATTTAAAATGGGTATCAAATATGTATTTGGTTCTCCAAAACTTCTTAAGTGATCAATCCTTTGGGATTTTAACACCTTTTTTCTATGATAATATAATAAATTAGACACTAGTTGTGAGATACTAGGGTTGGGGTTGTTATAGTTGGTATTAGAATAGTTTAGTAGAATCCTTGGTTACTAGATTAATGAAAACATAGGTAATGGAACATAACCTTAACATAAAATTTGAGGATAATTGAAGAAGAATATCCTAATGTTTTTGTGAGGAAGAGTCTATGTGGGATTCCCTAGAAATGCATATCAGTCTTGATACAATAAGTGGATGTGGTTCTAGAATAGATGTACTTATTATTAATAACTCTGAAAAGGGATTATTGGGATTGACTTTATAATCACCTGGTACATGACAATAATCGTTACTACACACCATGATTGACTCTCATGTGGGTCAAGCTTAGGATAATTCAAATTTTATATACAAACTATTATGAAGGATTTTCAAATAAACATATCCCCAATGAAACAATGTTTATGATCTTGATATTTACAATTAAAAAAACATTAAATTACATTTACCATTACAACATATTTGAAATTAAAAATTATCATTTAATATTCATAATTTTATGATCTAATCTAATATATTCCATTATTTATAAACGGTTACTAGAAGTAATATGGGTGATAATACTAATAGAAAATGTATATATTTCAAGAATGTGGAATCTAACATATGTGGTATTATAACAAAGAAAATTATGGTTATACTAGAGATGCTTAATCAGGTTATGAAAAATAACATTTCCCCAATGGAAAAACCTATTCCACTACCTGATTCTACTATATTGTATCACTTCATGTGATAAAATAACCCATTATTTTGAGGGAATAATAATCTAATGGTAGCATTAAATTGGGTTAAGTATATGAGAAGCTATTTATGGCCTAGGGATGCGATGGAAATGAATAGGATAATGTTATAGTGTGTTGTATCCAAGCTAATTTTGATCAATTGTGGTCATTGATCTAAAATATTATGGAGGAAGAGGAAATATAACTCATTGAATGGAAATCATATAGTAAGAAATTGTTCGATAAATAATTCCCCCATAAAAAATAAGCTAAAATGAAGATAAAGATATCTAGCTTAATGAAAAAGGAAGAATAATTATTGATGAGTATGAGGCTTCGATTACAAGGATAACAATGTATCCTATGTGTTAAAATTTCAAAATAGAGTACAATATTGACCATTTCATTTAAATGATGAAGATAAGTATATGAAGGTTACTAGCCTATCAAAAAAAATCATCATATGATTTAATAGTTTTATGGGATATCAAAATGGAGAAGTAATTATATATAACACACATATTCAAATGAAAATAAATAGAGGAATAGGTTATCTAAAAACCTTGAAAAAGGAATGTGTTAGAGAAGAAGAAAAGAACGAACACACCTCCACCTTGAGAAAAATGTAGAAATAATCATCCATGTAAATTCATGAAGCAAATTGTAATTTTATATAAGTGTAATGATAAGGGTCATCTGGATCATGAATGGAAGTGAAAGAAAAAAATCAATGATTTATAGTGCATCAGTTTTAATGAAATTGGGAATTATTCACAGAAATGTCCCAACAGTCACAATACTATACCATAGAAGATTCTAAAGGGAGAAGGCTAATCTTACATGTTCACTACAATAGAGGTGGAAATTTATTATGATGTGGTGGAAGGTAATTTAATATTTTTTTGAAATTTATCAAATGAATTATTTGATTCTGGATCATCGTGTCCTTTTTCATCAACCTAGTTTTTATTAAAAAAATTAAAAAAAATAATTTAATATGTTATTTTTTTGTTAGAATTCATTGGGGAATTCCCACTAGAAGAATGATGTGTCAGGAATTACCCATTTTGATACACAAACATTATGTATTTTTATAAATTATTATTATACCAATTTTATACTTTGATATTATCCTTAGTATGTACTAGATTTAAAAATATTATGCAAAAGAATTTTTTCTTAGAGAAAGAAATTACGATTCATGAGAAAGATATGGAACTATATATATTTGGAGTAGAGACTTCATCATCATTGACATGTTTAGGTCCACCCATAGCATCTCTTCTAAATGTTATTTTGATGGAAAAATATAAAACACAATCCATGGATGTGGTTGGAAATATTCAATTGAGGATGTACCTATTATATAAGAATACATTGATGTATTTATCAGGTAATTACCTGGATATCCACCACTGAATTATATTGATTTTTTCCATCAATTTAGTTTGTGATATGAAACCAATATCAAAGAACCCTTATAGAGTTACCACTGCGAAGTTAGTGGAGTTAAAGAGACAATAGGGGGAGTTATGTGATGCGGTATTTATATGTCCTAGTGTTTCACCTTGGGGATCTATTTTTCCCTTTATTATGAAAAATTTGGATTCAAGAGTTTGTGAATTTAATATTGAGAAATTAATTCCATTATGAAAAAGAACATGTACCCTATGTATGGTATTGATGAATTATTCAATCAACTTCACAAAGCTCAATATTATTAAAAGATTGAACTCTAATCTGGTTATCATAAATTGTGAGTAAATAAGGAATTCATTCCAAATACTTCTTTGTGAAAAATGTGTGAACATTATGAGTATACATTAATTCCATTGGGATTGACTAATTCAACATTTTTTATGGATCTAATAAATATAAAATTTAAGGACTACCTTGTTGATTTTTTGGTGCTATTAATTGATTATATCTAGGTGTATTCAAAATGTTATGAGAAATATCTAAATAACATTATAATTATTCTTGAGACTATTATATGTAAGGAATTATATGTAAAATTTAGTATCTATGATTTATTTTTTCAACTAATTTCTTATTTTGGATATATTATCTCCAAGGATGTAATCATATTTGATCTTGTGAAAACAAATTTAGTTATATAATGTAACAATCTAGTGAACTTACTTGAGGTACATAGTTTCATTGGTTTAGTAGGCTATTATTTGAAAACTGTTCTGATTTTTTCTTGATTGGATAACCCATTAACCAATATTACATGTATAGGGTTTATGTTCATTTGTAAAATAAAATGTTATTAATTTTTTGATAAACTAAATTGGATATTGCTCAATGTACGAATTTTTAAATTTCCATTATAAAATTATGGGTTTTTATATATAGTGATACATTAAACAAATGGAAGGGATATTTTATTATAAAAAATCAAAAAGTTATTTCATATGTATCATTGTGGATGAGGGATAATGAATAGAAATATCCAACCCCTGATATTGATTTTTCAGCTGTAATCTCTGTTGTGATGATACAGAGACATTATTTATATATTGAATTATGCATGATATATACAAACAACAAATGATTAAAATACATATTTTAAAGTAAATATCTCTACATGAGGAAATGGTGATGCCTTGATCTACTCAATGATTATTATTTCTCAATACACTACAACCCTAGGAATGAAAATAAGGTAAAAGATGCATTGAGTATGAAATATCATTGATTTATATCCCAAAATGGTATTGAGAGTGATATTATTATCATGAATATAGTAAAAAAGGATATAGGAATCATTAGGAAATGGTATACATCACTTATTTTTGAATGGCTACAAAACATCCTCTATTGGAAAATATCAAAAGTCCTCAATATGATGATGAGAAAATTTAAACAAAAAGTTAAATTTGTAAATGATGGTAAAACAAAAAACTTCATTTGTTATGATGGAATTATGAAATTTGGAATGAATTTTTGTGTTCTACTTATACATGATCTAAGAAGGGAATTGTTAGATGTTGCACATAGCTTCAAATTCTCTATACACCCTGGTAGCACCAAGATGTATAGGGATTTTAGGGAACATTTTTAATGGAAAAAAATCAAGTATTAAATTTGTGATTATGTGTCTAGACGTTTTTTTAACAATTGAAGGTTGAGAGATAGAATCCTAGATGATTTATGCAACCTCTTCATATTCCTGAGTAAAAATGGGATACCATTACTATGTCATTTTTCACAATTCAAGAAAATAATCCTAAAAGAGTGAATCAATATGGGTTATTATTGAACACCTAACCAAATATGAATATTCCCTCACTATAAATGAATATTTAATTGTTTAGTTCCTCATAAGACTCGATATTAATTAAGGTTTAGGGATTCATGGTGAACATGTTTTGATTATTTCTTATCAAGATCCCTATTTTACATTAAAATTATAGACGAGTCTTTAGAAGGCTATATATATACATATCATAATTTGATCTATCCTAACATTCTCAAATTGATATATAGTCCAACAAAAATTCAAACAATTTAGGAATTTGGAGGTGGTGATAACTTTATTTTCAAGGAATGTTAGAAAAGTATTTACCATTGGTATAATTTTCCTATAATAATAATTTCCATTCATGTATTCAAATGGATCCTTATGAATCCTGATATGCATATATATGTTATTAATTAACTTGTTGGAATGAAATTAGTGAAGGTAAACATGTAGGACCAAAACCGATTAATTATATAATT
The DNA here is from genome assembly GCA_963277665.1 of Viscum album. Taxonomy (NCBI): domain Eukaryota; kingdom Viridiplantae; phylum Streptophyta; class Magnoliopsida; order Santalales; family Viscaceae; genus Viscum; species Viscum album. Next base: position 405,896,451 of record OY728142.1, read on the forward strand.
AAAAAATTAAATACAATGTAGGCTCACATTATAGAAGCTCAAAGCCGGAGAAAGAGTTATACTAACAATCGAAGGAAGGATATGAAATTTCAATTGGGAGATGACATTAATGTAAAAAAATTCCCATTGAAGGGTGTCATAATGTCTTGGATGATAGGAAAGATGATCTACAAAAACATCAAAACCTTTTAAGTTGAATAAATAATTAAATCTATGGCTTATCATTTTTAAATTCAACCATGTATCTCAAAAGTATATGATGTGTTCCAAATATAATTCTTAAGGAAGTACATGCCAGAACCAACACATGTTCTAACCTCTAATGAAATAGAATTAGAACCTGATATATCATGATTTAAAGAACCAATATAGATTCTTGATACTAGTTAAAAAATATCGAGCAATCCGATGAATCGTTTGGAAAAGGTACTTTAAAGAATTCAAAAAAATGGAGGAAACAATGTGGGACGCAGTGGCTGTTATGAAAAAGAACCCCCATAGTCTGTTTAGAATGTAATATACCCTAACTTTCAAGGATGAAATTTTTATAGGAGGGAAGAATGTAACAGTCTGATACTTTTTGATTTACTTTTAAATAAATTCAATCTCTTCGATAGCTTGTGATTCACACAACACCATTTTTAAACAAAATGCAATATTCTGTTAAAATATTATTTAAACTTGACCAATGTAAAAATTACATAAAATTTAAGGGTATGAATATATATAACTAAATTATGAAATATATATATGTATATATTTACTACTCATATTCATTGGTAACAATTTATTATAAATAAAAATATGAATCATTTGGATGTTAAAAAAATTTCAGAAAAATTGATTTTTTTTAAAATAAAATGATTTCGTCACATCTTGCACACTTATGATAGATTTTATTTTTGGAAAATTTATATAATTTATTATATAAAATTAAATTAATTTTTAAAATCATATTTTAAAAAATATATTTGGGAATTTTTTTAATTTTTCTGAAAAGTTTCATTTTTCGAGGAATAGTGAAAAAATACTAATTTTTATTGAAAACTACCTTTTTAATTAAATTATTTACAAAGATAAATTAATTTTTTAATTTTATTTTAAGTAAAATTAGACCAAATATATTAAATTTAAACTAATATATGTAATTGGGATCAATTTTACATTTTACATAAATATAAAAATTTTGCATACTCATAAAAATTTTCCCTTTGGAAACCCGCTTTTTCATCACGTTTACTAGTATAATTTTAAATTATGTTATTAAAATTATATGAATTGAAATTAGAAAAATGTATTCTATATTTTTATTTAGAATAATTTATATTATCTTACATGGTAAACATTATGTTTTACCATTATTAATAATAAAATAAATAGAGTTTAATTGTTTTTGTTAGGTTAAAAACTGATTTTCTGGGGGTGAAACTAAGAATATAAGGATTAAAATTAACTTATAAAAAATTCATTGGATGGAAATATATCAAATTTATAAAATTAAGGGTTGTTAATAATCCATTTTTGATATTTTCTACATGGTAAATACATGGGTTCAATTGATTCTTTTCAGAAATTCCATGTCTTTCCTCTAGCCCACTTATAGAAGGTCACCCCCACTCCTCACATCATTACATTTTCAAATATATTTGTTTCATTCAATTATTTTCCATATAAATTAAATAATTCCATTTCCTCATACTATAATCCTTGGATTTATTATAAATCTATCCTAACAAGGTTTTTGGTTTAATCTTAAAGAGGTTGCCTGAATAAGAGGTAATGTTCCTAAATGAGTGTTTTTATTTTATTTCTTATTTAACCTCCTTAAAATATTATTAAATAATCATAGTATAATAAAAACAAGAAATATCAAATACTAATATTCTATTATGTTAATTTAATGACCTATATTCATCTCCTCTTCCATTAAATTTTTAACTAAGTTATCAATGGTGTGTAAGTCGGACTACTACCTCACGAACCGATTTAATTCATTTTCCATCACCACCTTTCAAGGATGATTATAATGATTTATTTAACACATTTATATGATATTTAGGATATTACTATATTTATAGAGTTTTAATATCATATTTTTATTTTTATGTTCTACTCTATTTAAAATACTATAAAGTCACTCATGTGTAAGGTGGAGTGCCGCCTCTCCTGCGATGTGATTCCTTTTTCAAGTAATCTTTTCATGGATTGTAAAAATGATAAAATTAATTAATATATGCGATATATATGAGATTATATTGATTATTTGTAATTAATATATCTGAAACTTCCTTTCCCTTTAATGAAGTAAGGGAATGAAATTATCACTCATGTGTATGTACAACCTACCATCTCCACAAATAGATATGATTCATTCTCCATGTCCATATTTAATTAACGGTTTTAAAAATGAATATAATGATTAAATATGATATTTATGCATTAATATCATTCTCTATAATATTTATGTATATCCTAAGAAAAATAAAATAAAAATATCTTAAAAAAATGTGCATTTGAAAACAAGGAAATTGACACCCAAGACAATAAAAATAATGAAATGTTATTAAAAACGGGTGGTAAAATGTAATAAAAAGACAATATATGATATTATAAGTAATAATATAGTTATTTTATACACTAATAGTATTCGTTAAATCATTATATAAGAGGTTAAATCATATTCAAATCATGGATTGTGTTAGGTATGGGACTTCATCTCAATTTCCCATCATTGAGGAATATTATATTATTGTATTCCTAATTTATTTTATATAGAGTACATAATTACCATTTTATATTTGATATCTGTAATAATTCTTACATCATGTTATTTTATGTTTTAATTTTTTATTATTTCATCCAATGGGATTTAAAAGGAAAGTTACCAAGCAGTAAGGAATATCATTACTAAATTTCTTTCCATTAGGTTATATTAATTCTTCATTTTTATTTTGTTTTATAATATTATGTGTATAATTACATTTGATTATATATTATTTTATTCCATAATATTCGATATGGATTTACATTTGACACAAACAATATAATAACTGATTAATTCCCACTTCAATGTTATGGTGATTGTAAGGTAAACTGATCCAATTTATATTTCAATGATATATATTTGTTAAGATTCACCCATTCACTTTTATATGGTGTATATAAATCCCATTTGATTTATTTTACCTGAATACCTATTAATTCATGAATTTTAATGTTTCCATTCATAGTTATTTATAATATTTTTTCATGGATATAAATGTTTCCCAAACTATATAACATTCATACATGTGATGTTTACATTAAAAGTAATTTGATTAACTAGGGAAATATGGATAAATCAATGTTCTTTACTTATTGTGTATATTTGTTGATAAGGAATTTTTTTCATGAATTAAATTGATTATTTAATATATGAGTAATTCATTGGACATGCATTTATGGGTGGGGGCATGAATTATATAACCCCTTGATGCATCGACAAGTCTCTTGAGACAAATCAATTGGTCAAATTAAAGGGTATCTACATGTAGTTTTAAACCACACTATGAAATTTTGTTATGGTGGATGTATGATTATACATGATATCATTTTTTTTAATAAATAATCATTTCTTTTATTTATAATTGTATTATTTTTTATCCATGGTATTTTCGTAATGGTATTATAACTATATGCATTTTATTTTCAGATTATTGAATATATGGCTTGGGTGTTGAGTAATTTACCTTTCCATATTCATTATTACTTATTTCACCATGTATCCAAGTTATCTAAATGGAATGTGTGTCTAGATATATACCTTTTTATAATGATTATTCCATACCTAATTCTGATCAACAACAACCCATAGAACATTGTGCAGTAAAGTGTGTAGTCTTTATAAGATTATCAACAACAACCCATACAACATTGTTTCCTTTGTATGTCTTTATAAGTCTAGTGACAAAGTCCATGGTGATGTTTTCCCATTTCCATGTTGGTATGGGTAATTATTTTTTCATCCGCTTAGAATTATTCCTCTCAACCTTCACATTCTGACTTACCAGACACTTTCATGTATATTTAGTGATATCCTTATTTATGTTATCCCGCCAATAGTTTTCTTGAAGACCTCAACACATCTTTGTGATTCTTGGGTGAATAGATAAATTTGAACTATATGACATATGCAAAATATCTTTCATTAACTCCAGATTTTATGGAACACATAGTCTTGAACCAAATATCACAATTCCTTCTTCCTTTACAATAAAATTTGTGGATTTCCCTTTTTTTGATAGTTTTTACTTTCTTCTAAATTTCAACATCCTCATTTTGATCATACTTTAACCTTTTCAAAAGAGATAGTTAAGAAAACATTAGTAAAAGAATTGATGGTGTTCTATTAATTATGATTCAAATTTCCATTTTCATCAAATATAAGAAGATTGGATCCTTTTCAATTCTCATCAATGATAGAATTGATCGGTCCTTTCTACTTAGAGCATCTTCCACCTTGTTTGTTTTCCCTGGGTGGTAATAGATTGAGTAGTTGTAATCATTGATGATCTCATATCATCATCATTGGAAATATTCATCTCTTTCTGTGTGAGTATATACATGAGAATTTTTTGATCTTTATATATTTTACACTCCACCCCAAAGAGTTAATGCCGCCATATTTTCAATGAAAAGATCATATCTACTAACCCCAGATCATGTATAGGATAGTTTTTCTCATTAATTTTCAACGTCTTTAAATAATAGGTAATGAATTTTTCATTATGAATCAAAACACCTCCCAGGACCTTCTTTGAATCATCGATGAAGATTATGAAAGCAACCCGATTGTGGCTAGTGTGAGCATAGGGGTAGTGACAAGCCTCTTCCTCAACCCCATGAAGTTTTCTTCACATTCATCATTCCAAGAAAACATGACTCCCATAAAATTTATCTGTTTAAGGGGGTTTTAAAATCATGATGAATTTTTCAAAAATCAGCGATAATATATATCTAACCCCAGTACACTACATATATTCATCATAGATGTCAGCCTTGAACATCCAAAAATTACTTTTTTTAAGGATTCCTAGATATCCTATTACTTTACATGATATTCTTCAAGAATGATACTTCCTTCAACTAAAACACACACTTTATATACTTTACATAGAGACTCCCCTTTCACATGGTCTCTAACAAAGTGCTCAGATTCGACTCATGCTCTTACTTGGTTTTAGTGTATATTAGAATATCGTATATAAAGACTACTACAATTTTTTTGAGTTATTCTCTAAAGTCTCTATTCATCAATTCCATGATGATTTATGGAGCATTAGTGAGTCCAAATTTCGTCACTATAAAATCATAATGCATTTACCCCATATGAAAAGCATTACTATGGATATCCTCCTTCTTCACCGTACCTTGGTGATATCCCAACGACAGATCCACCTTGGAGAAGTATTGATGTCCACGTAGTTGATCAAACTATTCATCAATTCATGGAAAATGATACTTTTTATTTACCATTTTTTTGAGCTCATGATAATCAATGAAAAGTTGCATTTACCCATCCTTCTTCTTGACTAAGAGGACTGGTTCACCCCATGGTGAAGCACTTGAGCATATAATCCCTTTATCCAGATTCTTCTGTAGTTGTTTCTTTAGCTCCTAAATCCCCAAAATAGACATTATATATGGAGTCTTGGATATTGTAAATTCATCATGTGTAAGATAAATTAATAATTCAACATTTCTTCTAGGATGAAGACCATGAAATTCCTTGGGAAACGCATCAGTGAATTCCCTCAGAATAGGCATGTCTTTGAGGATGGTTCTTTACTTAGACTCAATAATCTGAGCAAGATACGCATGCTACTAGGGAAACAATATCCATGTTTGGGATTATGATGCTATGGAATATTCATCCCCCTCCTTACACATGAATAGAATTTGGGGTTGATTCTCCAAATGGAGAGTGATTTCCCTATCTTGTTAATTTATGTTGGCTCGATATATGGAATTCTAATCCATGCCTAGAATTGTACGAAATTACACCATGGGAAGTATGATAAGGTTCTCTAAGAAGTTGAATCCATAAATTATGATATGGTAGGATTTATATATAAGGATGCAATAATGGAACCATTTTTCATTTTTACTTAATTCACTACTTCCATTATATATGGCGGTGTTTGAATAGTTCTACCATTCTTTTCTGATATAAAGGAATGTATAGGAATATAGATGATCACCCTACCTTTTGCATTTTTCTTCAGGTTATACATTATCTAATATAGACATAGGTATGAGTACTAATAAACTACTAACCACACAAAGGGGAATCCAAAGACTTTAAAGGGATAAATTATAAATTGCATTTATCTCCTTAATGTATGAGATTCTAGGATTTAGTATATGTTGTCCATGATCTACTTCCTATCATATATTATTATGGGAATTTTTTGTTCCCTTAATAATGGTTCATATTGAGCTTGTGAATTCATATCCCCTAAGAGTGTCAAATTGGGAGTTTAATAAGGCTCATTGGTATGCACTCGTTCCCGTTCGAGTTTAGCTCAAAGTGTTGTTTTATGGTGTTACCCCTAGATACATGTGTTCTTGATCCACATCCACTTGTTCATATCCAGAAAGGGATACATTTTCTTGATAAACAACTTACACTATACATACCAAAATGTAACGATGCTTTCTTACACATAGTCTTATCCTTAAGGGGTTTCACTGGGTTTTCTAATCTTAATCCTAAAAATAATTAATGATATCCGTTCATACCAGCTATAACAACCCCACTCTTAATTTTATATTTAAAAATGATCAATAAGTATAATTATATAATATGTATCATATATAATAATTTAATCATCATTATCTTTTGTCGTGAGAGGGAGTGATGGAAAATGAATTACATCGGTTCATGAGGTGTTACACCTCCATACACCTGACCAAATGTTTCATTTATTATTTAATAGAAGTGGAGATGGATATAGGTTATGAAATTATAATTATAACATCTCAGTATATGTTTGATACTAGTGTGTTTATTTTATCATGGTCTGAGAATATTTAAAGGATGTGGAATAAGAATTAAAGAGAAACACATAGTCAATAACTATCCATCTTCTTTGGATAACCTCTTTAGATTTATACCTAAATCCTTATTTGGATGGTTTAATAATAAAAATAATAAATTTAAGATTTTGTTAGAGAAATAAAGGAATTTATTTTGTTATTTCTTGTTTGTAGTACCCTGACTCGGACTCCACTAAGTGGTGCTTCGGTCGGGTTAGCCACATGACCTCAAGCATGCCTCTCCATACGCTAAAGGATGTCGACTAGAAACGAATTCCTAGGGTCTATATGTTAGAATAATATTCCATTTTTCTCATATTTTAGCATAGTAATATATTATAATGAAAAGTATTGGAAATAGAAATTAATAAATAGCTAAAAAATATAAACTCATCAAGATAAATAAATAGCTGGAAGCTAAATCAATATCAAATAGAAAATGATGATCATGTAATGCTTCAACAAAAAATGATGTATACATGATACATGGGTAAAGGAATATTAAAACATTCCCAAAAAGGAAAAATCACTAAAATATTCCTTCAAAAGCATCACGATCATAGGCTCATTCCTATTCTCTCATATTGTATCATAGAACTTAAAATCAAACATCAGATATGGGTGCTTCCCTTTGTCTACCCATAGATTTATGATGTATTTTTGAGTACCATAAGAGGCCCGAACTAGGTGTGAGATATTCTCAGTAGGCCACTACCAATATTTTAAAGAAAAATCCAGTTTTGTTCATATAAAATGTGTAGTGTGCAGGTGACGACAATGTTAAAGAAATAATAAATAGAAAACATTAGTTTGGGTTCCCCAAGGGTTACCTAACCAAAGCTACCTACTTTGGCCAAAGATGGATGTATCCAAACCAGGGTAAAACTATGAAGATATAGTATATAAGTGATATTATATGTATATATATATATCATATAACTTTGAAAGAATTTATGTATGGAACATAAAACTTTCCCATTGAAGATCTATGTGTAAACATGGACTGAACCAACGAATTTTCTTCTCATAGAATATGCATCCTAAAATTTAGTAAAAATGCATCCTTATTTTTTAAAATAGAGTCATCCTAATCTCGTCCAAGGTGATTCATAAGGTGGAACCCAAGTTTATCTTTATTATAACTTTATATATCCATTAGCATAAGAGTACGTCCAAGGATATCCATATGTGAAACCCATGTTTCAGTATCGGTATGGTCAAAAGGAATGAAACTCAATGCCCATCCATGGTATCTATATAAGGAACCAACTATCTCTCGAGGTATGGTGTAACAAAATTTACCATTGATCTCATCTAATGTAATCCACTAGGAAACCCGATATCACTCACTAGTAGTGTATATAGGGAATCCGATCGATGAGCCCATACCATGTATTCTATAATAGAAACTAAGTATTTATCCCATTGTATTGATATAAATTAACAAATTCTAATTATATATATTGAAAATCTATTCCAAGGTATCTTTAGCTCAGGAATCTTGTATCACCCTTATACATATGTAAGTGTATGGGTTTAACTATCATGAAAATTAAATCATTTTAGTAATTGAATTATAATCATCACAATAGAAATTTAAACTCCTATATTGGTGGTTTAAAATTATTAAATTCATGGTCTCTTATTCTATTAAAGAAGTTACACCATTTGGGTTGGATCTAATTAGGGTGGTCACCCTACAGAATTAAATTACATTTTTCTACGACTATATTAAACATGGGTTATCATTTCATTTAATTTATTAGACATTTGGGAGGAATCCCAAATAATTAATGGCCACAGGATAATGTTGTATGATAAAATACAAGAATAATTTTAAGGAAATATCACTAGACCACCAAACATAGATTGGTTGATGACCCCACATATGTTTTTGGACTTTGAGCATTGCTAGAATGGATGAAATCCTCAAAATTGACAAATGAACTATAAATATTTCATATTATATCACAAAAAAATAGCACAGAATATGGTGAATGAAATTATGAAAAAAATCATATTTAATCACTTATCACGTTGAATTCATTGATATGAATGGTGGTTTATTCTTAGCATGTATGCGAGATTTTATTTTATTCCTAGCTTAGGCGTGGATGAGAGCATTCTTATGGTGAGGGATGTTTTGCTTGGAAGGATAATGAAAAAGGAAGGGGATATTTAAATAAAAAGGAGGTAAAAATACTCACTTATTTTTTTTTGGATTCATGGTTTGGCCTCATGGTTGGTCAAACCGTGCAAAAAACATGTAACAACCATTGTTACTAGAAACTCCTCGAATACATAAGTTAATGCTTATGCTAATCATTCATAGTTCATGAAGAAACATTTTGTCATAATGTTGAGACAAGCTGCATGACCATGCAGCCTAGGACACATGGTTTATTATAACCATGTTTAACCCTTATTGTGCATTGAATCACCCTAGATGTTTGAGTTACATGGTTAGAACTAACTATGCGCTAACTATGTCATTCAGTCTACCTTTCCAAAATCTTGATATCTAGACTTTGAATGAACCATGGACCCTACCAAACTCCTTCTTATCCCATTGATCTCAATATTATCATTAAAAAATATGTTCTGAATAATTTGTTATGTGATTTTACCTCATTGAAATGTTGAGACGTTACAACCTCCCCTCATTAAAAAACTCAACCCTGAGTTCCCCTTTCGAGGGTGATAAAATATCATCCACAAAATGTTCCATCCATTGAGTATGTACATTGGCCTCTCACTCTATAGTATCTTCTAATACATGGTCATGAAATTATTTCATATGTACTAGAGGAATTGACCTGAATTAGAGAGTCTTCATGATCTAATCAATGATACATAAAAATGATATTTAAAGGTTGAATCCATATATAGATCATTATCCTCATGATCAATTGAATAATATGTGTCAGTGTTAAAACTCTAAATCTATGATATATGGAAGAAATTGTGCATGGGATAGTACCTATGAGGTAAATCCAATTTCTTCCATATGTGGTCCTAATAACACTTCCCCACATGCCTCTAACCATATTAGAGGTGAATGGAAAGTCCAACCATACATGGCCTCATTGTTATCCATCTTAATAGTTTCTTGAAAACTATTATTGTAGGAAAAACAACTAGTGGAAGGTGTTTCTCCGATGATCCTCCAAAATCAAAAAAAACATGCCCTAAGAATGTCCTCTAACAATCATATTTTTTTATCATATTGACCAAGAGTATAAGGATAATGTGATATACTTAGGGGAACCTATGAAACCCATTATTCTTACTACCCTTTCTAGAACAATGATGCACATTGAGAAACCTTATTGGAAATGATGAAAAGGGGAACACCAGGAATGAATACAATATCCTAAATATAATTCCTCTTAAGATCATCAACTAGGAAGGTATCTCAAATATGTAATAAGTGTGTGACATTCGTTAACCTATCAATGATGACCCACAATATATCACTTCCTTAGGGAGATCTTAGAAAGAAAATCAAGAAATCCATGGTGACGTCATCCCATTTTCACTCTATAATGGATATACTATATAAAAGTTCAGTAGTGTGATGGTTCTGTACCTTCACCTACTGATAGGTTGACCACCATATGATAAAACCAATAATTTTACTCTTTATTCAAAGACACTACTACTAATGACATATATCGATGTACATCTTGGTAAACCCAGGTTGTAGTGTCGAAATAGTGGTATGTGATTCCAATTTCAATTCTCCATGTATGTATGAAGGGACCCATATATGTCCATGGGTTTGAGGAATCTCATCCCCATCGATAACCAAACTAGTTGGTGGGTCCTCACTAGAGACAATATCCCTTAAGAATAATCCCTCTGGATTCGAAAGATATTTCATCCTTACCCATTCTAGAAGGGATTATGTCATGGCCAAATCTAACAAAACATGATACCCATTATATTTATGAACCTATAGGGGAATAAAAAAAATAGATCCATCAAAAACCAAACATAATTGTCCTATTGGATGAATTGTTACTGAGTCTTCTTATTCAAGGTGTTAGATAATTCATTTCCCTTTTTGGGTGTATAAGTGAGCTTAAAGTCAAATGACAAAATTACTCTACCAACTTAAGACACCTAACATTCATTTAACATTGTGTATATATGTACATGATAATGTTTAGGTTTATGTGAATGATAAATCTCTACCCCAATATAGTAATCCTCCAATATTGTAAAACATAAACCCCAGCTTCTATATTGGGGTCATTCATAGGGTAGTTCCACTCATAATTTCTCAACTAGAAGGAACCATTTGATATAACTCGATATACATGTATTAAAACTTCTCCATAACCAACTCCTTATGCATCATAATAATCTTTATAGATTCTTCCAATATCTAGAAGGATCAGGATCAGTACTGAAGTCAGTCTCTATTTCAAACCCTAAAAGGATGTCTCACATGTGTCTAACAATAAAAATTTATCACCATTTTTTGTCATGCCCTTAAAAGGTGTCTCTATGTGTGAAATGTATAAAATGAAACACCTATAATAGATATACATCACTAATTAACTACATATGTTAATGAAATTTTTAGGTTGTTCCTAGGAAACTAGGATGCTCATCATCACTGTGTCAATAAACACTCTTTCCTCTATGATGATGTGACATAATAAGTGAACCTTATTGATTTGAAGGTTTCATTTGGGGAGATTAGAAAATAACTAGTGCTCTCTCAGTGTATTAATAATGACCTCAAGATGTTTGGCATAGTAGTTTTAGAGTATTAATACCAGAATATGTACTCCAATTACTACAATAAATTATTCCAAATTCAGGTGGAAAATCCCGATCCATTAGATCCCTAAAAACTGCTTGCGCATTGTTAGGTTGAACGACATAACTAGATAATCATAAAAGTTGTATCTTCTCCTTAATGACATGAATTGTATATATAATGGTATCACATGAGCCTGATTTTATCTAAACCAAAACTTTATCATAGAGAAAACAATATCTCCTTGGATATGGTCAAATTGGTCATCCATATGAGGCAATGGATAATAATTATTAACCTTATGTTAGTTCAACTAAAATTAATCCATATAAATCCTAATGGCTCCATCCACCTTCTTGGTGAAGAGGACTGTTGAACCCCGTGGTGAAGTATTGGATCCTATAAAATCCTAAGCTTCTAAATCCTCTAACTACTTTTTCAATTCTTGGAGCTCTGTGTTCCATACTATAAAGAGGAATGGTCACTAGTGTTAATCATATCACTATCTCATTGGTTAACTCCACCTCACACCTTGGAGATGGTCTAGAGAATTCATCTTAGAAGAAATCCCTAAAATAATACACCATATGATGAATTTTATATGGAACATTCCCTGACCACTCATAATGAGACTATCTATATAGAAGATCACTCTACCCATCCCATGATGCTTGTATCTATATTGACTTTCCTGGACATACCATTTTGCATTATGGACATAGGTACTGCCCTTGGGTGATAGAAATGAAACCCTCCAGTGATAGAAATCAGCATGGTTGTTGTTTGGAACCAACTAATCTATCATGATAAGGACATTGAAGCATGTCATCTTGAGGAAAAAAATATTCTAAAGGAAGAGATATCCTCCCACCATAAGAGGGTAATCCATTCACTATAATATACTCTATGAATGAACAGCTAATAGAGTTTTGAGAGTCATCATTCCATTGAAGTAGTCTATAACCATCCTAAGGATCTCCTTAAGTTTCAAAGATATAATAGAGTGTAAACTTTTTATATCAAATAACACAGATACTAAAGAATAGAGGCTAAGATATTAATACCTCAAACTATAAAATTCCCTAGACTCTGCTCCTCAGGATTATGCTATAGTAAATATATTTGGAATGATCTTTCGCCTTAGGATGATACATTAATGACTAGGTTAGGTCCACTCTTCTAGCATTATACCTCTGAAGTTTGATTACCTCATCCATAAACTCATCCTCAGCCTAATCGGACAGAAGTAGTCAATCTACCTTCCTGAAATGGAACTAATGATCCTATAATCAAGTGTGGTGTCATTACAGATCCCTTCTCATAATGAATTAATGGTAATGTTTGTCTCAACACCTGAATGTGACCCATCATTCCCAAATCATATCCCTCAATTAGGTCCCTCGTACATTTGAGCTTCTTATAGGCTTCTATAAAACACTCGTGATACAACACATAGCTTTAGATGTGTTTCATTTGACTAACATGGACACCAATAGTATACTCAAAGCGACATTTCCTACTGCAATATGAACTTCCTCTTGCGTCAAATCCAAACAACACTAACTCACAGTGCCAACATCCCTCATGTTCTCCTCAGTGATGAGGTCCTTCTTAACTATCTCTAAAATTTTGGCCAAACTGAAAGAAATTCACATACGAATGGATGGTGAGTGTAATCCCATACTTAAACCATTTCATATTCATCAACTCATCACTAGTCAGTGTCATCACAAAATGATGAAGCCTGGTGAAATAAGATGAATACTCTAACACAGACATAACACCCTAATGTAAGAGCATAAACTCTCTAGTGCAGTCCACTCTAATAGTTTTCATAAAGAAGTAGTCATAGAAGGATATATGGAAGACCACATAGACCATAACATGAGGAATATCATCCTAAGAGATTATTTCCAAACAACATTTAGCAAATCCATGAAGTAAATAGGTTTTGATCTTGAATCTTGACTCTCGTGGTGTCTCCAAAAGCTTGAAGATCAATAACATGGCCTCCATCTAAGATTATATAGTCTGGGGACCACCATACCATGATAATGTGGGAGGTTTATACTATTAAAATTCTCATGTTAGCTCTACCATAGTATGGGTAGGTCATAGTGATCCTTGAATATCTTGCATGAAGTGTAGGAATCCCTCTCATAACTAATCATCATCTCCAATTAGAGGAATAATAGGAGGTGCCTCTAGTGGAACTTCAAGATGTATTACTGGTAGCTCAGGGGCCACCATCTCTGGTGTTTGATCACTTCTACCCTATAGGTGTACAAATTGAGGATATCAAGTCATCATAGCTCTAAAATTTCCAAACACATGATTCAAATTATTTTTAATAATAGGGATGATCAAAGAGAATAGGGAAGTATAGGTACAAGCCTTCCTATAAACGAGTCACACCACTCTTCCGACTCTGAAATCCTGATCTAGGTGATAAGAAAGGTCACTAAAGTCGCAAGATACACATACTAATACCCGAAACTAAGATCATTTCGATGATAAGGTCTCATATAACACCAATGGGGTCCCTATATTATTATGTGTAAATTACTAGGTATACAAGAAAACAGTGAGTAATTTTATATTGGAATTCCCATTTAAAATTAACCATGTCATATTAAATTTTAAATTTATTTATGTTCATTATAATTTTTATTAATATAAATATCATAGTCTAGTTATATGTGTCACCGTTTCTAGTTTATAAAGGCCCATACTCGTTATAAATTGTAATTGGTATGTCATGTAACTGCAACCCGACCTTCAAGTATGGTATCATAATGTTATAGGTCATGTAAAATGTTATGATCAAATAAATTACCATTCCCAATTTTACGAAATACATTCTTCATAAATTACAATTAGCATTCATGTAATAAAAATCATAAAACCTTTCATCCCATAGAATCAGTGGCATAGGGATCCAACATGGTATAATTGGTGAATTAAGATTCCATCATCAATATATATCGGAAAAATGTTTGGCTTAATACATACACTTTAATTAATATTATTATTTTATCCCTGAAATAAATGTTAGTAAAATCCAAAATATAATAATCAATTCACTCATAACAATCAAAGACAATACAGGAAATGCATGAAAAAATATATACTTATATGGGAAGCAAAAAATCATGAAATGTGAATCCTTAGTTGCCTAATATGATGCATGAGATGATATATCCATTCCATAAAAATCCAAGAAAAATTAAGCCCATAATAATAAAATACATAATCATAATGTTAAAATAAATTTGTGTCACCCAATGGTGAAATTAGTACAACAATATAAGGAACCAACCAGTATAGTAACATCCCTATGAAAGTAATTTGGGTTTTCTCCTCTATGTGGGTTAGTCACTCCATGAAATGGGATAATTAAAAAATTCCAAATTTTTCCCCTTTTCTAAAAACTAAATAGTGAGAAGGGTGGAAAAAACCTCTAATACCACTTTATAGCATCCCGACCAGGAATCCACCAAGGGACATCTTGAACCTAATGGCCACATGGCCTTATGTATTCCCCCCATTATCCCAAAGGATGTCTACTAATAGTGAGGGCCTAGGGTGTGTCTATGGGAAGACTATTTCCTCTAAATTATAAGGTATCATATTGGTATATAAAAATGACAAGTAGCAGAAATATTATTAAATAATTAGTGGTGGAATATTAAATCATCAAAGATAAATAAATATGTGGAAGAAAAATCAATATTAAATACAATTGATGATCATGTCATGATTCTATAGAAAAGGGAAGTACATGGGATATAGGGGTACATGCATATGAAACATTCCAAAAAAGAAAAAACACCAAAATGTGCCTCCACTAACATCACGAGCATAGTCTCTTTTCTATGCTCCCATACATCATCATAGCACTGAAAATAAAACATGGGAAGTTGGGCACTTATTTTTATTAGGTCTTGTAATTATAAAGTATTTTTGGTTGCCACGGGAGGCCTGCACAAGGTGCGAGATATACTCCATAGGACACCACCAATGGTGTTTAGATCTATCCAGTTAATGCATATAAAATGAGAATTGTATAGGTAAATCTAATGGTAAGGAAATAAATAAGTAAAATATATCACTTTGGGTTCTTCATGGGATACCGAACAGATACTACCTACTTCTTCTTAATCCAAATATCTCTTAACCAAGGTCAACCTATGAAGATATACTATACAAGTGAAAGTTCACATATATATACCATATGATTATAATGGAACGCATGTATGGAAAGTACAACTTGTACATCTAAGATCCTAGTGTAAGCATAGACAGAACCCAAGAATGTTCATTTTCTTGGCGAATGCATCCATAAATATATTAAAAATTAATACATAATTATTATTAAAGAGGCATCATATGTCCTTACAAGGAGATCCATAAAGAAGAATCCAAGTGTCTCTTCTAGATATATTTAAGTACCCAACACCATAAGAATACATCCAAGGTGATCTGTAAGTGGAACCTAAGTATCAATCTTGGTATAGTCAAAAGACATGACCCTCGAATCTGATACATTATATAACATATAGGGAACCATGTATCACTCATATAATGGTAAACCAACATTTCCCATCAATCCCATCCATTTTAATTAAGTAGGAAACTAGATATATCTCATGGGTAAAGTACAGATGGAATCCTCCTAATGAGCATGTCCATGGAATTCTATAAAAGAAACCAAGTATCGTTCCCTATGTATTGAGATTCATTGAAAATGTCTAATTATAGAGATTGATAATACCATCCATAGTGTCCTTAAGTTGGTACCTCATTATCTCCCTAAGATCATGGTAAGGGTATGGGTTTTCTAGCATGAAATTTATATCATTTTAGGAAATTCATAATAATAATCACAATTCTCTTTTTACACACCTCCATTGGTTCTTTAAAAAAAATCATGGAATGGTTTATTTGAACTTTAAGGAAGGCATGCCCGTCAGGTTTACTTGTGTCGGGATGGTCTCAATTTAGTGTTAAATAACAGTTTTATAAAAATATATTAATCATGGGTTATCATTTAATTTAATTAATAATATATTTGGTAGGAATTTCTAGAGAATTATGTTGCACTGAAAAATGACACATGATAAAATATAATGGAATATTTAGGGAAACCAACTATAGCACCTACATTAGTTTGGTTGATGACTCCTCATCTATTATTTTTCTCTTCATTGAGTTGAAATAAAAGAAATGCTCAAAATTTAAAAATGGAATGTAAATAGGGAATATTATCTCACACCAAAATTGTACAAAATATGTTGAGAGAAACTAAGAAAAGAAGGAATAAGATCTAAGATCATACTATGAGGAATCCAATAAGATGAACGGTGGTTTATTTTAATCATAGAAAAGAGAGTTTGTTTTAATTCTTACTTATGCATGAAAGAGATATTTCACATGGGTGATGGCTACTATCCAAGGAAGGATAAAGGAAAAGAAGAGGGTGGTTAAATAGAAAGGAGGAAAAAAACATTATTTCACCCTTTTTAGGTCACATAATTTGGCCACATGGTTGGTCAAACCGTAAACTAAACATCGGATAACCATTGTCCCAATACAACCCTCTCATGGCTAGGCACATGGTTTGAAAAACCATGTGCATCCCATGAAGAAATAATTTGTCACTTTCCAAAGAAAAAGTTACCTGACCATGCAGCATGGGTCACATACTGTGCATTGAAGCCCCTTGCATGGATGAGTCACACAATAAGCACTTACAGTGTGCTAACCATGTGTCTCAGTCTTCTTCTCCAAAATTTAGAGCTCTGGGCTCTGAATGAGACCTATACTATCCAAAATCACGCCATCCCCCCTTGAGAAAATTACTAACATAAAAAAGATGTTTTGAACAGTATATTAAGTGTCAATACATCATTGTAAATCTTGGAAATTACATTTCTTTAACCAAAAGTCTTTGATATTTTGATGAGGATATGATATGGGGTTCTATTTAATAATTTAGATGAGTGAACCACTTGTATATTTTTAAGGATTTTCAATAATTTCATCTCACTTTATTTGTAATAAGGAATTAAATGTTTAATTATATAACCATAGATTAGATACTTTTAAAATATGGTCATAAAATAGGAATTAAAAAAGTTTTTTCTCATTTTAACCCTTTTCATTTTATTTAAACCCTCGGTAAACTTATTTTAACATTAATCACTATAATTAATTTTTATTGTTTTTACTATTAATTATGAAAAAATATTAACTTTTCCATATTATATAATATTAATAGTATTGATTAAAAATATTGAATCTATTTTATAGAAATTTAATTTAGATAATTGGAAGAGATTAATTTAATATTTATCCTGAGGACACAATGAAAACTAGTTTTCCAAAGAAAATTCTTTCATAAGTATAAAAAAAATTGTATAAAAAACCCACATTAAATTTATTACAATGATATAAATTGGATTAATAATTATATAATAGAACTATTATTTATTTCAAACTCATATTAGGGGAAAATAAAACATCTCTTTTCTTTTAAATGAAATAATAATTTTTAAAAAAATTTGTTTTTTTCATTATTCATTGAAAAATTAATATTTTTAAAAAATTATCAAAAAAATAAATCCAAAATAATTTTTAGAAGTTGTCTTATACTATCATGCACATTTTTTTCAAATAATTTTTCTAAAATTGGAAAAAATAATTTTAAAATATATGTGCAATGTGCAAAGAAACCACTTTTTAGAAAATACATTTTCTAGGAATGAAACTGGAATTATTCATATACCATGTCTAGAAAATATATTAGATGAATTATGAAAAATTTTATTTAATATAAAATATAGATATTTTTTAAAATCATTCACCAATAGTGATTAATTTAATTAAATATGAAAAAAACACATTTCACGCATAAAAAATATTTTTCCTGAAAACATTTCATTTATTTTCAATTGATCTTTATATTTATTTGCTATCAATTGATAACCAATAAATTTATTTAAGATTAGTAAACTATATACTTTTCATAATTTCGTTAGTCTTATTCAAACCCACCAATTTAATTTCTAGGTTATAACAGTTATATTTAAATAATATATTTTTTGGGTAGCTCAAGCTTGGTGTTGCGTGTTATATACGGTATCAAAAAAAATATTATTATTTTTAAAATCTCATCTGGTTACATTGATGATACTGAAGACCCTAAAATTTTCTTTAATTATAAATACCATGGTTATGTTAATGACACTAATGACCCTTACATCATCAATGACTATGACTTTCACAATAACCTCAATCACTTAGATAATGTTGATGACACCAATGAATGTGATGACCCTAGTATTCAAATAAAACTGATGAGCCACATTACATCAATAACATCAATAATTTCTATGTCCTATATTCTATAGATGACCTCTAAGACATTTATGACTCCAAATTCCTATTTATATTTATGAGATGAATGATACTTGTAGCCCTAGAGATCCAAACACTACCATAGACTCTAAAGATGATGATGAATCCAAAATCCCTGATGACATTGATGGCTTTGATGACCCCAATGA
This sequence comes from Viscum album, assembly GCA_963277665.1. NCBI lineage: Eukaryota > Viridiplantae > Streptophyta > Magnoliopsida > Santalales > Viscaceae > Viscum > Viscum album. The sequence goes on from OY728142.1 coordinate 405,915,867, forward strand.
CACCCTCAATGATGGCCATGAGGCCCTATGAATCCCCCAACACCATTTTTTGCCTTTATAATTTCAATAATTGTGATAAATCCAATGACACAAATGACCCAACATAACGGTGATAGTGGAAATGGGATGAAAAATCCAATTTTGGGGAGCATCTTATGAATCACGTGAAATAAAACTCTTATGATGAAATGATTATGTTGAAAACCCTAAAACAATTATTGACCCCTATGATATAAATGGTGTTGATTACCCAATTACTCTTATGAGTAGGATGACCCTGAAAAAATTAAAACAATTGACAACCCCAAAAACCCAAATGACTGTGACAACAGTGAAAATGATTATAATATCAGAGATTCTAATAAACCAATGAACTTAATGACCCTAATGATATTTATTATGTCGAAAGCATCAATGACACATAGGATATCAATTAATTGATGATATAGATGACACAAACAATATTAATTATATTTAAAAACCCAATGACACTGATTATTCCAACCATTTCCATAGATATTATGATAGTATAATACAAATGATGTTGACTACACTAATATGAATTACAGTACGATGACCCCAAAAACCCTGACACCCTAAAGACTCGTCAATGTAGAAGAAACAAATGACCATGAAGATGTAAAACCCCTTAATTTCACGAACAAATTAAACCCTAATGTTGTTGTTGTTAGTTTTTACATGGATAACCTTAATAATACTATGGACGCTGATGAGGTTGATGACACTTAAAAGACCAACTCCTAGATGATGACTATATCATTTATAATTTCATCAATCCTAATGATCATGATAACCTTGATGATGTTTATTACACTATAAACCACTAGGGAATCGATTAAATTCACACCAATAAAGACATCAATGACATTGATACCCCAATGACACTAATAATATCGATGAAATTGTTAGATTTTGTGTCCAAGGACCAACTATTTGAACTTTCATTACATGTACATTCGATGTATTGGATATTAATTAAACACCATATTGAATTTTTTTCATTATTATATAAGGATTTAATGTAATAATTTCCTATAGTATTTTCCATATTGATAAGGCCATAGTAGTTCCCCGCTATGATGAGAACCATGAAGTTCTATGATAATAGTCTTAATATTATTTTTTGGTCAGATAACAATCTATGATGGGACATAAATTATTTATATCCCCATTTGTGAGTACTCATAATAGTATTATTATTCCTCATATAAAATCAATACATGGTAATCTCCAAGATAAGAGATTATGGTAATATACCAGCCAGTTGGAATTATGCATGTTTTACTATCATCAGGTAATCTAATCTTCGAGAATGTGTGGTGGACCTTATATTTTAATTTTATCATTAATGAACTTAATGACTTGAACACATAGATTTGATGATTAATATCATGAAGAAATATGTTTTTGGTGAGGTAGGGTGTATTGGGTGTGTCATAATTGAAACATTGTAAATGGGAAAGTCAAGGAAGGATGTATCTCTTCCATATTTATGGAAGTTGATACCTATTCCCATTGATTGGAAAGAATATTCTCCCTTGACTCCATGGTTATGGTGTAACTATTTGTTTATTACAAAGATTCAATGAAAGTAATAGCAATCATATTGGTTGGTGAAATAGATCTGCAATGTGCTTGATGAGATATTGTGACAAAGGGATTATATTATATAGTGATCATTTTTATATGGTATTCATCATTGGGACATTAAGTTCTTTCTCTTGTGTTCCTTAACTTGTTACAAGATAATAATCATGTACATTAGAAAAAAATTCCTAATTAAACCATGAAATAATTCTAGAGAGTCACACAATAGGTGTATCCATTGATGTTGACTAAAATCTATTTGAATTTAAAAAATGGACTAAATATTATGTTATGACCCGCCTTCACCAAGATGAGAAAAGAGACAGCAGATTGCCAGACTCATCCTTCATCATGTTGAAGGAGAGATAATGACCCCCGAGACCCGCCATCAATAGGTCCCGGAGTGGTGACTAGCACCAAGGGTATAAAATCACACACAAGATGAAAGGCATTACCCTTTTTCTTTAATAGGATCGGGAGATAAGATAGTAAATCCCAATAACACCAAAACTGGGGGTAAAAGTAAGGCCAAAGAAAAACCATTCCCATATGCATGTTACAAAAGTAAATACCACAAGTGAAAGGAGACTACAAATGTAAAGTACCAAAGAAAGGAAAAACAACAACTGGAATTATCCCACCGTCTATGATAGTACGACCCCGCATGATCCTTGAAGTCCTCCTGGAAACCCGAAAGTAGTTTTATATATGTAGGGTAAGAATACAAGTATACTCAGTAAAGAAAAACTAAAGACTCTCGTGCGCAAGTGGGGAGGCATTCTAATTCCCTATGAGAAAGGAGATAACTAAGAAACCTAGCATGGAAAACTATCCACCCAACCCTCACCAAGGCACACTCCTCAAATAACGCAAGTCAAGTAATGTATAGTAATAACACATCAATATTTGGGTACCCCCCGCCACTTTCCCACTGGTTATTAAAGACATCATACGCATCGAAACTCCCCTCCATTCTCACTGCAGTCCCACTACCACACCCTGTCTGCACACACCTGGGCCACAACCACTCATCCCTCCCACAACCACCTGGGCCACAACAACCACACATAACCATGCCCGCAAACACCTGGGCCAGAACAACTACTACCATGCCTGCAGACACCTGGGCCTCATCCTGAAGACCCTTGGGAAACAACATTCCCACACACACCTGGGCAAACCACCGCAACTACCCATCCCAAAGAATCTTGGGCTATAATGGACCTCAGGCCGTCACAGCCTGCCCAAAGAGTCTTGTTCTATTCGAGAAAGGGAGCAGAGAATGAGCTAATAACTAGCCACTCATAGGAGTGTTGGGAAAAAATCCCTCCCCCATGAAATGGGGGTGTTTGGCACTAAGTGCTCAACTTGGGTGGGGCATGAATAAGAAACATAAGAACTACATTTATATGTATAGGTAACAAGTACTCATCCCAACCTAGTGTTTCCAAAGCCAACCTAAGCACAAACACCCTCGTTAATATTCATTCATAAAAAACATCGAACCCATGACCATGTCACCACTCATCCCAGAAAACAATTCCACATTGAGCCCATTTTTGTTTTCATGTTCAAGTGATCCCATTTAAGTAAATTCTGCACTATCGGGAAACTAACAGGCATAACCACAAACCAGAGAAACAGAAACACCCAAACAAAAATTTAATCATTCACACCCAGTTCTCTTCTAAAGTCACAATAACAAAGGGATATATGAGATCCCTAAAAGCACTGGAACCAAACCAAGCCTTGATATACAACCCCACATAGCTTCAGATTCACAACCAACAACCATACCACAATAGATAATCCCATAAGCGTCAAACGGAACTGCACACCTACTACCCAAACAGAGTAGGGAAACATCCAGGTTCAAGCACACCATTCATTAGGTTCTTCTTTCTATTGGTTAACTGGGGTGACCACACAAGGATTGATGTTCACTGGGTATCTATTTAACCAGCCAGGTTTACGTGATTAACCAATTTCTATGTTACAGTTATTTTATCATCACAGAAGACAAGGGTTCATTAGTGCACAAGAAAAGACCACCAATGGCCATGATTTTCAGTGAGCATAAGCCCATTCAGTTCTCAACATATATCAATTATAAAAGAGTACATCAAAATTGTCACACACACCCCATAATTCTTTAAAATTCTATTCATTATCATTTTTAAGGTTTGATTTCATCCATTCCCACAGAAATAGTTGCATACCCACCCCGTATGATACACAGTAATGAGAGACAAAGGAAAATCCCTAACTGGTTGATCAAGGATCGAAGTTCTTCTTCACATTCCAAGAATTGGGGATGTGTGACTTGTAGGGAAGGAACGTTGGGGACTCCAAGGGTGATAAGAAAGGATCCGGAACAGGTGCACCACTTTCCTCGGGAAGGGGGACTCCAAATGCACCAAGAAAAAAAGGAGACTAGCCAAGAGGAGGAAGAATCTAGAATTCGCGTGTGATATAAAGATGAGATCTTGTTGTTATGGGATATGGAAATTTGAATGGCCTTAAAAGGCGGATCGTGTTTCCCCACGCGGTTGGGCAGTTACGCACGATGGAATTAATTTTCATTTAATAGTTCTCCTTGTAGGGGTGATCATAATGGTTATACGTTAAACAGTTTTCTTTAATCATAAGGAAATGTGTAACAGGGGATGATCAGGAAGGTATGGGGAAGGGCGTGACACCAAGGAAAAACCACATCTTTTGGTAATTTTAGGGTCGCCCAGCTCTAGGGGATTTTGCATATTATTTATGGACTTTAAATGGATTTGAAAGGGGTATTATATCATTTTCATGTCAAAAGATACGTTTCAGGAGCAGAAAAGTCAGAAGTTGGAAAATGAATGAAGACCCTGGGTGAGGACACGGTGCCACCGTCACGGTGTCACCCTTACAGTGCCACCGTCATGGTGTCACCCTCATGGTGCCACCTTCATGGTGCCACCGTCACAGTGTCACCATGATCAGTGCTGCACTGACTAGTGTGCGACCATCACGGTTACACCATGACCGGTGACACCGTGACCGGTGTGCGACCGTCACGGTGCCGCCGTTTCGGTGGAGCCGTGTTTTGGAAAAGTAATGGACCAGGTTGGTCTGGGCCATTACATATAATTCTCAGGACAAAGGAATAATTTTATTCATGTTTTATTGATTGTATAAATTAAATAAATACTCATTCGTTAGATTTTAAATAAAATCTATTTATTTATTTATTTTATTGAATTTTTAACAAATATTTATTTACTAATTTTTAATGAAATATTTATTTTAGATAATAAAATATTTTATAAGGGTATTTATTAAATCTTTGAGGAGTTCGAATGGACCGTGTCTGAGTCTGGTGAAAATTATTAGTTAACAACTCAATTAAACAATACTTTTTACTTCAAAAGTTGGTGCATACCAAAAAATAATTGTCCGATTATTTCATTATGTGGCTTGGGGTTTATTAAATTTTATTATATTATTTCATGAATTTCATGCATTAAATAATTATTTTAACCTAAACCCTAGTCACATAAATATATGGTTATGTCTATTGTGATGAGTATCGATCGATGCAATCAAAATTGAGAACTATTGTTCCCAATGTATTATATCTCAACTCCTCCATATCTCTCCCTCTAAAGAATGTGAAATGTAGGAGATAATTATTCAATGTAGAAGAACGATAAATCAAGAATGAAAAATGAAAGACATTTGATTCACCATGATTGAACCTGGAGATCGATCGACATTTCTTAGAGATCATATCAGCACATGTGAATCAACACTAGATTGATTCTATTCTTGGATCCTCACAACATAATTAAGTCAATATTAAAGGGTTTTTTTAATATGATCAAAATTCATCAATAAAGAAATATCATAAGGCAAGGTATTCATTACATCAAATATCAAATAAAAAAATTCTAAATTTTACATTCAAGATTCTTTTTGATGATTTCAGGTAATGATAATTAAAAGTAATTTTAATATATCACCCACCAAAAAATTATTTCTCTATAAACAAACCAAAAAGTGGTATTAGAGTGGCCACATTTAAATTTATAATTATTTTTTTTATAGATATATGATAAATTATTGTTATATTTTTATTTCATGTTATTCTTTTATTAATTCGATTTCAATTAACATTCTTCGAAATAATAATTGTTATTTGTTCTATGTTTCATTTTCATAAAGGTCAAAGAACGTATAAAAAAGGATATAGTTTCCATCGACAAACAGAAATTTTTTAGCATATAAGTTAGGGTTAAATTGTATGTACCCAGATATATACATATTCTACCCTAGTGCACTACATATGTATGTGCTCAGGGATACACAGTGTTCCACATAGTAATTATGCATGTTGTATACCATTCATTTACTGGCCAACCTGTATCACATTTGTTAGATTATATGGAATGTATCGGTGTACACATTGTGTAGTCTACATGGGTTAGAAACATAAATCACACAATCTGTTTGGTCATTATACAAACGAAAACAACATGATATGGAAAAACATGAAGCATTTATGATATATAATGAATTTATGTGGAGTACAAATCATGTAGTACATCAATTACAACATCTAAACCACATAACGAAGACCTTTTCATGTATCTCAAACACATATGAAACTGAATAGGTACATGCAGCTGACCTAGGCGTGTACCCTAAATATATTAAAACCAAGATATATTGTGTGTTGGTGGTATGTATATTCCATGTAGTCTCCCATTAACGGAAAGAATTAATAACTACCTTTAATTGAAAATTTCCTAATTAAAACCTTATATTATTAATTGGAACACCAATTAATGTTTGATATTTTGATAATTCATTTAATCATGAAATTGTCAATTTAAGTTAATTGGGACACCAATTCATGTTTGATAATTTAATAATTTTTTTAAGGAATATGAAATTCTCAATTAATATATGGTAATTAATATGAAATTATTGGCCCTTCCATTTATTCTTCATGAATTCCATAAGTTATGGGTATCTTTACATAAGTTCATATGATCATTAAGATGAATGGAAATTGATTAATTAATTTATTAATGTAAGCATGTTCATCTTAAAAATAACGAATGAATAAAGAATTGAATTCTTGAAAATTAATTTTTCATATTCGTTTCATGTATGATTGCTCATGATCTTGACCAATACCTATGTATGTTTTGGATTTTATTAATTTAATTTATTTCATGGGTTTGAATTTTTTTTTATTTAATTAAATATGATGTCTTATGTGTCATCTCTCCCTCTATTATAATATAGGATCTTCATGTCCATGGGTATTTTTATATTCCCTTATTAACCAATACATTTATTTCTGTGACGTACAAGTGAGTCATAAATTTATGGAATGATTGTAGTATCCTAAGAATAATGGATGCAATTCATAATGGAACCATTATAATTCTAACTCAGGTGATACACCGGTGAACATTTGGAATGTTTTAACTCATGAAAGACATGTAATATGAGTTATTTCCCCTATGTCAATGGTTTATTTAACATCCTATCATTAAATCAACCATTAGAAAAATCTAATGAATGGTTCATTCAACTAATTATTTATTTATGTCTATGAAATTATTTATTTTATGGATTCAAGGTTATGATCACATCAATTAAGGAATTCCTATGAAAATATAGAAGATAAATAAATGAATTATCTATCATGTTTAATTAATTACGAAACATCAATATAATATAAAAAATACATGTTATTTATAAAACAAGATTAAAATTTATACATAAATTATTAAAATAAATTAATTAAATACTAATTTATACATGGACTTCTATTACATAATTTGAAATGAAATCTTTGAAAATAAGTGTTTTACCAACTCTTGTTGGTAAACTTACATTTAATGTGGAGTTCTTATAATGGTTATGGGATTTCGTTACCATAATACATCAAAATAAGTAGGACTCATTTGAATTGATCTAACTAGGATACAAGTGTTGAGGAAATAAAATTCAGGATTTTAAGATAGGATATTCCACTAAGTGGATCATGGAGATGAATGCCCGTAGATGGAAAAGACATTATAACCTAAATACCTTCAAGTATCTTCAATAAATAGTCTTTAGGGTTAAGAGAAATGGAATATGGAACCCTGACACACGAATTTCATGGAAACTATACATTCCAAGCTCAATAGTTAGGGATATTCAGACTTGATAAAATAGTGAGATCTTTAATAAAAATTATTAAAATCAAACTATTTCATTATTTCTCACATAACTTATAATAAAAAAGCACTAACAATATTCTCTTTTAACTATAGAATAAAATTAAAATATTTTCTTCCACATTATCCCTATGATCAATGTTATAGAAAGACAACTTCATCACTAGTAGTAACATCCATGATTGGTTTATACCAATTTAGGTTGTTCTAACCATGAATAGAAATTTTAAGACCTTCAATCCCCATTTCAAAGTCCACATACTAAATATGCAAGTGATGATGAGTATATATTCTATGAATAACATTTATGTGACATGGTCTTCATTAAATTTTTGAGGCTTTTATCTATATCTAGTGAACTCATGAATTCTAATGAAAACATTGATGTATATGGCATGCTTGAGCCCCTCTGTGGTCTTTACTAGGAGAGTGCTAGGCAGGGAATGTTTGAGATATCTAGGGATTTATTTTAGAGAAATTTTGAAAAGGGTGTCATAGCTGGGCCTCACGTAGTTATGATAATTGGCTACATTGAGTTCCTAGAGGTTAAAAGGATTAAACTCTTTGAATAACTAGACACCAGTCTAATTCTACCATGAGTCCCTTAGAGGTTCTCCATCATTATTGTAAATATTTATATGAAAAACAGTGAAAGGTATCTTCTAGCTCTTCTTACTCTCCTTCAATAAGTATATAAGGATATGAAGTGTGAATATCCTTCTATCCATATGGTGTAATAATAAAAAGGTAATGTGAAGGGAATTAAGGCCAAAACATCTTCACGGCCTTCCAAGTAAAATAAGATCTAGGGGAAATTATGTGAACATGATTTTTCCTATTTCATATATGGAATGAAGGGCCACTGGAAGAAAAAATAAATCCATTCATAGAATGAAGGGGATGATTAAGGGGCATTTATTATCGAGTGAAATTTATCTTTTACGATAAATTAGGTAATAAATATAGCTTTTGGTGATCATATATGGATTCAAATATAACAACCAAGTATATTCAGAAATATGGACCAAGGAAAGGCTTATCTATGAGAATCCAACATAGCTAAAATTATTTTTAAATATATCACTAATCACATTTCCAATTGGGATGATCTTAGTTTTAAATGGTTTTTATTATGTTCCTTTAGTTACCAAAAACATTATATTAGTATCCCGACAAGATACAATTTGTTTTGTTTGCAAATTTGGAAATGAATATTTACTCTTTTCAAAAGATAGATTTTTTTTATTGTAAGGAATAATTAAATAATGGTCCTTTCTAGTGGAATACACAGAAAAAGTAATTGACATTGATAATAAACTGAACCCCACTTGAATCATACAACACCCAACTTTAGAATCATGCTATAACAAAATTGACTAATAGTGGAAATTATTTTTTGATTTTGTAAATGTTTAAACTATTCCCTATAGTTCTATGATGGTTTCCAAAAAACTACCGATAAATTTTTCATTAGAATCCAACTAATGTTGGTTTCATACATTTACTATTATTTTTTGGGAACCTTTGTAGAACATTTATTTGGAAATAGTTTTTTTGTTTCAATGGTGGTTTCCCCTCCAAAAAATATTGAAGAAATATCAGCGATTTAAACCACCATTATCCACTCTCCATTTTTGTGAGTGAAAACCATTGATAAAACCAACTAATCGTTGATAAAAAATTTATAAATTATATATAACTGGTTTAAATCACCACTAGATAATAATTTCTCAAATATATCAGCAATTTAAACCACTGCTATATATATCCTTAAAAAAATGCAATGGTAGAATCTATAGCCCCAGAATAGCCAAAAAAAATAGATATGTCAATATTAAAAAAATATTTAGAAAATTAATAATAACATAATCATTGTAGTAATAATTTGAAATAATTATTTATTCATCTTGAAAACAAATATTTCTATCCCATGTGAATAAATAAATCATTCCATTGAATATATTAACTAAAAAACACATGTTTATCCACCAAGGTGTGGATTTGACACATTATAAAATTACACTATAAATTAATTTAAATGTGGATATCCATGTATATAAAAAATTAAACAAATTTTTATCTTTAAAAAAAATTAAAAATTCAATTTTCAAAAAAAAATTAAAATATAAACCAATCCATAAAAAGAAAAATGTAAATAAAAATAATAATAACAACATGTAAATAAATCATAATAGGAAGTAAAAACAAAAAAAATTAGTTCCACATAGCTAATATGAGTACAAGGTGATACAAAATCTTTTCAGAATGGTAATACAAAAGATAATATCATAAAAAATTTTTAGGAATCATTAGAAACTCATGAAAAAATTATTTAAAAAAAACACTTACCACAATAAACTATAAACCACTCATCTTCGATGGTGGAAGAACAACATCTCATGGGAATAACCACTATAAGACTTATTCAACCAATTCCAAAAAATAAGATCCTCTCATACCCTAAATTTAACCGTCACTACTCTTAGGGTTTATAGGGGAATAGAAAATCAAGAGGAAGGGGAAGGAGGAATGATATATAATAGGAAATAAGCATCTTACCTTTCAAATATAATATAGATCTAATAATAAATGGATTTAGAAGCTTAGAGGAAGAATGAATAATATATATTGATCTCTCCAATGTATTGATTAAGGGGTAGTTTGTGAGTGTTAATCCAAATGAGATAAAAATTGGAATGTGTGTATAAGAAAATGCACAGTATGAAATTTTGTGAAAATCCCATGGTTTTTCAATATAGTATAACAAACTGTTCACATACTATATAGCCTTTAGAGAAATCAAGCTTTACCCCTCAAACATTTTACTCACATTATTCTTGAAACCATGTGAAAACCACATGAACCCAGCGGGAGAACACCCCAGGTCTTAGAATAACCCACACAGTTTAGCCTAAAAATATAGTTTTCCACACAATTATCAATAACCCATACACTAAAAAATTGAACAAAAAACATGATGTGTGTGTATTTTTACGTGGTTACTACTAGAAATATCAAGGTCATACACTAACCTTGGGTATAGGGAAATCCCATATGTAATATTCATTTAAATTTTTACCCAAGCATAAGTTTTTATACACAGCTACACATATCCATATAAAAATATTATTTTAGGAAATGTCCTCTGAAAAATCGGAGTTAAATTCTAAAACTCATAAAAATTTAAACTACATGTAATTATATCATTTTTAATATAATAGTGGCATGGGGTGTCATGATTCATCATATATATAATATTAAATGAAAATAAATCATAATGTAAACTTATGAATAAATCATAGAAATAAACTAAGCATATATATTTTCATGCAGTGTAAAGGACATACATATATCCCTAAAAGAAAACACTACATGGTTTTTAAATCACTATATGAGTGTAATATAATCATAATTATAGTTATACATCACCTATAAATCCGAAGTGAACACAAATCACGACCTGGTGATCTTTTATCAACACCCTCTCGATCTCCATCTTTACTCCATAATACCATCACCTGCATGACAATTTTATTGAAAATTAAATATAGTTTTATATTTATATTTAAAAATTAAACCTATTATTGTTTTTTACTAAATGATTTTGAAGTGGTGTGATTTACCTTATCACAACCATCCATTGATTAAATATCACTTAGGATAGATCCATTTGTCTTCTGATATAATTCAATCAACACTTTCTATCGAGCAACGATATTTTCATCTTGTATCTTTATATGTTCCCCCTATTCCTGATTTTTTATTTTTAATACAGAAAACTCCCTCAAAGAATATCAAGGTAGAGAGTAACTAAAATTATGGGTAGATACTATTGAAATCTTGGGTACCCTTCTGAATACCTCTGATGGTAATTGTCCCGAACCCATATGAATAACATGACCAGGATTCTATTTTCTAAGGACATGACAAACAGGATCATCCTAGAAGACCATGAAGCACTATACGGGATTGGAATCCAATAGTTCTATTATATATTTATATATATATATATATATATATCAAATTTCAGCTATATTTGAATGAATAACTATTAACATAGTAAAAACTAACAATAATTTATTAAAATATAAAAAAAACTCATACCCAAACTTTTTTAGTGGGCTCATTTATATAACCCCCATAATATTTTTTATAATCATCCAACCAAAGTTCTGTTAGGGAGGGTTGGTTCCCTAAATTTTTGATTCCATTAAACAATTATAAGTCAATAATTTAATATATAAAATAGAAAAATTTTTCTTATAATTATTTAAACTATTTAAAATATTAAAAAAGTCGAATTTTTCTAGAAAAACTCTTTGACCTATATGTGGGGGGATGGTTTTTTTAGCTTGAATTGATGCATTTTTCTTTAAAAACCTTAAATAAATAACATATAATTTAATTGTAATGTATGAAATTTCATTTCCTTATCATATGAATGTATATATGTAAAATGAGATTAATATAATAATATATTTTTCAATACCAAATACTTCTCATGATGATGACTATAAAAAAACCTTTGATTTCTCTTCAGTTATCCCTTTGGGAACCATAACATACATCTTCTGAGTGGTCAATGAAGCATCTTCTAATTCATTCAATAATTTCTATTTACAATCCTTCCATTTCTACCCCAAATTATGTATTGTTCAATTTTATATGATAATATATATAGTAGTAAAGTGGAATAACATCTATAAAAAGAGTTTCATTTTTAAAATATTAGAATTTAATAATATAATGACATTAAATTACACCATTATGTTTTAAAATTACCTTTATCTAGGTATTAATGACTTCATTATTCCAATATTAATGTACAAGCCTCCAATTGACTTATGTAATGGGAAGGGTAACTGGCTTTGCCACTGACTGTTCTATAATATGGCCAAATAATCCTATGGTATAATTTGTGGGGACCACATAATAGTAAAATGTGACAACTACCTTCATTTGGTTCATATTATAGATATATGAACTATTTAAATTTCTCTATGTAGTAACATTGTTTGCATATTTTATGAAAAAATGGCTACTAGTACAAAAAAGGTCCATAACTTTATTGACATTAAAAATTATACCTATAACTGTCACCCTCTAATATCATAATGAAGAAACATGATTGAATTCATGTTCCCTTAATATTGATCATATTATATAGGGACGAACTATCTTAGATGTTGATGGGACGAAGAAGGATGGTGTTCCAGATACTGATTGAATTGAGGGTGTAAGAGATATTGATGGGGGGAAGATGGATGGTGTCCCAGAGCAATGATATGTTTCATTGATTTTCCATGCTCACTATGAAAAGTGAAGATCATATTTTCACAATATTTTTCACAATATGCATAACATCAAGATGATTCTATAATAAATTAAATTCTCAATATAGATGTTTGAAGAATTTACATTTTTTCTTCCATTGATATGTTCCAATTTCACTTGAAGGTTCACTTTGAACTTGTTTTCACATATCATTCAAATGATACACCTTCCCAAAAAAAATTCAACATTTCCATGATTTTACAATATTTCAAAAAATGTCAATAACATTGAAGGTGTTATGAAATTAATAGAACCATTTAATTTTTACTTGTTCAATTTAAATCTATGAAATTTATTGAGAAATCATTGATGACACAAGAACAACCACATTTTACTATAAGGTAGTCATTCGGGATCAAAATCAAAGTTACAAACAGGACAAGGGAAACCTATATAAGTGTTCCAACCAAATAAGTTACAAAGTCCTGGGAAGTCAGTAATGGTCCACTTTAGAGTAGTGTTCATTTTAAAAATGGTTCTTGAAGATTCATTATAAGTTTCAACAATGTTGCATCATAAGTCTATAATTATTCAATTAGAGGTTGTATATATACATCAATATCATTTTTGGAATTTTGTTTCAAGTAATAATCATCGAAATGTTAATGTACATTTGTTTCATGGACATCCATGAAAGTAGATTGTAAGAGATCAAAACAATTTTCCAAATTCTATAACTAGTTCTCAAAGTCCCAAATGTGTTGAATCTATCAGTATCCAATCCCAATCCTAGATTCCTATGATTAGATGAGAAGTCCATATATAATGAGTCAAATGTCTCCCAAAATTTTGAATCTCATGGATGTCTCATTAAACAGTTCTAGTTATTATCTATAGAATTCCACTTCATGTTCTCAGTAGTTTTTAGTGACAGAATAATCATTGTAATCAATGATTTAAAGTAATGCAACATAAAATCATTGTAGGTGTATTATTTTTCTTTTTATTCATATTTAAATGTTTATTAAGACTTCAAACATTACCAATTAACTTTCATATTGAAGAAGAGTTTTTATAAAAATTCATTCTTCTTTAATCCTCTCCCCAATAAATCTTATGACCATTACGACAATAATGTATTTTTGTATAATTTAGACTATGCTTGTTAACAAATTTTTTCATATCATAAAAAGACTTAGGGATCATAGCTTTGGGAAATGGATCATGAAACATTTTGAGTATAATGAAAATTACCTTATTTCTAATTACACATTGGAATTTTATAAGATAAAACTTCATTAGAAAATAATGTTTTTAATATTTAAAACATACACCATACAACTCTTCATTCCCATCATCAAGTAAATCATGAAACGCATCTGTCTTCTTAGTGAAGTTCCCTCTTACATTAGTCTCCAAAAAATCAAGAGGGGGATCCAATGATATGTTTCAATATTGATCTAGTTTCCTATAGTCCCAAAAACTTCACACTTTTTTGTTACTATTTGAGGAGCCCTGAAATGGTTATTCTAATATGTTCTGATGTTGATGTTGTTCTCTTGTAATACTGAGAGAACCATTTATAAGGTTTTATATTTAATTTCCCATTATCAATGAATTTGGTAGCTCATCCTATTTATTGACATCAATTATCTAATTTTCTATAATTCTTTATTATACATTCCATTTATCACCACAAGTCATTATATTTTTTTCTCTTTTAGCATACATTTAATTTTATTGATATCTTGCAATGCACGCAACATTTAGTTTAAAAACACTATTTATTCATGTTTTTCATAGTCAATTAAATTATAAAACTATAATATAATTTATATATTGAAGGTTATGTTATATATCTAATAATGTTTTTTACATTTATCCAAAATATTGGATAAGAATAAGATATTAGCAAACTTAATATTTCATTGAAAACCCTATAATTTTTTAAATTAGTTTTACTACCTTTTAAAGGATCATATATTTTAAAAATGATTTCTTATATATTTGTAAATATAATATGACAGAATAAATTTAATTTATAAAATAGAATCATCACAAAAAATTTAGGGTAAATTTTAGTTATTTTTCTGAGTCGATTCATTTTTTTATGAATAGTGAAAATACTGAATTTTAATTAAATTTTTTTTATATTTTATTCATATGGATAAATTATTTTTTAATTTTTTCAGAGACACACTAGATCAATTATACGTAAATTAATATAATTTATGTCATTTGATGAAATTTCAAATTGGAATTTTATATGAAAACATTTCAATATTTTGAACATTTTTACTTCAAAAAGCCACTTTTCCATCCTGATTGCGGGATTAATTTTAAATTAATTTCTTCCAATTTTATTATTGGAATTTATAAGAATTGATTTCTTATTTGGAATAGTAAGAATTTATAATATCTAATAAGGTAAACTTAGTTTTGACAAAAAAATATTATTGAATGTGATTAATATTTATTACATGGATTCATATAAAAATAACCTTAACAAAGCATTAAACCAAAATTATAAAGTCCAAAATAAAATGTAAACTTGAAAAAAGGATATTTTATGGAAAATTATTTTCCATATCCTCCCTTGGATAAGATTTTGAATATTATTGGATACACATTACATGGAAAAAACGTGGGTGTAACTCCCAATTCAAAAATTTACAAGAATGCCACTACTCCTCCACTATAAAAGGCACTCACCCCTCTTAATAATTCATACATATCATGAAATTTGTATCAACCTAAACCATCCTAAATAATCTCCTAAACTCACTCCCCTCATCCCAGAGGTGTCACATTGGGACTAAATACATCCAAATAATACTTTTTGTATAAACCAAAATGAGTTACCAAAAATGTGGTAACACTATTCAATGATCATCTTTTGTTTCATCTAATTATCAACCAATTTAAATAATTTTATATCATGATAATATAATAAAAATATTATCATATATATAAATATATATTTTTATGATAATATTTTGACCAATATTTTCACAAACATCCATCAAATGGGACATGCAATAATTGTTCGTGTGTACGAAAAACTACCTACTTGCAAACCAGTGTCATTTGTTCTTCCATTTACCACATTTAAATGTTATAATAATGATAGATTTATAGTTCATATAAAATATATTTAAAATATTTATGATAAATTTTTGATTCTATAATTTTTATATAATAGATAACATTATTCATTTCATTTTTTGGGAATACGATAATGTTGTTTGTGAACGTGGGGACTATCTCATCCTCAAAGTGATGTTATTAATTCATGTTATTAATGGAGTGTATTAATGATAATTTTAATAAAACTGTGTGATATATAAAAAATAATTATAATACTATAATTATAATATACCTATATATATATATCATTTATGTTTCATTATTTTTAATACGACAATGAAATGTAAGTAGCATTCATGTGTACGTATGGCATAATGTCTCCATGAACAATGAATTTAATTTCCTATAGAAAAATTTCGTGGATTATTATTAAAAAGTTTTACTAAATATATATGAAATTTTAATTATGTTTTACATTCTTAAGATGATAAAATCATGATCTAATTAATAGTAACAATAATTATCATGTAAAAACATACTCGAAAAATAAGACAATTAACACCTGGAATGATAAAAATGATCGACAATTATTAATGAATTTACTCTAATATGATATAAAATGACAATATATGATATCATGGATTTTAATATGGTTATATTTCAAGTTAATGAAATTCTTAAAACCATTATACAATAGTTTAATGAGCATTCAACCAAATGTAAGATGAAGGTAAGCAAGTTTCATTTCAATTTTTACATTTGTGATATAAATGTCATATTCACCCCTTAATTATTTTTTGTGATGTATATACCAACCCATTTTCATTTTATATCATTATTCAATCATAATTAGTGGTATTTTATGTTTATCTTTGAATTATCTCCTTCAAGGGGTTTGACATGAAAATTTTCAAGTGTTAAAACTTTTCATTGAAATATTAATTTATTTTGTGATTTTTAACATTATCTTGTAACAATCAATTCCTTATGATTTTATTTTTGTACATTAAATTTATCTTAAATATACATATTCTCATGAACTTTTCATTATTATTGGATAAAATTTATACCATTTTTACTTATGATGTTCACATTGAAAATTATTCGAATAATTGTGGATATATTGATAAATCTGTATCCTTTACTCTATAATGATATTTTATAAGGAAAATTTGTTTTGAATTAAATTTATTATTAGATATATAATTAACTATTTGTATTGATATGACACAGGTTGGGGACCATTTAATATAAGCCCCTTGATGCATCAATTGACTCATGAGATGAATCAATTGGTCAAATTTGATGGGTTTCTACCCAATGTGTTGAACCATATTGTAAAGGCCTTAACAATAAAGGTATTTTGTACATAGGAAACATGGAATCCAATAATTAATTAATTAAATTCTTGCTAATTCAATTTTTATTATAATTACTATCCATGCTATTTTTTGTAATATTATTTATGGATGTATTTAATTCTCATTTATTTTAATAAATGGAATGTGTCTTCAGTTATTAACATAACCATATTGATTATTCCATTTTTAGTTTGTTTAAATGGACAGTGTGTTCAGTTATTTAAATTTATATTTTTTTTCTTATTTATTCATTATTACTTCCACTCCATGCTTCCCCTTACTAATCATTTTATCTCACCCTTATTTTATGTCATTTTACCATGATATAAAAAAGAAATATTGGAATGAGTTTCAAGGATGTAGATTTTTATATTTTTTTATATACCATGTTTTATTTTCTATTTACCACTTTAATATGGGTATCATGTATGCAATATGGTTTTCCAAAACTATTAGACTGATCATTCTATCCGGAATTGATTCCCTCTAGTATTTCTAATGTAATAAAGTAAGGCACTAGCTCCAGGCTTCTTGGGCCATGAGTTATGGTAGGTATAAAATGGAGGTTTATTGGTAACCATTGAAACTGTATTTAGAAAAGATAAATCATGGAACCTAACCCAAATTTATAATTATATGATAAGTATATAAAAAATCCTATAATTTTGGTATTCTATAGATTAATTGGGTCTTTCTAGAAATACAACCATGTCGAGACACTACAAGTGGATATAGATATGGAACAAATGTACCTTGGGGTAACGAATTTAAAAAGGTCTGTCAACCCAAAATCGATCATAACTTGGTAAATGAAAAGAGGCCTGACAGTGCACTTGTATCAAGATGCTTGGGGGATATTATTAGGGTAATTCACATTTTTTTGCAAACCATTATGAAGGATTTATAAGTTTAGATGTCCCCAAATAAACTAAAGTTTATGATTATAATATTTATAATGCATAAATTTATGTTATTTTAAAAACCATATTTGGAATTATACATTATTATTTTATGAGCTAATATAGTATATTAAATTATTTATAAATGGTTCCTAGAAGGAAGAGTGGTATATATAGTC
Source organism: Viscum album (assembly GCA_963277665.1). Classification (NCBI taxonomy): domain Eukaryota; kingdom Viridiplantae; phylum Streptophyta; class Magnoliopsida; order Santalales; family Viscaceae; genus Viscum; species Viscum album. Next base: position 405,934,493 of record OY728142.1, read on the forward strand.
ATAGAAAATGCATATATTTCTCTATTGAGGACACCAATACTATTATTATTGAAATGGGGAAAAAAATTTCAATATTAGGATAACATAATCATTTTATGACAAATAACCCTTCCCAAATAGACCAACCTAATCTATAGAGATAATTTAATTTTCTAAATCACTTTATGTGATAGAAACCCCCATTTTTTAGTGGGACCAAAAATCCAAATGTATCTTATAAATGGATTAAGTATCTGGAGAATATATTTAGACCTTGGGATTTAGTGATATGGAAAAGGTCACACTTGAGGTCTATCATCTCAAAGGTGATGCTGGTAAATACTCATCTCTGATCCAGAATACTTAGGATGAAGAACAAATATAACTCATGGAATGCGGAACTTTTATGGAGACATTATTTGATAAATACATCCCCCATGATCAAAAAATTTAGATGAGGAAAAATAACATTAACTTAATGAAAATGGAATAAGTGAGTGTTGCATATTATGAAGATACAATTACAAGATTATCCATGGATTCCATGGATTAAAAATTCAATATAGAGTGCATGATTTACCACTTATTTTAATGTCTTAAGACAAATCCCTAAAGGGGACTTGTTTCTCATATTTTTTCATCATATGAAGATATAGTTTTATATGACATTAAAAAAGAGATGGAATTCTCGAGGTCCTACATATATAATAGAAACTTAGAAAAGAAGAGGTTTTCTAAGAACCATAGAAAAGGAAATTCATCAAATAAGAAGAATAAGATTGAGTAACATTGATATTCTAAAAACTATGGAAAGATTAACCGTTGTAAGTTCTGGAAGGTAATGGGATTTTGTTTTAAGTGTGGAGAAATGGGTCACCTTGAAATAGAATGAAAAGAAGTAGAAAAAACTTATATCCAATGTTATAACTAAAAGGTGAGGGGGAAATATTAAAATGAATTCCATAAGCATCAAGGGAATCTACCACAGAATAGGCCATGGGGGTAAGGACAAGATTTTTTATCATTATAACTAAGATTAAAGTTCCCAATGATATGGAGGCAGGTACCATAATCCTATCTTCAAATTTATCTAATGGATTATTTGATTCTATATCATCACAATCATTTATATCTACCCGGTTTTTCAAGAATAATAGACATTTCCCTTTTGAATTAATAAGAGAGTAGTCACTAAAAACTCATAAGATATGAATCGTTGCAAAAAAATATGTGTTTAGTATCCCCCATTATGACATATAAACATGATTTCTATGATGAAATTATTATCATACCTATGATTAACATTGATATAATCCTTAGTATGGAATGAATATAAAATTATGATGCCCAAATTTAGTACAGGAAGAATGAAATTATGATTTGTAAGGATGATTTAGAATTCCTTATCATCAGAGAAGATTCTTCCTCACCTAATTTGTTTCTAGATCCACCCCAAGTAGTTCTAGAGAATTAAATTCTTTTTGAAAAATAGAATGAAGCATATATTGATAAATAAGGTAATCTTTAAATTGAGAATTTACCTATTATATAGGAATACATTGATGTATTTATTTAGTAATTACCTAGACATCCCCCAATATGTGAAGTTGAATTTTCTATTACTTTAATACTCTATTCATGTAAAATATAAAATAATCCCTATTTAATTCTAATGATGGAATTAGTGTATTAGAAAAAAAACTATAGGATTAGTCTAGTAAGGGATTTATTCTCAATAGTGTTTCACTGTAGGGATCCATAGTACTATTATTTAATAAGAAAGATGGATCCATGAGGTTGTGCCTTCATTCTAGGGAAATTAATTCAATTAAAATAAACAAAAAGTATCTTCTACTTAAAATTGATGACTTGTTTAATCAAATTCATAGAGCCCAATATTTTTCTAAAGATTTGTCTTTATTCTGGGTATCACCAATTTCAAGTGAAGAAGAAATGAATTTTGAAGATAGATTTTAAGATGATATGTGGACATTACAAGTTTAAAATAATTCTTTTTGGATTGAATAATGAACCCTCTGTTATTATAGACCAAATGAATGGAGTATTAAAGGAATTTCATGATGATCTTTTTTGTATTCATTGATGAATTTTGGTTTATTATAAAAGCTATTATGACCATGGTAGTAACTTGAGTATCATTCTGAATACAATTATAGTGGAAGAGTTATATGGGAAATTTAGTAAGTGTGATTTCTAGCTTAATGAAGTTTCTTTTTTTCCATTCTGTCGCCATCAATGGAATATGAGTCGATCCTCTAAAGAAAATGGTAGTTAGATAATTTCCTACTACAATTAACATAAATGAGGTATGTAGTTTCATTGGTATGTATGGTTAATATTAGTGATTCATTCATAAATTTTCCCAATTAGTTAACACATTAACCAAGCTTACACATAAAAGGGTTATGTTAGTTTGGACAAAGGAATGTGAATAATGCATTGATAAACTAATAATAAGATTAGTCGATGCCCCAATTTTGATTCTACCATATCAAAGTGGTTGCTTTTTAATATATAGTGATGTATCAAATAAGGGACGTGGTTTTTTCCTAATGAAAAATGATAAAGTTATTGCATATGAATCATTTAATTTGGAGACTCATGAATATAACTATACAACCCATGATATTGAGTTAGTGGTCATAATATTCACTTTGAATATATGCAGACATTATCTCAATGGTGAAATATGTGAGATAAAAATGGATCATAAAATCCAAAAATACATATTATCATAGATATTTCTCAATATAAGACAAAGGTGGTTTCTTTAGATACTCAATGATTATTATCAATCAATACCCTACCACCCAGGGAACAAAAATAAGGTAAAAAATGCATTGAGTAGAAAGGATCTTGTAATTCTATCCCCAATGATGATTGAGAAGGATCATATATTCATGGATATAGTAAATATAGATATGGTAATTTCTATGGAATGTGAGAAATCAATAATTTTTCAAATGATTGAGACCTAATATTTATTATATAATATAAAGAATTATCAATCTGATGATGAGAAATTTTAGAAGAAAAATAATGCTTTGAACAGAGGAAAATCAACAAGTTTTGTTTCTGAATATGGTTTTCTAAAATTTGGAAAGTGGTTATGTGTACCATCTGTACCTGAGAAAAAAATATAATTATGGGTTGATTCTAATAGCTCAAATTTATCTATACACCAATGTAGGAAACAGATTTATACATAATTTTAAGGAACATTTTTTGGAGGGATAACATGAAGTGGGGAATTTATGATTATGTGTCATGATGATTGTTTTTTAAACAAGTGAATGTTTTGAGAAAGTATCCATAAGGAGGCCTACAACATCTTTCTATTCCTATGAGGAGATGCAAAGAAATTACTATGGAATTTTACATGGGACTACCAAATACTCATAGAATGAATGATGTCATATGGGTTATCTATGATCAATGATCTACATCTATATATTTAATTTCTATAAAAGGAGACCCATGTCTTGAGAGCCTCAGATGGATATATATTAATGAATTTTTAATACTTCATGGAACACCACTATCTATTGTTTTCAATCGATATCACCACTTTACAAAAAAATTCAAAGTTTTTCAGAAGGTACTTCACATTGAGCTTTAGTTGATCATTTCATACAATTCTCAAACCAAATGACAGTCTAACAGAACAATTCAAACAATATAAGATATGTTGAGGTCATTTTCACTAGACATTCAAGGTATATGGTATTTGTACTTATATTTGGTACAGTTTTCCTATAATAATAGTTTCCATTCAAGTATTCATATGGCATCGTATAAAAGATCATCTAGAATGATACGTCATACTCAAAATTATTATGATGAATTTGGTGAGAGGAAACTCATGGTCCATGAACTTTTTCAAAATATAATGATAAATTTAATGTCTATACATGCTCATATTAAAGAATCTCAATGTAGTAAAAATAGTTATGCTGATAATCAGAGGAATGACTTAGAGTTACAAGTGGGAGAGCATGTTTTATTGAAACTCTCTCCATGGATGTGTATGATAATGTTTCATTTGAAAGGTAAACTATATCCCAAGTACATATGACCCTTTGATATTCTTTAATGGGTTGGATTTTTATCTTATAATTTTAAATGCTTCCAAATCTATCAAAGGAGAATGATGTGATCCATATATCTATGATATGAAAGTACATGTGAGACCCAATACATGTCCCCTTTTTTATTGGAGTATATTTGGAACATAAACTTTAATATAATGAAGAACCCATCCAGATTATTGAAACTAGAGATAAATTTTTGAATAATCTGATGAAATTTCTAGTAAAGCTACTCAAGATAAATCAAAACATAGAAGTAGAAACATGGGAACTAGATCATTCTATGATGGATCAATACCCTAATATTTATAAAAGTTAATACCACTAAAATTTCGTGGCTGAGATATTTTTATGATGTAATAATTTGTGACCCCAACACTCTACAATATTTTCCCTTTTATAATAATTTTAATTTTATCTATAGCTTTCAATGTATGCAACATCTGGTTTAAACAGAACAATATTTAGTCATGTTTTTCATATTAAATTAAATTATAACCCTTGTATATGATTTATATATTATATTTATATATTATATATCCAATAAAATATTTTTACATTCATAAAATATATTTTTTATGCATAAGATAAGAACAAAATAAAAATTGCATATAAAAACATATTTTTTTTATAAAAGCAGTTTTACTGCCTCTTAATGGAGAACTTATTTTAAATCCAAATTTTGAAACTTTTATAATTTTTATATAACAAAATAAACTTTATTTTTGAATTATAAATATCAAAATTATGATATATTTATTTTGTTTTTATTTTTTGAGAAGTTTCATTTTTTGATGAATAATGAAAAATACTAAATTTTATTTAAAATCTAATTTTTCTTCTGATTTATTTATATGGATAAATTATATTTTATATTTATTTTATAGTAAAAATAGAGAAATTATAAATCAATTAATTTAATTTAGTTCATTGGAATCAATTTTCCATTTGAATTGTATATAAAAACATTTCATGCTTCTAAACATTTTTACTTTAAAAACTTTCTTTATCATCCCATTTGCGAGATTAATAATAAATTTATTTCTCACACATGAAATTAGAATTAGGAAAAATGGATTAAATTTTTTTAATGATAATAATTTATGTCATATAATATTTTCAAATGATTTTATTTCAAGAAATATTAGTCAATGTACATAAAATTAACTACAATGAATAAGAGAAAAATTAACTTAACAAAAGAGTAAACATTAACTATAAGGCCCAAAATAACCTATAAAAATTTCTAGAAGACATTTTATGGACTCATTTCAACCAGATACTCTATTATATTGTATTTCTATTATTTATGTAGGCACTTGACATCATAAAAAACATGGGTGGAACTCCCTTTTCAATTATTTTTAATAATGCCACTCCTCCTCTACTATTAAAAGGCCCTCATCCCTACCAATTATTCAAACCTATAAATACATTTGGAGAAAACAAATACCAGCCTAAATAATATAATAACATACCTCCTATAATAATAGGATCCTCCCATTGGGTAGAAATATATCCAAATAATTCTTTTTTCATAAACAAAAAAATGTTACCTAAAAAGAGGTAACATTCGTCAATAATAATCTTTTGGTTTCATTTACTTATCCGCCCATTGAATTGATTTTATATCATTATTATAAAAAAATATCTTAAATATACTAAGTCTTTTTTACTCAAATAATTATACCTACAAATTCACACATATCCATCTGGTTGAATACACAATCATCTTTCATGTATATGGCGGACTGCCGCCTTGCGAATCGATGTCATTTTTTATTCCATTTACTACTAATCAAAGTTGTAATAATAACGTATTTATTGTTTATATATATTATATTTATTATATTTATTCTTTATTTATTATTATATATTTTTTATATAACACATACCTTTTTTCTTTCCATGTTTCGGGAATACGATAACTTCGTTTGACGACTTGTGGACTACCACCTCCTCAAAGAGATGTGATTCATTCACATTATACATCAAATACATTAAGGATTTTGTCAATAAAAATATGTGACATATACGACATAAATATTAAAATGAAATTATAATATATATATATATATATATATATATATAATTTTCATTTCATTCTTTTAAATATGACAATGAAATGGAATTAACATTCATGCGTACGTACGACCAATTGTCTCCAAGAATGGTGAATTTCATTTCCTATATCTAGTTGTTATGGATTATTATAAATATATATTGGATGAACATATATGATATTAAAATATATTTTTATTATATATATGTTGAAAAAAATAATTAATATGAACAGCAAGTAACAGTTCGAAACATACTCAAAAATAACATGGAAACTAACACCCAAAATGATGAAAATGATAAAAGGTTATTTATAATGGGGTTATAATATTTAATAAAAAGAATATTTATAGTACAATATATATTAATATGGTTATATTTATGTTAAAAAAATTTATAAAACCATTATATAATAGGTTAACGAGTGTTCAACCAATAGTAAGAATAAGGTAAGGGACATTCATCTCACTTTTTACATCTATGAGATAAATTTCAAATTCACCACATAATTATTTTTTTTAGTGTATATACTAACACTTTATATTTTAATATCATTATTAAATCAAAATTTAAGGTATTTTATGTATCACATTTAATTATCTCATCTAAGGGGTTTGACTTAAAAATTGCCATATGGAAAAAGTTATCTTTCCAATATTACTTTGTTTTGTGATTGATAATATTCTCTTGAAACAATCACTTCCTTGTGACCATTTTTTTATATTAAATTTATCTTAAATATCCATATTCTCATTAAATGTATATTATTATTTCCTAAAATGTATACCATTTTACTTACAGTGTTCACTTTGACAGTTATTTGATTAATTGGGGAAATATTAATAAACCCTTATCCTTTAATCAATATGTATATTTGATAAGGCATATTATTTATGAATTTAATTAATTATTTTATATATAATAATTCATTAGATAGGTAATACATGGTTTGGATATTGTTTAATTTAATACTTAAAATGAATCATTAGTGTCATGAGAAGAATCAGTTGGCCAAATTAGATGGGTACCAACCTGATATGCTAAACTATCATCAGAAAGGTCTTGACGGAAAAGGTACCATGTACCTAGGAAAAATGGTGTTCGATAATTAATCATTTAATTTATTGATAATTGAATTATTATTATAACTATCCATGTGATTTTTCTCTCACATGATTTTTGGATGAATTTCATTCTCTATTATTTGATTAAGTGGATTGTGTCTTCAGTTATTTACCTTTCCATATTGATTTTGATTTTCCAGTTTGTTTAAATGGAAACTATATTCAATTATCTAAATTTAAAAAAAAATTATTCTTATTTACTCATTATTAATTCCCTTATATTCTTATCCTTACTGATTATTTGTTCTCACCCATATTATTTTCCTTTCCCCAGGATATGAAGATAAATTCATGGAATGAGTTTCAAGGATGAATTTTATTATCCTTTGTAATGTATGATTTTTTAATTTTCTATTTCCCAATCTAATATGGGTATCATGTATATTATATGGTTATCCAAAACAATGAAAATAATATTTCATTCAATATTTGATTCCCTTTAATCATGTTAATGTAATGAAGTAAGGCATCGGCTTCTGGCTTCTGGGGTCAGGGTGTTTCAAGCCAAAACCAACACAAATATTGACAAGAGAATTGATTCAAAATCAATATTTTATAAACTTAATGTCTCTTAATCCAACATATTTATTTACATTTGGGACCTATACATCTCATGGTCCCATGAACAGACCAGTTGGAAATTGAAAAATCTAATAACTTCTCCAAACCATTAGTATATTAAGGTGTGTTCATCGATAATGTGATCCAGCTTTTATACATATATCACTGTTTTCCTACACTTCATTAGATAAAATTAAAACACTTAAAATTATTATTTTATTTAAAAAATACTAATTTTATAAAAATAAACAATATAAAAACGTCTTTATACTTTTTAAGTTAATTACGCTTTTGAAAAACATCATTTTTTTGATTTAAGTCAAATGAATATAATCTATCACACAGTGCTAGATGGTTTGATCCAAAATTTCACATTTATAATAGTATAAATTAATCTATGCAAGAGAACCCCCCACTCTAAAACCGAAAATTATTATTAGAACCTTCAATCAATGAGGCATAATAATAATAAATAATTACCAATCACCATAAAACAAGAAAAATATATAAAAAGATAGAAACAACTGGAAAGACACAACTAATTAAATTTAAAAATTAATTTTAAAGAACATAAATTTTAACATGAAAACATCCCTTAAATAATTTAACATATTAGTTAATGTTAATTACATTTTTTTTAAAAAAATACAATACAAAATCAATTAAAACAGATTTTTAATATACTTATATACCAGGGAAATCCTTTAAAATGAAGTAGATATCAACTGAAACATTATTTCCCATTAAAAAATACATTAATCAAATTTATTATAATCATTTGACATATAAACGAGGGATTAAAAATAAAAAACATCTACATTCTATAATTTAAAGACCTAAAATAGGGAAGATACATAAAACTCATTGAACATGAAAATGAAAATGAAAATGAAATTCCACCTCACAATAGCCAATGACACCGTGAAAAATTAAGAGGAAGCTAAAAAACACAAATTACCAAATTTAACTTTATCAAAAATGAAAAACAAACTACCTTAAACATGGAAAAACTATCACATTCAATGAAAATCCCTAGAATGGGTTTGAAATTACTCATGATAAACCTTAAGAATCATAAATAAAAAAATAAAGAACCTAAATTCGTTGGATTTTAACCATTGAATGTATTGAACAAAAAATTGGAGGAGTAGAGAGGGGGGGATTGGGGGAATGAAGGGTATTAGTGAGGGAAGATGGGGTAGTAGTGAGGGGGAATGGGGTAGTGGTGAGGTGTAATGGGGGAGAAACTGAGGAGGAATGAGGGTTGGCTATGATGGGAGAAGTTTAGGGCTCTAGGATCATAGGTGATGGGGAATGTGGGACTATGGTGGGAGGAATGGGGGTGGTGGGGATGTTGAATGAGGGAAAAACGAGAGGAGGGAACAGTGGATATGGCATGATCTTGGGATTAGGGAGTGGGGGGACTTGTGGGGGAGGAGATGAGAGGTGTTGCCTTAGGGATAGGGGAAGAAGTCAGTCTTTTAAGAAATTCAAATGATTTAAGGGAAGTTTTTAAAAAACTGCAGCTAAATATTTGAAATTTTTTCTAGGAGTGGTTTCTAAAATCACTATAATAACCCTTTTTGTTATATTTTCACTGTCTATGTCATGTAAATGAAAAGCACTTGACTAAAATACATCAAAATGGTTATTTAGATTTTTTTACTAAAAAAACATGGTGTATATCATACATGATTAAAAAGTAAAATAACCAAATTCCCAATTATTAGGAAAGTTAAAAGTGCTAAATAGCTTCTTGATTTTGTTCATACTTATGTGTGTGGACAATTTCATATAGGATAAAGGGGTGGGTAATCATATTTCATAAATTATACTGTTGATTTTAGTAGATATGGATATGTCTACATAATATGGTATAAGTCAGATTATTTTGATAAAATCAAGGAATTCAAGAATGTGTGGAGAACCAACATGGTAATAAAATTAAGGTACGCTGCTCATATCATGGTGGAAAATATCTTAATCAAGAATCCATTGACTACTTATAGAATTTTGGGATACTATCTTAACTCCCTCATCCTTATACGTGTTTGTGTAATGGTGAAATAGAAAAGAGGCACCACACCTTATGGGACATTGTAAGATCAATGATGAGTTATATGAGTCTTTCATTATCCTTTTGGGGATATGAATTACAAATAGCAGTACAAATACTAAAACATGTGTCAGATAAAGTAACAAATGGTATACCATACCAATTATGGAATTCAATGAAACTTCTCTTGTCATACATATATTGGTGGGGTTTTGAATCATTTTTAAGGACTATTCTGGTAAAATAATTCCACCCCAAGACATAGTGTGTACCATTATAGGATATCCCAATGAAATAAGAGGATATTACCTATATGAACACTTGAAAAAATGTAACATGGAAAGACACACAATATTACTTGAGAGCAATCAAGTATCTAAAATAGATAGTGTGAGTGGGATAGTCATTAATGCGGTATATGATATAGGTGAAAAATATTTAATACAGTATACGATTTCACAAATCCTCCTGGAAGATTAAATAGTTATGGAGTCAGAATTACTATAAAGGAGGCAAGAGAGGTCATAGAATAAGAAAATTATGCTTTTCTAGTCACCATGTATGGCTAATCATTATTATTTAATAATAATGATCCTATGGACTACAATAATTATGTAAGTGGTACATTTGTTGTCAAGTGTAAAGAACCTATGATTTCTAAAATAAAATCTATGTACCAAACCCATTTCATAATTTTGGTTGATTCTATAGTGCATGTAATGATTTTTTGTTGAAAATGGTATTAAATAAGAAACTTGACATAAAATTACAAGTTAGTACCTTTAAAGAATCACTGGATATGAAAGGTTTTAGACAACATCCAGGAATTAACTATGATGAATCCTTTTAATCAGTGAAAATATTGAAATCCATTAGAATTATATTTTTAATTGATCCTTACCATGACTATGAGATTTATAAAATGTATCTCAAAACAACCTTCCTTAACGAGAACCTTCCTAAAGATTCTTATATGATATAAACTGAAGGGTTTTTACTCCAAATAATTCCAATGAGATATTAAAATTAAAAAAATCCATTTATGGATTAAAGAAACATTGTCAGTCATGGAACATTCCTTTTCGTGAAACCATAACATAATTTTATTTCATAAAGAATGAGTGTGATCCTTGTGTCTACAGATTATTTATTGGGAGTGAGTTCATTTTCTTAATAGTATTTGTTTAAGATATATTAATAATTTTAAATGAAATACCATCCTTATAGTCTATTATGGAATGGTTTTATAAAGTCTTATATTTGAAGAATTGGGAAAGGCTACATATAATATTGGGATCAAGATCCATCATGGTAGATTTAAGATGTTTCTCAACCTAATTCAAATTAAATACATTGATAAGATAAAAAAATAAGTATGGAATAATACAAGAGGGAATTATTTCAAGTGTTATATGGAATTCATAATTCCAATAAAATGTGTCCTCAAACAAATAAGTAAAAAATTGTATGGAAAAGATTCTATATGCTTTATTGATTAGGTCATTCATGTATGTTATGTTTTGTACCAGGATAAACATCACGTGTGGTATGAAGATATCAAGTTGATCCATGTGACTACCATTATATGAAATACATGAATATCCTTATGTTTGTGTGGTTTACTAATATTATATTCCTATTTTATGGGGGAGATAAAAAAACAGCCATTAGAGGATATGAAAATGTTATTTACTAAATTGATTAATAAGACATGAAGTGAAAAATAGGATACATCATCAATTTTAATGGATCTTATATGAGTTAGAAGAGCTAAAATTATGTTGTGGTCACAGATTCTATAGTTGAGCCTAAGTATATTATGGATTCTGAGGTGTCTAAATAATAAATATTGATGTGAAACATTATCCTAGATCTTAATTTGGAACCTAGTACTAGAGATCCTATCATAGACTACTGTGATAATACTGAAGTAGTGGATCTTGAAAAAGATCAAAGGTCACAACAGTAAGTAAAGAACATAATTTAGAAGAATCATCTCTTGAGGGATTATTTTAGAGTGGTGATGTTATAGTGAGTAGAACTTTCACAAAAGAAAATGTGGTGGACCCTGTGACTAAATCATTAACTCATGAGAGACATGATTATCATGTGAGGTCTTGGAAATTGAATGTCAAAGTCAATTGACTCTAGTCCATCTAGGAGTCTGTAGGAGTTGGTGTCCTAAAAAATAATGTTTGTACTTTTATTTCATTTATATTCAATGTATTTAATATTAATTAAACACATTATTACATTTTCTTTGTTGTTCTATATGTATTTAATGTAATAATGTCATAGATTATTTGTCGCATGGATAAGATCATAGAAGTTCCCCGCTATAATGATAACCTTTAAGTGCTATGAATTAAATCATTAACTCATGAGAGGCATTATTATCATGTGAGGTCTTGGGAATTGAATGTCAAATTCAATTGAATCTAGTCCATTTGGGAGTCTGTAGGACTTGGTGTCCTATGAAAAAAAATTTGTACTTTTATTTCATTTATATTCAATGTATTTAATATTAATTAAACACATTATTACATTTTCATTATTGTTCTTTATGTATTTAATGTAATAATGTCATAGATTATTTGTCGCATGGATAAGTTCATAGATGTTACCCGCTATAATGAGAACCTTTAAGTGCTATGAATTAATAATTAATATAATTTTGGGCTGGATAATGTACTATGATGGGACATAGATTATTTACACTATCAGGTGCGAGTAATCATAAGTGTATGAGGCTTATTCTCATGAATTTCACACTTGTTAATCTCCAAGGTAGTAGATTATGAGAAGAGGACCGCTAGTAGAAATTCAATATGATTTGGTGTCATTGGATATTACTATATATTAGCATGTGTAATGTCCCATATACTTTAATATTATCAAGAATGCATTTCATGACTTGTGTACTTACATTTTTTATGAAAACTATTATGATGTATATTCCCAGTGAGGTAGTTTACGTGGATTGCATCATGATTGACATGTCATTGATGGATAAGTATAAGAACGATTTGTCTCTTCCATATTTATAGAAGATGATATATCTACCCTTTTATTATAATATAACCATATACCTAAATTTTTGGGTAATGGTGGAATGATGTGTGTATTTTAAATAGTCACATAATGACGTAGAAAGAATATAGATTGGTGACTTGGATGTGAAACCTGGTTGATGAGACATTGTAAAAAAGTGTTTATATTACATAGTGAGTGTTCATATGTGGTTTCCATCATTGTGACATCAATTTCATTCTCTTTGATTCCTTGAACTATTTCTAGAAAATGATGTTGGACTTTGGGAAATCACGTCTAATTCCAATAAGAAAGAAACATAGAGGGTCATGCACTAAGTATTTCTATTGATCATAATTAATTTTATTTTAATTTAGTTAATGGAAAAAATATTATTCTCAATCGTGAGGAATAATTTTATTCAGATTTCATTTATTACATAAATTAAATAAATATTTATTCATCATATTTTAAATAAAACATATTTATTAGTTTTATTTTATTGAATATATAATAAATATTTATTTATTGGGTTTTGAATAAAATATTTATTTAATAAATGAATTTTAGTTATCATGTGATAAATATAGATTAACAATTTAGTTAAATAAAAATTGTTGTTGTGAAAGTAAGAGAATTCCAAAAAATAATATTGGTATTATTTTATATGGTGTCATTGGGATTATTAATATATATTATATTATTTATTAGCCTGTGTGAATTTAATAAAAAAATTTCCTGAAACCATCGATCTATAAATAAATGGTTATATGTATTGTCTGGAGAATAAATTGGTGAAATTGAAATAGATAATTTTTGTGCATAAATAATTATCTCTCGAATAATCCTTCTCTCTCCCCCTCATGAATGAATAATGAAAGAAGGATTTCTTCAAGACTAGAGAATGAGAAATCAAGAATGATCAGTGAAAGATATTGGATTCTCTATGCTATCACCTCATGATTGAGTGGAATTTATCAGATATCATAAGAGAATTTGGAACACTTCTAGAGGGATTCTATTCATGGATCCTCACAATGAAACAAAGGAAACCTGAAAGGGTCTTTTCACATGATAAAAATTCATCAATGAAGAATGATGTTAGTATTGTGTATTCAATCTTGCTGAAATTAAATAAATAAATTTTAAATTTTACATCCAAGATACTTGATCATGGTTTTGGGAAATGATAATTAAAGGAAATTTTAATATATCACCCACGAACACATGATTCTTCTACTCCTAGAATCAAAATAAATTATTGATATGAAAAAAATGATCCTAATAATTTTAATGATTATATGGATCCAAATATATTGATTATGTTAGTAACATTGATGATGTTGAATACACAAGAGGCATTGAAGTCCCTAAAGTCACTACCTATGTAGATAATGAGACAATACTGATGACTATAATGACCCTCAAAATCCAAATAATTTATATGAAAATATTGATTTATAGGGCACAAAATACCCTAAAAACATCAATGGATATGATCGACTTGATGTCCTTGAAGACAATAATGGGCCAAATGACCCCAAAACAGAAATGATTTCAATGTCCCTAATGACACTGAAGACCACAACAATGAAAATATCACTAAATATGTCAATGGCATCAAATATAGTGATAACCTCAATGAAAATAATATCACTAATGACACTGGTGAAACAGATGGAATCAATGGTCCTGATAACTCCAATGACCCTCATAAGTATAACCATGATGGCCCTAATAAAAATAATGATTCTAATAATATCATTGACATTAATGACCCAATAATTTTGAATACAAAAAAGAAACAAATTTCCATCAAAATTCTCATGGAATCCTTAAGCCTCGATGATATTGAGAACCCCCATTAAAATGATGGCCCCAACACCATTACCAACAGAAATGAAATAAAAGTCCCCAAAGATACCAAAAACCCTATTAACCCTAAAATATATGATCATGTTTTCCTCATTAACACCAATGATATTTAGGACCTTGACATCCATAATGAAATTTAGGATGCTAACAACACTGATGAACTTGAGGACATTGATTGCCCCATTGACCTAGACAGCCCCCAATGACCTTAAAATTGTTTATGAGACTAATAATTTCAATATGTTTTATGAAACTAAGTATATTGATGTCCCTAATAAACCCAAATAACCAAATCACCACAAAATCAATGAATTTGATGACTATGATAACCATTTGACAATAATGATACTGAAGACCCTGATAATCACTGATGATTAGTCATTACCCTATCAACATATAAATTTATACATAATACATATACTATAATAGTGTAAAGTAGGGTCCAATCGGAGGGATGGTGGATTAATATAGAAGGGCTTTGTTTGTCACTAAACTATAAGAAAACAATGATAATAAATGGTTTAATGAATTAGAAGATACAAATAGTGGAATGAGTGTAAGGATTTGTGTTGTTAGTTGTGTTAAACATTAGTTATATGTTATAGAAGGATATGGATGAAAATGATAGTTGAGGGTATATCCAACTGAAACAATCTAATAATAATAAATATGTTCTTGAAATTAGTATACAACTGAGGAATGTCACTAAAAATATTTATGGTTCTAAAACTATAAATGTTCATTATAAAAATATAATCATTTAATATATAATTTAAATTCATTAGATTAGTTGATTTTAGAAAAGTCGTGATATGGTGTCCAATCGATCAAATTTATTATGAAAAAAATCAAATGCATTTAATTCTATATAGCTAAGTATAATGAATCAAAAAATTTATGAAATATGATAAGAACATGAAAGAAGAAACAAGTGAAAAATTTGGATTACCCCCAACGAGTTTAGTAATAATGTATGTTATATGAATAATGTAGAGGATAAAAAAGTTAATACATTATTAAAGAGAATAAGGGAATATGAGTTCATCTCTTCTAAAGAAGTCATCTATTTCCCTATTTTATCTACCACTTTCTCTTTTCTTGGAGCCCTTATTTCACCATCAAATATTCTCTTTTTAATTTTTTTCTCTACTGTTAGATTAGGTTCTTCCATCCAATAATTATATCCCAAAAATAGCTTGATATAACTATTACATATATAAGGGTACCTTGCCACAAGAACAACAACCCCTTACCTAGGTCTTTGATATGTGGGATGATACAATTACATATGTGCCTTACTAGGGGTTTACCTTTATTAAATCTAGTATACTGACCTTTACACAGCCTCATTGTCCTTCATTCATGTAGGAACCTTCAAAAAAATACAAAAAAATTAAAAAAATTAATTCATGATGAAAATAATACACTTAAACTATAAAATCTAATATAATTTCTATAATCATAGAATGAGTAAAAATATTTTCTATAATTTAATTATCATGTTAAAAACAATAGAATATAAAAGAAATAATTCCAATAATTCGTTTAAGAAACAATAATTAAAAAGTAATACAATTTATTATGGATTAAAATTATAAAAAAATTATCTTAAAGAGTAAAAAATGATAGTAAATATCAAATAATTAATTAAACATGAAAAACACACATAATAAAATAATAATTAAAATAATAATATAATCATTCTGAAATGATCAAAAAAATATCATCAATAAAATATAATTTTCATTTAAAAAATACTATTATTTCGCAATGAAGATGTGGTAAAAAGTATAAAAATGAGGACACATCAAATTACCACACACATTGAGCTTCGCATGCCCTCAAGATATCATTTAATCGATTGTAGTGGAAGTTAATTGATATTCAATATGAAATATTTTTAATACCAGTAATAAAGTTATTTTTAATTTTTTTCCTCCAAATTGTCCCATGTATAAAAAAAGTATTAATCTTCTAAAATAAAATGATTTGTGCATATATGGTTATGTTTTTAAGAAAATTTATAGAATTTTACTTTCTAAAATGATTTTAAAACATATTTTATTCAATTAATTTATATTTAAATTTAAATTTCTCTTCAAGGTTAATAGAAACCCATATTTTATCACATAATAATTAGACAAAAATAAATTGATGGTTAGGTTTAATAATTAATTGGAAAGAAAAATTAACCAATCTAATAGTTTTACCATAAATAATAAAAAACCAACCACACATTAGGATCTCATTATCAATGAATTTGAATTAAAGGCTTATTAGTTTAACTAAAAAAGGATAATATTCAATGAAAATTGTAGGACATACTCCTAAAATATCACAAAAAGAAATATTTTTTCAATAAGAAATGTAAAAAATGTTATATGAATAAATCCCTGGTAAATAGAGATGATTACTCACATAAATTATAATAAAAAGTCTTCTAGTAAGAGAAAAATTCACAACCACAAAAAATAAAACAATTATTCTTGAAAACTAATGGAAAATTCAAAACTTTAGAGTAATTATTATGTATACAACAATTATGAATAGTTGAGATTATTTAAAGACCCATCCTCCTTATTTAAATCTCAAAATTGTCCCTAATGTTGAATCGTAAGGTGAAAGAAATATAAAAACCAATTTTATTTTAATTAAAATTTTTAATTAATAAGTTCTATATAATGTTTATCTATGAAAATAATTTTCAAAACTATTTTTCCAAATAAATCATTTTTCTATGAAAAAAGATTATAAAAGGTTCATGAATTTACATAGTTTATAGAATATAATGATTTTTAAATAGATTCAAAAAATTACAATCCTGAAATGATAAATCTATTATAGAATACTATTTCCAAATAACATGAAAAATTTTCAAATAGATTAGGTGATTTAAAGGGTGTTAAAAAGTTTTCAAATCTACTTCAAATTAATTTTCAAAAACAAAGACTATGGAATGAATAACCCTCATATTTACTATCTAGATTAATCCTAAAAAGATCTTTTTAATTGAAATTTGTTTGCCTCGATGGTTATTTTTTAGAAAGGATTATATTTTAAAAAACTAGACATATTTAAATTAAATTTCAAATGAGTTGGGAAGGAATAAAAAATTGAAATTGAAAAT
The DNA here is from genome assembly GCA_963277665.1 of Viscum album. NCBI lineage: Eukaryota > Viridiplantae > Streptophyta > Magnoliopsida > Santalales > Viscaceae > Viscum > Viscum album. The sequence continues at coordinate 405,952,415 of OY728142.1, forward strand.
ATAAAGTGATAATTGAAAAAGGAATTGTCACTAAAATTATTGTTATTAATTTTCAAATCTATTTGATCTCTCTCACATTAAACAATGAATATTAACTTAGCTTATCCATTTAAATTCATAAATTATTAGTAATGAATAAATATTATATCCACATTGTTACAATGAAAATTTTGAGAATAATAAATCATGAGAGTATGTGGAACTAAAGGTTCAATCCATTCATGATTCAATTTGGACTAAAGGGATGAATAACTATGGGAAATAATTTGAGTCCAAACTGAGTTATGTGTACACATACACAAGTAATAAAATACTCAAATATCTTATATGCTGAAAATTTTCCTTGAAAACACCATTTAACATTAAGAGATTTATCAACGAAGTCTCTAAGTGGAGAAGAATGAACATCACAAAGTACATCCTCTTTAGTGGTTTTCAGAATTTTATGATTATATAAAAGTGGAGAGACAACTTCAAACTCTACCAAAAACCCCATTAATAACTTCAAGTAAAAAACAAAACATAAAAAATGACTATTAGAATGAGTGGTTTCCATAACTAAATTTGGGTCATATTTGACCCAAATCTATATATCTTATAAATGATGCTCAAAAACAAAATTAAATTCAGAACCAAAATATTTTAATGAAGGTATTACAAAATAAGGAATAAGTAATTTTTTTCATCCATAAATTAATAATTCATCAAATTAGAATTTTATTCCAATGTTTCTTGACCTAAGAATAAAAACTCATCTAACAATTCCTCTGAAAAACTATTTCTCCTTAAACTAACTATTATGTGCTCATATTTCCCTTAAAGTTTAATTTCTATTAATTTATCCTATAATGAAATATAAATAGAGTTTTTCATTTTATTTTTATAGATAAACTTTTCATTTTAATTACTAGGAATATAGATTTTATATATTCTTGTTTTAAAAACAATTCTTTAAAATTGTAATACTAATATCCATTTAAATAATCATGGAATTAAAAAGAATTATTAGTGATGAGACAAGGGGGTGAAAGTTCACCAATTTATTTTTTCTCAAAGTGAAATAACTCATCTAAAACCTGAAAACCATTTTTAAAAAGTGTTTAATTATTATATTTATAATAGGGATTGGAAATTTTGAAATAATATTTAATTCCTAAAAAAATAATGAATTACATTTTTATTGTTCTCTTCATTAATGTCCTTAACTTCCAACTCGAGTTTATTATTCAATGTTTTAGAATAAAGGGATGATTATATTTGAGAAATTTAATTTTCATTATTAGGTTTCTCATTAACCCAATATATCATTGGTTCAAAACTCTTGGATTTTAGAGGTTTTGGTATATAAATTACAGTAAAAAAATCATCAACTATTGAAACATCATTGATGAATTGGTTAAATATTTTTTTTAATTTAATTATTAACATTTTACTTTTCATTGAATTTCTCATTTTCCTCAATTTCCATAACATGGTCATTAGTAGACTCAAATATTTGATTCTCTTGATTACTAATTTAAATTATTTATTGATTTTTCATTTATTTCTGGATATAATTTTACTCAGTGTTTATCATAAAAGTGTTTCAATTGAATTTTTATTTGATATTTCATTTTTTTGAATACCCTTGTTCCAATTTTTGATTTTTGAAAACATACTTATTCATAAAATTTGTAAAAATTGGAATGAATTGTAAAAAAACATTTGTTTCGCTTTTTATTGATCTATAGTTTTGGGATCATAATACTTACAATCTTCTTAAAAATGGTATGGATGTTGTGGTGAGTCATAGACACACTTCCAAGAAATATGACCTTAATAATGACAACATGCATAATATGTTTCATACTATTATACCAAATACACCCAGATGTTTGAACCTTAAATGTTCTAAATTAAACACAAAAAATCAAATTCAACACTAAGAAAAATATTACATACTAACATGAAACAATTATTACATCCTCAACACACACAATCTGAAATGAAAATATAATTCTGGTATAAATGGAATAATATATTTTTTATTTTATTTTCAGACTATATTCAGTCAACTCAAACCTTTCCTAGTAATGGTATCAATTTTGGATGAGTGTTCACTGACATAATCAAAATTTGAATTTAAATTTCCTATTTATACTAGAATAGTGTCAAGCATAGTCAAACTCAGGGAACGTTGGATTAATATCTATGGTTTTTATTGGTCAATAATCTATAAGAAAACCTAGAGAATAAATAGTTGATTCTAAGAGAAGATAAAAATAATGAGATGTCGGTGCAGGTGTGTAGTGTTAGTTTTGGAAGATAGTAGATGCATGTTATGGTATAAGACATGATAAATGTATTGTTGAGGGAATACCCAACTAAAATAGGTCATTAAAAGAAATATTCTCTTAAAATGGGTTTCAAATTACAAAATACATTCAAAACATTATCTACCATAAAACTATAAATTTCCATTCTTCTAATTCAATATTTAAATATATGAATTACATGTAATAGATTGATATATTTCAAAAAATTATCTATATGGGGTTTCATATTTCAATTTTTGTAATCCAAATCATGAACTAAATTAAATTTCATATATCCTTTTAGAAAAAAATAAAACATTTGAAGAAATATGACATGAATATAAGAGGAAAAAGGAGATAAAAATTGGATTCCCTTAAACAATTTTAGGCACAGTACATGTTAAATAATATCGGAAATAATAATAAAAAATATAATTGATGTATAGAAAAAAATGAGTTATTCTCTTATTGGGAGGTCATATATTTCCACGCACCATCTTTAAAATCCTTCCTCATTAAATCCAAACTCATCCACTTAAAGACACTCCTACCCCCTTTCTCTCACAATTTATTCCAGTTTCATCTATTTATGAATTATTTCTCAATATAATTAGCATGATGTGACCTTGAATATTTTTGTGGTACCCATATGTGATCTCTATGGACCCTTACATGGGTCTTCTGATATGTTGTTAGATAGACTTATTTTGGTCCATTATTTTGTTGTGAAATTTATAAAAGCCGCCATGATTTTCTTTATCCATCTTTGGGTACCTTTATGCTTGAAACCATAATCAATAAGAACACAATAATGTAGAAAATAACTGATTCAGGATGAATGTAACACTTTAAAAAAGAACTACTGATGAAATTTAAATAATCACATAATGAAATGAAATATATTCAAAAATAATAATTTTAAATATGAAAAAATGCAATAAGAAATAATTAATTGCAACCAATATTTTAATAAATAATTATTCAAATATTATTATTGAATGCCTGATTTCCATTAAAAAATAATGTATACTTAATTTAAACTATTAAAAAAATTAGTCATAATGATTATATATATATACATGATCAATTAATAAATTCAAAAACATAAAAAATCATTATCACAAAATTATTAAAATAAATATATTTTCATTCTAAAATGGTCTAATAGAAAATATCGTCAATAAAATATACTTTTCATATCAAAAATAATGTTATTTCACATTAATGATGTGTCAAACAAGTATCAAAATGAGTCCACATCCATCATGATGACATAAAATCCATTAGTGATTCTGATGATATTGATTATACCAAATATCACAATGAAACTATAACATCGATGATATTGATAATTTCAAATATATTGGAAACAACAATCAAACTGAAAAATTAGGCCACCCCAACAATTCCAATGACTCTAATGATCCATTGATCACAATGACCGCAATAGAATTGATGATACTTACAACATTTATGGCCCTAATATACCTATGGAAATCAATGATTTCAATGAAAATAATGATTTTAATGAAACATTTGACCTTGATAACCCCTCAATGATGTTGAATACACCTATGTAAATTAAAATCCTAAAGATACCAATGGAATCGATGAAATTGGGGACCCTGAACACCTAAATGACACCTATGACATCATTGATCCTAAGGAAATCAATGTACTAGATGTACCTAATAGAATAAATTATATTATTAACCCTAATATATTGATAAATATAATGACACTAACAACAATAATGATCCTATATACTCTAAAAATCCCAATGAGAGTTATGACACCAATGTTATTGATGGTGTCAATGACCTCGATGAATTCGATAAAATCAAATAACATGATGATAAGAATGATTCCAACAACCCTACCATTATTGATGGACCTATTGATGATGATGACTCTAATAGAACCAATGGCCATAATGATGATGACACAACTTAAGATACTAATTATGTTGATGAACTGATGACTATGAACTACCTAGTGACCGTGATGAAATCAATGGAATCAATGACCCTTAACACACTAACAATATCCATATCAATAATTTCCTCAATGCATTAGATAATAAAGAATACCATGTTGACCATGATGTCATCAATTTAACAAATTACCTTGATGATTTTGATGTCCTCAACGATGTTATTACCACTGAAGACATCAACATCATTGATGGCCCCAAAAATACAAATGATGAAAATATGATATAGGCTTGAAAAAAGGGGAAATCATAATAACACTAATGACCTAGATGATAGTGAAGATTCATGTGATGTCAACAACATCATCAATAACAGTGACTACATTGATGTTGAAGATATTGATGTTCCTAGTTGTAACATCCCAGACCCAGGTGCCACTGTAACGCCCCGACCCCAGTTACCTAGAGTCGGTGCATTACTTCGTAACATTGGCATGATCACAAAAGATCAATTCTCGAAAGACCGTTTAGTTTAGTAGCCTTGGAAACACTAGATACATTCATAAATGTTACATTACATCACAAAGTGAAAAACTATAATAACATAGTCTCCATAGTCCACAATTCTATCCTCTTCGGACTATCCCTGCAGGTCATTCATAAAATACTTCTTCACATCCTAGAAAATATTAAAACATTGAAAGGGGTGAGTTAGGATTCTCAGTAAGGTTAACAATATAGCGGAAGCTTTCATAAATAAACATTAACATTTAAGGAAATGTATAACTAAAACAAAAGCCTTTCAAACTTGAACTTCAACATAATATGGCAAAAGTAAAATGAGATAATGCCATTCACTCTTTAACATGGATATTCTACTGGTCGAATAATCACATGTAATATCAATAACCACTTTCATAATGATGGAATGCATAATGCCAGACTATCATAACCACGTAGCCAAGGCCTCGTGCCAAGACCACAAATAAAATTTTGTCAAGGCCTCATGCCAAGACACTAGTTTGTCTCATGAGACCTGCCGATGCATCGAGGAGCTATAGCGGGCTCCACCCGTCACTTATTAAGTCCAATGCATTCCTCATATGAATAGGTTTAAACATATCATAAACCATAACATAATCGTATCACATAAAACATGCATAAACGAAACATAACATTTCCACATTTCAATCACAAGATATCAATACAACACATTGATATAATAAAAATGCTTTCAAAACCATTTTCAATACCAAAATAAAATAAATTTAAAACTTTGTATTTATTTTTCATTAAAAAAATGATGGCTTGTAGAGGAAGCCGAAACTCAAATAATGGTCACGGCGGCGGAGAAGTCATTGTCGCCGCATAAGTTTAGAAAGAAAAACATTCCCTTTTTGTCGTTTAGTAAAACGCTTCGTATGAAAAAGATTCCTTTTGAATAAACGTAAAAGTCAAAGGGGTTTATAAACCGTATAAAAGAAAGTTGTGTATAAAACCAAATATGCCTTAATGAAAGGGATTGAGACGAAGTCCTTAAAAAGATCATTTTTAAAATAAAATTGATATATTATGTGTATTCACTATAGGTACACATAAATAATACAAAATAAGACATAATAATATCATGACATAATTTGAAAGTAGGAGATTAACCCAAAGAATAGAAATTGGGTTAAGAAGGTCCCTTACCTCGTGTCTGACTTGACTCAACCGTTCTTTAACCTCCTGAATAATAAACTAGAGTTAATATATACCTTATTAATAACCATTTCCAATTTTATTATCCTTATTATATCACTTATTACAATGATATGAACATTATGTAATTATTTAAGTTAATAACGGTCGTTTTGTCGATCTTTGGTACTTGAGTCAACAATAAACTTCTTATAATTACAAGTTGTTTATGTGGTAGAATATCCATTATCTACAGAATTATATTCATGATTTAGATGTCATATATATCTTATATATCCAGTATATACATTCATTTATAATATTACATAACATTTAGAGGTAAGAAATGAAATGCACCGTTCATGGAGACGGTAAGTCGTACGTACGCATGAACGCTACTTTCATTTCAATTTCATATTTAATGGAAAGAAATCATAATGATATAAATGTATAATATAATTCCAGTATAATATAGTGTATAATACCATTTACTCCATCCTTTATACATCCCACATATGGCATTAACGATTCAAATCACTTTGAGGGGGCGGTAGTCCGCACTTCCGAAAATGAAATTATCGCGTTTTACCCATAATGGAAATCATAAAGTATGCCATAAATGAGAAATACAGGAGCATAAGTAAAACATAAACATATTATATATCATATATAGAAATATTGACATCTTAATGGCCACCTTTGAAGGTGTTATATGAGTGTTGAACAATCATCGTTTCGTGAGGCAGAAATTCGCCATCCACAAAAACCGTATGTTCTTTAACCATTAGATGTAGGTGCGTGTAAGTGTAGCTCGAATAATTCTTATAAAAACATCCTAGTATATTGAGGATACTGGTGTTGTTACAAAATAAATGAATAAAAAGATTTTAGGGGGTTGGAGAAGAAAAATAAAACAAAACAACATTAGAGAAGACATTACCTCAAAATCGGGTAACTCTTTTTGATTTGAGCCAAAGGCTTCCTTGGGAAGAGTTCTGCCCAAAGTGAGGCTTCTAGGAGTAAGAGAGGGATGTTGGGAGAGTATTTGGGCAGAGTTTGGCCGAGCCAAATGGCTTTAAGGTGTGAATAAGGTGGGAGAGGTGGGGGCCTTTAATAAGTGGAGAGGAGGGGCTCTTTTGGAAAGACTGAAATGTTACATTATTACACAATGCTTTTCGGATTCTAAAGGTCCCACAATTATATAATTCGAGGATAAGGTGATAAGGGTTCGAAATATTCTCATCCAATTGGCTTTGGACAAGTGTAAGCCTTGGATTTTTCATTATCTTCCCATTTTATTTAAATCGTTAAATAATGAGGTCATCGCTGCATCATCATGATGTCATAAATAATTTAATTTTTTTAATGTCTAAAAATTATAAAAAAATCTATTAAGATGTAGTAAATATTTTTAGCTTTCTAAGGAATATTTATAATCAAAATTTGGAGTTGTGTAACCCCACTTAAAAACTGTTTTAGTAAAACAACTCATGTTTGTGTCAATTTAATTTTAACATTAAATAAATATATATTAATGTCATTTTCCAACTAATGTGGCTCCATGGGGTCCCCAAGTTGACCCATGGGTTGTCTTGGTCGGCCATGACTCATCCAATAGGAGTAGGACAAGTGTCATGCTCATCTCATATTATTATAACATTATTTGTACCTTAAACTACACTAATTACCTCTAATCGCGATTAAGAACTTAATAGTTACTATTCACCAAAAAATTATTTTAATCTCATTGAACCACATTTTACTTCTTAATGACAACCATGTATGTCGGATTTTTGAAAATCAAATCACAGAAGTGGTAATATTTCATTTAAACGAAAAATCAGTTATTTAACTACCACTTAGTGGTTTCACTATTCATCAAAAATTGAAGTTTTTCAGAACAATGCCAAAATTTCACCCTAAGCTATAATTGATATTCCGAATTAAAAAATGATGTCTATTTTACAAAATTCCAATCATATGAGTTGCATTAATTAATTTTATAATTAATTCCCGCTGTTACAACAAATAGCGTGTTTTTAAGAAACAATTTATATCAAAAGATTGACAATTGTTTATGTCCAATTTTAATGTTAAATTAATTCTAATGACCACAATTGGATAAAATAGTAAAAATATATTCTAATTATACTTTAAAACCACTAAATAGTATAATTTATCACTATAAATTATTTTGATTAAAAAAGTTGTTTTTAAGTATTTTTCACAATTCATAAAAAATTAGAAGTTCTCAGAAAAATACCAAAAATTCAACATAGGCTAATTTCGATATTACGAATACAAAAATGAAGTCCATTTTGAAATATAAAATTTCTATAATTTTAAAAAGTGGTTGTTACTATTCATAACGGCTACTTTGATCAGTCGCGGTGTTTTAGAACTCGAAGTTGCGTACAAGGCAAGCTATTGCATTATTGAGAGAGAGGCGTATCGTGGAAGCTTGGGGTGTTAAATTCTCCCCTCCTTCAATAAATTGCGTCCTCGCAATTTGAAATTTTTCTTTGAATATAAAAGGTTGAAAATAGAAAATACCTTTGTGGAAAACCCACATCGGAAATAAGGTTAATAAAATTTAGTCTTAATAAGAGGTAAATGGAAATAAGAAAGTCACCACCAAATTATGATCTCGATAAGGAGAACATTGGTGGCAATTAGAGACATATAATTGGAGGAAAAACATAAATATGTGTAGGGAGTGATTGAGGTCATCAATCACAATCAACTGTCAAATTGAGGGCCTCAAAGCCTTCAATCTATGTTGATTTAAAATATCATCAGTTCAACAAGACATAAGGTATTAGGATAACACATTTTTTTGTTTTAATATCCCTTTACTAAAGTTTAATAATAAATTTATTCATTGAATAAGAGATAGGTATATATATATTTATGCTTGACAATTAGAGTTTCAACCTTCAACTCATCTTTCACTCAAAAAGATAATAGAACTCAAAAATATTATAATTATCGTAATTGTATAAGGTTCCAAATGTTAAAACATACCATTTAGATTAGTAAAATTATTTTGTAATAACCAGGTTCTTCCTGTAGGCTAGTGGTAGGAAATAAAGGCCTGTCGCACTATGGTTGTGGGTTCGATTCTTGCAGCTTTGTCCGACGCGATGGGTTATGCCCCACCCTACAGGTTGTCCTTTTCCTAAAACTATAGTATTATAATATTCCAAAAATAATCTTCAGAAATGATTTAACCTTAAACAATACTATCCAAAGATCAACTTAATCCACTCCAACCTTTATAGTTATCCAAAATACTTCTGTCCAACTCACAGTCCAAATTTTACAAGGAAGGTAAACATAATGAAGATCCTTTTTCCCATGTAATAACATGTGAACACCTTCATCATGTATTATTTTTAAACATACTGAATTACCATGATCCCTTATTCCTTATAGAATACTAGATATACTCCTTCTATCCGAAAATGTATACAAAACATCAATCAGTTTCAAGGAAGTTAAGTATATCCAATATAATTTATCCAAATCAATCACGTCTTATTCCAAAATCACAATCTCAGTATCAAAACCATATTATGGTCTATCTTTCTCTAAACCATATATTTTCCAAAAATTTAACCTACTGTGGAGTCACTTTTCTTGGTTCCACACAATCTCAAGTCCTTGATGAAATAGTACTGCAGTACAATCCTTATATACTCCATAATTATTATAATCAGTACATCATTGATACAACACTCAAATTACAAATTATTTAATAACAACATAAGAACTCTAATCATTACTCCTCATCTGTGGTAGTATCATAACTTGATTATTATCCAATACCATCATTTGGGGCATACTCTGATGATTTGGACATTGGTTTGCGTAGTGTCCCCAATCCTTGCAGAAGAAGCATTGTACATTTGAAACCATTTTCATACCCTTGCAGTCACGCACTTTGTGTCCTTTTTCTCTACACTTATAACAAACTCCCATTCCCGTTAGGAAAGTTCCATGATGTTTCTTCCCACAATTACCGCATATTGGAAAATTCTTCTTTCCCCTAATCCCTTTATCCATCATTCTCTCTTCCATCCCTTTCGTCTCTTGCTTCGCTTCAAAGCCATAGGACTCAGATAATTCTTTACTTATCTTATTAACACATGATACTATTTCTTCATATGTTGAGAACACATGGGAGACTATTTCCCTTCGAAATGTTGGCTTAATACCGTGAAAGATATGATCCTTCTTACTCTTTGGATCATACGTACTGCTGGAGTTCACATTCCTTCTACTGGGTGCCATTTCTATACAATGGCATAAACTAGATTAGTTTATGAATCAAAATACATAATTCCATACTTATAAAATACTTAACATAAATTTAACTATTTATGGATATAACCCATAATCATAAAAAGGTTTTCTTTGAGGAAGTATATACTCATAACTGTTCATAGTGGTTTGTAAAGAAAACGAGAATTATCCTAAGCATATCCCCCGGGAGTGTCGTAACCAAGAGTGCAGCAAGGCCCATTGTCGTGCACCAGTTCCCGTTCGATTCTAGCTCAAAGCGGTGTTTTCGGGTTTTACCCCTAGGTACATCTGTGCCAGAGCCGCCTCTACTTGCTCGTATCCAGACATGGATGTATTGCTCGGAAAACTCACAAAATCTATACAATAACAAAATTCTAGGAAGTTCTTCTATACTAATCCTCAAATTCTATCTTCGGGCTATGTGCTCTAATCAGAGTTTATCTAAATCCAGCTTCCAAGGTTAGTACTAAACTGCCTCTGATACCAACTGTAACGCCCCGACCCCAGTTACCTAGAGTCGGTGCATTACTTCGTAACATTGGCATGATCACAAAATATCATGTCTCGAAAGACCGTTTAGTTTAGTAGCCTTGGAAACACTAGATACATTCATAAATGTTACATTACATCACAAAGTGAAAAACTATAATAACATAGTCTCCATAGTCCACACTTCTATCCTCTTCGGACTATCCCTGCAGGTCATTCATAAAATACTTCTTCACATCCTAGAAAATATTAAAACATTGAAAGGGGTGAGCTCGGATGCTTAGTAAGGTTAACAATATAGCGGAAGCTTTCATAAATAAACATTAACATTTAAGGAAATGTATAACTAAAACAAAAGCCTTTCAAACTTGAACTTCAACATAATATTGAAAAAGTAAAATGAGATAATGCCATTCACTCTTTAACATGGATATTCTACTGGTCGAATAATCACATGTAATATCAATAACCACTTTCATAATGATGTAATGCATAATGACAGACTATCATAACCACGTAGCCAAGGCCTCGTGCCAAGACCACAAATAAAATTTTGTCAAGGCCTCATGCCAAGACACTAGTTTGTCTCATGAGACCTGCCGATGCATCGAGGAGCTATAGCGGGCTCCACCCGTCACTTATTAAGTCCAATGCATTCCTCATATGAATAGGTTTAAACATATCATAAACCATAACATAATCGTATCACATAAAACATGCATAAACGAAACATAACATTTCCACATTTCAATCACAAGATATCAATACAACACATTGATATAATAAAAATGCTTTCAAAACCATTTTCAATACCAAAATAAATGAAATTTAAAACTTTGTATTTATTTTTCATTAAAAAAAGATGGCTTGTAGAGGAATCCGAAACTCAAATAATGGTCACGGCGGCGGAGAAGTCATTGTCGCCGCATAAGTATAGAAAGAAAAACATTCCCTTTTTGTCGTTTAGTAAAACGCTTCGTATGAAAAAGATTCCTTTTGATTAAACGTAAAAGTCAAAGGGGTTTATACACCGTATAAAAGAAAGTTGTGTATAAAACCAAATATGCCTCAATGAAAGGGATTGAGACGAAGTCCTTAAAAAGATCATTTTTAAAATAAAATAGACATATTATGTGTATTCACTATATGTACACATAAATAATACAAAATAAGACATAATAATATCATGACATAATTTGAAAGTAGGAGATTAACCCAAAGAATAGAAATTGGGTTAAGAAGGTCCCTTACCTCGTGTCTGATTTGACTCAACCATTCTTTAACCTCCTGAATAATAAACTAGAGTTAATATATACCTTATTAATAACCATTTCCAATTTCATTATCCTTATTATATCACTTATTACAATGATATGAACATTACGTAATTATTTAAGTTAATAACGGTCGTTTTGTCGATCTTTGGTACTTGAGTCAACAATAAACTTCTTATAATTACAAGTTGTTTATGTGGTAGAATATCCATTATCTCCAGAATTATATTCATGATTTAGATGTCATATATATCTTATATATCCAGTATATACATTCATTTATAATATTACATAACATTTAGAGGTAAGAAATGAAATGCACCGTTCATGGAGACGGTAAGTCGTACGTACGCATGAACGCTACTTTCATTTCAATTTCATATTTAATGGAACGAAATCATAATGATATAAATGTATAATATAATTCCAGTATAATATAGTGTATAATACCATTTACGCCATCCTTTATACATCCCACATATGGCATTAACGATTCAAATCACTTTGAGGGGGCGGTAGTCCGCACTTCCTAAAATGAAATTATCGTGTTTTACCCATAATGGAAATCATAAATTATGCCATAAATGAGAAATACAGGAGCATAAGTAAAACATAAACATATTATATATCATATATAGAAATATTGACATCTTAATGGCCACCTTTGAAGGTGTTATATGAGTGTTGAACAATCATCGTTTCGTGAGGCAGAAATTCGCCATCCACAGAAACCGTATCTTCTTTAACCATTAGATGTAGGTGTGTGTAAGTGTAGCTAGAATAATTATTATAACAACATCCTAGTATATTGAGGATACTGGTGTTGTTACAAAATAAATGAATAAAAAGAGTTTAGGGGGTTGGAGAAGAAAAATAAAACAAAACAACATTAGAGAAGACATTACCTCAAAATCGGGTAACTCTTTTTGATTTGAGCCAAAGGCTTCCTTGGGAAGAGTTATGACCAAAGTGAGGCTTCTAGGAGTAAGATAGGGATGTTGGGAGAGTATTTGGGCAGAGTTTGGCCGAGCCAAATGGCTTGAAGGTGTGAATAAGGTGGGAGAGGTGGGGGCCTTTTATAAGTGGAGAGGAGGGGCTCTTTTGGAAAGATTGAAATGTTACATTATTACACAATGATTTTCGGATTCTAAAGGTCCCACAATTATATAATTCGAGGCTAAGGTGATAAGGGTTCTAAATCATCTCATCCAATTGGCTTTGGACAAGTGTAAGCCTTGGATTGTTCATTATCTTCCCATTTTATTTAAATCGTTAAATAATGAGGTCATCGCTGCATCATCATGATGTCATAAATAATTTAATTTTTTTAATGTCTAAAAATTATAAAAAAATATATTTAGATGTAGGAAATATTTTTATCTTTCTAAGGAATATTTATAATCAAAATTTGGAGTTGTGTAACCCCACTTAAAAACTGTTTTAGTAAAACAACTCATGTTTGTGTCAATTTAATTTTAACATTAAATAAATATATATTAATGACATTTTCCAACTAAAGTGGCTCCATGGGGTCCCAAAGTTGACCCATGGGTTTTCTTGGTCGGCCATGACTCATACAATAGGAGTAGGACAAGTTTCATGCTCATCTCATATTATTATAACATTATTTGTACCTTAAACTACACTAATTACCTCTAATCGTGATTAAGAACTTAATAGTTACTATTCACCAAAAAATTATTTTAATCTCATTGAACCACATTTTACTTCTTAATGACAACCATGTATGTCGGATTTTTGAAAATCAAATCACAGAAGTGGTAATATTTCATTTAAACGAAAAATCAGTTATTTAACTACCACTTAGTGGTTTCACTATTCATCAAAAATTGAAGTTTTTCAGAACAATGTCAAAATTTCACCCTAAGCTATAATTAATATTCCGAATTCAAAAATGATGTCAATTTTACAAAATTCCAATCATATAAGTTGCGTTCATTAATTTTATAATTAATTCCCGCTGTCACAACAAATAGCGTGTTTTTAAGAAACAATTTATATCAAAAGATTGACAATTGTTTATGTCCAATTTTAATGTTAAATTAATTGTAATGACCACAATTGGATAAAATATTAAAAATATATTCTAATTATACTTTAAAACCACTAAATAGTATAATTTATCACTATAAATTATTTTGATTAAAAAAGTTGTTTTTAAGTATTTTTCACAATTCATAAAAAATTAGAAGTTCTCAGAAAAATACCAAAAATTCAACATAGGCTAATTTCGATATTACGAATACAAAAATGAAGTCCATTTTGATATATAAAATTTCTATAATTTTAAAAAGTGGTTGTTACTATTCATAACGGCTACTTTGATCAGTCGCGGTGTTTTAGAACTCGAAGTTGCGTACAATGCAAGCTATTGCATTATTGAGAGAGAGGCGTATCGTGGAAGCTCGGGGTGTTACATTCTCCCCTCCTTCAATAAATTGCGTCCTCGCAATTTGAAATTTTTATTTGAAAATAAAAGGTTGAAAATAGAAAATACCTTTGTGGAAAACCCATATCGGAAATAAGGTTAATAAAATTTAGTCTTAATAAGAGGTAAATGGAAATAAGAAAGTCACCACCAAATTATGATCTCGATAAGGAGAACATTGGTGGCAATTAGAGACATATAATTGGTGTAAAAACATAAATATGTGTAGGGAGTGATTGAGGTCATCAATCACAATCAACTGTCAAATTGAGGGCCTCAAAGCCTTCAATCTATGTTGATTTAAAATATCATCAGTTCAACAAGACATAAGGTATTAGGATAACACATTTTTTTGTTTTAATATCCCTTTACTAAAGTTTAATAATTAATTTATTCATTGAATAAGAGATAGGTATATATATATTTATGCTTGACAATTAGAGTTTCAACCTTCAACTCATCTTTCACTCAAAAAGATAATAGAACTCAAAAATATTATAATTATCGTAATTGTATAAGGTTCCAAATGTTAAAACATACCATTTAGATTAGTAAAATTATTTTGTAATAACCAGGTTCTTCCTGTAGGCTAGTGGTAGGAAATAAAGGCCTGTCGCACTATGGTTGTGGGTTCGATTCTTGCAGCTTTGTCCGACGCGATGGGTTATGCCCCACCCTGCAGGTTGTCCTTTTCCTAAAACTATAGTATTATAATATTCCAAAAATAATCTTCAGAAATGCTTTAACCTTAAACAATACTATCCAAAGATCAACTTAATCCACTCCAACCTTTATAGTTATCCAAAATACTTCTATCCAACTCACAGTCCAAATTTTACAAGGAAGGTAAACATAATGAAGATCCTTTTTCCCACATAATAACATGTGAACACCTTCATCATGTATTCTTTTTAAACATACTGAATTACCATGATCCCTTATTCCTTATAGAATACTAGATATACTCCTTCTATCCGAAAATGTATACAAAACATCAATCAGTTTCAAGGAAGTTAAGTATATCCAATATAATTTATCCAAATCAATCACGTCTTATTCCAAAATCACAATCTCAGTATCAAAACCATATTATGGTCTATCTTTCTCTAAACCATATATTTTCCAAAAATTTAACCTACTGTGGAGTCACTTTTCTTGGTTCCACACAATCTCAAGTCCTTGATGAAATAGTACTGCAGTACAATCCTTATATACTCCATAATTATTATAACCAGTACATCATTGATACAACACTCAAATTACAAAATTATTTAATAACAACATAAGAACTCTAATCATTACTCTTCATCTGTGGTAGTATCATAACTTGATTATTATCCAATAACATCATTTGGGGCATACTCTGATGATTTGGACATTGGTTTGCGTAGTGTCCCCAATCCTTGCAGAAGAAGCATTGTACATTTGAAACCATTTTCTTACCCTTGCAGTCACGCACTTTGTGTCCTTTTTCTCTACACTTATAACAAACTCCCATTCCCTTTAGGCAAGTTCCATGATGTTTCTTCCCACAATTACCGCATATTGGAAAATTCTTCTTTCCCCTCATCCCTTTATCCATCATTCTCTCTTCCATCCCTTTCATCTCTTGCTTCGCTTCAAAGCCATAGGACTCAGAGAATTCTTTACTTATCTTATTAACACATGATACTATTTCTTCATATGTTGAGAACACATGGGAGACTATTTCCCTTAGAAATGTTGGCTTAATACCGTGAAAGATATGATCCTTCTTACTCTTTGGATCATACGTACTGCTGGAGTTCACATTCCTTCTACTGGGTGCCATTTCTATACAATGGCATAAACTAGATTAGTTTATGAATCAAAATACATAATTCCATACTTATAAAATACTTAACATAAATTTAACTATTTATGGATATAACCCATAATCATAAAAAGGTTTTCTTTGAGGAAGTATATACTCATAACTGTTCATAGTGGTTTGTAAAGAAAATGATAATTATCCTAAGCATATCCCCCGGGAGTGTCGTAACCAAGAGTGCAGCAAGGCCCGTTGTCGTGCACCAGTTCCCGTTCGATTCTAGCTCAAAGCGGTGTTTTCGGGTTTTACCCCTAGGTACATCTGTGCCAGAGCCGCCTCTACTTGCTCGTATCCAGACATGGATGTATTGCTCGGAAAACTCACAAAATCTATACAATAACAAAATTCTAGGAAGTTCTTCTATACTAATCCTCAAATTCTATCTTCGGGCTATGTGCTCTAATCAGAGTTTATCTAAATCCAGCTTCCAAGGTTAGTACTAAACTGCCTCTGATACCAACTGTAACGCCCCGACCCCAGTTACCTAGAGTCGGTGCATTACTTCGTAACATTGGCATGATCACAAAAGATCATGTCTCGAAAGACCGTTTAGTTTAGTAGCCTTGGAAACACTAGATACATTCATAAATGTTACATTACATCACAAAGTGAAAAACTATAATAACATAGTCTCCATAGTCCACACTTTTATCCTCTTCAGATTATCCCTGTAGGTCATTCATAAAATACTTCTTCACATCCTAGAAAATATTAAAACATTGAAAGGGGTGAGCTCGGATGCTCAGTAAGGTTAACAATATAGCGGAAGCTTTCATAAATAAACATTAACATTTAAGGCAATGTATAACTAAAACAAAAGCCTTTCAAACTTGAACTTCAACATAATATGGCAAAAGTAAAATGAGATAATTCCATTCACTCTTTAACATGGATATTCTACTGGTCGAATAATCACATGTAATATCAATAACCACTTTCATAATGATGGAATGCATAATGCCAGACTATCATAACCACGTAGCCAAGGCCTCGTGCCAAGACCACAAATAAAATTTTGTCAAGGCCTCATGCCAAGACACTAGTTTGTCTCATGAGACCTGCCGATGCATCGAGGAGCTATAGCGGGCTCCACCCGTCATTTATTAAGTCCAATGCATTCCTCATATGAATAGGTTTAAACATATCATAAACCATAACATAATCGTATCACATAAAACATGCATAAACGAAAAATAACATTTCCACATTTCAATCACAAGATATCAATACAACACATTGATATAATAAAAATGCTTTCAAAACCATTTTCAATACCAAAATAAAAGAAATTTAAAACTTTGTATTTATTTTTCATTAAAAAAATGATGGCTTGTAGAGGAAGCCGAAACTCAAATAATGGTCACGGCGGCGGAGAAGTCATTGTCGCCGCATAAGTACAGAAAGAAAAACATTCCCTTTTTGTCGTTTAGTAAAACGCTTCGTATGAAAAAGATTCCTTTTGAATAAACGTAAAAGTCAAAGGGGTTTATACACCGTATAAAAGAAAGTTGTGTATAAAACCAAATATGCATCAATGAAAGGGATTGAGACAAAGTCCTTAAAAAGATCATTTTTAAAATAAAATAGATATATTATGTGTATTCACTATAGGTACACATAAATAATACAAAATAAGACATAATAATATCATGACATAATTTGAAAGTAGGAGATTAACCCAAAGAATAGAAATTGGGTTAAGAAGGTCCCTTACCTCGTGTCTGACTTGACTCAACCGTTCTTTAACCTCCTGAATAATAAACTAGAGTTAATATATACCTTATTAATAACCATTTCCAATTTCATTATCCTTATTATATCACTTATTACAATGATATGAACATTATGTAATTATTTAAGTTAATAACGGTCATTTTGTCGATCTTTGGTACTTGAGTCAACAAAAAAACTTCTTATAATTACAAGTTGTTTATGTGGTAGAATATCCATTATCTCCGGAATTATATTCATGATTTAGATGTCATATATATCTTATATATCCAGTATATACATTCATTTATAATATTACATAACATTTAGAGGTAAGAAATGAAATGCACCGTTCATGGAGACGGTAAGCCGTACGTACGCATGAACGCTACTTTCATTTCAATTTCATATTTAATGGAACGAAATCATAATGATATAAATGTATAATATAATTCAAGTATAATATAGTGTATAATACCATTTACTCCATCCTTTATACATCCCACATATGGCATTAACGATTCAAATCACTTTGAGGGGGCGGTAGTCCGCACTTCCTAAAATGAAATTATCGCGTTTTACCCATAATGGAAATCATAAAGTATGCCATAAATTAGAAATAAAGGAGCATAAGTAAAACATAAACATATTATATATCATATATAGAAATATTGACATCTTAATGGCCACATTTGAAGGTGTTATATGAGTGTTGAACAATCATCGTTTCGTGAGGCAGAAATTTGCCATCCACAGAAACCGTATGTTCTTTAACCATTAGAAGTAGGTGTGTGTAAGTGTAGCTCGAATAATTCTTATAACAACATCCAATTATATTGAGTATACTGGTGTTGTTACAAAATAAATTAATAAAAAGAGTTTAGGGGGTTGGAGAAGAAAAATGAAACAAAACAACATTAGAGAAGACATTACCTCAAAATCGGGTAACTCTTTTTGATTTGAGCCAAAGGCTTCCTTGGGAAGAGTTCTGCCCAAAGTGAGGCTTCTAGGAGTAAGAGAGGGATGTTGGGAGAGTATTTGGGCAGAGTTTGGCCGATCCAAATGGCTTGAAGGTGTGAATAAGGTGGGAGAGGTGGGGGCCTTTTATAAGTGGAGAGGAGGGGCTCTTTTGGAAAGATTGAAATGTTACATTATTACACAATGCTTTTCGGATTCTAAAGGTCCCAAAATTATATAATTCGAGGCTAAGGTGATAAGGGTTCGAAATCTTCTCATCCAATTGGCTTTGGACAAGTGTAAGCCTTGGAGTTTTCCTTATCTTCCCATTTTATTTAAATCGTTAAATAATGAGGTCATCGCTGCATCATCATGATGTCATAAATAATTTAATTTTTTTAATGTCTAAAAATTATAAAAAAAAATATTATGATGTAGGAAATATTTTTATCTTTCTAAGGAATATTTATAATCAAAATTTGGAGTTGTGTAACCCCACTTAAAAACTGTTTTAGTAAAACAACTCATGTTTGTGTCAATTTAATTTTAACATTAAATAAATATATATTAATGTCATTTTCCAACTAAAGTTGCTCCATGGGGTCCCCAAGTTGACCCATGGGTTGTCTTAGTCGGCCATGACTCATCCAATATGAGTAGGACAAGTTTCATGCTCATCTCATATTATTATAACATTATTTGTACCTTAAACTACACTAATTACCTCTAATCGCGATTAAGAACTTAATAGTTACTATTCACCAAAAAATTATTTTAATCTCATTGAACCAAATTTTACTTCTTAATGACAACCATGTATGTCGGATTTTTGAAAATCAAATCACAGAAGTGGTAATATTTCATTTAAACGAAAAATCAGTTATTTAACTACCACTTAGTGGTTTCACTATTCATCAAAAATTGAAGTTTTTCAGAACAATGCCAAAATTTCACCCTAAGCTATAATTGATATTTCGAATTCAAAAATGATGTCTATTTTACAAAATTCCAATCATTTAAGTTGCATTAATTAATTTTATAATTAATTCCCGCTGTCACAACAAATAGCGTGTTTTTAAGAAACAATTTATATCAAAAGATTGACAATTGTTTATGTCCAATATTAATGTTAAATTAATTCTAATGACCACAATTGGATAAAATAGTAAAAATATATTCTAATTATACTTTAAAACCACTAAATAGTATAATTTATCACTATAAATTATTTTCATTAAAAAAGTTGTTTTTAAGTATTTTTCACAATTCATAAAAAATTAGAAGTTCTCAGAAAAATACCAAAAATTCAACATAGGCTAATTTCGATATTACGAATACAAAAATGAAGTCCATTTTGAAATATAAAATTTCTATAATTTTAAAAAGTGGTTGTTACTATTCATAACGGCTACTTTGATCAGTCGCGGTGTTTTAGAACTCGAAGTTGCGTACAATGCAAGCTATTGCATTATTGAGAGAGAGGCGTATCGTGGAAGCTCGGGGTGTTACAGCCACGCAACGGGTGCCCCGAGCCCGGTTCGCCACGTGACGTCAAGCGCATTTCCCCAAACGCCAGAGGCTACCGACTAGCAGCAAGGGCCCAGGTCTGATAGTGGGGAAACTATGCCCTTATTTGTCAAAGTGTAGCATAGCGGAATACAAAAATAAACATACAACAACAACGGAAGCAGTAAACATACACAACTGAAATAACTACAGCATTGGATATAACCAACAGTATATAAGTGATGATGCTACATGTTTCAAGTTCTAAGAAAACAGCCAGAACATGTTATACATTAATACGGTACAGTAGAAAACAGAGTACAACAAAACAAGAAAAACAGTTAGCAGCGGCATCACGAGCCTAGGCTCGGTCCCATGCCCTCCTACTCCTCAGCAAAAGTCAAGTACCTGTATAGGGACTCTTTCCCCTATCTACACCTTCAGCAACATAATCTGTTTGGGCCGAAAAGCGTGACCCAAACAGGGAGTGAGAAATATATCTCAGTAGGCACCCACCAAAGGCCCATGCTCAACTGGGTGTAAAACATGCAACTAGTGTGCAGTAGTAAAACGTTATAACTAAGCAGTACTCAAAAGTAACTAACTTAACAGTTAAATTGACTTTTTATTATTCATTTAATTCCTTTAATTTAGTAACATTTTTGTGCTCAAAAACACCAAGTCCTCAATCTAACCAGTACCGTGCCCTCAGGCTAAAATAATAACCACACCCTCAGGCTTGCCCTCAGGCCATACAGAATCCAACCCACAAGTATTACCCTCAGGCGTAATAGAAATTCTCGCCCTTAGGCATACAAAGTGTTGCCCTCAGGCACAGAAGTCAAGCCCTCAGGCACTAAAGGTTGCCCTCAGGTGGAATAACGACAACCCTCAGGCTAAAACAGTCACGCCCTCAGGCCAATCACAACAATGCCCTCAGGCTAACAGGTAATCGGGCAATGCCCAACATATCAATATGCAGTAAACAAGCAATTACTCTCAAGGAAATTATACAGTTACTACATTTAAGGCATACCCTCGGGTAGCCTGACCAAACGGCTAAACAAAAGAACACACCCCTCGAGATGGTCCTGGATCCAAGCAACGATCCCAAACAACATTTTTACAACATTATTTTATTACCTACAAAGATCTAGGTAGTTAAATTAGCCAAAAACTCAGCCTCACGACACCCTAATATGGGCTCGTAGCTCAAAAATGCACAAAAATGCACGATAGTTGGAAAAATAACACCAATCCACCTACCTTATATGCCAACGAACGCTATACCCGAACGCCGACTCTAGAAACGCCCAAGAACGGCATAGATCTGACAAAGAACAAAAATCATTCAAACAAAAATAACTTACGTTAGGAGAAGAATTGTCAAGAACGGTACCAGGAGGGGAGAGGGCTCACTCGTGCAGTTCCAACGAGATCGTTCAAAGACGAAATGGGTTCCAGACGAACGCTCGGTGGATCTTCAAAGATCTGGCCTCCTCCTTTGGCTTCAAAATGGATCAATTGCCTCCTCTTCCAAATGAGGAGGCTACTGCCAGTTTTAAGATGAAAAAAAAGTACACGACGTGTACTTAAAAGTACACGGCATGTAATCCCTTCGTTTAACTTTTCAAATGGCGGTACCGCCACACTGTTCATACGTCGACATGAGTACACGACATGTACTCTCGATTACACGACGTGTACTGTCGCCCAGCTGGCAGCGACGCCACCGTCTTGCTGTTTAAGCCTACAGACTGACTACACAGCGTGTAAGGTACCACTACATGGCGTGTAGTCGGTTCCTACACCCTTCGTCACCAGCATGGACACACGCCCCGTGTACTCATCCCAACACGGCCAAAAGTACACGGCATGTGGGTAAAGTAGACAGTGTGTAGTTCCCAAAATTTATGAATTTTCCCCATTTTCCATATTTTCTCAAAATAACTTCAGGAAAAGGAAAAGAAGAAGCATGTAACTCTAAAACAAGAACCGGGTTCTTACAAACTTCCCCCCTTATAGAAATTCGTCCCCGAATGGCCCTTTCAAGGGTGGCGAAGAGAAAGCTTAGAACAGCTCTGGCCACTGAGCACGTACGTCGGCCTCCCTCTCCTAGGTCTCATCCTGCACTATGCCATGCTGCCATTGTCTTCATACGAGAGGAACTGACCGGCCTCGGAGAACCTTCGTGCTCCTATCAATGATACAAATCAGACGCTCCTCAATGGACGCATCATGCTGAAGCTCAACCTCCTCTGGCTGAAAGGTGTGAGACGGGTCTGAAAGGTAGCGACGTAACTAAGACACATGGAAGACGTCATGCATGGCTCGGTACTGCTTCTGTAACTGAAACCGATAGGCAACTAGCCCGACTCTCTCCAGAATCTCAAATGGTCCCACATACCTCGGTGAAAGCTTACCCTGTCTCCTGATCCGTTTGTGTCCCAGCCTCGGCGAAACATGCAAGAAAACCTGATCCCCGACCACGAACTCCAAAGGTCGTCCACAACGATTAGCATAAGACTTCTGATGAGATTGTGTGGTAGCCATCCACTTCCGAATCAACTGGACCTGCTCAGATGTCTCATGCATGAGCTGTGGCCCCAGTAAAGCTGCCTCACCTGCCTCTAACCGGCACAAAGGTGATTGGAATAGCCTACTATATAAAGCCTCGTATGTTGCCATCTCAATAGTTTCCTGAAAACTATTTTTATAGGAAAACTCTACTAAGGGTATATGCTTCTCCCACGAGCCCCAAAATTCTAGAATGCATGCGCACAACATGTCCTCCAGTACCTGTATCGTCCGCTCTAATTGTCCATCTGTCTGAGGGTGGTATGTTGTGCTCAGAAGCACCTGTGTACCCAGCACCCTCTGAAAACTCTGCCAGAAACAAGACGTAAAGAGGGTGTCCCTATCTGAAACGATTGAACAAGGGACCCAATGAAGATGTACGATCTCTCAGATATACAGTCTTCTGAGCTCGTCCACACCAAAGGTCACCTTGACCGGCAAGAAGTGAGCTACCTTCGTAAGTCTGTCCACAACAACCCATATGGATTCATTTCCTCGAGGTGACCTTGGAAATCCTGTCATGAAATACATCTCGACATCATCCCATTTCCACTCTGGAATGGGCAACTGCTGTAACAGACCAGCTGGTCTCTGATGCTCTGCCTTCACCTACTGACAGGTGGAACATCTCGTAACAAAACCAGCTATCTCCCTCTTCATACCCAGCCACCAGTACTAACGCCTCATGTCACGGTACATCTTGGTAACCCCGGGATGAACCGCCCAAGCTGAAGCATGAAACTCCCGCATCATCTCCTCGCGTATATCCCCTGGAACCCATACACGTCCATGGAAATGAAAAACCTCATCATCGCCTATCATCCAATCGGAAGGAGGGTCCTCACTTGCCACCAAATCCTGTAGAACTAGGCCTTCTGAATCTGATAGACGCCTTATACTCACTCTGTCCAGGAGGGTAGAAGTCACAGCTAACGAGGAATGATAATTCTACCCCTGACTGTCATGCACCTCTAGATGCATCTCAGAGAACAAGGCCATAAGCTTCCACTCACCTTTGGCCTATTGCAGTGCCTGTATCTGAGTCTTCCTTCTCAGTGCATCGGCTACTTCATTACCTTTACCAGGTGTATAAGCAATCTCAAAATCGAAGGACTGTAGGTACTCGACCCACCTTCTCTTCCTCAGATCCAGGTCACACTGAGTAAAGATATACTTGAGGCTTTTTTGGTCGGCGAAAACCACAAAATTATCTCCTAATAGTTAATGTCTCCAATAATGCAACGCATGAAAAACTACAGCCAACTTGAGATCATGTGTCGTGTAATTCCTCTCATGTGGCCTCAACTGCGGAGACGCGTACGTCACAACTCAGTCACCCTGCATCAAAACGGCTCCTAGCCCAATCCCTGACGCATCATAGTAAACTGTATAAATCTTCCCCTACTCTGAGAGTATCAGGATCGGTGCTGATGTCAGCCTTCCCTTCAGGTTCTGAAAAGCCGTTTTGCAAGCTTCTGACCAAACGAATTTCACACCCTTCTTAGTCAGACCTGTCAATGGTGCTTCTAAGTGGGAGAAGTCCTGTATGAAGCGCCTCTAGTAACCAGCCAGACCTAAGAAACTCTGTATCTCAAACACATTCTTAGGATACTCCCAGGAAACTACTGCTCTCACCTTCTCTGGGTCTACTGCAACTCCTGCCTCTGAGATGATATGACCTAGGAAGTGAATCTGGTCCATCCAAAAGTGGCGCTTGGAGATCATAGCATATAACTGATGCTCTCTTAGTGTACTCAATACGATCTCAAGATGGGTGGAATGGTCGTGTCGAGTGTGAGAGTACACAAAGATGTCGTCAACGAATACTACCACAAATGAATCAAGATACGGATGGAACACACAATTCATAGATCCATGAAAACTGTTGGAACGTTCGTGAGTCCGAACGGGATAACCGTATACTCATATAGACCATACCTACTCCTAAAAGCTATGAGAGGTATGTCGGATGGTCTCACGCGCAGCTGATGATATCCGGATCTCATGTAAATCTTTGAGAACACTCGTGCTCCACGAATTTGATCAAATAGATCATCTATCCTCAGCAAGGGATATCGGTTCTTAACCGTCAACTGGTTCAACTTCCGATAATCTACACAAAGTTTGAGGGTACCATCACCCTTCTTCGCAAAAAAGACCGGAGAACCCCAAGGAGATGTACTGGGTCAGATAAAACCCTTTTCCTGCAACTCCTCTAACTGCCTATTGAACTCCTGCAACTCAGGTGTGGCCATCCTCTAAGGAGGAATGGACACCGGTGCTGCTCCTAGCACAAGCTCGATTGAGAAATCTACCTCACGCACCGGAGGTAGACCTTAAAAGTCGTTCGGGAAGACATCCCTGAAACGATCGACCACTGGAGGGAAATCCGCCTGACAAGTCCCATGGTCATCTAGATATAAGCTCGCAATCTGGGCTGTGACTCCACCTCGCCCATGATGCTCTAGTCTAGCTTGACTCGCCTGAAAATCCCACTTGCCCTTGTATAGAAACTCCACGCCCACTGGTGACGTGAAACGCACCCTGCGACGATAGCAATCTACAAAGGCTTGAAGGGGAACCAACCAGTCCATCCCGAGAATGACGTCATAGCTCGTCATATCCAGGACATAGAGGTCCCAAAGGAAGTGACACCCACCAACCTCAAGGGGGAACTCCTTGCACTGACACACACCAACCTTCCTAGTCCCTAACGGAGTGTCTAGTGTCAAGATATCAGAAGAAGTAGAAACACCGAGCCCAAGGCCCTCCACAATGGGTACAGATATAAAACTCTGTGTAGCACCCGTATCAAAAAGTACTGGAGACAAGACATAAGATACTAGAATAGTACCTCTGACTATCGAAGGTCTGGGATCCTGCTCCTGCTTGGTCTGTTGCACTACAAATGCCTATCCAGTGCCACGGCCCTACAACACAGCCTGGCTACCCTGAGCTATCCCATCCTGTTGCCTCTAAGATCCTGGTGTCTGGCTACCATGGCCACGACCACCATATCTTCCTACACACCATGACGTATTCCAGTTCCCTAACGGGTAAGAAGCCACTGGTCCTGCTCCCGCACGTGGAGTCCGCACAGAACCCCTCTCACTAGCCACTGGTAGAAATGCCCTAGAAAAGCATTGCAGATGACCCATCTTTCCTCAAGCTCAGCACTCCACTAGGTCTCGTGGACACTGTGGCCTCTTGTGCCCCTCTATGCCACACTGGTAGCACCTGATCGGGCCACCTAAAGAAGCTGCCCGGCTGGTATTGCCGCCCTGAGGGAATTCCATCTATCTCTTCCTCTTGCCAGCAGAAATAGTACCAGTAACTGCTGCTGAACCGCCCTGGCCCACACCACTCGATTCCCGCAGGTTCCTCTCTGTAATCAACTCATGGTTCACAATCATGTGTATAGTAGGCAACCTGAAAACATTCACTAGTGATAGGATTTCATACCTAAGACCATCCTCAAAACGCATGGCTCTCAACGTCTCATCACCCACTAGCATGGGTGCAAAACGCTGAAGCTCTGTAAAACGAGCAGAGTAGTCCATCGCCGACATAGCGCCCTGGTGCAGATTCATGAACTCTCGATCTCTATCTGCCCTCAGTGTCTTGGGTAAGAAGAATTCATAGAAGACTGCCTGAAAATCCTCCCACGCCATGTCCCTGTGATGCTCTGATTGGGTGGTAACATCCCACCACCTCTTGGCAGAATCGCGCAGCATGTAAGTCGCGAGATTGACCCTCTGCCCTAGAGGCGTCTCAAGATGCTCAAAAATAGTCTGCATCGATCCTGGCGAAGACTCTGTAGCCTACGGTCCGCCATCCACTGAAAACGTAGGCGGATGCTGCTGCTAAAATATACGCATCAGCTCAGCCATAGATGTAGCAGCCTACGGTGCTCCCTGAAAGGTCTGCATGAACCACAATAAGACTTCCCGTAACTGCGCCTCCACGCCTGTGTCCAGTATAATAGCTGGTGCCACATCTGGCTCTACTGGTGGATTAACTGGTAGCCCATGGCCCACTATCTTCGGAGTATAATTGTCGCCGCTCTCCTGGTGAACAACTCACGTCCGTATAGGCGTCATGACTCTACAAGGACAAAAGCACGCCTCAGATTCAATATTATCAAGACTGAAATGAAGGAACCACAATGGAACAAGAGCAAGAAGGTATTAAAAATTTTCAAAACATGTCTACATGGCATGTACAATGACTACACGACGTGTACTTGACTTCCTTTCCCCTGCCCGGGTCCTTCTACACGGCTAAGCCACACTGCTTCTGTTCACAAAACTACATGGCGTGTATAATATCTACACGGCGTGTATGGTGTTATTTTCTAACTACCTGTGTCGTCTGTGACATGGCCGACTACTCGGCTTAACACTACACGGCGTGTTACACCCGCACACAGCCTGTACACCATCCTGTTTCCCAGCCACACGGCTAACTCCACACGGTCTGTCCTCGGACAAGACTACACGGCGTGTCCCAACAGGTACATGGCGTGGTCAGGGAGAGGTGACACCGTCCCATGTTGTTAGTTACACTACTGAGTCCCCAGGTCACACTACACAGTGTGTCTATAACTGACACGACGTGTTCTATCAAGGATTTCACCGACCCGTGTTGTTAGTTACATGGCCGGACTCCGGGTCACACTACACGACGTGCATAAAAACTATGCGGTGTGTTTTACCCAAGACCTTCCCTACCCCGTTTCACCGCCCACAGGGTTTGTGTCACGGGAAGAGACTACACGGCGCGTACTCAAAAAGTTCATTTTTCTTCCCAAACAGAAGAACATACATGGCGTGTATAAAAATACTACATGGCGTGTATACTGGGATTCCAGACAGTATGCTTCCGAAACTTCTCTGGAACCCAGAAAATACTGAAAAACAACACCTAAGTGTCAAATTCGAACCCATGGGGGCCCATACACCCCACGAATCAATGTTTGACATCTCATTTGTGTTATAACCAATAACTGTCAATGATCCACCAAATTCCGGTCAATGGGGGCCTATACTACCCAAAAACCAAAGTTTGGCGTCCATCCTGTAAATAAGCTCAAACAAAAATACCATATCACAAGGCAGGTATTTATCAAGAAGCTATCACAACAGCATGCTTTACTAGCACAACAACTATCAAAACATCATTGAAAATTATAATGCACCTACATGGCATGGAAACTATGAATGGCATGTGATATCTAGCATGTGCCTATATGATGCATGAGACGGAATACCCTCATCTCATCGGGTTGCAACTAAATAGAACCCACAGATAAAATATAAGCAGCACAATCCAAGTGCATCACCCAACGGTGAAAACATATCAACTGTAAAATTGCAAGATCAAAGAATGAAAAGTACGAGGTAGACTGGCTTTTCCATGTACACGGGTTAGCTATGCCTGGGCATAGCTTATTACCAACTATCATTCATCATAACTCTGACTATGACTCCAAATAGTATGTCAATGAAAAGAAACCCCTCTGATACCACTTTGTAACGTCTTGGACCCGGGTTCCACGCAACGGGTGCCCCGAGCCTGGTTCACCACGTGACCTCAAGTGCATTTCCCCAAACGTCAGAGGCTGCAGACTAACAGCGAGGGCCCTGGTCTGATAGTGGGGAAACTATGCCGACATTTGTAAAAGTGTAGCACAGTGGAATACCAAAATAAACATACAAAAAAAGCGGAAGCAGTAAACATAAAAAACTGAAATAACTACAAAAGTGTATATAACCAATAGTATATAAGTGATGATTCTACATGTTTCAAGTTCTAAGAAAACAGCCAGAACATGTTATACATCAATACCGTACAGTAGAAAACAGAGTACAGCAAAACAAGCAAAACAGCTAGCAGCGGCATCACGAGCCTAGGCTCGGTCCCATGCCCTCCTACTCCTCAGCAACAGTTAAGTACCTATATAGGGACTCTTTCCCCTATCTACACCTACAGAAACGTAATCTGTTTGGGCCGAAAAGCGTTCCCCAAATAGGGTGTGAGAAATATATCTTAGTAGGCACCCACCAAAGGCCCGTGCTCAACTTTGTGTAAAACATGCAACAAGTGTGTAGTAGTAAAATTCAATAACTAAGCAGTACTCAAAAGTAACTAACTTAATAGATAAATTTCCATTTTATTAGTTATTTAATTTCTTTAATTTAGTAACATTTTTGTGCTCAACAGATCCAAGCCCTCAGGCCAACCAGTACCGTGCCCTTAGGCTAAAATAGTAACCACACCCTCAGGCTTGCCCTCAGGCCATACAGAATCCAACCCGCAGGTATTGCCCTTAGGCGTAACAGAATTTCTTGCCCTCAGGCATACAAAGTGTCACCCTCAGGAACAGAATTCAAGCCCTCAGGCACGAAAGGTTTCCCTCATGCGAAATAACGACATCCCTTGGGCTAAAACAGTCACGCCCTCAGGCCAATCACAACAACGCCCTCAGGCTAACAGGTAATTGGGAAATGCCCAACATATCAAAATGCAGTAAACAAGCAATTCATCTCAAGGAAATTCTTCAGTTACTACATTTAAGGCATACCCCCGGGTATCCAGGCCAAACGGCTAAACAGAGGAACACACCCCTCAGGATGGTCCTGGATCCAAGCAACGATCCCAAACAGCATTTTTACAACTTTATTTAATTACATATATTGTTCTAGGTTGTTAAATTAGCCACGTCCTGAGCCTCATGACACCCCAACATGGGTTCGTAGCTCAAAAACGCACAAAAACGCACGATAGTTGGAAAAATAACACAAAGCCACCTACCTTATATGCCAACGAACGCTATACCCGAATGCCGACTCCAGAAACGCCCAAGAACAGCGTAGATATGATGAAGAAAAAAACTCATTCAGATGTAAACAACATATGTTAGGAGAAGAATTGGCAAGAACGGTACCAGGAGGGGAGAGGGCTCACCCGTGCGGTTCCAACGAGATCGTCCGAAGCTGAAATGGATTCCAGACGAACGCCCGGTGGATCTTCAATGATTTGGCCTCCTCCTTTGGCTCTAAAATGGCTCATGTGCCTCCTCTGCCAAATGAGGAGGCTAATGCCTATTTTAAGCCGAAAAAACTAAGTACACGGTGTGTACTACCAAGTACACGGCGTGCACTCCCTTCATTTAACTGTTCAAATGGCGGCACCACCACACTATTCATACGTCGACATGAGTACACGACATGTACTCTCAAGTACACGGCGTGTACTGCCACCCAGCTGGCAGCGACTCCCTCGCCTTACTGTTTAAGCCTGCCGACTGACTACACGGCGTGTAAGGTACCACTACACGGCGTATAGTCGGTTCCTACACCCTTCGTCGCTGGAATGGCCACCCGCCCCGTGTACTCATCCCAACACGGCCAAAAGTACACGGTGTGTGGATAAAGTACATGGCGTGTAGTTCCCAAAATTTAGGATTTTTCCCCATTTTCCATATTTTCTCAAAATCACTTAAGGAAAAGGAGAAGAAGAAGCATGTACCTCTAAAACAAGAACCAAGTTCTTACACTAGTCACCCCAATGATGTTAAATACACCTATAAAACTATTAAAAATAAATAAAGTAATGAAATTAATGATACCGATGAACCAATCCACCATGAAAACACATTGAAAACAATGAAAAATAATATATCAATGACACTGATGATGCCAAAAACCTTGATAAACTAATTGATCCAATTACACAAATATCAATGATAATCATGAACTTATATTTAATTCATTATCATTATTACTCTGTAATCATTTTAAATTAGGTAAATTGTATTATGAAATTTATGTACAACATTAAATTGTGTTCATTGTATTAACATGGTAATACACTAATACCCTAATTAATCAATGATGTAAATGAAATAGATGACGTCAATAAACCTAAAAACACCAAAAAACATGAAAAAATTGATATACTGAAAGATAAAAATGATACTAATAATAGTTATATTTCTACTGATGCTGATGATATAGATGAGGCCACCAATATTAATGGAGTCAATAAAACTAATGCCTTGAAAAAAACCAATGACCTTGATGATACTCATATCCCAAATGATGATGAAGATATTTTCATGGGGGAAGACACCGATGACATCAATGATGAAGATGAAACTAAAGCCATTAAAGGAACTAACTTCACTAATGTAACTAACATCAATAATGATTATAATGATACTAATGACACTGATAACATGTATGGAATGAAAAAAACCAATCTAAACTAATGTAACTAGTAATTTTAAAATAGTTGATGGAACCACAAATGCCGATGATGCTGATGATGTTGATAGCCCCATCGATTACATTGAAAATTTATACAACACTAATTTAAATGAAAACATAGATTCTAATAATGTGTCGATTGACCTCAATAACCTTGATGATACCGAATACAATGATAATGTCAGTTCCAAAAAAGACACCAAAAATACAGATGACCCCAATAATGTGTAAGTCCCTTATGAATTCAATGACCTGATCAATGTTTTTTTACTGATGAAACCTTTTTCATTGATGACATTGAAGTGACCACCATCCTTATTGATGCTGATGAAATTGATGACCTTGAATACACCTATGATATTGATGACACAAATGAACATGATTGACTTAAAAAAAACTACTGATGCTAACATCCCCAATGATGTTGATCCCCCAACAACACTTACTACCTGATGACCTCAATGAAGGAAATGAAATTATAACATCAATAATTCAAATTGTATCGATTCACATGATTAACCCAACAACACTAATGATGTTTACCACAATGACACTATCTACATCACTAACAACATTGATAATGATGACCACCCTTATACATGTCACAACACTAACACCACTAACAAACCCAAAAATATAGACAATGCAAATGATATTAATGAAATTCTTAACATCATCGACCACACCAATTCCAAATATCTAAATAATATCAATGAACCCACTGATGTCAAGTACATTGGTATCTCTCATTACACTGATGAAAAATATGATGCTAATGAACCCAACAATATTAATAACCCCAATGATGTAGACAACCCAAATAGACCATTACAATATGATGATACTAATGAAACTAATTAAAACATTGACACTACTATCCCCTAAAATTCCAAATATGAAAACAAACACTGATGACCCCATCGATGCTAACCACATTAGAATATTTGATTAAACCAATGATACTGAAGATTTTGATGATCCCGACATCATAAATGAACCCAATGATGTTAGAAACCCTAATAACTTTGGTGGTGATAATGATACGAAGTCTATAACTTACATATATGCCACAAAGGACCCTGATGTAATGTTTTAATGAGACTCACAATAATCAATCCATTTATATATTCTTGAATAGTGTTATGGATATTACTACTGTCATCTAAAGAAGAGTTAAGCAGAAGAATTACTATTATAAACTCTTAAAAATATTTTTATTCTTTGTAGAATTTAGAAGTTGAAAATAATCTTGGGTGAGTTGATGTGTGTGATGAAATAAAGAATAGGTTTTTTTACATGAAATGAATATGGTCATAGAATAATGTTACGAAAAAATGGGAAAATCCTGGATTCAAATAGAATGATCCTTCATTATCTCACTACCCTGGTTCCCAATTAAAAATCATTGATATTTATTTACAGTTTACACACACCCACATTGCACAGTTTGATAAATGAATAACATATATATTAATACACTTTCTCTTCACACTATTATCTATAAGAAAATTGTGATGGAATCACGTAAAGCGATAACACACCTATAAAAACCACATTGGATCACAACTATGATTCAATACACCTCTCAATATTTTAATCCTATCATACATCAATAACTCATGTAATGGAATAGTGAAATGATTTCATATTACGGATAGAAAAAGGTAAAACATTAATGTGATATGTTATCATCCACATAACCTTCTTCATAATGACGAAAAGTCAATTTAATTTAGTTAATTCAAAACCCACAGTGTGTAAACATTGAAGTATATGGTTTTCATACAATTTGTGATCCTTGAGTTATCCTATCACCATTAGTGAGATCATGAGAAATCCAAAGTATGAAAAAAAGAAGAGATAATTAGGGTATAGGATTAACACAAACATATAATTATATTTAATTATAAATATAATAAAATAATGTAGGAATGAAAGTATAGAAGGATTTCATTTCTTACATCAAACCATGTTTGAATGGAAAGGGGTTTAAATCCTTTAAAATGAATAGTGGTGTTTTATTTAAAGGCTATGATGGAATATTATTCTTCATTATTGAATTTTAGTTCATTTTAACTCCTAAACAACATTTCTCAATTGAATTCCATGTGTAATGGATGAATGGTATGATTACTTCATGAAATTATCTGCTCAACCCTCCCTTGTTGTGTGACTCTACACCATAAACCATACTTTCTTGATTTCTTAATGAGAGATATGTGGAATTTTTTTAATTATTTTTATATAATAACAATAAAATGGTAATAGTAAAGTGATTTCAATTATATTCAAATCATTTTTTGGAAACCCTAATTTTTGTAATCCCATTTAGGAATTAGAATTTGAGTTAAATTACACAATATTGGATTCAAATATTTCATAGAATGAATTGTAGTGCATGAAATCACATTGGCTTCACTTTATATATGAATAGGTCAAGGTAATGAATCTTATATGAGTAGGATAGAAGTAGTTTTATTCTAATGGGAGGTCTATTCTGGCCCAAAAATCCTTACATAGTCGATGTTGTAGTAGATTTATTTGTATGTGAGGTGGATATCATCTTGGTTAAACTATAGTAAGGGTAATTTCTATTTCACTAATTTTCAAATTCAATTAATAAAACAATTCATACTCTCATGTACAATAATTCATACAAATCATGTGTTCTATGAGAATTTTACTTACTTGAAAATGAATCTGTAGAGTTAATTTGGAATTGTAGACTCCTCTAGTATTTAATCACATGTAAAGAATTACCCATCTAGTTAATCATA
Source organism: Viscum album (assembly GCA_963277665.1). Taxonomy (NCBI): domain Eukaryota; kingdom Viridiplantae; phylum Streptophyta; class Magnoliopsida; order Santalales; family Viscaceae; genus Viscum; species Viscum album. The sequence goes on from OY728142.1 coordinate 405,986,485, forward strand.
CATGAACACTCTTTACATTATTTAATTATGAGAAAGAATTAGGAATTATAATTTAATTTCAAAAAACCTTCTAAAATAACTAACTAGTCATCTATAAATACACTATAACCAAAAAACATCAAACACTCAAAATTTCAAAGATGATTTTTTTTAAAAACAAATCTAAAAATAAATATTTCAATTTTAAACTATTAATTGATTCCTTTGATAATTATATTCAATATTATTCCTAAAAAGTAAAATATGACTTATTTTCCAAGTTATAGTAAAATGTAGGTATAAATAATCTTGAAGGATCATAAAAATTAATGGTAAAATAATATATCCCCAATATCATGAAAAATTCATTTCACTTATAAGAAATGTCAAATAATTCAAGAATAAATATTATCCTTCTATGTTCAAACAAAAAAAATATGAAAAGAGAAAATAAATAAATTATTCCACCATAGAAATTTTATTTATTCCTCATGATAGTCAAATTTACTACCAGACTTCCTCACATTATTCTTCCATCCTTAAAATTTGGCCTAGAAACTGCATAACACAACTCACCTAAAAAATTCTTCCCCTGATTCAAGGAAAAAATTAAAATAAATTTATGTATATTGAGATATGTGTCTGATCTACGATATGTGTAATTCCTCGACACTACAATCCCATTTCCAGTGCATTATTTTATTAAATTGGCATGTATATAAGGGAAAAATATAAAAGGTCTGATCAAGTTAGTAGTCATGAAGAACTATATACATAAATGGTTCCCTTATTACATTGGTAACACATAAAACAAAACAAAGGGAAATAATTTTCATCCTTGAACTCATTCAAAAATTTCATCATCGTAACATGCAGAAAATAGAACAAATATAAGGGTGAGCTAAAATTATTTTTAAGGGTATTCAAACTAGAATAAATAATGAATTAATGGGAAGAAATCAACATTCAAAGGTAAATAACTAAAAATACATGAAATTTAAATAAATAGATAATTAATAATCAATATGGAAGGGTGATTAATTGAAACACATGTCATTTATTCAATAATATAATAATAATATTCATCCATATATAATTTCAACGTAAGAATCTCATGGATAAATAATAAAAATATTTAAATTCTAAATGAATCCAACGCTTAATTATTTGAAGTCATTTATAAGGCACCTAAAAATCTATACCATCAAGGCCTTTCATAAGATGGTTTAAAACTATAGGTATAAACCTATTTAATTTTCACAACTAATTTATCTCATAAGAACCTTTTGATTCATCATGGGGGTATATAAAGCCTAACCATAACTCATTAGAAATAGTCCAAAGTATTCCTCGTATTGAGTAATCAGTTTAATTAATACTTAATATGCCTTATCAAATAACCATATTTAACAAAACAAATATGGGTTTATCAATAATTCCCCCATGGAGGATAGGTAGTAATAATATTTTTGTATATTTATGAATGGAAATATTACAAAAATATCATTTCAAACATTCTTACGGAAAATAATCTTTAAACATTCAAAAGTGTCCCATTCCACTTTGAAAATTTTGAATCATAATTCCCATAAAGGAATAACATTAAATGAAACATATAATATCATGAAAATAATGATATTCATGATAAAACTTGTCAAAAGGAAGTACATACAAATAAAAAATAAACTAAGTGAATAACATTACAATATGACACAATGAAATGAAATTGAGTTGAAATACCTTACCACTTTGTAGTCATTTATATAAAAGGCCATGAATTTATAAAATAAAATATTTTATTTGAAAATAACCTTGTAAATATTTAAAGTAATCTTCCAGACATTAGGGAATCATGGCTACATGAAATTTTGTTCACATCGTATAAGTTAGAAAACAATCATTTTACTTTTATAATGTTCTTTGTTTTGAAGAATGACAAAGATATTCCTTTTAAATAATTTGGTAAAAAGTAAAAATGGGGAAAATGAATTTAAAAAATCATCATATAATGTTAAAAAAATTATTTTCTTTTGAAAACTCCAGCATGGAAGGGAAATATTCCTCATTGGGGACTTAAACAAAAAACAATCCCGAATAACAATGAGATTGTGAAATAACCCATAACACTTTAAAATCAGTAGAATCATATGTCCCATGAAATAATGAAATATTTATGGATATTAAAATAACATAAAATTATAAATTAAAACACAAAAAATATATTCATGGGAATCATGTACACCACGCATATGAAACATGTAGTGTATAAGATATGTGTCCCACTGAAATAAAAGTGAGACAAAAATCTCTTACATTATGCTTCCTTCGGTTGAAAGTGATTTAACCTTCTATATATTGGTTTTAATCATGTAATTAAATTATATCATAATATTATTAATATTTATTATATCATATTTTATCTTTTTATATTATTTTATCACCCATTTTTTATAACATTTCATTATTACCATTGATTCGGGTATTAACCGATTCATTTTCCTATACATGTTTGGTCAGGAAGGTTTCAATTATTTTTCATAGGACATGTATCCAATATATATAATTATATTAATGTTATAAATATAATATTTAAAAATTATTGACATTTTTAGATCCGTTATATTTTATTTATCATTGAAAATGAATCACATTACGTTGTGGAGATAGTAGGACGTACGTACGCACGAGCGACAACATCATTCCATTAATGATGAAATAGTAAGGAAGTGGATGATATATTTATTTTTAAGGAATAAATATAATATCATAATTATCATATATATCTGTTATATCCATCATTATACTCATCAAAGTAAAGTGTTGGTGAATAATAGAGTACACCATGTTGTGGGGACAGTAAGTCATACGTACGCACATGCGGTGTTTTCATTTTTTATAGGATGGATAAATCATGGAATACAGTTTTCCAATAATCCTAATAACATTTAATAATATATATTATACTATATTTATTACTTTATTTTTGAAAAAAAACATTAATAGGAAGTAGAAAAATAAATTAACTTGAATGAGCTGGTAAGACAATTACTTTTTATTTGGCGTACTTCCTTCAGACCGCTTCTTAAGGGATCTATAGTTGCTGTTTTTGGAAGAACATAAACTCCGTAACTTGGATAAATATTTTTGTCTAAGAACTGAGTAGGGTTTTGTTGAGCTATAAGGCTCGAAGTGATGTGACTATATGAGGGAAGATATGCCCTTTTATAATTGTGGGGATGGGAACTATTTGAATTTCTCAAAATATTAAAATAATGTAAATTAATTTTTTAATCCAAATCACTCCAAAATGACTTATTTTGACTATATTAAGATTATGGGTCCCAATGAAAACTACAAAGGTTTCTATTATTTTTTAATCCACAACTTTCTATTTTAACCCTTGTTTAACCCTCTTAACTCTTACTGTGATATCATGTAAGTTACACTTTTAGGGTTAATATAATTTCAATAAAATTACAAAGGAACTTTAAACGGGTCATGTATGAATATTTTAAATTTATGCAAATTATTTGGTATAATTTTATATTTTATTTAATTTTATATCATTTAATATTACATTATTTATTATAAAATATCAATAATATCTATTTTGACACACCTCATTACATGATTTTTTAGAAATATCATAACAATAAGATAAAAACTATTCAATAGATATAAAACATAAAAAACATGTAAATGTATTCTGAATAATTAGTGTATGACTTCAATCTTCTCATATTAAATTTATTTTAGTATTTATAATATAATTTATTTGATATTTTCTTTAATTAAACAATTATTGCATCATCATTGTGAGATATTTTAATTTAATTTTTTATTCTCGAAATATATAAAATAAATTATAATGATAAATATACACATTTTTTATTTCTTAATTATATTTATTGTTGAACAGATCTCCTACAAAACCCCTTAAGAAAAATATATGACTTTTCAAAAACAAAAGTGTGACAAAATTGACTTTTCTTTCAATATAATATTATAAATTTCATAATCTCATCCATGTTTCTTAAAAATGATATAATGTCTTTCCAAAGATACTTTTGGTCGAAAAAAACTCATAAAAATAAATTAGAACATGTTTAAGGTAATTATATAGTCTTTATAATATTATTTTTACCCATAATCTCTTTATTTACCATTAACAATGGTTATTAAAATATTAAAATATTTTACCATTAATATACCCCAAAAAAAATAAACCTACATTCATAATTTATACCCACTAATTATAATTATGTAATACATTTTTAAAAATTCATAACACATAATTTTCAGTTATTAATTTAAAATTAATCCCATTGAGGAAACAAGAAAATGAATTTTTAAAGTGAAAATGTACAAAATATTATAATGTGTTTTTATTAATATTCATTTTAAGATTAATTATAACCAACTAAATTGTATTAAATTATATTAAACTAAAATTATTAAACATTAAAATAAATTAAAAATATAAATTAACATTATAAATTATTTAGATGAAAAGGATTCTTCCAATTAAAATGCGATATTTTATCATTATTCATTACAACATGAAACTTATCAGAAAAATACCAAAAATTGAACCAAAGATTATTTTTATATTCCTATTTAATATAAAAAAGTTTATTTTTGAAAATTGAATATATAAAACTATGAAAATTTGGATTTTAAAATAGGTTCTCCATTAAAAGGCGGTAAATTTCCCTTTATAGAAAAATAAAATTTTCAAGCATTAAACTATATTTATTTATATTTTATGCCTATCAAATCTATTGGATGAGTGTAAAAAATATTATATTGAATATAAAATATATAGTTTATAATAATACAATTTACTAAAAGAAAAAAAAATTATTTCTTAAGAAAAAACTCTTTTGGAAGCATAAAATAGTACTTTATAAAAACATTTCCTATATATTCAGTTGGTTCCTATATTCATTTCTAAGAAATTTGTATCAAATAAATTCGACCATATATTTTCATAAGTTAGTAAATAATATTCATAACTTTCAAATTAATGGCTATGATATATATTATTATATAAAATAATAATATTTTAATAATATATTGTTTTTCAGTAAAACATAATCGTGTCTGTAACACAAACCAACTCATTAATGTATGTAGAGTATGTGTAACCCAGTTTTATGTAAAAATAAAGACAAAAACAAAATTAAACATATTCAGATTAGAAATATTTTAAAGTATTATGGTGTTACATCATCCCTACCTTAGTTAAATTGTGTCCTCGCAGTTTAAACACAATCTTGGTAGACTAGGGTTTGATATTTGAAAATAAGAATGTATTGAAAAATAGACATCGTAAGTAGGGTTAATAATACATATTCATAACAAGATGGAAAATGATATATGAATATCACCAAAAAATTAGGATTTATAATATGAGAATGTTAGTGAAAACATGGATATAGAAGAGAAATATAACTATCATGTTTAGATGGAGAATGATTGATAAAATGGTCATCAGAAATTCTACCATCAAAAGACCATAAATATATGATGTGTTAAAGAGTACATTTATTTTCCAATAAAAAAATTAAATGAACAAAATTTTTATTCCAAAGTAAATTTCCAAGAGTTAATAAATTCATTTACATCATAGACTAAGAACATAAGGAAACATACTTACTTGAAATATAGAGTTTCATCCTTTTATTAATTTCCATCATAAACTCGTCTTTTTTCCAAAGGATGAGTATTTAAGATGAATTTTTTCATTCCTAAAGAATTCGAATCATTTTCTATATATCACAATCTGTAAAAAATTATAACTATCTATTCCTCCTACCTTTAAACATTAATAAAAATCAAAATGGATAGAATAAGATAAGATAATTCCAAAAATATAATAAATATTTATATGATAAAAAACTACTTTAATCTTAAAAATTCAATTGTATTACCAAAATTTCTACATAGTTTGTTCATAAAATAACTATTCATCCTCAAAAATATTTTTTTCTAAGATTGAAATAAAAAATAAGAATTATTTGATTATGTAGTCTTCCAAATAACATTAATAACTATTAATGCATTATACTAAAAAGTTAATTACTTAAATAACTTTTTTTTCTTGGTATTTCCGTAGATAACCTAAATTGTCATATGTACATAATAAAATCGAATTTTACAACAAAATATAATTCAACCTTCATTCATCAAAATGTTTTATTTACCTTATTCTAATATAATTCCAAAAATAATTATCGTCTTCTAAAATGACATTAATCACTAAATCATTTTCATATCCCAAGGATATCTATTAATAAAAAAATGTTCCTAAAATAAAAATAACCATTATCCATTATATATTTTAATAAAAAAAATGTAATTATAATGTAGAATTCACATAGGTTAGTGGTAGGCATTGCACCAGTATCGCCCATCGATTGTGCGTTCAAAACCCACAACCTTAACGGACAAGACAGGTTGTCACCCGGCATGTGAGTTTTCATTTTTCGTAAAATATAATAATATAATATTGAAATTTTATATTAAGGACATATTTGAAATATGTATAATCAATAAACATATTTTTTAATAAGTTTTTAAATAAATCTCTAATAACTAAATACATCATCCATGTATTTCCACATAGAACTTTCCATGGTCTAGAACTCATCCTGTTGAAATGTAAACTGACTTAGGTAATTCCTAGGTTACCCAAATTCAAAGTAATGAACTATAAACAGATTATTAGGATGAGTTTTACTTACTTCTATAATAGTGACCATTTCTTTTTCATCAATTCATTTTTTATGTCCTTCTTTCCCAAACAAAAATCATTTCTCTATTTCATTGAGAATCTTTCCTGGTGTCTCCATCCAAATTTTTTGAATTATTGAAATCGAGCCTTCTTTTCTCTATGGTATCCCCCACTACAGCACTTATAAAACTCTACCCTTCTCTTATTTAGTGAGTTTGAGAGTTGGTTAAGTTATATCTTGTTAATCTTATTTCCAGAAAATGAATTAGGCATGAAAATGATATCTTTCAGTCCTATTGAAATTAAATTTTGTTTTTTGTGACACTACCATCTCCATCATGATAAATGTTAGCATGACTACTTCGGTATCCACCAATTTACTAAATCCAGGAAGCATATTGTAAGTAACAGTAGTCATAGTGAGAAAAATGTAAAATAAATTACAGAATATCATGAAACATTATTTTCTATCTAAAACACATTACGTTTAACCTATACTATTCATTTTCAGTATATATTTTAATCCTTCATAATGGGTTGTAAAGAAAATGTGAATTATGTTAAGCATATCCTCTAGGAGTTCAAACCAAGTGCATAGTATTGCACATTGTCTTATACCAGGTTACACTAAGTTAGTCTCGATGAACCTTATCAGATTTTTTACCTCTATGTACATTTATACAAGAACCATGTCCATTTTTAGTATCCAAAAAGAGATGTATTTCTCGAAAGAAACACATAATCTTAACCTTACTAAAATTATAAGTTGTTTGTATATACTTATCCTCAAGGTCTTTATTGGGTTTATGTTCTCTAATATATGTTTTCCACATCTAGTATCCATGGTTGCTATTAAAATCCATTTGATACCAAATGTTACACACCATCCTGATAATCCTAGAGTCGGTGTATCATTTTATTACATTGGCATGGTTACATGGTAAGAAATCCCAAAGGAAAAATTAGTTTAGTAGTCTTTAAGAACTAGATACATAAATAGTTTCCTTAATACATTGTTAACACATAAGACATAACAAAGGAAAATAATTTTCATCCTTCAACTCATTAAAAAATATCATCTTCATAACATGGGGAAAACAGAAAAAATAAAATAGAAATATCAAATGCTCAGTAAGGGTAAGTAAAGTGGATGAAATAATTAATTAATGATATTAAATCAACACAGAATGGTAAATATCTGAGAACACATTAAATTTAAATAACTAGAAAATGTAAAATTAATTTTTCAGGGTAATTAATTGGAACAAATTCCATCTAATCAATAATATTATAATGAAATTCATCCATTGATAATGTTAAAGAAAAATATCATGGATAAATAATTATAATAACTGAATTCCTAATAAAGTCAATGCTTAATTATTAGACGTCATGTCTATGTCACATGAAAACCTATACAGTCAAGTCCTTTCAAAAGATGGTTTAATACTATAGGTAGAAACCTATTTATTTATCAAAACTTATTTTTCTCATTGGAACTTATTGATGCATCAAGGGGCTATATAAATTCGGGGCCCCACTCATCACTGTCGGTCCAAATTATTCCTCGTATTGATTAATCAACTTAATTAATTATGAGTATTCCATATCAAATATTTATATTGAATAATGAATATGAAATTATCTATTATTCATTGGTGGAGGATAAGTAACAACAATGTTTTCTGACGTTGATGAATGGAAATATTACAGAAATATCATTAAAAAATTATAAAGAAAAATAATCATTAAACATTCCAAAGTGTCCCATACCACCTTAAAAAATTTGAATCATAATTCCCAGAAAGTAATAACATTAAATGAGACTTATAATATCATGAAAATAATGAAATTCATGATAAAAATTTCAAAAGTTAGTGTATACACCATATAAAAGAATTTTGGTTCATAACATTTCAATATGAATTAATGAAATGAAATTGATAAAAATACCATACCACTTTGTAATAAATGATATAAAATGAATCACATTTATAAAATAAATTTTTTTATTTTAATAGAACCTTGTAAAAATGTAAAGGAATCTTCAAAACAATAGGTAATCATGAGGGAGGGAAATTATGTTCATGTCTCATAAGCTAAAAATAGTCCTTTTACGTTTATAATGTATATTGTTTTGGAAAATGATTGGAGGATTCATTTTAAATAATTTTTTTAAAAATTGAGAAGGGTAAAAATGACTTTAAAAAATATTTTATAACATTAAAAACATTTTTTAATTTTTTTAGAAAATACCAACATGGAAGTCAAATTTTCCCCCAGTGTATATTCAAACAAAAACAATCCCAATTAACGATGAAAATTTTAAATTACCCATACCACTTTATAATCAGTAGAAAAAAATCCCCAATGAATGAATGAAAAGTATATTGATATTAAAATAACAAAATATTTAGAATAATACTCATAAAACACAGTCATGGTCATCATATACACAATAAAAAAGAAACAATTAGTGTATAAGGTATGTGCCCCAAAGAAATAAGAGTGATACAAAAATACCTTACTTTATGTTTCCTTTAGTTAAAAGTGATTTAACATCATGTATAGTGGTTTTAAGAATTTTATTAACTTTTATAATAATATTATCTATATTTATGATATCATATATTATTTTTTTATATTATTTTATCACATTTTTATTGATAAAATTTTGTTATTACACTTGTTTCAGTTATTAACTACTTCATTTTCCAATGGAAGTTTTGTCATGAAGGACTTAGTTATTTTTCATAGGATATAGATAAAACATGTCCAAAATTATATTAATGTTATAAATATGATATTTAATCATTAAATAAATTTTTACATCCATTCTTCATTTTTTTTCATGGAAAATATATCACATCATCCTAGAGACGGTAGGTCGTATGTACGCACGAGCGACGGTATAATTCCCTTAATGTATAAAGATTAAGGAATTAGAATGTATATTAACATTTAAAGAATAAATATCATGTTATAATTATAATATATAACCATTATATCCATTATAATATCAATCCATGTAATGTGGTGACGAAAAACATTTTAAACCATGATGTGGAGACAGAAAGTCGTATGTATTCACACATGGTGTTTTCATTTTTGTAGGATGGATAAATCATAGAATATGGTTGTCCAATAATCATTATAAAATTTAATAACATATATGATACTTTATTTATTACTTTAGTAAGGAAACAATACATGAATAAGAAATTGAAGAATAAATGAACTTTAATGATTTGGTAAAACAATTACATTTTCTTCAATGGACTTCCTTTAGATATCTTCTTAAAGGATCTAGAGTGGATATTTTATAACAAGCAACGACATCTATAACATGGATAAGGATTCTAGGAGGAAATATTTTCCAGTTTTGGTCATGATAGAAGGCTCAAAGTGGTGTGAGGAAGTGAGAGAAGGGGATCCCTTTTAAAATTGTGGCAATGGTCACTTTTGAAAACTCTCAAAATAATAAATTAATATAAATTAATTTTTAAAAAAATGGCTCCAAAATGAATTATTTAGAAGATAAATTGATTATGTGTCGAAATAAATTTAGCCAATGAAAATTTTACAAGTTTTATTGTTTTTTAATCCTTATATTTTTTTAACCATTATGTAACACTTTTAACTCATAACGTGTTATCATGTCAGTTACACTTTGAGGGTTTATATAATATCAATAAATTGAAAAATGTTTCTTAAATGAGGCATGTATTAAATTTTTTAACTTTATAAAAAAAATTGGCCATAATTTATATTTTTATTAATTTTATATCATTTAATAAAATATTATTTATTTTAAAATAACAATAGTGTCAATTTTGATACTTTTTATTAAATAAATTTTTACAAATATTATAACAGTAAGATAAATTCAATAAAATGCTAATAACACATCACTAACATGAAAATTTCATCTACAATTTTCTTTTATGACTTTAATCATTTAAAATTATATTTAATTTTGAATTTTTAATATCATTTATTAGATATTTTCTCTAATTAAATAATTAATGCATCATCATTATGCATGCTATTAAATTAATATTTTCTTATATAAAATTTAAAAATAAGTTATCATGATAAATAAATATATTTTATATTTTAAAATAATATTTATATTTTATAATATCGCCTTTATAAACAATTATTAAAAATATATCACTTCTTAGAAACAAAAGTGTGATAAAATTGACTTTTCATTGAATATAATATTATAAATTTTATACTCTCATCCATGTGTGTTAAAAGAGATATAATTTTGACCCAAATATTATTTTGGTAGAAAAACTCAATCAATTAAACTATTAAAAGTGTTAAGGTGATTTTAGAGTCTTTATAATATTGTTTTTAACTATAATTACCAGTTTTATCCTTAATAGTGGTAATTAAAATGTTTTAAAATTTTACTATTGATATGACCAAAAATAAAATAGAATTTTAAATAATTTGAACCCCATTATTCCAAATATGTAATGAATTTTTCAAAATTCATAACACAAAAGTTTTAGTAATTAATGTAAAATTAATCCTGTTGATAGAATGAGAAAAGTGGTTTTTAAAGTTAAAACATTCAAAAGATTGTAATGTTTTTATATTCATATTCGATGTAAAATTTATTTTAATGACTTAAATTTTATTAAATGAAATAAAAATAATATAACTATACTTTTAAACTAATTCAAATATAATTTTGAACAATAAATTATTTATATGAAAAAGTTATTTTCAATTAAAATGTAATATTTTTTCACTGTCATCAAAACATGAAACTTATGATAAAAATACAAAACCTTCGATAGAAATTAATTTTGTATATTTAATTTTAAAATAGAGATTTTATTTAGTTAAATATAATATATAACAGTATCAAAAAATTGATTTAAAATAGATTCTCCATTAAAAGGTGGTAAAATTGCCTTTTTAGAAAAATACAATTTTTAAGCACAAAACTGAATTTATTTTTATGTTATTCCTATAAAATATATTGGATGAGTGTCAAAAATAATTTATTGAGTATATAATATATAGATTCCATTTATACAATTTACTAATAGTAATTAATTTAATTTATCAAGAAAAAAACCTATGGAAGCATAAAAACATGTTTTATATAATCAGTTAGTTCCTATACTCAATTCTAATTAATTTATAACTAATTAATTCAACCATAAATTTTCATAAGTTAGTTAATACTATTCATAACATCCAAATTTACATTTAGGTTATATATTATTATATTACATAATAATATATTAATAATATATTTTCCAGTAAAACTCAGCCTTGCCTGTAACGCAGCCGACTAATTGTTGTGTGTATTGTATACTTGACATGGTGTTACATATAATGAAATTTAACAAAAAAAATAAACTTATTAAAAAAGGAAAATGTTTTAAATTATTATGGTGTTACAATATTCTTATGAAAATATAGTTTCTATACTTATGGAGACAACTGTGATAATTAGAAGGTCATTTAATTAGTTATTCTAGGGATAAAGGTTCATAGGATTTGATGTAAAAATTATTGATATAGAAGTGGTGTTATAATCCCAAAATAAAACTAAAAGTTAAATTTTCCAAACTTATATGTAATTAAATTAAACTCAAACATATCCTCCCTAAAGAAACAATACCATATTTTATTCCATGATGTTCTTGTTTGGAGTTTGCAGCTAAATAATGAATAAAAGTGATAAATTCATCCACCTTTCTTCGTTTTTTTTATATTTTTTATCATATTTTGTATATTTACAAGAAAAATCATATTTATTTTTTCACTCATAATAATATGTAGATATGTATAATAATGAATCATTTCAACTATAGAAACAATACCTCAAAATATAGATAAGAAACCTCACACCCATTCCTATAAAGTAATAAAATTACTCCATATAATCAGAATGAACACAATTAATCCTCCATACTAAAATTAAATTATAACCTCAAATGCACCAAGTGATTGTTATTAAATGATTAAATTAACTTGTAATTTGGATTACATAATAATTATTTCATGGTTTCTCAGGATTAATGGGGGTTAAATGTCACGATGGCTAGAAATATGGATTTAAATGGGGATTTTTAAATTGAAAAATAGTATTAGACATACAAATATCATGTTAATACTTTAATTTGAAAAAAAATCAAGGAATATTCTAGTTTGGATACATGGCCTGATAACTTGTAAAAGGGATTATATCGAAGAATATTTCAAATAGGCCCATAACTTCAATCAGTTTTAGGATAAAAAATGGGTATTTATTTAATGTATGGGAAAACATGTTTTATCCTACTAACATATGTAAATTTTCTTTAAAATTGTGAAATACCTCCTACAAATAATCATATTGAACCAATAATTTCAAAATGATTAAATTAATCAAATCTGTCATGGTAGTCTAACAAGGAATAAATTATTTGTAGCTCAAATTTTATAACTAATAAAATAATTAATTTTTTTAATGCAAAATAGTGTGGAACTTTTCTTAATAAAATTATAAAAACAAGTTGATTTTCCCCCACATAAATTCCTCAATTTTCTCATTTAGGTCCAAAACATTTCAATTCAGATAGGTAGTGATTAGAATGGTTCCAAAGTGTAACAAAACATAGTTATATTACAAATTAAAACCTCATGTTTAACTCATGGGTATTGTCTCAAAGAATACTATATGTTAAAATTGAATTAATGTGAACAAATTATTAAATATAAATAAATTAGAAAAAGGTAAAGGGAAATAATCTTGGAAAATTCACTAATTGGGTGTTGTATTTTTAAATTCCCCTCACTAGGTTATTCTTATGAGTCTTCCCTAATCAAATTTTGGATTGGGTTTCATTGATAAAAACTGTAACATTCCCACCCATTTCCATTATGCCCACATATAAGAGTGTGTAAGAATATATTTAAATAAACCAAAAATAATCCATCAACAATAAATCATCATTGAATGAATAATAAATATACATGTAAACATCAACATTATAAATAAATGTGGAAGGTTTTATTTATAATGAAAATGATTTCCCATTGGTCAATCACATAGACAAAATTAAATAAATATTAAAAATATATTTATTATATACTACTACCCTTGAGCCCACCTCATCCGAGTATACAGTTCCATCTTAGCTACCCTTCACATTTAGTTAACTCAGGTCCTCTTCTCAACATGATCCTAAAATAAATGAAGTCTTCTTAGGTACCCAACTCCGATAGAAACCCAATTAGGGTGTGATTAATAATCATTAGGGAACCACCAATGTGGTACCATACATAACTAGTAAATACTATTAATTTTCACATGATATAATTATTTTAATAAATAAATAAACAAAACAATAAAAGCATAAATAAAAAACCCATTTTTATCCACTATTTAAACCATGAAAATCGATATCAACCCAAACATACTTGGACTAGTTTTGGGTGTCTCTAATCACATCATATAATTATTCCTAATAATACCAAGCCCTTGGTTTATTCCTATGAGTTATTCCTTGGAAATATAGTAACATCATGAATGTAGGCCACATGGGAAGGTTTCATCTCTTTTCCCTAATTTCATTTTGAAAATACAAGGAAATATAAATTAATATCATAAATGATTCCTATGAGGATTTTATATAAAATCTAAATCACACTCATTATCAATATGGGGGGGTCACATCCCCTATACCTAGAACCCATGAGTGTATCCCATGAAATCCAAACTGTGTCTCAATCATGAAATCTATATCCTAGGAGCATGTCCTAGGAATACCATATATCTCAATATATATTAGTGGAAAGTGTGTCCCACCCCAACATCTCATGTCATAGTAACTATATCCCCGTCAGTCTCAAACCATTGTTTTGATATCTAAGGTTACACCTCTGATCATCACTACCCATTTCTATATACACAACCATGTTAGTTTCAACACATCATCAATGAACACACCAAATTCCCCTAGGTCACATCATAGTATGATCACCCTTTATGGGTTCCATTATCTCATTCTTATTTCATTAGTGAACAACAATCAAAAAGAGTGAATAACATCCCTCAACATCATTAAGGTCTCATAAAGGCCTCACTAGCCTACAAATAATTTCTCATGTAGGAAATAAAATCAAACCCATTCCCTTTCCTAGTCACTCTAGGATGGTTTGAACACCAACCCATCAATAAATATCCATATGTTATACCCACCCATGTAATCATATTTTAGTGTGGTAGGAAAAATCACCTCATGATCATCTCATTAATGTAAAGGCTTTAAGGCATCATAAGGACTACACATGGCTTGCCCAATCTAAACATTTCTAATCAACACTATCCTATATAAAGAGGTGTTTAAGTCTCATATACTAAGGTCTATTGTGTTTGTTTATTTCTTTTTTATTTAATTTAAACCACTAAAGGTCCATGTGTATCATAGAAAACAAATATAATAATTTCGTCATCTATTGAAAAATTAGGTAATCAATGTAATGCACAAATATCCATCATGGCCCTTGGAACTTTATTCTATCCATAAAATTATTTAAAATGGAAGAATTTATTTAACAATTTCAATCTCCCTCTATGGTGAGAGCGCATATCATATTCTAATCATAAATTAATGAATGCAGATACTATAGGGTATGTATGAGGGACCACATACCTAAATATGGAGATATTTCCCTATGAAACCCCACCCAAAATACCTCACTAAAGCCCATATAAAGAAAATTTCCTTCAACAACCCACACAATTCCTTAAATCAAGCTAAAGAATCAAGCATAATTAATTATAATTAGTTAAAAATTGAAAATAATTTAAATAATTCTAATTAGTTAAAAAATAATAATTCAATTAGGTATAACAGTAGAATACCTCATTCGTTGACCCTTTCATAGTATAATTACAACCAAATGCACAATGGAGGCCCCCAACACACCTCCATAATCATCTCAAAAAAAATACATATCACATGAAGACAATTCAATCATAAATTTTAATTTAATTTATTCCAAACCCATTATAAAATTAATACAATAGAATACCTTAATCAAAATGTTTTCCTACATCATGAATATACCATATTGGGATGTAATATCTCTAGGATCCAAGAAATACCCATAAATGATGGCCAATTCCTCCTGCTTTAGTGTAATTGAAAAAAACCATAAATAAGAACATTCTAACTCCAAATATGATAAAGTGAAATTAAGGGAAAGGGATTATATAGGATGAGTATAAATATAATTCTGAATAATATCACATAAAATAATCCCAGATAGAGGATAAACTGAAGCAGAATAATGAGTAAGATTGGTTTCCCCATACACATGTGACGGAGAAGGAAACATGAGGTGTTGTGGATTAAAATAAAATAGTGTAAGAATCACAAATTCCCACCATTAGTGAACAACATGGTTTGGTTTTATGGTTTTTTAAACCATACCCCAACCATGTGGAAAGAACTTTCCCTGGACAACCCTATCATTCAGCTTTTTGGGATGGTTTAACAAACCATGCACTAACCATGTGAATCAGCAATAAAATTGGTCTACAACCTTATCCATAGTTTTTCTTCAATTGTGCTCCAACCATGTTCTATTCCACAGGTCCAACCAACCTCACATATTTTCTCTAAATTCATCATGGAATATCATAAATCTTGTGATATCTATGCACATATACCATTTGATTTAGAATCTAAATTGAAAACCTACTGTCATTTAGGGTGCTGCATGGTTTCCCCAAAACAATGCACACAAAACCATGGAACCTAGATAAAATCCTCTAGAAAATCATAAAAATGTTCTTGAATATATTAAGACCAATCAGATCACCTAAGAAACCTATTGTTTCTTAAAACCATATCCAAAAAAGTGATATTGAATTTTATAATATTTACTATAATATGGGGAGAATTGCAGTTTATAAAAATATAAACATTTTATTTCCCCAACACATTATCTAATATATTCTATCATAAATACAGTTGTATTGAATTATTTTATAACATAATTAAAAAATAGTTAATGAAAAACAATATGAAATTTCAAAAATAATACACATAGAGATTATAAATCAGTTTGGGATAAGTATAACAATGTAATATACACTTTTATAAATTATGTAAATAAACATACATAATCTTTCGTAAGAAATATGTTCACTTTAAAATCATGTGATAATGAAGTATCTTATACTAACATTTGGTATCCATGAATTAACCATTAATTATTTATATATTCTAATATTAGGAAGCCCTCAATTTTCATGATTTTACAAATATTTATTTCCCTATCCATGGTAGTACTCGATCAAACCAATTAGACTAACTCTATCTATCTATCCCTAAGATATTTTGATCAACCAAATTGGAAAAAAATATTAACAATAAAAAAACTAATGGAATTTATAATGAAAACCACACAATGATTCTTTAATTAAACTCTATAAATTTTAAAAATGAAGATCTATCAGTAATAAGATGTTACAACACTTAAATTAGAAATTTTATATCATCTTATTGTAAAAGAATCTTCTCCCTTGAGGTTTTAGTTCGAATTAAAAGCACTATTACAATAGTCAAATATTTCAATTCATGATATCATTTTTAATGCTATAAATCACACCATCATTGACATTCATCATCTCTATAATTATATTAATGGTTCTATTATGTATCAACAATATAATTCTTTGAATATTTTATTGGTAATAATGATATTTCTTCATCTAGTTACATTATATGTCCTTATCCTGTAGGGTTAGAAAATGTTCCTCTAGTGGAATTTGTACATCTTTGTCCAATGGAGCCTATTTGAAGGATTTTTTAGGTGTCCATTTTATGACCTTTATAAGCCTTTCATATGATAGACTTTGTATACATCCATTTAATGTACGTTGTATAGTTCTGACAAATGTTCTTTGTATTTGTCAGTCTGATATACATCATAAATGTTTTCAAATAGTTTTGGATATCTCCATCTAGTAAAACATAATACCTTCCTACAAGAAACGTTATAACTTGGGAAAGATAATTAATAGAGATATATTATCATATAATGAGTAAATTGTGATTTTTAAAAGTAATGTTATAATGAGGTATCCTGACTCAACAAAAATAGCTTAGGACACCGCGACACATGGAATTTGTTTTTGAATCTCCATTTTCAAAAAATAAATCCATGCTCCAAACTACAAAAAAATCAAAACCCCTTGATAATTATATACACAAAAATTAGTGGGGTTTTAAAACCTCCCCACCTTAGTATTATTTTTCCCTAAGAAGTCCTTTCAACAAATTAACCAACAATTTCAACCTACTCAGATCATAAATTCACAATCAACTAATTGTGTTCACTTCATGAACTCAAAATGTACTTCTACTATTAAACACCAAAAACAAGATGTATTAGTCCTAAAATATGGTCTTTTTCTCATAACCATCACCAAAACAATAGTATCATTCCTTACTGAACCAGGATATCGAAAGACACCATGTTTTCATCGATTAATTTATTATGTGGATCATGTTTCTCCCCACTATGTACTCTACAAATGTGGAAAAATTTAAATCAATGGTGCTACCCAGTAATAGAATTTCCTTCTAAAGTTTATTTCCACTTATACAATGACTATATCTTTGTGGATTCTTAATCACAAAATCCAAATATCTTTGGAAAAACTAGTTGATATCTAGTACTACCTCTCATATCTAATTATTAATCAAATCAGAATAGAATCTTCTACCCATGAATAAATCCCACATATACCATAATTTTCTCTAAAGGTATTTTAAAAACCATATATTACACCCATAACTCAAAATAAAACTACAAGATGCAGTTTTAAACCCAAAATATCCATTTACACATAAAATCACAGTTCGGACCACCTCTAGCCAACAAATTTGAGAAATGTTCAACTGTATCCACTACAATGCTATTTAATCACCCATTAATGGAGAATAATCCCAAAAATGTATCATAATATCATCTAGACACTTACACCAATGTTTTCACCCAACATCTAGTGGAATCCCATAGTTGGATCTTTAACTGACTAGAAACATGCACAAATCTCTCACTCGATCGTCAATACACCTTTGATCTAACTCATGCTCGAATCTCATCAGATTCAGGCTAATACCAATTAAAATGTACTAAATTTTTTATAAAATCACATCAAGATATTGTATATTGTATTCATCACATAATTAATTACAATTATATTCACCTTCCCACCAATGTACCAATGCCAGATCGACCATCCAATGACTATTCTTGTCCTACCCATGACCATACCATCATGTGATCATACCTAAACGGCTTATACTCTTCCCATTAATACATTTATTTATTGTTCATAGTCATTCTTCCCTGTCATGAGAACCAATATAAACCATCAACTGCTATCCATTTATAACCAACCGTTAATTACATGCTCAGTATCTATCAAAATTTATAACCATAACAAGGGTAACATAGTATAATATCTGATGGTGAACGTTCCACCATATATATTTCCTTATACATCTCCTTGAGTACCACCTAAATAGGTTTCATCTTCATATGAATTCTTCTCCTCCTAATCCAAGCTAATCATGTGTCATCTACTGACACAACACTATTCATGGTGTCATCACCATCATAGAAAAAAACTCATCATTCTCACGTAATATCCAAAGATTTCCTTCACACAACAATTCAGTTAATCGAATTTGTCCACATATATTATATGGCCACTCATTTATCTATAATTATATATCACCATGCAAAAATAGTAGGCTCTATTTTGATCTCATTCCAATATAGTGAGCTTTATCTCCCATACAACCTTTTCATATCAACTGAATCATTCTCCCATAAGTTACACATCACTAAACATAAGATTACCCAACTAATCACTGACCATGATCCTCATTAATGTTAATTTCTTCTATCTAGAAGCTCCATTGGCACTATTTTAAAAAATGGGTGTTATATGTATGCCATGATCTATCACATGATCAACTGCCGACCTGAGAATCATTCCAAAAATGAAAGCATCCATCTATTCTATATTTCTTCAACACTTGGAATGAATCAAAAATACATATATTGAGGTACCCAACCCATAATACCCTCAAAAACTAAGCTTTTATACCTAACAACCCCATAACTCAAGGTGATTTTCATAATGGAAGCACAAAGCATCCCTATGCTTATTTCATATATTTGGTAGAACCTCTCATTCATAATATCCTTATCTAATGTACCATCCAATAATCCCCATAACTAAAGAATTTTCAAACTCAGGTTAACCCATAACTCATGTAAGACTCATAATTCTCCTATCAAACATATTTCCTAAATCACTAATCTTGAGTCATATCTCCTTGTCAGTTTTATTTCCATACTAACCAATTGGTAATATATAATGAGGAACATCCTTCCTCTTATATCAAACTTAAAATGGTGACTCGCACTCCCAACTACCCATTATAGGGTCTCATGTATCCATATATGGAAATAACTTCCAACTCATCGCCTTCTAGGGAACTTACTCTTACTGGGTATCCTCTTATGGGAATACCCCCTCAAGAATATTTAATCTCAATATGATCCTCACTCAGACAATAAATATGGTAGTCACTCCCTCATGGATCACATTCTCATATATCTATACATATGTATAGATGCACCACCCTAGATGATTTCTTTCAATAAAACATAATTTGAAAATTTATTTAATTAGAATTCCACCAATAATCAACATAAGAAAACACAATATATATTTTTGATAACACTTTAAATAACCAAATCTATTTTTTGGTACTAATATGAAGAAAAATGACAAGGGTTCATCTCTATGGAATAAAATTAATGTATTGACCTACAACATTCACTCTTTATCCCTTATAATGATGGAATTTATATTCATCATCATCATCGAGCATATCAGCATAGACACACAAGACCCAAAATCAGAATAAATATTTTGTGGTCTTGCTAAGTATAATTCCTCTAATTTGTGATATGAAAAAACACTATTCAAGTTGTTATTGGAGCTTTAAATAGTTGGACCTTCTTTCATAAATTCTAAAAATAAAAAAACAATATAAATGTCATGTAAATCATATGTTCCAACTATGATACATGAAAATTGGCCACTTTTCAATTATTTGAGAGCTAAAAATGCAATATCTTTTTGTTTTCTAATGGTAACGATCCAATAATAATATAAATCATATATCATAAATTTTAAAACCATTGTCTATCACACTAATCAAAGTTAATACAACAATACAATTAGAATCCAGTAAAAATCATATTGCCTTATAACATAGATTTTTTACTGGAAAATGTGTTCGTGATAGACTAGTTTGATATCCATCCCAAGCATTGGCACATTCAGATTTCACTTATCTACCATATCCCAAAATAGTAAGACAGAAAAAACTATTTTAAAATTTATGATATCATTCACTAGAAATATCTAATACCAATTTGTAACATCCCCACCCCATTTCACTATGAATTATAACTAGATCAGGTCTCCATGGAACCTCGGGCATTCCTCCCTATATAGTAAGGGAACCATACTAGTACTGGGGTTTAAGAATATTACTTTCAAGAGACTATAACCTCATATCAGAGTGGAAAATAATACATAAAAAAATCTAAACATCATCCATCAATAATAAACCATCGAAGTACTCATTATATTTTTACAAATAATCATAAATATATCAAATGAATATAAAAGGAACCAGTGATATAGAAAAAAATCATACACTATAGATATCACATATAAATAAATGAAAGAAAGAAAAAAAATACATTGAGAATCTATTATTGACCTCAAACCTCAACTTATATTGATCTCAACTCCCATCCAACATATCCTACTTGAACAAGCTACTCTATCCCTCTTCCCAACCAGATCCTGCAACCAGTGAATTCTACAAGACTACCCAATATCCATGGCCACCCAAGAAGGGTGTTAGTAATATATAATATGGAGCCACCGATAAGACTCTATACATAACCAGTAAATGAGTTTTATGTGCATGTGTGGTGATTAGTTGAATAAATAAATTAATTAATCTATGAAATAATAAATTATTGACCTATATTGATTTTTAGGTTTTGTCATGGCACATATGATTGAAATAAACTTATACCAAACTAATTCAGATTATTTTTCATCATGTTATATAATAATGACTAATAATACTAGGACCATGTATAATTCATAGGATTGAGTCCTCGGAAGTATTGTAATATCATTTCCACAAGTTAAATGGAAGGTTTTAATCCCCTATACCCTGTTCTATAAAGAAACAACAAGTCAATCTAAATCAATAGAAAACATTATTACTAGTACCATAGCCTAGGAAATACAAATCATAGTTGTAGGTCATATGTGATGGTGGAATCCCTTTTCCTTGATTCCAATGATTGTTCCCCACGGAATACGAATTGTGTCATAGAAAAGAAGTCTAGATTATAGGAACATTCCCAAAGAATCCAATGCATCTCAGCACATCTTGGCGGGTAGTGTATCCAACCCCAACATCTCATGTCATAATCAACACAGCTTACTTGATCACATTTCATTAATAAATTATTTAATATGGAATCCAAAATAATGAATACATGTTTCCATATTCATTCCCTCACTGGGGTCAACACATCCATGGAGCACCCACCATGGTCTCCTAGGTCACATTACAATATAGAAATCCCATATGGTTTCTATTATTTCATTATAATCTCTCATGTCAACTCAAGTCACTCATAGTGATTAAAATCCCTTAGTATCATCAAGGTCTCATTAAGGTATCACTGTCCTCCTAGAAAAATATCATGAGGGAAATGACCTCAATCTCATTACCATTCCATGTCACTCTATGTCAGTTTGAAAACCATCCCTTTCATAAATAATTATATGGTCTACCAACATAACAAATCATATTTTAATGGGGAGGAAAACTCTCCCCCCATTCATGTCATTTTCCCAGATTTTTTAATTAATCACAAGGACCATAAATATCCTACTTGAGCAAATCACTCTTCATCCACACTCTCCTCACCAATGAGGTGCCTAAGGATCCTATAATAAGGTCCAATATATTCATTAATTTCCATTTAATTTAATTTACACCCATTAGGATCCATTTTCTTGAAGGAACACTAATATAATCAAGGCCTCAGTCACCAATGGCTAAGGTAATCAATATAGTTAACAAAAGATCTAGAATATCCCTCGGTAGTTTGTCTATTCATTAATATAAAAGAATATTTAATAAAATCAATCACCCTTGGTGGAGATACAACATATCACATCCAAATAATAAATTAATTAATTAAAATACCATATTTCATTTACAAGGGACAGCCTACCTTAATTTAGATTTATTTATATTTGAAATGTCACCTATAATCTCTCACATGATCTTGTACAAAACCACTGGCATCATTAACTATTACGATTCCATTACTCAAGATAAAGAATCCAATATAATTAATTAAAATCAATGATAATTAATTAATCAATTAAAATTAATTTAAATATTATAATTAATTAAAATTAATTAATTTAATTATGAATAAATAGTGAATACCACATCGGTCAATCCTGTTACACCATAAATGGAACCAACTAAACACATGAGTCCCTTAACTTACCCATGATATCATGTCTAGAAATATTCCTATCGTGCTATGATGATTTAGTAATGAATTTTATTATAATTTAGGCCAAACACCTATAAAATTAATATAGTGGAATACCTTCCCTGAAATAATATGTGACGATATACAAGTACCATATCTAGATATCATCTTGCTAGGATTCATGAAAACCCCATTAATATCAACTGATTAAACCATACTTTTGTGGAATAAAAACCAATACCCTAAACTAGAATATCGAGAAGAAAAATAAAATAAAGGAAAATTAAGAAAAAAGGATAACATAGGATGAATATCACATAAAATCCCAAATAATAACACCCAATATCATCCTAAATATGGGAGGAACCAAGTAGAAAGATGAAGGAAGGGAGGTCATCCTGAGTTCTTGAAAATGAGAAGGAAACAAAAGTTTTAGGGATTAAAATTGAATGTATGAAGAATTATAAATTCACACATTTAATTAGATGCATAGTTTTCCTAGATAAATTTCCAAACCATTAACCATATATATGGTAAGAAGAGTCCATCTACACTCCTATTACTTGGTTAGCCCATAGGGTATACCAAATCATACACAAACCTTGTTAATCAGATCTAAAACTAGTCTACAACATTTTTCATGGTTTTTTTACAACTATAAACAAACCACTTTCTATACCCTATGTACAATAACCCCTTCATAGTGTTACATAAAATTTATTTGGTTTACACAAAATCATGTGATAACCATGAACATTAATAGCATTATTTAGAAACTAGACTTGAAAACTCCTAAGACATTGGGTCCTACATGGTTTCTCCTAAATCATCCACAAAAATAACTATGCACACTAGAAAAAATCCTCAAAAAACTTCTAAAAATTTACTTGAATCTCTTCATACCTTCCTGAGCACCTATGACACCTATAGAGCCTAAACCTTATCCAAAAAAATGTCCTCCAAACACTCCAACTCTCAGGATTATAATTTTATTATCTGTTTTAAAAAATTCACCCTTTTTCAAATTTATAAAAACTCAAAATCTCTTGGAAATTATCAACTTACGAAAGAGCATGATTTTATAAAAACAAACTTCTATTTTTTGTTAATGTTTATAAGTTGAAAATGAGAGTGTAGAGACCTATAAAAATAGTGCATAAACCCACAACCCAAATTAATAAAAAAGTAACCGAAGGATTAGAAATAAATAGAAATGTTCTTACATGTTTCAAATTTTATACGTATCAAAAAGGTTTTTTTTGTGTAGTTGAAATGGAACTATATTCTATACAGTTCCCAAAGAATTATCTTTTTCCTCAACCACATCTAATTTGGTATTATTATTATCAAATAGAGTTTGGTATATAGGTTCCAATTCCTCATTAAAAACATGGGTGAATTAATTAATAATTTCAACTTGAAAAATGATTAAAAAACAAATAATTAAAATATGATTGATCCCAATAATTTATATGTATTTTTTTCTATTTTAATATGAAAAAACATTGGAGTAGAATCATTAATTAATTTTCAACACCATCTTATCATTAATTGATGTATCAAATTTTACATCTTATATAACCATAGATGTGATAGACTTGAAAAGATATTAAAATTAAATATAAATTGTTTTAAAAAAATTCATCTAAATAAATCTCTAATGAAATAGATTCCATTGAATGTTTAACTCCATTTAGTGGGTTTTCTATGAGGTCTTGATCACTTTATCTAGTTAATGGTACTTTAAAACTATTTATAAAAGGGGAAAATTTTTACTCCATTCATTCTTAAAAACCCACCATCTCCTTTTCTTCATATTTATTTAATAAAAAACTTAATGGTTCTTAGTCAGCCTTTCCAAAAACGAATAGGGTTAGTTTTCAAATGAATTTTAGAGAATATAAAAACAAGTAAATAGAGAGTTTTACCCTCTAACTCTAATGGCTCAACTAGAATCACTTTTTTCCATGGAGTCCCTATAAAAATTGTTATTTTTTGTAGGAGAGAAGGTATTTCATGTGATTCTTCCTCCTCATCTATGTCTTATAGAGAAAACAAAATTGGAATTTCTTAAAAAAAATATAAACCTTTTCCATGAATTTTTAGAGAGTGGTGTCATTAATATCCATAATTTCCTATAATTCTCTAATCTAACATTGTTTCTCCTTGAGTTTTTCATCCAAAAAAGAGCTAGGGATTACATCTTTGACTTCCTATGATGTTTCTTCTTCTTCATTATAATGGTGTGGATCCATATGAAATTATTTTTATCAGTTTAATTTTTATTGTATATTTTATCCTCTCAGACATTGGCGTAAACTACTGTTTTCTCATGAAATTTCATTTGAATTGGTTCAATAGGTTCATGTAGGAAGAGATACTAATTAGTTTTACATTTTTTTCTCGGTGTGAATCAATGAATAAATGGTGATTTTATAAATCTCCTTGATCAAAACAATATAATTAGGGATCTATTACTAATGAATGGTGGACCTATTTGATTATCATAGATTAAAAGAAATAAATCAAGAAATAAATCAAATAAATGAATGAAAAAATAATTAAAATAAATATTAGATAATTATAGATGTAAAAAATGATGAATTCGCGTTTGTATCCCTAGAAATGATGGCATGTGATGCAATGTTGTTGTGAGTTTTATAAGGAATAATGAATTTATAACTATAATAATGTTTTAATGGAGGTAAAAAAGGTTATATTTCAAATATAAGATCTAAATACACGGTACAATTAATGGAAGTATGTGATGAAATATGGAATTGAAAAATAAATATGAAGTTTTTATGATTACTTATTGAAGTTCTGAAGAATATAGACACCCACGAATACAAAATTAATGATCCATTATTGGAACACTACATTGGTTCCCTATTATAACACTTTGTGCTTCCAAACGTTTACACACACTCATAGTACACAATTTTTTGATTGAATATCACACCCATAAAACCTATTAAGTGATATACCTAATATATTTTTTAAGAATAAGGATAATAATCACCTAAATAATGAATTTTTTTATCACTACCTTATTGAATATCAACTATGAGTTTACATACATCTCAAGAAACATATCCTATCACACATCATCAACTCATGTAGTAGGAGGGAGAAATAATTTCTTTGTGTTAATGAAAAACAGGAAAATATTAGAGCGGATATCTATCACCAATTTCACCAACATGAGCATCTAAAATACTAAGGTAAAACATGGAATAAAAAATTCTAGGTATTTAGATTTAGAATAATCTAGTTTTTTATCACCCATGTTACCCCATCGATACTAATGAATCTAGTAAACCAAAGACTATAATGAAAATATTGAATCCCTTTATTTTTAGGACACCTACTATCTATGAAAATGTAAATTACAATGATGTCGATGAATCTAATGATCTTAATAGTCTAGACAGTGACACTAATGAACCCATCAATATTAACGTCACCTAAGTCCTTGTTGACCCTAATGATTCCAATGAAAATAATGAGACCACTGACCATGATGGCCCTGACAACCATATCAAAAATGATTTCCATGATAATTTGTATGATACTAAAAATAGTGATAATACTTATTACATAAATTCATTAACCCTAATGAAATGAACGACATTGAATATACCAATGCCCCTAATGACTCAAATGAAATCGATGAAACCAATAACACCAACAATACTAAACACCCCAGTGATGTCGAAGATATAAACCACCCTAAAAACCACAATAATATTGGCTACCTTGATGAACCTAATTAACCCCACAACACTTATGACCCTCAAAACGATGAAAACCCAAACAATTCCAATACTACTAATGAAATTTATGAACCTAATGAAATAGATGATGTTGAGGACCTTCAAAACCATAAATACATTAATAAAACCAATTAATGATTGATTTCATTGATTATGATAAAATTTATGAAATCAGAATCCTTGTTGACCTTTACATTGAAAATTACGTCGATAAACTTGATAGCACTAGTGGTGCTAATTATGTTAAATTATGCCAATGATGAAGACAAGGTTGACCCGTATAATGACTATAATGAACCTAATGACCTAACAATGTAAATGAATTAAATGATGTTGATGAACTTGGAAAAATAAAATACATCAATGACATTGATGATCCTAATAAACCAATGACAATGACATCATATATTTTAAACCCTATCATCCATGATGAATCGACAATTACAAGGATACTAACATCCCTGATAAACATAATGAGATTGATGGATCTAAGGAAACCAATTATATAATGATATTGATAATATTGATGATGTTGGGGATCCTAAAAAACCCAAAAACCATATGATTCATATATTTTTAATAATGTAAATGGACTCATGATGTTGATGGTCAATACAGAGTTTGATGAACCTAATAAAATAGATGACATCATTGATGATGATGGAACTGATTCCCCAATAACTCCAACAATTCTATTTACATGGATTGTAAAAAATACTCTACAACCCTAGATAATATAGAAATCATTTATTACCCCAAAGGACCCCAAAAATACAAAATATTCTGATATCCTAGACAACATTGAAGTCATTATTGATGTTTATAACCTTAATTCCACTGATACCACCACAAAATATGATGACCTACCCATCACTGATGCTAATTTTATTGAAATCAATGATGCTAACGTTAAAGTCATCAATTTTGATTCCATCTATGTGTCCAACATTGATTTACTTGAAGGAACTAACACCATAGATGAACATGATTTCATCATTAACATTAATGGCCTTGACGTTTCTAATGATACCAAGTAACCCAAAAACACCAAATAAACTTAATACGTTGAAAGCCACCATGACTTCGATAACTAAGAATAAATTGTAAAAATGATGAAAAAAATGAAACTAACATCTTTTATAGCCCTAATGAAACTGATAAATTCAATGAAATTGATGGTAATGACGACTCTGATGATGTTTATGTGCTTGATAACAGAAATGAATTTAATAGAAACAATTATACTGATGAAATTAATGACACTAAAGACATCGATGATTCCATTGACATATATGAACCAGATAAATCTAATGAAATCCACTATGATGATGACCTCAAAGTCCATGAATTCCCAAATTATGTTCATGATCACTTTGAAATAAATGAACTCAATGATACTGACATTCTCAATGATGGAAATGACACTAATGAAAATTAAATTCTCAACAAAAACCGACGAGACTGAAAACATTGATGAAACATAAAAAGATGATGGTATTGGTGATTCCAATGACATTGATATCCCAAATAAATCTTATGATCTTGGATATATTAATAAAAAAACATACCTAATTACCTGAATGATGTTGAAAACACTAATGATTCCAACAACCTCGATTATTTTGACAATTTGAATGCCATGAAATAAAATTAACAACACCACTAAAATAAATAACCCTAACTAAACTAATAACCTCTATTACTATGATGACTCTGAAGATGATGATGATCACAATTTCATGGAAAAAATATTGATATAGACATCCCAATTTATTTCAGTGAGTGTGATGATGTTGATCACATTAATGAAATTGATGAAATGGAAGACCCTGCTAACTTGGATGACTCAGATGAAAAAAATAGCCATAAAGAAACAGAAAAATCCAATTAAAGGTATAAAATCAATAAAAAAAATTATATTGATGATATAAGTTATATTGAGAACATTGAAGATATAAAAAATGAGTACCCTGATGATCCCACTGACACGGATGACTCTGATGAAATGGATGACCAATATAACCCTTATGACATTAAGGACCTCAAGGACCATGATTTGTCTATGAAACTAGAAGCTTTGATAACACAAACAACATCAACATCTATGAAGGCCCCAAAAACAAAACAATATTGATGAAACTAAACACATTGATTGCATTGATGACTCAAACAATCTAGATGTCCCTGATAAGGTTGAAGACCTGAATGACCGTGACAATAATAATGGGAATGATGACCCCGATGAACTAATAACATTGATGACCATGATGATATACATGCTCCCAGGGACTGCAGATACATTTAATACTCTGGTAACCTTGATGATTCAACAACATTGGTGACATTTTTGATATTGATACCCCCTAAAAAATTGATGATTTCAATAATAATTAGGGAACCTATATTACCGATTGACTTGAAAACACTAATAATGGTTTTTCCCAAATTTAAATAGTACATTAAATTAGTCACTAGTAGTATAGAAAGGGTTTTTAAATTTATAAAGACCAATGAAGTAACATAATCACACTTGAACATCTTATAGGGAATTTTGGTTATGAAGTATAAAACATTGGGGTTGACTTGATTTGGGTAACTAAAAGACAAAAATCCAAAGTGCATTTAATTTATGGGAATGGGATTATCCTAGGTTATTTCTTTGTGTACATTGGTTGAATTTATTTTTAAATAATTAATATTTCATAAATATGAAATGGATTCTTTAAATGAAATAAAAATTCCCTCAACACTCACAAGTTTGGTACTTTCACTATCCATTGTTTAATCACAAACACACATAAATAATCATTTTCATGAAAACTCCAAGGTATTATATTATTCTATCAATAAAAATGTGTAACCTTAATATTTATGAGTATTATAGAGAATGTAAATCATCATAAAAAAATATCAGCTGAAATAATTGATTAAATTTTAATTTAAATAGAATTAAAATCCAATAAATATACTTTCAAATTAATTGGATCAACATATAATATTTTTATAACTCCATTTATGTAAATCTGTTAATGGAATATGGAATTTGACTCTTATTGGTAGAATTTAATATGATAAAATAATAAAATAACAAACACCCCACCAGTGTGTCAATAATTTCACACTGTTTTGTGTGAAAAAATCAAAACCTAGAGATATTTTATGATTTTTGGATTAATAATATAATAAATGAAAAATAAGAAAAAATTAGAATATAGTGGGATTGAAACATGTCACGGTTGAAGAAATTTGATTGTAATGAAAATTTGGTAGCATAAAATTATAATGAAAACACAAAACCAACAAATTTATTTACTTCATGAACACAACCATAAATTTTAATATTATGGATCCCTAGGTCTATCCTCTATCAAAAAAATCTTAACCACTTGATTAGGGTTGGAATTTGTGGGTGATATGATTTTTTAAATTGGGCCTTTCTACATTTGACCCTAAACTAGTGAAAGGTATGTCCCTCCACATGAAACACTAAAGAATTATTATAGATTGATTAATTTGGGTGGGTCATAGAAGAAGAAAATATGAACCATTATACTTTATAATATATATATATAAATAATATTTTTATCCCAATTGGATATATTATATGGACGTTATCATTTAAGTGGTGTAATTTTTTTCTAGCCCAAAAAAAATCTATCCTAAAATACTATCTTCAATATGAGATACCTATATAATCATATACACATCAGAATTATATATTTATGTATTTTAATGAAATTTAATTATTGATTTTATATATCTAAAATTAAAATTTTATCTTTATTGGGCATTTATCATGGGTTTTGTAAGAAATTTATTGGGTTGGTGTGCAATTCACTTTACACAAAATTTTTGGAATTCACAACACAAGATGTGTGTATTCCCAAGTGAATCTCTAATTGATCTAAAGGAATGAAATAATCACAATTAAATGGGTAATATAAAATGAAAATATATAATTAAAATAATGAAAAAAATTTGTTTTACAATTGAATGAGAAATGTTCCAGGTATCAGATAAATTTAATCAAGAATTGTAAACATTATGTAATAAGAAGCTAAAATTTCAAAATGAACTAATACTGGTTCTTATGAAAAATTAAGCATGTGAATATTAAAAAATGAAAAATTAATATTGTATAATTTTAGTTTCTAATAAGAAAACACTATGTACGTTGACTAATTTATGTTGTTGGTGATACTAATAATGTTGATTACACTGAAAACCCTATTATCCCAATGACACTAACTAAGATAATAACACTAATAACCTCAATGACAAAGAATATACACGTCATTACCAAGAACCAAATTACATTGAAAAACTCAACATCCATACCTACTCTAATTTCCCCCCGATGAACATTATAACACCAACAAC
Organism: Viscum album; assembly: GCA_963277665.1. NCBI lineage: Eukaryota > Viridiplantae > Streptophyta > Magnoliopsida > Santalales > Viscaceae > Viscum > Viscum album. Next base: position 406,018,021 of record OY728142.1, read on the forward strand.
AGGGATGATGTCAACAAAATTGATAAACCAAATATTTCGACACATAAGAAAATGATGAGAAAAATGAAGACACTGATAAAAATAATGGCATTTATGACAATAATGAATTTTATTACATTGATTTTTTTAATGAAAAAGATGATAATAATGAATTTTATGACACATATGCTGACATTGACATCAGTGGAACAGAAAATCCTATAAAATATAATGTCTCTAATAACACATATAACTCTAAGGATAAATATAACTCAGATTACTCATTTATTCTAATGATGTTGATGACCCTGATAAGACCCATAGTGTAAATATTTTAGATGATGATGAGGACGTAAATGATATTGACTTCCCTGCTGATGTTGATGGACCTAAAAACCCAAAAATTATTACCACCAAAATGATTCCTAGGATCTTGATGATCCTGATGACATCAATGAATCTGATGAATCAAGTAAATAGATGACATAGATAATTCTATGTATACATACAGTCTTGGTAATCATGATGTCCTAAGGATTCCAACTAAACCAATATCCTCATAATCCATAATGATTTTTATGGCTTCAAAGACACTATATAACATATAAAACCAAAAATACCTTTGATTTTGATGATCTAAATAACCTGTAAAACCCAACAATGTTGATTGAGATGATGAACTCAACCATTCATAGTTTTTTATTAACAACAACATACTAGAAAACATCAAAGATATAGGAGATTCATGTGACACTAAATTCATGATGACCACAATTATATCAATAGAATTTTTATCCTTGATGATGTTGATGTCCCTGATAATCCAAATGAAGAATAAAATACTTATATCTTTGATGACTCTAAAATTACCATTAATGGAAAATACCCCAAGGCCATATAATTTGTTTATGACCCTCAATAATGTTTTCACTGACTCCCCTAAAGATATTGACGACCCAAATAACCACAGTGTCACTAATGATACCTATGTTATTATTCATGTAGAGGTTGATAATGAACCCAATTTTAATAATGAAACCGATGATACATGTGGCCCTGATGACACTAATGAGGAAAATGACCCTGATGAAAATTAGGACATCAACAATAATGACACCATCGATGTAATTGAGGTTATCATGTTCATTGAGTTCATTGGTCTCTTTGAGGTCATTGAAAATATAAATTCATTGGTGTAATGTATATCATTTTCATCAATGGGGGTTATTTGGGTCTTTAGTTTCAGGGTTTTATCAAGATCATTAGAGTTGTTAGTTCAGTGGAATCACTAGTATGGTCATCATACATTGTTCCATAAGGGTTATAAACCCTATTTTTGTCATATTCTTCATCCGGGTCATTAGGATTAAAATGGTAATTGTTAATGGTAGTTTCATTAGGATCATCATGTTTTCTTAGGGTTATTAGTGTGGTCTATTTCATTGATTTCATCAGGGATATCACCATTCCTAGGTTTTTCGGTTTCACTAATGTTTTCTAGGATTTGGATGTCATTAGGGTTGAAAATTTTATAAATTTTCTTGGGATCATTATGTTCATCATGTTCATATATATCTAAAACAAATTTGGGGTCATGGAATCAATGGGTAATTAGAGTGTTCAAGGTTTTCTGTACCACTAGGGTAATCAAGGACCTCATGGTTATTGATGAAATCGGTTCCTTTAGTGTTATTAGTGACATTAATGTTTTCATGGTCATAGAAATCATGGGTATTGGGTGGTTCATTAGTTTCATGGGTGTTATATAAATTTAATTTATTTCCTTGGTATATTCGGTTTCATTTCAATTTCATGTTCTTTGGGGTCGTTAAAATTATCAAGGTCATTGACATAACCAATTTCATTAGGTGGGTTAGGGTCATTGAGGTCATAGATGAATTTAGTGGTATCATTTTCATTGAAAGCATTAATGTCATTATGTTCATAAGAATCAAAGTTGGAATAGATTTCATAAATTTATTAAAAGATAATTTTTTTGTAAGAGTGGTTGAGGTCCTCATAGTTATCAGTTTTTTGGGGTCATTAGTAGCACTAGTGTATTGAGGATAATTTACCATATTAGAGTTATTGGAATCGTTGAATCTATAACTGTCAATGTGTTCATTTAAATCAAGGTTTCATTATCGTTATTATAGTAATTGACCTTCTCATGTTTTTTTAGCATTATCTATGTCATTTTTGTCATTAGTGTCACTATATTCATTAACATTATTGGTGAATTAGGTGGGATAGATGTTCCCAGTATCACCAAGGTCATCAGGTTCCTCTGGTTCATTAGTATAGTTTATGGAATCATTGTATCTAGGGTAATCAACATACTCTAGGGGTCATTAGTTGTACTAGAATCCCTATATTTTTTTCGGATCATCAACATTAGTAGTTTCAATAGAATTATTGAATTCATTAGTATCATCAATTTCATTGGGTTAATTAGTGCCATCAGGTCCTCAGGATCATTAGTGTCATATGGGGTCATTAGTTTCATTTGTACCATTAGTGTTATAAAAATAATTTGGTCATCAGTTTCATCAATTTCATTACTGAAATTTCAGTTATCAAGGGAAGCAGTGATGATTTTAGTATCATAGTATTGTTAGGGTTTTTATATTATTTAATATCTCTGACATATTAAGGGAAATAAATTTACCTTGAATAATCAATATAATTTGTTTACATTGGTTCATTGAGGTCCTCAGTATCCTTAGTATCATTGATTTATTTATAGTCATTAGGGTTATTATTGTCATCAGTTTCATCTACATTGTCGAGGACATTAGGTTAATCATGTTTGTATGGTAATTTCAAATGTTATATTTTACTATGTCATTAGGTTCATTAGTTGTTTCTATTCAATTATGGGAATTACGGTTGTAGGTTCTTTAGGGTCTTTAGAATCATCCGGATCATCAACATTGTAAGGGTTCTCTATTCCACCAGGTCCATCATCATTTTTTGAATTATTGGGGTAATTTGTGTCATTAATGTTTTTAATTTATTCAAAATAAATTAAATTTTAGAGTTCATTGGTGCATCAATATTTTTCAGGTCATCAATGTATTTAAAATCATTAGGGTCATTAGAGTTGTTGATTTAATCAATGTTAGTAGGGTGTTCGTGTTTTTGGCATTGTTAGGTTTTTTTGGTCTTTGGTGTCATTAGAATCATCATCATTGGTGAGGTCATCCATTTCATTAGGGATATTATATTAACTATCATCATCAAGTTCATTAGTATAGGTATTGAGGAAATAATTCTTTTCAAGTTCATCTACATAGTCAGTGTCATAAATGACATTTTTTCAGTATTTTTAAATTATTTGAATTCATTTGATTCATATATAGAGATAGTATAATATATAACTATGATTATCAGGGTAATCTATGTCATCATCATATTTAAATCCACTAGCCTAGTGACCCTATATTTTCATACATAAATACTCAAAATTTTAGATGAATATTAAATACATTTTAAAAATACACACCTGAGGATCTTAAAGGTTTAGTGTCTTTAAAGACTAAATAAAAAATATATTTATTTCTTGAATGATGTAAAACATCTTGAATAAATACCTTCTCATATAGTACTCTTATTAGACATACCTTAAATAAAACCTTCTTCATAAATTGGGGGAAGGAAACATAAGAAAAAGTTCGTCTATATACTCAATAAGGGTAAATAAATATTATATCAATGATCACATAGTCATAACATAATAATAAGGGTATGAGAACATGTTATTAATATATGAAAAACATACCCAACACAACAAAGATCATAGTCCTGAGTAATGGAATAAATATTGGTTGTTCATGCGACAAGGATCATAATTAAAATAAATGAAAATGAACCCGGATACCATAACATATATATAATAATGTGGAAAAATATAATCTTATAACATTGTGCATGTGTATAAATAGAAACAGGTTTTCTCGTTAAGATAATGACATGAAATCAGGTCCTCGATTAAACTTATGGACATGAAACCATGTCCATAGATAGTGATATGCATGTGAAAATCAGCGCTATGAAATAACATTTGGACATGAATACCAGATCCCTGCTTAATTTTATGGACCCAAAAGCTAGGTGCATACAATAAAATGTGAACATGAAATCAAGTTCATGCATAGCATATTTTCCTCTTGATTTATCCATCTTTACCTAATGTATTGGAGGGATATATAATTATGATCCCACCTATCACATAATGAAAATAATATTGATTTATTCCACAATATCATAAAACATTCATCATAGAATGACCTATATTAAGTAAATAAATTTTATAAATATATCATTATAACATAACATGTGGAAAAGGAATGACTTTCATAATCATGTCTTCATTTAATCATATAAAAACTTGTAATGTCTATTATTTTTTCACGTATTATTTTTTATATAGTATAGATTATTTTTGAGACCAGGCACTGAGAAGGTGTGAAATTCTAAGGCCTGGTGTGTCCAGAATAAATGTCTGAAATATAGTAAATATATTAAATATAACGTGCACATATTTTTCCTTAAAAAGTATAATAACTCACAAGAAGAGGCCTTGATAAGAAATCTAAGAACACCTTTGTGTTCATAATGTTTGTTTTACCCTATGATCCACATAATTTTTTTAGCATGGGTCATTTGTGAAAATATTATCATGGGTGTGAATTAATGAAATAAATTAAAATAAATTTTTTTTTATTTCAAGGTAGTGACTATTTTTATCCTGTAATATTGTGGCTATAGATTTTGTCTCATGGTTGGATACAAAATCCAAGAAACCTAAGATCCATTATAGGAGATCAGATCGTGGATCATTGCCCCAATGGAGTCCATAGATCTCATCAATGACATAAAACATTCCTCATCAACAATCAATACAAATCTCTATGTATGGAATTTTTTATTTGGATTTATTCCCTATTATTGATTTCTATAATGAACACAAACAAATCAATGAATAAATTTTTCTACAGTAAGGTCACCTTACGGGATTGGCTTGATAGATCGGGTTTTGGGGGAATTATTTTGTAATTATTGAATTATTTGTTTCTATTCTTACAAAAACAAATCTACATCAACACAAACATCAATTGAGATCTATTACTCTATTTTTCCTGTGATTTTATCCCCTAATTATTTATTCACCAGGGGCATTCTTTGTTTGCAATAGAGTTTGAAATATCTTGATTAATTGATCATTGAGTACCCATTTCGTGGAACAACAATCTGAAATCATAAATCTAGATCATTATGATAGGATAGTTGTGTGGTGATGGAATCATAAATGAATAGGGTGGTTTTGGATACCCAATTTCGTGTTCATTGGAGTTAATCTACACACAATGAATAACGATAAGTAACTCCATTTTCTGAGTGGATTCGAGTCTACTTTTCCATAAATCGGAGGTATAAAGGACCGAAAGAACACTAATATAAAATTTATTGTTAGGGATGTGGCTTCAGAGATGTGCATGATGATGTGGAAAAGACCCTAACGGATCTGGAATATCTCAAGAAAAACAGCGTGTAGTTTAGGATTACACACTATGTGGGGTCTCCAACTTGGGCCATAGGGTTTAGTCAAATTTAAGGATCACACATAGCATGACCTCTATCACATTAATTTGAACCCTTATGTGTGACTCGATGTGTAATTTAGAGAATATAAAGGCATGAGAGAAAGGAAACGTCTTGATGGCATGTCATGTACTAATACACATACACGGCTTGGTATACATGGGATATTAAATGGAAAAGGATTCAATACATAGACACTTACAAATTACATTGGGAAGATACCGTGTGTCTCTACACATTGTGTACTCCATCTACATGTTGTTTTTATGAAGACTACACACTGTGTGAGGCTCTTCTACAAGGGCAGGCATGGGGATAGTTGGACACACTATGTACCCACTGTTACACACCATGTAATCCCTTAAATAGTGATTCTGGCCCTTTGTTATCTTTTTTTGGACAATTATAGGTTGGTTTTAATTCCACTGGTCCTTTCCCTTGAGGTTATAGTGTGACATTACATCGGTATCACTGGATTGTGTTCCCCTTTAGAGGCATAGTCTCAGATAGAGTTGTGGGGTCCCTATATGAGACCGAAGTGAGATCCTATGTTTTCTATTGTTCTATTGGTGGGACATAAGGAATCTTCATGACCTTCCTAATCAGGGTGTTGATCCTCTATCAAGAAGTTCATATCGATAGGGTTTGTGGTATCTTTTCCATACAATACCTTAAGTAGTGGGTTGATCCAAATTGGGTTTTTGGTGTCTACCAGAGTTCCTAGTTGTGACCCCCATATGGGTATCAAAGTCTTCATAGACTAGTTACTAGGTGGGTCCCAATGATCCTGGCCTTTATGTTGAGTGTCTCTGATGATTACATGCTGTGTGGAGTGGATTCTCCTAAAATGAGAATTTCATTAAGTGGAATGGTGTGGTTGGAAGTTGGATACTATTACATGGTGGTGTGGTGTCTTTCTTGAGTATATCTGAGTGTTTCTATTGATTTGTATACCTTGTATTTATCTGACTTTACTTTTTGCTTCGTGTTTAGGGTTTTTGAGGTGTCTTGCTTTTTATTTTGATACTCACCCCTACATGGTATTTTCCCTAATGTGTCTTGTATCACACATAAGATGACTATTTTGATAGTGTGCTGAGAAGATAAGGAGTGAGTAGATCATAGATGGATCTTAACATACAGAGGTGTCATACCTAAATCATTCATTTGAAATAATACTCACCCTTGGAGTAGGATCGAATTTTTCAGTTATTGGTTGGGATGGTATTTTCCACATTATTTTCTTTAAGTACTTTTATTGTCACACTATGTTGTGGGATATTAGATGTATTTATGAATTAATTTAGTTGTTTAACATTTCATCATTGTTTATTCTTGGATATGTGTGCATTTGTACATGAACTCTAGGCTAATAACTCCAATTTGTGGGATATTCTTACTCACCACTAGTTTCCAACCCCTGGACTATGGGATGTGGGATTGGGGTATTCATAGATTTGACTTCTACATTTTGGGTCATGACATAGTAGTATCAGAGTATTCATTTCTTCCTTAGGACTAGATTCATTTAGTTTGGTTTAGGGAAATAATGTTTAGTGTTTTGAATTTGGATTTTAGAATAGGGACTCCAGTTTTGGTCCAGTAGCTGACGTATCCATACACCGAGACTATAATAACATACCTTTAATCTTAGTACATGTAAACACTGGTTTTAGGGAAAATTTTGGTATATAAATTATATAGGAATGGTTGTGTTTTCCATTTTCTTCTTGAGTTACCTCCCTAGTTATACTCCTTCTACTATGGTACATCTTTTTTAATATCAGGATGCCTCCATTCAGAAAGCCATCCTTGATTACTCTTCATGACCATGAGGATGATCCACCTAGTGATGAGGCATCGATATAAGAGAATGCACTAGAGATACACCTCTCATTGGATTACCAACTATACCACCATCCATTTATCAACATCAATAGTTGGAAGTACTAGTTAAGGATGCACACAGGTTGAGTGAGTTAAATGAGTTTCAGAGGAAAGGACCTCTCACGTTTAGGTGTGAAAAATACCCTTGGGTGGATTTGGATTAGCTATAGGTAGCCACTCACATTTTCTACCCTATGATAATGATAGAAAATCAGATAGAAGTCCCCAGGAGAGTCTTTTAGGGATTTTTTGATTGACGGTGAATCTTGGTGACTCAGTCAAAAGATGATACATATCTCTCCAAGATATACATTGAGTTTCTCTTCAGAGAAGATATTTATCCGTATACATTTTTATTTCTATGAATATAAGATATTTTGAATATGTACTAGGAAATTATTACCATGAAGGATTACTCAACTGGGTCAATTTCCCTCTTGTGAAACTCATAGGATATGGTGTGGGACCAGTTAATCAAAGCTCATACTTTTGATAAAGGGATTAAACTGGGGAATCAAGTATTCTAAAGTATCCCTTTTCATTCCCACCTATGATGGGGTGTCTGAGCAAGGCCTATTTTTACAGAGCATTATAGGAGAGAGAAATATAGTAGTGGTTGCTAGTAGGGGGAACCCAGTAGTCGAGACCTTAGCAGCAAGAATCCATTAAGAATCAAAGGGATCCATTTCTGTAAGATGCTTTTGGAGGAGATCTAGATACTAAGGGCCATTATTATAGGGATCTCAGCGTGGCTCAAATTAGCCAAGTGACAAGTTATGTTTCTCTTAAAATGATAGGGGAAATCTAGCTTAGTATTGTTTGAACCATCATATATCTAATCATAAAATTTTTTAGAGACCTCCACGATTGAGACAGAGGAATGAGAAGGGTGGTTTGTAGGGCATCAAACATGGAAAAAGAGTTGTACGGGTAGAAGGAGGTGCTGATAGGATGGACCTATTAGAAACACCACCCCTAGGTGGTCCACACTAGGCTCACAGAGTTGGTGGTATGGGATAAGGCCAGTTGTAAGCTATAGAGACCTATGACCCTGAGACCCTAGGGATAATACAAGGTAGGTTCTAGGTGTTTATTAATTTATTTATAGTATACATAAAAAGAGGCTGGGATCATTCCTTTCTTTACACTTATTTGGTTTGAGTCATAAAGGTTTTTATTGATCCATTGGGTTGACCCTTGTGGTTGGATACTCTAACAGGTGGTGACTTAGAGATTGTACACTTATACCAAAAGTGAGATATGATTCTTGGAGGTAAGTGTTTTGTATGTGATCTCTTCATTGAAGCAATATGTCATTATGATTTCATATTAATTATGTAATGGCTATCCACATTCCATGCCTATATTAACTACATTAGGAGGAGGATACAGTGTGTCCAGAGTGACGGAACGAGGTTTTATATTGTGGGTGAAAAGGATTCCTTGGTGAAGGAAGATGAGCTCAGGTATAGGGGAGTGTAGTTGATCACTCACCAGTTGAATAGAATGACTCTCAGAGTAGTGGAAGCCTTAGGATATTAGTTTCGGATGATGGTGGAGGAGTATGATGTCTTCTTCCCTAAATTAATATCTAGTTTACCTCCCCACTAAGAGATAAACTTATTCATCGACTTGTATATTGGTAAGGAACCGATATCTACACTAGAAGATTGGATTAATCCCATAGAGATTCAAAGGATGAGGGGGTAGTTGGAAGAAATATTGGAAAATGGATTTGTGAGACATAGTGTTTTTCCATAGGTAACCCTAGAGTTGTTTTCCAAGAAGGTGGGAAGGAGCATGAGGTTATTTTTGGATTGTCAGTTCTTGAATCAAGTGACTGTGAATAATAAGTATCCAAAATCAAGGACAGATGATCTCGTTGATCAATTGAGAGGGGTTAAATGGTTCTCTAAGATTGACCTTAGATCATGATATCACCAAAAACATTTACAGGAATGGGATATATGACATTAAGATGTTTTTATGGTAACTAAAAGTACATGGTTATTTCGTTCATCATGATGAAATCCCTAGAAGTGTTCATGGGAATTATAAACCAGATATTTCAACCTTTATTAGATTGGTTCATGGTGGTCTTCATTGATGAAATCTTCGTGTATTTAGCATCTAAGGAGGATCACATGAGATACTTGAGGATATTCATGGACACACTCTGAGAGAACCATATTTATAGGAATCTATCGCAGTGTCAGTTTTGGATTCGAGAGGTCCACTTTGTATGAAACGTCATCTCAGTGGATAAAGTAGTAGTGGATCCAATGAAGGTTTAGGAAGTTATTTCCAATGATCTGCCAATGAGTTTTTCTATGTTTCGGGGTTTAATTAGTTTGTAAGGGTCCTATCAAAGGTTTGTACCTGACTTCTCTAGAGTCACAATACCCTTTAAGGCTTTGACCTGATAGGGGAAATCATTCATATAGAAAAAAAGGTGACAGTTGTACATTTAAGATCCAACATAGAGGTTGATGAGAACTCCCTTATTTAGATTACCATAGGAGGGTATCGAGTACATTGTGTTTTTTGATGCATCAGGGATCAAAATTGGTTTTTTTATGATGTATAGGTAGGAGGATATTGTCGACTATTCATTCCAATTAAGACTACATGATTAGAAATACGTGACCCATGATCATTAGTTAGGAGGGAGTAATATATGTATTAAATATGTTGTGACACTACATAATGGGTGAGTAGATTATCATTTACTCTGACCATAAGTTTCTCAAGTATATCTTCTCTTAGAAGGATTGTAACATGAGATAGAGGCGGTATCTAGAGTTCCTCCAAAACCATAACATAGATATTTTCTATAAATCTGGGAAGGGGACCGTGGTGGAAGACTCTCTCATTAGAAAATCATATTCTTAGTTGTCATTCAATGTGTTAGAGTAGTTAGCCTCATTTTAGTTTTCTTTGTGGACAAGGAGAGTGATTCATATATTTGGTCGATGGTTGGTACCCCACCGATTTTATATTGTGTATGGAATTTTTAGTTTGGAGATACCTATATTGAGACTTTTTGTAATTAGATATCAACTGGATATTCTCATAATGGATATTCAGAATATGGTGATCATGTTATCCTTTTTAGAAGATGAATGATGATACCTTTGACATTATATGAGTAAGTGTTGTGTGAGTCTCATAAATCCCTTTTAGTGGTATACACACATGTGGAAAAGATGTACTTGTACCTCTGATGTTATTTTTTGTGGCCAGGTAGGATTAAGGGAGTTGCATAATTTTTCTCTCAGTTACTTAATTATCCATAGGTGAAAGGTGAGCACCAAGTTCCAATATGTTTATCTCAACCCCTTGAGGTGATCGAGTGGAAGTGGGATGAGATATCCATATTATTCATGGTGGGATAACTATATTAACCTAGGGTAAATTATTTGATATGGGTGATAATATACCTTCTCACCAATTCATCCCACTTCTTAGCTATCCGAGAGTAGATTTGAGTAGAGATCTTGGGACGCCTCTACATGCATAAGATAGTCTGAAACCATGGATTTACCTTGATAATTTTCTATGTATGTGATGCTCGCATCACATATCACATATGGAGAGGATTATAAAAATCCATTAGGACACATTTATTCTTGAGTACAACATTTCACCCCCAAAATCACAGCTAGACAGGGCAGACCATTTTTTCCTTGAAAGACATGCTTCAAGCTTTATTGTTGGAAATTTTTCATATTTGGGGTGATCACCAACACTTGGTAGACTTTTCATATGAAAATATCTATCATTACTCCATTTGTATTGTACCATTCAAGGATTTGTGTGGGAGACCCTACAAATCACCACTTTGTTGGAATGATCCAAAACAGTCAACACTCATGGGCTTGAAGATGGTGTGAGCTACTACATAGAAGGTGAAGATCATCCAGGAGTGGATAAAGACTACACAGAGCCATCATAAGTATTATGAAGATCAATGAAAATGACCTTTAGAGTTTTAAGAAAGAGACCATGTGTTTCTGATGGTCTCACATCAATGTAGACTGAGGATATTTGGTCACAGTGAAAAGTTATCTCTAAGATTCGTTAGTTTATTACAAATATTGTGAATAGTTGGTGAGGGGTGTAACATTTATCTATACCATTGCAGTTTCACCAGGTACATGATATCTTCCACTTGTCTCAGTTAAAGAGGTATGTGCATGACGAATCACACATTACCAATTGGGGTGAGTTGTAGATTGAGGATGTAGTTACCTTTATAGAGTACCCGGGGGATATTGAGGATTGGCAGTATAGTATCCTTCATGGGTGGACAATTAACCTTGTGTGTGTCTAGGGGAGGCATATGAAACATCAGAAGAGTACATGGGAGTAGGAGGTTCATATTCATTCTCAGTACCCATATATCTTTGTGTAACCCTTTTTTGGATTTTTGGGATGAAAATCCCTATGCTGGAGAGAATTTGGTGTCTCAAATTTTTTTGTGTATAATTTTTGGATATTATATGGATTATTTTTTATCCCATACGCTGATATGGCATATGATTCCAAGTCTTGGTGTCCACAAAATAGATGTTTAAAATAAATTAAATATATTAAATATCACGGGTGCATAGTATTTTTAAAAATGTAGAATAACTCCCAAGTAGAGACCCATATCATATATATGTGGGCACCACTATGTTTGGAACGTTGTTTTTACCCTAAGTGTGTCATAACCTTTTTCATCATAGGTTGTTTGTGAAAACATTATCACGGGCACAAATAAATGAAATAAATTAAAATAATTAACTTATTTTTTAATATCAATGTAGAGACTATTTTTATACTCTAAGAGTATGGCTATTGATTTTTTTTCTCAATGTTTACTACTAAACCATGGATACCTATGAGCCATTGGAGGAGAGCGTTCTTGGAGAACTAAGATTGATCATGATCAGGTAATGGATCATTGCACTAACGGAGTCCAAGGATCTCATCAATGATGGAAATGAAATAGTTATTCATCAATGATTGATTTGAAACTATTGGTAGGGTTTTATTTATTTGAATTTATTTCCTTTTCTTTATTTTTATTGTGAATTTGAACCAGTCAATGAACATATTGATATGTGATTCGCTAATCTTGTGGGATGGGCTAGATTAATCAGGTTTTGGGGAATTATTGTGTAATTATTGATTTCTTCATTTTTATTCTCATGGAAATGAATTGTGATCAATAGGAATATTGATTGAGGTTTGTTCCTATATTTTTTTCTTTTTATTTTCTCATCTTGTTCTTCGTTCACCACGGGTGTTCTTTGTTTGGCCCGTGGTTCTGCATATCCCAATCAATCGATTGTTGTGCACCAATTTCTCACTATAATGATCTATAATAATTAATCTAGGATAAAAATGACATGATTGTTATGTGATGATGTAAATATAGGTTAATAAGATTTTTTTGGATATCCTATTTCTCATTCTTTAGCGTTCTTTGGCATGCAATGAAGTACAATGTATAGATCTATTTTTTGAGCATAATCGAGTCTTGTTTTCCATCTATCGACATTGGAAAAGTCCAAATGAATCCCAACCTACAATTTTTGGGGAGGGAAATAGATTTGGCGATGTGTAGGATGATGCAGAAGAGATCCTGATGGATATAGAAAATACTGAGTAACATGTTGTGTAATTCGGGATTACACAACATGTGGCACCCCTTGGCCATAATGCTAGGTTTCAATCCAAAGTTAAGGATCACATTATGTTTGACCCCTATCACATAGAATGTCACCCCTTCTGTGTGATATGGTGTGTACATCAGGGAGTACAAAGACATGGGAAAAATTACACAACCTTATGGAATGATGTATACTAGTACATGAACATGGATTGGTGGACGCATGATAGTATTCCAACACATCCTCTTTAAAAGAACATGTCCAGGAGATATAGGCTTGATACAATGTGTCTCTAAAAACTGTTTAATAATTCTATATTCTATGTATATGGAGACAAAAAGTCTTGTGAGGCTCTTCCACATGGGAATCTATGGGGATTTTTGGACACACTATGTACCCCCTAGTACACCCCCACGTACCCTTTCAAGAGTGATTGTGGCTCTATTTTTCCATAGTTTGGACTAGAATCGGTCTAGTTTGTTTCCCTTGGTCCTTTCCCAAATGGGTAAAGTGTATAATTACATCTGTATCACTGGATTGTGATCCCCTATAGAGGCTGAGTGTGAGATATAATTGTGGTGTACCTCTATGAGACTGGAGTGTGATCCTATATTATCTTCTATTCCCTAGGTGGGGTTTGTGGAATCATTGTGACCCCCTAAGTTTTCATTGATCCTCTATTTAGGATGATTTATTGATAGGGTGTGTGGTATCATTAACATGCGATCCACTATGAAGTGGGTTAATCCAGATTTAGTTTGTGGTGTCCCCTGGTGGTCCTAGTTGTGAATCCCGATCGGTTTATTAGAGTATTCATAGATTATCTCTAAGGTCATGCCCAATTATCTAGAGCTCTTAATTGAGTGTCTCTAAGATAGCATGGCTTGTGGAGTGGATTATCCTAGAATGAGAGTTTCTTCGATCATAATCATGTGGATGGTAGTTGGTTATGACCTCTTGGTGGTGTCGTGTCTTTTCTGAGTAAATATGGGTGTTTATGTTAATACATTTATTTTTATATCATGTATTGAGATTATTATACTTGAGGATTAATGTTTAGTATTTTTAGGTTGTCTTACTCAGTATTGTTATAGTCACCCCTACATGGGTTTTTCCTATATGTGTCATGTCTTATGCATACAATGAGCCTTTTGATGGTTTCTTGGGAGGACACCAAGTGGGTGGAGTGTACATAGAGCTTGAAATACCGAGGTGTTTTACTGGGACCTTTCATTTGACTTATTCATCACCCTTGAATTAGGATGAACATTTTTATTTTTTGGTTGGACTTGTATTCAGACCGTTTTTTATTTCATTACTTTTACTGTCATACTCTATTATGGGATCTTAGATGTATGGATACATTTTTTTCAGTTGTTTTACATTACATCATCTTGTGGTCATGGGTATATATGAATGTGTATAGGTAATCTAGGATAACGCATCCCATTTTTGAAATATTCCTAATCAACGCTAGTTTCCAGCCCCTGTCCTATTAGGGGTTTTCTTGGGGTAGTTACGAGTCGGACCTCACTGGGTCGGGTTTTGACATAACCTATAGAAAAGGAACGAGATTCATAAACACCTTTCCTTGTAATTATAATTCATTTATATAAATAATAACAATGTTATAATTGGATCATATACCTTGTAAATTTTAAGGAACATAAAATAATGCCATGTTTGGAGTAAAATTCTTTTCTCATTTCACATGGAACATTTAATGATGAAAATACCCCTTTTTCTTTGAAATAACTTATTTAAAATCTAAAAAACATCTTAAATATTAATAATTTTTTATTCAAAATAACTTTATAAAAATATTAAGGAATCTTCAAATCATTGAATAGTCATGATAGTGGGAAATTATTATCTTATTCTGCACATAAAAAAATATTTCTTTAAAACTTTTTTTAAAAAGTCAAAAGCTCCTTGTTTGGAAAATGAAAATATCATTAATTTTGAACCATTTTTTTAAAAAGTAAAATTTTTTAAATATTTCTTCAAAAAATGATTGGTCAATGTTAAAAAACATATTTAAATTAGTTTTATAAAATATTTCAAATGAATAAAATCGATTTTTGACCAAAGATACAAATAAGGTTGATTTTTATTTAAATTAAATAATTCATTACCTTGAGTAATTAAAGGGAAAAATATTAAAGGGAACATTTTTTATTTTTAAATAAAAAAGGAGAAAAAAATTAATTATTTTCATGAAATATATTCTATAATATTTCATCATCAGAAACCTAATCATAAATAATCTCGATAAATGGTAATATTGTTTCATAAAAACCTTAACTCTTGGGTAACTTTTGAATAATAAACACCATAAAAGAAATAAACATATTTGGATATGTATATCAAATAATTTTAAGGATAATAATCATAAAAAAATTTCATTTATAGTATATACAACATCAAAAATGAAATAATTGACGAATATGGCATCTTTCCCATAGAAATAAATGTTAGAAAAGATTTCTTACCTAAAGTATTGGCTTTTGCCATACACAATAGGACATCTAGTATAATATAAATAATTTTATTATAAATTCATTAAATAAACATAATCATATATATAATACCATATATTATCTAATTATATCCTTTTATTACCAATTTATTAATAATTCGTTGTTAGAATCATTGTTTCAATTAATAACTAATTTGTTTTTCATATATGTTTTAGTTCGTTAATTTTCGTATTTCAAATTTGATAAGTGTTGCATAATATCAGAAATATTAATCATGATATAAATATCATATATATTCATTTTATACATATTTATTATCACCCATTAAATATAGAGATAACTAAATTAATTACAATGCTCACAGTGAGGCTAGGTCATATATACGTATGAATGTTGTTTCCATTTTTCACAGATGGAATGAAATAATGGTAAATAATATATCAACATTAAATAATGATTTTCAAATTATATATAACATATATATTCATTAAATATGTCTTTATTATCATCCTTGTAAATCAGAAATGAAAAATGAATCACATCACTTCGTAGAGGTGGTAGTCCACACATCGGTACGAGCGATGTTATTGTTTTCCAATAGATTGTAAGGTATGAATGTATATGGGGATATTATAATTATATAAGTGTGATTATTTCATAATATATATATATATATATATTAAATCAATAATTAATTATTTTCATGATAGAAGGTGATGGAAAATTATATACATCAGTTTGTGAGGCAGTAGTACACCGTACACACAATAAATGGTTTCATTTCCCATTTTATGGAAGAGAATACGGATATAGGTTATTATAGTTTCATAAAAAAAAATTATATGAGAGACACTTATTTTATTAATGATCATGGTTTAATAACATATTATGGAGTTTTATGAATTGAATAATTGAAAAATCCTCAGTTAAGAATGATACCTCTTCTTCGAAGAACTTCATTATGTTTACATCAAAATCCATAATAAGAGACTTTTTAATCAAAAACTTCCACTAATAAGTGTTAAGGGAACTAAAAAATGTATTCGGTTAGGTATTGGTAGATCCAAATGGGTTTGAAATCTGGATATGATACGAGAGGGGGTTCCCTTTTATAAGTGACAAGAAGTGGACTTTTTTGTAATACTAAAAACTATTCGACAATGGGAAGTCACACTCCATCCAAGTTCCTAAAAAAATGAGAAAAATGGAATATATAAAATATTTTTTAAATAAAAACCTCAAAAACTAGAAAATATACATAATTTAAACATTTTATTCTCTTAAACTCGATGTTTACTTACTTATACCATTTTAGTTTTCACAGTGATAACTATTTTTTTACTAAGGTAATTTAACGTTTTAGCCTAAAATTAAAATGGGAATTATATATAATTTCTAACCATTGATTCTAAGTATTAATTCTAATTTACCGCATAAATAACCTATGGGTTTATAAAATAAATATTAACACATGTGCATGTAATGCAAAAAAACGCCTTATCCTTAACCACGGTAATAAATGTTTTTACTCATTAGGAGCCAGGAAAATTCATATAAAATGGGAAACATTCAATAAATAGACCATGGTTGATATTTTCAATCATTTTCAATTAAAGTTTATGAAAATAATATTTTTAGGAATTTTGAAATTTTTATTATAAAATATTATTACTGTCATTTTTTACACTATTTATTCAATTTGACTTTAAAACCTCAAGATAATGATGGAATTAAAATATATACCTTTTAAATTTACCTAATTTTTAAAAATTATGTACAAAATTTGAAAAACACAATAATTTATTCAAATTATATAATTTTTTATTATTTTTAGTATCATTTATTTTATTTTCCTTTAAAATTAATATTTACTATGTCAACATCGTGTAAGAATTTAAGGTATTTATTTCATCATAAAATTTATAAATAAATTAAAATGATAAATATAATTTAATTATTAATAAAATCAACATTATTAACCGAACATACCTTTTTAAGTCCTATGTGAATATATAAGAATTTTTTAAAAGAGAATGATATTTTTTCCTTTTCATTACATAAATTATTACGAAGGTCATAACTATGGACATATGACTAAAAAATGGGACATTATTAGGAATTATATTATATAGGTTTGAAATATTGATATAGAATAGAAATTAGATAATTTTTTAGGTGATTATATCCCTTATCTCTTTAGATTAACCACAAGTAAACCTGTCTTACTCTTAACCATTGTAATAAAATTTTATTGTTTTTACTATTCATTATGATCTAAAACATAGTTGACATTATTACCTAATATTAGTTATTATTATTTAAAATTTTGAATCCATTTTATAATTTTCAATTCATATATTAGGCAAAATTTAATTTAAAATTAATCCCACAACTGCTAAGAAAATCACTTTTCCAAAAAATTCATTTTTCCTGGAAGAGATTATTTTAAATTAAATTGGTTTCTAATAATATTATACATATGAATGTAAATATACATATATATATGAATATATATGTATAAATTTCATTTAAATCATTCCTTATTAGAGGTTATTTTAATTTATTTATTTGGATAAACTTTATGGTCTTAAAAACAGTTTTGAGAAAACAATGTATTTCATCATAAAAGTAAACACATACCAAAATCATAAAAAATGATGATTCAAATGAAATTAATTAGATTTTTATTAATCAGTTTTTTTTTCAATTTATAACCAAATAAAATATAATGTGGGCCTAAAATCTCATATCACTATATTTCAGAAATTTTAGGTGGATTTTAAATTTTCGTTTGCTAGACAGGTCAAATTTTATAACAAGACATGAAATATAATTTCAATAATTATCATGTCTCAATGTGATTTTTGGATATTATTATTGATTTTAGGGGGATATCTTGTGTTATTGGATTATCTTTATAGGATTCAAGTTTAGTTTCATCAATTCTAGATATTTTCAGTTAGAGTATATGGTTTAGTGTGCACAGTTAAAGATAAATCATTTGACAATTTGTTGATCATGAGATTTTTAGTTCATTTTGAACTAATAATGGTTAATTTGAATACATTTATCAAGGATTTGGTTAAACCATACAATAAAAATGGGAAACCATGTTAGTTAAATGAGGCTCTGAGACATGGTATACAACCAACTCATGGTTTCAAACAAATCGTGCACATAGTTATAGAAATTTTCCAGTGGGGTGTGCATGGTATGAACATGGGTTGTCCAACCTTGTATCCAAATTATGAAAGAGTATTTCATTAGACTGTGAAAACCACATGATTGGTGAATAGTTTGAAAAAGAGTGTGAACAAACTGTCCAACGTCACATTATTTCATTAATAGGGGGATTTAACAAAAATACCCCCTCAGTGTTTTAGGATACTCTCCCCTCTTTTGTCCCCCATTTAGTCTTCACAAACTATGGGAATCCCAACCATCTTCCTCCTCTTACAACCTTTTATTTGGCGTGTGGTAATGAATTTCCATCAGAATTAATGGTGGGATTACTCTTCCAACTCCTTTCCATAACATCCTTCCATGGTTCTTCCTAATTTTAGATGTGTGGGTTTAGGGATTTAATTATAATTCAATCAAATCATTTTAGAATTGGATAATTATGGTGGGTAATTATATCATCTTGGGTAAAAGAGATCTTGAGATATATTTTGTACATCTCTGTGTGGTGTTTTGTTAATATATGTGTTCACAATGAATTTTTTATGGTTTTCCCTAATGACCTAATTTATTTATGGGATAAAATTGTATTACAAATTAGATATTTTCTCAGTAATGGTGTAGAGATTATATTATGGTCCTTTCATGGGGTTTTATTAGAGTTTAAAAAAGAGTTGATAAACCTAACGAGTTTTGCTAAATTATATTTCATCAGATTTTAATTTTATAATTAATTTGTATTTTTATAATTAATTAATTATGTCTAGTTGATTTCATACTAGACCCTTGGTGGATGTGGTGAGCTCAGATGGATTTATAATAGGTTTGAAATGAATTTAGTGATCCACAAAAATGTATTCATGATTTTGAAATGTTTTAAAATATTTATTTTTGAGGTAGGTGGTCTAACAGATTTACCCATATTATTAGTAAATTATATCCATGTGTCATAATTATGTTCCTTAAATCCCATGTTTTTTGTTTTTTCATCCTTGTATTAATTTATATGGTTTTGAAAATTGGATAGATACCTTAGATCTTCCATATATCTCAAAATATTTGTGGTTGTCGATAAGAAAAAACATGTGGTCACCCTTAGGGGGTGATATTTTATAGAAAGGGTAAAGTTGGGTTATAAAGGTATAAAGAGATTGGTTTTTCATATTAAACCAAATTAGCTTGTTGTTTGTCTTTATTGAATGGTTATGTGAGACCTTGTAGTAATTTGAGATCAAAATTTGAAAAAGTAATATGAATGTGTGATTTGAATGATTTTATGAAAATACCTACATGCCTTTTTAAAATGGTTTAAAATGGGTTTGGTTTGGTTTTTGAATGTATTATATGGTAGTGTTTTTGAACCTTCAAAGATTTTTTTTTGACACAATGGTTAATGGTGATGTTCATGGCATTACACACATATAGAAAGAGATGCCAATCATGGAATTATACTTTATTGTTGGGTTTTTGGTCATGGAATTCCACACCCATGGATTAAGATTTAGGTCATGGAGATCCACATAGTTGTTGGGTTTTTGTTTATGGTAGTCCATACCCAAGGTTTAGAATATTGTTCATGGAAATCCACATGGTTAATTGGTATTTTTGGGCACGTCTTGTTGTATACCTGATTGGTTTCCAAGACTAATGCTCTTGTAAATATTGTTTTATAACAAACATAAATATTGTACTGAGGATCTAGAAACTATCAGATGGTTTTATGATTATATTGACAGAAAGGAAACACAAAATCAGTATCAATGGTTTTAAATATGTTTATGGTGTTGGACTGAGGTTTCGAGCATAGTTGATACAAATTATAATATATCCCATTAATAGATGATAAATATAAATTTAATTTTTTAATTAAATGTATGCATCATCCTAATCTTTGACATTAGATGACTAATTTGGGAAAATGGATGTTGGTCAATCTGTGTGTCACAATGAAACCTGAGATCCATTGGTTTAATAGATAAATTATGTTTCATTTGAGATGTATTCTTTACTTTATTATAATAGTTATTCATTTAACTATTTACTGTCATAAAATATTGTTTATAATGTTATTTTATTTAAACACCACTTTTGGAATCCTAATAAGTTGTACTCACACCCTTCCTCTTTGGCCATTGTACATGGGTGTTTGAGCATCTCTAACTTTTTTCTTATAGGCATAGTTTGGGATGAGGCCCGTGTTGAGTTTCACATGGTTTGACATGGTGAATCAGATAATTTCAAGTGAAGGATTTGGTTCATCTTGGAGATGTTGTAGATCCTTTATTATAGTTTAATTTATATTTGTAATGTAATGTAGTCATCTTATTGGGTAGATGGTTGTATGCATGGCATGGTTGTCAAATCCATTTCGATGTTTCATTTTATTTCATAGTTCTCTTGTTTCAATTAAATAACTCTTTCTTCTCACTCAGAGGTGTATGATATTAGGTTATGTACTTATAGTTGTGAACTATGATATGGGGGTATATTCTACTCACAATACCATATTATACCCCCACTACTATTCAAGATACTATGGCTTATAACGAGGTGTTCTTGATGTCATGTGGTAATCCGGCTTGGGGAACCAATTTAGTGGCACCTGAGACAGTACATTACAAATTGTTATCTGAGGAGTTACTTCCATTTTGTTTTAGAATTTGGGGTTTGGTAGACTATATATAAAGGGATTTGTCAGAGATCATGATGGATACAAGGATGGTTTCTCATGAACACCTATTCTGGTAGTAATTCTAGGTTACTAGGTGCTAGGATTTCATTGTTTACTTGTGATGATATGGTTGTGCATGATTTTCACTTCGAGTGATGCACATATAGTTTAGATTTGTTGACTTGTGATTGATTTATGGATCTTGGACAATTTTAAAGAATAATGTGATTTGGTTTTGACTCTTGGTCATTACAGGTAATAGGAATCTCATGTATCATGGTAGTGACATTGGATCCACATGTTATAGGCCTAAAAGTGTGTGATTTTGTGGATTTCATTCTAACAGGAAAATTTGCGGATCTACAGTGAGACTCTTGACAGTGAGGAGGTTGGTGTGGTCATCATGAATGGTTGGTGTAGTGAAATTGGTGGTTCCTCATGGTATAATTATAGAACCACTGGAACTCTTGTGGTGTGTTTTTTTTAGATTAGTTTCATGTATGGGTCCTCTAAGTTTTTTCATCTATGAAAATTCTCAGAGAGGACATACACCCTAGTTGGGGTTAGTCATTTGTTATATGATTCATTTATGGAATGAGACCCTATAGGATGGTTTTTTATTAATTTATGGCATTTAATGTCTACACACAATCATGTTTAACATCCTATGAGTTGTGGAATTTTTTAAGTTGTCATAGACCTAGGTAGTTAGACATAGTGACTTTATGTGAGCCTTTACATATGGGGCTAGTTGGAAGATATTAGTTACCTTCATGAAGAGACTCTTGTTTAGGGATTTAGTGATATGTGTATTTTGTGGATGGCCCACTAGAGGAGTTTTCAAATTTGTAAGTTTCTTTAGGTGCATGAAGGATGTGTTGATGTTTTGGTACATTTGATAGTGGTTGATGAAGGGTGATACCTAATATGTGTTTTAAGCACATTGGATGCCTATTTTTTTTAGAAAGGGAAATTATTTTCTATTTATTTAGTCCAGTAGTTGGTTTCTCAAGGGTAATGATCGTTTGGGTTATTAGCCCAGGTGATGGAAGTGAAGATGGGTGTGCCTGGTGGTTATCAGATGGATTTAGAGCACTACTAGTGATCTATAGTATGTGGTTCCATGTGGGTTGGTTTTCATTGGATGATGATTGTATAGGTGTGGTATACCTGATATGTTCACATTGAGAGGTACATGGATATGTCTAGTTTTCATTGAATTTGGATGAAATAGGATTGTAGAGTCATTGATGGTTCTTGTAATATATTACGTAATGACTAGTTAGGTTCCCAACATGGTTAGCTATGGATGTGTTTATAAGAACGTTGTGAGAGAATTGATGATCATAGGGGAATATTGAATGAAGTTTTAGTTTTGAGTGTTTAAGAAAGTGGTTTTGTCTCATGATTTGTCTTTAATTTTGGAGAGCTCCAAGATTACTCATTTTTGGGTGATTGGGACATAAGAGATAGGAATGAACAATTGATAGGGAGTGTATGTCGACGTTTTGTAAGGTGTGACTCATTAGAATTGGAATTGAGTTCTATGGTTGGGTTATACAAGAGAATGTGATAGTTATGTATTAATGGGATATTGGATACACGAGCGGATGGTGATTCATAGGGTCTTTTGATTCGTGGATTTGATGTTGTGGGAGAATATTCCTATGGTTATTGAGTAGATAAGATACTGATGATTAGTCTTAGAACTTATGTAAATGTGATGAGAAACTTATGGGCATAGAGGCCCAAGGACTTTAGATGGGTTTGAAATGTACCTGAATATATAAGAGACATTGGAAATTGATGAGTGGTTGTGGAATTTGTTAATGAAATATAATAATAATATTATCCTATAGATGATTATTACCAGTATCTTGAAATAATCCTTGGTAAATTGAGTTGGTGAAGACAATATACATATCTAACAAAAGTTTTTCATGGTTTTATGGAGGTACTCCTTGAAGTTTGTGTTATTGGAAATGTGGGAGTGAATTTGTATGGTGGTGTATACCATCATCCATAGTGAGTAATTACTTGTGATGGATTATTGGATTGGTAATGTTTTGGGTTCCATTACTGGATTCTATGATTGAGTGATAGTAAGTGTTTTCTTTTGTTACATAGGTTAGAGAGATAACACCATGTCCAATTCTTGTGTTAGTTGTGGTTGTAGTGTATAATAGGTGGTTGTAGTTTCTTTAGTGAGACAATTACAATGACACTCCTATAGTGGGGAGTGATATTTCAGTCAGGGAATTGTGTCCCTTATGTAGTAGTGGTTGCATGTGTCTAGTTTTGGCCATGGATTAGTTGTGATGACACTGTGATGTTAGGGAAGAATAATTATGGTGAATACTTAAATTTTTTAGGTAATGAAAATATGAAATAAATTATGGTGGATGATTTATTCAAGAAATGGATTTGGACTTGAGGGGGTTTTAAAAAACTATTATTAGGTTCTTGTGTCGGAGGTGTGTCTATTTATGTGGATGGGCGCAATGACTATTTAGGGTTTGTAGAGAACCCAATTGAGTAATCTCACTAGGATTTGGGTATGGAATCTACTGGGAATGATTGAATAATCATGTAATGCCTATTTCATTAAAGGTATTGTGATTAGGTGAGGTAGTAACATGCCGATAGTGGGAGCTAAGAACTTTTAAGATATGTTAGCTGGGGATAGGCCAACATGGGTTAGATATGAAACAAGTGTGAAATCAAATTTAGACCGAGCACTTTAGGAAAATTTGTTTTGTTATTAGTACATTCCTTGATGGATGGTATACATACCCCCAATTAGTATTTTATAATGAGGATGGCTATTATTGTTGATTTAATATTCTTGTGGGTGATGGGTGCGATATATTGTAAACTATGTTCAAAACTTTGTGGGTCCATAAGTTCGAGGTTCTTTTGATATTTTCTGATGTCGTAGGATCCAAGAATCATATTTGGTGGTTATAATATGAAGCCTATGGTGGGAATCAATACAGCTCAAATGAGTGGTCAATTGGAGAAATGATCTATTCTTTGGATGGATAGGCTCAACAAAGATCTATCTTGGTGTTTTAGGTTTGATAACAGACAATGGTTTTGGTTTTGGTTAGTTGATTACCAAGAGGTGGTGGTTTTTCTTTTCTTTTGTTTCTAATATTCATAGATCAAATGAGTTTGTTGGTTGTAATTGGTGACAGACATAGGTCGGGTGGTGCAGATAGATCACCATTGAGACTACTCATGGATGGGATGTACTGTGGTGGGATGGTTTTAAGATTCCGCTTCTAGAAGGGTTAAAAATTGCATAAGGATTTTAAATTTTGATTTGCTGGATGGGTTAAATTTTTGTACAAGACTCAGAATAGAATTGTGGGTGTTGGAATGCCTCAAAATTATGTTTTGAGATGAGGAAAGATTCATGAGAGGTATCTTGGGTTTTCAGATGAGGTTCAGAGGTTTCATGTTATGTTTCAAGTGTTTTATAGATTTATGAATAGGTTTCAAGGTTTGGAGTGTATGGTTTGAATAAATCATGTGACTCCTTTATGATCAAGAGGTTTTCAGTTAATTTTGATATTAGCATAGTAAAGTTTCATAGTTTGAGCTTGTATTTGGGTAAACCATGTGATCCAAGTGGGAAATAGTGTGTGGTAAAATAGATTATGAGACAGAGTTCATTACCTTTTCACATTTTTAAACAAATTTTTTTCCCAGATTTAGAAATTTTCTAGTGGGGTGTGAACGGTTGGTGCACATATTATCCAATCATGAAGCCAAATTATGTGAGGGTGTTGGATTGGATATTTACAAAGAATTCTTGACACATGGTTTGAAAGACAATGTATTAAAATCATGAATATATCTAGAATTTTATTTAAAGGTTATTTTACCAAAATACCCCCTTGGATTTTTAGGTTACTCTTCCCTCTTCCTCTCCCATTCAAAATGCACAGACTAGGGGGCTCCCAACCCTATTACTCCTCTTATACCCTTTAATTTGGGATTCATTAATGAATTTTCTTCAACATTTATGTTGGTATTTATATTCCTACTCCTTCTATTTTCCTCCTTCTGTGGTTATTCTTAATTTTTGGTGTGCGAATTTAGGGATATGTTTCTGATTCAATCATATCATGGTGGAATCAGCTGTATGATCCCATATTTTTTAGGTATGTTTCTCTCTAATTTATTCATTTGGCCTTAGTGTACAGGTCTTGTTTATAGATAGATATCCTTGTTGAGTAAAATGACTTAAATTTTAGGTATTTGTGCTTCCTTTCATTAATAGAGTTTAGGTATAATTGGGACTAATTGATAAAACGGGTTCATGGTAAGTATAGAATCGTTAAAGGAGGTATAGAAAGTTAGAGGTAAAATGGGATAAAAACACAATTTTAGTACATTTACATGTCATGAAAAGGGTTTAAACATCATTTAATTATTTTTTGGTTTTAATTAAATAAATCTTAGGTGATTTGTTTTTCGATGAATAACGTTAAAAATAGTTACATGATGTGAAACCAAGACACACACCGTGTAAGTGCCCGACCAGCTATTTTAAATATGTTGTGCGGCTGAAATTCATCATGTTTTTGTGGAAACTCTTCTACTCTCAATCCTAGGGAATTCTCTAAGAAATTTTTGATTTCAAACCACCCTTACTGATGTTCTATTCACATCTTCAATCCTTGTAATGTCCTTTTGGTTAGGTTTCATCCTTATCTTCTTTTTTCTCCAATCCACTATAGTAAAATTTGTTGGAAAATTGCATTGATGGTTTTGATATTGAGGAATTTAGATTTAGGAACTTCTTTTAAATTATTAACACCTTCTTCCTCATGGGAGTTGGCTGTTGGAAGCATTGTAGAATCTTTGGTTAATGGTAGGGGGCCTAAATCTCAACCCTATGGTTTGATAATTTTTATGTTTATCTAATATCATGGTCTCACTAATGAAGTGTATACCCAAAATAAAATTAATAACAAAAGTTAATATTCATTGAATTTCTTTTCCCTCAATTGAAATATGACCCATATTATTGCTACCCACTGGGTGGGAATACCTTTTAATAAGATTGAATTGGATAATGGTTTCATGACATGTGAAATAAGGTGATTTAGTATTATAGAATCCATAAATTGTGTCTTAATGCTTAATGATATATTTTTTATTCATTTTGAAATTGAATTATGAATTGGAATATGAATTAATAATAGTAATTCACATAATTAATCGCTTATATATATGATGTGATATTGTGATATCCATGTTGTATGATAAAAATTGTGTACTATGATGTGATTATTCTATAATGTGCTAGGCCCATGATTTTTCACAAGTATATTATATAATGTTGATAGTGAGCGAGGTCAGCCCAGTCCAATGTTGTAATGTTTATAGGTACTTCACCTGAAAATGTTTTAATGACTATAGGGTTTTGAACCAGATTGTTTGTTGTGGCTATACCATGGTTATATGTTGGTTGGAATGGTTTTATAGCTTGATAAGAGATATTATGGCATGGAGATAAAGCATGTTATTTACCTTGGACATATGGTTCTTTTTCATAGTTGTAATACATGATTATAGTTATTATATATGGAGGTGATGAAAGTTGTTTTATTATATAATTATTGAATTAATTAATGTACATGTTAATTGGTTTATCCCATACACATCTTATTTGGGTGGTTTTATTTAGACATGGTTGTGTCAACCTAATTAGTTATACCCACACCTTATACAATCCACTGTTTGGTACCCGGAAAAATTACATGGATGCAGGTTTGGACAAGGGAAAAGGACCTTGTTGTTGATTTAATGTTTGCAGATGGGAAGAAGGTTGGAGATGGGACTGACCTAGGATTTGGGACTAGGGACATTGATTCTCTTATTTGATACTGCTATTTTTTATTTTATTTTTATTTAATGACATTTAGTTACATTCTATCACATAATTACATTATTCCTCAATTATTTATTGAATTATTTAGTTGGATTTTATTGATGTATTATGCTATTTATTTAATTTGATTATATCCATTTTTTATGATTTATATGTACTTCAAGACACTTCATATCATAGGGTATAGTCTCTCCACTATACATTTCACTACTCCACTACTAGTTGGTTACATCTAGCATACAAGGAGTGGTTTTTTAGGTCTCATGACCAACCCTTTATATTCATTTGAGAGATATCCAGATTAGGGGATGTTACAAAGTTGTACAAAAGGAGAAGGTTCTCTTTTCATTTCTTTACTATTTGGAAAATGTATAAAGGAAACTAGGATGTTTCCAAACATGATAATGAACTTATGCATGAGAGTAGATAACCCATGTATGAGGGAAAATATGAGTACCTAGGGAGGGGATTGTTGTTTTTCATGTGTGCTTGTCATAGTTGATCTTATTTCACCTTGGGTGATTCACATGTACTGTGATGATTAATTTTTTATGATGTTATTGTTTCTTGATTTTTGTACTCATGGACCAGTATGGAACAAGACATGAATACATGCAACATAATAAGCATATATAGATATATTGACATGGATTTATCATAATAGGGGTATATCCATTTTCCATCTGTTATATACTTTCTTGTTAAACTCTCATATAAGATTTCTATTTCATTATATAAAAAAATGTGATGATGTGTCAGGATAAAAAATGTGATGACATGCCATATTCTCTGGCTCTATCTGGTGGCATCATCCCTTAGCATCTTGTATCGCTGAATCTGGGTGTGGCTCACGGCTTTGGAGCTCTTCTTCCATCATTTCCACCATTTCCTTCCTATCTCCTTTCCCTATCCCAATATTTGATAGGGCTTTTCAAGGAGGAACAGTAAAGGATCAGAGGCATGTTCCAGGTATGTGGGTTACCTTCTTGGCTACTCTAGGTGCATTGAAAGGTTCGCAGAGGGGTTTGAGTTTGGTATCGGAGGCGGTGACAGGAGTCCAGAGATGGCTTCTAGTGGATATTTCTTCTGGTGTGTTGGTGGTCGGGTGACTGGTTGAGGTTATGGTTTTTGACACCGGTATTCTCATTTCATGATTTGTTTCATTCTCCTTGACCTGTTGTGTGTTGCGTGGTTCTATGGTTCATATATTTGATCTGGAATGGTATACGTTATGTGATTTTGGAAGCTCGGTCATGATTCTTGATCCTAGATTAAATCAATTTCTCTTGGTTCGTAGTTTTCGGTGCGAAGTTTTGTTGGATTTCTAAATCATGATTGATCTTCTGTTGGATGAATCATTGAAATTATGGTTTGTATGTTCTGTTGTTATGATTGTTTTTTGGCACCATGGTCTACATTCTTAGGTCAAAGCATCCGATAATTCTCAATGTATGGCTTTAGAAGAGGTTCAGAGCAAGGAGATTTCACCAATCATGGCTTTTCAAAATTGGATGTTTGATAGGGTATGGAATTTTCCATCAGTTATGTGCTCATGAATTCATGCATGGGACTTCATGTCATAGAGAGATGTAAAGGTGGAAGCTCATCATGATTATTTTGATGCTGGGGAGG
Source organism: Viscum album (assembly GCA_963277665.1). Classification (NCBI taxonomy): domain Eukaryota; kingdom Viridiplantae; phylum Streptophyta; class Magnoliopsida; order Santalales; family Viscaceae; genus Viscum; species Viscum album. The sequence goes on from OY728142.1 coordinate 406,047,019, forward strand.
GGATAATCTTGGCATATTTGAATCATATTGTATTTGGTTATATGAATTTGGACCATGGGTCTTGATTGTATTTATGTCTTTGAAGTCGTTTGGGTTCCCCTTTACCCCTTAAAAGGGGGTTTATCTTAATAAAAAAAAATTAATTTTCAGTCATTATCCAGATATCCAAGGTGTGTGTTTGTAGTTTAGAGAAAATTCATCCATGTCTTCTTTGACTTAGGCATTAGGATAGTTAAAATCAACATGCTCCTAACACTGATGAACTGAAAATTCATATAGTTATGGAGGAGAAGATATATGTTCATCATCATGAAATCTTCTTGTGTGTCATACAATCCATGGAAAGGGAGAATATTCATATTTTTTCTATGATGTATAAGCTGAAAAGATATTTTTAGCTTCAACATCCATCTGTGTTCACAAGGGAAGGGGACCCCATGTAGCTGAGTTATAGATTGAGTCAGTCCAAACATTCTTCAAGCATATCGAGACACCCATGGATATGAGGGTGAATATTTATGAGTATATGCTTCATAGACCTTCCAAGAATTTGTGGTATATTCTAGAATAATCTAGCCAACATTATGAGCTATCAAAGAAATTTGAGATTATGTTCCGGAAACCATGAGGGATGAAAAAGATCATGATATCATGCATCTGACATAGGAGGGATTTTCAGTTCTGACTATTTTGGAGGATTTTACTAACCTACAACACCTTACACAATCATTGAAATATGATGATATCTCTATGATGAGACATTTCTAGGACTGTCATTATTATCATATTAGGTCATAGGTAAACATTTTATATTTTAGAATCTTTGAAGACATAATGAATCAAGCACTCATCACAAAAGGGAATTTGAAAGAGGGCCTGATTAACGGCCATAATATTTCAGCATAATGATATGGGATTTCTTATTCGAGTAGTAAGAATCACCATTATGATAGTTTCGAACAAAGAAATAATCAGAAGAGTAGTGAGGGTAGTGGATAACCATCTCAAGATTATGTTCCATTATAGTGCTATCAGTGTGGAATGTTTGTCCATATACACTTATAGTGTCTTTACCTAGCATTTTGAGTTTCGTATTTGTGGAAGATTGGGTTATCTTCACAGGTCTTGTGTGAACATTACATAGCATATGAGAGGAATAGGATTTAAATAGTAACTAAATTTAGGAAGTGGATCAACTACCCCTCATTAGGCTGGAAACTAGAGTGCCATAGTATGTTCAGTCTGTAGAAGGGGATGTGGTACCCGAGTGCATGAGAAATATTACCAAGAAAGGGATGTAGCTCAAGGTAGTCAAACTATATCCTAGGGAAGAGGGAAAATTTTTATGCACATTATACATACTACTCTGGATAACATGGATGTAGAAATGTCTACATTAGAGGTATGATTATTGTATCATCTACCATGTCATGTGTTTTTTATACATGAGAACCACATTATTTTCTATATGATATTTTTTTCAAATAATTTGGTATTGGATATGGAATGACCGGATGGTGTTATAACTTTTGGAGTACAGTTTGGAAATATCAAACATTTCCAGGTGTATTCTCTATAGATTGGTGGTTATCGTTTTTTTTGGGAACCATCCATGATCTAAATGATGGGATTCAAATTTAATCTTTTTATATAATTGTAAGTTCAATATCATGACAAAATCTTCTTTAAAAGGATTATATTAACCATTCTATCTCTAAAAGGAAGAATTTATTCTCACTAGGGTAGATGGGATCTTTAGGCAGGTCGTGTAGGACCAATCCAGTGCTAATTGTATTGCCTCACAACTAAAATCACTAGTATTGCACTAGATAATGGTCGAATGTAGAAAGATTATTTTCTAATGGTGGTAGAATTTTTTCAATATAATTTCCCTAATGAGTTTTATATCCTACCACCTGAGCGATAGTTTAAGTTCACAATCGAGTTGGTATGGGGAGCTGAGCCAGTTTTTATCCCACCTTTCCGAATGGCATAAGAAAAGAATTAGGAATTGAAGGATCAGTTTGAAGATCTATAATCAAAAGGCATCATATGTCCAGATGAATTCATAGTGATGTTGTTTGGGTTAGCTAATGCACCTACGTCATTCATGGCCTTGATGAATAGGATCTTTCATCCTCTTCTAGATCAATTTTTAGTAGTTTTAATTGATGATATCTTAGTGTACTCTAATTAAAGATATGATCATTCAAAACATATTTTCATCATCTTGATTACATTTATAGAGCATAGGATTTACACCAAGATAAAATAATTCATTTTCTTGATAAATAAAGTGAACCTCTTTGGTCATGTCATCTGAGAGGCAGGAGTGTCAGTGGACCCCAAGAAAGTCACAGATGTGATATCATGGGAACAACCCAACAACATCTTTGAAATATAGAACATTTTGGTTTTAGCAGGTTATTACCATTGTTTTATCCAATATTTCTTCCGATTGGTTGCCTCAATGTCTTGGTTGACCTAGAAAGGGGTGATGACTTTTTCTATGACACTTGCAAGAGATATTTCTAAGAGATAAAAGGTAGGATGACCTCAACCCATATCCTCACTTTACCTATGTTATTAAAATAATACCTCATGTTTTTTGATGCATTTGTAGTTGGATATGAAACTATTATAATGTAGGAGGATCATGTGGTTGCTTATGGATCTAGTAAGCTGAGACCGAATGAGAGGAATGACCCTACTCACGATCTAGAGTTACTAGAATTTATACATTCCTTCAATTTTTGGAGACACTATCTCATGGATGAGATTTTTGTTGTATAAAAGGATAACAAAGGCCTCAGGTATATATTTTCTTAGTGAGACATAAACCTTAAAAAAGGATGTGGGTCAAGTATCTATTGTCTTTTGACATTGAATTGGATAATATAGTAGGAAAGGTAAATTTATCTACTGACACATTTAGCTAAAATACAACGACAAAGGAAGTATAGGATTCTTTTGATGAGTGGCGGATAATCTCCATCTTTGTAGACATGCGTCTTGATGTTCATGAAGCTCATGGGTGAGTAGCTCTAACTTCGACATCAGTTATAATGATGCTTTTGGATAGGATTATGACCGAATAGTTATTTAGTCTAGAAGGCTCAGTTATGAGGTAAAAAATATATGGTTAGGAGATTCTATCAGGATAGTCTCTTGATAGAAAATATTCACTTATTTTCTATGGACGAGTATGAGTATCTATGTGATTACATTAGGAGATGATGATGGAGTTTCTTTCTTCAAAATGGAAGGTGCATCTTGGATTAAAAAATTTGTATCATGATATCTGTAGAAAGTATGGGTTGTCATGAATGAAGAAGGATTTGGTATGATTTATGGCTAGATGATTTACATTTAAGAAGGTGAAAGATGGTCATTAGAGGACATCTAGGATTTTACAACCTCTAACCATCCTAGAGTGGAAATGGAATAATGTTTTGATGGATTTTTTGATTAGATTACCTAGGAACATCTTCAAGAATGATTTTTTTTGGGTTTTTGTGGATCTACTAACTATGGTAGCCCACTTCATGCCTATTAAGGAATCCTTTACAATTAAAAATCAAGGAAATATTAATGTGTGTGGAGTGGTTCGATTGCATGGTGTTTTGAAGAGTATCGTTTCAGATAAAGATCTTCATTTCACATCGTGTTCATCACATGTCTTTAGATATCCCAAGGATAATATGTTCTTTTATGAACAACCTATCAACCACAAACTGAGGGTCAATCTGAGTAGACTATTCATGTTCTGGAGGACATTCTTCAAACCTATGTTTTTTTATTTTGGTGGTTCATGGGTGAACCATATGGCACTGATGGAGTTTTATATAATAATAGCTTCTAGGAATAGATCCAAACGGAAAATTTTGAGGCTCCATATAGAAGATCATTTCATTCACCTCTATGTTAGTTGGTGGAAAGTGAGTTAGAAATTGTTGGTAAATGTCACGTGCAGGAGACATCTAAACAGGTTCAGTTGACCAAATAGAGGTTAGTGACCATGCATAGTATGAATAAATCTTATAATAACAATCGGAGACAACCTATGGAATACAAGGTTGTTAAACATGTTTTATATTTGGTGTATCCTAGTTTGGGGTAGTTTAATATTAGGAAACAAGGAAATCTAGGGCCCAAGTTCAGTAGGATGTTTGAAATAATGGAAAGGGTTGGTTCAGTGGAATATTGTTTCTCCCTTTCATAGTGCTACAGTTCGATGAATGATGTGTTCCACATTCCACAACTATGAATATATAATCCAAACCCTTCCATTGTTATAGAAGTAGTTGATTTAATTCTTTTACATATGCAACCATTGAGAATCATCCTATATGGTTAGCAGATGATAGTGAGAAATATCTGTAGGCTAGGATTATACCATATGTTCGAGTGTAGTGGCACTATGGTTGAACTTATGAAGATACCTGGGAAAGGGTGTCTAAAATGAAAATTTGTAAGCTAGTCGTTTTTTATGATACCTCATAATTACACTTATAGTAGCTCGGGGCTGAGATATTATAATGTGGGGAGGTTGTAAGATCCCTTATTTTTTCAGGTACATTTCTCTAAGAGTTTTTCATTTGAGGCTTTGTATCCAAGTCTTATCCAGAGACAGAGATCCTTGTTGGGGAAAATAACCTAAATTTTAGGGATGTATTCTTGTTTTAATTAATGGAGTCTTGGTATAATTGGGATTAAGTGTTCAAATGGGTACTTTGTAAGTTGAGAAGCTTTAAAGGATGTTTGGATTGTAAAAGGGAAAATTGCATGAAAATTAAACTATAAGACATTTTCACATCATGTAAAGGGTTTACACATCATGTAATTGTGCATGGGTTTTAATAAAATAAATCCATAGAGATGTATTTTTTTATGAATACCATTATAAACATTTACATGATGTGAAACCATCGTACACACCGTGTAAATGATAGACCTACTATTTCAAACACGTTGTATGGATGAAATTTATTATGTTTTGGTTATAGTGTATATCGCTTCAACCCATGTCCATTCTCTATGTGAAATTATAGTGAAAACATCCTTTCCAGACATTCTTTTAGTGTCTTCTGTCCCAAGTATGTCATTTTGGTTAGGTTTCATTCTTCTCTTCTTTTTTCTACTATCCATTGTGGTAAAATCCTTTGGCCGATTGTATTGTTGGTTTTGATCATGATAATGTTTGATATTAGATCATTTTTTCAAAACTTTTCTACTTCTTCCTCCTAGGAATTGGCTATTTTAATCATTTTTGAATCATTGGTTAAAGGTAGGGGGTCTAAATTTGAACCCTATTGTTTTATTTTTGTAAAGATTATGCAATATCATGGTCATTCCAATTATCTGTGCACCAAAAATTAGATGAATAATCAAAAGGATTATTATTTGAATTCCCTTATTCTCATTTGGAATCTAACATGTCTTATTTCTACCCATTGGGTGGGTAATAATTTGAATATACATTTATTGCTAAATTATTAATGTATGTTTAGCATGAAATGTGACCTCGGGTTATTTCTCATTATAGAATCCATAAATTGTGTGTTAATTATTATTTATATAATGGTAAATCAATTGTAAATTGAATAAAAAATTATGATATGAGAGAATAATGGTAATTCTCATAATTAACCATTGAGATATATGATGTGATATTGTGATATCCATTTTGTATGATAGGAATTGTTTTCTATGATGAGATGCTTATATAATAGTCTTGGGATACGAACTTGTACACTTATATGTTGTAATAATGATAGTTAGTGGGATCGACCCAGTCCAATGATATAATTATTATACATATTTGACACATAAATGATGTAATGCATATAGGGATTTAACCTAGATTGTTTGTTCTGATTATACAATGGTTATATGGGGATTGTAAGGGTTCTAAGACATGATCAGAGATATTATAGAATGGCATCAAAGTAGGTTATTTACCTTGGATATATAGTTATGGTTGGAAGAGCTGTAAGACATGATCAGATTTATTTTTATATGGATCTGAAGTAGGTTGTAATATTTATTTAATTTTTGAATTAATCAATATACTTGTTAATTAATTTATTTCAAACACTTCTTATAAAAGTAGTTTGTTTTAGACATGGTGGTGTTGACCTATTGTAATATACTCATAGCCTATTTAGGCCACTACTTGGTACCTGATAAGATTTCATGGATGTAGGTTTGGATGTGGGAAAATGAACTTGTTTTTGATTCCTTCTGTGAGGATGGGATAGAGTTTGGAGATGGGACTGACATGGGATTCAGGACCCAGGACATTGAGTCTTTTATTTAAGTATGCTAGTATTTCTCTTTTATTTTTCTAGCATGATATTTAGTTATATTCCAACACATCATTTTATTATTGCTTTATTATTTATTGAAATATTTTGTTGGATTTTATTTTTTGCCTTTCGTTATGTATTTACATTGATTATTTCTATTTTCATATGATTTATATCTACTTATATGACACTTCATACTTGGGGTTATAGTCTCCACACTATACATTTCACACCCTCATTCCTAGTCAACATCCTTTGGCAAACAAATAGTTGTGCTTTAGGTATCATGACCAACCCATTTTAGCCATGTGGGATAGTTCTTGATTTAGGGATGTTATATTATCCAATGATGATGGATATTTTTGGTCGACATGAGTAGAGTAGATCCCTAGATGGATTCTTCATGTCATTTTATTGTTTTTTATTTAGGTATGTGTTTGCAGTAATTTATATTACTTTTTCTCTATTGAATAAAATAATTTATGTGTTGAAATGTTATCAACACAAAGGGGTTTTTCTAGGAATGGTGTTTGGAGTTGGTTTTAGGCCATCCATGGTGGTTTCTTGATGTTTCTATAATAGGTGAATGAATGAGTGAGTCTTTTTGGAATTATTCCACATTGGGGATTAATTTAATAATTATTTATTTTCTTATAGTTAATTAATTATGGTTTCTTGGTGTGATACTAGAACCTGTGTGGTTTTGGAGATCTTAGTTGGATACTAAAGAGGTTTTATGGGGCCTAGATTATCCATGGAAAGCTCACTGTACTTTTCAAATGTTTTTAATGATTATATAATTAGGTAGGTGGTCTACGATCTTTACCAATAGTCTTGTTAATTGATTCACATGTGTATGTATTATGTTCCATAAATCCCATGTGTTGTGTGTTTGTATCCTAGGCTTAAGTAATTTAATTTTGGACCTTTGTTAATATCGTAGATTTTTGAAAGTTCTCGGTGCATCCATTATTGTTTATAACAAAAAATCGATGGTCATCTATAGGATCTCTAATTCCTAGAAATGGTAAAGTGGAATTGAAAATGGATAAAGAGAGTGGGTTATTTGATTTACTTGGAATAGATCATTAGTTTGATTGGTTTAATGGTTTTGGGATACTTGGTAGGACATGGAAATCAAAATTTTGAAAAAATGATGAAAGGATGATTTGTATTTTTTCTGTGTTTTCATTTTCTAAAAATGCCTCCAGGATTTTATAAATTATTTAAAAAGGGGTTTTTTGGTTTCTAAAATTATTTTATGGTAAATATATTAAACCTTGAAAACTGATTGTTGGTGAAATGGTTAAAGGTTTTGGTAATGGAATTACACAACTATGGAAAGTGATTTTGGTTATGGCGGTCCTCCTCATAGTTGGGATGATAGTCATGGAAGCCCACACACATGGTGTAGGATGTTGGTCGTGGAATTACTTTTAATTGTTGGGTTGTTGGACATGGAATTACATACCCTAGGATTAGAATGTTTTTCATGGTGGTCCACATCATTAATTGGGATTTTTGGACATGGAATTTTGTATCCCTAGTTGGTTTCCTAGACTAATGCTCTTCAAATTATTGTTTTATTATATACATATATGTTTGGATGATCCTCAAGGAGCTATCACTTGGTTATATGATTATATTTATGGAAAAGATGCTTCAAACCAATACTGATGGTTTTCTATATGGTTAGGGTTAAAGACTAATATTTCTGGAATGGTTGATATTGATGTTCTTGTCTCCTAAAGATGGATTATAAATGAAAATCCATTTTTTAGTAGTAATAAATATCACCATAATTTATGATTTTAGGGGACCTATTTTGGTCAATTCATGTTAGTTGGTCTGGGTGTCACCATGGAACAAGAGAGACACTGGGTCCCAAGATAAACTGTGTTTCTTTTGTTATATATTTATCCATTCTTGTACTTGTTATTTTTATCACTGTTCACCTACATAGACTACTATATATACTATTATTTTATTTAGATGCCATTGGAAGTGGCCTATTTAGTTATGGGTACTCAAGTAGATCACACATGTTTATTATAAGGATAGGTTTGGGAGGAGGCATTAGTTGAGTTTATCATGTTCAGGTGGTGTAGGTCGAATTGTTTTGGGTGACTGTATGGGTTTGTCTCATAGATATTGTTGATACATTCTAATAGTTTATTTTATTATTATTATATCATGTAACCATCCCAGTGGGTGGTTGGTTGTATATATGACATGGATGTTCAGGACTTTAATGTATTTTATTTTATTACAACATTATCTTATTTTTTTATTAATTATATTCACTAACTTTTATGTGTATGGTATGTAGTTATTTACATTTGGTTGTCCACTACAATATGGGTGGTATAGTCTCCTCAGAGTACCATCATAGACCCCCAGTGATTTTCAGAATCCTCTAGCATATGAGGAGGCATGCTTGAGGTCATGTGTTGAACCATCCTAGGCACCGATTTAGTGGAACCTGTGCATAAAAATTATAATGGGACTTTATTTAATGAAAAGAAATGTTAATATCTGAAAAATCAATCATGTTAAGTATTCATAGAAAAATCATTCATTTCATTAAAATCTAAAAAAAATTACACTATATTAATTTAGATATATTTATTTCAAAGATGATGTTTATTTTGTAAAATTACATGTCTAAATTTTCCATAAATTAATAAAAATATTTTCTCACAAGAATCAAAAAAATAATTTTTGACGAAAATGTGTTTTTGAAGAATAAAATGACCTTTCTAAAACATGAGTGACTATTTACTGAGAATTTATCAATATATTTATATTGAGTAGTAAATTTATATATATATTATTAAGCAGTTAATCATGTTCATACCTACTAATATAATGACTAGGTTATAATTGTCATATTTAAATAATAGTATTTCATGGTCTGTTTAGGCTTAGGGTTTCATGATTTATATGTTATCAAATATAATTTTATTTTAAAAAAAATCTTGAATGTCACATTTTACTTTCTGTAATAAATTTTATCCTCACAAGATGAACATTATATTGGTTATCATTGATTTTAAATATTAATATACCTTTGTTGGAATCGTGTATTATAAAATCGGATAATAAAACATCCTCCTGATAAGAGTGAAAGGGATGTACAAATATCATCTATAAAAATATATAACGAGGATTCCAGGTACGGAAAATTAGTGGGAAGTGAATATATGGACATAGAAGAAAAGTTTATTGCATAAATAATTATATATAATTATAAACATCACTAATAATAATGATGTGTATGATCATGAAAAATTAATTTCCACACAACTATAAACAAATGTGGTGATACAAATACCATCAATTCATCAAAAATGATTATAATAGGAAAAAAATTATATCAAGATATTTTTGTTAATGTTGAAAATTTTAATGAGATGAAATACTTACTTGATTTCATTCCATTTCATATGAATAATTTCATTCTTTTGTTGTTATTCGATCAACTTCAACTTCGTCTCTTACTCCATGAAATGAATTTTCATTATGAATTTTTAATTCTTGAAGAACAAAAATTAATATTTAATGGATCATAATATCTATTAAATGATGGAATGTTATTAATACAATATCTAGATGTTTACCAAAACCAAAAAGGTTTATAAAAGTTATCCAATAAAGAAATATACGAATAATTATGTTCTAAAACATCAATAATAACACCCAATGTTCAACTTCACCATTCCATGAATAGTAAAATATAAGGATCCTCCAAAATATGTCTGACCAAGATTAAATCTCAAATATTGAAATTAATTTATCTCATATACATCCATGATCAACATAATAATATCTTGAGGTATCTATGATTAGTCATAAGGTCTCATACCAAAATGTATATACCCTATTATTTTCCAAAATAAAGTCATAATAAAATAATATATGTTTTAAAAAGTTAATTCACCATTTATTCCTTAAATAATATCCTAACATAGATAAAAGAACATTTTCATTGGAATCACGAGTTTATCGTTTTTACTATAGATGATCATATATTGATTTAGAATATCAAATGTAAATTCATTATTCCAAAATATATGGGAAGTGGGATAATAAATTCTCAAAATCACATCAAAATTCACTAAAGGATGAACAATATGATTCTCATAAGACTCATTTATACAAAATCAAACAAAAAATTCCGAACTATGGAGTATAGGATAACCATGTAGTAATTATCATGATTCCCTTTAGCTATTATGATTGCATAATATTCCCCTTTTTATTTGTATTTGGAGTTTTTGTGGCATACTATCATCATTATCCCTTGGATTTGGGAAATAATTTTTATAATTCCCAAATACCTTGTATTTGTATCACTAAAGTTTGGGTGTTGTATTATGTTGAACCATCTATTCATTCCTTTCATTGATTGAGTTTTTCAAATTACTTTGATGGAATGTTTCTTAATGGCTAGTAATCCCACACTAAAAAATTATTCTTGTCCCTTTAATGATTTCACCTTAGTTCTACATTACAAATTTTTTGAAATTATGAGGTTTAAAATTTTCTTTCGATCCATGTGATATACAACTTGATATTCCATGAAACCCCATATTATTTTTTTATCACCTAAACAATGAGGGTTTCCAAATTCAATTGACACTTTGAGTTCACATCGAATGATTTTTTCGATGTTTCCAAAGTCCCTTATAAGGAATTGATTTTGAAGAATTAGTTTTACACCATGAAATTATCGATCAATTTTTTCTTTGAGGGTTTATTATTACACAATAGTAATACCTCACATGTCTTGTAAACATTTTTTCATAGGTACCAATGGGTTAATAAACCTTACGATTAAGCTCAAAAAATTAATTCTCTATTTTTTTACATAAAATAGGAGTAATGTATTTACTGAAAATATCATATTAAACTCGTCCAATTATATAGAGTCAATTTAATCTTCTTGACTCATATTAGTAATAAGATTCCACCAGTGATCTAATTTTCATTCAAAATGATAAATGATAAAGACAACTATTTCATGGTTTGAGCACTGAAGAATGGAAAATATATTTTCCTTCACATTCATCAATTTCCCAAAAACATGTAGATTATTTGTCCCATAAATGGAGGGTGAAAATTTTCACATAAAATTTCCAATGGAATGTTTCTCCATCCATGGTGAAATCATAATTTCAACATCAATCATGTCACCACTTATAATTTGAGTGAGGTGAGTGAGCATAATCACAAAATATTTCATCCTACCTTTAGAGCCATTTGGCTGTTCATGAATATGGTAATTATTGTTTAAATCAAATTATTTGTTCACATGATTCCTTCAGGTTCCATACATTGATAGAAACAAAAAAAACATTGTTTGACTAATAATAATCATAGTGGGAAATAAAAAATTCATTTACAGGGTTTATAAATCATGAATCGTTAATTTTAATAAATGAAACATTATTTTTAACATAGGTAAATGATTATCATTATATATTCAAATCCTTTATGATGGTTCATAAAATTTTTGTGAGTTTCAAAAACATATCCCTTAGGATTTTCAAACCAAGTGTGCAGCAAGTCTCGTTATTGTGCACCTGGTGACGATTGAGTCAAATTCCAAAGTTCCCCATTCATAGATGTTACCCCTAAGTACAATTATGCAGATTCACATCTACCTATAGTATCCAGAAAAGGGAATAATTTATTATAATAAACTCCCTCAATCCTTCACAAAAATTACAGGACATTTTCCAATACTTTTATTTATCCCTAGGCCCTCACTAAAGTTTTCTCATCCTGGTTTACAAAGGTTTATGTAAACATTCCTCTGAAACAAATTGTTTAGACTAAGGCTTTTCACAAATAAATACTTCATCATTTAGGTAGATATTTAATACATTTTAAAGATAAATTATAGGGGAACCAACATGATTAGTATTTTTTAGAGGCTTGACACACAATATTCATATTTCATAAATGATATTCAACAAATCCCAAAAATATCTTCCCACAAAGTAATCTTCCTAGACATACCATACATAAAACATTCTTTATAACCTATAGAATGGAATCATATTAAAGGGTGATATTATATGATATTTAAGGGTAATAAAGGGTGATATAAATTATCACATAGGTGTGACATGAGTGTAAGTGTGTGAGAACATGAGATTAACATTTGAAAATCATACCCTATATAACATAGATCAAAATATAATGTTATGGAATAAATAATGGATGTTTATAAAACATGAATCATAAAGTAAATTAATAAATATGATCTCTGATAGAATAAAATAGACATAGGAATATGTTAAAACATAATATTATAACATTATTAACAAGTATAAAGTGAAACAGTTTCACTCATTATGATAATGAATTGTTATCCGATCTTTCATAAGCATATGGACATGAAAACTTGGTCTACACATATTATTATGGGTATCAAAGCCAAGTCCTTGTATAAAATTATTGAGATGAATACTAGGTCAATTATTAATGTTATGTATATAAAATATAGGTCCATGTATGATGTTTTGAACATTAAATTATATTTACACATATTATTATTTACCATTGAGTTATTCATCATTTCCTAATGCATTGGAGGTCTATATAATTATGGGATCACCCATTACATAATGAAAATATTAAAGATCTATTTCATAAGATCATAAAAAATTAATAATAGAATAAACCCTTGAAATTAAATGGCATTCATAAAAATTTCAACATAACACAACCTTTGGAAAAGGAATGGGTTTCATAAGCATACCATTTCTTCATTATAGAATAACCCACAGAAAAAAGATCAATTTTCACAAATAGATTATCTTCATAAAGATAAACAATTAAATTAATAAATTAGGATGGTATAATTTTATTATATCCAAATAATGTTTAGGAAACATCAAGTTAATTCATCAAATATAGAAAATTATTTTTAAAGTTCACATAGAAAATTTCTGGAGAAAATTACCCTTTCACCTGAAAATAACTTATATAAAATTTGAAAATTTCCAAAATATTAAGTAAAATATTTTTATTGAAAATATACTTTTAAATTTGTAATGTATAATTCAAATTATTTATTTTTTATCACAAAAATAATTTTTTTTTCATGTCGTACACGTTAAAACAAAGACTCCTTTCATATTTTTGGTAAAAAGTTAAAAGTTCCTCTACTGAAAAATAATAAGAAGATTATTTTTTCACAATTTTTTTAAAATTAAAAAATGGGTAAAATTTTATTTAAACAATCATTATTAAATAGTTAAAAGTTTCATTAAAACATTTTTAGAAAACATGGACATGGAAGAAAAAATAGTTTTGACTGAAGAGAGAAATATGGTCGATCTATCATTAAAACACTCATTTGGTCTCTTGAGTAACTGAAGAGAGGGAAATTAAATGTAATAATTGACACTATATAAATTAAAATAGGAGAATAATATTAATTAATTTAATTATGGATATATCACAATATTTCATCATCATAAATTTAATCATAAACAATCCTGATAAACAATGAGATTTTAACATAAAACCCTTAGTATATTTGTAACTTTGGATTCATAACCCCCATGAAATAAATAACTTTATATATATATGTAAATAACCTAATTTTTAATATAATAATTATAAAATATCATCATGGATAGTATATTCCCCCCAAAAAAACAATTGGTGAATATGCCATGTGTCCCACAGAAATAAAAGTAAGACAAAAATCCCTTCCCACAAGCATCAAATTCCTTCATAGACATTAAATCCTACTATATAATAAATATAGTTTTATTATACAAAAATTTTATAATCATACACATATATATATATGATAACATTTATTATTATTTTTATAACCTATTATAACTGATTTATTAACAATTCGTTGTTAAAATCACTATTTTGGGTAATAACTACATTTTTCATGTATGTTTTGGTTCGGTAAATTTGGTAATTGTACTTTGATCATGGTTAGATAATATAAAAAATTAAAATTATGATATAAATATCATATATATTTATTATATACATATTTAGAGTCATCCATAAAATATATAGATTTGGAAATGAATTTCACCATTTATAGGGATGGTAGGTTGTACGTACATATGTACAATGTTTAAATTTTTAATGGATAGAAAAAATAAAGGTCAAAATTAATTAAAATATATATAATAATTTTTACATAATATATAATCATTAAATATTTCTTTATTTCCATCCATGTAAAGTAGAAATGAAAAACAAATCTCATCACTTCGTGGATGTGGTAGTGCACACGTATACACAAGCGACATTATTGCGTTCTAATGGATTGGAAGTTAAGAATATTGATGTGATATTATAATTAAGGAATTTTCATTATTTAAATTGTATCATATATAAATTCATTAAATATATTATTAAATCCATCCATGAGAGGGGATGATAAAAAATGATTTCTGTTGGATCATAAGAAGGTAGTCTGATGTACACACGGTCAACGGTTTCATTTTCCATTTGATGGAAGTGGATATAGATATTGGTTATAATAATAACATAAAAAATCTAATTATATGGTATATATTTATTTTATTATATAATTATGGTTTCAAAAGATTTTAAGTTGGTGGAATAGGTATCAAAAGAAAAATACTCAGTTAATAAAGATACTGCTTATTCAGACAACCTCCTAATGTTTACCCAAAAATCCTTTCTAATAGGGTTTTGATAATAAAAAAATCATCAAATAATTGTTAATGGAATTTATTTATTTATTTTTATAGTTATTGTCAAAACTAGATGTTTTTTATGTGTGGGTAAGATAAGAGATAGGGTTCCCTTTTACAAGTGAGTAGTGTCATTTTGATAAATATCCAAAATTATTCATAATGGGAAGTCACTCTTAATCCATGAGAAAAAAATTGATAAATAGTGGAGTATAGGGAATAATTGGTCATTGTAAACCTCCAAAAACACAAAAATAAACATGTTGTCCCATTAAAATCTAAGTTTACTTACTTTTACCATTTTAGTTTCACCACGTTATCTTGTTTTTCTACATAGGAAATTTATCCATTAATCCAAAAATTAAAAAGTTAATTAATAGATATTTTTGAACAACTAATTTTAAAAATTAAATAAAATTTATCAAATAAAAAACTTATGTTTGTGTAAATATAATTTTAACACGTGTGCATGTAACATGAAAAACCTCATTTTAACTTTAATCTCTCTAATTAATGTTTCCACACTTTAGGAGCCATGTAAAGTTCCAATAAGTTAAAAAATAGATTAAATGTGGACCATGGTTGATATTATCAATATTTTTACGTAAAATTATACAAATATAATATTTTTATATGTTTTAAATTGTTTATTATAAAATATCTTTAATGTCAATTTCGACACTACTCGTTTAATTTTTTTTTAAAAACATTAAGACAAGGATGAAATCTGAATATATACATTTAAAACATACATAAATTTTAATAATTATCTATAAAATTTATTTTAAAAAATAATTTATTCAATGTATATTACATATAAATTTTTTAAAATCATTTATTTTATTTTCATTTTAATTAAATAAATATTACATCGGTGTTGCGTAAGCATTTAAGGAAAATATTTCATCACTAAAAATATGAAATAAATTTACCTGATAAATATAAATTATTTACACATAAAATTAATATTTTCAATGGAACAAACCTCTTTTTTATCCCTATGTGAGTATATATAATATTTTTAAAATTATGATAGTGGCATTCTGTGTATTTATTTAAAAAATTATAATGGGGAAAACCAATTCCCAATGGTCATAAATGAGACATTTAAAGGTATTATATGTGATAGGGTTGAAATATTACCATAAAATAGAAATTATATAAGTTTTTATGTCATTACAACCCTTATATCTTAGGTTTAACCCCCGATAAACCAGTTTTACCCTTCACAATTGTAACCAGTTTTTGATGTTTTTATTGTTCCCTATGACCAAAAATTATGTTAATATTATTAAATAATTTCAATTATTCTAATTAAGTATATGGAATACAATTTTCAACTTAAATTCATATAATTTGTCTAATTTATTTTAATATTAGTCTTACGAGCATGATGAAAAGCAGTTTTCTAAAAAAATTATTTTTCAAGGAAGTGATAATTTTACATTAAAATTATGAATATTAACCTTAATTGTATTAAATTAAACTCATATATATATATATATATAAAATATAAAAATTTCATTTAAATAATTCTTTATTAGGGGTTATATTACTTGATTAAAAAGGAAAAACTTTATGTACTAAAATATTGTTTTCAGAAAACTTTGTTTTTAAGCATAAAAATAAACATATTCCAATATCAAGAAAACTAAAAATTAAATTTAAATTAATTAGATAATTATAAATAAAATGGATCCAAAAATTAATTATAATCATTTCTCACATTAATAAAAAATCCTTTTTTGAATAAATCTTATTTTTTAAGAACAAAGTGACATTTCTATGAATTTTGTGATTATTTACTAAGAATTTATAAAAATAGTTCTTTTGAGTAAAAACATTATATTTATTCAATTATTAATTTAATCTCATTCATACCTTCCATTTTAATGGATACGTTTTAATTATCATATTTAAATAATAATATTACATGGTTTGATTAGGCTCAGTGTTGCGTATCGTATATGTTATCAAATATAATGGATGTTACAATTAGAGTTTTTATCATATCCATGGTCATCAGTATTGTTGGGGTCATCAGTTTCCTTACATTCATCACTGTTGGTGGTGTATTTTAGGCCATCTATGTCAGTGTAAGTGGTGATGTTTTCATTAGGGTGGTCGGAGTCGTCAGAGTCATCTGTTTATCATTTTTGTCAGAATTGTTAGTTTCATCAGCATTATCACTAAAATAGGGACATTTAGTTTCATCATCATCATTAGGGTAATTTTTATCATTAGGTTTTCCAATTTAATTAGTGTCATCAGGATCATCGATATCTTTATCAGTGTTGTTGGGATCATCAGTGTCATCAAAGTTATTATTTACCATTTTATTTAGATTCATTGTTGTGATCAATTTTTTCATCATTATCATTATGATTAGGAGGGTATGTTTAATTATTAGAAATGGTATAATTATTTATTCAATGTAATCAATATCATTAGGGTTATTTGGGTTATTTATGCCCTTAGAGTCATGAGAATTGTTAGATTCATAGAGGTCTTCAAGGATATAGGTTGATTAGGCTCATTAAAATACTATGAATCATTGAGTTCAAGGACATTGGATCATCATGGTCATTAGATTATTTGGGGTATCATCATCGTTGGTCTTATCAATACGATTATTATAATTGGTTTCATCAATGTAATTGGGGACTTCTATTTCATCATTGACATCAATATAATCAGGATTATTTGGGTGTTAATTTCCTCATGTCTGTCAATGTCATTAGGTTTATCTAGGTATTTATCATTAATATAATGAGATTTAGCAGGGTTGACAGTGGTTTTTGGTTCATTGGTACCATTGTTAGCCCCTACAGCATTGTATATTTTGGGATCATCATCATCAGTTTCAAAAACATCATGAGATTTATTAGGAATATTTAGGAAGTTGAGGTTATTATTATAATTGGAATTATTGGGGTCTTTAGGGATAAAAACATAATATCTGGTATCATCAGTTATATTAACATCATGGATGTTCTCAATAATATTAGATTCATTGGAATTGATAGTTTCGCCAGCATCATCGACATCATCAACATCATTGGGGAAATTTGTTTCAAGTGAATTATCATGTCCCTTGGTTATGTTGGAATCATCACTATCTCTAATATTAGTAGGGCCACCAGTTAATTAGGGGTATAATCATTATTGGGGTCGTTGGCCTCATTTTCTTGATCAGTTCATTAATTTATTATGTGTTATTAATGTTATTGATCATATCAATTTCATCAATTTGATAGTTGGTAGCATTGTTTACATTAGTGGCATTGATATTTTTGGTGATAAATGATTATTTATGTCATTTGCATCACCCACATCGTTTCAGTTAGTGATGTAATAATAGTGAGAAAAACAATTAGGGTCAATTGTGTTGTTGAATTCATTTACTCTATCAGTGTCATCGATGTACTAAAATTCACTAGGGTCATCCGTTCCATCATAATCTCAACATTTACAATATATAATTCTCTGCTAAAACTAAATTTCTAAATGAAACTGGTGACACTGATGTCCTTGAAGACCATGATGACTTGGATTTCCATGACCACATCGAAAACCCTAATGAAAATAGAGAAACTGATAACAATAGTGACCCCATAAACCTTGACATCATAGATTCCACTTACCATAAGTACAACCTTGGAGACATCATAATCCTTCATTAACTTGATAACTTGATAATTGTAAAGATATAATAGATACTTATTACCATGAGGATACTCCTGAGGATGATAACCCAAACAACACTGATAATATTGATGATTTCATTTTCCATCATAACCTATATGATCCCCAATGACCTTGAAAACACAAATAACAGTAATTATAAATAATAAAATATCAAACGAAATTGATTATATCGATAAGATAAATATTTTCAATGACCCTGATTATCCAACAACATTGATGATCAAAATGATGTTGACGATGTTGATAATATTGATGAAACTTACATAACTGATGATTGTGATGAAATTGAAAATACGGATTATTCCGATGATGGAAATGAATCTGATAATGTTAATGACTATAATGAAAAGATTAAATGATGACCCTAATAATGTTAATGACACAGAAAACCTTGATAACACTGTTTAAATAATAAAACAGATGACCAAAATAACTCTAAAAACATAAATAATGGTGACAATGTCGATGGCCCTAAAAATATCAAAGATTTGAACAATTTAGACATAACAAATGACCCTATGGAAATTGATAATTCTGATGATGTCAATATCCCAAATGAAATCAATGAAATGGAGGACACCAAAGACCCTTGAAATTCTAAACATCTTGCATCATGAATGTTACTGAAGACCCCAAAAATTCTCATGATGTTGATGAAATTGATGATCTGAAGGACTTGAAAGTGATAATATAAGTAACTTCACTGATGACCCAACTATCCTTGATGACTCCAATGATGTTGACACTACTAATGACACAAATTCCACTAATAACACCAATAACCATGATAATATTGATTCCCTAAAATGCCCGATGACTCCAAAGATTCTATCACCATTAATGGATCTGATGAACCAAATGAAAATGGATTTGATTACACCAATTCCCCTGATGACTCTGACTATGTTGATAGCCTTGATGACTCAAAAAATGATAAAACTGGCTACACTAAAATCAGTGATAATTTCACAAGCACCAATGATTCCAGAGATCGTAATGGTAATGATTACCTTGAAGATGACAATGACAACGAATACATTGATAAATTAGATGACACAAAAGTAACTAATTTCCCTAATGAAATAGGAAAATCTGATGATGTATAAAAATATGATAAAGTAATCAACCATGAATCCTAATATGGAATTGGTTTCCTAATAATGAAAACATTTCTAATGATATAGACAATGAATATGACCCTTTAAATTCTTACAACACTGATGAGCCTGTGATTTTTTTAACTCCAATTATATAGAATATATAGACAAAAAAGATTACCTAGAACCCTTAATAACATTAATGACCATGATGGTGCTATAGAAGATAAAAATATTGGATATTTCTGAAAACATTGATGATCCTAATGATACCTAAGATAATTACAACTTCATTGTCAATGATGATATAAATTACATTGATGACATGGATGACTAATGACACTCAAGCTGTCTATGAACCGAGTGATGATACCAAAGACAATAATGACATTGTTGAATCCAATAACCCTTAATGATACAAAGGACTGTGTTGGCCACAATAATGTTAATAACACAAAAAACTCCTATGATATAAATGAAGATGATGACTTGATAATGTTGAATACTATAACAAGATTTACTAACCTAATAATTATGATGATACTGATGATTTGGATGACAATGAAAGCATTAATGATTTCAATGATGTGGATGATAATGGAAACTCCATGGAACTTAACAACCCATCAACACATATGAAGCCAATGACAAGAGAGACACTAGTGAAATTGATGAAACTAGTTAACAAAATGACACTGATAAATTTGACATCCTTAACATATCTAATGACACATACAACTCTAAGGATCTTGATGTTTCAAAAAAACACTGGTAAAAAAATGATATTGATGATTCCAATGAAACTGATTATGAAATTATTGATAGTGAATATGATTTTGTGGATTGTGTTGATGATAGTAAGTACAATTATTACCATGATGACCAAAATGAAATAGGTGATGTTGGAGGTTTTAGGATTTTCATGTTTTTGAGAATCGTTGGATTCAACGACATCACCAATATCATGATAATCATCAAGTTCATTGTTTTTTCATCATATTATTTTTATTCTCCCTATTATACATGTATTTGGGGTCATTAACATTGTTAGAATATTTGGATTCTTTGGTTATAGTGTTGGAATCTTATGTTTCATCAGATTTGTCAACATATTCAGAGTATTTACAATCATTAACATTGGTGTTGGTGTCATCAGGTTCATCAGCATCATTTGGGTCACGGGTTTCATCCTGTTCATTAACATCATTGACATTGTTGGGGTATTGAAGTTCATATGTATCTTTGGAAACATTAGTATCAGTGGTGTATTTTGATTCATTGGATCCCTAATGTCAATGGTGTTGTCAACATCATCAGTTTATTTTGGTTCTTTGGGTTAATGGGTGTAATCAAATACATCATCATTTTCAGTGACATTAGTTTCATCAAGATTATTGAAAATGTCAGCATCCTCAAAGTACTCACCACTATCAATGAACCTAATATCGTTGGTTTTATTTGGTTCATCAAATGTTTTATGGTTATCATTTTCCTTAGGTTCATTATGTTCAGGGTAATCACTACCATCAAGGATGTTGGTGTCATTGGGGTAATCAAAATAATTGAATTCATCACCTACATCTGGGATATTAAGATATTTTGTGTTATTAGTGTCTTCAAGGTTTTTGAGGTCATCAATATCATTAATGTCATTATATTTTTAGGATCAATGGAATCACTAGTTTATTCATGATTGTTAATTTCATTATGTTAATTGAAATCAACAAATATTTTTTGTTTTATAGCTTATCATAGTAATTGGGTTCATCATGGTGGTTGGTGTTGTGTGTGTTACTAGAGTAATTGGGGTTGTTTTGGTAATTAGTGTCATTCATGGTGCTAGGTCATCAAGGTAATAAGATTCTCCAGCCACATCAGTTTCTTAAGAATCATCTAGGGCATTGAATTCATATGGGTTATGTTGGTTGGAAATGTATTTACATTAATCAATATACATTGGTTATTCAATTTTCTAAACATTGTTAAGGTTATCAGGTTCATCAGATGAATTTTCACCATTGGTACCATTGGTGTAACTAGTATAATAAACATCATCATCATCGTTGGGGTTTTTAGGGCCATTGATGGCATTAGGGTTGATGGAGTCATCAGCATCATCGATATCATTGTAATACATAGTCTCATTAGGGACATCACAATGGTTAGGGTTTCTGGATTATTTGATTTCATTGGGATCTCTCGTGGAGTCAAAATCATTATAGTCATCATCAGCAACAATTCCATTGGCATTTTTGAGGTTATTGGGATCATCAACACTGTTAGATTTATTCTCATTGTTGTGGTCTTTAATGTAATCTAGGAAATTATTATCAATGGTGTTGTTAGTTTTGTTAGTTTCATTGGGTAATCAATGTATTCGGGTTCATCAATATCATTAGGTTTGTCAATATTATTTGTGTTATATACTTCCTTGGGAGGTTAACATTTTAAGTGTCATTAATATCATCAGCAAAACTGAGGTTATTTAAGACACCGTTTATGTTGAGGTTGTTAACATCATCAGGTATTTGAAATTGTTTGGTTCATTAAGGTCACTGATTTTATCATCATTGTGGTAATCAATATGGGATTCATTATCATGTGTGTCATTGGCATCATCATGACATCAATGTTGTGGGGTCATCAATGTTATTTTTGTCTTCGGGTATTCAATGTTATCAATCTTGTTAGTACCATAGGGGCCACGTGTGACACTGATAATAATAATGATCCCAATAACACCAATCATTTTGATGATACATATGGTTCTAATAATGGAAATGAAACAAATAACAGATAACAAATACTAAACAAAAAGTAAATGATAACACCAAAAACATCAATGAACTTGACAAAATTAGTGATGTCAACTACAAAAACATATTTCTTGATGGAAATGAGTCTATCAAGCCCAATGGCATCATCCAATATGAAGATAATGAATAACCTAATTACATTAATGACCTCTATAATGTAAATGATACTAAATATTCCACCACTACCGTCAATACTGACAACACTAATGGAACTAATGGCCTCATTTACCCAATGATACATAAGTACCCTAAATTTTTGAATACATAGATGACCTAGATGAATCTTATGAAACCAATGATGTCAATGACCTAAGTGACACTGATGATGCTTCTGACACAAATAACCTAGATGAAAACAATGACCCCAATCATAGTGATGACTTGGATGTCATTAATGAATCTTATGAATCCACTAAAATCAACAAAATCAATGTCTATGTTGGCTTTAAATTTTTGAAATCCCTAAAAATATATATGAAACTAAGAAACTAGTGACCTAATGATTTTAAAAACATTGAAAAAAATGATAGTGAAGATAACCTTGAAAAAATAGAAAACCATGAGACATTGAAAACCTCAATGTCCCCAATGTTTTAGATAACATTGAAAAAACTAATGAGATTGATGGGACCAATAATCTTGATTCCCCTAAGGATATTACCACCAATTCCATATTTTTATAATTTCAATGAATCACTCTTATGGGTGAGTGAGGACCTCACAAAATTCAAAACACCAAATACAAAATTCAAACAAATCACCCGCCAAATACATTCAAGAAATGCCAAGGATTCAAATTTCAAATGCCACCATTCAAATTAATGTAATGAAGACGCCAAATCCTCAGGCAGAAAACCACCCCCATCTAGATCCACAGATGAATCAGAACATTTCTGTTGAATTACAATTGCAGAAAACACACCACAACCCCACAACAAAGAGATTCAGATCACCAGTGAGAACCTCTCAACAGAATCCATCATCACCACCATTGATACACCATCATCTCCACCATTAAGGAACCACCACCAACTGAACATCCACAAAAACACCACCACAAGGAATGTAAATAGAACGCATAATCAAAAAGCATGAAATCATCATTGTAATCATGAAGATAAACTGAACAAAACTAGTAACCAGAAAATCCAAAATTGAAAAAAATTCCAAAAGAAGCCACCATAACTGAAACCACATGAGGATGGCCACACAACCAGAAACCAAAATCCCTGCTGAGTCGAAATTGACGCCATAGAACGAAAACTAACTGAAATAAAACTGCAACCAATAAATAGAAACGCGAACCAAACAGGGAAAAAAGGAGATTGCATAGTAAACCAAAGAATGGGATCCATCTGAAAGGAACCCGAAAAAAAGAAAATCTGGGATGCAAGATGAAGAAGATGGTCGTGGAAGACCAACTGAAATAGATGGGTGAATGAAAGAAAAACCTAAAATCCAACTACAAAATTAGACGAAAACCTTACCGGGGGCCACCAATAATACCAAATTTCCATTTTTACATTGAGTTAAACTAGATGGGGTTTTTTCAAGAATGTTCTAGCAAAAAGCTAACGGTCACAGCGATGGAGTCCTATGAAGCAGCATAAAAAAACAACATTTCCAAACAAGACAATCCAAGAAACAAAAGTAGGAGTCGAACCGCGAAAAGAGGAAATCAAGGGGATGAGAATGAAAAATGAGGAGCACGCCATAGAGAAATCACTCACCGCAAGGGAGACGATGAGATGGATGGAGAGACGGGGTAGGGATGGAACCCTAGTATGAGGAACGGGAGACCTGGGGAGTGGGGTGCCATCCTCCCTAAGGATATTGATTCCACAAACAGTACCAACAACATTGATTATTCTAACAAAAAATATAACCTAGATGACATATTTGATATAGATAATCCCGATGGAATGAATGCACCCATAAACCCTGATGAATATGAATCCATCAAAGACCATACATCACTAATGACAATGATTCTTCCCACTACTCTAATTATGTTTATAACACTGATGACTTGATTATATCAATAATAATAATAACACTATCTATGATAACATCCCAAATGACACTAATAACATTGAAAACCCCCTGATTCTATTGACCAAAACATCCTCCATTTGTCATTGATCTTGATGAGGTTGACACCATTGAAAAATCTGATAACCACAAAAATAAATTAATCCCTAATTTCTTGATAATCTTGACAACCATTATGGTTAAAATGACATTATCAATGACGAAAAAACCTACATTGATGAAATTGTACTTCAAATAAATGTCCTAAGACTAATAAATATGAAAATTTGAATGACCTTGACCATGATAGCCCCAATAACACAAAAAATTTCCATGACCCTAACAATATTGATAATGAAAATGATAGTAATAATGATGAAACTAATGAACCCGATGACCTTGATTATAATGTTGATATCGACAACCTTAACAATGATAACATGCCCAATATCGATAACACCAATGGAATCACCATTTAACATGATGATATAGATGATTAATACCCTAAAAAATTGTTATGATGATGATTATGATCCCAATTATGCTCATAATGAAAATTCCCCAAATGACCTTGAAAACCTTGATGATATCAATGAATGATGATGTCGAAGACATTTTCACATTTCCTACCAATTAAACTGAAGATGTAGCCAATTTCCAGGACCATGTGGTTGGGAAAATTGATGATACTAATGACCTTGAAGATGTTTATGGCCTCTATGACTCTAATGAGGATAAAATATACTCCAAAGGAGAAGACGTCGATGACACCTACAACTCGGATGCACTAAAACCCCTGAAAACCATGATGAATCTGGTGACAATGATGATGTGTATGATTCCAAATATTTTGATGACAATATAAATTACAAAGACAACCTAAGAAACACCAATGAATCCAATGATTTAGATAACAATGGCCCTGAGGACATCGATGATTCCCCTAACTATGATAATATCGATGAACCTTTTAATATTGATGAAGTTGATAACCCCAATGACCCATTATGATGAAGAATCCAATGGTTTTAATGACCTAGATGACACTAAAATAAAAAATGATTTCATTCCACTGATTACCCCAAAGAAACCAATGGCATCAATGATGCTAATGATGTCAACAACCATAATGGCCCTCATGACAATGGGGAAAATGAAGCAATTAATAAAAATAATGTTCATATTGAAAACTATGGACCTGAAGTCTCTGAAAATTTAATGAATTTGTTGACCTCAGTGAGCTCAATTGACTTGATGATGACTATTCCCCTATTTCAATCAATGATATTGACCATGTGGACAATGTAGAGGAAACAAAGTCCCCTGAAAACTCTTATAACATCGATGAAACATATAAAGTTTATGATAATGAAAATGATTCATCAGGGCCAATGGAACTGAAAACTCTTATGCCAATAGAAGAATCAATAAACATGATCTTAGGATCCACAATTGGGGTTTCAAACCCTCTACCAAAGTATTGTATACTTTTTCTCTTAGCCTCTTGGGTTTGTTCTTCATTAGGGAAGACTTCCCACCGGGGGGGGGGCACTACCCTCCCACCTCTAAAAATGAATTGGGATGGGGTCGTACAAATTTAGAGATTATATTCCATACCCAAGAACCATCCATGATTTATGTGTCCTTTCGATCAAAGGTTTCATGCAAGAGGACCATAAATCACACAGTGACACCGTATACCCAGCACCTCATAACCCCTAGAACTCACAATACATTCAATTAGGACTCTATGATACCCCTCTCAATGATTTCCCTATGAATTAATGTAACACCTCGAGATTTTATGAAAAATATTCTTTTTAATTTCATTAATGTCTTTTGTTTTACGCTACACCAAAAGGATCTTGAAAAACACGTATCCTTGACTTTCCTTGCATTACACGCAATTGCGACCTTCCTCGATAGCGTGTGTAGTACGCAATAACGAGTTTCACTAAACAATGATATGCTATTAAAATATTATTAAAACTAACCGTTATGAATAGTAATAACCACTTTTTTAAATTTTCTAAATTTTATTTTTCAAAATGGACTTCATTTCTAGATTCGGAACATCGAAATTAGCTTAGGGTGAAATTTTGGTACTTTTCGGATAACTTTCATTTTCTGATGAATAGTGAAAATTACTAAATTTTAATTAAAAACAACTGTTTTAATCGAAATAATTAATAGTGATAAATTATTAATTGTAGTGGTTTTAAAGTATATTTAGAATATATTTTTACAATTTAATACAATTTTGGTCATTTGATGTAATTTCACATTTAAACCAGACATAAACAAATGTCAATCTTTTGATAGTTATTATCTTTTAAGAACACGCTATATGTTTTGACGACGGGAATTAATTTTTAAATTAATTAATGAAAATTATATGTTTTGAATTTGTTAAAATAGACATCATTTTTTAGTTCATTATATCAAATATATATTAGGCCTAATTTTTGGTATGTTTCTGGAAACTTTCATTTTTTGATGAATAGTGGAACCACTAAGTGGTAGTTAAAAAAATGAATTTTTCATAAAACTTAATTATACCGCTTCTGTGAGTGGAATTTCAAAAATCCGAGAGACACAGTTAATGTCAGTAAGTATAATGTGGTTCAATGAGATGAAAATAATTTTTGGTGAATAGTAACTTTTTACTTTTTTTTGCCACGGTTAAAAGTAAATAGGGTAATTAAGGGTAAAAATGAGATTATTATTACCCTAACAGATGTCATAATTCAATTGGATAAGTTTAATTCGACCAAAAACAACCTTAGGAATAAAATATGACCTTTTAGGCCCACTTGGATTAGATTAGGACATTTATTATTAATTTATTTAAAGAATGGATAAAATAGTTAAAATAAATGTTTAATAAGTAGATAATTTTTAATATAGGTTTATACATAAGATAAATTCAACTATAAATATTCATTAGAAAGATAAAATAATTTCCTACATACTGGTATTTTATTTGTAATTTTTAGACATTAAATAATTTAATTTATTTATGACACAACGATGATGCAGTAATTATCTTATTAATGAAATATTGACATAATTGATGTTATAAATACCCAAATAAATGTAATGTGAGAATTTTTATGAATTAAACTAATTTTGTAGGTTAACATTGCATGTTATTATTGATTTAATTAATTTTTTTCTAACTAATCATTCTGTTATAATTTTCAAAAAAATCAATTAATAAATAGTGTCAAAATTGACATAAAATAGTTTTTAAAACAAATATTATATTATTAATTGTTATTTTATTCATAAAAAACTATTTTTCAGCCAAATGACTTAGATAAGGTTATATATATTAATAATAACCAACCTGGGGTTCTTTTGGCTTCTTATTGTATGTTTATTAACCTTATAGTATAAGAACACAAGAAGACACGGTAAAAGTAAAATTATTTAACTTTCTGTTAAATATAATGATAAGGTTACAATAGGAACCTAAACTTTTCTAAATTCTATTTTATGAGAGATTTCGACCCATCCCCACCTTAGCTTCGAAATAAATCAATTTGGGGCTATTTAAAACCGAATTTGGCATTATAATAAAATAATATTTTTAGTTATTCCAAAGGAGCCCGTCTCCTCCCTTATAAAAGGGAACCTCCTACCTCTCTTCCTCACACCACTTTGAGCCTTCAAGATCTTAAAAAACCCTGCCAAATTATCTTCTCAAATTCCTTAGAAATATTCTAGAGGTCCTGGTCTTCTTCAAAGACCAATTTTAGTGCCCTAAGAGAAGGACTCAAAGAGGCGCTTCAAAGAAGAGGCAATGTCCATTACCGATTCTTTCAACTTTATTTATTCTTCCACTTATTATTCTTAGGTTGTTTCATTATGAAGTAATTACATCAGTATCACTCATATACTGATATTTTATTATAAGTATGAAACAACCCTATTTCACCATTTATTCATCCTACGGAAAACGAAATCACCACGCGTGCGTACGTACGGAATACCGTCTCCACGTTGTGGTGTAATCGATTTTCCACCACCACCTTACCTGGATGGGTATAATGTTGTACATAATAACTATATAGATTATTGTAAAGTGATATTGATTCTAAAATAGTATGCATACACTCCAATAAAATTCCACGATCATGAGAACGATATCATCGCTCGTGTGTACGTACGGACTACCGTCTCCACGACGCGATGAGATTCATTCTCCACATTAACCATTCATGAATGATTATAAAGTATATATAATAAGTAATCATGAAATATATGACATAATAATGATATTGGATTTATTTGTATATATATGTATGTCATCTACTTAATTCCATTCAACTCAATAAGGAAACGAAAACAGCGTTCATGCGTATGTACGGCCTACCGTCTCCATGAACGGTGTATTTCTTTCCATTTACTGATCTATTATATATATTTATATTCTGAATATATATTATATATAAATCATGTTTTATATTCTGGAATTAAGTAATCATGATCTATGTAATCATCTGAATAATTACAAGTCAAAACACGGATGACAAATGAAACGATTCTACCCAAAACGCTCTTTAACATGGAATTTACAAAAGAACGGGTAATATAAAGTCATAAGTGAACCATATATGATATCATAACAATAAGTATGATTCTGGAATAAGTTAATGACATTATTTAAATCATTATACAGGAGGTTCGGACACTTACGAAGAAAATCGGACCAAAGGTAACGGAAATATCACAATCTCATTTTTATCTGAGATTGTTTATACTTTGGTATTTACTGGGGTGTATTTTTTCATCCACATCCGTGTTTCCTAAATATGTAATATTTATATCCTTATACAATAGTTTATATTGAATTTTACCCTTTGGTGAGTTTTTAGTAAAAGACATGAAAGGAATCTTTTGTCATTTTTCGTACGATGTACTTTTTGACTTTTCCAAAAAAAGTACGAGGAGAATGTTATTTTTAACTTATACAGCATGCATGGATTTTTACGGTTTCATAATGCCTCATTTTCATGAAACTTACTCTACATGATTTTATGAATATTTTCAACAAAATACTTTTATTTTAAAAGTTCATGGCATTTATTGAAAATAAAATGATTTTGACGAAGAGAGGATATTTTCCTCAAGAATTCATTTCAAGTGTTTTATCAAAACCATTTTCCATCTAAGATTACATTATTTCATATGTGTATGTTTCAAGTATAAAGTCTCTGTGATTTACATGGTTTCACTTTTCTCATTATGAAATGATATCCATTACTTTTATATGGATTATGAAATGATGGGATGATGTTTATGAAACCCATTTTATTCTTTGGGTTATGATGAATGTTTTATGTTTATTTTGTGGCACAAGTAAGAATGATTTGAATATGAGATGGGTGGGACCTATATCTCCCTCAAATAAATTGGGTAAAGATTTATATCTCGTTTGATAGACATGGTTAGAATGGAAAGTTAAACAGGTTCAGTAATACAGGACTGGAACGAGGAGTGAACTTGATTCAGAAAGGGACTTTGTCCACTAAGATGGTCTTGGAAGCAATGCCTTGGCCACTATGGAAATCATATCATGTGCTTAATGGTTTCCACAATTAAATGTTTTATTCCCATGCTATTTTATCATTCTTAATGTTTATTTATGATCTACATCTTACGTACTTCCATGTTTTATGTCATTGCTCAAGCTTTTGATGTTTAAACATTATGTTCATGTTTTTAAGTTCAAATGTATACAGTATGTTTTATTTTATCCATGCTTACCCTTACTGAGCATTTAAGCTCACCCTTTTTATCTTTTCGTTTCCCCAGGATATAAAGAAAGTTTTTAGGTAAGAAAAAAAGGGGAAGATCTTTATGGGAGATGTTGAAGATCTTTCACCACGATTAGAAGATTTTATTCTGAGTTTCCCAAGACACTAAACTATTACGGTCCTTGTGTGTCTATTTTTGTTATGTATTAAGTATTCCGCAAAAGTAATGTAATGTCCATGTACGTCAAGCTCCAGGTCTTTACAGTTGGTATCAGAGGAAACGTTTATCCAACCTTTGGAAACTAGGATGCGAAAACATTAGTGAGATCCCTAGAAATATTTCTAAGGTATGTCAAGGGATGTCTATAAGGATAAGTATACGTATAGGATATAGTCCTAGAACTATGGTAACGATATTAGATTAAACCAAAGATGTTAGATATTGAAGTTATTCCCCCTTTATTATGATTTTTTCCTCTCACACTATTCTTTTTGGGTTTTAGAAAATGGCAGGAAACAAGAAGATTCACGATAATGGAGGATATGATGGACAATGGAATGATATTCTTCATGAGAAACCAAATGAAATGGGATTTGGAAGTCCAAACATAATTATTATGCCGAATCATCAATCTCATAATATGATCTATAAAGTAAAATTTGGTAAGATTCATGACTCGGCTAATAAGAGAAAGATGGATTTTCATGATGATCATAGAGGAAATAATGTTCAATTTACCCTATGTAAATCATGTGGGAATAGGCATCAAGGAGAATGTTTCAAAGGAACTGGAAGATGCTTTGGGTGTGGAAAAGAAGGACACAAAGCCAGTAAGTGAAACGGAAAAGGTTCAGTTAACACTAGGGATGAGGATAATGGTATTTCTACGACATCAACAATGGTTAAATGTTTTAAATGTGGAATGTACGGGCATTATGAAAACCAATTCCCTAAGGGAAAGTCTCATGAAGAGAATCAGTATGGTCGTATGGGTAGTATTTATGTTGATGATGATGAAGAGACTACAAATGATATTTGAGATGAAAAAATTGTTGAAGCTCGATCAATGGTTTAAGAATGTAGTGGAATGATTACATGTTTTTCATGTGTAATGTTGTATATTTAATCTCATGGTACTATGGAATAAAGAGACATCTAAGGATTGTTACACTGTTGTCTTTCCTTGAGTTTTTAAAGTGAATGATTAATGGTACTAGTATCCATGAAAGGTTATTCAGATATTTTTGGAATGTAGATGATATGCGCATAATGAAGGGATAAAGAGATAATTAAATGTTTGATAGTATTTACGAGTTCATGACTGATATAAGGAGAAGGTTATATCATGGTTTGAGTATATAGAATTTTTGGATTTTGGTATGTGGAAAGAGTTAAATTTTGACTGCATTCATGTTTTCACTAAGGTTCAATGGGTATTCATTCTTCAAGAGAATACATGATTAAGGTATTCACATGTTTGGAATTTGACCAACAAGATATATCTTAGGATATATGGGGGATAAATGATGGAATTCGCGTGATTGTTATGTGACATTTCAAGTAATCATTTTCTTTATACTATGAGCTTGGACTGAAGTATTTTAGATAAGCCTAAAGATTGGAATGGATTATGTTGGACATAAGTTAGGATAGAAATTTTTTTGATATTATTGATGGGATGTTATAGTAATATAGCTTTAGAAAAAGGACAACCTGCAGGACAAGCGACAACCCATCGCGTCGAACAAGGCTGTGGGAATCGAACCCACAACCGTAGTGCGACTGTCCTTTATCGCCTACCACTGGCCTACAGGAAGTCCCTATTTAGTAGAAACTAGTTTTATTATATTAAGCAGTATGATATATGAAGTATAAGTGAATTTTTTGAACCATATATGATTAATCTCACTATAGATGGACTTATGTATTTTTGATAACTTTTATAACCTTTTGTTTGAGACAGATGGAATGACCCATCATTCTATCACATGATCTTCTAACACATCACGAATAACAAATTCAATTTCATTTCATTAAGGTATGAAGTGGAAATTGTTCAATTAACAAACAACAGTGAGATTGTACCAAAATCATGTAAGTATTTCTTTTAATTCATCAACTTTAGGGAAATGATCTTGAAAACCAAAAATGTTGTCCTAGTGCCCTTATATCCGATGAATCGGATGGTACCTTAGATCATAAAAAATCTATGGATTTGTGATTGCTGGATTTTCCATAGCCATGTTCTCTACAACTATCCATCAGAACATGATGGTTAGATTTGTTTTCCATATCCACATTTTCATCTATGTGGAAACCCAGTGATTAGTTTATTTGGGTAACTGTTATGTTTCATACTTTTGTTTTTAAAGATTGTTTTTGGTATTCCTTTTTACGATGTGGGTTTCTATTAAAGAAACTTTCGAGGAGTAAACAATTTATAACCCCGACGAATTTCGAGGGCGAGATTCATTTTAAGGGGGGTAGAATGTAACACCCCGAGATTTTATGAAAAATATTCTTTTTAATTTCATTAATGTATTTTGTTGTATGCTAAACCAAAAGGAGCTTGCACAACACGCACCCCTAACTTGCCTTTCATTACACGCAATTACGACCTTCCTTGATAGCGTGTGTAGTACGCAATAACGAGTTTCACTATACAACGATATACTATTAAAATATTATTAAAACAAGCCATTATGAATAGTAATAAGCACTTTTTGAAATTTTGTAAATTTTATTTTTCAAAATGGACTTCATTTATGGATTCTGAATATCGAAATTAGCATAGGGTGAAATTTTGGTACTTTTCTGATAACTTTCATTTTCTGATGAATAGTGAAAATTACTAAATTTTAATTAAAAACAACCTTTTTAATAGAAATAATTAATAGTGATAAATTATTAATTTGAGTGGTTTTAATGTATATTTAGAATATATTTTAATAATTTAATACAATGTTGGTCATTGGATATAATTTTACATTTAAACCATACATAAAAAAGTGTCAATCTTTTGATAGTTATTATCTTTTAAGAACACACTATATGTTTTGACGGCGGGAATTAATTTTTAAATTAATTAATGCAACTTATATGTTTTGAATTTGTTAAAATAGACATCATTTTTTAGTTCATAATATCAAATATAGCTTAGGCCTAATTTTTGGTATTTTTCTGGAAACTTTCATTTTTTGATGAATAGTGAAACCACTAAGTGGTAGTTAAAAAATTGAATTTTTCATAAAACTTAATTTTACCGCTTCTGTGAGTGGAATTTCAAAAATCCAGGAGACACAGTTGGTGTCAGTATGTAAAATGTGGTTCAATGAGATGAAAATAATTTTTGGTGAATAGTAACTTTTTACTTTTTTTTACCACGGTTAAAAGTAAATAGGGTAATTAAGGGTAAAAATGATATTATTATTACCCTAACACATGTCCTAATTCTATTGGATAAGTGTAATTCGACCAAAAACAGCCTTAGGAATAAAATATTACCAGTTAGGCCCACTTGGATTAGATTAGGACATTTATTGTTAATCTATTTAAAGAAGAAATAAAATAGTTAAAATCAAAGTTTAATAAGTAGATAGTTTTTAATATAGGTTTATACATAAGATAAATTCGACTATAAATATTAATTATAAAGCTAAAACTATTTCCTACATAGGGGTAGTTTATTTATAATTTTTATACATTAAATAATTTAATTTATTTATGACACAACGATGATGAAGTAATTATCTTATTAATGAAATATTGACATAATTGATGTTATAAATAACCAAATAAATGTAATTTGAGACTTTTTATGAATTCCATTAATGTTCTAGGTTAATATGACATTTTCTTATTTATTTAATTAACTTTTTTCGAACTAATCATTCTGTTATGATCTTCACAAAAATCAATTACTAAATAGTGTCAAAATTGACATAAAATAGTTTTTTTAAAAAATATTATATAATTAATTGTTATTTTATTCATTAAAATCTAAGAATCGGCCAAATGACTTATATAAGGTTATATATATTAATAATAAACAACTTTTGGTTCGTTTGGCTTCTTATAGTATGTTTAATAACCTTATAGTATAAGAACTCAAGAAGACGCGGTAAAAGTAAAATTATTTAACTTAATGTTAAATCTAAATGATAAGGTTAATATAGGAACCTAAACTTGTATAAATTATATTGTATGAGAGGATTTCGACCCATCCCCACCTTATCTTAGAAATAAATCAATTTTGAGCTATTTAAAACTGAATTTGGCTTTATAATAAAATAATATTTTTAGTTATTTCAAAGGAGCCCCTCTCCTCCCTTATAAAAGGGCACCTCCTCCCTCTGTTCCTCACACCACTTTGAGCCTTCACGCTCAGTCAAACCCTAACAAATTCTCTTCTCCAATTCCCTGGAAACATCATAGAGGTCTTGGTCTTCTTCAAAGACCTATTTTAGTGCCCTAAGAGGAGGACTCAAAGAGGCGCTTCAAAGAAGAGGTAATGTCTGTTACCGATTCTTTCAACTTTATTTCTTCTTGCACTTCTTCTTCTTAGGTTGTTTAATTATGAATTAATTACATCAGTATCACTCATATACTGATATGTTATTATAAGTATGGAACAACCCTATTTCACTATCTATCCATCCTACGGAAAAGGAAATCACCGCGCGTGCGTACGTACAGAATACCGTCTCCACGTTGTGGTGTAATCTATTATCCACCACCACCTTACTTGGATGGGTATAATGGTGTACATAATAACTATATATGATTATTTTAAAGTGATATTTATTCTTAAATGGTATACATACACTCCAATACAATTCCACGATCATGAGAATGATATCATCGCTCATGCGTACGTACGGACTACCGTCTCCACGATGTGATGAGATTCATTCTCCACATTAACCATTCATGAATGATTAAAAAGTATATATAATAAGTAATAATGAAATATATGAAATAATAATGATACTGGATTTATTTGTATATATAGTTATGTCGTCTACTTAATTCCATTCAACTCAATAAGGAAACGAAAATAGTGTTCATGCGTACGTACGACCTACCGTCTCCATGAACGGTGTATTTATTTCCATTTACTAATCAATTATATATATGTATATTCTGAATATATATTATATATAAATAATTTTTTATATTCTGGAATTAAGTAATCATGATCTACGTAATCATATGAATAATTAAAAGTCAAAACACGGATGACAAATGAAACGATTCTACCCAAAATGCTCTTTAACATGGAATTTACAAAATAACGGGTAATATAAAGTCATAAGTGAACCATGTATGATATCATAACAATTATTATGATTCTAGAATAAGTCAATGACATTATTTAAATCATTATACAGGATTTTCAAACACTTACGAAGCAAATCGAACCTAAGGTAAGGGAAATATCACAATCTCATTTTTATCTGAGATTGTTTATACTTTGGTATTTACTGGGGTGTATTTTATTATCCAAATCCATGTTTCCTCAATATGTAATATTTATATCCTTCTGCAATATTTTATATCCAATTTTACCCTTCGGTGAGTTTTTAGTAAAAGTCATGAAAGGAATCTTTTGTCATTTTTCGTACGATGTACTTTTTGACTTTTCCAAAAAAAGTACGAGGAGAATGTTATTTTTAACTTATACGGCGTGAATGGATTTTTACGGTTTCATAATGCCTCATTTTAATGAAGCTTACTCTACATGATTTTATGAATATTTTCAAAAAAATAATTTTATTTTAAAAGTTCATGGCATTTATTGAAAAGAAAATGATTTTGACGAAGAAAGGATATTTTCCTCAGGAATTCATTTCAACTGTTTTATCAAAACCATTTTCCATCTAAGATGACATTATTTCATATGTGTATGTTTCAAGTATAAAGTCTCTATGATTTACATGGTTTCACTTTTCTCATTACGAAATGATATCCATTTCTTTTATAAGGATTATGACATTATGGGATGATGTTTATGAAACCCATTTTATTCTTTGGGTTATGATGAATGTTTTAAGTTTGTTTTGTGGCACACGTAAGAATGATTTCACTATGAGATGTGCGGGACCTATATCTACCTCCAATGCATTGGGTAAAGATTTATATCTCATGAGATAGACATGGCTGGAACGGAAAGTTAAACCGGTTCAGTAAAACAGGACTGGAATAAGGAGTGAACTCGATTCAGAAAGGGACTTTGTCCACTAAGATGGTCTTGGCAGCAATGCCTTGGATACTATGGAAATCATATCATGTTCTGAATGGTTTCCACAATTACATGTTTTATTCCCATGTTATTTTATCATTCTTAATGTTTCTTTATGATCTATGCCTTACGTACTTCCATGTTTAATGTCATTGCTCATGCTTTTGATGTTTAAACATTATGTTCATGTTTTTATGTTCAAATGTATATAGTATGTTTTATTTTATCCATGCTTAACCTTACTGAGAATTTTAGCTCATCCTTTTTATGTTTTCTTTTCCCCAGGATATAAAAAAAGGTTTTAGGTAAGAAAAAAAACGGGAAGATCTTTATGGGAGATGTTGAAGATCTTTCACCATGATTAGAAGATTTTATTCCGAGATTCCAAAGACACTAAACTATTACGGTCCTTGTGTGTCTATTTTTGTTTTGTATTAAGTATTCCGCAAAATTAATGTAATGTCCATGTACATCAAGATTTGGGTCTTTACAATTAAAGCGTACCTACCACCCTTTTATAACAATTTTTAGGATCCTAAGATGGGGTTATAGACCCTCTAACTCAATATTTTTTGGTCAGAATAATATAAAGATACACAAGAGGTTGATGAATTTTTTTCTTTTACAAATCTTGATAGAGACACATTTGCTCTTCTTCTTATAATATGAAGATATGAATAATTGAATTAATTAATAAATTAATGAAGAATAAAAATAAAGAATAAAAAACATCAGTTTTATTATGATTCAGGGAACAAAAATCCTCTGGTCCACGCCACCAACACTTTCTCAGAGAGCTTCATGATTTTCACTAAATATGTCCTCTTATCATAATACCTCCACAAATGAGTTTAAGAAATTTACACCATTAAAAGGTACTTTATAGAGCCTTATGGTTCTATTACATGTAACCAAAATATTCACAGTATAGAATAAGGAGCTGACACTCCACCATTACTAAATACTAACATCCAATAATCTAATAAATTTAGACTAATTGATTTAACTAAGAAAAATATTTATCTCACAGTTGCAGTAGATAATAATAGATAATGTGTATTTTTATACAAAGGTAAGAGACATCAAGAATGAATAGCTTTAAAGTGATTCTAGATACAAATGATCTTCAAAAAATACAACAATAGAACAATAGGAGCAGTAACAACAGAATAACATTCAAACAAACAAGATAATAAAATGCATGTCTCCAAAGTGTATATCTTCCAAAAAACAGATATATTTTTCTTTTCAAAAATAGTCATTGTATCTTAATGACATAACTCTAATTATTTAACAAGGGAAAACATATTTTAAATTAATTAAATAGATCCAAAAACTTACTTTAAAAAATTAAATGTTTTTGAATTTAAAATATTGAAATAAAGTTGTAACTTGCCTTAGAAATATGAAAATTTTAATTTGATTAATAGAATCATTTTAAGTAGTATTTAAGAATCTATTAATATATATTTAATTCTAGTGAGACCATTGTAGAAGTCCTGGAAAATCACTTGATATTAAGATATGTAGTTGACTAGGTCAACCGTAGGGTTAACATTGAATGTATGGTTGACAAGGTATGGTTAAATTCAAATCATTGGGTTTTTAAACCATATGTTAGTTTCATAGACATATGGTTTCTTATCAAACGTATGGTTCCTGTTTCATAATTTTATAATTTTGTTGGGTATCTAATCCATATGTTTATTCCAAACATAGGGTTTAAAAACCATACAGTCATCTTATAAATGTAGGGTATGAAAAATATTTCTATAATACCTTTAAATCATATCAATAACTCTTTAGAAAAAATATTAACATGTAAATAATATTAATTTATCAATAAATATAATCCAGAATATTAATTAAAATGATTTCATTATTAAAACAAACAATGGTATTTTTTAGCATCAAAATCAATAAGATTCCTTGAGTATTGTGGGGACAATAAATGCCCAAAAATCTCTCCATTTTTGAGGATCAGAAAACCCATATATCAAAAACATATATAAAATATAGGAAATGTAAAAAAAATTCAAAATGAGATATAAAAAAATATACTTCTCATTTAATGTTTTATAAATTGATAGTAAAAAATAATATTATAAAATTTGTATGTCGACCAAACTAAAGAGATTCATTTTAAATATTTAAATTATAAATTTTATTTATTCTCTTTATTTACTATATTATAGCAGAAATAATGTTTTTATACCCAAATTTTATCCCTGTTTTTTTATATAAAAAATAATGTATTAAAAAATCCTTTATAACATAGTTAATGTAAAGAAAATAGAAGTATTCATTTTGTTAATCTATGAAAAAATGATTCTCATCTAGTCAATTGAGGTGGATATATAACAAAAAATAAATAAAAACAATTATATGAAAGAAAAAAATTTCGTTAATTTTTTTATGAATACATTGAAAAATTGGCTCAAAAAGTTAAGAAGTGAGATTAGGTGAGGGAGAGGGTTCTAGTTCATATGAGGTTTCATATGTGAATTAATCTAGAAGAGCCTAATGAATATCCTTGATCACTTCCATCATTAAATTAAAATTTTCATTAAACATATTACCCATTATTTCAAAATAAAAATCAATGAGTAATGTACCATATTCAAATTTTCAATTAAATTTACCTTTAAAAATACATGGATATTCTCTACATAAAATAAAAACTTTTTAATCATCTCAATTAACTGATTGAGAATACTTCTAGTACTAGGCTCACCATATGTTAACCTATCAACAAGATCCTTATAATCATCCATAAAAATTTTTTTCCAATGGTTGATCCTCTAAGGTTTTAGGTTGTCTAGGTATGTCACTTTCATGTTCACGAATTTTATTTTCTTATAGACCTGACTAAATTTCATCATATTCTATTTTATTTTCAAAATCATCATTATGATATTGAAGCCTTAAATTGTCAACAAAATGTCTAGCTTCATCTGTTTTATTTTTTCCTATGATCTAGAGGTTTAATTTCATAAAAATTCACATGAATATATTATTTAACTATTTTTTGTTTTTTAATAAAAACACTATAAGATATAGAAGTAGCAGAATATCCTATAAATATTCATTCATTATCCTTTGGAACAATTATATCAATATTTTCGTTACTATTCTAGATATAAACATTGCATCCAAACCCATTAAAGTATACAAACTAAGGTTTTATATTATTCCATAATTCATATGGTGTCATTTTAAGAAAGGGTATGATCAAAACTATATTTAGGATATGAAAATATGTCTTAATAGATACAACTCAAAATAGGTAGGAAGACTATATATATTTAATATAGTTATTTCCTTTTTTTGAATTTTCCTATTTATTCATTGCACAATTCCATTTTGTTGAGGTGTTTTTGGAGTAGAGAAGGTATGTTTAATAGCCAGGTTTGAGAAAAAATAATTAAATTCTTGATTTTCAAATTATCAACCATGATTACTTCTCAATGAAATTATTTTAAAATCATTTTCATTCTGAACAATTTTACCAAAGCATAAAAAACATAGAAAACATAAATTTTAATATTTTGAAATTAAACCCATGTAAATAAGTAAAAATCATAAAATAAAATAGAAATATAAGATCTTCTATTTAGTCATTATACATTTTATTTTACAAAAAAAAATACATGCGGATAAGTTCTAGTGGTTTGGATATATCAACCTTGTTAATAGATTTGAAGTATTATTTATGTTACCTGCCTATTTGGAATTCATCACAAAATATATCATTATCAAATTTCATACTAGAATAACTAGACTCTGAATGTTTTATATATTATTTATAAAAACTAAAAACATTATAGTAATCACGTCACCTATGTCGCATCCTATATTCATTTGTGTTTGTTGTTAAAATTAGTACATTTTTGTTCACATAGGGAATTAATATCTAATGTATAATCATTTTCAATTATGGTTTCTCTAAAAATATGATTCCTATATTTAAAAAAGATCATGCATAATTATATAAATCAACATAAAAACCATCATCATAATTTTTAGAGATACTAAACAAATTCTTCTTCAACCCTTGAACATATATTACATTGTTGATCAAAATTTATTTTGGATTTCCAACTTATCCAATTGTAACTATTTTTTATTTTTCATTATCACAGATGGTAGACAATCCTCCAGATAATTTTTCTGATGTATAAAAATTTGAATATTCACTGATCATGTATCTTTAGTAGCCACTCGCTATACCCCAGACTACATTTATGTTCCTCTGACCTTTTTCCCAAAAAAATATTTAAGAAAAATCTTTTTTTGGTACCCTAATATTCTTGAGTCCAGTTGTATCCAAATGAAAATATCTAGGTAACCATATTTGAATGATTTTTCCTAAATTTAAATGAATATATTCAAAAAGAATCTTGAAATAAAATTATTTACTTGTCCACTTATTTTAGGATTTATCAAATAGCAATTATAAGAATAATTTCCTTTAATTCCACAATAAATTCATGTTACTCTTGATATGTTGTTATTTATAAAACTAGGTTAGAAATAATTTATATATTATTTATATTATTTTCTATTACTTCATGTTCCATATTTCTCATTTTTATGAAAATTTTAACTAGGATTCTGATTTACAGCTCTTATCCCTTAGTTAATATACTAGTATCACTTTTGAATGACTCTACTTCAGCCTGTCACTCATTAATTGTTTTTTTTTTTAAAATTGTGAATTATTAGGTATATTTGAAAAAAAATTATTCTAAGACTAGGATTTGTTTTAGAATGGAATATTTTTCATTTAATGTGTCATTATGAATATTTTTTGGTGATTTATTCTTTTTTTTCTAAAGATTCATACTTTTTTTCAAGCATTGAAAAGTAAGAATAATTTACTATTAGAATAACTTTCAGGATAAAAATCAGAAGAATAATAAAATTTGAAAAAAATTTCATCTTTATCTATAAATCAAAAATTTTATTTCAGATTGGTTGGATATTTATCTAAATTAGATTAAGAAGTATTATTTGTTCCTTTAGAGACACTCCAAGTGTCCTTCGTAGATTATTTAATCTTTTTTCTCATAATCAGTTCTCATTTGATACTTTATTTCATTCTTTTTCATTTTTCTTTTATCTTATTTTCGTTGTGTTAATGCAGGACTAATATTTCCCATTTTCATCCATTCATATAATCTTACTTCTTTGATTCCTCTAGCATAATTCTTGATATTGTTGAAGGACATTTTGAAGAATTTATTCTCTTTATAATACATACTAAATCTTCTGGATAGATGATCCAATTTCATTCCAAAAACTATACATTATGAATCATTTGATAATACAATATCCTATATTGATTTATTTTTATATTTTTATTTGAAAAATTAAGATCGGTATTCTCTATTTTTTCATCCTTTGATCTTTGTCTTCATCATTAATTTCGGAATCATACATCAATACTGTTATAATAAACTATTTCATTTTTTGTTCAAAGACCAAGGTAAATTTTATGATTTTAGAAAAAATCCAAATCCATTTTAAGAGTAAAACTCTTAGAACTTTTAAATCATTATCTTCTTATTTATTTATATCTCCCAAGGAAGCAACATCGTTGACAATTTTAGTCTATATTCCATTCATCTGGGTAATGAATTCACCATTTTACATTCTAAATGTTTAGAATTTAAGTTCCATCATTATAATTTCTTTCCATCACTACTAGGAAATAAGTAAAACAAAAAACAATCCCTCTTACTCAAATCAACAAGCCCTATGTCTCAACCACCACATATCACAACCATATCTCATCTCAGCCGCATTCCATCACTACTGATAATCATAACTAGTTCTCATCACATCCACCATGCATCAAAACTACTCCACATCCCATCCATTTCCCAAAAAACCCACTTCATAGCAAAACAACCACACAACACAACTAGCACACAACATAACCATCGCACAACACAACCACCTCAAAACACAAATACCTCATATCACAACCTTCGCACGTCATATTTTAGTTTCAACAAAGGAATTAGACCTATTTTTTCAATAATTTTGTTAGAGTTCTAACATAGACCAAGATTTCATGGGAAACCATTTTATTATCTTGATATACATACAAATCCATTTTCATGTGTGGTAAGTTTAGTCAACAAGAACAACTAATTTAAACAATTAAACATCTATAACAACATTAAATTACTCAATATAAGTAAAATATAGAAATATTACTAAGAATTATCAACCATATAAGAAAAATCAAAAGAATAATTAAACACATGTGATTTTATCTCTTCCTATTAAATTTCAATTAATCCATTTAATTATAATCATTAATATGATACACACCAATTTTCTAAAGGAAAATAAAATCATGATGTTCCAAAATGTACAAATAACCAGGAGAAACTATTGATACCCTACCTCAATTGAAGACTCAAGGAAGAAATACATGAAACCAAAGGATAATCCACCATTTCTCTCTAATAAATTTCCACTTGATTCCTATAAATATAAAATCTGTATTAAAATGTATGAAAAATAGAGAGACTTTGTTCTTATGGTTCATGATGGTCCTTTTAATGAAATTGGGATTACCAATTGTGGCCTAAATTACACTCCAGACCCCAACTCCATGGTCTAACATTCATGGTGAGCTCATTTAGTATTACAGGGGGTAGCATGCCTCTACTCATTGGGTTGGGAATCGACGGTCCCTGGAAAAAAATTAGATTTACTACAGGAATGATAATCATTGTAGCAATGTTTTACTACAACATTGATAGGGTATTATAGTAGTGAAAACTTATTGTATCTTCATAGATATTGGAGGCAGTGGTACTGTATCTCTATAAACATCCATCCATTTAACAATATAGCAAAGTATACTTATTGTGCAGTTGCGATATAGTTTAATTGTCTTCCTTATGAACTCATTCGATCTAGGTCTTTGTGTGTGTATTTGTATATAATTCTCTAAAATCACCCTATAATTCCACTCCCACACATAGTGATATTTCAGCCTCTCCCGGATCATAGTGATCATTTCCGAAACCCTATATATCAATGTGTCCAATTTTCATCTCCATGATTTTTCCCTTATTTTTCCCTTTTAATATTCATCTATGAATGTTTAATAATTATTTTATCAACGAATTTCCACAGAAGTTTCTATTAATTTTTTAGGTTTCATGATTAATTCTTTATTTCTCTGATTGGACGATGGGTATGGAGGATGACATGGTGAAGATAA
The DNA here is from genome assembly GCA_963277665.1 of Viscum album. Lineage (NCBI taxonomy): Eukaryota > Viridiplantae > Streptophyta > Magnoliopsida > Santalales > Viscaceae > Viscum > Viscum album. The sequence continues at coordinate 406,090,937 of OY728142.1, forward strand.
AATACATTGATAGAGCTGACTTTAGTTATTTGTGGGTAAATATGTAAGGCTATTACCATCATAAAAAATTTAAATGACTAATTATTTGTCATAAAAGACTAATAAAGATGGATAATAATTCTTGGGAGATACTAGATCAAATAGTTCTAGGATTTGGGAGCCATATATTAGGAAAAAATGGTGTTCATTGTCAAAGAGGATACGACAATGGCAGGGTTGATGAAATATCTCATGAATATACATAAGAATCCTTCTTTGTATAAAAAATTGTACTTGATGTGATGATTATTCAATATGAATATGATTTGAAGGGAAGATTGTTGTTGATCACCTAAATAAACTCCACACAATCACATGTCAGTTGTCTTTAGTGGGAATTACACTGGATGAAGAGGAATATCCTCTTGTATTATAATCATTTTACCTAGTATTTGGGAATACAGTATAACATCTATGACTAGTTCTTAAAATAATATAAATCTATCTCTAAAGTATGTACGATACCTGATCCTTAGTGTGGATATTCTAAGAAGTTAATCAATAAGATTCTACAATTCTGTTCTAAATTTCAAGGGAAGAGACTTATATGCGTAGTGAGATAATCGTAAAGTAGATCAGAACCAAGGGGGAGAGTTGAGACAAGACTAAGGGACCCAACCATAAATTCTTGACTTATATGAACAAAGTAAATGTCACTAATGAGTGTAGAGAAAACTAAGCGGAACCTGATACTAATTAAGAAAACATGGTAATGATGGAAATAAATATGTATTGCTGATGAGCATGGATATCCATATAGATAATAGAATTTTAAACAATAAAGAATATTTCAATTCAACTTCATAAAATTTTTTCCTAAAAAACTAAATTTTTGGAAATTTTGGAAAGGTATAACTAATTTTTGATGACCTGTTATAGATTTTGAGGTAGGGGGATCTATAGATTAAAACCAAAAATGAGAGTTTGATACTTCTGGAGAATGAAATGTATATCCTTGGATTGATAAGAAATCAAATTTCTATCTTGAAACATGTTGATGCATATTTTAGAACAACATTCACTTGTGGTTCATGGAATATTACTATGGGGAAATTTTCATCTCTTTGGGAGTAAATAATGGAAAACTGTATAACATTATAGAGACTTGAACGAACATGCTGTCATTAATAAATTATATTGGCTACTCAACTATGGCACTATAGTTTAGTCTATGTGAGTGATAAGGGGATAAAGTTACTGGAAACAAAAGAAATGTTACTGGAGCTAATGTTTATGCATGTTTTCTTGTGTAAAGATTTTATCATTTGAAAAAATAATAATGTATCCTTTGAAAAAATTGTAAGAACACTGAAGGATAATAAGCTAGGGATTGTAAGCACTGATGTTTGGGGGGCTACACTTGTACATTATGTTAGAGGGTCACTATATTATGTGACATTTATCAATGACTCGACAAGGATGTTATGGGTTCACTTTATGTACATAAAATAGGATTTATTTAATTTGTTTCACAAGTGGAAGGAATTGGTGGAGAATGATTTGGTATTAAATATGAAATTAAAAAGTTCTGCCAATGATGGAGAGTATGGATGTAATGTGTTTAGTGAATTATATGCTAATAATTTAGTTTTTTGGGAGAAGAATATTCCAATAATAACATAATAGAATGGTGTATTTTAAAGGATTATAAGGATATTTAATGAACAAAAAAAGAGTATGAAGCTACACTTGAGGTACTATAGAAAATCCAACTTACTATCTAATATCATACTTTGGATGTAGTAGTATTGTAGATCTGTGGACTCCCACCCACCGATCACTGTAGAATAGTGTACTTACTATATGTTTGGTGGCACAATTGCATAGTCTTATTTATGAGCTCATTTGAACTTGGTTTTTCACGTGTGTGTGTGTGTGTATGATTCTATGAAACCACCATATAATTATTATCCAGAAGATATTTATGTTATTTCTCCCTAGTGGATATAGGGATCATTTCTTGAACCACATGAATCATTATTTACCATTTTTATATTATTATTATTCTTTTATTATTAAATTTTTCATTTTAATATTCTTTTGTGAAGCCAAATCATTTTTTTCTCCACATTTTTTCATAAAATCGATTCCTCCACATTGAACTATCAGTTTTAAAAGATAGAGAATAATGGAAAATGGTCGAAAATAGAGTTACCTCGATCATGTTGTATTTTGTGTCCTAGGATAAAATCATTGTACTTTGATTACATATATATTTGATGTATTGAATATTAATTAAATATATTATTTCATATTTTCCATTATTCAAAAAGGATTTAACTTAATAATTTCCTAGTGTATTTTTTCCATATATAATATTTTAGCAATTTTCTTCTTTGATGATAACGTTGAAGTTCTATGAAAATATTTTTAATATGGTTCAACAGTTGGATAAAATACTATAATGCGACACATAGTATTTAAAACTTCAGGTTTGAGTAATTATAAGAGAATGTGGCTTCTTCTCATGATATTCATGCTTGTTAATATCCAATTAGGATGATTATGATAATAGACTTACCAGTAGAAATTATAATTGTTTTGGTTTCATCAGATATTACTATCTACGGGCATCTTTAATGGTCCTAATACAATAATATTATTTTTAGTGCATGTCATGACTCACACATTTAGATTTATTAATGAAACCTATGATTCCATGTGTTGGAAGGAATTAGGGAACATTGGGTGCATAATTATTGAAATTTCATTAATTGATTAGTTAAAGAATAATTTGTCCTTGCATAATTATGGAAGTTGATATCTTGGCCCTTTGATTGTAAAAGAACTATCTCCCTAAATTCCATGGACAAGGTGTATTGGTGTTTTTATTTAAGATATTAAAAGAAATAAGTACTGAGAATATAGGTTGATTCCACTGTTGTACAACCTACGTGATGAGATATTGTAAAATAAAGGTATTATATTACAAAATGAGAATCTGTATGTGGTTATCAACATTGTGACATTAAGTTATTTCTATTTGGTTCCTTGAACCATTTTTAGAAATTAATCATGGGCATTAGGAAAGCATGCCTAATGCTAATAATAAATAATCCAAGAAGGTCACACAATAAATTTTTCTCTTGATCTTGATTAAATTAAATTTAAATTTAATTAATGGAGAAAATATTATTCTCAAGACTAAAAAATAATTTCATTCAACTTATATTGATCACATAAATTTAATATATATTTATTCACCAGCATGTGAATAAGAATATATTTATTTATTTTGTTTAATATTTAATAAATATTTATTAAAAGGTATGTGAATGAAATAGTTATTTAGGTACTCAATAAATAATATCGAGTTTGAACAGATCAAGACGGTATATGGTGATAAATAATTATTTAAAATATTGTAAAAATTATTTATCAATTTGGGAATGTTGTCACATGCCAAAAAATACTATTATTATTGTAATTATGTATAATGAGGTTTCTTTAATTTTATAATATTATTTAATAGTTAGAATACATTAAATAATTATTTTAACTTAATCCCTAACTATATAAAAATATGATTATATTTATTGTGTAGTGGATCAATCGGTGTGAAATAAAAAAAGAGAGAATTATTAATCATAATGAATTCTCTCACAACACCTCCTTCTCTATCCGTCTCTAGAATGTGAAATGAATGAGATATTTCTTCAAGAATGGGGAATGAGCTATCAAGAAATAAAAAATGAAATACACTTGATTTGTCATACTAGTACCCAGAGATCAACTAGCATTGCATGGAGGTCATAGGATCACACATGCATCATAATTATAGGGATTCCGTCCTTGGATCCTCAAAACAGAACAAAATAAATCTAAAAGAATCTTTTTAAATGATCAATATTCATCAAAAAAGACTATTACTCAGCCAAGGTATTCATTTATTTATATATTAAATAAATTAATAATAATATTTATGTTATATATCCTTGCTTATGATATAGAAGAATACAAATTAAAATAAATGTTAATATATTTCCCACAATTGCTTTCATCTACTATGGGTGAATCAAGAAAGTGGTATCCTAGGGGTCACGTTTAAATCTATAATTATTTATTTTATTTTTATCTATTCAAAATTATGCTTAGATTTTCATTTCATGTTATTTTCTATTTAATACAATTTAAATTATAATTCCTCAAAATTTTAATCGTGATTAGTTCCATGATTCATTTTATTAATGGCTCAATAATGGATGAAGAAAAACTATAAATACCATTGGGAAACTGTTAATTTTTTTATAATAATATAGGGTCACATGTAATGTACTCTAAAGTACACATCATGCACCATACTATGTTGTAACTGGATATGTTGAGGGATATATGGTTCACCACGTAGAAATTACACCTGGTTTGTGCCGCATGTTTAACGGTCAACTAAGAACATGGGTGTCGAATTAAACAACATATATCAATTTCCATACCATGTAGTATACATGTTTTAGAGGTGTAAATTGTTTAATCTATGTAGTCTTTATACACCGTTAAAACTGCATGAGACTAGAAACCTAGAGGATTTATGATATGCATGATGTGTATGTGGTGTACACGATATAAATTTCATCAAATTATACATATGAAGAACACATGAAGGAAATCAATGCGAAAATTGACACACTGATTAAATAGATACACGATATATTACTGACATGTAGCTGGTATATACCCACAATGTAGTTCACAGCGACACACACCAAAGACCCTGGCATGCATCTCAAGAACATGGTAAGCTGATACATGGCATGTACCTCGAATGAATACACCATGATGTCTGGCTGAGGTACACACTATAGACCCAGACATGAGACTTGGATAAATGAAAATTGAGATACACACCATGTAGATGGATGTACATGCCATGTAGTCTCCCATTGAAGTGAAAAGTGAAAAGTTACATTAAATTTTAAAAATTCATCCATAAAACTAGTTTTTTATTGGAACACCAATATGTGTTTTCAAATTTAACAATGGTTTTAAATAATTACCAAATATAAATTAATTTATTGTTAGAAATATGTTATTAATGGTTCTACCATTTATTTTACATGAATTATCAAATTGATGTCGATATCTAACTATTCTTGGATGATCGTTAATATCAAAGGGAATTAATTAATTAATTAATTAATTAATTAATGTAAGAGCTATCTTATTAATAATAAAGAATGAATAAAGAAATAAATTATAGCCGATGACTTTTTTGTATTGGTTGTACGTATCATTGTTCATGAGCCTGACCAAGACCTCTAAATGTATTGTACGTTTTAATTTAATTTATATAATGGGATTGAAAATATTTAATATCAAATTAACCAATGACCTACAAGTCTTCCCACCCTGAATTATTATATAGGATCGGTGTGTCCAATGATATTTATGTAACCCCCTTTAACCGATACATTGGTTCCCCATACCTGTGAGTGAGTAATAAATACTTGTAATTAATTGATAATCCCAAGACACTTGGAATAATATCAATATAGAAGAATGATGATGCCAACATAGGGATACATATGTGAATAGGTGGAATGTTTTAACTCATTCCAACACCAGAATAAGAAGTTGTTTCCACTAGGTTATTCTTATTTTTGATGTACACTCATTAAATCAGATATTGGATAATGATAATAAAATTTAATTTAATTAATTAATTATTTTTTTATATGAATTAATTTTTTTAATGCAAAGACATGATCACATAAACAAAGGAATTAATGTGGAAATATTGAAATTAAATGAATTGATTATTAATAAATGTTACATATAACATGGTTAAAAAATTAAGTAAAATCCACTTAATATTTTAATTTCATATAAAGGATAATAAAAGATAAAATTTATGAATAATAAAATAAAATACTTATATTCAATTTTAATTTATACATATCCTTCTATTACTTGATTGGTAATGAAACTCAACAAAACTTAGTGATTGACCAACCCTTACTGGGATACTTACTTTTATAAGGGGGGCTATTATGAATATTTTTGGAAAACTTAACCATTTTATGTCAGTCAGGGTATCCCTTTATATAATTGGTGTAATTTCATGTTATGTGTTAATAAAATAAAATTATGGGCTTCAGGATAAGGGATTCAACTCAATGGACCATAGAGCCTCAAGCTCTTGTTGACAAATACCTGTCAACCAAAATACATTAATATAGTTTGAACAACCCTTGTTGGGGTTATGAGAAGGGAAATATAGATCCATTCCAATAGAATTTTCTATAAAATAAACATTCCATGTTCAATGGTGATAGATAATATAACATGATTAAATATTTAGATATTTATTATTAAATAAAATCATTTGATTTATTATTTATCACATAATTGTTTAATCGAGAAATGTATTAATAATATGCTATTTTTATTGAGAGTAAAATCAAAATCTCATAATACACATTATCCTTATGTTAAATATTGGATAAAGAAATCCTCTTAACTAGATGTAACATCTAGGAATGGTACAAATTTGTTTGGGTTGTTTTGTTCCATGAATCAAAATTATAGGTTCTAGAACCCACATTTCTGGATCTGCCTATTAAATATGTGAGTGATGAAGAGTTCCTAGTTAATTAGAAACATATGAACGATGTGGTGTATGTTCAATGTATAATTATTTCATATATTCATATTGAACTCATGAAGACTCATGAAAACATGGATCCATATATCTTTCTTGATCACCTATTTGTTATTTACCATGAGATAGCTATACAAGAATTTTTTGAGACTTACAAGGTGATCTTTTAGAAAAATCCTAGAGAGGGTTTCCTAGATGGGCCTCATGTAGACAAGATCATTGGATACATTGAGAACATAGAGGTGTTATGGTTTAAACTCCATGATGAACTGGACACCAAACTCATTATGGAATCACTACCTCATAGATTCTCTAGTTTTTTTGTGAATTTTAATATGAAGAAAATTGAGAAGCATCTACCATATTCTATTAATATTATTTTCCTTGTTGATAAGAATAAAAAGTGAAAAAATCCTTCTATCCATATAGAGAACAAACCGAACGGTCAATAGAAGATATTTACGACCAGTGATTATTGACAATCTTCCATGAAGAGGAACATAGATGAGAAATCAAGGGAATAAGATGTTTTTTGATTCACAAGTGTTAAGAAGGAGCATTGGAGGAAAAATTTCACCCATCCAAAGAAGAAAGAAGAAAATTTAGGTGAGTTTGTAAATGATTGAAATAAATCTTTTTCTATAAATTGTGTTTTAGATATAGCTTTTTGTTCTTAGATATCTATTAAAATATAGAGAACATGAATATTCATAATGATTGACAAAGTGGAGGTAGATTTACAAGAAACCAAAGGATATAAACAATCTACAATATCTATCAGGGATTACCACATTATGTTTCAAAACTGAATGATGTTAGATTTGAAAGGTTGTTATTATGTGCTGCCTATTCCCAAAACCGTTTTTCCATTATCAATACTTGATATAGATGGTTTTATTTAAAAAAAATTGAATAAATTATGATTCTTCTATAAGTAAAATATTATTTATAGTAAGAATAATTTAAATAATAATTTTTATGTGTTAGAATACAAGACCAAATTGATGGAAATTGATAATGATGTTACTTCACATGATTCATACCACACCTAAATTTGGTATCACTTGATAGTTTATTTAAATAAAAATTTATTGGATAAATTAAATATCAATATATATTTACATTATTTTTTACTGAATTCACTTGGGGTATGTCACGTATGTTTAAAAAAATGACCAAATCCCTTTTTAGTAGGAATTGTGTTCGGCCTAAAGTCCTTCTTGAATTAGTTTATACCAATGTGTGTGGAACATTACCTATTGAAGTAATGGATGGGTAATAAAAATTCATAACATTTTCTAGTAATTTTTTTAGATATGGATATGTCTACATAATAAGGTATAATTAATATTATTTTGATAAATTCAAGGAATAAAATAATGAACTTGAGAACAAGCATAGTAAGAATATTAAGTAAATCAACCTAGTATATTTTAGATAATATCTTAATAAGGAATTAATTGATTACTTATGGGAGTATAGGATGATATCCCATCTCACTTATCCTTAAATGACTCAGTGGAATGGTGTTAGAGAAAGAAGGAACTACACCTTATTTTACATGGGGATATCAATGATTAGTCATGTGAGTCTTCCATTATTTTTTAGGTATAAGAGATAAAAAACACCACAAATAATAAACCAAGTACAAAATAAATTTATAAATGTCATTAAATTAAATTTTTGGAGCGGAAGAAAAACTATGTAATCAAATTTACATGTGTGGGGAAGAAAAGAATTTGTTAAGGCCTCTTCAGGTAACAAACATGCACTATAATAGACAAAGTGAACCGTTATAGAATATCCAAAGGAAAAAAAGGGGATGTTAACTATAAGATCCATTAAAAAAGGAAATAGTAAAAAAAATGACATATTCCCTGAGAGGGAGAAGATATCTAAAAGTGAGTATGAGAGAGAAATATACATTTGTAAAGTTGAGGCTCAATGTACACGAGAGTTTTTATATGAATAGATTCCATAGATCCCTATGGAAGATGAAACTATCTTATAGACACAAGTAGTGTATATGAGTACAAGAGAGGATAGGGAACTATAATGTTATGGTTTTATAGTCACTGTGGATGATGACTCATTATTAGTAGATAATAATGGTCATCTTACCAATAAGAATGTTGTAAGTGGCACTGATTTCTCATAGTGGAAAGAAGCCATGAAATTTGAAATGTATTATATGTAACATAAAAAATATTAGATTTTGGTAGACCCTCAAGTAAATGTTAAGTGATTTTTATTAAAATGGGTTTTCATGAATAAAAAAGGCATTTTAAGGACATGTCAACACCTATAATATCTGACTTATTACAAAAGGGTCTATGCAGATTTAATGCATTAACTAGGAAAAAAATAACCAATTGCAATGTTGAAATCTATTCGAATTATACTCGACATTCTGGCCTAACAAGATTATGAGATTTGAGAAATTGATGTAAAATCGTTTTCTCTAATGAGAACCTTCATGAAGATGTCTATATGACACAACATGTAACACCCCGAGCTTCCATGGTATGTTTCTCTTTAAATAATGCAATATCCTGCACTGTACACAACTTCGTGTTCTAGCACCCCACAACCAATAAAACTAACCATTATGAATATTAATATCCACTTTTTAAAATTTAGTATATTTTATTTTTCAAAATGGACATCATTTTTGGATTCGTAATATCAAAATTATCTTAGGGTGAATTTTTCATTTTTTTCTAAAAAGATTCAATTTTTGATGAATAGTGAAAAACATTGCGTTATTGTTTAAAACCGAGTTTTTATTTAAATAATTATTTATTTTATTTAAATTTATTTTAAGTAAAAATAGATACTTAATACCTATATTAGTTCAATGTAATTCATTGGAGTCATTTTATAATAATATTAGATGTATAAAATTTTATTGAACCTTTTAACGTCAATTATCTACCTTCTAGGCACATTGGAAAATTTTCCTAAAACTTATTTTTACCACTTCTGTGAATTGAATTTCAAAAATCCAAGTAATAAATTTGACATCAGATAGTAAATTGTGGTTCAATAAGATAAAAATAATTTTTGGTGATAGTATCTTTTAAATTTTATTTACCACGATTAAAAGTAAATAGGGTAATTAAAGGTAAACATGATATTATAATTACCCTAAAACATGTCCTAATTCTATTGTATAAGTATTTTAAAACAAAATAAACCATATTAATAAAATATTATCCTCTTTTATCCACTTGGATTACATCAGGACATTTATTATTATTTTACATAAAGAAGAGTTAAAAGTGTTAAATTCAAATTTTAATAACTAAAAAATTTATAATATAGGGTTATAAAAAATATAAATTCAACTATAATTATTAATTAAAAAGATAGAAATATATCCTACATAATTTTATTTTAATTATAATATTTAGACATAAAATATTTAAATTTATTTATGACACAATGATGATGCAATAATTACCTTATTAATGAAAGATTAAAATAATCGATATTATAAATATCCAAATAAATGTAAATTGAGAATTTTTTTGCATTAAAATAATTTTATAGATTAATATGACATGTTAGGATTGATTAAATTATTTTTTTCAAAGTGATAAAGTTTTTATGACTTTCAAAAAAAGAAAATCCAAATAGTGTCAAAATTGACATAAATGAGTTTTTAAAACCAATACTATATTATTAAATGATATAATATACCTAAAAATATAAGGTTGATAAAAAAGACTTAGATAAGAATATATATTTAGATAATGAACCACTTTTGGTTTTCTTGGCTTTTTATAGTATGCTTATTAACCATTTATTATAATAATACAAGAATACATGGAAAACGTTAAACTATTTAACAAGGACTTAAATCTAAAAGATAAGGTTAATATGGTGACCTAAACCTATATAAAACCTATTTTTTGAGAGGTTTTCAACCCATAATTCCCTTATACTTGAAATAAATCTTCTTTGAGCCATTATAAATAGAATATGATTGTATAATAAATTAATATTTCAATCTTTTCCTAAAGTGACCATAACCTCTCTTATAAAATGGTACATACCCTACTCTCAAAATCACACCTCAAAAGACATTTGGCTCGGCCAAACCCTACTAAAATATCTTCCCAACTACTCTAACTTCAACCTATAGGACTTACTTTGATCATAAATACATCTTAAGGATCCCTTTTGTTCAAATCAAAAGAAAGCACCTGAAAAATAGATAATAATTTCATCACCTCTTTCAGAGTTCTTTTCTTCTTCTACTTCCTCTTTCTTTGTTTTTAACTTACCAAAATAATAACTAAAGTACCTTATACATACTGCAATTTTATTATAAATATGTTACAACCATATTCATTATTATATCCATCTTATAAATGACAAGTTCACCATATGTGCTTACATATGGCTTACCATCTCCACGTCAGGGTGTAGTTCGTTATTCAACACTTCATTATTTGGATGTGTATTATAATGAGTATAATTGGTGTTAATAATAAATAATAAATTTTAATTATAATTTATATATTATATTCGATCCATTTACATAGTATTTCACCATCAATAGAATGATATTTTCGCTCGTGCGTATGTATGGATTACCGTCTCTACGAACGCGATGATATTCATTCCCCATCTTAACAATTCAAGAATGATTTTAATTTTATGATTAAAAATAATTTCTAAGAACTTAATATCATTTTGGATATGAATCAAATACATCCTATCCATAACAAACATGACTTACATATCAAAACATATAAAGGAAAATGAATTAGTTAACACCCGAAACAATGATACTACTGAAATATTATTATCAAGCCAATATTAGATGATCATATATGATATCATATATATATATATATATATGCGGTTATTTTATAATTTAATAACAATTATTTACATATTATACATGAGGATAACATACCCTTGTCCATGTAAAAGAACAAGGTAATGGTTAATTTTACAATCTTTTTATTATCCGAGGTTGTTTATTCGTGAGTATCTACTGGGACCTCTTTATCATCCACATCTATGTTTCTTTAAAATGTATTTCCAAACATTTTTACAATTTACTAGAATATAGTTTAAAGTAATTTATACCCTTTTTTTAATTTTTTTAATTTTTTTTTAAATAAATATTTCTGTTGTTTTTTAAACAAGTTACTTTATGACCTTTTTGAAAAATTAAGGTAAAAATGTTTTTTTAACTTATACAGTGGGTGTTACTATTTTCCCCCATTATAACACCTTAGAAACATACCTTATAATATTATAATAATATTTTCAAGATAAATGTTTTCTTTTATAATTATGTGACTTTTATATAATTTCAAAATAGAAAGAGATATTTCTCTCAAATACTTTTGATTTCATCTATGTCACCATTGTTTGATATATTTTAAACATGTTTGAAGTTGATTTATTATGATACAATCTTCCATATTTTATTGATGGATTTGTGATATGTTAGACTATGGATGTGTTATTTTTATACAATTAATAGTTTATGGTTAAAGCATTAAAATTTTGTATGCTAGTTTTAATACGAGTGTTTATGTTATGTTCCAACCTTTTCATATAAAGAATGATTTAGACTTAGTAAGTGATGTTTGGAGCATGTTATAGATCCTCAATGTATCGATAGGTCTCATGAGACAAACTACTGTCTTGGCATAAGGCCTCGACAAAATATTATTTGAATTCTAGTCATGAGTCCTTGACTATGTGGTTATGATGTCTGACATTATGCATTCTATCATTATGAATTTTCTATTGATATTATATGTGATTATTCAACTAGTACAACATCCATGTGAATATATAAATGGAATTATTTGATTTATCTTTGTAATATTATGATGAAGTTGAATTTTAAAAGACATGTGTTTTAGTATTATACATTTCCTTCAATGTTTTTTCTTATTTATGAAAGCTTCTGCTATATTTTTTTTCCTTAATGGGCATCTGAGATCACCCCTTTATTGTTTTTTATTTTTCCCAGGATGTGAAGAAGTATATTATGATTGACCTAAAGGGAGAGGCTCAATGATATGATTGTGATCAAAGGATAAATAATATTGTTTTTTTATTTCATGATGTATTTTAAAACATATGTATGTATCTAGTACTTCCAAAGCAACTAAAGTAGTCAGTATTTCAAGACATGATAACTTGTGATCATTCCAATGTTAGGTAATAATGTACCAAGTTTGGGTTACTATGGTCGGGGTGTTAATGTTGTTATCTTAGGATGTTTAATACAAACCTTGGTAGATATATTTAGAAAAACTCTGATTAGAGAACATTACAATAAGATAGAATTTGAGGATTAATATATAATAACTTACTAGAATTTTGGTAATGTAGATAATTTGGTTATTTTATAAGAAAAAAATCCCTTTCTAGATATCAGAAGGTATAGGAGACTCTAGAATAGATATACCTAGGAGTGAAAACTCCGACAAGGAGTTTTGGGTTTGACCCGAGGTATCCTTGTACACAACAATGGGCCTTGATGCATTATTGGTTATGACACTCCCAGGGGATATGCTTAGGATAATTCAAATTTTCATTAAAAATCATTATGAAGGATTTATGAGTAAATACTTCCTCAAATAAAATATTTTTTTATGATTATGGATTATATGCATAAATTGTTCAATTAATGTTATGTATTTTACTAGTTTGGAATTATGTAATGAGATTCATAAACTTATCTAGTGTATTCCATTGATTATAAATGGCACCTAGTAGAAGGAATTGAATTTGTATTAACACATGTAATCCATGTAGGTATTTCCATCCTACTCAAGATAATTATAGTGGAGCTGGTGATGCAATCGATGTTGAAAAACTTATAACCATACTGGGACAACTCACCCATGTTATGAATAATAACCTTACATGTATGGAGCACCCTAATATACAACACAAAGTATCAATGTTAAACCACTTCATGAGGTAACAACCTCCAACATTAAATGAGACTAAAAATCCATTTGTAGCTTAGAAATGGGTATGTTCCTTAGAGAAAATATTTCATGTTTTGGGGAGTAGCAAAAGGGAAAAAGTTGTCTTGGAAATTTCTCTCCTCACGGGAGATAAATATCAATGGTGGTAATTAATTAAAAACACAAAATATGATGAATAAGTGTCAAATATTTAATAGAGTTAGTTTAAAGAACTTTTCAAAGAATAATAATTTCCTCATGACCATCAAGCGGATATGGAAACACAATTTCTGAGTTTAAGGAAAAAGGAATATTAGAATGTCGCAAAGAATGAGGATAACTTTACAAGGTTAACAAGTCATGTAGTAGATTATATACATAACCCAAGGAGTAAGATTGATCAATTCTTTGATAGGTTAAAACCATTTCTCCATCGATCATTTGTCTCACAATCCTTTTCATCGTATGAAGATATTTTCTCATGTACTATCAAGAATAAAAAATAATTTTTTATTTCTTACGACTTTAAAGAAAAGAAAGAGAAGAATAGATATTTTGAACACAATGAAAATATAAATAAGGTGAAGAAGGGTAAAGTTGAATTTCCATCCTGTAGTAAATGTGGGAAAAACCACCCTGGTACTTTCTTGAAGGGATTGAGAGTCTGTTACAAGTGTGGTGAAAAAGTCCATCAAGCTTGTGATTCAAGGGAAAGAAATAAGATATCAATGTTGAATGATACAATTTTAGTGAAATGGGGAATTATTCCAATGAATGCCCAAAGTGTTAGAGAAATATACCTCAAAAAGGCCAATTGAGCAAGTCCAAGATTTTATGATCACTACAACTGAGGTTAATGTTCTAAATGACACAGTGGAAGGTAATTTAATGGTTTCCTCAAATTTAACCAGTGATTTATTTTATTCTGGATCATCGCATTATTTCATATCTTTCCAGATTCCTAAGAAAATTAGATATTCCTATTTTGATTTACCAAGGGAGTTGTCAGTCCAAACTCCTAAGGGAAGTATCATTGTAACAAAGTTTTTTAAATCAGTTCCCATTAGGGTATGTAAACATGCATTATCTTCTGATCTCATCGTCATACCCATGATTTACATTGATATAATCCTCGGTATGGATTGGATTTCATACCATGATGTGAAAATATATTGTATGGAGAAGGAGGATACAATTTTTGATGATGATAAGGAATTCCATATCTTTAGAGCAGATACGTCACTATCTTATTCTTATCTAGATCCACCCCCAGTAGATCTACTAAATTCAATTATTGTGGAGGAATATAGTGAAATAACAATGGGTGAGGAAAGTAATGTCCAAATATAGGATGTACCTATTATGTAAGAATATGTTGACTTGTTTCGAGAGGATTTACCTAGGCATCCTTCAGAACGAGAAATTGAGTTTTCCATTGATTTAATTCTTGGTTCAAGGCCCATATTGAAAACCACTTATATAATGACCACTGCAGAATTAGTGGAACTAATGAAACAACTAGAAGAATTGATTAATAAATGATTTATTCACCCTAGTGTTTCTCTATGGGGATCCCATGTTCTTTTTGTTAAGATGAAATATGGATCTATGAGGTTGTGCATTGACCATATGGAGATCAATGCTATAAAAATAAAGAACTAGTATCCCCTACCTTACATTGATTATTCAATAGATCAACTTCATGGAGCTCAATATTTTTCAAAGATTGACCTTCAATCTGGATATCACCTGTTTTTTTTTTTGAAGAAGGAAGAAATTCCGAAGATAGAATTTCATACCAGGAATGGGAATTACGAGATTAAAGTAATGATTTTTAGATTGAATAATGAAACCTCTGTCTACATGGATCTAGTGAATAGAGTTTTCAAGGAATATCAGGATGACTTTTAGTGGTATTTATTGACAATATCTTGGTTTAATCCAAAAAATATGAAGATCCTAAAAATCACTTGTGCACTATTCTAAAGACTCTTACAAGAAATGAAATATATGGGAAGTTTAGCATGCGTGAAATCTGAATTTATGAGGTTTCTTTTCTTGGTCATATTGTCTCTAAGGATGGAATATCTGTTGAACTTTCTATGACAATAGCAATAAAATAATGGCCAGAACCAATGAGTATAACTGAGGTACATAGTTTTATTGGTTTAGCAGGTTTTTATCAGTGTTTCGTCTAGATTTTTGCTCGATTGTCTTAACCAAGCTCACACGTAAAAGGGTAAACTTGTTTTGGACAATAGAGTGTGAAGAATGTTTTGAGGAACTAAAGATAATATAATTCGATGCTTCTATCTTGAATCAACCATTAAGTAATTATGGGTTCATTATTTAATGTGATGATTCATAAAAAGGACTTGGTTGTGTCTTTATGAAGAATGATAGAGTTATTGCCTATGAACCATGAATGTTTAAAATTCATGAACAAAACTATCCCACTAATGATATTTAGTTAGCATCTGTAATATTTTCTTTAAATATATGGAGAAACTATCTATATGGTAAAAAATGTGAGATATATACCAATCACAAGAGTTTAAAGTATATTTTCCCACAAAAAGAACTCAACATGAGGCAAAGATTATGGATTGAACTACTAAAAGATTATGATTTCAATATACACTACCACCTGGGGAAGGAAATTAAGGTGGTAGATGCTTTGAGAAGAATATATCATAGAGTTTTGAAAAAGATGAGAGTTTAAAGGGATCCTATTTTCCTGGATCTATTAAAGATGGATATGGTAATAATCATGGAAGGTGAAACATCAATATTTTTTCAAATTGTTCCCAAACCATCTATATTTTAAAAGAAAAAATTTTCTCAAACTGATGATTAAGAGTTTCAAAAGAAAATTAATTCTGTGAATGAGGGGATATTGATTGACTTCATATATGAAGATGGAGTTTTAAAATTTGGGAAGAGAATTTGTGTTCCTGACATACCTGATCTAAAAATTGAATTGTGGGATGATTTTCATAACACCAATTTCTCTATACACCCTAATAGGATTAAGATGTATAGATATTTGAAGGACCATTTTTTGGGGGGACAACATGAATAGGGATAATGGTGATTATGTGTCAAGATGTATGGTTTGTCAATAGGTGAAGGCTGGAAGACAACATCCTAGAGGAGTCATGAAACATCTTCACATACCTGAGTGGAAATGGGATGATATTACGACGAAATGTTTCATGGGGATACCAAAGACTCCTTGAAGGAATGATGTAATATGGGTAATTTTTTATCATCTTAAAAAGTCATCACATTTTCTTGCTATAAAAGAAGATATACCACTTGAAAGTTAAAAAATACTATATATTAATGAAGTTGTAAGACTTCATGGTGTACCCCTATCGATTGTTTCTGATTATGATCCTCATTTTACATCAATATTCAGGAAAAGTATTTAGAAGGCCCTGGATACTAAACTTCGTTTCAGCACTTCCTACCACCCTCAAACTGATGGAAAATCAGAATAGACTATTCAGTCCTTAGAAGACATCTTTAGATCTTTCTCACTTGACATTAAAGTTATGTGGGATCAATATTAACCACTGGTATAATTTTCCTATAACAATAGATTCCATTAAAGTATTTAGATGGCACTATAAGAAGCACTATATGGAAAGAGATGTTGCACACCAACTTTTTGGGATGATTTTGGGGAAAGAAAACTTGTAGGCCCATAACTTGTTGAGGAAACAATGGAAAAGGTGAAGATTATCCAAACCCGCATCAAAGTATCTCAACGTAGGAAAAAGAGCTATGCCAATAACCAAAGGATGGATTAGTAATTTCAAGTAGAAGATCATGTTTTCTTGAAGGTATCTCCATGGAAGGGTGTCATACGATTCAATAAGAAGGGTAAATTAATTCCTAGGTACATTGGACCTTTCGAAATTCTAGAATGAATTGGAGTTCTAGATTACCATTTGGAAATGCCTCCAAATCGTTCTAAAGGTTGTGATGTGTTCCCCGTATCACTGATGAGAAAATACATGCTTGACCCAATGCATATACCAACCTATGAAGAAATATAACTGGAACCCAATCTTTCTTATTGTGGAGAGCCTATCAAAATTCTTGATACTAGAGAACATGTGTTGAGAAACCGTAGGACTCGTCTCGTAAAAGTCCTATGGAGAAACCATATGATGAAAGAAGAAACATCTGAACCTGAGGAACCTATGATGAAGAACCACCTGAATTTTTGTATGTAGTAGTATTATATAAATTTTGAGGACAAAATTGTTTTAAGGGGGGAGGAATGTAACACCCCATTCATCCACAATATGTTTCTATTTGAATAATGCAACAGCTTGCGTTTTATGCAACTTGAAATTCTAGCACACTAAGACCAATCAAACTATCTGTTATGAATAGTAATTCTCAATTTTTGATATTTTATAAATCTTATTTTTAAAAATGAACTTAATTTTTGGATTCAGAATATTTAAATTATCTTAGTGTGATTTTTTTGTATTTTTCTGAAACCTTTTAATTTTTTATTAATATTGAAAAACATTGCGTTATGGTTTAAAATTGACTTTCTATTTAAATAATTATTTATTTAATTTAAATTTATTTTAAGTCAAAATAGATTCATAATACATATATTAGTTCAATGTAATTAATTGGATTCATTTTATAATAATATTATATGTATAAAATGTTATTGTACTTTTTAACGCCTTTTACCCACCTGATTGGCACATTTTCATGTTTGAATAAAACATAATTTTTCCACTTCTGTAAGTTGAATATCAAAAATACAAGAGACACGGTTTACATCAGTAAGTAAAATATGGTTCAATAAGTTGAAATAATTTTTTGTGAAGAGTAACTTTTGAAATGTATTTACCACGGTTAAATGTAAATAGGGTATTTAAAGGTAAAAATGATATTATAATTACCCTAACACATGTACTAATTCTATTGGATAAGTGTTTTTTGACCAAAATAAACTTTAGGAATAAAATCTTATCCTTTTTGATCCACTTGGATTAGATTAAGACATTTGTTAATATTTTATTTAAAGAAGAGTTAAAATTGTTAAATTCAAATTTTAATAACTAAAACATTTTTAATATAGGGTAATACATAAGATAAATTTCACTATAAATATTAATTATAAATATAAAAATATTTCATATATAATGGTATTTTATTTAAAATTGTATACATTAAATAATTAAATTTATTTATGACATAATAATGATGAATTAATTACATTATTAATGAAATATTAAAATAATTAATATTATAAATATCTAAATAAATATAAATTGATACTTTTGATGCATTAAAATAATTTTATAGGTTAATAGGAAATTTTAGGGTTGATTAAATAAAATTTTTTCTATGTTATAATGTTGTTATGACTTTCACAAAAACAAAATACCAAATAGTGTCAAAATTGACAAAAATGTGTTTTTAAAAATGATACTATATTACTAAATGATATAATATTCTTAAAAATATACTGTTTGGCCAGAAGACATGGATAAAGTTATATATATCAATAATGAACCTCTTGGGGTTCTCTTGGCTTTTTATTGTATGTTTATTAACCATTTATTATAATAATACAAGAATACATGGTAAAAGGTAAACTATTTAACTAAGAGTAAAATCTAAAAGATATTGTTAATATGTTAAACTAAACCCCTTTAAAACCTATTGGTTGAGAGGATTTCAACCCATCCCACCATAGTATCTAAATAAATCCTTTTTTATCTATTATAAACTAAATATGATTGTATAATAAAGTAATATTTCAAGCTTTTCCTAAATTGACCATCACCTCTCTTATAAAAGGGCATTTCCCCTTCTCTAAAAATAACACCTCCAAACCCATTTGGATCGGCCAAAACATGCTCAACTATCTTCCCAAAAACCCTAAAATTGACCTATAGGCCTTACTTTGATCATAAAGTCAACCTATGGAGCCTTTTTGATCAAATCAAATGGAAGCACTTGAAGAACAGGTAAAAATTTCATCACCTTCTTCAAAATTATTTTCTTCTCCCACTTCCTATTTAATTGTTGTTTCCATACCAAAATAATAACTCTAGTAACTTATCCATACTATTATGTTATTTTAAATATATTAAAACCATATTCATTATTCTATCTATTCTATGAATGTCAAAGTCAGCATACGTGCGTACGTACGTCTTGGCATCTCCACGTCGTGGTGTAGTTTGTTATTCAACACTTCATTATATAGACTGGTATAATAATGAGTATAATTGATGTTAATAATAAATATAAAATTTTTATTATTTTTTATATATGATATACCATCAATTTACATAATATTTCACTATCAATAGAATGATATTATCACTCGTGCGTTCGTACAAATTACCATCTCCACGAACGTGATGAGATTCATTCCCCATTGTAACCATTCAAGAATAATTTTCATTTTATGATTAAAAATAATGTTTAAGAACTTAATATAATTATGTATATGAATCTAATACAACCTTTCCATAACAAACATGTCTTACGTAACAAAACATATAATGGAAAACGAATCAGTTAACACCCAAAACAATGATACTATTGAAATATTATAAACAAAGAAATATTAGAAGATCATATATGATATCATATTTATGTATGTGATTATTTTATAATTTAGTAACAATAATTTAACAATTATACAGGAGGTTTATGTACCATCTTCCAAGGAAATGTACAAGGTAAGGGTTAATTTTAAAATCTATTTTTTATCTGAGCTTGTTTATACGTGAGTATCTATTATGACCTCTTTATCATCCACATATGTGTTTCTTAAAAATGTATTTAAAAACAATTTTACTATTTCCTAAATATTGGTTAAAGTCATTTATAACCTTTTTTTAATTTTTATAAATATTTTTGGAATGAATCTTTTCATCGTTTTCAAAACAATTTTTTTTATGACCTTTTCGACAAATTAAGGTAAGAATGGTTTTTTAACTTATACAGTAGGTGTGACTATTTTCCACAATTATAGCACCTTAAAATATTACATTACAAGATTATAAGAATATTTTCAAAAAAATGTTTTCTTTTATAATTATGTGACTTTTAAATTATTTCAAAATATAAAGTGATATTTATCTCTAATAGTTTTGATTTAATCTATGCCAACATCCTTTGATGGATTTTAAACTTGTTTGAAGTTGATTTATTATGATAGAATCTTCCATATTGTATTGATGTTTTTGTGATATGTTTGACTATGGGTGTGTTATTTTTATACAATTCATGGTTTATGGTTAATGTATTAACATTTCGTATGTTAGTTTTAATATGAATGATTATGTTATGTTTCAACTATTTCATAGGAGGAATGCACTGGACATAGTAAGTGACGGGTGGAGCCCGCTATAGCCCCTCGATGCATCGGTAGATATCATGAGACAAACTAGTGTCCTTGCACAAGGCCATGACAAAATCTTATTTTTAGTCTTAGCACGAGGCCTTGACTATGCAGTTATGATGTTCGGAATTATGCATTCCATCCTTATGAAATTATCTATTGATATTACATGTGATTATTCGACTAGTAGAATGTCTATGTGAATAGGTAAATGGAACTATTTGATTGATATTTTCCATATTATGCTGATGTTTAATTTTAAAAGGCATGTGTTTTAGTCTTATACATTTCCTTCAATGTTTATACATATTTATGAAAGTTTATGGTATATTGTTATCCTTACTGAGCATCTGAGCTCGCCCCTTTCTTATTTTTTATTTTTCCCAGGATGTGAAGAAGTATATTATGATATACCTATAGGGATAGGATATGGGATATGAGTGTGTTAAAAGGAGACAAAATGTTGTTTTTTATTTCATAATGTAATGTAAAACTTATGTATGTATCTAGTACTTCCAAGGATACTAATCTAATTGGTATTTTGAGACTTGTTCACTTGTGATCATGCCAATGTTATTTAATAATGCACCAACTCTGGGTAACTAGGGTTAGGGCATTACTCAACCTAAAGGGTTTGTGACGCCAGAGGATTCCAATAAGGTTTAAAAATTGTAATATTAAAGTAATGGATTAAATAAATAATCCTTGTCATGAAACATTAATTTTGATTAGTATATAATAGAATTTGTCTTAATAAAGAAAAAATATGATCCTTTAAACTAGAAATAGTTTAGCAGGAATGTGTTAATTTTCTTAATAGTATATGTTGATGACATATTATTCATAGGAAACAAAAACCAGTCTTATTGTATGTTATTAAATGTTTGAATAAATGATTTTCCATGATGAACATAGGTCAAGTAGAATATATTCTTCGAATCAAGTTCCATCATGATAAATCCAAGAAACAATTCAGACTATGTCATGGTAAATACATTGACATGTTACAAAGGATATTCAATATGGAACAATCTAAGCGGGGATTGTTTCCAGCATCACCAAGAATTAATATTTGAATGAAAATGTGTCCTCATACACATGGGGAAATAGATATTATGGAAAGGGTACTACATGTATTGGTGATTGGGTCAATCATGTATGTTATTCTATGTAATAGTCTAGACTTTCTGTACACATTAAGTGTGGTAGACAGATATCAAGCTTATACATGTGACCTCCATTTGATTATAGTCAATTGTATCCTTATGTATTTGAGAAATACTAAGGATATGATCCCAGTATATGGAGGTGATGACGAACTAGTCAGCATTTGATATGTAGATATAAGGACCTAGCCTTAAACATTACATAATCTTGAATAAAATAAATAATTCACATTGTGTGTCTTTTCAGGTTTAGAGTTTTAGAGAATTAGGCCATAAATATTACATTACATCTCAAAAATTACAAGGTATACACTTCTACTCAGTTTCCATTATTGTCATAAAATAAAAACTCTTGAAAAAAAGATTCATGTCTAGTCCCATGTTTTAGACAACTTGAATTTTCCTTGATACCATTCTTGACCCTATTCATCTTTCGGTCTTGTGAAAAACATTTCAAAACTTGGGATGAGCATAAAAAGCTCAGTAAGGGTTATAAAACAAAGAAATAAAACATTAGTTCATCATTTCATACATAACATAATCTCTTTAACATACCTCATGAAATCATAATATTCATGAATAACACATATAAAAAATAAATCATAAAGGTAACTTGTCGTATTCATATCATACTTACATTATAGCGATCACACTTACGTAGGGAGTAACATTTGGAATACCCATCACAGTATATTACCTAAATCTCTTAGGAGAAACATTCATGTTTAACTCTGTCACGTTACCCAATGCATTGGAGAGGTATCTCGGGCTCACCCTCCCTAGGTTTGTCACAAAACCACCCATATACATAAACAATTTCCAAGAACCATAACATATTCATAACACATAAAACAAACATAAAGGAAAGATAAAATTTCCACGTTTCAATAACAATATAACACTTAAATATATTAACATAAAAAATCCATTATAAAAACCATTTTAAATACCAATATACATAAAAAGAGTATATGGTATTTATTTTCCTTTTAAAAACATTACGACTTGTTAAGGAATTTAAAAGATCAAATAATACTCGTGGTGGAGGAAAGGTTGTTGTCACCACGTACACTAAAAAGAAACATTCATTTTTTGTCGTTTAGTAAAATGATTCATAGAGAAAAGATTCCATTTTAATAAAATTAAAATTCAAAGATATTTATATAGAGTATAAACAAAAATAGTGTATTAAATCAAAATATGCTTCAATGAAAGGAGATAGAGACGAAGTCCCTTAACTCATGTCTGACTTGACTCGTTCATTCTTTAATATCATAAATAATAAACTAAATTTAATTTATACTTTCTTAAGTACATTTTTCATGTTTATTATTCCTTTTATATCACTTACTACCATTTTATAAACATTATGTAATCCTTTAAGTTAATAATGTTCGTTTTGTCGATATTTGGCACCTAAGTCAAAAATGGGCTGCTTATAATTACAATGTGTTCACATGGTCAAAATTTCATTATATCTAGAATTATATTCATGATTTAGATATCATATATATCATATATATCCATTATATACATGTATTTATAATAGTACATAACATTTAGAGGTAAGAAATGAAATGCACCATTCATGGAGACGGTAAGCTGTACATAGGCATGAACGCTACATTCATTTCTATTTCATTTTTAATGGAATTAAAACATAATGATACATAAATATATTATAATTACAGTATAATATCATATATAATATCATTAAATCCATCCTTTTTATTTCTCACATATTGAATTAACGAGTCATATCACTTTGAGGGGGAAGTAGTCCACACTTCCTCAAATAAAATTATCGTGTTTACCCATAATGAAAACCAAAAAGGCATGTTATAAAGAAAAATACAGAGGCATAAAAAACATAAAAATAATATATATCATATATAAATATAGTTTCATCTTAATGGCCACCATGAGAGGGGGTAGAAGATAATCGTACAATCATCATTTCGTGAGTCGTTAGTTTTCCATTCACAGAAACAGTATGTTCTTCACCCATTAGATGGAGGTGTGTGTAAGTGTTTTTCGAATAATTCTCATGAAAAAATCCTAGTATATTTAGGATACTAGTGTTGTTATAAAATAAAGGGATAAAAAGAGTTTAGGGGTTATAGAAGTAAAATAAAATAAAAGAAGTTATGAGAAACTGTTACCATTAATTAGGGTAACACCCTTTGGTTTGAACCAAAATGACTTCTAGAATTGCCTTATGCCTAAAGTAAGGATTCTATGAGGAGGAGAGGGATCTTGAAAGATTATTTGGGTAGGGTTTGGATGATCCAAGGGGCTTGACTGGTGTGAGTAATGGGTTAGAAGTGGTGTCCTTTTATAAGGTGGAGGAGAGGCTCTTTAGGAAAGTTTGCAAATATTATTTTATTATAAACTTATCTTCAGTTTCTAATGATCCAAAACTCATTAAAGTTAAAGTTAAGATGACTAAATTTAGAAATAAAATCATCCAATAAGAATTGGTATATTTTTGGATAATATTTTAATATTTATAATATTATTCAATTAAATCACTTATTAATGAGGTAAATACTGCATCATTATTGTCTCATAAATAATTTAATTTATTTGATGTCTAAAAATTATAAAATAAATACCATAATGTAGGAAATATTTTTATATTTCCAATTAATTTTTATAGTTGAAAGGATAAATTATATAGCCCCATGTAAAAATTGATTTACTAAAAGATATTTGTTTATGTCATTTTTGCCTTTACTTTAAGTTAATTAAAATAAAGTGTCATTATCACTCGCAAGTGGCTCCCTGGGGTCCCAAAATATACCCAAAGATTCCCATGGTTGTAAATGAATAAAAAAAATAAGGTTAGTACAAGTGTTAAGGTAATTTTTTATTATTATAATATTCTTTTTTCCTTGAATTATCCTATTTACCTTTAACTGCGGTAAATAAAAGTCAAAAGATACTATTCACAAAAAAATATTTTAATATTATTGAACAACATTTTACTTAATAAAAAAACCATGTATATCAGATTTTCAAAATTCAATCCACAAAAGTTGTAAAATTTCATTTAAATGAAAATGTCAGTTTTTAACTACCACTTAGTGGTTTCACTATTCATTAAAAATTGATGTTTTTTCAGAAAACTACCAAAAATATAGCCTAAGATATATTTGATATTCCGAATTAAAAAATGATGTCTATTTTACCAAATTAAAAAAAAATAGAATTTGAATTAATTAATTTAAAATTAATTCCCTTTATCAAAACAAATAGTGTGTTTTTAAGAAACAATAACTATCAAAAGATTGATACTTGTTTATGTCCAATTTAAAAGTAAAATTAACTCTAATGACCAAAATTAGATTAAATGGTAAAAAAAAATATAATTACACTTTAAAATCAATTAAAAAAGTTATCTAACAATATGAATAAATTACATTAAAAGGCACTTTTGAATTAAAATCCAGTATTTTTCATTATTCATAAAAAAATGAATTTTATCAGAAAAATACCGAAAATTTAACCAAAGTAAATTTTGATGTCTCGATTATAAATAATAATTTTGTTTGGTCAAATAGAAAATATAAAAGTGACCAAAACTAGATTTTATTATGGTTCTCCATCAAAAGGTGGTAAATCAACCTTTAAAAAATATTATAGTAGTTATGCTTAAAATAAGATTAATTCACATTTTAAGCCTCTAAATTTAATTGGATAAATGAAAAAAAATTAAAAAAAATGTATAATCATATTTTAGTTAGTTCTATTCATTCTTTCCAATACAACGTCTAGGCGTTAACTTCCATTTTAAATAATAATATTATATTATTAGTGTGCAAAGTAAGATTTCAAAGAAACTCGTTGTTATGTATCGGGTACTCCATCGATCATAGAAACCCCTTTAAAGTAAAATTAATTTTTAATTCAGAAATATGAATAATTATGGAAAATGTATTATTATTTATTTACCTAGGATGTTACAATCTTCCCATATTTTGGTAATTTCATCCTTGTAATTTTATTCCCTTATAAAATAAGTGGGGGTATTTATCCCTCATAGAATTTTTAGATTCCCAAGTTGCCTCTTAAACCATATGATTTTTTCAAAAAAACCTTTACCTAGTGAATTACCTTATTCCGCAACACTTTCTCTCTATGGTCAAGAATATGGACTGTTTGTTTCTCATAAGAGAGATTCTCTTCCAACTGAACTACCTCTAGACTTAAAACATGAGATGGATCTTTCATATACTTTCTTAACATTGAAAAATGAAAAAAATTGTGTACCTGGGATAAATTTGGAGGTAAATCCACTCTGTAATAAACTAATCCAACTTTATCCATGATTTCATAGGGTCCAATGAACCTAGAACTAAACATTCCCTTATTACCAAAATGCATCAGACTTTTCCATAAGAAACATTGAGAAAGACAAGATCACCTACCTCAAATGAAAGATCCTTCCTCCAATTATCCGTATAACTTTTCTTCCTGCTCTGATTTGTTCTCATGTGCTTCTGAATCAACTAAACCATTTCTACCATATCTTCTACCAATTCTTGTCCCATCAGCTTCCTTTATCCTACTTCATCCCAAAAAGCTGTAGTTCGACACCGCTTTCCATATAATGCCTCAAATGGAGCCATCTATATACTAGAAGGAAACCTGTTATTATAAGAAAATTCAACCAAAGTAATTTTTTGGTCCCAACTTCCCTGGTAATCCAGTGAACAAGCACGTATCATATCCTCCAAGGTCTGAATTATTCATTCTGACTGCTCATCTAATTACAAAAGAAAAGTTTTACTAAAATTTAATTCAATACCCAATGACTTCTGAAGGCCTTTCAAAAAGTTATAAGTAAATCTGGGATCATGATCAGATACAATGGAGAGGAGGACACCATGTAACCTGACTATTACTTTAACATACAACTGAGAATGTTTATATGGAGGAAAAGTATCTCTAATAGGAAGAAAATGATCAGATTTAGTCAATCGATGAACAATAACCTAGATTTCATTATTACCTCAAGATGTCTTTGGTAATCCCACAATGAAGTCAATGGATATATTTTACCATTTCCACTCTGGCACCAGTAAAGACTGAAGCATCCCTTTTGGTAACTACCGCCTTACTTTAACCTGCTAACATGTCAAACACTTCATAGTAAAATCAGAAATATCTCATTTTATTTCATCCCACCAGTAATACTCACAAAGATCCTTGTAAATCTAAGAATTTCCAGGAAGAACTGAAAATAGAGAACTATGAGCTTCATATAACAACTCATTCTTCAACTGTGAATCACAAGGCACACATAATCTCTTCCCAAACCTCAAAACACAATCATTATATATGTGAAATTCAGGAAACTTACAATTATGAACCAACTATACCTTTTTCTGTAACTCAATTTCTTTATTTTTTACTCGCTTAATTCGGTCTGATAAAGATTATTTAACTAACACCTAAAATAAAATAGAAGAATTTCCTACACCAAAAACTTCTATTCCAAGGATTATCCAATCAAAAACCAAAGGATCTCATTCCAAATGTATTATGGTTAAAGAAGCATTACATTTTCAACTCAAAGCATTATCCACTTTATTTTCTTTTCCAAGATGACAAAGGATCGTGCAATCATAATCCTTGATTAATTCCATCCATCTCCTCTATCTCAGGTTCAATTATTTCTGAGTGAATATATACTTCAAAATTTTATGGTTAGTATATATTTCACATTTTACTCCATAAAAATGATGCCTCCAAAATTTTAAATCAAAAACAACAGTAGCTAATTACAAATCATCTGTAGGTTAATTTAACTCACAAGACTTCAATTGATATGAATCATAAGCAATTACCTGATCCTGCTGCATAATGACATATCCAAGTCCTTTCAACAAAGCATCAATGTAAATAAAAAACTCACCATTTTTGGAAGGTAGTGCCAAAACTCGAGCATTCACCAATCTTCTTTTCAATTAATGAAAACAATCATCACATTCTATTGTCTAAATGAACATAAAACCTTTTCAAGTTAACTTAGTCATTGGACTAGATAACCGTAAACAATTCTCAACAAACCTCTGGTAATAACCTACCAAACAAAGAAATCTATGAATCTCAGTTATATTTGTGGGTCATGGACATTCTTTAAAAACTTTTTCTTTAGTAGGATCAACAGTTAAGCCATTTTTGGAAACAATGTGACCATGGAAAAAAATTCTTTGTAACCAGAACTCACACTTGTGGAATTTCCCATACAGTTTCTTTTCTTTAATGGTTTACAAGAAAATCCTTAAATGACTTTCATTCTCCTCTTCTAATTTATAAAAAACAAAAATATCATCAATGAACACAACCAAAAACTTATCCAAGAACTGACAGAAAATGCTATTCATATGATCCATGAATACATCAGGTAAATTGGTTAACCCAAAAGGCATAACTACAAATTCATAATGACTATATCTAGTATGAAATGCAGTCTTCGGAATGTCTGCTTCATTTACTTGCAATTGATGGTACCCGGACCACAAATCAATCTTTGAAAAATACTGAGCTCCCTGGAGCTGATCAAAAAAAATCCTCAATATGAGGCAAAGGACACTTGTTCTTAACAGTGATGTTATTCAGTGCTCTATAATCAATGAAAAGTCTCATTGAACAATCTTTATTTTTAACAAACAAGACAAAGGCACCACATGGTGATGTGATAGGTCAAATTAAACATTTATCTAATAACTCCTACAATTGATTCTTTAACTCTAAAAGTTCAATTTGAGCCATTCGATAAGCGGGGTTTGAAATTGTCTTAGCATCAAGAACAAAGTCAACAGTAAATTCAACTTCCCTATCAGGTATAATACCAGATAATTCATCAGGAAAAACATCAAGGTACTTATTTACCACCGGCACATCATTAATCTGAACAGTTCATTTGTTTAAAAAAAATATGTGCAAGGTAACATTAATTTCCATCTTTTACTAGTTTCTCAGATTCCTGATATGTAATCAAAAGTAAGGGTTCATTCTTGTAAACAAACAGAAAGTCATTCTTAAAAGAAACCTATTTAGATCCGAAGTCAATATTAGAAAGATAAATAGAAAGCCAATACATACCCAAAATAACATCATACTCTACTAGAGGAAAAAAATATGGTTTTCAGGTAGATTCTTTCCACACACAAGGATAAGAAGGTTCTTATAATTTCATTTTGTCAAAACATTTCCTCCTGGTGTTTTTTCCATAAGTCCATGATTTATATCTTGATATGGAATTCCCAATTTACAAGAAAACTTCTCTGAAATGAAAGAGTGTTTAGAACCTAAATCGAACAACACATTGGCATAATCTGAACAAACAAACAATGTTCTTAATACTACTTCATTTGATGTCCCAACATCTCTTGATGTAGTTGAAAAGGACTTCACCACTCCATTATGCTTGTAGTCTAGCTACTTTCCCTCAGTTGAGTTCTTTGTTGGATACTCATTTGCATAATAACTAATTTCATTGCACTTAAAAACATTTTACTAACTGTAAATCAAATTTTATCTTACTATTAACCTGATCTTTTTCAGTGATATTACGAGCCCTATGTCCCATTTTACCACATCAGTAGCACCTACCAGAATTCAAAAGACATACCCCAACATGATTTTTACCAAAATTTTCACAAACTAAAAACTTAAGTTTCTTACCATTAGACTTTTTTGAATAGGTATTCCTTTTCGTTTTCTACCTTGACCTCTTATTCTATTGTTTGTCAAAGAACACCTAATCATCAAAAAACTCCATTTCCATCTTCTCCGCACAACAAAAAAAAATTCATAACTTTTGAACTCATGAGATGTTAAATCCCTTCGATAATTTGGCTTCAATTCTGAGTAAAAACAGTTGATTTTACTATCAAGATCTCATATGAAATTTAAATCACACCTTCTCAGTCGAGTGAATTTTTCTTCATAAGTAGCCACTGAGTCATCCTCCTGCATCAATTCTAGGAATTGTTTTTCAATCCTAAGAGGAACCACCTTATGGAAATATTTCTCAAGAAACATACCTTTAAATTCATCCCAATCAGGAGCATCAATCTCATAACTACCCCTGAAATTTTTCACCATTTACCACCACTGACCTACTTCACCTTCAAAATGTTAAATAAAAAGACTATCCTTTTGATGTTCTAAACACCCCATGACATCAAAAAGTTTCTCCAGTGCTTTAATCCACCCTTCTGTTAGAACAGGGTCAGATGATCCTCTAAATAATGGGGGATGTTGCCTCATGGAATGCTACACTACTAACATGTTCCTCTGTGGTTGATCTGGATGATCTCATGCATGGATACCACCACCATTTATAGCCTGAGTCAATTGTGTCGTCATTACAACAAACTATTCAGTTCTGATTTCGACCATCTCAGTTTTTTTATTTGGAAGGTTTCCTTCCTCCTGATGTCATCCCAACATAGATGCCCTATTTCCTTTTCGAAAAACCATTCTTAACATAGAAATATCTTAGGAAAAGCCACATGGTAATATGTAAATGCTATATCATTTCAATAGTAACATAAAATAATTGATGGATATTAATTTAACTACACCCTAACACCTAAAGTTATCTAAACCAACCACTGATATCAACTATAAGGACCTAGACTTAAACATTACATAATCTTGAATTAAATGAATAATTCACATTGAGTATCTTTTCAGTTTTAGAGTTTTAGAGAATTAGGCCATAACTATTACATTACATCTCAAAAATTAAAAGGTAGACAATTCTACTAAGTTTCCATTTTTTTCATAAATTAAAAACTCTTAAAAAAGTGTCATGTCTAGTCTCATGTTTTATACAACATGACTTTTCCTTGATCCCATCCTTGACCCTATTCATCTTTAGGTCCTGTGAAAAACATTTCAAAACATGGGATGAGCATAAAAAGCTCAGTAAGGTTTATAAAACAAAGAAAGATAACATTAGTTCATCATTGCATACATAACATAAGCTGTTTAAAATATCTCATGAAATCATAAGATTTATGAATAACACATAAAAAACATAAATCATAAAGGTAACTTGTGGAATTCATATCATACTTACATTTTAGCTATCATAGCTACATAGGGAGTTAAATTTGGAATACCCATCATAGTATATTACCTAAATCTCTTAAGAGAAACATTCAAGTTTACCTGCTTCACGTTACCCAATGCATTGGAGAGATATCTCAGGCTCGCTTGCCCAAGGTTTTTCTTGTAACCACCAATATACGTAAACAATTCCCAAGAACCATAACATATTCATAACACATAAAACAAACATAAATGAAATATAACATTTTCACATTTCAATCAAAATATATCACGTAACATATTGAAATAAAAAATCCATTATCAAAACCATTTTCAGTAACAAAATACGTAGAAATATTATATGGTATTTAACTTCCTTTTGAAAACATTACGGCTTGTTAAAGAAGCCAAAAGATCATATAATACTCACGATGGCAGAACGGCGGTTGTCACTGTGTACGCTAAAAAGAAACATTATTTTTTTCATTTAGTATAATATTTTGTAGAGAAAATATTCCTTTTGAATAAAAGTAAAATCAAAAGGTGTTTAAATAGAATATAAATGAAAATCATGTATTAAAACAAAATATTCCTCAATGATAGGGGATTGAGACGAAGTCCCTTACCTTGTGTCCGACATGACTCGTTCGTTCCTTAATCTAATGAATAATAAAATAAAGATAATTTATACTTTCTTAAGAACATTTTTCAAGTTTATTATTCCTTTTATATCACTTATTTCCATGTTATAAACATTATGTAATCATTTAAGTTAATAACATTTGTTTTGTCTATATTTGGTACTTGAGTAAAAAATGGACTCCTTATAATTACAAGTTGTTCACATGGTCAAAATTTCATTATATCCAGAATTATATTCATGATTTAGATATCATATATATCATATATATCCAATATATACATGTATTTATAATAGTAGATAACATTTTGAGGTAAGAAATGAAATGCACCGTTCATGGAGACGGTAAGCCGTACTTACATATGAACGCTACTTTCATTTATATTTCATATTTTAATGGAATTAAAACATAATTATACATATAAATATTATAATTAAAGTATAATATCATTTATTATATCATTAACTCCATCCTTTATACGACCCGCATACGAAATTAATGAGTCATATCACTTTGAGGGGGCGGTAGTCCAAACTTCCTCAAACGAAATTATCGCGTTTACCCATAATGGAAACCATGAAGGTATGATATAAAAGAAAAATAAAGAAGAATAAATAAAACATAAAAAAAATATAATATATTAATATAGTGTCATATTAATGTCTACCATGAGAGGCGGTAGGAGATAATCGAACAATCATCGTTTCATGAGGCATTAGTTTTCCAATCACAAAAACAATATGTTCTTCACCCATTAGATAAAGGTGTCTGTAAGTGTAGTTAAAATCTTTATTGTAACAACATCCTAGTATATTTAGGATACTGTTGTTGCCATAAAATAAAGGAATAAAAAGATTTTAGGGGTTTTAGATGTAAAATAAAAGAAAACAAGTTAAGAGAATCTGTTACCTTTAATTTGGGTAACTCCCTTTGGTTTGAACCAAAGAACTTCTTGAAGTGCCTTATGCCTAAGTTAAGTCTTATAGGAGGAGTAGATGGATCGTGAGAGATTATTTGGGTAGTTGTTGGATGATCCAAGAGAATTGAGAGTTGTGATGAATGGGTTACAAGTGGTGTCCTTTTATTAGGGGGAGGAGGGGCTCTGTAGGAATGTTTGCAAATATTATTTTATTATAAACTTATCTTTAGTTTCTAAAGATCCAATATTTATTAAAGTTGAAGATAATATGACTAAAGTCCAAAATAAAACCATCCAATAAAAATTGGGCAAGTTTTGGATATTTTTTTAATATTTATAATCTTATTTATTTAAATCATTTATTAATGAGGTAAATACTACATCATTATTGTGTCATAAATAATTTAATTTAGTTGATGTCTAAAAATTATAAAATAAAAACCATAATGTAGGAAATATTTTTAGATTTAAAATTAATATTTATATTCTAAATGATAACTTATATAACCCCATGTAAAAATTTATTTACTAAAAGATATTTGTTTTTGTCATTTTTGCCTTTACTTTAAGATAATTAAAATATAATGTCATTATCACTCCCAAGTTGCTCTATGGGGTCCCAAAATCAACCCAAAGATTCCTATGGTCGTAAATGACTCAACCAATAATGTTATTACATGTGTTAGGTTAATTTTTTATTATTATAATACTCTTTTTACCTTGAATTACCCTATTTACCTTTAACCATGGTAAATAAAAGTCAGAAGTTCCTATTCGCCAAAAATTATTTTAATCTTATTAAACCACATTTTAAATACTAATAACAACCATGTATGTCGGATTTTTCAAATTAAATCCAATGTAGCCGTAAAATTTCATTTAAATGAAAATTTCAGTTTTTAACTACTACTTAGTGGTTTCACTATTCATCAAAAATTGAAGTTTTTCAGAAAACTATCAAAAATTCAGCTGAAGGAATATTTGATATTCAGAATTCAAAAATGATGTCTATTTTACCAAATTAAAAAAAATAAAAGTGTCATTAATTAATTTAAAATTAATTTCCCTTATCAAAACAAATAGCGTGTTTTTATGAAACAATAACTATCAAAAGATTTATACTTCTTTATGTCCAATTTCAAAGTGAAATTAATTCCAATGACCAAAATTAGATTTAATTGTAAAAACATAATATATTTACACTTTAAAAACAATTAAAAAGATTATCTAAACTTATAAATAAATTAAATTTAAATTCATTTTTAAATTAAAATACAATATTTTTCATTATTCATAAAAAATGAATTTTATGAGAAAAATACCAAAAATTTCCCCAAAGTAAATTTTGATATCCCAATTCTAAAGAAGAATTTTATTTGGTAAAATAAAATTTATAAAAGTGACCAAAACTAGATTTAAATATGATTCTCTATCAAAAGGAAGTAAATCGACCTTTTATAGAATATTAGAGTATTTATGCTTAAAATTATATTAATTCAAATTTTAAGCCACTACATTTTATTTGATAAATGTAAAAAAAATTTAAAAAAATTATAATCATATTTTTGTTAGTTCTACTCATTCCCTCCAATATAACAATTAGGTGGTAACTACCATTTAAAATAATAATATTATATTATTGGGGTGCAACAAAAGATTTCAAAGAAACCTGTTGTTGTGTATCAGGTACACCATCGAGCATAGAAACCCCTTTAAAGTAAATTTAATATTTAATTCACAAATATGAATAATTATGGAAAAGGTCATATTACTTATTTACCTAGGATATTACAGTAGATGCTAGTTTCCAAACTAATAAAGAGAAAATAAAGTCACAAAGGGGATACATCATCACTTTGAATGTATTTTTCTTTGAGTTAGAAGAGTTCAAAGAATGTTTTGGTCATATATTCAATAGCTGAGTTATATTGAGACTTATAAGGTAGTTATGGATGAAGTATGGTTGCATAACATTTTCCAAGACATTAACATGGTACCTAGCCGTAAAGATCATATCACACTCTATTTTGAAAATACATTAGTGGTGGATCCCATAAAAGATCCCATGTCACATCATCAGATCAAGAATGTACATCAAAATTATAATCTCTTGATGGATTTTTATTAGATATTTGAGGTTGAAGTGAGCAATATTTCCATGGAATACAACTTGTAAGACCCCTTGAATTAAACCTTAACTTCATAGAAACATGATTATAATGTGATTTCTAGAGGAATCAAAGTCATATGTAGTTTTATCTAGTCCAAGTGAGAGTTTGTTGGTGTTGGTTTCCTAGGACCAACTAATATTAATTTTATTAAATATATATTTGATGTATTTCAGGTTAATTAAACAACTTATTACATATCAATCATTTTTCTTCATGAATTTAATGTAATAATTTCTTAGTGTATTTTTTTAATTGATATGATTATAGAAGTTACCTAGTATGATGATAACCTTGATGTTCTATGAAAATATTCTTAATATGATTTTTTGGTTGGATAACATACTATGATGGGAAACATATTATTTTTATGATTATCTACGAGCACTCATAAGAATATAAGGCTTCTTATCATGATGTTCACACTTGGTAATCTCCATGATGTGAGATTATGAGAACAAACCCACCAGAAGGAATTCCACATATTTTGGTTTCATCAGAAATTCCTATCTGCGAGTGTGTGTAATGGGCATCATACTTTAATATTATAATTATTTCATGTCATGACTCATGAACTTGGAGTTTTTGATGAAAACCATCATGCCATATGTTGGAGGGAAGTAGTATATGTTTGGTGTGTCATGGTTGACATGACATCAATGGGTAAGTTGAGGAAGGATTTTCCCTTTAATCTTTATGAAATCTAATATCTAATCCAATTGATTGGAATAGAACCATCACCCTAAATTCCATTCCCATTGTATAATGATGTGTTTATTTCATATAGTCAAAGAAAGAGGTATTGAGCATATATTTCAATTACACCATCATGTAATCTTCTTGATGAGATATAGTGAAAATGTTATTTTATTACATAGTGAGAATTTGTATGTGGTTGTCGACATTATACCATTAAGTTATTTCCCTTGGGATCCTTGACCCGTTGTTGTACATTAATCTTGGACATTAAAAAAGCTACCCTAATACTAAAGAGAAATAATCCTAGATAGTCACACAATAGGTGTTTCCATTGATATCGATTAAATTATATTTTAATTTTTTTAATGGAATAAATATTATTCTCAAGATCGATTAATAATTTATTCAAGTTATATTGATCACATAAATTTAATAAATATTTATTCACCAGGGTGTGAATAAAAATATATTTATTTATTTTATTAAATATTTAATAAATATTTATTCACCAGTATGTGAATGAAATATTTATTTATGAATAAAACTTTTATTCAGGTTTTCAATAAATATCAAGGAGTTTAAAAGGACTAAGATCATGTATAGTGATAAATAATTTTATAAAAGTTCAGAAATATTGTTTATAAATTTTTGAAAGTTGGTTCATGTGAAAAAATAATATTATTAATATTATGTGTCATGGGGTTTCATTAATGTTTATAATATTATTTAATGGGTAGAATTCATTAGATAATTATTTTGACCATAACCCTAACTCTATAAATAGATGGTGGTGTCTATTATATAGTTGTTCGATCAGTGTACAATTGAAAAAATGGAATTGTTGTTCCCAATGAATTATCTCTCGATTCCTCTTTCTTTCTCACTCTTAAAAATGAGAAACAAAAAGATAAGTTCCATCAGGACCAAAGTATGAGTGATATAGAATGAATAATGCAAGACACCCAATTCATTGTGTTGACACCTAGAGATAAAGTGTTGTTGCTTGGAGATCATATAAGAACATGTGGATCATCGCTAAAGGGATTCAATCCATGGATCCTCTTAGTGAAATGAAGGCAATCCAAAAGGGTCTTTTCAGATGATCAATATTCATCAATTAATAATGTCTCTAAACCAAAGTATTCATTTCTTAAGATATTAAATAAATATATTATAAATATGATGTGAAAGATCTTCTGTCATGGTTTCGAGAAACCATAATTAAAATAAATTTTAATATATCTCCCAAAACCACACACTTCCATTGCGCCCAGAAGTAGTAGATCCAAAAGAATCCAATCTGAATGATCCAGATGAACCAAGGTGTTCAAAACACCGAGGTGGTGACTAGATAAGGTAATGCTGACTATGGGTTGGCCAAGAGTTGGGAAAGGGTTTGAATCATGATTAAAGGGGTATAATACATCTTATTAATTTAAAAATAATGTTGGACTTCACTATGATGTGTTGAATAGATAAAACATGCATGGTGGGTCTAGCAAACCTGTGATCAAAAGCACCCATAGGAGATCCACTTTTTCTACTAGTTTTAAAACTATGGTTTGGAAAACTCCATGATGAGTCACAAGCCATGGTGGCTCTCCCATTTTCAAAATGGCTATCCACCATACCCTATAACCATGACCTATTTGCCTAACCCTTGCCATACCTAAGGTTATGGAATGGTGGTCTTGAACTCCATATTCCAGATAGGAGTTCTACAAAAAATTCAACACCCAATACAACAACCAACCCAGGGCATTTCCACTATCCCATTTTATATAGGATCACACCCAAGAAAAAAATACATCCAAAATGAATTTCTATTCAATTCCATAGGCAAAGGTGCCACCAAAAAGGTCAAAACACCTCCTTAAACTATGGATCACTACCAAAATTTCCTAAAAAATCTCAAATATTTAGAAAAAACATAAAAGAAATTTTAAAAAAATTCCACCATTACATCAGATACAACTCAAATACTTTTTATCCTTGAGATTAAGAATAAACTACATTAAATAAGGGAAGGGTCTAGAAAATAATCTCATGAGATATCTCTCAAGGATCTCATTTCAACAAAAACACTACCACTATATTACACCAACCACAATCCACCTCATTTCAGCATATCCATTCCAACCTCCACAATCCAATGCCAATGATTACCACAACCAAAACATTGTATGGCCCCAAACAAAAAATTCAAGTAAATATTCCCTCTAATAGAGATATTTTCAGATTTTGGATGATCATACTCACTCAAATTGTTTAAAATGTGTCACAATGTAAACAATATTGATTAGTAAATTTTTTCCCCTATTTATATTATTGAATATTTAAAACACGTCATCAGTAAAAGAATAAGACACATAAAAAAGATCCATAAGTCTCAATCATCAACTAAACAAATAAAACAAATAATTAATAAAATGAAAATATATTAGGGTATTTGGAATGAATATGTGTGTCATTCTCTAAATTCATATACTATAAGACACCATTGCACCACATCACTTGAACCAAAGAAATGGTTCATCCCTATAGAATATTCTCTCAGTATTCTTGGATCTCTTCTTGTCAGTCCATGAACATCACAAAATATTTGATATCAAACACTAACCATTAAAATATAGGGGATTCATCATAAATATATTCATAGTTCTAAGTTATAAATAATAATTCATGCATCATGTTCATCATTGGATGATATTTTAATTGATAAGGCACCACACCAACATTCCCCAACACCTCAAAAGGTCCAATAATCCAAGGAAAGTTCTTTCTCCCCCCAAAAGAACTAATGCGTCCCATGATGAGGATACTTAATTAAGGAAATATAATCTCCCACTTCAAAAAATTAGTGTCTCCCCCTATTATTGTAGTAATATTTATATCAGTCATGTGCTTCCTTTATCCTCTCATGAACTACTTGAACCTACTCTATCATACATTACAATACATAAAGACTGATAACTGATGTATCATCAACCTCAATGTAGAAAAATGGACATTGAAATGGAATCTCGTATAAATTCTTAGAGGTATGTTATTTCCCTAAGACCCAATAAAGTCCATGATGCATTCCTATAATATATCCTATAGTGTCTGGATGGTCTACTCCATCATCCTGAGGCTGGAAAGTAGTGTGGAGGAATAAATAATTTCTTGAAAGATTGTATAACCCTCTATAGACTCAAGAGGTAAAATGAGCATCCTGATTCGAGACCATGGACCTTGTAACTCTATATAGACACACATTATCTTTTACATACCACTTTATGAAAACATCATTGGTGCCCAACTCCTTGATTTCTATAAAATGAGTTGACTTTGTTAGCTGGTCCATGATTACCTAGATAACATCATATGTTCCTTCATATCAAGGTAATACTATGAAATTTACATCTAGATATAATCAATGTTTCACATGGGAACATTAAAGGGATACAACAAAATTTGAGAACATGATAATCTAGTTTTACCTAAATGAAAACCATACATCGATCCACAAACTCTGCCACCACCTTCTTTATACAAGGACAACTAAACTATGTCCTAAAAAACTATTAATATTAGATACTCATGGTTATACCACTATCTTTTATATTTGAAACTCACAAAGGAATCCTTCATGCATTTCGACCAAAAAAATAGCCTCCCTTGAAACAACATTTGGTTTTGACCATCCAATGACCATCCCTCAACTACATTACCACGGAAAACCTAATTGTGAATCACCTATTCCTCTATATCTCTAATGTAACAATATAAAAAAATTTAAATGATAGAATACATCACTTTCATCTGAAATATGAAACCTCCTTCATTAAACAACCTTTTATATAATTTCAGGGCTTCCAGATCCTTCATCACCCTTCAAACATCTCTGGAATCTTAAACAAAATCCATCCAAGAGTTCCTTATCATTTAGTTATCTATGAAATAAAATTTTCCAAAGGGGTAGGAGATCTCAAATTCATAGTAATATATAAAATTTATCCACTTATAATTTTAAGTATTGAAGTCATGCTGATAAAAGATATAGCACATGATATTATGGTTGATGAAGACTACAAAGTGTTCTCTGATGAGGTAATGTTTCCACCGCTTTAGTGCAAGCACAAAATCTTCCAATTTTGGATCATTATTGGAATATTTATGCTCATAGGTATGTAAATACCTAAACCCATATTATATCACATCCTTTTAAGACATAAATATGAATCCCAAACCCATATGGGATGTTTAAAAAAACCTGAAATATTACCCTTTATTTTATCAACTAAATCAATAGAGTGATGATCACTCTCATCTTCATGAAGTCAAAAATTTTCCAAAACTAATCAGTCTAAATAAAATAATGGTTATTCTTATTCATAGCGACCAATGGGACCATTATTTTTGATAAGTTGGATAAAAACTCGGATAAAAACTCGTTATATCAAGAAAATGATGAACCATTGCTACATTATTATCTTATTCCCAAGAAGAAACTACACTGATCTCTGATGAGTCCACATACAAACCATTATAGGAAAAAACATGCTAGAAAAAATTCACCTCCTAAGTATAATACTTTCACTTGAAAAAATACCCACAATGTTGGTGCCATCAGATAGGATGCAAGATAACTCTGAGATGATCAACATGATCCTCCTATACCATCCAGTGGATCATGATTTAATTAATGAACATTACCATGAACTCGTCAAAATCCTCATATAAAACAGTGTTCATGAGACCCATGAATATAATGGGTTTTTTCATGAAACATAATGGCATGAAAAATTTGTATTTTCCCATACCTACATCGATATTATTTCTTTTAATCATCCTCCTTCTTCATATTCTATTGGTGATATCCAAAGGAAAATAGATCTACAAAAACCAAATAGCTCCCCTTAGCTGATTGGAAAGAAAACCAATCCTTATAAGATAGTTTATATTTAATATTGGTACCTAATTCATTCATCATTAGTCTATATATAGCACAATACTACCACTCACCTTCTTAGAGAATAACATGGGAGAAACCCACAATGACACACTTGGCTGGATGAATCCCCTATACATAGATCATCTAACTAAATCCTAAAATATTTCAATTTAAAAGGCTATATATTGTATATATTAGTTGAAATAAGAGAGACAACCAACTATAACATTATCCCAAACTCGATTCCATGTTAAGGGGGGTAGTGTCACATCCTTTTCTGGTAAAATATCTACAAACTATTTGATTACTATGGGAGCCTCTCACATCTCAGTGCACATTGACTTCATTAATTTTTTTTTTGAAAGTACATAAAGGGTTTCACTTGTATAATTACAATCTAAAATCCGCATTCATTAAAAAAAATCACATTTACACTCCATGTATGATAACATTTCCATCCTCTAGAAGTATTTGATAATCATATTCATGGAATAAAACCAATCAATGTTGAGGATGAAATTTCATGGTTTTATCTAAAGTAATAAAATATTCACATGTGATTGATGTTTCTAAATCACCATTCTACACCCATGACACACATTAAAATAGTTTTTCTAGACTTTGAAAAGCATAGTCAACCCAGGGGAAATGGAATCCTCTCCGTATATTGACTAAAAAACATACTAAACTGGGTGCACTAAAGTAGTGTGAGGCTCCTGGATCAAACATGAAACAAAAAAAGGCTATTTTAGAAGATGATCATA
Organism: Viscum album; assembly: GCA_963277665.1. Taxonomy (NCBI): domain Eukaryota; kingdom Viridiplantae; phylum Streptophyta; class Magnoliopsida; order Santalales; family Viscaceae; genus Viscum; species Viscum album. Next base: position 406,132,291 of record OY728142.1, read on the forward strand.
CCCATGATGATCATTGGACCCACTAGTGTTGGACCATATATAGAATGAAATTGTTCATTCTTGGATCTTTTTTGTCACTGCTAACATCTTATTCCATGACCACATCTAGTTTCGGGGCCATGAAGAAGGGGAAAAAACTAAAGTCATCCCATGACTACCCTATATTCTACAGATAGAGAATAAACCTATTTCCCCCAATGTTGAAACTTCCTCACCACTAGAATATTTTGAGGTTGATATTGCACCTAACCACCCCCACTATGCTAATCTCCTGAAATCATTGGGAACTGAATCTAATGATTACATGTTCCCCGAAAACATAGCATATCAATCTAAAACCCACAGGAAAATCATCTACGATACTTTCCACATAAGGCTGAAAATGAATATTATGGGGTTTATTCACAACTACTAATAACATCTAAGTCTTTAATTCCTAATATATTCTACTAGAAACTCCTCCCCTTAAATAACCCTTTTGGTTCCCCTCTCATGGTAACCCTCATCATGAGCGCATATTCTTGTTCACCTATACCTTCTTATATAAGTCCATATACATCCACAATGTAAATGGAGTAAATTATTAATGAATAAAATGGTGTGTTACCTCCTCAAGACACCATGCATGGGACTCCTCATTATGAATATGATTGTATGTAAAATTTAAAATTTAATTGAACTTTATCCAAATATCTCACACAAACAAACTCCTTAGATAAATTGAAAGTAGCTCGCACCTCTTCACTGCCTTCACAGTTGATGATAAGAAATTCACTCAGAACTCCTCATGGATGTATTTCCAGGAGACATTCACATTCTTATACTCATCAAGATAAAACATCCACCACTGACATGTCGCACGCCTCATCTGATTGGCTACCAATGAAACAAGTACTATACCCAAGTATGAATGAAACTAAAGGTGATATAATGATACTCTAACTAGCACTCTATATTTATATCAGAAAATTTTTCCCCATAATTCACCAATTATTTAGGTTTAACGTTACAAAATAACTTCTACTAGTGACCATTCTCCTCAACTGGGTAAACCCTCTAATGACCAATCAGATCATATTTTTAAACCTAACCATACTAAATCCTATGCAGATGGTGTATAGGAGCCATAACTAAAATAGAAAAAGATGATTCCCTAGTTCCAGTACAATGTAATTTTATTAAGTTTAATTTAATTTATTTTAACTCCCCATGATAACACAATTTATATAAGAACACAAACAATCATGGTTCATGTACTTCTCCTTGGTTACTACCCAAAAAGTTGTACAACCACACATGGTCGTTTGGTAGACTTAGAGTACTTTAAAAGAATCATTGGGGGGGGGGGGTAAAATACCATTTCACAGTTGGTCTCCCAGGATTATGTCACACACCATGATCGGCTGGAATCATTTTTTTACCAATCCATGCATTAATCACAGTTCCTACAAACTATATCATATCCTTTAACCAAAACTATGATCCCACTCCTTCATGAAACCCTACATTTTAAGGTACCCCTCCGAGATTGACAATAAAGGAATATATATAATTACCCTCCAGTACTTCTTTTAGTAGGCTTTGAGTTGGTGACTAGCAAAGAAGGTATAAAAATTTGACATATGGAACACATTTTACTCCATTGATAAAGTATGATCATAAGATAGAATATAGACCATCAAGAAAAACGATGACTTAATATAAAAAATTAATCCAAAAATATACAATAATTCATTTGTTATGTAAAAAAATATAATGAACCTCCAAATAAATATCAAAAATAAAATCCAAAGGAAAGGACTGAACAATAGATATGACGTTTGATCTAGTAATGTCCATATTATTCCCTGATGTCCTTTTGGAAACCTGAAAAATAGTTTGTAAATATGTTGGGTGACTATAACTTTTATTCTCATTAGGGTCATACCCAAGGTATCCCATGAACATGTGAAAATATCATAATAATGCACCAATTGATAGACATCAGAATTATTATACACCTAAACATGTTAACTGAATAGTCCCATCCTTACTATTGATCACTCACCGAATAATGAAACCAAGTATGGTAGCATAGTATGAATCTTATCAATAAAAAGGATTAACGACATAGATTTCCCACTAATTTTCTACTCTAAAATCCCAAAGTCAAACATACTGGTTCTCTAATCCCTTCCACAGAATTCATCTTGATGTTTCTTCATAAACTAGGTCATACCAAGCACCCTAATTTCAACAATTCATCAAATTATTATACTTCCATAACCACTATAATATATCATGGATAGTAAGGTTTATTAAACATGAAGGACATAAAACTTGTTCCCTCCTCCTCCCATGCATGACCCCCACTATAATACATTTCATCAATATCATAAAACTAAACCTTATGTTCACTATGTCTATAAGAAATGAAAACTCATATGTAAAACCTCTCCTGGGTGAGAGAGTGGGAAATAGGGGTCATCTATCCAACTATAATTACCATATTAGATGTTAGTAAAAACACCCCCGAAACATTTTGTTGTTGGAACATAGTGCACTAAATGAGTGGAATGCATATAGAGACCCAAATTAATATACAATATATAATATTCACAAACATTTCTCCAACCTATTGGTTTATAACAACAGTATCATCACAACTCACAACGTCATCATAAGGACTCACAACCTCCTCCACATTCACTTCCACTTATAAATTAATTACACTGAACCATAAATCTATATCCACCATACACATTCTTTATTTTAAATTGAAGTTAATTCATTTCCATATTTTACAATTACCAAACATATACCTTTTTCAAAAACATTTATTTCATTTTTAATAATAACTATATTAGACATAAATCCCATTATTGTTAAAGGGTTCATTATCTATTCCAACCAATTTAATTTTAGTTTCATATTTATTATTTCATTTCATAACTACTGGAAACTAGGACAATGCAATAATAAAAAAGCAATCAACTATCCTCATATCAAAAAGCTAAATGTTTCAACAACCATATATCATAAGCACATCTTATCAAATCCACATTCAATCACAACTACTTCTGATATGCACCACCACATAAAAATGGATCCTCATCATATCCACTACAAAACAAAACCACTATACAACAAAAACAACAAACAATACAACCTCTATAAAACACCAATTTAGAACACAACCAACACACAACATAACCTCCGCACATCACAACCTCCTCACATCACATTTAAATTTTAACAAATGGAATCATCGTATTTATTTCAATATTCTCAAGGGAGTTTTCACACAAACTAGGATTCTGTGGGAAAATTTTTTTAGCTGGAAATATGTTCTTATACATTTTCATGTGTGATGAGATAAATCATCAATAAAAACTATAACTAACTATGTTATTCTTCCAATGAACCCAGTACCCACCCCATTTCAACACAAGCACGAAAAGAAATTATTGATCCTCACGGACTGGAATACACTTCCTAAGCCTCATAAAAATACCTTTTAGAAATTATTTCACCCAATTAAAAGATAAAAAAAATTTAATAAATAAATAAAATAGCCAAAATATATGAACTTTATAAACAATTAATAACTATCTAAAATGATCCCACTAATTTTCATATACTTAAACAAAATCTATAATCAGAAAGATACAAAATGGTAGAATAAAAAATAACTATATTAAAGAAATAAAACTATAAACCCACTTAATACAATACCTAACCATATCTATAAATCCTGTGGTTCCTCACCCCCACCCAAATCACCCCAAATTGACAAAATTGAAGATAATATGAGTCCAACAAGGAACCTGGAAGATAAAATATATATACATCAGTAAAATATCCTACTAAGTTACCACAAACCACAAAATCCATGAAATATGATTCATAATAAAATTCATCAATGCTAGTTTGAAAATAAACTATATAATAGGATTTCCAATGTACAATGTAAAAACCCAAACATTCTATAAGAATCATTCAAAGAATTTCTATTTGTTTTAAAAAACTATCACACATGTTCTAAAAACAAAGGCACTAGCCTGATTCATTTCCAAACCATACTCTGATTCAAATTTATTAAAAAGACTCATCTATTTTGTTTATATAAAAATGGTCAGTTAAAAAATTTTCATCAGAAAAATCTATATTTAAACAAAAAATCTCATTTTAAAATTCACTTTCAAAACTCACATAATATCCTTTATATTCAAAATAGATTTTCCAACATCTTTTAATACTCATTTCTAAAATAATGTTACCCAACCCAGACATGGGTCATGCATAATAAACATGAACTGTATACATCACATAGAATATATCAATATAATTAACAAGGTTCAATAATAATGAATGTATACAAAATGATACAAACAATAACTAGATCAAAAACACCTAAAACAATAACTAACCAAGCATCAAGAAATAAAAAGTGTCATGGGATCTATCCTAGGATTCCCAACATGAACAACATATAACTATATATGAGTATACAACTCACAAAAAAAATACCATCATGTGTCAATGTTCAATCCACAATTCATCCAATTATCCCACACATTCCTCATTGCAATAAGCAATCCCCACCGGGCCCTTTATTCCTTGCTCGACCGGTGGTCCACTTGCGGTGTTTGAACCAAGTTGAATAACAAATTAGATGTAAAACATAGTACCCAATTTCCCATAACCAATTAATGATGTGAGGCATAGAAATAAATGATACAATTCTAACACATAAGGAATTAAAAAAATATCCAAATCTGTAACACCTAATGATAAGTACCCCAACATATAAAATTATCCCACAAAAAACCAATGACATACCCACATATGGGGAGAAATATACATCACATAGTGATCATGAATCCCCATGAGGTAAAAATTGTAAAAGGGAAATCATGGGGTGTCTTTCAAAAACACTATTTTAAAACCAAAGTCCCAACTAAAACTTTAACACCCAAAACACATCTCGAAATAAAAATCCGTTTCTCATTTCATAAAAAAATTATAATAACCATTTAGAAAGTTCTGGAAATCACCCACACACTCAAAAAATTTTAAATCCCCTATTAAACAAGGGAAATTCTCTTTGAAAACTAAAATAGCGACTAAGGAAATGTATTTCCATAAAATTATTTAAAGACAATCCATTAAGGTACTTTCATAAGGGGAAAACCACATAAACATTTCAAATTACCATTTTAAATCTATTATGTAACCCCTTTATAAACCATTTTGAGGTCAAAACATCACTAAAAAAACAAATTCCCATTAAAACATCATTTTCACTGTTTGAAAACCAAAACCATGTCAAAACCCCTTGAAAACATAAAAACCATTACAAATATCTATATAAAAATTCCAAAAATATTATCACCTTTAAAAATTCCATTTTAAATAAGAAAATGTATAATTCATATTAATAACAGTTTATCTCAATCTCAAATATAGTTGAATAGTTTCATATCCCCATAAAAATATAACATATAATCTTACCTTCATAAAAAAATATAAAGAACAATAACACCTTAAATTCCAAAATGAAATAATTTCATAGAAATATCTACATCTAAGAGACAAAAACCAAGATGAAACACTTCAAAAGATGTCTCATTAAATTGAGACCAAACCCATATGAATGGAAAACATGTTTAATATTCCTAGAAACCAAAAAAACCCAACATTAGGTCAACTCGAAATAATAACATTGATCCAAAAGAGACCTATTGTTAATGTGGGATTCCAAACCAAAAAAAATATAGGGGAGGGAGAAATAGGGAAAAAGAGTAATAAATACTATAAAATCATATTAAGATCACTAAGGGAATGGTTATTATCAAGATGAGGATGGTGGTGGAGGTCCTATAGGGCTCCCATGTGTAGGCTAATACTACTAGAGAGATATTGGGGATTACCCCCCTTAAAATTTAATAAGTGTATTTTTACTAAACCCAAAAATTAAACATCAGAGAAAGAATCATGGTTTTCATGGATATTTTCCATCTCTGTGTTGGAAACTTCCTAGGCTATGAACTCCCTCACATTGTTCACCTTAGGTGCCACATGGGTGAAAAAACCATGCTTCATCCTTGTTATCCGGAATTGCCAAAATTGAAGTGTTAGAAAAATTCATGCTACATGGTTTCCATAATTGTCTATAGATCATGCACCACACCCCTAACATGCCAAAGAACACATATGGTTTTCATGGGGGTTTCATAGTTTGAACCAAACCATGCACAATCTATGCTGAAAAACTATGAACATTTCAAAATGATCTTCAAAGGTTTCTCATGAAGGGAGGCTTAAATTTTACCTCTATCCATGAAATGTAACCATTTATAAATTTAAATCTTAAAAAATATTCAATTTTAGATATGAAACTACATGGAAATTCAAACAAAACCTGAAATTCATAAAAAAAACACTCCCACATGGCGGTGTTACAAACATCCCACCAAGCCAATTTTCCCCTATAACATCCAGTAAAAAGTGAAAGAGAGACAAAATAGAAGGTCCAAATGTTACCTAAACCAAAATAACCAAACAGAACCTATAAACAATTATAAAATTTATCGGCATCCTCAAAAATAAGATAAAACTAATCATCCGAAAGGATGACAAATTTTCTCGAAAAAAACAGAATGAGAACCTCTAACAAGAAGTTATAAGAAGCACAAGAGAATTGGAATGGTCTCTCTACCATTTAGAGATCCTAAAAAGTGGTCTCCCCACCATTTATAGTTATTATAACATGGTGTTACATGGAAATAACTATATAGAAATTCATACTTGATCAATGAGAAACAATGAGAGAAACACACCTTCAACCCAAAGGCACTACCAAACACAATGGAAGGAATAAAAACCACAATAGCCTCAAAATTTAAACATGAGGTCTTACCTTGGATGATGAAATGTGTGTAAATCCTCGTGGAAAAATTGGATAACCATCAAATCATGCATCCAAAATAGAAAAAGTCTATCACTATTTGTTATACTGAAGTGAACTGGAAGACCGCACATCCTAGTTACCATATCATGCACCGAAGTATTCTCCCATTCCGTAGAAATGGAAACCTTAAAAATCAACATAAGAACATATAGAACCTAATATTTCATGAACTTTTCACACAAACAAATGAGTCTTATTTAAACAACACTCACAAAAAATCGATGACAACAACCAAGATGGTAGTAAAAAGGGAAAATATTTCAAAATATAATAATTCATGCTATAAAAAAGTACTAAAAACAAGATCTAAAATAAGGAAAAAACAAGCACGCAATAATTTTAAAATTACCGTGCACTAAGGAATGAGATATAACCAATCCAGGCCATCATTTTAAACAAAACTACCTTGGTGGAACACAAGCTACCCGAATAACAATTCTCACAAAAACCATTTTTGAAACACTATTTCCATTGAAAACTATGATCATAAAGAATATTCATCTAAACTCATTTCACTTTTTCAAAACACATTTAGAAAAGTTTTGAAAAAAAATCTCCTTTATTATTTATAAAATCTTACAAAACCCATATTTTAATGTAATTGAATTTGGAAAAAATCAATGAATAAATTATGAGACAATACATTTTCCCAATACCACAAGGGAGATAAAATTTATATTTTGGATTCCTTTAAAACCATGTTTGAAAAAAAAACATTTCAAAAAATCTTTTTATTTCCAAAAAGACGTTTTCTTCAATCCAAGTGCACACAATTCACTATAGATCAAACAAAACAAGGATCGCAGAAACGACATCCACAAAGGGCATCAATTTACTCCATAATCCTCCTCCAAAACGATAAAAAAACTTTAGGAGAATCAAATATCAGGAGGATTCTGGGATGGCCAACCAGGGAATAAATAGTGTTGTGCATGCTTTGGATGTTTGGGTTGTGAGAAAGGGTGAAAATCGCACAACACACTCTACTAGGGTGACTAAAATTACCTCATAGGCACCGCACGATTTTCCAAGACATTTGATCAATCTGTTTCACTTAATTACTCCTCCCCTTACACCCCATATCCAAATATTAACCCCCAACCAATATCACTAATATAATAAAATGTGAAAAAATTAAATAGCATTTAAATCCACTATAAGACATTTAATTAACAGTTTGATACACAATTTCCCATGTTAGTTTTAGGATTAGGATAACAAAGAGATGACTAGACTCTCCCCACTCCTACCTATAAAGCATCGATAAACTTAACATACTTTCTAATGAGAAATAAATAGATAAAAAGGATACACCATATGATTATGATCTTAACAAAGAAACCAAAAACGTATAATACCATTTTTTAACAACATATCTCAAACTACCATGAAACCTGGCACCCAACACAATTCACCACAAGACCTAAAGGGGGTTCCCAATCACCACATTCTAGAAAATAGTGTATGGGTATCATAGAAACCCCATTGGGTATGATTTTTTCAAAAATTAGACATAGAAGATAACTTAATAATTAAATCCAAGACCCAAAATATATAAACTTGCCAAATAGGTCAAAACCAACTATAATGATCCAACTCATTTTCACTTACATAAAAACCCAAGATTAGAAGGAGGATATAGGAAAGATAAATAGAAAAAAAATGAAAAAATACTAATAAACTTATTCTAACCCTAAACCATCTCCATGAAGCCTTTTCTTTTTCACAACCACCCAAAAAACCTTACTTTTCTCTCAATAATGAAAGGGTGGGTCCAACTAAAAACCTAGAACCTGAAATATATAAGTTTTAGCTAAAAACCCCAGTAGGTCAGCAAAATCATCTAAATATATGAAACATGTTTCCTAATAAAATTCATTAATTATATTTTCAAAATAAACTATAAAATTGGATTTCTAATATACTATATGAAAACCAAACATTCCATAATTATCTTTTAAAAAAAATATATTTCTTTTCTAAAACTGACACTCACCTTCTAAAATATTCAATGGCCTAAGCCATTTCCAAACCAAAAATTAGTTCAAATTTCATAAAAAAATTAATTCCATTTATTTAAATGAATATTTAATATTTAAAACATTTCATCAGCTGAATAAATCTTTAAACCAAAACAACCATTTTGAAATTTCCATTAAAAATACACAAAAGAGCCTTTAAATTAAAAATAGGTTTTATAAAATATTTTCATAATCATTTCCCAAGGAAATTGACCCAACTTACACATGTGTTAAGAACAATAAGATGTAATCATAGATATGACAAGGTATATATCAATATAATAAAAAAGGATATATAATAATGAAATTAAGATAAATATACAAATAAGCATTGGATAAAATTCTATTCAATCAATAACAATCCAAGAATCAAGAAATTGAAAGTGTCATGTGATCTAACCAATGATCAATAATGTGTTAATAATCTAGATATATATGAGTATACTAATCATAAACTAGCTAACTTCATCTGTAGATGATCCCTCCACAAGTCATCCAATTATCCCACACAATCCTCATTATAATGTTAGACCCCTACAAATCCCTTGGTTCTTAGCTTGACTAATGGGACACTAGTGTTCTGCGAACCTACTAGCATAAAAAAATTGATCGCCCACTTAGTACCTAGTTTCACATGAATAATAAAGAAAGTGAGATATATATAAAAAAATTGTTGAGCATAACATCCATCCAACGGCCCAAAGGCCTTCCAATTTTTTTATTATAATAGAACCCTATTTTAAGGGAAGAAGGGGAAAACTCAAAAGACTTCATTAACATAATACAACCCATGACATGAAGGTATAAGAGAGAAAAATTATACATAAAACATAAAACTGAACCTCCCTAGCATGTTATTAGGAAGACACTCCCCACCATTCCATATTTTTTTAGAATACATGTTCCATGTGTCAAAGCATATGCCTGATCCTATGGCAGAAACCATACCCTCTCAAACATCCAAATCCTTCAACCTCGGTAAAGATGAGTCTCAATCATTGAATCCCTTTATGGGGCATATTCCATGTGGTTTAGTAAAGAAAATCTTAATCACCGTAAAACCATTCACCGCCATCCCATAATCACTATCAGAAAACAAATCATCTTTGAGGATCACATCCTGGACACCTGAAAACACTAGAAAGTGCCCCACCGCAACGATCCCAATAGCCACCCTTCATCTCTACATTAGCAAGAAACTCAAAGGGGTAGTTTCTCCAATATTTTAGATGTATGTCCAGTGCCACCTAGGGTTGGAAGACCTAGAAAACACACCAAAGGAGTTCCGCAGGGGAGGGGAACCATGCTGACCAGAACTAGAATCACCGCTTTAGGCTGAAATGTGGTAGATCTTGATAGAGGAAGAACCCACACCAGACGCCGAGTCGAATGAACACATGAAATCAGGGGTGATGGGAAGTAGTGTGAACCGATAGCAAGGTCGTATAGATGACATCAAAACCACATGATCAACCACAAGAAACTAACAACAAATCAACACAAACCAAAAGCCAATGTGAACAAACCCCTAATGAAAAACATCACAAAAAACCCAAACCAGAGTACCTCCCCCATCCAAGCCTTTCCAGAGATGACATCGAACCACTCTAGAAGATGTTGAGGTCATAAATAAGATACTCCACCATTTTTCCATCCAATAACCAGAAAGCCCGTATCTAAAGACACCACCAGGTGCCAACCCTTCACTGATGCTCCACCCTCGGGCCAGCCGAGATCCAGGTGACACATGCGTTAGTGTTTCACCCATGGGCCACCCAAGATATATACTACCCATATATGAAGACACCGATAGACACTAAGGCCAGTGAAGACGCTACACACCTAATACATCTGAGCCCTAGAACACCTGAATCTGGAGATGATGCCTGATTCTAGAGCCATCAGTGACCCTCCACACTCGGGCCATCCAAGATCCAGAACTGCTGGAGTCAAAGGCACCAAAAATGGAGTGAGATGTTTGAGATAATGATGCTCCTCACTGAGATATGGGGGAGGATTATTCCACATTTCAGGTTCATGCTAGATGAGGGTGGATGGAAACCACGATGGAGGAACCCTATCTGTTGCGGTGGGGGGATACATGCTGCTTTGGGGCTCTCAAAAACTAGTATCCCCTTATGAGAATAAAACAAAAGTCATAACCAACCCTATCCTCACCCCTATGTCCCAATGATGAATATATCCATATATAAAATTCATCCAAAACATAACAATAAAATTTCCACAAAAGTGTATAAAAAATCAACACATTGTTATCATGAACCCCCATAATGGTAAAACATGTTTGAGGCAATGAAGGTGTGTCTTTCAAAACTATCATTTTAAAACCAATGTTCTAACTATTACTCTAACAACCAAAACACATATTATAATTTCATGACCTCTACCATGTCATAAGACAACTTTCCATGAAAAATTTGGAAAATTATATAAATTACCCACACATTCAAAACATTTCAAATCCACCCTTAAACAAGGTTTCATGTTTTAAAAATCCAAAACAAGTCCCACATCCATCCATTTCCATCAAATAAATTTAAACTAATACATTAAGACACTTTCACAAGGGTTAAACAACATGAAAATTTCAAATCACCATTTGAAATCTATTATAGAACCCATTTATCAACCATTTTAAGGTCAACACCTCATTTCAAATAGATCTATTTAAAACATTGTTTTCACTCTTTGAAAACCAAAACTAGGTAAAAACCAAAAACAAAACAAGGAAACCATTTTAGAAATATATATGAGTGTTAAAAATATTAGGACTATTAAACATTCCATTTTAAACACTAAAACATGTAATTCACATAAATAAATATTCATTGCATGCTCAAAGCATAAGGAAAATGGTTTCAATTCACCATAAAAGCATCACATATAATCATATATTAATTAATAAATAATCATGACAACTTAATAAATCATTTAATTCTAAAATGAAATCATTACAAAGAAACCCCTACCTCTAAAAGATGAAATACAAGAAAAAGTGCTTTATAACATGTCACCTTCAATAACGACCACACCCAAAGGGATTGAAACAATGTTGAATAACCCTAGACACTAAATAAACAATATTAGATCCACCCAAAATCCTAAAATTGATCTACAAGAGAACTAGGATTTATTGGGGATCCAAATCAAGATAAAAGATAGAGGGAATGGAATAAGAGGAAAATAGAGGAAGAAATACCACAAAATCTATTGGAAAAGTCTAATAGAAGTATAAGAAACAAGAGAATAAAGGTGGTGGAGATCCTCCAAGGTTATAAAGGTTCATTCAATGACAGTCGAGATAAATGGGGGTAAAACCACTTAAAATAAAATAAGGTTATTTTAACAAAACACAAGAATTAAACTACTGGGTAGGACTTGCTTTGGTTTTACGGTTTTCTAAATCATGCACCAACCATGCGATGGCTACTACCTAGTCCATGCACCACCTTGCACAGTTCAGCTTAGGCACCGCATTGTTGGAAAAATTATTCTCCAACCTTACCATATAGCACTTTAAAAATTTAAGGGCCAATTGTAGGTGTTTCCCATGGCTTTCATAACTATGAAAAAGTCATGCACCACACACTTGACACACCAAAGAAACAATACAGATTCTATTAGGGGTCACACGGTTTGGACAAAATAGTGTGAAAAATATACTAACAAACCAAACATAGCTCAAAATAACCTCAAAAGGACCATTGCAAAGGGAGGCCACACAATTTATCTTTAACCATTCACATTAACCATGCATAGAACAAAAACACCAAAAATAACAATGTTTTAAGACAAAACTCCAAGGAAACTCAAACCAAACCCCACCTTCTTAAAATAACATAAAATAAAAAATACTGTGGCATCGGGGTGTCACAAAAACCTTATTTTCCTATTCAAAAACCACAAAAATATAACGAAACTCAATATAAAATGTATATCTGGAAATATTATTAAGAACGTTCAACCATATAGGAAAAATCAAAAGAATAATTAAACTTTTGTGATTTCTTCCCTCCCCTTTAAATCAATACTAAACCCATAATTATCTTTATTAATGTGATATGCACTGATTTCCCAAAAAAAACAATTAATGATATACCCACTTGTAAAAATAGAGTGAGATTCAAATGATACCCTTCCTCGGTTGAAACATCATAAAACAAAGACATTAATCAAAAGGGAATAACACCAATGATCTTGAAGAAATCACCACAAGATTCTTATGAATAATTACCCTTCCTCAAAAATCACATAAAACAGACGGGGTTTCCCCCATAGTGATATCTTGGGTAGAAAAGAAAGATAAAAAATGATAAATGTGGTAAAATAGAGTTACCTAAATCCAAAAGAAACCAGTTAGAATGGTGATAACAAAAAAAGTGGCTCAAAACACTAAGTGAGTAGAATGGAAAAGATAAGGGAGAGCATGGGTCATCCAAGAGTGAACCAAGGGTTTGAAAATAAAAATAAGAGAGTTATATAATCTCATATTTATAATAAAAGACCTCTAGAATCCACCAATGCATGTTGAATAGCTAAAACACTAGTGGTTGGTCCAATCAAGGCGTGACCTGAAGCCTCCATGTGTGATCGACCTTTTGTAATTATTTGAAAAACAAGATTTGATAGCCCCCATGGCCTAGAACATTGTGTCGTCAAAGACGTGGTGGTTCTTACATCATATACCATGTCTAGATGATGAAACCTTACACTATAAACTACTTGTTTTACACTTAACAAGAACATGGAAATGACATGTTGAGCACAAACTCCACATTTCGAATATGTTATTTTCTAAAACACCATGCTCAACACTATGGTCAACACCATACCATTCCCATGGTGTTTCTATTTACCTATTTTACATAAGATCACAACCAAACCAAACTTCCCTCGAAAATGGATTTCCAAATAATTTCACAAGCCATGGTGCCCCAAAAAATGATAAAATACTGCCTCAATATCCAAATTATTAACACACTCTCATGAAATCTCCAAGACTTAAGAAAAACACAAAGTAAAGGGTGGAATGAGTTTAGGAAATTACAAAATAAAAATAAAAAACCTACATATCATTATTATAAGATATTAAAATGCATGATAGACATTAATACATTATGGGAGATCAACATGAAACATCATTTTAAAAATTACAAGAGGAATAAATCTAATAGAAGAAAAAATGTTCAACATAATGAAATCTTAATTCTCATGGTTTTAATTTGATATCATAACACCTATTATAACTATTGAAGGAAGGAAAATCTATAGTAATATAATAGAAATTATAACATATTTAAAAAAAATGGTATGAATGGATTTTTAATAAATAATACAATCTACTATATAGGAATAGAATATGACCATTATATATAGTTGCTATATATATGGTCATTGGATATATGGCCATTGGATATATAGTCATTGGGTATACCTCTATCTAATATTTGTATTTATAATTTTATAGTTATAAGTAAATAATGTGTTACACATAAAATATTTGACATGTAAGTAACATAATATAAATAGTTTTGGAATAAAATAAAAATAAAATAATTCATTTTTGAAAATATATATTACTTTAAGGCAACTACATTTTTTGGTACATGATGCATTTTAAATTAAATTTAATAATTCAACAGAATCAATTTTACAAAATAAATTAAAAAAATAAAATTATTTATTTATAAAATAAGTAAATAATATCTATTAAATAATTGAGGTGGTATATAAAATTATAATTTAATGACTCATGGGTAACTAATATTGTTTTATTTTAAAGCATTATTTATATTATTTGTTTTTGTATAAAGGACATATATCTCATATTTAGAGTATATAATTTAAAAAAAATAATTATATATATATATATAAATTAATGGTCATGTAGATATTATTACTTATTTAGAAATAAGGATAAATATATTTAATGTTTAAAATTATACCTTTCTTGAAATTAATATTTATATGTTATGCATTTTTATATTAAAATAAATTTATATACATTTTAAAAATTAAATCTAATAATTTATTTTTATATTATTATCAACATATTAAATTAGTTAACGAATATAGCTTGAATTTTGGTCAAAACACATGTTGGTGAGGCAAAAGTGAGTTACTATGGTAAAGGATAAATGAGGAAAAAAGGGAAAAAATAAGGGATAAATACTTAAAATAACTCTAAAAATACCCCTCAATTTTGTGTGTGAGGGTTTGTAAGATCCATATTTATTATTAATACACATTGTATAAACTATTAATTTTAAATGAAATTACACACACAAGATTAAATGGGTATGTCCATAAATAACACTCGAACCCCTCTATAAAAGGACCCTGTCTCTACTCAGTTAAAATCACACATTCCTTTAGGTTTTAAATTAAATACCCACCAAATTACCTATCCTAATATATTAATATATTTGTTATCATATTATCCCATTAATGAGTGATATGTAATTTATTATGATGGAACCTGTTTCAAAACGATTTGTTTCACCAAGCCAAGTATCTAGTTCTTCTCTATGTTTTTTACTTTCCTTATCATATCTACTCTTTTAAAATCACATTAAAACCCTTAATTATGTTTTATTAACATAATTTAAATTTTAATAAAATTTACATTACTATAATATAACTCTATACTCTTACACATTCATTACCATGGCATGATTGGTTTCAGTTGGTTGAACCAGCTACATGAATGATGCTACATAATCATCATTTTTCATAACATGAATGTGTATAAATACATTTATACTTGTAATAATGACATTAATAGGAAATTTCTATTTTTAATTTATTTCATTAATAGTGATAATAATATTTATTTTCAGTTAAAATTAATTTTATGTTATTTTAAAATTACCATAAACATGCTCGTTATAAAGTCCTTTCTTATGAATTGTACCCATAAAATGTATCGAATCTACATGGGACTACATAAGTTATATCCATAAATTTATTACTCTACATTTTCTAATATAATAATGATTAACATATTATCAATTAATAGGGATTAATATCTTCACAAAATTAATGTATACAAAGAAATCAAAATTAAAAAAAATATAGTGATGAAAAAAACAATAACTAAGAAAAACATGTGAACTAAATTTTAATAATTGTATAGTATAAAAGGTAATAAATTTGAATTGATCAATGAAATAAGTGAGTATTATATATATATATATATATATATTATTTAGTTGGTCAAATAACTTTTGTAGGATAAGAGTGTAAAGGTATGGGTTTCTCACTCAATCATTCTTCTTACTTGATATTTTTGAGTCCTAAGATTCGATTGAGAGAATATGTGTTAATGTTCCATATAACCCCAAAATTTTATTCTCTTTTGTTTATGTTGGTGGTTTACATGCATTCTTAACATTTACACTCTCATTGATTCCAAATTGATCAAAAATTATATTTTCAAAGGGAATTGGTTCCACCTATTCTATTTTTTGGAATCTTTCCCTTTCATGATAATGTTTTTTTTATTTTGTGAAATTATGTACCATCTAAATTTATATCTACTTATATGATTTTTTATCATCTCTTTATTATGGTTGTGATTTTTTTAATAAAGTTGTAAATGAATTTTTTTTCACTCCTCCATTATGTTTCTTGTCTAGTAGTTTTCTCCAAAACATTCCATTAGTTTTCATTATGAAGCATCCTTTTCATGTTTTATGACTCTTAAAATTAACTTTTATTAAACATTGATTTCTTTTGAAACCCATTTATTTATTAATCACATAATTACCAATGTTATTAAAATTTAACGGATATTTCATATTAATATAAAAATATATTTCTTATGATTATTTTAAAGTGTTTTTCATCTATTTCAATATACATTAATGTTTCCCCTGTTTCACTAGGGATATTCTTTAATGAAGTCATTAAATTTCATTCCCTATATGATTTATTTATTCCATTCGAAATTTTTATAAAACCCATGTAATTCACATTATTTATTTATGCTATGGTAGATTTATGAATTTGACCATGTTCACGATCCCCAAATATATATGGTTTATCATTATGTGATGTGATGGTCCAGAAATATAGTACTGTCTGAAGCATTGGGTAAAACATTATATCTCAGGAGATGTTATGTTATGGGAGACTAGAGGTTATCCTACTCCATTATGTTTTGGGAAATATGTATCCATTGTGTGATGATGTTCATAATAATGAGAATTTACTGACTGAAAATTCATTTTTTATTTGATTTTCGAAGAAGATTCTTTATGGTAAAGTGGTAACCAAAGGGATAAAAAAACAGGATACCCAACTAAAATTTCAAATTTCAAAATACCCAAATAAAAAAGAGAGCCTAATACAATAACAATCCCTTGGATCGGCATAAGTCTCATCATCTACAAACATCATCGTAAAACCAACTGTCGACAATATCATCCTATCACCACAATTGAGGTCACTGTCCAAACACCAATACAGTTACCAAAGCCTTTTGGAGTCCCTCATAATCACCATAAAATATCAACCGAAAGTTTTCATCTTCAAATCCTATTAAACCATAAACAAAGGCCGTTAAAGTTCATCGATCCACTCTAGATCATCATCACCATGGCGTCGTCATCCCCCATTAAACCATAAACAACCAAACCAGTGATATAGAATGAGAACACCACATCAAACACAAAAACCCATTGGTAAATACCATTGTCAAAAACACTGAATACCTCTAACATAACCAAATAATATGGTATCCCAATTAGAAACACATAATTGAACCATGTTGTTGTTGATGCCACCAAAAAAGACCTCCCTACAGAATGAATAAGGAGCACCATTTTCTGCCCAACCCCACATCCCAAAACCTCTTTGCACCCATCACTTCAGTTCTGACCATCATTTGAGTTGAGGGAATATAGGTTAGTTAAGGGATAATATGGTTCAGAGTCTCAAAATGATATTATAACCATAATCCATAAAAAATAATAATTTGACTTAAGGGTGTTTGAAAAAACCAATGACCACTAAACCAAAAAACCCAAAACCACAGTGCACCATCACTCTAGATCTAACTCAGAGGGGTATAATGGATAGCAATATTAGAGTAGGGTTTGAGTGGACACGGTCTTTATTAATGAACTACCTTTTATCGTGGTCATCCATACCACCCTATAAGATATTATCCTGAAAATGTCACCACCTAAAAAGATACCACATCCTTATAGAACATGTGAAAGAAAAATCCAGATAGTGAGTGCCCAGAATCTAAGAGATCTAGGGATAGGTAATGTATAGGAGGGTAGAAAGATAAATGAGGGATGAGGAGGGGGAAGGCATTAGAGAACACAAAAAATCCCCCCTCCCTATCACCACTGAGAATAAGCCTAGGGTAAGACAAAACCCCCCTTGGATATGGTGGGTGAATTACCTCCTGATACATGACAAAAAATAATATTTCATAAAATTCTAGTTGTGATAACATTAAATTTCATTCTAAAAACCCATGTTATATATAATATTTGTTTTATGGTTTATGTTATGATACATGTTTCTTACTTTACTTGTTATGACATTAGGATTACGTTTTTTACCCACACATTCAAATTATTATTACTTATAATCCATCTTATGAACATCTATGTTGATTCCTTTGATATTGTTTCACCTTTCACCACTTACTAAGTGTTTGGGATCTCACTTTTCCTATTCTTGCATTCTCTTGGTATTAATAAAGGGTATTACATATGATACTTCAAGAAGAGTATCATGTGCATAGGATATTTTTAGAGATGTTGATGAAATATTTTAAAATTTGATGGTTATTTTTCTAATCCCGAATAACAATAAACCAATAGGTTTTTGGGGAGTGATTTATTTTAATATGTAGTGGATATTCGTTTTTAATGACATACTATATTTTTATGTTATGGTTTTTTCATCTCTATTAGCGTCAATATGGTGTATTATTAATTCTTTAGATTTAGTTATATAGAAAATGGGGGTAATAATTAATGTGTCCCATGGTAAAATAAAAGTGACACAAGTTGAAATTGAATCATCACACGTTTAAATGAATGGGTCTTAGGTAAGGTAAAAATAGGATTTATTTTCATTACCATATCATAACTTACTCTGTTTATTTGTTTAATCATAAAAACATTTTTAGTTTTTGTAAACTATACGAACTAGGATGAACTGAGCAAACAATGAGTGTTATAGACAATGCAGTGATTGTTATAAATAGAAACCAAATAGAATAATATAAGGAGTGTAAAATATCATTGAAAATCTTAATGAACTATCTCGTGATATACACAATAACACAAACCATGTTGAACTACCTAATGTACCAAGGAAGGAAAAATAATACATTGATTCCTTATAATAATGAACACCTCTCATTAGTTCCTATTTTGACCCACTAATTGTCAACAATTATATAACCATAACCAAAAATATATTTTTAGTTCCTCAATGTTCTAATCATGAAATGTTTGTTTTATAAATTTATCTTTTATATAGAGAATATTATAAATATTGGCATCCAATTAAGAATAAGTTGAAAAGGTTGAAATCAATACTAGGGAATGGGGGATCTGAAGAAAATATTCGTTCAACAAATAAGTTCCTCAAATTCCTTGAATTAAAATGAGGATTTAATTTCTTGAGATGAAGTGAAAGGATGAATAATCCATCACAACCTATGAGTAAAATTTCATGATAATTTCTTAGTATGACCTAAATTTCATCATGACTATAAAAAATAGATTTTTTATTTATTTTCTTAAAACCATGCATTTGAAAAATGTTTACTAAAATAAAATTTGGTAGTTGTGAATAAACCATTAAATTCCCTCTCAATGAAGAAATATAAGTTGTAAATTGTTTCTATTTTTATGGTTATGGGGGAAAATAAATGTTTTATGGAAACTCAATTGATGAAAACCATATAATAATGAAGGTTTATTTTTCTATATGTAAAAATTTTTGGTTGAAGTATAGTAGTAATCACCTTAATGGATTATGAATATGTTTAATGTGTGGAAAAGATGTCCACCAGGAACATGAATTTTGAAGAGATGTGAGGTGGTTTAGAAACACAATAGAATAGAATATGGTCCAAATTAATGAACCCCTACTCTTAAACTATATAATTGTAAGATATTGGGATATTATTCCCTATAATACACTAACCAAAGGGTAAATAAAGATATTCCACTTCAACATCCTCTAATTACAATGGTGAAAGAGATAAAATATGTGATCAGAATCACATAATATGGTCTAAAATAGTTATGAAAAATATATTAATCAACTCTTATTTAAATAAAAACATATTATTTGATTCTAGTTCAACCTACTCCATCATATCAGGTAAGTTACTAAAAGCATTAAATCACTTCCCATGTGATTTGATAGTGATTTGTTTATGAAAAAATTGGTTGATCTGATTATTTCATCCCATGTCTATAAATATTCTCTAGTTGGGTACTATTGGAATATTCTCCCTATAAATATTAGTATCCTCCCATTATTTTAATTGGGTTCAATATTATGCATAGAAGGCAACTCCTTATATAGATTGCATATCAATTTTCATGATAGGTAAGTCACATTCCATATCCCAAATCAACCCATAACCATCAATCATTACAAGGGTGAATATAAAATTTCTATGAAAATGAATAGAATTGTATTTATATTAATACTTAATAATTATGGGTATTTATATCAAATGGTTGGTAAGATACTCAATATATAATATATTCCAATTTTACTGAAACATGTCAATATATTTCCAAAATAGTTTCATGGTCTTCACCAATAACATGAGGATGAATTTTCTACTAAACTCAAATCTTGTTTTAATAAAATATCAAAGACTTATAATAGAATTGATCTTATTGAATTTAAGTAATTAAAAAACAACTATAATAGAATCTGAATAATGATTTTATATATCCATGTGATTCAAAATGGAGAGAATTGGACCACATTGTTGTAAAAAAGATGGATCCATGTGTATTTTAAATTATTATCGGGAACCAAAAAAATC
Source organism: Viscum album (assembly GCA_963277665.1). Classification (NCBI taxonomy): domain Eukaryota; kingdom Viridiplantae; phylum Streptophyta; class Magnoliopsida; order Santalales; family Viscaceae; genus Viscum; species Viscum album. The sequence goes on from OY728142.1 coordinate 406,153,328, forward strand.
ATGATCTAGATTAGGTATCCTTTAAAATAGATCAAATAAATCTTTAGTAAAATTTAAGGATTTAAATATTTATAAAATATAGAGTTTTGATCTAGATATAATCAATTATGTGTGAGAATAGAGGATATAACAATGTAAGACATTCATACAAGATATGGACCCAAAAAAGTTATAGTAATCCCTTTTCAACTTACATATTCCAATGAAATAATAATTTATTTTATGAATAGAGTCTTTCTATATTGTATTTATCATTTTTTGGTGTTTATATTTGATATGAAAATATATTCAAAGAGAAAGGAAGGACCTGAAGTGCATTTGAGGATTGTTATAAAGACCATAATAAAGGACAAACTATAGTTCAGTTTTAGAAATTGTGAGTTCAGGATTCAAAAAGTATCATTCTTCAACCATTTATTCGTATTAGTGAGTATAGATATAAGTGATTTTTTAATGGATGAAACCAACCAAGTCAATAGATATCATTATTTTTCTTATGTTAACTACTTAATATATATACTTTGGGGTAAATTTATCGTGATTTTCATATACACTATCAATTTTAACTTCTAAGGGAGTTATGTTTCTCTTGATAGATGAATGTGAAGAAAGATTCAAAAAAACTAAGAGAATATTTGTGACTACACTTATAACCACTCTACCATATTGTGTATATGTATTTGTGATATATATAGATACATTCCTGAAGGGATTGAGGTGTTCCCATATACAAAATAAAAAGGGGGTAGATTTTTACTCAAATTACTTTAAGGTTGATGAGAAAAATTACATGTTTCATGATATAGATATTATAGTAAATTTTATTTAATGATATAAATTCATTACCATTATGATGGAATTTTCATATATAGACTCATCACATGAGAATAATGTTAATATTCATATAAGAAGGGTTGATCATGAACTAAAGGATATTGTTAGAGTTGATTAAGGGTTATAACTAAATAATATATCAAAAACATGGGATGGGGGTAAAGGTAAAAAATTCTCAAATAAATAAGTATTATTTTAATTTATTAATTATATGGATTAAAATTGATATAGTACTAATGTATTTGGGAAGGATGGACTTAGAAATCATAAGTGAATTGGATAAATACAATCACACAAATTTGATTTTTCAATAATGAATTAATTTAAAGAACAAGAACGACCATATAGATTATATGGATCTATATAAAAAAGTAAAAAAAATCTAATGTTTATACTTTAAAATAACGAAATTATAATATTCATAAAAATTAATTGTGTTCCTTCAATACTAAAATTTATGAAGTATTTTTTGGATGATGCACTCAACTTGAAATTATTTATCTCTCATGCATGGAAAAAATATATAGATATATCAAGGAGCACATATATTTGGATAATATCAAGAGGTATATTGTTTAATACACCCCATGATGATTGGTTTAATATCATGTCAAGTTTAAATGATAATAGTCTATATAGATGATTCACCTATTACCCCATACATGTATAAAAATGGGAAACACCACTGTGTATTTTTTCATAGGTCACCTCTAAAGGTTTTAATTACATTTGGGATTTTCATTATTGAATTATGAAGTCATTGAATTAAAATGATATTTTAAATTATTTATCACTTGATTAAATTTGCATGTCAAATGTAACGGAAGTTGTAATTCTACATGGGGTACCACATTTAATTGTATATGTTTGAGATATGTGGTTTACCAATATTTTGTATTGGATTAATTAATAAGTATTGGATAAAAATGGGATTCAGTATATAATATCTTCCTAAAACTAATGGTTAATAAGATATGGCTATTAAAACTCTTGAAGATATATTGAGATCCAACATAATGGATTTCAAAGGAGTTTAGGATCAATATCATCCTCTATTGGATTCCATGTACAAAAACTATTTCCATTCTCCCATTAAAATGAAACCATATAATGATATGTATTGGAAGAGTTGAAGAATGAAAACTTGTTAGGATGAGGTCAAATAGTGAAACCTATTGGGACTAGTCTTTCTTAATAAATGTAAGAGAATACTGAAACTAGTTTATAGAATATTAATACAATACAAAGTCGATAGAAGAGGTACACCGACAATAATCAGAGTGATATTGATTTCTAAGTTTAATACATGGTATTATTTCAAATATGACCATGTATTATGGTTATTATATTTATGAATAAGTGAAATTTGATCACTATATACTACTACCATTCAAATTCCTTGATCATGTAGTGTTAATATCATATCCTCTTGTGTTTCCACCAAATTGATCACATGTTTATCATGTCTTCCATGTATCACTTTTCTGAAAGTAAACACCAGATCCATAACATGTAGTAAACTCATAGGTGGTAGAACTATAAAATGTGATATCTTTTTCAAAACATTCTACAGAGATTTTTTATAGTGTTAATGTACTATGAAACAAGACCACTCACATTATCCAAGTTCTTTAGTGGAATAATATTTTTTTGGAAGAGGTGTGGGATCTAAAAGATGTAATGTGGAAAAATTACCCCAATATCCTTCCATTATATAATTGAATTTCTAAATTAGATATAATTTAAAAGGGATAAAATGTAAGGACTAATTTTTTTATTCCATGAATAAGAAGAGCATCTTGTCATAAATGAAAAAGCAGACTAAAAATAACTGATACAACACATTATTATGAAAAAATACCATTATTCATATAAACATTTATACATTATATGAAATCAAAAATAAAAATAATTATGACAGTTATAATAGGAATGAATCTATAAGTAAATTAATATACCAATAATATGAAATCTTCATACGCATGATTTTATGAGAAGATTATAATAATAATTATATCTAAAGAGTGAATGAAAATCATTAAAAATATAATATAATTTTTTAGAGATATAAGAAAAGGATATGAAATAAATTTAGTATAGAATTCCAGGCTATATATAGGTATATAATACAATTATAATATATATGTCTATTTGATATTCATCAGTTGGATATGGTTATTGGATATATGGTCATGGGATTTGTGGGTGTCAGGTATACTTTTATTGAATATGTATGTTTTTATTTTATAGTTTGAATTAAATAATTTATTAAAGATAATATATTTTACATATAAATAACATAAAATAAATAATTTTGGAATAAAATAGAAATATAATATTTCATTTTTTGAGCTATCTATTATTTAAAGGATTTTCTTAGAGCAAAATGTATTTTAAATTAAATTTATTGCTTTTAAATAATCATTTTAAGAAAATAAATTCATAAAATTAATGGAATAATTATTAAAATAAAAAATAATATCTAAAAAATAATTAATGAATTATAAAAAATAATAATTTAATGATTCAGGATAAAAAAATTTATTTAAAATAAATATATTATATGTATGTTTAAAGGATAAATGTATCATATTTAGAGTTTATTACTTAATAAATCATATTTTATTAATATATCTATATTTATATATTTATATGATGTAATATTCCAAGAATGAATTGTAATTTGTTGTAAATAATTTAATTCTTAAAAGGAAACGTATCTAGAAAAATTATTCATTTTTCATTAATATATTGATTAAATTTTTATTGATGATATATATTTAATATAATATTTGTTTTCATATTTTCATTATGAATGATAAAATTAGGTAATAAGTATGATATTATTTCTGATAAAAAATAATTTACTGAGGTAAAAATGTTCATTACCATGGTAAAGGGTAAAATGATGTAAAAAGGTAAAATTTAAGGGATAAATGCCTAAAATGTCAAAAACCATGTATATAAATCATTTTTATGTGGTAATTCAAAACCAATATCCATTATATTTTTTATTTAGATATAATTCCCTTATAAAATGACATTTTTCACAATAAGGAATCAGTATTTCCATAAATGCCACTCGAATTCACATATACGGGTACCCTTTCTCTTCCCGCATGAAATCACAATTTTTCATTATTTTTGTCTTGAATAATTTATAAAATTACCTCAAAACATATATTGTTACACTATTTGTAGATTTTGGTCACAATAAGAAAGCATGATTCATTCTTTCTGAAAGAATCCTTTTCCTGAAAGAGCGAATTCATCAAAGTACCTTGTTCTTCTGAATCATTTTCAATTAACCTCTCACATATGTTTTTTAAATATTATTAAATATAATAATTATGTTTTATTAACAACATTATGCTTCTATGAAAATGATATTATTATAATTTAACTCTATACTCTACTTCTTTATTACTATTAAAGTTCTTTTTAGGTTAGTTCAACCACCTATATAAATTATGTTATATTATTTATACTGTATCCAAAATGAATGGGTATCAAGAAATTAATATTACTAATATAACATATTAACTAGTAATTTAGGTCATAAACATTGTTTTTTTAATATCCTGACTATGGTGTGACACACTGGTGCCCTGAGCTAGTTAGCTACGTGACCTCAAGCACACCTCCCTATACGCAAGGGGATACCGAATAGAAATGAGGGTATAATATCTATCATGGGGATAATATACCATCTTTACCTAAATACCACAATATCGGAAATCAATAAATAACAACAAAAAATAACCAAATGATATATCCCAATCTAGAATAATACCAGAATAAAATGATAACAAAAATAATAAATACATCTCATAAACTAAACTGTAGATTTGTCATGAAAATATTTTTCAGGTGAAAATATGAAAAACCCAAAATATATAAAGAAACTAACTACTCCCAAGTGAGTTCTGAAACCATTTTTGGTTCCCTCATCCATGATCTTCCCTAACTCATCCATCTGATTATGGATCTTTCCCATATCCTTTCCTGCAACCATTAAATCTATTCGGGTACGGATCAAGCTGCCCAAATAGGGTATGAGTAAAACTCAGTAGTCCATAACCAATGATGTCTAAATTAATATCAATTTAAAATAGTGCATGCATTTGTATAAATAATAATGTATGATAAATAAAGTTAACAGATTACAATAATTTAATTAATCTTTATTTAACCACATAACCCTCATGGTCCCAAGGACACCTAATCTCCCAATACCTTATTTTTCCCATTCTAGAGTCAAAACTATCCCCAAGATATATCATATATCATAATTCCATAATTACCATTCATTATCTCAATTTGTATCCCAAAATTTCATTGTTACAGTTCTTCATCTTAATTCATATCACATAATTCCATTGTTACCATTATTTATCTCAATTCATATCTGAATCCCATTTTTACCATCCATTATCTTAATTCACAAATTAATTATGTTGTTACAATTCATTTTATCATTTCACATATGAATTCTATTGTTACTATTCATAGTCTCATTTGACATGTGAATTCCTTTGTTACCATTCATTGTCTCATTTAACATATAAATTTCATTGTTACCATTCATTGTATCATTTCATAGATGGATTCAATTGTTAACATTAATTGCATCATTTCACATATGATTTCCATTTTTACCATTTATTTTCTCATTTCAAATATATCACAATATTTTAATATCACATGTATAAAAATATCACATATATAACAATAGAACCATTAATTAATTCACCAATTAATTAAGCAAGTTCAACAATTTCATAATCATATCATTCCATTAATTAATTAATTAATTAATTAACTACACTAATTTCATTACTAATTCAAAAATTATTTTATCAAATCAATTTCTTTAATTAATTCAATAATTAATTATTCACATAAACAAAATTTATTAAGCTAACAATTAACTAGTCACACCAATTTCATTAATTAAGCAAACAATTAATTCATCACATCAATTACATTATTTATTTCAATAATAAATTAATCAAAATACTTAATCCTAATATCATCATCATTAATTCAAGAATTAATTATTCCAAATCTACCAACCCAATATCCCCAATTTCAAAATCACTTGTTTAATCAATTAACCAAATTAATTAAATAAATTTATGAAAATAAAACAGTTCATATTCCATTATAAATTCTATAGTTACATACATGTAATAAAAATCAAGACTTTGGATTTCAATTATAGAGCACCAACATCAATTCGTTGACAAATGATCGTCCAACAGAAGATCCCCAATTTTAAATGAATAGGTAAATCCCATAATGAAGAACATGATCTAGATCTAAAACCTAGATCCAATATTTAATGAATTAAGATCATAAAAACCTAGATATATATCTATATCCAATAATGGATAAACATCCTTCTTTTTTTTGAAAAGATGAGCAGGTGGTATAGAGTTATCTAATCATGAGAAACCACATTCATGGGGCGGTGAAGATCTTCAATACACGTTTCGATTCACCATGGACATTGACATCATCCCAATAAATGGGTCCAGGAACCTCCAAAAATGATACAAAACAACTTAGTCTGAGTTAGTGTTGTTTTGGGTGAGTTTTAGGGGTTCAGGTAATATAAAAATATGACTTCTAAGTTAATTAAAAACTCCCTCAGGGTTTTCTATACTAGTAATACTATTTTACAAACCATTAACCTCAACCATGCACCTCTTCTAGGTGGGGGTGCGTGGTTTCTCTTAATAGGGTGCACATTTTTACAAATCATGGGCTAGCCTTATAAATCCCTTCGACTTGGATTTGTAGGATTTGTTGGGTCGGGGTACGTGGTTTTGAAAAACTATATTCCAACCATGAACTTCCCACTTTACCCCAATTTTTCTCAAATTTCCAATAAAACTCCCCCAATACTAAACCCAAAAAAAGTACTCAATCAATGGAAAATAGTACCTTAAAAGAAGCCTGATACATCTCCATAAATGGTTGGGATCTTATAATCTCCACAAATTATAATATCTCGTCTATGATCTATACCCCCAGGCATCTATAAGATTCAGAGTAAAAAAGATAAGTCCACTAATCCCTCATATATACTTCTCCCTCCCATGTTTCCTCTTACACACATCCATGTTTCCACAATACATGAGATATCAACATGGTCTTTCCAAAAAACATTTTCTCACTATGATCCAACACATATATCTGATGCCTCTCAAATGACACATCACTCTCAAGCACAACATCATCCACATCAATCATATGATAAAAATCAGGGTGATTCCACCAATGTTCTGAAACATGAAAAATGCCATGCATATCACTATATCTATGTGGAATATACAGCCGTTAATCCACTAGCTCAATTATCTCCACAACATTCAACGGTCCAACAAACCTGGGTGTTATCTTTCCCTATCTATGAATCTTACGGTGACCCAATCTATGTAGGACCAAAATGAATACATGCTCACCCACTGTAAATATTAGGGTTCATTGACTTCTATCAGCACACAACTTCTATATACTCTGGGACACATCCATACACATCTAAATAAGTTGTACCTCCTCCAATGTCTCCTACATGAGGATTATTCCTATCAAATTTGACCCATCTACCCCCATACAATATAGAGGTGATCTATATTTTCTTTCATAAGGATCCTCATATTGTTCTATCTATATAGTTTCCTGATAAAACTTTTTATATGTAAACTCCACCAAAGCTAGGTGCCTCTCAGAAGACCCACCAATGTCTTGGAAATATGCTCGAAGCATATCCTTAGGCACCTATATAGTATGCTCTGACTACCCATTTGTCTGTAGGTGGAAAGACGAACACAAAAAACCTACATACCAAGCACATTCTGCAAGCCCTTCCAAAAAGTGTGAAGTAAAATGAAATTCATGGTTGAAAACAATAGTCTATGGCCACCATGTAGACTAAATATATGTCAAACATATAACTCTCCCAATATATCCAATATAAAAGTATCTTATACGAGTAAGTAATGTGATACCTTCATCAGTTGGTCCGCAACCATCCAAATAGTGTCATAATTCTAAGGCATCCTCGAGAGACCCACCAAAAATTATATGGTGATTTCATCCCACTTCTATTATAGAATGTGAAACAGTTATTTCAAACCACCAGATTGTTGACACTCATCATTCACCTGTTGGAAGTTGTGGCATCATGTCACAAAACCTACAATCTCTGTTTTTGGTGGCTGATCAAAAAAACGATCATCATTGGTCACAATACATTTTTGTTTCACCTGTATGTAATTCCCACTTCGAGGCATGAAACTCATGCATCATCTCTTATCCCATACTAGGAATAATAACCTTGTTCCTAACAAATATGATCTTAACCTTATCTATTCTACAATCGTAAGGTGACTCCCTACCTTAAAAAATTTACCATAAGGCCAAACATTATGAATCCTCACACTGCCTATCCCTTATTTATCTCAGTAGTGTAGAATACACTAAAACTGATACGATATTCAACTGGTCCTGACTCTTCTAAACCACAACATCCATATTAGAAAGAATAACCCACTATAGCTAATTCTAGTTCATGGATAGGGTAGTTCCATTCATGTGGCCTCAACTGCTGACACCCATACACCACAACTCGATCTCCTTGCACAAACACATCTCCTTGACCTATCCTAGAAGCATCAAAAAACACGGTATACTCTTCACCTGGATCATATAATATCAAAAATTGGGTTGATTTCAACAGCTTCTTTTATTATTAGATGGAATTACTACATGTTTATGGCCATTCAAACATTACCCCTTCTTTTTCAAGGCCGAAATTGGTGCTACCAAATGGGAAAATTCTTAGAGAAACATCTGGTAATATCTTACTAACCCCAGAAAGATAAGGATATCAAAACAATTCTTGGGTTTCTCCACATATATAACATCTCGAACCTTCTCTAAGTCCACTAACACACCTTCCTCTGAGTTGATGTGACCTAATAAGTTTACCTAGTCAATAAAAAATTTACACCTAGATGTATTTGTGTATATATGATGATCTCTTAGTAAACTCATAGCAATGTCAAGATGTTGTGAATGATCGTCACAAGTTGTGGTGTACACCAAATACTACAAAAAACTGATTCATGTATGGATGTAAGATTCTATTCATCATGGCCAAGAACACTACTGGTGAGTTAGTCAACCCAAATGGATTTACAACAAACACATGTAGTCCATACCTAATTCTAAAATCATTCTGAGGTATATCAAAAGTTTTACCTCTCAACTGATGATGCGATGATCTCATGATGATCTCAGAGAAAACACATGCACCTCTAAACTAGAAAAAACATCATAAATATGGGGAAGATGATACTTGTTTTTCACATTCATCTTGTTCAACTTATAATAATCAACACCCAAGCGTAGAGTCCCATCACCCTTCATAGAAAAAAAACACAAGAGAACCCCATTGTGGCATAATCAGATAGATAAATACCATATCCTACAACACATCCTACTAAGTATTGATGTCTTTAATCTTGGTTGGTTCTATTATGTATAATGGAATACAAACTGGCTTAGTCCTCAACAAGAGATCAATTGTAAATTCCACATCTCTCTCAGGTGGCATCCCTGAGACGTCTTCATGGAACACATCCTAAAACATATCCACTATGGGTGGAAAGAAATCCTTCTTTACACCACCATCATCCATCATCAAACATGCATCCTGGATTGTATGCTCCCCTAGTTTCTGGTGAACTATCCTTTCAAAGTCTGCCTTATTATCCAACTCTCCATAGTGAATATAATTATCACTCTCTGGAGATGTAAAAGTAACTCTCCTATGGTAATAATCAATTTGGAATCATTATTCTATTAACTATTCCATACCAAAAATTTGGTGAAAGCCTGACATGCCATGAATATAAATATCGCACAGAAAATGACACTCCCCAACCTTGAGAGAACATCCATGGTACAAGAAGATGCCTCTAGATTGTACTCCCAATGGTGTATCTATCATCAAAACCCTACTCAAAAACACCACCACGAGGCTCAAACCATTTACAAGTTATGTAAATATAAATGAATTTTAGACACAAGTAACAAAATAAGAACTTCATAATGTAGAATCTACAATAATAGTACCTCTCACTGTCGATGGCCCTGACTTGTTATCCAACAGTGTAGGATGAACTACATGTAACTTTCATGCCCCCTTACTAGAAATGGTGTCTAAAATCCATGAGCTACACAACTATATTGATATGGGTGCTCATTCATAGAAGCACCTCTACAACTACCTCAACCACCAAGGCTAGTACAACTCCATCTTCTAAATTAATATGGGGTAGAAGATCCCCATCCCACACTCTGGCTCTGTCTAGCCCCTCCATCACTACCCATTTTTCATGGGTTCCTATAGAACATATATAGATGTCACAAATTACCACAAGATATAAAATCTACCAGTGGCAGGGGAAATGTATACTATAAGGGCCCAGCCTACCGCACTGGTGAAAAATAACAAGATCAATTTCTTATGTAACTAGCCATTCCCTATCTCTACTCTTTCTTCTGTCCCCCAAGATATCATTATCATACTGATGCTTAATCCTCTCAGAATTCAGTCCTTTGGATCATCCAGCAACAGCCATCTGTCATGCATTAGAAACCTCTCTCATGTTCTCCTCATCTATTAGATCCCAATCCACCACCTCAAAAAACATATTTAACTAAAATAGGTTAACATGGAACTTAATGTCGCATTTAAGTTCATCTTGGAAATTTCTTATTGTAGTTGTCTCACCCCCTACCAAAACTGGAGAAAAGTTCTTCAAATCTGTAAATAAACCTGCAAAGTCTTTCACTGACATACTATATTGAGTCAACTTCACAAACTCATCTTCTCTCTCTTTCCTCAACATCTCTAGATAGAAGTGTTTTAATAAATTCTACAACAATTCCCTCTATAACATACCATCAACCTATATAGTTTGAGCCTGGACATACCACTAGTTATTAACATATCCTCATAGTATATAAGTATCCAAATTAATCCTCTTCTCATCCGGAGTCTCTAAATACTCATGTATCTTCTAGAGAGACACAATCTAGAAATCTTTTTCCTCAGTTCCACCCTCTCTAGTAAAAGTTAGAGGGTGATGTAACCGAAACACCTGTGTGTGTTTGAAAAAAATATTCACAACCCACTTTAGGTCTCATTCGATAAACATCATGAAGCATGAAATATTTTCTCTAAAAAACTATCATGCTTCCTCACCTTTCGCTATCAGTGCCTTGGGTTCCACTACTGGTGGAACATCTCTATCCATATCCTATCATCTTCCTCTCAACAAGATTCATCAAAGAGGAATATCTCTACAATCCTAAAAACATGTCTCAAGACACATAACACATCATTACACATTTCAAAAATTTTGATTTCATATTAATCTATAATAAGTTATTCCCCTTTTCCCACCACAATGTTAAAACGGAGGTACTATCACTAAACATAACCATCTGACATCTATGTCATGGTTAATCATGGTAAATATATTTTCATATTCATGTTTATCATTAGACACTCATTTATTCTCATCTTTTATCATTTTACTATTATCATTTTCATTTTAGGAACATTTTCATTTCAATTTCACAAGGAAAGATAGTTCAGGTTCAACAACGTACCCAAACCCCTCTTTCTTGTGCATGCTTAAAAAGATTCATTTCACAAAAAAAATCCTGACTGAATAGAATGATTCTTGCATACTCAACTCTTGTACCATACCAGGCCAAGAGTAATGTCTCATAAAATCTCAAAATAATTTTTACATCCCAAAACTAGTGCATCACACATGGTGAAATAAAATTTAACTATAAAATAAAATACCAATTAAAATCATCCAACCCTAGGTACATGGGGTTTTTTTCAAACATGTGTTAACTACTCCCCAGAACAGGCCCATAACTAAGGCCTAACTCTTTATATTATCATGCATACATTTACCTAATATTAGGAAAAAGGAAAAGAAAACTAATTTGATGTCACTTTGTAAAATTTTAACCTAGGTGCCACAAACTGGTGCCTCGAGCTAGTTTGCTATGTGACATCATGCACACCTCCCTATATTCTAGGGACTGCTGACTAAAATTGTGGGTCTAACATCGATCATGGGGAGACCATTACATCTTTACTAATGTTCCACGATAGCGTAAATAAATAAATAAATAAACCAAAAATAACCAAATGATATAACAATAACCAAAATAATACCACAATCACATGATGACCCAAAAAATATATATATCATAAAAAATTAATAGTATATATGTCATGACAAAATGTTTCAAGTGTAAGAATGTAAAAGAAAAAAGAAATAGATACTCGCTACTCCCATGTTGGTAACAAATCCACGAATTGTTCCCCTATCTATTCTCCTTCTCAAATCTGCTATATAACCTCTGGATACTTCCCTTATCGTGCCTTATATCCTTGAAATCTATTCGGGTAATGATTCGGAAGCCCGGGTAGGGTTTCAGTACAACTTAGTAGTCCACCACCAATGCCGTCAAAAATTATATCTAGTCAAAACAGTATATGAAGTTGTATAAAAAAATAAACTATGTGCAATAAAGTAAATATTTTACATTTTTTCAATTACACTTTATTTAACCACACAACACCCGGGTTCCCAAGTACACTCGAACTCTCAGCACCTACTTCGACTTGTGCCAGATCCTGAACAATCCATGAGGGATATGATATGTCATAATTCCATTATCACCATTCCTTATCTCAATTCTATCCATGAATTCCATTATTACCATTATTTATCTCAATAAATATCTAATAATTCCATTGTTACCATTCTTTATCTCAATTAAAATATGAATTCCATTGTTACCATTAATTGTCTCAATTCACATATGAATTCCAATTACCATTCATTGTATTTGTTCTCATATGAATTAAATTGTTACGATTAATTGAATAATTTATATTAATTTCATTATTACCATTCATTTTCTCATCTCGCATATTAATTCAATTATTATCATTTATTTTCCCATTTTATATATGAATTCCATTGTTACCATTCATTTTATCATTTGACATATTAATTCCATTATTATCAATCATTGTCACAATTCACATATGAATTACACTATTACCACTCATCATCTCATTTCACATCTATCACAATATTATAATTTCATGCATATCACAATATCACAATATCACATAAATCACAATAGAATAATTATTTAATTCACCAATTAATTAATCAAATTTAATAATTGAATTCTTACATCATTCAATTAATTGATTCATAAATCAATTACCTAAATAAATTTGATTAATAATTCAAAAATTATTTAATCACATCAATTCCACTAATTAATTTAACAATTAATTAATCACATCGACATAATTAATTAACTAAACAATTAATTAATCACATCAATTTCATTAATTAATCAAATAATTAATTTATCACATAAATTATATTATTTAATTCTATAAATAATTAATCAATATCAATAATACTAGTATCACCATTATTAATTCAAAAACTAATTATTCCAAATATACCACCTCAAAATACCCAATTCTAAAATCCCTTAATTAATTAATTAACTAAATTAATTAGTTTAATTTAAGGAAACTATATTTCTAATAATCCAATAGAAATTATAAAATCACATTAACATATTCAAAATCAAGATTTGGTATTTTAATTATAGATCTCCAACCTCAATTTATTGAAAAATGATCACCTAATGGAAAATAATTAATCTAAAACGGATAGGTCAATCCAATGAAAAAGAAAATAATGTAGATCTGAAACCTAGATCAAAGATAAAATGAATAAAAATATAAAAAACATAGATCTATATATAGATATAATAGTGGATAAACATACCTCTTTTATCTGGGATGTTGAGTGGGAGGGAGGTACAGATCTAATCGAAAAGAAACCAAAGACTTGGGGAGGTGAAAATTTTTAATTCACCCCTCTATTCACCATGAATGGATGTCTAATGCCCAAGTAATGCATCTAGAAACATCCAAACTCATATAAAAATTCCTATTCTATGTTAGGATAAATTCCGGAGAGTTTTATGGGTTTGGGAAATTTTAAATCTAATTTTTCGTTTAATTAGAAACCTTCACACTATGTGATTGGCAGGGGAACACTATTTTCCAAACCATGTTCCTTAACCTCGAACCTCTTCAAGGTGCGGTGGGTGAATGGTTTCTCCAAATAGTGTGTATTGTTTAACAAACAATGTTATATATGTATGAATACCCTTTTCCATGGTTAGCACGGTTTTTTTGGATGGGGTGCACGGTTTGGGAAAATTGTGCACTTCCCTCTTTAATCACATGTTTCTCAAATTTCCACCCAAACTCACCCATCATTAAACTCAAATGAAAAATAGTCAATTGAAGGAAAAATATTACATAAAAATATTCTATAAAAATCTCTAAAAAATTTTGGTATCTTACATTTAGTATGGGTGACCCAAAAATGAACTATCATTATTAATAAACTCATTGTTATTTTGTAAATTACCTGAAACATGGTTGTTATGATTTCTATTATCATGAACCATACCCACGGATTCCATCAAATGAATATGTGACTATAAAATTTAATTCGAAAAAATATTACACTAACATATAAATTTTGGTATTGATGAAATTATTATCAAGGAACACTGATCTATATCTCCATTAAATAACTTTTACAAAACAATCAAAATTACTAGCATGTAATGATTAAAATAAAAAAAACAATACAATTTATATATAATTAATTGTTATAATTTAATGGTAAAAAATTAATATATGAAAATAGTGTTATGAAATAATTGATTAAGATATATCATTTTATTATATGGTATGTTAAAGATCTTTCCTGGGACTTGGGGTTAAAGGTAGGGGTTTCTCCTTCAATCTATCTTCTTATATAATATTATTGACTCCTAAGATTCCATTTGAACAATATGTATGAACATTTTATCTAATACCCAATTGTTATACTCCTCTAGTTATTTTATGGGTTTTCATGTATTCTTATCATTACCCCTCTTATTTATTCTTAATTAAAATGAAATAATATTCATTAATGGAATTGCTTTTACACATTCTTTTTAGTTGGAGTATTTTTATTCCATGTACATGTTTTCTATTTTTCTTCATAGAAGTATAATCTATGATTATATACAATTAAATTATTTACAAATTTCTCCTCCTAATAGTTTTTAATTTTTATAAAATAGTTGTAAAAGTAATATATTTTTTCACTATCCATTACACTTCTTTATTGGTCAATTATTCCTCTTTTTCTGTTTTAATTATGAATACTAATTTAAAATATTTCATTATGTTAAAATAAATATTTATTCTCATAATAATTTTTTTTAAATAAATTTATTTATAAATTATATTTAATAAATGTTATAAATATGTAAATTATATTTCTACTTATTTTATATTTAATTTTATAATATTCTATTTCATCTCTGTCATCATCTTTTTTTAGATTTACATGTTTCACTGGGATATGATTTATGAAAATCATCCACCTTATTTCTCTAAATGTTTAATTTATTCCTTGGGTAAATTTTACTAAAACCCATATATTTATCATGGTTTATTTATTCTATGGTTTATTTATATACATGTCCATGTTTATGTGGCTGACATATGTATGATTTATAATATGTGATGGGTTGAACTAGAATTATTTATCCCCCCTATACATTTTCTAAATCATTATATCTCATGTGATTTTTTATAGGTAATGGTATGTTATCCTAATACAATGTATTATTAGGCATATGTATCCATTTTATGATGATGATCATGGCTAGGATCCTCAACATAATATATACTGTTTTTTATACATGTGCAAGTTCCACTTTCCAATTTCATTTCACAAACCCATGTTTTCCCCCTGATTTGTGTTATGATTCATTTTATAAATAAAATTATACATTAATCGGTATAGATTTACGATGGTGCTATCATACCCAAATTTTACTCACTTATGATCATATTTATTAAAATATATGTTGATTAATTTGATATATCTTATGTTTTACCCTGTTATTTATCATCCAAGATCGTTATTTTCAAATTTTTCCATTATTGAGGTAATGAAGAATGGTATGATGCATGATATATTTGTAATGGTTTCATATGTGGAGGATATTTTTGGTCTATGTTTGTAAAAATATCATATAATGTTACTAATCTTCAAATACAATAAAATGTAAGGTTTCCAAAGTGTGATATATTATATTTTGTAATGGATATTCATGTATAATGGATTATTATTTATGTATGTTATGATTAGGTCATCTATGAATCTAAAAACCACTAATGACATCATTAAAGTTGATGATATCAACATTATTGTTGACAATGATGACCTTGGAACCACCACCGATGTCGATGAACCTGATGACACCACAAATTCTGGTGGTACAGATGAACCTAACAACACTGATGATGTCAATGAACATGATGAATCAGATGACCATGGTGGATAGATAATTATTTTGAAATCATTGACATTGACACCCAAGACACCAATGAAATCAATGACACTAAAGACTAGAAAGTTACCAATGAATAAAAAGACCCTGACAACACTAAGGAAACAAATGAACTAGATGACCATGATGAAACTGATGATGCAAGTGGTATTGAGGTCACCAATGATTTATATTTTGTCGATGATTCCAATGAAATTGATTACCTGATAACCTAGATGATACTGAGAGAACTAATGACCCTGATAACCCCATTGATAATAAAACCATCTATATTATAGACAATATCAATGGACATGATGTCCCCAAGGATATCCATGAAACTAATTGAACCTAGGAAATTAATCAAAACAACAACATTGATGAAAATGATGAAATTAATTTTTTTTTTGATGACCATGATAATGACAATTACTCTAGCGATATCGATGACCTCAACAACACTAATGACCTTAATGAAACTGGTGATCCCAATGAAACTGGTGACATCAAAGACCATGATTTCATTGATGATACTGGAGATATTGGAGAGACCATCCACACTGATGGCACAAAAGACCAAAAATATATGAGTGATTTTGATGATAAATTTTCCACCAGTGACCTCAATGACTCAAAAACACCAATGAAACTAAAAAACCTAATGACCCTAATGACGCCAGTATCCTTGGTCAAACAAAATACCACAAAGTCTTGATGATTTCAATGACATGAAATATCCTCACACCATACATGATGTTAACAAACCCAATGATACTGAAAATATAGATAAGACTAAATGATATCATCATGTAAATGATGTTGAAAGTTCTAATGACACAAAAAAACTATGATTCCAACAAAACTGGTGACCCAAAAACCACAAAACCTTGGTAACGATGAGTATGTCGAAATTCAGAATGAAGGAAAAAGATACTTATTATATAAATAACTCTGGGGACCCTAATTATATTGATAGATCTATCAATCATTACTTCAATAACAACACTGATGATAAGAATTATCCAAATGACACTAATGACTCCAAAAAATAAAATTATTTATGAAAATGATGATTAAAATTCAACTAATAATTTCATATACCCAAAAAACATGAATGAATCCAACACTAAAGATTATGTCACCACTAATCCTAACATCACTGATAATGTTTACATTGATGATGACCTGGATTCCAATGATGAAACTAGTGATAATGATGACCATGATGATGCTGATAACAAAATATGACCTCAAAGGAATTAATAATTTCAACGAAAAAATGAATTTCATGATGTTGATTAAATAAATGACCATGATATCCGGGATTTAGATGAAAACCCAGAAAACACTAACAACCACAATGATGTTGATGAGGGAAATGATATTGATAAACCTAATGATTCTAATGATGTAAATGAAAACAATGAGCCTACGACACTTATATAACCAAATATATTGATGAAATCATCATCCCTTAAAACAATAAAATAATGACACTAGATAACACTAATGAAACTGATTACAATGGTGATGTAAACATTATTGATGACCCCAAAAATGTAGAAAACTCCAGTATTGTCTGGGATATTGACGTCTGAATGAAAATATGGAATCTAATGATGTTTAAATCATCAAGGAACTTGATGGTTTTGAGTATAGTAATGATGATTAGGAATATAATGATTCTAACAATCACTATGATATAAACAACCTCAGTTATAATGATAAATACTATTATATCAATGACATCGATGAACCGAATGATGTTGTAGGAATCAATGTATTAAAAAAACTTTGATGATATATTTATTTTTGACCCCAATCAAAATAATTACCTAAAATAAATTGGAGACTTAAATTATTCTCATGTCATTGACCATTCTTATGATCTCCACTTTTCATATGTCTTAAATGACCCTGATGACTCTAATTCCCATGATGACTATAAAATGTTGAAGACATATGATACCTTCATGATTCTGGGGACAAGGATGAACATTTCAAAAAATAAAACTAAAATTATCTTGATGATGTAAACAAAAATGAAAATTATGTTGATGAACATGATATCCCTAAGCACCCCAATTTGATGATTACCATTGATGAACCATATGAAGATGAAAAATTCAAGCTCACTATGATCTTGAAAACCTAATAATCCTAAAATTTTTGATGACCATACTAACATTGAGATAACCAATGACCCAAAATAGCTATATTACATTATAACACCCACCAAACCCATGAATTTGATAATTCATATGACCATGATAGTCCCTAAAACCCAAATAAACTTACAATGTCGACGGTGTCGATGGATTCAATGACACTGACATCCCCAACTACCCTAAAATTTTTGAAAATTACTATGATTTTTATAAAACATAACACACCATGACCCATATGGTGTTGACAAACCTAATGATCCCTACAATGGAGATGTTTTCATCATCTTTAAAATCTTATTGACCTTTATTCAACTATCAATACTGATAACCAAGATGACCTTAACAACCATAGTGACCCCAATGACCTCAATAAATACAATGATGCCAAAAATTGTGACATGTTGAATGATGATGTTATTTCCAATGAAGTAGAATTTTTTTATAAGGGATAATAAATAAATGGAACCATGTGTATTCATTCCTCAATGAAATTTATGATATTAACATTAATTATAGAACCAAGGACACTAAAGACTCCAACGATCCCGATGACCTCAAGAACACTGATAAAACTAATAATAGAGATAAACCTGGTGATGATGATGAAAATAATTACTCATAAATCCCCAAAAAAAATTAATGAATCTTAAGATTTTGATGTTAATTATGGCACCATTTATGCTAGTGAACACAATGAAACTTTCTATTTTGATCATAATGATGTAACTAACCACCACAACAATACTGAATACTCTAAGGACATTGATGATACTTATATCCCTATGGATACATATGACCCTAATAATACAAAATATGTTAAGAATAATGATTAAACTAATGGAATAGAATATTTTTATGAAATATAGTATTTGAAATATTCTGTCATCATCAATGACACTAATGACACTAATGATACCAATGTTCCCAATGACCCCAACACTGTTGATGATACCCATGACTTGAATGAATCAGTGATACTACTGATACTGGGGCACTAATGACATCAATAACCCAAAATTCCTTGATGACCTCAGTGATGCCAATGTTTCAAATGAACCCAGTAACCAGACCACCCATATGACACTGATGATGAAGAAGAACCCAAAGACACTGATGTTGTTGATATCTCTAACAACCGTATAGACATTGATAATACTAATGACCTTATATAATCAATAATTATAAAAACCCTAATCACATAGATGACCCCAATAACCCCTAACTAAACTAAAAAAGTCATTGATGAAATATTTGAAACTCATGACCATGGTTACCATAATAAAAATGTTGATATTGATGATATTGATGAATGTGAAGACTCTAATAACACTAAAGAACCTAATGAAACAATTAGTTTTTACAACCTCATTGATCTAAATGATTTTTATAACACTATCATTTTCACCATCATCGGTTAATTTAATGACCCTACAAATACCAATGATGTAAATGATATTGATTACCAAATAATGCCTATAATGTGAGTTCCCCTAATAATGATGATGATTCTAATGATAATAATAACCTAATAATAATTTAATACACAAAAAAAATCACCAACCCAATCGAGAAAATAGTTCCAATGACCCTAAATACAATAAGCACATCAATGAAACTAAAAATATTGATAACCTAAATGTAATTGATGTCATTATCATTAATGTTTTTGTTGTATTTGGGGTAATCTACATCATTGATAGTGAAACTGTATTCCATTACCTTAGGGTATTTGATGTCATTATGGCCATCATTGCTGTTGAGGTATTCTATTTCAAAGTTTCTATTATTTTCATTAGCATCATTGGTGTTGTTGTGGTTGTAAATATTTCCAATGTCATCCAGATCCTCCGTGTCCTCTATGTCATTAGTGAGTCTAATTTCATCAGTTTTTCTGGGGTATCGGTGTCATCAATATTTTTGTGTCATCATCATTATTACTGTCATAAATACATCATTGTTATTGGTATAATTAACAATGTGGGAGTCAATGGGTTGATTAACATCATCAGTTTGGTCATTGTGATTGTATATGTTGTTAAAAATTTTAGTTTCCTCAATATCATTGTCACTATTGGGTATATCGGGGCCATCGAAATTATCAGTTTTATTAGAGTAGAAATGGTCATTAGTTTCATGGTCATCATCAAACTCATCACCATCATTGGTAACAGTGGTATCATTATTTTTGTCAATATCATCATGGTATTCAGTGTCGATAAGATCACCAACAACATCACGGTTGTTAGTTTTTTGTCCAAGTTTTCAGATTCATTTAGATTGTTGGGGATTTGAAAGGATACATTAGTGGAATTAGTTTCATTGATATCAATAGAATCACATTCAACATTTTTTCATTAATGGTTATTAGGGTCATTGAGGAATTCAGTCTTGTAATGTTGTCAGTATCATTGGGTTATAGGGGTCATCAAGGTCAGTGATTTCATTAAATTCATTAACATCATGATAATCTTGAATATCATTAGTGACATCAGATTCATGAACACTGCTAGTGTATTTAGGGTAGATAGAATCATTGGCATCATTAAGGTTGTTGTTTTACTTTTTATCATTAGACCTATTAGGGTCTCTAGTGTTTTTATGATATCTAGTGCAATAGAGGTTTTTAACATCATCATGGAAATTTTCATCATCAATTTCCTTAGTTTAGTTTTGAGATTTTCGATTTCATTACGGTCATCAACAACATCTAGCATATCAGTGTTTTTATACAATAAGATTTTTACGGTCATGTGGTCTTCTAGAGTTTTTGGAGTCACTGAGGTAAATGGGATCACCTATGATGTTGGATATGTCAGGTTTTCTAGGTTTTGAGTATCATCATGAACATTGGGATTGTCAGTACTATACACATAGTCATGACTACTGATATCGATGGTGGTATTATTGTTGTTGAAATTTTTATCATCCTCAGTTTATTCTATTTCATTGGGATCATAAATGTTTTCGGGGATATAAAGTCATTAGTATCATTTGAACCATCATGGTTTTAGGTGTTTTTGATGTTTTTAGAATCATTGTGGCAATTGGGGATAGGGTAATTTTTTGGGTTTTTTGGGGTGTTGTGGTTGTGTATCCAATACGGTTATCATTGTGATTATAATTGTTAGTTTCATTGGTTTTATCATCATTTTAGAGTCATTAGGGTTTTCTTCATTGTTGAGATCATCGATGTCTTCATGGTGCTCAATGTAAACATTTTTTAGTGTCATCGGGGTCATTAGGGTCATCAGGGTACTAAATATCATTGAAATAAGGTATATTATCATGTTTTTCCAAGTTATAGAGTTAATTTAGTTCATCTTGATAATCATCTTCATCAACATCAGTTGGTTCATCAGTGTTATTAGGGTTCTCAAAAACTTTAGGGTCATTAGGGTCATCGATTCATCAGTTTGTTCAGTACCATTAGGTTCGACAATTTTATCAAATTTGTATGGACGGTTTCCATCGATGAGGTTTTTTGAATCATCACGGTCACTAGTATCAGTGGGTATAATGGTATTATCAACGTCATTGGTATCATTGGTATTGTTAGCAACATGTGAGTTGTTAGGGTAATTGAGGTTGTCATTGTGGATTGGGTCATCAAGGTTGTTAGTTTCATTTGAATTGTTTGGTTCATAAATTTAATTTATTTATTTTATTTATTAATTTCATTAGGATCAATGGTTTAATCATAATCATCATGGTCATCGACATCATTCCCATTATCAAGGTATTTAGTTCCCTCAGGGAAAATAGGGTTTTCAAGATGATATTAATCTTTTGAGTTATCTCTATAATTGGACACATAAGGTTTTTTAGTGTCATTAGAGTCATAGGGATCATTGGTGTCATCGAGTTCACCACATTCATCATGTTCTTTATGGTCATTTGGTTAGTATATATCATTAGGGTCATAGATTTCATCAGATTATTGAGGTTTTCAAAATTATCCAAATCATGAGGTTCTTCATCATTTTCATCATCTGGATATCAACATCTTCGGGGTCATCAACACCATTGGGGTCATTAGAATAATCCATTCCATTGATTTTTTTTGGTATCATTGGTGTCATTGGTTTAAATGGAGCTGTAATCAATGTAATCAACGTTGTCTATGTCATAATCAGTGTAGTTTTTGTCAAGTTCACTATCATTTTAAGGATCCTTGACATTGGTTTTGTTAATTTTTTATGTCATGAGAATCATTAGTTATCGAGACATTGAAAATATAATTAGAATCATTAACATCCTGGGTTTTGTTATTGTTTTTCAGTCATTGGTTTCATTGGGGTCATCGGCTTCATCAGCGTCTTTGAGTTATCAATGGCATCAAATCCATCAACCTTATCAAAATCTTTACGATTATCTGGGTCATCAGAGTTATCAATGTGGTCAGTGTCATTGATTTCTTTAGTGCAATTAATTATTTATGGGGTTTTAAAAGTCATTAGGGTCTTCAGTATCAAAATCATAATTAGTGACATTGGTTTCATCATAATAACAATGTTTATTGTTTTGGTTAGTTTTCTATGCATTATTGATGTCATAAATGCTATCAAAACCATCGATATCGTCATGATTTTCAAAGTTTTTGGAGTCCTTGATGTCATAGGGTTATTCAATTTCATCAGTTTTATCATATATGGTACGGTCATTAATATCACAGGTATTGTCTCTGATGTTTCATCATTAGTGTTTTTAGGAATTTCAAACCATCATGTTCAACAACGTCACCATAATCGTCATCATCGTTAGGGTCATCAATGTCATTAATTCAATTGAAATCGATGGGTTATTGGTGGTATAAGCCTTTTTGATATCATCTATATTACTAACTAATTAGGGTCATATATGTCGTGGGGTTCATCAAGGTTGTTGGTGTATAATTCCTTTTTTTCTAAAATATAATTTTCTTAAAAAATTAAAACATAAACATATATATAATTTATTATATACATAAAATTTAAAAAATAAAGAATCATTCATTTCAATGAAATAAAAAATTAATATAAAAAATAATAATATAAAATTTAAATTCAAAAAATATATACTAAAATGATAAAAAAAATCAAAAAAACAAAACAAATTAAATTTAAAAGTGTATTTTTTTCTTAAAAAAAATAAAAAATCGATAAAATTTGTATTCTATTTAAAAATCTAAAAAAATTATTTCATATTAAAATATATTAAAAAACTATTTGTACTATGACCTATTAAAAAATACAAAAAATTCCAAATAATTTATTTTAACTTAAACATTTAAATAAACTTATGAAAAAATAGGTCCTATTAAAAAATATGGAAAAAATGAAATAATTTAATAATTTAAATATACATGATAACACGATATAAATATCAAGATAAATTCGACCTTATTAAAAAGTTAAAATAAAATAAAATCAAAATAAAATAATAATATTAATGTATAAAAATATTATAGAAAATTAAAACAAATATCTAAAAATAAGAAAAATAAATGGGGAAATGGGGAAACCCCTATTTTTTTGATTTTATATAAAAAAATTAAGTCAATAAAAACTATCTATTATTCAAAAAGACAAAAAATTCAAAAATTCCAATTTTATGTTAAAAAATAAAAAAAATTGAAAATATTTGACCTGATTAAATATAATATTTAAAAAATAAATAACATGGAAAATATTAAAATAAAATAAAAAACAATACAAAAAATAGAAAAAAAAAACACAAAAATTTATTTTTTCTAGAATGAATTATAAATCAGAAAAAATTATTTTTTGTTATGAAAAGGCATTAACATAAAAAAATAAGTTATTGGTGTCATCAAAGTTTGATCGTCAGTGATATTAATTGTGTTAGGGTTCTTGAGGTCATCAGTGTCTCTAACACTATCAATTTCATTGGCATCGTTGAGTCATTAGAGGTTTCATTGGCATTTGGGTCATCTATATATTCTGTGATGTTGGTTTTTTCAGTGTTAGTATTGATGTCGATGTCATCGATAACTTAATTATTATCAAAATCATTAGTTACATCAAAGTCATTGTTTTTATTAGGGATGTTGGTACTGTCGATGTCATTAGGGTCATTTAAGGAATTGGTTCCATTATCATAATCAATTCATAAAGGTTGTGGACATCATCTTTGTCATTAGTGATAATGGATTAATCAAGATATTAGAGGCATCAGGGTATTTATGGTGGTTAATGACATTGGGGTTTTTAGTTTCTTTGGGTTTATCAGTATTCTCAATGTCATTGTGGTTGTCAAGGTCATTAAAATCATCGAGGTTATTGGGTTACTTTTAGCCTTCAGTGTCTTTAAAATTCTTAATGTTTCAAATATCATTGATTATCAACATAAGTAGTGTCAATGGTCTTGTAAGTTTCATTGGAGTAGTTGACATCTTTAAGGTTATTAGTGTTTTTAGGTCATTGGTTTCATCAACATTGTCAGTTTATTCAATTTTATATGGGTTATCAAGTTCATCTACCAATTCAACATCATAAGGATCATTTTCATCATCAATAAATTAGGATCATCAATGTCATTGGGGTCATCAGTATCATTAAAATTGTCAATGTAGGTGACATCATCAGTGTTGTTGATTACATTTGTGTCATTGAGGAGGTATTAGTTGTGTATTTCATCATAGTCATCAAGGTCATCATGGTTGTTAGTGTTTTTTTGTTTAATATTTTTTTAAATAATGAGTTTCATTAAGGGTGCTAGGTTTGCAAGCATTGTTGGCATCATCACCTACCTTGGGGTCTTGGGAGTCATCAACATAACTAGAATCATCAGTAATATTGGATAATCAGTTTAATCTATTTTATAAGTTTCATCAAGTTCCTTGGGTTCATTGACATCATATTTTTTCACTAGGTTAATCAAAATCATAATCATCATATGTGTTATTAGGGTCATCAGTTTCGTTGGGTCCATTCAGGTCATCTCCATATTGGGTATTATTGGGCACATCAATTTTATTATTATATTCCATGTTATTAGTTCATTAGTTTAATAAGTGTCTTTTGTATCCTCATAATCATCAAGGTTTTTAGAATCACTGGTGTCATCATTATCTTCAATATCACCATAGTTTCCAATGCTATTCAAGTATTCAATGTCAAATATGTCTTCAGAGTGATTAGTGTCATCACATTTTTAGTTTTGTTAGAATAATTGGTTTCTTCAATAACATTATATTCATTGGGTTTGTAATGGTCACCTGTGTAATTTTTTTCCATTACATTATTGATTATATCACTAATGTTAGTGTTTTAAATGTATATTTTATCATTTTTTCCATTGGGGTCATCAATGTCATCATCATTGTCAGTTTCTTCTTTTTCATCATGGTATTTTGGGTCATTAGAGTATTCAATGACTTATGGGTTATCATTGTAATTAGTTTCCTCTAGGATGAAATATTTTTTGTTCCATAAGCCTCCTTGGATTCATAAGTTTCATCAAGCAAACAAACATTTCCATAGTCATCAAGGACGTTTTTGTCATCTGTATTGTCAGTACCACCAAAGATATCATCATTGGTGGTATTATTAACATCATTAGAGTCATATATTACATTAGAGTCATAAAAATTAATAGTAGAATAGTTTTTTAATAGTCATAAACATCAATGTGGTAATTAGAAACATCACCATTATCATGGTAATTATTGGGGTCTACATTGTCAATATCATCCCCATAATTGTTTTCATCAAGGTATTCTGTAATGATAAAATAATCTATGACATTAGGGTCACTGGAATCATTTGGTTCCTCATAATTATTAGCATTATCAAGGTTTTTTGGATCAATAATGTATGTTGGGTCATCATGTTCATTGGGATTAGGGGGTTTTTATATCATTGCAGTCATTAATTTCACCAAGTTCATCGATGTCATCTTTATCATTGGTATCTTTGGGATAGTTTGGATTCAAAGGCATAAGCACTATTGGGGTCATTGGGGTTTGGGGGTCGATGACGACATTGGTGTCATCATGATTTTCAAGGTCATTGCGATCATTAGGGTAGTATGGGTCATCACCATCATTGAAGTCAGGAGTGTTATCAGGATATATGCATCGTCAATTTCATTGATATCATTACGGTCATAAATTTAGTTAATATCATTAATTTCATCAATTTCATTAAATAATTGGGTTTCATTACATTCATTAGATTTATTAGGGTATTTTATTTCATTAGGGTCATTAGAAAAATCATCAATATCATTGGTTCCATTGATATCAAATTCATCACGGTATTCCGGGTTTGTGGGTTCTTCAGTTTAATTTATATCACTAGTCTATATATCGTCTTCAGGATAACCTCATTTAATGGTGTACTTAATTTTATTTGTATAATATTTTTAATTATAATATTTCATGTTTTAAATTTCATCTAGGTTATCTAGGTTTTTAGGTTCATTAGTGTTTTGGATGTATTTTTCATTACTGGTATGATCTGTTTCTTTTACATCATCTATTTTATAGATATTTTCAAGGTAAATGGTTTCAAAATCAGAAGGATCATTGAGGTCCTTGGTATTATAGGCGTCCTTATTGTCATTAGAGCTTTATAGGTCACCAAGTAGTCAATAGTTTCATTAAATTCAAAGTCATCATCATCATTGGGGGTTGTATTCCATCAGTGTCCTCAACATCATGGGTTGTAATGATCTAATCAATGTATTCAATGTAATTGTTGTCTTTTGGATGGTCATGGTCATCTGTGTAATAAATACCATCAGTATCGTTAGTGTAATTAGCGTCACTGGGAGTTTTGGACTCAATCTCATTTTGGATATTAATGGAATCATAGGTGTCATCAGGGTTAGTGTAGACATCTTTTTTGTAAAAAACATTACTTCCATCCTTTTCTTCAGTGTATTCAATACTTTAAGGTTCATCAAGGTCATTGGTTTCTTCAATATTGATGAAGATGTCATCATCATTGGGGTTGTAGGAATCATCAACCATTTCGGTGTCACTGTGTTTTTTGTAGTCCTTTCCATCACTAAATTCATTGGTGTCATCAATGATATCACTTTATTAGGGTCATCTGGGGAATAAACATGATCAAGGTTAAGGGAGTTATAGTTTTAGAAAAAAAATTAGTTAGACAAGGTATTTAGGATGCTAGTTTCATTAGGGTCTTTATCGTTGCCTATAACCATGATTTCATTGAGGTTATTGATGTAGCTGGTATTGTTGATTCCATCATGGTATTTGAAATTGTGGAAGTTTTCACCATCATAATGTTCATCAATTCCATTAGTTTCATCATTAGTCATTTTATGGGAATTTAAATTTTCATCATTTTCAGGATCTTTAGTGTTGCACCCAAGAACTCATTTTTTGATATTTTGGAAATTATTTTATTTATTTTGTTTTTATTTTTGATTTATGGGTATTTTTCTTTGAAACCATTGTAAACTATGAAAACTGGAGCTAATGTAAAGTTTGGTGCATAGTTAGGGAAAACTATGTTTCAAATGTGTAGAACCACTATTGTTTTTAATAAAGTATTTCACATAGTTGGTGAATGGTTTACAAAACCATGAGGATAAATTGTGCCATTTCTCAGGTAAATGTATTGTGCCTGACAAGTTTGGCACATAGTTTGGGAACCTATGAAGCTATCCTAGAAATTAAAAATTATTAAATTTCCTCTTTTCACATCACTAAAATTTAATCATTTAATCTCCCATTTTCACCCACTTGACATCTATCCCGTTTCATACATAGAATACCCTCCTCCCTTCCTCTAGGCTTGGATTAAAGGATTTATCTTTCAGTTTCTTTAAGATTAACACATAATTAACTCCTCTTCTCCTCTCCTTTGAGTTCTTCCATTAATATTTATTAGTTTTCACTTCTCCCCAAAGTCATGGGGGCCTAGAGTTCATTTTTCTCAATTCTAAAATTGTGGTTTTCATATTAATCAGTTTTTATTTCCCCTCTAGAACCCCTTTTTTTAATTCCAATTGGATTTTAAGCATAGTTGAATGTTTTTAATTGGTTATAGGTATATGGTTCCTTATATTTTACTTTTTATCTTGAAAATGTATTCCTTCCCCTTTTAAAATTATTTCTAAAGGTTATAAAAATACTATATATTTATTTCAAAATAGATTAAGCGATCTACTATGATAAATGTTACTTTTTTGTAATTTGTGATGAAAAATACATATTTTGGATTGAAATGAGAACTAGATATGAATTCATTGAGGTAAAGTAATGATTAATGAATAATTTTTTATTTTTATAAAACGATTGGGAACCACATGTACTTGGGTATATTAACATAAATAGGATGAAGTTCCTCCACCAATAGTCATTCTATTGATGTAAACATGGTGCCCCCACTTTCCAGTGATTTGATATTGGACACATTCCACTAATTGAGGTCATGTGACTATTTAGTGACATTTAATATCTTGATTCCCTATAATTGTTAATAGTAGAGTGTTATTCCATGAGATTATTTATAAAATTCACTTTTAATGCTTCTAATGACATTTCTTAATTTTTTCGAGGCATTTATATTATTAATTATTTTTAATGAAAAATATGAAGTATACATTAATTTTTTATGTTAGAACTATCTTATTTAGTCTATCTTACATGGGTATGATATGGAATACTTGGTGAGATCTTATTAGGTTCAATACTCACACCCAGAATACACCCATAAGTTTTTGTAAACCATGTTTTTCATAATGTAGAAATGGAAAAGAACCACATGGATTTAGTTGGTAATTAGGAAATACTTATATAAGTATATGGCGGGACATGTTGGGGGATGATACCTTGTGTCAAAAAGACATTAGTTGTGGGTTATTTTGTTTTTTGGATATATTTTCTGAATTTTTGGAATGTATCTTGTATAACCTTCTTGTCCTCCCATCCTGTTGGTTTTTAACATTTAGTTTGACGGATGTACTTGTATCTAGTTAGTTTTTTATATGTATTGATATTATATTTATTTATTTATTATCATTTTTATGTTATATATAGATATTTTATTAGACTTATTAAGTACATGACTCGCCAAGGGGTGGAGAGGTCATCCCATGATCATGGTTTGAGCCTTATGTTTTATTTAACCCATGAGAAAACCATTACCAAATATTTTTTCCTTGATCATCAGGAACCTGTGTTGGCCCATAGGGATTGAGAACACCTTTTACACCATGTTGAGGACTCTCTCAAGTTCCCAGGTCTGAGAAAACGCAATTTGGTTAGTAAAAAAATGGAATCAGAACATTAGTTTTAAGATCTATGTTATTTTTGGTGTCCATGTAGATAAAATCTCTAATTTTCATTGTAACGATAAGAATCATTACAAGACAGAAATTTCCAAAGGAATCTGAACTTTTAATTTTACGAAGGGTTCATTTTTATATCTAGGTATGAGTATGGGTTTCTTTTGGATTTTAATGTCTCAAAATGGTGTTCTTGGATGTTCTTTAAGGACCGGGGAAGGTCTTAAGTGTTGGGGTCAACTTCATAGGAGTGTTTGGATGTGAATATCCTAAAAATTAGTAGTAAAGAGTCAATTAGGGTGTTAAGTGTCATTAATTCCGTGAATGAATTTTAAGGGGGGTGAATACAATTCAAAAAGGGGATGGTAAAATGAAGGGTGATACCGGATAAAATCACAATGTGAACTTTGGTTGACTCCCTAAAAAATTAAAAAGATTTTTTTATGAAAAGTATAAGAGTTATTAAAATATAAACCCCCTCTTTAAATTCAAAATTAACTGGTGGGAGGATGAACCCCTATAAATCTAAGTGCTTTCTTAGTGGTTCATCATGCCATGTCAATGTAGTATCTACTCTTGTAATGTCTTGACCCCAGTTATCTAGATTCAGTGCATTATTACATAACTTTTGGCATGATCACAAGGGATCAAATCCCGAAAGGCCGATCAGTTTAGTAGCCTTTGAAGTACTATATACATTTATATGTTTTACATTACATCATGATATAAAAACATCAACAACATTTTGAACCCTTTTGAACACAATTATATCCTTAGTCTATCCCTGTAGGTCAACAATAAAATATTTATTCACATCCTAGGAAAAATAAAACATAGAATGGAGTGATCTCCTATGCTTAGTAAGGATCACTATATAGAGGAAACATTCATAAATAAGTGTAAACATTTATGGAAATGTATAATATTAAAAAAAATACATTAAAACATAAACGTCAGTATAATATGGAAAAGATAAAATCGAGTAATTCCATTTACTTATTCACATGGATATTCAACTAGTCGAATAATCACATGAAATATCAATATCCACTTTTATAATGATGGAATATATAATTCCAGACTTCATAACCGCATAGTCAAGGCCTTGTGTTAAGACTACAAATAAGATTTTGTCAAGGCCTTATGCCAAGACACTAGTTTGTCCCATGAGACATACTGATGCATCGGGGAGCTATAGAGAGCTCCACCCATCACTTACTAAGTCCAATGCATTCCTCATATTAAAAGGTTTAAACATAACATAAACATTCATATTAAAACTAGAACATGAAATGTAAATAATTTATCCATAAACAATGAATGGTGTAAAAATAACACATCCATAGTAAAACATATCACAAAACCTTCAATAAAATATGAATGTTTTGTATCATAATAAATCAACTTCAAACAAGCTTAAAATCCATCAAAGGATGTTGACATAAATGAAATCAAAACTTTTTTTAGAAAAATTTATCATTCTATTTTAAAATCATTTAAAAGTCATAAAATTATTAAAGAGAAAATTTATTTTGAAAATATTCTTATATTATTGTATGGGATGCTTTGACAATGTTATAACGGATAAAAAAGCCACACCCGCCGTATAAGTTAAAAAATACATTCTTAACATAATTCATCGAAAAGGTCTAAAGTACCTTGTTTGGAAGATGACAGAAAGATTCCTTTAAAAAATATTAGAAAAATTAAAACAAGGGTATAAATGAATTTAACCCATATTAGTTGAAATAGTAATTTTTTTGAAATACATTTTTAAGAAACATGGATGTGGATGATAAAGAAGTCCCAGTAGAAAATTACGTATTAACAACCTCACATAAGTAAATAGATTGTAGAATTAACACTAAAATTTTACTTTTACTTAGTAGATGGTATGTTAACCTCCTATATAACAGTTATAACATTGTAATTAAATTATAAAATAAATATATACATAAATATGATATCATATATTATCCTCTAATATTTTTTTATTAATAATATTCTAGTAGTATCATCATTTTGGGTGTTAACTATTTCATTTTCCTTTATATGATTGGTTACATAAGACATGTATATAATGGATAGGATGTATTTTATTCAAATAAATAATGATATTATGTTCATAAACATTATTTTTAATCATAAAATGAAAATTATTCTTGAATTATTATGATGGGGAATGAATCTGATCGCATTCGTGGAGACTTTAATCTGTACATACGCATGAGTGACAATATCATTATATTGATGGTGAAATCATATGTAATTTGATGATATATAATATACAAAGAATAATTTACATGTTATATTTATTATTTACATTTTTTATACTCATTATTATACCAATCCAAATAATGAAGTGTTTGAATGACAAACTACACCATGACGTGGAGACTATAAGCCATACGTACGCAAGTTTGGTGACTTTGTCATTCATATGATGGGTAGAATAATGAATATAGTTTTACAGTTTTTATAATAACATCATATTTAATATAATATACTGGAGTTATCATTTTAGAATGGAAAATAACAAAGAAAAGGGAATTGGAAGAAGAAATGAACTTGAAAGAGGTGATGAAATATTTACCTTTTATTCGGGTTATTCCTTTTGATTCGATCAAAAGGGATCCTTAGGTTGGCTTTATGACCAAATAAAGGCCTCTAGGATGAAGAAAGGAAAGTTGGAGGATATTTTGGCAGGGTTTGTCTGAGACCAATGTCATTGGAGGTGTGAAATTGGGAGAATAGGAAGTACCCTTTTATAAGAGGGGTGAGGGTCACATTAGCAAAAGCTTGAAATATTATTTTATAATAAAATAAGTTTTGGTTTATAATGTCTTAAATATGAATTATTTTAATGATAATGTGGGGATGGGACGAAAACCTCTCAACCAATAGGTCTTATATAGTTTTAGTTCATCATAGTAACCTTATCTTTTAGATTTAACTCTTAGTTATGTAGTTTGACATTTACCATGTTGCTTTGTATTTTTATATTATATTGCAAATAAACATACTATAACAAAACAAGAGAACCCCACGTGTTTCATTATTAATATATAAAACCTTATCTATGTCCTTTGGCTGATTATTATATTTTTTAGGAATATTATATCAATTAATAATATAATATTTGTTTAAAAAACTCAATTATATCAATTTTGACACTATTTAGTATTTGGTTTTTGAAAAAATCATAACAGAATTATTAATTGAAATTTTTTTTAGTCAAACCTAAAATATCATATTAACCTATAAAATCAGTGTAATTCATCAATGGTCTCAAATTACATTTATTTGGATATTTATAATATCAATTATTTTAATAATTCGTTAATAAGGTAAATATTGCATCATCATTGTGTCATAAATAAATTAAATTATTTAATGTCTAAAAATTATAAATAAAATTCCATTATATACTAAATATGTTTTTATTTCTAATTAATATTTATAGTCAAATTCATCTTATGCATTACCCTATGTTAAATAAGTTTTAGTTATTAAACTTTGAATTTGAATCTTTTAACTCCTCTTTAAATGAAATAAAAATAAATATCCTAATCTAATCCAAGTGGACCAAAGGGGAACATATATTATTCTTGACCTTGTTTTTGGTCGAATTAAACTTATCCAATATAATTAGGACATGTATTAAGTAATTATAATATCATTTTTACCCTTAATTACCCTATTTACTTTTAACCGTGGTAAATAAAAGTAAAATGTTAATATTCACCAAAAATTGTTTTCATCTTATTGAACCAATATTTACTTAATGATTCCAATTGTGTCTCTAAATGTTTTGAAATTCAACTCACAGAAGTGGTAAAATTAAGTTTTATTCAAATTTGTAAATGCTCCTAGGAGGTGGGTAAAAGACGGTAAAAAGTTCAATAAAATTTTAATATATCTATGATTATTATAAAATTAATACAATTAATTATATTGAAAATATATAGGTATTTTGTTTCTATTTTTACATAAAATAAATTTAAATAAAATAAATAATTATTTAAATAAAAATTCGGGTTTAACAAATAACGCAGTGTTTTTCACTATTCATCAAAAATTGAAAGTTTTCAGAAAATTACCAAAAATCCACCCTAAGCTAATTTTGATATTATGAATTCAAAAAAGAAGTCCATTTCGAAAAATTAAATTTATAAAATTTCAAAAAGTGGGTATAAATATTTATAATGGCTAGTTTGATTGGTCGTGGTGTGTTTGAATCTCGAAGTTGCATACAATGCCAGCTATTTCATTATTCAAAGGGGAACGTACCATGGAAGCTTGGGGTGTTACATACTCACTCCTTAAAATAATTTCGTCTTCAAAATTTCTATAATATCACTACATTAAAATATTTGGGTTGTTCTTCATCATATATTCCTCGAGTTCCCACATTGCCTCTTCCATCTTATGATTTCTCCAAAGAACATTCACTAGATGATTCGTCTGGTTTCTCAACACTTGTTCTCTAGTATAAATAATTCTGATAGGCTATTCACTATAAGATAAATTGGGTTCCAGTTCTAATTTTTCATAGGTGAGTACATGCGTTGGGTCAGGAATGTATTTTCTCAATAGTGATACACAGAACACATCATGAACTTTGGAGAGACTTGAAGGCATTGCCAAATGATAATCTACAACTCCAATTCGTTCTAGAATTTCAAAATGTCCGATGTACCATGGACTCAATTTACCCTTCTTACCAAAACATATAACACCATTACATGGTGATACCTTCAAGAAAACATGGTCTTCTACTAGAAATTTCAAATCCTTCCTTCGGTTTTTGACATAGACCTTTTGCCTACTTTGGGCTTTTTTGATGTGGGTTTGGATAATCTTCATTTTTTTCCATTGTTTCCTCAACAAGTTTTGGGCCTATGAATTTTCTTTCACCAACATCAATCCAAAAAGTTGGTGTGCGACATCTCTTTCCATATAACTCTCCATATGGTGCCATCTAAATACTTGAATTTAAGCTATTGTTATAGGAAAATTCTACCATAGGTAAATAATTGATCCCATATACCTTGAAAGTCATGTGAGCAAGATCTCAACATGCCTTATAAGGTTTGAATAGTCTGT
This sequence comes from Viscum album, assembly GCA_963277665.1. Lineage (NCBI taxonomy): Eukaryota > Viridiplantae > Streptophyta > Magnoliopsida > Santalales > Viscaceae > Viscum > Viscum album. Next base: position 406,188,250 of record OY728142.1, read on the forward strand.
TCTGATTGTCCATCAGTTTGAGGGTGGTAGAAAGTGCTCAAATGAAGTTCAACATCCAAGACCTTCTGAATAGTTTTCCATAATCTTGATGTAAAATTTGGATCATGATTAGAAACAATCGATAGGGGTACTCCATGAAGTCTTACAACGTCATTGATATATAGTCTTTCCGTAGGTTCAAGTGTTAAATATTCTCTTATAGAAAGAAAATGTGCTCACTTGGTAAGATGATCAACAATGATCCATATTGTATCGTTCCTTCTAGAAGTCTTTGGTAGCCCCATAACAAAGTCCATAATAATATTATCCCATTTACACTCAGGTATGGGAAGAGGTTTAATGACTCCACCAGGCGGTTTCCTTCCAACTTTCACTTGTTGACAAACCATACATCTTGACACAAAATCAGCAATCTCCCTCTCCATGTTGTGCCACCAAAAATGTTCCTTCAAATCTCTATAAATCTTAGTGCTCCCAGGGGGTATAGAGAAATTGGAGCTATGAGAATCATCCAATAATTCCCTTTTTAGATCAGGTATGTTAGGAATACAAAGTCTCTTCCCAAATTTCAAAATTCCATATTCATATATAAAGTCACTTAATCTCCCATCTTTCATAGATTTAGTCTTCTTTTGAAACTCCTCATCTTAGTCTGAGGACTCTTTATCCTTTCGAGTAAAGATGGTTTGGAAACCATTTGAAAAAGTATTGATGTTTCAACTTCAATGGTTATTCCCATATCTATATTTACTAGATCCATAAAAATAATATCCCTTTCAACTCTCATCTTGTTCAAAACTCCATGATCTTTTCTACTCAAAGTATCTGACACCTTATTTTCCTTCCATGGGTGGTAGTGTATAGTGAAATAATAATCCTTGAGCAGTTCAAGCAATCACCTTTGCCTCATATTGAGTTATTTTTGTGAGAAAATATACTTCAAATTCTTGTGATCTGTATAAATCTCACATTTTTCACCATAGTGATAGTGTCTCCATATTTTCAGAGCAAAGATTATAGCTGCTAACTCAAGATCATGAGTAGGATAGTTTTTCTCATGATTTTTTAGCTATCGTGATACATATGCAATAACTCAATCATTTTGCATAAAGACACAACCAAGTCCATTCTTTGAAGCATGACTATAAATAACAAACCCATCATTCCATGATGGTAGAGTCAAGATAGGGTCATTATCTAATCTTCTTGTTAGTTCATCAAAAACTTCTTCACACTCTTTTATCCAAACAAATTTATCCCCTTTACGTGTGAGCTTGGTTAATGGGTAAGCCAACTGGAAACAATTTTGAAAGAAATATCGATAATAACCTGCTAAAACAATAAAACGGCTTACCTCATTTATACTCATCAGTTCTGACCATTCTTGGATTGCCTTGGTTTTTTAAGGATCAATAGAGATTCAATCTTTAGAGGCAATATAGCCAAGAAAATAAATCTCCTGAAGCTAGAATTCACACATGCTAAACTTCCCTTAAAATTCATTTCTGCTAAGAATCTTTAGAATACTACGCAAGTGATTTTCATGATCTTCATAGCTTTTAAATTATACCAATATATCATTAATAAATACAACTTCAAATTAATCAAGATATTCCTTGAAAAATCAATTCATTAGATCCATGAAGACATAGGGTGAATTAGTTAATCCAAAAGTCATTACAGTAAACTTTTAATGCCCGTACCTAGTTTGAAATGATATTTTCGGAATTTATTCCTTCTTCACACACAATTGATTATATGCAGATTGAAGGTCAATATTTGAAGAATATTGAGCTCCATGAAGTTGGTCGAATAAATATTCAATAAGAGGTAGGGGATACTTGTTCTTTACTGTAATAACATTTATCTCCCTATAGTCAATGCACAAACTCATAGATCTGTCTTTCTTCTTAACAAAAAGGATAGAGGCTCCCTTGGGAAAAACACTAGGGTGAATAAACACCTTATTACTAAATTCCTCTAGTTGTATCTTTAGTTCCACTAATTCCACAATGGCCATTCTATAAGAGGTATTCGATATGATCCTTGAACCCGGAATTAAATCAATGGAAAACTCAATTTCTCATTCTGGTGGATGTCCAGGTAGATCCTCTAAAAACACATCAACATATTCTTGCACAATAGGTATTCCCTCTATTTGAAAATTCTTTTAACCATCCATAATTATTTCATTATCTACCTCCCCAATAATTGAGTTTCGTAGAGCTACAGGGGGTGGATCTGGATAAAAATTAGGTGGTGACATTTCTACTATAAAGATAAGGTACCTTTTATCATCATCGAAAATTGTAACCTCCTTCTTCCTACAATAAATTTTCACATCATAGTCTGAAAGCCAATCCATTCCAAGGATTATATCAAATTCAACCGAGGGTAAGATGATGATATCAGTAGATAAAGAACATTTATATGATCTAATGGGAACTGATTCAAAAACATTTGTTGCGATGATAATTCCATTAGGTGTTTTGACTAACAACTCACTTGTTAAGTCAAATTGAAAATATCTAATTTTCATAGAAAACTGGGATGATATGAAACAATGCGATGATCTAGAATCAAATGAAGCATTGGATAAACTTGAGGAAACAATTAAATTACCTGCCACCATATCTTTTGGAGTTTCAAACTCAGTAGTAGTGATCGCATAAGCTTGGCCTTGATCCCTTGGCCTTTTATGAGGTATGTTCCCTTAGATCTTAGGACATTCATTTGCATAATCCCCCTTTCCTCTACAATTATAGCATTCAACATTCACAAACTCTTTCTTCCCCTTGCAATCATGAGCACAATGTCCTTTTTCAAAACACTTGTAATAGACTCCCATTCCCTTCCAGAAAGTATCTGGGTGTTTCTTCCCAAATTTACTGCAAGATGGATATTCAAATTTTCCCTTCTTCCCCTTATTTCCATTTTCAGAGTGTTTAGAAGATCTCTTATTCTATTTCTTTGCTTTAAAGTTGTAAGACTTAGAGAATTCCTTTTCTGTCTTGATAGCACATGATATGATATCTTCATACAATGAAAAGGATTGCGAGACTAATTCTCGACAGATAAATGGTTTTAACCCATCAAATAAACGGTCAATATTACTTATTGGGTTATTTATATAATATTCAGCATGCCTTGCTAACTTTTTAATGTTAGCCTCATACATTGTGACATTCTCATCCTCCTTTTTCCTCAGACTCAGAAATTGTATTTCCATATCTGATCGATGGTCATGGGGAAAGTATTTTTCTAAGAAAATCTCTTTAAACTACTTCCATTCCATTTTTAATACTTCTTCATCTTCCATTGTGTTTTGGATTAATGAACACCATTGATCTGCATCTCTCGTGAGGCGATAAACTGCAATGACAATGTTTTCCCTATCAATACTCACCAAATCATGAAATATTTTCTCTAAGGAACAGATCGATTGATCATCTACTAATGGGTTTGTACTCCCATTGAATGTTGTTTGTTGTTTCCTCATGAAGCAGTTTAACATTGATCCCCCACGTTGTGGATCAGGGTGATCCATACAGGTAAAGTTATTATTAATAACCTGAGTGAGTTGTACCAGTATAGTGATAAGATGATCAACACCAGTTCCTTCACTAGATCCACTATAATTATCTTGAGTAGGAGGGAAATCCTTACATTGATTACGTGCATTGATATGGTTTCCATTTATTCCACTAGGTGCCATTTCTAAACAATGGAATGAACTAGATTAGTTTATGAATCACAATAAATAAATACAAACTTGTAAAACACTTAACATAAATTGAATAGTTTATAGATATAATCCATAATCATAAAAAACTTTTCTCTGAGGAAGTATATATTCATAAAACCTTCATAATGGGTTTTAAATAAAATGATAATTATCTTAAGCAATTCCCTTGGGAGTGTCGTAACTAAGAGTACAGTAAGGCCCGTTGTCGTGTACGAGTTCCCATTCAAGTCTAGATCAAAGCGGTGTTTTCGAGTTTTACCCCTAGGTACATTTGTTCCAGAGCTTCCTTTACCTAATCATAACTAGACTGGGATGTACTATTTGGAAACTCACAAAATCTCTACAGTACCAAAATTCTAGGATGTTCTTTTATACAAATCCTCAAATTCTATCTTAGAGTAGTGTTCCCTAATCACAGTTTTTCAAAATATAGCTTCCAAGGTTTGTATTGAACTTCTTCTGATACCAACTATAATGCCCTGACTCCAATTACACAGAGTCAGTGCATTATTAGATAACTTTGGAAGGATCACAAGGGATCAAATACCAAAATGATGATCAGTTTAGTAGCCTTGGAAGTACTAGATACATTCATATGTTTTAAATTAAATCATCAAATAAAAAAATAAACAACATTTTGTCCCCTTTTTAACACAATTATATCCTTATCCTATCCCTATAGTTCAACTATAAAATACTTCTTCACATCCTGGGAAAAATAAAATATATAAAGGGGTGAGCTCGGATGCTCAGTAAGGATAACAATATAGCGGAAACATTCCTAAATAAGCATAAACATTCAATTAAATCTGTAAGACTAAAAAAACCTATTAAACATAAACTTTATTATAATATGTCACAAATAAAATAAAATAATTCCATTTACATATTCACATGGATATTCTTCTAGTGGAATAATCACATGGAATATCAATAACCACTTTCATAATGATAGAATGCATAATGCCAGACATCATAACCACATAGTCAAGGCCTTGTGCCAAGAATACAAATAATATTTTTTCAATGACTTGTTCCAAGACACAAGTTTGTCTCATGAGACCAACTGATGCATTGAGGAGCTATAAAGGGCTCTTCCCGTCACTTACTATGTCCAATTCATTCCTCATATGAAAAGTTTTAAACATAACATAAAAATTCGTATTAAAACTAGCATAAAAAATGTCAATACTTTTTCCAACTTCCATGAATGGTGTAAAAATAACACATCCATAGTCAAACATAGAAAAAAACAATCAATAAATTATGGAATTTTTGTATCATAATAAATCAACTTCAAACAAGCTTAAAATCCATCAAAGGATGTTGACATAGATAAAATCGAAACTTTTTTAGAGAAATATATCTTTCTATTATGAAATCATTTAAAATTAATATAATTATAAAATAAAACATTTATTTTTAAAATATTCTTATAAGATTATATGGGAAGCTTCAACGATGTTATAATGATGAAAAATAGTCACACTTTCCGTATAAGTTAAAAAATACATTCTTACCTTAATTCATCAAAAAGGTCATAAAGTACCTTGTTTGAAAATCGACAGAAAGATACCTTTAAAAATATTTTATAAAAAATTAAACATGGTATAAATGAATTTAACCCATATTATATGAAATATTAAAAATGTTTTGAAATAAATTTTTAAGAAACATGGATGTGGATGATAAAGAAGTCCCAGTAGATACTTACATATTAACAACCTGGGATAAGTAAAGAGATTGTATAATTAACCACTACCTTGTACTTTTACTTAGTCGATGGTATGTTAACCTCATGTATAACAGTTAAGAAAATGTTAGTAAATCATACAAGAAATATATACATAAATATTATATCATATATTATCCTTTAATATTTCTTTGTTAATAATATTTCAGTAGTATCAACATTTCAGGAGTTAACTGATTCATTTTCCTTTATATGCTTGGTTACATAAGCCATGTTTGTTATGGATAGGATGTATTTGATTCATATAAATAATGATATTATGTTCATAAACATTATTTTTAATCATAAAATGAAAATTATTCTTGAATGATTACGATGGGGAATGAATCTCATCACGTTCGTGGAGACTTTAATCCATACGTATGCACGAGCGACAATATCATTATATTGATGGTGAAATCATATGTAATTGGATGGTATATCATATATAAAAAATAATTAGAATGTTATTTTTATTATTTAAATTAGTTATACTCATTATTATACCCATCCAAATAATGAAGTGTTTGAATGACAAACTACACCACGACGTGGAGACGGTAAGTCGCACGTACGCACGTATGGTGACTTTGTCATTCATATGATGGATAGAATAGTGAATATGGTTGTAATATTTTTATAATAACATAATAGTATATAGAAGATACTAGATATATTATTTTACAATGGAAACAACAAAGAAATAGTAAGTGGAAAAAGACAACAATTTGAAAGAGGTTATGAAATATTTACCTCTTCATCGGGTTCTTCCTTTTGATTTGATCAAAAGGAACCATTAGGTTAGATTTATGACCTAAGGAAGGATTCTAGGATGAATGGAGGAATGTTGGGAAGATATTTTGGTATGGGTTTGTAGAGAAAAATGGCTTTTGAGGTGTGAAATCAAGATAAGAGGATGTTTCCATTTATAAGAGGGGTGAGGGTCACTTTAGGAAAAGCTTGAAATATTATTTTATAATAAAATCATTTTCGGTTTATAATGGCTCCAAAATGAATTATTTAAAGGATAAGGTGGAGATGGTCTGAAAACCTCTCATCTAATAGGTTCTAAATAGGTTCAGGTCATCATATTTACCATAACTTGTAGATTTAACTCTTTGTTAATTAGTTTGACATTTACCATGTCTCTTTGTATTTTTATATTATATGGTTTATAAACTTACTATAACAAGACAAGAGAACCCCTTGTGGTTCATTATTAATATATATAACTTTATCTAAGTCCTCTATCCGAACCTTATATTTTTATAAATATCATATCATTTAATAATATAGTATTTTTTTAAAACACAATTTTGTCAATTTTGACACTAATTATTATTTTGTTTTTGTGAAAATCAAAACAACATTATTACTTAAAAAAATTATTTAATCAACCATAACATTTCATATTGACCTATAGAATTATTTTAATTCATAATGTCTCAAATTACATTTATTCGGATATTTATAATATCAATTATTTTAATCCTTCATTAATAAGGTAATTACTGCATCATCATTTTGTCATAAATAAATTAAATTATATAATGTCTAAAAATTATAAAAAAATACCATTATATAGGAAATATATTTATATTTCTAATTAATATTTATATTTTAATTTATCTTATGTATAACTCTATATTAAAAGGGTTTAGTTATTAAACTTTGAATTTAACTCTTTTAACTCGTCTTTAAATAAAATCATAAAAAATGTCCTAATCTAATCCAAGTGGACCCAATGGGATCATATTTTCTTCAAAATGTTGTTTTTTGTAGAATTAAACTAATCCAATAGAATTAGGACATGTTTTAGGGTAATTATAATATCATTTTTACCCTTAATTTCCTTATTTACTTTTAACCATGGTAAAGAAAAATAAAAAGCTACTATTCTCAAAAAATTATTTTCATCTTATTGAACCACATTTTACTTAATGATATTGAACATGTGTCTAGGAGTTTTTAAATTCAAATCATAGAAGATGTAAAATTATGTTTTATGCAGGTTTGCAAATGCTCCTAGGAGGTGGGTAAAAGAAGGTAAAAAATTCAATAAATTTTTTATATATTTAAGCATATTATAAAATAAATCCAATGAATTAAATTGACCTTATATATGTATTATGTATCTATTTTGACCTAAAATAAATTTAAATAAAATAAATATATATTTAAATAAAAAATTTGGTTTTATTCAATAACGAAGTGTTTTTCACTATATATCAAAAATTGAATGTTTTCAGAAAAATAACAAAAATTAATCCTAAGATAATTTTGATATTATGAATTAAAAATTGAAGTCCATTTTAAAAAATAAAATTTTAAAAAATTTAAAAATTGGGTATTACTATTAATAACAGCTAGTTTGACTGGTCACAGTGTGTTAGAATCTCAAAGTTGCGTACAATGAAAGCTGTTGCATTAATCAAAGGGAAACGTATCGTGGAAGTTTAGGGTGTTACAACTCTACTATCCTATTTTCTTATCTTATCAATTAAATTTTGATTTTAGTTTATATGTATAAGGTTTAGATTAATTATTTCTCCAGAGAATGGTTAAATCATTACTGTTGATATGGATTTTTGTGTAAGTTATAGAGGAGGTCTCAAGAGAATAGGATAATGTTTTTGTTCATCATTTGACTAAGGTATGTGGTCCCATGGATTTATTTAGGGTTATATTTGAATTTTTCATAAATTGGAAATCTATTTGGGTATTAATTTCAGTGTTTTTATGTTTCATAGTATTTATTGTATGTTGGGAGTGGACCAAAAAAATTTTCTCATGATTCTAACTTTATTGTGTCACTCGATGAGTTTAGAGACTAGTATGGGGATTTGAAATATTGTTTTAACTATTTGATTTATTAATTTTTTGTTGTTTATTAAAGGGATAGGTGCTCTAGGAATTGATGGAAGATATACGGGATTAGGATAAATTATGTAAACATTGTTTGTGGTAGAGGGAATTGATATTATAATGTCTCAAGTTCAACTAGATATTTTATGTTTATGTGGCTCACTAGTATTATCTGCCTGTATATTGCTTATCTTGTTTTAGTTGGCCAATATGGTTGGGAAAATATTGTGTGTAGATAATAATTAACATGGAAAATATAAATTTACAAATTATTTTATAGTAGAAACTTGGTCAAATGAGTGTTTTGTCACCCTTGTGAAGTATTTTTTGGAGTTTTTATTAGTTTTTGAAAGAAACACAAATTTAATTTTTATATTTAATTTTAAAAGGGGGTTTAGATAAATTATATTTTTTTGGGAAATGTTTGATTTGATAAAAGAGTTTTTAAATGGTATTTAAAAATGGAAATGGGGTTTCTTAAAAAATGTTTTGATGGGTTTTTTGACGAGTAACCAAAGTGACTAAAGCATCATATGATGACTTTTTAAATGGTTTAAAACGGTTATTTTTTTATATTAAATCAAAGTAATGATTGGTTCAGATAGAAGTGACATATAGGAACCCAAAATTTTTATACAGGGATATGATATTCTAATAGATATATATTCTTTTCATTGTATAAAAACCCACATGATGACCATAAATGTTTATTTTCTCTAAAAAATAGGATACATAATCAACTTGTTTAAAAGTTAACTATATAATCTCCCAATAAGTTATTTATAACTAGGAAGCTTCTTTATATATATCATACATAATTACTTTCTTCATAACATGGGGAAAGGAAAAATAATAAAGTGCGATATCAGATTCCTAGTAAGGGTAATCAAGGGATATATCAACATAACATTATCATAAGGGTATGATAACATGAGAATAACATTTGAAAACCATACCCAACATATCATATACTATAAACATGAGTCATGGAAAAATTCTTGGCAGTTCATAAGGCATGAATCATAATGGAATCAAGGAACATAATATATGAGAACATAATATTGGTATATGACTTATTTTTTTCATACTCATAAGTACAGAAAATATTTTGTCAAGGATACCCATCGAGACAGTCATAACATGTTAGGCTTGGGATAACCAGTCATTTACCTGCTTAGGGATTAGGATAAGCTCCCCTATAACCAATTTTTGGTTGGGATTACCTCTCATGAACACTCTTTGGGTTTTGTATAACCTCCCATTTACCCTTCAAGATCATAGAACATTAATCATTACCCAATACATTTGAGGGATATATAATTATGGGATCACACATCACAAAATGAATATCATAAATATTTATTCCCCAAGATCATAAATCATTCATCATATCATTAACCATGAAAATTAAATAGTATACATAAAATCATTATCAAGGAACAACCCATAGAAAATAAATGGGTTTTATAAAAAAAATTATCAATTTTTGATAATATAACACCTAGAAAAGGGATGGGTCCATTAAGACTATTTTATTAATAATCCAAAATCATACAGTGAAATAATAAGGATTTTATAATTGGATAATATCCTCATTATATATTATTTAACATCTAAAAATGTTATCTTATATGGAAAATGATTTTAAAATATTGTTTGGAACATTTCTTGAAAAAATATCCTTTTCAATTTGAAGTCACTTATTAAAAATATAATCATTTCATAAATAATAAATAAAAAGATTTCTTTTAAAATAACCTTGTAATATATTAAAGTATTATTTAAATAATTTAGTTTTTATGATAGTGAATGTTTTTATTCATGTCGTGTATTGTAAAACAAATATTCCTATCACATTTTTAGTAAAAAGTAAAAAACTACCTTTTTCAAAGAAAATGAATATATATTTTAAAAAAATTAAAATTAAAACATGGGTAAAAGTGTATTTAAACAATCATTTGAGAATAGTAAAAACATTAGTTAATTTTTTTAGGAAACCAAGACATGAAGAAAAACGGATTTCTAATGAAATAGATAAATAAAGTCAATTTTTCTTAGAAACATAATTTTGGTATCTTAAATCCTTAAAGATATAAAATGAATGTAAAACATATATTATATATTAATTAATAGAGGATAAAGATACTTATGTTTTTTATTGAGAGTTATATCATAATATTCTACCATCAAAACCGAATCATAAACAATCCTAATAATCAACGATATTGTAACATAAAACCTTTACCACATTGGTAATGTTTGAATCCTATTCCCTATGAGAGAAATATAATTATTTGGATATGTATATCCCATTATTTTTATATTAATTGTCATAAAATAAATTCATGTAATTTATATACACTATAAAAAGGAAACAAGTGTTGAATATGGCATGTGTCACATTAAACTAAACGTGAGACAAACAAATCTTACCTGACGTATCGACTTTCATCATACATGGTTTAACATCCTATATAATAAATATATGTTTATTATAAATATATTATAGAACCATAATCAAATTTATCATACCATATATTATTTACGTATGAACTTTTGTTACCTTTTTAACAATTGTTTTTCAAAATCTTGTTTTCGGTAGTAAATAATTAATTTTTCAGTTATGTTTGGGTTTGGTATTTTTAGTCCATTTACATTCATCATGATTCCATAATCAAATAACTTCCAAAAATTATACAAATATAATATACATTTATTATATATTTATTTAGATTAATCCACTAAATTTATACATAAATAATAAATTACATCATTCATGGAGATGGTGGGCCATATGTATAAAAGAACATTGTTTACATTATCATGATGGATGGAATGAAAGAAGTTAAATAATATATAAAATTTCAAGAATATAATTTTTTCAATTATATCATATATATTCCATAAATATTTCCTTATTACCATCCATGTGAAAATGAATTGAAAAATGAATCACAACACTTTGTTGAGGCAGCGGTCGATGCGTACACAAGAGCCATTTTATCATTTTCTTATGGATTATATGGTCAGAATGTGTATTTGATATTATAATTATAGAAGTAATAATATAAAATAAATATCATATATAATAATTAAATACATCATTAACTCAATCCATGAGAGGAGGTGATGGAAATTGAATTATATTTATTGGTGATGTGGTTGTCCATTGTATACACGATTGACGGTTTTGTTTCCCATTTGATGGATAAAGAGATAGATACAGGTTATGATATTTAAATAATAGCATATAAGTATATTTTAGATACATATGTTATTATATCATAATATTTTAATAATATTTTATGGTTCAGGAAGAATAAATGAAACAAATATGGTCAATTCATAATGATACCTCTTCTTTAGAAAAACACATGAAGTTTTCATCAAAATAACACTTATGAGAATTTTATAATCAAAATAAGTCCTATATTATGTGTGTTGGGAATTAATGAAGGTATTTAGAGAATTATTAGATAAAACCAAAGTCTTTAGAAATGTAAAGAGGAGAGAAGAGACGACTGATTAATAATTGGGGGAGATGATACACTTTGAATTTTAAAAAGAAAAATATATTCCCATGTGAAAATTCCAATAGTCTCAAAAATGGATCATAATAGAACATTAAGTGATATAAGGTCTAAATATAAAAATAAAATCTTAATTTTTAGAGTTTTTAATTCATTTTTACCCTTATCGTTATAGTTTAACTCCCAGTAAACTCATCTTAACATTAACTGGGATTCTTAATTTTTACTATTTTTACAATTAATTATGAATAAAAATAATTTGATATTATTATATAAAATCAACTATTTATATTTAATATTAATAATATATTTTTACAAATTAAAAACCCATATGAGGAAAATTTTAATTTAAAAGTAAACATGAAAACATGATGAAAAAACAGTTTTCCAAAACAAATTGAATTCAAAAGAATAAATTGTGTTTATATAAAAATTGTATATGAAATTAATTCCAATTATCTAAATTGTATTTTTTTTATAAAATGTAGAGTCTGTTCCTATTTTATTAAAATAAAATAAAATATAGTAACCAAGGAGGTAGTTTGTTAAGACTTCATGTTGCGTATAACAGAACCTACCAAAAATTAAATTTATTTGAAAAAAAATATTTCATAACAGCTATTGGTGATACATTATAACCCCATTAAAATAAATTTAACCCTTTAAATTTTTTCACTCTTATACAAATAACTAAGGGGGATTTTTCATCATCATATCCTCAGGTTCCCATGTAGCTTCCTCAAATTGGTGGCTTCACAACAAAACAATGACCAAGTGAGTGGTATTATTTTATAGAAATTTTCCTCTATGATCCCTAATTTATATTGTTTGATCTGGATAGTGATGATCATGATATAAGGAAAAGATATTTTACTTCAACACATGCGATGGATGAGGTATTTATTTCCTCTAGAGAGATACGTGGAAGACATTATAAACATGAGAGAGGTTTAGTGGAAGTCTCAAATGATAAGATACTATCCATACTCAATCAAGAATATTGAAAGAGAAAATATATCTATGGATCATATTACCTTTGTTCTTGAATTTTATAAAGATATTCCCTAGAGAAATTCATATAAAAATCCTCTCAACAACTTCAAAATACATATCACATCGACAAGTATCAGCATAAATTTTCTATCTAATTTAATTTTCCCATATGTGTTTTTGAATGGATATAACATTATATACCATTTATTATGTAGGTTTAGGTCTCAAAAGCATTATTTCTCCTACTTCATCCCTTAATGTTATATTTCTACACTTCTTTTCCATAGAGGTCTTCATTAGGATCCATTTGAATGCTCAAATAAATTTAATTTTTTTATGAAAACTTATGTAGAGGATGGTGTTTATCCTAGAAATTTTGAACTCTATAAAAATTATATTATCATATTCTCTAGGATTTGAATGGTACCTTTAGAATGACCATCTATATGTAGATGATACGTTGTGATGAAACTCAACACTGTATCCAGATCCTACAGAAGACTTCACCAGAACATAGAGGTAAACCTCAGAACTCGATCAGATATAATGGAATGTGGTACTCCATGAAATATTACAACATACGTATTATATATCTTAGAAGTTTGATCTAGAGATAAATATTATTTAATATTAAAAAAGTGCTAAACATTGTATGTATATTGACAATATCTAATATAGCATTGTTACCTTTAGATATTTCGGGGAGTATGAAGACAAAATCACTTGTGAGGTTTTTTGAATTCTATTATGGTATGGGTAATGGTTGTAACATCTCATAAGAATTTTATATCTCAGCCTTAATGTGTTGACATACTAATCACTGAGATATAAACTCTATAATATCAATCTTTTTTTCATCCTACCAAAAATAATCTTTGATATCTCTATATATCATCTTATATCTAGGATGAATATAGAATGAAGAACTATGAGCCTCTTCTGATATCTCCTTCTTCAAATTATGTATGTATGTAACATAAACACGGTTCTTAAACCGTATCATTCCATCCTAATCAATTTTGAACTCCGGAACAATTCTCATCTTCTTCTATATCTCTACATATTCCTTATATTCCTCTTCAATCTTCACACAATAGAAGGATAAATACTTATTTGAGAGGGATAATATTTCTCCCCTACCTTCATCATTTATAGGTTCATCCTTTGAAAATATAGAAATATTGGATGTTTAGTGATCCTAATCATATATAAGGTAGGATGATCCTATTAAATAAAATAATTATCCAACTTTTTCACTTTCATAGAGTTGTACTATATTGAGTAGTTGTAATATATAATAAGTTCTAACCATATTCTATGTTACATATTCAACTCTTTCTATGTTAACATATTATTTGATCTTTTATAATCAGTATATATATCACACCTTTCTCTATAAAGATAATGCCTTCATATTTTTCATGAAAATATTTATACTGATACCTCCAAATCATGAGTTGGGATATTTCTATCGTGATGCTTCAATTATAATGACGCATAATCTATCACCATATCATTCTACATGAGAACACATCCCAATACCTTGTTAAATGCATCGATATCGATTAAAACCCTTTATCCACTATAGGGTAATGTATGAACATGTCCACTGACTAACCTTCTCTTCAGTTCCATGGAATATTCTTCACATTCATCTATCCAAAAGAATATGGACCCTTTTAGAATTAACTTGGTGATTGGATTTGATATCCATGATATATTTTCTAAAAAACATCGATAATATACATGAAAAAAAATAAAACTACAAATATTAGCCAATGTGGTCAGTCTAAGAAAACGTTTAACATCCTACATCTTTGATGGATCCGTCGATATACCATCTATTTAGATTATATGACCCCAAATATGAAACCTATTAAAAAAATCACACATGGTAAATTTTTCCTTCAATGTATCCTTCTTTAAGGTCTTCAGTATAATCTTCAAGTGATCTTTATGATCTTCCTTACTCTTTTAAAAGATAAGAATATCATCTATAAATATTATCACAAACTAATCGAGAAAATCTACAAAGACTTTATTCATTAAATCCGTGAGGATAGTGGGGGAATTAATAAGACCAAATGGAATCACAATATATTAAAATTATACATTACATGTAAGAAATGTTATAAGGGTATATCCCCCCTTCTTGACCATTAATTGATAAAACCATGAGTGAAGGTCAATATTTAAAACGTATTCAGTTCTAAATTATTGATCAAAAAATTCATCAATAGGGGGTAGATTATACTTATTCTTAATATTTATCTTGTTTGATTCTTTATAGTCAATATAGATTCATAGTTATCCATATATATTCTTAAAAATAGCATGTTCACCCTATGGTGACACACTTGGCAGAATGAATCCCTTGTCTATATTCTCCTAGATTTCCTTATTTAATTCTGATAACTCAATTAGGGATACTCTCTAGGGATTATTTAAAGTATTTGTAACACAATGTATGATTTATATTGAGAAATAAACATTGTGATTTAGTTTAATACTATTTAACTCTTCTAGAAATAGGTTAGAAAACTCCCTTTCAATAGGCACATTTTCAATGTTGAGTTTCTACCCAACCATCTGAGAGAAACACCTCTTTTGAATAGGAATCAAGACCTATAAAATAAATGAAATTTTCATTATAATTTCATCTTTATCATCAAAATAGTATAAAATAATTGGTTGGTTTGGAATATAAAATGTTTAAACCCTTACTCATAAATTGATATGGGATTTGTGTAGAGAAATAAAATACATGCCTAATATAACATCAAATTCAACTAGAGGATGAATAAAAATATTTTCAAGAAGAAAATTAACACAAATTTCAACTAAATATAAATCATAGAATTGAGATGGGATTTTTATTACATTAGGGGTTTTCACTAAAAATTCATTATCTAATCATCAAGGATATGAATTCACATTCTTATATATTTATCGTGATATAAGGAAAATCGTATAACTAATATAAAAAATGATACTCTATTATTTGAGTATTCTGGTCACCTTTACAAATTCATAATTCTTTCTTCATTCCCTTAATAAAACCATAAAGTTTATCATGTTAATTAGGAATCTCTTGTCAGATTAATCAATCAGTTTATGTCTAAATCCTGAAACCTTCTCTTCAATATATGAAATCTTAGGTTTATTCTAAGACATTAATGGTCATTATTAAAATATTTTATGATGGATCATAATGTGGTTGTGAATTTATAGAATATATCCCTAGGTAGTGTCAAACAAAATGTAGAACAAGGATCATTGTTTTGAATCAGGTGACTATTGAGTCAAATGAAAATGATCCTTTTTTGAAATTATTACCACTAGGTAAAATTATGATAGAGAAATATCCACTTGTATTATCTATACAAGGATGGAATTTCATTGTACCCACTTTCCATATACTTCACCAAATTTCGAGGAAATTTTCTTGTCCTTTGAATTATCACTAGAGATATCACTAATGTTATCTCATACAAAATTAAAAAAGGATTAATAAACTGTTCCTCTGATACCAACTATAGTGACACACAAATTTCACAAACTAATACTACATATTAATAGAATAATATTCATTTCCTTATAAAATAATTTTAATGAGGACCTTAAAAGTGTAGTGTAATGACTCGTGTTATTTGTGTATTATTTTTGGATATTATATGGAATATTTGCAAGATCTGGTGCCGAGATGACATTTGATTCTAAGGCCCGATGTGCCGGGATATATTTTTTTGTAATATAGAAAATATATTAAATTCATGAGGATGTGTTTTTATTGAAAAAGGGTAATAACTTCTAAATGGAGTCTTGAATCATTAATTTTATGGAACCATTGAGTTCAGAGCATTGATTTACCATAGGGGTGATATGACCTTGGAACACATTGTGTGTTTGGGTTGATGTGAAATTGTAGGAGGATGTATAAAAAAATTAAATTAGTAAAATAATTTATTTTCATTACCCAACCTGGTAAATAACTATATAATTTTATGATTATGGAAATTTTCAGGTTTATCTTTGTAACCCTACAAATCTCGGAGAACCATTGGAGAACCATTGTAAGAGCCTCTATTGAAGAATGATAACCAGATCATTGATCAGAAAATCATGCACAATGGAATTCAAAGATCTCTCCAATGATGGTGATGTGAATTCAGTCTTCATTAGACATTGATCCAAAATTAATTAGATGATTTATTTATTTGGATTTCTTCCCCATTATTAATTCCTTTTATGAATGTGAGTCAATTGACCAACAGATTGATTCATGAATTGATCATATTGTGGGATGGGTTTATTATAGGTATTTATTAAGAGATTTTTTAATTTATATTGGGTTATTTATTCACCATTATAATTGAAATGAATTTATAAAGTATGAACATGGCCAATGTTCATTTGTTTTTTTATCTTCAATTTTTCATTGTATGTTCACCACTGGGGTTTTGTTTGACCCATGGATTGACCTATTCATGAGAAATTGAATGTTGTGAATATGTTTCTTAGTGAAAAGATTATATATCATAGATCAGAACATGGATTGATGATGGGATTGAGGTATGATGATGCCACCGGTAGAACGTTGTTGGATTTGAGACCTTCAGTTTGAATGGGGTGTGGGACAGTGATAAGAACAAATGATGGGAATTTACCAAGTGGATCTAAATGATGTATTCTATAAAATAGTGATGGAAAGGGTCAGTCAAACCAGATCCAAAATTTCCATGATGATTCATAGTTTTCTTTGGAACTGAAGGAGCATAAGGCACAGTGGGAGGAATAACATTGGATTATAGAAAAATACTGATATATATGGAATGTATTTCAGGAATAGAGACTGTGTGGGATCCTAGTATAGTGTATATAGATTTCATGTGGACTTAAATATCGCAAGCAAGGTGACCCCTATCACACGGTGTGTCACTCAACCTATAAACATGGAATGTACCTCTGGGGGTACATGGACATGAACAAGATTACACAAGCATGGACATACTGCGTACTTTGATACAGACATGGCCATTCTAGGTATACACAAGAGAATTCATGTACTAGGGCATGATCAAGAGTATACAGGTCAGGATATGTCATGTAATCAGACATCAACATAGGCCCATTTTGTGTTATATGATTTAAACTCAATTTCAAAGTAACACTCCATGTACTAATAGTCCACATTGTGTACTCCCTTGAAGAAGTCTTATATCCCATGACCTCTTAAGTTTCTTTATGTTTCACTATGCTAAGTTCCCATGATCATTTTTTGAGGATTATTATGGAATCTCATCCTATACATAATATAGTGATCCCTTTATTTGGGATCCTCAAATATATTTTTTGGAATCCTTCTTTGAGCCTCAGAGTGAGATCCTCTGTCATCATCTTTTCCCTAGGTGGATTTCATGGTATTATCATGACCAACACTATGTGGCTGTTGATCATATACTTAGAGGGTTATTACAAACTTGAGTTATTGGTATAACCCATGGCCATTGGTGTGATACTCATCTATGTATCATTTCTCTTCATTACTATCTGACTCATGAATTTTGTGTTTGTGAGGGGTTCTAAGTACAACTTTTGAGCATAAATTGTAGTCTAGAATTCCAGTTGTGACTTTACCTTGAGATTGTGTGTCTTTGTTGAGTATATAAGGATATTATTGTTATATGTGTTGTATAAATATATATGTGTAGAGATTAATGTTATTCTTATTGATATATTCGTAGTGATATCGAGGTATCCTATTGGGTATTGCTATAATCACCCCTACATAGGCTTTTCCCACATGTGTCATGTCTTATGCAGATGATCATCCTTTTGACAGAGTCCTAGAAAGACTGTGACCATGTAGTGCTTAGTAATCTATATAGATCTATATGTGTTCCAACGTCTATCATGATAATTTTACCCATCATTACTTTTTGGATGGACTTGTTTTTAGACTCTTCTAATGGGATTTTATTTTGCACCATTTACCTTCAATTTCTGTTTTTCATACTTTAGTTGTGGGGTTTAGATTTATTCATGCATGTTTTATGTGTTTCATTACATTTCATCGTTGTATGGTCCTATATATGTGTTTGTGTGTACATTTAATTTAGGTTATGACCTCTCATGTTAGTGATATGTCTACCCGATGCTAATTGCCAGCCCCTAGACTATTGGAGGAAGTCTAGGGGAGTCACAACTTTGGACCCATTGGGATGGGTCATGATATAGTAGTATCATATATTTAAGTTCTATAGGAGGACCAAATTTTATGATATTGGTGTAGGGAAATAGTGTTAAGTTTCTTGGGTTTGACTTTCAGGCTCGGGGCTCTAGTGTTGGTGTAACTGCCTAAGAATTTAATCTTTTAGTAAATCGTTATTTGTAAATATGTTTTATAAATAAGAAAATAAATTATAAATTAATTTAAACTTAGTTATATTTTCTTAGTCAATGTAGATCTTTTCTATAAATAATGATTAAATATAAAATAATAATTCTATTTCCAATAAATAATATGTCTATTGTTTAATGAAAATATACTAATTTATATATTATTCAACAAGTAAATGTATTTTAATAAAAACTAGCTAAAGTAGGATTCCCTTTACTTAAGGAAACTATTTTTTCAAAATAACATGTTTTAATATTAAATGTGTTTAATATGTCATTATATTGAGGAAAACTGTTTTTATATGAATCTTATATAAATTATTTATGAAGTGTTTATAAAGTCCCTTGTTCATCTTATATAATATTAGTTACTTTATTTTGTCACTTTTGAGTTAAACATTTTTTCAATTTTGAAAAATATATTATATTTGGGATACTATTATTTGAGTAATAATATATATAAAAATTATTATTAAAAAGCTTATTGAAAAAAATAAAATATTATATTTTGATGCATTGTCTTTAAAATTAATAAAATTGATATTATAAAAATACACTTAAAAAAATTCACAAAAACAAAATAATAATAATACTAATATCGATTGATTATGTAAAAATATTAAATTATTTATGGATAGTAAACTAATAAGTAGTTAATTTCATAAAATAATAATTTATTAATGTAATAATTAAGGTTTTTATTTAATATAGATATTTACCTATATATATAATCATAACAAAAAACATTTTATTAGTTAAATAAATATTGATGATTGTTTGATTATAATAAATACTATATATATCTATATAAGAAATTGGATACTTATATATATATATTTATAAATCTCTATATATATATATATATGTAAACCATTAAAAAAAGAAACAAATGAAGAAAATGATCGAGTGTCGTCTTCCTCACTATCTGAATACTTGATCACAGACATCGAACCACTGACCAGGCCACACCCAACCTCTCTACAGCCACCATCGCCCATTGACCTCACCACCATCAGAGCTACATCACTGGGAGACCGCACTGCCTTATCCCAAACCAGTGTCTGTGAACCCCTCATCTTTCTACACTTCCTGAAATGAACAAATCCTAACACATCATTGTTCAACATCCTCAACCACAAGCTATGATAAAGTCGAAAATAGAATCCTCTTAGTCTTTTCAAAACATTCTTCCGATTAACAGAAGGTAATCTACCCTACTATACATTCAATTATATAAAACAAAAAATAGGATCATAGATTCCCATATTTACCAATTTTAGGTGTTCTATTTTTTACAACACCCCAGCTTCCCTAGCACGCTTGATATACACCACTATATGCTATAAGTACCAGAAAATGTGTATATATGTGTGCATTTCCATACAAAATGTGGACCCCATTCAAGTTTTAGAAGAGTCTCTTCCTAATCTAAAACACATTCCCTCTTTTTCTACCTGGTTCGAGATCCCCAAAGAAAGAAACAAATCCCTACCATCACCATGGTTTGACTTATACCAAGGAGGTAGAATCCCCATTTCAGTTTATAATGATTCATTTAAGTGGAAATATTTTCTATATATATGTATATATATTAATTTTAAATTTTAATCATATTCATATATATATAAATTTTATATTTCTATGTTTATAAAATATAATTATACATGTATTAATTTCAAGTTACAATTTATTCATTTTAATTAAGAAATTGTTTTTCAAATTAATATTTTGGTAAGGGGGGGTATTTTTTTATATGTATATATATATTAATTTTAAATTTCATGAATATACATATATATTACATAATTTCAATCTCTTCATGAATAATTATACATGTTTTAATTTCAAGATATTTTTTTCATTTTAATTAATAATGTGTATTTCAAATTAATATTTCGATAATAGTGATTTCAACTCCTTTAAACTAAAACTATTTCAAATTATATGTTTTGTAAAAGTGATTTCTGAGTTTATATTTTTAATTATCGATTTATATATTTATGTATGTATATTTTTACTTTATGCTTGACATAAATATCTAAGTACTATTTTTATTACACTATGATTAGTTACTTCAATGTCTCATGAGTATTTTTTTTATGAGTGTATTATATATATTTGGATATTATAAAAACATATATATATATATATGTGTGTGTGTGTGTGTGTGTGTGTGTGTTTTGTTCAATGTTAAAGATCATTTTATTTCATGACTACATTTTCAAATTTATAATTATGTAAATATGTATATTTATACACTTCTTCGAGTTAATGATCCTTAAAACATATTTTCATATACTTCTAATTATGTAAGTACTTTTTAATTTATTTTCAAGTAATTTTTTTTCATACTAATGATATATGTGTATAAATAAATAAATATATATATATATAGACACCCACACACATTTAGTTATTATTCTATGATTTTAATGAATAAGAAATTCATTACACATCATAAATATTACTCAAGTTGATATTTTCAAGTAGAGCAAGGATGAATTGTTTATTTAAATGTTACTTTTATATATTTTACGTGTCTTATATAATTTTCCTTTTAAAATTATTAGTGAATGGTATATTCACTTTTAATTATAATTTTATAATGAATGTAAAATTATATACCTATATGTACTTTTAGAAGAATTATTTTATGAAAATTGTATTTTTGCAACTACTTTTTGTACCCCATTATTTTCTATTCTTATATTTTATGTGATAAAGAGAGTAATCCCAATGTTTCAAGATTTAAATAAAAATTATATGTGTGTATATATACAAATATATGTATATGTATACACCATTTATTATCATTTTAGTTCTTTATAAATTAAATATTTCATATGCAAGATAATTCATTGTACATTAGGATTATAATCTTTCTTAATTTGATGATTTTCAAATTATAACGAAATGTTAGGTTTTACTTAAAAATTTTACTTATTATAATTTTTTGTGTGTTATATAATGTCTCCCATGATTATTCTAAGAATGAAAATATATATATCTATTATTTTATGTGAATTTAAATTTATAATTCTTATTATTTTATGTAAATGGTTTATATATTTACCCCAATATTTTTTGTGTGAAAAAGTATAATTTTGATTCAATAAAATGAGTTATTGAAGGTTGAGTTTTAAATGATAAAATTTATAAATTTATATTATATGTATTTCATGATTTGATGAATGAATGTTTACATACAAGGATGTTCATTATTATTAACAGTCCATGAAAATGATAAATTATGTGAGTTTTGGTTATACAAAATCTGGAAAGTGATTTTGTAAGGAACTTAATTTTTATATATAAATATAAGTGTGCATATGTATTTGAAGTGAGACTACCTTTTCAAAGAAAAAATCCATTTATAAATGTGTACATGTGTAAGGATAGCTCAAAATGTTTTTATAAAAATTGGTACATAGACATTGTAAATATTAATGGAGGGTAGAGACTGAACACGTTTCTAAGGAAAGTGGGTAGGCACAAATAACAATAAATGGTTAAAGTGGCCCCATTGTTTTTTTTAAGATATTGCTTAACGTTTTCTAAAAACTCAATATATTAATTTAAAGAATTTTCAAAAGAAAAAATATTTTCAAAAGTGTATTGTTATGTTTTCAAAGGTGCTAGTATTTTAAAAGGTATTTTCAAAATCATGTTTTAAATGGATTTCAAAACTTTCTTTAAAACATCTATTATATTTTGAAAAGTGTTTTCAAAATTATGTTTTCAATATTAAAAGTATTTTTAATGGTATTTTGAAAGATATTTTCTGAAAGTATTTTCAAAATAATTTTGAAAAGTTATTTCTAAAAATGGGTTTTTATGGGAATTTTGAAAACCCCTTGGAAATTTTCTCACCCTAGTTTTTTATTAAAATAATAGCTTTATATATAGGTTTTATGGATTTTACCTTAAAAAAGTAACTAGTATAACTAAATTTTAATTGCTAAATATTTTTTCATTTTTTAAAATATTATAATAAGTAATAATGGTCCATTTTATCCAAAGAATAGAACAAAAAAATCATCATATGTAAATTTATGTATTTTTTTTGAGTTATATTTTATGAAAAAATATCATTTTCTTTGTACTAGATCAAAAAGTGTGGGTCTGGAGACTCACAGTTGGTATCAATGGAGCAGTTTAGATAACTCTAGAGATTATGACATTTTGTTATAAACAGGTTATGTTTCTATGTATACTCTATTTGTAAAACCAATTTTTTTAATATTTTATATTGAGAATAATCTAAGTGTTATAAATATACTTTTTAATGTCTATTAAGTTATGTGGAATTTAATAATATATAACTCTAGTAGTTATACTTCTCCAATTTCATATAATAGAATTTATTACTTTTCCTAATCTATGAAAAATAAATTTTTATTATGAAATTATATTTAAGGGGGGTGGAATGCAACCGCCAAATAATTTAAGCTTTTAATAAATGATTAATTATTAATTTTTTTTTATAATTATGAAAAACGAAAGTATAAAATCAAATAAATTTAGGTATATTTCCTTAATTATTTTATATCTTTTAAATAAATTATGATGAAATATAAAATAATAGTTATTTCGAATAAATAATATTTTTATAGTTTAATGAAAATACACTAATTTATATATAATTTATTAAATAAATTTATTTTCATAAAAAAATATAAATTGTGACGTTTTTTAAATAAAGAAATTTTTTGGTTCAATAGAACATGTTTTAATATTATATTTGCCAAATATGTTTTTTATTTTTAAGAAGAACTATTTTTATATGAATCAAATATAAATACGTTTTGGAGGGTTTATAGAAGACCTTTTTGAACTTATATAATTTTAATTACTTTATTTTGTTGATTTTGAGTCACAAATGTTTTTCAATATTAAAATATATTTTATATTTAGGATATTATTATTTTATTAATGATATTTATTATAATTATTATTAGAACCATTATTGTATAATATTATTAAAAATGATTTTTTGTATTTTCTAATTAAAAAGTAATAAAATTAAATTTATAAAATTATACTTGAATACAATTCAAAAAAATAAAATAATAATAATACTAATGTTTGATTATATAAATAAATTAAATTATTTAAGTATATTCAAATAAAAATAATGTAATTTATTGAAATAATAATTTATAAATGTAGTAATTTTTTTGTTTATTTGATGTATATATTTTCCAATATATATAAGCATTGCAGAAAAATATTTGATTAGTTAAATAAATGTTTGTGATTATTTGATTATAATAAATGTTATATATATATATATAAGAAATATAATTTTTATATAATTATATATAAATATATATATGTTTGTACAACATAAAAAATGAATAGAACAAAATGAATAGGTGTCTTCTTCTTCCTCAAGTTGTTGCTTGACCATCGACACTGAACCACCAATGTTTCAACACCTTACCACCTCACAGACACCATCGACCACCAACCTGGCCACCACCAGAGCCACATCACTGGGAAATCACACAACATTATCCCAAACTAGTATCAGTGAATTCCCCATATTCCATCGCTATCTGAAACAAATTCAGAAACAAACCCCTCATTGTTCATCTGCCTCACCTACAAGCTACGTTAAAGATGAAAATTCCACCCCCTTCATATTATCAAAACTCCTCGATCAATTTATATAAAATACACTAATACAATATTGATTTTTTTTAAAACAGCCAAATAGGAACGTAGTTCCCCATATCTACCCATTTTAGGTGTTTAATTTTTAACAGCACCCCTGCTTCCCTTGTAAGCTTCATCTGCACCAACAGTGGGTATCCAAACAAGAAAATTTGTATATATATATATATATTCATTTTCATAGATAGTATTGACCCCATTATACTACTAAAAATGTCTCGTCCTAATACAAATCACTTTCCCACTTTTTCAAC
Organism: Viscum album; assembly: GCA_963277665.1. Taxonomy (NCBI): domain Eukaryota; kingdom Viridiplantae; phylum Streptophyta; class Magnoliopsida; order Santalales; family Viscaceae; genus Viscum; species Viscum album. Next base: position 406,213,444 of record OY728142.1, read on the forward strand.
TTGGTTCAAGAACCCCTAAGTATGTAGGATCTCCCTACCATCACCTATGTTCGACTTCTACCAAGAAGGCAGAAGCCTCATTTCATTATTGAGAAATTAATAAAAGGGGAAATATTTTTTTATACATGTATATATATTAATTCTAAATTTAATGAATATATATATATATATATTATATTATCATTTTCATCAAGTATAATTTTACTTGTATTAATTTCAAGCTACAATTTATTAATTTAAATTAAGAAAGTGTATTTAAAATTAATATTTTGGTAAGGGGAAATATTTTTTTATATGTATATATATTAATTTAAAATATCAATAATATACTTATATATGTGATATTTTCAAGTTCCTCAAGTATTATTCTACATTTATTAATTTCAAGAAACTATTTAATCCTATTAATTAATAAAGTGTATCTCAAATAAGTATTTATATAAGTGGAACTTTCTCGTCTTTTAAAGAAAACCTATTTCAAATTCTATGTTTTATAAACATGATTTCCAAGTTTATATTTTTAATTCAATATTTATATTTATATTTATTTAAATTTTATTTTTTTTTCTTGACATATAATTTTATGTATTATTTTCATAAAATATAATTAGTTACTTCAAAATCAAGCTAGTATTGTTACGAGTGTATTATATATATGTACCTATTATACAATAATATATATGTATATACAATTTTTTCAATGTTCATGGTCATTTAATTTTAAGACTACTAGTTTCAAGTTTATAATTATATATATATAAATATATACATATCCAAGTTTATTATCTTCAAAACATATATGCATATACTTATAATTATGGAGGTACTTTCAATTTATATTTAAGCAAAGTTTTTCATAATAATTATGTGTGTGTGTGTGTCTATATATAAAATCATTTGTTTATCATTGCATGATTTTATTTAATATTAAATTCATTACAAATCACGAATCTTACTCAATTTGGTATTTCCACTTTTAGTAGGAATGGAATATTTATTTTAATGTTAATTTTATAATTTTTATGTGTGTAATATAATTTTTATTTCAAATTTACAAGTTAAGATTATATTTTATTTTTATTATAATTATTTTATGAATGTAAAATTATATACATATATATACTATTAAGATAATTATTTTACAAAAATAGTAATTTAATAATAATTATTATGTACATTATTATTTTATGTTCTTAAATTATACGTGACAATGAAACTAATACCAATTTTTTTGGAATGAAATACTTTTTATGTGTGTGTGTGTGTTTATATATATTCCATTAATTATCATTACATAATTTAAAATATGTAATATTTAATATACATGACAATCTATCATAAATTTAGGTTATAATATTTCTTGATTTGATCATTTTTTAGTTTTGAAAAAATGAAATGGTTTACTTAAAAATATTACATTCTACAATTTTATGTATATTATATAATTATGCATATGATTATTTGGATGATGAAAAGTCATATATCTATTATTTTATGTGAATTGAAATTTAAAATTTCTATTATTTTATGAAAAATGTTTATATATTTATCAGAATAAGTTATGTGTTATGGAATAAAATTTTGAATTAATAAAATCATTAATTCAATGATGAGTTTTAAATAATAAAAGTTATCGCTTTTTATAAAATGTATTTCATGACTTGATGAATGAAAGTTTTAATACATGGATTATCATTATTATTAACTATCCATGAAAAGGTTAAATGAAATTTGTTTTGGTTTTATAAAATCTCACAAGTGATTTCTTAAGGAAGTTAATATTTATATATTTATATATAAATATATGTTTCCATAGGTACTTAATGAGTGATTAGATTTTTAAAGAAATAACTCCAGTGAAAAATGTATATATATGTAAGGCAATCTCAATTTTTTTAATAAAAATTGGATATGGTACATCATAAAAAAGAACTGGGAGTGGTTAGTGAACCCATTCATATGAGAAGTGGGTAGGTCCAGACAGACTTCAATGTTTAAGGTGGACACATTGCTTTGTTTTCCATAGAATACTTAATGATTTCTTACAAATAACATGATTATTTTAATTCATTTTTAAAAGTGATCATGTTTTCAATGAAATATTATTATGTTTTTGAAGGAATAATTAACTTAAAAGGATTTTAAAAAATCATGTTTTTAATGGAATTTCAAAACAGTTTTCAAAAAGATATTATATTTTGAAAAGTATTTTTCAAATTATGTTTTCAAAATTATAATTATTATTTAAAGGTATTTTCAATGCTATTTTATGAAATTATTTTAAAAAGTATTTTCCAAAATTATTTCAAAAAATGGTTTTTCACTATCTTTTTAAAAACCCCTTACTAGGAAATGTTTCTCACCCAATTTTTCTATAAATTATTTTTTGGTTCATTTAAAGTTTTCATGGAGTTTAGCTTCAATAAAGATCTTACATGAGGAAAGTTAAATCAGTACATTTTTATTCATTATTTTAAATTTCATAATATGTAAGATTTATCTTTTTCCTCCAAAACCTATAATAAAAAATATCATTAACTATAAATGTCTATATATTTTTTAGTTACTTTTTTAAGAAAAATATACAACACTATTGTTTGTACTGGATCTAGAGGCACAATTATAGGGCTTCATAGTTGGTATCAAAGGATTGGTTTAGATTACTTTTTATATTAGGATGTTTGGATAAAAATAGGGTTTTTTTATAACTATACACTTTTAGGAAAACCTCTGTTATTTAGCATTTTAGATTAAGAAAAATCTAAGATTTATAAATCCATTTTTAAAATCATATGAATTTATGTGACCTTTAAGAATATAGAGCTATATTTTTTCTCATTTATAAATTCTAAAATTGAAATTTTTAGAATTGTATTTAAGTAAGAAAAAAATTCAAGGGTGATATTTTAATTAAGGGGGTATGATGTTACATCCTAGGAATTTAGTCTTTTAATAACTGATTATTTAATAATTTTTTTTCTAATTAAGACAAAATAAATGATAAAATATTATAAAGTTAGGTATATTTCATTAATGATTTTAGATATTCTAAATAATTTAAGTTGAAATATAAAATAATACTTATATTTATAAGATGTAATATTTGTAATGTATAATAAAAATATATTAGTTTCTATATTATTCATTAACTAAATTTATTTTACTAAAAACAAGCGAAAGTATGGTGTTATTTACTTAAGGAAATTTTTTATTTTGAAAGTTTTTGTTTTAATATTATATATGATTAATGTTTTATTATTTTTAGGAAAAATTGTTTTTATATGAATCATGTATAAATAAATTTTCATGTTTTTATAGAATCCCTTGTTGGTCTTATATAATATTAATTACTTTATATTGTTTATTTTTAGTTAAAAATATATTTCAATGTTAAAATAAATATTAGATTTGAGAGATTATTATTTGAGTAATAATATATATAATAATAATTATTAAAACCCTTATAATAAAATATTATTAAGCTATTATTTTTTGATACTTTTTCTTAAAAAGTAATCAAACTGAAATTATAAAAATATACTAAAATTCATTTGAAAAAACTAAATAATAATAATAATGATTGATTATTTAAATAGATTACATTTTTTAAGAATATTAATATAATATGAATATAATTTATTAAAATAATAAATAATAAATATAATAATTTATTTTGTTTATTTAATGTAGATATTTCCCTATATATGTAAGAATAAAAAAATATTTAATTAGTTAAATAAATATTTGTGATTACTTGATAATATTAATTGTTACATATATATATATATATATGAAATAAAATCTATATATATACGTACAATATAAAAAAGGAAAGGAGTAAAATGATTGGTTGTAATCTTCCTCCTCAATTCGTTGCTCGACCACCAACATTGAACCACCATACAAGCCACACCCGACCTCCCCACATCCTCCATCAACCACCGATCTTTCCACCACCGGAGCCACATCACCGGGTAACGGTATCGCCTTATCCAAAACCAGCATTAGTGAATCCCCCTATCCATTACTGCGGTCTAAAATGAATTTAGCCAAACCCCTCATTGTACATTGGCCTCACTTGGATGATTTGTTAGAGACAACAATGCCACCAACATCATCTTCTCAAACCTCCTTCTATATCATTAAATCAAGAGTAACCTACTCCATTTTCTATTTTCTAAAACATTAAAATATGATTGTAGATCCTTAGATCTACCCATTTTAGCTGTTTGATTTTTAATAGAATGTCAGATTCCCCATCAAGCTTTATATACACCACCAGTGGGTATCCCAAACTAGAAAATGTTTATATATATATATATATATATATATTCATTTAAATACAGATTAGGGACTCAATTAAACCTCTAGAAGTGTCCTTTTTCAATAAAAAAACTCATTCCCTCTTTTCCCACTGGTTTTTGATCCCCTATACAAGCAGGAACTTCCTACCGTCACCCTGGTTCAAATTCTACCAAGGAGACAGAAGCCTTGTTTTGGTTTCTAGTTATTGATGTGAAGGGAAATATTTATTTTTTTTAAACAGACACACACACATATATATATATTAATTTCAAATTTCAAGCATATACATATATATATATGTGATATTTTAATGTTCATAAAGTACAATTATACATGTATTGATTTCATGATATAATTTATTCATTTCAATTAATAAATTGTATTTCAAATTAATATTTAGAAAATGGGAACTCGTTTTTATAAATTTATATATATATATATATATTAATTTCAAGTTTCACATACACACACACACACACACAGATATATATATATATATATATATTTGATATTTTCATGTTCTTAATGTATAATTATACATGTATTAATTTCAAGATAAAATTTATTTATTTTATTTATGAAAGTGTATTTCAAATTAGACTTTAGGAAAGGGGAACATTCTAATATTTGAAACAAAAAAAACTATTTAAAATTATATGTTTTATATATTTGACTTCAAAGTTTATATTTTTAATTCATGATTTAAATATATAAATGTTTCTAAATTCTATATTTATTCTTTAAATATATAATTATGTAATATTTTTCATAAACTGTAATTTTTTACATAAGAATAATTTGAGCATTTTTTATGAGTGTATTATATATATGCACATGGTATACGACCATATATATATGAAATTTTTTCAATGTTCAAGATCATTTAATATTAAGACTACTAGTATCATGTTTATAATTATACACATATGTATATTTATATATATTTTAAATATTATGATCATCAAAACATATATTCATGTACTTATAAATATGGAAGTAATTTTAATTTGTATTTAACTAAGGGTTTTCATACCAATGATTTGTGTGTGTATATATATACATATATATATACACATTTTGAAATTATTACATTATTTTAATGAATAATCAATTCATTAAAAATCCTGAATATTACTCAATTTGATTTTTCCATGTTGAGAAAGGATGAAATGTTTATTTTCATATTACTTTTATTAATTTTATATGTGTTATATAATTTTTCTTTCAAAACTATATGTTAAAAGTATATTTTATTTTATTTAATTTTTTGATGAATGTAAAATTATATACATATATGTAATATTTAATAATTATTTTATGAAAATGGTAATTTTAAAATTACAATTAAGTACACCATTATTTAATGGTCTTATATTTTTTCGTGATAAAGTGATTAATCTCAAAGTTTCAATAATGAAATACATTTGATGTGTGTGTGTCCATATATATATACACACTTAATTATCATTTCCTGATTATAAATATGTAATATATCATGTACATGAAAATTCATCATAAATTCAGGTTATTATCTATCTTGATTTGATAATTTTCAAATTATTCAAAAATGAAAATGTTTACTTAAAAATATTAATTATTATAATTTTATATCTATTATATAATTATTAAAATGATTGTTATAATGATGAAAGATGATATATCTATTATTTTATGTGAATTTAAAAGTTACAATATCCATTATTTTATGAGAAAGTTTTATATATTTACCACAATATTTTATGTGTTAATGAATCAAAATTATAATTAAGAAAATAAGTTTTTCAAGGATGATTTTTAAATAAAAAAATTTATCAATTTTTATAAAATTTATTTCATGAGTTAGTGGAGGAAATTTGGAATACATTGAAGTTCATTATTATTAACGGTTCATGAAATGTGTAAATGACATGACTTTTGGTTATATAAAATCTCAAAAGTGATTTCCTAAGGAAGTTATGATTTATATAGTTATATATAAATATAAGTTTATATATGTTCTTAATGTGGGAATACAATTTTAAAGAAAAAAAATCCAGTGAAAAATGTATAAATATAAAAGGAGAGAACGTTTTTTTATGAAAAATGGAACTTAGACCCTGTATAAATAAAATCGGAGTGGCTAGTGAACCCATTCCTAGGAAAAGTGGGTATGGACAGACATCCTTCAATGTTTAATGTGGACACATTGGTTTGTTTTCAATATATTTTTTAATGATTTATAAAAAAATCATTGGATTATTTTAAATAATTTTCAAAAGAGAATTTATTTTCAAAAAATATTATTATGTTTTCAAATGCATAATTACATTAAAAGGCTTTTAAAAACCACGTTTTCAAAGGATTTTCAAAAAAGATTTAAAATATATATTATATTTTGAAAAGTGTTTTTACAATTTTCATTTCATTGTTATAAGTATTAATTAAATGAATTTTCAAATATATTTTCTAAAATTATTTTAAAAATTATTTTCCAAAGTCATTTCAAAAATCGGTTTTTCATTGGATTTTTAAAAACCCCTTATTGGGAAAATTTATTCACCCTATGTTTTTATAAACTATTTTCAGGTTCGTTTAGAGGTTTCATAGAGTTTAACTAAAATAAAGATCTAACATGAGTAAAGTTTAATCACTTCATTTTTATTCATTGTTTTAAATTTTTTAGTTTTTAAGAATTGTCCTTTTCCTCAACATTCTAGACTGAAAAATATCCTCAATTGTAAATGCCTGTATATTTTTCAGTTACATTTAAAAATATTAACCACACTTTTGTTTGTACCAGATCAAGTGGCATGATTCTTGGTCCTCAGAGTGGGTATTAAAGGATTAGTTTATATTAATTTGGAGATTAGGAAATTTGGATTAAAATAGGTTATGTTTATAATAATACACTTTTAGTAAAACCTCTACTATCTAACCTTTTAGATTAAGAAAAATCTAAGATTTAGAAATCCAATTTTGAACTCATATGAATTTAATTGGACTTTAAGAATATAGAGCTCTATTATTTATAGTTTCTAAATTTAGAAAAATGAGATTTCAGAATTTTCTTTAATTAATAAAAAAATTCTAGGGTGATATTATTTTTAAGGGTGTAGGATGATACAACCTAAGAATTAATTATTTTAATAACTGGTTGCTTATTAATTTTCTTTATAATTAAGTCAAACTAAAGAATGAATTAACAAAAAAAATTAGGTATATTTATTTCATGATTTTAGATATTTTTGATAAATTAAGATGAATTATAAAATACTTCTTCAATTTATAATAAGTAATATTTGTAAAGTTTAATGAAAATACAATAGTTTCTATATTAATCATTAAATAAATTTATTTTCATAAAAACAAGATAAATTTTCAAGTTCGTTACTTAAGTAAAAATTTTTATTCTGAGAGTATGAGTTTTAATATAATATGTGTTTAATATTTTATTATATTTAGGAAAAATTATTTTTATAAGGATCCAATATAAATAAATTTTCAAGCATTTATAGAAGACCTTGTTTGACTTATATAATATTAATTACTTTATTTTTATGATTCTGAGTTACAAATCTATTTAATAATAAAATATCTATTATATTTGATATATTATTATTTGAGTAATAATATATATAATAATTATTATTAAAACACTTATTGTAAATTATTATTAAGCTATGATTTTCTGATACTTTTTCTTAAAAAGTAATGAAATTGAAATAATAAATGTATACTTATATACAATTCATAAAAACTAAATCATAATAATAATATTTGATTATATAAATAGAATAAATTATTTAAGGATTATAAAATAATATAAATATAATTTCTTAAAATAGTAATTTATAAATGTAATAATTTTTTTTAATTTAGATATTTACAAATATATATATATATATATAAGAATGAAAAAAATTCATTAGTTAAATATATATTTATGATTATATGATTATAATAAATTTTAAATATATATATATAAGAATTAAAATCTGGACATATATATATTTGTACATCATAAAAAAGGAAGGGAATAAAATTATTGGGTGTAGTATTCCTCCTCATGCCATTGCTCAACCACTAACACTAAACCCCTGAACAAGACACAATGGACCTCCCCCCATCCACCATCAACCACCAAAATTTCCACCATCCGAGTCATATCACCGGGAAATGTATTGTCTTATCCCAAACCATCATTGGTGAATCTGCCCATCTGTTGTTGCTGTCTGAAATGAATTCAGCCAAACCCCTCACTGTACATCAGCCTTACCTGCATGCTCTACTAGAGAAAACAATTACACCATCGTCATATTATCAAACCTCCTTGTGGATCATGAAATAAACTATACAAAACCCCAATATCAATTTTATAAAACATTTAATTATAACAGTAGATCCTCAGATAAACCCATTTTAGGTGTTTGATTTTCAACATCATGCCATCTTACCCAGCATGTTTGATATACACAACCAGTGGGAATAAAAAACTAGAAAATGGGTATATATATGTGCATTTACATACACAGGAAGGACCTCATTCAACCTCTAAAAGAGTAATTTTCCAAGACAAAAACCTTTTCCTCTTTTTCTACCTGGTTTCTGATCCCCTATGCAAGCAGGACCATCCTACCATCACCCTGGTTCGACTTCTCCCAAGGATGCAGAAGCCTCATTTTTGTTTCAAGTGATTCATTTGAATGGAAATATATATATATATATATATATATATATTAATTTAAAATTTCAATCATAAAAACATATATGTGAGATTTTTAAGTTCATCAAGTACAATTATACATGTATTAATTTCAAGCTATAATTTTTTCATATTAATTATGAAATGGTATTTCAACAAAACATTTTGGTAATAAGAACTCTTTTTTTATATATTTATATATATTAATTTCAAGTTTCACATATATACATATATATCTGATATTTTCATGTCCTTAAGGTATAATTATACATATATTAATTTCAAGCTACAATTTATTTATTTTATTTAAGAATGTGTATTTCAAATTAATATTTAGGTAAGGGAAAATTTCTACTCTTCAAAACAAATAAACTATATAAAATTTATGTTTTATATATGTGATTTCCATGTTTATATTTTTTTATTCATGATATAAATATATATGTATGTAAATTCTAATTTTATACTTGACATGTATATTTATGTATTATTTTTTATAAACTATGATTTGTTACATAAATATCATTTGAGTATTTTTTATGAATGTACTATATATAAGCACATATTATAAAAACATAAATATATGTGTGTGTTTTTCAATGTTCAAGGTCATTTAATTTTAAGACTACTAGTTTAAAGTTTATAATTATATACATATGTATATATATATTAATGTTTATGATCAAAAAAACATATATACAAGTACTTATAATTATGGAAGCCCTCTAATTTGTATTTAACTAAGGTATTTTATTCAAATTATGTGTGTGTGTGTGTGTGTGTTTGTGTGTGTATATACACAAATATGTACACATTTGGTTTTTATTGCATGATTTTAATGAATATGAAATTAAATAAAAATCATGAATCTTACAAAATTTGATATTTCAATGTTGAGAAATGATGAAATGTTTATTTAAATGTTAATTTTATAATTTTTATGTGCTATATTGTTTTTATTTCAAAATTATAAGTTAAAAGTATATTTTTATACAGTTTGATGAATGTAAAATTTTATACGTATATTTACAATTATGAGAATTATTTTATGAAAATTGTAATATAAAAATTACAATTATGTACCCCATTATTTAGTGGTCTTATATTTTATGTGAAAAGGGATTAATCTCAATGTTTTAAGAAATAAATACTTTTATTGTGTGTGTGTGTGTGTCTATATATACCCTTAATTATCAATGTATGATTTGAAATATGCAATATTTTATATAAATGACTATTCATCATAAATTTAGTTTATGATCTTTCATTATTTGATAATTTCCAAATTATTCAAAAATTAAAAAGTTTTCTTAAAAATATTACTTCTTATAATTCTATGTGAATTATATAATTATGTGCATGATTATTCTAATGATGAAATATCATATCTCTATTATTTTATATGAATTGAAATTTAAAATTTCTATTATTTTAGGAGAAAGGCATATATATATTTACCACAATATTTTATGTGTGAAGGAATAAAATTTTGAATTACAAAAATGTGTTATTCAATGATTAGTTTTAAATAATAAAAGTTACCAATTTTTATAAAATTTATTTCATGAGTTGATGAATGAAAGTTTGAATACATAGATGTTTATTATTGTTAATAGTCCATGACAAGGAAATGTTACATGAGTTCTAGTTGTATTAAATCTCGCATGTGATTTCCAAATGTTGTTATAATTTATATATTTATACATAAATATAAGTTTCTATATGTACTTAATGAAAGATTACATTTTTAACAGAAAAAAACCAGTGAAAAATATGTATATATATAAGTAATGATAAATTTTTTTATAAAAAATTGAACTTAAAAATTGTGAAAACAAAATGGGAGCGGTTAGTAAACCAATTCCTAAAAAAGTTGGGAAGGGACAGATAGACTAAAATGTTTGTCCACATGGTGTTGTTTTCAAGACCATGCTTAATGATTTCTAAAAAATAACTGGATTACTTTAAAGCATTTTCAAATGTGAATGTATTTTCAAAAAATTATTATTAAGGCATAATTAGTTGTGAAGTATTTTAAAAATTCTTGTTTTCAAAGGATTTTTAAAAGAGTTTTCAATGAGATATTATATTTTGAAATGTTTTTTTAAAATTATGTTTTCAAAATTATATTTATGATTTATTGATTTTTTCAAATATCTTTTCTAAAATAATTTTAAAAATTATTTTCAAAAAATATTTTACAAAATGAGTTTTCCTAGATTTTTGAAAACCCTTTACTGGGAAATTTTTCTCACCCTATGTTTTTATAAAATGTTTCCATGTTCATTTAAGGGTTTAATGGAGTTTAGGTTTAATAGAGATCTAACATGAGTAATGTTAAATCACTAAATTTTTATTCATTGTTTTAAATTTGTTAATATATAAGAATTTTCTTTTTCCTTTAAATCCTAGACTTAAAAATATCTTCAAATGTAAATTTCTATATATTTTTTAATTTCTTTTTATAAAAAATACACAACAAAGTTGTTTGTTCCAGATCCAGTGGCATGATTATAGGGACTCACATTTGGTATGAAAGGATTGGTTTAGATGACTTTGGATATTAGAATGATAGGTCAGAAATAGGTGAGGTTTGTAACTATACAATTTTAGTAAAACCTCTATTATCTAACCATTAAGACTGTGAAAAATCTAATATTTAGAAATCAAATTTTGAACTCATTTGAATTTAGGTGACCTTTAATAAAAGAGAGCTCTATTATTTGTGGTTTCTAAATTTTGAAAAAAAAATCATAATTTTATTTAAGTAAGAAAACAAATTTGAGGGTGATATTCTATTTAATGGGGGTATTATGTTACAACGTAATAATTTAGCCTTTTAATAACTGATTATTTATTAATTATTTTATAATTAAGACAAACTAAAGTATAAAATATTATAAAACTAGTTATATTTATTTAATAATTTTTGATACTTTTGATAAATGAATATGAAATATAAAAAATACTTCTGTTTATAAGAAATAATATTTGTAAAGTTTAATACAAATATACTATTTTCTATATTTTTCATTAAGTAAATGTATTTTCATAAAAACAAGCTAAGGTATGATGCTCTTTACTTAAGGAAACTTTTTATTCAGAAAGTACGTATTTTAATATTATTATTTTTTTAATATTTTATTATTTTTAGGGAAAATTATTTTTATATTATTCCTAAATAAATAAATTTTCAAGAGTTTATAGAATCCCTTGTTGAACTTATTTAATATTAATTACTTTTTTTGTTTTTATGTTACAAATATATTTCAATATTAAAATATTTATCTGATTTGAGATATTATTATTTGATTAATAATATATATAATAATAATTATTAAAATCCTTATGGTAAAATATTATTAAGCTAATTTTTTGATACATTTTCTTAAAAAGAAATAAAATTTAAATTATAAACATATACATAAATATAATTCACAGAATCAAAATAATAATAATAATGTTTGATTATTTAAATAGATTATATTATTTAAGGATAGTAAAATAATATGAATATAATTTATTGAAATAATAGTTTATATATGTAATAATTTTGTTTGTTTATTTAATGTAGATATTTACCTATATATATAAGAATAAATAAATTTATTAGTTAATTATATATTTATGATCATTTGATTGTAATAACTGTTATATATATATATAAGAAATAAAATCTGTATATATATATATGTGTATATGTATAACATAGAAAAGGAAAGGAATAAAATTACTGGGTGTAGTTTTCCTCCTTGGGTCATCGCTCGACCACCAACCCAGAACCACAGACCAAGCCATGCCGGACCTCCCCATATCCACCATCAACCATCAAACATTCCACCATCGGAGCCACATCACCAGGCGACTGTATTGCCTTATCCCAACCCAACATTGGTGAATCCCACAATCTATTGTTATTGTATGAAATGAATTCATCCAAAACCATCACTGTACATCATCCTCAACATCATACTCTACTAGAGACAATAATCCCACCTCCATCATCATCACAAAACACCTTCTGGATCACAAAATAAACTATAACCTACTCCAATTTCTATTTTCCAAAACATTAAAATATGATCCTAGATCCTCAGATCTACTAATTTTAGCTATTCTATTTTCAACAGTATAACTAGCTTCCCCAAAAAGCTTGATATACACCACCAAGAGGTATCCAAAACCAAGAAGTGTGTGTGTGTGTGTGTGTGTGTGTGTCTACATACATATATATATATCTCTCTCTCTATCTGTGTGTGTGAATTTACATACACAATAATGACCCCATTCAACCTCTTGAAGATTCATTTTCCAAGACAAAACCCTTTCCCTCTTTTTCCACCTGGTTCATGATATCATATACAAGCTGGGACTATATACCATTACCCTAGTTCATCTTCTACCAAGGAGGAAGAAGCCTCATTTTGGTTTCTAGTGATTCATGTGAAGGGAAATCATTATTTATATATATATACACAAATTAATTTCAAATTTCAATCATATACATATATTTGTGATATTTTCAAGCTCATTAAGTACAAATATACATGTATTAATTTCAGGAAATAATTTATTTATTTTAATTAAGAAATTGTATTTCAAAAAAAATTTAAGTAAGAGGAACACTTTTTTTATATTTAAATATATTTATTTCATGTGTCTCACATATACATATATATCTGATATTTTCATGTTCTTAAATTATAATTATACATATATTCATTCTGAGCTACAATTTGTTTATATTATTTAATAAAGTATATTTCAAATTAATATTTCGGTAAGGGTAGCTTTCTTCTCTTTGAAAAAACACCAATTTCAAATTCTACATTTTATATATGTGATTTCAAAGTTTATATTTTTAATTCATGATTTAAATATATATGTATGTAATGTCTAAGTTTATTCTTGACATATATATTTATGTATTAATTTTAATACACTCTGATTATTTACATCAAAATCATTTGAGTATTTTTTATAAGTGAATTATATATATGTACATACTATAAAAACACACACACACACATATATATATATATATGATTTTTTTTCAATGTTCAAGATCATTATATTTTAAGACTACTAGTTTCCTATTTATAATTATATACATATATATATATATATTTATATACATCTTAAAGTAATTGATCTATAAAACATATTTTCATGTACTTATAATTATGGAAATACTTTCACTCTATATTTAACAAAAAAATTTCATACTAATGATGTGTGTGTGTGTGTAAAAATATACATATATATAAAAATTTGGTTATTTTTTCATGAATAAAAATGAATAATAAATTCAATAAAAATAAATAATCTTATGAAATTTGATATTTCTATGTTAAGAAAAATTGAAATGTTTATTTTAATATTACTTTTATAATTTTTCTATGTGCAATATAATTTTTCTTTCAAAATTACAATTGATAAGTATATTTTTTTAATTTTATGATGAAAGTAATATTATATAAATATATGTACTATTATGAGAATTATTTTATGAAAATGGTAATTTTTAAATTACAATTATATACATTATTATTTAATTGTCTTATATTTTTTGTGATAAAGTGATTAATCTCAATGTTTTAAGAATGATATACTTTTGATGTGTGTATGTGTGTCTCTATATATACATATATACGACTACAACATTAATTATCATTACATGATTTGAAATAAGTAATATTTCATATGCATGAAAATTCACCATAAATTTTGGTTATGATATTTCTTAATTTTATAATTTTAATGTTTTTCAAAATTTAATTTTTTTACATAAAATATTACATATAATAATTTTATGTGTATTATATAACTATGACCATGATTATTCTAATAAAGAAAAATTATATATCTGTTATATTATGTGAATTTCAATTTACAGTCACTATTATATTCTTTAAAAGGATTTTATATTTACCCTAATATTTTATGTGATAAATCATTAAATTGTGAAGTAACAAAATGAGTTATTCATGGATGAGTTTTAAATGATAATATTTATCAATTTATATACCATGTATGTCATGAGTTGATGAATGAAAGTTTGAATAAATGTATTTTCATTATTATTAACCTTCCATGAAAAAGTGAAATGATATGATATTTGGTTGTACCAAATCTGGAAAGTGATTGCACAAAGAAGTTAATAGTTATATATTTATATATAAATATAAGTGTGTATATGAATTTAATACATGATTACATTTTTAAAGAAATGAATCCAGTGAAAATGTATTAATATGTAAGGATAGATTACAATATTTTTATTAAAATTGGAACAATGACATTGTAAGAATGAAAGGGGGGTGGAGAGTGAACCCATTTATAAGGAAAGTCGGTAGACTTCGATAGCCTTCAATATTTAAAGTGGCACCATTGTTTTTTTCTGTGACTTGCTTAATTTTTCTGAAAAATCACTGGATTTTTCTAAAGCATTTTCAAAATTGTACATATTTTCAAAAGATTATTATTTTTTTAGAGGTATATGTATTTTCAATGTTGATTTCAAATTCTTGTTTATAAAATAAACTTAAAAATATCTTTCAAAAATATATTATAATTGGAAAACTATTTTCAACATTATTTTCTAAAAATTATAAGTATTTTTTCAAAGGTATTTTCTAAAATTATATTAAAAATCATTTTCAGAAGGTATTTCCAAAAATAATTTTCAAATTTCTTTATGGAAACCTCTTACTATTAAATTTTTATCACACTATTTTTTATAAAATGATTTCAGGTTCATTTAATGGTTTTATGGAGTTTGGCTTCAATTTAGAGCTAGCAGGAGAAAAGTTCAATCACTACATTTTTATTCATTTTTAAAATTTAGATAATATGAATGAATGGTCCTTTTAATTCAAATACTAGACCAGAAAATATCCTCATATGTGAAAGTATGAATATTGTTTAGTTTCTTTGTACAAAAAAAATATACAAAATATTTTTTTACCAAGTCCAGAAGTGCATGTCTATGGCCTCACAGTTGGTGTGGCGGCTAATGTATCCCCATATCGGGACTATGATCACAAGACCTTCGACTCAGTACACGAGGGAAGATATTTTTTTTGTAAAAATTGATTGATTCATCATATATAAATGGTGTATGGTTTCCATTTCCTTCTTGTGTCATCTCTCCAGATATACTCATTGATTGTGGTGCATCTTGTCTATTTTAGGATACCTCTATAATGAATTCCAGATATAATTCAACATCATGATCATGAGGAATATCCTATCAATGATGAGACATCAATACAGGGGCATGTTACAAAGGTGTTACCACCAGGTGGTGCACTAGTAATACCACAACCTATTGAGTAGTATATAGTACCCATTATATGACCAGGTTATGTGCACAGGATGACCACACATTATGAGTTTTATCAACAAGGACCCCTAATTTTTTTATGCAATCCAGACACATAGGAAGATAAGGAGTATCTTGAGGTAGTGACGTGAGTTTTTCTTCTTATTAGGAAACCATCAGATTATGTGGTGGTTCTTTTAGTGAGCCTTTTCCATTGCTCTGCAGGATGGTGGTGTGGAATAGTAACCTAGTAATATGAAGAGGAGACTATTGAATGGTCAAAATTAGAGCACCTTTTCAAAAAGGAGTTCTCTCCATCTATGTTGATGTATATATTTATCCATAATCATTTATAGATTCAATAGGGAAGTACAACATTGGTTTTGTATTAATCAACATTAACCATCCTTTTTAGGCACTCGATGGATATGGTTCATGTTTAGTTATTCCAGGATCAAAATCTTGAGGGAGTAATACCTAAAAAAATATATGCCATTTTTATACATCTTTTAATTTCTGAAAATTTTGGGGATCTAGAGCATTCTTTGGGTGTTTAGTGCTTTCTGGTTGAGCAGACATAGACAGTGGTTGTCGACAGTGGTCACACAGAAGCAAATACTTAGGCAGTAAGGATTCAATGATAGTCTCAAGGACATGTACATGAGATACATTTCAATTGGAGGTCCCACGATAGAGAGTATATAATTCCGAGCTCATAAGATGAGTCAAGTCATACAATAGAGATTCAATACTACTTCTGTGTTGGTAGGCACCATCTCATGAGGGGTTTTTGGACCCATCATATGGATGATAGAGACATAGTGGATGGGATTCCAAGGGAAAAGAAACATGAGCAGAAGATGGGTACGTAGGGTGGTGGATATGGAAGAGGATTTCAGAGTGTAGGTGGAGATGGTATTTGCTTCAAATTTTTACAACCACCACCCTCGGGTTGATCACTCTAGGCCTATGGAGATAGAGGACATGGTTAAGAGAACCTACAGGTGCTCAAGGAATATTCCCCAAAGGATTGAGGGACAATACAAAGTATGATCTTTGTATTTTATACCTTATATGGAGTACTGATAGGCACATGTTCCAATCATTCATTTATTTCAATGTATCTGGTTCGAGAATTATATATTTCTATTAATCCTTTAGCTCGAACATTGTGGTTAGACACTTCGTGAGGATTTGACTTAGTAATTACACACTTATGCCAACAATGTGATCTAATTCATGAAGGCGAGAGTTTTTATGGGATCTCTTAGTAGCAGCAATGAGGCCTTATGACCTCATCGTAGGTATGGAATAGTTATCCAAATATCATGCCTTGATAGACTATTTCATATAGAGGATGTAGTGTGTCTACAATGATGGGACCGGGTTCTTCTTTGTGGGTAAATAAGGAAACCAATAAAGTGTATGATGTACTCTTGTATTGGATGGTGTAGTCTATTACTCATCAGTTGGCTAGTATGACCATTGGTATAGTGGATGTTATGAGTTTTCAATTGTTGTAGTGGTGGAAAAGTATGAGGATGTCTCTATTAAGGATGTTATAAGTTTACCTCTCCACAGAGAGATAGATATATTCATTGATCTACACCTGGGGAATACCCCGATATCTGCACCAATATATCAAATGGATCTTGAAGAGTATCAAGATATGCAGGTGTATTTTGAAGAATTACAAAGTAAGGGCTTTGTGAGACCCAATATTTCTCAATGGGAAGCCCCAATTATTTTTTCCCAAGAAGAAGGATGATAGATTGATGTTCTATGCAGATTATCATCACCTAAACAAGGTGGCTATAAATAACATGTATCCACTACTGAGGACCGATGAACTATTTGATCAGTTGATAGGGTGTAACACCGCGAGATTTTATGAAAAATATTCTAATAATTTCATTAATGTCTTGTGTTGTATGCTACACCAAGATTACCTTGCGCTATACACAACACCGTATTAGCTTGTAGTATACGCAACACTATTCTTGGATCATGTTACACACAATTTTGATAATAGTTATTCTACGCAACATTGAGTATATATATATATATATTAAATGTATATATGAAATATGGTTGGATTTGGTTATATGAAACAACAAAGTATTCTTGCACAACACGCAATCCGGACTTGGCTTGCATTACACACAATCGCGACCTTCCTTGATAGCGTGTGTTGTACGCAATACCAGGTTTTACTAAACAACGATATATTATTATAATATTATTATGATCAAGCCATTATGAATAGTATTAACTAAATTTTTAATTTTATAACATTATTATTCATCTTACACATTTTCTAGAACATAGTATAAGAACAAAATAAATTTTTCGGGTAAAATAAGTATTTTTCAAAAAATGTAGTTTTGCCGCCTTTTGATGGTGCACCCACATTAAATCTAGTTTTTGACATTTTTATAAGTTCAATTTGACAAAATAAAATTCTTCTTTGGAATAAAGAAATAAAAATTTACTTTGGATAAATTTTTCATATTATTCTGGTAACTTTCATATTTTGATGAATAGTAAAAACACGCTATATTTTAATTAAAAACAACTTTTTTCATCGCAATAATTTATATGGTTAAATTATAATATTGAATTTTTTAAATTATAAATAGAATATATTTTTACAATTTAATATAATGTATGTCATTAGCATTGATTTTACATTAAATTCGTAGGTTAAATCAATTCAATCTTTTGCAATGTTTTAAAGAAAAGCCTATTTTCTTTCGACAACGGGATTAATTTTGCTTTAATTTATGCAAATTTTGTGTATTTAATTTGGAAAAATTGATTCCATATTTGGAATAAGTGGGTCCAAATTATGTTAATAAGCTACTTTTTATTTTTGGTAATTATGAATAGTAACTACGATAAATTTTATTTACCATAGTTAAAGGTAAATCGGGTAATTAAGGGTAAATATAATATTATAAAATTACCCTAACACATTCAAAAATTCTATTGGATGGATAAAAGTAGACCCATATAACCTAAGGGTCGGATTAGATTCATTTTATGGACTTTTGACCATGAAAATGATTTAATTATTATTAAAACCAAAGAAAGTGACAACATGTCACTCTCTTAAATCTTATAAGTATAATAATTTTCATTTAGTGATAAACATCATAAAACTTCGTAAATGAATAGTATACAGAAAGATAATAAAATTATCTACATCATGATAATTTATTTAATATTTTTAGGGATTATATAATTGTCATTAATGGTGATACATTAATGATACAGAAATTATTTATTAAGTGGGAAATAAGTAATATAGTTTTTATTGAAACAATAATACCCATTAAAAGGCCCACAAACCTGACCAAAAATTATTGGTAGTGTATATCTACACCTTAATAATCCAATTACCTAATATATAACCGTTTTCAGCATTATAAAAGTTATTATGACACTTATATTATTTTATTTTAAATGATGCCAAAGTTGTCACCTTCATAATTTAATAAATATAAGAATTTAAATATTTTGATTTTAAGATGATAAATTCTAATTAAAAGTATTATTGTTAAAGGTTATAGATTTATCTTCATCATAGGATTTTATTTTTAATTCTTATGCAACAAATCAGTATATTAAATAATTATACACAAATGTTGTAGTAATTATTTTATTAAGAGATAAACCAAATAAATGGTTTTAAAAATAATAAAATAAATATTATATGAACTATTTAATGTGGCCCACTTATTTTATAGATACATATGACCTTTTATGAATCTATTAAAGCTTTTATTTCGAACATATCTTCTGTATATATTTTATTTAAATTCAAATAAATGAATAGTGTCAAAATTGACACTATTGTTATTTTATAAAAATAACATATTATAAAATTGTTTAAAAACCACAAATATATTTAAAAATTATAAATTTAAATTTATATGGTCTATAATGTTATAAAGTAAACAATTATGGAAAATTCACAATAAATAAGTAATTATTTGTTATAATTTAAAATTTAGAATTTTATTACCACAAATAAACGTAAATAGATTAAATAAGGGTAAATCAAAATGATAAGGTTTAAAATAAGATCCAAACATGTATAAATTTGATTTTTTAATGATATTACAACCCTATATCATCTAATATTAGAATATGAGTCATTTTTTAGGTTTTTAAGTGGGGTTAGATTTATTATAAATTCATATTTTTAAGAATTCCAAACGTGCCCCTCTCCTCCCTTATATAAGGGAACCTCCTCCCTCTCTTCCACACACCACTTTGAGCCATCAATCTCGGAAAACCCCTGACAAATTCTCTTCTCCACTTCTCTAGAAACATCCTAGAGGTCCTGGTCTTCTTCAAAGACCAATTTTAGTGCCCTAAGAGGAGGTCTTAAAGAGGCGCTTCAAAGAAGAGGTAATTTCCGTTACCGATTCTTTCACCTTTAATTCTTCTTCCACTTATTCTTCTTAGGTTGTTTCATTATCAATTAATAACATCAGTGTCACTCATATACTGATATGTTATTATAAGTATGAAACAACCCTATTTCACCATCTATCCATCCTACGGAAAACGAAATCACCACGCGTGCGTACATACGGAATACCGTCTCCACGCCGTAGTGTAATCTATTTTCCACCACCACCTTATTTGGATGGGTATAATGGTGTAAATAATAACTATATATGATTATTGAAAATTTATGATGATTCTGTAATTGTATACATACACTCCAATAAAATTCCACGATCATGGGAACGATATCATCGCTCGTGCGTACATACGGAATACCGACTCCACGACCCGATGAGATTCGTTATCAATGATTAACCATTCATAAATGATTATAAAGTATATATAAAAAGTAATCATGAAATATATGACATAATAATGATACTTCATTTATGTATATATATATGTATGTATGTCATTCAATTAATTCCATTCAATTCAATGAGGAAACGAAAACAACGTTCATGCGTACGTACGGCCTACCGTCTCCATGAACGGTGTATTTCTTTCCATTTATCGATCTATTAAATATATGTATATTCTGAATATATATTATATATAAATCATGTTTTACATTATGGATGTAAGTAATCAGGATCTATGTAATCATATGAATAATTATAAGTCAAAACACGGACGACAAATGAAACGATTTTACCCAAAACGCTTTTTAACATGGAATTTACAAAAGAAAGGGTAATATAAAGTCGTAAGTGAACCATATATGATATCATAACAATTAATATGATTCTTTAATAATTCAATAGCATTATTTAAATCATTATACAGGAGGTTCGGATACGTACAAAGCATATCGGACCTAAGGTAAGGGATAATTGTGCAAATCTCATTTTTATCCGAGATTGCTTATTCGTAAGTGTTTACTGGGGTTATTTCTATCATCCATGTCCATGTTTTATAAAAGTGTTTTCATGTATTTTTAAAGTCCTTTTTACCCATTTTTTACTTTTACTACATGGTATGTAATGAATCTTTCTTTTGTTTACGTTACGAGGTACTTTTTGACTTTTCCAGCAAAAGTACGAAAAGAATGTTTTTTTTAACTTATACAGCACGAACGGATTTTTACGGTTTTATAAAGCCTTATTTTCATGAAGCTTACTCCAAAATATTTCATGACTATTTTCAACAAAATCTCTTTCTTTTAAAATTGCATGACTTTTTGTGAAAAGAAATTGATTTTGAAGAAGAAAGGATATTTTCCTCAAGAATTCATTACAAGTGTTTTATCAAAACCATTTTCCATCTAAGATGAAATTATTTCATATGTGTATGTTTCAAGTTTAATGTCTCTATGAATGACATGGTTTCAATTTTCTTATTATGAAATGATATCCATTTCTTTTATATGGATTATGTGATGATGGGATGATGTTTATGAAACCCATTTTATTCGTTGGGTTATTATGAATGATGTAACATTATTTTGTGGCACAAGTAAGAATGATTTCATTATGAGATGGGTGGGACCTATATCTCCCTCCAATGCATTGGGTAAAGATTTATATCTCATGAGATAGACATGGCTGGAATGGAAAGTTAAACCGGTTCAGTAATACAGGACTAGAACGAGGAGTGAACTCGATTCAGAAATGGACTTTGTCCACTAAGATGGTCTTGGAAGCAATTCCTTGGATACTATGGAAATCATATCATGTGCTTAATGGTTGCCACAATTACATGTTTTATTCCCATGCTATTTTATCATTCTTAATGTTTCCTTATGATCTATGCCTTATGTACTTCCATGTTTTATGTCATTTCTCAAGCTTTTGATGTTTAAACATTATGTTCATGTTTTTAAGTTCAAATGTATATGTTATGTTTTATTTTATCCATGCTTACCCTTACTGAGCATTTGATCTCACCCTTTTTATGTTTTCTTTTCCCCAGGATATTAAGAAAGGTTTTAGGTTAGAAAAAAATGGGAAGATCTTTATGGGAGATGTTGAAGATCTTTCACCACGATTAGAAGATTACATTCCAAGTTTCCAAAGACACTAAACTATTACGGTCCTTGTGTGTCTGTTTTTGTTATGTATTAATTATTCCGCTAAAGTAATTTAATGTCCATGTACGTCAAGCCTTGGGTCTCTACATAGGGGCATGATGATACTTTTAGGTTGACATCAGATCGATATATCACCAGTTTTGACTATAATATAACGATATACTTAAGATGTCTTTTAGATATCCCAATGATCACTATGAGTACTTGGTGATGCCCTTTGGCTTGATGAATTTTCAAGAAGTTTTCATTGGACTCAAGAACCAAATCATTCACCCCTTCTTAGAATGCGTTTTGATAGTCTTCATCCATGGTATCATAGTTTAGTCAGTATCCGTGGATGAGAACATGAGACAATTAAGGATGGATTTCAATATAATCTTAGAGCACAATATTTACAAGAAGCTCTCGATGTGACATTTCTAGATAAAGGATGTCCACTTTTTGATAAATATTATCTTATTAAATGGTTCATAAGTGGACCTGATAAATTCCGAGTTAGAGTTAGCTTGGGATCCACCGAAGAGCATGAAGTAGGTGCATAACTTCTCCTAGGATAGAAGGACATTACCTGAGATTCATAACATAATTCAAAAGGATATTATCTTCAATGATGGATTTGACATAAAAGGAGAATCATTTTGTATGGAATTAGGTGTGTCAATCAAATTTTCAGTATTTTTTAAAAATATTTATGATTTATCCCATTTGTGATTGCCTGATGAGGGTGTTGAGTATGCAGTGTTCTACGATGCATTAGGAACTAGGCTTAATTGTGTTATGACGTAGTAGCTGGATGTTATTTCCTATGGATCACATTAGTTGAGACCACACAAGTATAACAATGTAACCCATGATATTGAGTTATTAGTGGTAGTCTTCTCACTAAAGATGTGGAGATACTAAATTATAGGTGAACAGTTTACCATCTATTCTAATCACAAGAGTCTCAATTATATATACTCTAAGAAATACCTTAACATGATGTCGAGGTGATGACTAGAGTTTATTTAGGATTTTGAATTCAAGAATTTCTATACAACTAGGAAGGGGAACATGGTAACAGAATCTCTCAGCAGATGATCTTGTTCATAGTTGCTGAGAAAGGCATCAAAGAAGTTGACCTTGATAAAATATTCTTTTGTGGTTGGGGATAGAGAATCTTACCTCTAGTCGATGGTTGTCACCCCGATTCTTTCAGAGTGATTAAGAGAGGCATAACTTATGGATACTGAGAGTGAGGCCCTATGAACATAGATATCAACTAAACATACTCTTAAATTATGTTCTAAAAGTGGGGAGCATATAATTCATTTTAAACTATTCATGATGGTAACAATGACACTTTATAAGGAGGTTCTAAGAGAGTTTCATACATATCATTTTGCAGTACATCCAGGTGTGGATAATTTTTACTAGGACCTATAATGTAAGTATTGGTAGCCAGGGATGAAGAGGGGAGTTACAGAGTTTGTCGCTTGATACCTCACTTGTTAAAAAGTGATGGAGGAGAACTAATTTATAGTGGTTTTAGCTCAACCCCATGAGCTTCTTTAGTGGAAGTGGGATGAGATATCCATGGAATTAATGATGATATTACCACATATCTCCGCAGGACATGATTACATCTTGGTGATCGTATACCAACTCACCAAATCATCCCACTTCATAACTATTCCATAAAAGAGTTCAATTGATAGCTTGGGATGCCCTTACATGCATGAGATGGTATGACTCCATGAAGTTCCCTCAACAATCATTTCTGACCATGATCACCCTTCACATATCTGTTATGGAATTAAATTTAGGAGGATTTTGGAACTCATTTATGCTTGAGCATAGTGTTTCACCCCCAAATTGATGATCAGACTGAGTGGACCATTCATGTTATAGAGGACATTTTGTGAGGTTTCATTTTAATTTTTATCCATAGATGGGAGTATCACATACCCGTAGTGGATTTTACATACAAAAACATTAACATTACATAATCAGTATGAAACCATTCAAGGCCTTCTATAGGCAACCCTGTATGTCACCACTTTGTTTGACCAACCTAGGAGAGTTAGAACTTATTGTCCTAGAGTTGGTGTGAGATACTACTAATAAGGTGTAGATCATCTAGGAGTAGATGGGGACTACAAAGAGATGTCATACTTCTTGTTCTGACTAATGATGGAGGCCTTTAGAGTTTTAGTAGGGAGACCATGTGTCCCTATGAGTTTCACATTGATATGGAATATGATGATTTTTTTGGGGGTGAAAAGCTATTTCTGAGACTCATTACCCATTTATAGATACTAAATATAGTTAGAAATGTGGCATACCACTTAGCTCTACCACCATATATAGACCAAACACACAACATGTTCCACGTGTAATAGCTAAGGAGGTTTTTTCATGATCCATCGCATGTTATTGATTGGAGTGATATGTACATTGAGGTTGCAGCTACTTTTTCTTAGTACCAAATAGAGATCAACGATCAATAAAAGAGCTTCCATCATAGGTGATTGATTCATTTAGTGTGTTTTCTGTGGAATCATAGGAATATTCATGAAATCACCTGGTAGGGGTGGCTCAAATTCATGTTTAGTACATACCTCTCTTTTTTAGCCACATGTTTTGGATTTTCAGGATGTAAACCCCCAAGGTGAGAAGATTTTCATGAACCATATTTTACTTGAATTATTTTTTAATATTATGTGGAATATTTTTGAGACTAGGAACTGAGATAGAATGTGATTACAATTCATCATGTTCCTATATTTAATTTCTGAAATAAATTAAATATATTAAATGCACATATGCACAATTTTATAGAAAATTGGAATAACTTATAAAAGGATGATATTATTAGAAAATATAGGGAAGCATTGGGTTTACAGAATGTTTTTTACGATAGGAATGATATATTATTGGAATGAATCGGTTGTTCAGGTAAAAGAGAAATCATGGGTGGATGTTTAACATAAAATAAAATAATAAAATAATTTATTTTAATTACATGAACTAATAATGGACTTCTTATGTATAAACCTATGGAAACTTTTATGGGTCATTTTCATAACCTATCAAATCATGGAGATGGATTAGAGATCCTTTGTAGGAGCTTCCATTGGAAAACAACAACCGGATTGAATATCAATAATTGTTGTGCAATTGAGTTCAAGAATCTCAATAATGATAATGAAACAAATTCTTTTTCTATCAGCGATAAATATTAATCGAGGTTGGATGTTGATTTATTTGTATTTATTCCACATTATTAATTCTTATGATGAACATAATTCAGTCATCCAATGGATTGATTCATGGATTGAAGATATTGCAGAATGGGTTTATTTGTTGAAATTTATTGGGAGAATTATTTATTTATATCTAGTTCCTTCTATTTTTTCTAATAGAAATGAATCAAGGGAACTGAAAATGATAGAGGTTTACTCCATATTTCCATGTTTCTTAGTTTTCTCTCATTATTTTTTAGATGTTCATCAATGGGGTTTTGTTTGATTGGTGGATCAATAGATTCATGTGAAATCGAACATTGTGCACCTATTTCTTTGAGAACCAATTTGATATTAAATTTTCAAGCTTTGATCAATGATAGGATCGAGATGTGGTGATGGAAACAGTGGCTCATTAATATATCTTAGACCCCCAATTCGATTTGAGAGTGTGATAGCAATGAGAACCAATGTCAGACATTTTTTGAGTGGTTTCAATAGAAGAATTATAGAAAAATTAGATGGTATGGGTAAACCAAAGTAGATAAAACATTTATGGAATGATTCATGGATGGATTTGGAACTAGATGAGTAGAAGAAATTGATGGAGGAAGAATGGTGGATTCTATAAAAATCCTGATATACATGCTGTGTATTTAGGGTACACACATTGTGATAGACCCTGGTGTGGAAGAAATGGTTTCTATGTGAAGGAAAATGTCACATGGTGTTTGGGCCCTATCACGTGACATGTGAATCAACCAAGAAAATTAGATTATACATCAGGGGGTATAAACACATGACCAAGAGTGAACATGCATGGACAGATCGTGTACTTGGAAACAAACATGGCTATTATAGGTGTACATGGGTATATCCATGTATAAGGACAGGATTAAGAGTACACTACATGGGATACACCGTGTACTCTGACATAGACACATGCATGGCTTGTGTTACATGGGTAGAACATGATGTCAATGATACATGCCTTGTAATACTAATACACATCATATACTCCCATCAAGAAGGCTTAGATCCATTTTCCCCTTCATCTTGGACATGTTTCTTTATGGTTCATTCCCATGATCCTTTCCATATTGGTTATTATGGAATCATGTCATATATATATATAATAGTGGTCCCTTTAGTGGGACTCCTTAGATAGAATTTTTGGAATCCTTCTATGAGGCCCAGAGTGAGCTCCACTATCATCGTATTTTCTCTATCTAGAGTTCTTGGTATTGTCATGAACAAAAATATTCTGATGTTAATAATATAATTAGTGGGTTCTTCCAAGCTGAGTTGTTGGTGTACCCCATGATCTTGGGTGTGATCCTCATCAATGTATCACTTCTATTTAGTTCTATTTGACTCGCGAAGCGTGTTTCATAGATGATTTCTATGTGGAACCTTCGAGTAGAATTCTTATCCTGGAATTACATTTTTTTCTCTACCATGAGATTTTGTATATTCATTTAGTGTATATAGATATTATTTTTATATGTGTTATAGAAACATACCTATTTAAAGATGATTGTTACTATTATAATTATATTATTAGTGATTTTGATGTATTCTAATGGGTATTATTATAATAATCCAGGAAAGGTATTTTCCCAAATATGTCATGTATTATGAACATGATTGACCTTTTTTTAAAGTCCTAGTGGGACCAGGACAAGGAAGTTCTCAGTGAACCGGAAAAACCAATGTTTGTTCCTATGGCTATTTTGGCTGTAGCCCCCATCTTTACTTTTAGGTTGGACTTATTTTCAAACTCTTTGTGGTGGGCTTGTACACGACCCCATTTAATTTCCATTACTTTTTTTCGTACTATTGTTTTGGGATTTAGATGTATGCATTCTTGTTTTATCATTTATTTACATTTTAGCACCGTATTGTCCTAGAGATGTGTGTGTGTGTGTGTGTTTATACGTACTTGTGGTTAGGGACTCCCAAGTTAGTGACATGGCTACTCAGTGTTGATCTCAAGCCCCTTGCCTATTGGAGGTAGTCTTGCAGAGTCACGATATGGGACCCATTGTGACTGGTCATGATAGTGTGTTTGGAAATTTGGTGTAACACCCTGATATTTTATGAATAACATTTTTTAGAATTAATTTAATCATTTTTATATTTTTCATTTCACACAACACTATATATAGATTCTGTTACGTGAAAGCACTAAGTTTTTATTACATTTCCCATTACACCAAGTTAATAATTCACTCTAATAACACATATATTAGCTTGCAGTACATGAATTTTTTTCTTGACTTTTGTTACACACAATACCAAGTTCCTTAGATATCTTTCATTACACACAATGTCATGTTTTACTAAACTTTAATATACTATTAATATTATCATTAAAAATCCTTTATAGTTACCACCTAGATATTGGAATAAGTTTTATGAGTATTATTAATCTAATTATGAAAATATTTTTTACACATGTATATAAACTAAATCCATTGGATATCAATTAGTTGGTAATGAAAGTAAAAACTATTTGAAAATAATGAAATTTATTTTCTAAGAAAACTATGTACAATCACAATTTTATCTCAATAAATTAAACAAACCACTATTGATGAGTGTTTTTAATAAATTTTATATATTATATTTTAAATCAATTTTTTACACTCATCTGATAGTTTTTATAGGAATAATATAAGAATAAATCAAATTTTATGAAAAAATATGTCTATTTCTAAAAAGTAATTTTACCTCCTTTTTAATGGATAATTCATTTTAAATATAATTTTGAAAACTTTTATAATTTTCATATGAAAAAACTAATCTTAGTTTTTGAAAGAGGAATATCAGAATTTAATTTTGTTAAATTTTTGGAATTTTCATAGAAGTTGTATATTTTGATTAATAGTAAAGAAAAACTGAATTTCAATCAAAAATTTATTTTATGTATAAAAAATTTACAGTGTTAAATTATATTTTGAATTGGTATTAGAGATTAATCAGATCTTTTTAAACTAATTAATCCAATTTAATTAATTTTAATCACTTTGAAATTGATGTTGTTTATAAAAACATTTCAAACATTTGAACGTTTTTACTTTAAAAACATGTTATGTCGTCTCATCTATGGGATTAAATTTAAACTAATTTCTTCCACATATTTTGATTGAATTTGGAAAAAAGAAATCCATATTTGTAATAATAATAATAATTTCTAATATCTAATAATTTTAAATTAGTTTTTGACCAAAAATATTTGTAAAAGTGATTAAAATTAATTACAATGAGTAGGAGAAAAATTAGCTCAACAAATGACTAAACCATAAACTTATGGTCCAAAATGTCCTAGAAAACTTTATAAAATACATTTTTTGTTAATATTTAGACCCTTTAATCCCTTTTAAAATATTTTTACTATTATTTTATTCACTTTACATGGGGAAGATGTGGGTGTAATTCCCTTTTCAAAAATTTACAAGAATGTCACTCCCCCTCCACTATAAATAGGCACTCACCCCTCACACTTATTCACACCTCTCAAGCCCATTGTATATGCCAAAATCTACCAAAATCTCCTAAAAACGTACCTACCATAATTACATCATCCTCTATTTGAGTTGAAATTCATCCAGGGAATCCCTTCAGTGCAAACCAAAAGGAGATACCCAAAGAATAGATATCACACTTCCCAAAGCTATTTTGTTTTGTTTTTATTATCCACCCCTCAACTCTTCTTACTCCATAATTATATATTAACTTTATTATCCTCAATATACGTAAATTTTTTTATTATAAGGGTTATAATTATTATTACACACACTTCTATCAAATAGGTAATGAACTTACAATTATTGTGTATTGTGAACTACCACCTCACGAAAATGATATTGGTTGTTTTTTACATTACATCCTCCCACGGTTGGGAATTATAATAGAAAATATGACTTTATTTGGTATTTAAAATATTTATTATGTATTTATAATTATTTATTTAAAATATAATTCATACCCTCATCCATTCAATTTTGGGTAAATATGATAACTTCATTTGTGGACGTGTGGACTACCACCTCCTCAAAGCGATGTAATTCATTTACACTTCATATGAAATGTATTAAGGGTGTGGTTAGTGAAATGTTTTGATATATATGAAAAAAATAATTTTACTAGAATGTTATTATATATATATATATCATTTAATTTATTTATTTTAATATGTAAATAAAATGAAAACAGTGTTCGTGTGTACACACAACCTATCGTCTCCAAGAATAGTGTATTTCATTTCATATTTATATATTTCATAGATAATTATAAATAAATATATAATAAATAAATATAATATTTATATATTTTTTAAAATTCAATAAATAATTAAATCATTATCTAATTACAAGGATCAAGAATAACAAGAAAAGCCATATAGGAAAAACAAAGCGGATATTACCCGAAATGTAACATTAACATGAAGTTATTAATAAATGGGTAATATAAAGTCATTAAAAAATAATATATGTCACTATATATATGAATATGGTACGTCATTATATGTAAAATAACCCTAAATTTATTATACAATATTTTTGAACATGTACAAAGAAATTCAAGACTTAATGTAAGAGTTTTCTCATCTCACTTTTTATATCCATGTGGTACATGTCGTATTCATAACTAATTTATTTTTTGTGGCATATATACATCCCATGAATGTATGATTTAATTCCTATAATTAACTTTATAGGAATTTAAATATCCATTTGATGGTATTTAACTCATGGGTTTTATGTTTTCAAAATTATTTATGTTTTAAATAAATTTTTTCAAAGCAGAAAAGATATTTTCCTCAAGAAACTTTTTAAATGCGTTTTAAATTTTTTTTCTCAAAGTGTTTCCTAATAGAATTTTGAATTTTTTCTATTTTTAAAAAAAATTAATTTAAACTAATAGTTATTTTTCCATAATAAATTCTTTAAGTTATCTTTCAAACCCATTATCTTTCTAATATAGAATCCATTGATATATTTTAATATTTATTGGGGAAATGATCCCAGAATTCCATTCATATTTTTTCATTAATGGTTTATGTTTTGATTAAATGATGTTTATGGAAAACGTTTCTCATCCATGAGTTATATTATTTTGTAACCAAATTATTTTAATGGGTTATTCTTTAATTAATTTATTAGGAATCCAATCTATTTTCCATAGGATGTGATGTGATAAAATGTAAATTATTCCCACATCATTCATTGGGTTATGAATTGATGTTTATAAAACCCATCTATTTTAATGGGTCAGGATGTGATGAATCTTTTTTTATATTTTGGAACATGAATGATGATTTCATTATATGATGGGTGATACCTATATCTCCCTAAAATGTATTGGGTAATGATAAATGTCTTATGATCTCAAGGGTTACATGGGAGGGAATCCCAAGAACAAAACAAGAGGTCATACTAAGCCTAAAATAAGAGCATAAACAAGAGGGAATCCCATGCACAAAATAATAGGGAATCCTAATCCTGAAACTATAGGGTATACTATAGGTCATCCCAAGCCTGAAACAATAAGGTAAATGGGAGGGAATCCCACACCTGAAATAAGAGCGTACATGGGAGTGCATCCCAGAAACGAATCAAGATAGTACACAGGAGGGCATTCCAATTATAAATAAAGAGGGTACATGGTAGGGAATACCAATCCTGAAATAGGAGGGTACACAAGAGGGTATCAAATTACCGAAACAAGAGTGTACATGGGAGGGAATCCCAAGACCAAAATAAGAGGGTATATGGGATGGAATCCCAACAACGAAGCAAGTACATAGGTTATTATCCCAATACTAACATGTTATGAAGGTCTTGGTAGGTATCCTTGACATAGGATTATCTATTATTATGTGTATAGCACAAATTACTTATCTTATACCAATGTTATTCTTTCTTATATTATTCTTCTGATTCCCTTATGATTCATCTCTTATGAACTTCCATTATTTATGCCATGATTCATGTTTGTGATATTTGATATGCAGGGTATGATATTTTAATGTTATAATCATGTTCTCATATGCTTATTTTCACATATATATCCCTTATTTACCCATACTCAGTATTTAATATCGCAACTTTATTATGTTTCATTTCACCAATTTATAAAGAATGATTTTAAGTAGAGGTATTAAATGTGTAAATCCATGTGGGAAACATTAAAGATATTTCACCATGTTTGAAGATTTTGTTCCATGTTTCAAAATATTGTAAACTATTATGGTCCTTGAGCATGTACAATTGTAATTTTATGAATATTCATTTAAAATTATGTAATATCCATGTATGTTAATCCTAGGTCTCTATATTTGGTATCAATGCAATGGTTTAGTCAATCATTAGTAACTAGTATGAGAAAACTTTATTGAGATACCTAGGGACATTTATAATGACATATAGAGGGATTTATCTAAGGATAACCCCAAGGTTTCATAGATTTAAAAGAAAGTGTCATGTTTTAGGCAAACTATTAGTTATTTTTCATGATTATGTGGTTTATAGCTATGATAATTGTTCCTAAAAATATAATTTATGGTCTTAGTCAATAGTATAAACTAGAAGGAATTGGGATAAAATTTAATTTTTTAGGTGTAGAATGTATTGAAATTATGAAAATATATTTCATAAGTAGAAATATCACGAAGAGAATCATGAAGGTGCTATGAGTATGTGTTGTACTGAAAAATATAAAGATATTGAAAATAAATATGAATAGTATGATATTTTATTATATTTTTTATTACATTAAATGTAAGAAGCATGATTTAATTGAGGTTTAGTAACCTTAACACATGATTCTTATTTCATATTCTATAAAATAGTTTTTATGGAATAAGATTATGAGGCATAAGTAATGGTTTAACAATATAGATGGATGATTTAAGTATATATGTTGTGGAATTTAAAGATTTTGTTTTATGAATCATGAAGTATATAATGTTTTTTGAGGAATATTTTCTTTAATTATTTTAAATAATGTTTAAAATTATATGGAGGACCTAGAAAATTGATTTAATGGAAAGGTAATAGTAAGATAAGGTAACCCTTAAAATTATCCGAAGGATGAGAAAATGATATTTTATATGCATAAGGGGTTAATGATATAGATAATGTAAATTTGATAGAATTTATGACCATAGAACTAATAATTTATTTGTTGAAAATAGATCTATGTTATCATGGATACTATTTAAAACTTCTTGGATTTATGTAATATATCCATTTTTATTTGGAAAAAGTTAGAATTATTTTTTTGTAATAGGATTTATGGTAATTTATATTATTACCGTGTTTTAATATATTCGATGAGTGTATTAACGTGTTTGGAATTTGAAAACCAAGAGCTAATTTATATAATATTGGGGATCAATTTTTATATGATTTAGTTACATTCTTTTTAATGCATTAGATTTTCATCTTCTGGAAAGGTTACAAGCTTATCCATTTATAGACTAATTTAAGTTAAACATCAGATGATGTTTTAGAAGTTGAAGTATGATATCTACATATGAGGATTTCTGATTATTGAATAACATATGCTAACAATTTTTTTGTAATGTTATCTAATGATATATGTAATTACCTATCATTATCATTATGGATGTCAAGATCTATTAGTACTTCATGAATGGTTAATTCACCTTCATTTCATAGAATAAGATATGAAGTGGAAATTGATCTAGAAAAAACAAAATGTGGGATTATGATAAAATAAAGCAAGTATATATCCATTTAAAAATTATTAAAATTTAGGAAAGGATCCTAAAATAAAAGGTTTTCTTAATATCATCATTTCATAGGATATTAATGAACTATATCATTTTTCTTTATTTTATGGTTGTTTTATAGTTATATTTCTCCGGATCACCCCCATTCTTATGTTCAGTTATCTTTATAAATCTCTATGATATTTTCCTGTTTTCATCTATGTCAATTTTTTTCATTTGAAACATATGTTCTCATATATATAAACCTAGTTATGAGTTTCTTTGACTAATCATTATGGTTTTAATATTCATTTTTTAATGTAAGTTTTAGTATTCATTTAAATGAAGTGGGTTTCTATGAAACTAACTTCCAAGTATTAAACCTTTGATACCTAGTTTTATTTTGAGGGTGAAATTTATTTTAAGGGGGTTAGAATGAAACACCCATAGATATTTGGAATTATTTTTTCTAATTAATTTAATCTTTTTGATATTTTTCATTTCATGCAACATTAAATATAGCTTGTGTTATGTGAAAGCACAAATTTTGGCTTGTTTTTTGAGCAACACGATGTTAAGATTTAACTACACACAACACTTAGATTATCTTGTAGTACACACAACATTATGTTTTTCTTATTTTACAGACTATGCTGAGTTCTTTAAATAGGATTCATTATACACAAGACCGTGTTTTACCAAACTATAATATACTATTAATATTGTTATGAAAATATCATTATAGTCAATAAGTTGATATTGGAGTAGGAGTTGTGAACTGGATTAATTTAGTTATGAAAATAAGTTTTACAAACTTATGTTAAATGAATCCATTGGTAATCAATTACTTAAAAATGAAAGTAAGAACTATTTGAAAATAATGAAATTCCTTTTTCTGAGAAAACTATATACAAATACCATTGTATATCAATAAATTAAAAAAAACACTATTAATAAATTTTATCAA
Source organism: Viscum album (assembly GCA_963277665.1). Classification (NCBI taxonomy): domain Eukaryota; kingdom Viridiplantae; phylum Streptophyta; class Magnoliopsida; order Santalales; family Viscaceae; genus Viscum; species Viscum album. Next base: position 406,248,233 of record OY728142.1, read on the forward strand.
TAAAATTGCTATATTATATAATCAATAAAAAAAATTGACAATTATACTATAGGTTTTATAGGAATAAGATAATAAATAATCAAATTTTTTGAATAAAAATATATATATATTTCAAAAAGGATATTTTACGGCCTTTTAATAATGAATCAACTTTAAATATAAATTTTTACACTCTTATTATTTTTATTTGAAAAAATAATCTTTATTTTTAAAATTGTATTGTAAAAATTTAATTTGGTTAAATTGTTTTTATTTTTCATAGAATTTTCATATTTTTGATGAATAATGAAAAAAATATTGAATTTTAATAAAAACCTGATTGTTAATCTAAATAATTTATAAGGTTAAGTTATATTTGTAATTGGTTTTAAATTATTATTATTTAACTTTTAAACCAATTAATTCAATTTAATTTATTGGAATCAATTTTACAATGAAATTGGATATAAAAACATTTTCAGTATTTTGAACTTATTCAGTTTAAAAACCAACTACATCGTCCCATCTGTGGGATTATATTTTAATTAATTTCTACCAATTCTATGATTGGAATTTGGAGAAATGGATTTTATGTTTTAAATTATAATAATTTATTATTTATAATAAAATCTAATTATTTTTTTACCAAAAATATTAGTAAAAGTGATTAAAATTAATTGCAATGATTAAGAGAGAAATCAGCTTAACAAATGACAAAACCTTAAACTTAACATCCAAAATGACCTATAAACTTTAAAAAAATCCATTTTATATTCATATATAGACCCGATAATCCCTTTTAAAAGATTTTGATCATTATTGCCTCGACTTTATATGTTAAAAACGTGGTTTTAATTCCATTTTCAAACATTTAAAGAAATGTTGCTCCTCCTCCACTATTAGAAGACACTCACCCCTCCCACTTATTCACACCTCTAAAGCCTTTTGGATCGACCAAAATATGCTCATATATCCTCCAAAAATCCTTGAATTCATCCTATAATTACTTATTTGGGAATAATTCCATCCAACGAATCCCTTTGGTGCAAACCAAAATGAGTTACAAAAAGAAGAGGTAACATCCTTCCTCAAGCTCATTTCTTTATTTTTAATATCCACCTGATAAAATCATCGTATTACATGATTATATAATAAAGTAAGTATCTTAAATCTTCTGGAACATTTTTATTCAATGTTTTTTACTTAAAATTATACACACTTCTCTCTAATGGGTAACAAACTTTCCATTATTGTGTACATCGAACTAGCACCTCATGAAACGATGTTGTTCGCTTTTCCATTACAACTAATCATGGTTGGGAATTATGATAAAAGATCAGTTTTATATGATATTTATGATATTTATAATTTATTTATACCTTTTTAATTATTATATAACACATACCTTCTTGATTTCCATTTTTTTAAATATGATAACTTTGTTTGTGGACGTGTGTACTACCACATCCTCAAATCGATGTGATTCGTTCACAATTTACATTGAATGTATCAAGGATTGGTTTGGTGATATTATATTATATATATGAAAAAATAATTATATTTTAATGATAAAATATATATATATCTCTCTCAATTGATTTTTTTCATTCAATATATAAATAAAATTGAAACAACCTTCATGCGTACGTACAACATATTGTCTCCATGAACGGTTTATTCCATTTCATATTTCAATATTTGATAGATTAATATAAATAAATATAAATGAATATACATGATTTTTATGTCATTTTTTACAATATATAAATATGTAATCATGATCTATGCAAAAGTTTGAGGAATAAAAATCCAAAACATAAATAAAAAACAAAGCAGATATTACCTGAAACATTACATTAACATGGATTTGTTAATAAATAGATAATATAAAGTCATGAAAAATAATTTTTGGTATAATATATACGAATATGTTTCTATTTTATTTTTATAATAAACTTATATTTTTTATATTGGAGTTTGGAACGTGTACAATGAAATTAAAGACTTAAGGTAAGGGTTTTGTCATCTCACATTTTATATCTCTGAGATGCATTCCTTATTCACCACTCGTTTCATTTGTGTGGTGTATATAATTCCAATTAATGTATTTTATGATTATTATAATTATTTTTATTTTTATTTAAAAACCATTTTATGGTATATATTTCATGCTGTTTATTGTTCAAAATATATCAGTAACATAATTTTGTGTCTCATGTTCCATTCTTTGAGATGCATGTCATGTTATGAACCTATATTTTTCTATGAGGTGTATATACTACCCCTTGACATGTTATATCATGAATAACCTTATTTCATGCTATTTTAAGCTTCATTTAATGTTATTATCTCATGTACAGTATTGTTCAATGTTACCAAATTGGTAACATTTTATTACTATTATCCCATCATTTATTGGGATTGTTTTCTATTATGCTTCCATTATTGAAATATTACCATAAATCTCTCAATAAAAATAACTAATTTACCTATCCTATATATATGAATGTTATCTTCATGTATTTGTACCATTGTTCCCACTCCTTTTTACTTAATATAATTAAAAAAGTGTTTTTAGAATATCTACCATTATCTCTCTCTTTGGTCAGAAATGTGTGATCTTTAAAAACCATGTTTAAAAAAAATGTTGTCACAAATGTGTTATGTATATAAATAATTTTAAATTTTTTCAATCCTATGTTATATTTATTCAAGGAAGTTTTTTTAAAATGATTTCAATATTTCTTTATATATTTTCAAATCTATTTATAAAGAAATCGGTTTTGAAAATGATTTACGTTTTAAATATATTTTTTCAAAGTGGAAAGATATTTTCCTCAAGAAAATATTTAATTTTTTTAAAAAAATTAATTTATTTTTTTAAAAAAGTTTTTTTTAATTATATCAAATATGTTCTATGTTTTAAAATATTAATTTTAAATAAAGGTTATATTCATTAATAAATACTCAAAGTGATCTTTGAAAATCTTTCTCCACCTAAGATGGCATCCTTTGATATAGTTTAAGATTTATTCGGGACATGATTCAAGAATAACATTCATATTTTTTTATTGTTTTATATTTTGATGGAATAATGTTAATGACACCTATTTCTCTTCCATGGGTTATATTATTTTGGAACCCACTTCTTTTAATGGGTTATTATTTAATTAAATTATTTCGAAACCAACATATTTTTCATTGGTAGTGATGTGATGAAATGTTAATGAAAATCATTTCATTTCATGGATTATGATTTTATGTTTATAAAACCCATCTCCTTTCATGGTTCATGATATGATGAATGTGTTTTTATCATGTGGAACATTCATGTATGATTTTATTATGATATAGGTGGGATATATGTCTCCCTCCAATTCATTGGGTAATGATAAATTTTGTGTGAGATCAAAGGGTACACTGGAGGTCATCCAAATCCTAAAATAACGGGTAGTCCTAAGAATAAAACAATAGGGTACAAAAGAGGGGATCCCAATCTAGAAACAATTGGGAATGAAAATCTAGAAACAAGTGGGTACACGAGAGGTAATCCCATGCCTGAAATAAGAGGGTAAATGAGAGGGAATCCCAAGCCCAAACAGGAGGGTAAACAATTGGAAATCCCAACCCTTAACATGAGGGTACATGAGAGGGATTCCCAAACCCAAAACAAGAGGGTACACATGAGGGTATCCCATTCTCAATACCAGAGGGTATACATAAGAGTGACCTGAGCCTGAAAAAGAGGGTACACATGAGGCAATCCCTACCCGAAGTATGTAGATGGGTTATTAGCCCATTACTAACACGTTATGAAGGTATTTGTAGGTATACTTGAAATAGGATTTTTTATTATTATGTGTATTGAAAAAATTCCATATCTTATACCTATTTTATTCTTTTATTGATTAAACTCTTTATTCCCTTATGACTTATGTCTAATGATCTTATAATATTTATGTCAATTCATGTTTTTGATATCTGATATTTTGGGTGTGATCTTTTAATTTTATGATAACATTCGCACACCCTTATGCTCATGTTTATCTTCCTTTTTCTCCCTTACTGATCATCTGAGCTCACCTCTTTCTAATGTTTCATTTCCCCATTTTATGAAGAAATGTTTTATGCAGAAGTAGTAAAGGGGAATATATTAGTGGGAATCATTAAATATATTTACCCAAGTTCGAATATTTTTTTACAATTTTCCAAAGTCCCTAAAATGTTATGGCCCTTGGTCATGTAATTTTGTAATGTGATGAATATTTATATCAAATAATGTAATATCCATTTATTTTTGTCCAAGGTCTCTATACATGGACACATAAACAACTAATTTATAATTGAACTACATCATCTCCCACTATGTTCTTATTAACTAGGACCCTTATAAGACATATCATACATTATACCATTCTTTATAACCAGGGGAAATGAAAGATTAGAAAGGGTGATCTCATATGCTCAGTGCAGGTAAATAATGGATATATTAACACAACATAATTATAATGGTATGAGAACATGAGAATAACATTTGAAAACCATACACTACATATCAAAAATCATAAACATTATTCATGGTATAAATCTTAGTAGTTTATAAGACATGAATTATAATGGAATCAATGAAAATAATCCAAGAGACAAAAATATTTTTATAAGACATTTATTTTTGGAATACCCATAAGTATATAAAATATTATATCATGGATACACACCAATACAATCATAACATGTTATTCCTGGGCTAACCTCTCACGTACCAGCTTCATCCTTGGGATATCATCCCATATATCCTATTTTGTGTTTTGGATAACCTCTCATGTACCCTATTTTGGGCATGGTATAACCTTCTTTGTACCCTTATAGGTAAAAAAAATTAATCATTACCCAATTCGTTAGAGATAAATATAATTTAGGGTCACCGATCACATAATTTTAGTCATACCTATGTGTTATAACATATCATAATTCATTCATCATATCAAAACTTTTAAAAATGGTTGATTTTGAGAAATATTTTTACAAAGGAAAACCCATGGAAAAGAAATGGGTTTCATAAGCATTACATCAATTTATCATAGCATAACCCGAGAAAATATGATGGATTCTATAAACATATTTTCTTCATAATCATAATCCATAAATATAAAGAATATGGATGATATAATTTGATCATATCCTCAGTAAATATTAGATGACATCAAATAATTTCATCATAGATGGAAAATTATTTCGCAATATCATATGGAATATCTATTAATAGAAATATACTTTCTAATTTTAAATCAATTATTTAAAATATATAATTTTTATAAATATTAAAGAAAATATTTTATTTAAAAATTACCCAATAAAATATTAAGGTAATTTTAAAATCATTGAGTATTCATGATGTTGGAAAATTTTATTCGTTTATTGCATGATTAAACAAATTGTATTTTCATATTCTCGATAAAAAGTCAAAAGTACCTTGTTTTGAAAATTAAAAGAATATTAATTTTAAAAAATTTCATAAAAATTAAAATATTAGTAAAAATTTACTTAAACAATAATCTTAGAATACAGAAAAATTATTTCAATGTTATTAGAAAATATTGATATGGAAGAAAAATGATTTTTGACCAAAGAGAGAGAAATCATTTTTCATAAAAGCAATATTTCAATATCTTTGATCATTAGAGAAATTAAAATGAAATGAAAAAAAATTATTATTAAGAAATCAAATTAAAATAGTAATATTCATGTGGTTTCTTGTGATGTATATCATAATATTTAATTATCAAAAACATAATCATAAACAATTCCGATAAACAATGTGCTTATAACTTAAAACCTTTACCACTTAGATAATATTTTAATCATAAGACCAAAAAAATAAATAACAATATATTTATATTTTTATCCCATAATTATTAGGATAAGAATCATAAAATAAATTCATGTGAATTATATACACCATAAAAATGAAACAATTGGTGAATATGGAATTTGTCCCATATAAATAAAAAATGAGATGAAAATCACTTACCTCAAGTCTGGACATTATTAATACAAATTATAACCTCATGTATAAATAATATATTTTTATTATAAATCTATTATAATAATATTATGATATATAGCATACCATACATGATTTACTTATGTCCTTTTATTACCCATTTTTTACAATTCCTTGTCAAATTCACGTTTCAGGTAATAACTGCTTATTTTTCATGTATATTTTTAGTGGGTATTTTTAGTCATTTTATATTTATAATGGTTCCATAAAATATATATAATGTTTACCATTATATAAATATCATATATTTTCATTATATATGTATTTATACAAAACCATATAATTTAGAAATACAAAATAAATTACTATATTCCTAGAGATGATAGATCGTATATATACATGTGTATTGTTTCCATTTTATCTATGTATGGAATGAAATAAAGTTAAATAATATATAAAATTTATAAAAAAAATTTTATTTAAAATATTTCATATATATTCATTAAAATTAGCAATATTATCATCCAGGGAAAAATAATGAAAAAACTTTTCACGTCACTTCGTGGAGGTGGCAGTCCAAACATACACACGAGCGACTTTATCTTTTTCAAATCGATTATAAGGTAAGAATTTAGGTGTGATATTATAATTATAAGATAATAATTGTGTCATAAATTTAATATATAAATATTAATACCATCATTATCTTCATTCATGATAGGTGGTGACGGAAAATGAATTATATCGATTTACGAGGCGGTAATCCACCATACACTAGACCAACGGGTTTGTTTCCCATTTAATGGAGGATGATATGGATATAAGATATTAAATTAAAATAATAAAATATCATTATATGGTAGATATTTATTTTATTATGTAATCATAGTTCATAAATTTACTAAGGAGTATTAATAATAAATGAATTAAAAAAACTCAGTTAAGAACGATACCTCTTCTTCGGAAAACCTCCTTAAGTTTGCACCAAAATACTTCTTAGGAGGGTTTCATAATCAAAATTAGGCCTATAAATTTTTTTTATAAAATTAATGATTCTATTTTTATAGGTATCATCCAAATCAAAACGTTTTATAATTATAAATAGGATAGGGGAGTGGCCCTTTATAAGTGGGGGAGAGGATACACTTGGAATTTTTTAAAACAAAATGGTATACCCACATTTTAAACATGAAAATGGATCAAAAATGTATTATTATCAATCCTTAGATGATATATGGTCATTAATTTTCCATAAAATATAAATTATACAATATTTTTGTAAATTTTAACTCTTATCTTTTTAGATTATCCTCCCTCTAAACCGCTTTTAACCTTAACCACAATAAATAATTTTAATTATTTCTACAATTTATTATGAAAAAATTAAATAGATATTATTATATAATATTAGTTATTAATATTTAAAATATAGAATCCATTTTTTTATATTCATTCCACATAAGTGGTGGAGTTTAATTTAATATTAAACCACCAAACATGATGAAAAAACGGTTTTCTAAAGAAAAAGCTTTCAAAAGTATAAAAAGGTTTTATACAAAAATTCCACATAAAATTTATTCAAATGACCTAAATTATATTTATAATAATATAATTTATCTATTTCTCATTCTAAAAAAATATTTAAATTTTTTAATACTTTATACAAAAAGTTAGTTTTTGATAAAAATTAGTATTTTTCACAAATTATTGAAAATTTCATTTTTTAAAAAAATTATAAAAAAAAAATCCTAAGATAATTTTGACATGATTATTTCAATAATGAAGTTCATTTCATGATATTAATTATATAAAAGTGGAAAAAATAAATTTTTGAATTTTTCTAAAAATATAATGAAATCGTTTTTTGAGAAGAAATGTATTCTTTAAGTATATGTTGACATTAAAAAAAATTAATTAATTTTTTATCAATATGTTTTATTTTTCTAAAACCATTTTGAATAAATTAAAAAATATTCTTGTTCCTATTCATACTTTCATGTTTAACAACAAGGTTATAATAGTCATGTGTAAATAATAATATCAACAGTATATTGAGGTTTCTTAAGACTTAGTGTTGAATGTAACATAAGATATCAATGAAATTAAATTTATTTGAAAAAATTATTTCTTTTGAACTAGTGGTGTCACAAGATGTACCATTAGGAGTTCTATGATGGGTATGAATATTTTTTACATGTAGGACTTGATCCTTAGGTATTAGTGTCTTGTTGAACAGTTAGTAAGATGTGAGATGAGATACATTCCATGTTTTATTTTTTCTACGAGTTCCTATTGATGTACTTGTAATAGATGATAAATTCTATTTTTGGAGAGGATCCAAAGTTTTGTACTTGGTATGAGTTAGATATCCTATTAGGATCACCATGGGAGATATTGGATCCTATTTGTTGTTGTTGTTGGGTCATAGGCTAAGTTATTGGGTGGTGGTTGTAAAAGGTGGCATAAGTGTGATGTCTTAGTCTACATCACCTTTAGTTCCAAAACATGGTCTTATAGGAATATGTTGGGTTATTATTGATTAATATTGCTGAATTAGGATGTGAGATTAGATGTGGGACCACCATGAGTGATATGGGTTCTAAATTTTGGGTGTTTTGTGATATGTTATGGGTTACCTTATGATTAGTGGCCCGGTAGTTTCTGGTTGGTGATGTAGCCTCCCTTATAATAAGGGATGGGTTGAGAATTATGGGTTTATGGTTAGTTCATGTTCCCTTGGATAGTGGTTCAAGGTTTTTACAATGCCACACCAGTGTAGGATGGACATTGTTATGATTGGAAACCTACCATGATATTTCTAGTTTGACTTATTGTATGGTATGTAAATCTATGTTCTTTCTAGAATGGTGCCATATTAGAAAAGTTTCGGTGTTGGGGTGGATTGGTAAGCACAAAATTGTTTCATGATTATACATGAATTTCAGGTTATATATCTAGGTGGGTGTTTTTCATGGGAATAAGTATACCTATTATATGTATATAAAACATCCAATTGATCATAGCAGATCTCAGAATCATTGGGGAATTCTGAGTACCTCCGGATTCATTAGACTCACCCTTACCCATGTAAAGGGAATGTGTTTTGATGTACATGGGTAGACATTCCTATTTTCTATTAGGATACATGTATGGAATAAATCTATACATGTTACATACATTAGCATGCCATCGATGTTGTGGATACAAAAAAGATGATATATGAGTTGGGCCAGATGAATTTGTATTTATTTTTAGTTGTGGATATACATGTATTTACAATTATACTATTTATTTAAACACATTTCTTACTTTTCCCTGCTTACCTTATTTTCATTTTTTTGATGCATATATAAATAGATTACAACTTTATATTCTTGAATATAGGCCCTATGGGGTTCCAAACTTATTGTCTACAATTTATTGGGGTATACGATATAAAAATGGGACCTACTAAATTTTTAGGAGAATTTGTGTATAACCCTTTGGTAGTATTTTAGAGGGAATACTCTCCCCATGACTATGTTAGGACCTTAACACTAGTTGTTAGCCTCTAGTGTATGGGGAGGCATGCCATGAGTATTGTAGAAACCGTTGTTTGGGTGATCAGGGATAGTAAGATACAAAATGGTATCAAATAATTTCTTCTGATTGATAGTGTAGTAAGAGTTGTATTTTAGATGAAAATACTCAAGAGTAATATTTATTTCATTTCTAGCTAGGATCGAATAAATCAAAACCTGTGGTTTAAGGAGATATCCAGTTTCAAGACATGGAACTATGAGATGAGTGAGGTATTGGATTTAACTAGGAATCCCAAAATGGGATGGATAATACTTGGGATGAGACATAGGGATCAGTTGGGAGCTAGTGAGTTGTATATGTATCATGATAGTGGTATGCTAGGGGCATGATACATGAACATATAGGTGGTGTTTTTGAACATGATACATTTCCATAATCCATATTAATTGAATTAAATTATTGTATAAATAATTTTTTTTCTTGAATATATTATAATGGGTGATAATATATATCTACATAGGCGTGGTTTTTTTTATTTAATTTGATTTTTCTTGTCAGGTTTCATTAATGAAATGGTTTTTCAGATGATCGATTTTTGATAAAAACCTAGTTTTAAAAAGAAAAAACTATGCAATGGAATGAGGTGTGTGTAAATGGTTTTGAAGGTTGGTTTTATTGAAATGGATCACTGAGATAGTGTTTTAAAAATGAATGATATTTTCAACATTTTTTAAATAGTAAGGGAATGGTTTTTGATCTTTTATTTACTACTGGATTTGGGGAGAGAATGATTTTTGAGAAATAGATGGGATAGGTAAGAGGTTTGGTTGAAAAACCATGGATTCCAAGGGTTGTTTTAAAAATTTATGTGCGGTTTTGGGTGAACAAAATTTTTTTAATGGTGTTTTGATAATGATCAATGAGTACCTATGTAAAACTTCTCTACACAGATGTTTGTGTTTTGGCTAGGAGTGACCTAGTTGCTTGAATTGTGTGATTAAATTATACGATGTGTTTTCTTGGAAATCACCAATGGGACATCAGTTGGTGTGTGTACTTGGTTAGTGTTTTGTGTACACAGTAACAAGTGCTTTTACATGCCAATATGGTGTATCTTTGATGTTTGATTAGATGATTCCTGGTGTTTTGTTTGTGAAATTAGAGGATACATTGAGAATGTTTGAGGGATCCACTAATAGAGGACATGAGATGGGATCTTGTTTGAACCACTTATTGTGGGATCATAGTTTTTTTCATTGGTATCTGATATAAAATGTGTATTTTGATATATTTTTGATGGTTTGCCAGGTTACACAGCTTGATGATTGATTGATGGGTTTGCAGTTACGGTCCTTTGAAATGAGTTTTATTTAAAAGATTCTTATGGTTGGTATCACCATAATAATTTTCATGAATTGGTTATTGACACATGAGCTTTCTAGAATAGATGGTTTGTGAGTGTGGTGATAATGGTCATTGGATGGTCGTGGTGGAATAAAAATACCAGTGTACAAGAAGATTTGGTAGTATCTTCTTCCTTGTTAAAGATCAGATTAATAAGTCATATGTGATGTGGTACAAACCACATCAAGAATAATTTTTGATATGTGAATGGTGTTTTTTAGGATTGAATCTGGTTTCTGAGAAGAAGTTGGTGTATCTAGGCATAGTGTTTGGTGTTGCGTAGCAGAATTGTGTGTGGAATTTCAATGATGAAACAAGGTGGTTTAGTTGTGAATTGATGAAAATTTTTGGTTGGGATTCATGGTTGGAGGACATCCATATATTGTTGAGGTTGAGAAGTATTATGATGGGGAGTTTTTAATGACCCATTTCATTACAGGTCAGAAATATTTTATGGAATTTGAGCATTTCGTTTACTGTGGGGTTTTTTTCAGAATTAGGGCTTGGGTTGGGTTTTTGAGCATTTGAACATCTATAACTATTTTTTATATGTTTTGAGGCTTTAGGAAGGTCCCAAGTGTTTGGTTTGATTTTGGGGGACAATTTGAGAGAAGGGTAGTATAAAAATAGAAGTAGCAAGTCATTCATTGTATGGAGGATTATTCACGTCATTAATTCCTTTCGGGGGGTGAGTGTAGCCTATGAAACATGTGATTGAAGGAAAGGGTATACTGCCTAAATATATATATCCTGAATATAGGTTTACATTGTGAAACATGCTATCATATTTTAAAAAAAGTTTGAGGGGTTCCTAAAATAGAAACACCCTTGGTTTTCTTCTCTCAAACACGTCATAGATATGGGACCCCCCTCCCGATCAAGGTTGATTCTTAAGAGTTATTCATGAAAATTGAAGGATTATCCCCCATCCTATCATAATTTATTCTCCTCTCCATTCAATTTTTATTTAGGTTTGGAATCCATGGGGTGGAGATTTATAATTTTGTAAAATAAAAGAGAAATTGTTTCTATTGATGGGGATTTTGTGTGTTGATCATCAAATAGGTATTAATATAAGGATTTAAATCTATTATTCATTTTAACATGATTTATACGATTATACATATTTATTTATAGTTTTAAATTAAGTTTTAAAATTTATATACCATTTGTGGTATTAATTTTAGGTATATTTTGTTTCTTATGATCAGGGGTGCATTGGGAGGGGGCCTCACCCCAATGATTGTGATTCCGGATTTATTTCATTTAATGATAATTAAAATTCCTATTATAATAGTAATAAAATTGGTTTTAATTTTTTTTACATTTTTTAGTATTTATAGATGAAACATGTTTTAATGGACTCAATGTAAGATGATAGGGGCTTGGGATAATTTATCCAAACATCAATTGAGTTAGGGGACCTTAAATTTTCTAAGTCTCTTATACAGACGGTTATTTTATGTTTTTGTGCTTCCTTAGTATTATATTATTTCATTTTTCCATTCTTATGTGAGTTTACCCATAAGGTTGGGTTGGGATCATGCCAGGCTAATGGTCAGCATGAATCATATAGCTCATTAAATTGTTCCATGGTGGTACCTTTGTTAAACAAGTGATGGTGACCCTTTTATGGGTTTTTTGGCAGTGTGTTTTATTTTTATTATAGTAAATAGATTAAATTTCTATAATTTAATTTAAAAAGGGTTTGGATAAATTATAATTTTTTGGAAAATGTGTGATTTGATAAATGAGTTTCAAAATTTAATTTCAAATTTGAAATGGGGTTTAATAAATAATTTTTTTTTGGATTTTTTGACAATTTCCCAGTGTGAGTAATGATTTATATGATTCCTTAAGAAATGGTGTAAAATGAGTTTTGGATTAGTTTAAAGGGAAGAAAAATTGGCTTGGTTTGGAATGGTTTTTGTCTATTTGACCTTGTAAGGAATATTACTAGTTTTATCAATGATTTTATGCTTAATTTGATTATTGGTTATGCTTTCTAGGTCTTCATGAGGATGTGTTTTTAAGTGGGTTGTATGTCCAGCCTTGCGATAACTCTTCTGTTTCATGAATATTCTTGTGTTGTGTGGGTAGCATTTAAGAACCTGTTTATAGTATCAAAGTTAATGTTGATATATAAGGTCATGAAGAACCTAGTGGATGGTCATTTTGGGTTTCAATGTGTTTGAGATGTTGTATTATGTACTAAGGGACTAGTTTCTTGGTGGAGAGTTAGTGATATATGAGATGAGTTGTGTGACTTGTTTCTTATTTCATGTGTGTGAATGATATTGTGCTTTTGATGGGAAATGGATATTAGTGTGTGAGAGGTTATGGAGTCCTGGAATTTCTATGAGTGATATATCTTGGTAGGATCTCCATGGTAGAGATGGTATTCCAGTGTGCTTAATGTCAGGCCATACCCTGATTGATATGGTGGTGGATGCAGAAGGGGGATTTTCATAGAGTAGATAGTCTCATTGACCATGCCCTAACTGAAAAAAACAAATTGATAGAAGGATGATGGTTTATTCATGTGTGATATGATTGTAATAGGATATGAGATCAGGTGTGTGACCACCATGAGTGAGATAGAGTCCTAGTTGTGATGTGATGTGAGATGTTATAGATTAACCTACCCATAGTGAGATGGTAGTGATTTTTGGTGATAAATCCTCTATTTGTGAAAATGGATTGATCAAGGCTTATGGATGTATGAATGTTTCTTATTAATTTGGATAGTGGTACATGTTTTGGATGACACCTCAACCAGAGTATTTGGGTGTGGGTTGGACATTGTTATGATTTTAACTCTACCCTACACCTTTGAGTATGGTTTAATTGGTTTTATATGCGACTATCTTTTTTTTAATGTATTTCCAATGTAGGTAAGGTCAAGTGTTGTGGTTTCTTAATTATTATACGATGACCTGAATTGTACGATTTTATGTGAATTGTTTGTTTTTTTCATGGTGGGTGTGTTTCACAATCATGAAGTCACCTATTATATTTATTAATTACACATATAATTGATTACATAAACAATAAGTATCATTGTGATATTTGGGATACTTACTAGTTTATTTTAATCCCATACTAAATCACATATACTGCACGGGTTTCAATGTACATGGGTAGATCTTCCTATTTTCTCTTAGGACATGTGTGATGTATAGAGATAGACACGTGTTATAGATAAGTAGGTTATAAAGGTTGTGGATATGATATGATGGTTTGTGAGATGGGTCAAAGGACTTAGTATTAATTTTTAATTATTATTTAACATGTACTGGTCGGTGTTCCTATTATTTATATATGATTCATGTTATGAAAACCTTGTATTTTTCCCTCCATTTTGTTTTTATGCACCATATAGATAGTTTTACAATTTCTAGTCAAGATTATAGGTTCTCATAGGTATCCCATTTTGTTGTCGATAGGTTTTCTGGATGCTCGATATATAGATGGATCATACTGAATATTTGGTGTAATTTGGTTATAACCCACAATGATTATTTTAGAGGTAATGGTGCCCCTATGATTATGCTAGGACCTCTATGCTTATTGAAAAACTCTAATGTACATGGAGGTGTACTTGGGGTGTTGTAGTAACGCCCACTCAGGTTATGTTCAAGTGATCTAGGTCGAGGTGTTACAGTCGGGGCACAAGGATGGTTGGTTATAAGGGGGTTAGTAAAATACTCTTAGTGCACATCCTTTCATTTCTAGGGGAAATTGGCGATAAAATTTTGAATTTGGATTTGATTCACTATTCCTTATGGGATAACTACATAGTATATAGTCCATGAATGTGGTCCATGTCTATGAATGTATGTATATTGTTATGTTCCCTTATTTACACTTCAAATTGTTGTTTAAATAAAAAAATTGAGTTAGATTCATGTTTTGGTTATCTATTTTGTTGGTTTTCTCTTTATTTGATTTTTTATAGTGTGGTGCCTCCATGAAGATTCCTAGATAACCCTCAAGAGGGAGCAGTGGATAAATTCCTATAACCAAACCCTCCAATTTATTTGAACTTCATAGAGACACTTTTTATAATGGTACGATCCATGGACTAGGGAGGAAGTCCAATCCTTTCTCAAACTAGATAAGTGGGCACAATCCTGACTCAAGATAAATATCAGAAGTTCCATAGGTATATGCCTCATTTTAATGATGTGGATGATATCTTCAATAAGATGTGTTTTGGTTGGAAAAGATCAATAGTAATTGATATTATAAATACCTCAACCCTTTTAAGGTGGAATGTGATGAAATTATTCTTTAGGAACCTAGAAGGAGATGGTTATATTCCATAATTGAAGCTAATAATCATTTAAATCTAGAATTAATGGACTTAAAAATGGTATGTTTTCAAATATTCTATCAAAAAACAATGTATTTATCAATTTGAATAGAGTTCATAGGCCTTTAGTAGGGAAATACAATAGTCATAAAATATTTTAATCACATTATTGATCTCATTTACTTATTTCCCAAGATATTTTTAAATGATAAACTGAAATATTAGAGGTTAAAAATGGTCCTTTGGCCTAATATATTCTCATAAGACTTTTGTCTCAAGATCCTATCTTATAATGAAATGTTGGATCAACTCATCATGGTAAAAATTTACCAAGAAGGAATTTCAAGATGAGTGGTTACAAATTCCATGAAAAGAGGTAGTCAATATTACATTCCAAAAAAGAGGCAGTGGGATGATCCATTAGAGGAAGTAGTATGATATTTTTATCTTCATCCCGTCTAACCTCTTCTAATATCTTTGGGAGTAGGAACCCTATCCTTCATAAACATCGAAGGGTAGGTACTATTAATCTTTAACATATAAATACATCAGGGTATTGAAATATAGGTGGGATAATGGGACATATCTGGATTTTTATCAAAATGAGTCCTTGAGAAAGTAGTAGAGAGGATTCCTTGAATCCAAGTGGGTCCTATATTTTTATAAAGAAACAAAGGTGGGTTAATCTCACATTAAGGTCCATAGAGGTTAAGTTGGTTCATCTATTGTGGAATTATAGTTGAGAGAATAACATCAGGATAGTGGTCAGACATAGGTATGGATTGAGGGAAGACTTCATGTAGTAGAGTAATATTTCACAGAGTTTGAAGAAATGAAAAATACAGCGAGAGGTAAAATTTGTATCAAATCATATTGATTAGTTTCTTTATTTAATACTAATTCCCCTCACTTTTATATTTCTTATTTAACTATTGATTTTTAAACCTTCCATAATAACATAACCTCAAAAATTGGAAATATAAACTCTTATATAGAAAAAAGAGTGTGGTCTCTATTATCCCTCATGCATCATCACTTTTTCCAAGGTAAAAGTTTCCTTGGACTTACTTTTTCTAGAAATGGATATCATTGTGTATATACCCTTGGGTGATCCCTGTATTAATTTATAATAAATATGAGGGTTATATATGGTTATATATCGATTACCATGAGGTAAAGAGTCCATAACTAGGAATAAATATCCCATTCCACATATAGATGACCTATTTGGTCAATTGAACAAGGTAAAATGGTTTTCTATGACCTAACTTTGGTTAGGGTATCACTATCTATGGGTGAGAGATGCTGAAATTCCTAAGATGAATTTATGAAGTAGGTATGAAAACCATGTATATATTTTAATTCCATTAGGATTAACCAATTACTATATGATATTCATGAATTTAATGAATAAGGTGTTTTTTCAATATTTATATATGATTTTAGCAGTGTTTTTGAATGATATAATAGTATATTATAAACCTATAGAGGAACATGTGATACATTTGATGATTATTTTGGGAATTTTTTGGGATAAATAGCTCTATTCCAACTTATCAAACAGTAAATTATAGATTCAATAAGTGAAATAACTTGGGAATGTAATATCTAAATAGGTAATTTCAGTTGATCCGAAAATTATATAGCTAGTTATATTATATGAAGATCCCCAGAATGTATTTTACATTCAAATTTTCCTTGGATTTTCAAGTTACTCTCGGTGATTCATCTTTGATGTCTCCAAGAATGTATCTCCAGTGATAAAACTTAGATGAAAGGGAGTAAAATTCATATTTAATCTCTTGTTCCAATACTTTCTTATTGTGGTAAAGTACTGTTTGACATTGGCTCCTATTTATAACCTTCATGAATCCAATTAGTGCTATCTTTTTTTATTATGTTTATTTAGTTTTCGGTTTGGGACATGTTATAATTCAGAGTAATCATGTTGTGGATTTTATCTCCCAGTAGCTCCAACTATATGAATGTAACTACCTTAACCAGGATCTATAATTTATAATGGTAATTCTTGTGCTAAAACTGTTATGGAATTACCTATTTGGTGATATGTTCATAGTGTTTACTAATCCCAAAATTCTAACTTATATTTTATCTTACAATGAGCTGAACATTAAGAAGAGAAGATGGGTAAAATAAATTTTGAATTTTGAATTTGATCTTACCTATATACTAGGTAAAGGTAATATTTTTGACAATTGTTTGAGTAGGTAGTTTCAATATCAAGCTATTAGGGAATCCAATGAGGAGTGGAATCTCAGAAGTCTTATATTTGAGTTTCATGTGGTGCTGAGAGAGGAGAAGGATTCTTTTTATCTTGGTGGCATATAGTTGTATAATGCCTTGAGATTTTTTCCATAGAAACATGTAGAGGATTGGGAGTTTAATAACTTTAGAGGAGCTGTATATAGTGGTGATACCACAAGGGAGTGGTATATTTATCTAGGAGGATCTCGTTTCTTTAAAACAAGGTTTATGGTCCATTTATTAATGAAGATGAAAATTGTGTAACACTAACATATATCCTAGTAGATTTTCCACCCTAGTGAAACCAATATGTATAAATATATGAAGTTTAAATTTTGGTGTTCGGTCAAAATAAAGGATATCACAATCATGATTTATCTATGTTTCACTAGTCAGAATGTAAAAGGCAATCACTAACTCCCTACTAGATTACTCTATCCCATCCTCATTCTAACATGGAAATGAGATGAGGTTTCCATGTATTTTATCATTAGACTACCTCATATCCCTTGGGGATGGAATTCTATTTAGCATGTGATTAATTGGATGGCTAATTTCTCACACATCATATAGATTAATAAGATAATACAATAGGATTATATTTTTAAGATATATTTGAAGGTGGTTGTGATACTTTATGATATTCTATACTCCATCATATCTGATTGGGGTACCCATTTTTCATCTCAGTTCTAAAAGGGCCTCAAAGAGACAATGGGAACCCAAGTTATGTTAATCACAACTTACCAATCCTAGATGAATTGAAAAATTAATATCTTATAACTATATTCTTTATGATATGCTTTGAACTTGTGTCCTTAACTTTAGTGGTCCATGGGATACTCATCTAGGACTGATGAAGTTTTATTATTAAAATAGTTACAAATATTCAATAAAAATTGCCACATTTGAGGATCTTTTTCAAAAAACCATGTCATTCTTTTTTTTTATTTGAAAGATTGGGGGCGAGACCACTCTAGTGGTACCTAGCCATGTTTAGGTAAAAACTGACCAGATAGAGGATAAAAAATTTCATAGTGGTGGCTCAAAGACTCCACAAGTCTTAAACTAACGGATGTCATAACACTTTGGAATTTTCAATAAACGACCTAGTTTTTCTCAGGGTGTCACCATGTTTAGGTCATCAAAGATTGGGAAAAAAAGATAATATTACCTAAGATTTGTTGTTCCGTTCAAGATCACCAATTATAGTTGGATGGTTGTACACATATTGGATTCCCCACCACAACTAATATAAATTCATAATGTATTTTTTGTTTCAAAATTGAAGAGGTATCATCCAAACCCATACCATGTGATTAATTGTTATAGGATTGAATTGGAACTAGACGTATCGATTTCCATGTGACTTATTTGGATATCTGATGCCCAAGAAAACATCCTCTATGGGAAATCAATTTTTCTAGTTCAATTGTTATGGAAGAATAAATATTATTTGTATTAAACCTAATAGAAATAATTTATTATATGGGATAAATTTCCCTTTTTATAATTGTATTAGGAATCATGTTTACTTTCTAGGAGAAAAACGTAAGATGGTTGAAAGAATTTTCACACCGAAAACCTCAGTATAGGGTTTTTTTATTATTTTGTTACTTTTGATTTCAGTATTGGTATTTCAGACTTTTTCTTTGAAACTGTTAGAAACTAGGAAAACTGAAACAGTCACATAGTCTGGCACACAGTATTGAAAAACTATGAGGTAATCATGGTGAACATATTCAGTTTTTAATAATGGAATTCAAATGATTGGTTTCTTTTTTACCAAATCAAGTAGACAAATTTTGTTTGTTCTGAGATAAATGCAGTGTGGATATCACAGTTATCGGATGGTTTAAAAAACTGAAACGTATCCAGAAATTAAATATGATCAAATATCACATTTTCCACTTGTAATTTAACCTATAACTCTATCATTTTCACCCACATTACTTTTCTACCCCTGTCACACAAATAATGAATTCCTCCCTTCCCCTAGTCATGGATTCAATAGGGTTTTTAAGGTTCTTCAAGGTAAACACCTAATTTACTCCTCTCCTCCCATTTGAGTTCCCCCTTTATTCTTTCTTGGTATTCACTTCTCCTCAAAGCCATATTGGACCAAGTTTCCTCTTTCTCAATTATACCAGTGTGGGATTGGGTATTTTTGAGTTTTTCTTGCCTATTTTGTATCCCTTTATGCATTATATGTGGATTTTCATTGTTAGTGGAAGGTTTGGATTGGTTAATGGTATGTAAATGTGAAAAAGTTATATTATTAGCTTGATTATTGATTGTTTTTTATTTTAAAATTATCTCTAAAGGTTAAAAAATATTATATTTTGGTTTTAAAATGGATTAATGTATATCTTGTAGTGGAAGACCATTTTTTATAAATTGTGATTAGAAATTATTTTTTGGATAAAAATAGGAACTTTTTATGAAGGTGTTGATGAAAATCTGTGTTTAATGATTAATGTAAAATTTTAATAAATCTAATGGGAACCCCAGTTACATGGTCGGTGATCTAAAATGGGATGATATTCTCCCATCACTATCCATGATAGTGAAGTTAATGTGGCTCCCCAACTAGAAAGTGATGCGATACTTGACAAATTCCACTAATTGATGGCATGAACCTAGTCAGTAAAATAAAATCTCTAGGTTCCCTATCCTTCGTAACCATAAGGATTCATCACATTAGATAATTTATAAACTTATCATTTAAAACATCTTCTTAAATTTCCAACATTATTTGGTTTCAAAAATCATATTAATTTTATTAATTAGAAGGATAAAGTTTACAATCATTTATTATGTTCAAACTATCATGATTTTTCTTTCTAAAATTGGTTTTAAATTGAACACTTAGTGGTATAACAATGGTCTAATAGATCACACCCTACATACACCCCTAGGTTTATAAAAACATTATATTTTCTTATATATGAAAGGAGAGGCCCCACCTGAAGGTGGAGGGAACACATGTTAGAATTATCAAGTTATATAGTGGAGAAATGGTGGAGATATGATTCCCCATGTCACATAAGGATGGGTTATATGTTCTTTGGTTTTATTCTTATATGTTGTAAAAATTTAAATTTTATTTTGTAATGCCTTTTTAACCTCCCATCTTGTTTATTTTACCATTTTTGGTTGATGGTTGTACTTGTATCTTTCTTGTTGTATTTCATTTCATGATATTATCTTTATTTATTGTTCCTTATTTTTTATTTTATAAGTTGATATTTCATTCATCCTATTGAGGGAATAAATCACCAAAGGATGTGGAGGGTATGTTAGTTTTATGGTTTGGGCCATATGTCTGTTTTATCATGTGTGAAAACAATTCCCAAATGGTGTTCCCATAATTACCATGAAATATTTTCATCATGTGGGGATCTTAAACACCTTTTGTGCCATGTAGTGAACCAGTTTAGCTGACTGGGTCAAGGAAACCCCAATTTGGTTTGTGACAGATGATATTTTTAGAATTATTAATAGAATTGTTTTATACAGTGTCATTGAGGACATCAGAGCTATTAGGGTCACTAAAATTAAAAGCACTATCTATTTTGGAGGTCTTATTAGTGATGTGGAAAATGATGGTGTCATGTTCACTAGGTTTTTTGATGCCTTAAAGGTCAATATCAATTTTAGCGTCACATCAATTTTTAGTGATATCTATGCAATTTATGGTGTTGGGGTCATAGACCTCATTGGGATCATTAGGGTCTTTGAAATCAACAAATCCATCAAGATATTTGGGTCCATTGGGGTATTTGGGATCTATGATGTCTCTAGTGTCATTAATATACATAGAATCATTAGTATCACTAATATCATGAACAAAATTAGAGCCTTAATATAAATTGTGTTATCAATTCCATCAACGCCATCGATGTGGTCAAGGTTGTTGGATCAATGGAATCATTGGTGGTGATGAAACTGTCATTTTTTGATTCATCAAGGTTATCAAGATCCTTGGTGTTATAAAATTATTTGATGTCATTATCATCATCATCAGTGTTTTCACAATAAAAAAATGTGACTTGTACAGATTTAAGTTTTATGTTTTATAATATAATTATACGTAAAAATTTATAATTCTAATAAATATTATGATTTATTGGTATTATTTATAAGTACCAAAAGAAAAAAAAGACACATATGTAAGTATTAATTTTTTATTATAATATCTTTTATTAATTTTTAAATTTTCCATTTTATCATACTAATACAAAAACATTATTTTAACAACATATGAATCGAATTTTATTAGTTTTTTTACTAAAATGTTATTTGACATTCCTATAATATAATATAAAAAATTAGGTAAAATCAAAAAATTATTTAAGTATAATTGAATTCATATTTATTAATTACTTAATATAAATATATCTTTTGTAAATAATAAAATACACTATTTTCTTCAATAATATATTCATAAACACTTATTTTAGATATTGATAATTTTATATATATATTTAAAATTACATGTATATATATATATGTGTGTGTGTGTGTATTTATGTGCATGGAATATATCTTAAAAAAATAATAAATTAATATTTTAAATTTGTAAAATTAGTCTCAAAAGAAAAATAACTCATTCCTAAAAATATGTTCCCTCATGCCACTTCCCAAATCTTCAAACTAACACATCCCCACTACCCTCTTATCCAATTCTAGATTAACATTCACACCTCATTGTTTTATATCTATGGTCATTGTCTCTCCCATGCGATAGTGAAGAATCCCTCTATCCCCTAAAGAATATGATTCCCAGATCCCCCTCCCATCCTCCCCAGCATTTATTCATTGTCTCCTAACTCATGTCCACTTCTCATGCATGTTTTCACCCCCATCCCTTATTTAAATAAACTTCAAGTCACTATTGGTCCCTTTCCGAGTCACCAATAAAGAAACAAAAAATCCTCTAAAATGTAATGACTGTAAATTCCACAAAAAATCTATATTATGCTATTGAGACAAAAAGGATAAAGCATCTGGTCTAGTGTAAATTTAATAAAATTGTTATGGTATCAAAATATTTCAAAATTAAAGCCCTTGATTTTTTTTAAATTTATTGATCTTATGTTATTTGTTATCCATAATATTTGGAGACATCCCTAATGACCTTGGAGACACCATTGATAAAGATGATGAAAAAAAATAAATGGCTATGGTGACATTTATTACGTTGAAAACACTAAAATTATCTCTAATAGAATTGTTGTTACCAACATTAATGAAACCAATAAAGTTGATGATGTCAATGATGTTGATGGTACCCTCAACCCTTATGACCTTGAAGACTGAAATGACTATAGAATCCATGATGACACAGAAAACCTACAAATTTTATATGGTTATTTTGATTACAACAAAATTGATGATTCAAATAACACTAATTAGAATAATGAGCCTCATATTGTAAATAAAATTGATGAAATTGATGATAATAATGACACCAAAATTTCTGATGACCTTGATATCATTCATGACCCCAATATCACCAAGGACCCTGACAACACAATAAGAAAAATGAAACCAATGAATCTAAAGGACCTGATGAAACTAACATTATCTATGACACTATAGAAACTGACTGGCCCTTTGAATATATAAATATTAATGATTTTGATGAACCATATGACACGATGATGTTGGTGACATCAATGATGTCGATGGACATGACTACCCCAAAATGTAGTCATTATTGTCTATACGGAATACCCAGATTTTCCAATCATCTCAATTATGTATCCAACTATGCCAATTATCTAACAACCCAGACCAATTTGATTTCACAAATGTGGTCAATGAATATTATTGTAACATAAGGACCCAATATACACCCATTGGGAGTGAATTTGGGTTACATGAATTTTTTTCTTATCTAATGTTAAACTGGATATTTTCATTATGTTTTCTAAGACACCATTAATTTTTCATACTAATTATACACAAGTAAATCCAAATACACAATGATAAGGAATAACAATCATAGGTATTTTACTTGGTTCATCTGCATCAGGATATAACTAAGGAGAACATATATGTGAAGTGTTGACATACCAAATAATCCCTACTCCACAAGTTTTTTATTATATTTTTTGGACCAGATCACATCTCATCGAAGGTACATGGCCTCTTCCACTCTTACACTCAATAAATTCTAATATATTTATAGAAATAGGTAATTTTGGTAGATTGATTAGTCGCTGAAATATAATAATAGAATATATGAGAATTCAAATCCATGGGAGTTGTCTATAATTATCTAATATTTAACTATTGGTCTTCAATAATATGAAATATAACTCATCACTTCGATGAATGATATTATTAAATAATTTAACACAATCTCACATCACATGTTATTTCTATATATTCAACAAATTCCATTAATGGTTTTGTCTAATTTCCTTTATCCGGATATCCTATATTCTATTTCTTCTATGTGTCTATACATTAGGTTCCAATATATCTATCGCATTTTGAAAATCAAATTCCAAATTAAAACCACAACTAAATACCAACATCCACTTTGTCATAAACTCTAATAAGGTTGTTTAAACCCTTATTTTATTGATCATAGAATCATGTCTATTAGGATAACTAGTGATTTTTATGTTTTAGGTTATCATTTTATCCTTTGAAATAGATTCATGAAAATTTTCAAAGAAGGAGTCACTGCCAGCAAGTATCTATTCCAAGAAGACTCATCGTTACGTTTGAGTCATGTTTATAAAATGTATCACCATCACAATGAAAATTGGATACGAGCTGGAAACACTCAATGCCTCCTTGTGTCACCGCTAGAACATAATTTTGGTATATTATAGAATATTTCACCTCCAGAGGTTTAATCACAATCATAGTAAACTATCCACCAACAATGGAATTTTTAGAAAAGTATGGGATGACTCACCATCAGAGATGAGTCACCTCTAGAACAAAAATGTGGATATGTTTTGGACTCACATACTGTTGAGAAAATACACTGCCTACTTGACACATTTCCAGACTGACACACCACCAAAATCAGTAATCACAAGACTCTAAATCACCTTTAGACTCAGATTCACTATCAAATCAAGACACCTCTAGTGTGTGTCTCACGATATGATCTAGTCCCCACCAGTTCAAGACATCGGTAGATTGTGTCACCATTCTAAATATTCATCACTTTTTTTAAATTTATATTAAGTTAAATATATCTAGCATCTATTTTATGGAATTTAATGCCCACACTTACTTGAATTATTGTTCCTTAATTTCTCGATCTCAATTCATTAAATTTCATGTCAGAAGTCACCGTATGAGGAGAAAATGATCTGGATGATTATATTTGTTGCTACTGTTGTTAAAAATATCAAGTAGAATCCCTCATGTGGATATGCGATATGCGATGTTCAAAACAAAAATATACATGTACATGTGAAGGGGGTTGAGTTTCTATGAAGCATTACTTACATGAATAATTCATAAATATGATCAACTATAGATGAATAAAATCACATCAAACATCTAAAAAACTTCCTACACATTCACAAGAAGTGGTTTATGACACCTTTTTATATAGAAGATTTCATAAAGATGACTCAAGATGTATTGAAAACTACATTCAATTGTCATGAGATATAGAGATTATCTTACATAGAAACACTATTATCTATAACTCTTTATTGGATATGTGTGTTTATTTATCACTTATTTATGATCAGTGTGAGTATACTATAAATTTCTACACATGATGTCTTCTACTTAAAATTTTAATATGTGTTGATATAATCTCAAATCATGTTTACTCCTATTTCCCATGATTACAGTGGAATGTATATCTTTGGGTCCTTTTATCATTTGAACTCCCATGATTACTATAGAAGAGGTCCATGTGTGTCCTGGATAGTTGTAACATTGTTGTACACATAATACAGGTTGTGGATCAAAAGTTTGTTTGTTTTTATATAAATTACTTGGCAGTAGGTGACTGGAAAATTGAGAGGACTAAGTCTCATCTTGACATTAAACATCCTATATTCACTTCAACTCTGTATTCCTTTTTTTTCTATGATTTAAAATAAAATTTATTTTAAACTGAAAACAAAAACATTACATTGATGTTTGACCTTAATTAGTGTTTATATAGGTTTTTTATTGAATAAATTTATTTTAATGGTTAAAATAATATTATATATTATTTTAACCAAGACATAATCAATCTTTGATAATTATTTTAAAAGGTCAAGTCTTATATCAATCGGTTGTTTTTTTAAACTGGGACATATTTAAATGAATTTGGGTAATTTATTTAAATATTTTTTTAATAGAAATTTTATTGGGTACTCAACTAACCCCTTATTAAGAAACTCACATAGAACCACATTTGTTATCAAATCTATGGATTTAGTAGTGAAGTTTTTCAGAACATTTTGGACTCTAATTTAGATTTACTTTAAAGATATTAAATATCTATTAGTTCTAAATTTAATTCTTTAAATGGATAATAGAAATGAAGGTTTTTTCTACTAATAGACCTCTTTTTTCAATGGTAATAATTTACCTCGGTGGAATATCAAAATGAAAATGTATATTGAAAGTACAGGATTTGAAATTTAGTCTGCTATTGAAGTTATATATGAGATAACTAAGACTAATAAAAGTACATGGGATGATACTAAAAATATGGACAATAATAATAATTGAGAATTTATGAATATCCTATATTTTTCAGCAGAAGATGACTAATTTAACATAATTTCTTCTAATAAATCATCATTTGAAATTTGTAAAACAATTGATATTTCTCATTAAGGAATAATTAATGTCAAATAGATGATTTTTAATGCATATAATACTAAGTATGATAACTTTAATATAATGATTAATGAATTATTTTCTGATATGTATCTTAGGTTTAATGAAATTTTGAACACCATGAGCTCCTTGGTAAACATAGAGTGTGACAAGAATCTGATTATGAGACTGCTCAAATGTCTTCTTGAAAGATGGTGTGAGATATCAGTGTCCCTTTGAATGTCCTATTATATTATGAAACTTCCAGTTAAGAAATTAATTGGTATGTTAATGATGTACAAATATGAGCTAAAGTAAATAGATAAGAGGATGATGAGATGAAAATAATGTCAGTAGCTTTCATGTCTACTACATCCAAATAAAAGGAAATAGAAAAAGAAAATATACAAATTGAAAGTTACAGTGATAGTGATTCACCACCTGATAGTGATAAAGAGATGACCCATCGAGCCAAAAGATCTAGAAGGTTCTATAGGAAGAAAAAAATTCATAAATCCGAGTTATAAATGAAATTATGAAATTAAAGGAAATTGTAAAAAATCTTGTAAAAGGGATTCTAATACAAATGAGAAAACCTACTATTAAAGAATGTGTAAAAAAAATGTTAAGGTATAATTTTTAAAATTAAAAAATATCGATATGAGGAAAATGAAAAAAAAAGAAATCCATGAAAACAATATGGAGTTCCTATAAGGATAGATTCAGTTACTCAGAATCTACTTTTAAGTAGATGTCGGATAGAGCCAACATGTTCTTTATGACTAATGTCTCTAAGGTACCTTCTGTATCATATGTTCTTATTTATGATAATGCTAAAAATGATAAAACTGATAATGATATTACTAGTGAATAAATGTTTTAATATTTCAATATTTTATAAGACACATTCAATGGAATTTGGGATAAATATAATGTTTAAAAATAGCAGGATTTATCTTCCAATAATAAATTTTAGATTTTAATAGAGAAATAGAAAAATGATCAGCTGTTAAAGGATAATACTGAACATAAATTTTCTAATGAGCAAGTAAAGAAGTATTTATAATGGTTTACCAATGGAAGAGAAACACTAACATAGATCTTGGGTCAAAAAAATCACTCCAAAGTATATTGCAGGCCTAGAATATCAACCAGAAATGAGAATAATTGTTAAGATCTATTTTATACCTAAATATAATTATATACAACTTACTGCAAGTTATTTTTCTATTGGACCAAAAAAAGTGTTTATTTCAAAAATATTACAGTTTTTATAAGAGATGTGTTAAACAAATGGGGGGGTTCCAAATGACCTAATTACTAACACATATATATCGAAGCAAATATAGTTACAAAAATTATTCCTTGTATAAATATTATTTTGTAGGAAAGTTACTTGAAGACCACCTATAAAATTATATTTTACTTGGAAAGTGTTTGTTCAAGGAATATGATAGGAGACTACAAAATTTTCAAGAGCCTAATAAATTATGATGGTGACTGTGTCACCATTGGTGTTTATGATAAATGGAAAATAATCATCCTTTTCGAAATTAGTAACAAAAAGTATATTTTAATTTCCAAAGTACTATTTGATAATTGTTTGAAGTATAATTTTCTTAGTATCTTAAAATTATGCGATGATGGGTTTAATGTTAAATATGAGAACAATGCATGTTGTTTTTTTTGATTATAAATATTATTTAGTATTTAATACTTTATGGAATGAAAATTTTTATACTATTGAACTTATTTAAATAATTTCCCATAATGTTTCTTATATGAGTTCCATTCATAAAGAATCATGGATTTAGAATAAGGGACTAGGACACTATATTATTCACACAATTATGAATCTTACTAGAAAAGTTTTATTCAGGCATCTAACCAATCTATAGTTCTCAAATGGAAAATTCTTTAACCACTGTCAAAAAATGAAACAAAGCAATATTTCTGATAAATTAAATAAATAATTTTCTACATCTTAACCTCTTAAGATAGTTCATATGGATTTATATAGACAATTTATTGTTTCACACCTAAATGTTAAGAACTATGCTTATGTACTTGAAGTTGAATTTTTAAGGATTAATTGGGTGTTCTTTCTAGATCAAAAAATTGAATCGTGTTCTTGCTTTACAAGGTATGCTAAATCTGTAGAAAAAATAAGTTCACATAGAATTAAGACTTAAAGAAGTTAGAATGGTCGAGAGTTTGAAAATCAATAATTTGAATAATTTTTATCAGAAATTGTTACAATAATAAACTATTTTATCTTAGGACCCCTCCCCAAAATGGAGTTGTATGAATAAGAAATATAAAACTTCAAGAGATAGTATAGAATATATTAAATGAATTTGACTTAACTGTCTACTTGTGGGTAGAATTTTTTAACATTACCTATTATATAATCCATAGATTTTTAATTATACATATCCTAATTAATACCCCTTATAATATTCAAAATAGTATAAACCCAAAGGGTAATTACTTTAGAGTGTTTGGTAGAAAATTATTTATTACTAACTCTAAGGATAATCTGGAAACACTTACCTCCAAAAGTGATGAAATAATTTTTTTGGGTTATTCAATCTCCAGTAAATCAAATAGTGTTTTTAATAAAAGAACCAATACTATGCAAGAGCCTATTCAAGTAAAATTTGTTAAGACAGATCCACATGATCCTAAGACCACTTTAGAAAACCTTTAGAATGATTTATCTTTTATGAAAATAAATTCAAAATCTTCTAATTTTATTGTCAAACAGTTGTAAAAATCATCAAGTTCTGAAAAGTTTCTAGATCATTCAGAACCCCAACCTATAAAGAATTCTAAGGTGACAATCCCCTATTTTTTCTAGATCTATTAGGATTCTAATGAACCATTCATTAGATGTTGTTTTTTATATCTAAATAGAGGTACAAATACTAGAGATTCTCTAATAAATTTGGTTAAACATCAATAATTCTTATCACAGCTTGAACCAAATAACATCAATGTTGAAATTAACAATGAATTTCGGGTAATGAAAATTCAAGAAGATTTAATTAAATTTGAAATAAATAAATTATTGGAGCTTATGGATAGACCCAAGGACACATGAACTATAGGCACAAAATGGGTGTATAGAAACAAGGTATATGGATCAATCAAAATAGTTTGGAACAAGAGTAGAATAGTTACACAAGGGTATAGTTAAGAATAAGGAATAGACTATGAGTAGACCTTTTAACCAATTTCAATACATGAATCAATTATAATACTACTTTCCTATATAGTTCATCTATATTTCAAACTGTATCAAATGGATTTCAAAATTTCATTCTTAAATGGGTTTATAATTGAGGATATTTCTGTTGAACAACTCCATGGTTTTCAAAGTCCCATTTTTCAAAAGAGTGTTTTTAAATTTAAAAACAAAAATTATTTAGTGATTTTGAATTTAAAAACAAAAAATATTTTTTGAAATAGGCTCCAAGAACATGGTATGATATGCCCAGATGCATTCTAATTTCAAAAGGCTTTATCAAAATGTATAGCTGATCCTAATCTCTTTATAAAACAAACTTCATAAGATGTTTTAGTTGTAAAAATTTATATAAATGATATTATTTTTGGATCATCAAGAATTTCATTAAGTACAGAGTTTTCAAAAATATTGAAAAACTAATTTGGAATGAGTTTAATGGGTTAACTAATGTTCTTTCTTGGATTTATGATTTTTAAAAATAATGGAGGAATTATTTTGAGCAAAATAAAATAAACTAAAGACATTTTAAAAAAAATTAACTTGGATGGCACTAAGAGTAGTGAAACTCCTATGAGTACTACCTAGAAATTGAATGTTGATAAAGATAGGAAACTAGTGAATCAAACCAATTAGAAATATATTATTGGATTTCTAATCTACCAAACTACTGACTAATGTGATACTATGTTTAGTTTGTGTATGCGTGCTCATTTTGAAGAAAATCTAATAGAGTACCACTTGGTTGTTGAAAAATAATTTTTTAATACATAAATTATACAACTAATTTAGGATTGTTCTATCCATGAGTGAAATAATTTGAAATAGTTATTAAATCATATACTGATTTTGGTGGTTTTAAGTTAGATAGACCAATAAATTCTTAAACATATATCTTTTTTATGCTAGTCTATAGTTTCTTGGTGTAGTAATTAACAAAATTTTGTTGCACTCTATACTATCTAAGATGAGTACATAGCTACAAGAAACTATTGTGAATAAAATTTGTGGATAAAACACAAAAAACTAGACTATGGATATCAATTCTGACATGTCCCTATAAATTTTGACAATACATGTGCTACAAATATCTCTAATAATCCTTTATCACATTCAATAAAAAACATATTGATGTGATACATCCCTTTTTGAGAGATAATTTTCAAAAATATGACATCATTCTTGAATATATTTTCAAAAACCTTCATATTTCTGATATTTTTAATAATTATTTGAATTATGAGAGAAAATATCACATAGAACATGAATTATGTATGATTAATTTGGGTTGGTTTTAATTTTTTGGGACTCACCGTTGTGATTTCTCACAGTTGTGATTTCTCACAATTTTTAATGTCTCACCATTTATATTTATCACCATTAATACTTCTCACAATTTAATATTCTCATCAATGTGAATGTATAACTGCTGGATGTATCACAGTTGAAATTCTTGCCTTTATTATTTTTCTATTGACTCTTTTTAAGTCACCACTAATAATTTTTTGTATTATTTATTTAAATTGTTACTTGATTAAATTTTGATTATGATTTTTTATTTTTTATTTTAATCCTAATTTTCAATTTTCAAGTCGTGAAATACCTAAATGATACACACTCAAACCTATATAATTTCAAAATTTACTTCCTTTTCACCGAATATATTATGACCCTTTACCTCATGACTTTAAACCATAATTCATTGTAGAGCCCTTGACCCACGCTCCTGGATCTATTACAAAAAAATTTGAATATGTTTATTTGAAAGTAACTAGAAAAATATAAAGACATTTACAACTAAGGATAATTTCTTGTTTAGTTTTTCGAGAAAACTGACCACTTTTAAATATTGAAAAAGTTAAAACATTAAATAAAAAATAAGTGATAAAACTTTGTTAGATATAGCTTCTTGTCGAGCTCTACTCCATGAATGCTTAATATGAACCAGAAAGCATTTTATAAAAACCTAGGGTGAGAAAAATTGCCCATTAAGAGGATTTTGATAATACAGTGAAAAAACTTATGGAAATATTTATACCTTTTGAAAATTTATTTTGGAAATAATTTTGAAGATTCTTTTGAAAATATATTTGAAAATACCATTGATAAATACTTTTATAAAAATATATCTTTAGAAAATACTTGAGAAATCCTTTTGAAAATAATTATAAATTTGAAAACATGATCAACCTCTCTTTTTTGTGTTGATGATCTACCTTACATATATATGTGTATAGATCCACATATTGCATATATATATGAGATGTAAATAAAGCTAATAAAATACATAATAAAAATTATTATTCATTCACTTAATTAATTATTAATTATTATTAATTTATGCTTATATAAATATCCATAGAATCAATTAATAAATTTATAATTTTATGAAACTGCATTTTTTTAATTCTATTATTCCTTATTAATATAATCTAAAATTGTATGATAAAATATTAATATTACCAATTTTTTTATTTTCCATGATAACTTATAATATAGTTTTTGAAAAGTAAAACAAAAAGTGGATCAAAATATATTGTCTAATATATTTAATATTTATAATATATTTACTCCTTTTATTCAATTTAATAGTGAATCATATTTTAAAAAGGAATATTCTTGAAAACTTAGTTCGAATACTATATCTTAATTTTATCATTACATACATTTTTTTAAAACTCAACGGTTTTGAAACAACTGTCCCAAATTTCCCACCTATAAATAGATCACATAGAAGGGATTTTAGTACCTAGACAATATGGATATAAGTACTCCACTCATGAGCATGATGCATATATTTTCCACTTATTTCAATTTTAATCATCATCTTCATCAGATGGAACCTACTGATGATGGATCCAGATGATGCAAGCTAAAACATCTTTTCAGTCATGTTTTTTTACCTAGTCCGCTTATATTTATAATGGTGGTTGTTTATTTACAATTCATGATACATTAGTCTAAAGACATGTTTGGATACTAAATTTTAATGTATCATCTTTGTTTTAACCACATATAATTATTTTGAAGTATCATTCAATGCATTTAATAGAATACTATATCATAAATTTTCTTATATTTAAAACATATGTCTATTAAAGAAAAAAATCAATTTAAATAAGATTAAAACATTCATTAATATAGTAAAAATATAAAAAATACTTACCCCAAAAATTTGTTAAATAAACATTTAATAAAAGGAAACTAGGCTTATATTTTCTGTGGTGTTACATTCTAACCCACCTTAATTATAATTTTATCCTCAAAATTAGTTTTTTTTTACTTAAGGAAAATAATTGTAAATTTCAATTTCAGAATTTAGAAAACTAGAATTACGAGAATTCTATATACTTATAGGTTACTCAACTTTTTATGAGTTAAAAATTTTATTTCTAACTCTTATATTTTCTCTCAATTTAAAAGGATAGAAAATATAGGATTTACTCAAATAGTATACTTAGAAACTAAACATATTATATCCAAAATCCACAATCTCCATAGTTATCTAAATTGTTCCTCTGATACCAACTATAGATCCCCAGACCCATACTCCTTGATCCGGCATAAAAAATTTTGTATATTTTTTATTTTAAAGTTAGTGAAAAATATACAGACATTTAAAACTGAGAATCTTTTCTGGTTTTGGTTTTGGAAAAAAGGGCCACCTTTACATATTGAAAAAGTTAAAATAGGTAAAAAATGCAGTAGTGAAACTTTTTTTCAGCTAGATCTTTGTCGAGCAATACTCCAAGAAAGCTCTATAGGAACCAAAAAACATTTTATAAATACATAGAGTGAGCAAAATTACCTAGTAAGGGGTGTTTAGAAAGCCAGTGAAAACCCATTTAAAAATAATTATACCTTTTAAAAGATTATTTTGGAAATACTTTTGATGTTACTTTTGAAAATAGGTTTGAAAATACTTTGAAAATACTTTTATCAAAATATATATGAGAAAAAGATATTAAAAATCCTTTTGAAAATAATTATAAATTCGAAAAAAAATATTTCGAAAATTTATTTAAACATATAATAGCCTTTTGAAAACTTCTTTGAAAATAATTTGAATTTTTTTTTTGAAAATGAATTTTAAAATATTTATGCCTTTGAAAACATATAAATTTACTATTTTAAAAACAATACTTAGGATTTGGGAAATCCTTTCATGCTTGTGAAAATATTTACTGTTTTGAAAACATTATATACCTTTTGAAAATACTTACGCTATGAAAACACGTTAAAATGAAATAGGTGTTTTTCCAAAAATAAAAAGCATGATTTGGAAAACCAAACATTTTGGGCTACTTAAACATTGAAGGTTGAATTGGGCCTACCATCTTGTGTTAGTAATGTGTTCCACCAACACCTCATTTTTTTACCATGTCCAACTTCCATTTATTTATGAATACATTTTTTATCTTTCTTTACATATATAAATTTTAAATTGGGGTTTTTTATATGAATTCATAACATTGTTTTTATTACACATGAAACTTTATATGTATATATAAATATTTATTTTCTTAATAAAATCACTTCTAATATTCGGCACTACCAAATCACATGTCATTTTTATTTTACATGGTATTTCAATAAATTAATTATCATCCATGTAATTAATATTACTTTTTATTAAAACATTAATCTTTATCTTTTAAAACTCATCCCAAAATAAAATCATTAAATACTCATTTACTTAACCAAAATATGATTTTTCAACACATTAAATAATATATAATCAAATTCACATAAAATAATAGACATTTAACATTAATTTCATACCATTATCATTAGCACATAAACTGTAAGAATTTAAAATAATGGCGTATGTAATAATAATTGTAAAATTAATATTTTCACAAATTAATCTCATTAATAATATATGAATATATATAATTTTACTCTCATGAACAATTATATGTTAATGTAAATATTTCATTAACATGTAACTTTAAATGTAAAATTATATTACACATTTAAGAATGATAAATATAATTTTTTTTAAATAAAATTCTTCATTGCTTAATTTAATAATATTAAGTTGGATGATTACATTATTTGAAATGAATTATACATTAATTTTTAAACATTAAGTGATGTAAAGGAACAGATATATATAAATATACATATACATATATATATATATAAAGAAAGAAACCCTTTATAAGAATTTAAATAACTTTCAATCCCAATAAGAATATTTGAAGAAGATGTACAACTAATAAAAATTTGATCTTTGAAATTAAAAACGTAATGAAATACATGTATATTATATATATATATATATTATAATCATATATTTAATTAAAAAACATGAGCTTGAAGAAATAGAAAATCATACATACATTATATATATGTATATATATATATAAACATGAAATTATAACCAATACATGTATATGTATATATGTACTTGTATACATAAAAATGAAAATTTGGAATGATTGTATAATTATACCTGATTAACTTGAATAAAATGAAATATCACATAAATACGTATATAAATGAAATTTGAAAATATATTATATATCATTATATATCAAATATAAGTGTTACCCTTAACTAGATAATGAACTAAAGTTAGATCCTTTGGGTGCTCATATGGGGTGAATTTGGGTTCCTGTCTAATGGAAATCAAACAAAGGTGATGGAAGTGGTCGTATGCTTTGTTCGTATTGGATCGAACCAGTGTAAATCAAGAAGAGGTGAATCTGAGGGAGAGGGTTTAGTTAAGGTTGCCTTGCCAATGGTTCTCATAGTGAAAAAATAGTGTTTATATATACCAGTTAGGGTACCCTTCTTGCAGTGTGGTAGAAGGATGTGTTGAATATCAATCAATCTTGAATAGTGGAAGAAGAAAAGTTTGGTAGTGTTGGCTTCGACGTGGCTTACAAAAGTAGGTGTGAAAAGTGGATTGTATACATGGATTCCCATAGCTTGCTGGGGAAGATCTTTGAAGAGGATGGCATGATGAAAGGATTGGATTCATCTATATCAAATAAGGTGGTGCAACATCGAATGGATGGGGAATAGATTGGGGCTGGTGTGGGGTCGGTGGACAATGACGATGCTGGTGGTGGTTAGGGTGCTTGACGGTGGCAGGGTTGGCATAATCTAGTTCAGTGCATCGAGTTATACCTAAGAGGAATATGGTGTTGTTTTTTTATTCCTTTCCATTTATTGTTTCATTTAATTTTATTTCTTTTTGTGTTTTACTCTCCTTTTGTTGCATTTTTTTCCTTTTATCATTATCATTTTTTATTGATTGGGTTATCTGTTTTTTTTTGTATTGGATTTTCCTTACATATATAAATATATATATGTATAGAGATACATATTTCGTATATATATATATATATTATATGTAGAAAACCTAATAAATTATGTAATCATAATTATCATTCATTCAACTAATTCATTATTTATTATTATTTTATTGTTGTCCTTATTTAAATATCCACAAAATAAATTATTAAATTTATAATTTTATGAAACTAAATTTTTATTATTCTATTAATCCTGAATAATCTAATATATATTCAAATGATCACATATTAATATTTCCATAATTTTTTATTTTCCACGACATCTTATGATATAGGTTTTGAAAACTAAAACAAAAGGGGGACAAAAATATATTGTCCAATAAATTTATTAATTATAATATATTTACTATTCTTATTCAATTTAATATAAAAACATATTTTATAATATAATATTCTGGTAAAATTATTTTAATGGCTATATCCTAATTTCATCATTATATACATTTTTTAAACCTCAATAGTTAGGACAAAATGGTCCCAAAAATTTGTTTTTCATTAAATATATCACTTAGAATGGATATTAGTACCTAGAATCTACACATATCAGTAATCTACTCGTGAACATGATGCATATTTTTTCACTTATTTATATTTTAATCATCACCATCTTCAGAGGGCTCCTATTGATGATGGAACCAGATGATGCAATCTACGTCTTTTCTGTCATGTTTGTTTTACATTTTCCACTTTTATTCCTAATAGGGGTTGTATATTTATAATTCATTAGACTTTAGTCTTAAGATATGTTCCACTACTAAATTGAAGTGTATCATCATTATTTTGACCATATATAATTTCTGAGAAGTCTCATTCATTGCATTTAATAATATACTATATCTTTATTAATATTATAATTAAATCTTATGAAGGAAATAATTTAATTCTAATAATATTAAAACATTCATTAATATATTAAAACTATAAAATATACATACCAATGATATTTATTAAATAAATAATTAATAAAAGAAAACTATGCTTAAATTTTTTGGGGAGTTACATTCTAACCCCCTTCAATTAGAATCTCATCATTGAAACTTTTTTAATGTGAGATACTTGTCGAGCTATACTCCATGAAATATCTATATGAACCTGAAAACATTTTATAAAAACATAGGGTGAGAAAAAATTGCCCAATAAGGGGTTTTTAAAAACCCAATGAAAAAACGTTTGAATATACTTAAACCTTTTGGAAAATTATTATGAAAATAATTTTGAATTTACTTATGAAAATAGTTTTGAAAATTCCTTTGATAAATACGTTTAAGAAAACATAGCTTTGGAAATAACATTAGAAATATTTTTAAAAATAATTATAAATTTGAAAATTTGATTTGGAAAATTCCTTGGAAAATATAATATATTTTTTAAAAATATTTTGAAAATCCATTAAAAACATGATATTGAAAATTAATTTAAAAATATTTATGCATTTCAAAACATATAAATACACACTTTTGAAAAAAATACTTACACTTTGAAAACACAATAAAATAAACCTGTGGTTTTCCATAAAATTCTAATAAAGCTTTAGAAAACCAAACATTTTGGTCTACTTAAACATTGAAGGTTTTATTGGGCCTACCCACTTGTCTTATGAATGGGTGTCCCCCACTCCTCTTTATTTTTTACAATGTACTAGATCCATTTTTAATAAAAACATTTTTTATCTTTCTTTACATATATAAATTTTCCACTGGGGTTTTTTATTTTAAATCATAACAATGTTTTGATTACACGTGCACATTTATAAGTATATATAAATATTTTTTTCCTTAGGGAAATCTATTCTAAGATTTGGCACTGCCAAATAATATGTAATTTATCTTTTACATGGTATTTCAATAATGTAATTGACATCCATGTAATTAAAATTACATTTCATTAAAACTTCAAAATTTATCTTTTAAAACTCATCCCTAAATAAAAGCATTAAATACTCACTTCCTTAAATAAAAATTTGATGTTTTGACAAGTTATATAGTATATATATAAATTCACATAAAATAATATACATTCAAAATTTATTTATTATAATTATCATAGCACATAGAATGTAAGAATTTAAAATAATGGTGTGCATAATAGTAATTGTAAAATTACTATTTTCATAAAATACTTTCCTTAAAAATATATGCATATATATAATTTTACTCTACTAAAAAATTATAAGATAAAGTAAATATTCCCATTAACATGTAAATTTAAATGTAAAATTATAAATCATATTTAATAAATATAAATATAATATTTTTGAAAAAAATAAGTATTCATTGCTTAATTTAAAAATAATAAGTTGGATTATTTCATCCTTTGAAATGAATTATACATTCATTTCAAAACCTGAAATTATGGAAAGTAACATAATACACATATACATGTATATATAAAGAAGTAAACCCTTTATATGAATTTAAATAACTTTCATTCCTAATTAATTTTTTTAAGAAGATGTATAACAATTAATAATGTGAACTTTCGAATTATAAATGCAATGAATGCATGTATATATATATATATATATCAAATATTTAAATAAAAAACATGAACTTTAAGAAATTAATAATCATACATTCATAATATATATATATTTGAAAATATTAAATTATAAACAATACATTTATATGTATATATGTACTTATATACTTGAAAAATGAAAATTTGGAATGTTAGTATAATAATACTTGAATAACATGAATAACATGAAATTGTCACATAAATATGCATATGCATGAAATCTAAAAATATAATATATATTAGTATATATCAGATAAAATTATTCCCATTACCTAGATAATGAACTAAATTAAGATCCATTGGGTGCTCAGATGGGCTGAAGGTGGGTCCCTGCTTAATGGAAATCGAACAAAGGCAATGGAAGAGGCCATCTACTTTAATCGCATTGGATCAAACCACTTTAAATTAAGAAGATATGAAAATGAGGGTGATGTTTTGGTTCAGGTTGTCTAACAAGTGGTTCACCTAGTGAAAAAATGGTGTTTATATATACCTATTAGTGTAATATTCATATAATGTGGTGGAAGGATATAATGAATATCAATCAAACTAGGAAAGTGAAATAAGACAAGGGTGGAAGTATTGGATTCTATGTGGCTTGGAGAAGAAGGCATGAAGAGTGTATTATTTACTAGGATTCTTGTAGCTTGTAACAGAAGATCACAGAAGCAGAATGTATCATGACAGGAGGGGATTCTTCTGGTTCAGATAAGGTGGTGTGTCATTGAATGAATGAGCAATAGATTGGGGCTGGTGTGGGGTCAGTGGACAATGATGACGTTGGTGGTGGTTATGATGGTCGACGGTGGTAGGGTTGGCATAATCTTGTTTGGTGGGTTGAGCTGTACCGAGGAGGAAGATGACATTGTATTTTTTCTTCCATTCATTTTTTTTCATTTTATCATTTCTTTTTCATTTTACTCTATTTTTTTGTGTTTTATTTTTTCTTTTTATCATCATCACTTTCATTTTTTATATTGATTCAGTTCTATCTTTTTTTGTGTACATGATCTGCCTTACATATAAATATGTATAGACACACATATTCTATATATATATATATTAGACGTAAAAAATCAAATAAATTACTTAATCAAAATTATAATTCATTTAACTAATACATTATTTATTGTTATTATTTTTTGTTATGCTTATATAAATATACATAGAATCAATTATTAAATTTATAATATTATGAGACTATATTTTTATTATTATTTCATTTTTAAATATTCCAATCTATATTCATATGATAGAATATTAATATTACTATAATTTTGTATTTTCCATGACAATATATTATATAGGTTTTGAATACTAAAACAAAAATCAGATCAAAAGATATTGTCTAATACATTAATTAATTATAATATATTTACTCTTTTTATGCAATTTAATAGTGAAATATATTTTCAAATGGAATATTATGGTTAAATCATTTCAGTGGATATATCCTAATTTCATCATTACATACATTTTTTAAACCTCAACGGTTATGACCCCTTGATCCCAAACATTTGTTTTTTCTAAAAATAGATCAATTTGAAGGGATTTTAGTACCTAGAATCTTTTCATATCAGTACTCTACTCATGATCATGATGCTTATTTTTCATCTTATTTGTATTTTAATAATCATCATCTTTAGATGTCTCCTACTAATGATGGATCCAAAAGATGTGAGCTTCAACATCTTTTCTATCATGTTTGTTTTACTTTGACCACTTTTATTCTTAATGGTGGTTGTATATTTAGAATTTACAAGAATTTATTTTAATGAGATGATAATATACTAAATTTTAATGTATAGTCATTATTTAAACCATATATAATTATTGAGAAGTCTCATTCATTGTGTTTAATAAAATTTTATATCATAAAACATCTTATAATTAAAACATATATTTATTAAAAGAAATTATTTAATTCCAAGAAGATTAAAACACTTATTAATATATTAAAAATATAAAAAATATTTTCCCATGAACTTCATTAAATAAACATTTAATAAAATAAAACAATTCTGAGATTTTCTGGGGCATTCCATTCACTATCACCTGAACAAACTGTGAATATCTCCATGACTGGAATGAAGAGACCTTCAAAATTAATCTATGAATGAGTTTCATCCTAATAATATATATAATGGTGTGTCAAGACATTCATCTATTGATTTAAAGTCTCTAAATATAGATATTTTGAAGAAGTTAGTCATTAAAAAGAAATAAGATCAAGCTAAATGGTTTTTATCCAGTAATTCTTTAGTGATTCATGTTATACAAAACCAAGGATGGGTGGATTGGTTTTCTTACAACCAGAGACCATTCTATCCTAGGTTGGTATTTTATTTTTACTAATTTGTGAAATATTGATTTGAGGATAATGAATACTGGTTCAGAACTAGAATATATGGATGTATGGTTGTCTTCTCTTCAAGGTAGCTGATAGGATTTTTAAAAGTTCCACATGATGGTAATGATAATGATTTCTAGGGAATGATTCTACATGATAGTGAGGATTTCACATATGAATAATATTTATCTGATTTTATGGAGATGGAATAGTTCAACGAAAAATTGTATCATAGTTTAATGATGAGCACATGATTCTTTTTATGTTTATTGAGCACATGTTGTTCCCAAAGAAAAGAGATTTTTTCACAATGAGATATCAATATTTCTACCCCATGAGACTTATGAAAATGATGGTGAATATCAAATTTTGAATATACTAGACGCATCATATGATAGAGATTGTTAATACTACCTCTAGATAAAATTCATTGATAAATCCTATGTTAATTTTAGTAATGTTGGATGCTGAAGATTTAGTGGGGAAATTTGAAAAATCTGTGGTGGATTTTGGTGGTTTTTTTATCAGAAGACTAAAATGTAGAAGGATAAGAATAAGTTGGAAATAGTGAAAAAAAAAATTTATGATGAGATGTTATATGTTGATTTCAAACCTGTATACCATCCTTCATGATGGAAATACCTTATT
Source organism: Viscum album (assembly GCA_963277665.1). Classification (NCBI taxonomy): domain Eukaryota; kingdom Viridiplantae; phylum Streptophyta; class Magnoliopsida; order Santalales; family Viscaceae; genus Viscum; species Viscum album. The sequence continues at coordinate 406,289,615 of OY728142.1, forward strand.
GACCCTAGTTAGAAACTAGTAAAATATTTGAGTATTCAGATTTTGATGAAAATGAAGAGGCAACAATTGATTGGAATGTAGAGGAGGGATTTCCATTGGATAAAGGAAGTGTCACTAACTTTTCATGAGGATCCCCTCTTATTACCAATTGATTAATTATTCTACCTATGTCTCTCCTTAAACGAGATAAACTATTAAATGAATGAAGTGATAAGGATGAAAGAGAAGTCATGAGAGAAGAAGAAATAATAAGTAGTTATAAATCTGATTATGAAAATGGTGATGACGATGATGATTAAAAATAGGAGGAATAAGGTGGAGGAGAAAATGGAGAATATGTGAATGAAAATGGCGTTATTAGTAAAGTTGAAAATTTATATTATTAGGATGATGGTTGTGATGGTGTTTTTTATGGTCTTGAAGGAACAAGTTATTGAGTTAGTGTTGAGGAGGTTTAGATTCATCAAGAACATATTATTTCTCCATGTGCATCTAGTTATAAATATGAGGTATTCTAGATTATTTATTAAAATTATTAAGAGAGGAAAATGAAGAATCAATTCAGGTGGATAAATCCCCATGTTTGTAAAGTAATCATGTTGTAGAGAAAATCAAAGTAGTTTCTACTATTGAGAAGTTAATTAATAAGTAGTTTGAAGTGGACCCTACTCTTGATGAGAAATATGTTGATGTGAAATTGATTGATGTTCCTTCTACCATTTATATTTCATCCAATGAGCCTATGGAATATACACCTACTTCGGTTTGTAAGAATTTTGATATGTAGATTTTTCCCTTCCAATATTTTACCTACAGTGGATATGACTATGATTTTAGAATTTTTTCCTATAAAAATTTATTCTATATTTTATTTCAAAAGGTTTTAGCCGTTTACTAAGGAGTTTAAAAAATTTATAGATTATGTCAGACATGGTATGGAAAACTCTAACTCGAATGAGGAGATAAGTACACCAATGTATGGTGGATATATATTTCATGTTATAATAGATCCTGTAGAATTTTATAATGTACCTTCTAAACCTTGTCCTACTCCTACAGTAAATACAGTTCTAATGGATTTTGTAACCAAGGGTGAAATAAATTCATTCAGAAAAAAAGTGATTTTTGATATTGGTTTTTTTATGAAAAATAAAACTTATTTGGTCACTATTTTAAATGATCATGAATCAAGATACTTGTTCAAACTAGTCATTAATTGTATTCAACCGAAGATTATACACCACATTCATAATGTGAAGATTTATAATAGAATACTTTCTAGTGATCGGATTTCGATGAAGTCTTTCATTGAAGGGACCCGGTCTTACTTTATTAATTCTATGACAACCTTACTTAAGAAATTAAAGAATCTTACATTAGTTTTGTTCCCCTATACTACTCCACAAACCTATCTTGATATATATATGACTAGATATTTTGTGTGATTAGAACTCAGTGGTATTTCAAGTGGTCATCGACATGCTACACCTTTCATACCAAAGGAATCCTTGAGAATTTTTTATCATAACGACGATCATGACCACGCAATGACTACTGAGTATATGAAGGATATGAAGGTTATGAAATCTAACAAAGAAACCATAACAAAATCCATCAAGTATTATCTATCAAGGATATACTCTATGCATGAGATTAATACCCATTTTAAGTATCTAAAAGAAAATATTAGAATGCCTTAGGATAGTAATGATTTCAAGGATCCGGTAAACTAGTTAAAGGTTTTGACAGTAGTGATTTAGAGGTTTATGGATGAGAAGAATGACTTATTTAGTGCAATGAAAAGATTTGGCAGTATCATAATGGAATTTATAAATATCATGAATTTGTTTCTACATGTGCATTTCACTAATATTATTTCTCATAAATCCATTCCAGTTACAACTCATTTGACTCCTCCATAATTGTTTCGGAGTACATCAGACTAGAAGTTACCTAAAAGCCTCATAAACCTGTTATAGCAAGATTCCATTCCTTTTCCAAATCTACCATAGAAGTTGTATATCCCCTAAAAACTAATTATCATCAAATAGACTAATTATCTAATATATTTTACTATATCTGTTCCTATAGAAACCCTGACATCAGTTGCTGAAGAATCTACCTCAGATAAAGACAAGGTAAAATATCATATGTTTCCTTCTACTTAGCCTGAGAAGAAACATTGATCTTAAACATTGTTCTTTGATAGGGATGTTTTAAAAGTTTTTGTAAAATATTTTTCTATAATATCATTATCTCTAAACATTAGTTGGTTTCTAATTAAAATTATCATATTCATATTCTATTTTTATATGAATTTTCTATTTTATTATGCAATATCTGATAATCCCAAAATGGGGAGAAACATTATATGGAATTTATTTTTATTACTTTAATAATAATGATGGTAATATTTGTTTATAATACTTAAGGTTTTAATTTCTTTTTTACCATAGTTTTTTATATTACTGGTTGTTGTGTTATACCATTAATAAAATGATATGATTTGTAATCATAAAGAAGGGGTATTTTTAGAACCTCTATTGAGTTTGTTGAAACCCTTTTTTTAATGATCACAAAATCATGTTCATTATGATAACTAATTATTTTTATGTTTTATGTAAGCATTTTGTCTTGTGAGATAGATTGGGTAAATTTCCCTTAGTATAAGTCACCACAAAAATGTCTCACCACCAAGAAGACTCACCATTAAGGTTGATTCACTGCTAGAAAATGTCTCACTATCACTGTGAAAAATGGATAACTTCTAGAAACACTCCCTACCACATTTTGTCACCATAAAAATGTTATTTTGATATATTATTGAATCTTTCCCTCTTAGAAGATGACTCACTCTCAAAGTGATGTCCCCACTAGAAATAGATTTTTTTGGAAGTATGGGATGACTCCTCGTCCGGGATGAGTCACATCCATAAAAAAATGAGGCCAACTACTGGACTCACGTATTGTTGACATGAGACACTTCCATCCTAACACACTACCAACCAGACACACCACTCAACTAATTCACCTCCGGAATCAAAATCATCACCATAATATGAGTCATCATCATATCAAGACACTATCAGAGTGTGTCTCACCACAAAATCAAGTTACCACTAGTTCAAGACACTGGAATATTGTGTCACTATTCTAAAGACTCACTGCTACCATTAATATTTATCTTGAATTAAATATATCTAATAGATATTATATGGGATTTAATTCCAAAACATATTTTAATTATTGTTCCTTAATTGAACAACATAGATTTATGAATTTTTGTGTTAGAACGTGTAGTATGATGATTAGAATATCCAACTGGTTCTTTTTATTGTTATAGATGCTAAAAATATAAAGCAAACTCCCTTATATAGATATGTGATATGTGATGTGATGAAAAAATTAAACATACAAGTGACGATATCAGAATTGTTGTGATGTGTAATTTACATGAAGCATTCTTACCTGTGATCATCTCAAGATAAAGGAAATCACATTAAAAATTTGGAAAACATCCTACACATTCACAAGAAGGGGTTTATTATGCTTTTTTCTATAGAATATTTATGAAAGATGAAGAATGCACCGTTTCAAACTACATTCAAGAGTCACGAGTTGTTTAGATTATCAGACAAAGTGACACTATTATCTCCATCTTCTTATTTTCTCTATTTTTTTACTTAACTTTATTTATGATCATTGTGTATATACTTTTTATTTCTACACACACTATCTCAATATTTAAAATGTAATATAATTATATATCTCCTGAAAACCTTTTTACTCTTATTTCCTGTGATTATTCTACAAGAGGTCCCTTTATGGAATGTTATATTTTGTTCTATCATGATTACTGTGGAAGTGGTCCATGTGTGGCCCGGACAACTGTCATACTATTATACACCTGGTCAAGGTTATGGATTAAAAGTTTATTGTTTATATAAACTAATTGGAAGTAATAGATTTCCAAGTAGGTAGGACTAAGTATCATCTTGAGATTAAACCACTTGTATTCATTTCCGTTGTGTTTTTTTATATTTTATTTCTAATCTATAAAAGGGATTTTTTCCAACTAAAAACAATACCATTACATTTATAGTTAATCTTAATTAGATTTTATATAATCTTTTCATTGAGTAAATTTATTCCAAATGTAAAAGTAATAGTATATATTATTTTAATAGAGACCTAATCAGTCTTTGATAATTATTTTAAATTTCTAAGCCTTATATCGATTGTACGTTTTGGTTAACTAGGTTGTATTTAATTAAATTAGGGGATTTTATTTAAACATTTTTTAATTGAAATTTTTATTAGGTATTCAATTAAACCCCCTCTTGAAATACTCACTTTGACCAACACAATATTTAAAATCAATCCAATTAACACCTTATAGGTGAATCTCTACTATAGAAATTCAAATGGGTAGTTAATTAGAATACCAAAATTCAACAGACATTATTCATAGTGGAAAGGAATCAATTTTGATTAAATTCACCATATTTCAATAATAACATCATGGAATATTACATTATGGTGAAACTTGGTTTATTCAATCTAGTTTCATAAACTTCATGATGTATTATCGTGTGATAAGATGCTTCGTGGTGTAATATTAATTTGTGTAGCTAAAATACACTAGTATATAACATTCATAACCCTACTTGTTTCTTTCTGGTCTAACCATTTTGAAAATGTTCTTCTAATCGATGAATGAGATTTGTATTATGACATGATAAATTTCTATATATATTCAATATAATAACTTATTTTATCATTATATGAACCCTCATGGTGACAATCTTTAGATCCTTGAATCGTAGTGACATAAAACTCTTACGTAGTGTTGGATTCTCCAAATAAGCAAAATTCCTAAAATCCACCTATACTTATTCCCAGCATATAAAACCTTCCTATGAACCAAATGATATATTGTGTGAACATGAAAAATATATTAACATAACGTACCATGGTTTAAAGCCTATGTACCATTAATAATTCTCCCATGAGTACCATTTCATATTGTCACATTTCTAACCATTTATGTCATGATCCTTGTGTTTTCCCCATGAATTGTTTTTACACTGCCACTTTATTCATTAGAATTCATGTGACCTCATACCATTAATATTCTAACAAATTAAAACATAAATTTACTTCCAATTAAAAAAAATATTACAACTTTTTGTTGAAATATTATCCCCATTTAATTGTATTATCAATCCTCTATATTTTCTTCAATGTCCATGTGTTCCTTATTTTGCATGGAATTGTTGTTCAAATAGTTTAATAACAATTTTTACTCTTTAAATTCATTAACCTATTGTATATGTGTCTCCATTAGAAGTAATTATCCCCCTTGATAATAAAATTATTTAGGTTTCTATACGCCCCCAGTTTAAGGCATTTATATGTTTTATTATAAAACATATTGTAGAAAACCCCCCATGTTTTAAGTTATTTACCTATTCAATTATGTTTGTAAGGTACATAATTTTTATGTTGAGTTTTTAAAGCATATGGGTGGGTTTTTGGATGTTTTTGGAAGCTTTTAGAAAGTACATGGTTTGAGAACAGTTAAGGGAAACCATGTTGTTTAATCTATGTAACCTTGTGATATCTAGAGTGGAATTATAGGTAGGAAAATAGTTTTAAAAACTATTAAAAAACATAATGAAATGGTATATTTTAGGACAGAGGATGTAACACCTTGAGATTTTATAAAAAATATTCTTTTTAATTTCATTAATGTCTTTTGTTGCACGCTACACCAAAAGGATCTTGCACAACACACATCCTTGACTTCCCTTTCATTACACGCAATCACGACCTTCCTCGATAGCGTGTGTAGTACGCAATACCGAGTTTCACTAAACAACGATATGCTATTAAAATATTATTAAAACTAGCTGTTATGAATAGTAATAACCACTTTTTGAAATTTTGTAAATTTTATTTTTCAAAATGGACTTCATTTTTGGATTCTTAATATCAAAATTAGCTTAGGGTGAAATTTTGGTACTTTTCGGGTAACTTTCATTTTCCGATGAATAGTGGAAATTACTAAATTTTAATTAAAAACAACCTTTTTAATAGAAATAATTAATAGCGATAAATTATAAATTTGAGTGGATTTTAAGTATATTTAGAATATATTTTTACAATTTAATACAATTTTGGTCATTGGATGTAATTTCACATTTAAACCAGACATAAACAAGTGTTAATCTTTTGATAGTTATTATCTCTTAAGAACACACTATTTCTTTTGACGAAGGGAATTAGTTTTTAAATTAATTAATGCAACTGATATGTTTTGAATTTGGTAAAATAGACATCATTTTTGAGTTCATAATATAAAATATATCTTAGGCCTAATTCTTGGTATTTTTCTGGAAACTTTCATTTTTTGATGAATAGTGAAACCACTAAGTGGTAGTTAAAAAAATGAATTTTTCATAAAACATAATTTTACTGCTTCTGTGAATGGAATTTCAAAAATATGAGAGACACGGTTGATGTCAGTAAGTAAAATGTGGTTCAATGAGATGAAAATAATTTTGGGTGAATAGTAACTTTTTACTTTTTTTTACCACGGTTAAAAGTAAATAGGGTAAATAAGGGTAAAAATGATATTATTATTACTCTAAAACATGTCCTAATTCTATTGTATAATTTTAATTCGACCAAAAACAACCTTAGGAATAAAATATGACCATTTAGGCCCACTTGGATTAGATTAGGACATTTATTATTAATTTATTTAAAGAATGGTTAAAATAGTTAAAATCAATGTTTAATAAGTAAATCATTTTTAATAAAAGGTTATACCTAAGATAAATTCGACTATAAATATTCATTAGAAATATAAAAAGATTTCCTACATAATGATATATTATTTGTAATTTTTAGACATTAAATAATATAATTTATTTATAACACAAAGATGATGCAGTAATTATCTTATTAATGAAATATTGACATAAGTGATGTTATAAATACCTAAATAAATGTAATTTGAGACTTTTTATGAATTACACTAATTTTCTAGGTTAATATGACATGTTAGTATTGATTTAATTAACTTTTTTCGAACTAATAATTCAGTTATGTTTTTTACAAAAATCAATTACTAAATAGTGTCAAAATTGACATAAAATAGTTTTTAAAAAACATATTATATTATTAATTGTTATATTATTCATAAAAATATAAGGTTCGTCCAAATGAATTAGTTAATGGTATATATATTAATAATAAACAACTTGGGGTTCGTTTGGCTTGTTATAGTAAGTTTATTAACCTTATAGTATAAAAACACAAGAAGACACGGTAAAAGTAAAATTATTTAACTTAATGTTAAATCTAAATGATAAGGTTAAAATAGGAACCTAAACTTGTCTAAATTCAATTGGATGAGATAATTTCGACCCATAACCACCTTAGCTTCGAAATAAATCAATTTGGAGCTATTTAAAACCTAATTTGGCTTTATAATAAAATAATACTTTTAGTTTTTCCAAAGGAGCCCCTCCCCTCCCTTATAAAAAGGCACCTCCTCCCTCTCTTCCTCACACCACTTTGAGCCTTCAAGCTCGGCCAGCACCTGAAAAATTCTCTTCTCCACTTCCCTAGAAACATCCTAGAGGTCCTGGTCTTCTTCAAAGACCAATTTTAGTACCCTAAGAGGAGGACTCAAATAAGCACTTCAAAGAAGAGGTAATGTCCGTTACCGATTCTTTCAACTTTATTTCTTCTTCCACTTCTTCTTCTTTGGTTGTTTCATTATGAAGTAATAACATCAGTATCAATCGTATAAAAATATGTTATTATAAGTATGAAATAGCCCTATTTCACCATCTATCCATCCTATGGAAAAGGAAATCACCGCGCGTGCGTACGTACGGAATACCGTCTCCACGCCGCGGTGTAATCTATTTTCCACCACCACCTTACTTGGATGGGTATAATGGTGTACATAATAACTATATATGATTATTTTAAAGTGATATTGATTCTTAAATAGTATACATACACTCCAATACAATTCCACGATCATGAGAACGATATCATCGCTCGTGCATACGTACGGACTACCGTCTCCACGACGCGATGAGATTCATTCTCCACATTAACCATTCATGAATGATTATAAAGTATATATAATAAATAATCATGAAATATATGACATAATAATGATATTGTATTTATGTGTATATATATGTATGTCATCTACTTAATTCCATTCAACTCAATAAGGAAACGAAAACAACGTTCATGCGTATGTACGGCCTACCGTCTCCATGAACGGTGTATTTCTTTCCATTTACTGATCTATTATATATATGTATATTATTAATATATTTTATATATAAATAATGTTTTATATTCTGGAAATAATTAATCATGATCCAAGTAATCATATTAATAATTACAAGTCAAAACAGAGACGACAAATGAAACGATTTTACCCAAAATGCTCTTTAACATGGAATTTACAAAATAACGGGTAATATAAAGTCATTAGCGAACCATATATGATATCATAACAATGAGTATGATTCTGGAATAAGTCAATAAAATTATTTAAATCATTATATAAGAGGTTCGGACACTTACAAAACAAATCAGACCTAAGGTAAGGGAAATATCACAATCTCATTTTTATCTGAGATTGTTTATACTTTGGAATTTACTGGGGTGTATTTTATCATACACATCCATGTTTCCTCAATATGTAATATTATTTCCATCCACCTACAATTTTACAAATATAATTTTACCCTTTAGTTAGTTTTTAGTAAAAGATAGGAAATGAATCTTTTGTCATTTTTTGTACGAGGTACTTTTTGACTTTTCTGAAAAAGTACGAGAAGAATGTTTTTTTAACTTATACGGCATGAATGGATTTTTAAAACATTATTTCCAAGAAGCTTACTTTACATGTTTTCATGTTTATTTTTAATCAACTTCTTTTAGTTTAAAATTTTATGACATATTAAGAAAGGAAAAATGTTTTTGAAGTAGAAAGGATATTTTCCTCAAGAATGGAGTTCAAGTGTTTTATCAAAATTATTTTCCATATAATATAATATAGGGTTCTGTTTCTATCCCTATTTTACAATGATTTGATTATGTTATGATGGAATTATTTTTATGATGTACTTTTATCTTATATGGATTATGTTATTATGGCATGATGTTTAAGATTTCCATTTTTATTACATGGGTTATGAAATGATGTAGGATTTTTTATTTTGTGGCACACATAAGAGTGGTATCATTATGAGATGGGTGGGACCTATATCTCCCTCCAATGCATTGGGTAAAGATTTTATATCTCATGAGATAGACATGGCTGGAATGGCAGGTTAAACTGGTTCAGTAAAACAGGACTGAAACGAGGAATGAACTCAGTTCAGAAATGGACTTTGTCCACTAAGATAGTCTTGGTAATGAGTCTTGACTAATAAGAAATGATTCTCTATGATTATGTGTGTATGCCACAAAGTTTCATGTTTTAAGTTATGATTATTGGGATTACATTTCACAACTATGATTTATCCCATGTTATGATATTATGATCTCTTTTGCAGGTTAAGATTTCCAAAATGTTATGTTCTTATGAATATGATGTGGTTGATATTTCTTTCGTTTACCCTTACTGAGCATTTGAGCTCACCCTTTTATGTTTTCTTTTCCACAGGATATAAAGAAATGTTTTAGGTAAAAAAAGGAAGATCTTTATGGGAGATGTTGAAGATCATTCACAATGATTAGAAGATTATATTCTGAGTTTCCAAAGACACTAAACTATTACGGTCCTTGTGTGTGTGTTTTTGTTATGTACTACGTATTCCGAAAAAGTAATGTAATGTCCATGTACGTTAAGCTTCGGGTCTCTACAGTTGGTATCAGAGGAATGGTTTAGTCAACCTTTGGAAACTAGGATGCGAGAACTTTAGTGAGATCCCTAGAGGTATTTCTAAGGTATGTCTAGGGATGTCCCTAAGGTTAAGTATAAGCATAGGTTATAGTACTAGAATTATGGTAACCCAAGATGTTAGATATTGAAGGTACTCCCCCTTTATTATATTGTTTTCCCTAGCATGATTTTTGCCTCTCACACTATTCTTTTTGGATTTTAGACGATGGCTGGAACCCGAAGGAACCGTGTTGATCAATGTAATGGACAATGCAATGATTGTCCTCCTAAACAATCAAATGTTATAGGAGATGGAGTGAAAAATATTATTGCTATACTTAAACAAGCTATGAATCATTTTGGACTTCCAAATGAGAAGAGAAGGGAACAATATTCTATTGAGTCCTTCATGATGCAACGCCCACCTTTTTCAGTGGGTCTTCTGATCCAATTGTTGTTGAACAATGGATCAGTACTACTGAAAAGATATTTTCAGTTCTTCAATGTTCTGAACATGATAAAGTCATCTTATCAGTGTATCATTTGGAAGGTGATGCTTATCAATGGTGGAATATTATCAAGAATACAAGGCCAAGAGATGAAATTGAATCCATGGAATGGGACGAGTTCAAGAACTTATGTTTTAATAAGTAGTTCCCTCGTATTCTTCGGACAAAGATGGAGAAGGAGTTTCTTGAACTAAAGCAAAAGGATGACGAATCCGTTGGTATATACTAAGCGAATTTTACAAGGCTTGCAAGGTATGCATCTGGATTTATCATCCAACCTGAAAGTAAAGTTGATCGATTTTTCAGTGGCTTAAAACCAAATCTTCGAAGGGCATTAGCTATAAGAGACATAAGTAGTTATGAAGAAATTGTGCGTTGTGCTATCAAGGTAGAAATGGAAGTTGGTGTTACTTATCCATCTCATTGTTTTGAAAAGAAACGAAAGATGGAGTTCAAGGAGAAATCTCGGAATAATGGTGAAAGGAAGATGAATGTTTCCTTATGCTGAAAGTGTGGAAAGAAGCATGGTGGAGATTGTCTTAAAGGGACTAGAAAATGTTTTAAGTGTGGAAAAGAAGGTCATCGAGCAGTTGAGTGTCAAAGTAATGGAAAAAAGGGTTTCTAATGATGTGAATAAAGAAAATACTGCAGAGAACGCACCGCCAACACTTCAATGCTTCAAGTGCAAGGAAATGGGGCATTATGCTAATAAATGCCCTAATCCAAGGGTTAGTGATGATCTACATGAGGAACCACTTAAGTCAAAGGGCAAAGGGAAGTCACATGCAATCACTATTGGTGATGTTGAATATGAAAACGATGTGGTGGAATGATTAAGTGTTTATGTAATGGGATTCCAAAATAATGTTGTATATAGTATCGTGGAATATTGGAATATTTATATATTGGTCTATTGGGGTTTTCAAAAAATTTATGATACCGGTAACCATGGAAAGTGATTGAGATATTTTTTGGAAAAAAAGGTGATATGCGCATAATGAAGGGAAAACGAGAAAATGAAATGTTTGACAGTATTCATGAGCTCATGATTGATATAAGGACTAAGTGATATCATGGTTTGAGTATATAGAAGTTTGGTGATTTTTGTATGTGTAAAGAGTTAACATTTAACAACATTCATGTTTTCAATGGGTGTTCATGATTAAGGCCTTCGAATGTTTGGAATCTGACTAACAAGACATATCTCATGATATATGGGGATCAACAATGGTATTAACATGCTAGTTGTATGAACTCATTGGTAATCATTTTCACTATAATATGAGATTAGACAGCATTATTTTGGATAAGCCTAAAGATTGGAAGGGATTATTTTGGACATAAGTTAGTATTGTTTAAGGATAGAAGTTTTTTTCGATATTATTTATGGGATGTTATAGTAATGTAGTTTTAGAAAAAGGACAACCTGCAGGATGGGCGACAACCCATCGTGTCGGACAAGGCTATGGGAATCGAACCCACTACCGAATTGCGACTGGACTTTATCACCTAGCACTGACCTACAAGAAGTCCATGTTTAGTAGAAACTAGTTTTATTATATTAAGCAGTATGATATAATAAGTATAAGTCCATTTTAGGAACCATATATGATTATTATCACTATAGATGGACTTATGTATTTTTTGATAACTTTTCTAACCTTTTGTTTGAGACAGATGGAATGACCCATCATTCTATCACATGATTTGATAACACATCACGAATGACAAATTCAACTTCATTTCTATAAGAGATGATGTGTAAATTGTCCAAATAATGACCAATGGTGAGACTTTACCAAAATCACGAAAGTATTTCTTCTATTTCCAATTTCATGAACTTTAGGGAAATGATCTTGAAAACCAAAAATGTTGTCCTAGTTCTCTTATATCTGATGAATCAGATGGTACCTTAGATCATCAAAAAATTATGGATTTATTATTTCCAGCTTTTCCATAGCCATGTTCTCTACCACTCTCCATCAGAACATGATGGTTAGATATCTCTTCCATATCCATATTTTCACCTATGTGGAAACCCAGTGATTAGTTTATTTGGGTAACCGTTACGTTTCATACTTTTTTTTTAAAGATTGGTTTTGGTATTCCTGTTTACGATGTGGGTTTCTATTAAAGAAACTTTCGAGTAGTAAACCATTTATAACACCGACGAATTTCAAGGGCGAAATTCATTTTAAGGGGGGTAGAATGTAACACCTTGATATTTTATGAAAAATATTCTTTTTAATTTCTTTAATGTCTTCTGTTTTACGCTACACCAAAAGTAGCTTGCACAACACGAATCCTTGACTTGCCTTTCATTAAATGCAATCACGACCTTTCTCGATAGCGTGTGTAGTACGCAACACCGAGTTTCACTAAACAACGATATGCTATTAAAATATTATTAAAACTAGATGTTATGAATAGTAATAACCACTTTTTGAAATTTTTTAAATTTTATTTTTCAAAATGAACTTCATTTTTGGATTCGGAATATCGAAATTAGCTTAGGGTGAAATTTTGGTACTTTTCGGATAACTTTCATTTTCCGATGAATAGTGAAAATTAATAAATTTTAATTAAAAACAACTTTTTAATAGAAATAATTACTAGTGATAAATTATTAATTTCAGTGGTTTTAAAGTATATTTAGAATATATTTTTACAATTTAATACAATTATGGTAATTTGATGTAATTTCACATTTAAACCAGACATAAACAAGTGTCAATCATTTGATAGTTATTATCTCTTAAGAACACGCTATTTGTTTTGAAGACAGGAATTAGTTTTTAAATTAATTAATGCAACTGATATGTTTTGAATTTAGTAAAATAGACATCATTTTTGAGTTCTTAATATCAAATATAGCTTAGGCCTAATTTTTGCTATTTTTCTAGAAACTTTCATTTTTTGATGAATAGTGAAACCACTAAGTGGTAGTTAAAAAAATGAATTTTTCATTAAACTTAATTTTACCGCTTCTGTGAGTGGAATTTAAAAAATCCGAGAGACACAGTTGATGTCAGTAAGTAAAATGTGGTTCAATGAGATGAAAATAATTTTTTGTGAATAGTAACTTTTTACTTTTTTAACCACGGTTAAAAGTAGATAGGGTAATTAAGGATAAAAATGATATTATTATTACCCTAACACATGTCCTAATTATATTGGATAAGTTTAATTCGACCAAAAAAACCTTAGGAATAAAATATGACCATTTAGGCCCACTTGGATTAGATTAGGACATTTATTATTAATTTATTTAAAGAAGGGTTAAAATAGTTAAAATCAATGTTTAATAAGTAAATCATTTTTAATATAGGGTTATAGATAAGATAAATTCGACTATAAATATTAATTAGAAAGATAAAAATCTTTCCTACATAATGATATATTATTTTTAATTTTTAGACATTAAATAATCTAATTTATTTATGACACGAAGATGATGCAGTAATTATCTTATTAATGAAATATTTACATAATTGATGTTACAAATACCCAAATAAATGTAATATGAGACATTTTATGAATTAAACTAATTTTCTAGGTTAATATGACATGTTAGAATTGATGTAATGTACTTTTTTAGAACTAATAATTCTGTTATGATTTTCACAAAAATCAATTACTAAATAGTTTCAAAATTGATATAAAATGATTTTTTAAAAAAAATATTATATTATTAATTGTTATTTTATTCCTAAAAATCTAAGGATATGCCAAATGACTTATATAATGTTATATATATTAATAATAAACAACTTGGGGTTAGTTTGTCTTGTTATAGTAAGTTTATTAACCTTATAGTATAAGAACACAAGAAGACACGGTAAAAGTAAAATTATTTAACTTAATGTTAAATCTTAATGATAAGGTTAAAATTTGAACCTAAACTTGTCTAAATTAAATTGGATGATATGGTTTCGACCCATAACCACCTTAGTTTCGAAATAAATCAATTCGGAGCTATTTAAAACCGAATTTGACTTTATAATAAAATAATACATTTAGTTTTTCCAAAGGATCCCCTCTCCTCCCTTATAAAAGGGCACCTCCTCCCTCTCTTCCTCACACCACATTGAGCCTTCAATCTCGGCCAAAACCTGCCAAATACTCTTCTCCACTTCCCTAGAAACATCCTAGATGTACTACTCTTCTTCAAAGACCAATTTTAGTGCCCTAAGAGGAGGACTCAAAGAAGCACTTCAAAAAAGAGGTAATGTCGGTTACCGATTCTTTCAACTTTATTTCTTCTTCCACTTCTTCTTCTAAGGTTGTTTTATTATGAAGTAATAACATCAGTATCACTCATATAAATATATGTTATTATAAGTGTGAAACAACTCTACTTCACCATCTATCCGTCCTACGGAAAACGAAATCACCGCGCGTGCGTACGTATGGAATACCGTCTCTATGCCGTGGTGTAATCTATTTTCCACCACCACCTTACATGGATGGGTATAATGGTGTAAATAATAACTATATATTATTATTTTAAAGTGATATTGATTATGAAATAGTATACATACACTCCAATACAATTCCACGATCATGAGAACGATATCATCGCTCGTGCGTACGTACGGACTACCGTCTCCACGACGCGATGAGATTCATTCTCCACATTAACCATTCATGAATGATTATAAAGTATATATAATAAGTAATCATGAAATATATTACATAATAATGATACTAGATTTATGTGTATATATATGTATGTCATCTACATAATTCCATTCAACTCAATAAGGAAACGAAAACAGCGTTCATGCGTACGTACGGCCTACCGTCTCCATGAACGATGTATTACTTTCCATTTACTAATCTATTATATATATGTATATTCTTAATATATTTTATATATAAATCATGTTTTATATTCTGGAATTAAGTAATCATTATCTAAGTAATCATATGAATAATTACAAGTCAAAACACGGACGACAAATGAAACGATTTTAACCAAAATTCTCTTTAACATGGAATTTACAAAAGAACGGGTAATATAAAGTCATAAGTGAACCATATATGATATCATAAAAATGAGTATGATTCTGGAATAAGTCAATGACATTATTTAAATCATTATATATGAGGTTCAGACACTTACGAAGAAAATCAGACCTAAGGTAAGGGAAATATCACAATCTCATTTTTATCCAAGATTGTTTATACTTTGGAATTTACTGGGGTGTATTTTATCATACACATCCATGTTTCCTCAATATGTAATATTATTTCTATCCACCTAAAATTTTTGAAATCCAATTTTACCCTTCGGTGAGTTTTTAGTAAAAGATAGGAAAGGAATCTTTTGTCATTTTTCATACGAGGTACTTTTTGACTTTTCCAGAAAAAAAAGTACGAGAAGAATGGTTTTTTTAACTTATATGGCATGAATGGATTTTTAAAAAATTATTTCCAAGAAGTTTCCTTTACATGTTTTCAAGTTTATTTTTAATCAACTTCTTTTGGTTTAAAATTGTATGACATGTTAAGAAAGGAAAAATGTTTTTGAAGTAGAAATGATATTTTCCTCAAGAATGGAGTTCAAAGGTTTTATCAAAATGATTTTCCATAAAATATAATATAGGGTTCTATTTATATCCCTATTTTTACAATTATTTGATTATGTTATGATGGAATTATTTTTATAATGTCCTTTTATCTTATATGGATTATGTTATGATGGCATGATGTTTAAGATTTCCATTTTTATTACATGGGTTATGAAATGATGTATGATTTTTGATTTTGTGGCACACATAAGAATGGTATCATTAGGATATGGGTGGGACCTATATCTCCCTCCAATTCATTGGGTAAAGATTTTATATCTCATGAGATAGACATTTCTGGAATGGCAGGTTAAACCGGTTCAGTAAAACAGGACTGAAACGAGGAATGAACTCGGTTCAGAAATGGACTTTGTCCACTAAGATAGTCTTGGCAATGAGTCTTGACTAATAAGAAATGATTCTCTATGATTATTTGTGTATTCCACAAAGTTTCATATTTTAAGTTATGATTATTGGGATTACATTTCACTACTATGATTTATCCCATGTTATGATATTATGATCTCTTTTACAGGTTAAGATTTACAAAATGTTATGTTCTTATGAATATGATGTGATTGATATTTCTTTTTTTACCTTTACTGAGCATTTGAGCTCACCCTTTTATGTTTTCTTTTCCCCAGGATATAAATAAAGGTTTTAGGTAAAAAAGGAAGATCTTTATGGGAGATGTTGAAGATCTTTCACCACGATTAGAAGATTATATTCTGAGTTTCCAAAGACACTAAACTATTACGGTCCTTGTGTGTGTGTTTTTGTTATGTACTAAGTATTCCGCAAAAGTAATGTAATGTCCATGTACATAAAGCTTCAGGTCTCTACAGAGGAAATCTATATTGTTTTCACACAGTTTTCCAAATTGTGCAGCCAAACCTTGCGATCAGAATAATTAAATCCAAAAATTTGTTTCAAGACCCAAAACAACCTATAAAACCCTTATTCCTTATCCTCTAACCTAGGATCTCAAATTATAGAACTCCTATATGAGATTTCAGTGATCTTATTCCTTTTGATGGTCGATTTCAATGGATTTAATGACATTGAATCAACAAAAATGAAGGTAAGGGCCTTGTTATTTTCTCTCTCCTTGATCCTTCTATTTTAACTAAAAAGGAACCTTTTATTGGGAATGCCTTAATCATATTTATTATTTAGATCTTATTTTGATAAATAGACTTTCTGATTCATTGAATTACTGGATTAGGAATCTTGGATCTTTGTGATCATGGAATAATTCTTCATGTTAAATGCATCACAGGTAGGTGGATTCTCTTCTTGTTCCACTTTTTCCTAGAGCATTAAATATCATTGGTTTATAAATAAATTTATTATGATTTTAGTGGAAAATTCCTAATGAAGTATCTTCTGGTACTCCATTTAGATTGGTTGTTAATCAAAATTAGAATTGAGGGTGATTCCCATAAGGTTCTTTTTTAAATGATTAAATTATTTTTGTTTTCAAAATAATGGTTTTTAATGTGAGAACATGGAATGAATTTTGTGGGTGATTGTTCACTAGCATGTGGAAGGATCCTATGTTATTAGACATAGTCATGATTCTAAACTTATGGAACAATTGATTATAACACTAATTTATGACTTGGGACTGGATAGATTCTTATCTCTTTCTATTTGGACTATTATGGAGTGTCCATTAGTCCATAGTTTCATCTGTGAGTGTTTTTCATGTGTTTGTGGGTTTATTCCATTTTTCTATTTTTAGTGTGTCTAGTTTCACGTCCTTATGGATATATTTTTATTATTTAATTTTTTCATTCTTTTACCTATAATTTATTTCTAAATAAATTGTAAGCTGACATGTTTATTTTTTTAGTGATAGTTGGGAAAGTATTTAGGTTTTCCTTCTGGGTTGTATACTTTCGAAAAGTATATAAAGCTTTTTCTATATGTATATGTTTTTTATAATTATATAATAAAGGTCAAATTTTCCTATTTTATATATAGATCTTTGTGATGATATGGTCTTGAATTTCTAGATGTGGATATTATGGAAACCATTAAGTCTTGTAGTTATTAGTGCTGCCACATTGGCTCATTGATTCTTTTTTATAGATATTTTATTTGTCTTTGGGTTGTATAATTTTTCATTATTTCTTCTTCTTATATCCATATAATTATTATTTAGTTTGTTTATTGATTAATTCATATTTTATTTCATGCATCATCTTTCTCTTTATTATGGTCTACTTGTAGGTTGTTTGTTTAAGAGAAAATAATCCACTGTTGTTTTTTAAATCCTATGACATTTATTTTAATCTTTTAATGACTCAAGGATTTCACCTAATTTTAGTGTAATTTGAATCCTTGTTAATCAAATTGTTCTAGTCTAGATGTTATAAATGGTATCAGTTCATTATAGTCCATTTTTGGGGATGGAAATAAGGAGATTGGATGTTTCGAGGCTTGAAATATAGAGAATACAAAAGATATATATAACTAATTTATTCTAAACATCAAGTTAATAGGGTGGTGTAGGTATAAAAAGTTTTTATAAACTTTTATATACATTTCATAAACTCATCATCATGGGTTTATCTGATGAGTGTCACATATTACTAATGAGTAAGGTGACTTCCCACTAGGATTACATATTCAATATTTTACTTCAAATAATTTATTTTGAAATTATTTTACTATGATTATGATTAGGTGGAATGATATAATATATAAATATGAATTAAATAAACTTATGATAACTAGATATAGAATCTTACTATTGTTCTAGACTAATTATTCATGTTAGAAGGCATATAATCTAGCCAGGAAAGGTTGCAGATAACTTGGTTAAACACGAACCATTAGTGAACCTGGAACATGTCTAGATCATTGTGAAATAATTACATGATATTGACAAAGATAATAGAATTTTGAAACTAATCCATACTTGTTATACCATATATTTTTAGAGATATAGTCCACTAATTTTTCATAGGGATCCAAGAACTAATAATTGGAAACATCGATAAATATGATCAATCAAATTATTTATTTCATTAGAATTATAGAGAATAAAACAGTGAAGCTTCTGGTATTAATTATTAGTGATCTCACACAATAATGGAGGGAATTAGTTTTCCATGCTAAAATGAACCAATTAATTACCTTTGAATGATTTGGGGAATTTTTCAAAAAATATGTTTGTCTTCATACCATAAAAGTAAACAAAATGATATAATTTTTTGATATCAAAATTTTAAATATGTCCATGATAGAATATTTAGCTAATTTAATGAAATAATTCATTTTTCTTTAGAGGTAGAATCTATCACACATCTAAAAGTGTATTTATTCGAGGAAGGAATGTGACCAGATGTTCATTCTAAGGAGGACATGTTTTGAATTGATGATTTTATAGACGTAGTTAATATCATGGAAGTTTAAGAAAATAAAAATATTACAATGGTATTGGAGTAAAAAAATAATCCTTCTAGACATAGTAATAAACTCCAATTTTAGAAATAAGAGGTGAGAAACCTACTCCAAGGAAACAAGAGGTCCAAAAAATCATAATACCAGTCAAGTATCCTTTCCACCACATCATACTATAAAACCATGTTGTTTCTAGTCTAGCTCATTCAAACAAAATAAAAGTTATTTTATAGAACCATCTTGAGACTATAAAAATTATGGTTGGAAATGACATCCCAATAATTATTATACAATACCAATAAATCCACTAGTTGTAGGTAGCTCAAAACAACCTATGGTATATTAGGATTATCAAAAAATATTTCAGAAGATTAAGGCTTAGATCACTTTTGTACATAAACTCATCTTTATGTAACTACGAAAATGTTATTTTATATAGTATGATTTATCTAGAACTACACTAGGATATGCTCTCGTGTATGGAGACTATTCAATAGCTTTTGGCTCAAAACAATTAAAGATACAAAAAAAATTATCCAACACTTGACCTGGAATTATTTTTGGTGGTCCATTCACCAAAAACATGATTCAATTACTTATTTAGTGAAATGATCTTCATGCTTACGGTTTATAAAATCTTGAAACTTGTATTTTCACAAATGGGTTTGAACCTAAGGACACCTCAATGTATGAAATATATATAGTTGATTGTAAATGGCCTCATTTATACAACATGAAAATAAAATTCAAAGAAGGATTCTTTGGGTTGAAATTCATATATGGAGTTGGTTGGAGATTCTCATGAAATGTGGCATCTTATAGGAGTAATCGTCGACATTAATTTTGATTATAGGGAACAAAATCAAAATACATTTTTCTTTCTCAATACTTCCATTTTTGATTTAGTGATTCTAATCAAGGAGGCCTAGAAATAATACCCCAATTTCTTTTCCAGGAGGTAAAAACATATTAGTGGGTAGACAATTCGGTTTTTAAAAATGTATGAAAACTTATTGTTGTGCTAGAAAAATTGAACTGTAGTTACTTCATCACGTTAATAATTTATTCTTTCTACTTATTAACATTAATGATGGGTGGTTCACCTAGGAATTCAAAACATGTATAGGTAAATTAAGACCCTTTTTAGTTATAAGGTATGAAACATAAATTTGAAAAATAAGTTATGAGATGTCACACCTACCAAAAATTCAAAGGCTAAAGACCAATGAACATCAGTCATGTTACAATAGAGGCCTATACCGATTTAAAAAATGGGAATATATTTCCATCGAATTTGTCACTAGACTACCATGGAATCATTAGAAATATGATTTTATTTGGTTGATTATGGACTGAATCACTATCATAACCCATCCCTCGGGGCCTATGTCGTGACTATGCCAAGCCCACCTATCAAATGATAGGGGCTGGAAACTAGTGCTGAAGGCATAAACCTGCAAGTGGGGAGCATTTTCACAGATACCTGTATGCACAGGCAAACCCAACTATGTACCAACTCATAAGAATAGATATTGTATACCACTGGGGGAAACTGAGTACGGTCACAACTAAATGTAAATGGGCCAGAATAAAAACCCCCAAAGAAAGTACTAAAAGTAGTAAAGTACAAAAGTGATCTAATGGCCATCTGTAGAAATCCCCATCTGATCATAGGAGAAGTGTTGTTACTGGAGGCCGAGGGAGTACGTCTTGTCGGTCAGATCTCACTGTGGTCCGCCTAGACTAATGCCACCAAGTCCGTCATCGAAGCATCGATCATCTGTATGGGATATGACACACATGTGGGTAGGGCCCGTGTAGAGGGTGACTCACACTAAACTCAGTAGGGACCCCCAAAACAACAATGAAAGGCCACACAACAAAATGGAAGTATAGCACAAAGAGAAAGTACACAACACAAGTCACCTCACACCAGGTATAACTTTAAGTCAAGGATAGAAGGATCATCAAAATGTAGTACTCATCGACTACTAGAGAACTCCTCCTCTATTGAGTATATTGGGCCTACCAGGTCACATAGTGGTGATTCCTAATAACCTTGAACTGTTGTGGTACTCATCCCTGATAGGTACCATGGGAATGCTGAGTCACACAGAGACTCTTCCCACCGTGGTCTTATCGGGCCACACTGAGCCGCTTCCCACCTTGGTCAAACCGAGGTACTCCTCCTGTTGAGTATTGTGGGTATGTCGGGTCACACAAATCCACTCCCCACCATAGGCATATGGTTCACATAGATATGGTTCCAACTAGGGCATCTTCAAGAAGTATTTAGGTCTCAACGAACTGTAGGGTTCCGTATATAGTCTTCTTGGGAGGACTGCACCTCAAGCCACTCGTTGTATATTGATAACCATGGAAGTAACTGCAATGTATTCCTAAATATTCATCTCCTCAAGAGATTCCCAAATCCATAGATGGATCATCAATCAGATTCCCAGTTTGTAAGATACATCGGTTTTAGTGTCGAGGGCTTTGTTGGGTTTGTGTTTGATTCAACTCGTCAATACCCAAAAATTCCCCAAAACTCAAGTGGAGTTTCTCAAAATTACAGTGTTGTCTTAAGGATAGTGACACCACTTACGTTTTGTCAAATGGACGTCCAGTTTAGATGTTAGGGCCTGTTATGTGTAACTGGTCGGTACTGGGTCCAAGTTCGGTCCACCTCGGTTGGACTGGCCCGAACCAGTTCGGCATGGGTCAACCCATATCGCCCTAGGTAAACCCGGACTACTAGGCCCATCCCCACCCGGATGGGCTGTGGGTCAGGCTGCTGGGTCACGGGTCGGGCCACTGGGATGCAAGTCGGCCTGCTGGTCCGCAGGTCGGCCCGCTAGGTGGCGTGTGGGTTCGCTGGGCCGACCCGGAAGTGCCACCCTCCTAGCGGTGCGGGCCTCAAGGGATACCTAGATGTGGTATATCCAGGTAGGCCTGATGTGGTGCGGATCCACCACAGTGGGTCTACCCGTAGGGGTAGACCCAACGCGGCACCATGTGGGGCTGTGAGTCCTCCGTGCCATGGATGACAGGCCACAGCTTTGCCACCGGGCGCGCCGTTGGTGCGTGCCCCTTCCACCAGTGGCCCCTGCTCCCGTTGCGTCCAACGTAGGTCACGACCCTATTTACGTGTGGTTACGCCACCGGGGGAACTCCCCACCCCTGCTCCACCGTCGTCCAGGGCGAAGGTCGGTCCATCCGTCGGGAATGCGGGCAGTGCCGCCGCGCTCTTCTATTACGCCTCTGTGTTTTATCGCCGCCACCGGTGCTAGCGTCAGGGTTCTCTCTAGGCTGCTGGTTACGCACTGGTGTCATTATTCTTGCTTTGTCAAAGCCTATGGCCTCTTGGGATTGTGTTATTCACTATGGTGGGCCCTGATTCGGCTTGTCGCCATCTCCAAAATGGGTGATCACAATCAACACCAAAGTGGAGGGGCTCAGGCCATGTTCGTGTTGGTCTGCACCCTCCATGTTAGAAAAATAAATCTAGGGTTTTGAAAATAGTTCAACAGAATTTGATGCCTTTATTTCAATCTTGATCCCAACGATAATACACACCAACCCCCATATGTATATAATGAAAAATAATAGATCAACATGTTTATGAGTTGATTAGTTCTTATCATTTTAGAATGAAACTAGGTGAAACGAAATCAATCAACACAACCCCTTCCTCGAAACGTTAGAGAACGATCGTGATTGAGGTGATTTCACGGTTCGTCATCCCCGCAACAAGCTGCCCCCATCGCTGCTCGAAGGTCAAACTCCAGTTTGGGGTTTCAGTGTTGCATGTCACCTTCTACTGGATTCAACTCCGTCCTCTAAGGGTTCGGCGTCACAGTGCTCCTTCAGCACTTCGTTGCTTGGTGAAGCTTTGTCGATACCTTCCCCCAAGCTCTATATATATAGGAGAGGAGAGGGTAAGAAATGACGTTGGAATTTTATGGGGATCATTAATTGAAAATATTTCAAATTCCCCATCATTTTCATTACTTAGGGTTGGAAGGTCATGACATTTATTGGCTTGACACATCACTGGATCCACCTCTTGGATTTTCCATTAGAGGGTATGAAATAAAATAATAAAATTTTTTCATTTCATTTCTTTTAAAAGTCAAAAAACATAAATTTTTTTCCGGACCTACTACGGTCAATGTAAAGCTTCCCTTAAGAGATTCTTGGCACTGCGGATTCAACGGTGCCCTCAGATTTTTAATCCGAGAAACGATTAAATAGTTAGAAAATGCCACTCACACGTTTACTAAACGTACTCGAAATAAAGGTTTATAAATTCTGTCCTGGAACTTCGGGCCTCATAATCACTCAGCGTCAATTTTCTAAGACTCATAATAATTCCATATAATCAAAAATATTAAATGGAAAATATGGGTCTTTACATTCTACCCACCTTAGGGATTCTCGTCCCCGAAAGCCACAACAAAGACTAAGGAAAAAATTGTGGTACTGAGCACGAATCTGAGCCTCCTGCTCCCAAGTTCTCTCCTAGTGGTTCTTGTGTTTCCAAAGAACACACACCATTTGTATTGACCACCCATAAAGGGCTTTCTCTGGACGATCCTCAATCTCTACAGGAACCTCCGTAAACGTCACCCCATCATCCAAGTCCATCTCATAATGGTTGATGCCATGAGATGGGTCGTACATGTATCTCCTCAGCTGGGAAATGTGGATGATGTCGTGCACCCTCTCCAACTGCAGTGGAAGTTACAAGTGGTATTCCACCTCACATATCCTCTGAAGTATCAGAAATAGTCTAATACACCTCGATTATATCTTTCCGCCTGGCCAAATCTTTTTAGTCTACATTTAGAAGAGACTCACAAGAATATGTTTCCCCCTCCTAAAAATACAAAGGTCTCCATCTCCTATCATCATAATACTTTTGTCTGCTTTGTATAGTCTTCATATGCTCCAGGATGATCTACACCTTCTCAGTGGTAGCTCGTACCAACTCTGGACTCATAAGTGCTGACTCCCCTAGGTTTATCCAGCATAAAGGTGCTCTTCAAAGTTGACTATCAAGGCCTCGAATGGTGAAATAAAGATGGTGGAGTGATATTTGTTGTTGTATATGAAATCCACCATGGAAAAGTAATCCTCCGAACTCTGGAAAAAATCTAGGACACATGCATGAAGCATGTCCTCCAGCGTCTGAATGGTCTGCTCCATCTGACCATCCGTCTGAGGATAAAAGGTAGTTCTCAAATGTAGCTAAGTCCCAAATTCCTCCTTCAATCCCTACCAAAATAGGGATGTGAAACGTGTATCATGGTCAAAGACGATCATCGATGTCACCCCATGAAGCTATACAATCTCATGTATGTAGAGGCATCCCAATACCTCTACTGATCCTTTCTCTTAGACAGGTAAGATGTAGGCTGGCTTGGTGAGTTGTTCAATGATCACTTAGATAGAATAATGTACCTTGGACGTATGTGGAATCCATGTCACAAAGTCCATGGAGATTCTATCCCACTTCCACTCTGCCACCTCTAGTTGATGTTCTAAGCCTATTGGAACCTAATCCTCGACCTTCACTTTCTAACAAGTGAGGCATCGTGAAACAAAATCTAATACAACCTTCTTCATCCCTGGCCACCAGTGCTAATGATAGAGGTCCTGGTATAACTTCATCACACCAGGATGTACCTCCAGAGGGGACGTATGGAACTCCCTCAAAACCTCCTCACATAGAACCATTGGTACCATGGTACATCCTCTGAAGAGGATTACATTCTACCAACCTTCATAAATTCTATCAGGTGAATATCCTAATGATATATATGTACGTCAAGACACACAGTCAATGTCTCAAAGATTCACCTCCCTAACTCGCTGAAGAAGCGGGGGAGTGACAGTCATAGACTGAAGGTAAGCTACTCCATCTCTATCTAAAAAGTATAGCTGCAACACAGATAGCTTCTATATTGCCTCGCTCAACAATTCTAGACTAGACCTCCTGCTGAGTGCATCTTCTACCATGTTCCCCTTCCCAAGAGTATAGACTATCTCAAAGTCATAGTCCTGGAAGAAATCTAGCCATCACTGTTGTCTTAGGTTTAGGTCCTTATGAGAGAAGATATACCTGATACTCTTGTGATCAGAGTAGACTATAACAAGTTCAACCATCATTTAATGTCACCACATCTTCAAGGTGAATACCATTGCTACAAACTCCAGGTCATGGGTTGTGAAGTTCTGCTCATGCTTTCTTTACTATCGCGGGCCATAGGTGATCACTGCTCGCTTTTGCACCAGGATACACCCATGTTTGGTCCCTGATGCATCGCAGTACACTGCATACCCAACACCCTCTTCTGGTAGCCTCTAGAAAGGGGAACTCATTAGTCTCTGCCTCAACTCCTCAAAAATCTACTGGCATCTCTCCGTCCACACAAAGGGATTACCCTTTTTCTTCACCACTGAAAAGGGCTCCACAACTCTAGGAAAGTCAAGCATGAATATTCGGTACTATCCAGCCAACCCCAAAAAACTTTGCACCTCAGTCACCCTCCTGGGTGTCTCCCAAGCAAGAGAAACCCTTATCTTTCCAAGATCCATTGTAACTCCAGCCTCCAAGATAATGTGTCCTAGAAAGTGGACCTCTCATATCCAGAATTGGTACTATGAGAGTTTACCATAAAGCTGGTGATCTCAGATTGTATCCAGAACTATCTGCAGATTATAGGCATTCACCTCCTTTTTCGCTGAGTATATGAAGGTGTCATTGATGAAAACCATAACAAAGCCATCGAGGTATTGCTGAAATATCCTGTTCGTGACTCCCATGAACACTAATGGGGAATTGGTCATGCCGAATAGCATAACCAAGAACTCATAGTAGCCATACCGACACTTGAAGGTCGTCTTCTGCACATCCTCATATTGTATCATGAGCTGATGATAGCCTGACCTGAGGTCTATCATTGAAAACCAACGTGCTCCCTTCATCTAATCAAACAGTTCATCAATCCTTGGAAGTGGATACTTGTTCTTAGCAGTCACCAGGTTTAGGCGCCGATAGTCCACGCAGAGTATCAAACTCCCATCTGCATTCTTTGAAAACAAAATCGGGGCTCCCCATGGAGAAACATTGTGTCTTATGAACACCTTCCCCAGTAAGTCCTCCAACTATACCCGTAACTCACACAGATTTGTGGGGCCAATCTAATATGCTGTTGTAGATATCAGTGTCATATAGGGGTACATGTCATTGAAAAAGTATACCTCTATGTGTGGAGGTAGTCTTGGAACATCATTAGGAAAAAAATCGGCATACTGGTCCACCACTACAGGAAATCCCAGACTCTCAAAATCTACTACCTTGAGGGTAAGGATATCCATCTGATGTGTAATCGACTGCACCCTCTTCTAGGTAAGTCCATCCTATGCTGAAATGTTTTCCTTCTCACTAGTGAAGGAAAACATTGTCCCATTCATGGGGACACACCACACTTGTCCCAAATATAGTCGATCTGAGCATGGATAGTGGATAGCCAGTCCTTACCCAAGATGAAATTTTAAGGCCTCGACGTCACTACTATGAGATCCCAGCCGAAGATCTATCCTCCTATAGTAAGCTCAAATAGTCAGCACAAGTGTGTAATCATCGAATCTACTCCTATAGGAGTCTCTAGCAGTAAGGATCAAGCCCATGGCTCCGTCAGAATCTTCGAGCTCCAAATGAGGGCTGTGGAAATAAAAGATTATATGGAACCTATTGCTATAAGTACTGCAGCTAGGGTGGAATAGACACAAATCATATCTCTAATTATATTTGGGGATCCTTGGTCTTAGGACTTAGCTTCCTGGAGTTGAGATTGTCCATGTCCTCCTACTCCCTGTGGTCATGATGTACCACCTGGTGGTGGTGGAAGTAGATCCTCGAATCACTTCCCACCGCCTGCTGCACGACCAGCTCTCCTACCATGTCTTCCACCCTGTGGACCCCCTTTCTCCAACATATGCCTCTATCTTGGTAGTCATTTGACCATATTCTAATCGTCAGTAAGGTGGGTAGGGCAGTCGCAATCCATGTGGCACTACCTGCCACACGTATAGCACTGTTTGGATCCCTACTGACGCCCTCTAGACTGGGAGCCTCATACTACCGACTCGGAGTCCTGGGGTCAACCTCTGGAAGACCTGGACATCTTGGTCCCACGTTCTTGATGCCTACTTCCTTCTAAAAACTCTACTGCCTGGGGTCTTCTGGTGGCTCTAGCTGTCGGTGCTTGCTCTGCCAGGAAGCTCACTACAAGAAAGGCCTGCTCTAGTACCCCATCCTAGGTGGGGATTCTGAGGGTCACCACTTAAGCCTTGATCTCCATCATAATCCCAAGCTCGAAGGCTTGAACCTTGAAGAAAAGGTCTTACACCATATCTTTACAGTAGTAGGAAAGCTCTGTGAACCTTACTGAGTGCTCAGCCACTATCATGATGCCCTGCTGTAGGTGAATCGTCTCTTGAATGTGCACAGATCGTAACGTCGTAGGGAAAATATCCTCATGAAAAATCCTGTCAAAGTCAACCAATGTGAGGGTCACCTCATCGTGAACCTGGATGGTCAAACTCCACCATCTCCTAGTTGATATTTGAAGAAGGATCGCCACCAAGATCGCCATCTGGTTGAGCGGTGTCCTCACTAAGTGGAAGACCCATGTCACGACCTTTAGCCAATACTCAGTGACTCAAGGATCTATCTCTCCCCTGATCTTGGGAGGTCTCTACCTCTGAAACTCGTATAGGGTGATGAGCCTACGAACATCATCTACCGGGACCGCTGGTAGTAGGGGATGACCATTGGGTGGTGGTAGCACTAGGGAACTACCCTGTGGGACCATCTCAAACATTGGTCCCTAGATGGATGCCTCATCACAAGGAGGGATTCCCTCACACATCTAGATCCTAGATAGTCATCCTCATCGAGGAATCCTGAGATAAATCAATATGTTCCCCAATTAGAACATTATACCTGGTGAGCTAACTTTATTTTGAAATCACAAAACAAAAATGAAACTAGTATTCTCATGCATTGAGCTGAAAAGCTGGTCTCAAGGTTACATTTTATGGATATGTCAGTCGCCGCACCAACCCTAGACTCCTCGAACCTGATGTTAGGACTCGAAACACATAAAACTATTACTTTAAAATAAAAACATAGACTCCTAGTCTCTAAGGTAGAACTAACCACCTCAGATAACACTTTTTCACAACCCGTCCCCTGGGGCCCGTGTCGTGACTACCCCAAACCCGACTCATGAAGGATAAGGGATGGCGACTAGAGCCGAGGGTGTAAAACTGCAAGTGGGAGACATTTTCTTGGATTCATGTACACACACGCAAACCCATACAAGTAACAACTCACAAGAATATAGATAGTATACCACTAGGAGGACAATTAGTATGGTCACAACTGAAAGTAAAAGGGCCAGAAAACAAACCCCAAAAGAAATTACTGATAGTAGTAAAGTACAAGAGTTTTCTAATGGCCATCTACAGAAATCCCCACCTGATCGTAGGAGTTGTTTAGCTATTGAATGTTGAGGGAGTATGTCTATTCGGTCATATCTCACTGTGGTACTCCTAGTCCAACACCACCAAGTCCATCATTGAAGCGTCGATTGTCTACACGGGACATGACACACATGTGGGTAGGGCCCGTGTTGGGGGTGAGTAACACTAAACTCAGTAGGGACCCCAAACACCATATAAAGACCTCACATCAAAAGGGAAGTATAGAACAAAGAAAAAGTACACAACACAAGTCATCTCACACAAGGTATCACTTTAGGTTAAGTATAGAAGGATCATCAAAACATCAAACTCCTCAACTGCTGGATAACTCCTCCACTATCGAGTACAGTGGGACTGCCAGGTCACATAGAGCCACATCCCACTAACCTTGAACTATTGTGGTACTCATCACTGATGGATATCATGGGCATGTAGGGTCACATAGAGCCTCTCCCCACCATGGGCCAGTCGGGTCACACAGAGCTACTTCCCACCTTGGCCGAACTCAGTTACTCTTCATGTCAAGTACTGTGGATCTACTGAGGCACCCATAGCTTCTCTCCACCATGGGCCTGCGGGGTCACATAGATCCACTTCCCAATGGGCCATCATCAATCAGTCTTCATGTCTCATCCAACTGTAGGGTTCCGTACGTAGTCTTCATGGGAGGACTACTCCTCAAGACACTTGCTGCATCTTGATATCCCTGCAATTTTCCAAAAAATATGGAAAAAGATCCATCTCCTCAAGAGATTCCCAAAGCTACAAATGGCTCATCAATCGGATACACGGTTTGCAAGATACAGGCATTTTAGAAATGAGGGCCCAGTTGGGTTCATGTTCGATCCAACACATCTATAACCAAACATTCTCCAAAACTCAAGTGGAGTGTTCCAAAAGGAACACCTTGTCCTAAGGATCCCGATAATGTAAACGATTCATCAAATGGACACATGGTTTAGATGTTAGGGCTTTTTTTGTGTAACTTGTTGGTTCTGGGTCTGGGTCCAGTCTGCCACGGTCGAACCAGCCTGACTCAGTTCGGCATGGGCCAACCCGGACTGACATGGGTCGGCTCAATGGACTTCGGTTTAGCTTGCTGGGCTGCGGGCCGGCTCGCTGGTCTACGGGTGCACTCGCTGGGCCGACCCAGCAGTGCCCCCCACTTAGCGGCATAGGCTGCTAGGGATACCGAGACACGGTGTGTCCGGGTAGGGATAACGTGGTGCGGAGCCATGTCAACTGGTCAAACTATGGGGGTTGAACCAACGTGGCACCACATGGAACCGCTAGTCCTTCTTTTCATGGCCGGCGGACCGAGGTTTGGCCGTAGGGCGGACTACTGGCGTGCGTCCCGTCCACCTATCATCAGTCGATCTGGTAGCCCCTACTCGCTCTAAGACCCAAGATGGCTGAAGATTTGCTGCCACATGGGCACGGTGCTGGAGGCGTTCCCCACCCCTACTCTACCTCCACCCAGGGCAGTGGTCGTTCCTTTAGTCAGGTACTCGGCCGGCACCACCGTGTATTGACGTTGCACATTTCTGTGCCGCTGACGGCGCTAATGTTGCTGGCATGGTGCTCGCTAAGCCACCAGTCATGCACTGGTGGGCCGCTTCCTACGTTGTCTAAGCCTGCAGCCTCTTGGGATCAGGTTTTTCCCTGTGGTATCCCTTAATTCAGCTTGTTTCTATCTCCAGAATGTGTGACCACAATCAACACACATGCGGAGGGGCTCAAGCCTTGTTCATGTCGATCCACGCTCTCCGCGTTAGAAAAATAAATACGAGGTTTTGAAAAAAGTTCAATAGAATTTCATGACATAATTTCAATCCCGTTCCCAATGATCATACACACCCACCTGTATATATAAAATATAATAACAGATCAAGTTGTTTATGAGTTGATGTGTTCTTATAATTTTAGAATGAAACACGGGGAAGAAAATAAATCAATACAACCCCTACCTTGAAATATTGGAGAGCACTCTCAATTGAGGAGATTTCTTTTTTTGTCATCCCCACAACAAGTCGCCCTCACCACCGCTTGAACGGAAAACTCTGGTTTGGGGTTTCAGTGTCGCATGTCACCTTATGCTAGGATCAGAATCATCCTCTAAGGTTCTAGCGTTGGGGTTCTCCTTTAGCACTTTGTTTAATGGTGAAGCTTTGTCGATACCTTCCCCCAAGATCCTTTTATATAGGACAGGGGGAGGGTATGTAACGAAATTAGAATTTAATGGGGCCATTAATTAAAAAGCTTCCTAATTCCCTAACGACATTGTTACTTAGGGTTGGTAGGTCAGGAAATTTATTGGCTTAACACATCGTTGGCCCCACCCCATGGATTTTCTGTTGGAGGGTATGAAATAAAATAAAATAATTATTTCATTTCATTTATTTTAAAAGTCACAAAACATAAATTTTTCTCCAGACCTACTATGGTCAATGTAAAGACTCCCTTAAGAAAATCTGAATATTGTGGATTCAATAGTTCCCTCATATTTTTAATCTGAGAAACAGTTCTAAATATAGAAAACACCACTCACATGTTTACTAAATGTACCCGTAAAAAAGGTTTAGAAATTCATTCCAGGAACACCGGGCCTTGGAATCACGCGTCATCAATTTTTTCAAACTTTTAATAATTCCATATCATTAAAAAAAATTACATGGAAAATATGTGTCTTTAAACTCACCAATTCAAAAAATTTCATTCCAATTTGATATTCCAACACGGGGGAGAATATTAAAATCACTATATCAAGGATTCAATAAAATTACATGGAGTACTAATATTTTTTATCTCTTACTGAGACCCTTTATTCACTTCATAGTTTTGATTATCCTTGCAATAATCATTTAGTGCTCAATTGAACATGAGCATAGTATATCATCAAAAAATATAGGTTCAATAAAAACGTATGATTCATACATTAGAAGATATTCTATGAGCATGTTATGGATTTTTGTGGTTCATGGGATGATCACTATCCTTGGGGTTTACATATGAAAGTAGTTATCATGGAATTATAAATACGCCACTTTTTGAGGCACTACATGATCATCAGTGTTGATATCTTCCATATTGTATTGAGTCTAGGTAAACTTCATGGATCAGACTAAGTCATGTCCATGAAACTACTTTCAAAATCTAGATGATAAGGAAACAAGTCAAAATAACCAAAATCCATCATAAATTTTATACATATCATCAATTATGACCATTATATTTTTAATTACGTGAAAATTTATTCTTGAAAGTATCCTTGAGACTCGGTCAAGATGATTTGGGAAAATAATGGAAATTAGATCCTCATTATGTCATTATATTTAATATTTTGGAACATGTTGTATATCAGTTAGCCTTACCCATAAGATTTATAACTATACACAAAATTTTTAATATATTCTAGTTAAATAAGTACCATCCTAACCCTTGACATATCAAACACTAGGACCATGTTACCTTTGAACTAGATTATACATTAATTGATGCCCTAATTCATATTCCAAATAAACAAGAAAATAAGTTGCATGGTAGAAGAATCTATTTGTATAAATATTATCTTATAATGTTCTGATTCAATAGGAAAATATAGAGCGAGATAAATTTGTGAAATACCAATTTCCTGGTCTCTTCTAAATAAACATTGGAAACATATTTCCCAAGGATGGAAATTCATATGGTCGGAGAGATATTAACACACTAGGTTTGTGGTATTTCCATGTTTTATTTGGTATTTTCAAGTAACATAATGTTAGGGCTGAGTTTTAGAATATTTAGGGTGATTTTGTGATTTTTCTTAAGGTTTTAAGTGTATCACCATTTGATCATGGTTAAAATATGCCTTACAGTTTTCTCTAGGTAACCATGTTAGGGATGGAGGGTTATTCTTGGTAGGATCAAGGTTACTGCATGGCTTGGCCAAACTATTTGGAAACTATGAAACTCAGTATGTATTGGGATATAAGTGATCTACATGGTTGGTTCATGGTTTTCCAAACTGTGTATACAAACCATGTGATAAGAATAATTAAATGTGGAAAATAGTTTTAAGACATGAAACTCCCCAAAAAAATTATTAATTATCATATAACCTATGGTATTAAATTCCATCACTCCACTAGGACATTCTGGAAATCATAATCCTTTATATAGTCAATTTCAATGGATCAAAGATCATTGGATCTAGGAAATTCAATATTGGAGCCACATTTTTATTCTCTATCATTTTTCCTTTTTTTCTAAATTTGATCCTTAGAATGGGTCCTACCTTTTCAAGATATATTAGGAAGATATTTTTTTGATAAATCAAATTTGAAATTCATTGAAGGAGACTATTATGAATCATGGAGCATTGAGATCATTTGAGAGTTATCTATGTTAAATTCGTCATTGGTAGGTGACTTCTCTTCTTTTTTCACCTTATCCTCAAACATGAAAGACCATTGTTTTCTAAATAAATTGATTATGATTTTAGTTAAAATAATCTTGTGAAATACCCATTTTAACTATTTTTTATGTTGGTATTTAAATTTAAAATTGTGGGTAACCCCTACAAGGTGTTAGAATAATTTATTAATTGATTTTTTTTGAAATAATGGTTTGAGTGTCAGAACATGACATGAATTTGGTTTCTATGTGTTTGTGTGTACATTGATATTTATATGGAAAGGACCATGTGTGTTAGACAAGGTTATAGTTCCAATCTTGTGTGACATTTCATTATACCACTACGTGATAACCTGGGACAAGAGGGACAAATACCGCTCAGGAGTTGGATTGGTTAGGAGTGGCTTTTGGTTAGTGGTTTCATTATTTGGTACTTTTCATGTGTATTTGGTTTCATTTCATGGGTTTTTTTTGGGTTTTAATAGTTTCACTTACTTATGGATATATTTTTGTAAATAATGGGTTTGTTCTACTTGTATTTAATTTCTAAATAAATTTTGATCTAACATGTTTCTTATTTTAGTGGAATTTGGGGGAAGTCTTGGGTTTTTTTACTGGGTTGTATACTCATCCCCTATATATGCACCTTGGTGAATATGTAGATAATTTTTATCATTATATATGTAAGGGGGTGTTATTTTATTTTGTTAGTGTATCTTTGTGATGCTGTGGTCTTGGATGTATGAATTTACATTATGGGGTGAATGCCATGAC
Source organism: Viscum album (assembly GCA_963277665.1). Taxonomy (NCBI): domain Eukaryota; kingdom Viridiplantae; phylum Streptophyta; class Magnoliopsida; order Santalales; family Viscaceae; genus Viscum; species Viscum album. The sequence goes on from OY728142.1 coordinate 406,323,760, forward strand.
TTACAGTTAGGAGTGGTGCCACCTTGGATCCTTAAGTCTTTTTTTCTTGATTTTTTTTAGATTGGTACTATGAAATTTTATGTTTCTAATTCTTATTCTATCACTCTAATTATTATATAGTCTTTTTAAATGGAGTTATTATGGTTTTGTTTTATCCATAAAATTTTCCCTTTATTATTTTCTTCTTACAGAATTTTTTGTTTAATGGAAAATCGTCTCCCATGATTTGGTAAATCCCATCAAATTTATATTCATCCTTTGGTGCCTTGAGGATATCAATTAAGTTTAGTGGCATTTTTATGCTTCCTAAACCAATGGGTTGATTCCGGATGTTATATTTTCTCATTTTCTAGATCTAATAATGTCCAAGCATTTATAAAACTTCCAGTTTTCCAAAACAACAATAGGAGTTATTAAAAAATTCAATAAACATGAAAAAGTAAAATCTCAATATATGAAATAAGAAAAAAATTTAATTTTTAAAAGGTTATACATATTTTATGATAAATCCTTCATTCTTTTATTATATTCCTATTTTAATTTGTCTCCCCATATTTTATTATGATAAATAAAAATATAAACACCTCCAAAACTAGATAATATTCATGTGAAGAATTGTGTATAATGGACTGAGGTGTTTTTTTAACCTCCATAGTTTTAGTAAAATACTTTCACATTAAGGATTAGTAGATGCCTTATAAACACCATCATGGATACTTAGTTTAAAAAAAACTCTAATTTCACAATGTTTTTCTCTACCTTATACTTCAGGATATGTTAGTAGATCTAAATATACTTTGTGTGAGAGTTTTGTGTTGAGTTATTTATAATCTTGATGACACTCTTACTATCACACTAAATTATCATTTGTTGTCACACAACTTCACCATTATATTCCAATTACATAATTATCCAGGTCAACTTTTTGCAATCCTTGGAAATAAAATATTATTCTTATTATGTTGTTCTTGAGGTTATAATATTATTTTTCTTACTTATCCATAAAACCAAATTTTTTCTGTTAAAGTTTAATCTAAAACATGTGGAGTTTTAATACAGAAAATATCCATCCCAATATGTATGTAAACATGCCACCAAATATATATATTATCCTACATTGAAAACCAAACCATTATTTAATATTCCTTTAATTTAACCCATTATCCTCTTTATAACATATAAATGTTCATACTTAGTGAAACATTGAAATCATGGTTCCAATAACATAACATAGATTTTATCTGGACTTTTTATTGTGATATAAATTAGGATCCCAATAATTTTTTGATAGAATTTTTATTATACTCCCTTTATATCCTCATTTTTTCTATGTTTCATTCCAAAAACTAACGAAGTTTAAACCAGTTTCCATCCCACCATTCTAAACTTTTTTACCAATTCTATTACATATTTAATTTGTGATATGGAATTTTAACAATTACATTATTGAAATATTAACCAAAAAATGTTGATTTTCTCTCCAATAAAATAATTGTCAAATTTTGAATGAATTCTACTTTAAAGCCTCATAATATAATTCTCTTTCTTTCTACAAAATATGATATCACCCACATAAACAATTATCATGAATGGTTCCTCATATAAGACATTTATGTAATGGTATTTATCTTCCCCTCACCTCATAAACTCCAAAATTATCAGATAATTATTCATCGAAGAATATCAATCCTAAGTTGATTTCATCAGGCCATATTTTTTTTTCAAATTAGAAACCATTAAATCATTATTTTCAATATAAAATCATAATGTTTGTTTAATATATTCTTCTAATATCAAGACCCAATTCAGAAACTTCATATTCAAATCCATTTTATAAAACATAGAATTTATTTAAACAACTACATCCTTGATAATAAATATTGATTTCATCCTTTCCACCAATGTATATGTTTCCTCAATATCAAATCCTTCATCTTGAGAATTTCATTTCCACACAAACCTCCCTTTATTTCATACCACTCGTATATGTCCATAAAACATTTTCTAAAGAACCATTTTGTAAAAATAACTCTACGATGTATTAAATTTTCAATTTCCCCATTTTTTTATATTTTCAATTTATTCTAATTCATCTTTATTGGATTTCACCCATGATTCATCGTTTCTTTATTCTTCGAATGAAGTTTTTTAACCTCTAATAAAATAGATGTGGGATCCATTCTTCTCACTCTCTGGGTTTACATTGAATAGAATTTTTCTCTAATTATTTTGTTTAGATCAACTTTAACTATACTGTTTTAGTCTTTCTTTTAGTCCCTACATAATTATCCTCTTCCATTAATTAAACATCAGAAACATCGTAAATTAGATGATTTTTAGATTATAGTGATTCATAAATTTTCCATTATTATTATTCATACACTTCCTAAGGTAAAAAATTTCAATAATTCTATTTATATTCTTGTTAAATAACTTTATTATCCCCACTTTTAACTATTTTTTATCCTTTTGATTGAAATTTTATCCACAATACCCCTATAGTTTCCCAAAATTACCTATTTATTTAAAAGTAAATATTTACTATTGAATAATCTAAGAATTTTAGATGTGGTTTTACTAACTTTATTCACTTCATGTGGAGTTTTCCCTTCACTATGATTGAGAAATGACCAGTTTTACGTGTACATTTTCACTTGTATAACTACTTTATAATATTGGAAAGAGATTTTTTTTCGTAAATAAATTCATAGCCATATTATTTACCATGTGATTCATTACTTACCTAAATCAATTCTATTATATACTCCTTCCTGTTGAAACTTATTTCTTTTTTATGTTTCGTTAGATAATTCTCTTGTTCAATAGATGTGTGTTCTATTCAATTATTTGATCATAGAATCTCCTCTGTTCTTATTTTTTCATTACCTACTTTTCTTAATAATTTTTTAATTTAATGATACTACATATTCCTTCATGATTTTATTTTACTCCCATCATATAATTTTCATTTAAAAATAATTATTTTCTAATAAATGTTCTTGTTTAGATCATAATCACATAAGAAGATCATTATTCAAGTTCATTTAATTAAACTAATTTTTTATGTTTTGATAATATCATTCAACATACTAATAAAAATAATTTTATTCTTAATTTTTTGTATTCTTGATGAAAATTCCAACATATCATATGAATGTATATTTGGATAATTCTTCCATGATAGGGGTTATATGGACCACATAAGAAGGCCAAACAAATCTGTTGAGAAAACTAGACAATTCTTGACGATAGGATTTATGTGCTCAATCCAGAAGTCCAAATTCTTTTTCTATAAGATAAGAGTGTGGGGACAATATAATTCATCTTGGATAAAAAAATTCAAGGCTGAGATGCACAAAATGGTGCCCAAATGATTTTATTAATTCCATTCCACCATTCTGTCAGGGAATTAAATTTATCAGACAATCCTTGACATTTCTCCAGATATAGACATAAAATTGATCAAAGATTTAGAACTGTGGAATAAAAGATATATGAGGTAAAATATTTAGAATAAATAGTTTATATTTGAGGGAATATTTATATTCAAAAACCCATTCACATTTCATCCTTCCATAAAGTGTGGGTAATCATGGACAAATGCACATTATTTATTAAAACAACCATAAAATTGGCATCCAAAGTACAAAAAATTCCAAATCTAGTGTTTTTACTACCAACATCTATATATAATACTTTGAGTAAGAATATATTCTATATTTAGCTTTCTTATTTATCAAATTTCCGATCCAACTTGAGGGGAATATTTAGAATGAAAAAATTCTACCATCTTAGGCTATAAATTAATTCCTTTATTCTCTTTGAAAGGTGTTGGTATTTATGATCAAAAGAGGATAGTTTGGAATGAATAAGTCTCTATCAATGTCTTGGGAGGTTCTTTAATACTCTTTTTTCTACTTTATATGACCTTACTCCATGATTATTTTGATTTAATTTTTCATTCTTCTTCATTTGTAATCTCATAAGTGTTTGCATTGCAATTTTGTTTTAATGAATGTTTATTTCTCATTATCTATTATTATCAACCACCCTATATTTTTTAATATTTTTGTTATTAAATGTGTTTAAATAAATTTTAAAACCACTCCCTTATTTTTCTTCCTCTTACAATTGAAATTCCATTTTTCATTCTCTTCACATTTCGTGTGAGTGTTTGGCACACTAATATTATCGTGTCCTGTTATTTTTCTTCTCATTTTAACTCATAAACCTAAAAATCCTAAACCCAATTAAAATACATATAAATTTCAAAGTAAATCTACCATTGGGGTGAGTCATTATTTGGGTATGTTAAGTTTTTTAGAGCTTTCGGTTGATTAATATTCATTAGGTTGACATTGTGTATGTTAAAATTAAAATTTCATGGATTAACGACATGTTTTTTAATGTGTTGCTTCCATGTATTATTGGGATAATTAAATACATAACCATATACATGTTTTTATTGAGACTAAAAAACTATGTTCTGTTAATTCTTGTATTAAAGCCTCACCACTTGGGATTTCTGATCAAAATCATCATCTGAAGTGAGTGTTAATTTCATATAATATAAAGAAAAGATCAAGGATATCATAATATTAAATAAACAATAATGAACTCACCCTAATCCCTAATTTTTTTTTAAATCAACCATAAACCATAAATATATTTAATTAATCTCTTCAAACAAACCCCCCATTAAATAGACAGAAAAAAAAAGAAACAATTGACTATAAATTTATAACATCATTGAGGATTCAAAACAAGTGTCACTATACACAATAGCAGAGCACCGAACCTTTGAACTGTCGATATGAGAAAAAATTCATGCTTCAAATGGTGCTATTTCTGGGGATGGTGCAATTATTAGTTGGTTATTTTTTACTTTTATTGTGATTATCCAACCCGAGAAGCCAAGAGCTGGTGTATTATTTTAATTCATTGGAATAATTACATCGAATCAAGACCCGAAGGACCGATGAGGTTAGTAGTCTTGGAAAATATATTACAATACATGATCATTACAATACTATTTATAACATAAAACACAAAATATATAATCCTTGTAGAATGAAATTATTAACATAGCGTAACCCTGCATATCAATCATAAAACACTTCTTGGAATACTGGGAAAATAAAACATTAAAATGGGTTATCTCAGATGCTCAATACGGGTAAATAATTCATTATAAGCTATAAACTTATAAGGAAATATGTATAATAAAACCAGAAGCTTATTAAAAATAAATCATGAACATAAAGTGGTAAATAAAATTCAAACATTACCATATAAACATGCACATGAATATTCTAGTAGTCGAATAATCCCATTTAATAACTAATTTCATAATGAGGGAATGCATAATGTTGGACATAATAACTACTATGTCAAGGCCTTGTGCCAAGACCACTCACAAATATTCTGTCAAGGAATTGTACCAAGACAATATTTTGTCTAACGAGATCTACTGATGCATCAAGGGGCTACAGTAGGATCTACCCATCACTCACTACATCCAGTGCATTCCTTTTATGAAAAGGGTGAAACCTATTATAAACATTCATATTAAACTAACATAGGAAATGTTAATTCTTTAACCATAAACTGTGAATGACATAAAAATAGAACATCCTCATTCAAACATATCATTAAAGTATCATTACAAAATAGAATATTGTATCATAAAAAATCAACTTAAATTAGGCATAAAATCCAACAACATATGTTGACATAGATGAAATCAATCCAAAAACTCTTTGAGAGAAATATATCTTTCTACATTGAAATCATTTAAAAGTAGTATTATTTAAAAAGAAAACATTTATTTTGAAAATATTTATATGAACTTGTAAGGGAAGATTCAAATGTGACATAACAATGGAAAATATCCACACCACTGTATAAGTTAAAAAACATTCTTTCCTTAATTTGTTGAAATGGTCATAAAGTACCTTGTTTGGAAAACAACAGAGAGATTCCTTTGAAAACATTTTATAAAAAAGTAAAACAAGGGTATAAATGATTTTAAACCATAGTCTAGAAAATAGTAATAATGTTTTCAAATACATTTTTAAGAAACATATATGTGGTTGATAAATAATTCCCATTAGATACTTATCTATAAACAACCTCAGATAATAAAGAGATTGTAAAATTAACCCTTACATTGTACTTTACATTAGTAGAGGGTACATTTTACCTTCTATATATTGGACATAGCATGTTATTAAAATTTTCCAGAACCGTATTAATATTTATGATATCATATTTTATTCATTTATAACTTTATACTACCAATTTAAAAATAATTTCCATGTTAAAGTAACATTTCAGGTAATAATCGCTTTCTTTGTTGTACATGTTTTAAATTTTTATTCTGGATTATATCACATATATCATGATCTAAATACTTTCAGAATATAAAAAAATATTTATATATCATATATATTTAAAATATAAATATGTTTATTGTATAGATATATGAAATAGAAACACCGTTCATGGGGACAATAGTCTGTACGTACGCATAAACGTTGTATCTATTTTCTTATCATATAGTATGGAAGTAAGTAAAAGATATATATTTATCTAAATAAATATATATTATTCTAGTAGGAATATTATTTCATATATCTCATACATATTCAATATTTTTTTATAAAAATTCTTGAATTATGATCACTGAAAATGGATCTCATCGAATCGTGGAGACGGTAATCTATACTCACGCACGAGCGACAATATCATTATATTGATGGTAAAAAGGTGTTCAATTAGATGATATATTATATATACTGAATAATTAACATGTTATATTTATTATTTACATCAATTATACTCACTATTATACCAATCAAAATAATGAAGTGTTGAATAACAAACTACACCACAATGTGGAGATGGTAAGTCGTACGTAATCATGTATGGTGACTTTTTCATTAATAGGATTGATAGAATAATGAATATAGTTATACCATATTAATAATAAAATCTCAGTATGTATAATTTACTTGAGTTGTTATTTTAGTACGGAAAAAACAAAGGGGGAAGTAGAAGAAGAAAAGAATTTTCAAAGAGATGATAAAATAATTACCTCTTCTTCGTGTGCTTCCTTTTGATTTGAAGAAAATTGATTTATAGGTAGGCTTTATGATAAATTTAAGGCATATAGGTTGAAGTGAGGGTATTTGGAATGAGATTTTATCAGGTTTCGGATGATCCAAATAGATTTGTAGGTGTGAATTTAAGAGAAGGTGAAGTACCCTTTTATAAAAGAGGTGAGGGGCACTTTAGGAAAAGCTTGAAATATTATTTTATTATAAAATTATTTTCAGTTTATAATTGATCCAAATGGAATTATTTAAAGTCTAAGGTAATTATTGGTCTAAATACTCTAAAACAATATGCTTTAAATAAGTTTATTCCACCATGTTAACCTTATCCTTTAGATTTAACTCTTAATTAAATAGTTTAACTTTTACCATGTCTTCTTGTATTTTTATACTACATGATTAATATAGTTGTAGTAAAATTAAAAGAGAACCTAAATTGGTTAATCAATTATATATATAATATTCTCTATTTATTTTTTCCTAATCCTCTATTTTTAGTAATATTATATCATTTAATAAAATAGTATTTATTTTAAAAACCTATTTATGTCAATTTTGGCACTATTTAGTATTTGGTTTTTGTGAAAGTCATAAATACTTGATTACATCAAAAAAATACATTGAATCAACCCTAACATGTAATATTCACCTAGAAATTTCGTGGATGGCTTCAAAAGTTTCAATTTACATTTATTTTAACATTTAAAATATCAATTATTTTAACCATTCATTAATATGGTAATTATTTCATAATCATTGTATCATAGATAAATTTAATAATGTAATGTATAAAAATTATAAATAAAATACTATGATGTAGATATATATATATATATATATTTATAATGATTATTTATAGTCAAATTTTTATTATGTGTAACCTTATATTAAAAATATTTTAGTTATTTAAATTTTAATTTTACACTTTTAACTCTTCTTTAAATAAAATATATTAAATGTCTTAATCTAACAAAAATGGATAAAAAATGATATTATTTTTGTCCTAAGGTTGATTTTGGTCGAAAAAAACTTATCCAATAGAATTTGGACACGTTTTGGGGTAATTTTATATTATTACAATATTATTTTTACCTTTAATTACCCTATTTACTTTTAACCGTGGTAAATTAAATTCAAAAGTTACTATTCACCAAAAATTATTTTCATCTTATTGAACCAAATTTTACATACTGATTACAACTGTGTTTTTCATATTTTTAAAATTCAATTCACAGAAGTGGTAAAATTATGTTTTATGCAAATTTGAAAATGTGCCTAGAAGATGGGTAAAAGACATTAAAAAGTTAATGATATTTTATATATCTAATATTTTTATAAAATTGCTCAAATTACTTACATTGAACTAATATATGTATAATGTATCTATTTTGAATTTAAGATAAATTGTAATAAAAATATTTATTTAAATGAAAAAGTCAGTTTTTATGTACTATGCAGTATTTTCCACTATTCATCAAATATTAAATGTTCTCAGAAAAATACCAAAAATCCACCCTAATATAATTTTGATATTATAAATTAAAAAATGAATTCTATTTTACCAAATTCAACTTTTAGGAGCGTCTTGTTCACAAAAGGACGTACATAGTTTTCCAAAATCTATAACTATTTTAACAAAACATATATATTTCATTATAAATATGTTTTATTTATAAAAAAATATAAATAACATTTATAATTGATTTTTTACTATTCATATTGAAATATATAATTGATAAATAAATACATCATTTAAATAATTATAATACTATTGTATTATTTTGCAGAAACCCAATCTTGCATATAATACAGGCCAAGTCGGTGTTGCATGTAATATAATATATTAAATTACTTTAAATAGATAGCATACTGTGTAATATTTGGGTGTTACATTCTATCATACTTCAATAAATTACATCCTCGCAATTTGAAATTGTTCATCGAAAATAAAATATTGAAATAGAAGATACCATTATGGAAAACCCGCATCAGAAATAGGGTTAATAAATTTTACTCCTAATAATAGATAAAGGGAAATGAAAAAGTCAATAAAAATTATGATTTATAATATGAGAACATTAGTGGCAATTAGAAACACCTAATTGTGTGAAAAATATAAGTATTTATAGGGGTGATTGAGGTCATCAATCACAGAGAAGTTAACAATAAATATAACATTGTGGGTGTCAAAGCTATATATCTATGAGGATTTAAAATATCGTCAGTTCAACAAAATAGAAGGCATTAGGATAACACATTTTTATATTTTGTTGGAATATGAAAAATTAGTTTACTATCAATATAATAACTCAAGAAAACATTCTTTATTCCATTGCTTATCATAATCATAATCCCATCATTTATTTGTTCTTAGATCTATTAACAATTCATTCATTACACTGGGAAATGAAGTCAAATTTTTTCATTCCTGAAATGTTGGAGGATCGGGTGATCGATAAATAGAATGAAAGGTCATTCCATTTGCCTTTCCAAAAGTGTTAGAACAAGTTATCACATATACACAAGCCCACCTATAGCTAGATAATACATTAATCTAACAAACATCAACAGGAGTAAAACTTATACAATCCAATAATGGATAACCATACAATCCATCCAAAAACTAGAAATCTACAACTTTAGAAAGAGGTGAACGAAACCGGCTTAGCATTTATCTTCCAGATCTCATAGAGAAGTTCTTTTTTTGTCACATTACAAACATGTGAACTCCTTTATCATGTATTCTCTTGAGTCACAGTAAAAACCTAAATTATCAGATATCCTTATTGAAAACATGTTTTTTCCCTTATTCCAAAACATAGTGGATTATTATTAAGTCCCAAAAAGTTGTACACATCATCCATGATAGCATAACCCTCTTGTCAAAAAATTGAAAATCAGTTCTCAAGAAACATATATCATCAAATTTACTTATTCAAACCTAAAATTATTAACATAAAATAAGGAATATATTTAGGGTTATCTTTACCTTAATCATATGTTCTCCAAATATAATCTTACCCTTAAATAAATTTTCTTTCCCTTCACAACAATTTATCATATTCTTTAAAATCCATAACAAAAAACATAAACTGAATACTTATTATATAATTCACTTATTTATAATTCTTTGATCCAAATACATAAATACTTCAATCCATCCAATTTAATGGTTGGCATGGAATAGGTCCTTCCTTAGTTTAGAGGTAGATCCTTCTCTCTTGGAATTGATTTCGGTAATTCCCATGATTTCCATAGATGATACATTGATCTCTATAACAATTATTCACTCTATAACCCTTTTTCCCAAAGAGATAACATCTTCCCCTCCATTTGAGGTATTTCTCAATGATCTTCTTCCCTTCCTCTTAACATGTAGAAAAAAAATCCTATTTCTTTTATGTTTCTTAAAATTCCAAAATTTAAAAACGTCCATATTCCTCTTACGTAATGCATTATTAATTTTATCAAATATCAAATTGTTAATCATATATCATGATAAGTGATTTGGCATAATCAAAATATCTTTATCTCCAGTAATATTCCGATTTTGTTGCTCAAAATCCACAAATTTTCCATCAAACTCAATGTTAATCCAATTCATTCTCGTTTCCTCAATTAACTAAGAATAGAAAGTATAGGGTGAGAATAAAATATCATTGAAGAAAACTAGATAATACAGGGAATTTATTTTCAATCTATTACATATTTGGTTTAATCTTAGGATATCCATGATCATTACCAAAATTCTAGGTGGTTCTTCTATACTTATCCTCAAAGTAAATCGTATGGTTATGATCCCTAATCTATGTTCTTGAAATCTATTTCCAACATTGTTTCTTAACATCCTATGATCCCAACTATAATGCCCCGACCATAGAATCCTAGAGCTAGTGAATTATTTTAATACAATGGCATGATTATAAGGAATCACGTCCCAAAGGATAGATTAGTTTAGCTATCTAGGAATATAGATTACAATACATGAACATTACATTACAATTTATAACATAAAACACTGCAAAGATAATCCTTTTAGAATTAAATTATTCCCCTAGAGTAATTTTAATCATTACCATATAAACATGAACATGAATATTCTATTAGTCCCGTAATCCAATGTAATAACTAATTTTATAATGTAGAAATTCATAATGTCGGACACAATAACTACTATGTCGAGGCCTTGTGCCAAGACCATTCAAAAATATTCTCTCAAGGCCTTGTACCAAGACACTTGTTTGTCTCATGAGACCTAACGATTCATCGAGGGGATATAGCAGGCCCTGCCCGTCCCTTACTATATCCAATTCATTCATTATATGAAAAGGGTGAAACATAACATAAATATTCGTATTAAACTCACATATGATATGTTTATACTTTAACCATAAACCATGAATGACATAAAAACAGAACATCCATAGTAAAAAATACCATAAAAATATTAATATAATATAGAATATTGTATCAAAATAAAACAACTTCAATTAAACAAAAAATCCAATAATAGATGTTGATATAGATGAAATCAATCCAAAAACTATTTGATAGAAATATCTCTTCCTAATTTGAAATCATTTAAAAGTCGCATAATTATAAAATAAAACAATTTTTTTGAAAATATTCATATAATCTTATAATGGAATCTTCAAAGCTGTTATAATGGCAGAAAATAGCTGCACCCACTGTATAAGTTAAAAAAATTCTTTCATTAATAAGTGGAAAAGGTCATAAAGTACCTTGTTTAGGAAATGACGGAAATATTCATTTCCAAAAAATTATAAAAATTCAAAAAAAGGGTATAAATGAATTTAAACCATAGTCTAGGAAATAGTTATAATATTTTGAAATACGTTTTTAAGAAACATGGATGTGGATGATAAAGATGTCCTAGTAGATGCTTATGTATAAACAACCTCGGATAATAAAGACATTGTAAAATTAACCCTTACCTTGTACTTTTCTTTAGTCGAGGGTACATTTCACCTCCTATATAATGACAATAGTATTTTATTTAAATATATAATAACCTTATTCAGATTTATGATATCATATTTGATTAATTTATGACCTTATACAACCCATTTAATAATAATTTCTATATTAATGTAACATTTCAGGTAATAATCGTTTTCTTTATAGTACATGTTTTAACTTGTTATTCTTGATTGTATCACATAGAACATTATTTAAATACTTAAAGAAAATATAACATGATTTATATATCATATATATTCATAATATAAATATGTATAATAGATACATATATGAAATGGAAACATCGTTCATTGAAACGGTAGTTCATACGTACACATGAATGTTGTTTCTCTTTTCTTATCATATAGTATGGATGTATGTAAATGAAATATATTTATCTACATAAATATATTTTATTCTTATAGAAATATTATTTCATTTATCTCATACTTAATCAATATATATATATTTATAAAAATTCTTGAATAATGATCATTGAAGATGAATCTCATCGCGTCGTGGAGAGGGTAAGATGTGTGTACGTACGAGTGACAATTTAATTATATTTATGGTGAAATGGTTTTAATATGGATTATATTTTATATATACAGAATAATTAATATCTTATATTTATTATTTACATCAATTATAGTCATTATTATACCCATCCAAATAATGAAGTTTTGAATAACAAACTACACCACGACATGGAGATGGTAAGCCGTACGTACGCACGTATGGTGACTTTGTCATTCATGGGATGGATAGAATATTGAATATGGTTGGAACATATTTATAATAAAATCTCATTATTTAGAAGGTACTTTATTTGTTATTTTTTTATGGAAACAACAATGAAAGAGGAAGTAGATGAAGAAAATAACTTTGAAAGAGGTGGTAAAATAATTACCTCTTTTTTGGGTAATTCCTTTGGATTTGAACAAAAGGGATTCATAGGTTGTATTTATAATAATATTAAGACCTATAAGGTGAATTTAGAGTAGTTGAGAGGATATTTTAGTAGGTTTAGGATGATTAAAATGGATTTTGAGGTGTGAATTTTAGAGAAGTGTAAGTACCCGTTTATAAGAGAAGTGAGGGGCACTTTAGGAAAAGCTTGAAATATTATTTTATTATAAAATTATTTTCGGTTTATAATTTATCCAAATTGATTTATTTCTAGAATAAGGTAGGTATGGGTGAATATCCTCTCAACAAAAAGGTTTTAGACAGGTTTAGGTTACTATATTAACCTTATCTTTTAGATTTAACTCTCAGTTAAATAGTTTAACTTTTACCATGTCTTCTTGAATTTTTATACTAATTGTTAGTATAGTTACTATAAAATTACCAGAGAAGCTAAAGTGATTAATTAATGAAATATCTAAACTTATCTAAGTACTCATTTTGAATCATATATTCTTAGGAATATTATATCATTTAATAGAATATTATTTGTTTTAGAAACTCATTTATGACAATTTTGACACTATTTAGTATTTGATTTTTTTAAAAATCATACAAACTTTATTACTCAGAAAAAAATATATTGAATAAACCCTAACATTTCATATTAACCTAGAAAATTTGTGTATGGCATAAAAATTTTCAATTTAAATTAATTTTAATATTTATAATATCAATGTTTTTAGTCAATCATTAATAAGGTAATTACTTTATTATCATTGTGTCATAAATAAATTTAATTATGTAATGTCTTAAAATTATAAATAAAAAACTATGAGGTAGGAAATATTTTTATATTTTTAATAAATATTTATAGTAGATTTTTTTTATTTATAACCCTAAATTAAAAATGGTTTATTTATAAAAATTTGAATTTAACACTCTTAACTCTTCATTAAATAAAATATAATAAATGTCATAATCTAAACCAAATGGATCAAAATGGATATTATTTTTTTCATAAGGTTTATTTTTTTCTAAAAACACTTATTTAATAGAATTAAGAAATGTTTTGGGGTAATTTTATGTTATTATGATATTATTTTTCCTATTAATCACCATATTTACTTTTAATCGTGGTAAATATAATTAAAAAGTTGTTATACACAAAAAATTATTTTCATCATATTTAACCACATTTTACTTACTGATGACAACTGTTTCTGTAAAGACCCGTAAAATTCAAGGGAAATTTTTTCTTAATTTTCTTTGGAATTTTACAAGAGCGCAGTTTCTAACGGCACCTGATTCCGAGGCCCGGTGTGCCCGGAATCAATTTCCGAAGTTTGGCTCGGGTACGTTCAGTGAACGAACGAGCGGGAATTTCTAACTTTTGATCCGGTGCTCGGAATTGAAATCCGAGGACACCGATGAACTCGCAGCGCCGATATTCGCTTAAGGAGACCTTTTCCGAGGTTGCGTTTATTTCGGGTTGAGAGTTAGTTTTTGGGAGTTTAGAATAAGTTAAATAAAAATTGTGGATTACAAATTTTTATTTAAACTTGTTGGTTGACTTCTCTCAAAGAAAGTTAGGGGTGGGACCCACACCCACTTAACCTCCCTTCAGAGGATTAAGTGTGGTGGGGCCCACACGAACCCTAAACTTTTCATCTCCTCTCAAAACTCCTTAAACCCCCCTTTTAATTGACATGTCAACTTGTTAATTAATTTGGAGTTATCTTATTTGAATTTCAAACCTTTGAAATTCAAAAAGGTTTGGTTGAGTTAATAAAATAAGCTCTTAGATTATTTTATTGGGTTAGTTTTGCTTAGCCATCTTGAGAGGATTGAGAGCTTTTCTTTCTTCTTCAAACTTTGACGAAGAATGCTCAAGCTTGACGAAGAACGCTCAAGCTCCGACGAAGAACGCCGCTCCTCTCTTCTTCGTCTTCCATGTCAACGAAAGGGAACGTCGCTTCCTCCTTGGACTTCCTTCGTCGGCATACGAAGATTCGCCAACGACGTACCTCTTCGGAGGTACCTCTTCGTCATCGGATTTGACGAACGATTACCGCGATGCCCGACCTCCGCGACATTGTCTTCCGCGGGTCGTTGACAATCTTCGAACTTGAACCCAAGGTAGGGGTTGTTGTTGATTATTTATTTATTTATTTATTCTTGTTCGTGGTTCTAGCATGACTAACGTGAGGATATTTAAATATGGTTATCATTTAACGTGAGGGGGTCGGACCGCATGAACACGGCCGAACACCCACCTTTGTTCTTGTTGATTTATCTTGCGGATGAAACAAGATGGCGTGGTGCCGTCGCACCACGCGGGTAATCACACGTTTTTATTGCGCGGCGCCGTCGCGCCGCGCCGTGGAAGGAGCATCAAGAACGCGACGCCGTCGCGCCGCGTCAAAGGGAATCGAAGGCGCGGCGGAGGGGCGCGGTGCCGTCGCACCGCGCCGGACGACGAACACCGCGTCCGGTTCCAGGCCGCGGCGAGACGGGAAGACCGGCAGCACACCGGGCCGCCAGCGTCGGAAACCGGAAGGGGACCGGCTTGTCGGTCCCGTTGGAGAAAAACCGGCCGGCCAGGTGGCAGGCCGGAAGGTCAAAGACAGGGGGAATAAATTCCCCCGGTCAACTCTCTAAACCCCCCCCCCCCCCATTTATGAGGGGGGGCGGTTTCTTTGAGGGGGGCAGGCGCCCCCCCCCCCCCGGTTTCTTCAAGCAGGCCCCCACGAGGGGGGCCGGATCTTCAAAAAGGTGCGGCACTTAAGCCGCGCCGCCAAGCTGGAAGCGGGGGCTTAGCCCCCGCGCGTGACCCTAGCGGCGCCAGGCCGTGCCGCCGTCGGCTGCGCCGCGCCGCCGCGCCGGACCGCGCCGGGCCGGGTCGGACCCGGGTCGGGTCGACCCTGTTCGGGCCGACCCAGGGGGGTCGGGTCGGGTCGGCCCGGACCCGGACCCCCCGTTTTTGAGACAGATTCCATCTTTTGGACATATCTTGAGCCACGGACCTCCGATTGACGAACCGTCTGCGGAAACGCGATCCTTGGATCGAGACGGTCATTTCGGAATATCGCACTCAAAGTTTCGGAATACTTTGTGTTCGGCCGGGTTGGTTCGTTCACGAAACCAACTGGGCCTTCGGAGCGGAAACACTCATATCTTGAGCTACGGACGTCCGATTGACGTGTTGTCAGCTTTGTTGTGTTCCTATTAGTGAGACGGATCTTTTGGCATACTCCGCCCAAGGTTTGGACGCAGTTGGAGTACGGTCGGGTTGGTTTTGCCTTAAAAACCAACCGGGCCCTGGGGACGAAAATGCCAATAACTCTCAGACCGGGCGTCCGATCGACGTGCCGTCTGTTGCGTTGAGTTCCTGTTGACGATACGGAACTTTGGGATACATCAACTCTGGACTTTGTGACAGTTGATGTATCAGCCTCTCGGCTCGTGGAGAGGATCCTCCTGTACGAGCTTGCTGTGTGCGGGAACCCTAGTGCTGGCTGCGACTGTTACTGTGACTGCTACTACTGCTACTGCTACTGCTACTGTTATTGTAACTGCGACGACGACAGTACAGAGATCCTGTGTGGATTCGACGACGACGACTACAGCACTCAGCGATCCTACGTGGATCAGTGCTACAGGTCCTGTGTGGGCCCGATCCTGTGTGGGTCTTTGCGCTTAGCGGTCCTGTGTGAACCAGCGCCTACAGGTCCTACGTGGGCCCGATCCTGTGTGGGTCTTTTGCGGGGTTTAGTTACCTATCGATCCTTCGTGGGTCCGACGACTTAGATGGATCAGAGATCATCTTTATCGTCTTTTGAAGAAGTATACCTGTATGAGCTGAATCCTGTTGCTTTCCTGTGTGGATTGTGTTGTGCTATCCTGTGTGGATTACGTTTTGCTTTCCTGTGTGGAATACGTTTACTTTCCTGTGTGGACTGAGTTGTACTTGGGCTCGGAGGATGGAGTGTATTTGAAATTGATGACTTAGGTATATGTATGGGCATATACCTAAGTAGTGTCGGTTGTTACTTCGTGATTGTACCTTTCTTTGTGGTTTATCCTTTGTGGATTTTGAGAGACCTTCAGGGGTCTCGGGGTCCCTACTGAGTAGCTTATACTCACCCCTGCACGGGCTTTGCCCGCACTACGTTGTGTTGGTTGCAGATGACGGACAGCGTTGACCTTGGCCGAGGCTTGCAGATCAGGATGGTACCTGGAAGTGGACCACTAGGCGGGACGTGTTCAGAGTGGACGACGGGACCCAAGGAGCAGTGGAGCTATTTGTACCCACCCTTCAGGTGGGATCTCCAGTGGACAGCTCGGTGTAGCAGCTTTTACTTACAGTTGCTGTTTTTCCCTTTCGAGTTGTACTTTACTTTCAATTTGGGTTTGTATACTGGCCCATTTACTTTTCCACACTTTCAGTTGTACTCTGTTTTTACTTAGTGTTTACTTTCTGCTTGCTTACTCTGTGGTGTTTGTTTACTTTACAAAGGCAATTTCTTCCCTTTATACCAGGATTTACGCCTTGGTGCTAGTCGCCAGCCCCTGGCCTATGGAAGGCGGTCTTGGGGTAGTCACGGCACGGACCCCGAGGGAGGGTCGTGACAAATTGGTATCAGAGGAGTTTGGTTCTACCGCGAACTCTGATCTTTTCTATGTGAAGCAATAATGTTTAGCGTATTGAGTGTGGTTATCAGTCCAGGGAGTCCAGTGTTGGTGCGGCGGCCGACGTATCCATACACCAGGACCCTGACTTCTGATTTCCGACTTAATACACGAAAACATTGATTGTGTGTGTGATTCAAAGTTTTCTTTGTGATTACTTATATCAGCTCACCAGGTATACTGTTCTGACCGTGGCGCACCTGTTTCCTTTTCAGGATGGCCCCACGACGGCAGCCAGCTAGGGTTCCGAGAGTCGAGTGTGACGACAGCCCACCGAGCGACGAGGCCTCGGTGTAGGGCCCTTTGTCAGCACTGGCACCGGCGGTAGCTCTACCCGTCGGGCCACCGATACTTCCAGCACCAGCCGCTGACGATGCACGTCGCCTCAGCGCACTGCATGAGTTTCAGCGCCAGCGACCACCCAGGTTTCGCGGGGAGACGGATCCCCAGGCAGCAGAGGATTGGCTGGAGGCAGTGGTACGTGTGTTTAGGCTAGTGAGGACACCAACAGACCTCATGGTGATCCTCGCTGCGAGCCTACTACACGCAGCAGCAGGACGATGGTGGAGCTTGATGCTCCAGGTGCACGATGAGGCATCTCTTCTTTAGACAGACTTTGAGAGCCTCTTCCGCTCAGAGTTCATCCCAGCCACCCTTCATGCGGTTCGTATCCAGGAGCTTCTTCAGCTGCGGCAGGGCAGCATGACGGTCGCTCAGTACTCGGCGAGATTTACTGATCTCTCACGCTACTCGACCGACATGGTATGAGACCCATTCTTCCGTGCCCGAACCTTCGAGCAGGGTTTGAGACACGAGATCAGGGCATCGCTGATCTCCCTCAGCATACTGACTCAGACAGGAGTACTGGAGCGGGCCCTTCTGATCGAGAGCTTCCTTTCTGAGTCTACACCAGCACCGAGACCCACCGTAGGGCAACACGTGGCAGAGTCATCTGCAGCAGGCAGTCGACGGATGAATCAGGGGTCCAGATAGACCAGACCCTCAGGCAGACGACCTCAGGGCACTGGCTCAGCATTGCGGGGCACACATCGAGGAGCCAGTCTTTCGAGAGGCATACAGTGCTACTCGTGCGGCGGGCAGGGCCACATGGCTCGTGACTGCCCGACCTGCCATGCTGAGGAGCAGCAGACAGTTGAGGGACCACCGAGGCAGAGGCATAGGGTCGACCGTGGCGGTCCGCAGGGAGGAGGCGGACGAGGCAGAGGAGATGGACGAGCAGCCGGTGGTGGGCGACGCTATGAGGCTCTGCCACCACCACCACCAGGAGGTCCACCCCGACCACAGGGAGCTGGCGGGCAGAGGCAGGCACAGCTCCAGGCAGCAGAGGCCTACGACCACGGCACACCCGAGATGATTCGAGGTACTATCTGTGTCTATTCCACCCTTGCTGCAGTTCTTATAGACACGGGAGTGAGTCACTCTTTCATAGCCGCTTCCCTTGTTCAGAGCTCGGAGATTCCGACAGAGCCGTTGGCTCGATCCTTACGACTAGAGACTCCTACGGGAGCAGACTCGACGATTACGCACTGGTGCCGGCAGTGTGAGCTTACTCTAGGAGGTGAGAGCTTCGGCTGGGATCTTCTTGTAGCAGCGTCGAGGCCTTACGATGTCATCTTGGGCATTGATTGGCTATCTGCGGTCCATGCGCAGATTGACTGTTTTAGGCGCAAGGTGCGATGTGTACGCACCGACGGGAGCAGGTTTACCTTCAACGGAGAGAATGGATCCTTTGCAGCACAGGATGGACTTTCGCGGAGGAGAGGACAGCCCATCACTCATCAGTTGGCTAGCCTCATCCTTGGAGCAGTTGACATGCGGAGTTCTGGTTTTCCTGTAGTGGTGGATCAGTTTGCGGACGTTTTTCCTGACGATGTTCCAGGGATACCTCCTCGCAGGGAGGTAGACTTTTATATTTACTTGTACCCTAGGACAACCCCGATATCCACTCCAGCATATCAGATGGCCCCCGCCGAGCTTCGAGAGCTACCGGTACAGTTGGAGGACTTGCAGGGCAAGGGGTTCATCCGACCCAGTGTTTCACCCTGGGCTTCCCCGATATTGTTCGCCAAGAAGGCGGACGGGAGCTTGCGACTTTGTGTTGACTATCGTCGCCTGAACCAGGTGACAGTGAGGAACAAGTATCCGCCACCGAGAATTGATGACCTCTTTGATCAGATCAAGGGAGCACGGTGGTTCTCGAAGATAGACCTCAGGTCAGGCTATCATCAGCTCAGAGTCAGAGACGAGGATGTGCAGAAGACGGCCTTCAGATGTCGGTATGGCCACTATGAGTTCTTGGTTATGCCTTTCGGTGTAACCAATGCTCCAGCAGTGTTCATGGCTCTCATGAATAGGATCTTTTAGCCATACCTCGATCGGTTTGTCATGGTCTTTATCGACGACATTCTGATTTACTCTACGACTGAGGAGGAGCATGCCTATCACTTGCGAGTTGTACTAGACACACTCCGAGAGCACCAGATTTATGGTAATCTCTCGAAGTTCCAGTTCTGGATACGTGAGGTCCACTTCTTGGGACACATTATCTCTAAGGCGGGAGTTGCAGTGGATCCCGCGAAGATTGAGGCTGTGTTAGCATGGGAGCCACCCAGGAGCGTGACTGAGGTTCAGAGTTTCTTGGGACTAGATGGATACTATCGGAGATTCGTGCCAGACTTCTTTAGAGTTGCGGCACCACTCACAGCTTTGAAGAAGAAGGGGAAACCCTTCGTGTGGTCAGACAGATGTCAGCAGAGCTTCCAAGAGCTGAGACAGTGATTGACTAGCGCACCTATCTTGAGGTTTCCTGAGGAGGGAGTAGGGTACGTAGTCTACTGCGATGCATCAGGGACCGGACTCGGATGTGTTCTGATGCAGGAGCGGGCAGTGATCGCCTATGGATCACGTCAGTTGAGGCCGCATGAGCAGAACTACGCTACCCATGACCTGGAGTTAGCAGCAGTGGTCTTCGCTCTGAAGACATGGCGACACTATCTGATGGGCGAGCACTTTACAGTCTTTTCCGATCATCAGAGTCTCAGATATATCTTCTCGCAGAAAGACCTGAACCTGAGACAGCGGCGATGGCTCGAGTTCCTCCAGGAATATGACTTTGAGATAATCTATACTCATGGGAAGGGGAACGTAGTAGCTGATGCCCTCAGCAGGAGGACGGGCATTCAGCTACATGAGGAGGCGACGGAGCAGCTAGCCTCTTTACAGATATCTTTCGTGGATAGAGATGGAGAAGCCTTCCTCCAGTCTCTCACAGTCACCCCTCCACTACTGCAGCGGGTCAGAGAGACACAGCGTGAGGACGCTGACTGTGAGACATGACGTGCACAGATATCTTCAGGACAGTCACCTGATGGTTTCTCCCTTGGAGCAGAGCACGACATCCTTTTCAGAGGACGTACCATGGTACCAGTCGCTTTACGAGAGGAAGTGCTGAGAGAGTTTCACACTTCTCCTTTGGCGGTACATCCTGGAGTGGTGAAGATGTACCAGGACCTCAGACGACAGCACTGGTGGCCGGGCATGAAGAAGGTAGTAGCAAAGTTCATTTCTCGATGCCTCACCTTCCAGCAGGTAAAGGCAGAGCATCAGGTACCAGCGGGCTTGGTACAGCCCTTGGAGGTTCCGGAGTGGATGTGGGACGGCATATCTATGGACTTCGTGACTGGACTTCCACGTACTTCCAGAGGTCACGACTCCATCTGGGTGATTGTTGACTGACTCACCAAGTCGGCACACTTCTTACCCATCAGAGAGCAGGGCTCAGTGGAGAGCTTGGGACGTCTCTACGTTCAGGAGATTATGCGGCTCCACGGCGTTCCATCATCTATCGTCTCCGATCGAGATGCTCGCTTTACTTCCCGGCTTTGGAAGGGGTTACAGGAGGAGTTCGGGACACAGCTACGTCTAAGCACAGCCTTTCACCCTCAGACGGATGGTCAGACGGAGAGGACCATTCAGACTCTCGAGGACATGCTCCACGCATGTGTCCTAGACTTTGGTCGTATCTGGGAGGACCACCTACCCTTGGTGGAGTTTGCGTACAACAACAGCTACCACTCCACCATCGGGATGGCACCGTACGAGGCATTGTACGGCTGACCTTGTAGATCTCCTTTGTGTTGGACAGACCCTGGGGAGTCAGCACTTGTGGGACCGGAGATGGTCCAGGCCACGACAGAGAAGGTCCAGGTCATCCAGGAGCGAATGAGGACAGCTCAGAGCCGGCAGAAGTCTTATGCTGACAGGAGGCGGAGGCCACTGGAGTTCGAGGATGGCGACCACGTCTTCTTGCGGGTCTCACCTCGACGTGGTATTCGGAGATTTGGTCGAGGCGGCAAGTTATCTCCGCGCTTCATCGGACCCTTCCAGATCCTCAGCAGGATTGGCGAGGTGGCTTATCGCCTGGCTCTTCCACCTCAGTAACACCGGGTGCACGAAGTCTTCCACGTGTCTCAGCTGAGGAGATACGTGCACGACCCGACGCACATCATTGACCAAGGGGAGCTTGACGTTGACGATGAGGCAACCATTACAGAGGTCCCGGTGGAGATAGAGGATCGACAGGAGCGGGTCCTACATGGGCGATTGATTCCTCTTGTGTGCATCAGATGGCAGCACGGGAATCTCCAGGAGAGCACATGGGAGCGGGAGGCACAGATGCGTGCTCAGTACCCTCATTTGTTTCCCTAGTTTTTGATGTATCTTTACGGGGACGTAAATCCCTGAGGTGGGAGTAATGTAAAGACCAGTAAAATTCAAGGGAAACGTTTTCTTAATTTTCTTTGGAATTTTACAAGAGCGCGGTTTCTGACGGCACCTGATTCTGAGGCCCGGTGTGCCCGGAATCAATTTCAGAAGTTTGGCTCAGGTACGTTCAGTGAACGAACGAGCGGGAATTTCTATCTTTTGATCCGGTGCTCGGAATTAAAATCTGAGGACACCGATGAACTCGCAGCGCTGATATTCGGTTAAGGAGACCTTTTCCGAGGTTGCGTTTATTTCGGGTTGAGAGTTAGTTTTTGGGAGTTTAGAATAAGTTAAATAAAAATTGTGGATTACAAATTTTTATTTAAACATGTTGGTTAACTTCTCTCAAAGGAAGTTAGGGGTGGGACCCACACCCACTTAACCTCCCTTGAGAGGATTAAGTGTGGTGGGGCCCACACGAACCCTAAACTTTTCATCTCCTCTCAAAACTCCTTAAACCCCCCTTTTAATTGACATGTCAACTTGTTAATTAATTTGGAGTTATCTTATTTGAATTTCAAACCTTTGAAATTCAAAAAGGTTTGGTTGAGTTAATAAAATAAGCTCTTAGCTTATTTTATTGGGTTAGTTTTGTTTAGCCATCTTGAGAGGATTGAGAGCTTTTCTTTCTTCTTCAAACATTGACGAAGAACGCTCAAGCTTGAGGAAGAACGCTCAAGCTCCGACGAAGAACGCCGCTCCTCTCTTCTTCGTCTTCCGTGTCAACGAAAGGGAATGCCGCTTCCTCCTCGGACTTCCTTCGTCGGCATACGAAGATTCGCCAATGACGTACCTCTTCGGACGTACCTCTTCGTCATCGGATTTGACGAACGATTACCGTGACGCCCGACCTCCGCGACATTGTCTTCTGTGGGTCGTTGACAATCTTCGAACTTGAACCCAAGGTAGGGGTTGTTGTTGATTATTTATTTATTTATTTATTCTTGTTCGTGGTTCTAGCATGACTAACGTGAGGAGATTTAAATATGGTTATCATTTAACGTGAGGGGGCCGGACCGCATGAACACGGCCGAACCCCCTCCTTTGTTCTTGTTGATTTATCTTGCGGATGAAACAAGATGGCGTGGTGTCGTCGCACCACGCGGATAATCGCGCGTTTTTATTGCGTGGCGCCGTCGCGCCGCGCCGTGGAAGGAGCATCTAGAACGCGACGCTGTCGCGCCACGTCAAAGGGAATCGAAGGCGCGGCGGAGGGGCGCGGTGCCGTCGCACCGCGGCTGGTTCCGGGCCGCGGCGAGACGGGAAGACCGACGGCACGCTGGGCCGCCGGCGTCGGAAACCGGAAGGGGATCGGCTTGCCGTTCCCGTGGGAGAAAAACCGGCCGGCCAGGTGGCCAGCCGGAAGGTCAAAGACCGGGGGAATAAATTCCCCCGGTCAACTCTCTAAACCCCCCCCCCATTTATGAGGGGGGGCGGTTCCTTTGAGGGGGCAGTCCCCCCTCCTGGTTTCTTCAATCAGGCCCCCACGAGGGGGGCCAGATCTTCAAAAAGGCGCAGCACTTAAGCCGCGCCGCCATGCTGGAAGTGGGGGCTTAGCCCCCGCGCGTGACCCTAGCGGCGCCAGGCCGCGCCACCGCCGGCCGGGTCGTGCCGCCGCGCCGGACCGCGCCGCCGTGCCGGTCCGCGCCGCCGCGCCGGTCCCCCGCCGGCCGGGCCGGGTCAGACCTGGGTCGACCCAGTTCGGGTTGACCCGGTTTGGGCCGACCCAGGGGGGTCGGGCCGGGTCGGCCCGGACCCGGACCCCCCGTTTTCGAGACGGATTCGGTCTTTTGGTCATATCTTGAGCCACGGACCTCCGATTGACGAACTGTCTATGGAAACACGATCCTTGGATCGAGACGGTCGTTTCGGTATATCGCACTCAAAGTTTCGGAATACTTTGAGTTCGGTCGGGTTGGTTCGTTCACGAAACCAACCGGGCCTTCGGAGCGGAAACACTCATATCTTGAGCTACGGACGTCCGATTGACGTGCCGTCAGCTTTGTTGTGTTCCTCTTAGTGAGACGGATCTTTTGGCATACTCCGCCCAAGGTTTGGACGCAGGTGGAGTACGGTCGGGTTGGTTTTTTCTTAAAAACCAACCGGGCCCCGGGGACGAAAATGCCAATAACTCTCAGACCGGGCGTCCGATCGACGCGCCGTCTGTTGCGTTGAGTTCCTGTTGACGATACGGAACTTTTGGATACATCAACTCTGGACTTTGTGACAGTTGATGTGTCAGCCTCTCGGCTCGTGGAGTGGATCCTCCTGTACGAGCTTGCTGTGTGCGGGAACCCTAGTGCTGGCTGCGACTGTTACTGTGACTGCTACTACTGCTACTGCTACTGCTACTATTACTATGACTGCGACGACAACAGTATAGAGATCATGTGTGGATTCGACGACGACGACTACAGCACTCAGCGATCCTACGTGGATCAGTGCTACAGGTCCTGTGTGGGCCCGATCCTATGTGGGTCTTTGCGCTCAGCAGTCCTGTGTGAACCAGCGCCTACAAGTCCTACGTGGGCCCGATCCTGTGTGGGTCTTTTGCGGGGGTTAGTTACCTATCGATCCTTCATGGGTCCGACGACTTAGATGGATCAGAGATCATCTTTATCATCTTTTGAAGAAGTATACCTGTGTGAGCTGAATCCTGTTGCTTTCCTGTGTGGATTGTGTTGTGCTATCCTGTGTGGATTACGTTTTGCTTTCCTGTGTGGAATACGTTTACTTTCCTGTGTGGACTGAGTTGTACTTGGGCTCCGAGGATGGAGCGTATTTGAAATTGATGACTTAGGTATATGTATGGCCATATACCTAAGTAGTGTCGGTTGTTACTTCGTGATTGTACCTTTCTTTGTGGTTTATCCTTTGTGGATTTTGAGAGACCTTCAGGGGTCTCGGGGTCCCTACTGAGTAGATTATACTCACCCCTGCACGGGCTCTGCCCGCACTACGTTGTGTTGGTTGCAGACGACGGACAGCGTTGACCTTGGCCGAGGCTTGCAGAGCAGGACGGTACCTGGAGGTGGACCACTAGGTGGGACGTGTTCAGAGTGGACGACGGGACCCGAGGAGCAGTGGAGCTATCTGTACCCACCCTTCAGGTGGGATCTCCAATGGACAGCTCGGTGTAGCAGCTTTTACTTACAGTTGCTGTTTTTCCCTTTCGAGTTGTACTTTACTTTCAGTTTGGGTTTGTATACTGGCCCATTTACTTTTCCGCACTTTCAGTTGTACTCTGTTTTTACTTAGTGTTTACTTTCCACTTGCTTACTCTGTGGTGTTTAATTATTTTACAAAGGCAATGCCTTCCCTTTATACCGGGATTTACGCCTTGGTGCTAGTCGCCAGCCCCTGGCCTATGGAAGGCGGGCTTGGGGTAGTCACGGCACGGACCCCGAGGGCGGGTCGTGACAGTTTCTATTGGATTTTTAAAATTCAATTCACAGAAGCAGTAAAATTATGTTTTATGCAAATTTGCAAACGTGCCTAGAAGGTGGGTAAAAGACATTAAAAAGATCAGTGAAATTTTATATATCTAATCTTATTATAAAATGACTCAAATGAATTACATTGAACTAATAATTTTTATTATGTGTATATTTTTAATTTAAGATAAATTTTAATTAAAAAAATTATTTATATGGAAATGTTGGTTTTTAAGTACTATGTAGTATTTTTCACTACACATATAAAATTAAAATTATTCTGAAAAATTCAAAAAATTCACCCTAAGATAATTTTGATATTCCGAATTCAAAAAAGAATTCTATTTTACCAAATTCATTTTTTATGAGTTTATAAAATTATTTTTATTATTGTTCACAAAAGGACGTAAATTGTTTTCCTAAATATATAACTATTTTAACTAAACATATACATTTAATTATAAATATGTTTTATTTATAAAAAAATTATAAATAACAATTAAAATTTAATTATTACTATTCATATTACAATATTTAATTGATAAATAAATATGTCATTTAAATAATTATAATACTAATTTTTTGTTTTGTAGAAACTCAATCTTTCATATAATGCAAGGCAATTTTGTGTTGCGTGATATATAATCTCTTTCTTTACATTAAAGAGATAATATACCATTAAATATTGGGGTGTTACATTTGTGAAAAAAATTAAAAATAAAATAAAAAATAAAATAAAAAATAAACCAAAAAATAAAAAAAAAACACAAAAAAAATCCATCTTCCTCATCTTCTCCAAACATCTCTTAATGCCCCATAGCCTCCCAAACAATATTTAAATTTTTCTCACAAAAAAATCAAGTGGGCACTTTGCTGACTTAGGAGAAAATTAGGGATAATCAAATCACCCAAGACCAATTCATTTCTCGTCCAATTCAATGAGATATAGCCAATTCTTGGGAATATAACCATACAGAATTAACTTCCCCTGATATGAATTACCAACCCCTTAGTATTCAATTTCCAAATATTAAGGTTCATTTTGAACTCAAATAAAGAATGATTAATCTTCTACCTCATTTCCATGGGCTAGCCAGTGAGGATCCACATCTTCGTTTCAAAGAGTTCCAAGTGGGGTGCCCTACCATGAATCCTCAAGGGGTTTTTGAAGAACAAATAAAACATCAATGATTCAATTTATTCCAAGATGAATCTTCCAGGTCATGGATATTCTACCTCTATCCTAGTTCAAAAAACACATGGAATGACCAGAAGGTAATCTTTTTAGAGAAATTATTTCCTGATTCTCGAACCACTTTTATCCAAATGAAAATTATTGGTATCCATCAATTCCATAATTAATCACTCACTGATTACTAATAGAAGTTTAAAAATCTTGTGGAAACCTGCACACACCACCAAATCCCTTACCAAATCTTGATCCAATACTTCTTTGAGCGATTATTGGATATGGATAGAAAACTATTTGATATTGAAAGTTGATGTTCTCTTGTTGATAAAACTCCAACAGCTTCACAATATCTCATAAGCATCATGGATACAAACATGCAACAATTCCATACATGAGAATATTCTCAAGAAAAAAACTCCCAGATAATCAATCCAAGATCCCAAAAAGATGATTGAGTGGATGAGTGAACTTACAAGCCTTGTGTGTCAACTAGATGTGGTTTCCAAACCCCCGTCCTCATATTCTCCACAATCACTATTCCTTGGAACTATCATGAATTGTGGAATCTGTAGCTCGCCAACTTATCCAACAGACACATGACAACATATTAATGATAAACCATATGTTACTTATATTTCAATGCAACTGAATCTAACATATATTCAGTGTAACACCAACCCACAAAAATCAGGTTATTTCATTAGAAACATAAGCCAACCCCACTTTGATCCCTTCACTTCTACCTTTATCCCATGTTTCAGTTATGGTAATCTTATTTATCATCATCTTAGTTATCTACTCAAAATACAAACCAATTCCAATTTGTTCAAGGTTGTGGTAACTTCCAAATACCTTATATTTTTGTTTCTCAACCTCAAAAGATCATTCATCTTCTTTCTCCTCCTATATTCCACTATACTAATGATCATTCCCAATTCCAAACCCAATACAAGAACTTTCCCAAGAACCAAAATCAAGGTAATCCCAATACGGGACATGCCTCTTCTTCTATGGAACCATGGGAAAGAGTTTTGTAAGATCTTTCCTCTTTAACCTATTTTATCCTTAAAAACATTGAAATACAAAATTTTCAACTTATATCCCACCTTAGGCTGTAGAAATTGTCCAATTCTTCCCAACTCCTAGATCAACCATTGTTGAACCCCAAGGGTTATGTAAGAGAAATTACACTTCGATTAGGAAAACAAATTTCCATACCTCATGATAGATCCCTGAATTAACCTTTGAATATTGATCTTAAAAATGAAAATCACTTAAATACCAAAACTAAACTTAAAGCCACTCCCTCACCTCCTTCCCTTCCCTTAAAGAACCCAATTCATTTTCTTCAAGAGATATCTAAGCTATGGAATTCCTTTGAACCTGGTCCTGAAATGATCGACATGTTTAGATGGGTTGATGTCAACATTCACCTATTATATGTCATCAAAAAACATACTACATATGTCAAGATTATATATGAATTTTGAACCCATAATAGGAAATATAGGATGATTGAAATTGTTTCGACCCCATAGTTTATTCCCTTGTAGTGATAAGATCAAGGGACCTTTACGATTCCATGAAAAATAGGGAGTTCCATCTTTGATGATACACTCATAAACCTAGGATCCTTGATAAATTTCATGCCCAAATCCATATTCTCTAACGTTGTTTTTGGTCCATTTTACCCAAATATTATTGTAATTCAATTAGCATTTCAAAACATAGCCAAACCTGAGAGAATAACTGAGGATGTCAATTTCTGAGTTAATGATCCTATCTCTCCAGCTAATTTCTATGTCCTAACCATGTAAAGTGAGAAGAAATCATCTTGATCTCCCCTAATTATAGGAATACCATTCCTCTTGATAGCTAGAACTAATATTTAAATCCATTCAATTATCCTATCCATGGAATTAGGTGACCAACTGGTCAACTTAAATATTTTTCAATCCAGGTGATACCCATATGAGGATCACACTACATTCTCAATCCTTGCTTCTAAGGACACTTTTGAGAGTGGATTCGCCCGCATTTAATCATGTTCAACATGTTTTATTGAGAGTAGATCTTGTGAAAAAATCACCATTATTAACCAAGTCATAAATGGGGAATTTGATGTTGACCTCTCATTCATAGACTTCATCAATCTAGAGGATCTTTCCAACTCTCAAGAATCCCATTTCAACTCTGATCTCTATTGTTACACCTTGGATGGTATTAAATAAATTGAATCCAAACATACTAAAGTCTCTTCTTATAGTACTGAGTTGTATATCCCAAAAATGAAATATGAGACTAATCTGAAACCTATTCTTTTACACCTGAAATATGTATTCTTTTTCCAACATCACTCTCATCCTATCATTCTCTGTACCATATTTACTTAAACTGAGGATTCCAAACTTGTTCAGGAGTAAGAGTAAAATAAAAAGGCCTTAGCATGGAACCTATATGGAATACTAGGAATCCTCCCTAAAATTTTTATACATCACATTCATTTTGAGAAATCATTCAAACCAATCAGACAATCACAAAGAAGACTCAATCCACTCATACATGAGGTTGTTAGAGATGAGATCACAAAGGTTCATCAAGCTGGTATTATATAACTAATTATTGATAGTGAATGGTTTATCCCAATTCAGGTGGTACCTACAAAGGGTGGTATAACATTGGTTACAAATGAACATGGATAGGTGGTCACAACTTAGGTGAAAAAAAATTTCATGTGTGTATCGATTATCAAAAATTTAATGTTGAAACACAAAATGATCACTACCCTCTTGTGTTACATGGTCAAATTATAGAATGATTAGCTAAAAAATCACATTATGTATTTCTTGATATATACACCATCTACTTCAAAATACAAATAAAACCTTATGAAATATAAAATACTACTTTAATTTTACCCTTTGAAACATATTGATATAAGAGAATGACTTTTGGCTGTTGTAATGCTCCTAAAACATTACAGAGGTCTATGAATACTATTGTTTTATAATTAATTTGAGAATTGCATGGAGGGATTTATGGATTAATTTACCATTTATGGTGGGTCATTTGAATCCTTATTGTATTCACTCTCTCTAGTACTTAAAAAAAACTCAAATGTAACCTGGTGCTAAATTTTAAAAAATGTCACTTCATGGTTACTAATTAGATTTTTCTAGGGAATTTAATTTCACAAGAGGGTAATCAATCCAATAATACAAAAAATAATGTTACCCAATCACTTCTTAGACCCACATTAGTTCTAAACATTTGTTCAATCCTTGGTCATGTCTGTTTCTATCAGCGATTCATCCATACATTCTATAGTATTTCCCTCCCACTTACTTGTCCACTCTATAATTTTGTTACATTCCATTTAGATGAGGCCTTCATGAGAGATGAAATTTATCTATAGTTGTTCTTACATCCTACCTGATAATCCAACCCCTATATAGGTACATACCCATTGAATTGGTGTGTGATGATGCAGATAGGTCCATTGGGGTTGTTATTGGCCACATAATAGAAACTATTCCTCATGTAAACAATTATTCCTAAAAAAATGGAAAAAACTCAATATCAATACACTATCACTAAAAAGGAACTATTAGAAATGGTTTTTTCTTTAGTGATAAATTCTAGCCATTTCTCTTCGATTCCAAAATCATCATATTCAGAGACCATTATTCTATAAATATCCTACTCAAGAAAATTTATTCTAAACCACGGATTATTAGATGGATCCTTATTATCTGTGAGTTTTACATTGTGATGAAATATAGACCTGGACAAGAAAACCATGTGCTTGATCACCTGAGTAGAATTTATAATTCCATTCATTCTGAAATAATTGATCATTAATTTCCAAGTGAACATCTACCATCTCTCACTCCAAATTTATAGTGGTATGGCCCAATTGTAAACTACTTGGTTGCTAGAGTTTTTGTTAAAAAATTTTCAAAATAAAAAAATAGTGAAGAAGAAAAGTGATTAAATTTTTAATTTTTTTAGAATATAACAGACATTGAAATACTAGGGATGACATGGTAATTAGGATATGTTTTGATGAAAATGAAAATTCATCCATCTTGGAATATTTTCACTCAATTTTTGGTGGTGTCCACTTTAGTCCACAAAGGACCTCCCAAAAATTCATTGGATCAGGATTCTTATGGCCTTCACTCATCAATGGCCCAAATTAGTTCTATAAATAATGTTCAATTTTCCAAAAGTTTGGCACAATTTCTAAAATAAATAAAATTCACCAAAATCCCTTAATATTTTGTGATATCTTCGATGTTTGGGGAATCAATTTCATGGGGCAAGTTCCCTCTTAAAATGAATTCTTTTATATTTTTCGTCTGATCAATTATGTTTCTAGGTGGGTCGAGGATAAAACCAATAGAAATAATGATTCACATACTGTTAGTGGGTTCCCAAAAACTCACATCTTCCACTAATTTGGGACATATGTCCCTTGATATTTGACCTTGAAACACATATATGTAATCAGACCATTGAATCTCTTTTGAAAAATATATGGGTTGTATATAAAACATAGACTACATATCACCCCCAAACAAATAGCAGGGATGGACATTATAATAGATAAGTTAAAGAGTGATTGAGTGAATTGTAAATCCCACCATAAAAGAATGGCCTTAGAGACTTGTTGATGTGATTTGGGCTTATCAAACTGCCCATAACTCCCCCATTGGGATGTCTCCATTTAGGTTACTTTTTGGTAAATCATGTCATTTAAAAGTATAAATCCAACGTAAGTCATTTTGGGAAATGAAAACTTATAATTTTGATTGTGAAAAATCGAGCGAAGATATATTGTTGCAGTTGAATGAATTGGAGGAGCTTAGACAATATTATTATGATAATTCCAATATCTAGAATGAAAAGTATAAGTGACTCCCATAAAAACACATACATTCAATGGTATTCCATAAAGGGGAAAAGGTATGGATCTTCAATTGTCGATTTTAGCTTCACGCAGGTAATACTAATTCTTGTTAGTAAGATCCTTTTATTATTACTAATGTTTACTCATTAGATGCAGTGCAAGTCCAAGAACCCATTTCCAAAAAGAAATTCATGGTTAAGGGACATCAGTTAAAGAATCGCCATGTGAGGACACACATGTTGAGAACTAGATATACTTCCCTCTAACCCCCAACTACTATGGTAGACACTCCACTGCATGGAGATAGAGACCCATTGAATCCAGACAAGGGGATCCACTTTTCCTTTAACTCTCCCTCCCCCTCTCCCCCCTCTCTCCCTCTCTTTCTCAATTTCTTTTTCTTCGTCTCTTATTATCATTTCTTAACACTTTCTTCATTAATCATTTTTTTCTCCTTATCTTTTTTGTGGGTGTGTATTTTAAAAACACTAACAAAATCTATAACAAGAAATAAAAAAATATAAAAAACAAAAGGAATCATAATTACCCACAATTGAATTTTGAAAATTTTTATAGCCTTTTTTGGGGGGGGGGGGTCCAATGATTTTTTTTCATATAAAATATTATATATTTTCATCATAAATTCAGATAAAAAATATTTGTTCAATAATAATAAATTTTTAATGCTCAATTTATTATTTCTAAAAAAAATATTATTACCCAAAATATGAGGAATAAGATCTGATTTCATGTAAATGGAACTTATGGCCATCTTTTCAGTTTGTTATTTTCTCACCCCTGATTGCGAGACATGATTTTTTGGACATTTGAGCTGAATTTTATACTTTCGTGTAAATTAATTTGATAGAGGTATTTTCTTAACCATAAGAGAATTATAATACCCGTATATCCTCCCTTTACCCTAACATTTATTGTCCAATTCAAATATCCTTAGAGCCTTTGAAGAACATTTTTATAGCCACATTACAAGACCCAAACCATATCCCACCCAACATCTACTTGGATTTTCATTTCATAATTTCTTGAAATTCATGTGTGGGGGATGAATTTCATTTTGTGTATCATTTTTTGGATTTTCAGTGTGTTATCATATGATTGAGACAAATTCTCCATTTTATTGTGGGTGAAATGTTTTCATTTAGTGAGTTTTTGGATTTTAAATTTTTTTATGACATCTTGTATAAAAATTATTGAAAAGTGTTCAAATATTTTATATATTTTATTAAAAGGTGTTAAAAAAAAATTTGAAAATTAAACAAAAGAAATATAAAAAATAACGGGTTGTGTCTTGAGTGGTTCAGAAATCATTCGTTCTAAACCTTTTATCTTGTTATAACTATTTCAATTAGTGTTACGAGGATATCAAACATGGGTTGGTATATAAGTTTGAGATCTATTTCTAGTTCAAATTTCAAAAAAATGCAATAAAAAACAAAGAAAATAACACTTCTATAATTGGGAGAAGTTTTTTTCTTTGTAAATATTTCATCTTCTCATCCCAATCACATTTTATTCCTCTTTTTTTATTTCTTGACATAATTTTTACCTTATAAATACATGTTTCCATTTTTTCCATGTTTCATTTCAAAAAAAAATGTTCATTGTTTTACCTATGTCAGTATTTTACCCTTATTTCCCACTCTTTTGAAAACTATATTCCTATCATCCCATAGCCATTTCAAAACCAACTAAAAAGACCACTATATTGTTGTGCACATTATGATAGGGAATGGAAGCTGATATATCTTTAAAAATATAATATTTTCACTTTTGGTAGGTGACTGAGTGAACCTCTAGAAATAAATTTCTATCATCTTTAGAGGAGTAAGTTATGATTGCCGAATTTTTCCATTTCTAATTTTGAGTATGAAAACTGATTTTTTTGCAAAATCAATTCTATAAAAAAAATTTGGGGAATTATTTATGAATGTGTGAACTAGTCAAGACCCCCTGATCATAGAAAAAAATTAATTTTTAATAGTGAGTAGAAATGATTTAGTTAGGTTTTTATTTGATTATGTATAAATACATGAACAAAAATAATTATGGTGGAGTTGATATTACATATTCATTCAAAATTTTACAATAGTACCATCATATAACTATCACTTAAAAATAATTAATTTCTAATCAATTTTCATGTTTTGATCACAAAAACATATGAAGAGCATTGTTCATGTTCATTTAATTAAATTTATTTTTAGTTTTTTGATCATATAATTCAGCATACTAGTCCAAATAATTTTATTCATATTTTTTATTGTTCCTAATGAAAATTAAAACAAATCATTATTAAGGATATTTGAATAATTTTTTTAATTTTTGTAGTCATATAGGCCACACAAAAGGCCCGACAAATCTTTTGAGAGAACTAAAAAAGCCATAAACATGTAATTTATGGGATCAATCCAGAAGTTAAAATTCTTTTATTCTACACCAAAAGTCTTGATACAATACATTTCATCCTTGATAAAACTTTCAAGGCCCAAATCCACAAAAAAGGATCCCCACTGATGTTTTGAATTCCATCCCACTATTCTGTCTAATAATTAAAATTTGACATAATCCTTGACTTTTCTCCTCATAAAGATATCCAATAGATCTGATATTTTTCATTTTGAAATAAAAAACATTGGAAGGAAAATTTTTATAAGATATAGTATATATTTTAGGGAATATTCTAAAACATAAATCCATTCACATTTTGGCCTTTGAAAAAGTGTGGTTAAAAATGGACAGATGCATATTGATTATTAAAATATCCATAAATTTGGATAAAAATCTACAATGGACACTAAATTTTGAGGTTTTAATTTGAATTTTTTATAAAACATTTAATTATATAATTTATCTATATTTTTCAATCAAATTTATCAAATTTTCCAGAAAACTTGAGAAGAAGATTTGGAATGCAACGATTATACCACCTTGGGCTATAAATACATCCCCATATTCTCCTTGAAAGGGGATGGAATTTCAGAGAAAAAATGGACAGGTTTTCATGACCAAGGCTATGAAAAATGATTTGTAGAGTCCTACCTA
This sequence comes from Viscum album, assembly GCA_963277665.1. Classification (NCBI taxonomy): domain Eukaryota; kingdom Viridiplantae; phylum Streptophyta; class Magnoliopsida; order Santalales; family Viscaceae; genus Viscum; species Viscum album. Next base: position 406,358,839 of record OY728142.1, read on the forward strand.
CTCATGTTTTAACCTGAGATGCCATTACCTCATTCTTCTTTTGATTAACATTCATATTATTCTTTATTTGTAGTATCATAATTGTCTGTGTTTTAGTTTTGTTTTAATTGTGTTATAATGCGTGCTTCGTTTTCATTGTATATTATTATAATCCACCCTATGTTTTTTAATATTAATGTTATTAAATATTTTTAAATAATTATTAAAAAAACTCCATTATTTTTCTTTCTAATTCAACCGAATTTCCATTTTTAATTCTCTTCACGTTTTGTGTGTGTGTTCGTCGCACTACTCTTATCTTTTCCCATTATTTTTATTATATTTTTATATATCAACATAAAATTCTTAAACAGATTAATATTAATGTCAATGAATGATTAAATCTACCATTATTGTGAGTCATAATTTTGGGATGTTAAGTGATTGGGAGATTTTTTTCAATAAATATTCGTTATGTAAACATTATGTATGTTAAACATAAAATGTCATGGATTAATGACATGTTTTTTTTGATTTTTGGATTTCATGGATTATTAGAAACATAAAATAAACATTTATAAAAAATATTTTATTGATATTATAATCATACATTTTGTTAATGTTTGGATTAAAGCCACAAAAAATTGTAATTCTGATCAAAATAATCATGGTAAGTAGGTGTTACATTAATGTAATGTAAAGCATAGCTCAAGGATATCATAAGATTAAATACACAATAATTAACTCACCCAAATATATATCAATTTTTTAATTCAAACATCAACCATAAATCAATATAATTAGGTTTTCAACCCCCCCCCCCAATTAAAAATACAAACAAAAGAAAAACAATTTGATATAAATTTGTCCCATGGGTGAGGATTCAACCTTGGTTCCACTATACATAGTAGTAGAGCACCATAAATTTGAACAGTTGTTAGGCAACAATCGCCCGTGATTCATGCAATCCTCAAAAATTATCTCAGACCATATAAACATATAACATCCCATATATTTGTACCCATTGATATAAAACATGAAGTATTCACCCCATGAGTTCTAGACTAACTATTTAGACCATATATATTGGTGTGGAGAACATTCAATGGATTTGATGATTTCTTATACATTTAATGGAATGATTTTCTCCCAATATTTCCCCCAAATGATGATTCAAAAATCATTTTTTTTTATTATTCAGTGAAGAAATTTAAACATCATCATTCCAAATTGATAAATCTTCCATATATTGCAGATCAATGTTATTAATCCTTTGATTCCTCCAAACTGTTCCCCCCATATACTGTACAATGACTTGTATTTTCCATTCTATACACCAAAAACATGTTTCCATTCATTCTATATCACTATATAAGATTTCTTACATCCTTTAATTTGATATTATATCATTATTAGTTGAATTTAACTTGTAATCATGAGTCACTTAAATAAATTACAATCAAAATAAATTTTCAATGTCCCTAAGCATGAAGAATATAAGTATTATTTGATTTATACCTTCATAAGAGAATTTGATCACTCATTGATCTTTAGATCTCTATAGATTCCAAAATGAACCATTACATTGACTCTTTTATTTAGATTCTTGATAATATTCATGTTAAATGTCATGGGGAATAAAATACCACCTCCAATAATCCACTTCATATATTTTAAAGATTACATAGAAATGATAGTTTTATTATTTTTCTTTATCTTCATATATTTCCAAAAAACACTATAAAGTGTTCATACATATTCTATTATCTTCTCGTTTTCTTCATCATAATAAATAAAGTCATATTCTCCATTCACCAATGGAAACAATATATTTTTCAATGGAATTTAATTGGATTGAATTTCCTCCATACATCTTTCTTTTACAAAGTAAAAATAACCACTTATTTTACTAATATCAATAGATTGATGCCTAAAATTAGAGAAATTGAAGAAAATATGTAGAATGAATTTCTATTATAATAAGAAGGGTACATGTTTATTCTATTTTTTTACTTCTAATATCATCCCCTTTCATATAACTATATACCTTATTGTTATAAGACATCATATGGGAATGGTATCGACAAAATTAACACTTTATAAATGAAAATATCTTATTACTTACATCTCTCTATATATCCCTAAATATTGAATAAACCCTTGACTTTTCAAGTATTCTTAATGTTTTATAACATTATCCTTTATTTTTAAACCATTTCTCTTCACAATAACTACATTATTTTATTTTTTAGAAGAATGTCTAATATCACTTTTAGAAGTAATTTTTTTTCTTTGAGTTTCCAACACTCCTCCAGACTTCATATGCCTCATTAAACACTTTCCTTTAACAATTAAACATATAAAATTCCAAAATATAGTTTCCTACTTGACCAATATATTTTTATTTTAAACTCATGCTACTTTGTAAAAGATACAGTATACTCTTTGAGTGATTCAATCATCTTAGTTTTATCCTTCATAAACATTATTTTATTTTCAATGAAGTTAGTATGATCCATATTATTTAACCTATATTTCATTGATTCACAATTTACATGAACATTTTCGTGTTCATTAATAAAGTTATCTATGTGAAAAAATTATCCTTCAAATTGTAAACATAAATTGAATATTCCTTTAGTAATCCCCCAATATTCTATGTATTCATTATTTGCATGTCATGACCCATGTGATCAAAATACTCATTTATTTAATCATATTCATTTACATTAACTGCATATTTCTCCAATATATCCATCATAACATATTATATATTTGATATAAACACAATATAAACAATATTATAAGGATATTCCCCAATATCTTCTCCCTCTTTACTTACCAACACAATTCTTCAAAACCTCATTCTACTTTAATTTTATGAATTAATGTTCTTTGTAGGGGATAATGTATTCCTTTTTTGTGGTTTCCAACTCACTACACTATCCAAAAAAATCTTTTTGGGAAGCTAAATGTTTTTTGACCAACCATTTTATAACCAAAACAATATAATGGTGGCTTACCGTGAAATCATCCACTACCTCTCTTTATGGACCTTTACATAAGAGATAAAAAATCATTAGTATTGTTTTATTCAATTACAGTCTCTTGAATATATTGGATCTTCATATATTTGAATGAAATTTATTTATAATAATTTTCTCAAGAACCTTCCAATGATATTCACATTTCATATGAAACCAATTTTTTCTTCATATCATTAAGATAAACTTCCGTTTGATTTAATTATTCAAGTGCTAAAAAATTTGATTTTAAATTATTGGTAATATCCAAATTATATTCCTAAAAATAATGATATCTTTTATCACATCATAAAGTCATCTAATATCCCTAAAACTTCAATATTACAATTGATCAAACTATAAACATCTTAACCTGAAATTCTCTTCAAATCATCAAATATGTTACGAAGAACTAGAAAACATTCCACTTTCACTTTATTTTCACCTTTATAAATATTTTAAATATTATCCCAAATTACTTTAGTTATTTTAAATATTATCACTTTCATGTATATAGGAATAAAAAATTCCACCAACTAGGCATTATATGTCGTATCCACATCACTCAACAATTTTCTATCAGATTCCTTTATTAACATATAACACCCATACTTAAATACTCGATAAAGTGTGGTTATTTTCTTATAATTATACATAATATATATATCACAATAAAAATGATCTATTAGTTAAGTAGTCTTAGTAAAGAAGATTCATAAATAGAAATTATATTACACTCAGAACATAAGATGCATTATTCGAATTTATGAAAACATTATTATTTATCCCTTAAATTTTATACATCACATGTAGTAATTTTAAAGGATTCATGGGGAAATAGGAAATAATATAAATGGGTGAGATCAAATTTTTAGTAAGGGGAAGTGAAAAAAAAATCACTCATAGCAAAATCATGACATATGTAGTATTGAAGGAATAAAAAAATTAAATAAAGCTATAACAATAAACATAATATATCTTTGGATAACATAATAGAAAACACATGGTTGAAAATAACTAATCTCATAATGAAGGAATTTATAATTTATGGAATCACATATATATCATTAGGGCCTCAGGATGAGAAATCGTAAATAAACGGGTAAGAAATAGCCCAAAAACCCAATATAGTTTCTCTCTTGATACCTACTGATGCATCAATGGGATATATAACCCTTGGCCCCACTCAACACATAATTAGTCCAATTCATTCATTATTTAAAGAATGCGACCAACCAATTCATATCATAATGTTACCTAAATAACATCATACATAATCTTTTATGAGTAATAAATAGGTATCCATATAGAATTAAAGGATATAAAATTTCAATATTTATTCATTCAATGGAATAATATGGTAATCTAGATGAATCTACCAGAATTAAATTAGAAAATAAATGATATTAAAAGAGTAATAGAAGGTAACATTATCAATGGGACGATAATGAAATAATAACATGGGGTAATTTCATGGTATAAGTATATCATTAGAAAATTTTCATTTAATTAAATAGTATGTGAAGAGAATATGAACAAAAAATGTGTATTATAGGAGAGTGTCAAACTATGAGTACTAGTAGGACCATTTGTTATGCACCATGTGATGATCTAGTTAATACATATACAACCTTGTTTATAGTTATTATTTCAAGGTAAATATAATCTAGCACCTACATCCACTTGTTTTTATCCAGACATATATTTCATTTCTAGGAAAACCACACAATCATTACTTTACCATGTTTCTATGACGATGAGAACTTTAAAACATTATAAATAATTATAAAAGGAATTATAATGACAGGTAATAGTGACCTATAATTGATAACATGATATATAATTTGTTAAAATTGACCATGATAAACTTTCATAGTGAAATAAAAATTAATTTGAATGGACTAGAAAAACCATACATCACTATATTAATAGATTAAGAAAAGGCTATAATGAGTGGGAATAAGTAATTTCACATTAAGAATTTATAATGTTTATGATAATAAAATGGATTCAAAATAATTAAAGTTTAAGAAAAATAATTTTAAATAATATTATAAGTAAAGGATGATAATTGAAAAGAAAATATAAATATTGGGAATCCTTACTTGAATGGAATCATCACAAGTTTGGGAAGAAAAACATCGAAGCTTATAAACTTTTTAGAGAGAATCTTTAGAGGAAAATGAGATTTAATCTATGCTAAATGCATTTAGAGTGGATATAAATGAGTTAATTGATGGGTATTTATAGGATATTAGGGGTAATTGTTTTTTAATTTCAAATCTTGGGACTTAGACTATATGTTATAAAAAAGAGAAAATTATTGGAACACAAATGGTTTTACCGCATGGTATTTGAAATTTATGGCCTTGTTTTAGATATTAAAGGTTCAAGAACTACACCTCCATTAAATTATATTATATTATACATGTATAATATTCTTATTCATTAAGAATTTTTTTCCAAATCTTAAAATATACTTTATGTTTTTTATTATTATTTATAGATTCGAATAATTAATTTTATTTCATTAAAATACATTATTTTAATGAATAAAACCATTATGTTTGATAAATAATTTATATTACTTATTTTATAATTTTTAATTAATTATGATGTCATACTAAAAGAATATCAAGACCTAGAAAAAGTCGAACCTAAAATAAATTATAAAATAAACAATGAAGAGTTAAGAATTACTTGGATTTTAATGTGGGGAATGAATCAAACAATTCATTGATTCATTAATCAATGATGAGCGGTGATTAAAAATTCAAAAGGACCACATCGATCTCATCTCTACGATCACCCTCCTTTATAAGGAATCCATGAAAAAATTATCTTCCCTGTACGCATGTGAGACACTCTAATTAATATGGCTAATAGACCAAATGAAGTCAATCTATTTAGGTATAAATCATCGTGGAATGTCCCATGTACATAACCTGATGGAATTAACGAACAACTGATAAACATATTCAATCAATATATGATTCCTATTATGATTTGAATCATGCTTGATAGCATATATCAAGGCCCACAATTCAACTTTATAAGTAGTTCCATTACCAATATAATGTTAGAAACATCCCTTGAAAAAACCATGGTGGGTAAAGAATACACCTCCACACTCTGATAGACCTAGTGTGACAAATGCCACACCATCAACATTCACCTTTATCCACATACTGATTGAATGAATCCAGTAGATGAATTTCGTGATAGTCGGTCTTCTTTTCCTGTCGTGAACACCAAGCATTTAATGTTTTTTGTGGTTAGAAAAAGAAATAATTATTGAAACTTTTTGGATGAGAGTTTCTAAATACATATTGGTGAATGCTTGTTACAATATGAATATAGGATGGCTAGTTTCTAAAAAATTTCACATATCTAGTTGTCTAGGTTAATTCAACAACATAATTCATAGCTTCTACAATAGGTTGTGTACCTATGTTCTATGTATAGAAGCAGTGATGAAGTTTTTTAGATGTTCCACATGGAGCTCCCTTATTATGTTCATATGAAAGATCCCCCTGAATGTATCCCTAAATCCTGTAGATAAAGGATCAATCCAAAAAATCATCCTAAATTTACTATACAAATCCTTTACATTAATAACATGTTTAATCCAAATTAAACCTGACCCCCTTCAATTGATCATTTTTGGAAAATTAATTTCTCCAAATTTTCTAGAGTATGAGATCCCATATAGGCAGATTGAATGATTTCCAAAATTTAAGAAGACATACCTGAGTGTGGAGGCCACCCTTGGAATTGAGCATATATAAGTCCTTGCAATTAAATTGGTCATTCTTCTTCAAATTCTATATAATATTATTCTAACAATGAAGGTGCACATTTGTATTTTAAAAGATACATGAGAGGGAACATTCATATCATGTACAGACTTTCTAGCTAAAATATCTTCAATAGAGAGTTGATTTCTATTGGGAGTAATAATCATGTTTTCTTCATGGGATTATTCTATCCAATGAGGGGTCAAAAAATTGAGATATTAATTCTTTCATATGATCCATTTTGAACTATATATCAGAACATTAAACTATTTCATAATGTCTAACTAGGTGGATGAAGACATCTAATAAGTTCACACATTCAGCAACATAGATTAAAACCTTCTATAAAGAAAACAAAGAGAGGGATCTTAAGAAGATAGAACATTCTCGATGAATTTTGTGAGAATGAAATAATTAACGATCCATGGATATTTTATGCCAAGACCACTTATGTCATTTGGTTTGATTTAATCCTTTGATGCCACCATGATGAGATTCCTTCCGAAAATAGACCCCATCGAGATGAAGTTCATGATCATTCTGTTATATTTATTAATGGGGATTATAGGCCACCTATAAATAGAGAAATTGTAAACAAACTTGTATATGGTCACTTAATTGACCAAGAACACACTTCCCACATGAGATATGGAATTTTCATTCCATTGTTTCATCTGATTGAGAATACCAGAGAATGTATCTTCAAGATAACAACTTCAGAATTTATCCCAGAAATGGGGACACTGAGATAAATAAAATGAATATACCCCCTCTTGACTCCATGTGTCCTAGAGATCATATTCAGCCTTGTCACTGATAATAAATTTTTAAATATAGTGAAGGATTTTTTCCATCTTATAGTTTTTCTAGACACCTCCTCATAATGAGAAAATATGGTCTTGATGGAAGATTATTTTTTTTGGAATCCTACTTTAGATGAATTATTTCATCAGTATAGAAAGGTGGTAGGTGTGAAAAAACAATTAAAGACTTGATTTGTTGGAAAATTATAATATTAACCATAATATTAAGGCATATTCACAAATAATCTTAGATGAGAGAAGAGAGAATGCTTGAAAAGGGGTCACCATCCCTTACTCCCCTAGAGCATTGGAAGAATCATCTGGACAAACCATTTATAAGAATACATAGTATTGAAAAACTCAAAATGGTGCTGATCAAACTAATAAATTCAAGGGTAAAGATATACTATTTAATAACTGTAGTGATGAAGATCCACTTGAAGGTATCATAGCATTTGTAGATATCAATTTTAAGTGAAAAATATCATTCTTCCTTATAATTTTGACACTTTTTTATGTATTAAAAAGTATTTTTTGGATGTTACCTATAAACAAAATCCCAAAATGGTTTGGGGTAATGATGTCCTTTACCATGTTTCTCAATCTATCCCCAATAGTTTTCCTGATAATTTTGTGGAGGGTATTCTCAGTGGAATCTGGTCTAAAATCACTGATATCAATGGCATTCTCTTTCTTGGGTATGAGATAAATGATGTTGGAATTCATCCCATAGGATATGTAGGCCTGAGTGAATAATTAATTTAAAACATTCTTCACATCACTATGAATAATATCATAATAGAATATAACTAACTTGTTAGTAAACCCATCCGGGTCAGTCACACTATCAATGTTAATAGAATATAGGATTGTCTTAATATCCACTTCATATGGGATCAAAATGAGGCCTTGTTTCTCTTTCTCCCTAGTATAAAAATTGATGTTATAAAACATATTATGAGTGTTTCTAGACCCATCACCAGAATAAGGTCTTTGAAAAAAATACAATCACTATATTATAAGTCTCTTTTTCAAATTTGAGAAGGAAATCATTAATTCTAAGGTAAATGACTGTGCCCGACTCTTTTCTCTTTGTGTAATTAGTGAAAAAATTTGGTATTCCTATCATTATTTTAGAGCCATATAAAACTTAATTTATTCGTAGTAATCTATTATTCTATGGTAATAAGATAAAACAATTTAGAGAGGGAATGCATTTCCTCCATTTAAAGAGTCTCTTTGGTCTGGAAATCGATTTGGAAGCCTAAAAAAAGTTTTCAGTAGCCTTGATATGATAATATTGTGAAGAAAAATATTTTTTTCTCCACACATTATAAATTTCCTTGATGGATTTAAATATACATGTAAAGAAATGGAGGGGTATTCCATGATATCCTATTTTTTAGGACACCTATATAATTTCCCATCAATTAGGGGTGACCAACCAACCATTACTGAATTTGAAGGGAATTGGGTTGTCCTTCAAAGATGTTTACAAGCCTCGGTAATTTAAAGATGTTGATCATAATGAATCCTATTGAGAGACAATCTGGGGACCCCCATGGGTGACCTTTCTTCATTAATAGGGAGAAAACATATGTCAATCTTACTATACTTACACCATTATTAGTGTACATGTTCCATGTAAAATATACCCCAATAATTATAACCCCTACCCATTTACACTTGTCAATGAACATCAATAATTCATGAGAATACAACATATTAAAGTTTGACCATTTTTTATCCTCAGGATGAACGATGGTTTTGAAGTCCCAAAGAGGAATACACTTGGGATTTAGATTCCCAAATATCAAACCAATTCTCCTTAATAACAACCTTATCCATATATTGGAGTTAGAGGAATAGATGAAATAAATAGTGAGTGTGCTCCTTATGAGAGAAAGGAAACTGGGATATGTTGTGACCCTCTAATACATGACAATATCTGGAAATTATCATTCAAAAAGACCAATAAATGAACCATGTCACTGTCAAGATATTTTTTATAAAAAAAACATATAGGAGGGATGCCATGTTGAATGAATTCCATCTATCAAAATGAATCTATGGCTCCACCAACCCAATAAGTGTGTGTTTTGAGTCACAATAAAGTGTCTAAGGATTCTGATCATGGGAGAGTTCCTAGTACCTTGAATGATCATATAATGTTCTTATCATTTACACATATTATTCATGATTTTAGGCATAACTATCCATCAAATACATATGATTGTAATGTCCAATGTCTTTGGAGAATTGGTACATAAAATTGAAATCATGGAAATAGAGTAAAACGTGTTTATATTAATCATACATAACAAGATCATAACATCCTCTTTAATCTTACACCATCATAGGATAACCTGAAAAATACATAGAAAAAATTGATGATCTATAAATAATCGTAAGTAAATAAACATAAAAATAAACCATATCACATGAGTTAGAAGGCATAACATGATGTAATAAAAAGCATGGAACATGAATAAAAATTTGGAAGCATAAAATATATAACATCGTATAATATAATCAGGTAACAATAAGAATTTTGAAAACATAAAACATGGAATTATCATGAGTCAATAATAACTACCAAGATGACTGTACATGATGGAAGAGGTCCCAAAAATGATAGAAGTTTACTCATTGTCCCATCATGATGTCTCATGAGAATAAAAATTACCAAATGGATTGTAACACTATATAAGAACACCTATAATAACATGTTCATGCATATGAGTTCTTCATTATGAATCAAACATAAACAATTGTTTTTCCCATGGAAGGAAACGAGTATCGTAATCATGTCATAGAACATAAGAATTTTCATATAAAAACTAGTCAATGAAAAAATGTATTTAAAACATAACTGGACATTTATAAGGTAAAATAGAAATATATCGTGAAAAAGGATGTGTATTATAACATAAAACATGTAAAAATGAGTGTTTAAGAAAACTTTTGAAATGAGCCTTTTTAGTGCAATTAAGGGAAAATATTATAGAATATTTAAAGTAGGAAAAAGAATTATTATTTGAATAAAACCAAAAATGGAAAAACATATTTTTAATGATAAAAATATTTTTATTTTAAAACTATATGTTTTTTGAAATATATTATGTATTATACTTTAAAATGGGTAAGATACAAGGAAGTTCCCTTTAATCAGGCTTTCATATCCTGAAGAATTGAAAAGGGAACCTTATAAAACATGTATTTACCAATCAAAGAATGAAGAATTTAAATCAGTATATATGATTGAAATATTCACATATAATTTAGGAGAAGTAAAAAAAGATAAATTAACAATTAAATTTTGGTAAAAAGAGGTAAAATTTATCCTGAAGAAAAAAATGGAGTTTCAGAAAGAACCTATTACCTTGTGTCTAAAAGTGTTCTGCACTTGCACTTAATGTCCTAGATAATGATATTATATTAATTACTAAAATAATTTAGAACCTAATATACATGAATTTTATTTATTATAATTTTATTAAGTTAATTTTTTTTCCTTTTTTATGAATTATAAGATATAATTTTGTTGTTCAAGAGTGTTCGTTTCCTTTGTTTTCAGGATTGGTTCACTTGTATACGTGTAAAAAATATTCATATAAAATGGAAATAGTAAAAAAATTAAAATCAAATGTCATAAATAAAAATAAAAAATATTATAAGGTAATATATATCATTTTATTTCCATATATTATGATTATTCATTAGATAAAATTTTAATGATAACCGTTTAGATTATTTCGGCATTTTTCCGATCATCCCGAACTAATTTTTCATTATTTGTTAATATTTTGATTATTTTATAGCTCCAGAATAATAAATATGTTTTAATATAAATTTTAAAACATTTTTTAAACATTTTAATGGTTTTATGCTCAGTCTTAAATTTGGTATTAGAAAATAAAAAATCATTGCCCATGAAGGCGGTAAATCAAAACCTCACTGATGATGCTTTAATTTTTAGAACAAAGGGGGAAGGGAAGAGTATTAATGATGGATATACCATTAAAATAATAAAATTATAGTATATTTATATTAAAATTAATTTATCATTTTACATTGGATAAGGGATGTCATGGAATGATAAGAGAAGAAAATAAATTTAAGGAGAGAGAGCGAAGGTTTTACCTCTTGAGGGTCGTCTCCTTGAGAACCTCCTTAAGGGATTTGGAAATTGTCATTTTGTGAGACCAAAAAGTCCTTAATGTGGGGAAGAGTTTTGGGAGAGTAATTAGGTAGAATATTAGAAATCTATGAGGCTTAGAAGGTGTGAGGATAATAGATGGTGAGCGGTGGTACTTATAGTGGGGGAAGAGGGGTATTTTTTGATTATTTTATTCATTAGTTTTTTATTTTGTCTTAAGACTATCAATTGTGTTGATTATTGTGAATAAATGTGGTAACTATAGAATTTTAGTTCTATATATTTCACAGTTACATCATACATGACTCAACCATGACTCAAGAATTCATGTATTTTGCTAAAATGTTAAATACCTTAAATTACTGTATTTCACTATTCACCAAAAATTCAACTATTTTAGAAATAACCCAAAAAAACACCCTAAGTATTTTTCTATATTCAAAATTAATAATTTTAATCCATTTTATGAAAATAATTTTTTGAATATGGAAAATATAATTTTTAATTAAAATAATCTTTTATTCAATAAATACCAATTTTAATATTATTATAGATTTTGTGAAAATTTGAAAAATTAATTAAGATCTCAAAAAATTTTATTATAATAATAATAACTAAAAATATTAATTTATTAATACATTTTATGAAAATAAATTTTATTTTCAATCATTATATTAATTATAAAATTGTTACTAAACATTTACACTTTATAAAAATAACAACACTTATTTTATCTTTTTTAAAACATTTATTTACTAATACCAAACTATAAATATATTATATTTCCATTAATAAGATACCTAAATTTTATTTATAATTTCAATGGATATGTTACTATTCTATTTTTTAGATTACTATTCTTTATGGTTATATTACTATTCCAATGATCAAGTTACTATTCCATCAGCATAGGTTCCTTAATTTCTAGGAATACCTATTATTTAAATAATTATTCATTTTTAAAGTTTATATTTTTTTTATATATGTGATTTTATATGTTTTTTACTATATTAAATAATTATAATATGTGAATTTCCATTGATAAAATTATGGGTCATTACATTCTTCCCCCCTTTTGAAATTTCACCCTCGAAATTTCAGTTTACATACTAAGGTGAAAATAGGTGGGGGTACTTCTCCATCATTGATTCCTCAATTTACCATGATTATTATTTATACTTATTGTTTCTCCATAATACTTTGACCAAGTGAGTATTCTTGTTTTATAGAACTTTATCTCTATAGTCCAATATCTTTTTTGGTTTCTCCTCATAAGAGAGATTTTTTTCAACTATACCACCTATGAATTTTGTACATGTGAAGTATTTGTTTTTTTATTTTCTCAATATAGAAATATGTAATATATCATTTACTTGAGACATGATTAGTGTATGTTCTATTTGATAAGATATGACTATAACATGATCTAGAATCTCTAAGGGGATGATGTATATGGGATTTACCTTTACTTTCTTTGCAAATCTCATGAATCTATTCCATAGGGACATTTGGAGGAATAACATGTCTCCAAAATCAAACTCTATGTCCCATAAATTATTATCTACATATCTCTTTTTTTTGACTTTGGAAATCCTGGATATGCTAATGAATGGTTTTCACCTTTTTTACCATTTCTTCCACTATTTCAAATCCCAACAGCTTCTATTCACTAAGTTTGTCAGGACAGGTTGGTGTTCTAGATCTTGTCCCATAAAGGGATTTATATAGATCCGTTTGGATAATTATGTGGAAAATATTATTGTATGAAAAATCGACCAGAGGTAGATGTTTGTCCCATATTTCCTTTAATTCCATAGAATATTCTCTCAAAATGTCTTCCAGTTTCTAAAAAGTCCAATAAGATTGGCCATTGGTTTGAGGATGATAATCCATAACAAATTTGATCTTAGTTTTAATATCATGTTTGATATTTTTCCAAAACATAGAGGTAAATTTCATATCTCGATCAGATATAATCGATAGTGGTACTCTATACAACCTCACTACTTTTTTATGTATATCTGTGAATGTTTATCTAGTGATAATTCCTCTCAAATTATTACTAAGTGAGATGAATTTATAAGGCCATATACAATGACCCATATATCATTATTTCCTCTGGATGTATTTAGAAGTATAGAGACAATTTCCATGGTGATGTTTTAACATTTCTAGGTTGGTATGGGTAATAGTCACATAATCCCCTTTGACATTTGTCTTTAAACCTTCACTTTCTAAAATACCATGAACTTTCATGTTTATTTAGATATCTATTTCTATATATTGTCCCACTAATAGTTCTCTTACAGATCTTTATACATTGTTGTGCTCCCTAGGTGAATATATAATGTTGAGCTATATTCATCATTCCAAATCGATTTCTATATCTCCAGATTGGAGGGTATACATATTCAAGACCCAAATATTATGACTCCTTCTACATCAATTTTGAACTCTAATGAGTTCACATTTCTAATAGATTCTAACTTTTTCAGAATTAACCCATCATCTATTTGATAATATGTTATTTTCTATTTAAGGTATGACTGAGAAATCATTTGAAAAAGGAATGATGATGCTCCTTTCTTAATGATTCCCATGTCCATACTTGGTTGGTCTAAGGAGATTGGATCACTCTCAATTATCATCATTGATAATGTAACAGTATGTTTTCTACATAGAGCATCTTATACATTATTTTATTTACCAAGATGATAGTGGATAGAGTAGTCATAATATTCGATGATCTATAACCATCTTTGTTGGCCTATATAAAGCTCCTTCTTTGTGAATAAATATTTGAGGCTCTTATGATCCGTATATATATCACACTTCTCTCCATAGAGATAATTATTATACATTTTTTGACATGATGATCACAGCATCTAACTCCAGATTATGCATAGGATAGTTTTTATCATGAATCTTCAACATCCTTAAGGAATAGGCTACCAATTTATCATTTTTAATTATTACACATCATAATACTTTCTTTGACTCATCATTTTAAAACAAAAAGATTCCACACTTGTCAGTACTCTGAGTAATGGTGTAGTGGTAGGAATATTTTTGAAGTAGTTTTCAAATTCACTAATCCAAACAAAAATTATTCCTTCTGAGCCAAAAAGGTTATTGGGTTTAAAAATCATGTGAAGATCCTCACAAATCATCAGTAGTACCTAGCTAAACCGTGGAAGCTATGGATATCCATAAAAGATGTTTTTGTGGGAAACTTTTGATTGCCTTTTTCTTGGAAGGCTACATTGATATTGTAATGAACCAAAAAATTGTGAATAAAATTCACTTAGTTTTGATTTAATTAAATGTCTAATGGATATATAAATCACTTGAGCTCATTTTTTTATTACATTAAATTGGATTTAAATTATTGTAAAGTATCATTACCATTGATAATATATCTATTGAATAGTTTCTATATGACTAGTATAAATGTAGGGTTTTAACAAATAATTCCGACACAGACAAAGGAAGTAATAGCCTCATCCGGTAGGATTTTACCCAATGAAACATATTTATCAGAGCTTCTAAGGGAGATAAATTTTTGGGATTTTCCCTAGAACATGTCTAAGCTGAGATCAAATAACTTAATCATGAGAGAACCCGTTTACGGTATAAGTTCATGCATATCAAGATCATGGACCAAACAATGTTCACTGAACAGTCTCATGAAAGGCCCACCATTCAGAACCTTACTCATTAGGATTATGATGGTTAACAAAGGGATATGAACCAAGACCTTAGAACTAATATTATGAACATTTTTATAGAATAATGAATATATTCTCAAAAAATTATTGTTACTTTGTAAATGATTTTTAAAGAAGAAATAGTATTCTCTCATATTTTTTAAATGATTTTTGGTTAACATTAAAGGAGAGAGAGAGGGAAACCTAATGTCGTGATTCTATCATATCCATGATGGTGGAGGCCACTATGTTGGTATCTCTTCCACAGGTAGGGGAGGGACCACAGGTGTCCAATAAGGGAGCAACATCATCTTTCATTCCCTTCCCAAATCTGGATTTCCTCCCATCGTTTCCTCACATATTTCTTATCCCAATGGTCCTGAATTTACTTGACGAGTTCCCTAATATTTTGATCTTGATGGCAGAGTTCATATAATATTTGACTCTCCTAAAGCTTACATTGGTTTCTCAGTTTATTTAGTAATTTCCAGTAGTTGATTAATTTGATAAGTAAGTTTTCCATGCTTGGGATTTATAGGAAAGGGAAGTAGTGGGTTTCTAGATATCCACCATATTATGATGATCTTTGCCTCATAGTAAGATCTTATCAAAGTCTGGTCAAGTGGCCCTCATAGTTGTAATGGTTTTAGATTTTACATGTTATGATGATCTTTCAATTTTCATATGAAGCGAGATCCTCCTAAAATGGCGATTTGGGTAATTTTTCCCAACCTTCCTCTGCCATTTCAAAACTATTCTGTTATTAGGATGTTCGAAAACCTTATTGGTAGATATATATGTGTTTATATGGTCACACTAATTCCATTTTCCATTCTATCATCCCATGTGTTTGTGTCTAAATGGATGTTTCAAGAGTTCTATTTGAGTATATTTGGATTATTGTTAGCGAGGAGTATTGTTGCAAACAACGTGTGGTCTACGAATCCTAGACTCACTTATGTTCTGTGTACAGGAACATGGGGCACTCGATGGAGTTTTGTCGATGGGGGTCTCAATTGCTGGGAAAGAATATGGGAAATGGTAGTGGTAAGGAATCAAAGGCCCATGTTAAGGATGGTTTGATGGATCAGATTCCAACTGGTATAGAAGGTATTGTTTGGGGTGTTCACTCTCTAAGGGGTTCGCTAACGGACCAAGGTGTTTTTCAGTTGCCACTACCTTCTTCTTGGGGGAAAAATGGATATATGAAGGAGGAATGTGTTTATAGTGTCTCAAAGGATCGTGATGTTTCAACTGTGGTTTTTGATGGGTTCGCTCAAAGTTATAGCAAGGCTGTTGGTTTGAGTAGGTCAGATGCTATTAAGGTGAAATAGGAAGTGGTGTTTCTGGATGTCCCAAAGGTCTCTATGATATTTAACCAATTAAGAAAGGATGTATATGGACCATCCACACGAAATACTCTAAAAAACAAATGGAAATGGAAGATATACAGACTCTGTATAGATTGATACTGCTCGGAGATAATTTCCAAAGGATGTGAGTAATGTTTCTATGGTTCAAGTGTTGGTCATTGAAGAGGATGTTGTTGCTGCTTCTTATGCAGATATTTCCAGGGGAAGTGGTGTCTGGCTCAATGTAAATCATGGGTTTTCACTGGATGTGTATGGTCAATGTTTATTTGGTAAGGTAGGGGGATCTTCTTCTAGGAACTAGATCCGAATTCAGTTGAGAAATATCTTTTAAGGACTTTCTATGGAAGATCTGAACACTGACCATGAAGACCGGGACTATAAAAACTGGGTTCATATGGAGAATCCCAATGAAATCTGTAAGAGTATTTCTATAGGGGAAAAATCTCAAGGAGTAACATGAGGAACAGGAGGTGTAAGGGCAGGAAGGATTAATCATATTTTGAACCCCCTTTGAAGACTCATTAAGAAAAAAAGAAAAATGATGAGAAAATGGGCAGGAAGGCCATGTGTCAATGGAAAGCAGGTGGTTTGTGTGAACAACCCTTGGATTTTCTTATGAGTTCCGAATAAGAAGTTATAGAGCAGGTCATGTTACTCAATGATTCTAAAGAGGAAGTGTCCAAAATGATGGGGTGGTATGTGATGGTGACTCTGAATGATGAGAAATAAACATTGATTGACAAGAATGACCTGATCTTGGTTAGGGGATTCAACAAGTGGAAGATCAGCCTTGAAGAGTATATTCAAATCTGAGACAAGCTAGCCCCTACATTTTAAAATCTGATAAGGGATAAACCAAGAACCCAAGTAACCGTTATCCCTTGTAATTTGTTTGGGTAAATGGATTCTGGTAGAATTATGCTTCTTTTCAATGACTCTACTTTATCCTTATGTGTCTGATGCTTGGTTTATCCTATTTCATTAAAAGTGTTTGAAATAAAAAAATTTAATTTTCAATCACTTAAAATTAAAATTAAATTAAGGAATCTATTTTTATGAATTAATGGATTTTTGAAATAAATAATATTATAATACAATATTAATATGTTAATTAAATATAAATAATCATATAATTTTCATGAATTCAAATTCAATTTTTATTATGGTTCAAAAACAGATATTATGAAAAAAAACTCATCATTTTTAATAAATGTCTATTTTTATTTTTAAGGGTAAAAATTCACATATTTATAAAATTATTTATATAAAAAAAATTTACTCTGGATTTCAATTTTATCCAACAATTAATTTTTCATGATTTTTTGAGAAAGTCATATTTTGTGGTAAAAATTAAATACTGTGTAAATATATGGTGTGTTTTATGACATCATAATGGCTCAATAATGAGGTAATAAATACTATTAATGGAATATTTTTTAAAATATATATTTTTAAATAATATAATTTTTTGTTTATTTATTTATTTTATAAATCCATTATGAATCCTCCAAGACATATAGTAAGTTTTATGATTTTAAATTAATTTCCATAAGAGTGTGACTTACCTCCCCCTATGAAAGGGAACTATTTTATTACCTTTTTCCCTTGAACTCATAAAATAATATATACCACTCTCCTTTTATATAAACCATGGAAAAAACCATGGAATGTTTTTTGGTTTTGAATATTTTATTATGTAGGGTCCAAAACCAAAATA
Organism: Viscum album; assembly: GCA_963277665.1. Lineage (NCBI taxonomy): Eukaryota > Viridiplantae > Streptophyta > Magnoliopsida > Santalales > Viscaceae > Viscum > Viscum album. The sequence continues at coordinate 406,377,397 of OY728142.1, forward strand.
ATAACGAAATCACACTCTATTCCTATATAAACCCACCCAGGATCCCATTTATCTTCGCTAATTCTCTTGGAATCTCATCAAACCTGTTCCATATACCCTCTAGAGAACTCTCAAGGCACCCCAATCTCCCTATAAGCCTCTTCTAATCCTTTTGAGTCACAAATCCAAGTATGGGATTTCTCTCCTCACCATTGAATTCAAGAACCTTCTTTGAGATTAGTTTTTTTAATTCCAATTTCTTAAATTTACATTTATTCGTAAACATTACCTTAATATCCAATTTATTTTATTGGTTTTGGGATCATTGATCCCCCATAATTTGGACATTTACCTAATCTCTTGCTATACCGAAATTCTATAATGGATTTCTCTCCTCTACATTGGATTCAAGAAACTTTTTTAGATTAGTTCTCTTAATTTGAATTAATTATATTGCCATTAATTTATAATAAATACCTTATATAAAATTTATTTTATGCGTATAAGGGATCATTTATTACCCCTCATTTAGACCCTTACCAAAGCTGTTACTGTGCTGAAATTCCATAAGGGATTTCAATCCTCACCATTTAATTAAGGAACCTTATTTGAGATTAGTTCATTAAATTTAAATTTTTAGTATTTTCATTCATTTATAACCATTACCTTACTATCCAATTGATTTTATTGGTATGATATATCATTTATCCCCCCACATTTGGTCCCTTACCAAAGCCATTACTATACCGAAATTCTGTAAGGGATTCCTCTCTTCTCATTTCCATTTATGCACTCATTTTATATTATGCTTCTTATATTCCATTTTTATATGTTGGGATATGATTTTACATGGTCCAATTACTATCCAGTTTATTTATATCATATTATATCCCCTTTCACTCTCATTATACCCCATTATGAATCCTTACATACACCTGTTACCATGTCGAAATTTTGTAAAAGTTATTTTTCTTTCTCCTCTAACCTCAAGATTCTTTATTATGTTACACCTTATATTTAAAATTACTTATGTTGGGGAATATCCTTCCATTTATATAATAATATAAATTTATTGTCTAAAATATGGTATACCCCTTCCTCCCTCATCAAACCATTTGTGAATTTTCATATTATTTTTTTATGCTATCGAAATTAGAACACGATTTACCATCACAAAATAATTGTATAGTAAACAGCTTGCCCATTTCACTACTAAGGGTATTCACCTTTATTAACATAATAAAATTTATTGAGGATGTAATGTATTTATTCCACATTTCAATATCATGGAATAAAATTATGGTGTTGAATGAATCCATGTTATATGATCTATATGGCACACATAAGCATTAGATTGAAATGTTTGTAAAGGGTGATCCCTGATAGCGCTGTAATGCATTTGGTAATTTTTAGTATCATGATATTTCATGTTAAATGATCTTTACATTATGATCCTTCTTGTGAAATGATCATTGAATCGTTCTCCTTAATGTTAAATGATATTTGACTCATGTTCCTCTATGTGAAATGGGCTTTGACTCATGCTCCTCTGGGTGCAATGATCCTTGAAACATGCTAGTATCATGTAATATGTTGTTGAAACGTTTTCCATGTTATGATTATCATGATAAATCTTGCCATTATATTCATGTTCCTTTTATGATCCTTTTATATTTCTATGTTATAACATGTATTTCCTTCCTCGTGTTATGCCATGTTTACTCCCTTATTGGGCTTTATAGCTCACCCCTTTCTTATGTATGTCCTCAATTTATCCCATGTTGTGTGATGTATAGAGGAATGTTGTGATCATGTAAAATAAGTATTAAATAAATATGTTTCCTTTCAGGTTTATGTTTTTTTGTAATGTACATAATTTCCCAAACACACCAGACCTATTGATCTTATGAGTTGTATTTAATGTAATATTCTATAATAAATAATGAATAAATGTTAAATAAATAGAAAGTTTGGTATAGTATTTATATAAGGAGTTATAGTTATTTTTGGTATTAGGAATAAAAAACCTAGGGAAACCCCTTAGAGATAACACTAAATGTAATAAAAAATCCCTAAATTTAGGTGAGTATAGGGAAAGTTTTTTTTCAAGAAAATACATCCATGTTTGGATACTACAAGTGGACGTCATACTGGAAAATTAGTACCTAGGAGTGAAAACTCTGACAAGGTGTACTGGGCATGACTTAGAGTAACGTGGTAGACAACAAAAGGCCTTACTACGAACCTGGTTTGACACTCCCAAGGGACATGCTTTGGTAATTTCATAATCTCATTACAAACCATTATTAAGGGAACAAAAAAATCCCATAAGAATATATGTTAGGAATTAGATCATGGATTACACATATAGAATCCTAGAAACTCATAAGTTAAGGAGATAAATGTATGGTATCCCTTTAATGTCATTGCATTACCCTTTTTGAGTTTAGTCGTTTAATATACTCATCTCTAAATCTATATTGGATAAAGTAGAACCAGAATACAAAATTAAAAGGTAGGGTTATCATTCATAGTTCTAGACATTATATTATATCATAAAAGGTTAGTGAAACTATTCAAACCCCACCACAAATCATGGGAGTAGAGATATCAGTGAAAACAAAAAACTGGGTAATTATTACATCACATGTATATAACTTCTCCCCTACCACAATTTGTTGATTGAACTTCTCAACAAAACTTTTAATACTTCCTTTGGTGTAATTTGATTAAATTATTATCATAGATTAGATTTACCTATATAGATCCACCATAAAATTTCATGAGAGTGAAATAACTCTCCATATGGTGAATCGACCCCTGATTATATACATGTGCAAGTAGGAGGATGAATATTCTTTAGAACCATCATCTCAAGAATTGATATTGTTTCCCTATGATCAAGCATATCAAGATTAAATGATTGATTCTAAGTGATGAAAAATCATCAAAGACATTATTATTGTGAGTTAATTCACTGATGTGTTCCCTAAGGAATTTCTTGGTCTCCCCCTAGTCAAGTGGATGTATTTTCAATCGATATTTTACATGGATCTTTGACAATATCCAAGACACTGTATGGGATGGATATTATGGAACTGGGGGAACTAAAGAAACAACTAAATTAGAATTTATATAAATGTATTATATGCCCAATAACTTCACCATGGGGTCACCATTCATCTTTATCAAGAATAAGGATGGGTCAATGCACAACTATATTGATTATCCTAAGCTGAATAAGATCTTGATAAAGAATAAGTATCATTGTCCACAAATTGATAACTTGTTTTATCAGCTACGTGGGGCACAATACTTCTCTAAGGTAGATCCACAGTTATGATATTTCCAAATAAGGGTGAAGAAGGAGGATATCCCCAGGACTACTTTTCGTACAAGGTATGACCATTATGAGTTCATAATGATACCATTCAATCTCACTAATTCTCTAGCAATCACGACGGACTTGATGAATAAAGTATTTAGATATTACCTTGATAAATTTGTGGTAGTCTTAATAGATGATACTCTAATATACTCCAAATCCATGTAGGAGCATGAGGAGAATCTTAGCACTATGACAAAGACCTTGCGAAGTGAGAATCTCAATGAAAAGTACAGTAAGTGTGATTTATGGTTAATGGATGTCTCATTATTGGGTTATATCAACATAAGAGATTAGATATTTGTGGATCCTTCCAAGAAAAAATCAATTGAGGGATGGTTGAGGCCAACATCTTTGATAGATATATGTATCTTCCTTAGGTTAGCTGGATATTATCACTGATTTGTGAGAAACTTCTCACAATTTTCAAACCCTCTTACAAAGCTAACTCGGAAGGGCTTCAAATTTTCATTGAATTATGAATGAGAAGAAAGCTTCATAAATTTGAAAAGGAGGCTTATCAATTACCATGTTCTCACAAAACCCACTAGGGGGTGATTTTTTAATTTTCAGTCACACTTCAATGAAGGGATAGGGATGTGTGTTGATGAAAAAAAGACAAATTCATAGCCTATGCTTCAAGGTAGTTGAAAATTCTAGAGCAAAACTATCCCACACATGATCTAGAGTTGTCAGCTATGGTCTTTGTGTTGAAAATTAGGTATAATTATCTCTTTGGGGAGAAGTGTAAAATATATATAGATCAAAAAAATCACAAATATATATTCAAATAGAAGAAGATAAATATGAGCCCATGAATATGGTTATAGATCATTATGGTTTACGACTACCCAATACCCTACCATCATGGGAATGCGAACGAAGTGGAAGATTATCTACGTATAATGGATCCAACAATTATATCATTGATGATAATTTATAAGGATGTCTTCTTCTTAGACATGAAGAAGATGGACATGTGAATCATAAAAGAATGAAAATCATAAATCCTTTCACAAATTATTTCTCAACCGTCTCTTTTGGAAAGATTAACGGATGATCACAAAGATGATGTTGGAATTAAAAATAAAGTGGAAACAATTAGAAAAGGGAAATCCTCATATTTCAATGTTAATGAAGAAGGAATTGTGACATTTTGGTCAAGACTATGTCTTCCAAAAATCCATTGTTCATGAAATAACTTTTGGATGATGCACATTGTTCATCTTTCTCCATCCACCCAGGAAACACACAGATGAATCGAGATCTATGAGAGCACTATTAGTGAGATTACATGAAAAAAAATATCATAGAATATACATAAAAGTTCATGGTATGACATCAAGTGATGGTTGAAAAGAATAAGTTTAAGGGGATGATGCAACCATTACCCATACCAATAAGGAAATTGGAAATAAATCACCATGGAATTTATCAATGGACTTTCTCTAATACATTGAAAGGATACTATGATATCTGGGTTATTGTGGATAATCTTAAAAATAATACACACTTTATTAATATTTAATAGGACTTCTCACTAGATCAACTTGTAATGATATACATCATAGAAGTGGTAATGCTATATGGACTACCACTATTTATTATGTCAAATCTAGAACTAACATTCCCCTTTATGTTTTGGAAAAGTCTCTAGAAAAATCTAAAAACTAAGCTGAACATCAGTATGGATTATCACCCCCAAAATAGTGGACAACCTGAGCAAAATATCCAAACACTTGAGGACATGTCGAGATTTTATTCAACGGACGTCAAGGGTAGATTGCACAAACAACTTTCTTTGGTGGAGTTCTCTTACAACAACAGTTTCCACTAAAGCATACAAATGGCTTCCAATAATGACCTTTACAGGAAGAGGTTCAAAAAATTATCATATTGGGATTATGTTGGGGAATAAAAACTTCTAGGTCTAGAAATGGTTGAAGAATTTTTGAATAAGGTTAAGACATCCAACAACACATAAAAGCTTTATAGAGTCGACATAAGAGGACATGACGAATATCATCGACATAAACTAGAGTTCAATGTTGCAGACATGATATTACTCTTAATATCTACATGGAAGAGAGTGGTGATATTTGTAAAGAAGGGAAAACTTATTCCAAGGTACCTCAACTAATTTGAGATCCTTGATCACATAGGAGAGGTGGCATATCAACTAGTAGTCCCACTAAACCTATCTTAGGTACATGATGTATTCCATGTATCCCTATCAGTAAAGTAGATACCAGACCCATCATATGCACTCAATCCATAGGTGGTTCCAATGGATAATGAGCATTCTTATAAGGAGAATCAGGTGAAAATATTAAATCGTAGAGAATAATTTATAAAAAATAAGACAATACACGTCGTCAAGGTGTTGTGGGGAAAAAACATTTGAAGAAGAAACATGGGAACCATAAGAGAGGATAAAAAAAAGTTACCTTCATATGTTTTAGTGTGGAAAATTAAATTTTGAGGGATAAATTTCTTAAGGACAAAAGGTTTTAATGACCCAAACTGTTATGAATAAAATTACCTTTCTTTTGATATAATTAATTGTCTGATGGATATAGAAATCACATTCAATGAATTAATTTTATTTTATAAAATTGGATTTAAATAAATTTTTTGTATCATTATCATTGATAATATAACTGTTGAATAATGATCACATTATTATTATAAATATATGGTTTTTAAAAATACTTTTAACACATACAAAGGAACTGATGGGTTCATCCAATATGATTATACGCATTGAATCCAATTTATCGAAGCTTTAGAGGGGGATAAAATTTCTAGGATTTTTCCTAGACCAATTACAAGATGAGATCCATCAACTTTAGCATGATTTAAACCTTTTACAAGAGAAGTTCAAGCTCACCGATATCACAACCCAAACAATGTTCACCAAACAGCCCCATGAAATCCCCACCATCGCACACATTACTATTTAGGATTATGTAGGTGTAATAAAGGGATATGTATCAAGACCATATAATTAAGATAAATTACATTATTTTGGTAAAAAATAATGAATATATTTCTTCTTCTTATTTTTACTTTCTAAATGATTTTTATGGAACAAATAGTATTCTGGTTAATATTCAAATTCAATTAAGAAATGTATTTTGTTGAATTAATGTATTTTTGTAATATATAATATTTTAATAAAATATTATTATTTTTATTAAATATAAATAATAATATAATTCTCATGAAGTCAAATTTAATTTTTATTATGGCTTAAAAACTATTATTGTCGAAAAAACTCATCATTTTCAATAAAAATCAGTTTTTATTTTTAATAGTGAAAATTCATATATTTAGAATATTATTTAATGAAAATTAATATTATTTTTGGAATCAAGATGTTGAAATTATCCAATGGTGAATTTCACATAATTTTCAAAGATGGTCGATGTTTTTGGTAAAAATTAAATACCATATAAATATTCTGTGTGTTTTACGACATAATAATGGATGAATAAGGTTGTAATAAATACTATAAATGGTATATTCATTAAAATATATATTTTTAATTTAAAATAATTAAATTTTATGTTTATTTTATTTATTTTCTAAATTCATTATGATTATTCTAAGACATATAATATTTTTTAAGATTTTAAATTCATTTTTTAAGAGTGTGACTCACCTCCACATAATCAATGCAAAATATTTTATTATATTAATCCCTTTTCTTCATAAGATAATTTATACCACTACCCTTTTCTAGAAACCATGGTAAAAAACCATGGGATGTTTTTTTGTTTTAAATATTTTGTTATGTAGTATCCAAAACCAAAATATAAAGAAACCCCCCTCTTTTCCTATGTAAAACAACCTAAGATCCCATTTAACATCACTAAAACTACTTGAATCTCATCCAACGTCTTACATTTACTCTATATAGTCATACCAATGGTCCCCCAAGCTCTGAAGAAGACTCTCTTAATCCTTTGGAGTCACACATCCAAGTAAGGGATTTCTCTTCTCACCTCTGGATTCAAGCAGCTTCTTTGATATAAGTTCTTTAAATTTACATAGCATGTATTGCCATTTTTTTTAATCCTTAAATTAATATCCAATTAATGTTATTCATATAAGGGGTAAATTATCACCCCACATTTGGTCCCTTACCTAAGTCGTTACAATGATGAAATTACTTAAGGAGTTTCTATCCACTACTTTGAATTCAAGCACCTTCTTTGAGATTAGTTGTTTTAATTTCAATTTCTTACATTTTAATTCATTTATAATAATGAAATTAATTTACAAGTGATTTGTTTTGTATGAGGGATAATTTAATCCCCCTAATTTGGACCCTTACCTAAGATGTTACTATGCTGAAATTCAATAAGGGATTTCTCTCCCCACCTTTGGGTTGAGTCACCTTATTTAAGATTAGTTCTTTTAATTTTAAATGCTTCTATTGAAATTAATTTTTAATCCTTAACTTACAATCCAATTGATTTTAATGGTATGAGGTTACATTTATCTCCCCTCATTTAGTCACATACCAAATCCATTACTATGTTGAAATTCCATAAAGGATTTCTCTCTTCTGATTTCCATTCAGGAATTTCTTTTGTATTATTCTTCTTAAATTCCATTTTCACATGTTGGGATATGATGATACATTTTAAAATTACTTTCTATTTTATGTATAAATCTTGATATCCCATTTAACTCTCATATAACCCTCTTAATAAACCTTATGGACACCCATTACCATACTATAATTTTATAATATTTCTTTTGATTTCTCCTCTTACATCAAGACTCTTTTTTATTTTACACCTTGTATTTCCAATTATTTATATTGTGGAATTCCCTTCCTTTTCCCTATTACCATCCACTTCATTTATATATTATGAGATACCCCTTTTACCCTCATCAACCAATTTTCTTAATTTCAATATGATGTCATTATGGTCAGAAAATTTCACCACAATTTACCATGCCAAAATAATTGCGTAGTGAATACATTACCCATTACTCTTCCAAGGGTATTCACCTTTTTTCACATGCTCCAATTTATTGGGTACTTATATGTACGTATTCCACATTTCTAGATCATGGAATAAAATTTTGAAGTTTAATGAATCCCTGTTATATGATCTATGTGGCACACTTAAGCATGACATTGAATTTTTTATAAAGGGTGTGCCCAGATAGCGCTCCAAAGCATTGGAAAATTTTTAGTATCATGATATGTCGTGTGAAATGAGATTTTATTCATGATACCTCATATGAAATGATCATTTACTCATGACCCTTCATGTTCAATGAGCTTTGACTCATGATCCTCCATGTTTAATGATCATTAACTCATGCTCCTCCATTTGTAATGAGCCTTGACTCATGCTAATATTGTGTTGTATGTTATTTATTCATTTCCCATGTTATGATTGTCATGCTAAATCATTCCTTAATATTCAAGTTCATTTTATGCTCCTTTGATATGTCTATTTTCTAACATGTATTGTATTCGTCATGTTATTCCATGTTTATTCCCTTACTAGGATTTATATCTCACCCCTTTCTTATATATGTCCTTAGGTTATCCAATGTAGTGTAAAGTATAAAGGAATTTTGTGGTCTTGTAAAATAAGTTTTCAATAAAGATGTTTATTTTCTTGATTTAATTTGTTATGTAATGTACCTAATTTCCCAAAGAAAATATACCTATAATATTTTTGAGTTTTATTAAGTGAAATCTTATATAATTAATCATGTTTAAATGTTAAATAAAGAGCATGGTTGATGTATATATTACTTTCCTGGTGATTACATTCCCCAAGAATTTTACTTACTCCATCCAAAACTCAAAATAATTATACTTTTCATATGCATTATCCCTTCACAATGTCTTCAGAATATTATTAAAATGATCCTCATGCTCTTCCTTACATTTGGAGTATATTAAAATATCATTGCTAAAGGATACCATAAATTTTTCGAGCAAATAGCTGAATACACTATTCACTAGGTCCATGAAAATTAAAGAAGCCTTAGTGAGCTTGAAAGGTATCTCTATGAACTCATAGTTTCTATACCTTGCTATAAATTAATTATATGGAATATATTTTTTCTTCATATTTAATTGGTGATATCTAGACTGAAGGTCCACCTTCAAGATATAATTTCCACTAGGTAATTGATTGATGAATTCTTCTATCTGTGTATGTGGATACATTTTATTTACCATTATCTTGTTGATATCATGATAATCAATTCATAGGTGCATCTATCCATCCATATTCCTGATGAAGTGGACTGGAAGACCCCATGGTGAAGTAATCAAGCATATAAAACCCATGTCCAGATTCTCCTATAACTGCCTCTCTAGTTCTTCCAACTCAATGGTGACCATTATATAATGCTCCTTCGGTATAGATAGAGATCTAAGAATAAGTTAAAATTATAACTCAACCTATCAGTTTGGAGGAAGGCTAATAAATTATTCATGGAACATATTACTGCAGTCCATCATAATGGATAGGTCTTTGATCATGATTTTATCCTTTGTATCAATAATTTCAGATATATATTCTGCTCATAAATAAATAATGTCCATAGTTGAGATGATTATTATGAAGAAGACTCATCCTCCTTTTTAAACTTATATATAGTTGGATGATTCCTTTGGATGTGAAGTGTGATCTCCCTTTCCTAAAAATTGATGTTGTCTTTGTATAAAGATAGTTGATACATTATCAATATAGAATCAAACTCCACAAAAGAAAGTAAGACATGATTTTTTGGGAGTTTTATATAAAAACCTTTAACTGGGGATGAGTTATATACTTTGGATATAATAATTTCCCCATTAAATGTTCTCATATAAAACTCTACATATAAATTTTGAGGTGGTGTATGAATATTTCTACTAAACATTTTATATATTAAATAATTCATAAAATGATATTCAAACAGAGAATTTTCTATTTTGGAATGAATAACTAGATTAACTATCACGACATCACTATTAGAATCCACATTAGTAGTAGTGAGATAATATTCCCTTCCTTGGTTCCTTACAGGTTATTTTTTAATTCCTTTGATAAGCCTTGGCTTAGGGCATTGGCTCACATATTACCCATGTTACTTGTAATTGGAACACTACATTATTCGATATTTATTGTTCTAAACCTTCCTTTATTTTTCCATGTTAGTAGAATTATTCATATCTAATTGGAATTTATTTTCTAGATGCATCTCTTTTCCACATTGGAAGAATATTTTGGTTCCCCGTATGTAGTTTCCAGGATGCCTCTTCCCACTCTTTTGACACGTGGGATGTTGGGTTTTCATTCCATCACGGGATTTATCTGTTGAGCGTCCCATGTTAAACTAAATTTTTCTATTTTTATATTCAGGACCATGAGACCATTAAGAGTCTCCAATATCTATTTTAACATTAGCTTTATAAAGAAAAATCTACTCATAGTTTTCAAAATCTTTAATCACGAACAATTTTCAGAGACAAGGCTTTAGTATTTTAAAGAAGTGATCCACCTTTCTTTTAGTTTTCATAACAGAGCTAGAGTTGTATCGTTCATTCCTTGTAACATTTGCCTTATAAGCCCAAATATAACCTTCTTTATTTTTCTTCAGTATGAGGAACTACCTTTATATTATAAGATGGAGTGTTCGGGGAAAATATTTATCAAAATGTATTTTCTTGAATGCTTCCCTTTGCATTGAGTCAATTTCATCTTTACACATTGGGTTCTTGATCAGTTTCCACTAGTGATCACATTCCTCATCAAAATAATATAATGATAGGAAAATGTTATCTTCTTCTGATCATGGGAGGATAGAGAATATATTTTCAATGGAGTTAATCCATTGTTCTGTGATGATTGGATTAGAATATCCACTAAATATGGGAGGCATTTTTCATATAAAGTATTGGCCTGAAACTTTTTCGTTCTTAAGATAAGTATGACATTCCCCATGATTCAATTTATTATTCATAACTTGATCCAGTTGAGTCAGTATTGTCACAATGTTTTTACCTATTATTCCCATTAGATTTGGAATTTTATTAGGTAAATTGTCACATCTCCTATAATATTGATTATTGGAATAGGTTCTCATATTTTTACACATAGGGGGATTTAATACTTAGCTAATAAAAATATAAAAAGGTAGACTTTGAACATAGAATGAAAAACTTGAAAATGAAAAGTATATCCAAACATGTGTTTCTCTAAGTTCCAATCTAAGTTCACTACCACCAAACTGGGTCTCCATAGTGCCACCCATTAACACCAATAAAAATGTTGATAAAGGGGGTGCCTTTATCAGTGCTAAAAAGTGCTAATAAAGGGTACTTTTAACAGTGCAGCATTGTTAAATGTTTTCATTTATTAGCTCTTTTTTTATTGCTCATAAAGGCACCCCCTTTATGAATTCTATTGTAGGACTGTTAAAGGGGCCCCCTTTATCAGTGTTTCTTAGTAGCACTGATAAAGGGGGGTTTTATCAGCGTTTTTTCTAAAGTTGATAAAGTATATATTTCAAAAAAAAATCTATTTCATAAAAAAGAATATATTGATATATAAATATATCTATATATTTATATTGATATAAAAATAATATATATTTTTTAAATATGTTTTAGATAGGTTTAAATAAACATTTTCACTTAATATATAACATATTTAGTGAAAATGACTTATAAAATATCTTAAAAAATTATCAATTAATAATTTTTAATTACCGTCAACTAATAATCATTTAATAAAAATTTAAAGACACAAAAAATCAAAAAAAAGATCAAAAATGTGTTGAAAATATAACTCAAAATTCAAACGACCATAACTTTTGATCCAGGTGTCTATTTGAGCTCTACATCATATCAAATCAAATACTTAGATGATCTCTTTGTGCTAATGATTAAAGGAAACCTTATTTCACATTATTTTTGTCAAAAAAAGAACCAAAAGGCCTATAAAATTGAGTTTTTAGTCTGGATACACAAATTTTTTAACATTCTATTGAATTTATACCTCGTTTAAGGGGTCTTTTTTCCCTATTTCAGTGGGGAAAGAATTTATTTCAATTCCTGACATTTATATTCATATTATGGATTTAATATTTTATCATTTTTTATAATGTAATTTTATTAATAATAAAATATATAAAAATATATACATATTTTTTTATATTTGCAAATAAAAATTTCATTTTATAAATAAATAATTAAACATACATACATATAAAATATATTTCCTAAAATATAAGCCTTATCTAAATAAAAAAACTTATATCCATTTTATTTAAAATACAAATATACGAATATTTATATATCTATATAATGTGTGCATGTATATATATATATACATATATATATATTTGTGTGTGTCTGTATTGAAAAACTGATATGTATTAACTATATATTCTAAACATATTTAAATACATATTAATATATAATATTTGTAAATATATACAAATATGTATAATTTTACATATATATACATATATAATATATGTCTCTGTGTGTGTGTTGTATATATGTATTTATTTATTTATAAACACACAGAAAAAAGCAAATTTTATAAATTCATTCAAGAATGATGTTATAAATACATATTAATATATAAATAAATTGACGGATAAAAAATATAAATATATATAAATATATGAATAAATATATATATATATATATAAACATAACTATATAACTATATATATTAATATTCTGATATATATATATATATTAATATAACTAAATATATATATTAATATAAATATATATGTTAATATAAATATATATTAATATACAAGTAAATATAAATAAATAAATATATATAAATATATATATTATTAAATGGAGAGAAAAGTAATATGGTGGAGTGGTAATGGTTTAGGCATGCAGGCAAGAGGTTCCGAGTTTGAATCTAGGGGAGGCAGGGCGTGCACGCAGGTGGTAATGGGGGCAAGCATTGATAAAGGTTGGGGTGCCTTGGGTGTGCGGTCTGGTGTGGGGGCGCTGTTGAAGGGGGATTCAAGCACTGTTGAAGCCCCTCCCCGAATTGCAGAAATATTTTTTTTTATTTTTTTAATGTTTTTTATCTTTTATCAGCGGTAAAAAAGCGTGGGTAAATGACCCATTCATCCGTGTTTTTAGCACTAATAAAAGAAAACTTTATAGTCCCTTTTTATCAATTATTAAAGGGATTCCCCTTTATCTTCACATAGATTAAAAGTACTTTTTAAGCACTGTAAATTGACTTTTCATGCGCTTTTAAAGACCATATTTGCAGTAGTGGTTATCCATGGTAATAAAAGTGTCCCTATAGTTCTTAATAATCTAATCTAGTCCTAATAACCAAAAATAATATTCCACTCCCTGATACCAACTATACATACCCTATCCCTTTACACATATTATTACATGATTTTAAGCATAACTATCCATGAAATAAAAACCAAGGATCATGATGTCTAGTGTATATAGAATATTAGTTACATAAAACTGAAAAGATGGCAATAGAATAAAACCTGATTATATTAATCATACATAATTAGTATTAACTTCATTATTTCTCTTACATATTGATAGGATAACCAAGGAAATACATAGAAAAAAGAAATGAGATAAAAATCTTGGTAAGGGAATAAATATAGAAATAAAGCATAACACATGGGTAAGAAGGCATAACATGATGGCATAAAAAGTCAAGGAACATGAATAAAAATTTAGAAACATAACATATAGAATATTGGACAATGTAATCATATAATCATATGAATTTGGAAACAACATACAATATGACATAAGAATGAGTCAATACTAACTTCTAAGACTATTACACATGATGAACAATGTCCCATAAAGGAATTAGATTTACTCCATATCCCAACCTGAAAGATCATGCGACTAAACATTAACCAATTAATTATAAAACTATATGGGTGAACATATATTGTCATTTTAATTCATAAGTGTTCCACATGATAAATCAAACAAAAAAATAATGGTTAGCCACGGAAAGAAAGGGGTATCATAATCATGTCATAGAGCACAACAATAGGAATATAAAACAATGTTCATAAAATAATGGATTTAAAACATTAATGAACATTCATAATGTAAAATATGAATATATAATGATAAATTATGTTCATATGATGTGAAAAAATGTAAAAATAGTTTTTAAGAAACTTTTGAACAGAGCCTCTTTGGTGTAGGTTAAGGGAAAATATTAAAGAGACTTTAATGAAGGAAATGGTATAATTGTTTTCATAAAAATAGAAATGAACTTAGAATGTTTTTAATTATAAAAATATTTTTTTATGGAAAATATTTTTGGTTTAAAACAAATTATGGAGTGTACATAAAAATTGGTAAGAAACTGTGAAGTTCTCTTTAATCGGTCTTCCTTATCAGGAGGAATTGAAAAGGGAACTATATAAAACATATATTTCCCCATCAAAGAAAGAATAAATAAGATAGGTAAATATGTATATAACATATAAATATAATTTATGAGGTTTATACAAGAATAATTAATAATTTCATTTTTTGAAATGGTATAAAGCATATCCCAAAGGAAAGATGAAGTTTCATAATGAATCCCTTACCTTATGTTCAAAAGAGTCATGTACTTGCACTTAATTCCCTAGATAATGAAATTATATTCATTAATAATTTAATTTAGAATATATTAAATAGGTATTTAATTTATTTTAATTTTATTAAGTTCATTTATGGCCTTTTTTATTGGTTATAATATTCAATTTCATTGTTTTGGAGTGTTCGTTTCCTTCGTTTTCGTTATGGGATCACTTGTATACATGACTAAAATATTCATGTAAAATGGTAACAATTACCCAAAATTGTAATTATATGTTATTAGTGAACTCATATAATATTTAATGGTATTATATATAACCTTTTTCCCAAATATTAGGGTCATTAATTTGATAAAACTTTTATGGTGATCATTTAAATTATTTTGACATTTTTTTGATCATCACAAACTAGTTTGGGTTTATTAATTAATATTACGTATTTATACTAGATTTGGAACACTAAATAAATTGTAATATACATTTTAAAATCATTTTTATCTATTATAATTATTTTATTACTAGACATGGAGGTAGTATTATAAAATTAAAAAACATTGTCATGAAGGTGGTGAATCGATAACTCGTGGAAAATATTTTCAATTTTTGAACATAAGGAGAAGACAATAGAATCGATGGTGGATATATAATTAAAATAATAAACATCAAGTAAATATATAATACTATATTTTTTATTTTAATTTTTATAGGGGATCTATGGTGAGGATAAGAAAATAAAAAAATGAAATAGAGGGAGAGAAGGTTTTACCTCTTGAGTGTCGCCTCCTTAAGAACCTCCTTAAGGGACTTCAAAATGGTCTTTTGGTAATACCATCAAGACAATAACATGGGGAAGAGGATTGAGATAGGACTTGGGTATAATATTATTAGGCACCAGGTCATATAAGGATTTAGTAGAAGAGGTGGTGAGGGGTGGTATTTATAGTGGGAGGAGAGGGGTGTTTCTTATTATTTTATTCATTATATTTTTATTTTGGATCAAGAATATCAATAGTGTTGATTATTATGACTAAATAAAATAACTAGAGTATGTAAATTTTATATAGTGACCACTTACATCATCCATGACTCAACTAAGACTCATATATTTATGTATATGGTTGAAATGATAAATACTGTATATTACCATATTTCACTATTCACAAAAAAATTCATCTATTTCATAAAAATACCAAAACTTCACTCTAACTATTTCTCTACATGTATAATTCAAAAAAAGACTCCATTTTTTGAATATAATTTTGTAAATATGAGAAAATTAATTTAAATTTAAATAATTATTTATTCTAAAAATACTGAATTTAATATTATAACAGATTTAATGAAACTCTGAAAAATTAATTATGGTCTAATAAAATTATATTTTAATCATAATAGAACAAAAAATTAATTAATTAATCTTTTTTATGAAAATTAATTTGAATTTAAATCATTATATTAATTAAGAAATTATAAATAAACATTTACAGTTTAAAAAAATACTAACACTAAATTTATAATTTTTAAAACTTTTATATACTTATACAAAGATATAAATATATGATATTTTAATTCGTGAGATACCTGAAAGTTATTTATACATTCATAGGTGAGGTTATTCTTCTATTTTTCATATTACTATTCCTAATGGACATGTTACTATTCTAATGATCAAGTTACTATTCCATCTATATAGGTCTCTTAATTTATGGAAATGCCTCTTATTTAATTCTTTATTCATTTTTAAAGTCTTTGTAATGTTCCCTATGTGATTTTTTATTTATACTATATGACATAATTATAAAATGGGAATCTTCATGAATAAATTTCTTGGGAATTATGGTACAAAAAGGGTAACTTAAATTTTTAAGATATTTTCCTCTTGTTAAAGGCCATCCATGTTGTGTCATGTCCTTCAGAGTATTCTTAATTTTCCATTTTTATTTTTCCATTTTTACATTTGGGGCTGTATTCCCATCTAAATTTTCCTTGAAATCAACTAAAATATTCCTATCTTTATTTCATTTTGGAGTATCTGGTTTTTAGTAGCATCATCTAAAAATACACTATAAAGTGGGGAAATTGATTGAAGGGATGAATTAAATTAGGATTATCTCTTTAGTGTTCCTTCTTCTTGTAGTCATAGAGGTAGAAACTTCAATGATTTTACACTCCAAATAATCACGACTGTCACATATGTTAATCTTAAGAGCTTCAGGCCTATTAGCAAGCCTAGAATTCTGTGATGCATAAGTCAATGGAAACTCTATTATAATGATGCTAATAATCATTTCTGAGCCTTGAGGATGCTCAAAATGTGCTAGTTCCATTCTGATATCAGCCTCCTAAATCAACTTTCTCCCCTCCCAAGTGTTCTCTTGAATGTACACTATATCAAATCCCTAAAGAGGCTCAACGGAAAGTAATTTCATGTCATCCATCTATATCTGTTTGTTATCTTCCTTCATAGTGTATTGTTGATTGTTCACCAGTTCAATATTTCAAAAAGAGTGGAAATGATACTAGGAGAGAAGGGTTTTTACAGCCCCCTCCACTTCAATAACTCTAATTGGGGAAGGTGTTTCACTATTCATATCCTTTATAGGTGTAATAGGTGTAGCATATTCATGGCCAAATTTCTACTAATCCAGATTAATTGAACCATTGAGATCTTTTACAGCCATATTCTTCTCATTCACAACCACATTGGTTGGACCTATATCACTATTCAAACAAAACCCAAGATCAGTTGAAGTAGTATAACCTCGATGCATCATTTCCTTTCTTTTCGTATTCCTACATTGGGTCTCTTCATTCCCTCCTGATTTACATAAGGTTTATATCAATTCCCTATTACATTCAAAGGATAAGTGACCAAATAACATTCAATTTTGATAGAATTTTGGATTCATTTGATAAAATATTTTTATTTTGATGATATCATCATTTTTTAGATAAAACTTCATCAACTAATGTAAAATCCATATAAACCTCCAAAAGGATCATTAAAAAATTCCCAAGCCTTGGGTTGTCCATCTGTATGTCTTTCTAGATCATATTTCCCATCGAGGATGCAATGTCCCAAAGAATACTTGAGATTCAATACGACCAATTCAGTCTATAAATTTGAATATGCACCTCTACATTGGTGTTCCAAACATTACGACGATAAATGTTTTGATCCCATTTTTATATATTCATCATGACAGGATTAAAAGATACAAAGGAAAATATCAATTCTCTCCCCTTGAATTCATCAGAACAAAACACAACATGAAAAAATACATTACACATTTCCATCATTTTCAAATCATAATATCCTGGATTCTTAATAATTATTTGAGTGATATCATTGCATTTATACATACTTTCTTTTTTAGGAACTAGATCTATCATAATGGTTGATAACATACACAAGTTCATTCTTTCCTCAACTATATCCTAGTTAGTAAAAACATATGAAAGACACCCTGTCCTAAAAACCCTACTAGAATATGAAGCATAAAAGTTTGAGAATGAATGGTTTTACAATGATTTGACCACCATGGTGAATTTTTTCCCTGGGAAAAAAGATTCAGGTGGAGCACAATCCATAACAATTGGTTTCTTCTTCACACAAAAATGAAAAATCTCTTTTTGACCAACATGGTTGAGATTTTTGAGAGTCTGATTTGTAATGATTGTATTTCACTTTTTACCTAACAATTTGACTATATTAGACAATTATTGAAAAATAACTTTTGGAGAATTTTGATGAGATTTCAAATTTGTAGTCATTTTAAGGAAAATAATTCTCTATCTATGTGAAATTTAATTATTAAAATTAAAATACTTGTGTGTTTCAAAATCAGTAATTTGGAACCTAAAATTCAAAAAAACTCTTCTTAAAATGATTCAGATTTCATTTTATGATATATTTCTATAATTATATCATTATTAATTGAATAATTATTTTTTAAAATAATTATTAATGAAACTATTTTAATTTTTATTATTGGTCACTTGAATAAAAAATCGTTACATTATTATAGTTGAATATTGGGTCTTAAATTCATCCCTTAAAAAATGTCATCCTTGAAATTGGGTTGTAGAAAAATAAATAAACGAATGTGGTTAATTAATCATTATAAAATATTTAGAATCCAATGATACTTCTTCCATCATGATATTCAACCAAAGTATTTTCAGTAGCACGGTTGTATGATTCTATAACACTTTCTCTATAGTGTTATGAATCATTACAAGCTCTTCTTTATATGATAAGAGAGTCCCAAAATCTATTTCATTGATGGTGTATTTGTTTATTGGGTCTCTCATATACATCCTTGACATTGTAAAATGGGATACATCATAAACTTTTGCAAGGTTGGGTGTAAATTACAAATGATAAGTTGCAACTCCAATTCTCTCCAAAATTTAAAAATCCCCAATATAAATCAAATATAGATTTTCCTTTATACCAATCATTATAAATTCATTCTGTGGTGATACATTCAATGATACATGATATCCTTCTTGTAATTCCATGACTTTCCCGGATTATCAATGTAGCTTTTTCTCCTACTCTATGCTATCTTGATTTGATTATGTATAGAAAACACCTTCTCAGTTGTACCCATAATGATTTCTAGACAAACTATCCTATTTTCACAAACATTATACTCACAAATTAGTGTAAAAAATATTTTCCAATAAAAGGCCTTGCCAATTTCCATTTATAAAATTGAATAGAAACTATTGTTTTATTATAATTCTATCAGAGGTAATTATTGAACACATATTTCATTGAAGTTAATTGAACATGACGTCAACATAACATTTAATGTTTAGAAGTCCTATTATACTACACATATGTTTTAGGATGGAATGTGGTGGTTGAGTGTACCTTTGTTTTCAATGTATTTTTATTTCCCCCCTAAAATTTTTGATTGAAATTTGGGTCATGATCAGATGTAATTTATAAAGGTTCACCATGAAGTCTCATAATTTCATTGATATAAATTCATAAAACATGTTCTAAGGGTATGTCCTCCCTTATTTCTAGGAACTATGAAGGCATGTAAAGGGGATCCACAATGACCCATATAGTATCATTCCTTTTATATGTCTTGGGCTACCCAATAACAAACTACATTGTGATATTGTCCCAATTCCACACTATCTTGATTCAAATTCTATAACCCTGTCATTTTACAAGAGAACATGACCAAGTAGTTTCCTTGATGCATCACT
This sequence comes from Viscum album, assembly GCA_963277665.1. Taxonomy (NCBI): domain Eukaryota; kingdom Viridiplantae; phylum Streptophyta; class Magnoliopsida; order Santalales; family Viscaceae; genus Viscum; species Viscum album. Next base: position 406,397,588 of record OY728142.1, read on the forward strand.
ATAAATTACAAACCCATCATTCCCATATGGTAATTTCATGATAAGATCATTAACTAATATTTTATTCAATTATTCAAAACATTATTCACAATATTTTTTCAAAACAAATTTAACCCCATTACGTGTGATCTTGGTTAACGGTTTTTCTAATCAGGAAACATTCTGGATGAAATGCCGATAGTAACCTGCTAAACCAATAAAACTACATACCTTAGATATACTCATTTGTGATGGAAATTCTTTGATTTCATTTGTCTTTACAGGATCAACAGAGAATCCATCATTGGATAGAATATGTCCAAGAAAATAAATTTCTTAAAGACATAATTCAAACTCACTAAACATCCCATATATCTTATTTATTTTAAGAGTCTCCAAAACAATCCACAAGTAGTTATCATGGTATTCTTAGCTTTGGAGTACACTAAGATTTCATAAAAAATACTATGTAAAAATTCTCAAGATATTACATTAAAACACTGTTCATTTGATCCATGAAAATAGAGGGTACATTAGTCAATACAAATGGAATTACTGTAAATTTGTGATGAACATAACTCGTTCAGAATGTTATCTTCGGAATTTCTTCCTTTTTACACACAATTGATGATATCTTGAATAAAGGTCAAATTTTGAAAAATATTCAGATCTATGAATATGATCGAATAAATCATCAATGTGAGGTAGAGGACAATTGTTTTTTATTGTAATATCATTGGTTTTTCTATAGTAAGTGCACAACCTTATTAATCTTATCTTTTTTCCTAAAAAAAGAATTTGGGCTCCCCTTAGAGAAACGCTAGGGTGAATAAATTCATTATTACTCAACTCCTCTAGTTGTTTCTTAAACCTTACTAATCCACATTGGCCATTCTATAAGGAGTTTTTATATTGGACTTCTATCAGAGATTAAATCAATATTAAACTCAACTTCCCACTCTAGAGGATGTCTAGGTAAATACTCTAAAAATAAATCAATATATTATCATACAATAGTTATATCCTCAATTTCAATATTTCTTTCCTCATCCCTAGATTTTATTTCCTCTTTCCCCCTATGAATATCATTCAGTAAAGCTATTGGGGGTGGATCTCGATAAGAATCATATAATGATGTTTTTTATAAAGATAATTGATTATAAATCTTCTTCATAAATCATAACTTCCTCCTTATTGAAGTAATGTTTCACATCATATTTCTATAGCCAATCCATACTAGAGATTATATCAATGTTGAACATAGGTATGATGATAAAGTCAATAGATAAATCACAATTATAAGCCATAATGGGAACTGAATGACACATCTCAGTTGCAATGAGACATCCCTTAGGGGGTTTGACTGATAACTCCCTTGTTAAAGTTGATTGGACATATCTAATTATCAAATAAATTTTGGAAGATATAAAGGAATGCGAGGATGAAAAATCAAATAAATATTTGTCTAAATTTTAGGAGATGATTATAGTACTTGCCACCATATCATTAGTAGTTTCAAACTCAGCTATTATGATCTCATAAGCATGGCCTTTATCCCTTGGCCTTTTATGGTGAAAAGCTTCTTAATGGTGTGTAAAATCATTTTAATAATGCCCCATATATTTACAATTGTAGCATTGAACATTGGAATCTTCTTTCTTCTCATTGCAATCACGAGCTTGGTGGCCTTTTTCTCCACACTTGTAATAAACACCCATTCCCTTTAATCAAGTATCAGGGTGTTTGTTCCTACAATTATTATAGGGTAAAATGTCATCTTTTCTCTTCTTCCCCTTATTTCCTTTTACAGAGTATTTAGCATCTCTCAACTACTCTTTATTTCCTTTAAATACATAAAACATAGAGAATTCATGTTTTATCTTGAAAGCACTTGAGATTATATCTTCATAAGATGATAAATATAATGAGACAAGTTCCTATCAGATGAATGGTTTTAACCCATCAATAATCAATCAATCTTACTTATTAGGTTACACATTTAGTATGCATCATGAATTTTAACATTTTGAAGTTATCTTCAAACATTTCAACAATCTCATCCAAATTCTACATCAAACTCATAAATTTCCTCTCCATATCTTCTCATAGATCGTGAGGAAAGTATTTTTATAGAAATAGTTATTTAAATTCTCACCATTCCATATTTTCTACCTCTTTATCCTCCTTTCTATTTTGAATTAATGAAAACCATTGATAAATATCTCTAGATAGATGATATACTTCCATAACAACTTTTTCCCTTTCGTTACCCAACAAAGTAAAAATTATTTTCTCTGAGGAACTTATCCATTTCTAAGCTACAAATGGATTTTTAGTCCCTTTGAATTTTTTATGTTTTTGTATCATTAAGTGTTCTAACATTGATCCTCCACGTTATGGATTGTGGTGCTCTATATGGGTAAGGTTATTGTTCATAACCTGAGTCAGTTGTCCCAGTATAGTTATATGTTACTCAGCACTAGTTGTATCTCCAGCATGACTCTAATTATCTTGCATAAGAGGTAAATGCCTACATGGATTACATGAATTGATACGGTTTATGTTCCTTCCACAAGATGCAATTTCTTTACAATGTCATACACTATATTACGTTATGGATCATAATGAATAATTCCAATCTAGTAAAATACATAACATAAATTAAAAAATTCATGCTTATATAATCTCATAATCATAAAATTGTTTTCTTTAGGGACATATTTACTTTTAAATCCTTCATAATAGTTTTAAAATAAAATGGGAATTATTCTAAGAATATCTATGGGGAGTGTAAAACCATGTTCACAGTAAGGCCCATTACTATATACCAGGTTACCAAGAGTCAAGCATAGAACACCTTTTTAAAGTTATTAATCATAGGTCCATCAATTCTAAAACCATTTCCACTTGTAGTATCCATAGAAAGATTTATTTTCTAGGAATACCCACATAATCTCTACATTATCAAAATTCTAGGATATTCTTCTATACTTATCCTCAAAGTATATCTTAAGGTAATGTTCCCTAATCATGGTTTTTCTAAATCTAGTTTCCAAGGTTTATATTAAAATTCCTATGATACCAACTGTATTTCCCCACCAAAAATTCCCTAGATTCGGTACATTATTTTATTACATTGGCATGATCACAAGAAATCAAATCCCAAAGGACTGATCAATTTAATATCCTTGTAAAAACTAGATACAAAACTAAGTTTTACATTACATGAGGAATGAAAAAAACATAGAATCTTTTTTGAAAACACTCATATTACTTAAACTATCCCGATAGGTCAGTCATAATATACTTCTGCACATCCTGTGGAAAATGAGACATAAGAAAGGGGTGAGATCAAATTCTCAGTAAGGGTAAATAGTGAAAGCTATCATAAATAAGCATAAAAATTTAAGGAGGGGTATAAAACTCAAACACATTCCTTTCAAATATAATATTTAGAATAATATATAAATAATTAATCAAATAATTCCATTTAGACATTTACATGGATATTCTAATAGTCTAATAATCATATGCAATATCCATAAATCATCTCATAATGAGGAAATGTATAATGTAGGACATCATAACCTTACTGTCAGGGCCTCAAACCAAGACAAAAAATAACAATACCATCAAGGTCTCATTACAATATACTAGTTTCTCTTATCAGTACTACTAATTCATCGAGGGGATATAGTGGGCCCCTCCCATAACATACTATGTCCAATGCATTCCTAATAAAAAATTAACATAAACATTTGTATTAAAAATAACATATGAAAAGTTTATACATTAAACATAAACCATGAATGGTATAAAAATAGAACACCCACTTTCAAACATATCATAAAACCTTCAATACTATAAGTAATATTTTATCTTGATAAATCAACCTCAATCAAGCTTAAAATACAACTAAGGATGTTGACATATATGAAAATAATATAATAAATACATTAAAACTCATTGAGAGAAATATCCTTTTTCATTTTGAAATTATTTAAATGTCATGAAATTATAAAAGATAAAATTTATTTAGAAAATAACCTTGTAGTATTTTTAGAAATTATTCAAAATTTTATGGTTTTATAATAGTGGAAAATAGCCACTTGCACTCTATAAGTTAAAAAACATTCTTTCTATAATTTCTCAAAAAGGCCATAAAGTACCTCATTTGGAAAGTGGCGAAAAGATTCCTTTTAAAAAAATTTATAAAATTTAAAACATGGGTAAAAAATTCTTTAAAAAAAGTTATATTATTTTTAATTACATTTTATAAAATATGGACATGAATAATAAATATTTACTAGTACATATGTATAAACAACCTTGGGTAACAATGAGGTTGTGAAATTAACAATTACCTTGTAATTTTCTTTAGTTGAGGGTGATTTTACCTACTGTATAATGGTTAAAACAAGTTATAAATTTATACAAAAAACATATCCAGTATTATGATATCATATATGATCATCTTATATCATTTTTTAATAATATTTCAGTATTACCATTATTTTGGGTGTTTACTGCTTCCTTTTCCTATTCATGTTTGTTGTGTAAGTCAAGTTTATTATGAATAGGATGTATTTTATTGATATATAGAATTATTTTAAGTTCATAATAATTATTTTTACTCATATTATAAATTTTATAATAATTCTTGAATGGTTAACATGGAAAATAATCCCATCACGTCGTGGAGACGGTATGTCATACGTACACACAAGCGACAGTATCATTCCCTTAATGGTTAAATTGTATAGAATTGGATGGTATATTAATTATAAAGAATAATTATAATTTTATATTAATTATATATATACATTATAATCATCACTATACTCATCAAAATAGTGTAGTGTTGAACAAAAAATTGCATCACAGCGTAGAGACGGTAAGTCATACGTACGCACACATTGTGATATTATTATTCATAGGATAGATAAATTGAGGAATATGGTTGTTCCATGATAATAACATATCAGAATGTATATGAGACTTTAGTTATTCTTCTGGTATGGAAACAACATAGTAAGATGAAGTAGAAGAAGAAAACAACTTTGAAATATTTGATAAAACAATTTCCTCTTTTCCGAGGATCTCTTATTGATTTAAAAAAAGACTCTTTTATTATGATTTAATCCCAATGTATGGCCTCTATAATTAACTTATAGAAGTTGGGAGGATAATTTGAGGGTTTTTTTGATCCAAACATATTTATAGGTGTGAATAAAAGATAATGAAATGTTCCCTTTTATAATAGAGGTTATGAGTACTTTTGGAAACATCAAAACTATTAATTTATTATAAATTTACATTGAGTTTAAAATATCTCCAAAGTAATTTATTTAGATTCTAAGATGCGTATGGGTTATAATTATCACAAAAAAGTATTTTTAGACAATTTTAGGTCACAAAAGTAACTCTATACTTTAGGTTTAACACTTAGTTTAACCATTTTAACTCTTACTACGTATACTAGTCTTCTTATATTATAAGGTTAATATATATACAACATAACCCCCAAAAAACTCCAATTGAATCATTTAGGACATTTTTAACACTATCTAAGTTATTTTTATAAATTTCATTTTTTATGAATTTTATAACATTTAAGAAAAAATTATTTATTTTAAATAATCATTTCTATCTGTTTTAATACTATTCAATGTTTTAATTTTTAAAAATATTAAACAAATATGATAACTTTGAAAAAAAATCCCATTTTCACTAACAAGTCTATTTTTTCTAATTTTTTTGTCATTAGTTAAGTCAAATTATATTTATTTTAACACTTTTAATATCATTTAATTGATTCTTCTATTAATAATTCAATTGCAACATCATTATTGATTCACTATTTAAAATAATTATTTATTTTTCAAAATTATAAATTAATTACCACTATGTAGAATTTTTTTAGATTTCTAACTACTATTTATATTCAACCATATCACTTATTTAACCTCATAAAAAATATGACATAGTTATTAAAATTTGAATACTAATTTTTTAACTCTTCTTTAAATAAAATATAATAAATTTCATATTCTTGCACAAGTGGATTAAAAATGATCATATTTTAGAACTAAGGTTGATTTTGGTCTAAAAACACTTATACAATATAATTTGGATAAGTCCTAGGGTAAAATTATATTATTATAATATTAATTTTTTCTTTTAATTACCATATTTACCTTTAATCGTGGAAAATAAAATTCAAAAGGTAATATTAACCAAAAATTATTTTGACCCTATTAGACCACGTTTTTTATACTTATTAAAACCATGTTTGTTCATTTTTTAAAATTCAATTCACATAAGTGGTAAAATTACGATTAATGAAAATCCTGTAGATGTGGCTATAAGGTGGGTAAAAGAGATGTTCAAAAGATCAATAAATTTTTATATCTAATTATATTATAAAAATTATTCTGATGATCTAAATTGGAATCATATAAGTATTATATATCTATTGTATATTTTAAATAAATTCAAACTAAAATAATTATTTAAAGGGGGAATTCTATTTTTTAAAAGTAATGTAGTATTTTCACTATTTATCAATAATTGAAACATTTCAGAAAATTACCAAAATTTCACCCTAAAATTATTTTGACATTACAAAATCAAAAATATAGCCTATTTCGAACTATATTGTTTATAAATTTTATAATGTGTTTAACGTTATTCATAACCACTTTTTAAACAGCTAGTTTGATAGGTAATGGTGTGATTGAACTCATTATTGTGTATAGTGCAAGATATTGAATTATTTAAAAGGAAGCATACTATGGAAACATGAGTTGTTACATAATGCTCCCCCTTTGGATCCATAAAGTTAAATAGATGAAATTTCCCACTAAATGATTGTGTGTCTCCAAAAGACCTTTTATGGTTGCACGATGCGTCACCAAGAGGTAAAGTGATTCTCCTGGAAAACACCCTAACAACCTCATGAAATACCATACCATTGTAAATTAAATGAAGAAAATAAAAAAGGGAAGGAATTGGGAGCCTCTCACATTCATAAAACTCACGCGACATGCCTAGGTTGTCTGTATCATGGTCTCTCAAGACCCCTTGACATGTCAACCTGATCTCGCGAAGGCCCTTTGTCAATCCATCCTTGTCTCATAGAAAGTCCCAAAAAACTCACCAAAGATCACACAAATTCCTTTTACTAGGATCTCTAATCTCATAATGGCCATTGGATATGTCTATATATAAATATTTAAGTCCCCTCACATGTACACATAAGCATACAATACCCTATTAATTGGATATAATCTAACAAATGGGTCATCGATGGGATTGTATTATGGTCGTTGAAAGACATGCATCACCCATGGAGTAATTCCTGATAGGATCTTGTCAAAAAGAATAACACCAAGGTCCTCTTCTGTATCCATCCTGGATTTGAGCGATACACACCGTGCAATGCGGTGAAAAATCAGGGTGGTGAGGCCTATAATTCCCCCACCCCTGCATCAAATAATGGGTTGGTCGTTTGCATATATATGCACTAACACACCCCAAGTAGAAGATTAGATTTATTGGAGTGTTTTTTCTCAAGACCGGAAAAAATTCCCACCATGTAAGATCTAGGGAAGTACCGGAGAGATCATGCACCAAGTATAAACCACTTTAAGTGATCAATCATATATCAAGTAAAGGACTTTTGGTAGGAAATGAAAATAACATCCCACATGTCTTATAGATCACGTGATACTTAATCAAAGATAATAATGAATAAATCTAAGGCATTCTCAATAAAAGGTTGAAACAAAGACTAAGGTATGAGAGACTTGTGCAAAGAGAATATGTGTATATCCTAATGAACTTCACATGAAAGAGTCAGATCATGTGATAGAACAAGGACATGTGATCCATATCTCATATTACTCCTTGGGTATACTATTTAAATCAGAAAAATTATTCCCATACATGTCAAAGAAAGTCGCATGGTTCCCCATGGTCTTGCCACCCTATTCTAATAAAGACCTCTGGATATTCCATCCAAACTGTGGGATGTCCTTCAAACATTTTTCTTGACTCATATAATGGAACCAATACATGTTTACTAAGTCACATGGTAGCACACATGCATGATAGTTGACTCTTGTGAAACCCTCCAAGAATGTCTTCTAGATCTTGAAATATATTTCAGACATGTCATCCTAGACATGCATCACCCTATAAGACATGTCACACTGACTCTCGTGACATTCTACAAAAGTTTTAGTGAGCCCTTGCGATGAAACTAGGATGAGTGATCTAGATCATTCAACTCCCTCTAGACTTGTAATCCAGGTTCATGTGATGGATACTAGTATAAGCCGAATGGGTCTCATAATGTCATCTAGATGAGTTACCTATGATCATGTTACAACTTTCATACATTCCATCCAAAATATGTGACGTCCCTCATACAAGTCAACTGGATCATGCAATTTTCTTTGGACATGTCATGTAGATATTCATCAACATTTCAAACTGAAAATCAAGTAATGTCGAGTGGACAATCAATATGTTCCCAGAACACAAGTAGGGTATGCCACAATAGAATATGGGGACTTCATAACGTTATTCAATCCTCAATGTGTAAGCCTCGATCAAAAGGGAATCATTAGTTTGAAATCCCTGACAAGTGATATAATATGTTATGTTCTAAAGACAAGGTGAATGTTATTGTGTAAGCCTCAATCAACTAAACTACCATAACAATGATCCCTTCCATAACTCGGGTGCGTAGGATGTCTCCCTGAGGATCGAGCTCTATATTAACCTCCAAAGTGTTTTCACTTCACATAATTCCTGCATCCATAAGCGATGTGACTGATTATTTTACATCCCTTGTGTTTTACACTAAGAAAAGATCACATGGCCTTAAGGAATTGAAATGATCATATAATTCACATCATAAGCCTCTAAAATGATAAAGGGAAATGTTAGTGTGTATGCCCCGATCTGTTGAACTATGAGGACTCTAATTCCTTCAATAACTAAGATATGTAGGATGTATTCCAAATTCCCAGACCCAAACTCAAATGGGAATCTATATCAATGTAATTCTCACCATGTCTCTGACATTTCCATAATCATGAACCAATAATCCCCATGGGATAATAATTTTATCTCATCAATTAGCAAGATTAAAAACCATTTGAACTATGATAAATCTGATTACTTCCATAAGTAATATATTTAGGATACCTTCCTAAGGCCCAAGACTGAAATAAAATGGGTATACACATCAATGTAATTTATATCATTTCATTGACATTTCAACCATCATGATCCAATCATTCTCATGGGCTAATTATTCTACCTCATCTATCTGTGGATTGTGAAACCAATTCAACTATGTGGACTGTGATTCCTGTGATAACCATGATATAAAAGATACCTTCCTTAGGTATGAACCCAATTTCAAATGGGAATTCACATCAATGTAAGTCTTTCTATGTATCTGAAATTTCATCTATTGGAACCAAATCATTCCCATTTAATGAACATCCTACCTCATCTGTCATCGAAATGTGAAATCAATAAAACTATGCTAACTGTGATTTCTTCCATAACCATGACATATTGGATGCCTATTTCAAAAACCGAATCTGGTCTCCATCTAAAATTGTGCCAAACCCAGCCTATGACAAGGCCCAAAGGGAATTCCCGATCCCCAGGGGTTGGAACATGTTCCCGGGTATCATAAACATTAAACTGGGAATGTTTTTCCCGAGTTTATAAACTGGGAATCTAGATTTTTCAAACCAAACAATATTTTCAAAAAAATTCAGAAATGAATTACCTCATTTAAAACAACTCACCAAGACTATAACAAAGGTACAAAAATGAAAATAAACATCCCAAGAACCCTCATGGAAAGAGGCATCGCCCTTAAGCCATGTCCACAAGACATCACTAACAATGACCTGCTAGAAATCTAATCCAATGGAACTAAAAAATATACCCAACCTATGACGACAAAAATAACAAAGTCTACTTACATACAAAAATTGTAATTAGGGTGTGATACAAATCCCAACATGATACCGCCACTAAGATATTACATGTTATAAACATTTAGAGACGAAAATCATGCATGTTTTTAAAAATATGAAATGCTAGTTATAATTTCTAAAAGTAGTAACTTTAAAAGAAAAACAATTTTCAAGTGGGATAATATAAATAATCAATACTTTTAAAATAAATGACAAAGCTATTTAATTTTCCATCCCAACACTCCGTATGCCAATGGTAAGAAAAAATAATCTAATGAGCACAAGCAATAGTAAATAACCCCTAGGTACTAGCTTGTTGTGGGTCTCAGGTACCTCGTATCATGGTGAAAGTAACCATAAATAATATTGGTTCTCATGCACGAGCCTCTAGTAGGGAACATACCCATAACCTTGTGGTACCACATCATCATCATCAAAGTTTAGTTAGAGTTGTAAGTGTCAAACATGCTACATGAAACTAAGGCCAAACCCCAAGGGATCACTAGAATACTAGTACATGTCCACCCACCTAGATACTCGGGTTTCCTTCTTGTGCTCAAAAAAGTTCAACAGGCCAAGAAATTTGATTTACAAAATAAAATATCATTTTCACATATAAATTTTCGCCCAAAAACCTACATGTATTCCACACAAGTAAAAATAATCCACTTTTTCATTAAAATTCATTTTGAAATCATACTTAAAACAAAATAGCCTACGACACATTTTACACATCTTTCACAATTCAAAATATTCGTTAACATTTTTTTTAAATATTTTCTTAGATGCTAAAAATAACATAATAGCCCACTAACATGTTACATAATACCCTTTTTATAAACAAAATACACTTTGTAGATCACACGCACACAGACAACCCACAAACATGTTTCCCACCCATATCACAATTTCATAAATCACCTCGACAAATTACAAAACATTATCAAAATGGTTGACAACACAATTCACCGCATTGTCTTTAAAAAAACACATTTTAAAAATAAAAAACCACTAAAATAGTGCATAAAAATTATTTTCACACTTTGTGTAACTCATTAAACCATTTACAATTTTCATTAAACCTACCCAAGGGGTAAAACAATGTTTTGCATACAAACCATTTAAAAACACTCTATAAAGGCCAACTCACACCAATACCAATACAAAATAGAATTTTCATCCCTAGTAACATTTATAATACCACTCTCAAGTGTTATAAAATCATCTTGGATAATACCACAAAATATACACATGAAAACACACATTTTCATAAAATGATCTCAAGAAGTATAACAAGGCTTTACACCTCAAACCCATTCAAAAACCCCCTTTCATGTCCCACATGACACAAAGGCGTTCGAAAAACATAATTTTCATCCGCTTTCAACAACTAATAAATTAATTTCATATTTTATAAAACTACCACAAAATATATCACATGTTTTACATTTGAAAATTTCATAACATTTAGCAAAAATGCAATTAAAAAATTGAATGATTAACCAAAACCATCAAAAATGGTATTTTCACTACAAAAAACATATGAGGAACTTACAAAATCAGGAAAACAAGAAAAATAACTCATCAAGAAATGGATACACACGGAATCACCCACCAAAATTGTCAAAACCCTCAAATTTTGGTGCGGAACATCAACCGCACCATCGCTGCACCACAAGGAAGATAAAAGAAACCTAAAACCTCAAGATTTCACCCCAAAAGGAAATAATTTAACCATAGGTACGAACCCTAATTTTTGGACAAGATGAACTTCAAGAAAGTGTGGAAGAAAACCCAAATAAAGAGAATAAATAAAATATAAAATGACCTACTTCATAATTTTGATGTTTTCCCTATCAAATATTCCATCAAATATGAGGTCCAAGGGATGGGGAGCGACCTTGGAGGATGGACATGGAAGAAGGTAATAAAATGGGGCATAATATAGCATATTAGACTTATTTTTGGGAGGGAAATGGTAAATTCAAAAATGATTTTAATGAGGTGGATAGGGCTGCACGGGTTAGAACTGTGCGACCAAACCGTAAAGCCTATTCTGGACACTCAAAAAGTATTTTTTTCCCTCCAATTCCAAGGGTTTTACATGGGGGAAACCAAGGGGAAAATATAGGCCAAGGATAGGGGAGAAAAATACCTAAAATAAATTTTCATTTTCACTCCAAAACTCATCCAAATTATTGATACAAACTACCTCAACAACTTACCCCACAAGTGGTGCAACTATGAGTGTCACATAACTAACACCAAAACACCACAACTTCATACCATTCCTTTGAAAAAAGAGAATCCATATTACCATAAAAAATCCCCAATACGAAGGTCATAGATTATAAGCACAAGAGACAATAAAATTTATAACCCAAAACATCCGAAAACCAGGAGAAAGATAAGAACTGAAAGAGGATATAAACCAAAGAATTGAATTGAAAATACAGGTGTGAAAATTCTCCCCACCATAAATCTTTCCACACCCGGAAAGCCAACTAAGGGCCTCCAAAAAACCAAACCCAAATTAGAAACCATGATGTACTCCTTTTTGCAAACTTTGGTATACCCCTTAAAGGCCCAAACACCTCTAGTGATCAATTAAGGAATGAATACTCTCACGAACCAAAACATACACCACATTCCCGAAACAATCAAGCATATTTAGAGATCATCCCAAAAGGAAAATCTTTAAACACTATCTGAACAAGGATCAGGGAACTTATCCAAATTAACAACAATGACGAACAAGGTTACACTTACCTTGCATTAACCAACCCATTGGGAATTCTCCAATCCCAACATTTGCACAATGAAGATATAGGTAGTTAGATAGCTCCAAAAAAGACTACCTACTGCAAAGCCAAGACCAAGGAAAAATTTGAGTTACTATTATAGAGAGACAGAAACATGCTCCCCACTATAAGAGACAACTTAAATTTTCCTGAGGCAAAATCATGACACTAATAGAGGGAGGCTTGAACGAACTCCCCATCACAAGGGTTAAACATCCATTAGGTCTTTCCAAAAAAATACCTAAAATTCATAGTGGTTCTCCCCACTATAAGAAAAATCCAACTTAACCGACTAGTATGGGTCGACACAAAAATAATCTGAAATTTAAAGGGTTCGAACAACTGCACATTTATCCATCACAATTTGGGAAGTTGTGCTCTAACCATGAGAATCATTCTATCTTCATAGTTTTCCAAGAACATGGTCACTACTAATCATGAAAAAACCATGTTCTTAACCTGTCTAGCTAAATATTCGAACCTTTCGCCAAAAATGTGATGGAAACTAAAGGGGAGGGAATGACATTGGGCAATAACATGGGTATGAGGTCTTCCATCTCTTTCCACTGAATGGGAACAACCGAAGAAAGATAATGACACCAGAGGTTTAAACTATTCCCCACATTTCATACAGAGGATAAGACTTTATATAAGGTTTTAAATGACCCTAGGATTTCCCTTGACTACGTGCCAGCTTCTATTCGAGACCTATAGCTAGAGCTCAAATGATTGAAGCATCTTTGGCCTCACAGTTAGGCTTTGGAAACCCCCTGAATGAAACATCTTCTTTTAGTGACACCAAGAACTACACTGTAAACCCTGATATGTTCACCAATTCATCACACATTCCAAAATAAATTTACCCCAACCCATAATTCACTGGTGGAAAATTGTGTTTTCCCAATGGTGATATACCAATAGTTTGTTCAAATCATTGTAACAGTGTAGAGTAAGGAAACATTTGCCAACATTTTGAACAAACCGTTGGCAATTTTTATGATTTCCCAACAGTTTTAAAAAAAGGTTGGGAAATAAATATTTTATCTAACATATACCAATGTTTTATCAAAACCATTGGTAAATAGAGGCTTTCCCAATAATTTTTAAAAACTTTTGGGAATGTTTTTTCCCAAACATCCAGCACCCCAACTCCCCTCAGCCCGATTGCAGACCTACTCAAGAGATCCTCCCAAACTCTTCTCGTAAGCGAAACTCCTTCCATCAGTATATCCTTATTCAATAAAAAAATTATTTTTACACTTAAAATTTGTAAGTGTTACCTTATTTTTAGTTTTCTTCCTCATTTTTTTAGTTTGATGTTTTTATTTGGGCTAAATTAGAGTTATTGTTGTCTTTGGAGTACCGAACCCTTTGGTTAGTTTTATATTTTTTTGTTCTACACTTCAAACATGGAAAAGGGTTTGTTTAGTGTAGGGGGGTAAAGGGTTTGTTTTAGGTTTTTTGAAATTTAGTTTAGTTGAAATTTGGATTTTGATTTTGATGTTGGTTGGATGATGGATTGGAATTGTGAACACCCCCATCGCCACCACCTAGACACATCCCACCCCTGGAAACCCCCCCCCCCCCCCCGAACCCCCCCATTGGACAACACCCACCACCCCTGCACCCCCACCCCCACCCTCCCTAGACACCCCTCACCTCCCATGGAAAACCCACTCCCCTAGACACCCCCACACCCTTGGACACCCCCACACTTTAGACAGCCCCCTCTCCCCCCACCCCCTGGACACCCCCACTATTTGGACAGCCCCCTCCCCCACCCCCTGGACAACCCCACCCCACCCTCCCTAGACACCCCTCACACCCATGGACACCCCCCCCCCACCTCCACCACCCCTTGACACCCCCACCACCCCTAGACACCCCCACCCCCTGGACACCCTCCACCCCCTGGACACCCTCCACCCCCTTGGACAGCCCCCACCCCCCCACCCCCTTAGATAGCCCCCCCTGGACACCACCACACCTTCTAGAGACCACCACACCTCCAAAGTTGCTAACCCAATTTGTAAATTGGAATTAATAATGTAGTTGATTTCCCCTTATCCCAATGAAATTCTCTAAGTGACCCATATAGACTTATAAATTGAATTTTTCATGTTTTGAAAAACTGAATTTGTCATGTATTGATAAATTGAATTTTTCATGTTTTGATAAATTGAATGGGTAGTTTGGAATGAAATGGATAATGCATGATAGTTTGGATTTCATAATGAATAAAATGATTTTAAATAAAAATAACCTAAGAGGGGATGCAAGAGGGGTAGGGGGGCTATCCAGGTGTGGGGGGTTGTCCAGGTGGGGGTGGGTTGTCTAGGGGGATAGGGGGATATATGGGTGTGGGGAAGGGAGGTATGGGCTACCCCAAGGAGGGGTGTGGGCCGTCTAGGGGGGTCAGGGTGGGGTGTCCAGGTGGGGGAGGGTGTGTGGGGTGTCCAGGGAGAGGGGGTGGGCTGTCCAGGTGGGGGTGTCCAGGTGGGGGTGGGGGGATGTCCAGGTGGGGGATGTCTAGGTGGGGGTGGGCTATCTAGGTTGGGGGATGTCCAGGTAGGGGTGGGATGTCCATGTGGGGGGGGGGGGGGGGTTGTCAAGGTGGGGGCTATAGGGGAGGGGGTGTGGGCTGTCCAGGGAGGGGGTTGGTTGTCTTGGGGGGGATATCCAGGTGGGAGAGGGGGTATGGGCTCTCCAAGGAGGGGGGGGCTGTCCAGGGGGCTCTCGGGGGGGGGGGGGGGTAGGGGTTGTAGGGGAGGGGGTTTGGGATGCTTAGAGAGTGGGTGGGTTGTCCAGGGGTGGTGGTCGGTGGGCTATCCAGGTGGGGGAGGGGTGTGGGGTGTCAAGGGGGTGGGTTGTCCAAGTGGGGTGGGGGTGGGCTGTCTAGGTGGGGGAGGGAGTGTTGGTTTTCTAGGGAAGAGGGGAGGTGGGATGTCCAAGTGTGGTGGGTGGGGGCTATCCGGGTGGGGGTGCAAGGGGGTAGGGGGCTACAGGGGTGGGGGGTGTGGGCTCTCCAGGAAGGGGGGTGGGTTTTCCACTGCGATACTATACAAAAAAAAAAGAATCAGTTATAAAAAATCTATATTTTCTTTCACACGTTAAGACTTTTCTTTAAGTTTCATACCAACACTCACTCTTACCCTTCCAAGAAGAAGTGATCGTAGCAAAAAAATATTACTCGGGTTCTTATCCACTATCCAAATTGATCTCATACAAATTTAACATTTTTAAAAATCCATATCATCAAATGACATAATAAGTCTCATACTCTTATGAGTAGTGTGCCATAGAAATATGGCTTGTAAAATCTGATCCACGTATGATATTTGGTGGTGTGTTTACAATTGGGTGTGTTGTGATTTATATGTATGATATTCATGGTTTACACCAATAGTATTCTCGGTCATCTATAATATGCTTGAAATCATGCTAAAATTAGATTAAGATTGGATTTTTCAACCCTAGATTGGGGGTGGACACCCCTACCCCTTGGACAGCCCCCACCGCCTTGGACACCCCCCACCCCCTTGACACCCCCATCCCCTGGACAGCCCTGCCACCCCTGTGGATAGCCCTGCCACCATCATGGCCAACCCTCCCACCACCCGTGGACATCCTTCCCACCCCCTGGACACCTTGTACCCCCATGGACAACCCCTCCACCCCCATGGGCAGCCCACCCACCCACCCCATTCCCCCTGGACAGGGCCACCACCCCTGGATAGCCCGCCCATGCCTGGATACATCGTACCCTCTGTATAGACCCTCCACCCCCTGTGCAAAGCCTGCCCACCCCCTGGAATCCCCATACCCCCTGGACACCCCCACCCCCGTGGACACCCCGCCCACCCCCCTAGACACCTCATACCCCCCCTGGACAGCCCCACCACCCCTATGGACAGCCCGCCCACTCACCTTGTACCCCCTAGACAGCCCTGCCACCCCCTGGACAACCCGCCTACTCCCCTAGACACCTTGTACCCCCTGGACATCCCCCACCCCTAGAAAGCCCCTCCCCCACCCCCTGGACACCCCTGATCCCCCTGGACAGCCCCGCCACCCCCATGGACAACTCATCCACCCCCTAGACACCCCTCCCCCCATGGACACCCCCACCCCCATGGACAACCCACCCACCCCCTAGACACCCCTCCCCCTGTGGACACCCCCACCCCTGTGGACAGCCTGTCCACCCCCTAGACACCCACCCACCACCACCCGTACACCCCCATCCCCCCGAACACCCCACCCCTAGAAATCCCCCACCCCCTAGACACCCCTGACCCCACTGGACAGCCCTGCCACCCCCGTGGACAGCCCGACCACCTCCCGTGGATAGCCTTCCCACCCCCTAGACACCTCGTACCCCTCTGGATAGCCCCGCCACCATCGCAACCCCCTAGACAGCCCGCCCACCCCCTGGACACCTCATACACCCTAGATATACCTTCACCCCTTGGACACCCCCACCCCCTAGACACCCCTGAACACCATATACAGCCCCGCCACCCCCGTGTACCTCCCGCCCACCCCCTAGACAGCACGTACCCCCTGGACAACCCCCCCCCCCCCCCCCCCCCCCCCGTGGATAGCCAGCCCACCCCCCTTGGACACCCGCCCACCACCCCCATCCCCCTGGATGCCCCTACCCCTGGAAAGCACCCCACCCCCCTTGACACCGCCGACCCCACTGGACAACCCATGTACCCTCGTGGGCAGCCCGACCACCCCCCCCCCCCCTTGGATAGCCCGCCCACCCACCTGGACAACTCACTCACCCCTGGAAAACTCATACCCCATGGATAGCCCCGCCACCCCCATGGACTGCCAATCCACCCCCTGGACACCCCGTACCCCCCTAGATAGCCCCACCCACCACTGAACACCCCTCTCACCCCCTGGACACCCCATACCCCTTTCACAACCCCCACCACCTGAAACCCCCCTAGAAACCCTCAACCCCCTAGACTACCTCGCCACCCCCGTGGACAGCCTGTCCACCCCTTGGACACCCCGTACCACCCTATACAGCCCCCACCCCCATGGAAAACCCACCCAAATAAATACCCTGACCCCCTAAGGAGCCACCCACCCCCTAGACACCCCTGACCCCCTGGATTACCCCGCCACCCCCGGGACACCCCGCACCCCCTGGACACCCCCACCCCCTTGGGAAATGTATGTGATCACTCAAATAATCTACTAAAATATAAAATTTATTTGATATAAAATTTATTCAACTCCTGAATAATTCTCCTCCACAAGTGTACATGATCTTGTACACTCATTTATAGTTCTTAAAAGACATTTTGTTATAAATATTGTATTTTTTGTCTTTTATATTATGATTCTCATATAGAGTATTGTTTCAATTATGGTTTCATATAATGTGAAAAATTCTCGTTTACTTAAATATATTTTTTGATGAAACTTCAATCTGATTAAATTGTTTTTGACGAATTGACTTATAACAATTTTTTTACAGAATGGATAAAAGTTGGATGATGAAACTGATCAGATATCAAGTGATTTTCGAAACAATTTTTAGAGCATTTTGGATTTTTCATTTCACGATGCTTCAGATAGTGGTCACATACACTGCCCTAGTTACAAGTGTGTTGGAAACCCTTGTTTGAGCCGTGAAGAAGTGAGCTACCACATGACCAAATATAGTTTTAAAGCAAACTACTTTGTGTGGTATCACAATGGGGAGAAAATGAAATCTCAAGTTACTGATGATCCAAATGAAAGTACTGGATTGGAGAATTTTTTATATGACCGGTTTTCATTTATTAATCATCATGAAAAAGAAAGGATTATGACCCAAGAATATTTTGATATGAGCACACATGATGTGTCTAATGAAAATGATGATATTTTCAGGGTGAAAAAATTGAATGATGCTTCCATGAATCCAGTATATCAACAATGATGTAAAATAAAAAAGTTATAAGTTTTAATCTGATTGTCTCATGGGAAAACTATTTATGGGATTTCTAATACTTCAATCGATTACATTATTACCTTCTTTAAGTACTTACTTCTAGATGATGCAGATATTCTTTAAAACCACTATATGGCCTGGAAATTAGTTGAGGAACTTTGATTTTCATGAAAAAAATTCATGCTTGCCTGAAATATTGTAGTTTATTATAGGAGGAAAATTCTGAATGGAATGATTGTATAAAATTTGGCACATCCCATTAGAAGCCAAAAGATGATGGAACACCATCCTGTGTGCCATAGAAAGTAATGAGGAACTTTCCATTGATCCCTAGACTCCCAAATCTATTTATGTCAGATAAAATATCAATAAAAATGTAATGGCATTATACTGAGAGAAAGAAGACTAATGATTAGTTGGTTCAACCGACAGATGGATTTCCATGGAAGAGATTTGATGCTCGATATCTTGATTTTGAAACTGACGTGCGTAATGTGAGGTTGGGTCTTTCATGTGATGGTTTTAATCTTTTTGGGCAGATGCTTATGTCGCACAACACATGGCTGATTTTTATACACATTCATAATCTTTCCCCATGGTTGTTTATGAAAAAAAAAAATCACCTTCGTGAGTATACTCATATCTAGCCCTTCTGATCCAGAAAATGATATAGACGTATATCTGAATACGTTAATAAAAGAGTTAAAACTTTTTTGGGATGTGGGTGTGTGCACATACAATGCATGTTCAAAAGATATATTTCAGATGAGTGATGCACTTATGTGGATGATCAATGAGTTTCCTACATATGAAATGATTTCTGGATAGAGCACAAAGAAAAAACTATGATGTCCTATTTTTATGAAGAATACATGATTCAGAGGACTGAAACATCATTGTAGTTTAAATTTTATAGGACATCGACAATTCTTTCCAATGGACCATCCATGTAGAAATAATAGTAGAATATTTGACAATACCATGGAGAATGATGATCCACCTCAGTATATGTCTGGAATGGATGTGCTTAATGAATTGAAATATTTTTATTTTTCATATGGGAAGGGTGAAATGAAATCTGGAAGGAGAATGAATGTTTCCACTGAAACCTGTTACAAATGGAAGAAGAGAAGTATCTTCTTTAATTTTACTTATTGGTCAACCAATTTGTTACATCATTGCTGTGATGTAATGAACATTGAATAAAATATATGTGAAATGTTGCTTTCGATTGTTTTAAATATTAAGGGAAAGATATAAGATGGTTTATGGTCTCGGCATGACTTGGTGGATTGGGGCATCAGACCGGAATTGCATCCTGTGCATATCAGTGAAAATAAATTGAAACTTCCATGTGTTTCTTATGTGATGAAACATACCAAAAAAGATTAATTTTTAGAAGTGCTAGAGACTATTTAAGTTCTAATGGATATTCAAGAAACATATCCAAACGGGTCAACAGAAGAGAGTTGAAGCTAAAATCTTTAAAGACACATGATTATCACATCCTTCTACATGAGTTAATTCCAATCGTAATTCACTATATTTTTTTCCAAAAATGAAAGGGTGGGTATTATTCAGTTGTTCTATTTGGTTATAGATCTTTATGCTAAGAATTTTTCCAAGCCTCTCTTGCAAAAAATATTGGCAGATGCCCCGTTATTTTTTTTGTGAGTTAGAGAAAATATTTCCTCCATCATTTTCCACATGCATGCCGCTTCTGACTGTCCATATTAAAACAAAAATACTTCTCAAAAAAACTATTTATTTTCATTGGATGTATCCAACTAAAAGAAATATGTACACATTAAAGTATTATGTCTATAAAAGGAATCATCCTGAAGGATCTATCGTGAATGGTTACTTGGATCAAGAATGTATGGATTTATGATCCATGTATTTTTCTGATATTAATACAACAAAGAACAGAACAATGAGAAATGAAGAAGAATAGTATGAGAAAATTGAACCCAGTTTTCCATCACTTCCTCAAATAGGGTTAATTCTTTGATCATATACATTGAAGACATTAAGCTTGAAGAGCTGGTGATGGAACATCGCACAGTTTTGTCCAACTGTGATTTTTTTGATGACAACATCTTGTTAGTAAATTGTTTATTTATATATTATATATATATATATATATTAAACTATTCCTATTTTTATCTACAGGGAACATAAAGCAATGATAAATAGAAAGAATCATTCTTTATATTTGAGAAGAAGGGATACTTTTGATAGAAAAGAGTTTTATGCTTGGTTAAAATTGAAGGTAATAATATTAATATTTAAAATAATTAATGTAATAATTAATTAAGTTTAATATTGGTTTATATTTCAGTTATTAAGTTTTTCTGATGACTCAGTCTCTAAGGAAATAAGAGCTTTGGCTTTTTTTCCTTATACTGTGGTTCGTGACTGTAAATCAATTATTATCAAGGGGTACAGATTTATTATCAATGAATGAGAAAAGAACATGAGAACACAACATGATGGTGTTATGGTTACTACCACAATAGTCTGTTATGCTAGTGCATCAGATAGTAGACCGTGATGTGAAAATGTAGATTATTATGAAGTCATTGAAAAAATAATAATATTGGATTATTACTCCCATGGAAGAGTCATGCTGATGAAATGTAAGTGGTTTGATTTGATGACGAGGCATGGAAAATTTATTGATGATTTTGGATTTCATATAATTGATATGACTTGCGCTCTTGCTACCAATCAACCATATGTTTTGGTATCAATCGCGAAACAAATTTTTTATGTCAAAGACCATCTTCAACCTGAATTTGGTGTCATTATTGAAGTAATTCCAAGACATATTTCTTATTATGGTGATGATGGAATTGACACCATCCCTAATTTCATTGGAAACGATCCATTTATTAATTTCGATGACTCCAATAGGTTAATTGTCATAGTTGAATGTGAACCTGATGTTGTGGTGGGAAATATATAAAACCATCCATTCATGTTCTCAATTCTTTTGGTTTACCTCGACTTGGGCTATTAAGGTTGGTACTGTTCAAATTGATTTAATATTTATTAGAAATATGATGTATCATACATGACCATTATTTGAATTTTCAATGTTTATTGGTTGCAATGTTATTTGAATTTCATTTTCTAATTTGTCATTGAACTATATTCAAACCTATGAAACCAACATTTCTAAATTGGTGAACATTTCAACGCTTCAACTGTGATTTGCAAAAAATATTTTTGACTCTTAGACCTCTCTTCAACATTTTAAAAAGTAATAATCATGATGGTTTGTATTATTCTACAAAACATGTATTGAAACCTGCATCATCTACCCGAGCTAAAGAAATTAAAATTATCCTTAATTTTGAAAATTGCTTTACCACTTATGAATCTGTTTGAATAAATGATCCATGATTTTAATAGACTGATGAATCTTAGTAAATAACCACCCCACTAAAAATTAATTTTCTTTATTACATCTTTTAAAATTTATTGACTTCATCATATATTTGTTCAAGCTCACCTGAAACAATGTATTGTTAAATTATCCATGAATTCCTACATTCCCTCTAATTTATTTTGTTTTTTGGGTTACACATTCGTTATCCTTTTCTATTTAATTCCATATTTGTTTTAAAATGCAAGAAATAAAACCAATTAAAGAGAGGCAATGAAAATAGATTATGGACAACAATCTTCGCATTACTGAGCTAGTAATTCCACCACTAGTTCCTGAAGTGAGTATTTTATTTTAAATATATATATTTAAATAATATATAATGTCATGTGATTAATTTTTTTAAACGTTTTTGCAGGATCCATCTATTAGTAAAAAATTATTTGATGAGCAACATAGTTGTGGTCCCAGTACTCAAGGTGTTTGTAGGAGGGGGGTACAAGAGATAGATGATCTAGTCGGCGTACTAGATTAGACCATGCCCCTCCCACTGACATACCATCCATCCCACATGCTGATCCCGGTGTGTCGTTAGGGAAACACGGGCTATTTAAGCCTCCCATTTTTTCTCCACCATTTACATATGAGCCTCCTCACCCGTCTGTACCATATTCGATGATGATTCCCACTACCCATCTAGCATTCAACCAACCATCTCTGTCATCTTCTTTTACTTTTGCTTCCTTCTCTCCAAGCTTCTATATTCTATATTCCTCGACTCCTGCTCCACCAGAGTCTGTCCCGGAGGAGCAAAAATTGGGACCCACTCCATCTATATAGGGTGTTCCTTCAGTTTATGTGGATCCAATGGTTCCCATTGATTAGACTACTTCATGTATACTTGTACAACCATAACAAATTTTTACACCATTATATATTTTAATTATAACATGTATTGATAAAATATTAATTTTTCTTTCATAACAGATACATCTACTGATAGGAGGCAGGAGCGGGGGAATACATGCATGCGTGTAGTGTGGAACCAAAGCACGTAGTTGATGGTGGAGTACAACTAGTCTCGCCCAAATTTACCTAAGTTTTAAGGGTCAAGCGGTCACTTGCAGTGCAGCTTGGGTTGTCGAATCCACAGGGACCGAAGAAGGAACCTAAAGACAGTCTGATCTTGGAAGGATTTGGCTATGAAGTGGCCAACTATTCAGATTGAATTGATTTGAATAACTACTGATTTAATTTAAAGAAAATAAATTAAAGCATTCAAGTATTTAGTCTAAAACAATTAATGGAGATGAGTTGATCCTAAGTTGTTACTAGGGTTAGATTTGATGTATTTATTTTCTTATAACGTTTGTTTCACTAATTCAAGACGTATCCACAAAATGATATAATTCCTCAACATCATTCACCAATTTAATCCCTACACAATTTCAAGGCTAATCAATAATGCACTTAGAGGATCAATTTAATGATCACTCCATGGAATTGGATCGTAATAGCACTCAAAATGTGTCATTTTCAAAGTTGGTGAAGACGATGAAGAAAATAATCATCCAATGGAAATATTAATTAATGAAATGATAACATGATTTTATATCATAAAATAACATCCAATATTCCCCATGAAACTCCCTAGGACCAACCCATAATATTTTAGCCCTCCATTTATTCTATGATCTCAAAGGAAGTGGAAAGTAGACTCATTGGGGCGGAATTGAAGAAGTAAAAAAACAACAACAACACAAACATGATCACTCTACCATTGTGTGAACAAAATCACAAGGTTTGGTGTGAATAACTTCACAACTTTAGGAAAAAGTATCAAGGTGAAAATAGGAATAATAGAATAAGAGAAGAAGACGAAGTTCTATTGAAAACTAAGGTGATTGAAACAACTTACATGAGAAGGAAAAACCCTACAAGGACAATTTTGAATAATAACATTACAATGAAAAGAAAGCTCCAAGATCCTCAAATACTCCATCCCTAATGCCTTAAATAGTAATTTTGGAAGCCTTTGGCCGAGCTCCCATCCTCCCATGTGCACTTAATTAATTTTTTTGGAGAAAGGTTGGTGGACATTTAATGCATAAAAGACTTTTCAACTCTTGCCTCGAAGTGGGAGCCAGCTTTCTACACCGAACACAAGCACCGAAATAACCATCTAGAAGGCCGAATTGGAGTGGACCATAGAATACTTAAATCCAAACCCGGATGTCCCCTAATATTCTGTAAAATTTCATCCCAACATATGTTGTGGTTCGGGAGATATGATTGTAATAGTTGGCTGTTTTTCTGGGCCGCAGAATCTGGCCAAGAATTGAATCTTCAAATTGGGACACCTTAATCGCCACCATTGAGGACGAATTAGCACTGGCTATAGAAGAATTATTTGTTCATATATATGGCTTCTAGCCTCCCATGAATTTTGGGCTTCATTGGGCCTGTATTGGGGGACCTACATTCAAATCAGTGGGATGATATCCAATCTGCCTTCTCCAGAATTGTTTCCCTTCATCACCAAATATCTCCATCATCATTTATGAATCATTCATTGATCCCTGAATGAAAAATATTTAAATTGAAGGGAAGATCCATTTAAAAAAATATCAAATTAAAATATAGATAATTACATTCATTAAAATAAGATGAAACATTGGGCCTAAATTGGTGCATATTAGGCATGAAGTGCACAAATGATGAGAATGGATGTTCAAAATTAAAATACACTAACTCAGGCTCATAAGATCAAAAATGAACATTTAATACCCTTAAAATTTAATCAAAATATGTGTTTTTATTGGATAATCACACCCCCCAACTTGAGTTTTGCTAGTCCCGATCAAAATATATCTCACAAAATTGAAATTAAAATGACCTTTTCCAAAAACATTTTAATACACATTTATCACCCAAAGATCACATACCAAAAAATTATGAAACCCATAAAAATCATTTAAAACAATCTATTTCCATAAGCATATCTCAATCCCAAGCCCATTTCTTTGTTCAAATTCATTTCCATATTTCATCCAAATTCAATTAAGCAAGATGAAGTGTTATGCGTCACAATAGACATGGGGGTTCATTTCGATTCGAGGGAGAAAAGATGGAAGCTCTAGGAGCAATCAAATTTTAATAATAAGATGAGTACTCATTTTTTTATTTTCTTTTTTATTTGTTTTTTTTTTGCAATTTTGTCATGGTAATTGAAATTGATGTCAATCGAGTCTACCCATGTAGCAAGACTTTGCCGATGACTCCCAGGCTCAGAGACCTTAGGGCACCAAGTGAAGCTCACATACTCGGGCATCATCTCGAGTTAACTCAATCAAAAACAAATTCAAATTACCACAAATAGAGATAAAATGCCCAACTCTGGGCCAGACAACTATGGAGTCACAATCCCCAAGTGTTGAAAGCCACACATTAGGTCAATTCATTGCTCTACGCGCAATTTATTTTTTTTAATACTCATGTTAAAATTAAAATGATCTCCAATCCTATGCTATTTGTTATGGGTCCCCAAGAACTCAAACTAAAACCCCAAAATATAGAGGATGTAAATTGTGTTTTTTTATTAAATGTATGAAAATATAACAGTGAAAATTCACATCGGACAACCGCACTTTCCAATATCTATGCACATGAACATAAACTTGCATTAAAATCAGAATCAAGGCATGCAAAATTATTTGATATCTAATTTCATAGTTTGTAATGTGTGTTATCATGTTCAAGGTTAATGAAATTTTTCCTTCCACACATTTTCATCTCCCCCCCAACTTGGAATAACACTATACCCAGTGTTTAAAAAATTGAAACATAGAAGGGGCAGGATAAAAGTTCAACGAAGACATTGAAAATGGAAATTAAGGAATGAAGTCACCTGGTGGTTGATGTTGAAAATGCATTCCCATGACTCCCTTCAGTTCTGGTTTGTCTCCCAATTTCTTGGACTGTTGTGAACATCTTTTCCCAATGACCTATGACATGCCTTTAATTTTTTTTAATATATATATATATATATATATATATTGTATTTTTTTACCTAAAAAAACGTACAAATAACATAAACTGATGATACATTGTCGTCTTTATATTTTCTAGGTAAGGTATTACTCAGGGATAACACTGCATGACACGGATGAATACGGTGCTCCCCTTTCATACCCATCCTTACTCATAAAAGAAGAACATGTCAACAATCTATTTTTTTAAATCCCTACAAAAACATATAATAAGAATAAACTGATGATACATTGTCTTCTTAATATTTTCTGGGTAAGGTATTACTCAGGGATCACACCGCATGACACAGATGAATACGGTGCTCCCCTTTTATACCCATCCTTACTCATAAAATAAGAACAGGTCAACAGTCTATATTTTTAAAAAAAATCAAAATCAAAATCAAAAAGAAAAAAAATGAATCACAATGATTTGAAACATGAAAACCATGGGTTTCCTCCCGTGCAACGCTTAATTTAAAGTCTTTAGCTCGACTTGAACCCCCCAACATAGCCAATTCCAACTTTAAAAATTTTAATGACCTTATATTTCTCTACTTCAACATGATTGAGAATGCGTATCCCTTGTGGTTGGTAAGAAGATTTGGAATTTAATTCATGAACAATCCTCTTTTCTAAAATTAATGGCAAAACCCAAGGAATATCAGAAATGGTTGATCTTTTTTCTTCTGTAGTCTTTCTTATTAAATCAAAGATCAACCCCCCTTTTTGGGTTTCATGAGATAAATGAATGAAACCCCCAAGATCTTGCTTAACACAAATGATAGGGTACTCGAGTGGGGAAGGAAGGGCAATGATTTTGATCTTGGTTTGGATAGGACATTTAGACACAGGTTGAGAATTTGAATCCAACTTAGTTTCATTTTCAAAAAAAAATTGTTTCATTTTGAACAGAATATTCAACCAAAAAATTGGAAAAATAGTGTTAGGAATGGGCATGGACTCAATGTTTTTGATTTCTCTCAGTGGTTCAATGATTGGTGTTTTTGAAAAATCATCAATAGAATTACACTTAGGAGACTCAATCCACGATGTCAAATTCCCCTCTTGTGAATACATGAAATCCATTTCCTCTTGATTTAAAGACCCTTAAACAATTTCTTGATTCACTTCCCCTACCCCAAATCCAAAGGTAAGTTCATCAATTAATTCATGAGAGTATTTTGGGAAACTAGACACTCCACATAAGGTTTTGGAAGGTACAATTGTTGTAGGGATGAGTTCCTCAGAAGTATTAATGTGTTGTAGTTCTAATCTCAAAGATGATACCTCGGAACTCATTATATCCATTTTATTACACAATTTTTCAATAAATGATTGAGGAACATATAGGATGGGATGTTGAACATTATGGACTTCACTAAGATTAGACTCTTCAATCATCCTTGAGAGGGAAGGAAACTGATCATTTAAACATTCATTATCCCATTGATTGTACGTCTCATCGGGTGTGGGGTAATCATTCAAGGGTTGATCAAAGAAATTTTCAAATTTAGAGGTTTTCCAATATTGAATTTCCATTGGATTCCTGTATGAGTTTCTGACATGTTGATTTTAAAGATACTCCATTGGAGAATACAGAAATTTGGATTCTAGATTCTCAGGACACACACAAATATAAATGGGTAAAGATAAGAGAGATGAGGTGAGAATAGAGAACATGGGGTGAGAAAAGGATGATAGTGTCTAAGATAACTTACTTTGGTCCCTGGAAACGGCACAAAAATTTGGTCTCACCAAAATTTACCCAAGTTTTAAGGGTCAAGTGGTCGCTTGCAGTGCATCTTGGGTTGTCGAA
The DNA here is from genome assembly GCA_963277665.1 of Viscum album. Classification (NCBI taxonomy): domain Eukaryota; kingdom Viridiplantae; phylum Streptophyta; class Magnoliopsida; order Santalales; family Viscaceae; genus Viscum; species Viscum album. The sequence goes on from OY728142.1 coordinate 406,425,569, forward strand.
TCCACAGGGACGGAAGAAGGAACCTAAAGACACTCTGATCTTGGAAGGATTTGGCTATGAAGTGGCCAACTATTCAGATTGAATTGATTTGAGTATCTACTGATTTAATTTAAATAAAATAAATTAAAACATTCAATTACATAGTCGAAAACAATTAATGGAGATGAGTTGATCCTAAGTTGTTACTAGGGTTAGATTGGATGTATTTATTTTCTTATAACGTTCGTTTCACTAATTCAATACGTATCCACAAAATGATATAATTACTCAACATCATTCACCAATTTAATCCCAAAAAAATTTCAAGGCTAATCACTAATTCACTTAGATAATCAATTTAATGATCATTTCAGGTAATTGGATCGTAATAGCACTCAAAATGTGTCATTGTCAAAGTCGGTGAAGACGAAGAAGAAAATAATCATCCAATGGAAATCTTAAATTAATGAAATGATTACAGAATTTTATACCATAAAATAACATCCAATCTTCCCCATTCAACTCCCTAGGACCAACCCATAATGGTTTATCCCTCCATTTATTCTATGATCTCAAAGGAAGCGGAAAGTAGACTCATTGGGGCAGAATTGATGAAGTAAAAAAAACAACAACAAAAACACGATCACTCCACCGTTGTGTGAACAAAATCACAAGGTTTGGTGGGAATAAATTCACACCTTGAGGCAACGGTATCAAGGTGAAAATAGGAATAATAGAATAAGAGAAGAAGAAGAAGTTTTATTGTAAACTAAGGTGATTGAAACAACTTATATGAGAAGGAAAAACGCTACAAGGACAATTTGGAATAATAACATTACAATGAAAACAAAGCTCCAAGATCCTCAAATACTCCATCCCTACTACCTTAAATAGGCATTTTGGAAGCCTTTTTCTGATCTCCCATCATCCCATGTGCATTTAATTAATTTTTTTGGAGAAAGGTGGGTGTATATTTTATGCATAAGAGACTTTTCAACTCCTGCCTCGAAGTGGGAGCCATCTTTCTACACCGAACAGAAGCACCGAAATCACCATCTAGAAGGCTGAATTGGAGTGGTCCATAGAATACTTAAATTCACCCCCAAATGTCCCCTAATATCCTGTATAATTTCATCCCAACATACTTTGTGGTTCGGGAGATATTATTGAAATAGTGGGATGTTTTTATGGGCCGCAGAATCTGTCCCAGAATTGAATCTTCAAATTGGGCCGCCTTAATCACCACCATTTAGGACGAAGTATCACTTGATACAGACGAATTATTTGTTCCTATATATGTCTTTTATCCTCCCATGAATGTTTGGCTTCATTGGTCATGTATTGTGGGACCCACATTCCCATCAGTGGGATGATATCCAATCTGCCTTCTCCAGAATTGTTTCCTTTCATCGCCAAATATCTCCATCATCATTTATGAATCATACAGTGATCCCTGAATGAAAAATGTTTAAATTGAAGTGAATATCCATTTCAAAAAATATCAAATTAAAATATAGATAATTACATTCATTAAAATAAGATGAAACATTGGGCCTAAATTGGTGCATATTAGGCATGAAGTGCACAAATGATGAGAATGGATGTTCAAAATTAAAATCCACTAACTCAGGCCCATAAGATCAAAAATGAACATTTAATACCCTTAAAATGTAATCAAAATATGTGTTTTTATTGTCTAATAAACAACTAATATAGTCAAATGAATGAAAAATCTAGGCAGCAATGTCGGAGTGTTTTGGCGACGCTTTCCAAATACTCTGACATCATTCGTGTCAGCCCACTCTCATGGAGATAGATGCCAAATGAAGCCAAGGATAAATCCTGGGTAGAGATATAGGTAAAAAAATATGTTGTATTTAATGCAATATATTAATTTTTTTATTTATATGAATTAATATTTTTGTTTTAGCTACGGTTTAATTTCCCAGATGGTGAGGGTGGACGACTAGAACAGATAAAGGATTTAGGTGACCTTTAGAGAGATTATAAGCATGAGTTGCATATTGGATTGCATGATCGAGTGGGCATAGAGTTAGAGGTAGTACATATCATGGATGATTTCCCATTAGAATAGTACTGACATATGATTACTTATTGGATGACTAACCAATTTACGGTAATAGTCAAATTTGAGGTATTTAAATGAAAATTTTCATGTTTTATTGTTAATACAAATCATTGACTTTTATTTCGAATTCATCTAGAAGAAATAAAAAAATATTGTTTCTAAGAAATACATCCACATATTGGGATGTACTATGATTCCATATCATGAGAGGCATCATGTATGACAATTTATAATCTTTCTTAACGACTTGCACTTTCTATTTCTTCCTCCATAATTTATTCGATTGATAAAGATGTTATATAATTTTATTTATGCAATTAATTGTTTTTTTGGTATCATATTTTTAATTATGTTTTCCTACATTCAATGTCATTGTAGAGGCATAAATTGAATATATAAGGACATGTGCCTTGAGAACAATCATTTTGCTCAAGTAGAAAAAAGAAATTTGGAAGTGCGATTAATGAACCGACTGAAAAGCAGATTGTAAGTTTTACTTTGTAGATTTAAAATTTAATCTCTGTTTTGTAACTTAATAATCTATTTATATTCATAATAAGCTACTTTAGAGGCCCTTGATGCCCTGGAACCTGTCAATTTTGGTCCAAATTATCACTTACATCAGGTTTTGGGAGATTAGAACCCTAGTAGAGTACATTTCCGACCTGGGAAGAGTATAGTTACAATGGGGTATTGGCCCTCTATAGGTACGAGTTGTAGTGACACTGAGTTGCAGAAGGTTAAGTCATAGGATAAATAGGCTGAAAAAAGGGCCATAGAGACATCAAAACAATCTACTAGGGAAAACACTGCATTTATGAAACTGATGGAAGTTTTACGTCCAACCCTTCCACAAAAGGCCTTCACTGCTTCAGATGAATATATGTCATCAATGAATTCTATATATGGTGCAACCGGTGGCAGATCTAGTGGTGGTCAAGACGATGCTAAGGAGAATCTTAAGACAGAGGAGGAGGAGGGTGACGTGGAGGCTAAGGCGAAGGAGGAGGGTGAGGAGGAGGATGGGGGAGGAGGAGGGCGATGAGGAGGACGAGGCTATGTGCGAGGGCTAGAAGAAGAGTGGGTAAGATGATGGGGACAATGATGAGGACAAGGGTGAGGGTGATGATGGCGGTGATGATAGTTATGGTGATGAGGGAAAGATTGATATGTAACATTTTTTACTGAAATTACTAACCATTGATGTTTATTGATTTGTTGTGCCTAAATATATGTGTGATTAGGTAGGTCACATTATCTTTATTTTTATCTATAAATAATAAAAATTTACCTGTTGATTTTCTGTGACTGATTCACCCCTCCACTAGAACCCCCCCCCCCACCCCTGGACATCTCATACCCCCTGGACAGCCCCACCACCCCCGTGGACAGCCCGCCCACCCCCTAGACAGCCCCTCCCCCTATGGATATCCCCCCACCCCCTAAACACCCCATACCCCCTGGGCAACCACTCTCACCCCCTTAGATAGCCCTCCCACCCCTTGGACACCCTCTACCCCCTGGACATCCCAACCACCTTCGGGGACAGCCCGCCAACCCCTTGGACATCCTTCCCCCTATAGACAACCCCCACCCCCTGGAAACCCTTTTCCCCCTAGACAGCCCTGCCCACCCCCTAGAATCCCCTACCCACTAGATAGCCCGACCACCCTCATGGACATCCCACCCACTACCCTGGACATCCCCTCCCCCCGTGGACAGCCCGCGCACCCCTGTGGACAGCCTTCCCACCCCCTGGACACCCCAACCCTCCCGTGGCCAGCCCGACCGCCCCCTGGATAGCCCACCCACCCCTGGACACCCCCTACCCCCCAGGACAACCTGCCCACACCCATGGACAACCCTCCCACCCCCGTGGACAGCCCGCCCACCCTCGTGGACAGCCTGCCCAACCCCCTAGACAACCCATGACAAGGTCAGGATGTTACACACTAAGAGGGGGAGGGAAAAAATCAATGATTTGTTATTATTTTAATCATCCTTTCTATTGAAACAATATTTTCCTCATGTTAAAAAATTATCGCTTTTCTAAAAACAAAAAAAATCGCACTCCCCACCCACCCCAAACACCCCCCCCCCCACACCACCCCGCCCCCCCTGGACACCCCCCATGGAACCCCCCCCCCCCCCACATCCACCCTAGACACCCCGTACCCCCTGGACAACCCCTCCATCCCCATGGACAGCCCGCCCAGCCACCTGGATAGACCCTCCTCCTGTGGACAGCCTCCCCACCCCATGGACACCCCGTACCCACCTGCACAGCTCCACCCACCCCCTTGGACACCCCATACCCCATTGGACAGCCCCACCCAACCCCATGTACAGCCCCACCCATCCCCCTGGACATCCCCCACCCCTGTGGATATCCCCACCCACCCCCTGGACAGCCCCACCCACCCCCTTGGACACCCTACCCCATATGGACAACCCGCCCACCCCCATGGATACCCATACTCCCCTGGACAGTCCCACCTACCCCCGTGGACACCACCTACCCCCTAGACATCCCCCACCCCCATGGGCAACCATGCCCACCCCTTGGACACCACTGACCCCCTGGACAGCCCTACCACCCCCGTGGACCGCCCCCACCCCTGGACATCCCCCACCCCCTGGATAGCCCCCACCCATGTGGACACCACCCCACCACCCTTGGACAACCCCCAAACCCCTGGACCACCCCCACCCCCCTGAACACCACCCCACCCCCTGGACACCCCCACCCCCTAGAAAGCCCCCCCCCAAAACCCCCTAGACACCACCTCACCCCCCTGGACACCCCCATGGACATCTCCCCCCCAGACACCCCCACCCCACAGGGACACCCTCATGGACACCCCCTACCCCCTGGATAGCCCCCACCCCCATGGACAACCCTTCCCACCCCCCGAACACCCCCACACCCTAGAAATCCCCCCACACCCCTAGACACCCCCGACCTCACTAGACAGCCCTGCCACCCCCATGGACAGCCCGACCACGGCCCGTGGATAGCCTGCCTACCACCCTAGATAAGCACTCCCAACCTTTGGACAGCCCCCACCCCTGTGGACAGCCCTACCCACCCCCTAGACACCTTTACCCCCTATGGACAACCCTTCAACCCCCTTGGACACCCCATACCCCCTGGACAGCCCCGCCCGCCCCCGTGGACACCCCATACACCCCTAGACAACCCCCACCACCATAAAAAGCCTCGCCCACCCCCTGGACACCTCTGACCCCCTTGACAGCGCTGAAACCCCCATGGACTGCCCCCACCCCACGGGATAGCCCCTACCCCCACCCTCGTGGACACCACCCCACCCCTCTTGGACAACCCCCTTCACCAACCCCTGGACTGCCCCACCCACTGGACACCACCCCACCCCCTAGAAATACCCCCCAACACCTTGGATGCCACTCCTCCCCCCTAGACACCGCCATGGACCCCCCCCCCCCCCCCCGTGACACCCCCATGGACAGCCACCCCCCCCCCCCCCACCCCCAGACACCCCTATCCCCCCAGACACCCCCACCCCTCTGGACACCCTACCCCACTTGGACAGCCACCCCAAACCTCTACATTATGTGTTAATTCGATATGTTTGTAGAGGGTAATTAAATACTGAATTGGAGGTATTCATATTTATGTTAGAATTATGTGTTGGATGAATTCTGTATAAATTCATATAGAATTCTGTTAGTATTATGCAACCATACTTGTTAATGGTGTATTGTGTTACTTGTTGTATGTGTATGTATTATGCAGATATTATATTTCTCCACAGGGGGCCTACTGGTGGGATGTAGCTACACAAGGGGAGGAGGCCAGCAAGTTCCTGCTGCAGGTATAGAAAAGATAGGCCAACTGTTCATAACCATTGGTTTATGTGTAAAACCAGAACTTATACAAAATGTTTTTTGTAAACCATTGGTATAAGTATATGCCAAGGGTTTGTAAACCATTGGAATAGATAATTTTAATTGATATTTACCAATGGTTTTCCACAAACCGTTGGTAAAAGTCTATACCAATGGTTTACATAACCATTTGTATAGATATTCTGCATGCTATTACTCACGGTTTAAAACTGTTGGCAAACATATATACCAACAGTTTACTAAAACCATTGGTATATACTGATTTTTTCAGACATATCCAAACATTTCTCATAGAGTCATTAGGATATGTCTATCCCTACAGCTCAAGACCCAACCATTTGGACAACTGTTGGTATAGTTCATACCAATGGTTGTCCAGCCATTACCAGCCGTTCTAAACCATTGGTGAATCTAAAATTTCCAGTAGTGATTTTCCTAAAACAAGGGCTCATAAGATGCACACACAAATCACACCTTATTTCTTTAGGTGAGAAACAACAGAAGGAAAGGACACATATAATCATTTCCCTCTAAAATAGAGGATTTTTATGTTTTCCCACGAGATACATACTCCCAACATGTCACACACTCTCATAGGATTGCACGACCATCACCTTTACAATCAAAGAGAACACGACATCACAAGGAATCATCGAACATGACCATTGTGAATGATAAAAATTATACATGGAGAGGGACCTTATACAATGTCCCCTAATATCACAGAATTCCAGCAAGTGGCCATAATATCCACTCATGAATAGATTTCCCAAATTGGTAGTTCAACATGAACTTCTTCTTTGAAGAGACTACGAAGGACCCAGAGGCCCTCCTAGACACCATCTAGATACGCATCCATGTAAACAACCACATACCACTTCTACCCTCAATGATTTTGGTAACTTAAGAAACTAGGGCCTCTTTCAACCATCCACAATAAATCTCTAGCTAAAAGAGGGTCTAGAATATAAATAATAGAAATGGTGTAAACTCAATATCTAAATCTCGAGAACAAGATTCCATATATTGATCATCTAGGGTATTTTACAATGGGAAAACAATCTGGGTTCCCCTTCAGTCGTGCACTAACCCTTAATAGGGGTGTACCTTATCCAACGAAAAAACCAAAGGACCCAACCAAGATGAAACATTGGTAAAAATATGCCACAAACCATATCCAAACACATGAATGGAACCACTTTAAAGGCATCCTGAAACACTTCTCATAATAGACTATTAACCGATCCTTCTACCCATCTTATCGACCAAACACAATCACAAAACACTGTTCAAAACAGAGGGGTTCTTGGACTCAAAACATCCCACAACATAAAATTTTTACAAAAACACATAATACACACCATCCCAATCTAGTCATTAAGACATCGTGTTTTCCTTTAAAAATGTTTCTTTGAAAAAAAACAGTTCAGCGGTTAACGTATCCACCAATGGTACCCAATCGGCCTTGCACATGCATGTTTTCATGCCACACCAAGAACCCTCCTCATATTCATCCCGACACTCATCCAGACAAGCCATCAACCATCCATCATCCAATATAACCCCATGCATGTGGTCTCTACAAGATATACCAATGGTTAAAACAAAAATCCTTTCCACTTTTCAAAACCTAAACAGTCAACCAATACTTACTTTTTCTCAAGACTGCTAACCACGAAATCAAACCCAAATTACAACATAAAAAAAATCAGAAAGGCAAAACCATTTAGATAAGAACTCACTTTCAATTTATTCACATCAATTTCAAAACATCTCATCACATTAAAACACCCTTCAATTTTTTAAGAAACTCTATTGGAAACACTTTTTAAAAACCAACTTCAATATAGTTCTTGCTTTCAAAAGAGGTGTCAGCACACCATTTTCCATATCAAAACAATTCTAAATATTTAGTTAAACCATTTTAGAAATATAACCATTCCATATTTATTTGAAAATAATTTCACAAAAACTTTACATTTCGTAAAAGAAAGTAATTTTTCCTTTGAAACCAAACTTCCAAGATTTCAAAACTGAGGGACACAAGATAATGCGAGATGAAACTAGTTTCAGTGGGTGACTTGGACATATGGTTGGTGGCCATAATTCAATCACTTCAACGTCAGGGAGAGATTTCTAGGGAATATCCCCAACTCCACATGCCTAATGAGGTCCTGTGAGCACACTGATACCATTAACCCAAATCTCTTTTTATTTCTATAAATCATTATCAAACCAATAAAACCAAAAGAATTAGATAAGTCCCAACTTCCCATAGATCCTTGAATCCCATTATGAGGTGTGGTGATTAGGAATACTACCCATAACCAGAATTACAACTCTCAACTTTCCTAACTCCCGACTCTCCTAACTATTCCCCAAATAACAAGACCCAAAGAGTTAACTTGAACCCCCTTTGATAACATTTTGTCATTAACTATATCTGGTCACCATCTAAAATGGAACCAAACCCAACCCATGAGAAGGCCTGAGAGGTGTTCCTTATCCCAATGGGCTGGAACAAGTTCTCGGGTGTCATAAACAGAAATTCGAGAATGATTTTCCTGATTTTATAAACATAAAACAACAAATGAATCTAATAAAATGAATTTGGATTTTTCAAACCAAACAATCTTTAAAAAAATTCATAACTTAATTACATAGATTAAAAAAACTCACCATGACAATAACAAAGGTAGAAAACCAAAAATAAATAGTCAAATAACACTCATGGAAAGTGGCACCTCCCTCAATCCATTTCCACAAGACATCATTGCCATGGCCCTGCTAGAAACCCGAACCACTAAAACTAAAAACTATACCCAAACTATGACAAAAAAAAACAAGTCTAATTACACCCAAATGATTAAGTAGGGTGTGAGAAAAATTCTAGATGGATACCACCACTATAAGATTACATATGATAAACATTTAGAGACTAAAAGAATTCATGTTTAAAAAAAATGAAATGCTAGTTACAATTTCTGAAAAATGCAACCTTAAAAGAAACACAGTTTTCACGTGGGATAATTTCAATCATAAATATATTAAAAATAAATTCCAAAGCTACTTAATTTTCTATCCCAACACACCATATGCCGATGGTAATCACAAATAATCTAATGAACACAATCAGTAGGAAATAACCCCTAGGTACTAGCTTGTTGTGGGTCCCAGGTACCTCATATCTCGGTGAAAGTAACTATCACAAATATTTGTTCATGTGCATGAGCAACTAATAGGTAACATACCCATAACCTATTTATCCCACATCATCATAATCATCATCATCACAGTTTAGTTAGAGTTGTAAGCGTCAAACTTGTGACGTGAAATTGAGGCCAAAGCCCCACGTGATAACTAGCATACTAGTACATGTCCACCCACACAGATACTTGGGTTTCCCTCTTGTTCGAAAACAAGTTCAAAAAACTAATAAATATGAATTGTACATGAAAATATCATTTCCACATCACAAGTTCAACAAGCAACCCACATATACACCACCCAAGTCAGAAAAATCCAATTTTTCATTCAAATTCATTTTGAAATCATACTCATACCAAAATATCCCACAATACATTTTTCATATCATTCACAATTAAAAAAATCCTTTAAAAATTTTATAAAATATTTACCTAGATTATAAACATCAAATAAAATCCCACTCGCTTGTTACATAATAAACTTTTTATTAACAAAATCCACTTTGCATATCATACTCACACAAACAACCCACAAACATGTTTCTCACCCACATCACAATTTCATGAATCACCTCGAAAAATTACAAAACATTCTTAAAATGTCTGACATCACAACTAACCACATTATCTTTAAAAAAACATTTTAAGAATATACTCCCACCAAAACTATACATAATCATGTTTTACACACTTTGTGTAACTCATTAAACCATTTACAATTTTCATAAAACCAACCCAAGGATTAAAACAATGTTTTGCATACAATCCATTTCAAAACACTCTTTCAAGGTATAATCACACTAATACCATTCCAATAAATAATTGGAATCCATATGATAATTTATAAAAAATATCAAGTGTTATAAAATCTCCTTGAATAATAACACAAAAGATACAAATGAAAACACACATTTTCATAAAATTCTCTCAAGAAGTATAACAAAGTTTTACACCTCAATCCCATACAAAAACCACCTTCCAAGGCCCACATGACACTAAGGCATTCAAAAAATAGAATTTTCATCCCATTTCAACAACTAATAAATCAATTTCATATTTTATAGAACTACCACAAAAAATATCACACATGTTACATTTGAAAAGTTCACAACTTCAAACAAAAATGAAATTATAAAATTAAATGTTTAACCCAAACCATAAAAAACTGTTTTTGCACCACAAAATTCATATAAGGAACATAAAAAATCAGTAAAAATGAAAAATAACTCACCAATAAATGGTTACACATGTAATCACCTACCAAAATTGTCGAAACCCAGAAATCTTGGTGGGAAACTTCAACGGAACCATCACCGCACCACAAGGAAGATAAAAGAAAACTAAAACATCAATATTTTACCCAAAAAGGTAAGAAGTTAACCCTAGTTACGAACCCTAGTTTCTTGACAAGAGTAAATTCAATAAAAAGTGGAATAAAACCCAAATAAAGGGAAGGAATCAAAGATAAAATGAATTACTTTCATAATTTTGGTGTTTCCCCAATCAAATATCCCTTTAAAGATGAGGTTCAAGGGAGGGGGAGCAACCTTGGAGGCTGTACATGGAGATAGGGACCAAAATAGGGAAGAATTAAGTGGATTAGACTTATTTCCATTAGGGAAAAATGGAAAATTCAAAAATAACTTAACGAGTTGGACCGGGCAGCACGATTTAGATACACAGTTTGGAACCGTGTATCCAAACTCTGTGGCCTATTCTGGCCACTCAAAAAGTGTTTTTTTCATCCAATTCTAAGGGGGTCCAAAGTGGAAACCAGGGGTAAAATATAGTCCAATGTTTTGGGAGAAAGGGTCTCAAAATAAACCATTATCTTCACCCCAATACTCATCTAACTCATGGGTAAAAACCACCTCAACAACTTACCCCACAAGTGGTTCCACTAGGAGTTTCACAAAACCAACTCCAAAACACAAAAAAAAATCATACCATTACATTGAAAAGATAGAATCCAAATTACTATAAAAACCCCCAATACAATGTTCATAGATTAGAAGCACAAGATACACAAAAATTTAAAACCTGGAACACCCGAAAACCAAGATAAAGCTAAGAACTTAATGAGGATTTAATCCAAGGCATGGAATTAAAAATCTAGGTGTGACACCTCACTAGGGGATGAGTTATATATAAAATCATAAGGAAATTACTAGTATATAAGACTAGAATAATATGTATTAAGGATGAATACATATTATCCCTTGTTTCTCACCCCAAGAATGGATCACATGGTCTTAGGGAATTGTGAGGGGAACGTAATTTTCATCATGAATATACACCAGTCAATGAAATATCATAATGTAAGAACTAATGAGTGGAATGATATAAACATCCCCCATATTAGGGAATTTTCTTTGGGTCCAATCCTAGGGGCCTAATCGAACTATAATAACTCTAATTATTACTATAATAATGATATGTTAGGAATCTCCTTGATAATAGAGATCAAATATTTGGCTCATTTTTGCCCACACATATGTATTATCTACATGATGTTAAACTACATAGGTTTAATTAAATACATGGGTTTTGATCCATGCAATAAACAAAATATGTAGGATTCCTCATAATGGATCAATCCACTCCTTGAAATATTAACTTCCTCCCTACATTGTAGAAATTCCAAAGTGCCTTGTTATATGGATTAATTATATAAAGAATCTATTCCTTACAAGTGAATGTGTTGGGACCAAGTTGGATAAATAAGTTTTTTTAGCTGAATTAATTTTGTAAAGAAAGTGTTGACTTTTATTTTCAAGAAGAATGAAATGAATTCACTCTGTAAAATTTTACAATTTGACTAACCATCATATTCAGAAAATAGGAATCAATTTATTTAAGCAATTCTATCGATTTGAGAATAATTTTTCTGGAAGAACGGATCATCAGAATCACCTTAGGCTTGTAATGAATGGAATGTCATAGTAAGAAGCTATTTTAGAGTCTTCCTATATCTAATGAAAAACTAATGAGGATTTTATGATCTTTTAGTTCTCATAAATCTTAAGTATTCTTCAATAATTTTGATTCAATATTGATAAAGTAAAGGGGCTAGATGATGCTACTAATCATATTGGTAATCGGTTGAAAATAAATATGACTATAAGGAATGTGATGTTACAATACATTCCATTACATTTCAGAAGATGTTGAAGATGATTTTATTTTATTCAATGTCATGAGGAAGTCATGATACAATAAGAGTTTTGTGGAAGAAGGAATTTTTTGTAGATGAATATTTTTTATCTCAGTTCATTGGTATGAGATCACCGAATACAGATTTTTTTGATAGATGAGAAGGTTGATTGGAGCATGGAGTTATGAAGATGATGGTTTTAAGTCAGAACTATAAGAAACAAGAAACACATATTTAGAGAAACAAGTGGAATAGATCATAATAATATAACGAAATATGTTTATGAAGTCAAAGATTCTAGAAACAGTCCATCAGATGCGATGTGACACAAAATATTAGATTCATATTGACATCAATTATTAAATGTAAATTAGATGAATAAATTTATTTATGGGGAGTTTTTTGTGACATAAGAAATATAAAAATGAATTGGGATTTATTGAGACAAATTATTAATAAATTAAGAAAAGTTTTTTGGGATCAATATAAATAATAAAGTTAAATAACGATCAACAATATAGTAAACCATTTTCCTCAATATTAATTGTTGATTGTTTCTCAAGTTTGAACATTTGTTTCCTTTCAAGTGGGTCAAATAAAATAAGAATAAATCTATTTTCTTTCAAGAGTTTTTGTATCAAATGGTTCAAGACTATTAGAAGGGATATGAAATAAATAACTTCATCAAACACAATATCATCAGTCTGTGGAAAGAAGAAAAGGATAATTGCTTGAATCTTGTCAAATAGTTTTCAAGGGGATCATAGAATTTGTTGAATAAGTTTGAAGAATTATTTTAATATGATTCATTTAGATTAGATAAATTTAAGGAAGAATATGTTGTCTTCATTTTAATGAATAAATAATCATGGTTTGAATATCATCTAGTGGTAATTGTAATAGGAAGTCGACAATTATGATGGTTTTGATAGTCGTTTAGTGAAAATCAGATTGACCAAAAGTTTCCATCATAATAATAAAAACAGAATGAAGAATTAGAATCATAATGGAGTTTGAGAAGATATTTTAATGGAAGATAAAGTTGTGATAAGACTCAAGAACTTTTGAAATGAGTTTAGAAGAACAAAGGAAGTTATGAACCCAAAATTCAGAGATAATTTATGTTTATGGATATTTTAATGAGTGGGAAAGATTTTTAGTATCCCACCCAAAGAATGTTTGGTCACCGATAAATAGTGTAAATACTTTGTACATTCCGACATGGATATACTATTGAAGAGAGAGGGTGAAGTCCTATATAAATCTAGAGAGAATAAGTTTTCAAATTGAGAATTTATGAGGATATTTTCCAGATAAATGAGGAATGGATAGTATTGAATATAGTATTTAGCTAATCATTGTATTCGGTTGAATCATTGAATAAGGAATCTAAATGGTACGTTTGAACTCCGATAGAAGTAGTTAAATATTCTCTCAAATGTATTATCACATAATTTTATTATCATATTGAGAAATAGGACTGGAGAATCAGACTATGAAAATTGGATTGAGTTTCATTATGAAGTCCAGAATAAGTTCTTGCCTACTACTGAGTAAGAAAGTGAATAATTTATTTTGAAAAACATATTTTTGAAATTTGATCAAGAAGCATCATAAAATTTAAAAGAAATTATTACTTTATTTCATGAAACATGAATCACATTCACTTTCTTATTAAATATGGTGTTACATGAGTGTAAGGACATATCGTACTCATTGAGTAGTGACCCTTCTAAATTATTGTGTTCATGTGAATGTGTTACTGTTTTGTTTTCATTGAAAGTGATAACTCTTTATCAAGAGGCTAAGTTTGTTTTATAAAGAAGTAAACTTAAAATAAATAGGTAATAATTATTATACCCTCCCTATCTCAGTGATATTTAACATGACTGGAAAATATCAATTGGTATCAAAGCTGAAGGTTCCCTCCATTTACTCTTTGTGGAAATTTTGAAGAACAAAGTTGTGATGGATAATCTCAATTATGTGAAAAGTAAAGGGATAATTTTATTAGATAGTAAAAACTATCATATTTTGAAATATATAATGTTTCTATATATTATGTATATTGTATATGATGTTCATAAAGCTAAAATAGATGGATTTCCTCCAATTGATGATAATTTTCCACTTACATCTATTGACAAGAAGAATATTGAGAATTATGGAAGGGCTAGTAATTCTTCTATCACATCACTTTCTAAAAGTGGGTTTTAAGAGTGAAGGTTTATTCCACTACCAAATGTATCTTGGATAAGTTGAATAGAATTTAAAAAGTAAATGAATAAGTAAATAATGAAATATTACAAACCTGGAGGCTGAACTATGAATATATCAATATTGGTTAATATGAATCCATTAATGACTTGTGTACCAAGTTAAATTACATTTTATGCACTATCAGATGTCTTGATGAAAAGATATAATATTCTACAGTTGTTGAAATGATCTTGAGAATTCATATTGAAAAGTTTGATGCTAAAGCTTCCCCATTGGAAGATAGAGATTCAGAAATATTATCTCTAAAACAATTTCATATCACTCTCATTACTTATGAAATGAGAAGGAAAAAATTTATGAAATGATAAAAAAATTGGATAGAGAAATTTATTTCAAGGCTTCCAAGAAAAAAATTTCAATTAAAATTATTATTGAATAAAAATATAGTGAATCTAATTCTGAAACCGAGGTATGTAAAAATCATAAGGAATTTTTACTTTTGTTTTCGAAAAATGTGAAATGAGGTACACACAAATTTAAGTAAATAATCCCTTAAAATGATTTCAATGTTTATCCAAAGGGAAATATTCATCCAATTTTCATCAAAAAAATAAAGAATAATATATTTAGGAATATGATAAAATGTAGAGAATATCATGGAAGAAACTGGGTGATAAGGCAAAATATTATTCCAAAGGAAGGGAATGAAAATTATATAAATCCAAATATTTAAGTTTCTTATCTAAATATGATGAATAAGAAGACAGCGAAGATGAATCTAAAAATTATTTTGAGAAGAATGAGAATATTTATATTATATTAGTAAATAATGAATATTTCAGAATCAACAGTTTTAAAGAATAAGATATTCAATTATAATTTTATCTGAAATAAAAATTGAACACATGTATAAGAATTAGTAGGTGGATTGATAAATAAATCACGAAACTGAGAAGTGAATACTCTTCAAGAAAAAATAAATAATGTTATATTAATGATAAATTTAAGCTACTGGAAGAGATTTATGATTTTAATAAATCTCTTGAAAAAGAAAACAATCATAATGAACATCAGGAAGTAAAGTTGAAGTCAAAAGAAGAAGAGTTTGAAATTTTCTAAAAACATTCTTAAGCTGAATAGAGGGCTACCAGTTTCAATAATTCTATATTATAAGTTTGTGAAATATTTAGAAAGGGTAAACCGGATAAGCATAAAAAATTACCTTCAACGGTTATGAATAAATTTAAAATTTTTCCTAAGAATAAGAATGTTGGTAAAGTTATTTATCTGGACAAGAAAAAAAAGTAGAAAATTAAAGTCTCTAAAAATTATGAGTCTAATAAAATTATAATACTTCTAGTTTTGATATGTTTGAAAAAATGAGATGAAAAATAGTATTTCAGTTGACAAAAAATATTTTAGTGGTCAAAAAAATTAGCTAATAAAGAAAAGAAGGTTTTTGAGAAACATGTTCACAAATACAAATAGTCTAAAAATTTCAGAGGCAAATATTCTTTCTTTGGATACTACTAATACTGTGGTCGATCTGTACACACAAAAATTATGTCTTGGTTCAATCAAAAACCTCACCACTATTCAAAAAATTAAAAAGGAAATGTTTTAGGGGGTTCAATCCAATCAAAGGAAGAGATATGATAAGGATGTTATGAAGAAACCTGAGAATGTTGGTGTCAAGATTGAAAATAGGTTCCAACCACTAAATAATATCTATGAAAAATTTGAACAACCTATACACTTTGAAAAAGGTTTTCTTGTTTTATTACAAACACAATAAAAGTTTGTTAACTATTTTAAAAATCCAGAAGTCAAATAATATGATGGAAAAAATATCTTTTTTAAGAAACCACTTTTAAATCTATAAAAGGAAAATGACCTTTGATTCAAGATAGTGGGTTTTCATCTCATATGAGAGGATATTTTATATTTTTAACGAATGTGAAATATTTCAAATAAGTAATGGTGACATTTGGAAATGAGTAACCTCATATAATTAAATGTTTTTTGTTAGCAATCAATGGGAAATAAAATTTTAAATCTAAGAAATATTTGTTTTTTAATTGGCTAAAATACAACTTGTTAAATGTTCAGTAAATTTTTGATGAAGGTAATAATGATTGTTTTTGAAAACATGGACTTCTATTCATGTTATAAGTTGTCTTGTAATGTTCATAATTTTTGAAATACACTAGACCTCTCATTATTATGAGTTGTGTTAAGTGAAGTTTTATGTAATAAATCATGTTTAAATGTTAAATAAATAGAAGTTTTGTTATAGTTTGTATCATAGGGAGGTTTAGTAATTTTTGGGTTTAGGAATAGAAAACCATAGTGAAAACCCATAGGGATAAGACTAAGTGTAAGAAAATATCCCAAAAATTTTGTGAGTATAGAGAAAAAAATTTTATATAGAAAATAAATCCCTTCCTGAACACTATTAGTGAATGTGGTTCTATAAAAGATGTACCTAGTAGTAAAAACTTTGACAAGGTGTTTTAGGCTTGACTCGGGGTAACCTGGTTCACAATAATAAGCCTTACTACTTACCTCATTTGACACTCCTAGGGGACATGCTTTGGTAAATTCATTTGATTATTACGAACCATTATTAAAGGAACACAAAATGACCATAAGAATATATGTTAGTAATTAGATAATGGAAAACATAGATTGAATCCTAGAAACTCAAATGATAAGGTGATAAATGTAATATATCCCTTTAATGTCATTGGATTCCCATTTCTGTGATTAATAATTTAAGATAATGATATCTATGTCGATATTGGATAATGTAGAGACATAATCAAAAAGTAAAAGGTGGTGTTATCATCCATAGTTCTACACAATCCTTTATATCATGAATGTTTAGTATAAATATTCAAACACCACCACAAATCATAGAATTAGAGATGTCGATGAAGATAGAAAATAATGAAATTATTTCATCCCATATATATAACTCATACCCTATCGTAATTTTTGGATTTAAATTCCCAAAAAACCTTTATATACATCCCTCGTTGGGATTTGATGAAATTAAAGGCATGGATTGGATTTCTTTATATGGATCCAATAAAATACATCCGTGAGAGGGTAATCACTCTCCATATAGAGAATCGAACCCTGATTCTATATAAGATGAAAGAGATGTATGAATCTTCTTTAGAACCATCATCTCAATCGTGGATATTATTTCCCTATGATCAAGAATATCTATCTTAAATGATTGGTTATATGGAACTAACCATCCTTGAAGACATGCCTATAGTGAGGGAATTTGATGAAGTTTTTCTTAAGAAATTGCCTTCTCTTCTCACTAGCTGAGAGGTTGAATTTTCAATCGAGATTCTACCTAGGGATTTTCCAATCTCTAACACTCCATATAGGACAGTTGTTTTAGAACATGAGGAACTATAGATACAACTACAGGAGAATCTAGATAAATTTTTTATATTCCCATGTGCTTCATCATGGAGTGCAGCATTCCTCTTCATCATGAAGAAGGATGGGTTAATGTTCCTTGGAATTGATTATCATGAGCTCAACAAGATCATGCTAAACAACTAGTATCCATTTAAATGGATTGATGACTTATTCAATATGCTACGTGGAGAACACTACTTCTCTATGGTGGATCTGTGGCCGGGATATTACTATGTAAGGGTGAATAACGATGATGTCCCTAAAACTTATTTTCATAAAAGGTATGATAATTATAAGTACATAGTGATCCAAGTTTGACTCACTAATTCTCTAGAAATATTTATGTAATTCATGAATATAGTCATTAGAATTACCTAGAGAAATTTGTGTTAGTCATTACTGATGATATTCTAATATACTCCAAAACCAAAGAGAAACATTAGGAGAATATGAGCACTATGATAATGTCCTTAGAAAAGGATAAGCTCTATAGAAAGTACAGAATGTGTGGGTTATGGTTGAAGGAAGTATTATTCTTGGGTAATATCATCATAAAAAATTGGATATTTGTAGATCCATCCAAGACAAAAGAAATTGAGGGATTATCAAGGCCAATATCAATGACTGATATCTGTAGCTTCCTTGGGTTAGATGGATATTATTTAATATTTATAAGAAATTTCTCACAATTTTCAAATCCTCTCACTAAGATAACTCATAAGGGTGTCAAATTTTCTTAGAATGATGAATGTGAAGAAAGACTCATGGAGTTGATAAGGATGATTATCATTGACCATGTTCTAACACTATCCACAAATGGATAGATTTTTATAATTTTCAGTGATTCTTCAAATAAGATATTGGGATGCGTGTATATAAAAAATTAAAAGTTCATAACCTATTCTTCAAGGATGTTGAAAATTCATGAGAAAAACTATCCCATGCATTATCAGGACTTGGCATCTATGATATTTTTGTTGAAAATCTGGTGACATTATCTCTTTGCGGAAAAGTGTGAAATATATACAAATCACAAAAGTATCAAATATATATTCACACAGAAAGAGTCAAATATGTGCCAATTAATATGGTTATAGATCATCAAGGATTATGACAGCTCAATCCACTACCATCCTAGTAAAGAGAACAAATTGGCAGATTCTCTTGGTAGAAAGGACCCAGAAATTCTATCATTAATTAGAATTGGGAAGGATATAGTCTTATTAGACTTGAATAAAATGGACATGGGAATCATAAATAAAGGAACATAATCAATCTGTTCACAATTGATCGCTTAACTGTATCTTTTTGAAAGGTTAAAGGATGATCAAAAATATGATGTGGGAATTTATAAAAAAGTGGAAACAATCAAAGAAAGGGAAATCCTCTGAGTTCATTGTTAATGAAGAAGGAATTGTGAGATTTGGTTCAAAAAAATGTGTTCTATTAAATCCAATATTAAAGAAATAACTTTTGGATGATGCACATAGTTTGACTTTCCCCATTCACATAAGAAACAAAAAGATTTATCAATATCTCTGAGAGAACTATTGGTGGGATAACATAAAGAAGCAGATCTCAGAATGTACATCAAATTTTCTAGTAAGTCAGAAAGTGAAGGCTAAAAGGAGTAAATCTAATGGGATGATTCAACCATTACCCATACCAACATGAAAATTTGAAAACATCACCATGGACGTTGTCACCAGCCTTCTAAAGACATCCAATGTTATCTGGGTTTTTGTGGATTATCTTAAAAATACAACACACTTCATTGAGATTTAAGAGGATTTATCACTGGATAAATTGGCATGGATATAATAATAATTGAAAAAAGACCTATATCCATGGATCTATAGCCACAGTTTTGTGATCTATGGCTATAGGTCAGTTTATAGCCACAGTTTTAATTAAAAATCATGGTTATATGGTTTCTAAACACTTTGTGACTCTATCATCTCCCCAAACCCTCATGACCAACCTTACACCTATGACCTATTCTCTCTCCGAGGACCTCTCTTCACAGTGTGTCTTCTTCTCTCGACCACCCTCCTCTACCCTCGCGACTTCTCCTCTCTCGGCGGAGACCTCTACTCTTGGTGGCGACCACTCCTCTCGGTGGAAACCCTTATTCACTGATGGAATTAAAGACCTCTCCTCTCCCCAATCTTCGTCCACTGATGGTTCATGGATTTCCTTCATGATGGTACCTTGTCCTCATCCCCCTCATGACATTTCCCATTGCTGCCACCGAATTATGAAACCATGTCGCCTACGTGGTAACATCTCACCTCTCAAGCATGTACAAGGGGAATTAATTATTGAGCTTTGATAGTCTCCTTCTTCCTCAAAAATCCTACATACTCATGATTCTAGGCATTTTAACATCCCACATTCATCCATTTTTTTCAGCAACATTGCGCAGCATTTTGAGGTAGTGAAAATTGTTCATATATCCCCTTATTTTGGGTTTAGTTTGATTTGAAGCTTACTTCCAGGTATGGGATTCATATTCTCTCTTATTTTTTGCAACTGTGCAACTAGCATATTCCAGTTTTCCTTTAGGTAGATGTAAGGATTAAATAATTAAGGAAATGATATAGCATTAAATAAAATTTATGGTGATGTAGTGTTTTTACATGTTTTACCGGTTTATTATTATTTCTAACTGATGATTCTTTCTTGGAATTTAAAGGATTTATTTTGTGCATGTTGTGAATGTTGTAAAATAGTTAAACCCTATGGTTGATTTATATTCATTATTATCATTTTTGTTTAAAACCAACACAGATAAAAGGACAAGTGATTATATAATACTAATAAATTCTTGTGTGTGAACTTGGAATTTGTTTGAAAATACTTATGAATGTGATGATGAATTAATAAGAAAACTCACCCTTTAAGTGAATTATGGATTTATGTGGTATGAATTTTTTTTTACACTGCTAGTATGTTTATTTTTGGCCTTCTAAATGTAATACTGTTTATTCCTTTAATTTTTTTTAGTAAGTGTTTTAGGATAACTTATTTTCCTCATCAAAACATCCTCTATTGCTTCTATTTATTTCTCAAGATACGATTTTTATTTATGATGTCCCTTTAATAATACAATTATGTGCTTTTAAGAATCAATATAGACTTACTAAATATGATTTTTAATTTTATATTAAAAAACAATAATAATTTCAATGGAGTCGTTATCTCTATAAGAAGGGAATAATTCATCTTCAAGGGGATTGTTTTGGATTAATCATTAAAAACAATTCCTGGTAAACATAACTTCTAATGGTCATGGATCATCCATCCTCAGATTTCATGTTCCTAACATTATTAACATCAGGGATTACATTTTCTTCTAGTTCATCAATGTCCTAGGCGAAATATCAATGTTTCAATTAACATAAGTATCATAAATGAACTTTAATTGTTTCCTAACTTCCTAATATATTAATGAATGGATCTCAGTGTATTCCATAACTCCCAAAAAAATTATTATTTTTATAAATCTATACTAGATACACTTTGGTGAAAAAAATTGATAAAAATTTGTCGATCCAATTGGTTGAACCCTATGCCCGGATACCAATTGATAGTATTATGGGATCATACGGTCGCCTTAAGGGGTTAGGATGTATGGATCTTAGGAATCATACCTTGAAAATTTTCCTATATACATTACAGATATTATAATGTAAATATAACACATTTATTTTTACGATGCTTGATGTCAATTGGAGATACTAATCTTTACCATTTTGACCCTGGTTGAGTCAATAATTTTCAAATAATAATATTATTATCAATTATGAGTTAATTGGTATGTTATTATCTTTAACTCTAGTGGGAATCCCATATATAAATTCTCACAACCACTAATAATACTGAATCCCATTAGATTAAAATGTTCCACCAATCATAAATAACACTTCAACTGTAACATCTTCTTCCACTATAGTACATGCACACCAACGTTGTTCCACTTCCAGTAAAACTAATTTTGGATCTCTCAATTTCCTATTCAGAACCAAATGTTTTGGTCTTAAAATTATTTTTGAAACATGATGTTATAGTATTTTTTAAAACATTGAGTCAAATATATCTCCCCTGAAGGATCTAGTCATAGACTTCATTTAAATTTTTTTCCATTTCTTTTAAGTTGTTTTCATAAGGTGTTTTCTTCTCATAAAAAACATCTTTATTTTAATGAGATCCTCCCTTTTTATAGTGACAACCCTACCGATTATTATGTTGATTTAAAATATACTAACTTTAAGGATCAATTACGTATTCCCTCAATAAATATTTTAAAATATTAGAGTCAACACAAATCTTTACAAAATACAGATTCAACTAACTTTCAAAATCATCTTTAAATTATATAAACATTCACAAAATTCCTGTAATGATAGTTAAATTTAATAATTCAGCTCAACATCATCTTAATTATTTTTTTAATTCATTTAAATTTAATGTTCCTCTCTTTATTTCAAGTGTTCTTCCTTCCATAGACATCAATAAATTATCATATGAATAGAATTCTACATGAAACACATAGACATAAGTTTCCTCAATATCACTCAATAATTTTTTATTCTTTTATACAAATATATATTATATAATATATTCTCTTTTTGAATATAAATTTTATTTTTCATACAATCACACAATCATATTATTCTTGATGATCCAATGAACATCAAAAATCTCTAAAAAAATATAATTCAAACTCATCTTCTTCCATCCAAATGTCGGGTATTTTTACACCCAATATTCTATGTGAATTATTGTATTGGATAATTTATATTCATATTTAATTTTCCATATTATTAATATGAAAATTTTATTTTTCATTAGTTTCATGCATGAAAAAATTATTTTTTTATTTAATGTTCTAAAAATTTGATATTTTGGGCTTATTCCCTATGCTTGGTCATTTAATTCTCATGTGGGACTCTCCATAGGACCTTGGACCTTGGTTGGGATTTATCCCATATCTATTATAGGTCACTGATCTAAGATGGATCTTTTACTAATTATTGATCACTCACATCATATGATTAATCTACAGCATCCATTTATCTAGGGTGTCTGAGTGCACTTTGTGGCATTCGGTTCCTCATGGTCTCATGGTGCACTATGATAGGGTGTGCTGCTAATAACTACAACATGTGTTAGGGGTAATTAATAACCACTTTCTCTCTTGTTGGTTCATCATACATAGTCAATCATCCTCTAGGATCCATTTTTTCTCTCTATTTGTTTTAGAACTGAAACCCTATACAGGTTGTTCTTCCTCTTCAGCGGTAAGTCATAGTGTGTTCTAATCTCTGTAGTACACTACTGGATCATTGATGAGAGAATTATTCAGTAAATAAAACCCCAGGATGAGTACCCAAGTGGGAGTATTTCTAGACCATATGAGAACCTTAGTGATCACCATTACCCTCCATAAGTTTTAAGTATTAGTACATCCTACTGAAAAAGAACATTATGTGATTAGGACAACCAGACTGCTTTGTGTATTACATTGTAAGTCATTGAATCTTATTTTAAAGTTGTTGTTTTTTTATCATGTGTATGTTTATTCATCATTTTATACCATAATTGTTTCTTATTTTGATATTATCAAAATACTTGAGTCTGGGTGGTTTTCTTACTGTGCACGTAGGGTCCAAATGGAGTGAATAACATAAATTATGTGTTCCTTACTTCTTTCATTAAATTATTTCATCTTGAATATTTAGATTCCACTTTATTGGAATGCTACTTCCAAAGCCCCATATCGGTTATTAGGTGTTTGTATATTATTCCTTTTTGTCTGTTCACCCTTACCCCTTACAAAGTTGTATCAATTCCAGACATGTAATTATTTTCTATCAAACCTATTTCATTTTTCAGTAAATTATTTTGTGCATTTCTGCATCTTGATCACTTCATAAATTGCCTTTATTTATCCATAATATTTTATTAGAGACAATTTTACATTCATAATTCCACTAAATTTAAAATCTATTTTGATAAAAATTGTTTATACATGATATTGGTCAGATTTTAGGGGTGTACACTTAGGGTTGTATGCAAAAAATACACACCTAATCTTCTTGTAATCTTTTCCAAAACAGGGTTCGAAATCAAAAAATTCTATGGTGATAATGACTTTAACATTTAAAAAAATAATATGAGATCACTACTAGTTCATCAAGGATTAATTGATTCATATGTAGGCCCATGAAACCTATTGTTACAATAAATTAAATTAGAAAAAGTATGACAGAATATAAGTATGATTCCATGTAGGTTTTAGTTAAAGAACATAGTTTGATGTCGCTTTATTTAGGATATAAAGTGATTTGGGAAACTTCATTTGAATCTAGAGATGTTATTATTTATCTTAAACTAGAAAAACTATACATGATAGTCTCTTTAGTCATCAGTTATTATAAAAGACACCAAATTTTTGCTTTTACGATAAAATCCAGTAGTTCTATAAAGGAATAATTAGATTAATATGACAAAATAATGTAAGATCTATCCAACATTAATATTCTTAATATGAAATTTCAAAACATTAAGAAGCACAAATTTTACATATTGTTTTCCATTTTACATTTCCTTAAATTAATTCATTGACTTTTCTTTATATTACTTCATTTACTTTTCTGTAATCTATTGATACAAAATATAAAATGTCACCATGATCCTTAGTTGGGTACTTCAATCTCCCACTTTGGATTTATTCTCAATAAAATTTTCTCATTATTATTTCATTAAATTAAAATACTTATTCTCTACCTAATATTGATAAATATTTAATGTCACTATATGTGGGATAAATTTCTTCACCTTTTCATTCCTCTTATTGATATAAATTCAAATCCCTTTCTTTAAAATTTTGAGATGAGGGAAATATTTCTTCATGTTTTTTCTTTTTCTCCCTTTATCTTCCATTGAACTGAATACGACTATTATATTTATTGATATAGGGATAACAACCCGTTTCTTAAATAAAAGGCCCCAAATCAGCCAAATCTAATTCTATGTGATCTATGCTCGTTTTAGAAGACAAGTGTGATATAATCACACATTAATACTATTAAAAAAATTAACAAGGTGTTTCCATGTTCTAAAAAAATCAACTCTTAGGGTTAAATTAATCATTTTTCCATTCATCTTAATTTTTTCCATCCATTTCAATAGACATATCAAAAATTATAAAACATGAAATAACAGGTTTCTACCCTTTTGTGAAATCATTTTTTTCATCAATAAATCAATTTTATCCCATCTTATTAAATCATCAGTTTTCAAATAATAATGGCCATGTATTGAAAACGTTCCTCATATATGAAATAAAAATCAATTATATGGATTTTATTTATTGGGAATTTCTTCACCATCATATATAGATTTAGTTAATGGGTGATTTAATGTTCACATT
The DNA here is from genome assembly GCA_963277665.1 of Viscum album. Classification (NCBI taxonomy): domain Eukaryota; kingdom Viridiplantae; phylum Streptophyta; class Magnoliopsida; order Santalales; family Viscaceae; genus Viscum; species Viscum album. The sequence goes on from OY728142.1 coordinate 406,450,984, forward strand.
ACCAGAACAGTAGAATTCAGTTTCTGAATCATTAGCTTTCTGGGATTTTTTATACTTTATATCAACTTCATTAGGTCTCCAAAATCCCCATCATTAAAGTGTATTCTTTTATAGGGGTAAACACTTACTCAATTACATCACCTTAAATTTCCTTTTTCATTGAGCCACATACCAAATAATCAAGGAATAAGGTCAATCTACCATTCCATATTAGTTAGAGTAAGAGGGTTGAGAGTATTATCTCAACAAAAAATCATTGTTCATGTTAGCTTCATCTTTATTCAGGTGACCACCCATGATTATCCGATAATTAATCTTCTTACGCTTCATCGATTTCTTTTTCAATGTATTATTTTTTGTATGTGGGGTTTTCTTATTCATGTACTCTAGAAATGAAAATTCATCCTTATTTTCTTTTTCGTCCAACCTCATTGATTCCTCAAATTTTTCTATCTATACATCCATGAAAACCTTTAGAATGTGTTTATTTTTCTTCTTAATATGTACTTTTTCTTTCACAGTAACATTCATATCTTATTAAAAAAGAATATTTTTATATATCAGTTGCTCATACCTAGATAATCATGTCAGTCATTTTCTAGAGTGAGGATAACATCCTTACATCATCCAAAATGATTATTTCCCTCCGTAATGATAGCCATCAATGGTAACATCCAATGAACATTGACTTATTGGTTTGAGATGTCTTATATGATACCAATTTTCTTATGTTATTATTGTATTGATTCAATTTGTTTATTTATAGAGATTTCATTAACATTAACATTCAATGATTCCTTATAGATTTCCAAAAGTGTACTTTCATTCCATAGTACAAGCTTCTTTGTTTTAGTGTGGAATTTTATTTTACTTTCATCCATGGTGTAACCTTATTTGTAACTTAATTTTCATTACAACCCATAGTAGAGTTAATAACTATTTTCCTTTTATTTTTCTTCCACTATTGTGGTATCCTTCCATTTTTTTGTACTAAATTTGTTCTTGGTAGTTATCACCTAGTATTCTCCATCACCATGACCGCATCATCTAAAATTTCTAATAAATTTTCCAAAATATTGAAAAATATTTTCAAAATATTTTCTCATTTCCATTTACTAATATTGAATTTATTATAATTTTTCTTAAATCCTATTCTTCACCCCCTTAACATGTTCCATATCATTTTTTAATAATTTTTATATTATACCAATTTTTAATGTCATGTGGTCTAAACATTCCCCAACACTAGCAGTTTCCATGAAACCAATCTTCTTCTATTGAGTATAATTTTATAGGTGGATAGATATTTCATAAATTTTTCCATATTGTCACCTTATAGGAGAATTATTACATTAATTATTTCTTTCATCTTCACTGAAGTGGTGTATTTAACAATATATTTATTCACCCATATTCATGGATAATTATAACCATATCATTTCAATGTAGTGGAATTTGTGTATACATATTCATTAGAATGAGGGGTTAACATATTATTAAGATTTTAATAAGATGATTATTTTAATTTACTAATTCTTATCCCACTACTATAATGAGTCATCTCTGATGTACAAATTTTATTAGGATTTTTGTTAGGTGTTCCTCTCTCAACATCAAGTGAGTATTCAACTTTAGTGGTTTCAAAGTTCTTTAATTTCAATTCTAACTCAAGAAATAATAAATTTTATGTTTTTTTTCTAGTCTCTGATAATGTTTAAATTATATTCATAGTCATCCTTAAATTTTTTAATATTTTATTCAGGCACCTTATATTCATTCTATGCTGGATTTTCACACACTTTCATTCTTATAGATTAAATATTACAGTGAGCTTTATTGGATTCAAGGGTGGAGGGTGCAGGGGGTCTGGTACAGGGGTGTCTGCAGGGCCAGGGGGTATGCAGGGGCAGGGGCAGGGGGGAGGGGGAAGCGGCAGGGGAAGGGGGTAGGGTGAAGATCGGGTGCAAGGGGGAGGGTGTAGGGGGTTACATGGGAAGGGGGATGGGGAGGGTGCACGGGGGGTCTACAGGGGCAGGGGGAGCGGGTCGGGGTAGGGGGAGGGTGAAGGGAAGTCTACAGGGGCAGGGGAGAGGGTTGTGGTCTGAAGGGGGGTCTGTAGGGCAGGGGGTGCAAGGGGGTGGGGTAGGGGGTGCAAGGGGGTAGTGGGGGAGGGAAAACTGGCATGGGGTGAAATGGGGAGTGGAAGTGGGGGAGGGAAACCTATCGGTGGGGTTATAGGGGGGAGGGGTAGGGGGTCTGAAGAGCAGTGGGGAGGTGCTGGTAGGGAGCAGGGGGTCTGCAGGGCAGTGGGGCTGGTGCAAGTGGGTTTAATGGGGGTAGGGTGGGGGTGCAAGGTGGGTGGAGAATAAGTTAATGATGGATCCATTCATGAATAGCTTTTAGATATTCACCCAATAACATATAGTGTCCCCTCTATATGGACTAATTTTTCATTTTTTTATGAATTATAATAATTTCCCCATTTCATTAAGTCCATACATGAATAATAGAGCCATTAAATAAATATGATTTACTATTTTAACAATCTACAAACTTGATTACTCTATCATTTTTATTTTTTTTCAATTTATACCATAATACACTTACTATTGCTCTATATTCTAAACATCCATATTATTTCTCTTCAATTTTATGTTCATGAATCAACATACAGAATAATATTTAAACTCTTTCATTAATTATATGTGGTCTCATTTTTATGAATTATGTTTATCCGAGTATTTTATTGGTAACATAAAGATATTATATGAATCACTAAATAAACCTTGAATGTTATAATTAATTAAATGTGTTCTCATTTGTATGCATTATGTTTATCAGTATTCTTAGATCCTTACGATGATTTAAATGCATATTCCAATGAATATTTCAATGATCATAATGGTGGTGGTGGTGGCAGTGGTCCAGGAGGAGGTGATAATGATGTCGGTGTTTCTATAGGAGATGATGAGGGTCATGATGGTTATGGTGATGCTGATATCGAGGTACATTTATTATGTAAATTTTATTCTTGGTTTATACATTTAATTTTATCAAATAGGTATTTTATTATGATGATATTTAAATTGAAATTTTATACTATTTATATTGAAGAGATTTTGAATTCTTATTATATATATTGTTATTCTTGAGTTCCGTTTTATTTTGATGGTGGTGTTTTTTTGCTCGTATCTAGAGGATGTGTGTATTGTTGTAAGGTGCAGCTATTCTAGAAGCATTTGGTGATTAATTATAGCTAGGTAAGAATCAATTTACATGGTTATTAACTATACAAGTGAAATTTTCATGAGGTTTTATGGACCATGGGACCAATATCTACCAAATTTTAGAATAATCATGAAAACTCTATACAATTGACAAGAATTATTGTATCCCACATTTGATTTCTTTGTATTAAATAAGGGAAAGAGAACTCAACGTACAAGCCCCACATGTATCCCTACAGTTTCCAGTCACATAGGCCCTAATGGGACCAAATAAAACTAAATATTTTATTATTATTTATTTTATTGTTTATTTATTTTGAATCAATTTATAAAAATCATTATTGAAGGAATTTCTTTGTTATATTAAATGGTGTGTACCTAGGGGACACATACTATGTTTTTTGAACCACATAACTCGAAATGTATAGGTGTACAAACCCTAACTTCACACCTGAACACACGTGTTCTGTGTTATAGGGTATATTCCATGTATGATATGGATAACATGACATGGGTATCAGAAGGGGACACACCTATTAACCCTAATGATTCATACACCGTGTGTAAAGGAGAAACATGACATTTATGTTAAGTTATATTAGATCAATTTATACTGGCGGTAGATGCCTAAGTAACTAATCTGTCCCATATGTCATGTACTCTATTGGGATATACTATATAGTTAACTCAAAATGGATATATGGAAACATTACATGCACTACTTTTTACTAGGACTCACAAACCATGTTATGAAAAGAACATTTAGTATACTATGTGACTTTTTATGTTTCTCATTTCTTCCCACCTACATGTTAGCATCCAAAAATTAAATATTATATTCAGAGTAATTTTATATGTAGATAATGATGGTATGATCATCTTATACATAATATAAAGTTTATGATGAGTCTTTAAGTGTTTGATATTATTTTCCCTACAAAGGATACTACTAGGTTTGGACAACTTAATCAGAGTTGGAACATTGTTAAGTACTCTATAAGAGATATTCTAGTGACATAGAACAATTCCTCATAATTCTGTGTAGAGTTTTATACTAACTTAGAAACATATTTATTACAATATTTATGTCCTCTATATTATTTCTAGGAGTTCAACAATACCTCACATACTCAAAGCTGGTTATCTCCATATTAGGGGATAGTTTTTTGAACAAGTTTTAGGGGATGGGGGGAATGGGGAAGGGCGAGGGGTGAGGTTTGCAGTGCAAGAGTAAGGGGAGGGGGTAGGGGGATGGGGTGGGTGGAGGGGGTAGGGGGTAGGAGCAGGTGGCAGTTCTGTATGCAAGGGGCAGGGGGGAGGTCTGTAGGGCAGGGGGAGGGCTGCGTGGAGGGGGAAAGGGGCAGGGGGCGGTCTGCAGGGTAGGGTTAGGGGTAAGGTCTGTAGGTCATGGGTAGGGGGTGCTTTGTAGGGGGTCTGCAGGGGAGGGGGCGGGGCAGGGGGAGGGGGAGGTCTACCGGGCAGGGGGAATGGGGGAGGTCTACAAGCCAAGGGCAAACCTCATGAAGGGTTTTTAAGGATTTTCATTAATTATATGTGTTCTCATTTTTATTAATTATGTTGAGTATTTAATTGGTAACATAATGATATTATATGAATCACTATATAAACATTGAATGTTTTCATTAATTAAATGTGTTCTCATTTGTATTCATTATTTTTATCTAGATTCTTCACTCCTTCCGCTGATTTAGGTGCAGAAACCAATGAATATTTCAATGATAATGATGGTGGTGGTGGTGGTGGTGGTCCGAGAGGAGGTTATAATGATGTTGGTGTTTCTATAAGAGATGATTAGGGTCATGATAGTTTTGCTGATGTGGATATTGAGGTACATTTCAGATGTAAACTTTATTCTTGGTTTATACAATTAATTTTATGAAATATTTCTATTTATTATGATGATATTGATATTGAAATTATGTATTGTCTATATTATATAGAGTTTGAATTCTTATGATATATATTGTTTTATGTTTGAGTTCAGTTTTATTTAGAAGGTGGTGTTTTTTTTGCTCGTATCTAAAGGATGTGAGAACTTCTGTAAGGTGCATCTATTATGGAAGAATTTGGTGATTAAGTATAGTTGGGTAGGAATCAATTTAAATTCTTATTAACTGTGGTTGTATGGTCTATTTTCCATGGTTTTTAAATTGTTATTAGGGACAAATATCCATGGTTTAAACATGGGTGTAGTTAAAAATTACCACTGTTAAGATCATGGATTTATTCTATAATTTCCATGGGATTAACTGTGGTATTATACTCTAATTTCCAAGGATAACACATGTCCATACATGTAATACTTTCATAGTTCAAACTATTTATATATGTGGAATAATTCCATAGATTAAAACTCCAAATTTTAAAACCTCTACTGTAACTGATTTGGTGTAGATCTGGTCATGGGGGGCTGTTAAGGGGTGGGGTGGTGGGAGGGGGGCTGGAAGGGGGTGCATGGGGAAGGGAGGGGGAAAGGGAGGAGTGGGGTCTTTTCATTGGGGAAGGGGTGTTGTAGGGGGTGGGGTGTCCAGGGTTTGTCTTGGGGGGGGAGCGGATTCGGTCTAGGGTTTGGGGGGGGGGCTAGCAGGGGGTTCATGGGGAAGGGAGGGGGCATGGAGGAGTTGGGGGGGTTTCCTGGGGGAGGGTTGATGTAGGGGGTGGGGGTGTCCAGGGTCTGGGGGGTGTCCAGATTTTGTCCTGGGGGAGTCTATAAAGGGTTTGGGGGCTGGGAGGGGACTGGCATGGGGTGCATGGGGAATGAAGGTGGTAGGGAGGAGTGGGTGGGAGATTTGCATGGGGGAAGGGGTGTTGTAGGGGGTGGGGGTTTTCCAAGGTCCGGGGGGTATCTTGGGTCTGTCCTGGGGGAGGGGAGTCTGTCCCGGAACTAGGGGGTCTGGCAGGGGGTGCATGGGGAAGGGAGGGGGGCAGGGAGGAGTGCGGGGGGTAGGGAGGAGTGGGGGGGGGCTCTCTAGGGTAGGGGGTCCAGGGTCTAGGGGTGTCCAGGGTCTGGGGGGTTGTCCAAGGGGGAGTGGAGGTGGTAATTTTCATTTGGGAAGGGGTGTTGTATGGGGTTGGTGGGTCTGTCTAGGGTTTGGTCTGGGGGTCTGTCCATGTGGTGGGGGTGTCCAGGGTGGGGGGGAAGGGTATGTCCTGAGTGGGGGGGGGGGGGGTTGTCTAGGTTCTTAGGGGGGTCTATCCTGGGGGTTGTCCTGGGGGGAGTGGTGGGAGGATTTTCATAGGGGAAGGGGTGTTGTAGGGAGGGTTGTGCAAGTGGGGTATGTACATGGGGTATGTCCAGAGGGGGGGGGGACTGTGCTGGGGGGGTTGTCCAGGGGGTAGTGGAGGTGGGGGATTTTCATTGGGGAAGGGGTGATGTAGAGGGGGGAGGGGGGCTTTATATGGGTGGGTGGGGGTGAATTTTTTATGAAATAGAAGACCATATAGCGATAGTTTTAAATCATGGATATAGATCAATATCCACGGTTCAAACTGTTTCCATTTCCCTATAGACACAATTTCAAACCGTGGAATTAGGTGTTTATAAAGGTTTTGAACCGTGGATATTGGTCTTTCCCTATAGCCACATAAATACCATCCAATGTTCATAAAACTGTGCCTATAACCTATAGCCACGTTTTTTGGACTTATAACCACAGTTCCAAACCGCTTCTATAGATTAAATATCTATTAGTGTACATCAGAGAATTAGTAAGGCTACATGGAGTACCACTATCTATTATTTCAGATTGAGATCCAACATTCACCTCTATGTCTGGAAAAGTCTGTATCATTCTCCAAACATTGAGCTAAATTTTATTATAGATAATCACCCTCAAACTGATGGCCAATATGATAAGGATATCCAAACACATGAAGACATGTTGAGATATTTCTCAATACACTTCAAAGGAATATGGGACCAACATCATCCTTTGGTGGAGTTATCTTACAACAAAATTTTCTGCTCATGCATCCAAATGGACCCCTTTAAATCCCTTTATGGAAAGAGGTGCATAACTTCAGCATGTTGGGATAATGTTGGGGAAAAAACTTCTAGGTATAGAAATGGTTGACGAAAGTTAAGACCATCCAACAGCACATCAATGCCTCTCAGAGTCGAAAAAAGAATCTGTACTAACAATCATCGACATGACCTAGAGTTCAATGTTAGAGACATGGTATGACATTAAATAACTCCCTGAAATATACTGATGATATTTGGGAAAAATGGAAAGACTAGTCTAAGGTACGTCAACCCTTTTGAGTTTCTTGATCACATCAAAGTAGTGAACTATCTACTAGAACTCCAACAAAACCTATCTCAAGTACTTTATTTATTTAATGTATCCCTCTCAAAATAGTAGTACCATCACATGTAATCAATACAAAGGTGTTACAATTGGAAAAATACCTCTTCTATGAGGAGCATCTCAAGAAGATCATAGATCGTAGAGAAAACTTTCTATGAAATAAGACAATGTCCCTCATCAAGGTGTTTTGGGGAAACCACAAGTTTGAAAAAGCAACATGGGAACTAGAGGAGAGGATAAATCAAAGTTACCATTATCTGTTTTGGGGTCGTAAAAGTAAATTTTAGGGGAAATATATCTTGAGGATATAAGGTTGTAATGACCAAAACTATTATGAATAAAATTCCCCTTCTTTTGATTACATTAAATTTCTTATGGATACAGAAATCACAAGAAATTCTTTTATTTTATTATATCTAATTTTATTTAAATGAGCATTAAGTATCATTACCATTGATAATATACTCATTGAATAGTGATCACATTACTAGTATAAATATAGGGTTTTAACAAATCCTTTTGACATATACCAAGGAAGTGATGGACTCATATAGTAGGATTGTACCATATAAATCCCATTTATGAGACCTTCTGAGGGAGGAAACATTTCTATGATTTTCCCTAGACCAAGCCCAATCTAAGATCCAAAAACATAAGCATGAGTGAACCTGTTTATGGGAGAAGTTCAAGCTCATCGAGATCACAACCCAAACCATGTTCACCGCATAACCCCATGAAAGCCCCACCATCATGCACCTTACTCTTAGGGATTATGCTGGTGTAATAAAGAGATATGTGTCAAGACAATTGAAATAATATTATGTACATTATTTTTTATATAATAATGAATATATTTTATTTCTATTATTGTTACTTTGTAAATTGTTTTTAAATCACAAATATTATATTAGGTTAATATTAAAATTTTAATTAAAAATATATTTTGATGAATTAATGGAATTTTTAAATAAAAAATATTTTAATAAAATATTATTTTTTATAAAATATATATATTAATATATTTTTTATAAAGTCAAATGAAATTTTTATTAGGGTTCAAAAACTATTATTGTCAAAAAACTCATCATTTTCAATAAATATCATTTTCTATTTTTAAAAGTGAAATTTCACATATTTAGAAAATTATTTAGAGAAAATTAATATTATTTTTTGAATTATTATTTCTAAATTATCCAATGGTTAATTTTTCATAGTTTTCTGAGATAGTCAAATTTTTGGGTAAAAATTAAATACTACATAAATATACGTTGTGTTTTATGACATCATAATGGCCCAATAATGATGTAATAAATACATTAAAAAGTATCATCAAAAAATATTTTTTTTCTCTAACATAATTTAATTTTATGTTTATTAGATTTATTTTGTAAATCCATTATGAATCCTCCCAGACATATAATATATTTTAAGATTTTAAAATCATTTATTTAAGAGTGTGGCTCACCTCCACATAAGAAGTGGAAATATTTTATTATCTGCATCCCTTGGACTTATAAAATAATTTGTACCACTCAAATTTTAAATAATCCATGGGAAAAAACCATAGGATATTTTGTAGTTTTGAAAATTTTATTATGTAGTGTCCAAAACCAAAATAATGAATAAATTGCCCTCATTTCCAATATAAACCCACCCAATATCCCATTTCACTTCACTAAAACTCCTGGAATATCATCCACCCTATTACCATTACTCCATAGAGTCCTCCCAAGATTCACACAATCTACCATGAAGCCTCTCCTAAGACTTTGGATTCACACATTCAAGTAAGGTACTTCTCTCATCGCCTCGGAATCCAAGCACATTCATTGAGATTAGTTCTTTCAATTTCAATTTCATTTAATTACATTGGTTTTCAATCCTTTCCTTAAATTCCAATATATATAATTTGTATTAGGGATCACTTATCCCCCCCTAATTTGGTCCCTTACCTAATTTGTTACTATGCTGAAATTCCCTAAGGGATTTCTCTCATTTCCTTTGAATTCAAACGCCTTCTTTGAGGGATAAATTATTCATGTAAGGGATTTCCCTTACCTAATCTGTTACTATCAATGTAATTTTATTTATATTAGGGATAAATTATTCACCACCACCCATTTGGAACCCTACTTAAGCAATTACTATGCCGAAATTCCATTAGGGATTTCTCTCCTCGCCTTTGAATTGAAGCACCTTATGAGAGATTTGTTCTTTGAGTTTCTATTTCATGTATTGAAATTAAATTATATCCATTAACTTACTATCCAATTGATGTTATTGGTATTAGGGATCATTTATACCCCAAAATTTGGTTTCTTACCTAAGCCGTAACTAAGCTGAAATTCCGTAATGGATTTCTCTCTTCCCATTTCCATTCAAGCACTTCTTTTGTATTAAGCTTATTAAATTACATTTTCATATGTTCATATATGATGTTACATGGTCTTATTACTATAAATTTAAATTATTATAAGCCATTTCAATCACATTTAAACCTCCTAATAACTCTTACGTACACCTGTTACCCTGCCATAATTTTATAAGAATTCTTTTGCTTTCACCTATTATTTCAAGACTCTTTATTATGTTACACCTTTTATTTACAATTACTTATGTTGGGTAATTCCATTACATTTTCCTCTTAAAATACATTTAATTTATAAATTATTTAATACCCCTTTCAGTCTCATCAACCAATTTTTTGAATTTCTATATGATGTCATTATGCTACCGAAATTATACCACGATTTACCATGCCCTAATAATTGTGTAGTGAATAACATACCCATTTATCTACCAAGGGTATTCAAATTTATACACATAATCTAGTTTATTTGGGACTTACATGTGTGTATTCAACATTTCTAGATCAAGTAATAAAATTATGATGCTGAATGAATCCATGTTATATGATCTATGTTGCACACTTAAGTATGAGATTGAAATTTTTGCAAAGGAAATTCCCTGATAGAACTCCAATGCATCGGGTAATGTCTAGTATCATGATACATCATGTGAAATGATCAATGAATCATGATCATTCACATGTAATCATCTTTTAATCATGTTTTTCATTTGGAATGAGCTTTGAATCATTCTCCTCCATGTACAATGATCTTTAACTCATGCTCCTCCATGTGAAATGAGCCTTGACTCATGATAATATCATTTGTATGTTGTTTCCACATTTCCATTGTTATGTTTATCATTATAAATCATTCCTTTTATATTCATGTTCCTTTTATGGTCTTTTTATATGCTTGTCTTATAACATGTATTGTCTTCCTCATTTTATTCCATGTTTATTCCCTTACTGGGCAATATTACACACCTCTTTCTTATGTATGTCCTCAGGTTATCCCATGTAGAATTAAGTATGAAGTATTTGTGTAGTCATGTAAAAGAACTTTTCAATAAAGTTATTTCTTTTTATTATTTAATTTTTTATGTAATGTACCTAACTTTCCAAATAATTTATACCTCTAGATCTTATGAGTTGTATTAAGTGAAATTTTAGGTAATAAATCATGTTTAAATGTTAAATAAAGAGAAGGGTTGTTACATATATTTCTTTTCTGGTGATTAAATGCCTTAATAATAATACTTCCACCATCTAGAAATCATAATTAATTTAATTTTCTTATATATTATCCCTTCACAAATTCTTTATCATAGTATTAAAATTCTCCCCATGCTCCTCCTTTCTTTTTGATTATATTAAAATATCATTGATAAAGATGACCATAAATTTTTTGAGATAATACCTAAATACTCTATTCATTGAGTCCATGAAAATTGTTGAATCAATTTTTAGTTTGAAAGGAATCCCTAGGAAGTCATAGTTTCCATACCTTTTTAAAAATGTATTCTTGGGAATATATTCTTTCTTCATAATTAATTGGTGATATCTGGAATAAAGGTCCACCTTCGAGAAATACTGGTCCCCACGTAGTTGAATGAATAATTATTTTATATGTGGAAGTTGATACTTTTTCTGTATAATTATCTTATCAAGCCTGTGATAATCGATTTATAGGTTCATCTATCCATCCTTATTCATGATGAATAGGACTGGTGAACCCCATGGTGAAGTACTCATACATATAAAACCCTTTTCCTGATTCTATTGTAACTGCTTCTTCAGTTCTTCAAACTTAATAGTGACCATTCTATAAGGTGTATTTGATATAAGCAGATATCCATGAAAATTTTAAATTGAGAACTCAACCTATGTGTCATGAAGAAGACCAATAAATTCCTCATGGAACACAATAGTTTAGTCCCTCATAATGGGCATGTCTTTGATAATGATTCTATCCTTTTTCTGAATAATTTGAGATATATATTATTTATCATAAGGAAATAATTTCAAAATATGATATGATAATTCTAAAAAAGATTCATCCTCCTCCTTACACTTATACATAATTATAGGATTCCTTGAGATATGAAGAGTTATCTTCCTTTCCCAAAAGTTAATGTTTGATTTGTATAAAGATAGAAAATCCACTCCCAATATAGAATTAAACTCCACCAAATAAAGTAATGAAATATTTTCTTAGAGGTTTTTACTAAAAAAATTAACCAAGGAAGAGTTATATACTTTGAATTCAATAATTTCCCCATTAAATTTTTTCATATGTAACTCAAACTCTATATTTTGAGGTGGTGTTTGAATAGTTTTACAAAACTTGCAATATATGAAAGAATTTATAGAACCAGAATCAAACATAAAATTTTCTATTCTTGAATGAATAACTAGAATAACTAGAAATATATCATTTTAGGACACCACAATAGTAGTAGTGATCGCATATTCCCTTCTATGCTTCCTTTTAGGTTGTTGTCGATTTCCTCTGATAACCCTTGGCTTAGGGCATTGGGTCACATAATTCCCATGATCATTTAAATTGAAACACTACACTATAGGTTGTTTATTGATATAAAACATCATTTAATCATCTATGTTAGTGGGATTATTTATATCTGTTTGATAGTTATTTTCTAGATTCCAATATTTTATACATTTGAAGAATCTCTTGGTTCCCATTAGATAGTTTCTAGGATGCATGTTCCCACACTTTTGACAAATGGGATGGTGGGTTTTCTTTCCATTATGGGATTTATCTATTGAACATCCCATATTAAACTATATTTTTTATTTTTATCTTCCGGACCATGAGACCAATCAAATCCTATGATCTTCATTTCAATACTATGTTCACAATGAATAATCTTCTCATATTTTTCAAAGTATAAAATCTCCAACACTTTTCATACACTCAGATTTAGTCTTATAAAGAAGTGATCCACCATTATTTTAGTTTTCATAAAAAATACAGAGGTGTATCATGAAACCCTTGTAATTTTTTTCTCATACGCATTGATAGAATTATCTTTATTTTTCTTCAGTATGAGGTACTCCCTTTCCATCTTAAGATGGAGTGTTTGGGAAACATATTTGTCAAAAAATATTTTCTTGAATTATACTGATTCCATGAAATCAATTTCATCCTATGACATTGTGTTCTTTATTAGTTCCCACTAGTGATCACCTTCCCCATCAAAATTAATGACCATTGAGAAAATTTTATATTCTTCTAATCACTAGAGGATATATAATATATTTTCAATGGAGTTAATCTATTGTTCTGCAATGAAGGGATTAGAATATCCACTAAATATTAGAAGAATTTTTCATATAAAGGATTAAACTATAACTTGTTCCTTCTTAGGAGAAGTATGACATTCCCCATGAATTAATTTAGTATTCATAACTTGATCCAATTGAGTCATTACTGTTAGAATTTTTTGATCTCCCATTCCCATCAGATTTGGAATTTCTTTTTGGAAATTGTCACATTTCCTATCACATTGATTATTCGAATAGGTTATCCTATTTCCATACAATAACTAAGAAAAAGAAAGTAAAATTATAGTGGATTTAATACTTAGATACTAAGAATAGAAAATTTAAATGTTGAACATAGAAGGATAAACTTGAAAATGAAAATTATATCCAAACATGTGATTCCATATGTTATATTCTAGGTTACACATGGTGATAGAATATTCACTATGGTTCTTATTAATTTTTTCTATTCATATTATCAAAAAAATAAATAGACCAAAGTTTGTAACCAACTATATATACCCTATAATTTTATATATATTATTACATGATTTTAAGAATAACTATCCATCAAATAAAAACCAAGGATCGTAAGGTCTAGTGTCTTTTTAATATTAGCAACAAAAAACTAAAAACATGGAAATAAAATGAAAAAATTAATATTAATCATCAATAATGTGTCCTAACTTCATTTTTTCTCTTAAATATTCATAAGATAACCTAGGGAATACATATACAAAAGTTGTAACACCCCGACCCCAGAATCCTAGAGTAGGTGCATTATTTTAATACATTGGTATGATTACAAGGATTCATGTCCTGAAAGACCGACTAGTTCAGAAATCTTGGAAAATAGATTACATACAAGAACATTATACTACACATTAGAAAATAAAACACAACATAAATTATCCTTTTATAATTCCATTAATCTCCTATATTAACCCTTCTTATCAATCATAATACACTTCTTCGAATCCTAGGAAAATAAAACATAAGAAAGTGGTGAGCTCATATGCTCAGTAAAGATAACAATATCACAGAAACATTCATAAATAATCCTAAAAATTTAAGGCAATGTAGAAGACTAAAAAAATCCTTTTAAACTTAAACTTCATCATAATATGGAAAAGATAAATCAAATAATTTCATTTACTTATTCACATAGATATTCTACTAGTCAAATAATCACATGTAATATCAATAGCCAATTTCATAATGATGGAATGCATAATGCCAGACTTCATAATCACATAGTCAAGGCCATGTTCCAATAATATCAATAAGATTTTGTCAAGGACTTGTTCCAAGACACTATTTTGTCTCATGAGACCTATCGATGCATCAAGGAGCTATAGCCGGCTCCACCCGTCACTTATTAAGTCCAATGCATTCCTCATATGAAAGGTTGAAACATAGCATAATCATTCGCATTAAAACTAGCATAAGAAATGTTAATACTTTAACCATAAACCATGAATGGTATAAAAATAACACATCCACAGTCATACATATCACAAAACCTTTGATATAATATGGATTATTTGTATCATAATGAATCAACTTCAAACAAGTGTAAAATCCATCAAACGATGTTGACATAGATGACATAAAAAATATTTGGAAGAAATATATCTTTTTTTTAAATAATTTAAAAGTCATGTAATTTAGAAAGGAAGACATTTAAAGAAATTTATGAATCAAACTGTCCAATACCTCTTTGAAACTTTTAAAGGAATTAACATTTTAAAACAATGATGTCCATATAAATAAATCCTTAAAATCATTTTGAAAACACGGACACTAATTAAAAAGATTAAGAAAAATACATATTTAAAAATTTTAAATTGATCATATAGTTAAATATAATTTTCCATAAAACCTTAAAATATTCATTTTGAAAACATTTTTATGATATATGGACATTGATGATAAATATTTCCCAGTAAATACTTACACATAAATAATCTCTGATAATAATGGGATTGAGGAATTATCCCTTACCTTGTACTTTTCCTTGGTTGAGGGTACGTTAACTTCTTGTATAATAGTTAAATCATTATTATTAAATTATACAATAACCACATACATAAACATGATATCATATATGATCTTCTAACATTTCTTTGTTAATAATATTTTAGTAGTATCATCATTTCAGGTGTTAACTAATCTGTTTTCTTTTATATGCTTGGTTACCTAAGCCATGTTTTTTATGGATAGGATGTATTTGATTCATATAAAGTATGATATTAAGTTCTTAAACATTATTTTTAATCATAAAATGAAAAATATTCTTTAATGATTACAATGGGGAATGAATCTCATCGCGTTAGTGGAGACGTTAATCCGTACGTATGCACGAGGAACAATATCATTATATTGATGGTGAATTCATATTTAATTGGATGGTATATGATATATAAAGAATAATTAACATGTTATATTTATTATTTACATAAGTTATACTCATTATTATACCCATAAAAATAATGATGTATTTGAATAACAAAATACACCACAACGTGGAGACGGTAAGTCGTACGTATGCACGTATGGTGACTTTGTCATTTATAGGATAGATAGAATAACGAATATCATTGTACCATATTCCATATTTATATTAACATAAAATTATATAGAAGGTACTGGGTTTATTAGTTTGGTATGGAAACAACAATGAAAGAGGATGTGGAAAAAGAAAAGAACTTGAAACAGGGTGGTGAAATTATTATCTCTTCTTCGGGTGTTTCATTTTGAGTTGACCCAAAGGGATCCTTAAGTTGGATTCATGATCAAATTAAGGACTCTAGGTTGATTTTAGGGAAGTTGGTAGGATATTTGGGCAGGGTTTGGCTGATCCAAATGGCTTTGGAGGTTTGATTTTGAGAGAAGGGGAAGTTCCCTTTTATAAGTGGGACGGGGGTCACTTTATGAATAGATTAAAATATTAATTTATTATAAAATCATTTTCGGTTTATAAGGGATATAAATGAATTTATTTCGAGACTTAGGTGGTTTTTGCTAAATATAATCTAAAAAAATAGTGTTTAGACAAGTTTGGGTTACCATATTAACCTTATCGTTTAGATTTAACACTTAGTTAAATAATTTAACTTTTACCGTGTCTTCTTGTATTCTTACACTATATAGTTAATAAACATACTCTAAACTAATAATAGAACCTAAAGTGGTTCATAAATGACATATATAATATTATTTAAGCCCTTTTTAAGGACCATATAATTTTATAAATATTATATGAACCAATAATATAGTATTTGTTTTAAAAAATAATATATGTCAATTTTGACACTATTTGGTATTTTCTTTTTGTGAATTTCATAACAACCTTATCACTTAGAAAAAAAATTATCTAATCAACCCTAACAAGTAATATTAACCTATAAAATTAGTTTATGTAATCAAAACTTTTAAATTCTCTTTATTTCAATACTTATAATATAAACTATTCTAATATTTTATTAATAACGTAATTACTGCATCATCAATGTGTCATAAATAAATTTAATTATTAAATATCTAAAAAATATAAATAAAATCCCATTATTTAGAAAAAAAAATTATCCTTATAATGAATATTTGGATTATATTTTATCTTATGTATAACTCTATATTAAAAATGGTTTAGTAAATAAACATTGAATTTAACACTTTAAACTCTTCTTTATATAAAATAATAATAAATGTATTAATCTAATAAAAGTCAACATAAAGGACCATATTTTTTCCTAAGGTGTATTTTGTAAGAATTAATTTTATCCAATATAATTATGACATGTTTTAGGGTAATTATAATATCATTTTTACCTTTAATTACCCTATTTACTTTTAACCGTGGTTAATAAAAGTTAAAAGTTACTATTCAAAAAAAATTATTTTCATATTATTGATCCACATTTTACTTACTGATGTCAACCATGTCTCTCATATTTTTTATATTCAACTTAGAGAAGTGGTAAAATTAGGTTTGATGAAAATTTGCAAATGCTCCTTGAAGGTGGGTAAAAAACGTTAAAAAGTTCAATAAAAGTTTATACATCTAATTTTGTAAAAAAATGACTCCAATGAATTACATTGATCATATATAGGTATTATATATCTAATTTTATTTAAAATAAATTTAAGTATAATAAATAATTATTTAAATAAAATGTTGGTTTTAAATAATAACGCAATGTTTTTCACTATTCACCAAAAAATTGAATGTTTTCAGAAAAAATTTCAAAAATTCACCCTAATATAATTTTGACATTCCGAATTCTAAAATGAAGTATATTTTACTAAATTCAAAAATTAAAAGTTTCATTTATTAATTTAAAATTAATTCCCGTTTTCAAAACCAAAAATCGGGTTTTTAAAAACTAAAAACAATCAAAAGATTGACATGTGTTTATGTCAAATTTAAATGTGAAATTACTTATAATTACCTAAATTGTTTTAAATGATAAAAATATATTTTGATTATACTTCCAAACCATTCAAATTTATTATTGAACACTATAAATGTTTTTTATTAAAAAAGTTGTTTTTAATTAAAATTTAGTATTTTTCACTATTCACTCAAATATGAATGTTATCAGAAAAACACCAAAAATTTATCAAAACTAAATTTTTATGTCCCAATTATAAATTAGAAGTTTATTTTTTCAACTTGAATTTATAAAAGTGTCAAATATTTGATCTAAAAAGGGTTCTCCATTAAATGGCGGTAAAATTGCATTTTTTGAAAAAATACTTCCTTTATATGAAAAAAAAATTTCTTATATTATGTCTAAGAAAAAAATCATATAGATATTATAATTTATATGGAATATATAAGATTCTAAATTTAGATAATACTATTCATAACTGCTTTTGAACATCTAGTTTGGTAAGTCGTGGTGCGTTCGAACTCGGTGTTGTGTGTAGTGCAAGTTATTGAATTACTTTGAAGAAATAACATACTATAAAATATTGGGGTGTTATATTCTCCCCTCATTTAATAAATATTTTCCTAGGTATTTGAAATTTTTCTTTGGAAATAAAAGTTAAAAAATAGAAAAATACCATTGTGGAAAACCCATATCAGAAATTGGGTTAATAAAATTTAGTCTTAATAAGAGAGAAAGGGAAACAAAAACATCACCACCAAATTATCATCTCTATTAAGAGAAAATTGGTGGAAAATAGAGACACATAATTGGAGAAAAATTGTAATTATTTAAAGAGAGTAATTGAGGTCATCAATCACAAACAAGTGTAAAATTGAGGACCTCAAAGCCTCTATGATGATTTAAAATACCATCGGTTCAACTAAACATAAAGTATTAGGGTAATACATTTTTGGTTTTATGATCCCTTTCCTAAAGTATAAAATTTATTTTCTTCATATGATAAGAGTGGAAAATACTCGACAAGTAGAGTTTCAACCTTCAACTAATTCCTACCACAAACTCATCTTTCACTCCAAAAGATAATAGAATTCAAAAATATTCTATTTATCCTAATCTTATAGGGTTATAAAAATAATGAATTTATATTTCATTTTTCATAATATTTATAAAAACCACATTATACAAACTAGAACATCATTTATGCTAGTGGTAGTTGATCCACCCTTGTCGCCCTTTAGTTGCGGGTTCAAGTCTTGCGGCCTTACCGAAAGCGATGAGTTGTCACCCGACCTCCGGGTCTTCCTTTTTATGACAATCCAAAAATAATATCAAGATATGATTTAACATTAACAATAGTATTCAATGTCAAACATAATTGATTCCAACCTTTAGACTTATCCAAAATACTTCTGTCCAAACTCACAGTCCAAAATTTATAAACAAGGTAAACATAATGAAGATTTTTTTCCATGTAATAACATGTGAACACCTTCATCCTATATTGTTTTTAAATAGTGCAACACCCTGAATTACCATAAAACCTTATTGATTAATTTCATTCTCCCTTATTCCTTAATAGAATACTATATATACTCCTTCTATCCAGAAATGGTGTAAACTCCAATAAGGATGGAATATACAAATCATTAATCAGTGTCATGGTAGTCAACAATATCCAATATAATTAATCCAAATGAATCATATATCATTCAAAAATCACTAGCTCAGTATTAGAACCATATTATGGTTTATCTTTCTCTCAACCATATATTTTCCAAAAACATTATCCTTCTATTGAGTCACTTTTCTTGGTTCCACACAATCTCAAGTCCTTAATGAAATAGTACTACATTAGAATCCTTA
Source organism: Viscum album (assembly GCA_963277665.1). Taxonomy (NCBI): domain Eukaryota; kingdom Viridiplantae; phylum Streptophyta; class Magnoliopsida; order Santalales; family Viscaceae; genus Viscum; species Viscum album. Next base: position 406,470,437 of record OY728142.1, read on the forward strand.
TATACTATATAATTCTTATAACATGTAAATCATTAATACAATACTCAAATGACACAATAATTTAATAACAACATAAGAACTCTAATCATTCCTCTTGATCTTCAATAGTATCCTAACTTGATTATTATCCAATTGCAGCATTTGGGGTATACTCTGATGATTTGGACATTGATTCGCATAGTGTCTCATCTCCTTGCAGATGAAGCATTGTGCATTTGAAACCTTTTTCTTACCCTTGAAATCACATAATTGATGTCCTTTTTCTCCACACTTATAATAAAATCGCATTCCCTTAAAAAATCTACCAAGGTTATTCTTTCCACAATTATCACATATTAGAAAATCCATCTTTCCCCTCTTCCCTTTATCCATCTTTCTATCTTCCATACTTTTCTTCTATTGCTTCCCTTCAAATCCATATGACTCAGATAATTCTTTACTTATCTTATTAACACATGAAACTATTTCTCCATATGATGATAATAAGTGGGAGATTATTTACCTTTTAAATGATGGCTAAATACAAAGAAATATATGATCATTCTTAGTCGTTTGATCAAGTGTATTGCTGGAAGTCTCATTCCATATATTAGCCGCCATTTCTAAACAGTTTCATACACTAGGTTAGTTTATGAATCACAATGAATAATTCCAAACTTCTAAAATATCTAACGTAAATCGAAAATATTATACATACAATCTATAATCATAAAATGTTTTCTTTAAGGAAGTATTTACTTTTAAATCCTTCATAATGGCTTTTAATGAAAATTTTCATTATCCTAAGCATATCCCTTGAGAGTTTCATAACCAAGAGTGCAGCAAGGCCTATTTTCGTGCACCAAGATACCCCGGGTCAAGCCCAAAACTCCATGTCAGATTTTTCACTCATAGGTACATCTGTGTCAAAGCCACCTCTATCTACTCGTATCTAGATAGGGATTTATTGCTTGGAAAATATACAAAATCTCTACATTACCAAAATTCTAGGAAGTTCTTTTATACTAATCCTCAATGTTTATCTTAGGGTAATTTTCTCTAATTAGAGTATTTCTAAATCTATTTCCAAGGATGTTGCTAAGCTTCCTCTGATACCAACTGTAATTCCCCGACCCCAGAAGCCCAGATTTGTTGAATTATTTTAATACATTGTCATTATTAGAAGGAATGAATTCCCGAAAAACCAACCAGTTTAGCAGTCTTGGAAGATAGATTACATACATGAACGTTACATTAAATTTTAACAAATAAATAACAACATAAATGATCCTTTGAAAATGCCATTAATCTCATAGCTTAACCCTTATTATCAATAATAATACACTTCTTGATATCCTAGGAAAATAAAACATATGAGGTGAGCTCAGATGATCAGTAAGGATAACAATATAGCGGAAACTTTCATAAATAAGAATAAACATTTAGGGAAATGTATAAGACTAAAAAACTATTAAAATTAAACTTCATCATAATATGGAAAAGAAAAATCAAATAATTCCATTTACTTATTCACATGGGTATTCTACTGGTTGAATAATCCCATGTAATATCAATAGCTAATTTCATAATGATGGAATGAAAAATTACAGACTTCATAACCACATAGTCAAGGCATTGTTACAAGACTACAAATATGATTTTGTCAAGCCCTTGTTCCAATATGCTAGTTTGTCACATGATACCTTCTGATGCATCGAGGAGCTATAGCGGGCTCCACTCATCACTTACTAAGTTCAATGCATTCTTCATATGAAAGGTTGAAACATAACATAAACATTCGTATTAAAACTATCATAGGAAATGTTAATACATTAACCATAAACCATGAATGTTATAAAAATTACACATTCATAGTCAGACATATCACAAAACCTTCAATACAATATAGAATATTTGTATCATAATGAATCAACTTAAAACAACTGTAAAATCCATTAAAGGATGTCGACATAGATGAAATCAATACTATTTGAGAGAAATATATCTTTCTTTTTTTATAAATAATTTAAAAGTAACATAATTTAAAAAAGATGTTATTTAAATACATTTTTAAATCAAAGTGTCTCATACAAATTTGAAAATTTGAAATGAATTAACATTTTAAAATAATGATGTCCATATAAATAAATACATAAATCATTTTGAAAACATGAACATTAATTAAAAAAAATTAGAAAAATAAGTATTTAAAACATTTAAAATGATGATATAGTGAAATAGACCCTTCCATAAAACGTTAAGATATTCCTTTTTTAAAACAGTTTTATGAAATATAGACATTGATGATAAATATGTCCCAATAAATACTTACTCATAAACAATCTCGGATAATTATGAGACTGAGGAATTAACTCCATACCTTGTACTTTTCCATGGTCGAGGGTACGTTAACCTCTTTTATAATAGTTAAATCATTGTTATTAAATTATACAAGAACCACATACATAAATATTATATCATATATTATCTTCTAATATTACTTGGTTAATAATATTTTAGTAGTATCATCGTTTCAGGTGTTAACTAATCCATTTTCCTTTATATGCTTGGTTATGTAAGCCAATTTCGTTATAAATAGGATGTATTTGATTCATATAGTTAATGATATTAAGTTCCTAAAAATTATTTTTAGTCATAGAATGAAAATTATTCTTGAATGATTACGATGGGGAATGAATCTCATCGTGTTCGTAGAGATGGTAATACGTACGTACGTACGAGCAACAATATCATTATATTGATGGTGAAATCATATGTAATTGGATGGTATATAATATATATATAATAATAAAAATGTTATATTTATTATTTACATTAGTTATACTTGTTATTATACCCATCCAAATAAGGATGTGTTTGAATAACAAATTACACCACGACGTGGATACGGTATGTCGTACGTACGCACGTATGGTGACTTTGTCATTTATAAGATGGATAGAGTAACGAATATGTTTTTACCATATTTATAATAACATCACAGTATGTAGGAGTTACATGATTTATAATGTTGGTATAGAAACAACAAAGAAAGATGAAGTGGAAGAAGAAAATAACTTGAAAGAGGGTGGTGAAATTATTACCTCTTCTTCGGGTGTTTCCTTTTGTGTTGATAAAAAGGGATCCTTAGGTTATCCTTGGGTTCAAATTAAGGACTCTAGGTTGATTTTAAGGAATTTGGGAGATTATTTGGGTAGGTTTTGGCCAAGCCAAATGGCTTTGGAGATGTGATTTTGAGAGAAGGGTAAGTTCCCTTTTATAAGAGGGGTGGGGGTCACTTTAGGAAAATATGAAAAGATTAATTTATTATAAATTCATATTTCTTTTATAATGGCTCCAAATGAATTTAATTTGAGAATTAGGTGGTTGTGGGTCGATATCCTCTCAACAAATAGGTTTTAGAAAAGTTTAAGTTACCATTTGGACCTTATCTTTTAGAATTAACTCTTAGTTAAATAGTTTTTCTTTTACAGTGTCTTCTTGTATTTTTAGAATATATGGCTAATAAACATACTCTGAACATACAATAGAATCTCAAGTGGTTCATTAATTAAATATATTATATTGTTTAATCCCTTTTTCTGAACCTGATATTTTTTGAAATATTATATGAACCAATAATATAGTATTTGTTTTAAAAATTAATTTATGTCAATTTTGACACTATTTGGTATTTTGTTTTTGTGAAAGTCATTATAACCTTATCACTTTGAAAAAAATTATATAATCAACCTTAATATCTCATATTAACCTATATAATTTTTTGATGTAATCAAAATTTATAAATTCTACTTATTTTAATATTTATAATATAAACTATTTTAATATTTCATTAAGAAAGTAATTGTTGCATAATTATTGTGTCATAAATAAGTTTCATTATATAATCTCTAAAAATTATAAATAAAATAACATTATGTAGTAAATATTTTTCACTTTTTAATGAATATTAATAATATAATTTATCTTATGTATAACCCTATATTAAAAATGTTTTAGTTAATAAACATTGAATTTTACACTTTTAACTCTTCTTTAAATAAAGTAATAATAAATGTCCTAATCTAATAAAAGTGACCTAAAAGATCATATTTTTTTCCCAAGGTTGTCTTGGGTCGAATTAAACTTATCCAATATAATTAGAACATGTGTTAGGGTAATTATAATATCTTTTTTACCTTTACTTACCCTATTTACTTTTAACCATGGTAAATAAAATTGAAAAGTTACTATTCACCAAAAATTATTTTCATCTTATTTATCCACATTTTACTTACTTGTGCCAAACTTTTCTCTCATATTTTTGAAATTATACCCATATAAATGGTAAACTACTGTTTTATGCAAATTAGTAAATGCTTCTAGAAGGTGGGTAAAAAACATTTAAAAGTTCAATAAACTTTTATAAATATAATTTTATTATAAAATGACTCTAATTAATTAAATTGAACTTATATAGGTATAATATATCTATTTTTACTTATAATAAATTTAAATAAAATAAATAATTATTTAAATAAAAAGTTGGTTTTAAATAATAACGTAGTGTTTTTCAGTATTCATTTAAAATTGAACGATTTCAGAAAAATACCAAAAATTTACCCTAAGCTAATTTTGAAATTATGAATTCAAAAATTATGTCTATTTTAGAAAATTTAAAACATATAGGTTTCATTTATTTATTTAAAATTAATTTCCATTTTCAAAACTGAAAAGCGGGTTTTTATAAAGTAAAAACTATCAAAAGATTGACAGGTGTTTATGTCAAATTTAAATGTGAAATTACTTATAATGAACAAAATTGTATTAAATGATAATTATATAATATAATTATACTTAAAACCTATTCAATTTTATAACAGAACACTATAAATTATTTTTATTAAAAATGTTTTTTTCAATTAAAGTTTTGTATTTTTTACTATTCACCCAAATACGAAAGTTATCAAAAAAACAACAAAAATTTATCAAAAATAAATTTTTATGTCTTGATTCTAGAGAAGAAGTTTATTTTTTCAAATAGAATATATAAAAGTGTCAAATATTTGATTTAAAAATGGTTCTCCACTAAAAGGTGGTAAAATTGCATTTTCTGAAAAATACCTCCATTATCTGAAAAAAAAATGATTTTTTTAATATATTATGTCTAAGAAAAAAATAATATGGATGTTAAAATTTATATGGAATATATAAAATCCAAAATGCAAATAATACTATTCATAACCGCTTTTGAACAGCTAGTTTGGTAAGTCATGGTGCTCTCAAAATCGGTGTTGCGTGTAGTGAAAGTTATTGAATTACTTTGAAGAAATAACATACTATGAAATCTTGGGGTGTTACATTCTTTACTCCTTCAATAAATTTCTCCCTAATAATTTGAGATTGTTCATTTAAAATAAAAGGTTAAAAATAGAAAAATACCATTGTAGAAAACCCAAATTGGAAATTGGGTTAATAAAATTTAGTCTTAATAAAAGGGAAAGAGAAATCGAAAAGTCACCACCAAATTATGATCTAGATTAAGATAACATTGGTTGAAATTAAAGACATGTAATTGGAGGAAGAACATAAATATTTATAGGGGTTGATTGAGTTCATCAATCACAAGAAAGTGTAAAATTTAGGGTATCAAAGCCATCAATCTATGATGATTTAAAATATCATCAGTTCAACAAAACATAAGATATTAGTATAACACATTTTTGGTTTTATGATCCCTTCCCTAAAGTTTAAGAATTAATTAATTCATAGAATAAGATGAAAAAAAATTTATTCGACATGTAGAGTTTTATCCTTCAACTAATTCCTACCACAAACTCATCTTTCACTCCAAAAGATAATAGAATTAAAAAATATTCTGTTTATCCCAATCGTATAGGGTTATAAAAATAATCAATTTATAATTCATTTGTTTGAATATTTAAAAAAAACATCATTTTACAAACAAGGACATCACATATGCCAATGGTAGGTGATCCACCCTTGTCACCCTTTGGTTGCTAGTTCAAGTCTTGCGACCTTGTCGGACGCGACGAGTTGTCACCTAACCTCTAGGTTGTCCTTTTAATGACAATCCAAAAATAATCTCATGAAATGATTTATCCTTAAAAATAGTATCCAATGTCAAACATAATCGATTCCAACCTTTAGACTTATCCAAAACACTTCTATCCAAACTCAAATGCCAAAATTTATAAGGTAAACATAATAAAGATCCTTTTTTCCACGCAATAACATGTGAATACCTTCATCATTTATTCTTTTAAAACAATGTAACATCCTAAATTATCATAAAACCTTATTAATTACTTTCATTCTCCCTTATTCCTTTATATAATATTGGATATACTCCTTCTATCCAAAAATGTTGTCGACTACAATAAGGATGGAATATACAAATCATTAATCAGTTTCAAGGTAGTCAAGAACATCCAATATAATTTATCTAAATCAATCATATATTATCCCAAAATCACTGCCTCAGTATCAGAACCATATTATGGTTTATCTTTATCTCAACCATATATTTTCCAAAAATTTAACCAGCTATTGAGTCACTTTTCATGGTTCCACACAATCTCAAGTCCTTAATGAAATAGTAATGTAGTAAATTCCTTATATACTCTATAATTATTATAACATGTACATCATTAATAAAATATTAAAATGACACAATACTTTAATAACAACATAAGAACAATAATCATTCCTCTTCATCTTTGGTTGTATCCAAACTTGATTATTATCCAATAGAATCATTTGGGTATACTCTGATGATTTGGACATTGATTCGTGTAGTGTTTCAACTCCTTGTAGATGAATCATTGTACATTTGAAACCTTTTTATTACCCTTGAAATCACATACATGGTGTCCTTTTTCTCCACACTTATAATAAACTCCCATTCCCTTCATGAATTTACCAAGGTGATTCTTTCTACAGCTATCACATATTTGAAAATCTTTCTTTCCCCTCTTCCCTTTATCCATCTTTCTCTCTTATATCATTTTCTTCTCTTGCTACCCTTCAAAGACATATGACTCAGATAATTCTTTACTTATCTTATTAAAACATGATACTATTTCATAAAATGATGAGGATACATGGGTGACTATATCACTTTTAAATGTTGTCTTAATAAAATGAACTATATGATCCTTCTTAATCTTTCTATCATGCGTATTGATATAATTTTCATTCCTTATACTAGTCACCATTTCTAAACAATGGCATACACTAGCTTAGTTTATGAATCACTATGCATAATTCCAAACTTTTAAAATACCTAACATAAATTGAAAAGATTATACATATAATCTATCATTGTAAAATGTTATATTTAAGAAAGTATTTACTCTTAAATCCTTCATAATGACTTGTAATGAAAATTTGAATTATCCTAAGCATATCCCCCGGGAGTGTCATAACCAATAGTGCATCAAGGCCTATTGTTATGTGCAAGGATACCTCGGGTCAAGCCTATAACTCCTTGTTGGAGTTTTCACTCCAAGGTACATCTATGCCAGAGATGAATCTACCTACTTGTATCCAGAAAGGGATGTATTTCTTGGAAAATACAAAAAATCTCTACATTACCAAAATTCGAGGATGTTCTTCTATGCTAATCCACAAATTCTATCTTAGGGTAATGTTCTCTAATCAGTGTTTATATAAATCTATTTCCAAGGTTTTTTCTAAACTTCATCTGATACCAACTGTAATGCCTTGACCCTAGTATCCCAAATTCGGTGCGTTATTTTATTACATTGGCATGATTACAAGGAATCATGTCCCGAATGACTGATAAGTTTAGTAGTCTTGGAAAATAAATTACATACATGAACGTTACATTACACTTTATAAAATAAAACACAACATAAATTATCCTTTTAGAATTATATTAATCCCCTTGCTTAACCCTTATTATTAATCATAATACACTTCTTAGAATCCTAGTAAAATAAAACATAAGAAAGGGGTGAGCTCAGATGCTCATAAAATATAAAAATATAGAGGAAACATTCATAAATAAGCATAAACATTTAAGGAAATGTATAAGACTAAAACACAATACTTCTAAACTTAAACTTCATCATAATATGGCCAAGATAAATCAAATAATTCCATTTACTTATTCACATGGATATTATACTAGTCGAATAATCACATGCAATATCAATAGCCAATTTCATAATGATGGAATGCATAATGCTAGACTTCATAACCACATAGTCAAAGACTTGTGCCAAGACTACATATAATATTTTGTCAAGGCCTTGTGCCAAGACACTAGTATGTCTCATGAGACCTACCGATGCATTAAGGAGCTATAGCGAGCTCCACTCGTCACTTACTAAGTTCAGTTGTTTATTTATAAAAAATGTTGAAACATAACTTAAACATTCATATTAAAAATAGTATACAAAATGATAATAAATTAACCATAGACACTGAATGGTATAAAAATAACACATCCAGAGTCAAACATATCACAAAAAATTCAATACAATATGGAAGATTTGTATCATAATGAATCAACTTCAAACAATTGTAAAATCTATAAAAGGAGGTTGAGATAGATGAATTCAAAAATATTTGAGAGAAATATTGATTTCTTTTTTTAAATAATTTAAAAGTCTCATAATTTTGAAAGGAATACATTTAAAGACATTTTTGAATGAAAGTGTCACATACCACTTTGAAACTTTTAAAGGAATTAACATTTTAAAACAATGATGTCCATATAAATAAATCCTTAAAATCATTTTGAAAACATGGAAATTAATTAAAAAAATTTATAAAAAATAAATATTAAAAACATTTAAAATGATGATATAGTTAAATAGACCCTTCCATAAAACCTTATAAGATTCTTTTTTAAAACATTTTTATAAAATAGGGACATTGATGACAAATATGTCCTAGTAAATACTTACTCATAAACAATCTCGAATAATTATGAGATTGAGAAATTAAACCTTACCATATACTTTTCCTTGGTCGAGGGTACATTAACCTCCTATATAATAGTTAAATAATTGTTATTAAATTATAATAGAACCACATACATAAATATGATATCATAAATAATCTTCTAATATTTCTTTTTTAATAATATTTTAGTAGTATCATCGTTTCGTGTGTTAACTGAACTATTTTCCAATATATGCTTGGTTACGTAAGCCATGTTTGTTATGGGAAGGATGTATTTTATTAATAAACATAATTATATTAAGTTATTAAAAATTATTTTTAATCATAAAATGAAAATTATTCTTTAATGATTACGATGGGAAATTAATCTCATCGCATTCGTGGATACGGTAATCCATACGTACGTATGAGCGACAATATCATTATATTGTTGATGAAATCGTATGTAATTGGATAGTATATCATATATAACAAATCATTAACATGTTATATTAATTATTTACATCAGTTATACTAATTATTATACCCATCCAAATAATGAACTGTTTGAATGACAAACTACACCACGCCGTGGAGACGGTAAGCCGTACGTATGCACGTATGGTGACTTTTTCATTTATTGGATGGATAAAATAACGAATATAGTTGTACCATATGTATAATAAGATCATAGTATGTACTGGGTACTGGATTTATAATTTTTGTATGTAAACAACAAAGAAAGAGGAGGTGGAAGAATAAAATAACTTGGAAGTGGGTGGTGAAATTATTACCTCTTCTTCGGGTGTTTCCTATTGAGTTGATAAAAAAGGATCCTTAGGTTGGATTTATGATCAAAGTAAGGAATCTAGGTTGATTTTAGGGAAGTTGGGTGGATATTTGGATAGGGTTTTGTTGAGCCATGTGGCTTTGGATATGTGATTTTGAGAGAATGGGAAGTGCCCTTTTATAAGAGGGGTGAGGGTCACTTTAGGAAAAGATTAAAATATTAATTTATTATATAATCATATTCCATTTTTAATGGATCCAAGTGAATTTATTTAGAGCCTTTGGTAGTTATGGGTCGAAATACTCTCACTCAATGGGTGGTGGTCAAGTTTAGGTTACCATTTTAACCCTATCTTATAGATTTAACTCTTAGTTAAATTGTTTATCTTTTACTGTGTCTTCTTGTATTCTTACACTATATAGTTAATAAATTTACTCTAAACTTCCAAGAGAACCTCAAGTGGTTCATTAATGAAATATATAATATTATTTATGCCCTTTGACTGAACCATATATTTTTAATAATATTATATCAACCAATAATATAGTATTTGTTTTTAAAATTAATTTATGTCAATTTTGACACTATTTGGTATTTTGTTTTTGTGAAATTCATAACAACCTTATCACTTCGAAAACAATTTATCTAATAAACCCTGTTATGTCATATTAACCTATAAAATTAGTGTATGGAATCAAAACCTTTAAATTCAATTTATTTTATATATTTATAATACAAACTATTTCAATATTTCATTAAGAAGGTAATTACTACATCATCATTGTGTCATACAAAAATTTAATTATTTAATCTCTAAAAATTATAAAAAAAATACAATTATGTAGGAAATATTTTTATATTTATAGTCTAATTTTTCTTATGTATAACCCTATATTAAAAATAGTTTAATTAATAAACTTTGAATTTAACACTTTTAAATCTCCTTAAAAAAATAATAAATGTCATAATCTTATCCAAGTGGACCTAAAGGATCATATTTTATTCCTAAGGTTTTTTGGGTTGAATTAAACTTATCCAATAGAATTAGGACATGTGTTAGGGTAATTATAATATCATTTTTACCTTTAACTACCATATTTACTTTAAATCGTGGTAAATAAAATTGAAAAGTTACTATTCACCAAAAATGGTTTTCATCTTATCGATCCACATTTTACTTACTGATGTCAACTGTTTCTCTCAGATTTTTTAAATTCAACTAACAAAATTGGTAAAATTAAGTTTTATGAAAAGTTGCAAATGCTCTTAGAAGGTGGGTAAAAAACGTCAAAAACATCAATAAAATTTTATACATCTAATTTTATTGTAAAATGACTCCAATGAATTACATTGAACTTATATAGGCATTATATATCTATTTTGACTTAAAATAAATTTAAAAATAAATAAATAATTATTTAAATAAAAAGTCGGTTTTAAATAATAACACAGTGTTTTTCACTATTCATCAAAAATTAAATGTTTTCAGAAAAATACCATATAATCACCCTAATCTAATTATGATATTCTGAATTCAAAAATTAAGTATAAATTACCAAATTCAATAAATAGAAGTTTCATTTATTAATTTAAAATTAATTTTCATTGTCAAAACCAAAAAGAAGGTTTTTACAAAGTAAAAACTATCAAAAGATTGACACATGTTTATGTCAAATTTAAATTTGAAATTACATATAGTGACCTACATTGTATTAAATTATAAAAAAATAATATAATTATACTTCCAAACCATTCAAATGTATAATTGAACAATATAAATTAGTTTGATTAAAAAAGTTGTTTTCAATTAAAATTTAGTATTTTTCACTATTCACCTAAATATGAAAGTTATCAGAAAAAAAACAAAAAAATGTATTAAAATAAAATTTTTATGTCCTGATTATAAAGAAGAATCTTATTTTGTCAAATTGAATATATAAAAGTGTCAAATATTGGATTTAAAAAGAGTTTTCCATTAAAAGGCAGTAAAATTGCATTTTCTGAAAAATACTTCTTTTATCTGAAAAAAATAATGTTATTCTTATATTATGTATATGAAACACATAATGTGGATGTTAAAATTTATATGGAATATATAAAATTCAAAATTCAGATAATACTATTCATTTTCACTTTTGAACATTTAGTTTGGTAATTCGTGGTGTGCTCGAACTCAGTGTTGCGTGTAGCATAAGTTATTGAATTACTTTGAAGAAATAACATACTATGAAATCTTTGGGTGTTAAAAAAGTAATGAGCTAAAAAACATAGTAAGGGAAAAAATATAAAAATAAAGAAAAATACATGGGTAAGAAGGAAAAACAAGATTGAATAAGAGGACATGGAACATGAATAAATATTTGGAAGCATAAAATATATATCATTGGATCATGTAATCATGGAATCATTGGAATTTGTAAACAATATACAACATGAAATAAAAATGAGTCAATGATAACTACTAATACTATTACACATGATGAAAAAAGTATCCTAATGGAATTAGGTTTACTCCTCATCCCAACATGATGTATCATGAGACTAAAAATTACCCAATTCATTATAGCACTATCTTGGTGAACCCATAATAACATTTTCATGAATATGTGTTCCACATGAATAATAAAACATAAACATAAGGGTTCCCCATGGAAAAAATGGGTATCATAATCATGTCATAGAGCATAACAATTGGTATATAAAAACATGTCCATGAAAGAATGGATTTAAATCATGAATGAACATTCATAAGGTAAAATAGGCATAGATTACGATAAAATATGATCATATGACAAGAAAACATGTAAAAATAGTTTTTAAGAAACTTTTGAACTGAGCCTCTTTAGTGCGGTTTAAGGGAAAATATTATATTGACTTTAAATAAGGCAAAGTTATAATTGTTTTCATAAAACCAGAAATTAACATAGACAGTTCTTCTTGAGAAAAATAGTGTTTTTAGAAAAATATTTTTTGATTAAAACATATTATGGAGTGAGCTTGAAAATGGGTAAGAAACTATGATGTTCTCTGTAATCCAGATTTTTTATTGGGAGGAATTCAAAAGGGAACCATATAAAACAAGTATTTACCCATCAATGATGGAATAATTGATCTAGGTTAATATTTTTTGAACATAAAAATATAAGTTAGGAGGTTTAAAGAATAATAGTTAAGAATTTCATTTAGTAAAATAGGTAAAAAGTGTATCCCAAATTAAAGATGGATTTTCCTACGAAATCCCTTACCTTATGTTCAAAAGTGTTCTACACATTCACATAATGCCCTGGAAAATGAAATTAGATTCATTAATAATTTATTTAAGAAAATATTAAAAATGAATTTTATTTTATATAATTTTATTAAATTAATTTATGTCCTTTTATGAGTTATAATATTCAATTTCTTTTTTCGGGTGTGTTCATTTCCTTAATTTTCATGTTGACTCACTTCTATACATGTATAAAACATTCATGTAAAATGGTAAAAATTATCAAAAATTGAAATTATCTATTATTAATGAAGTTATAGAAGATTAAATGGACTTATATATAGTTTTTTTTTCAAATAATAGGGTTATTAATTATATAAAACAATAATGATAACTATTTAGATTATTTTGGAGGTTTTCTCGATCATCACGAACTAGTTTGGTTTTATTAATTAATATAATGTGTCTATAATAATTTCATAACACTAAATAAATTGTAGTATAAATCTTATAATATCATTTATCTATTATAATGGTTTTATTACTAGACTTGGAGGTGGTATTATTAAATGAAAAATCAGCATCACAAAGGTGGGGAATCGACAACTCACAGATGATAGTTTCATTCTTAGAAAATTAGGGGGAGAGAAGAGAATTGATGGTGGATAAACCATTGAAATAATAAAATTAAAGTAAATATATGATACCTGGTTTTTCATTTTACTTTTGATATGGGAGGTTAGGTAAGGGTAAGAAAATAAAAAAATTGTAAGAGGGAGAGGGAAGGATTTACCTCTTCAGTGTCGTCTCCTTAAGAACCTCATTAAGGGACTTGAAAATGGTCTTTTGGTGTGACCATAAGGAACATAACATGGGTATGAGCATTGAAAGAGGAATTGGGTAGAATATTAGCAGGCACAATGTCTTACATGGTTTGATTTGAATATGTGGTGTGGGGTGGTATTTATAGTGGGCGGAGAGGGGTGTTTTTTGTTATTTCATTCATTGTTTTATTATTTTGGCTCAAGAATATAAATAGTGTTGATTTTGGAGACTAAATAAAATAACTAGAGCATGTTAATTTTATATAGTGACCACTTACATCATCCATGACTCACCCATCACTCAAAAATTCATGTATTTGGAAAAAATAATAAATACCGTAAATTACCTTATTTCACTATTCACCAAAAATTCATATATTTCATAAAAATCAAAAAAAAATCAACCTAAATATTACTCTACATATAGAATTAAAAAATGGAATCCATTTTATGAATATAATTTTTTTAATATGAAAAAATTAATTTTTAATTAAAATCGTCATTTATTCGAAAAATATCGATTTTGATACTATAACAAATTTTATGACACTTTGAAAAATTAATTATGCTATCATAAAATTATATTATACTCATAAGAGAAAAATATATTAATTAATTAATATATTTTATGAAAATTACTATTTTATTAAATCATTATATTAATTATGAAATTGAAAATAATCATTTACGGTTCATACAAATACCAACAATAAATTTTTGATTTTTAAAAGATTTATATACTTATATCAAGATATAAATATATTATATTTCATAAGATACATAAATTTTATTTATAGTTTAATAGGCGAGGTTACTATTCTATGTTTCATATTAATATTCCTAATAGACATATTACACTTTCCAAGGTCAAGTTAATATTCCATCGATATAGGTTCCTTAATTTCTAGAAATACCACTTATTTAATTAATTATTCATTTGTAAAGACTTTGTTGTGTTCCCTATGTTAAATTTTCATTTATAATATATGACATAATTATAAGATGTGAATTTTCATTAATAAATTTATAGGTCTGAATGGTTTAAAAATGCTATCTTCATTTTTAAAGATATTTTCCTCTTGATAAAGGCCCTCTGTATTGTGTCATGTCATTTTGAGTATTATTGAAATTCCGTTTTTTTCATTTTTTTTATTTAGGATATGTATTCTAATCTAAATTTTCCTCTCAATCAAGTGAAATATTCCCATCCTGATTTCATTTAAGAGTACGGGGGTCTTTAGCAGCATCAACCAAAAATACACCATAATGTGGGGAAATTGATTGATGGACAGAATTAAATTAGGTTCATTTCCCTTAGTGGTCATTCTTCATATAGTCATAGAGGAATAAACTCTAGTGATTATACCTTCTAAATTTTCATGAGTGTCAAATATGTTACTCTGAGGAGCTTCAGGCCTGTTAGCATGCCCAAAATCTTGAAAACCCTAAGTGGATGTAAACTCCATTATAATGAAGCTAATGATCATTTCTGAGCCTTGAGGATTCTCAAGATGAGGTAGTTTCATTATGATATCCACCTCCTGGTTCAACTTACACCCCTCCCTGGTGTGCTATTGAATGTGAACTAGATCAAATCCTCAAGGAGGTTCAGTATAAGGTAATTTCATGTCATCCTTCTATCTCACCTTTTTATCTTCCTTCCTAGTGTACTCTTGATTGTTCACTAATTCAATCTTCCAAAAAGAGTAGAAATACTACTAGGAGAGGAGGGTTTGTCCATCCCACTCCACTTTAGTAACTCTAATCGGGGAAGGTGTATCATTGTGTATCTACTTTATTGGTGTAACAGATGTAACCTAGTCATGCACAAATTTTGGCTAATCCAGATTAATTGAACCATTACGATCATTCGCATCCAAATTCCTCTCATTCATGACCTTAGTAATTGGACATCTATCACAATTCAATCAATCCCCAAGATCAGTTGTTGTAGTATGTCCTGGATGCATCATGTACTTTTTTTCTTCTTCCTAAAATGGGTCTCTTCATTCCCTTTGATTTACAAAGGATTATATCATGTCCTTGTTACATTAAAATGATAAGTGGCCAAATAAAATTCAATTTTGATATAATTTTGGATTCATTTAATAGAGGATTTAGAGTTTGATACTATCATCATTTTTTGTTTGGAAAACTTCCTCAAACAAGGTAGAATCCATATCAACCTCCAAAAGAATCCTTAAAATTTTATCAAGCCTGAGGTTATACATTTTTATGTATATCTAGATCATATATCCCCCCAAGGATACAATGTCCCAAAGAATACTTGAATTCCAAAACAACCAATTGATTCTGCAAATTTTAATATGCACCTTTGCATGGGTGTTCCTAACATTATGAGGATCAAAGTTTGGATCCCATTCCTATATTTGCAGTATAAAAGGATTCAAAGATACAAAGAAAAACATCAATGCTCTCGTCTTGAATTTATCCAAAGGGAAGAAAACAAAATAAAATCCTTTCCACATTTCTATAATTTTCAAATCATCAAATCCCCAATTCTGAGTAATTATTCAAGTGAGATAATTGAATTTATATAGCCTCTCCACTTTTGGAACCAGAACACTCATAATTATTGATAACTTACACATGTTCATTCTTTCCTCAACTATATCCTGGTTGGAAAAAACATAATAAATATCCCCCTTACCAAAATCCCTATTAGGTTATGGAGCATAAAATGCCAAGAATGAATGGTTTGATGCTGATTTGACCACCTTGGTGAAGTTTTCCATTGGGCTAGAAGATTCTGGTGGAGCACAATCTACAACAGTCTGTTTTTTCTTCACACAAAAATGAAAAACCTCTTTTTCATAAACATGGTTGAGATTTTTTATATTCTGATTAGTAAAGATTGTATTTCACTTTTTACCTAAAAATTTGAATGTCCCAGAAAAGTATTAAAAAATAACTATTGGATAATTTGGATGAGAATCCAAATTTGTAGTAATTTTTAGTAAAATAATTCTCTATCTATGTGAAATTTAATTATTAAAAATAAAATAATTTTGTGTTTAAAAATCATGAATTTGTAACCAAAAACTCAAAAACACTACTTCAAATAAAACAGATTTTATTTTATGATATATTTCTATAAGTATATCATTATTCATCGAATAATATATTTTTTTTAAATAATTATTAATTTATTTATTTTATTTAATTTTATTGTCCACTTGAATAAATAATTGATACATTGTTATAGTTGAATCATTGGGTCTTAAATTCCTCCCTTAAACAATTTCATCCTTGAAATTTAGTTGTATAATAATAAATAAACTAATGTTCTTAATTAATCCTTATAAAATATTTAGGATCCAATGTTGCTTCTTCCATCATGTTATTCCTCCAATGTATTTTAACTAGTAGGGATGTATGATTCTATAAAACTTTATCTATAGTGTTATGAATATTTACAATCTCTTTTTTATATGATATGTTAGGCTCTAAATCCATTTCTTTGATGGTGTGTTTGTTAATTGGGCCTCTCATGTACATATTTAAAATTGGTGAATGGGAGACATCATACACTTTAACAAGGTTGGGTGTAAATTCCAAATGATAAGTTGTAACTCCAATTCTCTCCAAAATCTAAAAAACCCCAATATTCATCAAACATAGATTTTCCTTTATACCAAAGCTTATAAAATCATTCCATGGTGATACATTAAATGAGACATGATATCCTACTTGTAATTCCAAGTCCTTCCTCTGATTATCTGTGTAGCTTTTTTTCTACACTATGATATCTTGATTTGATTATGGATAGCACAAACCTTCTCAGTTGTACCCATAATTATTTCTATAAAAATGATCATATTTTCTCAAACTTCATTATCATTGTTTGGGGTATAGAATATTTTCCAATAAAAGACCTCTTAAGGTTCCATTTTTATACTTTAATGGAAACTATTGTTTTATGAAAATTCTTTCAAAGGTAATTACTGAACACAAGTTCCTTTGAAGTTAATTTAACATGGCCTCAACATAACTTTTAATATTTATAATTCCTCATAAGCTAAACATATGTTTTAGGATGGTATGTAGTGATAGAGTGTATATTGGTGTTCAAAGTATTTTTATTCCCCCTTTAAAATTTTTGGATGTGAAATGTGGGTCATGATAAGATAGAATTTATAAAGGTTTACCATGAATTCTCATAACATCATTGATATAAATTAATAAAAGATGTTCTAGAGGTGTGTCCTCCTTTGTTTCTAGTAACTATGAAGACTTGGAAATGGGATCCACAGTGACTTATAGAGTATCATTCTTTCTAGATGTCTCAGGATACCCAATAACAAATTCCATTGTGATATTTTCAGAATTCCAAACTAGTATCAAGAGAGGTTGCGTCACACCCTCTTAAAGTTATCTCATATTCTTTAATTTTTCCAATTATAATCATGTAGACACATATTCTTTAATATCCCACTTCATTTTTTCCCACCATAAGTTCTCTTTTAGATAACTATACATCTTGGTACTACTAGGGTGTATAGAAAAATTAGACCTATGAGCTTCTTATAGAAATTTATTCTTCAGTTTAGGTACTATTGGTATAAATTGTCTCTTTAAAAATATAAATACACCATATTCATGGATAAAGTGTTCAAATATACCATCTTAAATGTATTTAATCTTCTCTTTTTTAACCCTTTTCATCCTATCAGGACCTATTTATCTTATCTAGTAATTGTTTTTGGGAAATTACATGAAAAGTGAATGATGTTTACCCTTCCATAATAATTTCCATGTCCTACTTTACTAAATGAATGATCATTGGATCCTTTTATATCATAATAATATATATGATTTGATAATCCTTCAAACTTAATGTGTCTTCCACCTTTTTTTATTTCACATGGTGGTTGTGTATTGTATAGTAATTGTGAGTAATTCCAGCAACATCCTTTGTCTCATGTTAATCTATTTATATGTTAATATATACTTAAAACTTTTTTATCAGTATATATATCATATATCTACCCATAAAAATAGTTTCTCCAAATTTACAATACAAATATTATAAATTTTAACTCATTATCTTGGTTTGGATAGCTTCACATGGTGATTTAATTATCTTGATGAATAAGCAATAAATCTATATTTTTACAAAATAAGACACTCTATTATATTAATTAATTCATAATATTAAATAAAAAATAAATACAATACATATATTAAGGTAAATAATAGGGCGTTAACTTAAACCTTATTTAGTTCCTTAATTCTTTCATCACATTCCTTATTGCATGTTAATTCGACCTCTTTGCCTGTCAAATTGGTTAACATATTATCTAATTGGGAATAAATTTCAACAAATAGTTGATAATAACTAGTTAAAAAAATGAAAATACATATCCTAGTTATATTCATTAGTTTTATACATTAATTAACAACACTTTTCACTATAATTGATGCACAACATCAAAGAACAACTCTTCTTTTTTGCATATAGGATTGCTGTTCCGCAAGGTGAAATACTAGTGCATGTAAATACCTTATGACACAAATATTATAGTTTTTCTTTAATACTAACAATCAAACAAGATTAATTATATAGGGAGAATGATATATGTGTATTAAATGAAGGATAAAGTCAATAGAGAACTCAACTTCTTGATCAAGTGGATTTATAGGTTATTAATTGAGAAATACATCAATATAAACCCTCAAAATATATTTATCATCTACTCTAAGGATATCCGTCTCATTCATTGAATCATAATCTCTAATAATTTAATTATTATGGGACACTATAGGTTTTTTTTAATAAGACTTACCCAATTAAGTATCTCATATAAAAATAAGGGATTCTATTCTAGACTCAAATATTGAAATATCATTCTCAAGATAAATGTTTTTCATTATACTTTTAAATGTTATTAATCCCATAGATTATTTCAAATTCAACCATTGAAATTATAAGCATATTTTTAGTGAATTAACCTTCATAAATCCTATCAAAGATAAATAAATATACATTCATTACTTTAAGACTTATACTATGAGTTTTAACTGAAAAATCCTTCATTAATTTATTAGGAGATGACTTAATGTTATTAGAAAACATGAAATATATAATCTAGTCAGTAGATATAGAATCAAATAATGTATTATCTAACTTTAATTTTATCATTTAATTACCTTCTGTAATATCACTTTATACCTTAACTTTAGTTGTAGTGACCGAATAAAATTGGCATTTTTCTCTTGTACAATTTTGAGGAAGCTTCCCTTGACTATTAAAAAACTAATTTCTATAGTTTTCTATATCCTTTCAATTTAATCATTCGACATTGGTGGAATATATTTTTAATTTTTATTCATTTACATAATAACCTTTATCTCTACACTCATAAGAAACTAGAAACCCCTTTATGTAATCACTGGGGTGCTTCTTCCCATAGTTAATATGTGTTGGGAATGTCGACCTTACATCCAACTCCTTTAAAATATTTATTTCACCATAGAACTCAGAAACCATATTCTTCATTTTATTACTTCTGATAATAAATGATATAAATAATTCCTTCTCATTTTCTATGGAACATTACACTATATTATCATATAAGAAAAAATTTTGAGAGAAAAATTCATTTTGAAGGCTTGGATTCAACCCATTATTTATGTAATAAATATTAATTTAATGACTAAGTATGTAATCCAAAACATATCTTGATAAACATGTAACATTATCCTTATACTCACCAACAACTTATTCTTCCTTTTATATAAAATCTATGAATTTTTTTTACATGAAATATCTTTCCTCACAAGGAAAACATTTCCCTAATAAAATCACTTTAAAATAATTACACTATATGATTTTAATCTATTACTCCTACTTCATTTTTTGAATTAAAGACACATTTGATTAACATATCTTCTTATATGATATATATCCATGATAACCTTCTCCCTTTAAATTAATCGCAATTTAAATAATCACTTATATAGGTAAATGATCAATTATTCTTCTTCTAATATATTCATGGTTCCATTGAAGGGGAGAGGTTTCTACCACATGAAGTAGTCCAACCTTATTACACAATGTTGTGTAGTAATAGATTGTTCCATATAGAAAATATTATTGGAAAAAAAAGATTCAACTACCCTAATATAGTTATATTCTTCTATACTCCCACACATTCCTCATTGACTTTATTTGGTGGGAACCACCAACATTGATTACGGGTGTTGACATGGTTTAGGATAATTCCTTTTGGAACCAATTCTAAAATAGAATGTGCTTAATTAGTTCCTGAATAAAATTATAAATTATAAATCACAGTATATAATTCATATGCATTTATTACAAGTTCTTGTCATGTAATCTATAAATATTTCTAGAGTTTCCTAAAATATTATCAAAATGTTGTGTTATATAACTATATTATTTAGTTCCAAAAGTTTCAACTAAACTATCTTTGATATTGTTGATGACCTCAAAAGGATCATTATAAAATTTTCAAAGGGACAAATACTTGAATATGTGTACTATTTACCTATAAAGCAAAAGAAGGAGGTTTCTTTGATCCCATAGATCGTGGGAACCCCTAGGAGGTGCACAATATCATGACCAAAAAAGGGTCAGGAAAAAACATGCATTTCATATATCCTGTGTAAATTCCCATAAATCTCCTTTTGATATGGCATTATACTATCATGATGGCACACCAGGAAATCAGTGATCATGAAAAGGCTTCCAGGAAAACACCTCCAGGAAACACAAATTGAAAACTATTTGATTCCTAAAAAACCTTTATGAAACCCTTGGAAAATAGAAGAAAAATATCCAAAATGTTGGATCCTCTTGTTGTCCAGAACTTATGTGATGAATCACAGATGGGTAGAATGATTGTCTTCAAAAACATTCAAACAAACTCATGAGATAAAAAGTATTATTAAATTAAGTAAATGAAATACAAAGTAAAGGAGGTGAAAGAATATTTTGGTCATAAATAATCACATGATAGGCCCTTGGAAATCTATAAAATTCATCAATCCTCAAGAGACAGGTCCACCTCATCTCGCAAAATTTGCTGGCATGTCTTCCTCATCACAGGAAGGGCCTTAGGTATAACCAGATAGCCTCACACTCCCTCTTTGTCTACACAAGGACAAAAAAATAAAATTGTTCATTAAATGATCACACATCCCCATATGACCTTTTTTAGTCCCAGAACACATCACCCAGAGGTAAAGTTATTGTCCACAACAACACTATAACAACCTCATGAAATCCCCAAACTATGTAAAATAAACAATAAAAATAAAATGGGGAAGGGGGCGTGAGCCTCTCCAAGTTGTAAAACTCATGATACACACCTAGGATTTCCATAGTATGGTCTCTTACGAATCCTTTACAATCTAGCCTAATCTCATAAAGAAAAAATGATAAGAAGTTGTGAAAAGTCATCCTTGTCTCATTGAAATTACCAAAAAAGTCTCCAGAGATCAAGTGAAAGCCTTTATGTAGGAACTCTAATCTCGTAAAGGCCCTCTGACATGTCATTATGAAAATATGAATGTACCCTAGAATATCCATATAAGAAAACAAGTCCCCATTAATTGGATATAATCTAATAAATTAGTGCTGGAGGGATGGTCTTGTGGTTGTTGAAATACATGTGACACCCCCAATGTTATTCATGGCAGGTTCTCATGAAGACATGTGATAGTGAGGTGCTCTGCATATTCCAACCTAGATTTTCATGATATGGGATGCACAAAGTGGTAAATTATTAGAGTGGTTAGTCCTATAAATCTCCCTTTCCATCATCAAAAAGGGGTTGGAATTTTTTCTCCAAATGCATCAGCACACCCAATCACCAAAGATGATTTCTCAGAGTGGTTGATCTCACGACTGAAAAAACTTCCCATCAGGTAAGATCCAGGGAACAACAGAAGTGATCATGCACCCTGAAAAAAACTTTGTGTGATCACTTATAGATGTTGTGAAGGAACTCTGGTGGTACATGTGAATAACATCACAGATTTCTTCTAGATCACATGATACTTTAACAAGGATAAAACTAAATAAATCTATTATATTCACAATAAAAGTAAAGGAGATAAAATTAAGGGATTGGAGTCCTAAGTGAAGAACATATGTTTTTATCCTCATACACTACTCATAAACCACCCAGAACATGTGATGACACTAGTACATGTCACCCAAATCAAACAATGATCATTGGGTATAGTATTTGGATCATGTGAAGTCCTCCGAGACATGTCGAAGAAAGTCACATGGACCCCAATGGTAATTACACACTAGTCTTCAAAAACCCTCTGGAATCTCCATCCCAAACTTTTGATGTGCTTCAAAAAAAAATTGCATTCATATAATAGAAATAGAACTTGTTATCTGACTCTTGTGGTAGCACCCAGGCACGACAACTGACTCTTGTGATGCCCTCTTTGATACCCAAATCTCATGATTTTTTACCAGACATGTCATCCTAAACATGAATAAACCTATAATATATGTCACACTAACTCTCACAATTCTCTCCAATTTTTTCCTTCCATCTTTTTAGAAGACACTAGGATGAGTAAGATGAATTATATGATTCCCTCACGACATGTCATTCTAGTTCATACTTTAGCTTCCAGGACAAATCGGTTAGGACTTATGATATCCTCTAGATGAGTAATATGTGATCATGTGACATCCCTCAGACATGCCATCTATGATATGAAACACACCTTTGACAATTCAAATGGATCATTAAATTATCTTTGGACATGGTAGGAATACATTCTTCGACATATCATTTTGAAAATAAAGGCATTTTGATTATACAATCAACGTGTGTCAAGTTGAAAAGCAGTTCAGCTCACAAGGGTATCCTAGGATATTATAACCTAGTTTAATACTTACTGTGTAATCCTCAAACAACATCATAATATGATATATCCCAAAGTAAATGGTAATTTCATTTTTAAATACCCAAATAACTAAACAATAATGACTCTAATTTCATACATAACCAGGATACGTAGGACACCTCACTAAGGCCCTAGATCTATATTAACCTCAAAAGGGATATCCTAGCACATAAGTCCCCCCATCTATAAGTGAAGAGACTTATTATATACTATATCTTTTTTCCCACAATGAGCACAACTCAAATGGGATTATGAAATTACAACAATCATATCACTTGCATCATAAGTCTCTACAAAGAATAGGGCAATGTCAATGTGTAAGCCCCGATCAGTTGAACCATGAGGACACTAATTCGAACCATAACCAGGATAAATAGGACTCTCTCCTAAGACCCAATAAAAAACTCAAATGGGAATCCACATCTGTATAATTACCACCATGTCTCCGATATTTCATCCATCGAGACCCAATCATTTCCATGGGCTGATCATTCTAACTCACAAATTAGTGGACTAAAAACTAGTTGAACTATAACAAATATGATTCAGTATATAATAAAGATACATAGGATGTATTCCTATGGAATGATACCAAACTCAAATGGGAATCCACATCAGTGTAAGACCCTTAATGTCTCTGACATTTCAACCATTAGGACCCAATCATGATCAGGGGATGGTCATTCTACCTCATCTCTTAGTGGACTAAGAAACCAATTGAACTACTAGGACTCTGAGGCCCACCAAAACCATGATATGTTGGATTCCTTCCTATGGACCAATCCCGAACTCAAATGGGAATCCATGTCAGTGTAAGTCCCACCATGTCTCTTATATTTCATTCTTTAGGAACCAATCATTCCCAGAGGTTAATCATCCTTTCTCATCTGTCAGTGGACTAAGAAACCAATTGCACAACAATAACTATGATTCCTTCCATAAATAGGATACATAGGATGACTCTATGGGGCTCTAGCTCAATATTAACATCCCAAGGCCAATCCCAATACATAATCCCCACATGATGTGACGTAAGGTTGATTAATTTATATCCTTTTTTTCTCACATCGATCATGGATGATTTGGGATTAGGGATTTGTAATGGTCATGTAATTTTCATCCTAAATCTCCACGAGTTAGGGAAATATCAATATGAAAACCCTGATGAGTGGTGGGAAATAAACATACCTTGTATAAGGACATATACCATGGGTACAATCCCAAGATTGTGGTTGAACAAAAATAACTCTAATTCCTTATATAACCAAGACATATAGGATGTATCCTCGAGACTCGAGCTCCAATATTTTTCAACTCAGTGCATGTACATATGTCCTCTCTACAGGATGTTGGATTATACGGGTTTAACAAACTCCATGGATTTTCATCCTAAAATAAATAGGATATGTTGGATGCCTCATAATTACTCAATCCATTCCATGGAATATTAACTGCCTCCTAGCATGGAAAAATATCTGAAGTGTCTGGATATACAAATTCAATATATAACGAATCTATTCATTACTGGGGAATAGATGAAAAAACTCATATATATATATATATATGATTATACCCATGATATCCCATTCTTTTGAACATTAAGAGGGTAAAATGATGATCATTTTTAGGGTAACTGATCTCATATCAGGATTAGGAAGAGATTCATGAACATGTCTTAAATATATAAGAGATATGGAGTAAGAAACAATTCCCCAGAATAGGGTTTGGTGATCCCAAAATCCCATTATTCTGACCATTATGAGTCCCTAAGCATCATTTTGTTTGAAACACCAATTAACCATCTGCCTTTAAAAAGAAGGTTTGTACCTAGTTATGGATGAAGGATCTATTTTATGTTTCTATTAATAACCAAAATGGTGACCCAATTTTAATGACTATGTGTGAAATAAACCATTCATAGTCAACCATTAGGCCAAACTGAATTCGAATCAATGAGGGTTATGAGTCATCTCTTTCTTATAAAAAAAGTTTCATCCCGAAGTGAATTTCTCTTACAAAAAAATGATTGGGTTTTGATCCATTGTTCAATTTTGGTTGAACACTATAAACAAACAAAAATGGTGATCCTGATGTGAATCTCTCCAATAACAAAATGATGGGGTTGTTATCCATTGAGCTATTTTTTCACACTATAGGAAAAAAATGGTGAACCCAATATGAATCTCTTAAATACAAAATTATTGGGTTGTTATCCTTCATTCCATTTTGTTTACACACTATATTCCAAAAAAATGATGAACACGATGTGAATCTCTAAAATAAAATAATGATCGATTAATCATGTGTCAGACCAATTTTTTTCAATGTCCTATATGAAAAATGTTGTTAATACTGGTATGAATATTATAGCTGATCATCTGTGATTGAGATGCTCATGAAATAAGTCCATCATTGCATTGAAAATTACACATGATCAGAATGGTGGAATCAGAAATAAACGAACAACTATGCTAACCATAAATATCTGATTGAGCAAATCATGCCTACAATATTTTACCAATAGGTGACCTTTTTACATGTTGTATGAAAGACTTAAAATATATATCTCATCAGTATAATCCCAACCCAATATAATTTCATCATCCAGTAACCATTTCGACAAGTCAGATGTGGCTGAAAACCCAATGAGTTGCAAAACGATCCCACCTCGCAACAACTTCAACATTAGGTGGTGAACATGATGGCACAAGAGTAACATACATGTAATACAATTATGACCCTAAATACTACATTAAATCCTCACTAATCATTGAATCTAATGAGTCTTCATCATCCCTGGAAAGTTGTAGCTAAGCCAGTGGTCCTCGTTTCCACAACCAATAGCATCAGGAGCTTATCCCTCAAGTGCGACAACCACCACATTAAATATCTAATGATAGTGGGCCGTAGAATAAAATATGGATCACTTATGGTTTAGGTGTCACCGATTAGGGATCCTATAAATATATGTTTCTAGAACCACCCCACCATAACCCACCTATCACCTGTTGAGGGTACCAACCGAAACACAACCACCTTTGGCTCCCTCACATGAGTTGGAAGGAAGACACATTGGGAAAGGACGTTTCTAGATAACCAAAAGTGGAATCATATCCCCAATCCAATTTAAGATATCTGCTGACATATTTTGGACGAAACCAGTGAGCATCCTCATAACCTAGCTCACTTGGAAAACGTGTGTGTTCATATTCCTTCAGGAATAATGGGGGAGTTGTAAGTCCCTAAACCCTTACACAAAGCCCATCAGTATATTCTGGTGGCCCAAGGAAGAATAAGTGGGCTCATATCCCCACATTAATTGAATATATCTTACACTAACTAATGGATATGAAAATTTTGAAGGCGTATATCCCTACAAAAAAGTTTATAATATAATAATACATCTTATTAATATATGAATAAATCCACTGGAATATTCTGACACTTGTAAAACTAACGGGTAGGGTATATATTTCAATCAATATATCTAGGAAATATCAAAAATCTAATCATTATAACAAGTGGATTCTCTATAGAAAGAACACATTATGTATCCCACCTAAGAGGATTATAGGCATATTCCTATAAAGGATGAGGCATCAGATAAGGCTCATATTCCAATTCCAATCGAGGCTCACTATGGGAGATTGGAACATGCCACGTGATAGGGGCACATGATTTTCAAGAATAAATAATGGAATATAATAAAGTCCTAGGATTGGAATCATATCCCCATTTTGGTTGGGGATCACCAAGTGAGAGGGGCACATGCCTCATAATGGTTCCATATTTCTATCGAATAAGACCAATGACATACTCAAAAGGCCTGGGATCAGGCATATATCACTCTTCTAGTCGAGGATAAACAAGTGATAATGGAAAATTCCTTGGGATTGGATCATATTACTGTTAGTGAATTCACCTAGAATATTTAATCAGGTCTTGAAATATATGCTCATATTTCTACTTCCATTGAGGACCGAATGCACCAACATCAATTTAAAGCAATAGAGTAGGATGCTCATATTCCATATCAAATTTTGGAGCTCTATTGGTATATTCTGATGGGGAATGCATATTTGGAGCAAGATAATATTCATATTACAAATGGGTCTTATCAGGTGATAGTGAAACATGCCTCAAGGTAGGATCATACTCCTACCAATAAAGACCAAAGGCATATTCCAAAGTCTTGGGATCGGGCTCATAATCACATATTGATTGAGGCTCATCAAGTGAGAATGGAACATGCCTTGGGATAAAATAACATTATTTTCAATAATGTGTAAGATAATTGGTATATTATAGAATTTATCTCATATTCCAATAGAAACATAATATTATAAACAAGTTCTGAAAATATTCATATAGTATGCTCATATACATCCACAGTTAAAAAAGTAAGGTCATAATATTCCATCCATGACACAGATTGAGACCTATATTCTTAATATACTCAGTGAGAGTGTCCTTGAGTTCATTTGACAAACAATATCAACACTACAATGGTCCATCAACTCCTCAACCAAAGTAGAATATGATCATTACCATGGTAGTTCTCCTCCAGTTATTGTGAAGATGGATTGCATGGACTCTACTCCTAACATCCATCGCGGTTGACCTCCCTAGAGAAATATCACCCACAAAGAAGGTAATCACACCCCTTCCCAAAAACCTTTATATATAGAGGTGTCCAAAACTAATACACCATCATATATAGAGGTCTTAGAAACATTAGGGTCAACCGCATATTGTTCCCTATCAACTTCTAGGATCACTCCACCCTAGTCATCAGGTGACCCTATAAATCATATTCTATGGTTTGATGAGATGGAGGAATATAACTTCGATGAAGAGGGGAATAAAATTAATATATGGAGAGATTTATCTAGAAACAACCTCCCAATCATGTTTTTGACCATCACCACTTCTGACTATGATGTCCCAGATGATCTAGAAAAGGAGTTCATGATTTAACTACACCAAAATTAATGGGATACTAATCAAGAAGTAAATGATAGACACATAAATTAATTAGATTACAAGGTTCACCTTTAGACCATCAATACACTCTTATTTCATCTAGACCTGGCATATATTTCCATGTCCTGGGATCCAAAACTGTAAAAACACAACACAAATCTGCAACATGCTTACCATTATTGTATCACAACTCTTCGGTAGCTAATCTAATAAGACACATAATACATTTATATTCGATGATGGGGAATGTAAAGAGAAATACACTTTGTTAAACCCCTTTAATAGTAGAACCCCTTAGACATGGCATCTTGTAATGTCATAGCCTGTTGAAAAATCAAGGGTCCAGGAAATGCTTGGGCCAGTTTGTCTCTATGATAGAATTATACTACTTAAATGGTACCCAACATCATGAATAGAGGGAGAGGATAGACATCAGACCATTGAGCTAGACCCCTCAAAGAAATTGGAACGCATTTCTAACATAAAATTCAATGTTGGTATTAGCCGAAAAACATCTTGTAAATAATGATTCCCATCATGGGATTCCATCGAACCTAGCTCCTACATGACAAAAATTGTTCCATATCAAACCATCTATAATACCACATTCCATATTAGTTTTCTATATGGTAAATCAACCCATCAGGGTGGAATAATATCTACCACCACCTCCAACTCTCATAACGTTAATTCCCGAGTGGATTTGGGACATATCAAAATCAGCTGTGAACAAACCCCATCCAGATGGGCTGAGGGAATTTATATCTCATTCACTATCACTAGGTTTATAATCCCATGATAGGGTCCAAAAGAAATAAATATTGATTCAATATCAAACCCATTCCATTGGAATGGGGACATTTGTTTCTCAATGTTCATCCTGGGAGTCATCAAATCCCTAACTAGAATCATTAGATCCTCAACAATAATATCATTCCATGTCAATTGTGGCCTCGAATAACCCAGAAACTATAGAGATGGAGGACTATTCATTATCATCATAACCATAATGATGATTAGTTTTCTCTTGGTTGGGAGGATAAAATTAATGGCCAGTGTCCCATCTGTTCCTCTAGCCACATGACTAACCTTTACTATATGAAGATTGTTTGGAAATCATGACCAAAAACTCCCTCAAATTCATTGTTCATATAATAAAATGGGATAAACATATTGTGAAGTTGATCAAACCCCAGAGAGGTCAAAGGCCAAAATGGACTAATATGTCTAAGGGTTTGAAGAATAACCCTAATGAAGGTAGTCTATAATTATCCAGCAATGTTGAGAGTGATGTAAAAACATCCATTTCCTAATATTACCCAATTATTATTGTCATTTTTAGTGTGACTAAAATTGTGGGTGAAGATGAAAATAAAATGGTCAACAACATGAAGAACCTTTCTTAAAAGCAGGGAGATCTTGATGCACCAACCGAGGCTACATGCACATAGAATCAGAGAAGTCTTTGAAACCTAGAACCATTGAATATTGAGTTTCCACCTCTATAGTGGAACACTTCCAATGAAAATGGGGAATATGTGGATAAATCTCAATCACCAACCCAAAGGATATAATTTCCTTCCATAAAAGATTAGTTTTTACAATACAAGGGTGAGATACAAACTCTCAATCAAATCAATGAGGAGCTACTTAGAGTTAATACTCCTACTGGGTAATTTTTTCAGGTAGAGACAAATATTCTCCCTCCCATAGCCAATCCACCCCCAAAAGTGGAATCTATTTTTTATATCAACTCTGGATCTAGGAATTTGGTCTACATAAATGAAGAAGTCGAAAGTAATCATGACTTACCTACATTGTGTGGATAGCCTCTCCCTCTAGAGGGTGATCATTCAATATGAGGATGAATCAATAATTAGTGCAAGATTAAGGTGGAGCCACCTCATTGACCCCCACCCACTCCATGTATATGAGATTTGTATTAGACTATATTTCCCCAAGAGTTTCTTAATGTCTTAGAGTCTCTAGCCACTCGAATAGAAGCCAAATAAGGGTGAAATCCACCTATGTAGCCTGAGAGGAATCCATATCCTGAATTGGTGGATGTAACTTTTCCCCCACCTAATTTTGGAAATCCAACCTTCTCTACCCTTTATGATACAGGTGACCCCGAACAACGTCTCACAAACTTCATATCCTAATGTGGACTAATGATGGGTCCTCATAATCAATAGGAAGTGACTAAGATGAGGTTTTTTTACAGTCTCTGATAGGGATAGTCTTTTTAGGTACAATATCTTTCCATCATGATCTATTATAGTATGGGAATAAATTCATCATAGATTCCGTTATCAGTTCATCTCTATAATGAGGGGAAAAGAATTCTACCAAATGAACAGTAAACATAATGAAAATGATAGGGTGTATAAATTAAAATAAATATTGTAAAGTTTAACCTATTCACTCAATATCTCTATCTCATAAGAGAAACTATTTGAACTTTGTGCTGAAAATATATTGGTTGAGTTACAAACACCTCTGATCCCAATGAAGTATCTAGGTGTTTTTGTGAGTTCTTAGAAATTGAATAATGTCTTCAGTACACCATTCCATCAACCCAATCCAAAAATTGACTCATTCCCTCAGCACATGAGAAAATTATATGAAAGGAAGAAGTTATAGATCCCAATCACAATCCAACAATAGTTCCCATCCAAGCACCTAGGAAGGTCCTAAACATCCCATCACCTCCTATCTTGTGGCGACAACCAAAGAAACATCCTTCTCCAAAAGCACATATAAATAAATGACACATGAGTCTTGAGTAACCGATGAATAAATCATACTCCTTTTAAAATGAACATGTATCTAGTTATTTGTCAATATCCATGGATTATAAACTACCCAATCTCACACATCCTAGGAATCATGATGAGGTTAGCCTCACCAAATATCCCAACTACTGACCTTTCCATAGAAGACTTGGTTATGATATCTAGGACTGCTTCATCTTCAAAGACATCCTTCAAGGCGTGGTTGATTCTGGATAGGTGGTGTTATATAAATCTTCTGAATAAGTGACATGCATAACCATTTTCTAGTATTAAAAATAGAATGATTGGAAAAAAATTGGTAAGGATTAAGCATAATTTCAACAACTTGATGACTCAAAACATATTTGATTAAGGGCATGCTACCCTAAGATAATAGCTAGACAGACCCAAAATAGCCCCACCACCCAATGAGGTAACATCATATATTCCACCCAACGGTGGTTGTGACCGCTACAAGAAGGAATAAATAGAAGATTGTGAGTTGTATAATACTCCAATGAAACCTCAAACTCTTGCATATTTCTACCCTAAAACATCTGAAGAATGGGTACCACCCCAGAAAATGGAACCCTCAATATATGAAGAGCTCATATTTTGTTTTTCAACATGATACTCCTGGAATAACCCTTCTCTAATGACGAATACACCTCTAGATATGAGTTTCCCACACATAAACAGGGAACGAGAGGTTTCATGTTCCAGAACCAAGGATACAGGGGACAACACATGTGTGGTCAGACCAAATATTTTGCTCATGTACCCAAAGAGAAGATATATGAAGTTAAAAACCATGGGAAAGTTCTACAGTAGGCCCAAAAGATACATGGATGTGTCCTAGAACCCAACAGCATTCATCTGCACCCAACTATTTTTTATGACCTCCTAATAGGGGTTTGATTATTAGATCATCCTAGGCAACGGGGAAGGATGAAATGATACATTACACTAGTAGTGGATTCTACACAAACATTGCATAATCACCAAGTATGTCCACTTAATACCTCAATTCTAAATCCCCATATCAAGGAGAATTCCCACATCAGGAAGCACCGACCTCTACAAAAAAGTACAACATTCTAAAATAGATAGAGGCTTCCCCATGTAGGCTCTTAATTCATGATTCACTCCATTATTTAAATATATTAAGGAGGAACCCATTGAATACCTCAAAATCCCATAGTATTTTCAGGCATAAGTGGCTACAACTAATGTCTATCGAGTGAAGACCATGCCATCAAAATTCCAAATCACCATCTCAGTAACTTTCCATGGTCAGGAAAAGGTCATCCAAGGAAACATAAAGCCCTTATATGTTTTGAAAATACTCAATAATGTTGACTTATAAAGGGTTCTGACAGATAATGGTTCCGAGATCAACCTCATCCTATTTTTAACCATCCCAACATTCGGATATAGTAAAGGGGATTTGTATCCCACAAAGATAACCATTCAAGGGTGTGACAAGCATGATAAAATACCTCTCAAGAAGATCAAACTTGAGGCTCATTTTGAGGATCTCACATATTATTCTGAGTTTATGTCTATCCAGAAAAACACCATATATAATTTTCATCATTTAAGGACATAGATATATAGACACCTGGAAGTACCTTCAACATTTCATCAGTGTTGGAAATACCCCATCAATGGAAAGATCAACATACTGTATAGTGACAATTCCCCAATTAAGACTCGTGGACCCACATATACTAAAGAATATTTCTACAAAATGGGAGGAAAGAAAACAATGGTGGATAATTATAAATAGGTTGTAGCCCCAATGTCTTGGGGACCTCCCCTGTGAATCCCTAGAGTATTATCAATAGAGACTAGGTGATACCCATAAATATGGTCAAGGTAGTAGATCTTGTCCCAGAGGTCCAATCCCCTCCTATCTCTAGCAACAGTGTAAAACACAATCATCTCTAGAATCTCTTAGAAAAACTCAGGAAATAAGGGATGATCATGTCTCTTATCAAGGACTCTCTCGTATAAATAGTGAGAGAGATTCCCAAGATTTTCACCTCTATCTGGGAATGTCTCCATAGACTCATAAGTGGAAGAAGAAGAGGATGACCTCAGGAATAATCCTCCTGGATATGAAGAAAACATATCCATCACTATATATGATCTCAGTAATATAAATATAGGAACAAAAGATTACTTGTGAACAAAATTTATTAGTTTCTCCATTCCCCTCAAAGAGTATGACATGCATATTGAATTTATAAAGAAACATTGATTAGTACCTCCATACCCCATTTTCTATAACAGAACATTTGATCAATGACACTATTCACTTACAATACTTTTCCTTCATATATGGTTATTCATGGAACAATTACATAAATATAGCCCCGAATGATAAATAATATACTTCCTTTAAATCACAACGGGGGATCTTCTGAAATCAGTTCATTCCCTTGGGGTTAAATAATGATGGAACTATTTTGAAAAACTCCATGCATCACATCTCTAAGTCATTCATGGGAAGGATAAATAAATTTATTTCAAATAACTGGTGGTAAAATCTTTATAGTATTGTCATCACTTCAAATATCTTCAAACAGTATTTTACAAGATGTGCAAGCATAGTCTGAACATGAATACTTTGAAATGTGCTTTTGGGGTAACATCAGAGAATTTCCGTGGATTTTTGTTATGCCTCTATGACATCAAGGTCGACCCAGATAAGACTAGTGATATTTTACAAATGTCACCACAAGAAATATCAAAGAACTGTGTGGGTCCAAGTTCACCTCACCTACATTCAACGTTTCCTAGCTCGCCTATATGGAAATATCTCCTCCTTACCATACTAATGAATAGAAGAATCATCTATAAATGGGATGATGAATTCTATGAAACCATCAAAAGTATCTGAAAGTATATGATGCACCCACTGATCCCAATTCCTCCAGTGGAACGGAGGAAACTAATCTTATATGTGGAAACCATGGAATTCTCACTAGGTTCCCTCTTTTTACTAAAAAATGATGTACTGGGAGAGAAAAGTGTCTACTACCTCAGCTGAAAAATTATAGGTACTGAGACAAGATAATATTAGGTCTATAAGAATTTCCTTAAACTCATATTCACAGTGAAGAAGGTGAGGCATTAACTACATCACCATGAATTCCATACTGTCTCTTGTATTTTTCGGCTCAAGTACATCCTTGGATTCCCAATGTTAACTAGGTGCTTGGCTCAATGGGTGGTCATTCTACAATAATACGACATCTAGTTAATATCCTTGAAATTAGTGAATAGGAAATACCTATATGATTTCCTTACAGAACATCCTACCCCATAGAATACATCAGTGGAAACCATGCTTCCAAATGAGGAGGTCTTTTATTCCCATGACACTCCTTGGACATGTGAGATATATTTTCATGGTGCAACCCAAAGTCATGTCAGTAAAAAGGATGGAAAACCAAATGATCAATAATTTTGGATTAGGGATTGTACTAATATATCTATAAAAATTAGTGTTTCTATGCTCTTTATCTATATTAAGAGGTTTTATGAATAACGAGGTAGAATACCAAGCACTCATTAATGGGTATGAACTAGACCTATAGTTGAAAAAATCTTACCAGAATATAAAAGGGGATTTATAACTAGTGACCAGAAGATCAATGGAGAATATTCCATCAAAAATGAAGAATAGTACCTTCTCGCTATCTATGTCATAAGACATATAGCAGAGTTTCCTTTTCATCTAATATTTCATCATTTTCCCCGATCATAGAATTCTTATGCCGATTCATTGGCTAAGGCAACCACAGTCTTGGTTGGCCTTAATCAGGAGGAAACAATCTTCTGTATCACAGACCATAAAATTTTCTCAATGATAATCATCTATGATATGGATGAATTAACCAAGGAAAATATCACCCCAGAGCATGATTAACTAAAATCCAACCCTATATGGATGAATCCCATAATTATTTATCTCCAAAACTATGATCTCCTGACAAACTGAGCTGGAAGGGAATATGTTATACACCATGAATCGAATATTACCCTCTAGATTCCTCCAAATGAGTAGAAGTACCTCTATAAGGGAGGCTTTGATGGAATCCTCCTTAGATGAAAAGAAAATATATTGATTTACACTATCAAGGAAGAAGTATGTGCTGGTTCTTATGGTGCTCATCACTTTGGGACCAAGCTCTCCCATGAAATCACAAGGTTGGGTTATTACTAGAAAACCATGATATATGAATATTTGGAATTCACTAAAAAATTTAATGTGTTCTAGATCCATACAGACTATATCCATAAACCCTAGTAATTTGTACATAGAGTTGAATATTTCTTTCCATTTTTCATTTGGGGAATGGATGTTGTGCGGTAATATCCCCCAACAAAGGATAAGTAGTTAAAGTGCATACTTAATACAAATGAATTATTATCTAAATGGTATGAAGAATTAACCATAAAATAATTCAGGATGATGAAAATTATCAACTTCTTAACATCTCATATCAGCACAAGGTTCGAGGTCCCTCACACAATATGATGAACAATGGTACCATTTTATGTTCATTAGAGTTGAATAAATTGTACCAGGAATACAATATCAATTATAATCACTAATATTTCAATCATGAAGGGGAAAATGGATAGATATTGTCCTTCAAAAAGGTTCTGTCAAATATACTCTAGATGATGGTGAATACTGATAAGAAATCCTGGACAGACAAGCTTCTCTATGCTTTATGGGCCCACCTTACCACCATGTGTAATGCTACATAAGAAACACCATTTTCATTAGTGTATGGGATTGAGGCAGTGTTACCCATATAATTATAGTTTTCTTCACATTGAATATCCATTTTTAGATAGCTCTTAGATGATAATAAATCACAAAAGTGGTTGGATGAATTTGAGGGGCTTGATGAGAATAGGTTGTGTAAACAGTATGACCTTGAAGTCCAACAAAATTGGATCATACAAGCCTTTAAAAATAAGATTCTCCTCCATTAATTCTTATATGTAGAACTATTATTAGATCTTAGAATCCTAATGATACTAGGGAGAATCCTCCAAATCTGAAACCCAAATGGGAAGGTCCTTACATCATATATATAAGTTCTATCATAATGGAGCATACTCATTGGCCACAATGGATGGGGAGAGTGTCACACCCCCCACAAGTGTGATATTTCTCAATAAATAATTTTCATAGATGTCATCAATTTACCCTCATCCTGAACACAAGATGATAAACTATAAAAAGTCTTCATAATTTCATGACATTAAACTGCACAAGATTATCCTGATAGTAAGATGACATACTATGCATCACCTTTTGTCTTGGAAGCAAGAAGTTAAATTGCACAACATCTCATGTCCTAGATGCAGGACTATGAACTATAAAGGCTTTAATGTCCTAACCACATTACAGAAAAATTTCTGGAACACATCCTCACCAGATGATGTTGAATTGCATGAAAGGCACCATCTATCAAATGACTCACCACATACAAGATATATATGTGAAAAATAAGGATTAAAATCCCCCATCCCCGTGCGAGAATAGGATCTAAATAGGTAATATATCCATCCAAGAACTATTTTTAGATTAATTCCCTCCATCACAGGATATGTAGTGACACTTGAACCTCTAGTCTTGGGTTAAACCATGATATTAATTTCCTTTCATGTCAGGTGACCCTTTTCCTCACCACATGATGTTAAACTACCCATAAAATGACTTTACAACATTATATAAAACTTTATAGACCCAAAAAATCTACATCCATTCATGTCATACAATCCTTTTTCTTTTCTGCAAGAGGATAAAATGCATGACCGATGACCTTTCATCAAGACATTAAACAGCACGGTCTTCCTAGAACAATGTATAGATTAATTATCATTTCTAATGAGATACGTAGGAATGACTTGATCCTATATATTGGTCCATCCACCACATGATACAAAATCCCCCTATCATATCCTTAAATTTCCTCATCATTATAAGAGAGACCCTTTCCTTTCATTGTTTCTCACACCAAGCATATCTTACTTGAGCTTTAGAATTTTGGTAGGGGCTTACCCTCACAAAAAATGGCATGAAGGACCATGGCAGGATCATCGTGGTTTTTAATGAAATACCTTAATAGGAAAACCATGATTCCTCGCTACATGATGATAAACTAAATGATTGGTTTTCATTTGCATGAAATATAACTGCACATTCTAGTGGTCCTCACCCTATAGGGCCACTATTGTTGGTTTTGGTATCCTACCAGACCTCCACTCAAGAACTATGTGGGGCTTGATTCCTATCATCACATGATACACACTAATTTCTGGGTCTCCAATCCTACGCTCAACAATAGTAATCAATAAAAATAGTGCCCTCCTCTGCGTATG
The DNA here is from genome assembly GCA_963277665.1 of Viscum album. Classification (NCBI taxonomy): domain Eukaryota; kingdom Viridiplantae; phylum Streptophyta; class Magnoliopsida; order Santalales; family Viscaceae; genus Viscum; species Viscum album. The sequence continues at coordinate 406,508,261 of OY728142.1, forward strand.
GATTAGACCTTCATGGAGAATTTTCTTTTCAAGAAATACAAGTGACTTTATTTCTGTACTCATAAAAAATTAAGTGAAAACTGGATCTCAAAATCCTGGTCCATTAATAAAAAAACAATTATAAAAATTTCTCATTCTCTATATATTGGTCAGAACTATGCAGGGATCTTTCTTAAGAACTATGTGTGGATTGATTCCTGTCATCATGGGGAATGTAGTTTCACCCAGAATTCTGTTAATGGGACCAACCACAACATTACTATTTCACATTAGGGATCCCACATCCTCAATTTATGATGTTAAACTACACAACCCCTTAGAGACTATGCATGTCTTGATTCCTACCATTATAAGAAATGTAGTGATTCCTAGATCTCCAATCCTGGGTCCATTTACAACAATCGTTAAAAAATTCATTCCAACCATAAGGGGGATGAGCAAAAAATACCACCTCACCTATGTATGAGTCAAATCTATATACAACTTTTTTTTACATGTAATTCATCTTGCACAATTTTTCACATCAATCTCGAAATCCTTCTCACATTGCGTTAAACTACAAGGAAAATTTCCTAGCCACATGACATTAAAACTACAAAAAATATCCTTACCACATAATGATAAACTACACGGAAAATTTTCTTTCTTTATGAAATTAAAACCACATGATAGAAAGTGCATCCCTACTAAAAAAATGTCAAACTGTGAAGTCCATCACCCATTTATCATCATCTTTTGTCAAAGGACCATAAGAGCCTTACCTCGGTCAGTCAGAGTATGGGGTGCTACCATCATCTTTTAAACAACCTCAATCCACAAAACACACTTTATGTATCAAGTTATTTGGGTTTCTAAGAGACTTTTATATCCATTATAAAAGATACTTAGCTTCCAGGGACCCTTTGTTTGACTATTCATGTATGCTTATTGCTCATGTATATGAACCTATGTTCATCAAAAAAATATTTCACTTTGCAAAAATGTCTCTCCAATCTTTGTGAGACCCAACATCACTATGGAAGATCTCAACAACTCAATGTATTCTATGCTATCCCGGCATGATTTTCTTTCATCATTACTCATGAACTGAGAACCTCAACCAATGATTTATATCATTTTCATCTCCCAATCAGAAGGAAGTTTGGGTACTATTGACCCTAGGTATCCCTATTAGGCTCTTGTGTATCATCCTCTATATATGTCCCATGTGGGTCATGATCTTAAATTGCATGCACTTTATTCAAAGCTATATGAACATAAAATCTTGATTATAATGGTCCAAATCCCAAGACTTTAAACTAATAGAGAAAGAGACACTGAACTTGTCAGCTTGAAAACCCACAAACGAATGCCTAAAAAAGTCAAGTTTTCACTCTCTAAACTCATAATATCTAGAGTTTAGGAAATAATTAGGGTTCAAGTAAATAAGTCATAAATCTCATAGGTCATTCTCTATTTGCCTAATAAAATCCATGAAATTCATGTTGGACCCTCTAGTTTAAGAAAAAGTTAGAGTAATGATTTTTCACGTTTCCTCATCATGAAAATATATTCTCTAGGCAGTAACACAACTTTTAGTGCACTAAAAACAATCATTGATATTACACAATCCACAAATCTCACTTCACTATTTAAGTGAATCAGATCATCAAAAACCATCCATGGACCTTGGAAAAGATACTTGGTTATAAGGGACCCTTTTTTTGAATATGCATGTTTTCATATGGCTCTTGAATACGAGCCTATGGTCATCAAACAAAAGGGTTACCCTGCAAAAGGGATTTATAATCCTTGTGAGGCCTAACATCACTACATAAGAACTTAAAACCTTAGTTTGTTTGGGTTATTCACATAATGAATGTCCTATATCATCCACCTAGACTTAACACATTAGACCACGATTTACAATCCATGTACCAGACTATTCAAGTGGGTTCGACATCTTTAATGTTACGTCATTGTGTTTTGTACCCTTTCTCAAAGGATAAATGTGACACATCATTCCCAAAACATTGATGTACCACACATCGTGATTTGAAACCATAGGCCGTATGGAACAAGATTCAGAATCAAGATTCGAACTACCCTAGGGTGTCAGAACCCTTCTTGGATAGATTTCTTTCTATATCCATATTCATCATCTAGATTTTTGAGTCTTTAAAATCCTTTCATGGAACTCAAAAATAAGTAGAGATAATCTTTTCATAACCATTGTACTAAGGGATAAAATCCTTGACCTACAAACTAAAGGCATATCCTCCATGTAATAATAGATCTTTAGTACTTAAGAGTCCTAGAAATGTTGCAACAGAACCAGGCACCTCAGGGTGTTATGGGTCACCCTCAGCTTGTTTTCCCAATCCCATATTCATTAACTCAAACTTTTGGGTTATATCATACATCACCCATACCCCAACTATACAGGTGGACCAAGAATTCCTAGTTTTTTTTCCTCAACCAATGATACACCCATAAACATTCCATGACCCTTGAAAAAGAGTCGAGACACCACTATTTTGAAATTCTATCAACACATATGGGCTTCTACCTACCAACTAGAGGCATTTACTCCTTGTAGAAAATGATCTCTAATCCCCATGAGCCTTGGAAACACCCTATAAAAACTTAACACCCCAGAGGGTTCTGGATCATTCATGGAATTTCTTCATGATATTCCATGATAATCGATCAATTCTGAACTAAAATACCCTAAACTAAAATACTATAATGTTCGAGCTAAAATTATCTAAAATAAAGATCTAAAAGATCCAAGCTAAAAGACCATAAACTAAACCAATAGAAGTTATGACCTAAAAGACCCTAAATTAAAATGATATAAGGTCCAAGCTAAAATACCCGAAACTAAATCAATAGAAGGTCAGATCTAAAAGACCCTAAACTAAAGAGAAAGAAGGTATACGCTAAAAATAATTAACTAAAGTGATGTATGGTCCAAGATAAAAGACCCTAAACTAAAGAGATTGAAGGTATGAGCAAAAATAACCAAAACTAAAGTGATTGAGGTTCTGAGCTAAAAGAACCTAAACTAAAGCAATAAATCATCTGAGCTAAAAGACCCTAAACTAAATCAATAGAAGGCCCAAGTTAAAAGATCCTAAATTATATAAATATATGTTCTTATTTAAAAGAATCTAAACTAAAGTGATATAAATATTGAGCTAAATGACCTTAAACTAATGTGAGAGAAGGTTCAATCTAAAATACCCTAAACAAAAGTGATAGAAGTCCAGAGCTAAAAAGTGTAAACTGAAGCGATAGATTGTTTGAGCTAAAAGACCACACACTAATGATATATAATATCCAACCTAAAAGACCCAAAATGAGATCTATAAAAGGTATGATCTAAAAGAACCCAAACTATAGAAAATAGTGATTTAGTCTGCAAGAATAAAAAAAACTTGTAAGTCACACCATATAGCCTTATAAAAAAATCAAGTTATAATCACCAATCCTATCAGCTTCAAAAAAAGATAGAGAACTCCTCCTTCGAGACATATATTATACCTGATTATCCTTTTTTCAAATAGGTAATCCCAAGATAACTAGAGCAGGAATATTTGTAGGATTTATCATTTTGGTGGGAATACATGAGAACGTTTTTAAAAAAGGGTCTATTATGTTTTAAATATTCAGATCCAAACATTAAAGATTACATGATATTATGAGAATGGATTATGTTTTTGGATATTCATATAAGATCATATTAACAAAATATCATGCACATCATGAATGAGAACAGAAGAGAACTAGATTTCAAAATGAAAAGTTTATAAAATCCATTCAATGATGCCAAGAAATAGGATGAATTTCCACATTTCAGAGTCTCTCCAAGAATATAATAAAAAAAACTATATTTTAAATATCACTATACAATAAGATTCAATCAGATGAGATGGAAAAGTCATAATGATTCTGGATACAAGAATAATTGAATGTTGAAGTGTCACTCACCCCACCTCTTCTAATTCTACCCTGGGATGGACGGTATCATCCAAATTAGTCAGATCTTCAAATATTTTTCAAGTAGTTTTTAATTTGGATGATGAATTTGAATGTTCATCCCTTAAGATATCTATTAGTTCCACATGTCTCAATATTTTCACAGTCCAGGTATTCATATAGTCCTACAGTTTAGATATAAACTATAACCCTAATCTAGTTCCAATAACACCTCCTTCATCTACTTTTCAAGGGGATCCTCGTATGAAAAATCATGTAATCCTCACTCATTAGTGTCTAAATCATGTAGAGTAATGATAATTTGTTTCATAGTTTTATAGAGTGATTTCTAATCAAAACCAACCACCCAAAAGTCAGGAAATAGCTGAGGAAGGCTTTCCCCTAGGTCATGAAATGTTTCCAAAGGATTATTAGTAATTAAGGTGTGAATTTATTTCTAGATTATCCTATGTCATGCATGAGATTCTATGACTGATGGGACAGTAACTCCAATAGGAGGAATAGTCGGGTGAGCTGGCACAGAAATAGAGAAGGAGGCCTTACATACCCTCCTCTCAACAAATGAATTACTAGTCCCTTGAACTATAGAGCATATTTCTTCAATATATTTGGTGCCACTATCAAGGTGGACATCATCAGAACAAGGGAGCTTCCTTTAAGACTCACCCAAATCATTAATCAAGTCCATCATTTCCACAGACAGAGGGGTTGTTAAGGAAAGTGTCTTAGACACATGAAGAACTAGTATTCTTAGAATACTACTCAAATATTCTACTACCCAAGCTTGGGTATAATCTTGAGTAAGAATGGTGTTAGAATTAGTGGGAGAAATAATGTTTTTAGCATCAGAACCTTCACAGGCCAATGTCATCTAAAATTGGCAGATAATTCCGGGGTTCCCCAATTCTCACACACCAGCTAAGGGAAGAGTGGATATTCTTTATGTTTAACTAAACTGATGATAAAACAAATAAGGTGTATATGGATCACATATTATCGTCTCGTCCATCCAATCTACTAGAACCCCACCCTAAAAGGGATATCATGTATGAAATTTCATTGAGGGGGTTTCTTTCATTTTCAATTCCCATCCTAGTTAGTGCATGATAGGGGGTGAAATCAAAGCCACCAGATTGATGCAGCGCATCTGTGACCTTATCAGATCTCAGGGACATATCCCCAAACCCATATATGATCAGAAATTTGGGATGAGATAAGGCATCATGGATTCTAGAGGCATTCGAGTATTTGAAGTAATGGAAATTATCCCCTATCCCTCAAAATAAAAACTATAAAGGACCACTAATCATGTAGGGAATGTTAACTTGTTAGATGTGGACTATGAGTTGATAAAGGCATATAAGGGAATGAAATTCTAGATTAATTTGTTTTAATTCTTCTAGTCATGCCGGTATCACCAGTATACTAACCCGAATTTGTAAATGTGCATCCACAGTTGGTAAAATCCATCCATTCAAGAACATGGCCATAAAGTCTTCCAATCTAAGGCTCAGATAGATCTCTGACTTAAGTCAATATCCCCATGAAGTACGATATATATCTTCTAGAATGGACCAGTAAAATCCATCACTATCATGGACTTACTGGGAAGGATACCAATGGGGGTGTATAGTAGTTATCTTAACTCCACTGTGATAGAGGAAAATATCAATATAGTCCTTGAAATAGATAAACAATCACACATTCTGCTCATTATTTTGGTTCTCCTTCATAATTGTGAGCATTTCCATTTCCAAGGTTGGAGTCTTCAAGGGGTAATCCCATAGATATTTTATTGGGAGAAACTCATCGTACATCTCTCCGATATGGGGGATATTGAAATGTTGGAAGATATCCCATATACAAATTCATGACTCTCCATGGGAAAGATGAAATGAGTTGGTTCTAAGAAACCAAATACAGATCAGTTCATGAAGAATATTGGGTGGGTGATAAATAATAAATTGAGAAATCCATACTTCTTCATAAAGATGGAACCTATATAACTGGTTAGCGAGCACTGAGAATCTTTGTCTGACATAGAATGGCCACATACATTCATAAAAAAAATTAACTCTGGGATAAATATCCCATTTCAAGTTCCATCCCCCACATGGGTTATTTAGATAAGAAAACAAATATACTCAAGTAACTCTAATAAATAGGCTAATGAGTGCATTAATAACAATTTGGTCCTAAGGGAGAGTTTTCAAACAAATAAGACAAACTCTAGGGTTGATATGTGACCAGCCATCAATCCTTGGAAATTTTCATCTGAATATAATCAAAAGAAGATGATACACATAAAGAATGTAGATTTAAGCTTGAAGGAGGAATGAAAACATCTTCCAGTAAGTGAAACCGTTATAGAAGAAGCTAATGAAATAGAGGATAATCCATGATCTTGGGTGGGCGGAACTTCTTCAGAATATAATTATCAGAATCCACACAATATTAGGGTCTGCATTGAGATTTACAATGATCATGGGCCATTGATTAGATATAGAATAAGAACCTTGAAAGAAACTGTAAGACATCCAAATAAAAGTAAGTGTTATATGTTAGATAGATAAAATAAATCCTTCTCAAAATAAAGACACAAAGTTCTCATTGCATCATATGCGTCATATGAATCAGCAAAGGAATTCACAAATCTCTTAAATGGATTGTGAACCACCTAACTCCTAATGATCTTGTGAGTTGCATAAACCATAAATTCATTGTACAATAACATGAAGCCACAAAAATATTCACGATTTTATGACCTCCTCATGGTCACATGAGATAAAAAATAGTCAAAGAATCATATGATCATGCCTAGAGGTCCTGTGAAACCTTAAAGATGATTGATAATCCCCACAAACAAATATCAAACAATTACTGAAATTTAGTTTGTAAGTTGATTTGATCAAGATAATGGGAAAAGGCATCCTTATAGTGGATTTCTCATGAAATGGGATCGCATGGAGGTCTCACGATCAGGTCTTGTAGGATTGTCTTGTGATAGGGATGTGTGTTGGAAGTATGATGAGAGATCTCAAGAGAACTGAGTGGACAATGAATAAATCCCTCTCTGATCCCCTATTTATATGTAATCCTGTGGAATACCATATTTCATGTGGATGATTGAGCATCAAACAAGACACTGATTTGTTAAAATTCTAAAGAATCAGGTGGGAATTTACTATCCTTAAAATTGATCCATTATCCCCATAAACGTCACTCTTGAGGGGGTTCATTTGTCGAAACTCTCCAAATAAGCATCGAAAAATTCACAATGGGACAAAAACATGAATATGGGTGTCATTATCCGCACAAAATAAAGGAAGAAGAAGGTTTCCATGATCCATATATCACATGAAACTTTAGGAGGCACATAATCTCATGACCATCATAGGGTTATGCGAATGACCACATGTAGCATATGGCCTGTATAAGGTCCTATGAAGCCTTTTTTTATAATCCCTTATTCTCTCACAAAGGAACCACAACAAATCAAAAATAACATGATGGATTCTAAGAAAACACCTCCAGAACAAAAAAAAATTATAATCAATGAATTCATACCAAAAAATCCACACACTCATAGAAAATAGGAGTAGGGTATCCAAATAGTATGAGCCTCTTGTGGTCGTATAACTTATGTAATGCATCAGTGGTGGGGAAAATGATTATCTTCGACAATATTCAAATAAACTCATGTGATACACAGACTTTGTAAAATAAAATAATAAAATTCAAATTGGAGGAGTCAAGAGCCTATTTTGGTTGTAAAACATCATGCGACAAACCCTTATAAATCTACAAGACTTCGCAAGAACCCAAAGACAAGTCTTCCTCATCTGGTTAAATCCCACTCGCATGTCATCCACACCATGTGGAAGGCCATGGGTATGACCAAGAAACCTCACATGTAATGCCCCAACCCCAGTTTCATAGAGCCGGTGCATTAGTTTATTAAATTAGCATGATCATAGAAAATCAAATCCTGAATAACAGATTGGTTTAGAAGCCTTATAAAAACTAGATACAAACATAAGTTTTACATTACAACATGAAATTAAAATGAAATCAGTACCTCCATTGAAAACACACATATTTCATAGAATATACATGAAGTTCATTTATAATATACTTCTTCACATCTTGGGGAATAATCAAACATAAGAAAGGGGTGATCTCAAAGGCTCGGTAAGGGTAAAAAATATAGAGAAAGCCTTCATAAATAATAATAAACTTTTAAGTCAACATATAAAACTAAAACACAAGCCTTTTAAATATACTATTGAGTATAATATGGAAATAATTAATCAAATAATTTCATTTAAACCATCACGTTTATATTCTACTAGTCAAATAATCACATGCAATATTAATAACTAATTTCATAATGAGGGAATACATAATTTCGGACAACATAACCACACTGTCCGGGCCTCATGACAAGACCATAAATAACCATACCATCAATGCCTCATTCTAATACTATATTTTGTCTCATGAGACCTACCAATACATTGAGGGGATATAATAGGCCTCACCCATTATTTACTAAGACCAATTCATTCCACATAAAAACATAACATAAACATTCATATTAAAACTAGCATAAGAAATGTTAGTACTTTAACCATAAACCCTGAATGATATAAAAATAGCACATCCATAGTCAAACATATACTAAAACCATCAATACATTATGGAAGATTGTATAATGGTAAATTAACCTCAATAATGCTTAAAATCTAACAAAATATGTTGACATATATGAAAATAATCTAATAACTTCATTAAAACTCTTTGAGAGAAATCTTCTTTTTTACATTAAAATTATTTAAATGTGACGTAATTATAAAAGAAAACAATTATTTTTTAAATTACCTTGTAATACTGTAAGAAATGCTTCATAATATTAAGTCAAAATAATGTTGGAAAATATCCTCTTGTGGAATATAAATGAAAAAAACATTATTTGTTTAATTTTTGGAAAATGTCATAAAGTAACTCATTTGGAAAATGATGGAAATATTCCCTTAAAAAAATTATAAACAGTAAAACATGGGTAAGAATATATTAAAACAATTGTAAATAATATTTTGAAATATATTTTAAGAAAAATGGACAAGGAAGATAAATATGTCCTAAAATATACTAACGTATAAACAACCTCGGGTAGTAATGACTGACTAAAAATTAATTTTTTATTTGATTTTTAAAAGACACTTTCAGGGTGAGAGTTAAACTATAGGGGAAACCAACAATAGATAATTCCCATTAAAAATTTAAAATTCAAAGGAAACACAACATCAAGGAGATTTCATTCCTAGATCACCCATATCACCAAAAATAATTTCTCTAATTGGTCACATCATCAACATGAGTCACCACGAGTCACCACTTCAATCAATTTCATCAAATCGCCGACATTATCACCACCTTACTAAAACCACACCTATATTCAATGACATCTGAGTCCATTTAATCCACCTTAGAACACCATAACAAGCCATCATTATCACCCAACGAACCAGAAGCAACCAAGCCACTGAAACAGATTGAGCTCACCTCATCGCAAATCACGAACATCGTCACGACACCATCATGAGAAACACCGACAGATGCCACCATAATTAAATTTAGAAAAAACTAAATCCAAACCACAAAATTTAATACCACTAAACAAGAATAAAAAATATTGACCTCTAGGAAAAATAAACCAAACCTTCACTGATATCATGAGGAAGAAAATCGAAAAACCAAATCCAATGTCAAGGAGATCACGCCTAGAACATCAACAATCATCGAACCACACATCCCAAAACCCATTTGTAACCCCCATTATAGATCTGACTAGGATAGGAGTAGCGGAATATAGGGTTAGGGAAATGGTTCAAGAGAATGAGGTCTTGGATTGAAGGCATCGTTATTGAGGAAGAAAAACCGAGACCCATCAAAACAGAAGCAAGGAAACCTAGGCAGAAGACATCATCGATACGAAGAATACCAAAGAAGATGTCATAGATTTGAGGGAAACCAAAGAAGATATCGTCTATTCAAGGGAGACTGAAGAAGACACTATCTATTTGAGGGAAACCAAATAAGGCATCGTAGATTTGAGGGAGACTGAAGAAGATGTCGCCGATTTTAGGGAGACTGAAGTGCCTTCATCGGAGAGAAAGCAGAAAGCATGACAAAAGAGTAAGAAACATGGAGAATTCATGTTAACGGGAAAAAGTAGAGGAGGAAGGTAAAAATGGTATAGGTAAAGCGCTCCCACTGACCCTAAAGTGATGTGTTTTATGAAGAAACCCAAGGAAGATCCTAGAGCATGAAGAGAGTAATCGGGAGATAATAGAGCCATTCTCATACCTCAGGTAGTAATAAAGTTGGGAAATTAACCATTACCTTATAATTTCTTTTAGTTGATGGTGTGTTAACCTCCATTATAATGGATAGAACATGTTTTAAAATTATACCAGGACTATATACATAGTTATTATATCATATATGATCCTCTTATATCATTTTGTTAATTATATTTCAGTATTACCATTGTTTTGGGGGTTAATTGATTCATTTCCTAGGCATGTTTTGTTTTTTAAGTCATGTATGTTATAAATATGAAGTATTTTATTAATATCTAGAATGATGTTCAGTTCATAATTATTATTTTTACTCATCATATAATTTATATAATCATTCTTTAACGGTTTACATGGATAATAAATCTCACTACGTCATGGAGACGGTAGGTCGTACGTATGTACGAGCGATGATATCATTACCTTAGTGGTTAAATGTTATGGAATTGGATGATATATTAATTATAAAGAATAATTTTCATGTTTTATTCATTATTTATATCCATTATACAAATCATTATATCCATCCAAATAAATTAGTGTCGAATAACAAATTACACCACGACGTGGAGACGATAAGTCATACGTATGCATGCAAGGTGATCTTGGTATTCGTATGATGGATAAATGCTGGAATATGATTTTTACATGATTATAATAACATATATGTATGTATATGATACTATTTTTAATACTTTGGTATAGAAAAAACATAGTAATATGAAGTATAAGAAGAAAACAACTTTAAAAGAGTTGATAAAACAATCACCTCTTTTTTCGGGTATCTCCATTTAAATTTGAACAAAAGGACTCCTAAGGATAGACTTATGCCCAGAGTATGGCCTCTAGGATGAATTTATATAATTTTAGAGTATAATTGGGTAGGTTATGGCCTAGAAAAATGAATTTATAGGTGTGAATAAAAGAGAATGATAAGTTCCCTTTTATAATAGAGGGGGAACTTTTGGAAACATCAAAACTATTTATTTAATATAAATTTATTTTAGCTTTCAAATATCTCCAAAGTGAGTTATTTAGAGTATAATCTGAGTATTCGTATAAATATTCACAAACAATGATTTTTAGAAAATTTTAGGTCACAAAATTGTCCTTATTTTTTGGGATTAACCCTTAGTTTAAAAAGTTTAACTCTTACTGTGTCTACATGACTTTTTATAGAATTGGGTTAGTATAGTAAATATAAAATAAAAAAATAACCCCAATTGGATCATTTATGAAATTTTTAACACTATCATAGTTAATTTTATAATACTTATATTTTTATGAACTTTATAACATTTAATAACATATTATTTATTTAAAGTATCATTTATTTCCATTTTGATACTATTCAATATTTTCATTTTTAAAAATATTAAACCAACATGAAAACATAGAAAAAATATTTCCAATATGTCACTACAATTACTATGTTGTTTATAAAATTCTTGGATGAAATTAATTAAGTCAAATTATATTTATTTTAATATATTTAATATTATTAAATTGATTCATCCTTTAATAATTCAATTGCCACATCATTATTGTGTCACCATTTAATTAAATTATTTATTCCATAAAATTTTAAATAAATTGGGATTATGTAGATAAATAGTTTATATTTATATTTGACCATATCACTTATGTATCCTCATATTAAAAAAGATATATTTATTAAAATTTGAATATAACATTTTTAACTCTTCTTTAAATAAAATATAATAAATGTCCTAATCTAACAAAAGTTGCTTAAAAGTATCATATTTTTTATATAGGGTTTATTTTGGTAGAAAAATACATATCCATTTAACTTAGGACAATTTTTAGGGTAATATTATATTATTAGAATATTTTTCCTTCAATTGTCCTTTTTACCCTTAATCGTGGTAAATAAATTCAAAAGATACAATTCACCAAAAATTAGTTTTATTATATTAGAGAAAAAAATTCATAATGATTAAAACTATGTATGTACACTTTTCAAAATTCAATTCACAGAAGTGGTAAAATTACATTTAATGCAAATCCTATAGATGTGGCTAGAAGGCGGGTAAAAGTTACATTCAAATGTTTAATAAATTTTCATATCTAATTCTATTATAAAAATTATTCTAGTGACCTCCATTAGAAAAATATATTTATTTATTATTTACTTTAAAATTTAAATAAACTTAAAGTGAAATTATTATTTAAATGAAAAATGAATTTTTTTAACAATAATGTAATATTTTTCACTATTCATAAAAAATTGAAAATTTTCAGAAAATTACCAAAATTTTACCATAAAATTATTTTGATATTCTGAATTAAAAATGAATTCTAATTTGAAAAATAAAATTTATAAATTTTATAATATGGTAAGCACTATTCATAACTTCTTTTTAAATAGCTGGTTTGATATGTCATGGTGCAATCGAAATCATTATTGCATATAGTGCAAGCTATTGAATTATTTAAAAGGAATCATACCACGTAAACATGGAATGTTACATTCTTCCCTCCTTCAAATAATTTAATCCACAAAATTTCATGTATATCACTTCATAAAAATTTTCAGATGGTTTTTCTTCATAAGTTCTTCATGTTCCCACATCACCTATTCCATTTTATAGTTTATCCAAATAAATTTTACCAGGCAAGTCGTCCGATTTATCAACATTTATTCTCTAGTATCAAGAGTCTTGATAATATTCTCACAATAATATAGAACGAGATCCAATTATACTTATTCATAGGTGAGTACATGCATTGGGTCTTGCATGTGTTTCCCTAACAGTGATATGTGAAACACATCATGAACTTTGAAGAGACTTGGAGGCATATCCAAATGATAAGTTACATCTCCAATTAATTCAAAAAAATTCCAAAGGCCTAATGTACATGGGACTTAATTTACCCCTATTACTTAATATTATTACACCCTTCCATGGAGATACATTCAAGAAAACATTTTCTCCGACCTAAAATTACAAATCCTTCCTTCGGTTGTTGGAATACCTCTTTTGCCTACATTGATCTGTTTTTATATGGGATGGATTTATTTTCATCTTTTCCATTGTTTCCTAAATATGTTCTAGACCTATGAGTTTTCTTTCACCAACATCATCCCAACAAGTAAGTGTATGACATATCTTTCCATATAACTCTTTATATGGAGACATATAAATACTTGAATGAAAGATATTGTTATAGGATAATTCTACTAGAGGTAAATACAGATCCCACATACCTTGAATGTTATGTGAGAAATATATTATCATGTCTTCTAAAGTTAGAATAGTCCTTTCTAATTGTCCATTAGTTTGAGGGTGGTAGGAAGATCTCAAATGAAGCTCATTATCTGGAGTTTTCTGAATAATTTTCTAGAATCTTGATGTAAAACGAGGATCACATTCAGAAAAAATCAATAGGGGTACACCACGAAGTCTTACAAATTTGTAAATGTAAGGTATTTCTAGACATTCAATAGGTAAATCGTCTCTTATTGAAAAAAAATTATGATTTGATAATAAAATCAACAATAACCCTATCACATCATTTCTTATAGGAGACTTCTGTATCCCCATGACAATTTCCATCATAATATCATCCCATTTCCACAAAAGGTATAGGAAGAGGTTGCATGAATCTTCTAGGATGTTTTCTTCTAGCCTTCACCTATTTAAAACCAAGCATCTCAACACATAATCAGAAATCTCCCTCTTCATTTTGTCCCACCCAAAATTTTAAATCAAATCGCAATGCATATTTCTGCTACCCAGGTGTATAGATAAATTGGAGATATGATCATCATCCAAAAATTCGATTTTTAGCTCAGGAATATCAGGGAACACTAAGCCTCTTCCCAAATTTCAAAATTTCATCTTCAAATGAAAATTCAATCAATCTCCCATAATTCACATCATTAATTTTCTTTTTAAACTCCTCATCATCATAGTGAGAACATTTTATCCTTTCTAGTAAAGAAGGTTTGGAAATCATTTGAGAAAGTAGTGATGTTTTACCTTCTATGATAAACCCCATATCAATATTTACTAGATCTATGAACATTGGATCCTTTTCAACTCCCATTTTTATTAGAACTTCATGGTCCTTTATACTTGAATAATTATCCATCTTATTTGTCTTCTCTGGGTGGTAGTGTATTGTGCAATCATAATCCTTGAGTAGCTCAATTCATACCCTTTGTCTCATGTTGAGTTCCTTCTGTGAGAAAATATATTTCAAACTCTTATGATCAGAATATATATAACATATTTAACCACATAGATAGTGTATCCATATCTTCAGAGAAAATATTAACACTAATAACTCCAAATCCTGAGTTGGATAGTTTCTTTTATTAAATTTTAATTGTATTGATGCATATTCAATAATCATATAATTTTTCATAAGAAAACAACCATGTCCTTTCCATGATGCATAACTATAAAACGCAAACCCATCCTTCACAGATGGTAAAGTTAGGATAAGAGCATCAACTAATATTATATTCAATTATTCAAAACAATATTCATAGACTTTTGTCCAAATTAATTTACCCTCTTTACATGTGATCTTGGTTAATGGGTTTTTTAATAGGGAAACATTCGGGATAAAACACCGACAGTAACCTACAAAACCAATAAAACTGTGTACCTCGGTTATACTCATTGGTTCTGTCCATTCTTGGATTTTGTTTGTATTTTTAAGATCAACATAGATTCCATCATTTAATATAATATTTCCAAGAAAAGAAATTTCCTTCATCCAAAATCCACACTCGATAAACATCCCATATGGATCATTTATTCTAAGAATCTACCGAACAATCCACAAGTGGTTCTCATGGTGTTTCTTTCATTTGTTATATACCAAGATATCATCAATAAATACAACAAAAATATCCTCAAGATATTCCTTGACCACTCTGTTCATTAGATCAACGAAAAAATAGGGTAGATTAGTCAATCGAAATGGAATTACCATAAATTTGTAATGACTATACCTCATTCGGAATGTTGTCTTTGGAATATCTCCCTTTTTACACAGAATTGATGATATCCAAAACAAAGGTAAATTTTTTAAAAATACTTAGCTCTATAAATTTGATCGAACAAATCAATAATGTGAGTTAGAGGATAAATTTTCATTATTGTAATATCATTGATTTCCCTATAGTCAATGCACAACCTTATTGGTCCATCTTTCTTATAAACAAAATGAATTGGGCCTCCCCATGGAGAAACACTAGGGTGAATAAATTCATTATTACTAATCTTTGCTAGTTGTTTCATTTTCTCTACTAATTCCACATTGGCCATTCTATAGGGAGTTTTTTATATGGTCTTGTCATCAGGGATTAAATCAATAGTAAACTAAACTTTCCACTCCAGAGTATGTCTAGGTAAATCATCTAGAAATACATCTATATATTCTCATTCAATAGGTACATACTCAATTTGAATATTTCTTTCTTCATCCCTAGATTTTATTTCCTCTTCCTCCCTAAGTATCTTATTCAGTGAATATACAACGGGTGGTTCTTGATAATAATCAAATGATGATGTTTCCTCTCTAAAAAAATGGATTCTACATCTTCCTCAATAATCGTAACTTCCTTTTTCATGAAATAAATTTTCACATAATATTTTTATATCCAATCCATACTAAATATTATATCAATTTAGATCATAGGTATGATGATAATGTCAGTAGATAAAGCATATTTATATACCATAATGGGAACCACCTAACACATATTTGTTTCAATAAAACTTCCCTTATGGGTTTTACTAATAAATCCATTGTTAAATTAAATTGGACATATCTAATTTTCAAATAAATTTGGGAAGAAATAAAGGAATGTAAGGATCCAAAATCAAATAAATCCTTGTCTAAATTTGAGGTGGTGATTATAGTACTTTCCAGCATGTCATTAGGAGTTTCAACGTCATCTATTTTGATCACATAAGCTTGGACTTTCTATCTTGTCCTTTTATGGTGAAAATATTTTTAACAGTTAGGAAAATAATTTTCATAATGTCATATCTGTTTACAATTGTAGCATTGAACATTGGTAGGTTCTTTCTTCCCTTTGCAATCACGAGATTCGTGGCCTTTTTCTCTACACATGTAACAAACTCTCATTTCCTTTAAGAAAGTATCAGGATGTTTCTTCCCATAATCACAATAGGGTAAAATTTAATATTTTTCAATCTTCCCTTTCTTTACATTTCCAGTATATTCAGTAACTCTCTTCTTCCCTTTCTTTCATTTAAATCCATAAGACATAGAGAATTTCTTTTTAATCTGAATAGCACATGATACTATATCTTCATAAGATGAGAAATATTATGAGACTAATTCTTGTCAGATGAATGGTTTTAACCCATCAAATAATCGATTAATCATACTTAATAGGTTATGTATGTAGTATGAAACATGAATTTATATCTATTTAACGTTTGCTTCATACATTTCAACATTTTCATCGTCGTTTTACCAAAGACTCATAAATTGCCTCTCTATATCCACTGATAGATCACCATGGAAGTAGTTTTCAAGGAATAGTTCTTTAAATTCACTCAATTACATATTATTTACCTCTTTATCCCCCTTAATGTTTTGAATTAATGACCACCATTGACCTATATCTCCAGATAGATGATAGACATCCATAATAATTTTTTTCCTTTTGTTACTCCCCAAAGCAAGAAATATTTTATCTAATTAACTTATCCATTTCTCAGCTACAAATGGATTTTTTGTCCCATTTAATGTTGTAGGTTGTTGTATCATGAATCCATCTAAAATTGATCCTCCATGTTGTGGATTGGGGTTATCTATATAGGTAAGGATATTATTCATAACCTGAGTAAGTTGTCCTAGTTTAGTTATAAGTTGTTCATTGATAGTTGTATCACCACCATGAATATAATTATTGTGCACCTGATGGAAATCCCAACATGGATTACATGCGCTAATACAGTTTATGTTCCTTCCATAAGGTTTAATTTCTAAACAATGGAATCCACTAGATTAGGTTAGGAATCATAATTCATAATTCTAAACTAGTAAAATACGTAACATAAATTAAAAAAAATCTTATATAATCTCATAATCATAAAAATGGTTTATTTGGGGACATATTTTCTTTTAAATCCTTCATAATGATTTCTAAAGAAAATGTGAATTATCCTAAGAATATATCTGGGGAGTGTCAAATCAGGTGCATAGTAAGGCCCATTGTCATGAACTAGGTTACCACAAGTCAAGCCTGAAACAACTTTTCAGAGTTATTAATCATAGGTCCATCTCTTCCATAAAAACGTCCACTTGTAGTATCAAGACAATGTTTTATTTTCTAGGAATACCCACATAATCTATATATAACCAAAATTGTAGGATATTATTCAATACTTATCCTCAAATTCTATCTTAAGGTATTGTTCCCTAATTAAGGTTTGTCTAAATCTCATTTCCAATGTTTCTACAAAAATTACTATGATACCAACTGTAATGCCACACCCCCAGTTCCCTAGAGTAGGGGCATTATTTCATTACATTATCATGATCACAAGAAATAAAATCCCAAAAATAATGATAAATTTATTATCCTTGAAAAAACTTGATAAAAACATCAGCTTTACATTACATCAAGAAATGAAAAAAAACATCGTATCTATTTTGAAAAAACTCATATTCCTTGACTATCCCTACAGGTCAGTTACAATATACTTCTGCGCATCCTAGGGAAAAATGAAACATAAGAAAGGGGTGAGCTCAGATGCTCAGAAAGGGTAAACAATATATTGGAATCTATCATAAATAAGCATAAAAATTTAAGGCAAGGTATAAAACTGAAACAAAACACTTTTAAATATAATCTTGATAATAATATAGAAATAATTAATCAAATAATTCCATTTAAACATTCACCTGTATATTCTAGTAGTCGAATAATCATATGCAATATCAATAACTCTTCTCATTATGGGGAAATGCATAATCTAGGAAATCATAACCATACAGTCAAGGCCTCATTCCAAAACCATAAATAACCATACCATCATTTCCTCATTCCAAGATACTAGTTAGTCTCATCAGTCCTACTGATGCATTGAGGGGATATATCATGCCACACCCTTCACTTACTATGTCCAATGCATTCCTCCTTAAAAACATAACATAAACTTTTATATTAAAACTAGCATTTGAAAAGTGAATACATTAACCATAAACCCTGAATGGTAAAAAAAATTGCACACCCATAGCCAAACATATCAGAAATCCTTCCATAGAATATGGAAGATTTTATCATGATCAATCAACTTCAATCAAGCTTAAAATCTAACAAAGGATTATGACATATATGAAAATAATATAATAAATTCATTAAAACTCTTTGAAAGAAATATTCCATTTCACTTTGAAATTATTTAAAAGTCACTCAATTATAAAAGAAAAAATTGACTTGGAAAGTAAAGTTGTAATATTGTAATGAATTATTAAACATTTAAATGTGTCATAATAGTGGAAAATAGCCACTTTCACCATATAATTTAAAAAACATTCTTTCCTTAATTTTTTTAAAATGTGATAAAGTACCTCATTTGGAAAATGATGAAAAGATTACTTTCAAATAAATTTATAAAAATTTAAACATGGGTTAAAATTTCATTAAACAATTGTTTACATTATTTTGAAATACATTTTAAGAAACATGTACGTGGATGATAATGATTTTTTAGTAAATAATTACATATAAACAACTTTGGGTAATAATGAGGTTAGAAAATTAACAATTACCTTATAATTAAATTTTTTTGAGGGTGAGTTAACCTTCTGTATAATGGTTAAAACATGTTATAAAATTATACCAATGCATTATCCATATTATCATATCATATATGATCCTCTTATATCATTTTGTTAAGAACATTTCAGTATTACCATTATTTCGGGTGTTAACTGCTTCCTTTTCCTACGCTTGTTTTGTTGTGTAAGTCATGTTTATTATGAATAGGATGTATTTTATTCATATATATAATTATGTAAATTTCATAATTATTATTTTTACTCATCAAATAAATTTTATAATCATTATTGAATTTTTAATATGGGGAATGAATCCCATCACGTCGTGGAGACGGTAAGTTATACGTACGCATGAGCGACGATATCATTCCCTTAATGGTTAAATGGTATGGAATTGGATGGTATATTTATCATAAAGAATAATTATCATGTTATATTCATTATATATATACATTATACTCATCATTATACCCATCCATATAAATTAGTGTTGAATAAAATATTTCACCACATCGTGGAGACGGTAAGTTTTACGTACACACGCATGGTGAAATTGTTATTCGAAGAATGGATAAATGGAGGAATATGGTTTGTACATGATTATAAAAAAATATCAGAATTTATATGATACTTTAGTTATTCCTTTTTTTTTTTGGAAACATCATAGGAATAGGATGTAGAAGAAGAAACTAACTTTGAAAGAGTTGATAAAACAATTACCTCTTTTTCAAGTATCTCCTTTTGATTTAAACAAACGGACTTTTTATTTTAGATTTCATCCAAAATTATGGACTCTAGAATGATGTTATGGAAGTTGTTAGGATGATTTGTCATGTATTTTACAAGACAAAGGTATTTAGAGGTGTGAATAAAAGAGAATGAGAGGTGCCCTTTTTTAAAAGTGGGAGGGGTACTTTTTGAAACTTCAAAACTATTAATTTATTATAAATAGAATTTCAGTTTAAAATTGATCCAAAGTGATTTATTTTGATTTTAATATAAATATGGGACAAAATAATAAGAACCAATTATTTTTAGACAATTTTAGGTCACAAAAGTTACTCAATCTTTTAGGTTTAACCCTTAGATTAACCAGTTTAACTCTTACTGTGTCTACATGTCTTTTTATACTATAGGGTTAATATAGTTACAATAAAACACCCAATGAACCCAAATTGAATTTTTTTACATATTTTACACTATCATAGTTAGTTTTCTGAAAATAAATTTTTAATGAATTTTATAACATTTAATAAAATATTATTTATTTTAAAGTATCATTTATGTCAATTTTAAAACTATTCAATATTTTCATTTTTAAAAATTTCAAACTAATGTGATAACATTGAAAAAATACGTCCAATATGGCACTAACCTTTCATATTATCTATTAATTTTTTTTATGTCATTAATTAAGTAAATTTTTTTCATTTTAAAATTTTTAATATCATTTAATTTATTCTTCCTTGAATAATTCAATTACTACATCATTATTGATTCACCATTTAATTTAATTATATATTTATAAAATTATAAATAAATTACCATTATGTAGATAAACATTTTATCTTTCAAAATACTATTTATATTCAACCATATCGCTTATATAACCTCATACTAAAAATGATATAGTTATTAAAATTTGAATTTGACATTTTTAACTCTACTTCAAATAAAAAATAATAAATGTCCTAATCTAGCATAAGTGACTTAAAAAGGTACATATTTTAGACTGAAGGATGATTTTGGTTGAAAAAACTTATCCAATGAAATTAAGACAAGTGTTAGGGTAATATTATTTTATTTTTATATTATTTTTATCGTTAATTACCATACTTACCTTTAACTGTGGAAAATAAAATTCAAAAGTTACTATTCACCAAAACTTATTTTGATCATATTTGTCAAGACCAGTCCCCCAGGGCCCGTGTCGTAACTACCCCCATCCCGCCTTCCATAGGCCAAGGGCTGGTGACTAGCACCAAAGGCGTAAATCCCGATAAAAAGGGAAGGCATTGACTTTATGAAACGTAAACACACACAACCAAGGAACAAGCGGAAGCAAACCTAAGTAAAGTAGTAACATTTGTGATGGAAGTACAAAGGGGCCGGAAATACAAGACCAACAGAAAGGTACATCTACAACTAAAAGAAAGTACAACTGAAAATACAAATAGCTAAATGGTGGAGCAGCTCCTGGATCATCCCCCGAGTTCCTACCAGAAAGGTAGGTACATATGTCCTCTTCAGCACTCTGCGTCTATCGGTCCTCTCCATGTGTCATCACGCCGAGTGTCCACCTCCGGGTACCATCCAATCTCCGTACACTCTGCCTCGATCAGCGCTGTCCGTCATCTGCATCCAACACAACGAGGTACGGGCATAGCCCGTGTAGGGGTGGGTATAATGATACTTAGTAGGGACCTGAGACCCTCAAGGTCTCACTAAATCCAACAAGGATAAATCAAAAAGAAAGATCTCAACAGATAACCTTTACTTAGGTATATTCCCATACATATACCTAAGTTATCAAGTAACCCATCTCAATCATGAGGAAAACACAAAGGTCAAAGACTCAGCTCAACCAGGATTTTATTCACGATGTTGAAACCACGGCTGCTGGGGAACTCCTCCTCTGTTGAGTATAGTGCGCATGCCGCTACAACCAATCCCTTCCCACTAACCTTGGACTGTTAAACTACTCCAACTGTCGAGTACTGTGGGCCTTCTGGTATAACCAAGCACTTTTCACCATGGGTCTGCCGCTATAACCAAGCGCACCCCCTCATATCCTATAGAGGTATTTTTTTTTTGTCGAGTACCATGGGTCTGCCACTACAACAAAGTACTCCTTCACTATGGGTCTGCTCCTACAACCAATCAGACCCCAATGGACCATCCGAATTACTCTGATTCAATCGATCAGTAGTCGTCAAGTCTTAGCTAGATGCTAGGTTTCTGCAATCTGCTCGCTCGTCACTGGGAGGGTCCGCTCCATGAGCCTCAAGTCGATACTACAAGTGTCACAAAGTCACACGTAGAAGTATCACTAAGGACAGCCTTATCAAAGGGGTCTCAATGCAACAGAATGCTTGTCAATCGGATGCCCGGTCTGTAAGTTATTAGCATTTTAGTCCCAGGGGCCTGGTTGGTTTCATGTACAAACCAACCTGATCATACCTCAACTATACCCTGAACTCCCATGGGGTGTACTCAAGGGACCATTTCTCAATGAGATCACCAACGCTGTGTCATAGGGGGATAATCTAAACAAATCATATCCAGGAAAATGTGTACAATATGAACAAGCCTTTTACTAAAAAGTACACGGCGTGTTGGTATATGGTACATGCCGTGTAGTCAGACCTTGGGTACTGACCGTGTGCAATGGACCATATCAAAGGGCTGATCATCTAAAAAAGTAAGTACACTGCGTGTGGTATGGTTACATCTCGTGTCCAAACATCTGGGGTCAGCTCTGTATACGCTGGTCATGTGCCCGTACACGGTCTCAACTTATGTTCTCCAACCCGTGTAATTGGTACACGGGTTCGCCCGTACCGCTGTCCATGTTTGGCCGTGTGGAAGATTTCATGCTCGTGTACTCCAAACTATGTTTGTGTATCATCGGGATACACGCCCGGTCTTATGAAGATATTTCTACCATTCTGCGTAGAGAGTACACGTCGTTCCTCTTGTCCATGTATTTCTGTTAGTGTCCGTGTATTTTCCAAAATACATGTCGAGTCTCACGTAGCCGCCACCTCCTTGCCGTGTGGTGAGTACACGTCGTGTGATAGAGGTCACACGTTGTGTGTTAGTCATATGACATATGAAACCCTAACCGCAGAATGTTTGAACTACACGGTGTGTTCTCCAGGAGTACACGCCCTGTAGTCTGAAATCTTCCAGAAATGACGCCTCTAGCCAGCGCGCCTCCCTTGATGCCCGTTCTTCGTTCCGACGGTTATTTTGTTATGAAACTTTAGACTCTAGTTCACCCCGATGTCCCGAAGTCGATTCCGGTGTTTTAGGGCTTCTGATAAACTCTAGAAACACTTTTGAATTCACACTTGAAGAACGGTCGAGGAACATTTCATCCCGTTCTGGTCCGAACCATCGCCCGCTATCGTCGTCGCACCTCCGCTAGGTCTCCATGATGTTGAGTCTTCAATTTTGGGATTGTTTCATCGCATAATGAACCTATAACGATCCGTTGTTCATCACCCATGAATAACACGAAGAACCACCAACAATCACAATAATGGCGGAGGATTCGGACCGTGTTAGTTTGGCCCAGTCTCTCCGCATTAGTTCGGTAGCTGGAAGTTAAAGAGAAACAAAATGAGAAGGAAAGAAGATTCAACGTTGATCCAATCAAAACACAACCCTACCTTGAATTATGGTTTGCAGTAGTCGGCATCGCGGAAGACGGTGTCACGGGAAGAGGATTCTTAGACGATGTCGGTGTCCGTCTGGGGAGGAAGCGGCGTCTCCTCACTTGTTGTGGAGATGAGTAAGAAAGGCACGTCGTTGTTGGTGTTTACATTCTTGGAATCTTAGAGCGTTCTTCATCGAGGATGAAAACCATTCTTCATTGAGGAAGAGGAATACTTTTCTCCCTTTCTCAAGGTCTCTCTCTCAACTCTCCTTAACACAACGAATGCCACAAAATAAAATAATAGGCTTAGGCTATCATTTTATTAACATATGCAATTCGAAAATCAAACCACTTTAATTAATTAATTGAAGAGGACTCAATTTATTAATTAAAGTGTCGGAATAATTAATGGAGAGGGGAAAGTGAAGAGATTTTATAAATAAGGGGGTTGAT
This sequence comes from Viscum album, assembly GCA_963277665.1. NCBI lineage: Eukaryota > Viridiplantae > Streptophyta > Magnoliopsida > Santalales > Viscaceae > Viscum > Viscum album. Next base: position 406,532,237 of record OY728142.1, read on the forward strand.
TAATTAAATAAGGGAGTTTAAAAATTAATGAACGGGGGTTTAAAGAGGGTTAAGGGAGATGAAAGGTTGGGGATCGTGTGGCCCCCACCTCTGAAATATCCACACATGGGAAGTTGGGTGGTTGTGGGACCACCAATAACTTCCCATGGGGGAAATTAACTACAAAAGATATATAAAATTATTCCAACAATAATATTTATCTTCTTAATTAAACCATAATTTAAATATTCAAACCTGTATAGAACGCAACTGCGGTAAAGGTCCCCTTAAGAAATTATCGGTGCTATGAGTTCATCGGTGCGCTTGGATTTCAATTCCGAGAACCGGTTCAAAAGATAGAAAAACCCGCTCATTCGTTCACTGAACGTACCCGAGCTAAACTTCAGAAAATTATTCCGGGCACACCAGGCCTCCGAATCAGGTACCGTCAGAAAATGCAGGCTCATAAAATTCCAAAGCAATTAAGAAAAAAAATTCCTTGAAATTTCTCGATCTTTACATTACTCCCACCTCAGGTATTTATGTTCCCATAAATCTTCAACACACACTACGGAAACTAAATGGGTGAGCACACATCTGATTCTCTTGCTACCATGTGTTCCACTAGAGGTTCATGTGCCCCCAGTGAATGCACACCAGAGGAATTGACCATCCACGTAGGACCTGCTCCTGTCGATCCCCGATCTCCACCAGGACCTCTGTAAAATTTTCCCCATCATGAATTTCCAGCTCCCCATGATCGATGAAGTGGGACGGATCGTGAACGCATCTCGTCAACTGATATACGTGGAAGCCGTCGTGCACCTAGTGCAACTGAGGTGGAAGGAAAAGGTGGTAAGTCACCTCTCCTACTCTGTTGAGGACCTGGAAATGTCCGAAGAATCGTGCAGATAACTTGCCGCCCCATCCAAATCTCCATGGAACTCATAGAGGCGAGACCCGTAGGAAGACGTGGTCGTCACCCTCGAACTCTAGTGGTCTCCATCTCCTATCAGCATAGGACTTCTGTCTGCTTTGTGAAGTCTTCATATGCTCCTGGATGATCTATAATTTCTCCGTCATAGACTGAACCGTCTCCGGTCCTACAAGAGCTGCTAAGATTTTCACTTTTCTAAAAAGAGAAATCTGGTCTCATCCCCTAGATGAACCACATAATTTGTATAATTTAGTCAATCCTGACATGAACTGTACTAATTCATGTCATGGACGACGTCGAAAGGCATTGAAGCTACTACTAAGAGATCTAACCATTACTATCACCTCCAAGGGTTCAGTCACACTGTCGGCATTAGTTTGTGGTCACTAGGACTCCTCTAGTAGAAAACTCAAAAGTGAAGGTCAAGTCAATTGTTTTAACCAGAACCTCTTAGTATTAACCACACAAGAAGAAAGGAAAGAAAACGTCCCAAGGACATGTGTATTTTATTACTGCAGCTAAAAATACAAAGACACAAAGCAACCACAACAACATCATTAACAAAGCTGTAAGAATCATGAACAAAGGCCACTATGACTGGAACTAATCCTGCTCATGTCCACCTGATTCCAGAGCACCATGGTCGTATGCTTCAACTGCCTGAAGTTGTGCTCTCCCCTGTCCACTCATTCCCTATGGTCGGGGTGGACCTCCTTGTGGTGGTGGTGGCAAAACTTCAAAGCGTCGTCCACCACCACCTGCACGACCAGCTCCCCTTCCACGTCCGCCTTCACCCTATGGACCGCATCGATTGAACCACTGTCACTTTCTGGGAGGTCCTTCATCTATCTGCTGATCGTATGTATGGTGGGTTGCATAGTCACGTGCCATGTGACCAAGACTGCCACAGGAGTAACACTGTCTGCTTCTGGTAAGTCGTTCTCCACCCCGGGTGCCTCACACACACGATCCTAAGTCATGCAGTCGTCCACCTATGGGTCTGGACCTCTTGAACCCCTGTTTCATCTTTATACTGCTAGCTGCAGAAGAATCCACTGCATGTCAGCTAGTGGTGGGTCCCGCTGCTAGAGACTACTCAACAAGGAAATTATCCACTAGTAGGGCTCGCTACAACACCCCCGTCTACGTTGGGATGCTGTGAGAGATAACTGATACTCTAATATCTTGCCTGAGTCCCTGCTCAAAGGTCTGGGCCCTGAAGAACGAGTCTCGTACCATATCAGTAGAGTAGTGCGAGAGGTATTTGAACCATGCTGAGTACTATACTACTGTCGTGCTGCATATTGCAGATGCAGTAGCTCCTGTAAACGCACTGCTCGAAGGCTGAATAGTACAAACTCTGCCCAGGATAGGTTCTCAAAGTCTTCCAATAGAAGTGTCGCCTTGTCGTGGACCTGGAGCATCAGGCTCCACAATCTGCCTGCTACTGCCTGGAGGAGTTTGGCATCAAGGATCACCATGAAGTCAGCTAGTGTCCCTACCAGTCTAAAGACTCTCACCACAGCCTCCATCCAATCCTCAGCCGCCTGCAGGTCCATCTCTCCCCTGAAACTAAGTGGCCTCTGGCATTGGAACTCATGCAGCACGCTCAAGTGGCGTGCCCTCTCTGCTGCTAGGGCTGGTGGCATCGGTGTCCCAACGGGTGGTAGTACCACTGGTGCCTCAACTAGAATAGGGCCCTCTACTGAGGCATCGTCGCTCGGTGGGATATCAGTACGTACAACTCTCTGAGCTCTAACTGGTCATCCGCGTGGAGGCATACTAAAAGAACAGATGTGACACGGTCAAAAGACTATACCTATTGAGCTGACCTGGTTTGAGCTGACTTAAAGGAAACTTTTTAAAACACACACGCAATCAGTGTTTTTGTGCACTGAGTTGGAAATCATATGTCAGGGTCCTGGTGTATGGATATTTCGGCCACTCGCACCAACACTGGACTCCCCGAATTGAAAACCACAGTTAGTACCCTTAACACTATTGCTTCACAGAAAAGAAATATCACAGTCCTAAGTTCTGCAGTAGAGCCTTCCTTTGATACCAATTTGTCACGACCCATCCCCTGGGGCCTGTTTCGTAACTACCCCAAGCTCGCCTTCCATAGGCCAGGGGCTGGCGTCTCCTACCAAATGCGTAAATCTTGATAAAAAGGGAAGGAATTTCCTTTATGAAATGTAAACATACACAACCAGAGAACAAGCGGAAGCAAACACTAAGAAAAATAGTAGCAAGTGTGCTGGAAGTACAAAGGGGATAGAAATAAAATTCCAATAGAAAGGTACAAGTACAACTGAAAGAAAGTACAACTAAAAAGACCAACAACTGAATGGTCGAGTAGCTCCTGGATCTTACCCCAGGTTCTTACCTGAAGGGTAAGTATAGATGTCCTCTTCAGAACTCTGCGTCTATCAATCTGCTCCGTGTGTTGTCACGCCGAGTGTCCACCTCTGGGTACCGTCCAGTCCTCGTACACTCTGCCTCAATCAGTGATGTCTATCGTCTGCATCCAACACAACGAGGTGCGAGCATAGATGGTGCAGGGGTGAGTATAATGATACTCAGTAGGGACCTCGAGACCCTCAAGGTCTCACTAAATCCAAAAAGGATAAACCACAAAGAAAGATCACAACAGATAACCTTTACTTAGGTATATGCCCATACATATACCAAAGTTATCAAGTAACCCATCTCAATCATGAGGAAAACACAAAGGTCAAAGACTCAGCTCAACCACGATTTTATTCACGATGTCGAAACCACGGCTTCTGGAGAACACCTCCTCTGTCGAGTACAGTGGGCCTGCCGCTACAACCAAGCACACCCCCTCATAGCCTACAGAGGTACTCCTTCTGTAGAGTACCCCAGGTCTGCCGCTACAACCAAGCGCTCCTCCGCAGTGGGTCTGCTGATACAACCAAGCGCACCCCAATGGGCCATTCGAATCACTCCAAGTCAATCGATCAGTAGTCATCAAGTCTCAGCCAGCTACTAGGTCTCTGCAATCTGCTCGCTCGTCATCGGAAAGGTCTGCTACACGAGCCTCAATCTGATACTCTAAGTGTCACGAAGTCACACGTAGAAGTATCAATAAGGACCGCATCATCAAAGGGGTCTCAACGCAATAGACAGTGCCTCAATCGGATGCCCGGTCTGTGAGTTATTAGCATTTTAGTCCCCAGGGCCCGGTTGGTTTCGTGTTTAAACCAACCTGACCATACCTCAACTATACCCTGAAATCCCATGGGGTGTACTCAAGGGAACATTTCTCAACAAGATCACCAACGCCACGTCATAGGGGCTAATCCAAAAAAATCGTATCCAAGATACTGTTTATAAGATGACAAATCATTTTACCAAAAAGTACAATGTGTGTTGGTATACGGTACATGTCGTGTAGTCAGACCTCGGGTACTTCCTGTGTTCAACGGCCCGTCTCGAAGGGCTGACCATGTAGAAAGTTAAGTACACGGCATGGGGTATGGTAACACGTTTTGTCCAAACATCTGGGGTCGGCTTCGTATACGCCGGCCATGTGCCCGTACACGACCTCAACCTGTGTTCTCCAACCCGTGTAATTGGTACACGGGTTAGGCCGTACCACTGGGCATGTCTGGAAATGTGGTAGAGTAAATTCCCGCGTACTCCACACTGTGTCTGTGTATTCCCAGGATACACGCCGAGTCTCGCGAAGCTGTTTCTGCCATTCTGCGTAGAGAGTACACGTCGTGCCTTTTGGCCGTGTATTTATGTCTGTGTCCATGTATTTCCCAAAAATACACGCCGAATCTCACGTAGACACCACCTCATTGCTGTGTGGTGAGTACACGCAATGTGATATAGGTCACACGCTGTGTGTTGGCCATCTAACATCTGAAACCCTATCCATAGAATGCCCGAACTACATTGTGAGTTCTCTAGGAGTACACACCGTGTAGTCTGGAATTTTCCAGAAATGACGCCTCTGGCCAGCGCGCCTCCCTTGATACCCATTCTTCGTTCCGACGGTTCGTTCATTAAGAAACATCAGAATCTAGGTCTCCTCGATGTCCCAAAGTCGATTCCAGTGTTTTCAGGCTTCCTATCGGCTCTAAAAACATGCTTTTAATTCTCGCTCGAAGAATGGTCGAGTAACGGTTCATCCCGTTCTGGTCTGAACCATCGCTCGCTATCGTCGTCGCACCTACGCTAGGTCGTCGTGATGTTGAGTATTCAATTTTGGGATTGTTGTGTGACATAATGAACCTTTAATGATCTGTTTTTCATCACCCATGAAAAACATGAAGAATCACCAAAAATCAAAATAATGGCGGAGGATTCGGACCATGTTAGTTTGGCCCAGTCTCTCCGTATCAGTTCAGTAGTAGGTGGTTAAAGAGAAACAAAACGAGAAGGAAAGAAGATTCAACATTGATCCAATCAATACACACACCTACCTCTAATTATGGTTTACGGTAGTCGGCGTCGTGGAAGACGGCTTCACGGGAATAGGATTCGTAAATGATGTCGGTGTGCGTATGAGGAGAAAGCGGCATCTCCTCACTTGTTTCAGAGATGAGGAATAAAGGCATGTCATCGTTGGTTTTCACGTTCTTCGAATCATAGAGTGTTCTTCATTGAGGAAGAAAACCCTTCTTCATTGAGGAAGAGGAATACTTTTCTCCCTTTCTCAAAAGCTCTCTCTCAACTCTCCTTAAAACAACGAATGCCCCAAAATAAGATAATAGGATTAGGATATCATTTTATTAACATATTCAATTCTAAATTCAAACCAATTTAATTAATTAATTGAAGAGGACTCAATTTATTAATTAAAGTGTTGGCATAATTAATGGAGATGGGAAGGTGAAGATATTTCATAAATAAGGGGGTTGATTAATTAAACAAGGGAGTTTACAAATTAATAAAGGGGGGTTTAAAGAGGGTTAAGGGAGATGAAAGGTTGGGGCTTGTGTGGGACCCACCTCTAAAATATCCACACATTGGAAGTTGGGTGGTTTTGGGCCCACCAATAACTTTCCATGGGAGAAATTAACTACCAAAGATATATAAAATTGTTCCAACAAATTTATTTATCTTCTTAATTAAACCACATTTTAAAACGTCAAACCTGCATAGAATGTAACTACGGTAAAGTTCCGCTTAAGTAATTATTGGCACTGTGAGTTTATCGGTGCCCTCAGATTTCAATTCTGAGTACCGGTTGAAAAGATAGAAAAACCCACTCTTTCGTTCACTGAACGTACACGAGCTAAAATTCAAAAAATTATTCCAGGCACATCGGGCCTCAGAATCAGGTGCCGTCAGAAACTGTAGACTCGTAAAACTTTAAAGAAATTAAGAAAAAAAATTCCTTGAAATTTATGGGTATTTAAATTACTCCCTCCTCAGGGATTTACATCCCCGTAAATCTTCATCCCACACTAGGGAAACTAAAGGGGTGAGCACGAATCTGAGCCTCTTGCTCCCATGTGTTCCACTAGTGGTTATTGTGCCTCCAGCGAATGCGCACTACAGGAATCGACCATCCACATAGGACCTACATATGTCAATCCTCGATCTCCACCGGGACCTCTATAAATGTGACCCCATCATCTATGTCTAGATCCCCATGATCGATGTTGTGGGATGGATCGTGAATGCATCTCCTCAGCTGAGATACATGGAAGATGTCGTGCACCTAGTGAAATTTAGGTGGAAGGACCAGGCAGTAAGCCACCTCACCTACTCTGCTGAGGACCTGGAAAGGTCCAAAGAATCGTGGAGATAAATTTCCTCCCCGACCAAATCTCTATGGACCTTGTCAAGGCGAGACCCATAGGAAGACGTGGTCGTCACCCTCGAACTCCAGTGGTCTTTGTCTCCTATCAGCATAGGACTTCTGTCTACTATTTGAAGTCTTCATCCGCTCCTGGATGATCTGTACTTTCTCCGTCGTAGAGTGAACCATCTCTGTTCCTACAAGAGCTGCTAAGATTTACCCTTTGCTGAAAAGAGAAATCCGGTATCATCTCCTAGATGAACCATGTCCTTTTCCTAATACAGTCAATCATGAGATGAACAATACTAATTTATGTCATGGACGATGTCGTAAGGCCTCAATGCTACTACTAAGAGATCCAACTGTTACTCTCACCTCCAAGGGTTGAGTCACACTGTCGGCATTAGTGTGTAGTCACTTGGTCTCCTCTACTAGAAAAATAAAAATTGAGGGTCAAGTCAATAATTTTAACCAGAACATCTTAGTATTGACCACACAAAAAGAAAGGAAAGAAAACATCACAAGGATAAGTGTCTTTTATTAATGCATCTCAAAGTACAAAGACACAAAGCAACCACAACAAAGTCATTAACGAAGCTAGAGGCATCATGAGAAAAGGCCTATATGACTGGAACTAATCCTACTCCTATCCACCTGATTCTGAAGCTCCATGGTCATATGCTTCAGCTACCTGAAGTTGTTCTCTCCCATGTCCACCCGTTCCCTATAGTTGGGGTGGACCTCTTAGTGGTGGTGGTGGAAACACTTCAAAGCATCGTCCACCACCAGCTGCACAGACAGGTCCCTTGCCACTTCCACCTTCGCCCTGCGGACCGTCTCAATCGAACCTCTGCCTCTGCCTGGGAGGTCCTTCATCTATCTGCTAATCTTCTGTATGGAGGGTCGGACAGTCACATGTGACGTGACCAAGCCCGCCGCAGGAGTAACACTGTCCACTCCTGGTAAGTCATTCTCCACCTCGAGTGCCTCGCACACACGATCCTGAGTCATGAGGTCGACCACCTGAAGGTCTGGTCCTCTTGGACCCATGTGTCATCTGTCTACTGTTAGCTGCAGAAGACTCCACTATATGTCTGCTAGTGGTGGGTCCCGCTGCTGGAGACTGCCTAAGAAGGAAACTCTCCACTAGGAGGGCTCGCTCCAAAACCCCCGTCTGCGTCGGGATTCTGTTAGAGATAAATGAAGCTCTGATCTCTCACCTGAGTCCCTTCTCAAAGGTTCGAGCTCTGAAGAATGGGTCTCATACCATATCAGTAGAGTAGCGTGATAGGTCTGTGAACCTCACTGAGTACTGTGCTACTGTCATACTGCCCTGCTGCAGATTCAGTAGCTCCAGTATACGCACTGCTGGAAGGGTGGATAGTACAAACTCCACCCGGAATAGGCTCTCAAATTCTGCCTATAGAAGTGTCGCCTCATAGTGGACCTAGAGTATAGTTCTTCACCATCTTCCTCCTAATTCTTGGTGGAGGCCGGAAGCAAGGATCACAATGAATTTGGATGGTGTCCCTACTAGTCTAAAGACTCTCACCACAGCCTCCATCCAATCCTCAGCCTCCTGCGGGTCCGTCTCTCCCCTGAACCTAGGTGGCCTCTAGCGCTGGAACTCGTGCAGCACGCTCAAGAAGTGTGCACTCTCTGCTACTGGGGCTGGTGGCATCGGTGGCCCAACGTGTGGTAGTACCGCTGGTGTCTCCGCTGGTGCCTCAACTGAAGAGGGACATCTACTGAGGCCTCGTCGCTCAGTGGGCTGTCAGTAGGAATAACTCTCGGGGCTCTAACTGGTCGTCCGTGGGGAGGAATCCTGAATGAACAGATGTGACATGGTCAAAAGACTATACCTGGTTTGAGATGACTTAAAGGAAACTTTTGAAGACACACATGCAAATAGTGTTTCTGTGCATTGAGTCGGAAATCAGAAGTAAGGGTCCTAGTGTATGGAGACGTCGGTCGCCCGCACCAACACTGGACTCCCTGAACTAAAAACCACACTTAGTACACTTAATACTATTACTTCACAGAAAAGAAATATCATAGTCCAAAGTTCTGCTGTAGAACCTCCCTTTGATACCAATTTGTCATGAACCGTCCCCCGGGGCCCGTGTCATAACTACCCCAAGCCTGCCTTCCATAGGCCAGGGGCTGGCGACTAGCACAAAATGAGTAAATCCCAATAAAAAGGGAAGGAATTGACTTTATGAAACTTAAACACACACAAATAGATAACAAGAGGAAGAAAACAATAAGTAAAGCAGTAACATGTGTGCTAGAAGTACAAAGGGTCTAGAAATACAAGCCCAACAGAAAAGTAAAGCTACAACTGAAAGAAAGTACAAATGAAAAGACAAATAATTGAATGGTGTTGAAGCTCCTGGATCATCCCTTGGGTCCCTACCTGAAGGGTAGGTATAGATTTCCTCTTCAGTACTCTGCATCTATCGGTCCTCTTTGTGTGTTGTCAGGCCAAGTGTCCACCACCGGGTACCGTCCAGTCCTCGTACACTCTGCCTCGATCAGCATTGTCCGTCATCTGCATCCAACACAACGTGGTGCAGGCATAGCCCATGCACGGGTGAGTATAATGATACTCATTAGGGACCTTGAGACCCTCAAGGTCTCACTAAATCTAACAAAGATAAACCATAAAGAAATATCTCAATAGATAACCTTTACTTAGGTATATTCCCATACATATACATAAGTTATCATGTAATCCATCTCAATCATGAGGAAAACACAAAGGTCAAAGACTCAGCTCAACCAGGATTTTATTCACGATGTTGAAACCATGGATGCTGGAGAAATCCTCCTCTGTCGAGTACAGTGGGCCTGCCGCTACAACAAAGCCCTTCCCACCATGGGTCTACCGCTACAACCAAGTGCACCTCCTCATAGCCTATAGAGGTACTCCTTCTGTTGAGTACTGTGGGTATTCCGCTACAACCAAGCACTCCTCCACCGTGGGTCTGCTGCTACAACCAATCGCACCCCACTGGGCCATCTGAATCACACTGATCAATCGATCAGTAGTCATCAAGTCTCAGCCAGCTGCTAGGTCTCTACAATCTTCTCGCTCGTCACCGGGAGGGTCTGCGCCATGAGCCTCAAGCCTATACTATAATTGTCACAAAGTCACACGTAGAAGTATCACTAATGAATTCCTCATCAAAGGGGTCTCAACGCAACAAACGACGTGTCAATCAGATGCCCGTTCTCTGAGTTATTAGCATTTTATTCCTGGGGGCCCAATTGGTTTCGTGTACGAACCAACCTGACCATACCTCAAATATACCCCGAACTCCCTTGGGGTGTACCCAAGGGGCCGTTTCTCAACGAGATCACCAATGTCACGTCATAGGGGGCTAATCCAAACAAATAGTATCCAAGATACCATGTACAAGATGACCAATCCTTTTACCAAAATGTACTCGGCGTGTTGGTATACGGTACACGTTGTGTAGTCAGACCTCGGGTACTACCCATGTGCAATGGCCCATCTCGAAGGGCTGATCGTGTAGAAAAGTAAGTACCCAGCGTGTGGTATGGTTACACGTTGTGTCCAAACGTCTGGGCTCGGCTCCGTATACGTTGGCCATGTGCCCGTACCCAGCCTCAACCTGTGTTCTCCAACCCGTGTAATTGGAACAGGGGTTAGCCCGTACCACTGCCCATGTCTGACTGTGTGGTAGATTACATGCCCGTGTACTCCACACTGTGTCTGTGTATCCCCGGGACACACGCCGAGTCTCACAATACTATTTCTTCCATTTTGCATAGAAAGTACACATCGTGCCTCTTAGACGTGTATTTCTATCTATGTTAGTGTATTTCCCAAAATACCTGTCGAGTCTCGTGTAGCCAAAACCTCCTTGCTGTGTGGAAACTACACATTGTGTGACATAGGTCACACGCCGTGTGTTATCCATATGACGTTAGAAACCCTAGCCGCAGAATGCCCGAACTACACGTCGTGTTCTCTAAGAGTACAACCCATGTGGTCTGGAATTTTCCAGAAACGACGCCTCTGGCCAACGCGCCTCCCTTGATACCCATTCTTAGTTCTGACAGTTCGTTCCTTAGGAAACATCAAACTCTAGGTCTCCCTGATGTCCCGAAGTCGATTCCGATGTTTTCAGGCTTCCGATCGGCTTCGAAAACATGTTTTGAATTCCCACTCGATGAATGGCCGAGGAACGGTTCATCCCGTTCCGGCCCGAATCATCACCCGTTATCGTCATCGCACCTATGCTAGGTCGTCGTGATGTTGAGTATTCAATTTTGGGATTGTTTCATCGCATAATGAACCTGTAACGATCCATTGTTCATCACCCATGAAGAACACGAATAACAACCAACAATTACAATAATGGTGGAGGATTCAGACCGTGTTAGTTTGGGCTAGTCTCTCCGCATTAGTTCGGTAGCAGGCAGTTAAAGAGAAACAAAACGAGAAGGAAAGAAGATTCAATGTTTATCCAACCAAAACACACCCCTGCCTCAAATTAATGTTTGCGGTAGTCAGCATCGCGGAAGACGACGTCGCGGGAAGAGGATTCGTATAAGAAGTAGGTGTGTGTCTGAGGAGGAAGCGGAATCTCCTCACTTATTGTAGAGATGAGTAATAAAGGCACGTCGTTGTTGGCATTTGCGTTCTTCAAATTGTAGAGCATTCTTCGTCGAGGAAGAAAACTGTTCTTCATTGAGAAAGAGGAATACTTTTCTCTCTTTCTCAAGAGCTCTCTCTCAACTCTCCATAACACAATGAATGCCCCAAAATAAAATAATAGGCTTAGGCCTTCATTTTATTAACATATGCAATTTGAAATTCAAACCACTTTAATTAATTAATTGAAGAGGACTCAATTTATTAATTAAAGTGTTGGCATAATTAATGGATAGGGGAAGGTGAAGAGATTTCAAAAATAAGGGGGTTGAGGAATTAAACAAGGGAGTTTACAAATTAATGAAGGGGGGTTTAAAGAGGGTTAAAAGAGATGAAAGGTTGGGGCTCATGTGGGCCCCACCTCTCAAATATCCACACATGGGAAGTTGGGTGGTTGTGGGCACACCAATAACTTCCCATGGGGGCAATTAACTACCGAAGATATATATAATTGTTCCAAAAAAAAATTTATCTTTTTAATTAAACCACAGTTTAAAACTTCAAACCCACATAGAACGCAACTACTGTAAAGTTCCCCTTAGGAAATTACCGGCGTTGCGAGTTAATCGGTGCCCCCGGATTTCAATTCTGAGCACCGGTTCCAAAGATAGAAAAACCTACTCATTCATTCACTAAACATACCCGATCAAAACATCCGAAAATTATTCTGAGAACACCAGACCTCGAAATCAGGTGTCGTCCGAAACTACAGACTCGTAAAATTCCAAAGAAATTAAGAAAAAAATGCATTGAAATTTATGGGTCTTTACATCTATGTTCTATGGTAGAACCTCCCTCTGATACGAATTTGTCATGACCAGTCCCCCGGGGCCCGTGTTGTAACTACCCCAAGCCCGCCTATTATAGGCTAGGGGCTGGAGACTAGCACCAGAGGCATAAATCCCGATAAAAAGAGAAGGCATTGTCTTTATGAAACGTAAACACACACAACCAGAAAACATGCAGAAGCAAACACTAAGTAAAGCAGTAAAAAGGTGTACTGGAAGTACAAAGGGGCCAAAAATACATGCCCAATAGAAAGGTACAACTACAAATGAAAGAAAGTAAAACTGAAAATACGAACAGCTGAATGGTGGAGCAGCTCTTGGATCGTCCCTCAGGTTCCTACCTGAAGGGTAGGTAAAAATTGCCTCTTAAGCCCTCCACATCTATAAGTATACTCTGTGTGTCATCACGCCGAGTTTCCACCTCCAGGTACCGTCCGGTCCTCGTAATCTGCCTCGATCAGCATTCTCTATCATCTAAATCCAACACAATGAGGTGCGGGCATAGCCCGTGGAGGGGTGAGTATAACGATACTCAGTAGGGACCCCGATACCCTCAAGGTGTCACTAAATCCAACAAGGATAAACCACAAAGAATGATCTCAACAGATAACCTTTACATAGGTATATGCCCATACATATACCTAGGTTATCAAGTAACCCATCCCAATCATGAGGAAAACACAAAGTTCAAAGACTCAGCTCAACCATGATTTTATTCAAGATTTCGAAACCACGGCTACTGGAGAACTTTTCCTCTGTCGAGTACAGTGGGCCTGCCACTACAACCAAGTGCTTCCCACTAATCTTGGACTGCTGAAGTACTCCACCTATCGAGTATTGTGGGCCTGCTACTACAACCAAGCGCTTCCCACCATGGGTCTGCCACTACAACCAAGCCCACCCCCTCATAGCCTACAGAGGTACTCCTTTTGTCGAGTACCGCAGGTCTGCCCCTACAACCAAGCTCTCCTCCGTCGTGGGTCTGCTGCTACAACCATGCACACCCCACTGGGCCATCCAAATCACTCCGAGTCAATCGATCAGTAGTCGTCAAGTCTCAGCTAGCTACTAGGTCTTTGCAATTTGCTCGCTCGTCAACAGGAGGGTCCTCTCCACGAGCCTCAATCCGATACCCAAAGTGTAACTAAATCACACATAGAAGTATTATTAAGAACTACCTCATCAAATGGGTCTCAACGCAATAGACGGTGCGTCAATTGGACGCCCAGTCTATGAGTTATTAGCATTTTAGTCCCGAGGACCCGGTTGGTTTCGTGTACGAACCAACCTGACTGTACCTCAACTATACCCTGAACTCACATGGGGTGTACTCAAGGGAACGTTTCTCAATGATATCACCAAATCCGTGTAATAGGGGGATAATCCAAACAAATTGTATCCAAGATACTATTTACAATATGACCACGCCTTTTACCAAAAAGTACACGGCATGTTGGTATATGGTAAATGCCGTGTAGTCAGACCTCGGGTACTGCCCGTGTGTAACGGCCCATCTTAAAGGGATGATAGTGTAGAAAAGTAAGTGCACAACATGTGTATGGTTACATGTCGTGTCCAAACATCTGGGGTCAGCTCCGTATATGCTGGACATGTGCCCATACACGACCTCAACCTATGTTCTCCAACCCGTGTAATTTGTACACAGGTTAGCTTGTACCATAGGCCATGTCTGGCCGTGTGGTAGAGTAAATGCCCGTGTACTCGACACTGTGTTTGTGTATCCCCAGGATATACACCAAGTCTCACGAAGCTATTTCTTCCATTCTATGTATAGAGTACACGTCGTGCCTCTTGTCCGTGTATTTCTATCTGTGTCTGTGTATTTCCCAAAATACACATCGAGTCTCACGTAGCCGCCCCCTCCTTGTTGTGTGGTGAGTACACGCCGTGTGAAAGAGGTCACACACGGTGTGTTATCCGTCTAACGTCCGAAACTCTAGCCTTATAATGCTCAAACTACACGGTGTGTTCTCTAGGAGTACACGCCATGTAGTATGGAATTTTTCAGAAATGATGCCTCTGGCCAGTGCGCCTCCCTTGATGCCCATTCTTTGTTTCGATGGCTCGTTCGTTATGAAACTTCAGACTCCAGGTCGCCCCGATGTCCCAAAGCCGATTCCGGTGTTTTCGGGTTCCGATCGGCTCCGAAATCATGTTTTCAATTCCCGCTCGAAGAACGGTTGAAGAATGGTTCATCCCATTCCGGTCTGAACCGTCGCCCGCTATCATCGTCGTGCCTCCTCGAGGTCATAGTGATGTTGAGTCTTTATTTTTGGGATTGTTGCGTCACATAACGAACATGTAATGATCCATTGTTTGTCCCCCATGAAGAACACAAATAACCATCAACAATCACAATAATGGCGGAGGATTCAGACTGTGTTAGTTTGGCCCAGTATCTCCGCATTAGTTCGGCAGTAGGCGGTTAAAGAGAAACAAAATGAGAAGGAAATAAGATTCAACGTTGATCCAATCAAAACATACCCCTACCTCGAATTAAGGTTTGTGGTAGTCGGCGTCACGGAAGATGGCGTCGCCGGAAGAGGATTTGTAGATGACGTCGGTGTGCGTCCGAGGAGAAAATGGTGTCTCGTCACTTGTTGCGGAGATGAGTAAGAAAGGAATGTCATCATTGGCGTTCACATTCTTTGAATCATAGAGCGTTCTTTATCAAGGAAGAAAACCATTCTTCTTTGAAGGAAGAGGAATACTTTTCTCCCTTTCTCAAGAGATCTCTCTCAACTCTCCTTAACAAAACGAATACCCCAAAATAAAATAATAGGCTTAGGCTATCATTTTATTAACATATGCAATTCGAAATTCAATCCACTTTAATTAATTAATTGATGAGGACTCAATTTATTAATTAAAGTGTTGGCATAATTAATGGAGAGGGGAAGGTGAAGAGATTTCATAAATAAGGTGGTTGATGAATTATACAAGGGAGTTTAAAAATTAATGAATGGGGGTTCAAAGAGGGTTAAGGGAGATGAAAGGTTGGGGCTCGTGTGGGCCCACCTCTCAAATATCCACACGTGGGAATTTGGGTGGTTGTGGGCCCACCAATAACATCACATGGGAGAAATTAACTACCAAAGATATATAAAATTGTTCCAGAAATTTTATTTATCTTTTTAATTAAACCAAAATTTCTAAATTCAATCCCGCATAGAATGCAACTGCGGTAAAGGTCCCCTTAAGAAATTACTGGCACTGCGAGTTCATCGGTGCCCTAAGATTTCAATTCCGAGCACTGGTTCAAAAGATATAAAAACCCGCTCATTCGTTCATTGAACATACCCAAGATAAACTTCATAAAATTATTCCAGTCACACCGGGCCTCAGAATCAGGTGTCGCCCAAAACTAGGGCCTCATAAAATTACAAAGAAATTAAGAAAAAAAATTTCCTTGAAATTTCTGGGTCTTTACAATATTAGACAGAATTTTTCATACTTATTATAGCAATGTTTCTTCATTTTTCAAAATTCAATTCACGTAAGTGGTAAAATTACGTTTAATGAAAATGTTGTAGATGCGGCTAGAGGGCGGGTAAAAGGGATGTTCAAAAGTTCAATAATTTTTTATATCTAATTATATTATAAAAATGTTTCTGATGGCCTAAATTGGAATAATGTATGTATTATATATATTTTATCTTTTAAATAAATATAATGTAAAATAATTGTTTAAATGAAAAAGTAGATTTTTTAACAAATAATGTAGTATTTTTCATTATTCAATAATAATTGAAAATTTTGAAAAATTACCAAAATTTCACCATATTTTTTTTGATATTATGAATTCAAAAATAAAGTATAATTTGAAAAATAATTTATATAAATTTAATTATTTAGATAAAATTATTCATAACCGCTTTTTAAATAGCTAGTTTGATAGGTCATGGTGTGATTGAACTCATTGTTGAGTATAGTGAAAGCTGTTGAATTATTTAAAAGGAAGAATACCATGGAAGCATGTGGTGTTACATCGTACTCCCCATTCGGCTCTATAGGAATAAATAGATGAAATTTTCAATGAAATGATTTTGCATCTCCACAAGAAGTTTTATGGTCACACAATTCATTACCAAAGAGGAAAAGTGATTCTCCTTGACAACACCCTATCATCCTCATGAAATCAAATACATTTTTAATTTAAATGAAGTAATAAAGGGGGAAGGAGGTGGGAGCCTCTAACATTTTTAAAACTCAAAAAATGTTTCTAGGTTGTTTATATCATGGTCACTGAAGACCCCTTGACATGTCAGCCTGATCTTGTGAAGGCCCCTTGTCAAGCCATCCTTATCTCATTGAAAGTCCCAAACAACTCACCAAGGATCACACAAATTCTTTTTAGCCGGAACCCTGATCTCGCAAAATTAATTGGACAAGTCTATATAGAAACATTAAATTCCCTTGGAATGTACGCATAAGCATACAGTACCTCATTAATTTGCAATAATCTAATAAATGGTTCATTGATGGGATGGTCTAATGGTCTCTAAAACACATGTGTCACCCACAAAGTAATTCTTGATAGGATCTTGTGAAGATGCATAAAAATGAGGCCCTCTTCCAGTTCCATCCTGAATTTTTGAGATATATTCAATGGAAATAGGTGAACAATCAGGATGGTGAGGCATATATTTTCCCCACCCAACATCAAATAATGGGGTGGCCTTTTGCATCCATATTCACCAACACACCCCAAGCAGCAGATCAAATTTATTTGAGTGGTTTTTCTCATGACCAGAAAAAATTCCCATCAGGTAAGATCTAGTGAACAACCAAATAGATCACGCACCAAGTATAAACCTCTCTTAGTGATCAATCATAGATCCAGCGAATTACTTATGGTAGGACATGTGAAGAACATACCACATGTCTTCTATATCACACAATACTTAAACAAAGATAAAAATGAATAAATCTAAGTCATTATGAATAAAAGGATGAAACAAAGCCTAGGGTATGAGAGACATAAGCAAAGAGAATATGTGAAGATCCTAATGAACTTCACATGAACTATCCAAATCATGCGAAAACACCAAGACATGTGACCTAGATATCATGGCACTATTTGGGTATACTATTTAAATCATGAAAAGTCTTCCTAGACATGTCAAATAAAGTTACATGGTTCCCCATGGGCATGACACCCTAGTATCATGAAGCCCTATGGGAATTCCATCCAATCCTTGTGATTTCCTTAAAACATGTTTCTTGACTCATATAATGGAACTAGTACATGTTATATGAGTCTCGCAGCAGCACATGATCATGATATTTGACTCTTGTGACACACTCTAGGAAATCCATCTAGATCTTAAAATGTCTTTCAGACATGTTAGCCTAGACATGCGTCACCCTATGAGAAATTTCACACTAAATATCATGACATTATCCAAAAGTGTCAGCGTGCTCTCACAATGACACTAGGATGAGTCAGGTAGATAATGTGACTCCCTCTACACATGTAACCCAGGTTCATGTGATGGCTTCCAGTATAAGTTGACTGGGTCTCACAATGTCCTTCAGATGAGTTATCAATAATCATGTAACAACCTTCATATATTCCATCCAAAATATGCAACTTTCCTTAGTCAAGTCAACTAGATCATGCAATTTTCTTTCGACATTTCATGCATATTTTCTCCAACATTTCGAACACACAATCAAGGAATGTCGAGTGGACAATCAACATGTTCCAAGAACACAAGTTGTCCAGGTCGCAATAGAATAGATGGACATGATAACCTTATTGAATCCTAGATGTGTAATCCCTGATCATAAGGTAATCATTTGTTTTTATTCCCTGAACAGTGACATAATATGAAATGTCTTGAAGACAAGGTGTATGTTAGTGTGTAAACCTTGATCAACTGAACTATTATGACTACGATTCTCTCAATAACCAGGATTCGTAGTATGTATCCCTATGGATCAAGATCTATATTAACCTCCAAAGGGTTTTTACATCACAATTCCTACATCCATAAGTGATGAGACTGATAATTTTCTATCCCTTGTTTTTCACACTGATAAAATATCACATGGTCTTAAAGAATTAAAATTATCATATCATTCAAATCATATGCCTCTACAAAGATAAAAGAAATGTCAGTGTGTAAGCCCCGATCAGTTGAACCATAACGACTCTAATTCCTACCATAACCAATATATGTAGGATGCCTTCCTAAGGCCCGAGCCCAAACTCAAATGGGAATCTACATCAATGTAATTCTCACCATGTTTCTGACATTTCAATCATCAAGACCAATCATTCTCATGGGAAGATCATTCTAACTCATTCATCAGCAGGCTAAGAAACTAGTTCAACTATGATAACTATAATTACTTCCATAATTAGTATATGTTGGATACCTTCCTAAGGCCCGAGACCGAACTAAAATAGGTATTCACATCAGTGTAAGTCATATCATTTCTTCAACATTTCAACCATGATGACCCAATCATTTCCATGGTCTGATTATTATACCTCATCCGTTAGTGGAATGAGAAACCAATTGAACTATGAGGACTATGATTCTTGTGATAACCATGATAAATAAGATACCTTCCTTGGGCCTGATCCCAATGTTTAATGGGAATCCACATCATTTTACGTACTTCTATGTCTCTGAAATTTCAGCCATTGGGACCCAATCATTCCCATGGGATGGTCATCCTACCTCATCTATCATCGAAATGAGAAACTAATCAATCTATGATAACTATGATTCCTTCCATAACTAGGATACATAGGATGCCTCCATGAGGGATGGGATCTATATTAACATCAGAAGTACATTCCCAATATATAATACCGACATCATATGTAGTAAGGATGATTATATATTATCCTTGGTTTCTCACCCCAAGAATGAATCAAATGGTCTTAGGTTTTTATGATTATCGCATCATTTTCATCATGAATATCCTCCAGTGAAGAAAATATCAAAATTTTATCCCTAGTGAGAGGAATTATATAAACATCCCACATATTATGGAATCTTCCTTGGGTCTAGTCCCAAGGGCATGATCGAACTATGGTAACTCTTATTCATTATATAACCATGATATGTAAGGTATCTCCTCAAGACTCGAGCTCAAATATCTTGTGCCTTGGTTCCCACACATATTTCTTATCTACATGATGTTAAACTACATAGATTTAATGTAATGCATGTGTTTTGATCCATATAATAAATAGGATATGTAGGATGCCTCATAATGGCTCAATCCACATCTCATAATATTAACTGGCTCTCTATATGGTTGAAAAATTCAAAGTTCCTAGTTATATAGATTAATCATATAAGTAATCTATTCATTACTAGTGAATTTCTTTGGGACCATGTTGGACAGATAAGTTTTTTTCAAGATGAATAAATTTTGTAAAGGAAGTGTTTCCTTTTATTCACAAAAATAAAGAAATCAATTCACTATGTAAAATTTTAAAGTTGGACTAACCATCGTATTAAGAAAATAAGACTTAAATTTCTTAAGAAATTCCATCGAATTGAGAATAATTTTTCTGGAATAAAAGATCATTGAAATCACCCCAGGTCTATAAAGAAAGATGATCGTAATGAGAAGCTACAGTAGAGTCTTCCTAGATCTAATGAAAACAATATGATATTTTTTGATCTTTGAGTTCCCATAAAACAAATGTATTCTTTAAAACATTTGATTCAATCGTGATAAAGGAAATGTTAGATATGATTCTTGTAATTATATTGATAATTTTTTGGAAAAAATATGCTTCTAAGGAATGGGAAGTTACAATACTTTCCATTATAGGTAAAATGTTGTTGAAGTTGACCTTAATTATATTTAAAGTCATGAGGAAGTCATGATACAACAAGAGGTTTTTAGATATAGGAAGTTTATGGAGATAAATGTTATTTATCTTAGTTCATTGGTATGAGATCCCCAAACGCTGATTTGTTTGATGGATGAGAAGGTTGATAGGAACATGGAGTTATGAAGATGATGGTTTTCCTCCAGAACTATAATCCACAAGAAAAATATATTTATAGAAAGAAGTGGTGTGAATCATTATAAGATAAGGAAAGAATTTTATGAAGTCAATGTTTCTAGAACCAGTCTATCAGAAGTGTTGTTCCACAAAATATCAAATTCATACTGATGTCAATTATTAGATGTAAATTAAAGGAATAATTATTATTTGTGGGGAGTTTTTTGTGACCAATGATATATAAAAAAGAATTTGGATTTATTAATACCAATGAATAATATAAAAATAATTTTTTTTGGATAAATATAAAGAATAATGTTAAATATTGATCAATAATATAGTCAAACATTTTCCTCAAGATTAATTGTTTATTATTTATCAAGTGGGAATTTTGGATTCCTTTCAAGTGGGTAAAAGAAAAAATGAATCAATATGATTTTTTTTTAAAAAAATTTGTATCAATTGGTTCAGGAATATCATAAGGGATATTACATTGATAACTTTATCAAACACAATATCATCAATCTAGGAAAAGAAGAAAAGGATAATTTCTTGAATCGGGTCAAAGTGTTATCAAGGGGACTATAGACGTTGTTGAAGAAGTTTGAAGAATTATTTCAATATGATTCATTTGGTTCAGAGAAATGTAATGAAGAATATGTTGTCTCCATTTTAATGAATAAATAATAATTATTTGAATATCATCAAGTGTTCATTATAATAAGAAGTCTCTATTTCTGATGGTTTTGAATGTTGGTCAATGAAAATCAGATTTACAAAATGTTCCAATCATAATTAGAAAATCATAATGAAGAATTAGAATATTACTAGAGATTAAGAATAATGTTTAATGCAAGATAATGTTGTGATAAGATTCAAGAACTTTTGAGAAGAGTTGAGAAGCACTGAAAAAGTTACGAAGAACCCAAAATTCAAATAGAATTTATGATTATGGATATTTTGTTGAGAGGGAAATATTTTCAGTATCCCGCCCAAATAATTTTGTATCACCAATAAATAGTGGAAATACTTTGAACTTTCTAAAATGAATATAGTATTGAATAGAGAAGGTGAAGTCTTGAATAATTCTAGAGAGAATAAGTTTTCATATTGATCATTTCTAGGGGATTTTTCTAGCTAGATGAAGAAACTAGAAGATAGAAGATCGTATTTATTTGATCATCATATAAGGTTGAATGATTGAACTGGGAATCAAAATGGAATTTCTGAACTCAAATAGATGTAGTTTATTATTTTTTCAATTTTATTCTAACATAATTGTATTATCATATTGAAAAATCATATTGGTGAATCAGATTGGGAAATCGGACTGAGTTTAATTATGAAGTCCAAAATAAATTTTTCCTACAACTGGGTAAGGAAGTGAATAATTGTTTTTGAAGATCATATTTTTGAAAGATGGTCAAGAAGAATCATAAAATTTTTATTACAAAAATTTTATTACTTCATTTCAGGCTACTTGAATCAAATTCACTTTTATATCAAATATAGTGCTACATGAGTGTAAGGACAGATCCTACACATTGAGTAGTAACCCTTATAAATTAATGTGTTATTATGGAAGTGTGACTCTTTTTTTTCATTGAAATTTATAAATATTTATCAGGAGGAGAAGTTTGTTTCATAAAGAAGTAAACTTAACATAAAAAGATAACAATCATTCTCCCCTCCCCCTCTCAGTGATACTTGAACTTGACTGGGCAATCTCAATTGGTATCATAGTTGAAGGTTCCCTTCATTTACTCTTTTTTAAAGTTTTAAAAAACAAAGTTGTGATGGATATTATCAAATTTGTGAAAAAAGGGGATACCAGTATTCTATGGTAAGAACTATCATATTTTGAAAGATAGAATTCTTTCATATCTTATTTCTATTGGATATGATGTTCTTGAAGCAGAATCATATAGATTTCCTTCAATTAATGATAAAGTTACACTTACATTTGTTGATAAGAAGAATCTTGAGAATTATGGAAGGGCCAAGAATTCTCCACCCTCATCACTTTTTGAAAGCAGGGTTTAAGAGTGAAGGGTGTTTCCACTAATAAATATATCTGGGATAAGTTAAAGAAAACTTATAAATGAAAGAAAAATTTAAATAATATAAATTTACAAATTTGGAGGGTAATGTGTAAATATATCAGAATTGGTGAATATGAATCCATTGGTGACTTCTTTACCAAGTTAATTACATTTTCAGCACTATCAAATGTCTTGGTGAAAAGTTATAATATTATAAAGTTGTTGAAAAGATCTTGAGAATTTATCTTGAAATGTTTGATGCTAAAGTTTTCTTATTAGAAGATAGGGATTTAGAAATATTATCTCTATATTATTTTCATGGAACTCTCATTACTTATGAAATGAGAAGAGAAAAATTGTTGAATTGAAAAAAATGATAGAGAATTTTCATTCATGTTTTCCAAGAAGGAAAATTCAATGAAAATTATTAATGAATAAAAAGCTAGTGAATCGGATTCTGAAAATGAGGTATATAAAAATCTTGATAAAATTTTACCCTTTTTCTATGAATGTCAAAAAGACGTACAAACAAATAAAAGGAAATAATCCCTTGAAATGGTTTCAATGTGGAGCCAAAGAGAACATTTCATCCAATTTTCCTCAATGAAATAATGAATAATATATTGAGGAAGATAATAGAACGTAAAGAATATAATGGATGAAATAGGGTGATAAGGCTAAATATTATTCTAATTGAAGGGATTGAAAATTCTATAAATACAAATGGGGATGTTTCTTATCTAAATATGATGAATAATAAGATAGTGAAGATGAATCTGAAAATTATATTGAGAAGGATGGGAATACTTATATTGTATTTTTCAATAATGAAGAGTTCTGAAGTAGCAGTTCTAAAGAATAAGAAAATCAATTATAAATTAATCTAAAATAGAAAATTGAAAGCATGTCTAAAAATTATTGGGATACTTGAGAAATAAATCAGGAAATAGAGATGTGAAGACTCTTCAAGAAAAAATAAAGAATCTTATCATAATTATAAATTCAAGCTACTTGAAGATATTGATGATTTGAAGAAATATTTGAAAAAAAGAAATCAAATATAATGAACGTATGGAAGTAAATGTAAATTAAAAAGAATAAGAGTTTGAACTTTTCTAACAAAAACATTATAAATTTTAACAGAGGGTTACAAGATTCAAAAATTATATATCTAAAGTCGGTGAAATATTTGGAAAGGGTAAACTTGAGAATAATTAAAAAATTACCTTCAAAGGTTGTGAATAAATTTGAATTTTTTTCTAAGAATAAGAATGTAGGAAATGGTATGTATCTGTCTAAGAAAAAAAGTATAAAATTCAAAAGATTCTAAAACATGTGAGTCTAAAAAAAAATATAATATTTCTGGTTTTGAAATGTTGAAAAAAATGAGGTAAAAAAATATTTTAGTTGGGAACAAAAATTCCGGTTGTCAAAAAATATTTGTTAAGAAAGAAAAGAATTTTTTTGAGAGACATGGTCACCACTACAAACAATATAAAAATTTTAGAGGCAAATATTCTTTATATGAATACTGCTAATATTTTGGAGGATTTGTACACACAACAAATATGTGTTCGCTCAATCAAAAACAACACCAATATTCCAAAATTTAAAAAGTAAAAGTTTGAGTGGGATTAAATCAAATCAAAGGAAGATATATGATAAGGATATTCTGATGAAACCTAAGAATGTTAGTGTGAAAATTGAAAATGTGTTCCATCCTTTGGAAACAATCTGTGAAATATGTGAACAACCTGTACACCTTGAAAACTATTCTCTTGTTTTGTTATGGACACAATAATTTTTTTAACAATTTTCAAAATCCAAAAGACTAAAAATATAAAGGAAAAACGATCTTTTTGAAGAAACCACTTTTGAATCTATAAATGGATAATGGCCTTTGATTTTGGATAGTGGGTTTTCTTCTCATATGAGAGGAGATTTTAAATTTTAAAAGAATGTGAAATATTTAAAATAAGAAATAGTGACATTGAGAAATGATGAACCTCTCAGAATTAAATGTGTTGGATCAACCATCATTGGGAAAGAAAAGTTTAAATCCAAGAAATATGTGTTTGTTGAGAGGATAAAACTCAACTTGTTAAGTGTTTCATAACTTTTTGATAAAGGTAATACTGATGTTTTTTAGAAATCATGGACTTCTATTTATGTTTTATGTTTTTGTGTAATTTATATAATTTCCCAAAGAACCTAGACCTCTCGATATTATGAGTTGTATTAAGTGAAATTTTATGTAACAAATCATGTTTAAATGTTAATTAAAGAGAAGGTTTATTTTAGCTTGTATCAGAGGGAAGTTTATTTATTTTTTGGATTAGGATTTAAAAACCCTAATGAAAACACATAGGTATAAGACTCAGTTTTAGAAAATATACCTAAATTTTGGTGAGTATAGAGAAAGTGTTTTATCAAGAAAATACATTCCTGCCTGGATACTATAAGTGCAGGTTGTTCTACAAAAGATGTACCTGGGTGTAAAAACTCTAATAAGGTGTTTCGAGCTTGATATAGGGTAACCTAGTACACAACAACAAGGCCTTACTACTTACCTCTTTTGAAACTCCCATGGTATATGATTTGGTATATTCATATGATCATTAAAAACCATTATTAAAGGAACAGAAAATTCCCATAAGTATATATATTAGAAATTAGATCATGGATAACATAGATTGAAGCCTATGTACTCATAAGTTAAGGATATAAATCTTGGAAATCCCTTTAATATCATTGGATTCCACTTTTTGTGTTTGATAATTTAATATACTCATCTATAAGTCTATATTTGATAATGTGGAACCAGTATCAATAATTAAAAGGTAGCTTTATCATCCATAGTTCTACACATTCCTTTATATCATGAAAATTTATTAGAACTATTGAAACACCACCACAAATGATAGAATTAGGGATTTCGATGAATAAAGAAAATGAGGAAATTATTGCATCCCATGTATATAATAGCTCCCCTAGCATAATTTGTGGATTTAAATTCCCGATGAACCTTTACATACATCCCTTGGCAGAATTTGATGAAATCATAGGCATGGATTGTGTTTCCTTATATAGGGCCAACATAAACTTTCGTGAGTGGGTAATCACTCTCCATATGAAGAATTGACCCCAGATTCTATATAAGTGCAAGGAGGATGATGAATCATATTTATCACCATCATCTCAATAATTGATATTATTTCCCAATGATCAAGAATATATATCTCAAATGATTGATTCTATGGAAATAAAAATCCTTAAACACATTCCAACTGTCAGGGAATTCACTAATGTGTTTCCGAAAGAATTGCTGGCTCTTCTCCCTATGTGAGAGGTTGAATTTTTAATCGAACTTTTACCTAGGTCTTTGCAAATATCCAACGCTCCATATAGGATGGTTGTTGGGAAACATGAGTAAATGTAGATACAACTATAGTAGAATCTGGATAAATTGTTTATATTCCAAAGCACTTCATCATGGGTGCACCAGTCCTCTTCATCAAGAAGAACGATGGCTCAATGCACCTCCGATTTGATTATATATATCTCAACAAGATCACGCTAAAGAACTAGTATCATTTTAAATGGATTAATGAATTGTTAGATAAGCTATGTGGAGCACAATACTTCTCCAAGGTGGATCTGCCGTTGGGATATTACCAAGTAAGGGTGAAGAAGGAGGATTTCCCTAAGACTGCTTTTTATACAAGGAATGATAATTAGGAGGTCATTTTCATGCCAAATCGACTCACTAATGCTGCTTAAATCATCATGGAAATGATGAATAGAGTATTTAGAGATTACGTTGACATATTTGAGGTAGTATTTATAGCATATATTCTAATATAATACAAAACCAAGGAGGAGCATGAAGAGAATTTGAGCATTATACTATAGACCTTTCAAAAGAATAATCTCTATACAAAGTATAGAAAATGTGGGTTCTGGTTGAATGAAGTCTCGTTATTGGGTATTATCATCCTAATTAATAAGATATTTTTGGATCCTTCTATGTTAAAATAAATTGATTCAAGGCCAACATCTATGACTGATATCTATAGCTTCCTTAGGTTAGCTAAATATTATTTCCTATTTCTATGAAATTTCTAATGATTCTCAAAACCTCTTTCCAAGATAACTCTGAAGGGTGTCAAATTTTCTTGGAATGTTGAATGTGAAGAAAGATTCATGATGTTGAAAAGGAGGATTATCACTGCCCATGTGCTCACACTAACAAAAAATGGGGATCTTTTCATAAATTTTAGAGATGCTTCGAAGAATAGAATGGGATGTGTGCTAATACAAAATGAAATAGTCAAAACCTATTCTTCAATGAAGTTGAAAATTCCTGAAAAAATCTATCCCATGCATGATCTGGAGTTGGTAGATGCGATCTTTGTGTTGAAAATATGGCAGCATTATCTCTTTTGGGAGAAGTGCGAAATATATACAGATCACAAAATTCTCAAATATATATTAATATAGAAAGAGTGAAATATATGCCAATGAAGATAGTTAGAGCTCATCAAGGAAATCCATAGAGTTCAATGATTCTCAAAATATGATGTGGGAATTCAGAAAAACCTTGAAACTTTTAGAAAAAGGAAATCCATAGAGTTCAATATTAATGAAGTAGGAATTGTGAGATTTGGTTCAAGACTATGTGTTCCATCAAATACAATGTTAAGGAAATATCTTTTGGATGATGCACATAGTTCGACATTCTCTATTCACTCAAGAAACAAAAAGATATACCAAGATATCTGAGATAACTATTGGTGGGATAAGATGAAGAATGTGATCTCAGAATATATATCAAAGTGCCTGGTATATTAGCAAGGAATGTATGAATGGTAGAAGTATAAGGGGATGATGCAACCATTACCCATGCCAATATGAAAATTGGAAAATATCACCATGGACGTTGTCACCAGACTTCCAAAGACATCCAATGGAAAAAATGTAATATGAGTTTTTGTGGATCATCTTATAAAGACTACACACTTAATTATGATTTGAGAGGATTTATCACTAGATCAATTGACATGGATATACATCAGAGATGTGGTAAGGTTTCATGGAGTACCACTATCGATTATGTCCGATCGAGATCCATCATTCACCTCTAAGTTTGAAAAAGTCTCCAGTGTTATCTAGACAGTGAGCTAAACATCAGTATGGCTAATAAGCCTCAAACAGATGGCCAATATAAAAATACTATCCAAACACTTGAGGATATTTTGAGATCATTCTCAATGAACTTAAAAGGAATATTGGATCAACATAATACTTTGGTGTAGTTCCCTTACAACAACAGTTACCGCTCATGCATCCAAATGGCCCTCTTTGAATCCCTTTAAGGGAAGAGGTGTGTAACATCATCATGTTGGGATGAAGTTGGGGAAAAAATTCTGGGTCTAGAAATTGTTAAAGAAATGTTTTAGAAGATTAAGACCATCCAAAAATACATCAAATCTTCTCATAGTCGACAAAAGAATTCATGCTGACAATAATCAACATGACCTAGATTTCAATGTTAGAGACATGGTATTCATCCACATACCTCCTAAAAAGATACTGATGATATTTGAGAAGAATTGAAAGCTTATTAAAAGGTACATAGGCCCTTTTGAATTCCTTGATCACATCAGACCAGTGGTCTATCAACTATCACTCCCACAAAACCTATCTCAGGTACATGATGTATTTCATGTATCCCTCTCAAGAAAGTAAATACCAAACCCATCATATGTAATAAATCCAGAGGTGGTACCATTAGAGAAATACCTTTCCTTTGAGGATCATCTAGTTAAAATATTAGATCATAGAGAAAAATTTCTATGAAATAAGACAGTACCACTTGTCAAAGTGTTATGGGGAAACCAAATGTTTGAAGAAGAAATGTGGGAACCTGATGAGAGGATAAATCATAGTCATCTTCATATTTTTTATTTTGGTAAAAGTCAATATTGATGGGAAAATTTCTTAAGGGGTTAAGATTGTAACAACCCAAATTTTTATGAATAAGATTCCCCTTATTTTGATTAAATTAAATGTCTTATAGATGTATAAATCACATGAAATTATTTTGTTTTATTATATAAAGTTTTATTTAAATGATAATTATTTATCATTACCATCGATAATATATTCATTGAACAGTGATCACATTACTATTATAAATATAGGGTTTTAACATATCCTTTTGACACGTACAAAGGAAGTGATGACCTCATATAGTAAGATTGTACCATAAAAATCCAATTTATCAGAGCTTCGGGGGGAGGTAACGTTTCTATGTTTTTCCCTAGACCAATCCCAAACCGAGATCCAACAACTTTAGCATTAGTGAACCCAATTATGGGAGAAGTTTATGCTCATCGAGATCATGGCCCAAACCATGTTCACCGAACAACCCCATAAAGCCCCACCATTGTGAACCTTACACTTAGGGATTATGCTAGTGTAATAATGGGATATTTATCAATACCCTATAAATAATATTATGTACATTATTTTTTATATAATAATGAATATACTGTCTTCTTATTATTGCTACTTTGTAAATGGTTTTTAAAGCACAAATATTATTTTTTGGGTAATATTAAAATTCAATTAGAATATATATTTTCATGAATTAATTGAACTTTGAAATAAATAATATTCTAATAAAATAATATTATTTTTAAAAAATATATATAATAATATATTTTTTATAAATTCAAATGTAATTTTTATTAGGGCTCAAAAACTGTTATTGTGAGAAAAACTTGTTATTTTCAATAAATGTAAGTTTTTTTTAAAATTGAAAATTCACATATTTAGAAAATTATTTAGAGAAAATTAATATTTTTTTTTCAAATTATGATGCCTAAATTATCAAATGGTTAATTTTTTAGAATTTTCTAAGATAGTCAATTTTTTGGGTAAAAATTTAATATTATATAAATATACTGTGTGTTTTATGACATCATAATGACTCAATATCGAGGTAATAAATACTATAAAAAATATCTTTGAAAAAATATATTTTTTTAATATAATATAATGTAATTTTAATTTTTTTTTATTTTTTAAATCCATTATGTATTCTCTAAGACATATAATATATTTTAAGATTTTAAATTAATTTCAACAAGAGTGTGACTCACCTCCACATAAGAAAGGAAAATATTTTATTATCATCATCCATTGGAATCATAAAATAATTTATACCACTACCCTTTTATAGAAACCATGGTCAAAAACCATGGGATAGATTTTTGTTTTGAATATTTTATTACTTAGTTTCCAAAACCAAAATAATATAGAAATCCCCCTCCTTTCCTATGCAAACTCACCCAAGCTCCCATTTCACTTCTCTCAATATTCTTGAAGATAATACACCCCATTAACTTTACTTTGTAGAGTCCTCCCAAGATGCACCCAATCTACCAAGAATCCTCTCCTAAGCCTTTGGATTCACACATCCAAGTAAGGGATTTCTCTCATCGCCCTTGAATTCAAGCACATTCGTTGAGATTAGTTCATTCGATTTCACTTTAATTTATTTACATTTGTTTTCAATCCATAATTTAATTTCCAATTTATGTTATTTGAATGAGGTATAATTTATACCCCCTTTATTTTACCCCTTATGTAATCTATTACAATGCTGAAATTCTGTAAGGTATTTCTCTCATTTCATTTGAATTCAAACACCTTATTTGAGATTAGTTATTTTAATTTTAATTTCTTACATTTAACTTATTTTATAATAATTACCTTACTTTCCAAGTGATTTTATTTTTATTAGGTATCATTTATTCCCCTTCCCCAATTTGTACCCCAACCTACGAAATTACTATGCCAAAATTCCATTAGGGATTTCTCTCCTCACCTTTGAATAGAAGCACTATCTTTGAGCCTTTTTCTTTTTTGTTTCAATTGATTGTATTGAAATTAATTTGTAACCATTAACTTACTATCCAATTTATTTTATTGTTATGAGGGGTCATTTATTCCCCCACATTTGGTCCTTTACCTAAGTCGTTACTATGCCGAAATTATATAATGGATTTCTCTCTTCCCATTTCAATTCAAGCACTTATTTTGTATTGTGATTCTAAAATTCCATTTTCATATGTTGGGATATGATGTAACATCTTTCTATTAATATCTATTTTTTGTATTAATGATGATATCCCATTTCAATCTCATTTAACCCTCCTAATAACTCTTATATAATAGTGTCACCTTGCCAAAATTGTATAATAGTTCTTCTTCTTTCTCCTCTTATTCCAAGACTCTTTATTACGTTACACCATATATTTCCAATTACTTATGTTGGGGAATGACCATAAATTTACCTCTTACTATCCATTTAATTTATAAATTATTAGATAACCCTTTCACTCTTATCAACTCATTTTAGGAATTTCTATATGATGTCGTTATGCTACCGAAATTGCACAATGATTTACCATGCAAAAATAATTATGTAGTGAATACCTTACCAGTTTCCCTACCAAGGGTGTTCAAATTTATAAAAATAATAAAATTTATTATGGAATTACATGTATTTATTACAAATTTCTAGATCATGGAATAAAATTGTGATGTTGAATGAATCCATGTTATATGATCTATGTTGCACACTTAAGCATGAGATTGAAATGTTTGGGAAGGGTGTTCCCTGACAGCACTCCAATGCATTAGATAATGTTTAGTGTCATGATAAATAATGTGAAATGGGCATTGACTCATGATCCTTTAAGTTTAATGATCTTTTAATCATTATCCTTCTTGTGCAATGAGCTTTGATTCATGATCCTACATGTGAAATGAGCTTTGAATCATGATCTTCCATGTGAAATGACCCTTGAATCATGACAATACCATGTTGTATGTTGTTTCAACATTTTCCATGTTATGTTTATCATTATAAATATTTCCTTTATATTCATGTTCCTTTTATGGTCCATTGATATGTTTTTTTCTAACATCTATTGTCTTCCTCAGGTTATTCCATGTTTATTCCCTTACTAGGATTTATATCTCACATATTTATTAAGTATGTCCTCATGTTATCCCATAAATAATTAAGTGTGGAGGAATTTTGTGGTCATGTAAATTTTTTTTTCAATAAATATGTTTCTTTTCCCAATTTATATTGTTATGTATTGTACCTAACTTCCGAAAGAAATTATACCTATAGATCTTATAAGTTTTATTAAGTGAAATTTTAGATAATAAATCCCATTTAAAGGTCAAATAAAGATC
This sequence comes from Viscum album, assembly GCA_963277665.1. Classification (NCBI taxonomy): domain Eukaryota; kingdom Viridiplantae; phylum Streptophyta; class Magnoliopsida; order Santalales; family Viscaceae; genus Viscum; species Viscum album. Next base: position 406,563,724 of record OY728142.1, read on the forward strand.
AGGATTGATATATATATATATATTCTTTTTTTAGTGATTACATGACCCAATTATAATACTTCCTCCTTCTAGAACTCACAATTAATTTAATTTTCATATAAATTATCCCTTCACAAATTCTTTATCATATTATTCAAATACTAATCACGCTCTTCCTTGCTTTTGGATTATATTAAAATATCATTAATAAATATGAATATCAATTTTTTGAGATAATATATAAAGACTCTATTCATTAGGTCCATGAAAACCTTTGAAGCATTAGTGAGTCTGAAAGGAATCACTATGAACTCATAGTTTCCATTACTTGTTCAAAATTCACTCTTGGGAATATCTTTTTTCTTCACATTTAATTTGTGATATCTAGACTTAAGGTCCACCTTTGAGAAATACTTGTCCCCGCATAGTTGATCAAAGAAGTATTCAATATGTGGAAGTGGATACTTTTTCTTTATCATGATCTGGTTGCGTGAGTGGTAATCAATTCAAAGATTCATCTATCCATCCTTCTTCTTGATAAAGAGGATTGGTGAACCCCATGGTGAAGTACTCATACATATAAAACCCTTTTCCATATTCTACTGTAACTGCTTCTTCAATTCCTCAAACTCAATAGTGAAAATTATATAAGTTGTATTTGATATAGGTAGAGATCCATGAACAAGTTCAATTCATAACGCAACCTATTTATCAAGAGGAAGACCAATAAATTCTTTAGAGAACACATTAGTGTATTCCCTAATAATGGGCATGTCTTGGATCTTGATTCTCTCCATTATCTAAATAATTTGAGATATATATTACTTATCATAAGGAACTAATGTCAACAGTTGAGATTATGATTCTAAATAAGATTCATCATCCTCCTAAAACTTATACATAATTAGAGTATGCCTAGATATGTGAATATTGATCTCCCTTTCCGGAAAGATGATGTTGTATTTTTATTAATATTGTAAATCCATTCCCAATATAGAATCAAACTCTACCAATGGAAGTAAAACAATATTTTCTTGGAGATTTAGACCACAAAAATTAACCAAGTAGGCGTTATATACTTTGGATCCAATAATTTCCCCATTAAATGTTCTCATATATAACTCAAACTCTATATTTTTATGTGGAGTTTGAGTCGTTATACTATTCTTGAAATATATAAAAGAATTTTTAGAACCAGAATAAAATAAAAAATTTATATTCTTGAATGAATAAATAGAATACCTATCACTAAATCATTTTTTAACTCCACATTAGTAGTACTAATATCATATTCTATTCCTTGCTTCATTGAAGGTTGTTGTTGATTTCCTCTGAAAACCTTTGTCATAAGGAATTTTCTCACATAATTCCCAGGTTCCTTGAAATTGAAACACTACACTATATGTTTTTTATTGATCTAATACTTCATTTCTTATTCCATGTCAGTGGGATTATTAATATCTTTTGGATATTTATTTTCTATATGCCTCTCTTTTCCACATTTAAAGAGTCATCTGGTTCCCCTTAGGCAGTTTCTAGAATGCCTCTTCCCATATTTTTGACACATGCGATATTGGGTTTCATTCCATCATTGGATTTATCTATTGAACCTACCATATTAGACTTAATTATTTTATTTTTATCTTCAGGAACATGATAATACTGAGAGTCTCTGATCTTTATTTCAACATTAAGGAAAAAATGGACAATATACTCATATTTGTTAAATTGTTGATTTTTTAACACTTTTCATAGACTTGGATTTATTTCTATAAAGAAGTGATCAACCTTTATTTTAGTTTTCATAAAAAATCCTGAGGTGTATCATGCAATCATTGTAATATTTTTCGAATACACCGTGATAGACTCCTCTTCATTTATCTTTATTATGAGGAACTCCCTTTCCAACCGAATATGGAGTGTTCGGGGAAAATATTTATCAAAACAATTTCTTGAATGCTACCATTCCATGGAATCAATTTCATCCTTATCCTTTGAGTTCTTGATTATTTTTTCTGTTGATCACCTTACCCATCAAAATGATAGACCGTTGGTAAAATTTACTCCTCTTATGATCACTGGAGGATAGAGAATATATTTTCAATGGAGTGAATCCATTGTTCTATGATGATGGGATCAGAATATCCACTAAATATTAGAGGAATTCATCAAATAAAGGTTTAGAATGATACTTTTTCCTTCATAGGAGAAGTATGACATTACTCGGAATTTAATTTATTATTCATAACTTGAGTCGGTTTAGTTAGTACTATCATAATGTTTTGAGCTCCCATTCCCATAAGATTTAGAATTTCACTAGGCAAATTGTCACATTTCCTATCACATTTATTATTCGAATAGGTTCTTCTATTTCCATACATTATCTAAGAAAAAGAAATTACACTTAGAGGGGATTTAATACATAGCTACTTATAATTGAAAAGGTGAACTTTGAACATATAAGGATAAACTTAAAAAATGAAAAGTATATCCAAACATGTGATCCCCTATGTTTCAGTCTATGCTATCCATGGTGATATAATTATCACTATAGTTTGTACTAAATTTTTATAGCCCTAATATCCAAAAATAAATAGACCACTATATGATACCAACTATACGTACCCTATTCTTTTATACATATTATTACATGATTTTAAGCAAAACTAGCCATTAAATACAAACCAAGGATCATAAGGCCTAGTTTCATTAGAAGATTAGGTATATAAAATTAAAAACATGGAAATAGAATAAAAATTGCCTATATTAATCATCCATAATGAGTCCTAACTTTGTATTTACTCTTACATATTCATCGGATAACCTAAGGAATACATATAAAAAAGGTATGAGATAAAAAGCTCAATAAGGGAATAAATATAAAAATAAATCACAACACATGGGTAAGAAGACATAACAGATGGAATAAGAAGATGTGGAACATGAATAAAAATTTGGAAGAATAACATATAGAACATGGGATCTTGTAGTCATGGAATCATAGGAATTTATAAAAAATATACAACACAACATAATAATGAGTCATGGTTAACTACTAATACTATTACACATGATGAACAAAGTCCTATAAAGGAAACTAGTTTACTCACTATCCCAACATAAAGTATCGTGAGGATAAAAATTACCCAATTCATTATAGAACTAAATAGGGGTAGACATCATAAAATTTTCATGCATTTTTGTTCCAAATGAATAATCAAACATAGATATATTGGTTACCCATGTAAATAAATGGGTATCATAATCATGTCATAGAGCATAAAAATTGGTATATAAAAAACATGTCCATGAATGAATGGATTTAAAACATGAAAGAACATTAATAAGGTAAAATAGTAATAGATCATGATAAATTATGTTCATATGAAGTGAAGACATGTAAAAATGTTTTTAAGAAACTTTTCAAATGAGCCTCTTTAGTGTAGTTTAAGGGTAAATATTAAATTTCCATTAAAGAAGGTAAAGGTATAATAGATTACATAAAAGAAAAAATTGACATAGAGAGTTTTTCTTTAGAAAATTAGTGTTTTAGAAAAATATTTGTAGATTAAAACAGTTTATGGTGTGTACTTTAAAATGGGTAAGAAACTGTGAAGCTCTCTTTAATCAGGCTTTCTTATTAGGAGTAATTGAAAAGGGAACCATATAAAACATGTATTTCCCCATCAAAGAAATAATTTTTAGCTAGGTAAATATGATTGGAACATAAAAACAGAATTTATAAGGTTCACACAAGAATAATTAATAATTAAATTTAGGAAAATAGTTAGAAAGCATTTTTCAAATGAAATATGGAGTTTCATAAAGAATCACTTACCATATGTCCAAAAGTGTTCTGCACTTTCACTTAATTCCATGTACAATGAAATTAGATTCATTAATAATTTAATTAAAAGAATTTAAAAAATTATTTTATTTTTTATAATTTTATTATGTTCATTTATGTCCTTTTTTATGAGTTAGAATATTCAATTTCATTGTTAGGGAGTGTTCGTTTCCTTTATTTTTGTGATTGACTCACATGTATAAATGTATAAAAGATTCATGTAAAATGGTAAAAATTATCAAAAATTAAAATCATATATTATTAATGAACATATATAATATTAAATGGTATTATATATATTTTTTCAAAATATTAGGGTTATTAATTAGATAAATCCTTAATAATAATAGTTTGTATTATTTTGGCATTTTTTCGATCATCATGAACTAGTTTGGTTTTACTAATTAATATTATGTGTGTATAATAGCATCAGAACACTAAATAAATTTTAGAATATTTTTTATCAATTATAATGGTTTTGTTACCAGACTTGGAGGTGGTATTATAAAATAAAAAATCATCATCACAAAGGTGGTGAATAGACAACTCACATACGATATTCTCATTTTTAGAATATAAGGGGGAGAGAAGAGAATTGATGGTAGATATACCATTAAAATAATAACATTAAAGTAAATATATGATACTAGAGTTTTTATTTTAATTTTTATAATTGAGTTGAGTTAAGGATAATAAAATAAAAAAATTGAAAGAGAGAGAGGGAAGGATTTACCTCTTCAGTGTCGTCTCCTTGAGAACCTTCTTAAGGGACTTGAAAATGGTCTTTTAGTGATACCATAAGCACCCGAACATGGGTAATAGTTTTGAGAGGGTAATTAGGTATAATATTAGTAATAACCAAGTCTTATAAGATGTGATTAGAATAGGTGGTGAGGGGTGGTATTTATAGTGGGAGGATAGGGGTGTTTTTTATTATTTTATTCATTATTTTGTTATTTTAGCTCATGACTATCAATAGTGTTGATTCTTGTGAAAAAATAAAGTAACTAGAGAATTTTAATTTTATATAGTGACCACTTACATCATCCATGACTCAAACATAACTAAAAATTTCATGTATTTGGATAAAATGTTAACCACCTTAAATTACCCTATTTCACTATTCACAAAAAATTCATCGATTTCAAAAATATCCCATAACATCACCCTAACTATTTATTTACATGTATAATCTAAAAATGGACTCCATTTTATGAATAAAATTTTTAAATATGAGAAATTTAATGTTTAATTAAAAGCATCATTTATTCAAAAAAATATTGATTTTAATATTATAACAAATTTTATGACACTTTGAAAAAATAAATATGGTATCATAAAATTATATTATACTCATGAGGGAAAAAATATTAATTTATTAATATATTTTATGAATAATTATTTTCTTTTAAATCATTTTATTAATTATGAACTTGTAAATATACATTTATGGTTTACAAAAATATCATCACTGAATTTTGAATTTTTTAAAACACTTATTTACTTATACTAAGATATAAATATATTATATTTTCATTCATAAGATGGTTAAATTTTTTATATAATTTCATAGGTTAGGTTACTATTCTATTTTTCAGATTACTATTCTTAATGGTCATATTACTATTCCAACAGTCAAGTAATTATTCCATTGATATAGGTTCCTTAATTTCTAGAAATACCTCTTATTTTATTAATTATTCATTTTTTAAGTCTTTACTATGTTTTCTATGTGATTATTCTACGATTTATACTATATGACAAAATTTTAATAAAGTAATATTCATTGATAAATTTCTAGGTCATTATGGTTTAAATATGGTATCTTAATTTTTTTAAGATATTTGCCTTTTATTAAAATCCCTCCTTGTTGTGGTGTGTCTTTTTCAAGATTATTTATTTTCCATTTTTATTTCTATTTAGTGCTGCATTTCCATTTAAATTATTCCCACAATCAAGTGAAATATTCCCAACCATATTTCATTTAGGAGTATGGGGGTATTTAGCACCGTTAACCAAGAATAAAATATTAATTTGGGAAATTGATTGATGGACTAAATTAAATCAAGGGTATTTCCCTTAGTGGTCCATCTTCATGTAGCCTTGGAGGTAGAAAATTATGGTCTTTTTACCCTCCAATTTTTCATGATTGTCACATGCATTACTCTGAGGAGATGCAGGCCTATTAGCATGCCAAGAATCTTGTGAACCCTTAGTGGGTAGAGACTCTATTATAATAAAGCTAATGATTGTTTCTGATCCATGAGCATGCTCAGAATGCGGTAGTTATATTCTGATATCAGCCACCTGGATCAACTTTATCTCCTCCCTGGTGTTCTCTTGAATGTTCACTAGATTAAATCCTTGAGGAGGCTCAGCAGAATGTAATTTCATGTCATCCTTCAATCTCAGTTTGTTATCTTCCTTCCTAGTGTACTCTTGATGGTGTACTAGTTCTATCTTTCCAAAAGTGTAGAAATACTACTATTAGAGTAGGGTTTTCGTAGACCCCTCCACTTTAGTAACTCTTATCGGGGTAAGTGTATCACTATTCATCTCTTTTATAGGTGTAATAGATACAACCTAGCCAAACATAGGTTTCAGCTAATCAGGATTTATTGAGCAACTAGGATCCTTCACAACCATATTACTCTCATGCACAACCTTAGTTATTGGACCTCAATCACCATTAAAACAAACCCTAGGATCATTTGAAGCAGTATGAACTTGATTCATCATGTCCTTTCATTTCTTCTTTCAATAATGAGCCTCTTCATTCCCTCTTAATTTAGAGAAGGTTCATATCAAGTCTCTATTACATTAAAAGGATATGTGACCAAATAGATTTCACTTTTTAGTGAATTTTGTCTTTATTTAATACTATATGTTGATATTTATATTATCATCACTAGTTATCGTGACAAATTCTTCATCCAATGTAGAATACATATCATCTTCCAAAAAAATACATGAAAATTTTCCAAACCTTGGGTTATATATTTTTATGACTGCATAGATTATATTTCCCACCAAGGATGCAATGACCAAAAGAATACTTGAATTTTAATACAACCAGTTCAGTCTCTAAATTTGAATCCACACCATTGCATGGGTGTTCCGCACATTCCCAAGATCAATGTTTTCATCCCATTCATATATTTTGAACATAATAGGCTTCAATGATACCAAGGAAAATCTATATGCTCTCATATTGAAGTCATCAGAAGGAAAGACAACATGAAAAAAGTATTTTCCCCATTTCCATCATTTATTGAATCATCAAATCCTCAAATCTCAGTAATTCATCGAGTAAGATCATTTAATTTCTATAGCCACTCCACCTTTGGAACTATATCTCTGGTAATGATTGAGAACATAAATATGTATATTCTTTCCTAGACTGTATCTTGGTTGTAGAAAAAATAAGAAAGAATCCCCTTTTTAATAACACTACTAGGATATGGGGCATAAAAGTCTGAGAATGAAAGGTTTGAAACCAATTTGACAACCTTGGTGAAGCTTTTCCTTAGAAAATAATATTCAGGGGGATCACAATCCACAAAAACTGGTTTTTTCTACGCACAAAAATGAATAATCTCATTTTGAATAAAATATTTGGTCTTGTTAAGAGTTTCATTAGTGATGATTGAATAATACTTTTTACCTAAACATCTTAATATCTCGAAAAATTAATAAAAAATAACTATTGGATAATTTTGATGTGATTCCAAATTTACATTCATTTTTAGGAAAATAATTCTCTATATATGGGTAATTTAATTATTAAAATTAAAATACTTGGGCATTTCAAAATAATAAAATTGAAACCTAAAATTAAAAAACTCTTCTTCCAATGAATCATATTTAATTTTAATATATATGTCTATAATTTTATAATTATTCATTGAATACTAATTATTTGAAATAATTATTAATTAAATTATTTTAATTCATTTTATTGGGAACTTGAATAAATAATGGTTACGCTATTATAGTTGAATCTCGGGTCCTAAATTCCTCTCTTAAACAATTTCATCCTTGAAATTTGGGTGTACAATAATAAATAAACTAATGTGGTTAATTCTTTTTTATAACATATTTATGATTCAATGTTACTTTTTCCATCATGTTATTCCTCCTATGTATTTTCACTAGTTGGGTTATACGATTCTATAACACTTTCTTTATAGTGTTATGAATCTTTACAAGATATTATTTATATGATAAGTGAGTCCCCAAATCTATTTCATGGATGGTGCATATGTGCATTGGGTATCTCATGTATATCCTTAACATTGGTAAATGAGAGACATCATACACTTTAGTGAGGTTTGGTGTAAAGGCCAAATGATAATCCGCAACAAAAATTCTCTCCAAAATCTCAAAAAGCCCAATATTCATCAAATGTAGCTTTTCCTTCATAACAATCCTTATAAATTCATTCCATGGTGACACATTCAACAGGACATGATATCATACATGGAATTCCAAGTCCTTCCTATGATTATTAGTACATATTTTTACTACTCTATACTATCTTGATTTGATTTTGGATATCACACACCTTGTCAGTTGTACCCCTAATGATTTCTAGACAAACGAGTCTCTTTTCTCAAACTTCATCCTCACATGTTAGAGTAATGAACGTTTTCCAGTAAAAGGATTTGTAAGGTTACATTTTATACATTAATTGAAACTATTATTGTATGAAAATTATATCAGAGGTAATTACTGATCATATGTTCCTTTGAAGTTAACTGAACATGGCCTCAACATAAATTTTAATGATTGTAAGTCCTATTAGACTGCACATATGTTTGAGGACGGTAAGTAGTGATCGAGTTTATCTCAGTGTTCAGAGTATTTTGAGGCCCCCACTTTTATATGGATTTGAAATGTGGATCATGATAAGATATAATTTATAATGGTTCACCATGAAGTATCATAACTTTATTGATATAAAGTCATAAAAGATGTTTTAGTGGTAGTTCCTCTCATATATCTAGAAACTATGATGACTTGGAAATGGGATTCATAATAAACCATATAGTATCAATCCTTTTTGATCTCTTAGGCTACCTAGTAACAAATTCCATTGTTATATTATCCCAATTACGCACTAGTATAGATAGATGTTGCATCACACCCTCTTAAAGTTAGATCTTATCCTTTAATTTTTTCCATTTTAAGCATCTAGACACATATTCTTCAATATCACACTTTATTTTTTCCCACCATAAGTTCTCTTTTAGATAACTATACATCATGGTACTACTAGGGTCTATATGAATGTTCGACCTATGAGCTTCTTCTAGAAATTTCTTCTTTAGTTTAGGTATTGATGGTATATATTATCTATTTTCAAATATCAACACACTATATTAATTGATAACGTCTATAAATCTCCAAAAATTGATGGATTTAATATTCTCTTTTCATCCCTTCTCATCCTATGAAAACCTATTTATCTTCTCTAGTAAATTTTTTTGGTAAACTACATGAAAGGTGGATGATGTTTCCCCTTCCTTAATAATTTCCATGTTCTACTTTACTAAATCCATGATCATTGTATAATTTTTATCCTAATAATATATAGGGCTCCATGATCCTTCCAAATCAATGTGTCTTCCACCTTATTTTATTTCCCATGGTGGTTGTGTATTGTATAGTAATTGTGAGTAGTTCAATCCACATCCTTTGTATCATTTTGAGATTTTTCTATGTTAATACATACTTCACAAACTTTTTAGATTATTATATATGTCATATATCTACTCATAATTATATTTCCACCAACTTTTCAACCCAAATATTATAGATTTCAACTCGAGATCATGGGTTGGATAGCTTCACTTGGTTAGTTAATTATCTCAATGAATAAGCAATAAATATATCTTTTTACAAAAGAACATACTCTAGTATATTCATTAAAGCATCATTTTACATAAAAAATAACTACTTTCTATATATTAGTGTCAATACTAGTGAATTAATTAATCTATTAATTATTTCCTTAATTATTTCTTCACATTACTTATTTCATGTTAATTTGACCCCTTTACATTTGAACTTGGTTAACTTATTACCTAATTGGGAATAAATTACAACAAATCATTGATAATAAAAAGTTAAAAAAAGGAAACAACATATCTTAGTTATATTCATTTGTGTTATCCATTATTTAAAACCCTTTTTTTATAATTGATTGATAGCCTTAGAGAACCATTCTTCTTTTTCACATATAGGATAGGTGTTCCCCTGGATGAAACTTTGGGTCAAGTAAGTCCCTTATCACATAAATAATGTAGTATTTTCTTTAATAAGAATAATTAAACAAGATTAATTATATGTGGAGGATTAGATATGGGTCTTACATGAAGGATAATGTCTGTAGAGAAGTCAATTTATTGATCAAGTGGATGTATAGGTAATTCATCGAGAAATACATCAATATAATCCCTCACAATATATTCCTCGTCTACTATAAGGATATCCTTCTCATTAATTTAATCATACTATCTAAAAATGTCATTAATATGGGTCATTGTAGTTGTCTCTGAATAAGACTCAGGTAGTGAAGTCTCTTATATAAAAATAAGGGATTCAATTCTAGACTCAAATATTGCAATCTCTTTCTCATGATAAATTTTTTTCATTATACTTTTTGATCCAATCCATACCATATGTTACTTAAAATTCAACCACTGGCATTACAACCATGTTTATAGTGAACTCACCTTCATTAATTTTAATAGAGATAAATAAATATATTTTCATTTTTTTATGACTTGTACTATGAGTTTTAACTAATAACTCCCTCAATTTATCAGGAGGAGATTCTATGTTCTTAGAAAAGATGAAATATAAAATTTAGTGTGTAGATATAGAATCAAATAATTTGTTATCGAAATTTCATTTTATGGTTGAATTACCTTTGATAATATCACTTGAGACCTTAACTTTAGCTATAGTGATTGAATAATCATGGTGTTTTTCTCTTGGCCTATTTTGGGGTAGCTTCCCTTAAATCTAAGAAAACTGATTTCCATAGTTTCCTATATTATTTAATTTGATTCATTAGACATTAGTGGGTTGTATTTTTTATTTTCATTCATGATAGTGAAAACCTTTATCTCCACACTTTTAACAAATTAGCATCCCATTTAAGTAACCACTGGGGCGTTTCATCCTATGGTTAATACATTTTGGGAATGTAGAACTTATATCCTTCTCCATTACAATATTTATTTCACCATGGAACTCATATACCCTCTTATTACTTTTATACCTTTTTAAAATAAAATACTTGTATATTTTTTTATTATTTTTTATGGAACTTTACACTATCTCCTTGTAAAATGAAAATGTTTTAGAGAAAATTTCCTTTCAAATTCTTGGATTCAACCCATCAAATATGTAATAAATATTAATTTCAATATTACGTATGTAATACAGAACATATATTGAAAACCATTTAACATTATCCTTATACTTAGAAACAACTTCCTCTTCATTTTATATAAAATCTAGGAATTGTTTTTACAGGAAATCTCTTTACTAACAAGGAAAAAAATTCTCTAGTAATATCACATTAAAATCATCACACTCTATGATTTTAATCTCTTCCTCCAACATGGTGTTTTGAATTAAAGACGCCATTGATTAATATATCTACTTATATGATATATACCCATGATAAACTTATCCCTATCATTGAATCCCAAATTATGGAATAAATTCTATTGGTACGTGATCTATTGTTTAGCTACTAATAGATTCATGGTTCAATTGAAGGAGAGAGGTTGTTGCCACATGTAGCAGTCCAAAATTTTTAAACCATGATGTTTAGTAATAGTTTGTTCCATATAAGAAATATTATTGGAAAAAACATGATTCAACTACCTTATATAGTTATACTCTACTATACTCCCACAGTGGCATCATTTACTTTATTAGGAGGCAAACCCCAACATTGATATCTGGTGTTAACATGGTTTATGTTCATTCCTATAAGAACCATTTATAAAAATTGGATATGATTAATTATTTCATAAATAAAATTCTAAATTATAAATCACATTATATAATTAATATAAATTTATTAAAAATTCATGCCATGTAATCAATAAATATTTCTAGAGTTTTCAAAAGGATTATCAAAATGTTGTGTTATATAACTATGTTATTTTAGTTTCCAAAGTTTCTACTAAACAATATATGATATTGTTGATTCCCTCAAAATGATAATTGAAAAATTCAAAAAAGAGAGAAATACCTAAATATGTGTACTATTTTCCTTACAAATCAAAGTAAGAAGAAGGTGTCTATTATCCCATGGATCATGTGAACCCCCAGGAGGTACAAAATATCATGCCCAACAAAGGGTCAGGAGAATAAACACTCATAGAATATATCCTATGTAATGTCTCAAAAATCCCCTTTTGATATGGGCTTATACTATCATTAAGGCACCCCATACAATCAGTGATCATGCGGTGGCTTCCAATACAACCCCTCTAAGAAACACAAATTGAAAACTAGTGGATTCCTGAAAAACCATTAAGAAACCCATAGAAATTAGAACAAAAATATCAAAAAATTTAGTGCCCCTTGCGGTCATAGAATTTGTGTGATTCATCACTGATGGGATTAATGATTTTACTCAATAACATTCAAAACAACTCTAAGATAAAAATTATTTGTAAAATAAATAAATAAAATACAAAGTGGAGAAGGTGTGGGAATCTTTTGGTCATAAAACATCACATGGAATGGCCCTAGTAATACGAAGAATGCAACAATCCCTTGAAAACACATCTTCCTCATCTCACAAAAGCCTGTTGGAATGTCATCTTCATCACGAGAAGGCTCCCAGGTATTCCCAGATGACCTCGCATTCCCCCTTTGGATCCATAATAAGAAATAGAAGAAATTACCATTAAATGGCCACAAATATCCATAGGACCATTTACAGTCACCCAACGCATCACCAAGAGGTAAAGTTATTGTCCTTAATAACACCCTAAAACCTCATGAAATTCCAAAACTATGTAAAATAAACAAAGGAAATAAAAAGGGAAATCATGAGAAAGCCTCTAAAAGTTTTGAAACTCATGCTACACACCTAGGATGTTCACAGCATGGTCTCGCAATACTCCTTGAAAATCCAAACTGATCTCGAAAAGACACCATGAGAAGTCATACTTATCTAATGGAATGTTCCAAAAAAGTCACCAGATATCACATGAAAGCCTTTCAGTAGTCACTCTAATCTCGTGAAGGCCCTTGGACATGTCAGTATGAAAATATAAAAGTACCTTATAATTTCCACATAAGAAAACAGGACATCATTAATTGGTTATAATTTAATAAATGGGGCTCTATATGTATGGTATTGTGGTCATTTAAAGTCTTGTGACACCCCCATCGTTATTCATGATAGGATCCAGTGAATACATGTGGCAGTGAGGCCCTCTACAAATTTTAGCATTGATTCATGTGATACAAGATTCATAAAGAATTTAACAATTAGGGTGGAGAGGCCTATAAATATTCCACACAATAATTAGAAAAGACGGTTAGCCTTTTGAATCCATATGCATCGACACACCCAAGCACCAAGGAGGATTTCTCAGAGCGGTTGATCTAGATATTGGAAAAACTTTCAAACAAGTAATATCCCAGGAACAACTGAAGTTATCATGCACCATGCATAAATCACTCTACGTTGTCACTCATAGATCATGTGAAGGACCACTGGTAGGAAACATAAATAACATCACACATTTCTTCCAAATCACATGAAACATAAAAAAATATAACACTGAATAAATCTAATACATTAACAATAAAAGGAAATAAAAAAGACTAAGGGATGGGATTCCTAGGTAAAGAATATATGTGTTGATTCTCATTCACTTCTCCCGAACCTCCTAGATCATGTAACGGTACTAGGACATGTCACCCAGATCACACGGTGCTACTTGGGTATGATATTTGGATCATGTTAAGTCCTCTGAGACATTTCAAATCAACTTGCATGGACCCCCAAGAAAATTCCACCCTTGTCTCATAAAGCCCTCTGGTCTCTCCATACAAGAAATTTTATTTCCATCAAAAAAGTTTCTTGACTCATATTACAACACTATATTATGTTATATGAGTATTATAGTAGCACCCAGTCATGAAAATTGACTCTTGTAATTCCCTTGATGATGACTAGATATCGTGATGCCCTCCAAACATGTTATCCTATACATTAATCACCTTCTAATACATGTCACGATAACTATGAAAATTACATCCAAGTGTTTTATCCATAACTTTCGATAACACTAGGATGAGTTAGTTGGATTATATTATTCCCTCTAGATATGTCATTCAGGGTCAGGATATAGCTTCTAGGACAAGACGTCCAGTTCTCATGACAACCTCCATACGAGTTAGATGTGATCATGTGAAAAACCTTAGTCATTACATCCAGCATATGAAATATCCATAAAACAATTCAAATGGAGCATGAAATTATCTTTGGACATGTTGGAAAGATACAATTCAAAATGACAAGTAGAAAATCAAGGCATGTTGAGCGGTCAATCAACACGTATCAAGCTGAAAAGTAGTCTAGGTCACAAGGGTATACTGGGACTTTATAAACTTATTCCATCTATACTGTGTAATCCTAAAATAACATCAAAAAATGATATGTCTCAATGGTAATGGTACTTTCATTTCAGAATCCGCAATCAACTAAACTATGATGACTCTAATTTCATACATAACCAGGATACATAGGAAGCCTCCATGAGGCCTAAGCTCTATATTAACTTCTAAAGGGATGTCCCAACCCATAATTCCTACATCCATAAGTGAAGAGAGTTATTATTTCCTATCCCTTATTTCTCACACCAAACACAACTCAAATGGAATTAAGAAATTGTAACGATCATATCACTCACACTATAAGCCTCTATAAAGATAAGGGCAATGTTAGAACGTAGGCCTTGATCAGTTGAACCATGAGGACCCTAATTCCCACCATAAACAAGATAAATATGACTCCTTACTAAGGCCCGATCGAAAACTCAAATGGGAATCCACATCAGTATATGTACTACCATTTCTCTGACATTTCAACCATCAGGTCCCAATCATTTACATGGGATCATCATTCTACCTCACCAAGTAGTGGACAGAAAACTAGTTTAACTAAAATAACTATGATGCATTCCCTAACCAAGATACATAGGATGTCGTTATATGGACCAAGACTCAACTCAAATGGGTATCCACATCAGTTTATGTCCTTCCATGTCTCTGAAATTTAAACCATTTTGACCCAATCATTCCCAAGGAATGATCATTCTACCTCATCCATTAGTGGGTTAAGAAACCAGTTGAACTACGAGGACTCTGATTCCCACCAAAACCAAGATATTTAGGATTCCTTCCTAAGGACCAAGACTGAACTCAAATGGGTATCCATGTCAGTGTAAGTCCTACAATGACTCTAATATTTCAAACTTTGGTAACAAATCATTCCCATGTGTTAATCATCCTACCTCATCTCTCAACATACTAAGAAACCAATCGAACTATGATAACTCTGATTCCTTCCATAAATAGAATACATAGGAAGACTACCAATGGCCCCATATTTATATTATCATATTAAGTTTTATCCCAGTACATAATCCCCACATCATATGAAGTAAATATGATTACATTCTATCCAATTTTTATCACATCAATCATAGAACATGTGGTATTTGGGAGTTGCAGTGGTCATTCCATTTGCATCATGAATCTCAGAAAGTTAGGGAAATTTTAGTATTTAATCCCTGAAGAGTGGTGTGATATAAAAATGCCTTGTATAAGTATATATACCATGGGGATAATTCCAAGGGAATGACTGAACTATGGTAACTCTGATTACTTCTATAACCAAGATACATAGGATGTCTTCTCAAGACTCGAGCTCAAATATTTGGTACCTCGGTACCCATACATTTTTCCTCACTATATGATGTAAAAATAAATGGGTTTAAAAAACTCTATGGTTTTTTATTCATATAATAAACAGTATATGTAGAACTCCTCAAAATGGATCAATCTGTTCCTTGAAATATTAACCAATTCCCTACATGGAAAGAAATTCCGAACTACCTTGTTATACAACTTCATCATATAAATAATATATTCATTATTGGGTAACAGATGAAGAAACCCATATATATATAGATAAATATACCAATTAGATCCCATTATTTTGAACAAAAAGAGGGTTAAAAATGATCATTTTTAGGGTAACTTATCTCGTATCAAGAATAGAAAGAGATTCGCAAACATGTCTTAAATCAATAAGAGTTCCCGAGTAGGAAACAATTCCCCACAATAGGGTATGATGAGCCTGACCTCTCATCATATTGGCCCTTATGAGTCCCTAAGTTTCATTGGGTATGAAACCCCAATTGACAATATACCTTTATAAATAATATTTTTACCATGTTATGTATTAAGGAACTATTGAAAGATTCCATTAAGAATGAAAACGGTGACCCGATGTTAATGATTGTGCATGAAATGAACCCCTCACAATCAACCATCAGGCCAAACGGAATTCTCCTCAATGAGGGTTACTAGTCATCTCTTTCCTATAATTTTTTTTTCAACCTGATGTGAATCTATCTAATATAATAATGATTGTGTTTTTATCAATTGGACCATTTTGTTTTCACACTATATGAAAAATAAATGGTGAACCCAATATGAATATCTCCAATAAAAAAATGATTGGGTTGTTATCCATTGAGCCATTTATTTTCACACTATATCTAAATAAAAATGGTGAACCCAACATGAATCTCTTCAATAAAAAATTTATTGGGTTGTTATCCTTCATTCCATTTTTTTACACAATACTCAAACAAAATGGTGAAAATGACATGAATATCTCAACTAACATAATGATTGGTTAATCATGTGTCAGACCAAATTTTTTTTGTATCCTATATGAAAAATGATGTTAAACCTGGTATGAATCTTACATATGATACTCTGTAACAAGGATTATCATGAAATAAGTCCATCCTCACATTGGTAATTCCACATGAGCATAATGGCCGAATCGGGAATGAATGAACAATTGCGTTAACTATGAATATCTAATTGAGCATATCATGGATATGATATTAAACTATTCGGTGACCTTATTTATTTTTGAATGCATGACATAGAATACTTATCTCATAAATATCTTACTAACCTAAGATAATTTAATCATCCAATGACTATTAAGGCAAGTTAGATGTGGCTGAAAACCTTGAAGGTCTCAAAATAATATCACCTACCCAATAGCTTCAACATCTGGTGGTGAACATAATGGTACAGGAGTAACAACAATGTTTTACAATCCCAACCCTCAAGACTACTTGAAAGTGTCACCAATCATTAAATTTGATAAGTCTTCATCATCCAAAAAAAACTTTAGCTAAGCTAGTGGCCCTTATCGCCACAACCAATATCATTAGGAGCTTATCCTTGAAGCACAACAACTACAATGTTTCATATCTGATAAAGGTGTAACAGGGAGTCAAATATGGATCCCTTCTGGTTTAGGTTCCACTAAGGAGGGATCCTATCAATCAATGTTTCTAGAACTACCCCACCACTACCCACCTTTCACCTGCTAAGAGTAATACCCGACACACTACCACCTCTTATGACCACACACAAATAGTAAAGAAGACAGATCAGGAAAGGAAGCTTCCAGATAAACAGAAGTGGGATCATATCCCCACTCCCATTTAAGACATCAAGCAGTATATTCTGGCAGAAACAAGTGAGTAGGCTCATAACTCAGATCACTTGGAACAAGTATGCGATCATATTTCTATAGCAAGCATGAAAGAGGCACATGTCCCTAAACCCATGCATAGAGCCCATCAGAATATTATGGTGGCACACTGAGGATAGAAATGGGATAATATCCCCAGTCAAATCGAATATATCTTGTAGTACCTAGTGGATATAGAAAATGTGAAGGCTTATATCCCTATTCAGACTTTGAGAAAATTCCAATACAACTTAGTAATAGCTGAATAACTCCACTATAATATTCTAAAACTTGTACAGATAAAGGAATATGAATATATTTCTATGCCTATATCCATGAAATCTAAACAATATAATCAATATAACAAGTGGATACTCCAAATAAATCAAGCATTCTTTCTCCCATCCAAAAGGATTATCATCATATTTAGGCAAAGTATGAGGAATCAAACCGGGCTTGTATTCCCATTCCAACTAAGGATCATCAAATGAGAGATGCACATGCCTTGGAATAGAGGAAAATTATTATCAAAGATGTATGGTATTATATTCTAAATTCCTAGGATTGGTCTTATATCCCTGTACTTGTCGGGGATCACTAAGTGAGAGGGGAACATGCCTCAGTATAGACTCATGTTCTAATCTAATAAGATGAGTGACATTCTCCAAAGGCCTAGGATCCGTCATATATCACCATTCTGGTCAGGGCTAACCATGTGAGAATGAAACATGCCTTGAGACATGCTCATATTACTATTAGTGAATCTATGTGGAATATTTAATTAGATTACAAAAGATATGGTTATATTCCTACTTCCACTAACGATTGAACGCACCCACATCATTATAAGTAAATAGAGTAGGAGGATCATATCCCTTATCCCATTCTGGAGGTCCCTTAGTATATTTTGATGGGGAATGTATATTCAGACCAGGATAATATTCCTATTCTAAATGGGGCTTACCATGTGAGAGAGAAACATGCCTTAGGGTAGGCTCATGCTCCTGCTAATAAAGACTAGGGGAATATTCCAAGGGATCATGATCGGGCTCATACCCGCATATTGACTAAGTCATACCAAGTGAGAATGGAACATGCCTTAGGATACGCTCACATTCCTATCAATAATGAGGATGATCATTGGTATATTCTAGTAGTGGGATCATATTCCCATTACACCATACGATTATAAAAAAGTTCCAATAGTAGTCATACAACATGCACATATACCTGCACAATTTCAAAAGGGAGGTCATCATATTCATTCCATGATGCAAATCAAGACCTATATTTGTAATCTTCTCAATTCCAGTTTCCTTGAGGTAATTTGGGACACAATATCAACAAAACAAGTGTCTGTAAACTCTTTACATGATGTACAAGACGATCATTACTGTAATAGTCCTCTTCGTGGTAGTGTGAAGATGAATCACATAGACTCTACTCCTGAAATCCACTATGGTCAACCTCTTCCTGATGATATCTCTCATGAAGAAGGAAATCATCCTCTTTCTCAGAAAACTTCATATAGAGAGGTGTACAAAACTTAGACACAATCATATATATTGTTGTTCAAAACATTAGGTTCAACTGCATACAGTTCCCCATCAACTTCCAGAAACACTTTACTATAGTCATCAGGTGACCCTATAAATCATCTTCTATGGTATGATGGGATGATGGAATGTAACTCTAATTAAAAGGAGACTTAAATTGACATATATAGAGATTTATCTAGAAACAACATCCCAATAAAGTTCTGGCACATTGCCACTTCTGACTATGAGATCTCAGATGATGTAGAAAAAAATTGTGTGCATTAAATATGCCAGAATATGTGTGCTACTCGTCAACAAGTAATATCTAGAAACCTACCTTATATAGGATACAAGTGTCACCATCATTCCATCAAGATAAATTTTTTTCATCTAGACCTGGCCTCTATCTCCAAGTCCTGGGATCAAGAAACGTAAAAACACAGCCCAAATCTGCAACATTCTTGCTGTCATTGTATCAAAAATCTTGAGTAGGTAATCTCAAAAGCCACATAATGTATTTGTATTCAATTATGGGGAAAGTATGTATCATTTCACATTTTCACACCCCTAGAACAGTATAACCCTTTATACATGGAATCATGTAATGTCACAGCCTCTTGAAAAATCAGGTGGCTAGGTAATTCATGGTCTAGTTGGTCACTAAAATAGAATTTTCTCACCTCAACACCTAGAAATCGTGAATAGAGGGAGACGATAGCCATCAAAAATTTGAATTGGGCCCCTCAAAGCAATAGTAATGAATTTTGAACATGAAATTTGATGTTGAGATCATCCAAAAAACTTCCCTTAAAGAATGATTCCCATCATGGGCTGCCAACACACCAAGCTTTTTTTGCAAGAACAATTGTGCTACATGAAAGGAGCTATAGTACCAGATTCTATATTAGTTCTCTAGGTGGGAAATCAACCCACCAGGTTGGGGGAATATCTATCACCTCTTATAACTCTCATATTGTTAATTCCTGAGAGTATTTGGGACATCTCAGTAGTAGGTATAAAAAAACACCATCCTAATGGGCTAGGGGAATTTATATCCCAATCATCGTCACCAGGTTCATCATCCCTTGAGAGGTTCCATGGAAAATAAACACTGATTCCATATCAAACCCATTTCATTGGGATGCGGGTATTTATATATCAATGTCCATCCTACGAGTCATAAAATCCCTAATTGGAATCATTATATACTTAACAACATGACCAGTAAATGTCAATTGTAGCCTCGAATAACCCACAAACTTTAGGGCTGGGGAAATTTTCATCATCCTCTTCACCATAATGATAATTATTTTTGTCCAGGATGGGAGGAAAAAATCAATGGTCAGTGCCCCATATCTTCCCCCAGTCACATGGGAAACCTTTACTATGTGGGGTATGTTTTGGAATCATGAACAAAACTCCCTCAAATTCATTGTTCATTTACTAAAATGGGAGGAAGATATGGGGAATTAAATCAAACCCCATAGGGTTTAAAGGTTAAAATAGGCTGATATATCTTGGGTTTTGAAGGACAATGCTGAGGAAGGTAGTGTAGAATTATCCTACTTTGTAGAGAGCAATGGGAAACAATAATTTCCTAATATCCCCGTATGTGTATTTTCACTTTCATCATGACTGACATTGGGGATCAAGATGAAAATATATAGAGTTACAACATAGAGAACCTACCCCAAGTGGAGTGTGATATTGATGCACCAACTGAGGCTACATGCACCTAGAATCAGAGAAGACTCTAAAACCTGGAACAATAGAATACTGAGTTTCCACCTCTATGGTGGAACACTACCAAAGAAAAATGGAAATATGTGGCTAAATCTCAATTACCACCCTAAATAATCAAGGTTCCTTCCATAGAGAAATAGTTGTTTCTATACAAGAGTAAGATACAAATTATCAGGGAAATCAATGAGGAGCTACTTTGGTTAAATACTCCTACTAGGTAATTTATTTAGGAAGAGACAAATATTCTCTCTCCCATAGCTAATCCTCCAAACAAACTGGCATTTGAGTGTCAAATTAGCTCTGGATCTAGGTATCTGGTCTATATAAATGAGAATGTTTAAAATGACTATGACATACCTCCATTTTGGCGACAACCTATCCCTCTCTTGGGTGATCATTAAATATACAGATGAGTCATGAATCAACATGAGATAATTTTTGGTCAACCCAATTGACCCCCACCCACTCTCTATAGATGAGAGGTGTCTTGGAAAGTAATTTCCATAGATTTTTTTAATGTCATTGAGTCCATAACCACTCGGATGGAATATATGGAAGGGTGACTTCCACCTATGTATCCTGAGAGGAATCCATACCCCGAATTTGTGGATGACACTTTTCAACCACCAAATTTGGGAAATCTGACCTCCCATAACATTGATGAAACATGATACCCCAAAAAAACATCTCACAAACTTTTTATGCCAATGTGGACCAATGATGGTCCCTCAAGATAACAGAAGCTGACTAAGCTGAAGTGTTTTTTAAAGAATTAGATAGTGATAGCCTTTTTTGGTACAATAGATTTCCATTATGATCCATTTTAGTATGGGAAGTCCTTCATCAATTATTAATGTATTAGTTAATCTCCACAATGAAGAAAAACAAAAAATAATCTACCTAACAAACTAAAAACAACATGAATGTTAGTGGGACTATAATTTCATAGACAGATGGAAAGGTTTAACCTATTCACTCAAAATTCCTCTCTCGTAGAGAAACTATTAAAACTATATGTTTAAAGTGTCTGGGATGAGTTTAAAATACCTCTGTTCCCAATAATATATACAGGAATTTCTGTGATTTCATAGAAATGGAACAATGTCTTGAGTACACCATTCAATGAACCCAACAAAAAACTCGGCTCATGCCCTCATCACATAAAAAAGGCTAGGAAAAGAATAATATATAGTTTTCAATCTTAATTTAATAGTAGTGCCCATTCTAGAACCTATGCTAGTCCCAAATAGCCCATCACCTCTTGTTGAGTGGTGACAACACTGGAATCATCCTTATCCAGAAGCACAGTAAAATCAAGGTGACCAAAGTCTTGAAGAACTGATGAATAAATCATACTCCTTCAGAAATGATCCACTATATGGTTATTTATAAATATCCATAAACAATAAACTACTCAAGAAAGTTCATCCTAGGAATCCTAATGAGGTTAACCTCATTGAACTTCCTGATGACTACCCATTCCAAAGAAGACTGGGTTATAATATCCAATACTACTTCATCTTCAAACACATAATTCAAGGCATGGTCGATTCTATACAGGTGGTGTTAGATAACTCATTTGATTAAGTGTCATGCATAACCATTTCCTAATACAAAAAAGTGTGTTATTGGAAAAATGTTTTTTTCAGGCATAAGCAGAATTTCTACAACTGGATGACTCAAAAGATAGTTGATCACGAACATGCCACCCTGAGAGCATAGCTATAAAAAACCCAAAATAACTCCACAACCCAAGGAGGTAACATCATATATGCCTCCCAAATGTGGGTGTTACCACTATAATAATGAAGAAATAAAAGAGGATGAGTCATATTCTACTCTAATGCACCCTCTAACTCTTGCATATTTCTATTGTAAAACATTCGAAGAATGGGAACCTCCCAAGAAAACAAAAAACTCATCAGAATAAGAGATTTTATTTTATTATTTAAATGGGATACTCTTGATATAACCCTTCTCTATTGATGAATATGCCTCTAGATATGAGTTTCTCACACATAACTAGGGAACGAGAGGTTTCATGCGCTAGAACTGAGGATTGGGGGACAACATGGGTGTGGTTGGACCCAATATTTAAGTCACGTACCCAAAGAGAATATATATAAAGATCATAACCATGGGAAAGTTATCCAATGTTTCCAAAAGAGACATGGAGGTTTCCCCAAACCCAATAGTGGCTATCAGCATCCAGCTATTTTACATGACCACTTAGTGGGGGTTCGATTATCTGATCAGCCTAGGAAACAGGGAAGGCTAGAAGGATTCATGCCACCATTAGAGGATTATACAAAAATTCTACATAATCACCTGCTCTACCAACCTCAAATACCTCAATTCCTAATCCCCATATCAAGGAGAATCCCTACATCTAGAAGCACCAACCTCAGGCACAAAAGTAAAATATTTTAAAATAGCTGGAAGCTTCCCCAGCTAGGCTCTTAATCCAAGATTAACTCCATCTTTTAAAAGATTTCATAGAGGAACTTGTTAAGGTCCTCCATATCCCACAAGATTTTGAGGCATAAGTGGATACAAATAAGGATTATTGAGTGGAGACCATGCCATTGGAATGCCATATCACCACCCTGTTCACTGACCAGGATCCTGAAAAGGTTATCCAAGAGCACATAAAGCCCCTATATGTTTTGAGAAGGCTTAATAATGTTGACGTCCAAAGGGGTCTGACTGAAAATGGTCCTTGGATCAACCTAATCCCATTTTTTACCCTCCAAAATTTGGGATATAGAAAAGGGAATTTTTCTCCCACAATGCTTACCATTCAAGGGTGTGACAAGCATGAAAAATGACCTCTCAAGATTTTCAAACACAAGGATCATTTTCAAGAACTCACATCTGATGCGGATATTATGGTTATCCATCATGACACCATATAAAATGTTCTAATTGGATGACCCAAGATCTATAGAAACCTTGTTTTACCTTCAACATTTCATCAATGTCTCAAATACCCCATCAATGGAAAGGTCGGGATACTTTACGGTGAAAATTCCCCTTTTGAGACTTGTGAAGCCACATATGATGAAGAAAATTTCTAAAAAATGGGAGGAAAGAAACCAATGGCGGATTAGGATATACAGCTTGCATCACCCAATGTCTTAGGGACGAACCCTATGAATCCCTAGAGTATGCTTAAAATATACTATGTACTACCCATAAATCTGGCCGAGGTAGTAGATCTAGTCCTAGAGGTCCAATTCCCTCATGTCCCTAGCGATAGTGTAAACGACAATCAACTCTAATGTCTCCCTATAATAACTCAGAAAATAAGGGATGATCATGTCTCTTATCAAGGCTTCTCTCACCTCAACAGTGATATAGATTCCCACATATTTTCACCTCTATCTAAGAATTCCTCCATAGACTCATAGGTATAAGTAGAATAGAACGACCTTTGGAATGCTCCTCTCACATTCGAAGAAGGTGTCTCCACTACTTTCGATGATTCCAGAATATAAAGATGGGATGGAAATATTACTTAGAGACTATAATAATTAGTTCCTCCATTCCCATAGAATATTAATAGATGTATACTAAATTTATAAAGAAATTCCGATAAGTTATTTCATGCCCCATTATCTATCACAGAACTCTTGATCGATGAAACTAATTGCTTCCAAGACATTTTCTTCATAGACGGGTATTTAGGGTATAATAAGATAAAGATAGCCCCTGAAAATGAAGAATCCACTTCCTTCAAAGTATCTCATGGGATATTATACAATTAGGTCATTCCATTTGTGTTAAATAATGATGGAACCACTACTCAACATTCCATGCATCACATATTTAATTCATTCTTGAGAGGAATAACTAAATTCTACTTCTAAAAATAGGTGGTAGAATCCGGATAGTGTTGTGATCACTTCATAGATCTTCAAAGAGTCTTTTACAATATGTGGTAGAACTGTCTAAACATGAATCCATTGGAATGTTCTTTTGGGGTAATATAAAGGAATTTACTAGGATTTTTGTATTCCACCATGACATCTAGGTCGACCTAGAGAAGAATAGAGATATTTTAGTAATGTAGCCTCCTATAAATCTCAATAAACTAATGTGGTCTAAGGTCACCTCACCTACATTAGAATTTTTATAGCCAGCCTAAATGGAAAAGATCTCCCCTTCACCATAATAATGAATATGGGAATATTCTATCAATGGGATTATGACTTCCATGAAACAATCTAAAGTCTTAAGAAGTAACTTCTATACCCATTGGTCCTAATTCCTCTAGTGTAAGGGAGGCCACTCATCTTATATGTGACAACCATGAAATTATTACTAGCCTCCCTTCTTGCACTGAAAAATGATGAGGGGAGTGAGAAAAGTCTCTAATATCTTTGCTGAACAATTCTAGGTACTAAGACCTGATACTCTGATGTCAAGAAGAACTGCCTTTCTCTCATCATCATAGTAAAAATGGTGAGTCATTATCAACATCACCATAAAGTCCATATGGTCTATCTTATTTCTCCTCTCAAGTAATTCCTTCGACTCCCCTATGTTAATTGGGTTCTTGGTTCGATGGGTGGTCATTGTATAGCAATATGGCATCTAGTTCATATCATAGAAATCAGTGAATAGGAAAGACATGGATGATTTCCTTGAGGCACATCCTACCCCAAAGAATACATCAGTGGACATCATTATTCTAAATAATGAGGTCTTCTATTCCCATGACACTCCTTGAACATGTGAGATATATTTTCATGGTGCCTCTAAGATTCATGTCGGAAAAAGGATGGGAATACCAAAGATCAATTAGGTTAGATTACAGACTGTATTTTTATCTCTAAAAAAGGTAGTGTTTTCGTACTCTTTATCTCTATATAGAGGCTTTAAGAATAATAAGAGTGAATACCAAGCCCTCATCAATGGGTTTGAATGAGCCCTACAACTGTAAATATCGTACTGGAATATCTAAGGGGATTCAGAACTAGTGACAAGAAGATCAATAAAGAATATTCCACCAAAAAGGAATAATAGTACCCTCTCATTGTCTATGTCAGAGGAATGATTTCAGAGTTCCCTTTTGATCCCACATTATATCATGTTCTCCAATCATAGAATGATTATGCCGATGCCTTGGATAATGCATCCATAGTATTGGACAACACTAATTATAAGGAATAAATCTTCCATATCAGACACCATAAAACATTCTCATTGATCATCATCTATTATATGGATGAAATAAATCAAAAAAATACCACCTCATAGCATGATAAAATGAAATCCAACCCTATATGGATGGATCCCGTAAGTGGTTATCTTCAAAACAGAGCTCTCTAGATAGACCAGGCCATAAGGGAACAAGTTAGGAACCATGCATCGAACAATACCCTATAGAGTCCTCCAAATGAGCGGAATGAAATCTACAAGGTAGGATTTGATGGAATCCTTCTCAGATAAAAACAAAAGAGATATTCCCACCATCATGGAAGTAGGACACACTGGCTCCTATGGTGCTCAGAAGTCTAGGAACATGCTCTCCCTCCAAATCAAGAGGTTGAGTTATTACTATAAAACTATGATACATGAATTTGGGTAATTCACTAAGAAATTTCATGTGTGCCAGACCCATACAAACTTCATCCATAAATCCCATTAA
This sequence comes from Viscum album, assembly GCA_963277665.1. Taxonomy (NCBI): domain Eukaryota; kingdom Viridiplantae; phylum Streptophyta; class Magnoliopsida; order Santalales; family Viscaceae; genus Viscum; species Viscum album. The sequence goes on from OY728142.1 coordinate 406,590,318, forward strand.
TTTTTCCATACATTTGAATATTTTGGGACTTTTTTTGTTTGGATAATGGATTTTGTGGGGCCATATCCCCCAACCATGGATAATTAGTTAAAGAACATCGTTACTTCTACTGACTTATTTTCATAATAGTATGAGGCAATAACCCTAAAAGAGACAAGATAAAGAACATTATCAACTTCATAACGTCCCATATCATCACAAGGTTTTGGGTACCTCACACAATATGAGGAACAACAACACAGTAATACAAAATAAGGTCATATCCACGGTTTGGAACCGTGGCTATAGGCCCAAAAAAATGTGGCTATAGGTTATAGCCATGGTTTTATAAACCATGGCTGGTATTTGCATGGCTATAGGGAAAAACCTATAGCCATGGTTTCAAACAATAGCTATAGCCCTATATCCATGGTGTGAACTGTGGCTATATACTTATATCCACGGTTTGAAACCGTGGAAGAATCCAAAGTCCAACAATATATATAGCCACGGTTGTAAACCATGGCTATAGGCCTTTTTACATGGCTTTAAACCTCGGCTATATCCCTATAGTCACGGTTTAAAACCATTTCTATATTTCCTCAAATTCCATAAAAAATAGCCCCCCTTCCCCTGCCCCCTTCCCCAGCGCACCCCCTGCCCCCTGCACTTCCCTCCTGCCCACTGCACTCCCCCCTAGCCCATTGAACACCCCCTACCCACTGCACTTCCCCCCAGCCCACTAAAAACCCCCCTGCCCCCCCCCCCCTACACACACCCTCTACCCACTGCACTTCCCCCCCCAGCCCATATGGAGAATTCAGAAATTACCTGAAAGTATAACACATAATTATGAAGTTAATTAAATACACAATGAATTGAATTCAGAATTCAATTAAGAATTCAGAAGTCAATTGCCCTACACAAAAATGTCTCACGGAATTTAATTCAGAATTTAGAAGTAAATTTCCTACTAGATGTTCTTTCATTAAGGTTATTAAGCAAGAGCATTTACCTTTGTGTCACATAATTGGAGAATGAAGAAAATTTAACTGGCTCGGTATTGATGCTGATTTTAAATTCTACTAGATCGGGATGCATGGTCTCTTTCTTCTTCTTTCCATCTCTATGACACAGATTTGTGGTGACTTTTATTTTTTTGGATTTATTTAATGTAGGAAACAAGAATTCAAAGTCTGACCATATTTTTTTGACAGATTTTTCCACAACCTCTTCCTGTTTCTCATGGACTTCAAATGTTGTGATAGAACTATGAATTCTAATACAATAACTTCATCTTTTAGTGTTATAGGTCCTTATTTAAAAAATTCAGCATTCCCCATACATTTCTCCTCCTCTCCTAATTTTTATTCCTTCTCCTTACATTTAAATTCGGTAATGACTTCTTGAATTGTAGCATCCTTTTTATCCACTTTTCAAAAACATGAAAAATCTATTTTCATGATGGAATCGCTATTTTTAGTGATTTATCATCCACTACTTTATACCCCTTCTCCCTTTTTAGAGTTTTGATGGTTTATTGTATTTCAGAAACTATTTCTTCTTCAATTGTTGGACAATAATCTTTCTTGAAGAATTCAGTTAGTCCACTGGTGTTCAAATCCCTATCCACTTACTCATCTTTTTGAACCTATTTAAATACACATATATCTTTATCATTGTAATTTTCTCCATTCTCAACCACTATTTCATTAATTAATTTGGTCAGGTTCCATTCTTATTATTCATGTTAGCGCTTGAGAGATTCCATTTATTTTTCTTCAGATGAGTATTGAAGGGAGGGTTCATTTTCTTCTTTAGGATTCAAAGGTTCATCTTTTCTAGAAATATCAAATGTGAAACAATTTTCATCCTCGTCAATCTTATTTTCACCCAGAACCTTCACTTCATAAACATCCTTTGTTTTATCCTCTTTTTCAATCTATACATCAGAATGTAACCACAAATTACTCACAAGGGAATCTAAACTCGTAATAGATTGGGATAGGTTATTGGTAAAATCATCTTTCTCTTTAAGACCTTCCTCATGTTTTTCCATCATCATGTTCAATATTTAATTAGTCTTCATGAGCAATTCCAAAATTATTTCATGTGAATCCATCTCATGAGGTACATGAAAGGTAGGTCAATCTTGATGGTACTGTTCATCCCAAGATCATTTGGTTTTGAGGGTCATTGTATCCATTCAAATATGAACTATCCTAGACAAATCTTTATTATGACCATCATTCAGAATTTTGTGTTACTAATGAGGTAGCCTCTTTTTGGTATCCTACTTACTCCAATGATGTTTTAACATAGTAAACATATCCCATCCTATACACTAAAATGACCCCCCATGAACACTACCTTAAACCTAATCCCTTGGCCCTATCTGACCCCTTTACCACTAACCCCCCGGTCACAGCCTAAACCTACCCCCCAGACCTAAACCCCAACCTAAACCTACCCCCACCCCGACCTAAACCTAACCTAACCCAAAACCCCTAAACATAACCCTGGCCCTATCCCCCATAAACCCAACACCAACCCCTTATCGCGAACCCCTACCAGTCCCCTTAGTCCAAACCACCCCCCAACCCATCCTAAACCCCCCAGCCCTAGCCCTTTCCCCTGCCTCTAATCCTAACCCTCCCATGGAAAAGCCCCTGCCTCTAGTCCTAACCCTCCCCTTGTATTTATGTCTGACCAACGAAATAATGTCAATAAACCTTAAATTTAATATAAACCAAGTATAAAATTACTCATTATCATATTGAAGTCTTCAATATCAATCAAAATTATTCTATTAAGATAAATCAAAACAAAACCGCAACCTAAAATGATATATGGCTTGTGATGGGATCTTAATACAGAGTGGGTAATATAAAGAATATTGCAGAAAAATAGAATGAAAAAAGCTAAAATAAATGGATGCAGAAGAGATAATTCATTTACAACAAATCGATTTGAAGTGGAAGAACAAAAATTACTTGAATCAATTGCCGGCTGGGAATTGGGGTTCACAGTTTGGAGAAATCTCGTTTAGGGAAAAATCTTAGAGATGGGTTCTGAAGGACGCTCACTCAGGAATAAGGGTTGGCATCCTGGAGAGATTCATTCTGGAGAAAGTGATCTCGTGATGGAGGAAGTGAGCTCGCCAAGTAGGGTTTGTGCTCGAGAAGTAGGGTTGGAGGAGAGATCTCGTTGGAGGATTAGATCTCATAGAGAGGAGATATCTGTTTGAGGAGGAGAGATTCTATTAGATAGAGGAAGTGGGCTCACGGTTTCGTGCACGGGAAGCAGGGTTCGATAGTGGAGAGATTCTGTTCGACAGTGGAGAGATCTATTCATGGGTTAGCAGAGACACCTATTCGATGATGGGTTCAATGGAGGAGAGATTATGTTCGTGGGAAGGGGGGTTTTGGGGGGTTTTCCCAACGGTTCTTAAAAACCATAGAGAAATATTGGAAAACCAGCTATTACCAATAGTTTTGTTAATCCATTGGTACAATTACCCCTAATATCCAACGAGTTTTGCAAACTGTTAGAAAAAATTACCATTTTCTCCTTCACCAATGGTTTTATTAAACCGTTGTTATAGGTTACTTAATCCAATGGGTTTTTCAAACCGTTGGTATAGAGGTGTTGGTATAGGTGTAGATTCCACTAGTGAGTCTATAAAACGATCTGTAAACATGTAATCTTATAACCTAAAAACATTGAATTCTATAAACATGGAAACATTTGAATCTCCATCTTGCATACCTTACAAACAAGAATACCTTCATCCTGTAAACCTAGCAACTAAAACCCACAAACCAAACAACCAAAAAACCAGAAAATTAGTAACATGTAAATGTGTAATGCACAAACTATCAACTTATAACTTCCAAACCTGCTAGCTTACAAGCCTTCAAAACATGAAACCTATAAACCTGCAACCAGAAAACTTTAAAAAATGCAAACATTCAAATACAAAGGTAGAAAAAAATCTTTCTCTTGAAAATAAAAAACACAAGACCTGTAAAATAAATAAAATAGTAACAATTTGTATACATGTGTGGGAAATGATCATAAAATTAAGTTGATCACTAAAAATAATTACTTTAATATATCCCATAGTATGTTGGATTAGTGAATATAAAGTAAAATAAATAAAATAGTAACAATCTATATACAGATAACAAGGGTGGTCCATCAAGTGCTAACAATCTCACAATGATACACAAATAAGCTCCAATAAATTGGTTGTTTGAAACATTTTTGATAGCATCAATAAAAGTAAGAAAAGATTAAAGACTTTGAACTAAGTATGCTCATAATTCATACAAACTAAAGTAGTGAAATCTGATTAATTACATGGTAACAAAAACTATGTAAACTAGAATGATGTCAATTCAAGTAAGTGTTGTTTAAACATACCATCAACTTACAAATCATCAAGGGGAATTCCATCAAGGGAATCAATTAGACTAGTGAATTGATTGATCTATAAATACCTGAATAAATCCATAAATACATTAAAAATGATAATTATCTTAACTAAAGTCTCAGTTTCTTACAGTGTACCAAGGCTTGAATGTGACCAAAAACTGTGAGGTAAGTTCCTCATCACTAAGTTGTAGGAGAGATCCCTGTATGTGAAACAAATCATTATAAAATAATCGTCAATTGAACAAGAACATTCTAACATAACAAATTAAGAAAAGACAAAAGTGGACTCAATAAATGAAAATAAAAATATGAAAGAACTCTAAAAGGATAATTTAAAGAAGCCCCCCCCACCTAGACAAAATCCCCCCTGCTGGACCCCCCTGGACAGGAGCCCCCCCACTCCCCTGCTGGACCCCCCTGGACAGCAGCCCCCCCACTCCCCTGCTGGACCCCCCTGGATAGCAGCCCCCCCCCAGGACAGCAGCCCCCCACCCCCTGCTAAAACCCCCTGGACAACAGCCCCCCTGGATAGCCCCCCTACTGGACAGTAGCCCCCCTGTTGTACCCCCCTAGACAGGAGCCCCCCCACCCCCCCTACTGGACCCCCTGGACAACATCCCCCCTGGACATGAGCCCCCCTGGACAGAACCCCCCTGTTATATCCCCCTGGACAGCCCCTTTGCTGGACAGTAGCCCCCCCTGCTAGACCACCCTGGACAGCCCCCCCCCCCTGCTGGAGCCCCCCCTGGTGGACAGCAGCCCCCCCCCATGATGAAGATTTTTATGTTGAATGTACAAATTCTTTTTTTGGAAATAACTAGTTAAACTAATATGTGTGTAGTGGAGATGTAACATATATGCTAAAATAAAAACTATTTGAAACATGATGAAATAATAAAAACTTACCCAACATCAGTGTTGCAGCTAATTTGTAAAGATACACAGCTCCAAAATGAGTCACTACTCCCATTTCCATGATGGTGTATTTCTCTAAATTGTAGTGTGAATCCACCCTGTGACCCTATATGTAAGATCAAGAACATCCCAACATAGTTAATGTTTACTAATGATTCACCAACCATTCTCATTCTAAAGCAGTTGTAATGCTCTAATCATATATGAAAATTTTAAATTTTCATCAAAACAAATAACATATAAATGAACAGACTATTAAAATAATAACTAATAGTTGTAGAAGTTTCTAAGACATCATCACAATATTAGTAATCATTAATTTTATATGAAAAGGAATAAAGATTTATTTGTACCATTGAGAAATCAAATATGTGATGTAGCGTACTGTTCAAATAATAACTAATAGTAATGAACATTGAAACCGGAACACTGTAATTGTGAATGTCAACATAATGGAGATAGTTTGGAAACCAATCAAATATAACAAAATCTATACATAAAAAAATTAATTGTAAAAAGAAGGGTGTGTGAGGTTACAAAAGCTGCAATTTATTAAATGATAATCACGTTGTACCTTCCACGATGGTGTATTTCTCCCAAATCTAGTGTTACTCCACCATGACCCCTTGTATGCTGGATCGAAACATTGCATTAATATTGATTATATTGAATATATTGAATTCATAAATTAGTGGTACAAAATATTGCAATAAAAGTGGATTAAATATGGAGACAGTTAAAATAGTAGAAAACATAAATGATAATCACATTGTACCTTTGTACTGATGTTCATCCAACACATTGAACAATATTTATACATAATAATTGAAAAATTAGAAATATAATGAATAAAATTTGAATAAATAAAAAATCAAATAAATAGTATCATACTCAATAAGTCAAAACAACTAAACCATAACCATGGAAAATCTGACAATAAAGAAGACAATAAATTGAAATCAATAAATCATACCAAATTCAAATGAGAGGAGGCTAACAATGTATAATAAAAAAACCACCTGCACACCCCCTGCCCCCTCCCCTTACCCCCACCTGCACATCCCTCCCCCCAGCAACCACCCTCTCCCTGCCCCCTCCCCCCCACCTACACACCCCCTGCCCCCTCCCTTGTCCCCCACCTGCCCCCCCCCAACCTGCACACACCCCTCCCTCTGCCCCAAGCACACCCCCTACCCCCCAATCTACACTCCCCCTCTCCCTACCCCCTACCCCCCCCCCACCTGCACACACCCCTCCCCCTACCCCCAGCACACCCACTGCCCCCTGCCCGCCCCCCCACTAGACACCCCTCCCCCCAGCAACCCCTACCCCCTTCCCCCCACCTGCACACCCCCTCCCCTGCCCCTAGCACACCCCCTGCCCCCTGCCCCCTCCCCTACCCACCCCCCATATCCACCCCACACCCACCCTCCCCACCCCATGCACCCCCTAACCACCCTCCACATTTCATTCCACTTCAACCACTTAATGAAAAATGTATATAAAGGATCATTCGTGATGTTTTTCAGAAAAAACCTTTTTTTCCCTAGATCAGGATGTCGGATGATTTCCAGGAATCCAATCTTGAATTTGGAATGAGTAGTTGTTTCTATTATGATTAATAAATCTAGATTTTTTGGATAATCCAGAATACTTTCCAATTATGTGTATCCATTTAATGGGGATTTTATAATTACCTATATCGTTATGAGTCATAGAATTCAAATGAAATTGAATTTTTAGTCTCCAAGTAGAGAGAGTTTCAAGAAGTGGTATTTAGAAAAACAATCTGAGTATTGGGATGTCTCTTGAGGAGCTTTTATGCCTATTTAGGTGTTTAGTGGTTCATGGGTTAATCAAGTAGCAGTTAGAGGGTTTCTAGTCCATTCCACTTAATTTTAACACCCATCAATTACCATGTCTAGGTACACTGGGTACCAAGTCTAATAAAGGAAAAAATAGTTGATTATGAGTTTTATAGTGGGCTATCCTCTAGTAGGAACTACATATGGCTTACTGGATAGCCATGTGCTAGGTTTATGGTTGTGTTCTCTATGTATTTCATACTCCATTTCTGTATTCATGTAGTCCATGTCATGAATGAGATAGTGGTGGTACATGATATGATAAGAGATCTGACCTAAAGAATAGATTGGTGATATGAGATGAGATATGGGACCTCAACCTATGTGAGTGGGTGATATAATGAGATGATCATTAATAAAGCTCTTTATTTTTCAAACATCACTCTTTCATCTCAAATCACAATGATTTAAGTTGTGATGAATAACCCAAGCATCAAATCAACATCATCTATTATTCTTAAAAACTCATGATGTTTTTTTATCAAGAAGCTCTTTCACCCCCCTGCCCTTGCACCAGCCCCCCCCCCCAGCCCCACCCCCTGCCACCCTCTTTCACACCCCTTCCCATGCACCAACGCCCCTACCCCATTTTACCACCCCCCCCCCCACCCACCCCTAACACACCCTCTCCCTACCTTGCACCCCTCTCTCTGCCTCTTGCACTCCAACTTCCCCCTCCCCCCTTCACACCCCCTCCCCCCTAAGCATTTCATGATATCATTCCAACAATATAAATATCAGATCTTGGTGTAACCCAGGCATACCAAATTCTCAGGTCCAAACATCCAACTACTCATCATGAATGGCTCCATGAATATATTCCAAGAATCCTGAGAATGTCTATAAACTCCAATAAAATTACTGGAGTAGTAGACAACCATGGGTCGTGAAATGATATCAATGATAAATCAGAATTCAGGAATCTAGAGAAGTTAAAGTTAAACTAACCCTCATTTTAAATATACCTTGTTTAACCTTAAGGTAGGTCTCCGCAGATATTTCCCCACATTGGAATTTCTGGTAACCAATTTTCCTTTGTCGTTCATTATGAGCATCTTTTTCCTGATGTGCTGGTTCCATGTAGTGTTGGGTTTCCTTCTCCTTAGGGACATCAACAATAGGATTTTAAACAGTTTCAGTGTTTTCTTTAGGCGTATTGATCGAGCGTGTGACAGTGGTTCTTTCTACCGGTGAGTAGTCCCTTCTTTTCCTGTTTTTTTTGGGGTTCGGTGGGGTGAAGCCATCAGCATCAACCATAGGTTTTTTCCTTTCCTTTCCAATGATTTCATATATTTCTCCTCAATATGAACTCATTGTATTGAACCTAATGTGTCATTTCATTGAAAAAGGGGCTTTATAATACTTTTGATCCCTAATGTCATCATTAGTGTGCTAGGGTGGAGGAGGTTCATATGAAAAGTAGAGGAGGACTGGAAAAAGGATAAAAGGGTATTTGGTATCTTAGTCTATCCTTCTCGACCATCTTCTTCTGAGGCTTCAGATGTAGGATCAATCCTGTGCCATCAGTTTGGAAGGTTTGAGAATTTGTGATGAGAATTTCCAACCCCACCTAAACCTTTCCATCATTGTGAACTAATGGGGAATTTTTAGTGGTTATATACTGTTGGAGACTCATACCAGAGTGGTTTGGGTTCCAAAACCTCTAGGAGAATGATGACCCAGTCAGAACCATCAAGGGAAGAAGCTTATCGATTGAGAAGTCATGATGGTAGGGCTATATCTAATACTGGACATAGTTATATTAAGGTAGATCTACAGGTTAGTATTCATTATCATTCCCAATAATATATGGTAAATATTAATGATATTGATCAAAAAAACAGTGTAATCAGATTCATGGAATGTGATATTTTGATGTATTACTCTTAAGGTATAATCTATTGTTGAAGGATTCTTTGATACTAGTGAATCTAACTCCATTATTTCATACTTTCTTTAGGATTTTTTGAAATTTATGATTGATATCATCCCTTATGAGATGTAGTTACTAAACTTGCTCAATAAAGAGAAGGATCAGGGTTTAAGGTGTCTATCCTACACTCTCACTCCTTCAAGGGTCAATCTGGAATGGGATTTCCTAGTTCTGGAAATAAACCTTTTTGATGTAATCCTCAATATGGATTGGAGGATATGTTATAAGCAAGAAGACCTTGAAATAAAATAGAGGAATGTTCATGTTTTCAAGACATTATAATATATAAATAAAAAATACACCATGCCAACTAGGTTGAAAATTTGACAAGGTAATCATGGGAAAAATGAATTCTCTTCATGGTGGGCATGAAATTTTCATTCCCCATTCTATATAAACTATTCATAAATAGAAAAGGAGAAAAAATTACCAAGTCATATATTATATAACTAGGAGTCCTGAGAAAAATCCAAATTCATATCCTTATCACATGAAAACTATAGTAGATACATTAGTATAGAATATCATATCAGTGAGAATTCATTAGGGTTTCTCAAGAAAAATATATTGATATTTAAGCATTACAATACAAAAATTTAGTTTTAATTTCAATTATGAAATGTATTGGTATCATTAATGATCTATGAAACATTAGATCAAATAATTATAATGTACATCATAAATAAAATAAATCTGGACAATGATATGAAATGATTAGAACATTAATTTATTGATAATGTTCATAAAAAAGGATTAATTAACGCAATCTAGCTATTATATGAGGATTCCATAGAATACATTTGTGATTAGACTATAGTGAGTGTTAATCTGCTTAAATTTTCATGTCAGTGAGGGACAAACATGCAGCATAAATTGAACATCGAAGCACCGCCCACCTTTCTTATTCCATTGAGCAGCACAAATATTATATAATGAATCTATTCTATTTCCCTAGAAGCTTCCCTTTCCAGTCCATCTAGAGGATTTGAATCATCTAAATAACAGAATACCCTTTACTAGCCAACTATTGCTGAGTTGTTAAATTTTTTCTCATGATGCCATACAATGGCTGGGGATCAACGATGCCCACCCCCAAATCATGAAAGATCTATTTAAGACATTCCTATTGTTCACAAAATGTTTCTAGTGGGTTCTCAGAGATTATGGTGATATAATACTACTATATTATCCTACATCATTTTTTCCTCTGCAGCAACTGGGGTAGAAACATAATATTGTGGAATGATTAGTATAAATACTTAATAATAAAGAGAGGAGGTTCCATGTGCTCTTCTATCAAATGATGTGTCATCCAACTATCATATTAAAGGCCCATAGTTCTCAATAAACAATTTCACACTAATGTGATGGCCATCACCTGGATGAGTATGATTCCTTTAAGGATCAATTGAGTCTTGAATCAACTCCATAATTGATGTGGATAGGTGGGTCGGTGATGAAAATTGTTTTTCTACTAGAAGCACCAGCCTATCTTGGACTCCACCCAGGTATGCTTCCACCCATACATGATAATAATAATTATGTATAAATAAAAGGGTTCCAATAAGCAGAAGTATAATCTCATTATTTGTGTCCTCGTGTGAAAATATAATCCTAAATTGTTGAATACTTTTATGGTGTATTTATCACCACACACTAGATGACAGGAGGAGAGAAACCATTTAAATGAAAATGAAATGGATGGAAAAATGGTAAGGGGAATATGAATCTAAAATAATCAAATCATCTACACAATCCATAAGAACCCCACCATGAAGAGAGATTTTGTATGAATGTTTATTAAAAGAACCCCAACCATTTTTGACAATTCACCTAGTTAGTGTGGGATAATGAATAATGATGAAACAATCATACCGGAACAACAATTTAGTAACCTTATTAGGGCCTAACGACATTGACTCAACCTTAAAAAAGTTTATTAGTCTGGTTCAGAATGAGGCACCAGGGATCCAAGTAGTGTTGTGTTATTTGTAGTAGTGTAAATGCTTGCATATATAGTTGAATAAGAAATTATAAAAACCCATAATCCTATAGGGGATTTTTCTGATCGGATATATCTTACGATCCTGTAGAGTCATGAAATAATCTTCATTGATAGATTATGTATTAACCACTCATCTAATAAATCTTACATCACTGACATGCTAACTTGTATTCTCAAGCATGAATCCCTTACCAGGAAAATAAACCCATTCAAGAACATGGCCATGAAACACACCATCCTATGTCTTAAGGAACTATTCATACATTACCAATCCAAAAATACAATTTACATCAAATGTGAGTCTCAATATCAGTATCATCAGAATCATGATAACCCTCACCCACACCTCCTACAAAAACACCATCACTACCTCCCACACCACCAACATCATCATCAACACCTGCATCCGAACCGGTACCAGCACAGGGTCCAGCACTAGGTCTAGCTCTGGCTCTGACAGAAGAATCTACATTAGAAAAATGCATCGACATAAAAAAGGCATCAACTGTTAGAGTTGATTCTGGTGGAAGTGTAGAAGAAAGGGCAGACATAAATTTCATCATATTTGTAGTTATTGCCTGTTCTGATTTTTGACTTGATTCTTTGATTGCGTCATTCATTTTTTCCATTGTGACAAAACCATAATAGGTACTCAAAGAAACATTAGTATACCAGTATCGAGATGGTACAATCTTCTTCTTAGGTCGACAACACACTCTACCCTGATGCTCATCTCCTAATACCTGATGTAGATAATCGTTTGGGACCAAATTGTCAGGTTCTTTTTCTTCCAATGCCTCTAAAGAATTCTATTGATTGATATATAACATAAATTAAAATGATAAAATAATATATGGAATTAAATTCAGTAAAAATCAAAGAAATTGAAATATACTTACAATCGCCTTCTCGGTGTCGGTATTTGCCACAGTACCATCATTCTTTTTCTGGCTTGTACAAAACAAAGTTAAGCAAGGAACGCGACCCTCGATATGAAATGCCTTTTTATGTAAAAAAACAAAGAAATAAATAAAAATTGGAAGTTAAAAATTTTACACTAAACAAAGCTAAATATTTTAAATGTTAAATTACCTTCGTCTGCTCATGATCTGGTAATGAAGTGTGTTTGTGAGTATAATTGTGTTTCATTGCACTCTTGTTTGTTTTATTTCTGTTTGATTTATCTTATAAACAAATAATTTTATAAATTAATTAAAATAAATTAAACAAGTAATTTAAAATCATTTTCAAATAAATAAATGAAAATATATAAAAATTTAACAAACACCTTAAACGTTGGACTCTTCTAATATCTGATCATCTCTTAATATTGTGATATTGGGAAATCTTGAATCACTGGTACTTCTTCAAGCTCTGTACCAACTCTCTTTTTCCAACCAAGATATAAATCATACTTTTAGGCCTGCCACATTTAACCTAAATCCATTATCCTTGCAGACTTTGCATTTTTTCCATCAGGAAAATTATATCGAAGCTGCAATGGACAAAATATTTGTTAAGAAAATATTATAAATTTATATATATATATAAAAGGTGATTAACATTACTTACCCAAATCTCTGCCCAGGATTTGTCCTTTATTTGTTGTCCAACAGCCTTCAAACTTATCGGTTGAACCGGAATGATATTGCTGTGTCTAGAAAGTGTTCCCATAAAACTTTTACATTATGTGCCATTTTTATTAATTATAGCATTGTACTCATTGTAATCAACTATGATTTGTGTGTGTCGATTCCAAACCGCACGCATTTTTTTGCAGCCTCGTCGTCTGGTAGAGTCTGGAGCTAATCATGAAACCAAAAATAAAAGAAAATAATATATATGAATTTATCATTAATCAGTAACAGTAATGTTTAAATAAATACCAATAGATAGGGGATCTGCTGACCCCTTAAGTGTTGTGTCTGGAGGGGGGGTAGCCTCCATGGTAGGTGAGATATCTACAGGAGTATTATGTATAGTTGATGCTAAGTGTACTGATGGAGGCAGAAAACCTGATTGATAACCCTGTACAGATGAGGGTGGATATGGATATGGATATGGCGGTGGGATATTTGGGGGAACAATACCCTGTATAGTGGATGGTGGGAATGGAAAATGAGGGATGGGAGTCTGAGAACTACCATCCGATGTGGGTGTGGGAAAAAAGGGATATGGAAAAGGCGGGTATGGATAATTATGGAGGTGGCATAATGGGAGGACGGCCTCCTGGTGTCTCAAGCGGCGTAGTAGTAGGCTGACCTGTAGAATCAGTACCCCCGCCACAATTTCATCCTCAGTGGCATAATCCAAGCATCTCCTCGATGATGCAGCCTAAAATAACATAAATGATAAAATAAAATGAACGATAATAAGATAAATAATATGAAAGACCATAATATCCAAAAAAAAATTGTAGATAAATTGTTTCCAGGAGGAGACCTACGTTGTTCGTTTCTCGGTATTCTTCTACTCCTTCTAGTATCATCATAATCAGACATTTTGACCTGGAAATTTAAAATAATATTCTCATATAAATAGAAATAATGAAAAATGTTAAATAATACAATTGTATCATAAATCAATGAGATACATTTTCATGTGTGATATTTATATTGATAAAATATCAAGACTTTTTTATGATCAAGATTTACTAGAGAAGTGTTTAAACATAAATTGGTCAGGCTATTAATAGTTTTATATTTGATAATGGTATAAAATATACCAGTTATTTTGATATCAGGTATGGATGTTAAAAAAATACAATATTGTGATAATATCGGGTAAATACTTACAAATGTGTCGACTCTATGTGGGGTATGTGACAATTTCTAGTTCACGATCTATTCTAAAAATTGCATCATCTGTATCATCAAATGAAACATTCGAATAAATACTAACAAGTTCATCCACAAAATCATTGTCATCCATTTCTTCGTCAAAAATATGTCTAGGAATAACATCAACAATAACACCAAATTGTGGTTGTAACGGGTAACTTACATAAAACACTTGTTTAGCTTGTGACGCAAGAATATAAGGTTCATCGATACAAAGCTGGCGGTTCATATCAGTCACTCTAAATCCACAGTTATCAATATGAATTCCTTGTCGTGTCATTGAATCAAACCACTTGCATTTCATCATTGCGACATGACCATGTGCATAGTAATCTAATAAAATGATTCTTTCAACAACACCGTAATATGATATATTTTCTGATCGAGGCTGCCTATCCGATGCACTCGTAAAACAATATATTGTGGCACTTATTGTGACACTGTCATGCTGTGTTTCCATTTTTTTGAACAAATATTTATAAAAAAATTAAATCCATTGACAACCATTGACTTACAATCACTTACCACATCGTTTGGACCAAAGGACAATACTTTTATTTCATCTAATACTTCAATCATTGGTAGAGTTAAAACCCAAAAGATACCAACATAGAATATTAAATAGAGACATGTGATTATGTTATGAGAAGAAGAAAAATAAATCTATTACATTTGACTTTAACCAGGCATCAAATTTTTTGTTCTGCAACAATTCCTTCCCCTTAATAGATAGAGAGCGATGTCTCTTTTTTAGAATTTCTAAATGTTCTCTACAGATATGAAAGAATTAAAATGTCAGAAGATATAAAGAGATCACACAATGAAAAAAATACATGTTTATTAGTTTACTTACTTGATATAATCATCAAGCACACCACAGTTGAATAATACTGTGCGATGTGCCATTTCCCACTCTTCCCTGCTTAAAGTACACAATGAGTATGATCCAGATATCCCCCCTGTTTGGGGCAGTGAAGGAAATGCATGCTCAATGGGATCATATTGCTCATCTTCAGTTATCATTAGTTTATTAGACCTCGTAGTGACGTTAGCCAAGTATGATGAACATAAATCCAAGCATTCTTGTGCTAAATAGCATTTCACAATAGAGCCTTCAGGATGATATTTATTTCTCACATAATATTTCAATGTAAACATCATTCTTTTGGTAGGATACATCCACCAACTCGAAACAGGACCACCAAAGATAACTTCTGTGGGAATATGCATAGTCAAATGTAACATACATGTGAAAAAAGACAATGGGAAAGTTTTCTACAAGTCGCAAAGAATAATCGGTGCATCTCTCTGCAATTTCTGAACAACACTTCTGCTCAATCTTTTGGCACAAAGATCTTGATAAAATTGACCTAACTTAATCACAGCAACTGTAACATTATGTGAAAGTAAATGGAAAATGGAAAATAGAATCAACTCATGTAACAAGACATGGTAATCATGGGTTATAAGAGATTTGAGTTTCACATCTTGTGTATTCACCCTTTTCGAAATATTACTTGAATAACCATCTGGAACCTTCAAACTTTCCCAGACCTGAAGAAATTTTTTTTCTCCACATTTTTCATCGAATAATAGGTAATAGGGAATTTCCACTTATTTTGACCAATTAACTTAGGATGAAGTCTTTCTCATATACCCCAATCCATCAAATCATGACGACGCTGCAAATCGTCATTTGTTTGGCCTTTGACATTTAAAATAGTAGAAAGTAACATCTCATAAATGTTTTTCTCAATATGTATTACATCCAAACAATGACGTAATAAATTCGATGACCAATACGGAAACTCCAATAATATGCTTTTCTTTCTCCAATTGCTATTGGAATTCGAATTAGCATGCTTTCACTTTCTGAAATTTGATTGAATTTTGCCAAGAACATAATTCAAATCATCAAGTTCTTTAACAATATCAGTCCCTAACATTCCTTGAGGTGTCTCATCTATCTCGATGGCATTATCAAACTCTCTCCTATTTTTCCTGTATGGATGATCCATTGGTAGAAAATGTCGATGCCCTATGACGATGAAAGTTTGTCAAAACATTAATCTTCGGAAACGTGTATTTTCATACAAATTGGAAAAGATAATTTCCCTTTAGTACTCCAACCAGACATCATTCCGTAGGCAGGGAAATCATTTATCGTCTATAATAAATATGCACGAAACATAAAGTACTCCTTTTTGAATGCATCATATGCTTGTGCACCAACAATCCAAAGCTCATTTAACTCCTCTATTAATGGCTACAAGTATATATCAATATCATTTCCAGGATCACTAGGTCAAGATATCAATATACTCAGGATAGTGAACGACTTCTTCATACTCATCCATGAAGGAAAGTTATAAATGTGAATGAAAATAGGCCAAGTACTATGTGAAGTATTCATTTGGTGAAATGGGTTGAAACCATCATAGGATAATCCCAATCTAACATTTCGTGGGTCGGTTGCAAAATCAGGATGTAACCTATCAAATTTCTTCCAAGCCAACCCATCTGCAGGATTCACTATTTCAACGTTATCCTCATTTCTTTCATCTTCATGCCATCTCATATTCTTTTCCATTTGTTCTGACATAAAAAAATTTTGAATCCTGGAAATTAAAGGGAAGTGCCACATCACTTTCTATGGTATGAAAGATTGAGATCCATCTTTATTAGTCTTCCACCTTGATGTGCCACACTGTTTTCACTGACTCAAGTCTGCATTCTCCTTCCAGAAAAAACAACAGTCTTTGAGACAAGAATGAATCTTACTAGAAGAAAATCCAAATTTTTCAACCAACTTTGATTCCATGTAATCATTTTTTGGAATACATGCATCATCCGGAAATAAAGCCTTAATAAATGTAAGGATATAGTCGAATGCAGTATTACTAAATCCATACATTTTTTTCCTAGGATATAATCGCATTAAAAACTCAAGCTTGATCATTTTTTCACATTCTTGATATACTGGGGTATTTTCATCTTCCATCAGCTTTCTAACACACTCAACATCATCATCCTGATTAATAGATGAGAACTGTGTTCCAGTATTCATTTCCTCTTGCACTGGTCTACATGAGGAGATGGCTTTAGAAACAAAAGGAAACTGATCAAAATCAGATTTTTCATACCAATCTTTTCCGCTGAATCGATGTCATTCAACACTTGAGCTTTTTCTCCATTGTGACACTAAACATGATAATTTTTTTGGAAACCACTTTACTGATATGGTAACTCACTTCCTCACGAGTTAACCAAGGTCTTCCAACACAATCAAAACATGGGCATCGAATCAATCCGCTATCTGAATCATTAGTGAATGAAAAGTCCAAAAATATTGTAACTTCTTCTGAAATTCACCAGTGATCCGATTAATGGTGTACATCCAGTATCTATCCATTATGAGGCAGATAAACATATATTAAATAAATAATCTAGAAAATGACTTAACATTATATGTATTGTTTCATAAGATATTAAGTAATCATCAATAACAAGTTAATAAAAAATCATAACAAATATATTAAAATTAGGGTTTAGGGAATTCATAAATGTTTTAAATTATAAAAATTAACTAATAGTAATACATATGTTCCAATAATGAGTATTTATTATAGTAAAAAAAGTTTATATGAAATCTAAGAGATAATAATAATCAATTCCCAAAAGTGCTTGGGTTAATTCATAACGAGTTGGGATGTTTTGTATTAAATCTACAAAGATTTATTAAAATTTAGAGACATTTTGAAAATATAAACCATATCATATACCAAGAATTAATATTAAAGAATTGGCTAAGAATTAAAATGGTAAGAAGATGAGAATAATAACTAGAAGAAAGAATATATTTCTACATTATTGTTAGAATATTAAGATTATATAGTTGGAAGGAAGATTAATTATATGAAGATGAGATACAATAATAGACTATCTTAACTTGTGTGTGTTCCCCTTGGTCATCCCCATGAGGGTAAATTTTGGTATTACATCCTAATAATAGGACTGTGATCTCCTCTGTGGGATTAGTTTCAGATAGTGTTTGGGAATCCCTCTGTGTAACCCGGGGTGTGATCCTCTATAATTTTTTCTATTTCCCTATGTGGGTTTTGTGGAATCATTATTACCAACTTATATGTGTGTACAATCCCATTCTTAGTGGGATATTCTAGGTATGGTATGGTATACCCCAGATTGCCTTAGATAAATCCCCTATCTATGTATCGAGATCTTCAGAGTTACATTGAGTACATCTTTAGTGAGGTCTGATGAGAATGACCTCTTAGGAATGCACCATCAGTTAAGGCATAGATCATGTAGTGAGTGCAACCAGAAGAGTGTTAAATTGTATCCTTGAGTATAATCTTATGGATAAAATAATGGTTAATATGCCATTGAGGCATGTTTTATGTTATGATTATATCTAGTTTATTGTTCCTATTGTTATATCTCATATTTGTAATGATGTGTCTATGTGATGATGAGATAACTACTCTCCAAATGCCCATTTTTTAGTGATTTTGGAGTGTCCTATTGAGCATTGTTATACTAAACACTGCATGGGATCTACCCATATTTTTCATGTCTTATATAGACAATATTCCTTTTGAAGGAATCCTAGGAGGACCAAGAGAAGATATAAGATAGTGATCTAGGTAGACCATGGTTTATGCTAGGTTGTGGAATATGTCCGTAGTCCCGCCCCTCATAACAAGTTAGCCTTTTTTATCTGTTTTGTAGGATTTTATTTTCCCCTTTATTCTTTTCATGTGTACAGGTACCATAGGCTAAGGACAACCTTGTGTGTGTTATGCCTACTCAAGGATGGTCACTAACCCCTAACCAATTAGAGGTGGGCTTGTGGTGTCACACTCATCTTACCACTAGCCAGGTGGGCCCCAGTGAGTCAATTCATAAAAAATGTCCACCCTAATGTTAATGAATTCAAAAAAATTATTTTACATGAATGAAGAAAAATTCAAAATCATGGAATAGTTATTTTACAAGTTTTTAAAATTTGGTCTCACATTCTTTGGTCATTCCATATTTTTTCCAACTAATGAAAAAATAGTACAACTTTCTTTAAACTAGCTGACTCAAAAAAAGGTATGTTACTATTTGTGAGATCTCCATGCTATTTTCTCTAATAAAATAATTTATTAACTCATTAAAATTTTAGTCACTGTCCAACAGAATAATGAATTTAAGATGAAGAACATTTATCAAATTAAAACCAATCAATATATTGTTAAAATTATTATCATCTAAATACCACTAATGATTCTATATATCGATGGTGAAAACAACATGTAAGTCCTATAAATAAATTAATAAATAATACAATATCTAGTAAAATAGTGAGTTTTATTTCTCAATAAAACTTCATGGACATTTTGGAAAAGTTAGAGGTTGAAACATGGAATAATTTGTGGGCTATAAAAAAATTAAAATAATTGAAAGAATAAATTTTAAAATGGGTGAACGGATGATAGTTTCTTTGATATAAAAAGTCAAAACTCTAGATAGTCATTGTAATTATGAATATTAAAGTGTAAAATAATGAAAATTATGGAAGTATTCCAATTTAAGATACAAAGGATAAAATCGTGTAATTTAATTGACACATAAATTTAAAACCTAAAAATTCAATAAAAGCATCATATTTTATGGTCCCTAATCATGATATTGTAGATCCCTCTCTAAAAGTAATGGTGGGGTGGGAATGAACCTTTTTTCTTGAAGGAAAGAATTATGTGGGGCTGATGATCTAGAACACTCATAGTGCATGGAAAGAAAATAGAAAGCACCAAAGGATTTATCAACTACATTAAGAATGTCCTTCATGATTTGAAAAAAATTATGATGGTCTATTATCACTTTCCATGAGTTATTCTTGGTGTTTCCACTATATAACTAAAATTATATTCTCTCAAGAATCTAATGGGTTAATTACTTGGTATAAAATTCACAAATTTAGTTGATTTATGTGATGAATAATTAATGATAAAAATATAGTAAATTTTAAGATGTTAATAGTGGTAATATGGCATGTATATTCATATTTCCAAATATATGTGTTCAATGTGAAAATTATTAGACACTGAGTAAAAAATAACAAGAAGCCAAAAAAACAATACAGATAATGATCAAATTGAAATCTAATATCAAAGGTATAATTAAAAAAAAAGGTAAAACCTATAGAAAGGAGAAAAGAGAGACTGTTTGAATGTTCTTCTCACTCTCTTCTTCCCCTGTTCTCAATCTTCCTCCTCCTGCAATTCTGCTTCTTCACAACTGCTGTATAAAAATATACAAAGTAGTCGTTATCCAGTTGATAACTTAAGCATGACAATTGATGTTGGTTTTGTGTTTTTTTATAGAACCTCACACACAGCCCACTAAAATTAGAGAGTATAAGGATAAGATCATTTTCAAAACTCTACACCAGTCACATTATAGGAGGTTGATGAGGTCAAGTCCCAAATTAGTGGTTACTGTGTGGTAAATTGAGGGGGTATAGTAGTTCATATCAGTGTGGAAATGGGAGTAAGTGCAGAATAATATTAAAAATACTTAGGGTTTAAAAAATTCAACAATAATGGTGGATGGGTATGAAGGAAGATACAGGGGATTACCTATGGTGTTGAGGGTTGTGGGGGAGAACCATCGGGAATGGAGGAGGAGGGGAGGAAGCTCGGAGAAGCTTTGTTGGAGGAGGGTCAAGGTGAGGAGGGTCACAGTGAGGAGGGGTCGAGGGTTTTGAGGTTTTTTGGTGAAAAGGTGTCTGGGATGGCGATGGGGGTGTCGAACTCAGCATCGGAAGACAGGCATCAGGCAGGAGGCGTCAGGGAGGAGGGTCACGGTGAGGAGGAGGTTCATGGCGAGGAAGCGTCGGATGAGTGGCATCGAGAAGGAGGGTCACAGCGAGGAGGCGTCGGAAGAGCGGCATCGAGGAGGAGGGTCACGGCGAGGAGGCGTCGGGGAGGAGGGTCACGAC
The DNA here is from genome assembly GCA_963277665.1 of Viscum album. Taxonomy (NCBI): domain Eukaryota; kingdom Viridiplantae; phylum Streptophyta; class Magnoliopsida; order Santalales; family Viscaceae; genus Viscum; species Viscum album. The sequence continues at coordinate 406,611,298 of OY728142.1, forward strand.
GATGAGGACGGTGCGGAAAGGAGGTATCGGGAAGGAGGGTCATGGTGATGAGGAGGGCACAACAAGGAGGCATCGGGGAGGTGGAGGGCGCAGCGAGGAGGAGGTCGTGGCGAGGAGGAGGGCGCGGAGAGGAGGAGATCGCAGGGGAGGAGGAATCGTGAGGGAAGGAGGGGTTCGTCGGAGAATGGGAGGGTTTGAGGATTGGTTAGAATGAAGGGTTTCCAACAAATATCCATGGTCAACCTATTAAACCATGTCTATAAACATGCTATAGCCACTGACCGATAGAACGGTGGCTATAGGTCCGTGGCTATAGCCTGAATTTCTAGTAGTGACAGCAACTTATGTTTGATAGAGTTGAAGAAACTATACCAGGAATACAACATCCAACCAGTAATATCGCTCTCATGAAATGGAAAATGGATAAATATAGGCCTTCAAAAAGGCTCGGTCAAATATACTCTAGAAGATGGTGAATAAGGATAACAAATCTGGTCTAGGCAAGATTCTCTATGATTTATGGACCCACCGTACCACCATGTGTAATGATATATAAGAAACACCATACTCATTGGTGTAAGGGAATGAGAAAATGTTTCCCATATAAGTCTATATGTATTCACTATGAATATCTATTTTCAGACATATATCAGATTCTAGTTAAGCAAAAAACTTGTTGGATCAATTGAAGGGGCTTGATGAAAACAAGTTATTTAAATAGTATGACCTTGAAGTCCATTAGAATCAGATCGTACAACCCTTTATTAATAAGGTTCACCTCTATTTATCCTCTATGTAGAACTATTGTTAACCCTTAAAACCCTAATGATACTATAGAAAAAGAGTCAAAATCTAAAAAACAAATGGGATTGGCCTTATATCATATATAAGTTCTATCATAATGGAGCCTAATCATGGACACAGTGGATGGAAATCATGTCACACCCCCACCAGTGTGAGACTTCTCAAGAAATACTTTTCATAGATGTCATCAAGTTCCCCTCATCTAGAACACATGATGTTGTGGATTCGTCAAGATTGCATGATTCTAAACATCACAATATCATCCTGAATATAAGATGATACACTACTCAACACCTATTATTTGGGAAGCAAGATGTTAAACTGCACAGCACCTCAAGTCCTGGAAGTAAGGCTTCAAACTACACAGGACCTCATTTCTTAACCACATTACACAAAACTTTATGAAGCACTCCCTCACCACTTGATGTTAAACTTTATAAAATGAACCATCTCACTAATGAATCACCACAAACAAGCTAGATCAGTGAAAATGAAGTATTAAATTCCCCCATACCCATGTGAGAGTAAGCTTCACATAGGGAATATCTCCATATAATAATTGTGTGTAGATGAATTTCCTCCCTCACAGGATATATAGTGACACCAAAACCTCTAGACTTGGGATCAATAACGATATTTAACACACTCCAGTTTTAGGGTGTGGCAAAACCAATTTAATTTTCGTAGTGCAGTACAGTGGCTGACCGGGGTCATGTCACTTGGGGAAGTTTTCAGTCATTTTCTCACTTAATCTAATTCAACTAAACTAATTATTTTTTTAATTAATATATGAATTTAAAGGAATTTAATTTAAATAAAATATTAAATGTATACTAACATGTTATGAAAAAATGATATTAGTAAATAAATGACTTGGAATTTGTGGTTTGGTCTATGGGTTCCATTATTCTCCTTGTTGGGGTTTAAATTAAGTTTGATAATTCTTTCTTGATACCTCGTTAGTGAACTAAAATTATTTTATTTAGTGTTGTGAAATCTTTAATTCATTTACAATTCTTAACCTCACCTCATCCTTTAATCAAGGTTGATGACACACCTAGATTGTGTGTGTGACTTCATCTAACACTTTGATCCATCGTAAGTCATTTCATCCACTGAATGGCTAAACTCCATCGTATGAAGATCTTGTATCCAATAGAAGGGAGGGAAAATATTTAATAAAATAATAAAAATAATTTGGATTTCATTGTAAGGTTGTACGATCACTACACCCATACATGTCACTCTTGCTCATCACAAACATAACAAAAATTATGAATTTAAGTACAGAATATGAAATTTCCACTTACCTCCCCCAAGCCAATACTCGAGTTACCCCTCGTTTTTAGGGTAAGAGGTCAATGTGGATAGGATGAGAAGAATAAAATAAGAAGAGGATAAGAACATATGGAGATTAAAGGAGGGTGGTTGGGTAAGATAAAACGCAAAATTAAAAATCATGCATGAATTTTATTAAAAATATAAATTTCAATTAATATCTAAAACAAAAATAAATTAATTAATTAATTAAGAATATTAAAAGGGGAAGATTTTTTGCCATCATCCCTTGGTGAAGATCTTCTCCTTGGTGCCTTGAAATAATAGAATGGAAAATGGTATTATTTGAGAGGTGGGAGTTCCTCTTCTTTTATAGGTAGAATATTTCCCACACAATTTAGCATGTTTTACCCCCAATTAATGATATAATCGTGAATTTAGGCATTAATAAAAATTATTAATATTTTAATTTTCCATCCACCCTCAAATTTTATAGTATTTGGATTCTTGGTGAGGGATTTATGGCCTTTTTACCTCAAGAATATATTCTGTCCAGGCAGACACTCCACATTTCAAATTTCATGCATTAATGACCATAACAAGGCCTCTTAAATAATTGTAGCCTTTATTAACGCTTTTTCTCATTATATTTAATGGAAAAACCTAAAATTTCACTATAATTTTCCAAATCATGTATGATTTATGAATTTCATATTGGCGGTTGCTTTTTCTAGATGAAATTTCCAAGAAGCTTCCTTCAATTGAGTTCATTCAAAAGCCACCTTAATGGATACCCAACTTAGATGAAGTTAATTATTGAATAAACCATTGATTACCATTTCATAATAAGGTTTAATAACCTCAATTTCATTTGTGTAGGATAATATGTGCTTCTATTATGGTGGTGGGTTTTACACTGTCTGCTCGGAAAATTCTTCAACTTCATTGATTTTTTTATGTCCTCTAGATGCTTGAATCAGCCCCTAGTCTAGAAGAAAAAGTTTAAGTAAAAAAAATTGGATTTTAAAAACAAAATCACTCAAATTAGAATTATATTTTTTTAGAAATGACCAAAATACCCTTGACATAAAAATCTCTCAAAAATCCAAAATTGAGTATTTTCACAATTTTACTCAAAAGACATCATAAATCAACAATTGATCTAGATAGGTTCCAACTGATAAATTAAGAGGGTTAAAACAACTAAAATGAATACGAAAAATGTGTAAAATAATTTCTCTATCTATTCCCCCACACTTAAACCATGTTTTTCATCAAGAATAAAATCTCAACATAGAATTCAGATGACACAAATGTAACCAATATTCAAATTCCAAAGTAATAAAATTTAACAATTTTTTATTTCAAATAAATAATTCAAAAATTCAAAAAAAAATATAAATTTAATTTCCTATTTTTCAAAGAAATAATAAAATCAATAATTTTACTTTTCCCCTTTTAAGAATTATGAAACCTCTCCTTTCGTTCATTCGATCTCTTTAATTCATTATTATTAAACATGCCAAATCATGATTTACCTCAAATTTGAATCATTCTTCTTATCTATCATGATACAAATAAATTATAGTTATGATAATATCATGATAAAATGCTTCTTATACATAATATTTTAAAAGAACTACTTTCCCCACATTGTAATGAAAAAAGGGACATAAAATCATGACGACTTTCAAAAAAGGTTCAAATGACTATGAGGCTTAAGGTTGGTAGGATTTGATGCATTAAATGTTAATGTTAGAGGAGAAAGCCAATATATTAAGTACAATGAATGATATCAAACGTAGAAGTTTAATGAATTTCTTCTCTTTAATGTAGAAACAACTAATTCCCCAAAAATCAAAGTAAGTTCATGATCAAGTAAGCATAATGAATGATTTTTGCACCCTAATTATTTTTTTATTTTGTATTTTTTTTTATATTTATTATTAAATAAAACCTCATATCCATCACCTAACCAGAAATGATAAAAATATCATGAGTTTGAAAAATTTTGATTTATTGTTTTCCCAAATCACAACCCATTTATCTCATTTTTTAGTTTTTTGTCATTTTGTTATTTTTTTAATTAAAGAGGGTAAAAATTAAGTATAATGAATGATTCAAAAATATTTTAAAATTCCCCTAATAGAAACCACACACTTTTTCCTTACAATATAAATCATACCTTCCACCATGACTCTCTTCAACTCCAAAATTCAAAATTAAAATATCATGAAAATACCATGAGTATTGTATGAATGGATAAAAATAGCTTAAAACATGGATCATCCCTATAAAGATCATTCATGGTCTATAAAAATTATTAATTTAAAGGTTTTATTTAAGGAAAATGGATTTTCAAATATGCCTCAATCATTTTAAATGTGTCTTTAAATAGTCATAGCTTTAACAAGTTCAAATGAAAGATCTGGATGGTGACATGTCCCAATATCACTCGAGAAATATTTTCAAGAATAAATATGTCGTACTTGGTCAAGAAATACTCTCTGGAATGAGACATAAGATATTTTTGAAAATAAATCAAGGTGTGATCAATATTAATAGATAATTTCACATGAACTTGAAAAATTCAAAACATGAAAAATGGGTGGGAAATTTCATTTACATAAATCAACTAATTATATTAAATCATGAGTCCTCATTTATATATATATGCTTCATTTAAATAATTTTATTCTCTCTTTTACTCCTTCAATATCATTATCATTAAAATCTAAAACATGGAATCACTAGTCAAGTAAAGCATTAATTCAAGTGTGGGCATGCAATTCTTATCATTAAAGCTCAAAATATGTTTTGGACTAAAAAATGTAAGAAGTTTAAAAGTTTAAATAATGAAAATTAACTCCCTTTCCCATGAAGTATAGTCATTTTCTTCCATTTTTTGAGGATTCCTTCTTCCATCATGAACCTATAAAAGGAAATAACTCAATTAAACATAAGGATCGTTTCATTGATAGAGTGAGGGGGTTTTATGCAAGTCTAATTCCTAAGACTAAATTTGAAATCTAAATTACTAATATTGAAAATCAAAGTACTAAAAAGAAAGTAAAGGATAAATATTAGTATGATCCGCCAAGTGGGACCTGACATCTTTTACTGCATCTAGAGGTAAGTACCCACTTTTATCCATAATCTATTAGTGGGTGGATTTTCATGGATTTAACCCACCACATGTGGTCCCTTCCATCTTGGACTTCTTCTTCTTTATTGAGGAGGAATCCATGGAGAGAGTGCACCAAATACTCCCATTTTAAATGTTGTAAAGCTTTCATAGAGGGGGTAGGATGATGTATAAATCATCCTCTTTTTTAGTTGATACATTTGAAACATTCTCCTTCTTTTCATGTACTGGCTCAACATGGGTTGTATGAATTGAATGTTCAAAGGGAAAGTAAGAATGTATTTTTTCTGGACTAAAATTTAAATATGTATTAGGAAAGATATTCTCCCTTTCAAAATGATCTTCCTCTAGCAGGATTTCCTCGATCATATATTCTTGGAATTATTCATGGGATTCTTGAATTTCATGTTCAACAATTTCAGGGAGATCCAAGTGTTCCTCAATATGTGCATGTTCAGTTTCTTCCTCTTACTCTAAGAAAAAACATGGATTGAACTAATCTAAAAATTCCATACCATAAGTAGTGATACTCAATTCAGATTATATGAAATCAGAAATGGAAGAGTTTAAGAAAAAACCTTCTCCCTTATTTTGGTTTGGTTCAATAACTTCTTCAGTGGAAAGTTCCTCATGAAGTTGGATATCATTTGATGGACGAAGGTAGTCAGGCTCCTCTATCTTTTCTTAAAATTCTACCATTTGGATGGCTTCCTCCTCTTCCATGGCTGGAGTGACATACAATGTTACTAAGTATTCTACTTTTAAAGGGATTAGGGAGATCAATTGTACCTTATAATCATTCTAGAACTCCTCCAGATCTCATCAATCTCCCACAAGAAAATCAGCAAGCAAGTATTCCTCATCATGAATCCACTATAGATCATCATGGTTTTCATGGATTTGGTTCTTAAAATGGTCAGGATATTGATGGTCCTCGAATTGGGCCTCAACTTCTTGAATTTCTTCAGTGAATTTGGGTAAAATCAGCGACAGTTCCTTCTTTGTCTTCAGTAATTGAAAATATGGTTTGGTTTTCTCAACCATTTATGCTAGTTCATGAAATGTAATTAGTGTGTCTTTCCCATTTATCATATATTTAGCATAATCAGTGAGTTTATCTTACTTTTTTAGGAGAGTCACCTCTTCAACATTTTGAATTATTGGTTCTTACACCTAAGAGTATTTTTTGTTCCATGAATTGAAAAAATTGTCATATGAAAACATCATGGAAGAATTTTTTTTGGAAAATAATGGAAACTATATAATTTTTTAAAATAGAAAAATTCAATTAAAAAATTGATTAGATCCCTATAAATGGCACTAGTTTTGACAAATTCCTATCATAGGTTGTGGAAAAAGCAATTTAATTTTCCTAGTGCAGCATAGTGGCTGACCAGGGTTGTCTCACATGAGATGTTTTTTCAGTCATTCACTCACTTAAAATAATTCTCCTAAACTACTTTTTTTTAATTTAATCTAGGAATTAATTGGAGTTTAATTTAAATAAAAGATACAAAATATACTAACATGCAATAAAAAATCATATTAGTAAATAAATAACATCGCCTTTTTGGTTTGGTATATGGGTTTCATTATTCTCCTTTTTCCTTTTTAAATTATGTTTTGTAATTCTTTCCTAATATCTCATTAATGAATTAATATTATTTTATTTAGTGGTGTGAAATCTTGAATGTATTTAGTAATCTCAACTTCACCTCATCATATAATCAAAGTTGATTACACACCTTGATCAAGTGTGTGGAATCTTCCAAAACCTGGCTCCATCATATTCCATTTCATCCACTGAATAGAACAATTCCATCATATGAAGATCATGTATCCACAAGAAGGGAGGAAAATATTTAATGAAAGAATAGAAATGAGTTTGAGTTTATTGTCATAGTAGGAGATCACCACGCCTATACATGTCACTCTTTCTCATCACAAACTTAATAAAAATAATGAATTTAAGCATAGAATATGAAATTTCCACATACCTCCCTCGGGCCATGCCTCAAGTTAGCCCCTAACTTTTTAGGGTAATAATTCAACATTGATAGGATGAGAAGAAGAAAATAATAAAATGAGGAGAAAATATATAGATGAATGGAGGGTGTTTGGGAGGAAGAATACACTAAAATAAAAATAATTCATGAATTTTATTAGAAATATAAATTAAAATTAAAAAATAAAACAAAATAAAACAAAAAGAAATTAATAATATTAAATGGGGAAGATTTTCATCTAGACTCCCTCGGTGGAGATCTCCTCCTTGGTGCCTTTATGGAATGGGATGGAAAATGGGATGATTTGAGAGGTGTAAGCTCCTCTCCTTTTATGGGAAGAATTTTTCCTCCACAAGTTGGAACATTTCATCCTCAATTAATGATAAAATAACATGTTGATCCCTTCATGAAAGTTCTTAGCAATGTCCTTTTCCATCTACCCTCAAAATGTCAGAGTATTTTGATACTCGGGGAGGGAGTTATAACCCTTTTAGTCCAAGAATTCATTCTATCCAGGAAAACTCTCCACATTTCACATATCATGCATTAATGACTATGAAAAAGGACTCTTCACTAATTAGAGCCTTCATAAAAGTATTTTCTCATTATATTGATAGGAAACCCTCCAAATTTCAGTGTAATTGGGTTCCTCATGTATGAGTTATGAATTTGTTTTTGGTGGTTTCTTTTTCTGGATGAAAATTCCAGGAAGCTTCCTTTAACTGAGATTGTTCAAAAGAAACTTTATGGATGAAAAAATTCATGGAAGTTAATTTGTTAATTCACCATTCAATACCCATTAATATTCAGGTAAAATCACCTCAATTTAAGGTTTCTTGGCCTAGATGTGCTTCTATTACATTGGTAGGGTCCATGCTGCCCTCTCATAAAATTCTTCAACTTCATTGATTTTTAAGGCCTCTAGATGCTCGAAATTTTCCATAGTCCAGAAGACAAAGTTAAATGAAATAAAATTAGAATTAAAAAATAATCTATCAATTTGGAATTATATTTTAAAATAAATGACCAAAATACACCTGATGTAAAAATCTGTCAAAATCTAGTATTAATAAATGTTCACAATTTTGCTCAAAACACATCATAAATCCAAAATTGATCCATGTAAGCTCAAATTTATAAATTTGGAGGGTTAAAACAATTGAAATTATAAAAAAATGTTTAAAATATTTTCTATATCAATATTGATTTACTTTCATGATGGGTGACCCTCTTCCTCACTGCATTAAGTTAAACTACATAGACAATGTCCTTTCGGCATGACATAAAACTACATGGTCTCATAACATCAATATCTATTCATGTTGTACAATCCTTTTCCTTAGTGGAAGAAATTAAAATGGTTGGTTGGTAACCTTTATGAAATACATTAAACAACACAAGCTTCTTAGAACAATGTATGGCTTAATTCTCATTTCCAATTAGATACATAGGGTTGCCTCGATCCTATATTTTGTTCTATCCACCACATGATACTAAATTCCCCTATCATATCCTTAAATTACCTCAAAATTTTAAGAGCAATTCTTTCCTTTCATTGTTTCTCACACCAAGCATAGCACATGTGACCTTTAGAATTTTGGTAAGGGATTACCCGCACCCAAAAAGGTAAGAAGGCCCATAACAGGCTCATCATAGTCCTAAATGAAATACCTTAATAAGAAAACCATGTTCCCTCGCCGCAAGATGATAAACTACATATTTATTTTTCTTTTTCATGACAAAAAACTACATATTCCCATGGACCACATCCTATAGGACCACTATTGTGGTGTTGGTCTCCTGTTACACCTCCACTCAAGAACTACATGTGTCTTGATTCATGTCATTACAGGATACATAGTGTGTTTTGGGTCTCCAATCCTAGGCTCAGCTATATAAATAAATAGAATCAGTTCCCACCTCCGCGTATGGGTTAAACTATCATTGAGAATTTCCTATTCAAGAACTACATGTGAATTTATTTCTATCATCACATGAAATGTAGTGAAACCTGGATCTCCAAAACCTGGTCCAGTCATAATAAACAAGTATAAAAATCCCCCCCCCCTCTCTGTATATGGGTCATACCTGCACTGGGAGATTTATTAAGAACTATGTGTGGCTTGATTCTTATCATCATGGGAAATGTAGTGACACCCAGAATTATATTCATGGGCCCAACTGCATCATTACCATCTCACGTTAGAGATCCCACATCCTCATCATATGATGTTAAAATACACAAACACTTAGGGAATATGTGTGTCTTTATTCCTACAATCATAAGAAATGTAGTGATTTCCAAATCTCCAATCTTGGGTCCATCTACAACAAACAATAAAAAATTCACCCCAACCACAAGGGGAATGAGCATGAAATACACCTCACCTATGTATGAGTCAGAACTATTTACAACCTTATTTTACATGTAATGAATCTTCCACAATTTTTCAAACTAGTCCCCACATATTTACCACATAGCGTTAAACATTAAGGAAAATGTCCTCACCACATGACATTAAAACTGCACAACATAAATTCCATACAACATAACGATAAACCACAAGTCAAATTTCTTTACTACATGATGTTAAAACTACACGAAGTAAATTACATCCCTACTACATGATGTTAAACTATGCATTCTATCACCCATTTATCATCATCCTTCATCTTAGGACCACAAGAGCATTACCCTGGTAAGACAGAGTATGGGGTGCCTCCAAAATATTTTAAAGAACCCAAATCCATAAATCACACTATATATATTGAGTGCCTTGGATTTCAAAGAACCTTCCATATCCCTTAGAAAAGACACCCAATTTCAAGGGACCATGTGTTTTAATATGCATGTATGCCTATGGCTCCTGTATATGCACCTATGTCCATCAACAAAATGCGTCGCTCTTCAAAAAGGTATATCCAATATTTGTGATCCTTTACATCACTAGGGAAGATCTTAGCACCTCAATGTATTCTATTATATCCCTGTTATGATTGTCCTGCATCATTACTCATGACCTAGGAACCTCAAACCATGATTTTCTACATTTTAAACTCCCTATCAGGAGGATTTTGGGGTATTATTGACGTAATGGTATCCTAATTAGGCTCTTGTGTATCATACTCTATATAATTTCCATGCGTGTCATAACCTTAAAGTGAATTCACTTTATTCAAAGCTATAAAAATGTAAACAAAACCTTATAATGGTCCAAATCCAAGGACATTAAACTGATATAGAAAGAGAGACAAAACATGTCAGGTTGAAAACCCATAAAGGGAAGCCAAAGAAAAGGTCATGTTTCCACATGATAAACTCTTCATATCCAGATTTTTGGAAAAAAATTAGGGTTCAAATAAATAAGGCACAAATATAATATGGCATACCTGGTGTCCCTAATAAAATCCAAGAAATACTTGTTGTACCCTCTAGTTTATGAAAAATTTAGAGAAATGATTACTCATGTTTTCTTATCATGAGAATATGTTCTCTTGGCAGTAACACAACATTTAGTGGGATAAAAATCATCTTTTATATTATTCATTTGACAAATAACCCTTCATGATTTGAGTGCCTCAGATCATCATAAACCTTCCATAGACCTTGGAAAAGATACACATCTTTAAGGGACCCTTTTCTTGAATATGAATGCTTTCATATGGATCATGCATATGCACCTATGGTAATCAACTAAATGTGTCACCATTCAAAAAGAGATTACTAATACTTATGATCCTTAACATCACTATGGAAGAAACCAGCTGCTTAGTGTGTTTTGGTTCATTCCCATAATGATTTTCCTATATCTTCTTCTATACATGATCAATTTGAACCATGAATTACAATCCACATACCAAACTATCCAAGTTGATTCAACATTCTCAATGTTACGTCATCATATTTTGTACCCTTTCACAAAGGAGAAATGTGACACTTAATTCTAGAACCTTTGATGTACCAAACCTCATGATTTGAAACCAAAGGGCATAGGGAACAAGATTCAAAATCAAGAGTCGAACTTCCCTTGGGTACTATAACCCTTCCTAGATAGCTTTCTTTCTATACCTAGACTCATCATCTATATGTTTGAGTCTTCTTGATCCTTTCATGGACCTCAAAAATAAGTACATATAATATTTTCATAATCATTATACCGATGGATAAGGGCCTTGACCTACCAACTAAAGTAATCTCCTCTTTGCAATAATGAATCTTTAATAATTATGAACCCTTGAAATGCTACGAAGAAACCTATAACCTCTGGGTGTTATGGTTCACCCCCGACATGTCTTCCCAATACCATATTCATGAACTCAAAATTGTTAGTTATGACTTAGATCACCCATACGCCAACTATACTGGTGTACCTAGCATTCCTATAATTTTTTCCTCAACCAATGTTACACCCATAAACATTCCACGACCCTTGGAAAAGAGTGGAGACACCACTATTTGTAAATTCTATCAACACATAAGGGATTTGACCAACCACATATAAGCATTTCCTTCTTGTAAGAAATGATCTATAATCCTCATAATCCTTGGAAACACCCTATAAGAACTCTACACCCTAGAGTGTTTTGGTCCATTAATTGCATTTATTCTCCATATTCCATGATAATTGATAAAGTATGATCTAAAATACCCTAAAAAAAGTGATAGAAGGTCTGATCTAAAAGTCCCAAAACTAAAGAGATAGAAAGTCTGAGCTAAAAGTACTTAAACTAAATAAATACAATATTTGATCTAAAATTTCCTATACTAAAACAATATAAGGTCCATTCTAAAAGACCCTAAACTAAATATATAGAAGGTCTGGGCTAAAAGACTATAAAATAAAGAGATAAAAGGTCTGAGCTAAAAACCTTGAACTAAATTGATTGAATGGCCAAGCTAAAATATCATAAACTGAAGATATTGAAGATATGAGCTAAAATAACCTAAACTAAAGTGATTGGGGGGTTGAGCTAAAAGACCCTAAAAAAGAATAAAAGGTTCGATCTAAAAGACCCTAAACAAAATCGATAGAAGGTCCAAGAAAAAGGAGCCTAAATTAAATACATAGAATATCTAAGTTAAAAGTACCTAAACATAAGTGATATAAGGCTTGAGCTAAAAGGCCATAAACTAATGTTATAGAAGGTTAAAGATTAAATATCCTAAACTAAAGATATATAAGGTCAAAGATAAAAGTCTCTCAACTAAAGCGATATAAATTCTAAGCTAAAATACCATAAAATAAATCCATATAATGTCCAAGATAAAAGACACTAAACTTGAGTGATAGAAGGTTTGATCTAAAAGAACCTAAACTATAGGATGATAGTGATTTAGTTTTTAATAATGAAAAAACATGTAAGGACCACTATATAGCCTTAAAAAAATCAATCTATGTTCACCAAACCTATCATCTTCATAAAAAGATAGAGCACTCCCCCTCCAAGACATATATTCTTCCTGATTATCCTTTTGTGAAATAGGTAATCCCACGATAACTGGACTACGTATATCAGTAGGAAATCTAATGTTGTTTGGAATTCATGAGAACTATTTAAAAATAATCTATTATTATTTAAATATTTAGATCTAGATATTCTAGTTTACATGATATTATGAAAAGGATGGGTGTTTTTAAATATTCATATAATATCAGATTAGAAAAATGTCATTCAAATCATGAATGAGAAAAGAAGAGAACTAGATGAAAACATGAAAATTCATAAAATTGCTTCATTGATGCCAGGAAATAAGTTGAATTTCCATATTTTATGTTCTCTTCAAAAATCTCATAAAAAACTGTGTATCAAAGATCAAACTACAATATTATTTGATTTGATGAGATGGCGAGGTCAATAAGAGTCTAGAAAGCAGCATTAATTGAATGTTGAAGTGTTCCTCACCTCGACTCTTCTACTTCTTCCCTAGGACAGAGGGTCTCATCCAAAGTTAGTTCCCAATGAGGATGATGACTTTGAACATTAAAACCTTAGGAGAGAAACTATTTCAACTTTGCTCTATATTTTCACGGTTTAGGCATCCATCTAGTCTTGTAGTTTAGATATCAACCGATTACCCAAATCTAGTGCCTCTGATGCCTCCTTTATCTTCTTTTCAAGGGGATTGTCATCTAAAAAATCATGCAAGACCCTCTCATTGGTGTCCAAAACATGCCCAGTAATGACAGTTTGTTTCATAATATCATATTGAGGTTTCTGATCAAAACTAACCAGCCACAAGTCGTGAAATTGGTCAGGAATGAATTTCCCTTGGTCATGAAATGTTTCCAAAATATTATTAGTAATCATTGTGTGAATTAACTACTAGATCAGCCTATTCCATGTCCAATCTTATTTGACTGATGGGATGGGAACACCAAACTGAAGAACAGTTGGCTGAGATGGCACATAAATATAGGAGGAGGCCTCATATACCCTCATATCAACAAAAGCATCACTCATCTATTGTACTTGATAGTTTATTTCCTCAACACATTTGGTCCCTATATTGGGGTGTTCATAATCAGAACAAGGGATATTTCTTGATGTCTCATCCAACTCATTAATCAACTTCATCGCCATCACAGAAAATGGGTTTGTTAAGGAATGTGTCTTGTCAACATGAAGAACCATATATCTTAGCATACCACTCAGATAGGCTACTACCCAAGCTTGGGAATAATAATGAGTAATAAACATTGTAGAATAAGTGAGGGAAATAATCGTCTTAGCATGAAAACATTAACATGAAAATGTCATCCAAAATTGGTGGATGATGTTGGGGTTCCCCTATTCTCATACACAAGTTAAGGGAAGAGAGTTGATACCTTGAGTAAAACTAAATTTACATGAACCCCAATAAGGTGTATATGGATCATAAATGATCATCTCGTCTACCCTAGATGCAAGAACCCCATCTCGAAGGGAGATCATGTATGACCTTTATTTGAGGGAGATTCTTACATTATCAATTATCGGCCCAGTCAATGCCCGATATTGGGTGAAATCAAATCCACATTATTGACATAGTGCATATAAAACCTCATCAAAGATCAGTGATATAGCCCCAACCCCATATATGTTTATCAATCTTGGATGAGATAAGGAATCAAGGATCCTAGTGGAATTGTAGTATTCATAGTAATATAAATTCTCCCATATCTATCCAAATAAAAACTAGAGAGGACCACTTATCATGTAGAGGATGCTAACTTATTAAATGTGGATTAAGAGTTTATAATAGAATATAAAGGTTTTCACTTCCAGATTAAGGCGGTGTCCTTATTCTAGTCATGCCTCCATCACCAGCATACTGGAACAGATTTCTAAACATGCATCCCTAGCTTGTAAAAACCATCCCTTCAAGAACATGGCCATAAAGTCTTCCAATATAAGGCTTCGTCAGATCTATAACTTCACTAAAAATCACCCTGATATATGATCCTCATCTTCTAGAATGGACCAATATGAGCTGATGCTATCATGTACATGGTGGGAATGACACTGGTGGGGGCGTATAGTAGTTGACATAACTCCACTACAACTAAATATCAAACAATTACTGAAATTTAGTTTTTAAGTTGATTCAAGGAAGTTCATGGGAAAAAAGTCTTCTGGAGGATTTCTCATGAAATGGGATTGTAGTGAGGTCTCGAAATAAGGTCTAGTGAGATAGTCTTATGATAGGGACACGTGACAGAAGTAGGGTGAGAGAACTCTGGAGAAGTGTGTGGACTATGAATGAATCCCTCTCTGCTCCCCCATTTATAGGGAATACTGCAGAATACCAAATTTCATCTGGAAGACCTAGCATCAAATAAGACACTGATTTGAGACAATCCTAAATACTCAAAATGACATTTACTTTCCTCAAAACTGATCCCTTATTCCCATAGATGTCGCTACTAAGGGGGGTAATTTGTTGATGCTCTTCAAATGATCATTAGAAAATTCACAAAGGAAAAAATACATGAATATGTGTACTATTTTCTCTATAAACTAATGGAAGATGAAGGTTTCTATGATCCCATAGATCACGTGAACCGTTAGGAGGCATGTGATCACATGACTAGCCAATGTTCATGCGAATAACCATGCATAGCATATATCTTGTAGAAGGTCCTGTGAAGCCACTTTTGATAGTCCCTTCTTCTCTCACAAAGGAACCCTAAAAATCAGAAATAACCTGATGAATTCCAAGAAAACACCTCACAGACAAAAAAAAGAAAATCATTGAATTCCTAACAAATAATCCAAAAAAACTCTTGGAAAATAGGAGGAATGCATCCAAAAGGAAGGATCCTCTTTTAGTCACATAACTTATGTAATGCATCACTGATGGGGAGAATTAATATCCTCAAAAATATTCAAACAAACACATGAGATCCATAGACATTGTAAAATAAAAAATGAAATAAAAATTGGAGGAGGTGAGAGCTTCTTTCAGTTGTAAAAAATCATGTGACACACCCTTGTAATCATCAAGACACCATAAGAACCCGATGGAACGTCGGCCTCATCTCATGAAAACCCACTCGCATGTCATCATCATCATGTGAAGGGCCATGGGTGTGACTAAGAAACCTCACATGTAATGCCCCAACCTCATATGCCTTGATTTGTTTCATTATTTTATTACATTGTAATGATCATAAGAAATAAAATTCAAAATAACTGGTCATTTTAAAATCCTTAGAAAAACTAGATACAAACATAAGTTTTACATTAAATCATGAAATGAAAATAAACATAGTATATTCTATAAAAACACTCATATTTCTTAGACTATTCTTTCATGTCATTCATTATATACTTCATCGCATCCTAGGGGAAAATAAAACATAAGAAAATAGTGAGCTCAGATGCTCTGTAAGGGTGAACAATACAACAGAAAATGCCATAAATAAACATAAACATTTAATGCAATATATAAAATTGAAACATAAGACTTTAAAATATAATATGAAGCATATTATTGAAATAATTAATCAAATAATTCCATTTAAAATTTCACATGGATATTCTACTAGTCAAATAATCACATGCAATATCAATAACTAATCTCACAATGAAGGAATGCATAATGTCAGACATCATAACCACACTGTTATGGCCTCATGCCAAGACCATAAATAACCATACTATCAAGGCCTCGTACCAAGACACTAGTTAGTCTCATGAGACCTATCAATGTATACCGTAGTTATAGTGGTTCCCACCAGTACCTTATTAATTCCAATGCATTCCTCGAAAGAAACATAACATAAACAATCATATTAAAACTAGCATACAAAAAAGTAATACATTAACCATAAACCATGAATGGTATAAAAATCTCACATACATAGTCAAATGTAACACCCCAAGATTTCATAGTGTGTTATTTCTTCAAAATAATTCAATAACTTGCACTACACGCAACACCGAGTTCAATCACACCATGACTTACAAAAAAAAGCCATTCAAAAGAGGTTATGAATAGTATTATCTAAATTTTAAACTTTATATAATCCTTATAATTTTAGAATCCATATTACGAGTTTCTTGGATATAATGCAATAACAAATTAATTTTCAGTATTGCACTTTTATCAACTTTTAATAGTGAACCCTTTTTAAATACAACATTTTAAACTTTTTGACTAAATGGGGACATAAAAAAAATTTAAAATGAAACATCTCAATCTTCCACGGTACGCTTTCCTTTGAATAATACAGTAGCGTGTGTTGTACGCAACTTCGAGTTTTAGCACACACCACAACTAATTAAACTAGCCGTTGTGAATAGTAATACCTACTTTTTGAAATCATATATATTTTATATTTCAAAATGGACTTCATTTTTGGATTCGGAATATCGAAATTAGCCTAGGGTGAAATTTTGGTACTTTTCGGATAACTTTTATATTTTTGATGAATAGTGAAAATTACTAAATTTTAATTAAAAACAACTTTTTTAATCAAAATAATTAATAGTGATAAATTATGAATTTTAGTGGTTTTAAAGTATATTTAGAATATATTTTTACCATTTAATATAATGTTGGTCATTGGACATAATTTTACAATTAAACCGAACATAAACAAGTGTCAATCTTTTGATAGTTATTATCTCTTAAAAACACGCTTTTTGTTTTGACAGCGGGAATTAATTTTAAATTAATTTCTGCCACTTCTGTGTTTTGAATTTAGGAAAATGGATTCCATATTTGGAATCAGGATGTTCAAATTGTGTAAATAGGTAACTTTTATTTTTAGACATTTTGAATAATTACTGCGGTAAATATTTTATTTACCATGGTTAAGGGTAAATCCGGTAAATAAGGGTTAAAAAATAATATTATAATAATACTAAATTACCCAAAAACGTGTCTTAACCCTATTGGTTGATACATGTTCGACCATGGGAATCTTTGGGTCTATTTTGGGACCCCATGGATCCACTTGTAAGTGATAATGACACATTATATTAATAAAGTTAAAATAAAAATAAAAATGGCATAAGCTTACATCTTTTAGAAGAACAATTTTTACATAGGTTTATACATGTTGGATTTTCGATTATAAATATTCATTAGAAAGCTAAAAAGATTTCCTACATAATTATATTTTATTTATAATTTTTAGACATCAAATAATTTAAATTATTAATGACACAATAATGATACAATGTTTACCTCATTAATAAATCATTTAAATAAATAAGATTATAATGATTAAAATATTATCTAGAACCTGTACAATTCTTATTGGTTGATGTTATTTAGAATATGAGTCATCTTATCTTCGACCTCAATGATTTTTGGACCATTATAAACCGAATACAAATATATTATAAAGTAATACTTTCACTCTTTCCTAAAGAGCCCCTCCTCTCCCTTATAAAAGGAGACCACTTCTACTCATTCCTCACACCTCTCAAGCCACTTGGCTCATCCAAACTCTGACCAACTAAGCTCCCCACATCCCTCTCCTCCTCCTTGAAGCTTCCCCTTAGGCAGAAAGCATTTCAACAAGTCCTTTGGTTCCAACCAAAGTGAGTTACCTAAATTAAAGGTAACGATTTCTCTTAAATTATTTTCATTTATTTTGCTTCTTCAACCCCCAAACTCTTTTTATTTCCCTTCTTTTGTAACAACACCAGTATCCTCAATATACTAGGATGTTGTTATAAGAAGTATTCAAACTACACATACACACAACTCCATATAATGGATGATGAACATAATGTTTTTGTGGATGGCAAACTAACGCCTCACGAAACGATGATTGTTCAAAAACATATTACCGCCTCTCATGGTGGCCATTATGATGGCACTGTAATTAAATATGATATTAATGATATATATTTTATATATAAGCTTCTGTAATTCCATTTTATTTCATACCATTATTCGTTTCATGTTGTATATACATACGGTAATTTCATTTGAGGAAGTGCGGACTACCGCCCCCTTAAAATGATATGACTCGTTCATACCACACATGGAACATATAAAGGATGGAGTTAATGAACTTATGTAACATATATAAAATATTATATTATACTGGAATAGTAATATACCTATGTATCATTTGGATTCGATTCTTTTAAAATAAAAATGAAATGGAAGTAGCGTTCGTGCGTACGTACGGACTACCGTCTCCACGAACGCGATGAGATTCATTCTCCATCGTATCCATTCAAGTATAATTATCATTTAATGATTTAAAAATGATGTTTAAGGACTTGATATCATTCTGGATATGAATAAGATAAAACAAACATGACTTATGTAACAAAACATATAAAATAAAATGAGTAAGTTAACACCCGAAACGGCGTTAATACTAAGATATTATTATCAAATCAGTATTAAAAGATCATATATGATATCATATTAATGTATATGATTCTTGTACAATTTAGTAACAATTATTTCACCATTATACAGGAGGTTAACCTACCCCAACCAAGGAAAAGTACAAGGTAAGGGTTATTTCACAATCTCTTCATTATCCGAGGTTGTTTATACGTAATAATCTACTGGGATTTCTTTATCATCCACATCCATGTTTCTTCGAAATGTATTTCAAAACATTTTTATTATTTACAAGAATATGGGTTAAATTAATTTATACCCTTGTTTGACTTTTTGTAAGAGGTTTATAAAGGAATCTTTCCGTCGTTTTCAAAACAAGGTCTTTTTTAACCTTTTCGACAGAATAAAGATAAGAATGTTTTTTTTAACTTATACGGCGGGTGCGGTTATTTTCCGCCGTTATAGAATCGTCAAAGCTTTCCTTACAATCTTACAAGAATATTTTCAAGAAAATGTTTTATTTTATATGGCTCTTAAATGATTTCAAAAATAGAAAGAGATATTTCTCTAAAAAGTGTTTTGATTTCATCTATGTCAACATCCTTTAATGGATTTTACGCTTATTTGAAGTTGATTTATTATAATACAAAACTTCTATATTGTATTGAAGGTTTTGTGATATGTTTGACTGTGGATGTTCTATTTTATACCATTCATAGTTTATGGTGAAACTATAGACATTTCATATGCTAAATTTAATCCGAATGATTATGTTATATTTCAAACTTTTCTTCAGATGAATGTGCTAAACAAGTATGTTCCGGGTTGGGGACCGGTAAAAGTAAGTTCTCCAGGTTGGGGACTGGTTAATGTAAGCCCTCCAGGTTAGGGACTGGTAAAATTATGCCCTCCGGGTTGGTGTCCGGTTATTAGAGGCACTCCGGGTTGGTGTCCGGTTATTAGAGGCACTCCGGGTTGGTGTCCGGTTATTAGAGGCACTCCGGGTTGGGTTCCGGTTAGAAGTAACCCCTAGGTCTTGGGATGAGGCCTAGACAATGAAATTAACGTTTGACATTATGCATTCCATAATTATGAAAGTGGTTATTGATTTTTGCATGTGATTATTCGATTAGTAGAATATCCATGTGAATAAGTAAATGGCATTATTTCATTTTATTTATGTCATACCATGTTGAAAGTTCATGTTTAAAAGGCTTATGTTTTAGTTATACATTGCCTTAAATGTTTATTCTTATTTATGAAAGTTTCCGCTATATTGTTATCCTTACTGGGCATTTGAGCTCACCCCTTTTCTATGTTTTATTTTTCCCAGGATGTGAAGAAGTAAGTTATGAATGACCTGCAGGGATATTATGAGGGGTTAATAGTGTGGATATGAAGACTTTGTTGTTGTAGTAGTTTTTCACTTTGAAATGTAATGTAAAACTTTATGAATATATCTAGTGTTTCCAAGGCTACTAAACCAATCGGTCTTTCGAGATTTGATCTTTCTTGTGATCATGCCAATGTTATGTAATAATGCACCGACTCTGGGTAACTGGGGTCGGGGCGTTACAGTTGGTATCAGAGGAAGTTTAGTACAAACCTTGGAAGCTAGATTTAGATAAACTCTGATTAGAGCACGTAAACCTAAGATGAACTTTGAGGATTAGTATAGAAGAACTTCCTAGAATTTTGGTATTGTAGAGATTTTGTGAGTTTTCCGAGCAATACATCTCTGTCTGGATACGAGCAGGTAGAGGCGGCTCTGGCACAGATGTACCTAGGGGTAAAACCCGAAAACACCGCTTTGAGCTAGACTCGAACGGGAACTGGTGCACGACAACGGGCCTTGCTGCACTCTTGGTTACGACACTCCCGGGGGATATGCTTAGGATAACTCTCATTTTCTTTACAAATCATTATGAAGGGTTTATGAGTATATACTTCCTCAAAGAAAACATTTTTTTATGATTATGGATTATATCCATAAATAGTTCAACTTATGTTAAGTGTTTTATAAGTATGGGATTATGTATTTTGATTCATAAACTGATCTAGTTTATGTCATTGTTTAGAAATGGCGCCCAGTAGAAGGAATGAGAACTCCAGATATGCACATGATCCAAAGAGAAGGAAGGATCATATCGTTCATGGTCTTAAGCTAGAATTTATAAGAGAAATAGTCTCCCATGTATTATCATCATATGAAGAAATAATATCATGTGTTGATAAGATAAGTAAAGAGTTTACTGAGTCCTATGGATTTTAAGGGAAGCAAGAGAAGAAAAGAATGGAAGAGAGAAAGATGGATAAAGGGAAGAGGAAAAAGATGAATTTTCCCATATGTGACAACTGTGGGAAGAAACACCCTGGAACTTTCCTGAAAGGAATGGGAGTTTGTTATAAGTGTGGAGGAAAAGGGCACAAAGTACGTGACTGCAAGGGTGAGAAAATGGTTTCAAATGTACAATGCTTCATTTGCAAGGAGTTTGGACACTACGCGAACCTATGTCCCAGTCATCAGACTATGCCGAAAATGATGTTGTTGGATAATAATCAAGTTATGATACTACCATAGATGAAGAGGAATGATTAGAGTTCTTATGTTGATTATGTCATTTGAGTGTTGTATCAACAATGTACTTGTTATAATAATTATGGAGTATATAAGGATTGTACTGCAGTACTTTTTATTAAGGACTTGAGATTGTGTGTAACAAGGAAAAGTGACTCAATAGCAGGATAAATTTTTGGAAAATATATGGTTGAGAGAATGATAAACCATAATATAGTTCTGATACCGAGGTAGTGATTTTGGAATAATACATGATTGATTTGGATAAATTATATTGGATATTCTTGACTACCTTAAAGCTGATTAATGATTTGTATATTCCATCATTATTGGGGTTTAAAACATTTTTGGATTGATGAAGTATATCCAGAATTCTATATGGAATAAGGGAGCATGAATGTAACCAATAAGTATTATGGTAATTTAGGATGTTTCAGTGTTTTAAAAGAATACATGATGAAGGTATTCATATGCTATTATGGGGTAAAAAGGATCTACATTATGTTTACCTTCCTTATAAATGTTGGACTGTGAGTTTGAACAGAAGTATTTTGGATAGTTCTAGTTTGGATTATTTTGGATTTCCATAAAAGGACAACCCGGAGGTCGGGCGGCAACCCGTCACGTCCAGCAAGGCTGCGAGACTTGAACCCGCAACCGAAGGGAGACAAGGGTGTATCACCTACCACTGGCCCATGAGATGTCCTGGATTAAATAATGTAGTATTTTTTTAAAAAAAAAGATCTGGTAGATGAATTATAAATTCATTTATTTTGGAACCATGTACGAATAGTATAAATAGAAATTTTTTTTACGTTCTATTATCTTTTAGAGTGAAAGATGTGTTTGTGGTAGAAATTTATTAATGGATAAAACTCTAATTATAAAGTAAGTATATCTCATTATGATCTTAGCCAAACTCATAAATAAATTCCTCAACATTAATAAAAGGAACTTAGAACAAAAATGTTGTCCTAGATGGTACCTTAAATCATCACTAATTTATGGCTTTGGGATTGTTGGCCTTTTCATAGCCATGTTCTCTACCACTCTCCATCAGATAATTGATGGTTAGATTTCTCCTCCATATCCATATTTTCCTACATGGAACCCTAGTATGTGTTATTTTCGGTAATCTTCAAACTTTCCACTCTTTGTTTTAAATAGAGGCCTCATTAATTCATTTTTCGATGTGGGATTTCAACTAAGATATTTTGAAACGTCAAAAATGTGTTATCCTAATACCCTATGTTTTGTTGAACCGATGGTATTTCAAATCATCATAGATTGATGAATTTAAGGACCTCAATTTTACACTTGTTTGTGATTGATGACCTCAATCACTACCTATAAATATTTACGTTTTTCCTCCAATTATGTGTCTCTAATTGCCACCAATGTTCTCCTAATCAAGATCATAATTTGGTGGTGACACTTTCATTCCTCTTTTCCTCATATTAAGAATAAATTTTAGTAACCCAATTTCCGATGTGGGTTTTCCCACAAATATATTTTCTATTTTCAACATTTTATTTTCGAAGAACAATTTCAAATTGCGAGGACGCAATTTATTGAAGGAGGGGAGAATGTAACACCCCAAGATTTCATAGTGTGTTATTTCTTCAAAATAATTCAATAACTTGCACTAACGAAACACCGAGTTCAATCACACCATGACTTACAAAAAAAAGCCATTCAAAAGAGGTTATGAATAGTATTATCTAAATTTTAAACTTTATATAATCCTTATAATTTTAGAATCCATATTATGAGTTTCTTGGATATAATGCAATAACAAATTAATTTTCAGTATTGCACTTTTATCAACTTTTAATAGTGAACCCTTTTTAAATACAACATTTTAAACTTTTTGACTAAATGGGGACATAAAAAATTTTTAAAATGAAACATCTCAATCTTCCACGGTACGCTTTCCTTTGAATAATACAGTAGCGTGTGTTGTACGCAACTTCGAGTTTTAGCACACACCACAACTAATTAAACTAGCCATTGTGAATAGTAATACCTACTTTTTGAAATCATATATATTTTATATTTAAAAATGGACTTCATTTTTGGATTCGGAATATCGAAATTAGCCTAGGGTGAAATTTTGGTACTTTTCGGATAACTTTTATATTTTGATGAATAGTGAAAATTACTAAATTTTAATTAAAAACAACTTTTTTAATCAAAATAATTAATAGTGATAAATTATGAATTTTAGTGGTTTTAAAGAATATTTAGAATATATTTTTACCATTTAATATAATGTTGGTCATTGGACATAATTTTACAATTAAACCGAACATAAACAAGTGTCAATCTTTTGATAGTTATTATCTCTTAAAAACACGCTTTTTGTTTTGACAGCGGGAATTAATTTTAAATTAATTTCTGCCACTTCTGTGTTTTGAATTTAGGAAAATGGATTCCATATTTGGAATCAGGATGTTCAAATTGTGTAAATAGGTAACTTTTATTTTTAGACATTTTGAATAATTACTGCGGTAAATATTTTATTTACCATGGTTAAGGGTAAATCCGGTAAATAAGGGTTAAAAAATAATATTATAATAATACTAAATTACCCTAAAACGTGTCTTAACCCTATTGGTTGATACATGTTCGACCATGGGAATCTTTGGGTCTATTTTGGGACCCCATGGATCCACTTGTAAGTGATAATGACACATTATATTAATAAAGTTAAAATAAAAATAAAAATGGCATAAGCTTACATCTTTTAGAAGAAAAATTTTTACATAGGTTTATACATGTTGGATTTTCGATTATAAATATTCATTAGAAAGCTAAAGAGATTTCCTACATAATGATATTTTATTTATAATTTTTAGACATCAAATAATTTAAATTATTAATGACACAATAATGATACAATGTTTACCTCATTAATAAATCATTTAAATAAATAAGATTATAATGATTAAAATATTATCTAGAACCTGTCAAATTCTTATTGGTTGATGTTATTTAGAATATGAGTCATCGTATCTTAGACCTCAATGATTTTTGGACCATTATAAACCGAATACAAATATATTATAAAGTAATACTTTCACTCTTTCCTAAAGAGCCCCTCCTCTCCCTTATAAAAGGAGACCACTTCTACTCATTCCTCACACCTCTCAAGCCACTTGGCTCGTCCAAACTCTGCCCAACTAAGCTCCCCACATCCCTCTCCTCCTCCTTGAAGCTTCCCCTTAGGCAGAAAGCATTTCAACAAGTCCTTTGGTTCCAACCAAAGTGAGTTACCTAAATTAAAGGTAACGATTTCTCTTAAATTATTTTCATTTATTTTGCTTCTTCAACCCCCAAACTCTTTTTATTTCCCTTCTTTTGTAACAACACCAGTATCCTCAATATACTAGGATGTTGTTATAAGAAGTATTCAAACTACACATACACACAACTCCATCTAATGGATGATGAACATAATGTTTCTGTGGATGGCAAACTAACGCCTCACGAAACGATGATTGTTCAAAAACATCTTACCGCCTCTCATGGTGGCCATTATGATGGCACTGTAATTAAATATGATATTAATGATATATATTTTATATATAAGCTTCTGTAATTCCATTTTATTTCATACCATTATTCGTTTCATGTTGTATATACATACGGTAATTTCATTTGAGGAAGTGCGGACTACCGCCCCCTTAAAATGATATGACTCGTTCATACCACACATGGAACGTATAAAGGATGGAGTTAATGAAATTATGTAACATATATAAAATATTATATTATACTGGAATAGTAATATACCTATGTATCATTTGGATTCGATTCTTTTAAAATAAAAATTAAATGGAAGTAGCGTTCGTGCGTACGTACGGACTACCGTCTCCACGAACGCGATGAGATTCATTCTCCATCGTATCCATTCAAGTATAATTATCATTTAATGATTTAAAAATGATGTTTAAGGACTTGATATCATTCTGGATATGAATAAGATAAAACAAACATGACTTATGTAACAAAACATATAAAATAAAATGAGTAAGTTAACACCCGAAACGGCGTTAATACTAAGATATTATTATCAAATCAATATTAAAAGATCATATATGATATCATATTAATGTATATGATTCTTGTACAATTTAGTAACAATTATTTCACCATTATACAGGAGGTTAACCTACCCCAACCAAGGAAAAGTACAAGGTAAGGGTTATTTCACAATCTCTTCATTATCCGAGGTTGTTTATACGTAATAATCTACTGGGATTTCTTTATCATCCACATCCATGTTTCTTCGAAATGTATTTCAAAACATTTTTATTATTTACAAGAATATGGGTTAAATTAATTTATACCCTTGTTTGACTTTTTGTAAGAGGTTTATAAAGGAATCTTTCCGTCGTTTTCAAAACAAGGTCCTTTTTAACCTTTTCGATAGAATTAAGATAAGAATGTTTTTTTTAACTTATACGGCGGGTGCGGTTATTTTCCGCTGTTATAGAATCGTCAAAGCTTTCCTTACAATCTTACAAGAATATTTTCAAGAAAATGTTTTATTTTATATGGATCTTAAATGATTTCAAAAATAGAAAGAGATATTTCTCTAAAAAGTGTTTTGATTTCATCTATGTCAACATCCTTTAATGGATTTTACGCTTATTTGAAGTTGATTTATTATAATACAAAACTTCTATATTGTATTGAAGGTTTTGTGATATGTTTGACTGTGGATGTTCTATTTTATACCATTCATAGTTTATGGTGAAACTATAGACATTTCATATGCTAGTTTTAATCCGAATGTTTATGTTATATTTCAAACTTTTCTTCAGATGAATGTGCTAAACAAGTATGTTCCGGGTTGGGGACCGGTAAAAGTAAGCCCTCCAGGTTGGGGACTGGTTAAAGTAAGCCCTCCAGGTTAGGGACTGGTAAAAGTATGCCCTCCGGGTTGGTGTCCGGTTATTAGAGGCACTCCGGGTTGGTGTCCGGTTATTAGAGGCACTCCGGGTTGGTGTCCGGTTATTAGAGGCACTCAGGGTTGGGTTCCGGTTAGAAGTAACCCCTAGGTCTTGGGATGAGGCATAGACAATGAAATTAACGTTTGACATTATGCATTCCATAATTATGAAAGTGGTTATTGATTTTTGCATGTGATTATTCGATTAGTAGAATATCCATGTGAATAAGTAAATGGCATTATTTCATTTTATTTATGCCATACCATGTTGAAAGTTCATGTTTAAAAGGCTTATGTTTTAGTTATACATTGCCTTAAATGTTTATTCTTATTTATGAAAGTTTCCGCTATATTGTTATCCTTACTGGGCATTTGAGCTCACCCCTTTTCTATGTTTTATTTTTCCCAGGATGTGAAGAAGTAAGTTATGAATGACCTGCAGGGATATTATGAGGGGTTAATAGTGTGGATATGAAGACTTTGTTGTTGTAGTAGTTTTTCACTTTGAAATGTAATGTAAAACTTTATGAATATATCTAGTGTTTCCAAGGCTACTAAACCAATCGGTCTTTCGAGATTTGATCTTTCTTGTGATCATGCCAATGTTATGTAATAATGCACCGACTCTGGGTAACTGGGGTCGGGGCGTTACATCAAACATATCATAAAACCTTAAATCCAATTTAGAAGACTGTATCATGATAAATCAACATCAATCAAGCTTAAAATCCATCAATGGATGTTGACATTGATTAAAATAGTCTAATAAATTCCTTAAAACTCATTGAGGTAAATATCCCATTTTTACTTTCAAATTGTTTAAAAATCCAGAAATTATAAAAGAAAACATTTCTTTAAAATATAAACTTGTAATATTTTAAATAATTATTCAAAATTTTAAGGCATCATGATGGTGTAAAATATCCTCTTGTGCAATATAAGTTAAAAAAAACATTCTCTCTTTAATTTGTCGAAAACTTCATAGAGTACCTCATTTGGAAAATAACATAAAGATTACTTTTAAAACATTTTATAAAAAGTAAAATATGGGTAAAATAGTATTTAAAATTTTTTTAATAATATTTTGAAATACATTTTAAGAAACATGGACATTGATGATAAATATTTCCTAGTATATATTTACATATAAACAACCTCAGGTAGTAATGTAGTTGTGAAATTAAACATTACCTTAAAATTTTCTTTAGTTGAGGGTTAGTTAACCTCATTTATAGTGGTTAAAACATGTTATAAAATTATACCATGACCATAGCCATAGTTATTATATCATATACTATTGTCTTATATTATTTTTCTAATAATATTTCAGTATTACCACTGTTCTGGGTGTTAACTGCTTCATTTTCCTATGCATGTTTTGTTGTGTATGTCATGTTTGTTATGAATATGATGTATTTTATTTATATATAAAATTATTTTTAGTTAGAAATTATTATTTTTAATTATTATATAAATTTTATAATCATTCTTCAATTGTAAATGTGGATAATGAATCTCACCCTGTCATGGAGACGATAGGTCATATGTACGCACGAGCGATGATATCATTCCCTTAATGGTTAAATGGTATGAAATTGGATGGAATATTAATTATACAGAATCATTATAAGTTTGTAATAATTATTTATATACATTATAATCATCATTATACCCATTAAAATAAAGTAACTTTGAATAACAAATTACACCATGATGTGGAGACAATAAGTCATATGTACACACACATGGTGATATTGTTATTCGTACGATGGATAAATGGAGGAATATGATTGTTCCATTATTATAATAACATATAAGAATGTATATTATATTTTATTTATTAATTTTTTATGGAAAAAATATAGTAATAAGAAGTATAAGAAGAAAATAACTTTGAAGGAGTTCATAAAACAATTACCTCTTTTCGAATATCTTTTTTTGACTTGGACAAAAGGACTCCTTGTGATGGATTAATTCATAAATTATGGCCTCTAGTATGAAGTTATGGAAGTTGGGAGGATAATTGGGTAGGTTTTGAACAACCCCAAGGGATTTAGAGGTGCGAATAAAAGATAAGGAGAGGTTCCCTTTTATAATAGAGGGGAGGGACACTTTTGGAAACTTCAAAACTATTAATCTATTATAAATTTATTTTCAGTTTAAAATAGCTAAAAAGTTATTTTTTAAAAGGGTATGATGAGTATTGGTTTAAATAATCAAAAAATTTATTTTTAGACAAGTTTAGTTCACAAAAGTTACATTGTCGTTTAAGTATAACCCTTAGTTTAAACAGTTTTACTCTTACCATGTCTACTTGTCATTTTATACTATAGGGTTAATATAGTTACTATAAAATGACAAAAGAAACACAATTAAATTATTTTTGACATATTTAATACAATCATATTTATTGAACTGAACCTTATATTTTTATGAATTTTATAACATTTAATAAAATATTATTTATTTTAAAATATCATTTATTTTAATTTTGATACTATTCAATATTTTTGTTTTTAAAAAATTTCAAAACAAAATGATAACTTCAAAAAAATACTTCTGATACATCTGTAATATGTCTATATTATATATAAAATTATTTTCTGTCATTAATTAATTCTAATTATATTTATTTTAATATTTATAATATTATTTAATTTATTATTCCTTTAATAATTGAATTACTGCATCATTATTGTGTCACCATTTAATTTAATTTTTTATTTCCTAAAATTATAAATAAAATACCATTATGTGGATAAAACAATTTCTTCTTAAATACTATTTATATTCAACCATGTCACTTATATGATCTCATATTAAAAATTATATATTTATTAAAATTGGAATATGATATTTTTAACTCCTTTTTAAATAAAATATAATAAATGTATTTATATAGAATAAGTGGATTAAAAAGGAATATACTTTTTATATAAGATTGACTTTGGTCAAAAAAAATTATCCAATGAAATTAGGACAAGTGTTAGGCTAATATTATATTATTATAATATATTTTTTCCTTCAATTACCTTATTTACCTTTAACCGTGGTAAATAAAATTCAAAATTAACTATTCAAAAAAAAAAATTTCATCCGACTAGACCAAATTTTTCATAATGATTATAACCATTTATGTCCATTTTTCAAAATTCAATTCACAAAAGTAGTTAAATTATGTTTAATTCAAATCATGTAGATGTGGTTAGAAGGCGGGTAAAAGAAACGTTCAAAAGTTCAATAAATTTTTATATCTAATTCAATTATAAAAATGATTAGAATGACCTACATTGGACAAATATATGTATTATTTATCTATTTTAATTAAAAAAATAAATTTAATTTAAAATAATTAATTAAATGAAAAATTCATTTTTTTAACAATAAACTAGTATTTTTCACTATTCATAAAAAATTGAAACTTCTCAAAAAATTATCAATATTTCACCCTATGATAATTCTGATGTTATAAATTCAAAAATAAATTCTAATCTAAAAAATAAAATTGGTACTTTTCTTAATGTTGTTAACACTATTCATAACTGCTTTTTGAATGACTAGTTTGATAGGTCACGATGTGATCGAACTCGTTGTTGTGTATAGTGAAAGCCATTGAATTATTTAAAAGGAAGTGTATCGTGGAATCATGGAGTGTTACATTATCCTCTATTTCAAATAATTTCATCTGAGAAATTTCTAGAATATCACTTCATAAAAATATTTTGGTGGTTCTTTATGATAAGTTCTTTATGTTTCAATATCACCTCTTCCATTTTATGATTTCTTGAAAGTGATTTTATCAGACGAGTCACCGATTTCTCAACAGTAATTCTCTAGTGTCAAAAATATTGATAGGATCTTCACAATAAGATAGATCGAGCACCAGTTATATATCTTAATCATTGAGTACATGTATTGGGACTAGCATGTATTTCCTTAATAGTGATATGTGGAACACATCATAATCATTGAAGAGGCTTGATGGAATTTCCAAACAGTAAGATACAACTCCAATTCATTCCCAAATTTCAAAAGGTATAATGTACTTAGAGATTAATTTTCCCTTATTACCAAATCTTATAACACCCTTCCATGTTGATACATTCAAGAAAACAAGATCTCTTACTTGAAATTCCAAATCCTTCCTTTGATTTTCGACATATCTCTTTTGCCTACTTTGAGCAGTTTTGATATGAGTGTGAATTACTTTCACCTTTTCCACTGTTTCCTCAACATGTTCTGGGCCTATGAGTTTTGTTTCACCAACATCATCCCAACAAGTAGGTGTACGACATCTCTTTCCATATAACACTTCATATATTTCAATCTGAATACTTAAATGGAAGCTATTGTTATAATAAAATTATACCATAGGTAAATACTAATCCCATATACCTTGAAATTCAAGTGATAAAGATATTAAAATGTCTTATAAAGGTGGAATTGTCCATTCTAATTGTCCATCAGTTTGAGGGTGGTAGGAAGAGCTCAAACAAACCTCAGTATCTATGGCTTTCTAAAGAATTTTCCAAAATCATGATGTAAAATGAGGATCACAGTCAGAAACAATCAATGGTGGTACATCATGAATTATAAAAACTTCAATAATGTAATGTATTTCTAGATGATCAAGAGGTAAATCTTCTCTTTTAGTTTGAAAATGTGCTGATTTGGTAAAAAGATCAACTATAACCCATGTCATCTCATTTATTCTGGGTGTCTTTTGTAGCCCCATGACAAATTCCATTGTAATATCATCCAATTTCCACATAGGTATAGGAAGAGATTGCATGACTCCTCTTGGATGTTGTCTTTCAGCCTTAACCTATTGACTAACCAAACATCTCAACACATAATCAACAATCTCCCCCTTCATGTTTCCCCACTAAAAATTTTCATTCAAATATCTATACACCTTTGTGCTACTAGGGTGTATTGAGAAATTGGATTCATGATCATCATCCAATAATTCCATCTTTATCTTGGGTATAGTGGAAACACAAATTGTCTTCCCAAATTTCAAATTTTAATCTTTAAATAAAAATTCACTCAATCACCCATCATTTACAGCTTTAATTTTCTTTTATAACTCCTCATCATTAGACTGAGAACTTTTTATCCATTCCAGTAAAGAATGTTTGGAAACCATTTGAAAAAGTAGTGATGTTTCACCTTCTATGATAAAACTCATATCCATATTTACAAGATCCACGAACATAGGATCCTTTTCAACTCTCGATTTTTTATTACTCCATGGTCTTTTCTTCTTAAATCATCTTCCACCTTATTTTCCTTCCATGGGTGGTAGTGTATTGTGAAATTATAATACTTGAGAAGCTCAATCCATCTCAATTGTCTCATCTTGAGTTCTTTCTATAAGAAAATATATTTCAAACTTCTGTGGTCAATATATATCTCACATCATTCACCATATAAATAGTGTATCCATATCATCAGAGAGAATATTGATGTTTATTACTCAATATCATGAGTTGGATTGTTTTGTTTATGAATTTTTAACTGCCTTGATGCATATTCAATAATCCTATCATTTTTCATAAGAACAAAACCAAGTCCTTTCCTTGATGCATAATTATTAATCAGAAACCCATCATTCACATATGGTAATGTCAAGACAGGATCATTGACTAATCTTATCTTCAATCCTTGTAAACATTCCTCATAATCTTTTTCCAAAACGAATTTAACCCCTTTACCTATGATCTTGGTTAATGGGTTTTCCAATCAGGAAAATTTTTGGAAAAAATGCCAAGAGTAACCTGCTTAACCAATAAAACTATATACCTCAATTATAATCATTGTTGTTGGCCATTCTTGGATATCTTTTGTCTTTTCAGGATCAACATAGATTCAATCATTGGAGACAATATGACCCATAAAATAAATTTCATGAAACCAGAATTCACACTCACTAAATTTCTCATATAGTTCATTTCTTCTTAGAGTCTCTAGAACAATATGAAAGTTGTTATTATAGTATTTGTAGATTTTTGAGTATACCAAGATATCATCAATAAATACTACGAAAAATAATCAAGATATTCTTAATAAAATATTTCCATTAGATCCATGAAAACTAAGGATGCATTAGTCAATCCAAATGAAATTACTATAAATTCATAATGACCATACCTCGTTCAGAATGTTGTCCTTGGAATAACTTCCTTTTTTCACAAAATTGATGATATCTAGAATAAAGGGAAATATTCAAAAAATATTTTGCTCCAGGAAGTTGATCAAAAAATCATCAATGAGAGGGAGATTATACATTTTATTTATTATAGTAACATGTATTTCCCTATTTTCAATGCACATCCTCATTGATATATCTTTCTTATTAACAAAAAGAATAGGGGATCCCCAATGGAGAAACACTAGGGTGAATAAATCCCTTATTAATCAACACCTTTAGTTGTTTCTTTAGAACTACTAATTACATAGTGGTCATTATATAAGATGATGTTGATATTGGCCTTGCATTATAGATTAAATAAATAGTAAACTCAACTTCCTGCTCTAGTGGATGTCCATGAAAATACTCTGGAAATACATCAATATATTATTGTACACTAGGTACATCCTCAATTTCAATATTTATTTTTAAATCCCTATATTTTATTTCTTATTCCTCTATAATAATCTCATTCATTAATGATATTGGGGGTGGATATACATAAGAATCTAATAATGAAGTTTCTTCTCTAAAGATAATCGATTCTACATCTTCCTCACAAATAGTAACTTACTTCTTGCAATAAATTTTCACATCATATTTTCATAGACAATACATGCCAAAGATTATATCAAATTCTACCATATATATGATGACAAAGTTAGTAGATAATAAAAATTTATATTCCATAATGGGAACCTCCTGACACATCATTGTTTCAATTAGACTTCCCTTAGGGGTTTTGACTCATAACTCCCTTGTTAAAGTAAATTGGAAATATAAAATTTTCAAATAAGTCTTGGAAGAAATAAAAGAATGTGAGGATCCAAAGTCAAATAAATCCTTGGATAAATTTGAGGAGAGATTTTAGTAATTTCCACCATGTCATTATGATTTTTGACCTCAACTATTGTGATTTCATAAGCTTGGCATGGCTCCTTAGGCCTTTTATAGGGAAATTTTCCTTGATGGTTAAGACAATAATTTTCATAATGTCCAATCTCTTTAAAACATTATAATTGAGTATTGGTATCTTATTTATTCCCCTTTCAATCATGAGCCTAGTGGCCTTTTTCTCCACACTTGTAACAAACTCATATTCCCTTTAAGTAAGTATCATGGTGTTTCTTCCCATAATTAATACAGGGTAGAATGTCATCTTTTCCCTTCTTTCCATTATTTCCTTTTCCTATGTATTCATCAATGCTTTTATTCTCTTTATTTACTTTAAATTCATAAGACTTAGATAATTCCATTTATTTTTTGATAGCATATAAGACTATATATTCATATGATGAGAAATATTATGAGACCAATGCCCCTTAGAAAAATATTTTTAACCCATCAAATAATCTATAAATATTACTTATTGGGTTAAGTATGTATTATACAACATTCCTTGCTATTCTAGTGATGTTAGCTTCATACATTGCAACATTCTCATCCACCTTCTACCAAAAACTCATAAATTGCCTCTCCATATCCACTCATAGATCACACATAAAGTATTTTTCTACGAAGAGTTCTTTAAATTCCATCCATTCCATATTTTCTCCCTCTTTATCCACCATCATGTTTTGAATTAATGACCACCAATGATCTGCATCTCTTGATAGATAATAGACTTCCATAATAACTTTTTCCCTTTCGTTAATCACCAAATAAAGAAATATTTTCTATAAGTAAGTTATACATTTCTCATCAATAAATAGATTTGTAATCCCATTAAACTTTGGAGGTTGTTTTATCATGAAGGAGTCTAACATTGATCATCCCCATTATGGATAAAGGTGCTCCATATGGGTAAGGTTATTGAACATAACCAGAGTCTGTTGTCCCAGTATAGTTATAAGTTGTTCAGTGCTAGTTGTATCAGTAGCTCCACTATAATTGTCATGCACAAGAGGGAAATGCCTACATGGATTGCATGCATTGAAATGGTTTTTGTTCCTTCCACTAGGTCCCATTTCTAAACAATGGAATATAATAGATTAGGTTATGAATTATAATTAATAATTCCAAACTATTAAAATATGTAACAAAAATTGAAAAATATATGCTTATATACTCTCAAAATCATAAAAATAGTTTTCTGGGGACATATTTATTTTGAAATTCTTCATAATGATTTTTAAAGAAAATGTGAATTTTCATAAGCCTATCCCTCAGGAGTGTCAAACCATGGGCATAGTAAGGCTCATTTTCATGTACCGGGTTACCTATAGTCTATCTTGGAACACCTTGTCTGATTTATTACTCCTAGGTCCATCTGTTCCAGAACCATTTCTACTTGTAGTATCTAGACAGGGATATATTTTCTTAGAATACGAACATAATATCTACATTACCAAAATTCCAGTATATTCTTCTGTACTTATCCTCAAATTCTATCATAAGGTAATGTTCCCAACTAATTTAACTCTAGTTTTCAAGTTCGTACTATACTTTCTCTTATACCAAATGTAACTCCCCAACCCCAGTTTCTCAGAGCGGATGCATTATTTTATTACATTGGCGTGATCATAAGAAATTAAATCCTGAAGGATCGATAAATTTAGTATCCTTGAAAAAACTATACATAAACAAAAGACTTACATTACATCATGAAATGAAAAAAAATAGTATCTCCTTTGAAAACACTCATATTCCTTAGACTATCTATTTTGTTCAGTCATAATATACATATTCGCATCCTGGGGAAGAATGAATCATAAGAGAAGTGGTGATCTCATATGATCAGTAAAGTTAAAAAATATATAAAAAGCTATCATAAATAAGCATCAAGTTTTAAGGAAAGGTATAAAACTAAAAAACAAGACTTTTAAATATAATTTTGATCGTAATATGGAAATAATTAATCAAATAATTTTATTTAACCATTAACATGGATATTATAATAGTCAAATAATTACATGAAATATCAATTTTTTTAGAAAGGTGAGAAATAGGTAGGTTTCCCAACCCATATCCCTACAAAATGTATTAAAAACTAAAGATTTACAAGGAAGTCTCAAGGTGTAATGATGCTACACAAGAAAAAATGAAAGCAGTTACATGGAGATAGAAGAGAAAACACATACCGATTAAAAATAGTAGAACTGTAAGTCTTCAAGAAAATCCATCCTTCATCCTTTTGAAATACATAAGTTGCATGATCTTCATAGGAAGTACAGA
This sequence comes from Viscum album, assembly GCA_963277665.1. Taxonomy (NCBI): domain Eukaryota; kingdom Viridiplantae; phylum Streptophyta; class Magnoliopsida; order Santalales; family Viscaceae; genus Viscum; species Viscum album. Next base: position 406,647,233 of record OY728142.1, read on the forward strand.
TCATCATAGAAAGAAGCCACAATGTGAAGTAGTGATTATTAAAGGGAATTATTTGTTTAGAAATCTAGAAATTCTAGCCCATGTGACATGTCAACACCAGGTCCAGAAGAGCATTCAAGCACCACACCAGCGTAGTGGCTCCCCTTCCATTCTTCCTGCTGTTTATATAAACTAGTATTAATTCTTTTCCAAAAAATAAATGAAGGTAGACTCCCACCAATAAATCAAAATAGCCATGAAGAGTTCATAACATTGAAAACTAAGTATTCACAAAGCCGAAAACAAGATCATAGAATTTTTCAAAAACCAAAAAAAGGACATTCATATTCTTGGTAGGGGAAATCTACATGAATATAAAAAACATGCCTACTTGAAATGGACCAGGAAAAGAGAAAAATCCTCACTAGTTCAGAGCACTAATAAACCAAATAATAACTAAGTTAGCCCGAGCTCCAAATATCCTTCACACATGAGGAACCTCTTCAATAGAAATGGATAATGGAGAATCATTGAGTATTGAATTGTCACACTAACTTTAAGGAGAACTTGGAGGTGTAATTTCCATAATATTTCCTTGAAATTGAAGTCTAGATTTTTCTTATATTCTTACACTACTTTAATGAACATTCTTTTTCTGAGTTGAAGGTAGTCCTCAGCAGACATTTCACAATTTTTATATTGATGTAATGATAATATATCATGATCATCCATACAAGAGTAATTCTCTTTCTAGAAGTCCAATTTCTCCTCAAGTTGATATGTATGCCTCACTGTAGGGTCATCATCATCTTCACAATTATTTTCATCTGAATTAGTTTTTTTAGAGGATGTAGACAACTGTTAAGTAACTACAGGCTGTGAAGGGGTGATGATTTTAGCATTCATAGAGGCTTATAAAGATCTTGTGATGATTTTTCTCTCAATATTAGAGTAATATCTACATTTTCAACACTTTTTTATATTTTGAGTGATGAATTTATCGATATCAACCAGTGGTTTTTTAAAGTTTTTTGCACTCGATTTCATGATGGTATCTTCAATCGATAGAAATTATCATAATCATCATGCGAAGATTCCCCAGAGTCTGAGTGATAACTCTTTTACTAAATTTGTGGTGGATGATCCATTTTAGTTGTCTCAAGTTCAGAAAGTTCAAGTTTATTATGAATAAATTTATTCTCATTGCTAGGTTGAGCCATATTCACCACCTTCACAAAATCCAAAAGATCATCAGGGGGAGATATTAATGGAACAAGAGACAATATTGTTATCATTCTTAGTATAAGGATTGCCTTTGTGACCTAAGTAATTAGTTTCAAACCCTTTTCTTTCTTCCTTTTGGACCCAGATTGAGTTGAAGTATGAAAGGGGACGCGAATCATGAGGCATACTCACACATATCTTGGTTTAATGACCAATTGAATAACACTTTTAGCAATAATTTGGAACATTTTCAAATACGACTTCCTGAAAAAATATGTATTCTCCATTTTGAATCCAAAAATGAGTTTGAAGTGGGAGTGAAATATCGACTTTGGCACATATTCTAGCGATTGATGGAAATGAAAGGTTATGAGTAACAAAGTATTGTTTGAGGTTTTTCCTAAATAAACCACCAATGGAAAACACAACCTCTTTCTTAAAAAGATGTAGGGGCAGACCTAGGAATCCGAGCCAAATAGGGACATCAGGGGGTTTGGAATCAGTATAGAAATCTAGAGACCACTTCAAGACCTTAATTATGAAACCATTAAAAGACCATACACCTCTCATCTAGAACTTATTGTACTCATTTTCAACTGTAAATCTAAAAATGACATGCGAGGAGTTTAAGAGATCGATTTGAGAATTCCCAAAACCAATATTTTCAAGGGTCTTTCTAAGGAATATTAACGATGGTCTTTTTTTACTAAATTTTCTAACAAGTACAAATAAAATATTGGAAGAAATAGTGTGAACCTATTCATTTGTAAAAGATATCTCTAAGAGTGATCTGTGTCGTAATATCTTCAGGTCAATTTCCAAGGCCTATGAAGCATCTTGAGCTGGTTGGTTACGCCCAGTGATGACGTTAGTGAAGGAGTGACGAAAATCAAGGTTATGGTTTCTTCCTTGTTCGTTCAGTGGGAAGTTCTCTAGCGTGGTTTCCATCATTTTTGTGTAATATTATTCATAAATTTCACATGAAATGTCAATAACTATTCTCATAATGAGGGAATTCATAATTCCGGACATCATAACCATACCATCAAGGCCTCATTCCAAGACTATAAATAACCATATCTTCAAGGCCTCATGACATGATACAAGTTTGTCTCATTAGAACTACTGATGCATTAAGGGTATATAGTGCATCCTACCCATCACATACTAAGTCAAAATAATTCCTTATAAAAAACATAACATAAATATTCATATTAAAAATAGCATATGAAATCTTAATACATTAACCATAAACCATGAATGGGATAAAAATAGAACATTCATAGTCAAACATGTCATAAAACCTTCAATACAATATGGAAGAAGTTATCAGGATAAATCAAACTCAATCAAGCTTAAAATCCTACAAAGGATGTTGAAATAAATGAAAATATTCTAATTAATTCATTCAAACTCTTTAGGAGAAATATCCCTTTTACATTTGATATTATTTAAAAGTCATGCAATTATAAAATAAAACATTTATTTTGAAAATCTCTTAATAATATCATAAGGAAATATTCAATATATAAAGGTATCATAATGGCTAAAAATCATTTCTTGCACCATATAAGTTAAAAAAACATTATTTCCTTGATTTTTTTGAAAAGTCCATAAAGTACCTCGTTTGGAAAATGAAAAAAATATTCCATCTGAAAAATTTTATAAAAATTAAAACATAGGGAATTTTTTCTTTAAATAATTGTTTAAAATATTTTGAAATAAATTTTAAGAAACATGTACGTGGATGATAAAGATGTTCTAGTAAATACTTACGTATAAATGGCCTCGTGTAATAATGAGTTAGAGATATTAACACTTACCTTATAATTTCATTTAGTTTATGGTGTGATAAAATCTTGTATAATTGTTAAAACATGTTATAAAAATTTAGCATGACCATATCCATAGTTATGAAATCATATATGATCTTATTATATCATTTTGTTAATAATATTTTAGTATTACCATTGTTTCAGGTGTTAACTAATTCATTTTCCTTTTCATGTTTTGTTGTGTAAGTCATGTTTGTTATGAATAGGATGTATTTTATTCATATATATAATTATATTAAGTTCATAATTATTATTTTCACTCATCATATAAATTTTATAATCATTCTTTAATGGTTAGCATGGAGAATGAATCTCATCGCGTAGTGGAGATGGTAGGTCGTACGTATACACGGGCGCCGATATCATTCTCTTAGTGGTTAAATGGTATGGAATTGGATGGTATATTAATTTTACAGAATCATTATAATGTTATATTAATTAATTATATCCATTATAATCATCATTATACCCATCTGAATAAAGTATTGTTGAATACCAAATTACACCATGAGGTGGAGACGGTGAGTCGTACGTACGAATGCATGGTGATATGGTTATTCGTAGGATGCATAAATATTGGAATATGTTTGTTACATGGATATAATAAAACATAAGAATTTGTATTAAACTTTATTTGTTACTTTTTTATTTAAAAAACATAGAAATATGAAGTTAAATAAGAATATAACTTTGAAAGAGTTAAAAAACAATTACCTCATTTTTGGGTATCTTCTTTTTATTAGAACAAAAGGAATATTTATGAAGGATTTATTCCCATCGTATGGAATCTAGGATGAATTTATGGAAGTTTGGAGTGGAATTGGGTAGGTTTTGTGGGTAAAAAGGTCTTTATATGTGTGAATAAAAGGGAAGGAGAGGATTCCTTTTATAATATAGGGGAGAGGTAATTTTGGAAACATCAAAACTATTAATTTATTATAAATTTAATTTCTGTTTCAAATAGCTCCAATGTGAGTAATTTTGAGTATAAGATGATTATGGGTCTAAATAATCACAAAAAAATTATTTTTATACAAGTTTTGGTCACAAAAATAACTCTATCTTTTGGGTTTAACCTTTAGTTTAAATAGTTTAACTCTTACCATGTCTACTTGTCTTTGTGTACTATAGGGTTAATATAGTTACTATAAAGTTCCAAAATAACCCCAATTGGATATTTTCTGACATATTTAACAATATTATTTTTATTTTCATTAATTTAATATTTTCATAAATTTTATAACATTTAATAAAATATTATTTATTGTAAAGTATAATTTATGTCAATTTTAATACTATTAAATATTTTCATTTTAAAAAACATCAAACTAATATGATTACTTCAAACAAATATTTCAAATATGTCACTAACATGACTATGTTATATATCAATTTTGTGTATATCATTAATTAAGAAAATTATATTGATTTTAATATTTTTAATATCATTTAATTGATTCTTCCTTTAATAATTCAATTACTGCATCATTATTGTGTCACCATTTAATTTAATTATTTATTACATAAAATTATAAAGAAATTATTATTATGTGTATGAACATTTTATCTTTATAAATACTATTTATATTCCACCATATCACATATATTACCTCATATTAAAAATGATATAGTTATTAAAATTTGAATTTGGAATTTTTAACTCTTCTTTAAATAAAATATAATAAATGTCCAAATATAAGAAAAGTGGCTTAAAAAGGATAATATTTATGAAATAAGGTTTATTTTAGTTGCAAAAAAAACTTATCCAATGAAATTAGTACATGTTTTATGGTAATATTATATTATTATAATATTATTTTTACTTTTAATTATCATATTTACCTTTAACCATGGTAAATATAATTCAAAAGTTATTGTTAAAACAATACTATTTTGATCCTATTAGACCACATTTTTCATACTGATTACAACCATGTACAACTATTTTTATAAATTCAAATTATTGAAGATGTAAAATTATGTTTAATAAAAACCTCATAGATGTGGCTAGGGGGGAAGGTAAAAGAGACATTTAAAAGTTCAATAAATTTTTATATCTAATTATGTTTTAAAAATGACTCCAATGACCTAAATTGGACTAATATATATATATATATATTATTTATTGATTTTAACTTCAAATATATTGAATTTAGAATTATTATTTAAATAAAAAAGTTGGTTTTTTAACAATAATGTAGTATTTTCACTATTCATAAAAATTGAAACTTTTCATAAAAATACCAAAATTTCACCCTAAGATAATTTTGATATTCCAAATTTAAAAATAAAATCTAATTTGAAAAAAAAATTATACATTTTTTAATGTGGTTAACACTATTCAGAATTTCTTTGTAAAACGACTAGTTTTATAGGACACAGTGCAATCTAACTCATTGTTGCGTAAAGTGCAAGCTATTGAATTATTTAAAATCAAGAATACTATATAAACTTCAGGTTTTACATTGTGCTACCCCTTTGGGTTCATAAGGACAAATAGATGAAATTTTCTATTGAATTATTGTGTACCTCCACAAGACCTTTTACGGTAGAATGATACATTACCAAGAGGTAAAGTGATTCTGTAAGGACCCAAACCTAGTTTCCCAGATTCAGTACCTTACTCGATTACATTGGCATGATTATAAGAATTTCATATCCTAAAGGAACAAATATTTTATTAGTTTTGGAAAAATAGATACATACATAACTTCAACATTGCAATTTGAAGGCAAAACAACATACCAACTTATATTGAATCACATATAATATCCTAGATTATCCTTGCAAGTCATTCATAATATACTTCAAAACCTGGGGAAAATAAAACACGTGAAAGGGGTGAGATCAGATGCTCATTATGGGTAAATAATATAGTGGATGAAAATATAAACATTGGGCATGATGAATAAATAAAAATTCATCACTTTAAAAATATACTTAAGAATAATATGGAAGGAAGAAAAAATGATTAAATAATACTATAAAACCTAACCATGTATGTTATAATATGCAAATAATCACGTGTACTATCAATATCTAGTTTCATAATGAAGAAATACATAATGTCGAACATCATAATCACATCATCAAGGCCCCATGCAAAGACCATAAAAACCATTATGTCAAGGCCTCAATCCAAGACACTAGTTTATCTCATGACACCTATTCATGCATCAAGGGAATATGTTGGGATTCACCCATCACTAACTAAGTCCAATTAATTCTCCATATTATTGGCCATAAACATAAACAATATATACATTCATGTTGAAACTAACATATGAAATGTAAATAACTTTCCCCAAACATAAACACAAACCATTCACGTAATATAATGAATGGTTTAAAGAAAGCACATCCATATTTAAAATAATCATAAACCATTAAAAAAAATATGGTAGTTTAAATCATAAAATATTATTCCCCATTATACATAGGATTCAACAAGAGTGTTGAAATGGATAAAATTACTCTTATAAAATCAGCGAGTAATTCTTGATATAAATACTCTTTTACTTTGAAAAGAAGACTTATTTTGTAAAAATATTTGTATAAAACTAGAAGTGAAATATTTTAGTTTTCTCATAATAAAATTAAAGATTTTGTAAAAATAATTGTGTCTAAAAACATATTATATACTATACATGAACATAGGTAAGAATTTGAGAAGTTCCCTTGAAATAGGCTTGTATTTCAGGAAGAATTTTTGAAAGATCCTTTTCAAGCATGTAACTCCCCATAAAATAAAGAAATATTCTGGGTAGTACACATATATAGAAAATTAAAAAATAATTTATGAGGGTTACATAAGAATAAATAATATTTTCATTGAGGTATGTACTAGACAAGAGTATCCTGAATGAAAATGGAGGTTCAGGTAGAAAATCCTTACCACATTGTAATCAATTGAATCATATGACCCAAAATTAATAACTGTCAAATTATACATTAAATACCATGAAAATAAATAAATTAATGATATTATATAACAATTTTAAGTATAAATACACCATACACAAGAAATAGTTGTGAATAAATAATATCTCACAAAAATGGATGTGAGATGAGAAAACCCTTACATTATGTCTGAATATGCTCTACTCATGAACTTAAGGTCATAAAATATGAAATTAGGATTATTAATAAATTTATTAGTAACCTATTATAAATTTATTATATTTATTATAATTTTATTAAGTTCAATTATTATCATTTTTATGGGTTAATAGATTCAATATCATTTTTTGTGAGTGCTCGTTTCATTAGTTTTCATGATCAGTTTGTGTGTACGGAAGTTATTATAAATTGAGAATAGAAATATAGAATTGATTTTATATGTTATTAATTTTCATATATGTTGTTAAATTATCATATAATTCATTTGGTTACTTTTTATGGGGATGAATAATTAGATAAAATTTTAATGCTAAATGATTGGATTAATTTGTGGTTTTTCAATCACCACAAACTCATTTTATTTTATAAATTAACACCAATTGTAAAAAACTGATTATAGAACATTAAATAAGAAATATAACATATATTATGATTTTTTTAGACCATAAAATTGGTTTCTTGACCATAATTTAAGACAGTAATAGAATTTGAAAACCAGTCATCCATGAATGTGATAAATCAACACATCTTCGATGGGGTTTTCATTTCTAGTATAATGTGAGGGGAAAAGAGATATGATGATGAATTATTCCATTTTCACAAAAAACAATTATATTATATTTATTTTACTAGAGTTATAATAACATTTGGAGAAAAGGAGATGAGGAAGGAAAAAGAAAGAAAGAATATTGAAAAAAATAAATGAAATGAAAAGAGGGATTTACCTCTTGAATTTATCTTCCATGAGAGCCTCTTTAGGGGAGAATATTTGGTCATTTAAAGAGAACAATGGATGATGTATGTGGGGAGGATATTTTTAGGATATATTAGAAGAATTTAAACAAGTCATGGGTCTTGATATGACTAAAGAGAAGACAGAGTGATGGGTGGAATTTATAGTGGAGGAGAGGAGTTATTTCCCATTATTTTAATCATTATTTTATTATTTTATCTCAATAATATTAATAGTCTTCATTATTGTGACTAAAATAGTAATAAGTGCATGTGAGTTCTATCCAAGTGTTCTTAGATCATCTTTACATCACATATGACTACATAAATCACGTATTTAGCATTTATCATAAATTGTCATATTTTACTATTCACCAAAAATTCATGTATTTTAGAAAAATCACAAAAAAATTACCCTAACCATTTTTATTTGTTTATAATTAAAAAATGAACCCAATTTTATTAAAATAATTTTCTAAAGAATAAAAAATTAATTTTTAAATAAAATCTCTATTTACTTGAAAAATACATATTTTAAATTTAAAACAGATTTTATAATACTTTAAAAATTAACTGAGGTCTCATAAAATTATACTAAAATATTAGGGAAAAATATTTATTTAATAATACATTTTATGAAAATTTATTTTATTTTAAATAAATTTATTAATTTATAATTGTAATTAAATATTTTTTTACTCACAAAAACACCAACACTTAATTATTAATTTCTAAAATACTCTATTTAATTTTAAGGTGTCTAAATTTTATTCATACTTTCATGGGTGAGGTTAATATTCCTAAATATCATTTTACTATTCATAATGGTACATAACTATTCATAAAGGTACATTACTATTCACTAAAAATATAAGTTGATCCTATCAGACTCAAAATATCTTACTAAACAGAACCATGTTTGTCGGTTTTTTGGAAATTCAAATCATAGTGGTGAAAAAATTATGTTTACCAGATATGTTATAAAAATGTGATGTTTTATAGGGACATAGTATTTCATGCATTCAATATTAAATTTATTTATAAATCCTTGAGGTGTTACATTCTCCCACCCCCCTACAAAAATGTCTTCCTCAAAATTCCATAATGTTACCTAATAAAAAGATTTGGGTAGTTATAAATCATAAGATTCTTAGGCTACCATGTTTCTTCTTCAATTTTATGATTTTTCCAAAGTACCTTTACTGGTTGTGTCGTTCGATTCCTTAACACTTGTTCCTTAGTGTCTAGGATCCAGATAGTCTCTTCATAGTATGATAAGTCAGGTTCCAATTCTATACCTTTATAAGTAAGGACATGTATTGGGTTTTAAATGTACTTTCTCAACTATGAGACATGAAACATATTTTTTACTTTAGAAAGGCTAGATGGCATTTCCAAATGATAAGACACAGCTCCAATTCTCTACAAAATTTTAAAAGGACCAATGTACTCGAGGCTTAGTTTACCTTTCTTCCCAAATCTTATATCACCCTTCCACGAAGATAATTTTATGAAAACATGATCTCACACTTGAAATTCCAAATCCTTCCTACTATTATCAGCATAGATATTTTTAATACTTTGAACTTCTTTGATATGTGTTTGGATTGTCTTTATCTTCATTGTTGTTTCTTATATAGTCTCTAGGCCCACAAGCTTCTTTTCACCTACTTCATCCAAACCCATTGGTGTACGACATCTCTTTCCATACAATTCTTCATATGGTGCCATTTGAATACTTGAATAGAAACTATTATTATATTAAAACTCCACCAAAGTTAAATATTAAACCCACATACAATGAAAATCACATTATCATGATCTCAACATGTCTTCTAAAGTTTGGATTATCCTTTCTGAATGCCCGTCAGTTTGAGGGTGATAAGTAGTACTCAATCGAAAATCAGTATTCAAATATTTTTGAATCATTTTCCCAAATTTTAATGTGAATCATGCCTCATTATCAGACACAATTGAGGGAGGTTTTCCATGATGTATCACAACTTCATTGACACAAATTCATGCAAGTTTCTCCAATGGAAAATCCACCCTTACTATAAGGAAATGTGTAGATTTCATAATTCGATCCACAATTACTCATATTGCATCATTCATTATTGAATTTTTGGGTAATCTAGTTACAAAATCCATAGTGATTTAATCCCATTTCCATTTAGGAATAGGTAGCAGTTGCATGACTCCTCTAGGATGTTGTCATTCGGCATTCACTTGTTGACATAATAAACATCTTGATACAGAATCTGCAATTTCTCTCTTCATGTTATCCCACCAGAATTGTTCCTTCAAATATCTATACATTTTAGTGATACCAAGATGTATATAGAAATATAATCTATGGGCATCATCCAAAAACTCCCTTTTTATCTCGAGTATAGCTGGAACCCAAAGCCTCTTCTCAAATTTCAGAATTCCATCTTTATATATGATGTCTTGCAACTTCCCATCATTCACAACATTAATTTTATTTTGAATATGCTCAGTATCATGATGAGATATTCTAATTCCTCTCAATAAATATGGTTTGGAAAACAATTGAAAAAGTAATTATGTTTCATATTCATTGATAATTCCCATGTTAATCCTTATTATATCGATGAATACGATATACCTTTCAATCCTCATTTTGTTTAAAACTCCATGATCCTTTCTTCTCAATGCATCTGCTACCTTATTTTCCTTTCCTGAGTGGTAGTGTATGGAACTATCATAATCCATGACTTGTTTGGGCCATCGCCTTTTCCACATGTTGAGTTCTTTCTGTGAAAATATATATTTAAAGCTCTTATGATTCGTTAATATCTCACAACATTCTCCATAGACATAATATCTCCATATATTCAGAGAAAAGATTACAGCTTCGAACTCAAGATCATTAATAGGATAGTTTTGTTTATGAATTTTTAACTACCTTGATATAAAGGTAATAACTCTATCATTATTCATAAGGACATTTCCAAGTCCTTTCATTGATGCATCATTATAGATCACAACCCCATTATTACATGATGGTAGATTTAGGATCAAAGAATTCAATAATCTCCTCTTTAATTCTTCAAAACATTCCTCAAATTATTTTTTCCATATGAACTTAACCTCTTTATGAGTAATCTTGGTTAGCAGGTTGGCTAATCAAGAAAATTTCTGAATGAAGCACCGATAATAACCAGCTAAACCAATAAATCTACATACCTCGGTTATGTTCGTTGGAATAGGCCATTCCTGAACATCCTTTTTCATCATAGGATCAATGGATATTCTATCCTTTGAGACAATATGGCCATTAAAAGGATTTGATTGAAGACAAAATTCACACCTTCTAAACATCACATATAATTCAAATATTCTAAGAGTCTTCAAAATAATGCGCATGTGATTTTCATGATCATCATAGATTTTTGGAGTATACGAAGATATCATCAATAAATACCACAACAAACTCATTGAGATATTCCTTGAAAATTGTATTCATTAGATCCATGAAAACATAGGGTGCATTAGTTAGTCAAAAAAGCATTACTGTAAACTCATAATTTTTATACCTAGTTCAAAATTTTGTCTTAGGAATATATTCATTCCTCCCACACAACTGATGATATCTTGATCGAATGTCAATATTTATAAAATATTGGGCTCCATGAATTTGAACAAATAAATATTCAATGTGAGGAAGTGGATACTTGTTCTTTATCATAATATCATTGATCTCCTTCTAGTAAATGAAAAACCTCAGAGATCCATATTTTTTATTAATGAATAGAACATGAACATCCCATGTAGAAACACAAGGGGTGAATAAACCCCTTATTACTCAACTCCTCTAGTTGTTTCCTCAATTACACTAATTATGCTAGGGTCATTCTATAATAAGACTTTTATATAGGCTGTCACGACCCCCTCCCCACAAGGTGTACCCCTCCTGGGCTGGAAATTTGAGAAGGGAGATAATGACCCCCGAGTCCCGCCTCCAGTAGGCCTCGAGTTGGAGACTAGCACCGAGGGTATAGTAACACACAAATGGGAGGCATTACCCTCTAAGAGAACACATGCGGAAGAGAGAGATAAGATAGAAACCAATAAACTCCAACTCATAACTATAAATATAAGAGAAACTGAAGTGCACAAATGGAATTTCATGCAAAAGTACTACAAAAAAAGGGGAAAACTGCAAGTACCCAAAATAAAGTAAAAACAACATCAACCACAATCCCAAACAGCTCTTGCAACCACAAACTAGTAGAAACCATCTTGATCTCCATCCTTCTACAAGTGACCTGAAAATAGCTTATATATATGTAGGGAGAGTATAAAAATATACTCAGTAGGATCCTCCCCGAAGCCACTCATGCAAAAGTAAAGGAAGAATGCTAAAGCACAGTGAACAACAAGTGAAACTAACACTTCACCTAAACATGTATACTAAGTTCCCAACCTCACCATGGCTACTCTCACTAAGTAAAACATACAAGAATATAGAATATAATAAAGAATATCAAGGGTAACCTACTACTACTTCCCCACTGGTTTTCCGCTTTTCCCCAACGTCGCGCATCCTAAGCATCTCTCCCCAAAAAGGCTTTCCCACAGACACCTGGGAGAAGCACCACAATCTGCACCTCATGCACCACAAAGGCTTTCCTGCAGACACCTAGGCGAAGCACCACACCATCCTCACAACCAAAAGTAACCAGGTAGTTTTTGGGAGCCACGACTGCTCGCATAACATGTATCATACGTCAAGTATTATACCTCAATCCATTACAACCCATACACCAAGTAAGGATTCTCAAGCCATCGAAGAATATACAAGTTACACCTATAGTAGTCCATAGGATACTATATCCAGAATATATGTGTGTGAATAACCACAAGCCATTACAGCACTCTACACCCATATATAGGGAAAACTAACCGTTGTGCCTAATGGCACAAGTATCTACCCAGAGAAGAGAGCGGGGACAAAGGGGGTAGTCATCCATTCATCCTCCCACCAGAATGTTGGAGAAAACACCCCCAGGGCTCAGAATCCCTAGGGTGTTAGTTACCCTTACTTACAGGGTGGAGGAGCGTATAGAAACACAAAAAGTACAACCTATATTATAGCTCACAACCACACTATGGAAAAAACCTAGTCTTAGCCACAACTGCATTTAACGTCTCTCAGACTCCGAGCTACCACTTCTAAGACTAGGTATCCTATAATCACACAACCATTTAAAGAGATTTATTAGATTACTTTATTCCCTTTTTATCAATTACACTGTATGTTAATTAATTATTTATATATTAATTAACTATGAACAAATCCACATTAAGTTTCATTAGCATCACACCCAAAGTCCATTGTCCCTTTAAAATTATAGCCTCATCATCATGTTTCAGCGAACATCAACCCCATGGGTTAACACCATTTAATAAAACATTTATTATAGAAACACTTTCCCATATTCCCAGGCATTCTAGAAAAGCACTCTATGCTACTAACACAAGGGGATCAAGACAGTGAGTGGATGTACTACCCGTTGATTCTTTTCCACCTAAAGAAAGAGAATAGACCCATCCTCCCTAGAGAAGCTAAACATGGAAAGTACATGGCATACCCCGCGCGTCTTTGCCTCTTTCAGAAGAAGGGTGCCTCCAGTGGGGAATAGTAAAGCAGAAAATCAACCAAAAGAAACAGTAAGCATCCAGCAAACACATACAACCCAATCCATCATCCCTGGTGTCCTCCCTGACACCCACATGCATAAACCGATGAATCTTTCCACTCTAGGCGTCATCCGCTGCCCCAACCAAAAGTCCTATATGCCCCCAAATATCACAAAAACCATCCAGGATCACATCACAGCATAAGCAGCAGGAAAGAAAACATCACATCATTTGGGATCTTGGCCCTTTAACAATCAATAGGGTTACTCATAACCCTTCAAGGAATTATCAAACAATTAAATCTTTAAACCATATTTAATTAACATATTTATAATCTGTTGGTTCCAGAATCGGGAACCTAACCAGTAAGCTATCACAAATGATTATACATGATTACTATACCAAGTTGATTAACATAAAATTACAACAAGAACCATATTTGTTGACATGCCTCTTTATCTTTAGCCAAACAAAAAACAATTAGTCCCGGTTTACGTTCTTTACAGATTTCCATCAAGGACAACAGCTAAGCAAAGTAAGCATAGATATCACACCATCTAGCAAAACAAGAGGCAATAACATATGATCAATAAAATTTCTTTATCTGGTTCAAAATATTTATTATGTCAATTCCATTTTCATCCAGCGGGATTAAACATTCTATCAATACAGTTGCACATAAAAGAAAGAGAAGCAACGAATCCCCTACCTCAATGGTTTTTGAAAAAAAACCACAACGGTCGAAGAATGATCAAGAAACCCGGGTCGATTCTCCAAAACCCCACCTTAGATATCTCTTCCTAGCAAGATCAAGACCAAATCTCATCATATTTGACATCCACACACTTAGATCTACCCATAACAGGCATAGTTCTAAGAAACTGAAAGAAGAGGAGAAGTAGATCTTAGTAGATCTAAGAAACCAAACAAGAACGATCAAATAACTCAAGAAACCGTTTTCGATTCACCAAGAGAAGCCTTCAGATCACCTCCAAAATGATTGGGAGAGGTTCTCCTACCTTCGAGGAAGGTTAATCTCGAGTTATGGCCACTTATGGGATTAAACGAGCAAGTTAGAGGCAAAATGTTTGAGATCCACAATTTTAGGATCTAGATTTAAGTGCTCTCATGGTTTGCTCGCACGGTTAGACAAATCGTGCGCTAACCGTGTGGTCACTACTGCCTCGTCAAACACTTCTCGCCTGGTTAGGACGCACGGTTAGACAAACTGTGTGTCAACCGTGCGTTAGCCACTGCCTCCAACACCAACCTCGCATGGTTTGGCCGCACGGTTTAGACAAACCATGCACCTCCCGTGCGAAAGCTATAGCCCTTTAGTTTCCCTTAAAAGTCCACCCAAACGCACCCCAAGTCACCTTGACCTCCCAGAACACCTCTAACACCTCATTTTCACAATGTAATGGACAGGAGAGGTTCGGACCATTACATCAGATACCTCTCAAAACATTCTTGTCCTGGATAATCCAAAACCCACCTAAAAAGAAAACAAACAGGGTATGAACAACCACCCATCGAGATACCTCTCAAAAGAGAGAAATCCACAAAAGCAAAAAAAGGAGCCATCTCATAAACCTAAAAGTTTCATAACTACATTAGCTACAATGATACACGAAAAGAGTTAAACATCAAACATCTCTGGGTACTGAGCACATATCTGTGACTCACATTCCCAGGTACTCTCCTCCAAGCTACCGTGTCGCCATAGGACACGAACTAAAGGAATAGAACGCATGCACAACACATTTTCCTTGCGGTCTTGGATCTCCATAGATCTCTCCTCAAAGGTTTCATCATCATCAACATCGATCTCTCCCCAATCTATTATGTGAGAGTCATCATGATGATAATAACGGAGCTATGATACAAGTAAAACATCATGTATCTAACTCATCTGAGGGGGAAGTGCTACTCGATACGCCAAAGCTCCAACACAAGCTACAACCTCGAAAGGCCCAACAAACCCGGAGAAAGCTTACTTCCACATCCAAACCTTCACTGACCACGACAGGGAGTCACCTTCAGAAATACATTATCTCCAACCTTAAACTCTAAGGGTCTTCTTCTTTAATCGGCATATGATTTCTTACGATCCTTTGTTGTCTTCATCCTCTCACGAATCACCTGAACCATCTCTGTTGTATTCTGCACTAGTTCCAGTCTGAGAATTGATGACTCTCCGACCCCAGTCCATCACAATGGAGAACACAAAGTCTGGCCATACATGGCTTCAAACGGCGCCATGTCGATGGTTGAGTGAAAACTATTATTGCAGTCAAACTCCACCAAGGGTAAGTTCCTTATCCATGAGCCTCCAAAACCCATAACACAAGAGCGAAAGATTTCTTCAAGAGTCTGGTTGGTTCGCTCTATCTAACCATCCGGTTGAGGATGAAAAGCAGTGTTAAGGCATAGTTGAGAACCGAAATCATGTTGGAGACCTATCCACAACTTGGAGGTAAAATAAGGATCTCGATCATAAATGATCATCCTAGGCAGTCCATGAAGTCTCACCACCTTCTCTAGATACTGCCTCGACAAAACTTCCATTGATCTTGACTCCTTGATTGCTATAAAGTGGGCCGATTTTGTTAAATGATCCACTACCACCCAAATAGAATCATGTCCTCCCGGAGCTCGAGGTAAACCAGTAACAAAGTCCATTGAGATTTCCTCCCACTTCAACTGAGAAATATATAATGGCTGAAGAAGACCACCTGGAACATAGTGTTCAGCCTTCACCTTCTGGCATACTAAACATCGAGACACAAACTCCGCAACTGCACACTTCAGCCCAGGCCACCAAAAATGAATCCTCAAGGATTGGTACATATTTGTCACGCCAGGATGTACCACTAATGGTGAACTATGGAACTCTTTGAGTAACATATTGGGCATCATCAAAGGAACAAAAATCCTCCTGTGATGCAACACTCTGTATTGTTCATCTTCAGACCAACCATCAGGGGCCTCACCATAAAGAACTCAGTCTCTCCAGACATCCACCTCTAGATCCCCTAAGTGGGACTCTTCTACCTTATGCATTAGGGATCATTGTACCTTCATCTGAATAAAGATAGTCTCTACCCCCAACTTCTCCGATATCAAGATGTAATGATGACGGCTCTTCCATTACTCTCCAAGAATGACTGGATTCACGCACAACATCACTACATGACTTTCGGATCAGCGCATCAGCTACAACATTCCCTTTTCCAGGTGTATACAATATTTCAAAGTCGTATTTATGTAAGAACTCCATCCACCAAAACTGTCGTAAGTTCAAGTCACGCTTGGAGAAAACATACCTCAAACTCTTATGATCGGTGAAACCCACAAAGCGCTCACCGATGAGGTAATGTCTCCACAACATCAGAGAAAACACCACAGCTGCCAACTCAAGATCATAGGTGGAATAGTTGCATTCATGGGGACATAACTACTGAGACCCATAAGAAACAACTGACCTCTCCTGCATGAGAACACAGCCTAACCCCAAATGTGAAGCATTGCAAAAAACATCAAACTGGACTCCCTCAGCTGGAAGACAAAGGACTGGAGCACTTACTAACATATTATTTAGATACTAAAAAGATTCCTGACACTAATCAGTCCATATAAATTCCTGATCTTTCTTGGTCAAAGCTGTCATAGGAGTTGTAACTCATGAGAAATTTTCTACGAACCTCCTGTAGTAGCCTGCGAGACCAACGAAACTTTGCACCTCTAGAACTGTCTTGGGGGTTTCCCAAGACACAACTGCTTCAATCTTTGATGGATCCACATCTAATACCTATTGGGACACAACATTCCCCAAGAAACAGACTTCTTGAGTCCAAAACTCACACTTCGACAACTTCCCAAATAGCTGATGTCGACGAAGAACTTATAAAATGGATTGTAGATGCTCTGAATGCTCCTATTCAGATGAGAAGTACACAAGGATTTCATTGATGAAACCACCACAAACTTTTCCATGAACTCATAGTACATAGCATTCATCAATCACATGAATACAGCTGGAGCATTCTTCATGACAAACGGCATTACAACGAACTCATAATGCCCATGATGACAATAGAAAGCAGTCTTCGTAATATCCTCATCCTTCACACGCATCTAATGATATCCTGACTACAAGTTGATATTTGAGAACCAACTTTCACCCTTTAGTTGATCAAATAAATCATCAATCCGTGGAAGAGGATAGTAATTCTTTATTGTCACTTTGTTTATGCAATAATAATCGACACAAAACAACAAACTACCATCGGCCTTCTTCATGAACAAAACTGGTGCACCCTATGGTGACACAATTGGACGAACAAAACCGCACTGTAACAGACCATCAAGCTATATACATAGCTCTCACGACTCATTAGGGGCTATCCTATATAGAGACATAGAAATAGGAGACGCTCCTGGCTATAGATCGATCCCGAACTCGATATATTGTTGAGGGGGTAAGGCTACAACCTCTTCTAGAAAGACATCATGGTACTCCTCTACGACCTAAGGAAACGCCAACTACAGAACCTCTGAAGAACTCAGCATCATCTCGACCATCATTGATGATAAGGATAGGATGTGCCTATGACCCATCCGAGGATCTCGCTCACTAACAAACACCACTTTTTCTCCATCTGCACCGAAGAAAATGACCTTCTTCTTGAAGAAATCCATGATAGTCCGCACCGAATACAACCAATCCATGTTGAGGATGACATCATATGGTTGTATTTTTAGACATAGGAAATCTCCCCAAGAGTTGTGTTTCCCCAACACTAGCTCACAGTCTCTATATATTTCAAACAAGTCATCTCAGCCTCCAACTGGCGTAGTCAACACCAAGGGCACTGGAAGCCTCTCTACCTCAAGTCCCAAAGCATTCACAAGGGTAGGTGATATGAAGGAGTGTGTCTCTCCTGAATAAAACAAGGCATACACCAAGGTAGAAAAAAAAGAAGGGGTACCTCGAACGACATCTGGATCGTCTGGTGCTAGCAATGCTAGAGCATGAAGCTGACCACGACCTCCTCCACAGACTCTATAACCCTGATGGCGACCACCACCATGACCGCGCTTTTCTCTCTGAGGATGGGGAGAGTCATGGGGTTGTCCTATGCCTGCCCCATCTACCCTCTGGTGATCTAAAGCTGGTGGAACTAGCTGTTGCTACCTTGAATGGAACTGCCTCAACGGAGGAACCTGGAGCGTAGCGCCCAGTGCACGATGACCACTCTAAAAGGTCGGGCACTCCCTATAAGATCCCGATTTTTGGAAGGGTATGTTTTTATTATGTTTTTGTTTAATCCCCTGTTCTGGGTTTCAATGGATTTCATCTAAATGTATGAGAGGCCTTGGGAGTGTTTCAGGGGCTCGGGGCACGGAAGAAACGAAAACTGGGGAAGACAGGCTAGGGCGCACGGCCTGCGCACGACCAGGAAAACCGTGTGGCCTGCCCAGGTAAATAATGCAACCCTTCTCCTCCGGACAGTAGCATGTGTATGGTTTGCGCACGGTTTGTCAAACTATGCGGCTAAACCATGCGACCTCTTAAAGTTGGGAAAATTACAAGTTTTCCACTCCGGGCTTTTAAACCCCAACTCGAGATTTTCCTCCATTCATCCCCTCTCAACCCTAGTGACGAACTTGGCCGACCCAAGCTTCCCAAGGGTGGTTCTCCTTCGGTTCTTAGCTGTTTAGAGCAACATTGGTTGTGTATCGAAGCTCCAGGTAAGGCTAATCCCATCCTTGCTTACCCTTTTGGTTTAGGGTTTGTATCTTCTCTCCCTCTTATTACGATGCTCTAAAACTCTATCTTTTGGGGGTTATTTCTAGGTTGATTCTCCAAAGGCTAGTCGGATTGAGGTCTAAGGACTCGATTGAGGGTGCGTTCAACCACGGTTTTGAGGTAGGTGGTCTACAAGTGATATCCCAAAGTTATTTGGGTATTTGTGAATGTTTAGTTGTGTTATTGATTTCCCTTGGTTAAGTTGTGAATAACCTTGTCATGGTTGGTAATATTGGTGTTAAAATGGTAAATGGAAACTCTCATGATCCCCATGGGATGCGTTGAGAATGACTTGACCTAATTGGGGCCATCCATGGGATGTTCCGGCTTTTCTTGGACTTAGGGAATGTGATTGAACAAGTGACCTTATTGTAATAAAGGTTAGAGACCTTGATGAATATGTTGTCATGTTTGGTTGAACTTGGAATAGAATTTAGGTGACGCACCTAGACTAGGTAATAAACTGAGGGTTATATGGAATGGGTTGAATGGTTGATTCATGGGAATGATGAACGGGTTAAATGGGTTAATGTGTAAACTGAATAAAGACCATAATGTGATGGATTATGGGTTTAGTGTTGAATGCTTAGTGAGATAAGAATAACACATGAGAATTGGTTGAATGGTTAAATGATGTGAAATGGTAAGGTGTTAATGGCTTAAGGCATAATGTGAATTCCCATCGGGTTTGTTGTGAATGGTGTATGCCTAAGGGAAATGGTATGGAAGGTTGATGGTTACTTATATATAATCATGTGAACATGGCTTGGTAGTGTGGGGTATGACTTGAGGATCTATTCCCACACGTCGAGCAAAGACTGATGCTCTGAACTCCACCTTAAATGCATGGGTTAGGAATGAGGACTGAGGATCTATTCTCCTAATGGTTGCATCCACCCAGACTGAGGCTTCGAGGTGAGGATATGATTATCATGAGGGGGTTAGTCATAGTGAGATAGGATAATGATGTGTTTACCCTCTTTATTATGGTTTTCAGCCTTAAACCCATGTAACATAATGTATGTGATTAACCCATGGAAATGTGATGAATTGGTAAGTGATGATAATTGGTGTGTAATGAATGGTAATTGAAGTGACAATGGATTTGGCCCTGAACTTGTTAATGGAACCTCAAGTAATTACTTGTTAATTATCATTCATATTTCTTTTGCATGCACTACTTGTTTATATTGGATATTTTGTAGACACCATTGGTGGTGGCCTACTGAGCTGTACTCACACCTTGCTCGGGCTGTTGTTGGGTACCCAAGAAGACTTCATGTTTGTAGGTCAGGTTAAGGGAAAGGGTCCTTACAAGATAGTGAGTGGACATGGGTAGCACTTGGGGGAGGATTCATACTTAGAGTTGGGATCATTTTGGGGATTTTGGTCGTTGTCTTTATTTCGTGTTTTGTTCACTCTTGCACTTGTAGTATGACATGACATGTTTATTGTTGGAAATTGTTGTTATACGTGTTCCTTGTTTATTGGTTATTGTTTCTGCCATTTGGTTTATTTCTGTTGTGGCTTACTCTGATAAAAAGGGGGTATAGTCTCCTCACTTGACTCCATAGACCCCCGCTGCTAGTCGACAGCCTTTAGTATATGGGGAGGCGTGCTTAAGGTCATGTAACCACCCAGATCGGAGCACCAGTGTAGTGGATTCCAGGTCGGGGACGTTACAAAGTGGTATCAGAGGAGGTATTTCTTCTCCTTCTCTGAGGTCTTGTTATTTGGGAGAGGTTTCCAAGGTTTAAGATTTGTTGGTCCTTGGTAATGAGCTTGTTCTTGGGAGTATCTAACCTAGTTACGAGGGAAAACCCAAGTCACCCTGGGTGGGAAATGTTGTTCTTGATTTTGTGTTGTTACAGTTGATGATATTTCACCGTTGGGTGATGCGCATGTGGTTTGATGTGACTATTTTATGATATTTGGCTCGTTCCCTTAAAGGAACGAGGATTTGCATTCATGCATCATTGTAGGCACCTAGTGAGATAGGTGGCTTGCATCGTGTTAGGCACATGCACAAGATGGGTGTGTGAGGCAGAAAGGTAGGGTGCATCATGAATTTCATGAAACCAAGAAATAATGAGAAGAATTAAATGAAACAAGTGGGTAAAGGATGTTTAATGAAACATAAGGGTTTGAAATGAAGTGTAAAATGTTTTTTAAAACGTTGTGTGAGTTTGGCGGTAGTGCATGGTTGTTTACCCAATGTGGACCATGGCCCGCGGTAGGGAATGCTCAGGGTGGTGACTTTGAGGTGCTAATGTTGTTAAATTATCATATGAAAATGGGTTTTTGTAGCTAGTAAATATCTTTTTTGTGGAAGTTGTGAAAGTGTTATGGTATGCATGCTAAATATCATTTTTGGCAATATAGAGAGATGACACCACGACGTCGATTGCTAGTTGGGAAATGGGAGGATATTTCTATGAACACTACTCTAGTAGAAGAGCACGAAAATGTGGTGATCACTGAAGGTAGAGAAGACTAGTTCCGAGATAACATGGCTCATCTTATGTAGATGATGGATCGGGACCCAGTGCGGGTAGCACCGAGTTTTTTTGAGCTGACCAGGGAGTTCCAGCTACAGCACACTCCGACCTTCACCGAAGAGGGTGGCCAGAGGCAGTGGAGTTCTGGTTAGAGTCTATCTAGACGATACTAGATCATCTAGAGACCCCTGTTGAAAAGTGAGTAAAGCTGTCCGTTTACATGTTGTGTGGCCAGGAAAGGAGTTGGTGGGACATTCAGGCTCAGACCGAGCAGGCTAAGGGGATGTCGTGGAACGTTTTCCAGGAGACGTTTCTGGAGCATTTTTACCCATAGACTTTGAGGTAGGAGTGGGTTGTAGAGTTTATGAGCCTGACACAGGGATCACTATCGGTGATGGACTATGCTAGTTGCTTTACTGATTTGCGATGCTTCGTCCCAATGTTAGCCGAGGATGAGGCAGTGATAGCAAGGCGTTTCTAAGATGGGTTGAGACTTGAGATTGGGTCTCAAGTGAATATCTTACGCTTGAAGAAGTTTTCAGAGGTGATGTATCAGGCACTCATCTTTGAAGGGAACATGAAGGGAGCTTCGGGTGGTGGGCTTGTCATGCCAGCTGGGCGGACAAGTGGTGCATCTTCCGAAGGTTGGATGCACCTTTTAGAAATTTTCTAGAAAGGTGGTCAGAAGAGTGGGTCAGCCTCTCAGAGTGGGAATTAGCTGTTTTATTATCAGTGCGGCAGGTCGGGGCATATGCGTGGTCAGTCTCCTTGACCTCCAGTTGAGTGTCATTTGTGCGGCAGAATGGGGCATGTGCAGAGGCTCTGTAGGAACCCTCAGTAGACAGGTAAGAATAATGAGGAAAAGAAGATACCAGATACGGGAAGGGGATCAGTTTCCCCGTATCAGGCAGAAAGTTGGATCTCCACGGGTCTTACTGGCAGGGGCGTTAGACATGGAACTCCAGGGAAAGATCGCTCATGCCAGCAGGGCAGTGCGGCGTAGGGTGTTCAGGCTGGAGCCCATGGTAGAGGGGAAAGTTAGCTTCAGGTAGTTTAGTTTAAACCTGGTGATGGAGATGCCAGATCGTCAACTGGTCGAGGTGCGATCCTTGTAGCTTCTACGTTTTCTAGTGCGTTATTTGACACAGGTGCCACACACTCTTTTTTCTGCTCAACTTGTGGTAGTGATGGGTTTACCTGTGGAGGTGGTGTGTAGAGTTATGTCAATTGACACCCTGTTGGGATGGCGGGTTGAGGATATCAAGCAGTTTAAGGGATGTGCCTTGGAATTTGGTGGGTATCATTTTCTTGTGGGACTTGTTCATTATCAAGATGTCAGGTTTTGACCTAATCTTGGGAATGGATTGGTTAGTGTTGTATCAGGTGCATATAGACTATTATCATCGTAGAGTATCGTTCAGGTCGCTTGAGGGTGGCGTTTATGTCCACCGTGGCGAATGGGATATTCGAGCAGGGTGTGTGGGGCCGTTTTGTCAACAGATGAATGGACTCACGGCTCAAGTGGCATGTATCATGCTTGATGGTGATGAGGGAGGGAAACAATATAATTTCCCTCCTGTGGTAGATCAGTTTCAGGATGTGTTTCCATAGAATTTCTCGGGGCTACCCCTTGATATGGATGTTGAGTTCACAATCGAGTTGCTGCTGGGAGAAGAGCCAGTTTCTATTCTGCCATACCGAATGGCACCGGCAAAACTCTAGTAACTGAAGGTTCAGCTTTAATAGTTGGAGCGTAAGGGGTTTATCCGTCCTAGTACGTCTCCTTGGGGATCTGCCGTGCTTTTTTCAAATAAGGCCTATGGGTCGTTGAGACTTTTTGTTGACTATCAGAAGATGAATCAGATGACGGTGAAAAATCAGTACCCTCTTCCTAGAATTGATGACATGTTTGATCAGTTGAGGGGTGCATCGGTGTTTTTAATGATTGATCTAGGACGGGTTATCACCAGTTGAGGGTGAGGTCTTCAGGTGTACCGCAGACAGCTTTCCAGAGTCAGTACAGGTTGTTTGAGTTTGTGGTAATGCCTTTCGGCTTGACCAATGCACTGGTGGTGTTTATGGATTTGATGAACATAATCTTTCATCCCTATCTAGATCAGTTTGTGGTTGTATTTGTTGATGATATCTTAGTGTACTCAAAAACTCATGACGATCATGCCCAATATCTTGATATCATCTTGGGTACACTAAGAGAGCATCGTCTCTACACCAAGATATCAAAGTGTCAATTCTGGATAAGTGAGGTGCATTTTCTGGGTTACATCATCTTTGAGGTGGGTGTGACAGTGGATCCAGAGAAAGTGTATGCAGTTGTATCCTGGGATAACCCCAAGAGTGTTTCTAATGTTCGGAGTTTTCTGGGTTTGGATAGGTATTACCAAAGGTTTATTCAGGATTTCTCTCGCTTGGCAGCACCACTCTCAGGCTTGACCAAGAAAGGAATCAGGTTCAAGTGGTCTGAAGCTTTTGAGAATGCCTTCCAAGAGTTGAAGAAGCGATTGATGACCTCACCTATCTTGATCTTACCTAAGCCAGGTAAGATGTAAATCGTGTTTTGTGATGCGTCCAGAGTCAGACATGGGGTTGTGTAGATGCTGGATGAGCGGGTTATGGCTTATGGGTCAAGGCAGTTGAGACCCCCTGAGTGGAACTATCCCACCCATGACCTTGAGTTGGTTGTAGTGGTGTACACCGTGAAGTGATAGAGGCACTATATGTTGGGATAACGGTTTACTGTGTTTACCGATCATAAGAGTTTAAAGTGCATCTTCTCACAATGGGATATAAATCTTTGGCAGCGAAGATGGGTTGAATATCATCAGTCTTTTGACTTTGAGTTGGTGCACACACTGGGAATGGGAAACATTGTTGCAGATGCTCTGAGCAGGAAGGTTCAGAATCAGGTGGTTCAGGAGTCCAACACCGAGTGGAAGGTGATGCCTTTGTTTGCAGAGATGCACCTGGAGGTGCAGGAGGAGAGTGTTCAGGTCACTCTTGCTTCCTTAACGATGGAGTCGATGCTTTTTTGTCGAGTTAAGGAAGGTCAGCTTGATTATCCTAAGTGTTTGATCATGACGGAAAATCTTAAAGGTGGGGAGCTACCTTCTGGCCGGGTCGTCGATGCGGAAGGTGTTGTTTGGGTTCAGGATCGTGTGGTTGTGCCAATGTGTGTGCGAGAAGAGTTGATGCGTGAGTTCCATGCATCAATGTGGGCAGTGCATCCTGGTTTGACCAAGATTTATCGTGATCTGCGAAGGCAGTTTTGTTGGCCTGGAATGAAGAAGGAAGTTGTGGGCTTTATGGAAAGGTGCCTTACCTGTCAACAGGTCAAGGACGAGCATCAACGCCCAGGTGGTTTTTTGCATCCATTTCCCATTCTGTAATGGAAGTGGGATGATATAACAATGAATTTTTTCTTGGGTCTTCCGAGGACACTGCATAAGAATGATGTAATCTAGGTGGTTGTGGATCGGTTAACGAAAGTGACTCATTTCTTACCGATTCAGGAGACCCTTACAGTCAACTAGTTGGGTGAGTTGTATGTTTGGGAGATAGTGTGGTTTCATGGTGTTCCTCAAACCATAGTTTCTGACTGAGATCCGTGTTTCACATCGCGTTTCTGTCAAGGGTTGCAGAAAGCGCTTGGTACGCAATTGTTTTTGAGTACAGATTTCCACCCGCAGATGTACGGGCAGTCGGAGCGTGCTATCCATGTGTTGGAATACATGTTAAGAG
This sequence comes from Viscum album, assembly GCA_963277665.1. Taxonomy (NCBI): domain Eukaryota; kingdom Viridiplantae; phylum Streptophyta; class Magnoliopsida; order Santalales; family Viscaceae; genus Viscum; species Viscum album. The sequence goes on from OY728142.1 coordinate 406,672,855, forward strand.
CTTGTGTCTTGGACCTTGGTGGTTCTTGGGAGTGGCACCTATCGTTAGTTGAGTTTTCCTACAACAATAGTTTTTAGGCTAAGATTCAGATGGCACCGTTTGAGGCACTCTACGAGAGACCATGTATATCTCCATTGTGTTGGCTAGAGGCTGGTGAATCTGAGTTGTTGGGGCCTAGTCTCGTGCAGGAGACTTCATAGAGAGTTAAGTTGATCATGAAGTTGATGGTTATGACTCAGAGTAGGCAGAAGTCATATGCAAATCAGAGGCGTAGAGTTCTTGAGTTTGCGGTGGGTGATAAAGTGTTCCTTCGGGTGTCACCAAGGTTGGGTCACTGTCGGATTTGAAAGAAGGGTAGGTTGGCATCTATGTATGTGGGACCTTTTGAGATTGTGGGAAGGATCAGAATAGTGGCTTACCAATTGGCTCTTCAACAGTGGTATGGTGGGATGCATGATGTGTTTCATGTGTCGCAGCTTCGATGGTATCATCTGAACCCCTCTCATGTGGTTGATGTTGAGGATGTGGAGCTTGAGGCTAATGCATCCTTTGAGGAGCATCCAGTTCGTGTGGTGGATCGTAGTGAAAAGATCTTGCAGAGAATGTTTGTGCCATTAGTGTGAGTACTATGGAAGCATGGGAAAGTTCATGAAGAAACTTGGGAGTGGGAATCGGATATGTGGGCTCAGTGGCCTGAACTCTTCTCTTTGGTGGAGCAATGAGGCTTGGGAACTCGGCTCGAGGACGAGCCGTTATAAGGTGGGGAGGTTATAAGATCCCAGTTTTTGGAAGGGTATTTTTTCATTATGTTTTGGTTGAATCCTGTGTTCCGGGTTTCAAGGGATGTCTTCTGAAAGTATGAGAGCCCTTGGGAGTGTTTCAGGGGCTCGGGGCATGGAAGAAAGGAAAGTTGGGCAAGACGGGCCAGGGCACATGGCTTGCGCATGGCCAGGAAAACTGTGAAGCCTGCCCAGGTAAACCGTGCAACCCTTCTACTCTGGGAAGTAGCATGCACACGGTTTGTGCATGGTTTGTCAAACCATGCGTCTAAACCGTATGGCCTCTTAATGTTGGAAAATATTATAGGTTTTCCACTCCGGGCTTTTAAACCCCAACTTGGGATTTTCCTCCATTCATCCCCTCTCAACCCTAGTGACGAACTTGGCTGACCCAAGCTTCCCAAGGGTGGTTCTCCTTCGATTCTTGGCCGTTTAGAGCATCGTTGGTTGCAGATCAAAGCTCCGGGTAAGGCTAATCCCATCCTTGCTTCTCCTTTTCGTTTAGGGTATGTATATTCTCTACCTCTAGTTCTGAATCTCTAAAACCCTATCTTTTGGGGTGAGTTCTAGGTTGAAGCTCCAAAGGCTAGTCGGATTGAGGTTTAAGGACTCGATTGAAGGTGTGTTCAACCACGGTTTCGAGGTAGGTGGTCTACAAGTGATATCCCACAGTTATTTGGGTATTTGGGCATGTTTAGTTGTGTTCTTACTTTCCCTTGGTTATGTTTTGAATAACCTTGGAATGGTTGGTAATATTGGTGTTAAAATGGTAAATGGAAACTCTCGTGATCCCCATGGGATGTGTTGGGAATGACTTGACCTAATTGGGGCCATCCATGGGATGTGCTGGCTTTTCCTGGACTTATGGAATGTGATTGAACAAGTGACCTTGTTGTAATAAAGGGTAGAGACCTTGATGAATATGTTGTCATGTTTGGTTGAACTTGGAATAGAAGTCAGGTGATGCACCTAGACTAGGTAATAACCTAAGGGTTATATGGAATGGGTTGAATGGTTGATTCATGGGAATGATGAACAGGTTAAATGGGTTAATGTGTAAACTGAATAAAGACTATAATGTGATGGATTATGGGTTTAGTGTTGAATGATTAGTGAGATAATCATAACACATGGGAATTGGTTGAATGGTTCAATGATGTGAAATGGTAAGGTGTTAATGGGTTAAGGCATAATGTGAATTTCTGTGTGGTTTGTTGTGAATGGTGTTTGCCTAAGGGAAATGGTATGGCGGGTTGAAGGTTACTTATATATAATCATGTTCACATGGCTTGGTAGTGTGGGGTATGACTTGAGGATCGAGGCCCACGGGTCGAGTAAAGACTGGTGATCTGAACACCACCCTAAATGCACGAGTTAGGAATGAGGACTGAGGATCTATTCTCCGAATGGTTGCATCCACCCGAACTCAGGCTTCGAGGTGAGGATATTATTATCATGAGGGGGTTAGTCCTAGTGAGATAGGATAATGATGTGTTTACCCTCTTGCTTGTGATTTCCATACTTAAACCCATGTAACATAATGTATGTGATTAACCCATGGAAATGTGATGAATTTTTAAGTGATGATAATTAGTGAGTAATTAATGGTAATGGAAGTGGAAATGGATTTGGCCCTGAACATGTTAATGGAACCTCATGTAATTACTTGGTAATTATCTTTCATATTCCTTTTGCATGCACTACTTATTTATACTAGATATTTTGTAGACACCGTTAGTGGTGGCCTACTGAGTTGTACTCACACCCTGCCCGGGCAACCGTTGGGTACCCGAGAAGACTTCATGTTTGTAGGTCAGGAGAAGGGAAAGGGTCCTTTATAGATAGTGATTGGACATGGGTAGCACTTGGTGGAGGATCCGGACTTGGATTCAGGACCATTTTGGGGATTTTGGTTGTTGTCTTTATTTCAGGTTTTGTTCACTCTTGCACTTGTAGTATGAAATGGCATGTTTATTGTTGGAAATGGTTGTTATACATGTTCCTTGTTTATTGGTTACTGTTTCTGATATTTTTTTTATTTATTTTGTGTCTTACTCTGATAAAAAGGGGGTATAGTCTCTCCACTTGACTCCATAGACCCCCGCTGCTAGTCAGCAACCTTTGGCATACGGGGAGGCACGCTTAAGGTCATGTAACCACCTGGATCGGAGCACCGATTTTGTGGCTTCCGGTTCAAGGATGTTACACTCCCACTGCTGATGGTCACAACCACCACAAGAAAAACAAGTTCCTGATCTCTTTTTATAAGCTTGAGAGTTTCTGCCTCTGAAGAAACAAGATGTGAAGGGTTGTGACTTACCCCTGGCTGAACGGAAACTCTTCTACCCTGAAAATCGGGAACCCTGGACCATAGCCTTTATTCATGAGGGATCGTGAAGATCCCCCTCTCGTGATTATCTGGTAATGGCCAAGGTCCTCTCAACAACCTCTGCCCTCGCTAGCACCTCAAGATATGTCTCCAACAAAAATGGGGTGACCTGGCGCGGGATCTCTGGACGCAAAGCCTCCTCGAAATGCCTCTTCCTGGCCTCCTCATATGGTAATAGGTCTGAAGAATATTGTAAAAGGTTCCTGAAACAGATTCCAAACTCTCGAACAGTATATCTCCCTTGTCGAAGGGTAATAAGCTCCTGGTGACTGGATGCCTTCATAGTCTAAGAAAGGAACTCAACCCTAAACTTGTCTCAGAACTCCTCCCATGAGATCGATGATTCATCATTATCCTGAAGGAACAAGAACCACCACTGCCTTTCTGTTCCACACAGCATCGTCACAGCTAAGGACACCCAGTTCTTCTTCTAATCACATATCGAACTGAATCCTATCTCGACCTCCTCCAACCAGCCTTCCATGAATGCATCTAAAACGAAGCCCTCATACTTCTGCAGACTCTAGTACTGAAACTCTCAGAGTGTCTTCCTCTAAGTGTCGTCATCGTCAACCTCTACCCTGAGTTGATCTGCTGGAACAGTCTGCTGGACATTTTCTGCGCAAACCTGACAAGGACATCGACCTGGAGCCATACCTATAAAATAAAAAATCGTTAGAGATCCTAAACCTGGAATATGGAAGACTCGACATTAATTAATTAATTGTTTTCTTTTATTCATTTTAGGTTAACCTATCCCAAGGTCTACCCATTTAAACACAGGCACAAAGAAGAATGATTCATGATCATTTCCTAGGTTTCTACCCTGATACTAGTATCACCTTGTTTAGTATCTATTGTAAACTTAAAGGTCCGTACATAAGATCAATGGTGGCCCTAAACACCTATGTCTCTGCCGGTCTCCACTATTTACCTCACTTTGTAAACATGAATGACATTGTTGTCGTACTAACCCATGCAACCTCACCAGTGCCTAACTCCAAGCTCCATCCTATCCCTCAACCAGACCTCTGATACCACTCTGTCACGACCCCCTCCCCACAAGGTGTACCCCTCTTGGGTCGGCAATGTGAGATGGGAGATAATGACCCCTGAGTCCCGCCTCCAGTAGGCCCTGGGTTGGAGACTAGCACCGAGGGTATAGTAACACACAAATGGGAGGAATTACCCTCTAAGAGAACACATGCTGGAGAGAGAGATAAGATAGACACCAATCAACTCCAACTCAGAACTGGAAATATAGGAGGAACCCAAGTGCAAAAATGGAATGTCATGAAAAATTACTACAACAGAAGGGGGAAAACTACAAGTACCCAAAAGAAAGTAAAAATAGCAGCAACCATAAGCCCGAAGAGCTCCAGAATCCACAAACTAGTAGAAACCAGCTTGATCTTCAACCTGATACAAGTGACCGGAAAACAATTTATATATACGTAGGGTGAGTATAACAGTATACTCAGTAGGATCCTCCCAAAAGCCTCTCATGCAAAAGTAAAGGGAGCATGCTAAAGCACAGTGAACAACAAGTGAAACTAACTCGTCACCTAAATAGGTATACTAAGTTCCCAACCTCACCATGGATACTCTCACCAAGTAACACGGACAAGAATATAGCATATAATAAAGAATATCAAGGGTACCCCGCTACTACTTCCACACTAGTTTTCTGCTTTTCCCCAATGTCGCACATCCTAAGCATCTCTCTCCAAAAAGGCTTGCCCGCAGACACCTGGGCGAAGCACCATAATATGCACCTTGTGCACCACAAAGTCTTGCCCACAGACACCTAGGTGAAGCACCACACCATCCTCACAACAAAAAGTAACCAGGTAGTTTCTGGGAGCCACCACATATCACATAACGTGTATCATACATCAGGTATTAAACCTCAAGCCATTACAACCCATACACAGAGTAAGGATCCTCAAGCCATCACAGCCTATATACGTTACACCTATAGTAGTCCATAGGATACTATATCCAGAATATATGTGTGTGAAGAACCAGAAACCATTATATCCCTCTACAAACATATATGGGGAAAACTAACCGCTGATCCTATTGGAACAAGTATCTACCAAGAGAAGAGATCAGGGCTAAAGGGGGTAGTAATCTATTCATCCTTCCACCGGAATGTTGGGGAAAACACCCCCCAGGGCTCAGAATCCCCCGGGTGTCAGTTTTCTTTACTGATAGGGTGGAGTAGCATATAGAAACACAAAAAGTAAAAACTATATTATAACTCACAACCACACAATGGGCATAACCTGTTCTTAGACACAACTGTAGCTAACGTCTCTCGGACTTCAGGCTGCCACTTCTAAGACTAGGTATCCTATAAGCACACAACCATTTAAATAAATTTATTAGATTACTTAATTCCCTTTTTTATCAATTCCATTGTACATTAATTAATTCTTTAAACATTAATTAACCATGAACAAATACACATTATGTTTCATTGGCATCACACCCAAAGTCCATTGTCCCATTAAAATTATAGCCTCATCATCATGTTTTTGTAAACACCAACCCCATGGGTTAACACCATTTAATCAAACATTTATTACAAAAACACTTTCCCATATTCCAAGGCATTCTAGAAAATCACTCTATACCACTAACACAAGGGGCTCAACACAGTGAGTAGATGTAGTACCCGTCGAATCTTTTCTGCCTAAATAAATAGCATAGACCCATCCTCCCTAGAGAAGCTAAACATAGAAAGCACGTGGCATACCCCGCATGTCTTCGCCTCTTTCGGAAGAAGGGTAAGCAAGACTAGATGCCTTGAGAAGAGGGGAAGATTAAAGCGGACAATCAACTAAAAGAAACAGAAAGCATCCAAAAAACACATCCAACCCATTCTATCATCCTTGGTGTCCTCCTCGATAGCCACATGCCTAAACTGATGCATCTTTCCACTCTATGTGTCATCCGCTACCACAAACAAAAGGCCTTTATTCCCCCACATATCACAACAACCATCCAGGATCACATCACAGCACAAGAAGCAGGAAATCAAACATCACATCAATTGGGATCTTGTCCCTTTAACAATTAAGAGGGTAACTCATAACCCTTCAAGGAATTATCAAACAATCAAATATTTAAACCATCTTGAATTAATAGATTTATAATTCTTTGGTTCCAGAATCGGGAACCTAACCAGTAAGCTATCACAAATGATTTTACATGCTTACTATGCCAATTTGATTAACATCAAATTACAACAAGAACCAGATTCGTTCACATGACTCTCTATCTTTAGCCAAACAAAAATCAATTATTCCTAGTTTACATTCTTTATCGATTACCATCAAGGACAACAGCTAAGCAAAGCAAGAATAGATATCACACCATCTAGCAAAATAAGAGGCAATAACAACCGATTGATACAATTTCTTTATCCAGTTAAAAATATTTATTGTGTCGATTAAATTGTAATCCAGCAGGATTAAACATGATATCAATAAAATTGCACATAAAATAAATAGAAGCAGCAAATCCTCTACCTTAAAGGTTTTTTATGAAAACCACAATGGTCGAAGAACGCTCAAGAAACCCAGGTCGATTATCCAAAACTCTGCCTTATATCTCTCATCCTAGCAAGATCAAGACCAAAGCTCATCATATTTGACATCCACACACTTAGATCTACCCATAACAGGCATAGATCTAAGAAACCGAGAGAATAAGAGGAGTAGATCTAAGTATATCTAATAAACCAAACAAGAACAATCACATACCTTAAGAAACCGGATTCTATTAGCCAAGATAAGCCTTCGGATCACCTACAAAATGCTTGGGAGAGGTTCTCCTACCTTCGAGGAAGGGTAATCCCGAGTTATGGATTCTTAGGGGCTTAAACGAGGAAGTTAGATGCAAAATGGTTGAGATCCCCAATTTTAGGATCTAGATGTAAGTGTCCGCATAGTTTTCTCGTATGATTAAACAAATCGTGCACTAACTGTGCGGTCACTACTACCTCATCAAACACTCCTCGCACGGTTAGGCCGCACGGTTAGACAAACTGTGCACTAACCGTGTGTTAGCCACTACCTCCAACACCAACCTTTCATGGTTTGGCTGTAGGGTTTAGACAAATCTTGTGCCTCCAATGCGAAATCTATAGCCCTTTAGTTTCCCTTAAAATTCCACCTGAATGCACCCCAAGTCACCTTAACCTCTCAGAACACCACTAACATCACATTTTCACAATGTAATTGACCGGAGAGGTCAGGTCCATTACATAGGCCCTTAACCATGAATTAAATCAATAGAAAACATAATTTCCAACTCTGGAGGATGTCTAGGTAAATCCTATGGAAATACATCAATGTATTCTTGAACAATAGGTACATCCTAAATTTGAATATTTCTTTCCACACCCATAGGTACTTTTTTCTATTTCTACCAAAGAATTGAATTCAGTAGAGATACTAGGGGTGGATCTAAATAAGAATTATATGGTGATGTTTCTACCTTAAAGATAAGGGATTCTACATCATTCTCAAAAAAAAATATCTTCCTTATTCTTTCATATATTTTCACATCATTATTTGAAATCCATCCCATTCTGAGGATTATAGAAAATCCAATCATGGGTATTATAAAAAAATTAGTAGATAAAGCCTATTAATATTCCATAATGGGGACTTTCTGACACATATTTGTTGCAATGATACTTCTATTAAGTGTTTTTATAGATAAATAATTTATTAAATAAAATTGTAAATATATAATTTTCTTGTAAAACAGGTAATCTATAAAAGAATGTGGTGATCCAGAATCAAATAAAGCATTGGATAAGTTTGAGGAAATGATTAAAGTACCTACCACAACATCATTAGAAACATCAACCTCTGCAGTTGTGATAGCATAAGCTAGGCCTTAATCCCTTTCCCTTCTTTGGGGAATGTTTTTTTCACGCTTAGGTCAACAATTTTCATAATGTCCCATCTCTTTACAATTGTAGCATCGAACATTGGTAACTTATTTATTTACCTTCAAATCATGGGATTGGTGACATTTTTCTCCACAATTTAAAAAAACACCCATATACTTCATGCAAGTACTGAGTTCTTTCTTCCCACAATTATCACAGGTTGGAAATTCAACTCATTCCTTCTTCCCCATTTACTTATTTCCTTTCCCAAAGTTTTTAGTATACCTATTCTTCTCTTGCTTTCCTTCAATGTCATAATACATAGGGAATTAATTATCCATTTTGAAAGCACATGAGACTATATCTTCATATGATAAGAAAATTTTGGATAATAGTTCCCTTAATAGGAATTATTTTAAACCATCAAAGAATTGATCAATATTTCTCTTTGGATTACACATGTTGTCAGTGACATGTCTTAATAACCATGTCAAGTTAGCTTCATACTTTTCAATATTCTCATCCTCTTTTTTCCTAAGATTTAGAAACTATCTTTTCATATCTTCTCATTGTTCGTGAGGGAAGTATTTTTATAAGATTATATATTTAAAATCCCTCCAGTCCATTTCATTTATTTCATCCTTCTTATTTGTGTTTTTAATTAAAGAACACCACTGATCTGTATATCCTGATAGATGATAAACCACCATGACAACATTTTATCTTTCATTACATCCCAAAGCAAGAAATATCTTCTATAAAGAACTTATCCACTACTCTTCTACAAATGGGTTTGTAGTCCCATTGAATAATGCAGGCTTTTGTCACATAAAGCATTCTAAAATAGCTCCTACACATTATGGATCTGGATGCTCCATACAGGTATGGTTATTTTTAATAACCTGAGTCAACTATCCCCGTATAGTTTTAAGTTGATCATCCCAAGTCACTACACAAGAGCCAACATCATTATCTTGCATCAGAGTGCAATCTTTACATTGGGTACATGCGTTCATGCGGTTTCAATTCCTTCAACTAGGAACCATTTATAAATAACAACATACACTATATTAGGTTATGAATCATAATATATTGTCTTAATGTGTAAAAATACTTAACATAAATTAAAATATTATACATAGATAATCTTATAATTATAAACATGGTTTCATTGAGTATTTTTTTTAATTCCTTAATAATGGTTTGTAAAGAAAATGTGAATTATTTTAAGAATATCCACATAGAGTTTCAAACTAGGTGCATAGTAAGGAATGTTGTTGTGTACTGGGAAACCTTAGGTCAAGCCCGAAACTCCTTGTCGGAGTTGTTACGTCTAGGTACATCTATCCTAGAACCACATCCACTTTTAGTATCCATACATGGATGTATTTTCTATAAATATCCATATAATCTATTCCTTACCAAAATTAAATGACTTTTTTTTATGTTTATTCTTAATAAATATCTTAGGGTTTTTCTCCCAAATCTTCATTTTCCAAATCTAGTTTCTATGTTTTCTACTAAACTTCATCTGATACCAACTATAAGGACCTGACGCCTATTACCCAGATTTGGTGCCTTATTTGATTACATAGGCATGATTATGTGAAATTTTTATCATGAAGTAATTATTAGTTTAGTAGTTTTGTAAAACCAGATATATTCATAAGTTTAATAATACAACATGAAGGAAAAACAACATATCAACTTATTTTTAATCATATATAATCTCCTAGATTATATTTTCCAGGCATTCATAATATACTTTCCCGTAGCCTAGTTAAAATAAAAGATGTGAAAGCAGTTATCTAAGATGAACATTAAGGGTAAATAATATAGTGGAATAAAATATAAACACTAGGCATGATGAATAACTAAAAATTCATGCCTTTAAAACTATAATTGTGCATAATATGGATCAAATAAAAACTGATTAAATAATTCCATAAAATATAACCATGGATATTCCATTAGTTAAATAATCACAAGGAATATCAATATAAAGTTTCATAATTCGAGAATTCATAATTTTTGATATCATAATCACACTTCCATGGCCTCGTTCCAAGACTATAATAACCATTCTGTCAAGGCATCATGCCAAGACCCTAGTTTGTCTCATCAGACCTACTGCTGCATTGAGAAAATATAGAGGGCCCCAACCATCACTTAATAATTCCAATGAATTCATAATATTAATGGGGATAAACTTAAAAAATATATACATTCATATTGAAATTAACATATGAAATGTATATAACTTTCCCCAAACATAAACACTAACCATTCGGAGTAATATGGTGAATTTTTTCAAGATAGCACATTCATAGTCAAAATAATAATAAACCATTCAATAAAATATGGTAGATGATATATTATTATATTATTCCCAATTATACAAAATATTCAAAAATAGTGTTGAAATAGATAAAATTACCCTTATAAAATCATCGAGTAATTCTTGAGATAAATACTCTTTTACTTTGAAAAGAAAAGTTCTTTTGGAAAAATATTTGTATAAAAAAAGATTCAAATAATATTGTTTTATCATAATAAAATTATTAATTTTATAAAAATAATGGTGGTGAAAAATATATTATATACTCAACATGAACATAGATAAAATTTTCAGAAGTTCCATTGAAATGGGCTTGTATTTTGGAAATAATTTTCGAAAGACCCTTTTGAATCATGTAACTCCTCCTAAAATAAAGATTTATTATGGTTGGCACACATATATACAACATTAAAATAGGATTTATGAGGCTTATATAATAATAAATAGGAATTTCATTATGGTATGTAGAGGGTAAGAGTAACCCGAATGAAAATAGAGGTTTGGGTAGAAAATCATCACCACTTTGTAATCAATTGAATCATATGCACCGAAATTAATAACCATAAAATGATACATTTAATACCAATAAATTAAATATATTCATGATATTATACAATAATGGGAAGTATAAATACACGATACACAATAAATAGTGGTGAACAAAGAATGTTTCACAAAAATGGAAATGAGATGAGAATACACTGACCTTATGTGAGAATATTTTCTGCTCATGAGAATAAGGTCCTAAAATATGAAATTATACATATTAATAACTTAATTAAGAACCAATTATAATTTTATTTTTTTTATAATAATTTTATTAAGTTAATTTATGGTCTTTTTTATGCATTTATTGATTCAATATCATCGTTTGTTAGTTATTGTTTCATTAGTTTTCATGATCTGTTCGTTTGTATGGAAGTTAATGTAAAATGAGAATTTAATTATAGAATTTATGTTATATGATATTAATGTTCATAAATATGGTTAAATTATCATATAATTAATTTGGTTTTTTTAATATGAATCATTAGATAAAATTCTAATGATAAACACATGGATTAATTTGGGGGGTTTTCGATCACCACAAACTCATTTTGTTTTATAGATTAACACCATGTGTAAAAAACTGATTGCAAAAAATTAAATAGGATATATTAAATATATTATTATCTGTTTCAACCATAAAATTGGTTTCATGACCATAATGGAAGATGGTAATAGAAGTTGAAAACCTATCATCCTTGAATGTGATAAATTAACACATCTCGAATGGTGTTTTCATTTCTAGTATAAAACCAGGGGAAAGGAAAAATGTTGATGAATTATTATATTATCATAGAAAAATCCAATACATGTATGTTAATGGAGCTATCATAACATTTGTAGGAAAGGAGGTGAGGAAATAAAAATAAAGAAAATAACTTGAAAGAAAATAAATTAAATGAAAAGAGGAATTTTTCTCTTGAATATATCTTCCTTGAGAGCCTCTTTAGGGGAGAGGATTTGGTATTTTCAAGAGAATAAGGGCTGATAGTTGTTGGGATGCACTTGGGAGGAGATTTTATCAAAATCTAGAAAAGTAAAAATTCTTTAGAAGAGTGAAGACAAGGGGGTGATGGGTGGCGTTTATATTGGGAGAGAATAGTTATTTCCCATTATTTTAATCATTATTTTATTATTTTGGCTCAAGACTATGAATAGTCTTGATTCTTGTCAATAAAATAGTAATAAGTTTATTTTATTTCTAACCAAGGGTTTTTACATTAGCCTTACATCAACTATGACTCAATAAATCATCTATTCAGCATTTATCATAAATTATTGTATTTTACTATTCAACAAAAATTCAAGTATTTTAGAAAAACCCCAAAAAAAAACACCCAAGCCATTTTTATATGTTTAGAATCCAAAAATTAACTCCATTTTATCAAAATAACTTTCTAAATAAAGGAAATTTAATTTTTATATAAAATCATTATTTATTTGAAAAACACAAATTTTAAATTTAAAACTGATTTTATAATAATTTCAAAAATTAACTGAGGTATCATTAAATTATCCTAAAATATTATAAAAAATAATATTTATTTAATAATACATTTTATGAAAATGTATTTAATTTATAATTAATTTATTAATTTAAAATTGTAATTAAATATTTATTACTCAAAAAAATACCAATACTTAATTATTAATTTCTAAAATAATCTATTTCATTTATATGGTGTCTAAATTGTATGTATATTTCCATGGGTGATTTTAATATTCCTAAAAATAATATTAATATTCATAAAGGTTCATTACTATTCATAAGGATACATTACTATTCACTAAAAATGTATGTTGATCCTATCAGACTCACAATATCTTACAGAACACAACTGTGTATGTCAGTTTTTTGACATTCAAATCACAGAGGTGGAAACATTCTCTTTTCTATCTAGGTTATAAATAAGTGGTGTTTTGTAGAGACTCACTGTTTCATGCATTCAATATTATTTATTTTTAAATCCTTGGGGTGTTACAGATTTTCCTCAACAGTACCCTAAAAACCTCATGAAATCCCTAACCTTTGTAAATTAAATAAAGGAAATAAAAAGGGGAAGGGGGTGGGATCCTATCGTGTTCATAAATCTCATGATGCATGTGTAGGTAGTCTACAACATGGTCTCTCAAGACCCCTTGAAAAGTTTTCCTGGTCTCACAAAGGTCCCATGACAAGCCATCCTTGTCTCATAGAAATTCCCACACAAGTCACCAAGGATCACACGAATTCCTTTTTGTAGGAACCATGATCTCGTGAATTCCCTTGGACATGTCAATATAGAAATATGAAAGTACATTAGAATGTACACAAAATCATACAATACCCCATTAATTGGATATAATATAAAAAATGGGGTGTTGATGGGATGGTCTTCTGGTTGTTGAATGACACACATCAACCCTAGAATAATTCTTGACATGATCTCATAAAGAAGCATAATGTTGAGGACCTCTTTGGGTTCCATCTTGGATTTTCACAATACACGTTGTGTAAAGCGGTGAAAAATCAGGGTGGTGAGGCCTATAATTCCCCCACCCCTACATCAAATAATGTATTTTTCTTCTACATCTATATGCACTAACACACCCCAAGCACCAGATCAGATTTTTTTGACTGGGTTTCCTCATGATCAGAAAAACTTCCCATCTTGTAAGATCCAGGGAACAACATGAGAGGTCATACACCATTCATAAACCACTCTTAGTGATCAATTATAGATCACGTGAAGTACTTCTATTAGGATATACGAATAACATATGTCATGTCTTCTAGATTACGTGATACTTAAACAAAGGTAACAATGAATAAATCTAAGACATTCTCAATAAAAGACTGAAACAAATACTAAGGGGTGAGAGAATTTAGAAAATAACATATGCGCTAATTCTAATGAACTTCACATAAACCACCTTGATCATTCGACAGCACCAGGACATGTGACCCAGATCTGGTGGATCTCTTTGGGTACACTATTTAAATCTTGAGAAGTCCTCCTAGACAAGTCGAAGCAAGTCTCATGGTGACCCCTGAGCATTCTACCCTAGTCTCATGAATCCATTTGGTATTTCTATCCAAACCTTGGGATGTCCATTAGATATATTTCATGACTCATGTAATGGAACAAGTACAGGTTATCTAAGTCTCGCAGCAACACCCGGGCATGACAGTTGACTCATGTGACACCCTCTAGGCATGGCATCTCGATCTATCAATGTCCTCTAGAAATTATATCCTAAACATGCATCACCCTCTAATACATGTCGCACTGACACTCACGATGGTCTTCAAAAGTGTCAGCGAGCTCTCACGATGACACCAGGATGATTCATCTAGATCATGAAACTCCCTTTAGACATATAAGATAGGGTAATGCGATGGATTCTAGGATAAGTTTATTGGGTCTCACGGTTTCCTATGTATGAGTTAGTTGTGATCATGTAATAACCCTCAGACATTCCATCCAAAATATGCAACATCCCTTAGACAATTTAATTGGATCATGAAATTTTATTTGGACATGTCATTCATATATTCTCTAAAATTTCAAACATACAATAAAGGAATGTTGAGTGGACAATCAAAAACTTTCAAGAAGTCAATTAGGCCAGGTCATAAGGGAATCCTAGTACATGATAACCTTATTCAATCCTCAGTGCATAAGAATCAATCATAGGGAAAAAATTAGTGTGTAATCCCTAACCAGGGACATAATATGATATTTCCTGAAGATAAGGTAAATTTTTGTGTGTAAGCCTTGATCAAATGAACTATGATGACTATGATTCTATCTATAACCAAGATGTGTAGGATTCATCCTTGAGGATCAAGCTCTATATTAACCTCCAAATGGTTTCCCAACACATAATTCCTACATTCATAAGTGGTGAGAGTGATTATTTCCATCCCTTATTTCTCACACTGAGAACAGCTCATATGGGTTTAAGGAATTGAAATGATCATATCATTCACATCATAAGCCTCTACAATGACAAGGGAAATGTCAGTGTCTAATCTCTGATTAGTTGAACTATGGGGACTCTGATTCCTTCCATAACCAAGATATGTAATTCACCTTCCTATGTCCCTATCTCAAACACAAATGGAAATCCACATCAATGTAAGTCTCACTATATATCTGGAATTTCAACCATTAGAACATAATCATTACTGTGGGATGATCATTCTACCACATCTGTCAGTAGCCTAAGAAACAAGTTGAATTATAATAACTCTGATTACTTCCATAAGTAATATATGTAGGATGTCGTCCTAAGGCCTAAGAGTAAACTGAAATGGGTATCCAAATCAGTGTAGGTCAATTAATTTCTTTAAAATTTCAACTATCATGACCCAATCATTACCATGGGATGATTATTATACCTTATTCTTCTACAAACTAAGTAACCATTTGAACTATGATGTCTCTAATTCCTATGATAACCATGATATATGAGAAACCTTCCTAAGGCCCAAGACTAATTAAAAATGGAAATCCACATCAATGTAAGTCCCTCTCTGTCTCCAACATTTCATCCATTGGGACCCAATCATTCCCATGGGATGATAATCCTACCTCATCCATCATTGAACTGAGAAACCAATAAAACTATGAAAACTATGATTCCTTCCATTACCAGGATACATATGATGCCTCCCTGAGGGATGATATATATATTAAAATCCCACGTACATTACCAGTATATAATCCCTTTATCATATGTTGTAAGGATGATTATATATTATCTCTAGTTTCCCACACTAAGAATGGATCACATGGGATTAGGTATTTATGAGGGCCAGGTCATTTTCATCATGAATATCCACCATTTAAAAAAATATTAGAATATAATCCCTAATGAGTGAGATGATATAAACATCCCCCATATGAAGGAATCTAACTTAGGGATAGTCCCAAGGACATGATCGAACTAAAGTAACTCTGATTTCTGTTATAACAAAGATATGTAGGGAATATACTTTAGACTCAAGATTAAATATATAGTGCCTCAGTGCCTACACATATGCCAAATCTACATTATGTTAAACTGCAAGAGTTTAATAAATTACATGGGTTTTGACTCCTATAATAAATAGGATATCTAGGATTCCTCATAATGGATCAATCAACTCCTCAAAATATTAACCACCTCCCTGAATGGTAGAAAATTACAAAGTTCCTAGTTATATGGATTAATCATATAAATAATCTATTCATTACTAGGAAATGTGTGGGGACTATGTTGGCTGGAGAATTTTTTTTGAAGCTAAATTAATTTTTTAAAGAAAGTATTATCTTTTATTTTAAACAAAAAATAAATAAAGTCACTTTGTATAATTTTACAATTGGATCCACCATCGTATTTAGAAAATCAGACTCACACTGCTTAAGAAATTCCATTGAATTGAGAATAATTTTTCTAGAATAAAGGATAATAGGAATGAACTTAGGTACAGAAAGAAATGAAGTTCATAATGAGAATCTACATTAGAGTCTTAGTATATCTAATGAAAACCTGATGATACTTTCCTGATCTTGGAGTTGTCATAAATCTTATGTTTTATGAAAAACTATTGATTCACTCTTGATAAAGAAAAGGGGATAGATGATGCTAGTAATCATATTGAAAATTGGTTGGAAATAAATATGCTTATGGGTAATGGTAAGTTACAAAACATTCAATGTAACACCCGAGATTTTTATGAGTAATATTTTGTTTTTATATCATCAAAGGAATCTTTCACTACATACTAGCTTGGCTTACCTTACACGCAATCGCGACCTTCCCCGATAGCTTGCGTCGTACGCAATACCGAGTTTCACTAAACAACGACATGCTGTTAAAATATTATTAAAACTAGCCGTTATGAATAGTAATAACCACTTTTTGAAATTTTATAAATTTTATTTTTCAAAATGGACTTCATTTTTGGATTCGGAATACTGAAATTAGCCTAGGGTGAAATTTTGGTATGTTTCTGAAAACTTTCAATTTTTGATGAATAGTGAAACCACTAAGTGGTAGGTTAAAAACTGAATGCTGCATAAAACTTAATTTTACCACTTCTATGAATGGAATTTCGAAAATCCAACAGACACGGTTAATATCAAGGACTAAAATGTGGTTCAATGAGATGAAAATAATTTTTTGGTGAATAGTAACTTTTTACTTTTTTTACCGCGGTTAATAGTAAATAGGGTAACTAAGGGTAAATATGATATTACTATTACCCTAACACATGTCCTAATTCTATTGGATAAGTGTAATTCGACCAAAAACAACCTTATGAATATAATATGACCATTTAGGTCCACTTGGATTAGATTATGACATTTAATATTATTTTATTTAATGAATAGTTAAAATAGTTAAAATCAAAGTTTAATAACTAAAACATTTTTAATATGGGGTTATACATAAGATAAATTCAACTATAAATATTCATTAGAAAGCTAAAACGATTTCCTACATAATGGTATTTTATTTATAATTTTTAGACATTAAATAATTTAATATATTTATGACACAATTATGATGCAGTAATTATCTTATTTATGAAATATTGACATAATTGATGTTATAAACACCAAAATAAATGTAATTTGAGACTTTTTATGAATTACAAAAATTTTCTAGGTTACTATGATATATTAGTGTTGATTTAATCAACTTGGTTCGAACATATAATTCTGTTATGACTTTCACAAAAATCATATATCAAATAGTGTCAAAATTGACAAAAAATAGTTTTTAAATCAAATATTATATTACTAATTGTTATTTTATTCCTAAAAATCTAAGGTTCGGCCAAATGACTTAGATAAGGATATATATATTAATAATAAACAATTTGGGGTTCGTTTGGCATGTTATAGTAAGTGTATTAACCATATAGTGAAAGAAAACAAAAAGACATGGTAAAAGTTAAATTATTTAACTTAGAGTTAAATCTAATTGATAAGGTTAAAATAATACCCTAAACTTGTCTAAATCTTATTGGTTGATAGGATTTAGACCCATCCCCACTTTACCTTCGAAATAAGACCCTTTAAAACCATTATAAACCGATTTTTACTTTAATATAAAATAATATTTTGAGGTATTCCTAAGGTGCCCCTCTCCTCCCTTATAAAAGGGCACCTCCTCCCCCTCCTCCTCACACCAATTTGAGCACTCAAGCTCGGCCAAACCCTGCCATTTTCTCCTCTCCACTTCTCTATAATAATCCTATAGGTCCTGGTCTTCTTCAAAGACCAATATTAGTTCCCTAAGTGGAGGATTCAAAGAAGCGTTCTAAAGAAGAGGTAATATCCATTACCGATCTTTTCAATTTCTTTCTTCTTCAACTTCTTCTTCTTTAGTTTTTTAATGATAAAGTAATAACATAATTATTAATTACATACTGATTTGTTATTATAAATATGAAACAACCCTAATTCACCTTCTATCCGTCCCACGGAAAAATGAAATCACCGCGCGTGCGTACGTACGGAATACCGTCTCCACGCCGTGGTGTAATCTATTTTTCCACCATCACTTTACAAGGATGGGTATAATGGTGTAATGAGTAACTATTTATAATTATTATAAAGTAATATTGATACTGAAATAATATATATATACTCCAATACAGTTCCACGATCATAGGAACGATATCATCACTCGTGCGTACGTACGGAATACCGTCTCCACGATGTGATGCGACTCGTTCTACATGATCATCATTAAATAGTAATTTATAAATGAATTGAAGGAATAAATATGATATATGTTACACTAATACCATTCTGGATATAAGGTTTCTATAACCTTAAAAGAAGAATAAGAATGTATTCGGCAAAACACGCATAAGAACAAAAGGCAATAAAGACCCGAGTAACAAGTAACAATGAAATATTACTAACAAGAAGCTAAGAATATGACCATATATGATATCATATCAATATGTATGATTCTGGAATAAGTCAATAACATTATTTAAACCATTATACAGGAGCTTCGGACACGTACAAATCAAATCGGACCTAAGGTAAGGGAAAATATCACAATCTCATTTTTATCCGAGATTGTTTATTCGTAAGTATTTACTGGGGTGTATTTTATCATCCACATCCATGTTTCATCAATATGTAATATTATTTCATCCACCTACAATTTTTTAAATCCATTTTTACCCTTCGGTGAGTTTTTAGTAAAGAATAAGAAAGGAATCTTTTGTCGTTTTTCGTACGAGGTACTTTTTGACTTTTCCGACAAAAGTACGAAGAATGTTTTTTTTAACTTATATGGCATGAATGGATTTTTAAAACATTATTCCCAAGAAGCTTCCTTTACAAGTTTTCAATTTATTTTTAATCAACTTCTTTTAGTTTATAATTGTATGACATGTTAAGAAAAGAAAAGTGTTTTTGAAGAAGAAAGGATATTTTCCTCAAGAATGGAGTTCAAGTGTTTTATCAAAATTATTTTCCATCTAAGATAGTAAAGGGTTCTGTTTTTATCCCTATTATTACATTGATTTGATCATGTTGTGATTGAATTATTTTTATGAATTCCTTTATCTTATATGAATTTATTTATGATGTCATGATGTTTCAAGAATCCCATTTTTGTTACATGTGTTATGCGATGATGTATGTTTTATGATTATGTGGAACACATAAGAAAGGATTCATTATAAGATGGGTGGGACCTATATCTCCCTCCAATGCATTGGGTAAAGATTTTATATCTCATGAGATAGACATGGCTGGAACGGTAGGTTATACCGGTTCAGTGAAACAGGACTGGAACGAGGGTGACTTGGTTCAGAAAGGGACTTTGTCCACTAAGATAGTCTTGGAAATGAGTCATAACTAACAAGAAATGATTTTCCATGATTATGTGTGCATGACACAAAGTTTCAAGTTTCATGTTATGATTATGGGGATCTCATTTTCACTTCTATGATTTATTCCATGTTAAGATATTATGATCTCTTTTGTAGGTTATGATTTTCAAAAAGATATGATATGATTTTTATTTCCTTTATTTGCCCTTGCTGAGAATTTGAGCTCACCCTTTTATGTTTTCTTTTCCCCAGGTCAGGAAGATGGATATTAAGTAGAATATGCTAAAAGGGACCCTAGATATGATGAAATAAATGGGAGACACTGTAGAAGATTTATGAACCAGTTGTTTATGTTTCCCAGTTTCTAAAGACACTATACCTATACGGTCCTTTTTGGTTTTGTCATATGTTGTAATAAGTGTGCTTTAATTTTGAAGTATTAACAATGTATGTAAAGTATGGGTCGTTATATTTGGTATCAGAGGAAAGGTATAGTCAACCTTTGGAAACTAGGATGTGAAAGCCTTAGTAAGAACCCTAAGGATAAGTCTAAGCATAGAACACGATCTTAGTGTTTTAGAAATGGCCATGAATACCCTAGGATAAGACCTTATGTGTGAAATTTTATCCTTGATTATGTGGTTTTCCTATTATAATTAGTGTTGCTCACACTATTCTTCTTGGTTTTAGTCAATGGCTGGAACCCGAAGGAACCGTGTTAATGCGGAATGCGATGGGCAATGCAATGATTGTCCCCCTAAGCAACCAAACGATATGGGAGCTGGAATGCAAAATCTTGTAGCCATGCTCACACAACTTTCTCAAGCTATGAATCATGCAGGACTTCCAAACGAGCAAAGGAAGGAGCAACATTCTGTTGAATCCTTCATGAGGCAGCGTCCACCTTCTTTCAGTGGGTCTACTGATCCATTAGTTGCTGAACAATGGATTAGTACTACTGAAAAGATATTTTCAGTTCTTCAATGTTCTGAACATGATAAAGTCATCCTAGCAGTGTATCATTTGGAAGGAGATGTTGATCAATGGTGGAATCTTATTAAGAATACGAGGCAAAGGGATGAAATTGAGTCTATGGAATGGGATGAGTTCAAGAACTTATTTTTCAATAAGTACTTCCCTCGTATTCTCCGAACATAGATGGAGAAAGAGTTTCTTGAACTGAAGCAAAGGGATGATGAATCTGTTGGTACCTATGAAGCAAATTTTACAAGACTTGCAAGGTACGCTTATGGTATTATTATCCAACCTGAGAGTAAGATAGATCGATTCTTTAGTGGCTTAAAACCAAGTCTTCGAAGGCGTTAGCCATAAGGGACTTCAATAGCTATGAGGAAATTGTTCGATGTGCTCTCAAAGTCGAGATGGAGATTGGAGTAACCCATCAGTCACATGGGTTTGATAAGAAGAGGAATATGGAATTCAAAGGAAAATCTAAAGAGCACACTGAAAAGAAGATGAACTTTCCCTTATGCTCAAAGTGTGGAAAGAAACATGGAGGGAGTTGTCTTAAAGGGAAAGTAAATGTTTTAAATGTGGAAAGGAAGGTCATCGGGCATTTGAATGCCGCGATAATGGGAAGAAGATGTCTAATGATGCAAACAAAGGAAGGGATACACAAAATGAGCCTACTACACTTCAATGTTTCAAGTGCAAGGAGATGGGGCATTATGCCAATCAATGCCCAAATCCAAGGGTTGATGATGATGGTCGATGTCAACAAAATCTTAAGGCTAAAGTCAAAGGAAAGTCACATGCAATTTCTATCAGCGATGTGGAGTACGATAACGAAGTGGTGAAAGGTACACTTACCATCCACTCTAAAGTAGCAAATGTTTTATTTGATTCTGGATCCACCCACCCTTTTATTTCTAAAGAATTTTCTAAGGGTATCACCGTATTACCTCAACAATTAGATGTTGAGTTAGCTGTGACAACACCTAATGGCACAACAGTCGCATCAAAATTTTATAATTCTTCTCCGATCGAAGTTTGTGGGAAAGTGCTTCCTGCAAATCTTTTGATCCTTCCTTTAGTGGAATTTGATGTGATTCTTGGCATGGATTGGCTTTCTCTACATGGAGCTCATATCAATTTCCAAAGAAGGGAAGTCACATTTCATATTCCAGATCAATCTACGATCGTCTATCAATGCAAGGATGAACATAACCTTCTAGTGGAAATTTCTTCCATCTTATGGGTATTGATTCCACTAAATGAAGGTTATTTATCTTAAATGGTTGGTGAGAAACTCACGATTAAGAATATGCCCATTGTACGGGAGTTTGATGATGTATTTCCGGAGGAATTACTGGGTCTTCCACCAAATCGTGAAGTTGAGTTTTCAATAGAACTCGTACCGGGTGCTTTGCCTATTTCAAAGACACCATATAGAAAGGCCCCAACTGAGTTGCAGGAATTGAAGAAGCAACTCCAAGAGAATCTTTATAAGGGATTCATACGCCCTAATGCGTCACCTTGGGGAGCACCTGTTCTATTTGTTAAGAAGAAATATGGGTCAATGAGACTCTGTATTGATTATCGAGAACTTAACAAGATCACTATCAAGAAAAAATATCCTCTCCCACGCATTGATGACTTATTTGACCAACTACGCGGAGCTCAATACTTTTCCAAGATTGATCTTCGTTCAGGATATCATCAATTAAGGGTCAAAAGGGAGGATATACCAAAGACGGCTTTCCGTACAAGGTATGGACACTATGAATTTATAGTGATGCCATTTGGTCTTACTAATGCCTCTGCTATCTTCATGGATCTAATGAATAGAGTCTTTAGAGACTATCTTGATCAATTTGTGGTAGTCTTTATAGACGATATTCTTGTCTATTCAAAGAGCAAGGAAGAGCATGAAGATCACTTGAGAATTATATTGAAGACCCTGAGAAAGGAGAAGCATTATGCCAAATTTACCAAGTGTGAATTTTGGCTTCAAAAAGTTGCATTTTTTGGGTCACATAATCTCAAAAGAGGGGATATCTGTGGATCCAGCAAAAACAGAGGTTATCGAAAGATGGTCAAGACCAACAACAGTAACTGAGATCCGAATTTTTCTTGGTTTGACTGGATATTATCAACGTTTTGTAAAGGATTTTTCACGATTATCTAATCCACTCACCAAGTTGACCTGAAAAGGAGTTAAGTTTGTCTGGACGGAAGAATGTGAAGAGAATTTCAAGGGGTTGAAAAGAAGGTTATGCAGTGCACCTGTGCTCACACTACCTTGTAGTGGAGAAAGGTTTGTGATCTACAGTGATGCATCCAAGAAGGGATTGGGGTGTGTTCTTATGAAAAATGATATGGTGATAGTGTATGCCTCACGACAGTTGAAAATCCATGAGCAAAATTACCCAACACATGATTTGGAGTTGGTTGCGGTAATCTTTGCATTAAAGATTTGGAGGCATTACCTTTATGGTGAAAGGTGTGATATTTATACTGATCATAAAAGTTTAAAGTATATTTTCACACAAAAGGAGTTGAATATGCATCAAAGAAGATGGTTGGAGCTGGTTAAGGATTACGACTGCTCAATCCATTACCACCCTGGGAAAGCAAACAAGGTGGCAGATGCATTAAGTCGACAAGACCATGCTAGTTTATCCATGATGAGGATCACAAAGGATCCAATATTTATGGATTTACAAAGGATGGATCTTGGAATTATAATGGAAGGGGAAAAATCTTATCTTTCTCAAATGAATGTTCAACCATCTATACATGTGAAGATTAAAGAGGCACAGAAAGAAGATGTTGAGTTACAAAAGAAGGTGAGAAATGTTCCTGAGTTCAACCTTGATTGTGATGGGATAATAAAGTTCAGGAATCGGGTTTGTGTTCCTCCCATCCCCGAATTAAAGAAGGAGCTGATGGATGAGGCTCATAGTTCTTCATTCTCTATTCATCCTGGAAGCACAAAGATGTATAGGGACCTGAAAGAGTACTTCTGGTGGGATGGCATGAAAAGAGATGTTGCTGAATATGTCTCTCGATGCTTGGTTTGTCAACAAGTTAAAGCTGAGAGACAAAAGTCTAAGGGGATGTTACAACCATTACCCATACCCGAATGGAAATGGGAAAACATCACTATGGACTTTGTCACAGGACTTCCTAAAACATCCAAAGGCAATAATGCTATTTGGGTCATAGTTGATCGTCTTACAAAGTCTGCACACTTCATTGCTATTAGAGAGGATTTCTCTCTAGATCAGCTTTCCAGGATATATGTAAAGGAAGTGGTAAGATTGCATGGAGTACCACTTTCTATTATATCTGATCGGGATCCGAGATTTACCTCGAAGTTCTGGCGAAGTCTTCAGCATACTCTGGATATAGAGTTGAGTTTCAGCATTGCTTATCATCCTCAGACAGACGGTCAGTCTGAGAGAACAATTCAAACCCTAGAAGATATGTTGAGAGCTTTCTCTATGGATTTCAAAGGAGTTTGGGATCAACACCTACCTTTGGTGGAATTTTCTTATAATAATATCTTTCACTCCAGTATTCAGATGGCTCCTTATGAAGCTCTCTATGGAAAGAAATGCAGGACTCCAACTTGCTGGGATGAAGTTGGGGAAAGAAAGCTATTAGGACCTGATCTCATTGATGAAATGGCAGAAAAGGTCAGATCTATTCAACAACACATAAGAGCAGCTCAGAGTCGACAGAAAAGTTATGCCGACAATCTAATAAAAGACCTAGAGTTTGAAGTGGGCGATAAAGTGTTCTTACGAATATCTCCCTGGAAGAGGGTTATGAGATTTGGAAAGAAGGGGAAGTTGAGTCCTAGATATATCGGTCCTTTCGAAATACTGGATCGTGTTGGAAAGGTAGCTTACCGATTGGTGCTTCCACCGAATCTCTCTCAAGTTCACGATGTGTTCCATGTATCTCTCCTGAGAAAGTACATACCTGATCCTTCACATGTACTCAGCTCAGAAGTTGTACCGCTGGAGCAAGATCTTTCTTATGAAGAACAGCCGATAGAGATTCTGGATCGTAGCGAAAAAGTCCTACGAAACAAGACCACTCGATTGGTGAAAGTTTTATGGAGGAACCACCAACTTGAAGAAGCTATATGGGAGCTTGAGGATATGATGAAGGAGAAGTATCCTCATCTATTTGTTACAAAGTGACGAATTTCGAGGGCGAAATTCTTTTTAAGGGGGGTAGAATGTAACACCTGAGATTTTTATGAGTAATATTTTGTTTTTATATCATCAAAGGAATCTTTCACTACATACTAGCTTGGCTTACCTTACACGCAATCGCGGCCTTCCTCGATAGCTTGCGTCGTACGCAATACCGAGTTTCACTAAACAACGATATGCTATTAAAATATTATTAAAACTAGCCGTTATGAATAGTAATAACCACTTTTTGAAATTTTATAAATTTTATTTTTCAAAATGGACTTCATTTTTGGATTCGGAATACCGAAATTAGCCTAGGGTGAAATTTTGGTATGTTTCTGAAAACTTTCAATTTTTGATGAATAGTGAAACCACTAAGTGGTAGGTTAAAAACTGAATGTTGCATAAAACTTAATTTTACCACTTCTGTGAATGGAATTTCGAAAATCCGACAGACACGGTTAATATCAAGGACTAAAATGTGGTTCAATGAGATGAAAATAATTTTTTGGTGAATAGTAACTTTTTACTTTTTTTACCGCGGTTAATAGTAAATAGGGTAACTAAGGGTAAATATGATATTACTATTACCCTAACACATGTCCTAATTCTATTGGATAAGTGTAATTCGACCAAAAACAACCTTATGAATATAATATGACCATTTAGGTCCACTGGGATTAGATTATGACATTTAATATTATTTTATTTAATGAATAGTTAAAATAGTTAAAATCAAAGTTTAATAACTAAAACATTTTTAATATGGGGTTATACATAAGATAAATTCAACTATAAATATTCATTAGAAAGATAAAAAGATTTCCTACATAATGGTATTTTATTTATAATTTTTAGACATTAAATAATTTAATTTATTTATGACACAATTATGATGCAGTAATTATCTTATTTATGAAATATTGACATAATTGATGTTATAAACACCAAAATAAATGTAATTTGAGACTTTTTATGAATTACACAAATTTTCTAGGTTACTATGATATATTAGTGTTGATTTAATCAACTTGGTTCGAACATATAATTCTGTTATGACTTTCACAAAAATCATATATCAAATAGTGTCAAAATTGACAAAAAATAGTTTTTAAATCAAATATTATATTACTAATTGTTATTTTACTCCTAAAAATCTAAGGTTCGGCCAAATGACTTAGATAAGGATATATATATTAATAATAAACAATTTGGGGTTTGTTTGGCATGTTATAGTAAGTGTATTAACCATATAGTGAGAGAAAACAAAAAGACATGGTAAAAGTTAAATTATTTAACTTAGAGTTAAATCTAATTGATAAGGTTAAAATAATACCCTAAACTTGTCTAAATCTTATTGGTTGATAGGATTTCGACCCATACCCACTTTACCTTCGAAATAAGACCCTTTGGAACCATTATAAACCGATTTTGACTTTAATATAAAATAATATTTTGAGGTATTCCTAAGGTGCCCCTCTCCTCCCTTATAAAAGGGCACCTCCTCCCCCTCCTCCTCACACCAATTTGAGCACTCAAGCTCGGCCAACCCCTGCCATTTTCTCCTCTCCACTTCCCTAGAATAATCCTAGAGGTCCTGGTATTCTTCAAATACCAATATTAGTTCCCTAAGTGGAGGATTCAAAGAAGCGTTCTAAAGAAGAGGTAATATCCATTACCGATCTTTTCAATTTCTTTCTTCTTCAACTTCTTCTTCTTTAGTTGTTTCATGATAAAGTAATAACATCAGTATTACTTACATACTGATATGTTATTATAAATATGAAACAACCCTAATTCACCTTCTATCCATCCCACGGAAAAATGAAATCACCGCGCGTGCGTACGTACGGAATACCGTCTCCACGCCGTGGTGTAATCTATTTTTCCACCATCACTTTACAAGGATGGGTATAATGGTGTAATGAGTAACTATTTATGATTATTATAAAGTAATATTGATACTGAAATAATATATATATACTCCAATACAGTTCCACGATCATAGGAACGATATCATCACTCGTGCGTGCGTACGGAATACCGTCTCCACGATGTGATGCGACTCGTTCTACATGATCATCATTACATAGTAATTATATAAATGAATTAAAGGAATAAATATGATATATGTTACACTAATACCATTCTGGATATAAGGTATCTATAACCTTAAAAGAAGAATAAGAATGTATTCGGAAAAACATGCATAAGAACAAAAGGCAATAAAGACCCGAGTAACAAGTAACAATGAAATATTACTAACAAGAAGCTAAGAATATGACCATATATGATATCATATCAATATGTATGATTCTGGAATAAGTCAATTACATTATTTAAACCATTATACAGGAGCTTCGGACACTTACAAAGCAAATCGGACCTAAGGTAAGGGAAAATATCACAATCTCATTTTTATCCGAGATTGTTTATTCGTAAGTATTTACTAGGGTGTATTTTATCATCCACATCCATGTTTCATCAATATGTAATATTATTTCATCCACCTACAATTGTTTAAATACATTTTTACCCTTCGGTGAGTTTTTAGTAAAGAATAATAAAGGAATCTTTTGTCGTTTTTCGTACGAGGTACTTTTTGACTTTTCCGACAAAAGTACGAAGAATGTTTTTTTTAAACTTATATGGAATGAATGTATTTTTAAAACATTATTCCCAAGAAGATTACTTTACAAGTTTTCAAGTTTATTTTTAATCAACTTCTTTTAGTTTATAATTGTATGACATGTTAAGAAAAGAAAAGTGTTTTTGAAGAAGAAAGGATATTTTCCTCAAGAATGGAGTTCAAGTGTTTTATCAAAATTATTTTCCATCTAAGATAGTAAAGGGTTCTGTTTTTATCCCTATTATTAAATTGATTTGATCATGTTGTGATGGAATTATTTTTATGAATGCCTTTATCTTATATGAATTTATTTATGATGTCATGATGTTTCAAGAATCCCATTTTTGTTACATGTGTTATGCGATGATGTATGTTTTATGATTATGTGGCACACATAAGAAAGGATTCATTATAAGATGGGTGGGACCTATATCTCCCTCCAATGCATTGGGTAAAGATTTTATATCTCATGAGATAGACATGGCTGGAACGGTAGGTTATACCGGTTCAGTGAAACAGGACTGGAACGAGGGTGACTCGGTTCAGAAAGGGACTTTGTCCACTAAGATAGTCTTGGCAATGAGTCATGACTAACAAGAAATGATTTTCCATGATTATGTGTGCATGCCACAAAGTTTCAAGTTTCATGTTATGATTATGGGGATCTCATTTTCACTTCTATGATTTATTCCATGTTAAGATATTATGATCTCTTTTGAAGGTTATGATTTTCAAAAAGATATGATATGATTTTTATTTCCTTTATTTTCCCTTGCTGAGCATTTGAGCTCACCCTTTTATGTTTTCTTTTCCTCGGGTCAGGAAGATGGATATTAAGTAGAATATGCTAAAAGGGACCCTAGATATGATGAAATAAATGGGAGACACTATAGAAGATTTATGAACCAGTTGTTTATGTTTCCCAGTTTCTAAAGACACTATACCTATACGGTCCTTTGTGGTTTTGTCATATGTTGTAATAAGTGTGCTTCAATTTTGAAGTGTTAACAATGTATGTAAAGTATGGGTCGTTATATTCAATTATAGCTCAGATGATGTTGAAGCTGATCTTAATCATATTCAATGTCATCAGGATGTAATGATATAAGAAGTGGTTTTTGTAAGAAGGATGTTTCTACCGATGAAGATTTTTTATCTCAGTTCATCAGGCGAGATCACTGAATGTAGATTTGTCAGAGGGATGAGAAGGTTGATAAGAACATGTAGATATGAAGATGATGGTTTTTAGTCATACCTATAACCCACAAGAAACAAATATTTATATAAATAAGTGGTGTGAATCATAATTTATATTTGTAAATAATTATATCAAGTCAAATATGTCGAAACCAATCCATCAGATGTGGTCTTCCGTAGAATATCAGAATCATACAGACAACAATAATAAAATGCAAATTAGAGGTATAATTGTTATTAGTGGGTTAATTTCTATGACCAATGAAATATAAAATCGAATTAGTATTTTTTGAGACCAATGAATAATAGAAGACGAAATGTTTTTTGGGATCAATATAAAAAACAAATTCAATGAACGATCAATAATATAGTCAACCATTTTCCTCTAGATTAATTGATGATTGTTTCTCAAGTAGGAATTTTGGTTTCGTGTAATGTGGGTCAAAAAAATAAATAAATATGATTTGGTTTCAATAGTTTATATAACAAGTGGTTCAAAACTATCAGATGAGAGGTGACATTGATAAATTCATTGAACATAATATCATCAGTCTGGGAAAAAATTAAAAGGATAATTGATTGAATCTTGCCAAAGTGTTATCAAAGGTATTATATAAGTTTTTAATGAATATTGAAGAAATGTTTTCATATGTATCATTTGGTTTATAGAACTATAATGAAAAAATTCTTCATTTTAATGAATAAATATTAAGGTTTTGAATATCATCAAGTGGTGATCAGAATTGTAAGTCTTCAGTAATGATGTTTTTTAAAGTTAGTCAGTGAAAATAAAAGGGACCAATTTATTATATCATAATGAGAAAATTAGAATAAAGAATTTTAATCATACTAAATATTGAAAAGAATGATTGATGCAATATAATGTTGTGATAAGAGTTGATAAGTTTTGAGAAGAGTTGAGAAGTTTTGATAGTGTTTTGAAGAACAAAGATGTGATGGATAATCTAAATTTATTGAAAAATAAGGGGATACCAGTATTCAATGGTAATAAATATCATATTTTTAATGATATAATGTTTCCATATATTATGTCTATTGGATATGATGTTCTTGAAGCTGAAACATATGTTTTTCCTCCAACTAAGGATAAAGTTCCACATAAATTTGTTGATAAGAATAATCATTAGAATAATTTAAGGTACAATAGTGATACACTCTCATCACTTTATAAAAGTGGGTTTTTAAGAAAGAAGGAAGTTTAAGAAACCAAATTTATATGGGGTAAGTTGAAGAAAATTAGGAAGGAAATAAAAAAGGTAAAGAAGGAAAATATACAAATATAGAGGATAAAGTATAAAGATATCAATATTGGTGAATATAAATTCATTTGTGAATTCATTACCAAGTTAAATTATATATTCATCACTATCAAATGTCATGGTGAAAAGTTATAAGATTCTATAGTTGCTGAAAAGAACATAAGAATTCATTCTGAAAAGTTTGAAGCTAATGTTTTTTCATTATAAGATAGGGATCTATAAATATTATCACTGAATCATTTTCATATCACTCTCATTACTTATGAATTGATAAGGGAAAATTTTATGAAACAAAAAACAAAATTTTATAGAGAAATTTCTTTCAAGGATACCAAGAAGGAAAATTAAAAGAAGATTATTATTGAATAAGAAGCTAGTGAATCTAATTCTAAAAATTAGGTATTTATGAATCTTGATGAATTTTTAAACATGTTTTCTAAGAATTTGAAAATAATTACAAACAAATATAATGTAATGAATCCATTTAAATTATTTCAGTGTGGATCCGTTGGGAACTTTTAACTAATTTTCCTCAAAGAAATAAAGAAAAATATATTGAGGAACATGAAAGAAGATAGAGAATATCCTGGATGAAAATAGGTGATAAGGTTAATATTATTATAAAGTAAAGGATTTATAATTCTATAAATCTAAATGGGGATGTTTCTTAGCTAAATGTGATGAATATGAATATATTGAATATGAATATGAAAATTATATAGAGAAGGAAGGTAATACATATATTTCAATAGTAAATAATACAAATTTTTAAGTAATAATTCTGAAGAATAAGAAAATCAATTAGAATTTCATCGAAAATTAAAATTAAAATAATGTTTATGAAATATTGGGAGGCTGGAGAAATAATTTAGGAAACTAAAAAGTAAAGACTCTTCATGAAACAATCCCAAATGTTATCTTAATGAGAAATTCAAGCTACTATAAGATAATGATGAGTTAAATAAATCTCTTGAGAAATAAAACAATCGTAATGAACATCTATAAGTAATGGTTGAGTCAAAAGAAGAATAGTTTCAACATGTCTAAAAAACCATTCTAAAGCTAAACAAAGGGTTACAAGTTTCAATAATTCTATCTCTGAAGTTAGTGAAATATTTAGAAAGGGTAAACATTAGAAGGATCAAAAATTACCTTCAAAGGTTGTGAAGAAATTTGAATTTTTTTCTAATAATAAGAAAGATGGGAAAGTTATGTATTTGTACATGAACAAAAAAGTAGAAAAGTTAGAATTTTATAAAACTAATGATTCCAAAAAAAAGTTTATGTTACTCTTGGATTTAATAAGGATGAAAATAAGACTAATATGAAAAGGAAGATTTCAGTTGATAACAAAAAATTTGCTGGTAAAAAAAGTATTTTTAAGAAAGAAAATAATGTTTTTGAGAAACATGTTTACAACTATAAATAGTATAAAAATTTTAGAGGAAAATATTCTTTCTATGGATACTACTGGTATTGTGGTGGATTCGTATGCACAACAAGTATGTATTGGTTTAAAAAAAACATTACCACTATTCCAAAAAATTTAAAAGGGAAAGTTTAAGGGGATTAAATCTAATAAATGGAAGATATATGATAATTATATTCTAATGAAACATAATAATGTTGGTATAAAAATTGAAAATAGTTTCCAACCTTTGTAAGATATCTATTAAAAATGAAAACAACCTACACACCTTGAAAAAGTTCGTCTTGTTTTTTACTGGCATAATAAAAGTTCTATAAAAAATTTCAAAATCCAAAATTCAAGAATGATAAACGAAGAGAAAATGACATTTTTGTAAAAAATACTTTCAAATATACAAAAATAGAATGGCCTTTGATTTTGTATAGTAGGTGTTATTCTCATATAAAATGATATTTTAAATTTTTAAAGAATGTGAAGGATTTCAAATAAGGAATGGTTACCTTTCACAATGATGAATCTCTCAGAATTAAAGGTTTTGGGTTATCCAACATTGAGAAATAAAATTTTAAATCCAAGAAAGCGTTGTTTATTGGTAGGATGATACAAAACATTCTAAGTTTTTTGTAACTTTTTTATGGAGGTAAAAATGATTGTTTTAAAAAATATGGATTTTTTTATATGTGATGAAGATGGAAAAAAAGTAACAATAATCCAATGTACAAAATGAAACTTTTTACTTTTTTGGTGAGGAAAAAAACACTTTTTCACTTAGGCATGATGTAGGAAAATTAATGGTTCCATAAAAGGCAGGGGCATATGTGTTAGAGAATCATGAGAAATATTTCAAAGAGAGATAGTGTTTGGGGAATACCCGATCTATCAAGAAAAATAGTTTGGTTCTCTAAAACTTTTCATAAAGTAAATATTATTAATTTTGTGAGTAATAAAGTAGAAATTTGATTAAAATAACCCTTATAGAATATTAATTTCAATATATGTGGGGCAATGAGAAAACAATCAACACATGTATATAAGTACTTCATTACTTTAATTTAGGATTTTACCCTCATTACTTTTTTTAGGTATATGAAACATAAGTCAGATTCTCTGAAATGTTTAAAAGGATCAGGAGGAAAGATGAGAATGAATGTGAGTTTTCAGTGAAAAATTTTATAACTGAAAATGGTGGTGAGTACAAGAATAAAGAATTTGAAATTTATCTTGATAATCATGGAATTATACATGAGTTCATCACACCATATACTCCTCAACAAAATGGTGTTTATAAATAGAGAATATATGTTTGGTTGAAATGGGATGAACTATGTTGCTTGAACATAAAATATCTCATTAATTTTGGAGGCAATCTATGATCACTACTATGTATATTCAAAACTGATGTTTCAATATAAAAATGTTAGATAGGAATCCATATGATTTTTTATAAAAAAACTCCAAGTTTGGAACACTTTATGGTTTTTGGGAGTCCATGCATCATAAAGAAAAAATGTGGAAACATTGGAATGTTGGAGTAGATCGGTGAAGATGTAATTTTTCTTGGTTATGCTTCAGATGGAAGAGGATAAAAATGCTTCAACAATGTTTCAGAATGATTATTTGACTCTTTTGATGTGTACGTTTTTAAAAAGATGAGGAATATAAATAGTCTCATGATGATAAGTAAGATAGATAGGATGAAATAATGAATAGTGACAATTCTAATAAGGATATAGACATTTTTAATCTTACACAAGAAGAGGAATTAGGATCGGGTATTTTATGTAATGAGTAAGAATCCCAAAAATCTGATTTTTAGATGAGGAATAAAGTGGATGTTCAAAACATAATTGGTGATCAACATAAAAAGGTTCTAACAATAAAAAAATTCAAAAATTGTTACACATACTTATTTCTATTCCAAAGATGAGCCAAAACATGTGAATAATGATTTTGAGAATCTATAATGGGTTCAGAAAATGAATAAATAGATGGATCAGATATAGAAGAGTGATACTTGGGAACTCGTACCCAAGTAAGATAAAAGAATTGGTAAAAAAATGGGTTTTCAGAATAATCTGAATGAAGATGGTGAAGTAATAAGAAACAAAGAAAGATTAGTGTACAAAGGTTACTCACAGATTCTAGTCATTTATTTTGATGATACTTTTGCTATGGTGAAAAGAATAGAAACAATTAGAATCATTATTTCTTTTTCTACACAACAAAGTTAAAAAAATTCAGATGGATGTGAAATCATCATTCTTGAATAGTGGTCTTGATGAGGAAGTTTTCATTAAAAACCCATGTGGATTGGTTATTGGGAAGGATGAAAGTTATATTTTCATGTTAAATAAATCCTTGTATGGGATAAAACAATACCCAAGGGAATAATGTTCCAATTTGGATACATTCTTAAGGAATATAAGTTTTAATAAAGGAAGAGTTGATATAAATATTTACGTTAAATAAATTCATACTATTTCCCTCATTGTAATTTTTTATGTTTATGGAATTATCATTGCAGGGAATGATGAAAGAAGTTGTGAAAGATTTGATGAAGAGATGAAAAAGTCACATGATATGTTTATGATATGTGAAATGAAATAATTTCATGGGTTAAAAATATCACAAAATAATAAACATATTTTTATTTCCCATGAAATGAATTATAGGGAACTTCTTAATAAAACCATCATGGAGAATTAAAATCCTGCTTTTTACAATGATTTCGGTGGAATTTTTTTTTACTAATGATGGAGAAGGTAAGTAAGTTTATTATAAAGTGTTTTGTAAGCTCATAGGAATTATTTTATATTTGACTACCTCAAGACTTGACATTGTTTATGTTGTTACCTTCTGTGAGATATTTCAAAGTACTCCAAATTTGTCACATTTTTTTGATAGAAAAAAAGTACTTTTAGATATATAAAAGAAAAAAAATTGGATTGGTAATGATAACTCAAAAATTATTGACTTGTTTGGGTATTCACATGATGATTGGGAAAGAAATTTTGATAATAGAGGATCCAAATCCGGTAGAGTTTTCTCTTAAGGAAAAAAGTTGAGTTAGTTAGCATACAAACTAACAAAATTTAGTAACTCTTAGCATGTTTTAAGCTGAGTATATTGCTTTAACTCAATCCACTACCCAACTTATGTGGATAAAGACTCTATTGGATTGTTTATTTGTTGAATTAATGTTACCCTTGCTCTTGGGTAATGTTAATCAGAGTTCCATCAAACATAAAAGAAATATAGTAAAAAATTATTATCAAAAACACATTGAAATAAAATATAATTTCATTAAAGATAATTTAGAGAAGAATTAATTGAATATAGAGTGTATTCCCAAATTGGAACAAGTAGATGTAATTTTCAAAAAACTGTTACCGAAGGAACTGATTCATAAACTGAGGTTGAAAATTGTAATCCAACCACCTTGTCATCAAGGTTTAGGTATGTTATTTTTTCCCCTATCTAATCCTTTATTTGGGTAGGGTTGTCAAGAGGGGTAATATTTTCATCAATATATAAATTGTTATGTTCTAAACCTTTAAATGAAGCTTGTAAATAGGGTGAGTTCTTGGTAAGCTATGATTTTAGTATATAAATTTTTGAACCATTATAATTGTTTATTAGAGTGGTTTAAAGAATTATTTTTATAGGAAGGTGGAAGAAGAAAATAAAGAAGTGAAGAATGCTATGGAGGAATGTTTAAGATATTTAATAATCCATAATTTTGGATAGCATGGTTTTATTGTTAATAATTATTGTTTCCTACAATGAGTAATATTACGTAGGTTTATAATGTTTTATAAGTAATATATAGAATGAGGTTAAAAAGTTCTATGATTTATGAATCTGGGTTGACAAAAAAATCAAAAGGGGAGATTTTTGGGACCAAATTTTCTGGGGAAGTTTTTTTTGGAAGATGAATGATGTTTGTTAAAAAGTATAGTCTTTTGTTTTAAATAAGAAATAAATCAATTAACTTTGTAAAATATAAAAACTGTATTGACCATAATATTTAGAAAATTAGACTCACATTGCCTATGAATTTCCATCATATTGAGAAGAATTTTTTTAGAAGGAATCATTGTCAAACTCAAGTTGGGTTTGGAATGAAATAAATATCATAATGAGAAGATGCTACAGATTTTTCATAGATCTGACAAAAACCAGAAGATGCATTTATTATCTTGGAGTTATCATAAATCATACATATTATGTTAATATTTTTAAGAAATATTGAAAATAGAAAGGAGGGAAATGTTTCTTTTAATCACATTTAAAATTGGTTGGAAATAAATATGTTGCTAAGTAATGGGAATTTATAATACTTTACCTTACAATTAAGACAATGATGAATTTGATCTTCATCGTATATAAAGTAATGAGAAATTTCTGACATAAGAAGAGGTTTTTGGAAGAAGTATGTTAATAGAGTATGAGATTTCAAGTCTCAGTTCATCACTATGAGATCACCAATTGTAGATTTGTTTAAA
The DNA here is from genome assembly GCA_963277665.1 of Viscum album. Classification (NCBI taxonomy): domain Eukaryota; kingdom Viridiplantae; phylum Streptophyta; class Magnoliopsida; order Santalales; family Viscaceae; genus Viscum; species Viscum album. The sequence continues at coordinate 406,708,860 of OY728142.1, forward strand.
GGTTGATAAGGTTGTTCGGAACATAAAGTTATGAAGTTTTTAGTTTTTAGTTTGACCAATAATCTACAAGATACAAATATTTATCGAAATTAGTGGTGTGAATTGTAATCAATGAATGAATGAAGTTGTTGAAATCGAAGCTACTAGAACTAGTCCATTAGATGTGGTGTGCTACTGAATATCAGATTCATACTGACATGAAACATCAGATGAAAATACCAGGTAGATTTGTTATTAGTATGGAATTTTTTTGGACCAATGAAAAAGAAAAAAGAATTGGGATTTTTTGTGACCAATGAATAATATAAGAAGAATTTTTTTGGGCCAATCTAAAGAATAATTTCATAGACCAATTGACAATATAGTCAACCATTTTCTTCAAAATTAATTGCTAATTGTTTCTCATTTTTGAATTTTTTTTTCATTCTAGGTGAGTAAAAAAATAACTATCGTTTATTTTCAAGATATTTTTATCAAGTAGGTGAATTATGTCAGACTAGAGTTGAATCCAATAACTTCGTCAGACACAAGATCATTCGTCAGGGAAAATAAGAAAAGGTTAATTACTTGAAGCTTGTCAAATTGTTATCAAGAGGACCATAGAAGTTTCTGAAGATGTTTAAAGAATGGTCATATGTTTCATTTGGTGTATAGAAATGTAATTAAGAATATTCTATCTTCACTATAATGATGAAAATGAAAGGGTTTGAATATCCTCATGTGGTCATCATAACGGTAAGTCTTCCATTATGATGTTTTTGCAAGTTGATCAAGGAAAATCAGAGTAATGAAATGATTCCCTCATTATGAGAAAATTGTAATAAAGAATCAAAATCATGCTGAATATTTAAAAGAAATTCAGAAGTGGGATAATTGTATGAGAATATTCGAGATGTTTCAAGAAGAGTTGATAAGAATTAAATAATTAGATATGCACCAAAAATTTAAGGGGAATTTATGTTTCGGGGAATTTCCTTGAGTGGGAAATATTTTTATAATCCCAAACAAACCATTTTTGGTCACCTATAAATAGTGTAAATACTTTGTACATTCTAATACGTATATAGTATTGAATAGACAAGACATATAGTTGATGAATTATAGAGATAACAAGTTTCTAGATTGAGTATTATTGAGGAAGTTTGTTAGATAGAAGAATAAATGAGAATAAAAAAGATAGTATTCATTTGATCATCGTATTGGCATGAATCATTAGAATGGGAATCAGACTAAGATTTTTGAACTCAGATAGTAGTAGTTTAGTATTTCCTCAACCATATTCAGCTAGAATTATATTATCGTATTGAGTAATTACACTAGAGAATTGGACTATGAAATCAGAATGAGTTTAATTATGAAGTCCAGAAGAAGTTCTTGGATGCTACTTGGTGAGGATGTGAAGATTTTTTTGATGAAAATATTTTTGAAAGTTGATAAAGCAGCACCATAGAATGCTTGTTTCAAAAAAAATTATTACATAATTTAGTTCTACCTAAAGAACATTCACTATTATATTGAAAACAGTGCTACACGAGTGTAAAGGAATATCCAACTAATCGCATTCAACACAAAATGATTTTTTTTAGTGTAATGTGTGGTATTGGATTTTTTACAAACCATACCAAGGACATTACTACTCTTCTTGAGTAGTGAAAATTGTAAATTATTGTGTTCCTATTGATGTGTGATTGTTTTTTAAATGAAAGTGATAACTCTTTAATAGGTGGTGAAGATTGTTTCAGAAAGAAGTAAATGTTGAAGAAAAAAATATCACTGATTCAACCCCTCCCCCTCTCAGGGATACTTGATCTTAACTGGGAAATCTCAGAACTGATGAAGAACCTTTGATATACATATGAATATACCCATGAGATTTCCTTATTTTTCATATAAATATTATTCACATATAGTCATTTTTCAAGGGTAACTAGTACTGTATCAGGATTAGTAATAGATTAATTAAAATGTTTAAAATTTATAAGAGTGTCTTGGAGAAGGAAAAAATTCCCCTCAATATGTTGGTTTGAGCCTGACCTTCCATCCTCTCGACCAATGCGAGTCCCTAAGAATCTTGGGATTTAAAACCCCAATTGAAAACCTACTATTGGAAAGTAGGTACAAACATATTTATGTATTATGGAACTATTAGGAGTTTATATTAAGAATTATAATAGTGGAATAACATTAATTATTGTTCCAAAATTTATCCTCTCACAATCAACCATAGGGCCCAACTGAATCCTTCTCAATGAGGGTTCTGAGTCATCTATTTCTTATCAAAACAGATACCATTGGTAACACCCTAACTCTAGTATAATAGAACCGAGTATAATTTTATTATAATGGTATAAAATATATATATATATATATATATCACAATACAAAATATCCATTAGTTTATTATTCTTGGAAAACTGGATACATAAATGGGAATTACATTACGTTGAAAAATTAAGACACATCATTTGAATACATGAACCCATTGTTATTTCTCCTTGAAATTTCATATTTCACACAGAGTAGAATTCATGGTTTTATGGGGAAATGGGAAAATATATAAATGGGTGGGATAAAATGCTCATTATGGGCCATCTTATTATGAAATCCATAATAACAAAGTCATGACATAAATATTATAATAGAAATAAATAATTTGAATAATGCCACTCACAAAATATGAGAATATATATACAAATATATAAATGGATCGTATGACAATATTAATAATAGGACTCCCTAGAGTGAATCTATAGGGATGATAAAATATTATAAAAAGAAAAAATATAGAGTTTTACAAATATCCAGGAATAAGAACTCCTCAATCAACTTCAGTATAGACCAATGTTAGTTACATCCCCCAACCCAACTCCAAAATTGGAAAATCACATTAGTCACTCTATAACCTTCTCAATAGATATGAGATATGACAAAGTCAATTGGACTTCAATAATTTAGGAAATACTTAGAAGCTACTAAAAGAACCCAAGAGGGGGAGGATATCTTCAACTTGATGGACTACAAAATAACTAATCTGATATTGATGGAATGCATACTTTATCACATCATAAACATACTATTAATTACTCAAGCCAAGAAATCGTATATAATTTCATAAGGAATACAATAAAAACCCATTATATTTTGTCTCAAGGGACCTACATATGCATCGAGGGGAAATATAATTTTGGGCCCCACCTTTCACATAATAGGTCCAACACAGTCATCATATGAAGAGTATGACCCAAAAATATATATAATAATGTTCCCTAAAAACCTCATACATTATCATGGAAAATAAATAAATAGGTATCTATATCGAAATAAATGATATATAGAATGTAAATATTTCCCTACTCAGTGGATTAATATGGAAATCTAAGTGAATATCCAATAATCAACATAGAAACTATATGATATTCACAATGTATTGGAATGTAACATTATCAATGAGATGGTAATGAAATAATTTTATAGGGTTACTTCATGGTAAAATGATATCATTAAGAAATATTCATTGATTAAAATATTTTGTAAAGATCATGTGATCAATAAAATCAAATATCTTAGGATTGTCAACCATGGTGTGTAGTTAAGAACTTTTTTATGCATCAATTGATGATCAATTTTATACCCAACCAAAATTTTTAGAGTTATTACTCCTAGGTGAATATGATTTTGTTCCTTCATACACTTTTTTATATCTAGATAGTTATTTCATTACTATAAAAACCACACAATCTTTACTTTTCCATGATTTTATAACTATTTGAATGTTTGACATTAATAACGTCGTATAAAGGTAATATAATGAAAGGTGATGGTGATATATAATTGATAATATAATAATGTATTTATAAAAATTTATCATAATAACATTTCATAATAAAATGAAAAGGAATTGGAAAGGATCACCCAATAAAAGATAAGAAGGGATTAGAAAACACTTAAATCATAATAATAACGACATAGGAAAAGGATGTAGTGAAAGGGCATAAGTAATCTCTCATTAAAAATGTATAAAATAGATTATAATGGTATATATTTAAAATAATGACAATATATTAAAAATAATATTGAAGAATATTTAAATAAAAGGATTAAAATTGAAAAGAAAAGAGGTGGATTGAGACCACTTACTTGAAAGGTCGCTTATTAAAACCTAAGAGAATATATTATGACCATATAAAATTATTAGAGACTCTTGAGAGGAATAATTTAATTCAATTCATGATTAATGGATTTTAAGAATAGAGTGATTAGATATTTGGTGTGTATTTATCGATAATTAGAATGGATTGTTTATTAATTTAAATAAGCATTGGACTTTAGTTTTTTTAAAATAGAAATCTATTGACCCTCCCTTGGTTTTTTTGCATGTTATTTTAAATGTAAGGCATTTTTTTGGAATTTAAATTTTTAATAACTAAACCTCATTTAAAATGTATTATATAGTATGTGGACAATATTTTTATTCATTAAGAATTGTTTTTAAAATATTAAAATATACTCTAGGTTTTTATATATTTTTTTAGGTTTGTAAAATTAATTTTTTTTACATTGAAATAAATTATTTTAATGAATAAAACCATTTTTGATAAATAAATCCTCAATATTTCGCATTACATTAATTTTAAGTTATTATAATTTTTCAATACTTACTATATATTCATTCCATATTTTAATTTTTACCCAAAAATTGAATTGTCTTTCAAAATAATGAAAAAATTAAAATTGGATAATTTTTATGTGTAGGATATAAATTTAAATTAATTTTTATGAAAATAATTCAATATATATTTTAAATTTAGTTATCAAAAATTAAAAAATTATTTATTTAAAATCACATATTTGGAACCAATAATTCAAAAAAAAATATTCTTCTAGTAAATTTAATTTTATTCAAATATATATTCATGTAATTATTCATTTATTAATATAAAATTTTAATTATTATTAATTAAAATATTTTTATTCATTTTATTGGAAAATTCGATAAATAATGGTTACATTACTATAGTTGAATCATGGGGCCTACATGAAATTTAAATAGAATTACATAATTTAATTACATGAACTATTATTGAGTAAACATCAACCATAAGAGGTTATAGATGATATCTAATTCCATCTTCCGCAGTTGATAATTTTAGCTAAAAATATCAGTACTATAATTTCATTTTCCATATCCACCATAACGACAATATTTAATGATATATTCAACTTGAAATAGCATATTCCTAGTGTAACACCCTACCCCCATTAACTATGAATAGTAACCAAACTAGACCACCATGAAACCTTATGTATGCCTCCTAGTATGCCAAAGATTGTAGACTTGAAGAGGGGGTATAAGGGAATACCATAGGGAGACTATACCCCATATCATAGTATAAAATCTTAAATAAATATTCAATATTCATACATATCAGAGTATACAGTAAGAATAAATAATTTATTAGGAGAAATATGTTATAACATATGGAATGTGGTACACAAATTCAAACGATCATGCTCTCATATAAAGTAAATACATTGAGGCACTATGAGTTCCTCATCTCAGTCTCTTAAAAATCTGAGTTATCTATCTCGATCATGAAATATCGGGTCTCAACCCAAACAAAACTCAAAATTAAATGATATGTGTTTAGGTCACACTCAAATAAAAATAATAGGTAAAATATTGGAAATAAATTAATAACCATCATCAATCCTCAAGACTGGTACCTTGATTGACCATACATGTTTTAGTTAATTCATTACTGTCTCTAATCACCTCATGATATTATGTCAACCATATAAATATCAGATCTTGTGGTGTATACCAGGTATTCCTAAAGCATAGGATCAAACAACAAAAAACTCATCATGAATATATCAATGGCCAAATCCTAGGAGTCCTAGGTATCTCTACAAACTCAAGGTATGATGAATAACTCAAAGCTGATTCCTAGGAACCCTAATAAGTCGTTTAAATGTAAATATATCTTATTTCATTATCCAAACTAGTCATATCCAAGGTACCCTAAGCATACATATTAGTTATATATAATGTCATCGAGTTTGAATAGACAGGTATTAGGGTTGAACTAGGAAAAAAAATCATCATCATCATCATAACTCCAAAACATGAATGTATAGATCCTAGACATGATAGGCATCATAGCGACTCATGGTATTTAGGGAATCCCATAATAACTAATGGTTTAATCCTGATGTCCTGAGCATTCTTCCCATATTTCAATGACCGAATACCAAGATACACACCAAGCATCCTTGATGATGTCATCATGTCTAAGTGGTATCACAACCTTATCATAAGAGGCTCAAAATTCAGATCCCAAGAAGCACCCATGAGCATCCTCAATGTTACAATAATATCATATAAGTCTCCTAAGTAGGATCCCATTAATTACATATGGGAATCCACAAATGCATCAAAAGAAATAAATGGAAGAATAAATTAAAGCCAAGGGTTAGTTTAACAACTAATCTCATAACCATTATCTGTAGCCCCATATGATTACATGTTCAATATGGGTTCTAAGGTTAAACTAGGTACCATCTATACCCAATCCTAAAATAACTTTTTAGGATTAGTCTATCCAGGGTGTTCTTACAAGTTCTCCCTAGGTCACTAAATTTATAGAGGAATCCCTTATGGGATCCTCGGTCACCAATAGTCTCTAGGGTCATGACCTGATGCTCGATGGGCACCCCATCCCTTGGTATTCTGAAATCACCTTACAGCCTCATGGGCCTCATGGTTACACCACACTAGAAATTGTATTTAGATTTTAATTAATCCCAATATATATATCTAGGGTCACTCCAGGCCATCCCTATCACCCTCCTAGACTCTAATCAACTATAGGTCTATTCACCTATTCCTAAAACATCTTAAGGCCCCTCACCCACCCTAATAAGTCCATTTAACTTGAGTCCCATTACACCCCCTTTTGGAGGTGACCTATATCTATTTATCCTCTTAGTCTGGGCTATGGCCTTCGTAGTCTATGGTTTAAATCTAGTTAACTAAGTCCATGGTTCTCAGGTACCTTGCATATTCAAAGAGTTAGGAAAGCTAGTAGACTGCTAATGTTTTTAAAATACAGGGAAAACATTTTAGATGATGAATATGATATTTCTAATCATATTGTCTCTTACTTTGAATCCATCTTTAATGGCCCTGATAATAACAAATACATCTTACCTGAGCTCATTTAGATGGATTTCATTGATGAGGATAACACTTCTATTTTAAAAATTACTCTAAACCATTATATTAAAGACATTGCCTTCAGTTTAAATCCTGACAGTTCTCAAGGTCCAAATGGTTTTAATAATGGTTTCTTTCAAAAATATTGGGAAGTAATTCAATTTAATGTTTGCAGGATTTTCAAATATTTCTTCTCCAGTGGTGTCCTTACTCATGGTCTAAATGCTCAATTTCTTTCCTTAATTCCAAAAGTGTACAATGATTTTGAGATTAATTTTTTAGGACCAATACTCTCATTAACACCCTTTACAAAATCATCACTAAAATCATTCCTAATAGACTTCGAACTATGACAGACAAAATTGTCTCCTGAACCAAATTTTTATTTATTACAGGTAGATCCATACAATAATACCTTTGTATTGCCTCTGAGTGCATCAAAATTTTAAAAAATCTAATAAATGAGGTAATATTCTTATTAAATTTGACATTAAAAAATCTTTTGATACTATGGACTAGAACTTTATCTTCAAGGTTCTTCAAGGTTTTGGTTTTAGTGATTCTTGTATCACTACAATAAGAACCCTATTCAATTTGGACATTATTTCCAACCTAGTAAATGTCTCTCCTAGGGGATATTTCAAATGCACCAAAGGTGTTATGAATGGTTACCCCCTCTCTTCCATTCTTTTCTCTATTGTAGAAGACTATAATTTTCTCTTTCTCACAGGTCTTGTGGATCAGACAAAACTCAAACCTATTCATGTTTCTAGGAATGTGAATTCTACCACACTCCTATTATATGTTTATGATATCATTATTTTCTTAAAATGTGATAAAATAAATATTTGAAACCAAAAAAAAGATCTCTATCACTATGAAGAGGCTTCAAGTCAAGACATTAGTTGGAAAAAATCCTCTATTTCATTTGGGAAAAACATTTATCTTAGTAGTAAATGTAATATTATCAGTGAATTAAGCATAAAAGAAAGTTATTTTCCTTTTAATTATCTTGGTTTTCCCATTTTGGGGAATACCCAAGTCCTTTTACTTTTCTATAATAGTTGACCAAGTTCTGAATCATTTATCTTCTAAGAAAGGTAAAACTCTCTCTATAGTAGGAAGAATATGCCTTGTCAAATCTACTATTGTTTTTAAAATGTTTACTCCATGATGGTCTATAAATGTCCTATTGGTATTATAAAAAAATGAAAATTTAAATCAAAAAAATTATTTGGACAGGTAGCACTCTGGAAAGAAATATTGTGATTGTCCCCTGGTCAACTTGTTTCAAACATATTGATAAGGGTGGTATTGGCACCAAATATCTTAAGTACTTTAATGAGTCCCTTCAAGACAGACTCACTTGGAACCTTCTTTACAATAATTTGATTCAATTTATTTAATCAAAAATATATTTATTGACAATATTAATGAAAGAAATTTTAATTTCCTTATCTCTTCTATCTAGCCATCCATTGAGGAATCTTTTTTCAGTATTATGAATAATTCCAGATTGATGGTTTCTAGGGATTCCTCTAGGAATTTCTAGTTGGATAGCTGTACTAGCACGCCGTTAATATATATGATTCCTCCTAATCAAATCCTTAAGAGTACCAACTATTTAATTATAGATATGTTATATTCTCAAAATTATCATCTCCTTGAAACCATGACACATTTCATTGAAAACTACCCATTATCACACACTGATGACTTTTTAATTTGTGATGATGCTCACAATGGTTTGCTTACTTCAAAAAATATTATAATCATTATTTTTGTAATTATGAAAGTGAATTTAGTTGGATAATTTTTTTTGAAAAAACTTTGATAAATCTATCAAGATTCACTCTGATTTGGTGCCTTTCTCAAAACTGAGTTCCCACAGATAGGTGCATTTAATCTTTTGGAATTTAAATTTTCTCTAAATGTAGACTCTATAATCAACATATAGAACAAACTAATAATATATTTCTTTCTTGTTCCACTGATTATACTCTTTGGAACTATATTTTTTACATGTTTCACTATATATGGTTGATTCTTAACTTTGTCAACTCTCAACTAAAGAGATGTACAGAAATGGAAAGTTCTTAGAAAATTAAGAACCTTTTCATTGCTATTATTGCGGAGCTCCATCATTTGATCTAGTATGATATAAATTATACTTTTCATAAGAAATACTCATTAATCTATAATGCAGGTTGGATGTGGGTCCTCATTTCCATACGTGAAGCTGCATCGATGAAAAATGGACAGTACAATAACACTATCAATGACATTGGAATTCTAAGACATTTTAAAATTGGTAGAAATTTCTGCCAACCCTATTACACTTTTGAAGTGTTCTGGTGAGCTCCATTTCCTAGTTATATTAAAGTAAATTTGTATGGTGCATCCAATGGAATTGTGTAACTATCTTCACGAATCACCTTAGTCATATCCTCGGATGTTTTATTTGTAACTCGGCATTGCTACTTCTATGGAGGCTAAAATGAGGAGTATGATACATTATATTTATTTCTTAAATCTCTATGGTTGGAAAAATATATGGATTGGAAGTTATTCAACTACCATTGTGTAAGAAATTTGGAATGGTGTGAAACATCTTGTATGGCTGATTAATGCCCTTTGGATGGATTTTACATGCTTGCATCTTGACATCAAGTACATTATCACTCATATTTACCGTGAAGCAACTACAGTTGCAGATGGCCTTTCTAACAAGGGAGTAACACAAAACATTACCTGGCTTGATGATCTCCCTGCTGATCTACTCCCTTTTCATGAAAAATATTGTAATATGATTCCATCTTTTAGACTCATTTAACCCATTTCTTTTATAATAATTTTTCTTTGGTCTTTTTCCAAAAGACAATATAAATTAAATTAAACAATTTAATAATAATAGGGTTTATCGTAATACTAGTGATTCCAAACATTCATATGCATATAAAAATCATCTATAAATACATAGGGATAGTACCAAGACAACCTACCTAAATTGAAGCATTTTAATTTAATCCTCCTAATAAAAACTCACTACCCAATCTCGTCCAATTATGAACCCAGCCAGTACCACCACCAGAGATCCTACCTCAACCTATACACCAAAAAATAATTAATTAAAAACAATTATAATTAATTATTTAATTTATCCCAAAGTGTTATATACACCAAATAACTCACTGAGAATCATTTTTTCACTTAAACCTCAACCAACCACACCCTGAGGGCCCGTAACACACCCCTATCCCAATCCTAAGAAAAACTACTATCATACAATGAATAGTTATTTGAAGAAGAAAAAATTAATTCAACTAAAAATATTAAATAAAATATGGAAGTGGATTACCTCATATGAAATGATGATATAAAATATACAAATGGAAACTCGGGTTGTCCTCTATATGAGATGAGTGAATGAACCATTCAACCCTATCGATCCCACCGTGATCCATTGAAATAGAAACCAGAATTCCCAAATCAGTATACAATTATGAGAATCAAGAGAGGGGGATCTTACTAAAAATTTATAAAAAATGACACCAAGATCCACCCCAAATCAAGGGGAAATAAGATAGGGGAGAGTTGTTTATTGGATCTCCCATGCACACCCTCTGTCATCCAAAATAAAGGGGGGTGAGCCCCCCTCTATATATTTTTAAAACACCCAAAATAGGCTATCACAATGTGAACCAAGGGGACAAACCCTGAATCTCATTTCTAGGGGGTTCAACCCCCTATCCGAAAAGGTCAAACTATGAATCCCTACTTCACAACATAAAGGGCCTAAAGTAGGCCCCTATTGCACACTAGCCACTATGACCTTCCTTCGAAGCTTCTGCAAACATTAATGGTGTTCATCAACCCTTAAACCTCATATAAAATCACACATTTGTGTTTTCAAAAAACAAAAAATCCCATTCTAAGTCACATTTCTCAAACTTAACTTTCCTCCAATAAAAAACTCAGTTTTTTTCTCAAGAATTTCCCAACCCATATGGACACGGGGTATTAAACTTATGATACCTATTTTTTTATCCTAATGACCCAATATAAATCCTAAGATGAAGGGTGAATTGGTTTTACATGAAATTTATTCTTAAATAATGTTTAAATGGATCTCGACATTTCATTTTCTAGGATAACTTATATCTTTTTCAATTATCACGTACATGCACAACCAAAAGTTGATAGATAATAAATCATGAAGACATGGATTTTTTTGTTTGACCCACACTGATCTAAAACTATATAGAACATACCAATGATGTATTGATATTCCATATAATACTTATTCCATGGGATTGTGATTAAAATATTTTATTCAAGATCATTACACATTTATGGTCCTTGACCTCTTTATCTCATTTGATCACTTCTTTCAATGAGGGTAACACAAAAAAAATTACTCATAATAAAAACTCACAACGATAAAAATGGAAGATATAACACTATATGATAATGTGTTTGTAAGATCCCATGTTTTTACTAGTTGTATGTTTATTAAGGGTTTTGAATTTTCAATTAATGGATGATTTAAATCTTGATCAGAGATTCCAAACAAGAATTGAGATGGTAGAATACATCTAAAGAGTATTTTTAGAAATGGGTTGAGGCTCAGAAGGTATCTCAAAGGGTTCATGATTATATTGGGAGTTTTGAGAATGAAACTAGAGTTTGGGATAGGTAGATCTAATTGTGCCTGGATGGTGCACAATTAGTGCTAACCATGTGGCCTAATCACGTGGTCCATTTTGTGCAGGTGAACAGTTTAAGGAGTAATGTTGTAGTACAGGGGAGACCATGAGAGGGGTATGAAATTTATTTCATAAATTTTTAATGGTTGGTACATGTAACATTAAACTTTTCACTATAACCATATGAGTTTGAGTGATTCAAATGGTTCCAAATGCACAGTTGCTAAAAATTTTATAAAATCATGCGGATATACCATGTGTCCCATTAAAAGGGTGAAATGAACATTTTTTCCTGAAATCCTTAAGGGGGAATCCCTTATTTCCTTACCCTTTATCCCCCATGTGACCTAGGAGGCTCCATCCTCTCCTTCCTCTCCTAAAACCCCATCAAGAGGTGGTTTTGATGTCCTTTCATGGTGTTTTAAGTTATATTTAATCCTATTGTGAGCTTACTATGTCTCCTCTTCTATTTGTTCTTGATTCTTAGAATCCCCGTTTATAATTTTTAATAATTATTCCACAAGATTGTGGTGGAATAAAATACCAATGATAGGTATTTTTCACTTCCAAAGAAGAGAATGGATTGGGAGACCATCTTCACTTTACCGTGTGTTGTTTCATTGAGCTATGTCGTCATGGTAAATTTATAAATAATTAAATCCTAAATAAAGGTATTTTAATAATTTTGTTGATACCGTTGGTTATGGAATTTTCTTGCAATATTGTTGAGGATACCTGGTAGACCATCTTCACATGGTTTCTCATATTTAAATTATGCAATGAGTTCCCATTGAGTTATCTCTTATTATTAATTTTAATTTTTAATCTTATAATTAATATTTTAATGTTATAATTGATATTTTGGAATATAATTGATCTTTCCACTATTAGTTAAGAGATTGTAAGCTGATACATCTAGGCTTGGACACTGGTGATCTAGGATGGAGCTGTTGAGAGTTGTTTACAAATGGAAAGCTTACTAAAGTTAAGCGGTCTGTCATACCAACCCTTCTAGCATTTATACACTTTTATAGAATTATTTGTATGATTTGGATTATTCTTGAGTGAAAATAATCCTATTAAATTTATTCAAAGGATTTTTTAATTAATTTTTTGGATAATTTTAGTGGATGAATTCCATGGGTCACTAAAAAACCATGTATGATAGCCTCATGGTTTAGTCGTAGTGTCCAAGACTTGGCCATGTGACATCAAGTAGCCTCCAAACCAACCAAAAATGAGATTGTACTACTTTTTATAATCCTAGGTGGTTAAACCTTAGGTAGAATTGATTTGGTTTGAGTGGGTAGACTTACCCATAGAGACTGTTTTGCTGACTTAGAGGTTCCCTTGAGTAATACCTCTACATATGTATGGTTCTCAGGGATCCCGTGTAGGATGCTTATTTAGTGTATTAATCTAGGGTACCCATGTTTGTTCCCTATTAGTTGACTAACCCTGGCCTAGTGAATATGGGTTTGTGTATAGATAGTAGTCAGTGTCACATATAACTTTTACCATGCTTGAAATCCTAGATACTATGACATTAGTGTTAGTTTTAGGAGTTCAGAAACTCTCACTCTATTATTTATGATTTCATTCAGTTACTTTTGATGTAGTTATGATTTTTGGAGGTGGTTCCTAGTATTTTGGATGGTGGTCTTAACATGATGCGGTATATCTCAGGGATGCCCAGATTTACTACCTGGGATCCCAATTTTGAGCCTTTAATTTTATTTTTATATTATTTGGATGCTCGGATGTACTTCCTAAGATCCAACTATTGAGCTTACAGGATTGATATCATATGGATTTCCCAAGGTACTTTATAATATTGGGAATATGATCCTTACATGGCCACCTTGTCGGAAATTAACCTCCCCAATTTTTATTTTAGATACACTCATTGATGTTTACACTCTCCCATTAAATGCCTAGGATGCTTTCTAAGGCCGAGTGGACACACCATTACTACACCCGACATAATTATCTTGGAGTGGGATACAAATCCATTTTTTAAATGGATACTAATAATATAATTGGATCTAGATATCATTTTATATAGATTAGCTAATGGTCATTCCCTGAGGGATTATTTGAGTCATGATGTCATGAGAACCTACAAATTGGGACCTGGGTCTTAGAAATCGAACTGGATTTACCTAGATCTAGTGGTATGGATTCCAAATTTGTGACCATTTATAGTATAAATAGATAATACCTATTATCCTTCATTATAGTTATAGTCTACGAATATAGGTGAACCCAAGGTTTGGGCATGTATCCCCCTATGGCGACATATCATGCTTGGAGAAATTTATGGCACTAGATGAAGTTAGTATCATCGATTAGGATTATAGAACAAAATATAGAATTGGTTATATATGGATTGAGTGGTACAACATCTAACTTAATGACTTATTCATAGTATGTCCATATGATTGGGATTAAAGGACCAAGGATTAGTTGTTATTTGATTCATGTTACACGTCGCCTTACATATGTGTGTGTGTGTGTGTGTGTTTATGGGAATAAAAATATAAACATATGTATATCTATATATATATTTATATATTATGGAGCCTTATTTCAATTGTGTATCATATAGACATAGAATTTTCATTGGAAACACCTTATATGACTTTTTATTTGAGATTACTCCTAGCAGTTATAATGTTTATTTTTCTTGTTTTTCAGATTAGTAGCTCACATATGCATACACTGCATATTATTGGCTATATAAGTGACTATTTTATTAGATCCTTACTGAGTTCTTTATTCACATATTTCTCAGGTCTCTATTTAACTAGGGTACCCAAGTAGTCACTCAGTAGTTTTCATGCACCGGTTGGCCTATGGATCGAGACTGATCGAGCTTGATGGATCATATATGTATGTTGAGATCAGTTATGTGGTGTGGATCAGTGTATGTATTAAAGCCTTGCAATTTTATTTATATTTATTTTATTTACTCTTATATAATTATATTAAGCCCAGTGGCCGATCAGTGTTTTATGTATGACATTGATGTTTGGTCCTTTACTATATTTAATTATTTATTACAGTATTATTTATACCTACTTATTATGCACTCTAATGATTCACTATTATGTATAATAATTAGTTATTTTCCTTGTTTTGATACTCTAATGAGAGGGTGTATTCTCCCCACTATATCACCTTATTCCCTCACTGTTATTCAGAATCCTCTAGTGTATAGGGAGGTGTGTTTGAGGCATCATGAAAATTTGGTTTGGGGAGTTTTTTTAGATGCAACTAGGTTGAGAGAGTACAAATTGGTATCAGAACCATTACTTTCCTATTATATAGCTACTTGGGATATGATAAACAATAATATTAGGAATGTTTTGGAATTTGGGATGGATATTAGACTAGTGCATCAAGAACAGTTGTTCTAATAATAATTCATGGTTACCATGGTTATGGGATTGTTTGTTAATCTATAATGTTACATATATATTTTATTTTATATTTTAGTGATAGAAATGTGATTTTGAGTTTATTATTTATGTGGTTTCAAGCTCTTGGACCATCGGAAAGAGTCCATTGACTGATTTTGACTCTTGGCTGGGAAAGGAAAGAGGCTTATCATGAATTATATTTGCCATGTTGGGTCCATATATTATAGGCATGTTAGTGTGAAATTTTACTGATGATAGTGGAAAATTGTTTAAATTTTCTACAACAACCTAAATGGTGTTTTCATATATAGGTTTTTGGAGGAAATTATACTCAATTTAGATGATGTGTATATATATTTCCTTCTAATGGATGGTTCTGTGGATCTATGATGAGGCATTTCATAGTATGGTTGATGACTCAGTCCTCATGCACAGGAGGTTCAGTGACCCTAGTAGGTTAATGGGGCACAAGAAACCCAAAATTTGGACCCCCCTCATAGGGAATTGTTCCTTATGTTTAGTTATTTAAAAATTCAATAACAACCTATAATTTTTCTTCCTTTATAGCTTAAAATGACATTATAGTCAATCGACCTTAGTTATGGTTATCTAGTAATATTTTTGAGTACGATACCAATAGGTACCTAAACATTTTCTATAAATTAAACCTCAAGGGGTTATTAACTTATATGAATTATTTTTTATACCAATTTTTTGTTCTTTAATATGATATTATTTTTATCCTTTATGAAGTAGTCCGTTATGAGGATCCTCATTGAGGATCAGGTCTCTTGTAGGATGTGTTGTTAGTTTTGGACCTCATGTGCCTATGTTATCTTTACCTCCTTAAGTGAGATTTGATCTTTTGCTTCATGTGGAAGGACCTAATGACCCTATTATGAGACATGATCAGTAGGAATGGGTGGAAGACCAAGAGGAAATTATTTTTGACTCAAACTCTTCTATACCTACATTTGTTTTAATTTAGGAAAAAATGTGAGAGAGTTTGTCCCAAATTTTTGGATTCCATTTTAGGTGGTGATATTGGAAATATACTTTGGTAGAGACTAATGCATGGGTGGTTCTTGGGTTTCATGATATAGCCATGATTATTCCTTTGAATTGTCAGGGTATTGATATTGGAATTAGTAGGTATGATCATTTGGGTTCCTATCCTAGTTGACCAGTGCTTATGCTATTGCAAACTTAATAAGAGCCTTGGTGGATGCTTGTGACTGGAATGATTTCATGTGGTGGGAGCTGCTGGAATACATTATGGAATATGTATGGTTCCTGAACACAAATAGGGGTTCCATGGGAGATTATGAAATGATAATATTAACATGTCACATTGCACAATCTATTCAGCCTTAGTAATGTTTGAATTGTGGGAGTGCGAGTCAGGTAATAATGGTACACATATTTTATGCATGGTACTATTCAAATAAAAAATTTGAGAGAGGTTATGTGAATGATGAGGAATGATGGTTTTAAATAAATACTATATACAATGTATCTTAGAAGTTGTGATGAGGTTGTAAATATTTGGACTTGGTAGAGGATACATTGAGAATAAATCAGGTTCCTGGAGGCATTTGACCCGTGGTTGGACATAGACATACATTGTCGGGAGACATGGTGTCATAAGTTAATTAAATGCAAGAATATCCTAGTTATAAGTCATCGTGGCTTGGGGAGAGTGATACATGACAATATATGAAATCTTTGTATAGTCCTAGTTTAGCGATTATCATGTCATATATCTTAACATCATCATGACTATGCTGAGAGAGTTTCGGCTGCACATTGGGATACCTATGTATCATTTGTGCTTAGGTGAAATGATCCTTGGAAGTGTACTCAATTAGAGGTTTAAAAGTAATCCATAGGGTTCGTAGTACACCATTGGTTATCTGAGGGTGGTGACCCTCATTTTGTTTTGAATTTCAACAAGAATCATGAAAACTATTCTTGAAAAGTAGAAATGATCTAGGGGAAATGTTTACGTTGACACTTGGGATGAGTTGGACATAATCCATTAATTTTATTACATACGGGATGGATAGGGTATAGGATATAGTGATCTGGTTCACTTTCCATTAAAGTGATGAAAATGATACTCCTAAGGTGTGTAATAGAACATTAGTCACTGGAGGGAAACCACCATGTGTGAAGGGTCTTAGGATCTTGATACCAGTCATTGTATGATCATTTTGGATCTTGTATTCCATTAAATGAATAGATAAAAGTACATTCGTTTTTATTGGTAAATTCAAGTTACAAATTTGAATATGGACTTGGGTAAAGTCTGGGTGTGGGAATTCAGCCAGTAGTAGCTTGATATGGTCCAATGGTTTGGGATTGTGTATTCTGTAAATGATTATGTTATAACAAATTGACAGTTTCGGATATGGAATGGTTTGGAAAGGATATATTAGTGGAATTTCATTATTGGATTTGGTGATCAGGTTCAAAATGATATTGTTATGCCTTGGTATAAAGGTATCAGAATAGTTTTTGGTGACGCATCGGCTACTAAAGAAGAACCTTTTTAGAATAGTTAGAAGAAGATAGTTTGACTTTCACTCTTTAATTTAGTTGGATTCGGTCATTGAAGAACTAAATGAGTAATACCATTTGAATGATATCGGTGTATAGGAAAGGTTAGTAAAGTATTTTCAAGGAAAATTCAATGTGACTAGGATGAGATTGATTGAGGGGAATTCGATCATTATGGTAAATCAAGAATTTTGACCTGTGACCTTTCTTGTGATTAGGTGTAGCGTGTTGAGAAATGTGATAAAAGTATCATCAGGAGGCAAGGGACATGTTTCTTTTTAAAATTTTGATGAATGTAGTACCATGGCTCTGAATTATACTTTTAATAGTAAGAACCTATGGTGGGAAGAACCATTGGACATTTAATTAGTTGAAAAATTATGCGATCATGATTTTGATTTAATAGACTTGGGTAAGTGTCATATTAAAGTTTCAAAACTCATTATACTTATTGGATTGAGTTTTGATGGGTTAAGTGCAGTGTGATAAAAGTGGACATTGGAGGTACATTGGGCCTTCATAGATGCAATAAGAATGTTTGAACATAATTCATGAAAAAATTAGGTAGGTTTTTATTTTTTTCATACCCACTAAGGATTCGTGAGGATGAGAAGTTTTAAGGTGGGTAAGCTAAAAGATCTTATCCTTTTCAAAGTTGTATATGTATGGAGGATTTTGAATTTTCAATTCTTTGAAGGGTTAGATCTTCATAAGATATTCCAAATCAGAATTAAAGGGATTTAATGCCTTTTAATAGTGTTTTTAGATATATATTATGGATTGGAAGGTAGATGAATGGTTTTGAGAGAATACTAGGGGTTCGGCGTATGAAAACAAAGTTTTAGATAGGTGCAGCCAATGTCACATAGTTGGTGCATGGTTAGTGATAACCGTGAAACCTAATAGTGTGGACCATTTTTTAATGGGGCACAGTTTAAGGAACTAGGTGGTGGGGTTAATACTATTTAAGGGGTCCTAAAATTATTAAAAACATGGAACATGTTTGGTGCATTTTCTGTTAAACCATGCACTGCATTTATGCGAGGTGGAGGGGTCATGATAGTGTCTACTACACGATTGACACATAGTTTGAAAAACTAAGTTTCCAAACTATGTGGTCCATTAAAAGGGTAAAATAACCATTTTACCCTGTGTTACATAAGGTTTCATCCCCCTATTTCCTTCCACTATATTTTTCACATGACCTAGGTGATTCCCTCCCCTCATTCCTCTACTCAAACCCCATAAAGGGGGAGGTTTTGATGGAATTTAATGGCATTTAAGGTATGATTTCTCCTCTGGTGAGATTCCTTTGTCTCCTACACCATTATTTCTTAACTATTAGTTTCCTTGATTAGGGTATTCAATATCAATTCCACCAGATCATGGTGGAATTAGATATCAGTGATAGGTATTTTTATCTACCTTAGAAGAGGATGACCTGGGAGGTTGTATGTGTTTTGTTAAGTACTATTTTATTGAGGTGTGTCATTAAAATGAATTTATAAAGCTTAAAATCATAAATCAATTTATTTTAATAAGTGTTTTGAGACTGATGGTTATGTAATATCCCAAGAACAGTTTCAATGATACCAGATATACCTTCTTCACATGGTTTCTTGAATTTACATTGAGAAATGAGTGCTCAATGATTTATCACTAATTATTATTTTTAAGATTTTATTTTATAATTAATTTTTTAATGTTTTAATTGATATTTTAAAAAATATGTGGGATTTACACTATCAGTTATGATCTTGGAAGCCAATAAAACTTTTCATAGACATTGGATATCTTGGATGGAGCTACTGAGATATATATATAAATGGAAAGCTTCCTAAAGTTGTGTGGTCTATCCTACCTTCCCCTTTAGTATTTATGAAGATTTTATGGAATTGTGGGTATGATTAGATTCTACCCTAAGAGTGAAAACTCCTATTCAATTCATTCAATGTATTTTTTAAATAATTAATTGGATAATTGCAGTGGATGAAAACCAGTGGTCACTAAAAATCCATGTGTTCTAGCCTCATGATTTAGAAGTTGTGTCCAAGACTTATCCCTTGATACATTAATTAACCTTTAGACCTCTTAGGAGGTTAGGATACACTTAGTAAGGAATTTAATCCTTAATCTAGGCCAATGTAGATAAACCTTAGGAAGACCAGAATTGGGTTGGGTGTCTAGACCATCTCATAGAGACGGTAGTACTGACTTAGAGGATCCCAGGAAGAATACCTTTACTTCTGTATGGACCTAGAGGATCCCGAGTAGGATGCCTCTTCAGTGTATTGATCTAGGGGACCCCAATGGGTTATCTAGTAGTTGAACCACCCCATCCTAGTGTGTATGGGTTTGGGTATATATGGTAGCAGGTGTCACCTAGAACCCATACCGAACATGCAAGCTCGAGAGGCTAAGACAGTGGTGGTCAGTTTTGGAATTCGACCACCCTTGCTCTTTTATTTATTATTTCACTTAATTAATATTGATGCAGTGATTATTAAAAGATTTTGTTCTTATTATTTTTGTTTTTAGGCCCAAAACACTATGGTATATCTCAGGGATGTCAAGATTTACTTCCTAGTATCTGACTTTTGAACCGTTTATTTGTTTTTATATTATTAGGATATACTAATCCATGGATTAATTTCAACCAGAATGGGTGAAATAATTCAAAGATTTGGTGAATGGACCGAACCCAATGTTGGATGAATATAATAAGAACAAAACTGAAAATATATCTTTCATATTGAATCACAAAAGGTATTTCATTTACAGAAGCCCTTACTGGTTCAGTGGCCAATTCAAAGGAGCACAATAGATCTTCCGTCATTAAAAAAAATTGGAGGATGGTGTAATTTCTATATTTTATGATCTTAAAAAACTTCATCAAAGGATATAAATTTTTATGTTCTCAAACATAGTCCTTATATATTTTATGAAACGTGATAAACCGTAGTCCAATGCAGATCTTAAAAACAAAATCTCCCATTTTTGAAACTTTTCGAAATGGAGAGTTATCTTGATTGGAAGAGGATATTTACACTTAATTCTGGAAAGGCTAGAAGACATCAATTTTTATTGGCATTCTAAAAACCTCAACCTGGTTCTAGGATTTCAACGCATCGTTGAATCAGATTCTAACTTCAACCCCTTCAATCATAGGTAGTCTAATGTGTAGGTGTGTGTGAGGATGCATGGACTCCCATGGTTATTTTAGAATCCCAGGATCCTTAATGATCTAGAAACATGTATTGGAACCCCTTTGAAAATTGATTAGTGCACTCTCAATGGCGACCTTAGACTCTATGCAGGGGTATTTATTTCCATCAAAATGGAGAAACTCCACCAGATTAGATCTCTCTTATTGAAAATGACCATAAGACAAAAGTCAAGATGGAATTTGAACACATTCCTCAACACTGTGAATATTTAACAATGGTTGAACATTCCGTTAAAAATTATAGGGTGGTGCATAAATAAGTCAAACAAAACCTTGGTTCCATGGCATAGAAAGAAGTTACAAAAGGCAAGAAGAATAAATCATTAAAGAATGTGAAGGATGTAATGCCTGGAGAGGGAAAGGGTGTGAAATGGGTCAAATTTGTTAGAACTATTACTCCATAGCTAATTTTTTTTATGAATAATATCATCAAAAAAATATTCACACTTCATATGAAATTCCTGAAACTTTATGTATTCATAATGGAGCTGAAAAGCATTGTGAATCATCAAAGGAAGTACTAGAATTTTATTTTGGCCTTTCCTCAGACATTTTAAGTATTGTTTCTTCACTATAGTCTTTAGAATATTTTCTTAATTTTATCACTTATTATTTGAACTCATTTTTACAAATGGATTATCAGACCATTGGAGCTCCTACATATGGGCTACTATAGTGTCATGCAATTGTCCAAAAGAAAACTTCACTGAATGTCTAGAAAACCCCTGGAACTACGAGTAATGACATTCCAACTAATCAGATGAAATAAATTGAGGGCATGGATCATTTTAAAATGAATCAAGATGTTATTACTAAAGTAGCCTAATCTGCCTCGGGCTCCAAGAAACTAGAACCAACTAGAAAATCAGAAAGAAATAAGGGAATAGAGGCCAATGAGAAGGGGTATTTTACTGCCAGAGCTAGATTAAAATGAAGATACTCTTATAGAACTATTAAGGACTATCAAATCATAGCACATTGAGTTCCCTCAAGCTAATTATAGGTAAGTATAAACCATAATTAATTGGTGTTTATAAGCCAAACATAAACCTCTCTGGATAACAAACTTTTATTGTCAACATTTTATTAGGTAAGAATAAGACTTCATACAATAATTATATGTTATGGATTTTACCTCATAGGAATATTGAAAATCTTTCTATTGTATATGTTGAGGAGAATATCATTACCTGTATCTTTCTCATATCTGGAAGGATATTATTATGCTCATTTTTCTATGATTTCAATAATTATTTTTACTGTAGATCACTTTGGATACAAATCCAACATATCTCTAGAATTATTAGTGACCCTTGATCATTACTGGTGACATCAACTAAATTCTTAATGTGGATGAAAAACATGGACCAATATCACATTATATTTCCATAAAATAAATCAATGCTTATGTTAAGGATTAAAATCTATCGGATATAAACCTATTTGGAGCCAAATTTACCAGTTTTAGAAGGAATTTAAATGATATGAAATAGAGTAGAATTGAAAGAGCCTTTGTTAATGATTCCTCTCTTTTCACTTGGAGCACAATATCTTGTGTCACCTTGGCATGAAAAAATTCTGAACACTATCCTATATTGGTGAACATTCTTGAAAAATAAAGGAGGAATCCTCTTCCTTTTAGATTAAAAAATTATTATAACAAACATCTGGAATGTAGTAAAAGTTTTCATGACACTTTTAACTCAATGGTTTGTAAAGATAATCCCATGGTATGGATCTCAAAAATTAAAAATATCAAGATAAAAATGAATATATAGTAAACGAAAAGTTTAAGATTCCAAAATATAGAGAATAATGATATTCAGTGCTCTCTCCACCTCCTCCTAGAATAAATCACTAAAATATATTTCTCCAGTAACCTTGACCAAGAAATAGAAATGTCTACCTAGATATAAAATCTTATCAAACTGAGATATTTCATTCAAAAAGATGTGTTTAAAACGAGGTTCCTTACTAATGGATATAGAAACACTAAATTATTCAACAATTTTAGAGTGATAAAATATATAATAAGCATATGTCTCTTATTAAGGATGCATATCACCTTCTAAATAATAGGTAGGATCTTTGTAACCACATTGTATCCTTTTAAGTTAATCTATTCAATGGGCCACCAAAAAATGTTGATTATAAAGAAGGTTTAATTCTTAAACTTATCATTGAGGAGGAAGAAGAAATTATTACCTCTAGTCCCTCAAATATTGAAATCAAAGAAGATGTATTTGGACTCAAAAAGGGGAGTTCTTCTAGACTTGATGGATTCACTAACCAGTTTTCTTAATTATACTAGGATTTTATTTATCATGATGTTTACAGGATGGATAATAATATTATTAAGGGTAGTCCTCTCACAAAAGGTATCAATGCACAATTAAATTCCTTTATTAAAAAATTGAAAAATTCCAGTGATATCATCCAATTTAGACTAGTTTATCTTATCAACAACATTCACAATGTCATCATAAAAATTCTTTCCACTAGACTTTCTAGAGTCTCTGATAAAATTATATCTTGGAATCAATTAAGGTTCATCAAAGGAAGGAATATCCAAGATAGTTTTCTCACCACCTCAGAATGTGTGAACTTTCTCAGAATGAAAAATATGGGAGGTAACATTTCTCTAAAGCTGGATATCAATAAATCCATTGATACAATGGATTAAGGATTTTTGAAAATGTTTTTTCTTGCTTTGGATTTGACAGGAGATTCATTTTTGGGTTTAAAATCTTGATTGGATATTATCATATCTCAATACTTATAAATGGATCTCTATAAGGGTGCTTCACCTACTTGAGGGGAGTTAGGAAATGGGATCCCTTTTCTACCATAATATTTACTACATTTGAAGACTATCTTAGGAGGCTTGTTCACCATATGGCTGAAAAAAGGTGATCTGAAAATCATCATAGCTGCAAGAGGTATTTTATCTCTTCATCTTTTCTTTTATGATGACATTAATATTTTAAATTAGGTGGAAAATAAACATTTAAAAACTCTTCTATATTATGAAAGTATTTTGGGTTGGGAAGTAATGTTGATAAAATATTATATCTATTTTGGAAAGAATATCTCTACCACCAAGAAAATGAACATCATCCATGATTTGGGCATTAGAGAAGGCACTCTCCAATTCATTTATCTTGGTGTTCCTATATTTTGGCGAAGACATTGTGAATCCCAATTCACTCATATTATTACCCAAAATAGAAGAAAATTTTCCTAATAGAAAGGTAAATCTCCCTCAATGGTATGATGAGCTTCTATTATCCAACATTTGGTGGTTTCTAAACTTGTTTATTCCATTATGTTTTACACTTGTCATGTTTATTTAATTAATATCATTAATTATTATATGAGAAACTATGCCTAGAGTGTAAGAATAATGGAAAGAAAAATCATCACATACCCTTGGAATCAATGATGTAAACATTATACCCTTGGTGGTTTGGGCATCAAATCCCTTGGATTATTTAATCATTCCTTTCAAGCTCATTTCATTTAGAGACTTATCAACGGTAGGTCTAAATATCTAGTATTCCTACAATCTAGATTATTACAATGATTAAATTATAGAAACTCTAATTAAATTAAATCATCTATATTTACTGGGATGAAATCAGTTTATGATTAAAGTTATATGAACTCCCATAAGATGTTAAAAGCTAATTATGCACTCAAATTTTGTGAGGAAAACTATACTAGAATGACTCTAACGGAATTTTTCAATTCCTATGACCAATATAAAAACCCCAAAAACTCTATAAGAGATAAAATGGGTAGCCTTGACTCTCACTATGACGATATCAGATCATTTATATCAAACTATGAATTCACAATCTTGGAGGATCTTCTCATCTAGGAACTGGATTTTAACGAGCTGCTTGATTCCAATTATTTTTGTACTCATCAAGTGCAGGGTAATCCTAAATGAATATTATCTCTCAACTCTGAATGGATTTTTCCTTCCATATTTTCACTATTTTGGAGGATCACCTACACTAAAGTTCCTATTGATACCAATCTCAAGAAATTCATCATTTATATTTTCACTAAATGTGTTTTATGTCACTATCATAGAGAATATGTTGATCACCTTTTTTATACTACTGAAATCTCTCCTCCCAGTGGAAATATTTCTTTAAGATCTTCAGGATTCACATGATTTATACTGAAAAAATAAAAATCATGTAGAAGAATTCCTTATACATTTAGATGTCTTAGAAATTGAAAATTTTGTTAAAGGTCACCTATTAAGAACTCTTACATTTAATCCGATGAGGACGTAATAGGCACATCCATGAACAAAAACCCTTTAACATGAATGCCACCTTCACAAAAATTATTTTTTTATCCAAAACACAAATTATATATAGAATAGATAGTGAAATAATTTAGTTAATGATTTTTCTATTTTGAGATATTTGAAAATACCAAGTAAATTTCTTCCTCCTCATGGTACTCTTTAACTTTTTTGATTCCCCCGTTTATAGGCTGGTTTAAGTGAAAATCTGATGAAGCCTCTAGGGGAATCCTAGACCAGTGGTATTTAGGGCCATCTTTAGATATCATAATCGTGATGTTACTGATTTTCTTCATGGGTTAGGCAGTGATGCCACTACCTCAGAAGATAAAATTCATGGGTTGATCAATGTGGTCCACTTACATTCCAAATAGACTATAATAATATTTGGTTTGAATGTGACTTAATAACAATTTTATAGGTAGTTATACTTGGTAATATTGATCTACCTTGGAAATTGATGGCTAGATGGTCCAAATGTCTTGAAAATATTTCCTCAATGAATTATGTTATCACACATGTCTTTTATCAATCCAACTATCATACTAATGAATATTCCAAAAAAAGGAGCCCTTTATGAGGATTTTATATTTTATAATACTATCCCTCTTAAGCTAAGGATTATTCTTCAGAAGGATAAATGTAAAATAACATCTTTTAGACTAGTGTAACATTATTTTTATATTTTAAGAGTCGATGTGGTCATTTTTATGAAAAAAATATTAGGATACTCAAAAATACATACTGATATCCAACTATTGATCCTATATGATTGATATCATAGGTATTCCTAGTGGTATTTCCTATGACCCATCTTATGTGCCTTACTTGATAGAGGTGTTATTGATGAAACTCCCCATCATTGATTTTAGATATACCAGAGAATGATTACACTATACCATGCGACTCCTAAGATGCACCCTAAGGTTGGGTGGATTCACTATTACTAAAATTGCTAGACTTTTCTAGGATTGGGATACTTATCCATTTATTTAATGTCTTCCAAGAACATAATTTGAAATGGATTGAATTCCCAATATATCACTTATGGGTCATCCCCTTAATGATTATCCATGTCTTGAAGTCATGATCACCTATAGACTGGGACCTAGGGCTTAGACATTAGACTGTATTTACATGGATTTAGTATTAAGGAATCCATAATATTTTCCATTTATAAAATTTCTACATACTACTTGGAAAATTTCATTATAGTAATTGGAGGTGAGTATGGGTGAACCCCGGGTTAGGACATGTATCCCCAGTAGAGATGTATCTTGCTTAGATGCATTTCTATCCCTTACTGAAGAAAGTATCATTGATCAAGATTACATAACCAAATATTGATTTATTATACATGTATTGAGTTGTATGACATCTAACTCAATTAATTTTTTCCAATATGTCTAGGTGATCTGGATTACAAATCCAAGAATTGGTTGTGGTTTGAATCATGTCACTTGTCACCTTAATCGTGTGTGTGTGTGCATTTTTTGGAATATATATATATATAGATATAAATATAGATATACATGAAATAATCTTATTCGAGTTGTGTATTAGCTAGGTTTATCAATTTACTTGGTATTCCTTATATGAATTTATCTTTCATCATATTTCTAGTAGTTATTATTATTATTATTATTATTATTATTATTATTTTCTCACATTTACATACACTTCACAATACTGGATATGTACAGGAAATATTTGGTGGTTCCCTACTATGTTTTCTACTCACATCCTTCCTAGGGTGCCATTTCACTAGGGTACCTAAGAAGATTCCCACTTGTTTGTAGGAACAAGCTGAACTGATGCCCAAGACTAATTGAGATTGATGGATCAGATATGTACTTGTAGATTGAGAATGTGGTATGGCTAGTTGTATTTATTATATAGTTATAATTTTATTTATTTTTCTTTACTTTAATCTTTTATATGTATGGTTTTCCTAGTGGTAAATCAATGTTGTATGTATGACATGGTCGTTCAATCCTTTAATTCATTTCATTCTTCATTATAGTCTTGTTTGTACATATTGATTCTTCACTTTAATGACTCACTATTGTGTATGATACTTGGTTATTTCTGTTTTTTACTCTAATGAGAGGGAATAGTATCCCCACTATTTCACCAAAGGCCTTTACTGTTAGTCGGTATCCTCTAGAATACGATGAGGCATGCATGAGGCCTCATTATGATTCATATTAGAAAACTAGTTTAGTGGAATTCAGACTAATATGTTATATGTTTTTATCCACAATTATATAATATCTACTTCCTAATATTCATGGATAAACACAATAACTCGTCACTTCTATGTTGAGAATTCAAAGGAATTCAATCTAGTCACACATCACTTTTTAATTATAGATATTCAGTAAATTCTAAAATTGGTTCACTCAAATTATCTTCTTTTTTATATCCTTTATTCTCTATCTCTGTTGGGTCTATATAATAGGTTCCAATATATCTTAGGAATTTTTAATGTAAAACTAAAAATTCATTAATTAACTAACTTCCAAATTCACTAGTTTCATATCCATTAATTTAATTATTTCCTAGTGAATCTCGAATATAGATATTCAAATGGGAAGATACTATCCATTCCAAGAAACATCAAATCATTTAGATAATTCCAAGTCATCAATTATACTTGAATTATTTATATGTTTATTAATCATAGCATGGAATCTCACATTACAGTGAAACCTAGTTGGTTTTATTGGTTTTCTTCAATTTCAAGGAGTATTGTGGAATGCTAAAAAGGGTCTCAATTGAATATTCATTTTTGTATCTAAAATGGAAAAAAAAATATAAAGTTCACAACACTTCTTATTTATTTACATCTTAACCATTTCACTATAGTCCCTTAAATTGAATTTTTTCTAGATCAAAATATATGGTTCTCTATCTCCAAACCTAATGTGGTATGACACGTTCCCTTATATTGAAAATACTTGGATCCTCTAATCTCTATGATGTGAACAACTTCCCTGTTATGGAAACCTCCAAATAGGAAAAACCACAAAAATCTACATAAACATTTTCATGATACATAAATACTTCTTATGGTGTGGATGGTATAGAATTGTGTAAAAGGTATTACCCATATATATCCAGTTTTTTTATCATTTTACATTATGAATTCTATTTATAGTGCCCTTACCTACATATACTTTTACAAACATTCATGTAGTTATCCTTGTTCTTACACCATGAAATATTCTAGGAACATCAATTTCATCTCTAGCATTTCTATAAACTTGAACTATATAACTATTAACAATAGAAAACATTAATTCGCTTCTAATTAACTACAAATTGATAATAAATCCAACATTAAAGCCTCTAGTTGAAACAAACTTTATGACCTTGATGATGTTGAGGACATCGACTACACTAAAAAATATAATGATGTTGATGATGGTGCCCAACTAATGACACTAATGACTTTGAATACCTAAAGACCATAATAATGTTGATGAAATGAATGAAGTGGATGATATTGATGACATCATAAACCCTAAATAAACCAATGATTTTGTTTACCTCGATGAAATCAATGATGCTGACATCGTTGATGAAACTGAGGACAACAATGAACCCAATCACCATGACGACACTGATGACACCATTAGCCCTATTAAAATAAATGATAATGGTGATTTTTACTATGATTCCACTGACAACATTGATGACCTTTATGACACTAGTAACAATAATAACATATAAAACATAGAATATGTTTCTAATACTAATTAAGTTCATGCTTCTATAGATTAGGATGACCTTGATGACACTAAAGTCACTAATGAAACTATTAAAATTGATGGCCTCAACGGCCTATATAACATTGAGAATATTGAAGACCCTAATGACATTGAAAACATTTATGTCTATGATGAAAACAATGACACAAGTGACCCATATGATGATGATGGCCTCAATAACCTGGAAAATGAAGAATACACTAACAAGTCTATTAACCACAACATTATTGCCACCAATTTCCACAGTGAGGGAATTGGTTCCCTCGGTGACATAAATATTTTCAATGGAATAGAGGAAACTAATATCCCCAATGATCCCAAAAAAAATGATGTTGATGACCTAAATGAAATTAAAATGAGGAAAATACATAAAAATTTGAATACATCGATGACCCTAACTACATGGAAAATAATGAAAAGCATGAATATCCTAAAAATGATGATGATGTTGATGAGAACAATAACCCCCAACAACCTTAATGAGTTGATGATTCTTATGATAGTGATGAAAATGATGGTATCCATGACTTTGATGTTACCAATAATATTGATGACTTTTATGAAGATGAATATGATAATGAAATGAAAAACACAACTAACATTGATGGACATATCAACTCTAATCACATGAATGAGGCTGACGATGTGTATTACTTGGTGATGATGATTTCATAAATAATGCTGATGACCTCGAAAACCCTGATGATGTTGATGATATTAATGAAATTGATAACACCAATTACCCATATGAAACATATGTAAAAAAAGATATAGATTACATTGAAATAACTAATTTCCCTAAAAACCTTTATTGTTTTGAAAACATAATAACTTTGAAAACAACAGAGTCCATGATGATGCAAAAAACTCCAAATATTACAATTATTCAAAATAAATTGACATACCTAGTGATGAAAAAAATGTCACTGGACTGTAAAAACATCCATTTCTCTAATTAACCATCATTTTCAATGCCTCTGATGACCCACCCAACCCTAAAAACACTTATAAAATCACGAAACCTAATGATGTAGATGTATTAGAAAGGACCAATTATGCCAATGACCCTTATTATCCTGAAAATAATAACTATAATGATGACCTCAATTACCCCCAATGAAATTGATGACAAAGATATCCAAGAATAATCAATGATTCCAACTACATTGACCACATCAATATCACTAATGACCTATATAACTCTACCAACACTATCGACATCAATAAAACCAAAGATTCTGATAACACTAGAAACATTTATGACCTCGATGATTTCGAACACACTTATGAACCTAATTTCTTTCATGGGAATAATGATATAGATGTCCCTGACGATCTTGAATATGTTATAATTCTAACAAAAATAATGAAAAAATGACCCTAATAACCCCAATTTAGAAAACAAAACCAATAATACTAATGATGGAAACAAAATAGACACTACAACTTGATTTGAAGATGATGACCCAATGACCTCAATTAACCAAATAATATTGATGAACACTATAGCCTGAAGACTTAACAACACATTCTTTATTGGTAATTATAATAACCCTTATAATCCCAATGACATCGATGTCCCTATTTCATTGACACAATCATCATTAATATTGACACCAATAACCATGATGACCCTGACAATATTAAATTTAACAAATACACTAATGATGAAAAAAAATGCCAATGAAACCAATGATTTTGAACATACCAATGAATTCAAAAATGGTAATAGCACCATGAGTGATGTTGAAGTTGATAACCATGATGACGCTAACAGCCTTAATGATGTCTACGAACCCTATATCCCAATGAAAATGATTTCCCTAATTACCCTAATAACATATATGACCGTGATGACTCTAATGACATATACTACTCTAATGACCACACAAAAATTTGTGTCATTTATGTCATTGATGTTGTATAAGTCTTCAGGGTATTCAATAAAAAAAATTCATAGTTTTTGTTGTGGTTATTTTCCTCATTGGTATAATTGACATAAACAATGCCATTAGTGTTGTCATGGTCATAGGCCTCATTGGTGTCATCAAGTTTGAATTTTATTCTTGGTCAATGATTTCATCAATTTCATCAACTTCATCAGGGTTATCAATATCATTAGATTCGTCAATGTCATCCATTTTATCAACATTATCAAGTTCATATAGGTAATCGATGTTGTCATTGTTATCAAGTTATTTAGTATGAATAGGGTAATAAACGTCATCATATTCAGTGGTGTAGTTGGTGATGTTGGTACCTTTAGTGTTGTTGAAATATTTGGTGCCATTAGTGTCTTCAATTTCATTGGGATCATTAGGACCATCAATATGATTAAGGACAATATGTTCATCAGTTCCACAGGTTTTTTTTTGAGTTCATAAGAGTGCTTAGTGTCATTGGGGTCTTCATGGACATCATGTTCATTAGGATAATTGGTGTCATCAGATTTATTATCGTCAAGGGTTCTATTAGTCACATTAGGGTTATCTTTATCATTAGGGTAATTAACTTTATCACGACCATTAGGTTATTTATAATCACTAGGGTTGTTGATGTTATCTTATTCTTCAATATTGTTAGTATCATTTGCATCTTTAAAGCCATTTAGGTCATTGGGGTATTTGGGTCATTTAGTATTATTGGTATCCTTGAATTCTTTGGAATCATATGAATTATATTGTTCATCGGGGTTATTAGTGTCTTTTTTATTATTTATAATGTTGTGGGATCATAATTCTCAATTTTTTTATAGGAAATAATGTTAAAAGAATCATTAGGGTTGTTTAAGTCATCAGTGTCATTGGGACCATCAAGAACATTAGTCTCATAAGATTCATCACTATCATTGAGTACATCAACATTATTGGAATTGTTAGAGACATCTATATCATCTTGGTCATTTGAGTGAATGGATCCATCAGTGTCATTATCATCATTGATGTTGTTAGTTTAATTGAGGTCATCAACATTATTAAAAATTTTGGGGTCATAAAGGTTTTCAGTGTCATCAATTTTATTGGTGTTGTTGGGTAATCAATGTTTTTGGAGTTTCAATAATAAATTTGTCCGATAGCATCAATTTTAATCATTGGTTTGTAAAAACATCGCTACATTTATTCACTATTTTTTCACGGTGGTTTTCAAAAAACCACCGTGATTTAAAAAAAATATCTTTCTCTTGATCTCGCCATCCCCTTTATCCCTCCATTCTCACTGCACATTCTATTTATCCTTTTTTCCATGAGCCCTCACATTCCCCACCCTCTGTGATCACTCTAAAGAGGTGTTATACTTGAAATTGATCCCTTCTTTACCCCTTCCACTAAAAATACCTTTCCCCCTCCCTTAACCCCTCCCTTTCTCCGAATGATCTTCGATCTCTCTAGAGTGTTTTGGTATAATAGGTGATTTTTCAGTCCTCCAACAACATGATATCATCTCAAGGATGAGAAACATTACCCGATATGAGCTATATGTGTATAGGTTGAAGCTATAATCTATTTTCAGAGATATATATGTGTGTATATTTATATACACCTTTTATTTGCTTTTAGAATTCAAAAATTAGAGTCTATGTACTTAGATATTTCTTAGAAAATGTTATTCATACATTAAATGTTTGTAAAATTTCTTTTTTGGGTTAGAGAAGACCTAATTGGGGGATTTATAATTTTTCACACTATTATGCCTATATTTATTTGTGTTGTGATTATAATAAGTTCTTATTCATTCAAGGATTTGATTAAGGTAATATTATGTATAATTTATTGGTTCTTTCAACTGATTAATATTTAGAATAATAATGGTGGTCTTCTGCCTACGTTTTGGACAAGTTTCATTTAGATTTTTCTATATGGTAATTTTTTTCATGGGTAATTTTTTATATATAGTTGTGGATACTTGTTTAGGGGATGTTATGAGATGTCACTTTGAGTATAAGAAAAATTTCAATGTTTCCAACCCATAGATAATTCCATATAACTTCCTTGTATTTACTTATGATTGTTTTTATATAAAGAATATGTTAAATTTTGTTCACTTTATAAACATATGAACAAAAGGTTTTCCAATGAAATCGTTGGTTAGTTTTCAGGAAAAATTTCTATTTAAGATATTCTTAAATACCTAGGAGAAATTATTAATTATATATTTTGGATATCAAAATATTTTTAAGTGGTTTTCCAATAATTGACTAATTTAATTTGTGTGCCAAATCTAGTTTGACACCTATTAATGTTGATATCATATCTAGTATATTTAACGTTGGTATACATGTTTTATGTAAATAATATTTTCCATTAAATTTATTATGTTAAATAATAAAAGGTATGATAGAAAACATGTTTTAAAATATAATTAATTAATTGATCCTAAATGGAACAATTAATGTGTTTATATAGTACCTTGATTTTGAATTCTTTCTAGGTTTTTATAATTGTTATGAATTTCATATGATAAAAAAGAATCAATCCTTCTATCTTGGTGTTGATAGCTCACTTAGTGTGATGTAGTTGGCCTCTTACACACTTGGATGTTTATTTTTGGATTTTATTTGAATAATACACTACATTGTGGTTTATAAAATACAAGTAGTTAATTGTTTTATTTTAGTATTTCATTATGGTAGTAAGAATAATGTCTAACCAAAGGTATTTTAAAACAAAAATGGTTTTGAATTATTTTTTGTAAAATATTTTTGAGTATTTAAATTGGTTCCACTCGCATAATTTTAATATTTTTATGACAAATTATAATTTTAAAAGTGAAATTTAATTGTAAAAAATTATTTCATACATCGTTTGAAACCTAATGGTTTGGAAGAGTTATTGTTTAATTATTATTTTATTCTAATAGTGTGGGAAGCTAGTGATATATGGATAAAAGTTGGATCAGATTACCTAGGAACACACTATTGTATATTAATGATTTGAAGAATTTGTAAGATTGTGTAATTTACTATAAATCCATTGATGGAAGAATAAAATTTTCATGTCTTAAATGTAAAATTAGGTTATAGTTGAAGATAAATGATGTTTCTTAACACAAGATATTGAATAAATTACATAATAAATATGTGCATTGGTTTTTTCATATAGAATTAAACATTACATAAAGATTGAGAACTGATTTCGAACAAAAAATTGAGTATGCCTTTCCTCAACATTAGAGAATGAAATTAAAAAATTGATAAATGATTCTTTCAAAATTTCAGGGAAACATTATCAAGATCAAAACATATACGTACACCTAATCAAGGTTGTTGTAGATATTAACCTAAAAAATGTGGTTTTTTGGAACCTCTAGAAAACCATATCAAGATTATCACGTATCATTGGATCTTATTTTTTGATTTTGTGGATACTAATACAAGATAAAATATTAATTAAAAGGAAAATATGTTCCATGATTTAGTTGAATATGGAAATCGGGTCTTTATTGATGATATATCAAATATTGGAAACATTCTTTTATACTAAAGTTATACCATTATTGGAATGGGAAAATGCATCCATTTAATTCATAGAATGATTCCATACATGATCATGAAGAATAGATCATTTCTAAAGCTTCGATTTGACTAGACAAGGATCCTGAATAGAGTTACGGTCTAGAAGTTATGGTTGTTCGAAGTCAGACTACTAAAAATGTCCATCTAGGATGATGTGGGGACAAAGTACAGATTTGCATGAAAAATGGAATCTTGCGTGCAAAAATAGAATCTTTCATGCAAAATGGATTTGAGCGAAAAATTGGAATGGAATTTTATGTGCACCACCATTCAAGGATTCTCCTATTAATACAAGTGTACCCCCTTCTTCCTGGGGGGCCTTGGAGTTCAGTTGCTGCTCTAATGTGCATAAGTCTGCATCTTCTACGCCTGCGTGAAAACCCCCTTCTTGCACACAAAAAATCACTTTTGCACACAAATGTGCCAAAGATCTCAATTTTTCACGCAAAACATCATTTTGGTGTGAAACAGTGCTATTGTGCTCAATTTTGTGTGCACCAGTGCTAAACCTATCCAATTGCATGCACACCTCCCTTATTGTGCGCAAACCTCCCCTATTGTGTGCAAATATCCCCTATTGTGCATAATTCCTTCCCTATTGCGCGCAAAACTCCCCTATTACACACACAAATCCCATATTGCATGCACACATTCCCTACTGCATGTAGGCCTCCCCTATTGCACAAAATCATTCTTTATTTGCATGCAACCTATCCTGCATGTGGTGCATTTTACATGCAATAGTATCTAGGATTATGCCTACTAGTCTATACCGCAGGGGATTGGCCCGCACACCCCTACTCGGAATTATTGTTTGGCTGCATTCCCAACCCTCTGGGATGGTCCCTTTGCTTCCTTCATTGACCCCCCATGAAAAATGGAGAGTCGCAACACAAAATTTTCTGGACAGGACGTCGGCATTTTCCATTGCACCCTTATATGCACCCACCTTCAACCTATGGAATACCATGATTTTAGATACTACTCTACACACCATGAAACACCTTGATTTGACATATTCTTCTTGGTTCATTTCCCGTGTCATGATTTGAGATTCTCATCATCAATTCCCCAAGTACCTTGAGTCCAACGATTCCTGAAGCAACTCATCCAAACCCCATCACCAGACTTCTATACCATGTTGAACCAGAAAGGGTCTCTCTTGCATAATTCCCAACACCATCCATTTCTAGGAAGCTTATTCCCAATAGTTCTCTCTAAATGACTATATATTTTAGTACACAATATATGCCAAATATATGATACATATTCCTCTAAACGAGAGATGCCTTATACTCTAAGCCTACGATTCCAATAGTCCTCTCTATATGGATATAAACCGTAGTACACCCTATGTTCCAAACATAGGATGCCTCTTGCTCTAAATGATAGATGCCTTATGCTCCAATCATAAGATACCAATAGTCCTCTCAATATGACTATAAAATATAGTACACCCTATGTGCTGAATATATTATGACTCTTACTCTAAATAAGAGATTTATTATTCCCCATCCATAAGATACCAATAGTCCTCACTACATGACTTTAGACTGTAGCAGTCCCTATATGAAAAACATAGAATTCCTCTTTCTTTAAACAAGAGATGCCTTATACACCATGCATAATATTTAAAAAGACCTGTCAAAATGACTATAAACTATAGTATGACCTATCATTCAGTAATAGGATGCCTATTGTTCCAAATAAGAGATTCCCTATGCTCCATCCATAATATGCCTCATGCCATATTTATAGTGGAGTAATTTCATTAGTGTTGGAATTCGTTCAAACATTCCATCACTCCACCTCATGATTTTCATGTCATCCATTAGGATCTTCATCTTATTTCATGTCTAAAGGGACCCCCTAACGGATTGGTCCCATTCCTCCATGGCTCACCTACCATTCTGGGCCAATGCCCTAAAATACTTTGGATGACACTTCAACTCAGGTCCGGTGTTTCGAACATGGTCAACAGTTGACCCTAATTTGTTTGTCCCCTTTTTAGGATAATGCGATATGGATGTTTTGTTTCAAACATGGTCAAAAATTATCCTCCATCTTCACTCCACCCTCACCGTGTTCCGAATGTCGGGCATGTGATTCACACTTTTCATCCCCCATTATTCGGACTGATTCCAATGCCCTTGGTGTTATTCTGCTTTTGCACTACTGCATAGGTGTAAGCCTCATTATATTCCTCAACCCACTAATGTGTTGGGATGCTGTCATAGCTAGACATGAGGAATTCATTATGGGCATCATCCATGCGTAATTCCCATACACTATTTACACTCTTTAGTGGCATCGGGAAACTTCCTTGAGTAATCCCCATTCACCATTGTTGCTCCATAGCGGCACCCAAGAAATTTCCATGCATAAGCCCCATTCACCATTTCCTCTCCATAGTGGTACCTGGGAAGCTTCCTTGTGTAATCCACATTCAGCATTACTTCTCTAGAGTGGCATCCGAGAAGCTTCCTTGTGTAATCACCATTCAATACCCTTCGTGGACACACCTTTGTGTCATGATCCTTAGGTCCTTGCTGCCTCTTATTTCTCCGACCAAGAATGACTCACAAGGGATTTGAGTATTAAGCATTGACTATGGCATCCTAACTGGGACACCATTGCATGAAATCCCCAATCACTATTCCGAACTACGTGGACTTTGATCCTTGTCGCCTAGACAAGGTACGTAGGAAGCC
Organism: Viscum album; assembly: GCA_963277665.1. Classification (NCBI taxonomy): domain Eukaryota; kingdom Viridiplantae; phylum Streptophyta; class Magnoliopsida; order Santalales; family Viscaceae; genus Viscum; species Viscum album. The sequence goes on from OY728142.1 coordinate 406,746,306, forward strand.
TCCCTGGGGCTCAAGCCCAACACTTACTGGTCTCGACCCATTCACGTCAATTCACCAAACCATCACGAACTACATGGAAATTGATCCTTGCAAATGAAAGGTATGTAGAAAGCTTCACCGAGGTTCAAGACCAACACCCATTGGTTCTGACCATTCCATGTTATTCCACCCTCATTCCACATGGCATTAAACTATAGGCCTCATTTTCATCGCGAAAGATGTTAAACTGTACCCATTCAAACTATGTAAGATTTGATCATTGTCTCCCGGACAATGTATGTAGGAAGTCTCCCCAAGGTCCAACCCCAAATGATGGTAATCCGTTGTGTTCCTCAATCAATGGTAAGACATTGTGTTCCCAAATAGATGATAAGATGTTGTGATCTCCATCCAATGGTAAGCTATTGTGATACCCAACCAGCAGTACCCATTGTGATCCCCATCCAACAGTAAGTCATTGTGATCCCCAACCAACAGTAAGCTGTTGGATGCCTAATTAGTTGTAATCCGTTGTCAATCCCATCCAACGGTAAGTCTTTATAGTCCACAATCAATGGTAAGTTGTTGTCATCTCCTATTGGGACCCACATCTCTAGTCAGACCCTCAAGCGTTAGACAAACCTGGGATGATAAACACATGTAATCCCCATCATTACTTCAGGTTGTTTTCCTCTGCACACACCTCGATTCTATATCCTCATCCATGTGTCCATTCTCACAGTCCACCTCCTTAGGTGGCCCATGACCCCACCAAACTATGAGGACTTTGATTCCCTACCACAGGGATAATTAGAAGGTCTCTTCAAGGCTCAATCCCAACATCACCTTCATTCTCACATTGGTTCCATCTCATTCACCACCCACTTCATTCAACCATCCATCAACTATCTAAATTCTTACTCGGCTCGCCACATCCTGGTGAGATCATACCATTCATCCCATTACTACCCACCTGTGGCACACGGGCAGCTAACCAAGCATAATCCCCACAAAATCTATAACCATTCCACCAAGAGTGTCCATCTTGAAATGATCCACTATCTATGTGTAATCCCCAACATGTATTCGGTTTGTTCTCATTTTCGTAAACCTCAATTCATCACTCCTTTGAACTATGTGGGTTTTGATTCCTATCGTCTTCATTGGGTATATAGGAAACCTCCAGGAGGTTCAATCCCAGCCAATGGTAAACCTTGGTGTTCCCCATTTGAGGGTGCTCTCTCCCTGATCCGCTGTCAGTGGTGTCCAGATCATCCTTCATGGTGTGGAATCTTCCCTTTACGGAACACACCACCCAGGGTCTTCTCTCATTGGGCATTTTGACCTATCCATCCGGTGTTCCCCATTTTGGGGTGATTTCTATTTTATCCTCCCTCAGTGGTGTCAATATCATCCTTTATAATGTGATATATTCCTTCTATGGGACACACCACCTCAGATCTGTCCTCGTTGGGAATTTTGATCCATCAATCTAGTAAACCTTCTAGGTGTTCCCTCCTAGGGATATACCAATATGATTCGTCTCTATGGGATGTTCTGATCACTCTCATTTTGTCTATGCAAGATTTTAAACTCATGAACTACCTCATGTTATATATTAGATTCCTAAGGAAAACATTAGAAGACATGCCTTTGGAATAACTGTCTTTACAATGCGTTAAACTCACAACATATCCCATTTTAAACATGGGAAGCTAAGGAAAACCTCAGAGACATGCCTATGGCATATGATACCCCACAATTGATGTGGGATGCCTCAGGTTATATGCCCTTGATATTTCCTCTTATGAGGAAGAATACAGGTTCCCCAACTTCCACACATCCAAAGATGGCCCGACATGCCTGATGCTTTCATCTACTCGAAGTGAAGGTTGGTAACATGTCAAGACCCCATGGAATGTCCTGACTGAAGTAGTGTAATTAAGCAGCATCCATAAATATATGGCACCGAGAATGAGATTCAAAAACCCCAAATCAAATATTTAAGGGATACTCGGATTTGGTAACAAGTTTCGAGGAGGAATCCACGGATGGAGGAACCAACATCCCATCATATTGTTTCGATCAAGGAGGAAATGTCCCTGAATAAGCAATGGAAGTTTCATGCCTTTGGAAAGCAGGAATGCAGGACAACAGTTAACGTGTCTTCAACATATGGATGTGTGCCCCAATGAAAGCATCAGAAACAACCACATCTAGCTTCAATGCATAATAAAAAATAAAGTAATGTCTTTGATATTGGATTTTTTGTGTGATGTATTTCATGAATAAAAAATATCTGAGTATTTTTTAAAAATGAGTAAAGTTGTTAAAAATATTGATCTTAATTATAATAAAATGCATGCTCATCTGACTGATTGTATTCTATATTTGAGATATGATTCAAGTTAATAGAAGTGAGAAAATTTTCTTCTAGATAGAATTCAATATGAAATCTTAAAAGTATGAATAAACATATTACTATAAAAAATGGGAAAAACATTCCTATAATGGGCCAATATCTATGCTCTGATAGTAGGACTAGAGCAATTTGTCACCTAATTTCTATACGAATCTGTGTCGAAGTTGACGTTTTAAAGGTGCCTACTGAGTTTATCTGGTTTGCTGTAGAATATCAGTATTGTTACATACAATTCATTCTGTTTGAATCATGGTTTGATTTCTGTTTTTATTACAAAAAAGTGGGGCAATCATTGGAAGTGTGTAGGCATACGAGGATGAATTTCTATCAGACATCGGTGGTGGGATCAGGGAGCATTGATGAAGGAATGAAAACTCATACGGGTGGAGTACCGGTTGGGACAGAGCTGCTCCTTGGAAACACTACTGATCAGAAAAACACAAGTGGTCTTGTTAAGGATGTCCCCACTCAGAATTTGGTGGTCTCTATGGACCCAAATTACTTAGATATCAATGCCAATTCGAACCTCAAACTAAAGGGGGTGTTCGAACCAGGATCTGGGGAGGTTCTTTTGGCTGCAGAACCTCAGGGGTGTAGGCATCCCCTTAGAGAACAAATTCCCAGTTCAACCTTTAATCCAATGGCAATGTCTCAGGATCCAAGAGTCAAGTACATATTTCCAAGGCTATATCATGATTTTAGGCCTTCTAAGTCGATAATTCCAGCCTCAGATTTTCCTTCCTCCTCGATGGCTTCCCCCATTGTTGAGTTAGTGAAGTCAGGTGAGCTGGTTAATGTTCAGGTGGATAAGCAGGTGGCTGCTCATAATAATGTAAGTATTCACACTAAAGTAAGAGTGGTTATAGATAATATTAACTCCCATGATTCAAATGTGATAGTTTCTATGGGTCAAGGAGTGATTGTACAATTTGAAACATCAAAGTCTTTTACGTCTCAAAATCATTTCGCTACTTTGGATGGAGTTGGAAATGTGAATGTGGATCCTGAAGGATGGAAAACCATCATCACAAGATGGAAAAGTAAGCAGGTCCAGCCTCAATATCTAGAATAAAGTGATAGTGAGGTTTATTCTCAACTAATAACGTATCATGAGAAATCTCATGGTTACACTTTGGTTGGAGCTGGCTCAAGAAAGGGGAAGAAAGGAAACACTCTCCTTGGAGATTTCCCGATTCAAAGGGGGGGGGGAAGTCAAGACCTAGAAAAGACTACTCGAATACCCCCAAAAGAATCGTAATAAGATATTTAGGTAGGAAAAAGAATAATAAGATTGAATCCAAACCCAGAGGAAAAAAGAAGTGTGTGGACACTCAAAAGGAAAAGCAACAGGTTGAACATGTTTCTTCTAAAGAACCAGAGAAACAACTCGAGCTTGTTCTTCACTCAAATGAAGAAATGCAGGTTGAGACCATGGAGCTCAGGGATTCAAATGAGGATAAGGAGAAAATCTTAGAGAGGTAACTTCATATTAATGCTAATAAAGTTCAAACAACTTGGATCAACAAACAAGACTGGATCTTATCTCACGGCTTCAATAAAAAGAAGATCAATGTGGAGGAATACATACAATCATGGGATAAGCTCACCACTCATTTTTAGGATCATATCAGATATGATCTAGATTCATAGGTTTGTGATTTTCAATGGGGATTATATCGGGTTTGTAATTCCACCAATTTTAGCCTGGTTTTCAATGACTATGTGAGCTCCTTTTGTGTTTAACTACTTTCAGCCTGAACATGTTTGATTTCATACTTGGACTTATTTATGGTTTGAATTTTGTCAGGGTTTACACTTTTCCCTTAAAAGTGTTTTTAGAAAATACAAAATATGGATTGGAGACATGCTATGTAAAATAAAAATGATGAGGTAGTGCAACATTTGAGATATTCAAAAGTATAGAAGATTTTTGATTCATTACATCCATATTTCTCATTTGATCCTAGAAATGTATGATTGGGATTGGATACAAATATATTCAACCCATTTGGGATGTTGAGTACCAGTTAGAGTATTTGGATGTTTTTTCTTATCCCTTAAAATATACTGGAGTGGGTGTGTTTACAACAAACATCATTCATCATTTAAATGATTATTCCTAGAAAAAATCCTAGAAATGTAATTGACATATCCCTTCAAACTATAATTGAGAATTACTGGAGTAATGGAACAACATTTTTGAGACATATGATGTATCTACTATGGAAGTGTTCAAAATTCATGTTTCTATAATGTGAACCATTCTCTACTACAAAACAAGTCATTAACAATGTTTTCCTTTACCAGTGCTAATAAATATTCCCTTTATCAGTGCCAAAAAAGAACTGATAAAAGGTACCTTTTATCAATGGTTCTTTTAGAACTAATAAAAGATACACTTTATTAGTGCTTTTTTTATTGCTCGTAAAGGGTACTATTTATCAGTGCTTTATTTTTAGTGCTGATAAAGGGTCACTTTATCAACACTTTATTTTTAGCACTAATAAAAAATACCCTTTATCAGTGATTTATATTTAACAACCACAAATGGATCCTCTATTAGTTCTTTTAATGCTAATAATGTTCTAAAAATTGAAATAATTAAATAAATAAATAATAAAAATGAGTTTATTAAAAAAATATTAAAAATATTATTAATTAAATAATTATTGATAAAAATGAATAAATTGATTATATTATATATAAATTATAAATACTAATAAATAGTATATATTAATTATATATATATATAACAAAAATTAAGCAATTAAAAATTAAAAATAAGTAAATTGAGAAAAATATTAAAACATTTGTTCATTAAATAATTTTTTAAAATTTTAATAAATATTATATATATATATATACAAATGTATATAAATATGGTTTATATAATACAAAATATTTTTTCTTTTACATTAAATAGAAATATATTTAGTGAATAATGGTTTATAATTAAAAATTATTATGAATTAAAAATACTGAAAATTTCTTTGAGTATTGAACATAATTGAATTTCATTTGATTTTTCAATTTAACATAGATCAAATGTGTGCTATATTTATTTCCCATACATATACATAATTAATGAAATTTTATATAAAATACACACACACAAATATTTATGCAATTAATGAAATATTATATTGAAAACACATATAATATTTAAGTAATTTATTCAAATTTTAGTATTCATTTTAGAATTTCATTATAACATAACACATTTAATATATTATGGTTTGAATCGGTAAATTTTATTTATTTATTTTTAACATTATTAAAGTTAGGTATTACTTATTCATTTTTAATATGTTTTATTTTTTATTTTTTATTTTATTATTTTGTTGGTAATTTAATAAATTTATATTATTTATTTTATATTTATTTATTTACTATGTTTTAATATTTTCAATATGTATTCATCTTTATTTCAATATATATCCATATTTATTAAATAAGATTTATTTAATTAATAATTCTTATCGATTTTTTCAATATTTTTAAAGTGTACTCATTTTTAATTATTCAATTCCACTCATTTTTAATATGCATGCACTTAACATTAAATATTCATTACTAATGTTAAAAATATATTTGTAAATAAATATTTTTAAATATGTATATATATATATATTTACAATATTAATACATTTATAATTATAAATAAATAATTATATATATTTATGTAATTGTAAAATTAAAAAAACATATTTATATAATGAATATATTTACTATAATTATATTTGTATATATTTATTATATATATATATATAATTATAAAAAAAATATAATGAAATAAATATTATTATTTTTTGAAATATATTTATATAATTATAAATAAATATATTTTAATAAAGAATATATTTAATACATTTATATTTATATATATAATAAAAATATATACGAATAATTATATAAATATAATTTAAACATTTTTATTTATAATTATAATTACAAATCCTTAATCGGTGCTTAAGTAATAAATGCTGATGAAGATTCCTTTTATCATCACTTATTAACTTAGCGCTGATAAAAGGGATATTTATCAGTGATTTTTTGGAAGCACTAATAAAAGTGTCTTAATCTATTTTAAGAACCATAACCATCATGAACTAGTTCGTGATATCTGAAGCCCTCTGCTGAAGCCACTTTCTTTTGGCGCTCCTCATTGTTGAATCCAAGCTCAAATCTATGCTATAATTAAGGTTTCAACTATTCCACATCTCAAATCCATGGCTCAACCGATTCAAGTGTCGAACGAAACCAAGCCTCAAACGAAATCCATGTTTTTCAATATCCTTATTTTCCATCAGTTATCCACTAATCATTCTCATCCCACATCTGTGTATCCCAACAACTCCAAATATTTTATCCTATAATAAAAAACCCCAAAATTCACTTTTTTATATATATTTATGTATTGTCTTCCCTAAAACCATATGGATCTTTTTTAGACAATATTGGTACTATGCGACTTGAAATATATCAAACCCAATGTTGCGTCATTTTTTTGCGAGTTATAATAGGCTACCAATACCTATATTTATTTACATATGCCTCTTGTCAATCACTGTGATTTAAAAAATTCATCCATATAGTAGTTGATTTTGTCATTCGTTTGTAATATTTCATTGCAAATAACATGGGAACCTCTTTTTCATATTTTTATTGAGGTATTAATGCGATAGTATTTCCTTGATTCACCTATAAATCGAAAAAAATATTTAACTCACCAATCATAGACATCTTGATATCATACCTCATATCATCCACACAAAAAATCATTATTCTTATTCCAATCCAAAAATATTATGTCTTTGACATATATGAGTACCAACATCCTTTGATCGTTATTCTTCTTTATGTAGAGGATATGATCAAATCTACCTTGATTAAAAAAATATTTCTTAGGTATTGATCCATCCTTAAATAATAGGTCCTCTCGTACAAATAATTATTTAACTAGAACACCTTCCACTCCTTTTCATCCATAATAAAACCATCCAGTTTCTCAATGTATACTATCCCATTAGGAACTCTATTGAGGAACATATATTTGAAATCTATTTGGTATAGTTTTAACTGCATTTGAATTAAAATATCTAAGAAAATACAAATAGTTTCCAACTAGGCTATTAGAGTAAATTTATCATAAATATAAATTCCTTTGATCTGGAAATTCCCAGGCTATAGGATTAAATGAATTTACATTGATGTTTCATCATTATTTTAATTATTAATAGTTTCCATATTCAAATTAGTAAAAAATATCTATTAATTTTATATTTTCATCATAAAAACATCTCAACCCACCCTTTTATGTCATTATTTAATTGTACCATTATCTTATATGATAAATTTTTAACTACCAAAAATCAATTTACTCTTTCAAACACAATTACCATAAATTTTTTTCAACCCCAAATCAAAAAATTGTTCATCTATATTTCAATACGATAATAAAAATATATCCATCTTTGAAATGATAACCTACTCCTTAATACTTCTTTAAAATCACTTCATTTATTTCATCAGTCATCTAATAAACACTGTGTATGTTTTACTTTAATTAATATTAAAACATATTGTTATTTAACATTTACTTTTGGTTCCACCCTTAGGAATCTCTCTATCGATGTAATTCTCACAAATGGGAGTAATTACCCATTTTAAATAACACAATGGAGTACAACTATTATCCACATCAATTACATCTCCCAAATAGTTATAATTCCAATTTTTTTCTTGAGACACATCCCCCATCTATTTTATGCTTCTTGTACTACTGTCTATAGTAGTCATCCTATTGATGGCTACTACATTGAGTATTTCATGAAACATAGGTGCATTTCCACAAGATATATAGGATGAGTTCCACACAACAAAATGTAATAATAAATTTTCAGAAGATGAGTTGATGAGAATGAAATTTTCTTATAAATTTCACCTTTGGATGAATTTGATCATCTTTCTTGTGACTAAAATAAATGTCAGGTCATATTAAAATTCATTCGAGGATGACCCTTTCATTGGGAGATCAAAATAAGTTCATGTCAGCCCCAATGTAGAAAATGTATTGCATGTTAGTGGGGACCACAAAGATGGGATATGGATTCTCGATATAGGAACCAAATCCCTAAAACCTTTTAAAAAGGAAATCGAGTTCCATGAGAAGTTGAAAATGTTTTTTAATATATTTTGTTTTTCCTCATAATATTATATGTTCTCTTCTGAATTAACATAATCTAAATAAATTTTTTGACTAATCATGTTGAAAATTTCTTCTGCACATGATGATGATACCAATACCTTATAAGAATAGACTATAAAGATGGAAGCCCTTTGTTAAGACATAAAGGTAATGTTATGATAAACTTTCTCTATTTTTCCAAAAAAATAAATAATTAAATGTTGATTTAAATTTGAATATTCCTTACATAGTTTGTTCATTTTAGAATATTTATGTCCATTTTTCATTCCTTTATGCACAAAAACATCCACAAACATCTTCTCCATTAAAACATTTTTATCTCTACATTGTTTCATTTTTTTAATTTCCTTCAATCCCCCACCCCACTGCCTTTGCAGGAAGAGAAATGAGGCTACCTCTACTCAATCATAGAGGAAATCTTTATGTTTTTGTAGTAAAATAATTTTCCATAAAATTAATGTATTATTTCATATTTATGTTAAATTTAAGTCTTTTTAGTATTAATCACATAAGAATTGTTTTCTTATAATGGTGGATTATTTTTTTCATGTTGGTTTGGCCCTTCCATCTTTCATGCCTTTCCTCACCAAAACATCCACAGATTTCTTCTCCCTCAAAATGATTGAACCCCTATAATGTTATCATTTATCACTTTCCTTCATGTTCACTCCATTGGTAAATCACATAGTAAATCTTGATGTTCTAATATTAAAATAATTGTCCATATAATTAATTTATTGTTTCATATTTATGTTTAATTCATTTCTTTTTAGTATTACTCACATAAGAATTGTTTTCTTATTTAGGTTGATTATTGTTTTCAAGCCTTCAACTAATATAATGAAAATAATGAAATGAATCAAGAATGTATACAACCATCATGAAAATTTTAATTCCAACTAATTATTTAATTAATTTTGTCATCATTTTTTCTATTATTTGGAAGTTAATTTCCTTATCATTTTTATCTAACACTTATTTATCTTTTTTCACTGATCTTTTCAAAAGTCATATTTTTCATTCAACTATCTACAACAAGCCTAAAAATAGATAAAATCTTCATAACTTCTAATGTTACCATGATTTCCATTTTATTTCTTTGTGTAACTGCTAATAATGCATAATGAAATGATATTATTAGAAGAAAAACATTTCTCATTTTTGAAATCCATAAGAGTAGAAAAATATCATTTTCCCACTATTGTGACTTCTCTTGATATAAAGGTCATACGAGCTTCCTCTTCTCTTATGTCTTTAAGTAATGAGAATGGGTTTTCATCTAAGAACATCGATTAAATATGTAGTGTTGGAATGTACATAATGAAAGGAAATGGATATCATGGTAACATTGGTTGTTAATATTTTTTTGGGACATTGTGATTTGTTGGAATCAACTGCACCTCACTATAACACATAGTTTAACTAGTATGACACCAGGTGCTTCTTTTTATTTAAAATCAACATTAATTTTAGTAAAAAATAAAATTTACATTATCAAAATAGAGAAATAAATATTTGTATTTTTTTTAATATTTTAATAAAATTATGAATATGATATTTGTGATATATAGGAATCAGTCGGACCTCAATATGATACACTATGTCCCTGATTTATCTCAAAGTGTTTGTTATCAGTTTAAAATTAGCATTTTATTTCAAAAAGTTCCACTCACTGAAAACCAATAAAACATTCTCTAAATTTATTAATATTTTAATAAATCAATTCATAAATAATTTTTGACATGTAGAAATCATTCTCACATCAAACTGATACACGATGTGATCAGTATGAGTCAAAGTGCATCTTTTTAGTTTAAAGTTCCATTTTAGTAAAAAAGACAAGTGAATTACTTAAAACTGAGAAAAAACATTCACAATTTTTTTGATACTTTATTAAAACAATAGATATTTCATTTGGTACATGTAAGAATTATCCTCAAATCAATCTGACACACAGTGCGACCAGTATGACTCTAAGTGTATTTTTTTTATTTAAAATTGACATCAATTTTAGTAAAAAGGATAACTGACCTACTCAAAATTGATCAAATGATTTAATAATATTTTTATACTTTAGGTAAACGTTTAATAAGTCATTTTTATGTGTAGAAACCATCCACTCATAAATCCAATACATTATGTGCCCAATATGACTCAATATGTCCGTTATTATTTTAAAATAGATATTTTAGTTCAAGACGTTTCACTCACTGATAACAATGAAAACATTTTTGTATTGTCTTTATAATTTATTAAATTTATTTATAAGTAATTTTTAATGTGTAGGAATCACTCTCACATCAAACTGAAACACTTTGTGGTCGTTATGAGTCAAATTTCATGTTTCTAGTTTAAAATGACATTTTACTAAAATACACATGTGGCATACTTAAAGCCAAGAAAAATTATTCAGATTCTTTAATACTTTATGAAAATTATACATATGTCATATGAGACATGTAGGAATAATCTCCACCTCAATCCGATATATGGTGTGACTGGTATGACTCCAATTGTGTCTTTTTATTTAAAATTGACATCAATTTTAGTAATAAGGAAAATTGACCTACTCAAAACCAAGAAAAAACATTTGAATTATTTTGATACTTTAGAAAAATTACATATATGTCATTTGGTACATTATAAATTAGACACACATCAATCCAATGCATGGTGTGACCAGTATGACTCAAAATATCCGTTATCAGTTTAAAAAATATATTTTAGTACAAAAATAATCACTCAATAAAAATAAAGAAAATTAAATTATATTTTAGTTATAATTTATTAAATATATTCATAAATATTTTTATATATATAGGAATTATTATCATGTCAAACTGAAATGTAATGTGATTTATATGAGTCAATGTGCATGTCTCCAGTTTGAAATGATATTTTAGTAAAAAAGACACATGATGTACTCAAAAATAAGAAAACACATTTGGATTATTTTTATACTTTAAAAAAATATGAGACATGTAAGAATCATCCCCACCTCAATCTGATATACAGTGTGACTGGTAAGATTCCAATTAAATCTTTTTATTTAAAATTGAAAACAATTTTAGTAAAAAAAGGAAATTGGCCTACTCAAAACCAAGAAAAATAATTTATATTATTTTTATACTTTAGTTAAAAAAATCCATTTTGGATGTGAGGTAATAAACCTCACATCAATTCTACACACGGTGTGACTTGTATGACTTAAAGTGTGTGTTATCAATTTAAAAATGATATTTTAGTTCAAAAAGTGTCATTCACTGAAAACTAATAAAATGAGATTGGATTTTTTTATAATTTAGTAAATCAATTCATATATAATTTTTTAATTTTAGATATCATGGTCACATCAAAACGATTCATGATGTGATCATTATGAGTCAAAGTGTATGTTTCCAATTTAAAATAACATTTTTGAAAAAATATAAGTGACATACTCAAAAATGAGAAAATGAATTCGAATTGTTTTGATACATTAATAAAATGATATATAAGATATTTGAGACATGTAGAAATCATACTAACTTCAATATTAAGCACTATGTGACTGATAAGAATCCAAATGGATATTTTTATTTAAAATTAACATCAATTTTAGTAAAAAGGACAACTAACCTACTCAAAAATGAGATAAATCATTCATATTGTTTTCATAATCTATTAAAATGATACATAAGTCTTTTTATATATGTAGGAATCATTTTTACCGTAATATTATGCGCGGTGTGATCGGTATGACTCAATTTCTGAGTTATCAGTTTAAAATCGACATTTTAGTTCAAAAAGTGTCACTCCCTAGAAACTGAGAAAACACCCCTGGATTGTATTGATAATTTAGAACATTGATTCATAAGTCATTTTTGACATGTAGGAGTCAGTATCACTTCAAACTGACACACTATGTGATCAATATGAGTCAAAGTGCATGTTTCTAGTTTAAAATGATATTTTAGTAAAAAAGACAAGTGACGTGCTCAAAAATGAGGAAACACATTTAGATTTTTTGGACACTTTAGGAAAATAACCCATATGTCATTTGAGAAATTTATGAATCATATTGACCTCAGTCTAATGGATAGTGTGATTTATATGACTCCAATTGTTTTTTTAATATATAAATGTCATTTTAGTTTAAAATGCACATCACATCACCAAAACTAAGAAAATGAGCCTAGATTGTTTTCTCGTCATTCAATATTACATTAATTAATTAATTTCTATATTTTTTTTATTTTATACTTATTTAGTTAATTTTCCTAGAGATAATTCTTGAGTATGAACAATAAACGGTGTGATGTACAAGAATCAACCGCAACTCAATATGATACACAACGTTCCTGGTATGACTCAAATTTTAGATTAAAATTAACACTTTTAGTTAATTTATTTTTTTAGATTATTTCTAAAATAATAATTAATTTAATATATAGGTTCATTTTTTTCTCGATCAGGGGTTAGGATCAAAGGACAAAGGAACATTGATGTTTTTTAATGAATGTAATAATTTTTAATTATGTAATTATATAATTAAGTGTTTGAAATGTCTACGCTATGGTGTTTTTTTCTTTTATTTGGGTTGTAAATTTTATTTCATTTAAATTATGTATTGGAACTTTATTTTTCTAATTTCCTGGTGTTTTTGGTTCTAGAGTTTCCTATTATATCAAAGTGTAGCATGCCCCTTTATCATAAACTCTTGAAGCACTGATAACTTTAACATTTATCATCATTTTTATAAGCACCGATAAAGGTAACTTTTATCATCGCTTTGATAAGTGCCAATAATGGTAACCTTTATCATCACTTTTATAAGAATTTATAAAGGTATAATTTATCAACATTAAATAAAAGCACTAATATATTTTTTCCTTTCTTAGTGCTTTTTTAGCACAGATACAAGACTAGGGATATTAATCTTCCTCTGGTATTCAGCACTTCTCTAGTGCTGATAAAAGCCATTTTTAGCATTGTTAATGGCCTATTTTGTCTTATTGATTAGTCAATTCCCTATATTTGGGAACTTATCTAGTTGTGGAACTCACACTAGTTTGGATTATTTAATTTCTCTCTTTTATTTTGATCATGGACGAATAAATTAAAGAAAAAATGGTTATTCTTATGTCATTATATATTTTTTGATACTTCTCATTCATTTCAGTTGAAAAAGTCAAAAGTAAATAGATTCATTGATTATAGAACACCTCCAAATATAAATATAGGTTCAAAAATATTGGAACAACTATAAAATATTTATGGATAATTTGGGAAGGTCCATCATATGACAACCATTCTCTTTATTACACATTAATTCAAGATTTATTACATAAGAGTACATGTAATACAACCCAGAAGACCAAAAAGTCTAGTGTATTTGGGAATTAAGTACATTATAAACATATTAAAATATAGAATACGTCATCTTCATTGAAATCTACCTTAACATGATCAGATTATTGCTTCGTACTTAAAACTGCATGGGATTACCTAGGGACATACATAAGAAAGCGGTGAGATATAAATCCCAATAAGAAAATAAACATGGAATAACATGACGAAAGTAATAAATGTTAGAAAATAGGAATTTAAATAGGTCATAAAATAATTTATAATTATAAACATGAATAATGAGGCCTAATATAACATGATCATGTAAAGGAAACATGGGAAATGTTATGACAACTTAAAACAATGAATCATAAACAAAGGTCAAGGATAACTTCCAAGACATCATGATGGGAAAATTCCCATGAGGGATTAGGTTCATGCCTTACTACCTTTCATGACATCTTATGAGACTAAAACATTACCCAATGCATTGGAGCGTTATATAGTTATGGGTGCACCTGTCATGTTCATTTCATTGCTATGCATAAGTGTGCCAAATTGATACTAAAACATTGAATTATTCATCAACATAATTCATTCCATGATCAAGGAGTGAGAAATACATAAATTTAAGTCCCTAATCACATAGTATAATTTCATAAATGTTAACCCCTTCATAAGAAATGGGTATGTGTATTCACTATACAATTTTTCATCCAGGAAAAACACAGTGAAATTTTGGATGCATAACGGGGGTGTATAAATGTTCATGGGAGGGATTGATGAGATTTAAAGGAATATATCATAATTTAGAAATAAAATGGATGGTAAGGGGGATATGTAAGAACATATAGAAACATTATGAAATGAAAATAAAATACATAAGATAAATAAGATACTTGAATAAAGAGGAGAAGGAGAGGATCCCTGACTAAATTTCAGCATGGTAATGGGTGTACACAATGGTTCATGGGAGGGATTAATGAGAGTGAAAGTGGTTTATAATCATTTAGACATAAAATGGACAGTATGGGGGTATTTTAAAACATATCCCAAGATGAATAAATTTAATTTAAGAGGCATAACATAAAATATGTTCTTGAATAAAAAGGAGAGTGGGAGATCCCTTACCTTGAGAGTGTGATTCAAATTGATTAGGAGGTTCTTATTGAGATATTAGGTCACCTTAGGAGGACTCTAGAGAGGTGATGGAAGAGGAAGGATATGATCCAACGTTATTGAGTGAAGATAAATGGGATCTTGGGTGGGTTTATATAGGAAATTAGTCGGTGATTTTTTATTATTTCTCAAACTTAGGTTTTGGAGTATATATAAAAATGTAATCAAAACCACAAACCTTACCATGATTTTTATCCATATTTTCTACCAAAGTGAAGTGGTTTTTATTATTTCATATTATAAATGGCCTAAATTATTAAAATATTACCATTGGTTATGTGGAATTGAGTCATGACTTCAAAGAAATGATTTTAAAACATCAAAATATATTATAGGTTTTGGAGGATTCATAAAGATTTATAAAATTAATAAAATAAAAATAAAATAACACTAATTTAAATTTGAAGCATATATTTGTCCATGGAAACCATTTATCTTATTTATTACATCATTTTGGGACATTATGATGTCATAATACACAATATATATTTATACGGAATTTAATTTTTACCTGATAATTCGACTATCTCTGAAAATTATAAAAAATTGCGCATTGGATAATTTCTACAATCTAATTCCAAAAATAATATTTATTTTATAAAATTAATTTTCTATATATGTGGATTTTTTACATTTAAAATTATAATCTACATTTATTGAAAGATTCTTGGTTTTTTACAATAATAGTTTTTGAACCCTTATGAAAATTAAATTTAACTTCATAAAAATTATATGATTATTTATATTTAGTAAAGATTATTTGATAATAATATTTTTTAAAAAATATTATTTATTTCAAAAATCAATTAATTCATCAAAATAAATGCCTTAACTGAAATTTCATATTACACAAAAATATAATTTGTATTTTATTGTATGAAAATATATTGTTTATTAAACTGATTAATTAATCATTTATAATGTAAAAAAATAAAGAATAAATATTATCATTATTTAAATGAAAATGAAAAAAAATATTCAAATAATTAGGGTTACTATGTTTCTATTCTATGATAAATTATTTTTACCCTTAACTAACATATTTTTCTTCTATTAGGATAATAATTATTTTCTGTAGTTATTATTAATTAGTTGACATTATTACCTAATATTAATTATAATGATTTCAAATATAGAATTCATAAATTTATAGAGGTATAATAATTTAGTTTAATATGAATCCTACAAGTGTAGTGGAAAGCGATTTTCTGATGGAAAAAAACATTTTTAAAGGAAATGATGATTTCAATTTAACCCTATAACTAGTAGTCTTCATTATATGAATTTTAGTTCATAAATATAGATATATAATCTAAAACACTAATTTAAATTGTTTCTCAATATGGTTTATTCAATTTAATTTATAACAAGAAAACATTAGGCATTTTAAAATAATTTTTAAGAGAATATGCTTTGCATCCTAAAAATAAACTTATTTTAAAATTTAGTTAAAAGAAAATTTAAATTTATTTAATTTAATTTAATATAACTAAATAATAATTATTTTACCTTGTAATAATATTAAAATAATAATGTTTCTATTAAATTAATTAATTTATCAAAATAAATGATAATTTTACATAAAAACTATATTTTTCACTATTCACTAAAAATATATATTTTAAGGAAAAAATCACCTTAAGTTAATATTGATACGATGATATGAAAAATAGTGTTTTTTTATCAAATAAATTTGTTAAATTTTTTTAAAAAATAATTGTGATATTTTTTTATAAAGAGAAATAAAAATCATTTTTGAAGAAAAAATATTTTTGAAGAATAAAAAGTCATCATCAAAAATTGATTCATTATTTAATAAGAATGTATCAATATAATAATGATATATATATATATAATTCATAAATTATTTAATCCTACTCAAATCCTTAAATTTAATGGAAAATGTTAAAATGAACATATTTAAATAATCATTGTTTATTTGGGTTTGTTGTCGCATATCACACGCATTATCGAACATGGTATTATAATTTAAAAACTCAGGGTGTTACACGTCATTTGAATTATAGTTGGAAATAGAATTTAATTATATTTTTAGTTTAAATTGAAACATAGTAATTTAAGAAAAAATTATATTTTTTAATCATCCAAATGGGAATTTAATTTTTTCGGTCGTAATCTTGATGTTATGAATATTGAGAAGAATGTATTTTCAATTTTGATTCTCATATTACTTAATGATCATATAAAATTAAAGGACTGTATTAAGTCTTTTAAGGATACAGAAATAATGAATATAAAGCATGATTGATTGTTACATGATAAAGGAAAGTATTCTACATTATTTGTTTCAATGAAAAATAAGGATAGATTTATATTCCTTTGAATATTAAGACATGTGAAAGTACATAATGGGTATTCAATTAAAATTTCAAGATGTGTTGACTTAAATAATTTTATGATAAATGGATTTAATATTTATAAATATTATATTTTTCTAGAGTAGTCATTAAATTTAGATTTACATATATTATTACCTGAAAATATAAATGCATTTGGACTTGAGTTTTATACATTATTTAGAAATCTATGTGAGAAAACATTATAACCAGTTTAGATTGAAATTATTTTTGGAAATAATTTTATGAACACTTTAAGAAATGAATATGATTTTTCCCATATCATTGTTTACTATCATGATTTATTTAACTACTCATTTGGTTAAGGATACTAAATTAGGAGTTCTTGTACCTTATTGATGGATGTGTCCAATTTACAAGTACATTATTTATATTTGTTTTCTTTTAAATTAAACTATTATTTTTTATTCATTATATATATATTTAATTTTGTTTTATTCAAATTTTTTATAGATACCTCAGTCATTTGAAATCATCTACGAAAAATAAATCCCAAATACAAGGCTCTATTTCTAAAGGATACCCGGTAGAGGAGTGTAAAAACTTTTTTTAAGATACTTTAATGATATTGAGATGAGATTTAATTTATTTAGACATTTTAATTACATCTCTACTCAACACCAACTACATATGAAATCAAAAACTTCTCCTATTATAGGTCTACAATTTGTGAGGGAAAAAAAATTACACTAACAAAAATAATAATTATTAAAAGCACATAAATATGTGATACTAAATAGTAAAATGAATATCCATTCATTAAAGAGTTATGGATATAAAAAAATAGATTCATTCGAAGTAGAATAAATATTTAGACAGATATAAATAAATTATTTACTAAAGAGAAACAAGAATTGTTTCTTTGTCATGTAATTTTATAAATACTCCTATTTATGAATATATTATGTTCTCATATATATTATATAAATTTGATAATTTATATCAATTACTATAGATGTTGAATATTGATATTCAAGATGAATTTTTAGAAGAATTAATTTTTTGGATCGGGGTCATTTCCATCCAATGTTAATTTTTTATTAAAAAAAGAACTTTAAAGGGGAAAAGGGGGAACCCTCACAACTAAATAGTTTCGATACCAAAGGATACAAAAGATCTGTTAAAGAAAAGAGTGAGTTGTTTAGAACCATTTTACCTAAACAAAACCCAAGGAATATAATTAACATGTGTTTCATGGAAGTCCTTAGAGGTTCCCTCATATAGAAGCACCAAGTTGTCCTAAGATTTCTTATATTCCTCCTTGCTAATCATCCCCTTGTTGAAGCCTTTAAGTAGAATGCAAGCCTGCTTATCAGCCAACTCTTCTTGCTCCTTTGTAGTGTCCACATGAATCGGTCTCATCTTCTTCAATGCCTAAATATCTAATGTATCCTAAAGCATTTATTTATTTGAGTTCATGAGTAGATCCATATGTTCTAACACTAAGGCCATCTGGCACTAGGAATCATCTTTGGAACCTGTTTTGTGTTGCTTCCCCTAACCAATCAACTTCACACAACTTGTGGGAGAAGATGGAGATGTATCCTCATCTCCTTCTTTAACAAGGTCATGTATATGGTAGCCACCTCTTATTTACAAGGGTATTTGGACCTGTTCAAGGTTGAGCTGCCAAACATTGTAGAGGCCTTCAGGGACATCTTTCCCTTACAAGAAGATCTTGTAAAGGAGGTCGAGGTAGGTTGAAGTAATCCTTCCTTCACCATGCCCTCCGATTATTCTAAATGAGGCAATCTAAATCCATGATTTTGTTAATTCCCTTCTACATAGAGGATATAAGGTAGTCCTTCGCTATGTCCAGTTCCTTGGAGTCATCATGGTCCAAAGCCTCGTTCATTTCCTCTAGTAAATTCAATGTTTAGAATGTGAATAGATTCAAATCTCATATATAATATGGAGGATAAGGTTTAAAAAAATATAATACTCGTATTTTTATAGTTTCTAAACTGGGATACTATGTAATGTTGATAGATATTATCAAATTAAACTACCACATGCATTTTTCAATAGTTTTATTCAAATGAAAATTGGCCAATATTACTAAGCGTATTAAAAGATATTATTTTAATTTTACCTTTGTGAACCTATCTACCTTACTGATTATTGGTGACACAATATAAAATGATATATATATCTTCACATCACAATCAAAAATGGGACAATATGTTTAATATGTTTTGGATGAAGGGTGGAATATAGTTGTGTTCATGAAACAAATAGATTTATATAATTTGTGTGATGAATTTGTAGAATTTACAATTGACATTAAATCCCATAAATGATAAGAAAATGAATTATTTTTTCATAATGATATTGAGAATATTGATCTTGAAAGTTTGTATAAAGTATAATAAGTAAAAAAATAGATCATGATAACAATATTATTGAAGGAAAAAATAATTTTATGTAAAGTAATTCATTAAATTATCAACTATCTAGGTCTTATATTAATTATTTTTAGTATAATGAATATTTAATAGAATTTAAATTTATTTATATGAATGAAATTATTAATTATTCATAACAATATGTTACACTTGTTTTAAAATATATAATCTAATACGTTTTATACTTTTTAAAATAATATGAATATTGAGGAAAAAAATTATGTTGGTAATTTTCATACATTGAGGGAGTATATAGTAACTCCACTAACCTCATGAGGATATTGGATAGTCATGTTATAGGTATAAAATTTAATGTGAAAAAACTTATTTCATTTTGTATAATCATAACTTTTTTTATTCATAAAATATACAAACAAATAATGTTAAATAGACAAACATTGGTAGATAAAATGAGTTGAATTTGAAAATAATGAATAAATTTATACCATTTGATAGTTTGGGGTTCTTGATAGAGGATTTTGTATGATTATTTGATTCGATCTTTGGATAGTTATCTTGTGAGTTAGTGACCCTTCCCATTGAGAATTCATCAATGGTTGGATAGAGTTGTCAGGTAAATTTTACACTTTCATATTCATTTAAAACATAATGTTTTATTACCTTTAAGTTTAAATATAAATATAAATCATAGTTTAATTTTCAAATTCATTATAATATGGTTTATATAAGAAGGGAGTAGAGATGGAGATGGAGATGGATATGATTGTTACTCATTGGGATGCTGTCATGTGGATAAATGTTTAACTCTATCTTGATGATGTTTTATAAAGAAACAAAGTACTTGTAACTCGTTATGTTTAATTAAACATATATATACTTGTAACTTATTGATATTATTTATTAGAATCAAATCATAACTCATCGGTATGGTATTGAATAAACTATTTTATGGTGGAAGTATGATTTCTATGAGGTGTATGACATTCTTTGTGTGACTTATCATTTTTAAAAGTGACGTTTTCCTGGATTTATGATTTTGAAATATCATTATTTTTAAACACTATAATAATTTTTATATTATTAAGTTTTATGAATAAGGGTTTAAGGGTGATTTAAACATTTTTAAATGTGAATGAATTATGATAATGACTTTCATTTTTTATAATAGGACATTTAATTTGAAATTTATTGGTATTAAATGAGTGATACTTTAAATTTAATTTTTTAAATTTTTTTAGGATAGGTAAATTTGAGTTTCAAGTGGATGAAAAACATGTAAATTAGTTTATAATGGATTGTTTCTCTAGATTAATTAAAACTTTTTATTTTTTATTCACTACAACATTTTAGATATTTGTGTTGGGGGATGAAATCGGATTTTTTTATTTTGTAATAATAATAAATGGTTTAAAAAATTGGAAAATAAGGGTAATGATTTAATGGTATTAAAAAATACCACTAAATGTAGTTTACATTTTGATGTGGTTTAAATAAAAATTATCCACTACTGAAAATTAAAAAGAATAATCACTGCATAAAAATGTAGAAACCACCATGAAAATAATGATTCATAACATTTAAATAAAACTACCCAAAAATTTTAAAAAACGTCATGATATATTTCCCAACATTTCATCTCATAATAGCTTAAACCACCACCAAACATGAAAAAATAATACCTCTAATGGACCGTTTTTCTATAGGTTTTTTTGTGACTTCAATGTCAAAGACATCATGTTTTCCACGGGGGGTAATTGTTGTTGGTGTGTTCAATTCATCGGGATTGTGGGGTCATATGATTCATTAAGATCATTAGTGTCTTTAAATTCATCTTGTTCATCTACTCTATCAACATCAACGATCTTGTTGGATCACTAAATTTCCCATGTCACCAACATCCTTAACCTCATCAAGGTTATTGGAAATATTTTTATCATCAAGGTTATTAGTTTATTTTTGAATAATGTCTTTGGTGTAGTTTTTAGCACCATTGAGACCATCATGGTCATCAACATTATTGGTGTTGTCTTCCTCATGATAAACATCAGTTTTTTTGGTTTTATTGGAGAAATAAATGACATTGGGTAAATCAAAATCATTAGATCCATCAACTTCCTCAAGGTTGTAGATATTTTTGACAATATATATGCCATCATTATTTTCAGAGTCATCAATGTCATTTTTGGTGTCAAATTCATTTTCGCTTTTAATAACACAGACGATGAGGAATTTTATGACCTGAATGACCATGAAGATTCCAATGATCATGATGAATTAATGAAATTAATGACATTAAGAATGATAATGACACTGATGGAATGTATGGACTCAATTATGTTAATATCCTAGATGATTTTTATGATCCTAATAACCCCAATAACCATATAAATCTAACAACCATGATGATATTGATTCCATTGATTACATTGAAGGCCTAGATGACACTGGAGAAACCATAGATATCAAAGACCCTGATGATCAAAACATCCATAATGACCTTGATGAGGCTTAAAACACTGATAAATCTGATGGAGTTGATGATGTTGAAAAATACAAGGGAAATGGGGACCCTAATTACTTAAATGACATTATCTATATTGATTACACTGATTATCCCAATGAACACAATAATTTTGAGGGCGCTGACATTAATGATGATTTTGATTAACCCAATGACACAATGATATTTGAAGACCCCAACAACCTTGATGAAATGATAATGCACATGATTCTAATGTCACTGATTACCCTGATGACCATGTAGAGTATGAGGATGTTGATGTCACTAATGACCCTAATAATGCTGATAATGATGATGATGATGCCATAAATTCCACTAAAACTAATTCTTTCGACAACATTAAAGTATCTAATGACAATGGAATCCCCGATGAAAATGATAATTAACAACATCAATTACCCTGACATTGTTGATGACACTAGAATACTAAAAAACCCTTAAGATACCTCTAACCTTGATATCTTGATGAAAACAATTTCATCGTTGATGTTTTCATCATTAGGAAGTCTAATGACATTTATTACCTATATGACACTGATGACATAGAGAAGACCAAATTCACTTCTAATATAACTGATCCTGAAACAACAACTTTCATTGATGATGTTAGTGGCCCTTATGACACTGATAAATCCATTGACCTGAGTGGCATTCCCAATATCAAATACCTTGATGTCTCTAATGAAATTGATGGCATTGTAAATATTAGAAACACTTATGATACTATATATAATAATAAGACAGAAGACCCTAATAATATTGATGACCCCAATGCCTACAATTAAATAAATTAAATTTAATACACTAAAGATTATAATGAAAACAATTGCCCTAATGATGTCGGTGTCTCTAAATATTCTAATGACACCAAATGAACTGATCACACCAATGACCCTGATGAGTCTTACTACTTCAAAAGTATTGAAGACATATACAACAAAAAACACTAAAAATTATAATAGACCAAGAATTACCTAATTAATTTCAATGAAAATGATAAAACTGATAATCCTAAGGATGTTTAATACCATGAAGACATTTATAATGTCTATGATGCTGATGAACAAGAATATTTTAGTAATGCTAATAGAGTCTATGAACCTAAAAATTCCAATGGCTCTAATACCATTGAATACCCCAACAACATTAAAAATGTTGATGTCCTTAATATCCTTAACAACCTTGACCACCCCAATACCCATGATGACCCAGATGAAATTGATGATCCTGAAAAAATTGATGACCTAGACTACCTTGATGACCATAACGATAGAAACACTTCTAATAAACCCAATGACTGGATGAAACTAATGACTCCAATGACACTGATATCCCTAATGAACCCAATGATGTCAAATACACCATTAATATCAAAATATTTGATGATGTTGAAAAATATAATAACACCAATAATAATGATGAACCAAACAAGTTTGGATGGTATGATGATGGGAATACACCATTAACCCCAACAACACCAAATAAACTGAGTAAAATGATAACCACATTGGCCATGAAGATAATGGTTCCCATGAAAACATTGATGAAACCATTGATTCTGAAGAACGTAATGAAACTTGTGTCACTAATATTGAAAATGAAACATAATACCCTAATTAGGCCAATGACCCTGATGACCAAAATGACCCTGACAAAACTAATGACTCTAATGGTTTTAATGACTCTGAAGACACCATTTATGGTGTCTATTAGAGATATATATATGACACTAACTTTTATGATGATACTGAAGACCATGATGATGTATATGAATCAACTAAACTAACAACCTTGATGAAATCAACATGATTTATGATAATAATGATTGTGATAACACCAACAAACTTGATAAATCTATCATGTTAACAATCTAAAGACATTGGAGATCTTAATTATGTCAACCAAAGAAACAAAATAAATGACCCTAATGTTACCAATTACCTTGAAAATATTTTCACCATAAGTGGTATAGAATATTCCGATAATATCAATGAATTTGAAAGTATTAATGAGTTTGATTACCTTGATAACATCAGTGATGCCTATTACATAAATAAATTGATGAAAATGATAATTTAAACACCCTATGGACCTTTTTGACACTAATGGATCCCAATATTTTAATGATGTTAATGCCACTAAGGACACCAATGACCCCAATGAAAATGATGATAGGACCGATTTTGATGACACTGCGGACACTAATAACCATGATGACACTAACAATGTTGATAATGATAATGAACTTAAATAATTTATGATGAAAATTAATTTTATGGAACTAAGGATGATAAATATCTTGAGAAACTTGATTACCACAATGTCATTGATTAAATGTATGATGTTGATCCACCTGATTTCCCTAAAAACCCCAATGAAACCAATGATCCTAAGGAAATTGATTACCTATTATGACACAGATAACCCCAAAAAATCTAAAGAAGCTAGTTTCCTCGATAACACCATTGATAGTGATGACACTAAAGACATTGACAAAATTGATTGCATTGAGTACACTGATAACTCACAACATCTCTAATGAACCCAAAAAATCAACAATGAAGATGAAACTAATGACATCGATGTCGTAAAGAACTATGAAAACCCTAATAACATGAAAACCCCTAACACCCCAATTACCCTAAAGCCCCTAATGATGCAAAATATGCTAAGATCTTACAATATGTTGATAAAACTGATGACCAAATGTATCTATTAAAATCAATGATGCTGACATATTCAAAAATACTAATAAAACTGATTATCCAATGCCACCAATGACTCGGATACTATAATTGACACTAATTACCATAAATACATTCATAATTCTGAATAATTCAATAACCATGACAACCCTAATGAAACTAATTTAATGGATGATTTCAATATTCTCGATACTATTGATGGCACTAAATTCCCCAATGATGCAAATTATTTGGACACCACTAATGATCCCGATGACCCTAATGTTATTGATGACCATGATGACCTTAATAGTGCTAACAACACTGATAAAAGATACAAACTTGAACACATGCACTAATGAATCTTATGACTCCAATTATCCATAAGTTGTTAATGAATAAAATAACATTGTTCGCACTAATAATATAAAAAACAATGAAGCCATAAACACAAATGACCCCAAAAAACATCATGTACTCTAATGATGTCATTGTCAATGATTTCTAATATGACATGATTACCTCAATGTTACTGAAAATATAAAGACAAAAATATCCCCAAAAAATCTGATGACCCTAATGATTCATGAGAATATGAAACCACCATGACCCATATGACACCAACAACACTGAAATTATTATTGACGATGATGACATTAATGATGCCAATTACATTGATGATACTGACAGACCTAATGACATCATTGAGCCCATTGACCCTAATGATATTGAAAATTTCAATGAAATCATATAGTTTAATGACACCAGTGACACTGAATCCACTGTTGATGTACAAATCCATATAGAATCTCATTGCATAGACAACAACAATGATAGAAACAATCTTGATGACACTGATGATTCTAATTACCCAAACGACTATAAAACTTTCATTCTTTTTAGAACCCCAAATACCCAGATGAATTAGAGACTATTGGTGACCCATAACAACTTAGAATACATTGTTGATGTCAAAAATGTTTAGGAGACTAATATCCCTAATGAAATAGACAATCTTAATTACCCTCGCAACCCTGAAGAAACTGATAATGTAGATTCCCTAATAATGTTGATGACCCCAATGAGTAGAACTAAAAAAATTATGTTAAAGAATGTTGATGTGTATAGAATTTACAAAGACCTAGATAACACCAAAGATCATGAAGAAATCAAATACTTGGATAGGAACAATTTCCTCAATGACAACAATGATGTTAAAGAAACTGTTAACAATAATGAATCTCATAGATCCCATGTTAATGGTAATATTTATGATCATGATGAAACCAATGAAACTAATTACATCAATAACCCCACATCACTAATGAAACAATTGACTATGATAACCTTGAAGGTATCAATGATTATATAAACACTAAATTCCCGGATGATAATGATGACATCGATGACAATGATGGTCCTATTAACCTCAATGATAATGACAACACATACCCCCAAAATGACAGTGGCATCATTCATTGCACCAAATACATAAATAAATTTAATGAATATGATGGTGATAATGAAATTGATGACCAATGAAACCTAGGAAATTAATAAACTAGATGATTTCTATGAAACCAACAAGCCTATTGATGATGATGCCATGGATAAGGCTGATAACCTCAATGATGATGATGACACTGATGACCCCAACAACCCCAATGATGTCAATTACACTGATGAACCCAAAACCCCATAGATAATGATAATTACAATGAAAAAAAATCATTATTTCATACAAATTCCTACTCCACCAATAAATCCAATAATATAAATGACTATAATGTTTTCAATGATATTAAAAACCTTGACGGCAGTGAAAAATCCAACCTTGATGTCAAAAAACCTAATGATACTAATAACAAATGAACCTAATAGAACCAATGAATTAAATGAACCAAAAAAATCCTGATAATGTCAGTGAATTTAATGTCATCAATAAAACTAATGAGATCAAAGACATTGGAGACACAGATGCACGTAACAACATCATTGACATCAAAACCATAAAGACCCTTATAACCCAGAAAAAACAGAATAACCTGATGACCCTAAAGAATCAAATGACATTGATCACCCTAGATACCTTGATGTATCAAATGATATTTTTGAACTAGACATCCCTGATGACCCTAATAACACCAATAATCATTATAACATTGATTAATCCAACGAATCTTACTATATTAAGGACTAAAAATAACTAAATGATATCAATGGACTTGAAAACAATGACCAAATCAATTATATTGATGAACTAATGAACCAAACGATTCTGATGACCCAATGATGTAGATGACCCTTATGAAAATAATGACATCGATCAAACCACCAACCCCAATTCAATTTATAACATCAAATATCTAAAAAATTTGGAGATTTTGATGATGCTAACAACCCTAAAAACATAATGACTCCTATGAACTCCTCGATATTGAGGACCCTAATTAATCCAGTGACACCGATGAAACTAACGAAACTATATACCTCAATGAATTTAATGAAATTGGTAAAAATGAGAACACATTTTTCCCTGATGATAATAATGAATAAGATGAAATTGATGACACTAAGGTCACTGATGATACCAATGATGTGGATTATACTAAAGATACTAAAAACAACAATGACCTAAATGACTATAAAATCAACAAAAAGGATAACATCCCTCATGAAACCTATAATTTCAAATATCGTGATGTTACTAATTCCCCTAATGACCTTTTGGATACCAATGATTCCAATGAATCGTATGATTATGATGGAACTGACAACACAAATGAATTCATTGAAGTCAATGAACCCAAAAATACTAATGATTAGAATGACTTATATATGATAAAAAATTGTTAATAAAAAATATTATTATACTAATATCAATTTTTTGTTGATAATAAACACACATATAACACCAATAGTATTTTAAATGCTGACAAACCAGATGATTACAATAGTGGTTGTAATCCCAATGAACAAAAAGACAATGAAGAAAATAACCACCCTAACTACCTTGATAACCTAAATAACACCAACAACCTTGAAGACAATGAAGTCTATATTGGAAACCATGACCCTAATTACAACACCCTAATATTTTATTATATATTTATCTTTAAAAAATTTAATTTCTTCAATAACTAGTGATGCACACAATCCTAAGTCTAAATGAATCATAATGAAGTATATTTTAGGGTTTAATCTTATTTTAAATAAATTCATTGGTTATTAATTTATTATTAATGAAAATAAAAAACATATAAAAGTAAAAGATAATTTTTTCAGATAAACTATTTTTGTGAACTTAATGTGTTTTTATTTTAATAAATTTAATTAATAACAGTCCATGAGTGATTTTGAGGAAGTATATATATATTATATTAAATAAAAAATTAACATTAATGTAATATTTTTAATTGGCATGGGATAAAAATAAATATATTTTTATGCTTAAAATGCACTTTTCTAAAAAAAATTCCATCACCTTTTACAAACTTACTTTAAAATGAATTTATACCACTTATAGAAATTGAATATAGAAAACTGGATTCCAAATTTATAATTAGGAGGATCAAAATTTTAAAATATTAATCGTTCATTTTTTTCAATATAAATCGTAACCTTGGTAATATTTGTCACCTCAGTAAGTGTAAAACATGTAAAATATGATTAAAACTTTTGGATAAGGATTTAAAATTCTTATAACACTTTATTTTTTCATATGTGATGGATCAAGTTTGGTCTTGTTAATCCATGTCTCAGTTATATAGAAATTTTGTTCCAGTTTTCATTAATTTTGACCTCAATATTAATTTAAGAAAAGAATAATTAGAAAATGTTGTGCTTTTGAATATAATATCTATACATTTTTTACATCTATATAAAAAGAGGATAATTTAGGATATAAAAATTCATTTGAAATAAAATTTATTTTTTTTTATAAAAAATAATTTTTAATTGTTATTTACTGAATAATTACCTTAAACACTTATAAAACACTAACACATTATTTATTTAACTAATAAAAAATAAATTATTTTATTTTATTATTAACAATAATAATATTTTGGTGATAAATTATATTATGTGATTTTCATAGATTAATGTAATAAATTATAGAAGTATTAATGGTTTATATTATAATTACATTTATTTCATGTTGTTTTCAAAGTCAAATTATGTGAACAGCTCCTAAAAGGACATTAATAGTATTATATGATAAAAATGTTTTATTAAATTATTCCAAAATTATAAAAAAAATTAAACAAGAAAATTATGATAAGAAATGGTCTAAAATTGAATGCCATATTCATTTATGAGTAAATTTTTACCTTATAATTAAAATTATAACCCAACAATACTAAAAAAATTTATTACCCTGGTTAAGATTAAAATTGGTTAACTAAGGGGTCAAACCAAAATTTAAGGCATTAAATGACACAAAAACCTATAAATTTTCATTTTAAAATGATATTTTCACCTTATAATTTTTTTATTAAAATATATGGAAATTTAGAATCATTTTTCTTGAGAATGACTTAATTATATTTTAATATTTTTTGTAATTCCAATTGTGTCCTTCCCCTCCCTTATAAAAGGACAGCCCTTCTATATTTTCTTTACACCACTTTGAGATATCTATATCATCTAATAGATTATCTAATATCATAATATATTACTTCACCACGTTCTTTATGTTATTTACTTTCTAAAATTATATCCTTTAAATTCATAAGGTGTAAGCCAAAGAGAGTTTCTCAACGAAGAGATATAACTCTTAACCAAGTGTTTTCATTTTAATTTCTTATTATACCTTATATAAATATATGGTATACATAATAAAATAATTAATTACATGTCTAAAAGATAACTAATTTTTAATTATTATTATGTTATAGTATTTTTTAATCTCTTTTTCATTCTTTGGAAATTGAAAACATCTCTCGTGGGTATGAATGACTTACCGTCTCTACATAGCGGTGTAATTTATTTTTCATCACCATATTTAAAATATGGTAATAATGATGGGTTTAATATTTATATATTATATTTATGACATAATTATACTTATTTAATTATAATATCTTATATACCTTCATACATTTCCATCTTTTTTAAAATGATAATGTTTCTCATGCGTATGTGTGGACTACCACCTCTAAAAAGAGTTGTGATTCAGTTTTTAATTTATTGTCACATTGATGGTAATAAGGATATATTTAATGAATATATATTATATATATTATATAATAATGATTCTATGAATTTGAAATTTTACTTACCTTTATTTTGTTTCATCCGTTAAAAAATGGAGACAGCGTTAATGCGTACATACGGCCTACCATCTCCATGAATGGTATAATTAATTTCTCTCTCTAATTTTTATGAATTAAAATATATATATATATATATATTAAAAATATATATAATATTTATATCATTTTTAAAATTTTATATATGATGTAACCATGATCAAACTACACGGATCGTGACTGCCGAATCAAAACATGCATGAAAAACACAGCAGTTATCACCCAGAATAGGTATTTTAATTGAAAAAATTTAATAAAAAGTTGATAAGATGTCATAAATAATTCATAAATGGTATGATATATATGAGTATGTTTCTTTAATAAATTTATAATAAATCTATATTTATTATACATTTGGTTTTAATGTGTATGAAGAAAGATGACACTTGAGGTAAGCAATTTTGTTTCTGTCCTATTTTAATCTAAATTGTATATGCTTAAATATTAATTCAGGAAATTATTTACTTGTTATCAGATAAATATATTTAATTTTTTTCCACTATGGTTATTTATATATAATACATTTTTTTATTTAATTTTTATTCACATTAAGTACTCAAGAGATCAAAATAATGTTTTTATGGAAAACTGACTATGTTTAACTATCCAGTCAAATATCCTTTTTCTTATATGCCCATGTTTTCTATAAAATGTAATAAAAAAATGTTTTAATATTCTCTTATGAGTATTTAAATTCAATTTTTCCATGTTTTACTTTTTATAAAAAACCAAAGTAATTTTCTTGTCATTTTAAGAATGAGGAATTTTTTGTTTTTCTTCAAAAAGGTGAAAGGAATATTTGTTTCAACATACTTGGAATGGATGGAAATTTCAGCCATCATGATATTAGGGTAATTTTAAGATTAATTTGAAATTTTACATGGTCCATTTCGAATAAAAAATTTCCTTCATATTTTTTAAAAAATATTTATTTCAAATATGTGATTTCAAACTGAAAAGGGTATTTTTCTCGAAAAAATATTCTAGTGATTCTTTTACATGAATATTAAACTATGATAACATCCCTTGATGTTAAATTTGTTTTACTATGGAAATTATCCAATGATACTATCCTTATTCTTTTTATAAAATTTTTAGGATTATAATGATGAGATTTTTATGAAACCTATTTATTTTCAATGAATTATGTTATGATGAAGCTATGAAATGTTTATGAAATACATTTTATTTGAATGAGTTATGATACGATGATATGATGAATTTTTTCTAATATTTAGAAATACATATGTAAAGTTTTATTTATATGATGGGTGGGATTGGAATTATATGTCCCTCCAATGAATTGGGTATTGTTTTATATCCCATGAGATAACTATGGGAAATAATTCAATGTCCTTGATCCGCTATGGGAAACAAGCTGATCTACTTGATCCATTATGATAAAAAAGTTAATGTGTTTGATCCAATATAGGAAAAAAGTTTATATTCTTGATCCACTATAGGAAATAGGTATTGATGTATGATCCGTTATGATATGGGAAACATCTCATGATTCTTTACCCATTATGATTTGATAGTCTCAATAGTTAACCTTGACATATGAAATGGTTTCTATACTTATGATTGTGCCACACTATTTTGACATAAAATTATGGTTTTTGATTGATTATAATGATTTCTCACTCTTATGATACATGGATTTTGAAATGACAATATTTTTATGTCATGAATCTTGTTTACATTCCATGATATATTGGATATGAATTTTATAAATTATTTTTATGATATCATACCCTTATTAATATATGATTCTTATATATGATCATCAATTGTTATCTCTCATGTATACCCTTACTGATCATTTAATCTCACCATTCCTATATTTCATTTCCCTGTGTTATAAAGAAAGGTTTGAGTATGGTATATCTATGAAGAGTAATAGGTGGGAAGATATTTATGGGATATGTTGAAGATCTTTCATAAAATAAAAAGATTTTATATATAGTCTCTAATGACACAAAAAATTCAAGGTCCACAGTTTTGTATTTGTAAATTGTATTTAATATTCTTCTAAAAATATGTAATATTTATTTATTAAAATTATGGGTTGTTATAACTGGTATGAGGGGATAGGTTTAGTTAATCATTAGAGATTATTGGTGAAAATATTGAGGATAATTATATGTACAGGATAACATCCTAATGTTTTGTAATGACCATGGATAACATATTCTAAACCTATGGTTCCATATATCTAGAATAAGGCTTCATGATTTATAAATCATATCAAATATATTTCATTATTATTTGATAACTCCCTATCTTTATTATATTTTTATGCTTAAACTTTTCATTTCTGGTATTAGTAAAATCTTGTAACCTGAAGAAATCATGTTAACAATTAATATGATGGATAATGAAATAATTTTCCACCTGATAAATAAAATAGAACTAGAGATGAGATGAAAAATTTTATTTTTATTATCATGAAACTTTATCATTCCATGAATCATGTTGATCTTGAAAATTATCAAATTAGGATACAATATACTATTGAGTCTTTCATGAGGTAACATAAAACTTATTTTAGTGGATCTTTTGATCCACTAGTGACTAGGTGATGGATTAGAACCATTGAGGAGGTATTTTCTATTCTCTGGTACTCAGAACATTAAAAGTTTGTTCTATCCATTTATCATTTGGAAGGTGAAGCAGATCAAGGGTGGAACTGTATGAAGAATATGAGATAAGAGGATGAAATTGACTCTAGGGAATGGGATGAGTTTAAGAGGATATTTTTCTATAATTAATTCCTTAATATTCTATGTACAAATATGAAGAATTAATTTTTTAAGATTACAAAAAAGTATAAATAATCAATTGCTACTTAATAGAAAAATTTTAGAATACATGTAATGTATGATTCTAGTATAATCATTATCCCTGAAATAAAAATCGGTCAATCCTTTAGTGTATTAAAACCAAGTCTCTAAAAGTAATTATATAAAAGATAATTAGATAGCTAGGAAGAAATAATTCAATGTGCACTCAATATAGAAATGGAAATTTAATATTCCCACCATTACCATGGTTTTGATAACAAAATAATGTTCAAGTTTTATGATAACTCAAATTAATCATATGGTGGAAATAAATTCCATCCATATACATGCCAAATATGTGTGAATAAACATCAAGATAATTTATTTAATAAAACTTTGAGATTTTTTAAATGTGTAAATCCATTCCATAAATCCCAAGAATGTTAAGAGGTGATGAATTGGCCATTTAATCCAATTCAAAAAAAAGAAAAATACACTAAATAATGCATTACCCATTATCCAATGCTTCAAATGTAAGGAGTATGGGTATTATTCTAACCAGTATAGAAATAAAATTGTTTATAATGATGATCAGCATCAGAAACCTCTTATGATCAAATAAAAAAAGGAAATATCAGGTGATCATGAATGCAAAAGTGGGTTCAGATAATTATGTGTTGAAAGGTAAACTTATCATCCACTCAAGAATACCTAATTTCTTACTTGATTATAAATTTTCCCACCTATTTATATCTAATGTATTTGAAAAGGGTGTTGAATTTATATATCAGTGATTAGATATTGAGTTTGTGTTGAAACATATAATGGTATGATAGTATCACCTCAAGTATATAGTTTATCTATGATTAAATTTTTTAGGAAAGTAATTCTTGAAAATATTATGATTCTCCCTTTTGTTGAATGTGATGTGATTTAAGGCATGGATTGAATTTATTTATAAGGATCCCATATCAATTATTATAGAAGGTAAGTCACCATTCATATTCCAAATGAACCCCTGATCATTTATCAGTACGAGGATGAATATGAACTTCCAATTTAAATTACGTTTTTCTTATGGGTCTTAATTATTATCCAGTAAGATTATTTATCTCATAATGTTAGGTAGAAACTCTCAATTAAAGATAAATTAATTTTACTTTATTTTTTTCATTACATTATAGAATATTTTAATAGTCTTACTATGAATATTGAAGTTATGTTTTCAATAGAACTCATACCTACTTCTAAACCAATTTCAAATAATCCTTGTAGAATGGCCCCCATTTAGTTTGAATAACTGAAGAAGAAACTATAGGAGAATATTTATAAGGTATTCATATGCACAAGTTCATCACCATGGGGTGTACCTACTATTTTTTTTTAGAATAAATAGGGGTTAATGTGTCTTTTCAATAATTATCAGGAAAATAATGAGATCACCATCAAGAACAAGTATCCTCTACCCAATATTGATTATTTTTTGATCATTTGTGAGGAGTCCAATAATTTTCTATTATTGGACTTCATTTTGGATATCACCAATTGATGGTTAAAATGGATTATATACCCAAGACAGACTTCTATACAAGGTATGTACAATATGAATTTATTGTTACATCATTTGGACTTACAAATTCCCATTTTATCTTCATGGATTTAATGAATAGAGACATTATAGATTACCTTGACTATTTTGTTGTATATTTATTATTGATAGTATCATATGT
The DNA here is from genome assembly GCA_963277665.1 of Viscum album. Taxonomy (NCBI): domain Eukaryota; kingdom Viridiplantae; phylum Streptophyta; class Magnoliopsida; order Santalales; family Viscaceae; genus Viscum; species Viscum album. Next base: position 406,781,196 of record OY728142.1, read on the forward strand.
TTGAAGTGAAAGGAAGATCATGAATATAAGTTTATAATAGTTTTGAAGACCCTAAATAAATAAAAAATTTAAAAAAAATTAAAAAGTGTGAATTTTGATTCAGAAAGTTTCATTCATAGGTCATATAATCTCAAGTTATGGTATATCAATGTATCCTTCAGAGACCTTTGTTATTGATCAATTTTCGTTAGTAACCATTTTAACTCAAATTTATAGTTTTCTTTGTTTGGATGGATATTATTGGTGATTTTTGAGATATTATTCATTATTATACAATCCACTTTCCATGCTAACTCTGAAGGGTGTTAAGTTCTCATGGATATATTAATATGAATATAATTTCAAGGAATTGATGATAAGGTTAGTCAGTTCACTTTTTCTCACAATATATTGTATTGTAGAAGGTTTTGTGATCTATATTGATGAATTAAAGAATGGACTAGCATGTTTCCTCATATATAATGATATGGTGATAGAATATTCCTGATTCCAATTGAAAATTCTTGAGATAAATTACCCAACTCATGATTTATAGTTTGAATACTTTTTGACATTGAGGATATAAAGGCATTATCATTAGTTGAAATGTGTAAAATATATAAAGATCATAAAATTTCTAATTATAACTTTATACCAAAAGTGTTTAATATACACCAGAGGATATGGTTGGAGTTGATTAAAGATTATGACTTCTCAATACATTATCACCCTGATAAGGGGAAAAGGTAGAAAAATATTTCATTTGTAATGACGATTCTAGTTTGGCCATAATGAGTATTTAAATAGATCTAATACTTATGGATTTATAGAATATGAAACTTGAAATCCTAAGGAATGGGGATAAATACTATCTTTCCTAGATTAATGATCAACCGTATATCCATGTTAGGATTAAGGAGGATAAAATGGAAGATATAGAACTATAGAAGAAAGTAAGGAGTGATCTTAATTTTAACCATGATAATGATGGAATAAAAAGGTTCAAGAATAAATTATGTTTCTCGTTAATAACATAATTGAGGAAAGAACTATTAGTTAAAGCTCATTGTTTTTCATTCTCAATACATCCTGGAATTATAAATATGTAAAGAGATATGAAAGAATATTTATGATTGGACAACATGAAAACTGATATTACAGAGTAAGTACCATAGTGATAGGTATGTCAATAAGTTGAGGTTGAGAGACAAAATTATATGGGGGTGTTACAACCATTACCCATACCTAAATGAAAATGGGAAAACATTACCATGGATTTCTTCATAGGATTCCCCAAATCCTATAATTTCCATATTACTATTTGGGTTGTAGTTGACCTCTATTGGAATTCATCACACTCAATTACCATCAGATATGATTTTTTCTCTTGATCAACTTTCTTGGTTATGCATTATGTAAGTGGTAATATTTCCTAGCATACAACACTCTATTGTATATAATCGAGATATGAGGTTTACCGTGAAGTTATAGAGAATTATTTATCAGGATATGGATAAATAGTTTATTTTCAGTTTTATATGTCATCCTCAGACATATAGTCAGTTTGAGATGCCTATTCAAAATATAAAGGACATGTTGAGAGCTTCTTCTATAGATTTCGAAAAGTGTTTTGGTTCAAATCATTCTTTTAGTCAAGTTTTCTTTCAATAATATATTTCAATCAAGAATTAAGATAGATTATCATGAATCCCTCTATGGAATGAAGTGCATAAATTTATATTTTTGGCATGAAGATAGATAAATAAATCTATTTTGATAGAAAATAGCTAAGGATGTAGTAGGGAAATTCATATACATTCAATAGAAAGTAAGATTATCTTAATTTAGACTTAAAATTTGTGCTAAAAATCATCAGTGAGATATGGAGTTCAATATTAGTGAAAAGGTTTTCCTCTGAACATCTACTTGGAATAATTTTATGATATTTTGAAAGAAGGGTAATATGATCCCTAGATATATCATTAACTTTGAAATTCTTGATCATAATGGGATGTTAGCTTATCATTTGGAACTTCCATTGGATATCTTTTAAGTTTATGATGTGTTCCATATATCTCTCTTAATGGAATACATATCTAATCATTCACATGTACTAAAAGTAGAGTTCATACTATAGGAGAAATATATCTATTATGAGGAATAAGTGTTAGAGATTCTATAACATAGAGATAATGTGATATAAAAAACACCACTCAATTGGTCAAGGTTTTGTGATGAAATAATAAATTAGTAGAAGCTCCTTTGAAATAAGAGGATGTGATAAAATAGATATATATATCTAATTTTTTATATCATAGTGATATAATTTCTATGGAGAATTTAGTTTTAAGGGAGGTATAATGTAGCACTCTAAGATTTTATGTTATATTTCACTATAAATAAATTTAATTTCTTAGATAGTTATGATACATGTAACCCCGAGTCTAAATGAACTATAATTAAGTATATAGTTGCATACTAGCCATTAGATTGGTGGGTATTGATATGAATAAGTAAAATATGAAACATTTATGGTTTACACTTTTTTAAAATTAATTCATGGGTTATAAATTTATAAGAAATGAAAATAAAAATTATTTGAAAGTTAATAAGATGGTTTTCTGAAAAAAAAATGTTTTTATGCACACAATATGATATTATAATAAATTAAAATAATAACACTTGGTGAATTATTTTAATTATATATTCATTATATATTTAATAAAAAATTAACATTCATTTAATATTTTTTATAGGTATGAGATATGAAAAATTCCAATTCTATTCTTTAAAATGTACTTTTCTAAAAAAATATGTTTTTCCAACTTTTTGTGCACTTATTTTAAAATGAAATTCAGCCACCTATAAAAATTATTCATTAAAATTGATTTCATATTTATAATTAGGAGCATAAAATTTGTTAAATTAATCTATTTTATTTTTCTTCATCATGAATAATAATCTTGGTAAATATTTATCACCTTAGTAAGGGTAAAACGGGTAAAATAAGTATAAAACTTTAGGATAAGGCTTTAAAAATCCTATAACACTTTCCTTTATCCAATTTTATGTAAGTATTTTGTCCATTTCCATCCAATTCTTGAATATATGGCCACATGGTTCCATTTTGGTATAATTATGACATTTATATTAATTTAAGAAAATACAAAATAAAAAATGCCACTCTCTTGACTTCAACAACTATAATATTTTTACATAAAGATAAAATGAGGATAAGTTCCATTATAAATGTTAATTTTAAAGGAAAATTAATTTTTATCATAATAATTTATTTCATAATTATTATTCATTTAATAATTATCTTAAATTCTTATGCAATGAAGAATGATTATTTATTGAATTAAAATAAAAATAATATAAGTGATTTTAAAATTTATAAAAGTAACTAAATAATGGAGAATAATTGTGTTATGAAAAAAAATTATAGATTAATATAACATATTAGGGTTCTTTTAAAGTTTTATATTTATACTCCATGGTTTTCATGTTGTTTTCAAAATTCAAACTATGTAAATACTTATTAACATGATTTTAATAGTATTATATGATAAAAATATATTATTAAATTATTTAAAAATCATATTAATTTTAAAAGAGGAAAAATATGATGATTAATGGTATAATATTCTATCCCTTTGTCATTTATGTGTATATTTTTAGCTTAAGAGTCAAATTATAACCCTTTAGTACTAAAAAATCCATTACAACAGTTAAGATTAAAATTGGTTAACCAAGGGAAAACCCAAAAGATAATGGTTAGAAAGACATCGAAACCTGTCTAAATTTCATTATATGATGATATTTCAACCATAAGAAACATTTTATTCAAATATCTGTCTATTTGGAATCATTTTTTTAGGAATTATAAAATTATATTTTAATTTTTTTAGTAACTCTAAGTGTATCATTTCCCATCCTTATAAAAATACAATACTTCTCTATTTTATTTACACCAATTCGACTCATCTATATTGGACACTCTCTAATATAATATCATTTTATATTCCTTTAATACATTATATATCTTCTTTTCTTTCCAAAATAAAATCCTTTTAAGGCTTAAGGTGTAAGAGGAAGAGTGTTTCTCAATGAAGAGATAAAACTCTTAACCGAGTGTTTTCAATTTCATTTCGTACTATTCCTTATATAAATATATGGTATAAATTATAAAATAATGAATTAAATATATTAAATATAATTAAATTTTATTATGATTTTTTCATGACCTTTTTCACCTTATTTACATCCTTTGAAAAATAAAAACATTGCTCGTGTGTGCATACAACTTATCATCCCTACATTGCGGTGTATTTCGTTTATGATCACCATATTTCATGGGATGGTTATACTGATGGATTTAGTATTTATATATTATATTAATTAAATATTAATTATTCTATAATTATAAGATATTATATACCGTATAAAATTTTCATCTAATGGAAAACAATAATGTAGCTCGTGCGTACGTGTGGACTACTGCCTTCATGAAGTAATGTGATTCGTTTTTAATTTTATTTTGACATGGATGATAATAATTATATATTTTATGAATATATATTATATATATTATATAATAATTATTATATAAATGTGAATTATTATATACTTTTAGTTTTTTAAAACCTTTTAAAAATGAAAAAAAAACAATCATGCATACGTACGGCCTACCATCTCCATGAGTGGTGTGATTTATTTTTCATTTTGTACCTTTTATAGATGACAATATATATATAATGAATATATATTATTTTTATAGCATAATTAAAATTCTATATATGATAAAACCATGACCAAATTACAAGGATCAGGGCATCCTAACCGAAACATGCCTGAAAACGAAGTAGTTATCACCCAAACCAATTATTTTAAAAAAATTATTAATAAATGGGTAATAAGATTTCATAAGTAAATAATACATGGAATGATGGATATTATTTTAATTATATAATAATTTCATAACAAATATATATTTATTATGTAGTAGGTTTAAACACATACTAATAAATATGAGACTTGAGGTAAGGGATTTATGTTTCAATCCTATTTTAATCTGGATTATTTATGCTTGAATTTATATTAATAAAATTATATGATCATTATCTAATAAATTCATTTCATTTTTTTATAATATTTTTATTTCTATATAATAAATTATTATCCTTCATTTTCCACAATTTAAGTCCTCTAGAGTATGAAATAATTTCTTTAATGAAAACTGATTATGTTTTATTCTCCAGTGAAATATCTTTTTTCTTTCATGTCTATGTTTTCTCTAAAGTGTATTCAAAAATATTTTAAAATTTTTATATAAATATTTAAATTATTTTATAACCATGTTTGAATTTGTATAAAAATAATTCAAAGGAATCTTATTTTCATTTATTAAATGAGTTATTTTTGACTTTTTATCAAAAACATGAAAAGAATATTTATTTTAATGTACTTAGTATGAATGTAATTTATCACCATCATGCCTACTAAATATTTTGAAGCATCATTTAACAGTTCCCAAGGTTCATTTAAATTAAATTTTTCTCTTAATATTTAGGTCCTTTTTATATTTTAAAAAATTTATTTCAATATTAAAAGGTTATCTTGGTTTTGAAATATTCTGGTGATTATTTTAAAGAAATTTTTATCTATGATAACATCATTTGATGTCAATTATGTTTTACTAGGGATATGATCCAATGATACCATCGTTATAATTTCCTTATATATTTTATGATCATAAAGATGATATATTTATAAAACTCATTTATTTTCCATGGACATTTCCATGATTAGTTTATAAAATGCCAATGAAAGTTATTTTCCTTGCATGGGTTGTGATATGATGATATGATGAATATGTTATGATATTATAGAATACATATGTACGGTTTTCATTATATAATGGGCGGTCCCATAATTATATAGACCTATAATTCCTTGGGAAATGTTTTATATCTCATTAGATAATTATGGGAAATAAGTTAATGTGATAGATCCACTATGGGAAACAAGTTAATGTTCTTGATAGACTAATGAAAATATTTCGTGATTTCTTATTCATTATGATATAATAACTAAGTGATGATTCCTTATCCACTATGATTTTATAGTCCCAGTAGTTTAAATTGAAATATAAAATGGTTTCTATACTTCGGATGGTGTCATTATTTTATGACATGAACTTATGGTTCAATATTGATTTATGATGATTTCTCACTATTATGATTCATTTCTTCTTAAATGATAAAGATTTATTCTACGAATCATGTTTATAATCCATGATATATTAAATATTAACTTTGTAATTTATTTTCATAATATCATAATCATATTTTAATATTATTCTTTCAAATTATCATTAATTGATATCTACCAGATTGTCCCTAACATAACATCTAAGATAACCCTTTTATATTTCCATTATAGAGGTTATTAAATAAGGTTTAAGTAAGTTTTGAATATGAATAGTACTATATGGGAAGATATTTATGGTAGGTGTTGAAGATATTTCATAAAATAAGATTATTTTGTATATAACCTCAAAATAAACTCAACATTTAAGGTCCTCAAGCATTTATTTGTGAAATATATTGAATAATAATAAAAAATATGTACTTTTTATATCTGAAAAGTATGGCCTACTATAATGATGACTCAATTAAATTATAAACATCAATGAGGTTAGTAACCCATAAGAAATTACGCACCCAATGTGTTTAATAAAACCAATTTTGGAAATAACCCTAAATATTCCCTTGTAACAAAGAAGCCTATTGGTAAATATGGTTCTCCTAACCAAAAAAAATTTAATGACCTCTATGAACTTGATGATATCAATGGAACTCGTAGCCTCTATGACACCGTCATTACTGAGGTTATAAACAACTACGATGATATTAATGACCTGGTCATAGTGAATATGTCTATGACCATGATCACCCCCCCCAAACAACATGGAAAATAACTACAACACAAAGAGCCCTTAAAACTATAATAACCTCAATAATGCAGAAGACCGTAATTTTTATTTCATGATATTTTAGAAGGAAGTATTATGTTTGAGAGTGTACAAGATACAAACTCTGAATTTAAATGAAGAAAAATATCATTATGTGATTGTTATAACCTAGCTATTAAATTGTATCTTATGAATAGAAATAAATTATTTATGAAATAAATATAAACTTTCTACCTATCATGAATTTATTAGTAAATTATTAGAAAATTGTCACATGATATTGAGAACTGTTATTTTATTCTTAGAAAATAATACATTTTCTTCAAAAAAAATTATAAATTTTTATAATTAACTTCTTGAGACATTAGGAAATATATTTGAGATAATAAAAAACATATTTTAAATAACGATTTCATAATTTTCCTATGGTAAAATTTTTATAATTTTCTGAAAATTTTTGTTTTTCAATGAATTCTAAAAAATACGAAGTTTTTATTAAAAATTATATTTTTCAAGTATTTATAAGGTCAAATTATGTTATCTATTATTTTTAAATTTTCATTAGTTCAATTTTATATAAAATATTCTAATTATGGTTTCTAAACTGGATTTTATACATGAATTTACTATAAAAAGATTTCATATTTAAAAAATGGAATTTTTTCTTAAGAACTATATTTCAATGTGTTTTGCTTATATAAATTTAAATAAAATTCTGAAACACATAAGTTTTTAATTTTGAAAAAAAAATATTCCATATTTTTAATCAGTTTTACCAAATTTACTAAATATTTCCTTTTTATTTTCAAATAATATGAATAATAACATTAGTAAATTTTGTTACTATGGTAAAATGTAAATCTTATAATTAAGGGTATAAATAATAAGATAAAGACTATTAAATGAGCCTTACACTTTCCAAAATTTTATTTTGAGATTAATTTTCGTCCATAAACATTAAAATTTTGAATATATGGCCTTTTGTTTCCATTTATAGGTGATTATGACATTTATAATATTTTTTTAATGAAAATTCAAAGATGTCACACTCATATTTTTAATAACTATAATATTTGTAATATGGGTTTATCTAGAGGATATATTAGACTATAAATAGTAATTTGAAATATAAAATATATATCCTAATCATTTATATTTATTTTAAATTTTTTGTTAAAAAATAATTACCTTAAATATTTACACATCGTTGATTGATTAATTATTTTATTGATAGAAATATCAAATAAATGTTTTCAAAAAAATTCAAATAAATATAATTTCATCTAATTAATGTGATAAAATAATTTTATAGATTAAATTTACATGTTAGTGATGTAATAAAATATTATTTTATAATTATAAGTGTAATATTTATATTATTAAAGTCAAGTAAATGAATTGTCCTTAAAAAATACATTATGAATATTTTTTAGTAAATAATATTTTATTAAATGATATAAAATTCATAAAAGTATTAAGTTCAGATAAATTATTGAGATAAGGTTAAAATTTTCATAAATTATCCATTTTTTGGTCTTATTTAATTTTATATTTAATATATTAACCCTAAAATATTACAAATCTATGTTGTCATGGTAAAGGATAAAGGGGTTAAATAAGGTTTAATACCAAAATATAAGGGTATAAATATTTTCAAAACATATCTTAATTTTATTTTATGAAATTATTTATACCCATTCTCATATTATCATCAAAATAACTCACTTTTAGTCCATTTTAATTTAAAAATTAATTTATATTAACTTAATATTTTAAGAAATTCAAAGAGTGCCCCCTCTCATCTCTTATAAAAGGGAACATCTTCTTCTCATTTATTCAAACATCAAAATCCTTTTCGTTCAGCCAATCCCATCACAAATATTTTCCTCTAATTCCTCCCCACATTCTATAGTTATTATTTTAGTAATAACACCACCCTTAATTGTCTTAAGGTGATGATAAAAGAATATTGTCCTAAGAAGAGGAAGGTAAAGGACATACGTGCCAATCAGACTCTAGGTAATGGATTTCTTAACTCAATTTCCATTCATTGGGTTAAACTTATACTTCATTTATTTTTCATGAAAATATTATTTCTTGAATTAATTTTCATTATCTTATGTTTTATTTCCATTTGTTTCATGTCTATCTATAGTTGATTTATATAATCAATTCATTTTATTAAGGCACCCTTCAATGATATGATCTTTGTAAGGGGTTTTTTTCATAATTTTATTTATGTGGGACCAATTCCTTATACACTACCTGATTATTTTGTGTGGTTTATTTACCAACCATGAATATATTTTATGAACCTTATCCTGAAAGTTAAGGTATTTACATATCCATCTATTTTTTTTTCTTTAATAGGACATACAATTAAAATGATACAAAATAAATAAGGATTTCTATCAATATATCAGTATTATTAAAGATTTTATCCTCTATAAAATATTTTCCTTGGAAGTAAATGTGTTCTAAAAAGTTTTCAAATGGTTTTTACTATCCTCCTATGAGTATTAAATGTTATTTTTTCCCATGTTTTCTTTTTTTACAAAATAGTTTGAAAGGATTATTTTTATAATTTTACAAACATGGTACTTTATGAATTTTCAAAAAAGACAAAACAATTGTTTTTATAAAATTATATAGCATAAATATATTTTTTTCCTCGGGATTTATTAATGTTTTGAATATTCCTTAAAATTTCACAAGGTTCTTTTTAAAGAAAAAAAATTTATTTTAATTGAGTGGTTTAAAAAATGTTTTCAAAATAGAAAGGATATTTTCCTCAATGATTATTTCAAGCGATCTTCAAAAATCATTTTCCACATAAGAAAACATTATTTGGTGTTACTTATGTCTTAATGGGAATATAATACAAGAATACGATCCTTATTCATTCTATAAATGTTGAATTTTTATGATGGCATGGTGTTTATGAATTCTATTACTTTTAAATGGGTTATTTAATGACAAAATATTTATGAAATCAATTTCTTTTCATGGGTTCTGATATGTTGAATGATTTATGTTCATGTGTCCCACATACGTATTATTATCATTATGTGATGGGTTGGACCAATATATCCATCCAATGTACTGGGTAAGGATTTACAACTCATGGTATAGACAGTACTGGAATAGAGAATGAACCTGGTTTAGTAATACATGGATGGAACGGGGAGTGAAACCAGATCGACATGGTAGGGCTAGAACATGGAGTTAAACTTATTCAGTATAAGTCTTTGTTCACTATAGTGGTCTTGGGAATTATACTTTAATAATAAGGAAATTATTTTCTATAATTATGTGCATAAAAAATTCCATGTCTTATGCCTATATTTTTCTCTCATGAATCGTGTTATTTGAATTTCCTTATAATTCATGCCTTATGAACAGCTAAGATTTATTTCCTCATTCAAGGTTATAATTCTTGATACTTAGGGTTTAATTTTCAATATTACGTTCATACACCATTATTCTCTTATTATTATTTTCAAATATTTGATATCTCCTATGGTTACCCTTACTAATCATTTTACCTCATCTTTTATTATGTTTCACTTTCCCTAGATTATTAATAAAGGTTTTCAGTAGGGTATGTCTAATAAGGGCTCTAGACATGAACAAATTTTAGGAGGTGATACAGATTTTATGGTCTAGTTTTTTATTTTTCTAATATATATAAGAGTTGGTCCTAATTATCTAAAATTAAAAACCTAAAAGGTCTTTTGTTATATAAGTGATCCAATATCTCATTTTGATATTAAAAGTTTTTGTGGAAAACATTTGGTCACCTTTATCACTATCAAAGAAAAAAATGTATGGTTTATGTTTCTAGCAACAAATTCGGAAGTGTGGGTCTCGGAATATTATATTTGGTATCAAATAAAGGTTTATATAAATTTAGATATTATGATGTTTTCAAGAGAAGTTATCTTAAGAGTTATATATACCATCATGGTTATATAATACCACAAGTTAAAAGAGTTAGTCTACCCTTTTTAGGTTTTAAGTTGTAAAATTTTAAGGTGACTTGATATTTTTAGAGACATTTATTTTTTAGATAATCATGGGTTATTACATTTTGGATTATAAAATTAAAGGTATGATATAACCCTTTAATTTAAAATAATTCTTTATTTTTGGATATATTAAGTTTATTTTTTATGTTTCTTGTGTTTCTGGAACTTTATCAGGATAGTTTTAGAAAAAGGAATAATAACAGAATGGGTGATAACCCGTCGCATATGGTATGTATGCCAGGTTAGAACCCACAACCTAAGGGAGACAAGGGTGCATTGCCTACCACTGGCCTGAATGAAGTCTTGGTTAGTATTAAATTTTCTTAAATGATTGAATGGATGAAGAATAAGTTGATTTGGGGGAAACTATGTTTTATCATATAGATAACCATGGGTTTAGAGTTATATTTTATAGATAAGTGATTAAAGTTTTTTAGAATAAGTTCACTATTTTAGAACACTTATATAATATTATGGGATATTATTTTAGAAATAATGTTTAAATTATATTTTGGAAGAAATTATGATTTTATTGTAGATTTATGGTGGTCGATATTATTTATAGAAATGATTATCATATCTTGTATATTATGTTGTTAGAAAAATTAGATTTTTGGTATGAGAATTTAAGAGTTATTTATGTTATCAAGAGATAAATATTTTATTTATCTTGTAAGAATATGTAATTTTTTTGGTTTCAATATTTCAAGGCATTTTAGGAATAGTTATTTACTGAATGATCTAAGTTAAAATTTGGGTATTACTCTTGAATTTTATATATTAAAATAGTTTTCTTCATATGAAGGTTTATCATTTTTTGGAAATGAACTCATCTTGTGATAACCATTTCAGTTATGGTTAATGTATGAAGACAAGAGGAATCTTCTTAGCCATTTGTGTAATTAATGATCCATGGATGCTGATTATAGTGATTTAGTCTTAAAAAATTCATATTCATCATTTGTAGAAAAATATGATTTTTTGGTTCAAATTTATTAAAGGATAAAAATATAATTTTCAAGTAATTACATTTTCTTATTTTTATACTATAGAAAGTAAATTAATTCTTCAACTTTTGGAAAATTATTTTGAAATAAAAAATTTATCCATTTATATTTCTTATTGAGAAATCAATAGCCATTTAAGCCATTATAGATTTATAGATTTGTGATGGTTAACTTTTTCTTTAACATGTTATCTATCACTCTTTATCAGCTCATGGGAGTTATTTTTCTCTCCCATTTTTTTATATGGAAACCTAGTATGTGTTACTCTAGATGGCCTTCATACTTTCCTTTCTTTTAAAGTTTAAGTTATATTGTCTCTTTTTACGATATGGGATATCAACAAATGTGTTTTTAAAGTCAAACCTTAGTTGCCAACAATTTGTTCAAATTATGAGAGTAAAATTTATTAAATGTGGGTGACTATAATATCTTGAAATTTTATAATTACAGACTATGTTCGATAGTGTTCAAGATACGTAGCACCGAGTTTAAACAAAGAAAAAAATAATATTATATGATTATTATAACCCTGGCATTAAATTAGTACGTATAAATAGTAAAAAATAATTTATAAAATAAATAGAAACTGTCTACTGAATATATATTTATTTTTAAATGATTATAAAATAATCACATTTTTTTAGAAAAGTCGTTTTATTCTTCAATAAAAATACATTCTCATAAAAAATGATATTTATTTCCTTTTATAATTAATATATAGAGATTTTATAAAATTATCTTGATAAATTGAACCTCATTTTTGAAATAATTATATCAAAATTTTCCTACGGTGAAAATTTGATATTTTTATGAAATGTTTTCTTTTTCAAGGAATAGTGAAAAAATGATTTTAATTAAAAATAATATTTTTCAAGTATTTACAAGGTAAAATTATGTTTTGGAATAGTTTTAAATTTTAATTCGTTCAATTTACTTTAAAATATTCCAAATTTGGTTTTCTAATTGGATTTTAAACATTAATTTATTATAAAAAGATTTTATATTTAAAAAATAGCATTTTTCTGACGAAAAAAATTGTTGTGTTTGGCTGGTTAAATTTAATATTAAATTATGAAACTTATATGTTTTGAATTTTGAAAAATGGATTCCATATTTTTAATCATTGTTCCAAATTTATTAAATATTTCCATTTTATTTTTGGATAATATGAATAGTAACTTTAGAAATTTTGTTACCACATCAAAGGGTAAATCGGGTAATTAAGGGTAAAAATGGTAAGATAATGACTATAAAAGGACCCTTACACTTACCCCAATTTTATTGGATGTTAATTTTATTCCATATGCATTAAAATTTTTAATATATGGAAATTTCAATATATAATGGATTATGAAATTTATAGTATTTTATTTAAAGAATAGTAAAATATGTCATAATCATGTTATTAATAACAATAAAAATTTTAATATGTGGTTATCCAAAAAAATATATTAGATCAAAAATATTAATTTTAGGATAAAATATTTATATTTATTATTTTAGTTTAATTTTAATTTTTAGTTAATAAATAATTTACTTAAATTCTTACACAACTTTGATTCAATAATTATTTTATTAATTAACATATAAATAAATGTTATTAAAAAATTAAAATAAATATACTTTGAGATAATTGATGTGATCATTGAATTTTCAATAGTACATTTAAATTTTATGGATTTAATAAAATGGTTATTTCTAATTATAAATATTATCTTTATATTATTAAATTCAAATAAATGAATAGCCATTAAAATTGACATTATAAATATTTTATAGTAAATAATATTTAATTAAATGATATAAAATTCTTAAAAACATAAATTTATCCAAATTGTTTGGATGTGGTTTAAACATTCATACATCATACATTTATGGGTCTTTTATAATTTTAAAGTAACTACATTAACCCTCAAAGAGTACAAATAAATGTTGTCACGGTAAAAGTTAATGGGGTTAAAGAAGAGTTAAAACCAAAAGTTACGGGTGTAAATATTGTCAAAACCTGTCTAAATTTTATCGGATGAGGGTTTCGACTCATCCTCATATTATCTTAAAAATAACATATATTTTACCCTTTTTTAATGGAAAATTAATTTATATTAATTTGATATTTTTGGAAAATTCTAAGAGTGCCCCAATCCTCTATTATAAAAGGACACCTCTCCTTCTGAATTATTCACACATCAAAACCATATTGGTTCAGACATGCCCTACCAAATTATTTTCCTAGAATAGCTCCACACATTCTAGAGGTATTCTTTTAGGAAAAACTCTTGAATTAGTTATCTTAAGGTGTTAAAAAAAGAATATTTTCTAAAAAATAAAAAATAAAGGAGATGCATAAAAAATCACACTCAAGGTAGTGGATTTCTTAACTCAATTTCCATTCATTAGGTTAGGATTCTACTTCATGGATTTTTTCATGCTAATATTATGTGTGAAATTAATTTATATTATCTTATATTGTATTACCACTTTTTTAATGTGGATTTACAATTTATGCAGATAATGAATTCGTTTTATTAACACACACTTCAATGATATGATCTTTGTAAGGGATTTTGCCTCAAATTTATTTTTATGGGTCACATGAATTATAAATTCCTTTTTTTTCTTTTGTGTGTTGTATATACATCCCTTTAATATATTTTATGTGTATTATCTTGAAAATTATAGTATTTAAATATACATTTAAGTTTCTTCTTTTAATGGGATTATGATTCAAATGATTCTAAATAGGTAAGGGTTTATTTCACCATCTAAAAATTATTTGAGATTATATTAGTTGGGGAATATTTCACTTCTATGTCCATGTTTTATAACAAAGTTTTTCAAAAATGTTTTTACTATTCTCATATGAATGTTTGAAGTCTTGCTTACACATGTTTTATTTTTTCTACAAAATTTTATGAAAGGAATATTTTTATCATTTTATAAAAAAGGTACTTTGTGAATTTTATGAGAGAAATGCAGAAGAAATATTTTTTAACTTAAATGTCATGATCATATTTTTCCACTATGATGACTCATTAATGATTTGAATCTTACTATACAATCTCACAATATTATCTTCAAATAAAATTTCTTCCTTTGTAATTATGCAGCTTTAAAAAATCTAAATGGAAAGTATATTTTATACAAGAATTATTTCAAGCGATCATTTAAAATAATTTTCCATCTAAAACAACATTCCTTGAATTTATTTATGTTTTACTGAGGATATTATCCAAGGATAACATTATTATTATTTCTCTATATGGTTTATGTTTATGATGGAATGATTTTTATAAATTCTTTTAATTTTTCATGGGTTATGTAATGATTAAATTATTATGAAATCCATTTCCTTTCATTGGTTCTGATATGATGAATGATTTATGTTATTGAGGAAGAAATGTGTATGGTTTCCATTATTTGATTGGTGGGACCTATTTCTCCCTCAAATGAATTGGGTAAATATTTATATGACATGATATATATACGAATGGAATGGGGAGTGAACCCAGTTTGGTAAGATAGGGCTAGAAGAGGGGGTGAAATCGATTTAATAATATAGAGATGGAACAGGGAGTGAACTCGGTTCATTATTAGGACTTTATCTCTATGATTATCTTGGTATTGAGTTGTGGCTTATAAGGAAATGATTTTCTATTCTTATATGCATGAAAAAAATTCTATGTCTAATACCAGTATTATGATCTCATGGTTCATGTTCTTTAATTTCTATATGATTTATGTCTTGTGAACTATAAAGATTTATTCCATCATTCAGGAATATGATCTTTGATACATAGGGTATAATTTTCATATTTTATTTTTATATACTCTTATGCGCATGTTATGATTATGTAATCTTTGATATATCATATGGTTTCCCTTACTGAGAATATGATCTCACCCTTTCTTATGGTTCATTTTCCCCATCTTATAAGTAGGATATGTCTAAGAAGGTTGCTAGATATAGAGAAATTTTGGGAGATGATATAGATTTTAAGGGCCAGTTTATTTTTCTAAGATATGTAAGATTTCGTCTTAATAATCTAAAAATCTAAACCTAAAATATCATTTGTAGTATAAGCGATCCAATATTTATTTTTGAAGTTGTAAGTTTTGATATAAAAATTGGGCCAAATTTATCAGTATCAAATTAAAAATAAAATTTTTATAATTTAGAACTGAATATGGATGTTTGGTTCTCAGACTATTGAAACAATGACCTGATGATATAGATGATTCTGAAAACATCAATGACACTAATGGAAATGTTTACATTGATTGTATGAATGACCCCGATAGCTTAGTTTATGTTGATTACTTTGAATACATTGATGTTGGTGACCCTAATGACCTTGAAACCACATGAGATGCCAAAAATCCATATATCCTTGATGAGAAAATGACATCAATGAAATTAATAACGCTAATAATACCAACATTTTTTATGACCTCGGTAACACAGATCACACTAACCACTATGATGATTCCAACAAAATGATGTCTCTAATGACACCAATGACCCTGATAAAACCATTATCGACAAATTATTAGACCCCAATAACTCTAAGGAACCCCATCACATAGAGGACAATAAAAACACCAATGATACTAAATTTTTTTATGGAACAATAGACATCTAGTAACTTTATAAACATGATAAATCATATTACATTGTGTACACTGATGGCCCTAATCGCCATAACAAAGTTATTAATGAATATGACCATGATGACTCAAAACCACTACTAACTGTGATAACCCCAATGAAAATGATGAAATAAATGATATAGATGTTATCGATGATATAGATGACCCCAATAATGTTGGTGACATTAAAGACATGGATGGTACTTCCTACACTAATTATTTGTAGGACCCCGAAGACACTAATGAACATGATAACACAACAATACTAACATCATGGCTATTGTTGAAATTGTTAATGACACCAAAGACCTCATTGAATTTCTAATACATTATTCAAAAGAATTTTATAATTTAGTTTTCTAATAAAAAATTACAATGAAAATTATAAATTTATTTTTAAATTTAATTTAATGGTATATATTTTCCCTGAATGTTTTTTATGAAATTTTTCATTTGAATTATTCTATATAGTTTTTCTTAAAAATATTTAAGTAAAATTTTATATTATATATTTCCAATGGAAATTTTCAGAATAAATTTTCGTGGAATGTTTAGAATATAATTTTTTTACATAATTTCCTACTTTAATTTCACAATGACATTTCCCATTTTTATTTTTCATTTTTTTAGTGGAATTTTACAAGTTTATTTTTCCATAACAATTTCCACTAGTATTTTTATATTGTATGTTTTATATGGAGTTATTATATTTATAAAATTTGAGTATATTTTTTCATTATAATTTTTACTAATGTTTTATACTATTATTTTTTAGTTAATTTTTTCTGTGGTAAATTATTCAGTATAAGTGTAACCTTCCTTTGAAATTTTTTTTATAAGAAATTTCTAGTATAAATTTTCTCAAACATTGGTGACCCTGAGGATGTTGATGGTGCTGATGACATGGATAAACCTAATAATGCAAATAAAACTGATGAGTCATATGAAATTTACTTTACAAATGACATAAATGACGCCAATGTTGCTAACAACACCCAAGACATAGATTCCGATGACAACTTCAATGATGCTCATAAAGAAGATTATGTGAATAAAGTCAAAGATGATGACCAACTCTATTAAACTAATATATATAATGATTAATATGATTCCAATAATTTTTACAACCCCAATGACTTTTTGATGTTAATAATAGAGATGAAACTGATACCCCTAATGAAACTGATGTCCCAAATACCCTTACTGAAAACATTGAAACCAATGAAACTGATGGAATCGACTGTTCTAATACACCTGATGAATATGATATAGAGTATATCATTGAATAATTCCATACTTCTAGTACCACTATTGACTTTAACAATTTCCCTACCTTTTACCATCTCAAAGATCATGATGACACTGACATCCCCGATGACACTAATTTTCTAATGAGTATAATTCATCCAATGATGCTAATGGACATGATATGTCATTGAAATTGATTAACTTGGTATCCTTAAACAATTAATGATTCCAATTAGTATAATTACACTAATTACCATGATTACACATATAATACTTATGTCCCTAATGGTCCAAATGACCCCAACATCCCTGATGATGCCAATGACACCAACGACCCTGATGGATTGAATACCTTGATAATACCAATGACCCAAAAAAACTAATGAAACTAATGAATATAATGAAACATATAGGCCTAATTAGATTGATTACTCAAATTATTTCATTGATATAGATGAATTCAACAAACCCCGTGATATTGAGGAAACAAAACATACCAATAGTACTAACAAACCCAAAAACCTTGATGACCAATATTCCCTTGATGTCGATGTTAATAGTGATGAAACTAAAACACAGATGACCAAAAAACACTAGTATTTTTTATGAAATAGATGATATCAATGATTTTAATGATGTTAATGGAACTAAAATTTTTGATGGCTATGATGATATAAATGACACCAATGATGGTGATAACCCAAATTATATTGATGATTATGATGAAACAAACTATCATGATATCCCTGATGACCCTGATGATCTCAAAGACATGATTTCAATGAATACATGGATGTCTGAGAGGCCCTGCTGAGACTAATGAAACCTATTATTCTAAAAATTCAATGACCTTGATGACACTAAAAATTCTTATTATCATAACAACTACAATGATATGAATGATACTGAAGATTTTGATTACCCTGATGAAACTAATAATTCCAATGGTAATAATACCCCTTATAGAATTTATGACCTTAATAAACCCCATGATTCAAATGACACTGATGACCCCAAAATGTCAATGACTCTAATATTTCTGACAACCTTGATGACAATTATAACCCTAAAGACAGTGATGAATATGATCATACCAATTCTTTCAGTGATCTTGATGAAGTTGATGACACTAATGACACTAATAACACCAATAACTAGGATGAAATGCATGAAATGGTCCACATTTATGACCTCGATAATTCCAAAGATATTGAATCCACCAATGACCCCAAAAAATTTTGACATCAAAACCCTTGATGAACTTAATGGCCTCAAGTTATAGATAAAGATTATGATTCCTACATCCTTTATGTTTTTGATTATGTTCAAACCCATATGATCTTATTAATATAAGTGACATGTATAGTGGTAACATCAATATCAATTTTGATGACCCTAATAGAACCAATGAAATGAACGACACTAATCAAATTGGTTACTAAGAAATGAAAATGATGTTGAGGAATCCAGTTCCAAAAATAATAGTAACATAATTGATAATATAAACCTCCCCTATGACCTTAATTCCTCAAATGATGTTGAGGAGACTGATGATTCCAATGATTCTAATGAAACTAAATACACCTATGACCCAGATAACATGGATGAAAATGATAACCAAGATGTCCACATAATTTTATTATCATGAATAACCATGAAATCTTTGATGATGTTAATAAAACCAATAATTCCTAGAGAAATTATGGTCTACATAAATTCAAAAAAATTAATAATACCTAAAAATCTAAAGTACTTAAAGATTTAGATGACTATAATAATTTGAGTGTCCCCAAAAACATTAAATATTTCAATGAACCTGATAATGGTATTGACCTTGATGACCCTAAATATTTTGATGAACATATGAATATGATAATTTGAGTAACACTAATTACCTGGATGACCCACTAACACTGATGAAATAAATAACTCTAAAGACATTTAAAATCCAAATGAACCCATCGACATTCAACAGGAAAATGATTTTGATGACCTGATGACCCAATGACACCTATAACATCGATTACACCAACAATACAAAAGATTTATATGAAAATGATCGCATCATCAGTGATAAAATCATCATTTATATCATAAAGTTTTCCAAGGTCATCGACATCATCAATGTGATAAGTTTCATTGTGATTATTCTATGTCATTAATGTCATTTACATCATCAACATCATCAGTTTCATTAATATCATTGGTATCATTGTGTCATTAGGGTATTCCACATCATTGATATTAGTAGTTTCATCATGGTCTTCGGTGTCAATATTTCATCAGTTTCATTAGGTTTTTAATTTCATCACTGTCATATACATCATTGTAATCATTGATTTCACCACGTTTTTTTTATATTTTTATCATCATTGGATTCATTTGGACCGTTATGTTTATTATGGATGTTAGGGTTGTTGGTTTTTTTGAGTCTTCAGTATTTTCATTATCTTTAGTGTTATTTTGATCATCATAATCATTATATTCATCATCATCGTTATTGTCTCCATCATTTTAGAGTGGTTGGGGTCATCTTATTCATCACTTTTATTGGGTTTTGTTAGGTCTTTGATGTACTATGATTCATTGACATCGTTAGGATCTTTTTCTTCACTTCTATTTTTGGGGTCATTAGGGTTCTCAGTGATGAATTTTTGGAGGGGATGTAAGGTTAATGTGTTTACAACTAGACATATATAAGAGAAGTACCAAAAGGTAAAAAACGTGGTCTAAAACCCCAACTAATATGTAATTTCTTGAATTATCCATGTATTATTTTTAAATATTATATGGAATTATTTTAAGATCAAGATTTACGACAGGGTGAAATTCTGGGGCCCGAAGTTCCCAGTATAAATGTCTAAAATAATTAAAAATCTAAATTTCGCACATGAGTGGTTTTCCTGAAAAAGTTGAAATTTTTTTTAAACAGGTTTCTGGATCAGAAATATGAGGGCACCGTTGTCTTCAGAGCAATTCCTTTACCATAGGCGGTGCCTAACATTGATCAGCACAGGTTGGCTTCAAAAGTTATTTTTCATAGGTTTTAAAGCAAACAAAATAAATAAATATTTTAATTTAATTTAATTTATTTTCTAACTCAAAGACCTAATTCCTCCACTTTAAAAACATGCTTATGGAAATTTCACAGTGTTAGCTACATAACCCTACGAGTTAAAGATTTACATTTCATCTTTTTGGAGGAGAACCATTAGCAGACGATGACAACGCGATCGATCGACGTATCTCAGATTCGAAGAACCTCACCAACGAATGTGATGCGGTGATCGTTCTTCAACCAAATCGAGGTAAGGGTTTGTTTTCAATTTTTTCCTTTCCCCTTTCTTAGATTAAATAGTGGATGCAGATCATCCTAAAAATAGGTTGATCAGTGGATCATGTGTTCTTGTAGGAGGGTGTTAATTTTCGTTTCTTCTAGAGTTTTGATTTGGGAAATTTACTTATTATAATTGTTGAATTTTTTTTGGTTTTCCCTGTTTAATCCTTCTAATGAGAGAAGATTATTTCCTTGATGTATGATGGTTGATAATAGTTCATCTATTTAGTTTATTGGTTTTACTCCCCCTCTTTTATCACGTTCTTTGTGTTCTAAATGGTTTGATGAATAACGGATCATTACAAACCCGTTTTTCAATGCAACAGTCCCAACCTGAAGATCGAACATCGTGATGAACCAGCAAAGTTGCGAAAGTGATGACGGATGATGAACCTATTTGGATCGGGAGAGATCATTCTCCAACCGTTATTTGTGTGGGTGGATAGAAATATTGTTCTGGGGATGATCGAATGCCTGAAACATCCTGAAATGTTGATGGCTTGTCGGGGAAACCTTGGATATTGGGTTTCGAGGTAATCATATTTCCATAACGTGTGTCGAGAGATCAAAAAAGGTTCAATGGTGGAGGATCACGTTTCTGGAAATTTTAGAAGAAGACAGTGTGTTCTCCAAAGAACATACTATGTCATACTAGCATGGAAGTGGTTAGGGTTTGTGCGCTTCACCCGGTAAATAACACAACGTGCCTCTGGGAAGACACGGTATGTGGACCCCACCCAGCGAGGACTGGAGATCTAGGTAAGAGGAAGCATAGAAAAGGCATGTGATCATCATCACATTGCATATGGGTCCTTACGCGAACTCGGCATGTATCTTGGGAGATACACTGACACATGGTAGAGTACACTGCATGTACTCCACCACACGTCCAGACACGACTGGATACGTGGACTACCCCATGTACCAGTAAAGACTTTGGGACACACGGGCTGAACCCAGGAACGGGTATATGTCTAGTGTACATGGAGTCCTCCCCGGAATGAGGAACATGGAGTGTCACTCTCTTACACTCTGTGTATATCATAATCTACATGAGAAGTCCTATGACATAGGTCATTGTACACAGGAAGTACCTGGGGTTATAGGACACAGGGTGTGACACTTATAAATTTTGTGTACTTCTCAGTACATAGCTTTATCCTCTTATCCATCCTTTCTTATGTAGGATTCATTTGGGTTAGTTCCCCTTTGCTCATTCCCCTAAAGGATGGGTATTGTTTCCATCCACAATAGTATGATCTCTTTAGCAGGACTTTCCAAGATAGAGTCAGGTGTCCCTCCAAGAGTCCTGGACTGTGACCCTCTATCCATTATTGACCCTAGTTAGAGTCAAGTATTGATGTGACTAATCCTACAGGATGTCAATCCTCTACATAGCAGGTAAATCCATGTGAGTCACAGTATCCGCCAAGGCCCTAACAGTGATCCTCGTCTGTGTATCTTGATTTTTTCCACTCAAAAGTGTGTTCTCCCAGAATAAATGTATATTTTCTCCCTTTAGACATATAAATTCACCTATATATCTCATGTATTTTCCTAAAAAATAGTACTTCTTCGATGGGAATCATCAGAGCATTCAAACTTGTGGAGTGAGTTATCCTAGATGAGTGCTTTGTGTAATCATTGAACTGAATCCCTATAATGGGTATGTGGTCATGTGACTTGTCTCAAGACTTAGGGTCTATATTTTAAGTTTATATGGATGGGTTTATCTTTCTATATGTTTAGAAGACATATACTATATAGATATAACATTACCTTTAATTTTTGTATTTGTTTGTGGTTTTTGGTGTCCCCTACTAAGTATTGTTATACTCACCCCTGTATGGGCTTTTCCCACAAATGTCATGTCTAGTTCAGATGATTGGCCTTTTGACGGATTCCATAGAGGACCCAGACTAGACTGAGCTTTTTGAGTTCCCTACATAACGATTTGTTCCTACAGATATGATTAGTAGTGCCAGAACCGCTTTTTCTTACAAGATGGACTTTATAGTTTACAGACTCATTCTTTTGGTGGGCTTGTATTCTATCTTAGTTTACTTTCCACACTTTCATTATGTTTTACTTTGTTTGTTGGGTTTAGTTGTATGCATTCATTTTATTCCTTAGTGGTTTTTACTTTTCATCATTTGTGTATTTAGAGATGTGTGTGTGTGTACAGGTACTTAGAAAATTCCTCCCATGTTAGTGATATGCCTACTCGATGCTACTCACCTCCCCCTGGCCTATTTAAGGTGGGATTAGGGAGTTGTTTTGCTAGACCCACTAGGATGAGTCGTGATAGAGTGGTATCAAAGGTGGTCAGTTCTACCTTAGGACAAATAGTCTAGGAGATTGGTTTGGGTAAACATTGTTACGTTTTTCAAGCGCGTCTTTCATGATAGAGACTCTAGTGTTGGTGAGGGTGGCAGACATATCCATACACCAGGACTCTGATAACCTACTTTTTGACTTGATACATGAAAAAACTATTTATAGGAAAATAAAATAATGGTACATGCATCATATAGTAATGGGTTGTGTTTTCCATATCCTTTTGTATAAGCTATACAAAAATTCTTGTTCACCACGGTACATCTTGTTTCTTTATAGGATTCCTTCGCAATGCATACCCGCTAGGATTCTACAGCTCGATCATGAGGATGAGACCCTTAAAGAAGGGGCTTCGATACAGGGACCAATTCCCCAGCTGTTACCTCCAAGTGGTGCAGCTTTTATACCACCACCATTAGAGCAGCGTGTTGTACCTGCAGTGTCGACATATGAGGAGCGTAGGCTAAGCGCACTCCTTGAATTTCAGAGATAGTGAACCCTCAGGTCATGAGGAAAGCCCGACCCCCAGGCAGCTGAGGACTATCTTGAGTTTGTGACCATATTTTTCTGTCTGGTGAGGACACTAGGTGACCGGATGGCGATCCTAGAAGCAAGCCTTCTTTAGGGTTTGTAGGTATGATAGTAGAGTTTGACCATGCAGACTCACGAAAAGGAGACTCTTTCATGGATGCAGTTTGGGAGACTCTTTTGGGAGGATATTTCTCCAGTTCTACTGAGAGTAGTGCATATCCAGGAGCTTCTTTATCTCTAGTAGGGTGGTTTGATAGTGGATGACTATTCATAGAGGTTCACCAACCTCACTAGGTACTCGATGGATATGGTCAGAGATTATTACTTTAGATCTCAGACCTTCGAGAAAGGTCTATGGTGGTACATCTAATATAGTGTCATGAATCTAGGAATTTCAACTTATGTTGGAGTGCTCTAGTGGGACTTGGTTATCGAGATCTTCATAGAGGAGCAGAGACAGCCAGTAGAAGTCAACAGCAGGCAGACAGGTGCAGAGACCTTGGCGGCAGGGATCTGATAATAGGCACAAGGATCAGGATGTGGGAGACGTCACAAGAGGACCCAAGACAAGGGATCAATAGTCTAGGGCACTTAGGCTAGATCTAATCATCCTAGGTAGAGTCGATGCTACTCGTGCGACAGTAGAGAACATATCTCTAGAGACTTTCCAACCTGTCGAGCTACTGATAGGGAGGTGGTGGATGGAAAACCAAGCCAGAGGCAGAGAGTGGAGCAGATAGACCCTCCAGGTGGTGGATGTGGAAGAGGATCAGGGAGATCTGTAGGTGGTGTAAGATGCTTTTATCTACTCCCACCACCACCCCTAGGAGGTCTGTACTAGGCTTAGGGAGCTGGGGGATAGGGGGAAACTGCATGGGGTCGAGGCGTATGACCCAGGGACTCCAAGAATAATTCAAGGTATGATCTATTTCTTTTATATCTTAGCTATCATACTCATAGACACAGGTTCTAGTCCTTCCATCCTCATCACATGTCTTGTGTGAGACCTTGAGATTTCAGTAGAGTTGTTGACTCGACCCTTATGGTTGGATACATCTATGGGAAGAGACTCTAAGATCTCTCATATTTTCAGATAGTGTGATATTTTCCTTGGAGGCAAGATTTTTGGCTAGAATCTCTTGGTGGCGTCATCGAGGCCTTACGATGTCATTTTTGGTATGGATTGGTTATCTTCGATCCATGCTCATATTTCATACTTTAGGTGAAGAGTGTGGTGTGTCCCCTAAGATGGAATGAGATTTTCCTTTGTTGGTGAAAAGGAAACCCAGGTAGAACATAATGGGCTCATGCATAGGAGGGTGAAATTTATCACTCATGAGTTGGCTAGAGTTACCCTCAGAGAAGTAGAAGTCACGGGCTTTCAGTTACCAGTAGTCGTGGTGGAGTACGAGGACATATTTACAGAAGATGTTCCAGGATTACCTCCCCATTGGAATATTGTATTTTACATTGACTTACACCATGGGATGGCACCGATATCCTCACTAGTGTATCAGATGTCTCCCATAGATCTTCCTGAACTGAGGGTGAATTTGGTGGATTCTCAAATTAAGGGCTTCTTAAGGCCCAGTGATTCACCTTGGGTGGCCCTAGTTCTGTTTTCTAAGGAGGATGGGAGTTTGAGGTTGTGTGTGGACTACCGGTGCCTAAATCAGGTGATAGTGAAAAAAAAAGTATCCAAAACCAAGGATTGATGACCTCTTTGATCAACTTATATAGGAGAAATGGTTCTCAAAGGTTGACCTTCAATCAGGTTACAACCAGTTACGAGTACAAGAAAAGGATTTACCAAAGACAACATTCAGAAACTGCTACATTCACTACGAGTACTTAGTGATTCCTTTCGGTTTGAATAACGCCCCTGCAGTGTTCATGGGACTTATAAACCATATCATCTAGTTGTACTTAAACCGGTTCATAGTGGTCTTCATCGACAACATCCATGTGTACTTTACGTCAGAGGAGAAGCACGCGAGACACATGTGAGTGGTTCTACATGTACTCTAAGAGCACCAGCTTTATGGGAATATCTCAAAGTTCCAGTTCTGGATATAGGAGGTCCACTTTCTGGGACATTTTAACTTAGTAGATGGAGTAGAAGTGTACCCAACCAAGGTCAAGGTGGTGTTCACATGGGAGCCTCCCCAAATTGTGACAAAGGTGTAGAGATTCATTGGGAAGGCATGATACTACTATAGATTAATCCCTAATTTCTCCTGGATATCAGCACTGATGAAAACCTTGACCCAAAAGGGGTAGCCTTTCATATGGATGGAGAAGTTCCTGCATTATTTCTAACAGTTGAGTTAGTGTATGACGAGTGCACCAACCTTGAGATTTCTAGAAGAGGCTATTGAGTACGTAGTTCTCTATGATGCATCAGGGGTCGGGCTTGGTTGCATCCTGATGCAGAGACAAGGGGTGATTAATTATGGATCATGATATCTAAGGTTTCATGAGTATAACTACATGACCCATGATCTTGAGTTGTAAGTGGTAGTCTTTTCATTGAAGTTGTGGCGAAACTACATGATGCGTGAACGGTTTATCATCTACTCTGACCACAAGAGCCTCAAGTTAATCTTCTCATAGAAGGATCTGGATCTGTGGAAATGTTGATGTGTAGAGTTTAACTAGGATTGTGACTTCAATATGTTCTATACACATAATAAGTAGAATGTTATGATAGATTCTCTCAATAATAGATCGAGTTCACAGTTACTGAGTGACGCATCGGAGCAGTTGGCCTTGATACAGTTATCCTTCATAGATGGAGATCATGCAACTTATCTCCAGTCAATGTTTGTCACCCTTTCACTCTTACGATGAGTCACGGAGGCACAGCTAGAGGATTTCGACTGTGAGACTTTATGTGCTCAGTTATCTATAATACATGCTCCTTATGGACATTCACTAGGTGGGGAGCATGTAGTCCATTTCAGAGAGCGCACAGTTGTTCCAGTGACATTCTGGGAGGATTTTATGAGTGATTTTCATAAATCCCCCTTGGTGGTACATCCTAGAGTGAAAAAAATGTACCAGGAACTCTGGTTTTAGTTCTGGTGGATAGGCATGAAGAAGGAAGTAGAAAATTTCATTTCCTGATACCTCATGTGCTAGCAGGTGATGGATGAGAACCTAGTTCTAACATGATTGTCTCACCCCTGAAATATCTAGAGTGGAAGTGTGATGGAATATTTGTGGACCTCATTATAGGATTACCACGAACGTTTAAGGGACATGATTCCATTTGGTTGATTATTGATCGACTCACCAAGTCATACCACTTCCTAGATATTAGGGAGAAGAGTTCCGTAGAGAGTTTGGGATGCCTCAACACGTAGGAGATAGTTTGGCATCATGGAATCCCATCAACGATAGTCTCGAATCGAGACGTGTGCTTCACATCCTGGTTTTTCAAGGGATTTCAGGAGGCTTTTGGGACTCAAATAATCTTGAGAACGATTTTCTATCCCTAGAACGATGGTTAGATGGAGGGACCATTTAGGTTCTGAAGGATATGTTGTGGGTCTATATCTTAAACCTTGTTCACAGGTGGGAGGACAACCTACCACAGGTGTAGTTTGCATAAAATAAAAACTACTACTACACATATGGCATGATACCATTAGAGGCCTTATATGGGTGACCCTGCTGGTCACCACTCTACTACACCAACCCCAGATATTCAGTACTCATGGGTCTAGATTTGGTGTGAACTACAACTAAGAAGGTGCAGCTCATCCAACAGTGGAAGAAGACTGCACAGAGCTGGCATAAGTCTTCTATTGATAGTTGGAGGAGACCTCTGGAGTTCGAGGAGGGAGACCATGTCTTACTTCGGGTCTCACCTCGATGAGGGTTGTGAATATTTAGCCAGGAAGGAAAGATATCACTAAGTTTTATTAGCCCTTTCTAGATACTATGCAGAGTTGGAAAGATGATGTATTTCCTACCTCTACCGTCGTAGTTTCACCAGGTATATGATGTATTCAACATGTCGTAGCTGAGGAGGTGTGTGCATGACTCATCACACGTCAGTGGCTGGGGAGAGCTAGACATAAAGGATGGAGCGACCTTCGTAGAATACATAGTAGAGATCAAGGATCGACAGGAGAGGATTCTTTGTGGGTGAGTGATTCCCCTAGAGCATGTCTAGTGGAAGCATGGGAATTTTCAAGAGAGGACATGGGAGCTGGAGGCTCAGATTCGTGTGCAATACCCACATCTTTTTTAGTATCCCCCCTTTTCATTGGCTTTCCAAGACATAAATCCCTAAGGTGGGGAGAATGTAATGTCTCGGATTTTCTGTGTATTATTTTTAAATATTATATGGAATTATTTCAAGACTAATATTTATGATGGCATGTGATTCGGATTCCCGGAGAGCTCGAAATAAATGAATGAAATAATTTAAACTATAAATAGCACACGTGAGTAGTTTTCTAAAAAAAGTGGAATAAATTTTGAATGGGTGCCCAGATCAGAAATTCTAGGGCACTATCACATTTAGATTAGAGACTTTACCTTAGGTAAGGCCAAACATCGACAGGCGTGTGTCGGATGCAAAAGTTGGTTTTCAGACATTTTAAAGGAAATAAAATAAATAAATAATTTATTTTGACTTTGACTTTATTTTTAACGCAGATACCTAATTCCTCCCCTTTAAATACATGCCGATAGAAATTTCACAGGGTTGTCCACATAAATCTATGAGTTGATGATTTCCATTGAAGATTTTTGGGGGATAACCATTGGCAGACAATGACGGTGAGATCAATAAACACATCTCATATTTGATGAACCTCACCAAAATATGTGACATGACGATCATTATTCAATCGAATAGAGGTATGGGTTTTGTTTTTGTTTTTTTCCCATTCTTCGATTAAAAGATGAATGTGGATCAACCCACAAACTGGTTTATCCATGGATGATGTGTTCTTGAAAGAGGGTGTTAATTTCCATTTCTTATGGGGTTTTGATCCGGGAAATTGATTTATGATAAATGTTGAATTGTTTTTGGTTCACCATTTTTAGTCCTTATAATGGGAGAGGATCAATGCCATGATGAACAATGGGGGAGGTTCATTCCTCCATTTGGTTTATTGGTTTTCTTCCCCCTCTTTGCCTACGTTCTTCATGTTCTTCCCATTCTTCATGGGGTGACCAAATACAGATCATTGTGAACCCATTTCATAATGAAACGGTCCCAAAATGGATATCAAACATCACCATGTCCTAGTGTAGATGTGACATCGAACGTGGACAAAAAAATCAGTTTAGGTCGGGAGAGATCATTTTTCGACTTTTCTTCGTGTGGGTGGATCAAAATGTGGTTTTGGGGCCGATCGAACACAAGAAACCTCCTGAAATGACGATGGCATGGCGGGGCGACCTTAGATATTGAGTTTCATGGAAAACAGATTTTCGGAATGAGCATAGGTAGATTGAAAGAAGTGCAATGGTAGAGGATCATGTTTATGGAAATTTCTAAAGAACATAGTGTGTTCTCCGATGAACACACCATGTGGGACCGACATGGCGGTGGCTAGGGTTTTCATGCTACACCGAATGAAGAACACATAATATCTCTATGAAGACACGGTGTGTGGAACCCACCCAATGGCAGCCAGAGTTTCGGGCAATAGGAAGCATAGACACAACTTGTGACCATCATCACATTGCGTGTAGTTCCATATGAAAACTTGTCATTTATCTCAAGAGATACATAGAAACAGGGTGGAGTACACAGAATATACTCCCTCACATCACTAAACATGGATGGATACACAGACTACCCCATGTACTAGTACACGGTCTGGGACACACAGGCTGAAGCCATGTACGGTCACGTGGACAGCATACACGGAGTCCTCCCTATATTAAGGAACACAGCGTGTCACTCTACTACATGCCGTGTATAACTTCACCTACACGTCAAGCCTTGTGATAAGGTCCATTGTACACGGGTAGTACCTGGGGTCAGAGGACATGACATGTGACCCTTCTACATGTTGTGTACTTCTTAGTACATGGATTTATCTCATTGTATACCGTTTCTTGGAGAGGTTTCATTTGGTTTAGTGACCCTTTTCATGTTCCCTACAAGGTCAGGTATTGTTTATATCCATTTGAGTATGATCCCTTAAGTAGGAATTTCTGAGATAGAGTTATATATCCCTCTGAGAGGCCCAGAGCGAGATCCTCTATCGATTATTGACCTTAGGTAGAGTCAGGTATCGACGTGAATAATCCTACAGGATGTCGGTCCTCTACTTAGTAGATGAATCCAGGTGAGTCGTGGTATTTTACAAGGCACTGGTAGTGATCCTCATCCATATATCATGATCTTTTTCACTCAGGAGTATGTTCTCCCGGAATGAGAGTATTTTTTATCTCTTCAGATCTATCAGTGCACCTATCTCTCTCATGGATTTTCCCATCAAATAGTACTTCTCAAACGGACATCATCAGAGCTATCAGACTTATGGAGTGAGTTCTACAATATGATTTCTTCATATAATCTTCAAACTGAATCCCTAGCAGGGGTATGTGGTTGGGTTACTTGTCTCTAGACTATGGGTCTGGGTTTCGGGTATATCTGGATGTGTTTATCTTACTATATGTTCAATCGAAATATACTATTTAGAGCTGACTGTACTTTTACTTTTGGAATTGCTTTGTGGGTTTTGGGGTCCTCAACTGAGTATTGTTATACTCGCATCTGCATGGGATTTTCTTGCATGTGTTGTGTCTTGTGCAGATGAGTGGCCTTTTGATGGAGTTCAGGGCAGACCAGGACTAGACTGAGCTTTCTGAGTTCCCTACATGCTGAGGTGTTCCTATGGTTATGAGCAGCAATCCCAGTACCTATTTTGCTTACAGGTTGGACTTTTTAGTTTGAATACACTTTCTTTTCGTGGGATTGTATTATGGCCCAGTTTACTTTCCACACATTACTTTCAATGTACTCTTTTGTTCGGGTTTAGTCGTAAAGAATGCATTTAATTCCTTAGTGGTTTTTACTTTTTAGAATTTTTGGGTTTGGAGATGTGTGTGTTTGTATAGGTACTTAGGAAATACCTCCCATGTTAGTGATATTCCTACTCAATTCTAGTCACCAGCCTTGGCCAATTGGATGAGGGCTTGGGGAGTTGTGGTGCAGGCCCCACTAGGATGGGTCATGACAGAATATTACACTTATCCAAGATAAAATTCCATATTTTGGATAGAACCATGGTACTATAATTTATATACAAGGATTTATGTTTTAAAATTTTAATTATTTAATTTTATTATTGGAGTGGGGGTTAAAAATATTGTTTTTTATATATTAGATATTTTAGTATAATGTCATGTTAGAAAATGGAATAATCCTATAATATCAACACATTCATAAATATTTATAAAAAAAATGGAATGAATAAAATTATAATTTTGGTTTTTTACATTATATGTCCCCATATGGTTTCCTATAAAACCTCAATTCATTGAATAAATATATTTCAATTAGTGGTGTTTTGTATGTTTCCACTTCCATAATTGTTCAATATGTTGTGTTGTTTTACAATCAACACAACTTCCTTCACATATTAGTTTTTTATTATTTTTTAACAAACATAGATTCCACTTTCATTATGTTACTAATATCATGAGATCATACACTCATAGTTCAGTTAAGAATGTATCGTTGGGTTCATTGACATCATCTATATCGTTGAGTTATTTGAGCTCCTCAGCCTAGTTGGGGTCATCAGTGTTGATGGCATAATAAAGGTTTTCAACATCATCAGATTAATTTATTTTATTATCATTGTAATGTTATTTATTATTTTAGATTCATTAGGTTTGTTGATCTTATCCATACTATCTATATTTTTAGTATCATTAAGTTCATAATATTTTAGAAATCATCAATCTTTAGAGTTATCAGTATCCTCGGTGAAACTTATTTCATTAGTATAATTTTTTTATCATGGTTATCTATGTCATTATTGTTTTTAATATCATCATCATGATATGGGTCATCAATCTTCTCAGCATGATCAATTTCATTGGGGTTGTTGAGATCATTAAGGTCATACGGGTTTTTGTTTTTATTTGTGTTATAAATTTTTTTTGATTCATTAATGATATTTATTTTCTAGGTTCATTGGGGTCATTGGGGATATTTGCATCATTGGTATCATTGAGTTAGTCTGAATCAAAATCATCAGCATTGTTAGTGTCATTTGAGTTGTGGTAGTAGTGGATTCATTAGAATCATTGGCTTCTCATGGTCATTGACATCATTTGGGGTAATTAATGATATGGTATACATCAATATCATTGGTTTCATTGGTTCTTTTATCATCTTTAGCATCTTTAAGTCCCCCAGGGCCATTGATGTTGTTGGTTGCATGAGTGGTATCAATAACTCCAAGGAAAATAGTGTCATTATCATCAACATAATCAGGGTAATATGAATTATTATTTATGTTAGGGTTATCTAGTTCATTGGGAATATAGATATCATAAGGTCCATGAGTTTCCTCTCTTCCATCAAATTCATTAGTTCCATTGAAATCATTGGTTCATAAATGTCATTAGATTCAGAAATGTCATCGGGGTCATTATAATCAATGATTATTGGTCATCAATGTCATTATAGATATTAAAAAAAATCAATGTTTTATGGTTCTTTCTGATCTTTGGTGTCTTAAGAATCATTGATCTCATTAATGGAATCATTTTGATCTATTTCGTTGATGTTTTTTGGGTTATTGGTGTCATTGGTGTCATCATGGTCGATGGGTTCCTCAGTGCTTCAATAGGAACTGAAATATTTATGGTCATCATCTTTATTAGGGTATTTTTAGTTTTCAAGGTTTTAATCATTGATATATTTCTTAGAATCTGTGGTTTCATTAGAGTTAATGGCATGATCGTGTTCATTAATTTTTTTTGGTATATTAGAGTTGTTGACATTTTTTAGGGTGTTGATGTCATTTAAATCATTGGTGGCATCGATATCATCAGTTTCTTTGGTGGTGTAACATCCTTTTAAGGTGTTACTTTCATCAATATAGTCAGGATAATTTGCTCATATAAATGAAAACCATGACATAGATTATACAAATAACCCCAATGATTTGATACTATAGAGGACCCTGATGACTCAGATGACATTGATGATCTTAAAGTCCCTAAACACCCTAACAATACTTATGACCCATATGAACCTAATGCTACTAATGAAAATGATGATATTAATTTCATCAAGGATTTTGATGGATCCATTTCCACTAACGACCCTAGTGATACCATCAGACTCGAGGATGCTAATGATATTAGAAATATCGATAACCACAATGATAGTGATGATGTTAATGACTAAAACAACATTGATGACCCCAAAATAAGTATATGGTTATGGGGACATAATTAAGGTATATGTTAATAACATAATAGAATCATACATAATAAAACATAGACCGTAAAACATCAGTTATAATATAATTATTTTAGAAAAACATAATACATAAGTCATAGGAGATTAAAAACATAAGGCAATAATCATGATCTATGAGAATATAACATAGGTACATTTCATCACATAAGAATGTGGATCAAATATAATTATAAAAATCATAAAATATTCCATGGATAACTAAGAATATAATCATAATGGGCTAGTCTAACCACCATCTCATAATATAGTACGCTTAAGTTAACCACCAATGTACCTTTTTTGGCCTTAGGATGACAACTTATGTACCATTTTAAGCTCATGAGATAAAAAATCACATAATTAATTGGATTTAATTAAAAAAATCCACCCATAAAATAATGACAAACCATCCATATGTGTCCCATGATAACTTTAAAACATTCATAATTCCTACATATCATAATTAACCCTTCAAAAAGAAATAGGGTTTATAAAAACAACCATAATACATTATCATAATCTTTATAGATAAATAAGTTGGTTGGTGAAATTATAGAATAATCCCAATAATTTATAAGAAATATTAAAGGATGATAACATATTTGAAAAATAGATTTATAAGAGCATTAAAATTTTCTTAGAGAAAGAATAAAGAATACCCTTTATTTTTCTGATATCTTCTGAGAAAAATATTTTATTAAACAAAGATAATAAAAATTTATTTAGGAAAACATTAAAAAATAGGGAGGAATAATCAAAAATAATACTAAAAATTAAGAGAGGAAAATTCATTAGTACAAAAAAAATTAAACAAAAGATTTATTTCATATTTTGTAAAGAATGTCAAACTTGGTGGAAGATGATCATACCAAAAACATTCAAAGAATATTAATTTTGTAAATATATTAAATTCAATTGAAAAATACCTTAATAAATCATATTAATAGAGATAAACATGTCTATAAAATAAAATAAATAATATTCACATGCAAGGAAAAGATTCCTAACTGAAAAGAAAAGGTCTGGTTGGGTTCTTTTATAAGAATAAATTTGGGTAAATTATGAACCAAAGGGGTAATAAAATAGTAGTAAGAGATGTAAAAATCTTAAAAGACCAAAAAAATAAGAATATATATCTGTTTTTAGAGAAAAATATCATACAATTCCCACATATGGAAACTTACTCCAACAAATCTCTAATTTAAAATGTGATTGGATGTAAAAAAACCCTTACCTTTTACTCCCAACATCCAAAAACGTTTTTTAAAATCTTTTATAATAAACATAAACATGTTAATAAATTATTTATAAAACATATACATATATTTTACCTTTTATATTATTCGATTTTAATCATTCACTATATATATATTCCTTAGTTAATGTTTGTTTTCATCTTTGAATGTTAGTAATTTTTTTATTTCTTACAGGTTCAATATTAGAAATGTGGGTCCTAATTTTTTGATACCAAGTTTATAATTCCCATATTATCCAATAAAATTTAATAACTGTGTTTTAAGGATTTATTCTGTCCAATTTTTACCTGATGTAAGGAATGCTTATTATTTGTGAAAATAGAATTAATAATGAACTTTTTTTGGGTATTTTACCATCAACCATGAGTTACTTTATAATGATAATTTATTTTTATATCATCTTTATAAAACTGTATTAATGATATAAATTCCTAATAAGTATCATATATTACTATTATTGTTGTCTTGATAATTATTCTTAGTGAAATGGTGATTTTTTCAAGTATAATTCATGTATATGGTTGAACCAACTCACTAAAAAACATGTCATATTAATGAATGATTCAAACTTATATAATAGTAGTATAATTTTATACTATAAATAATAATTTTAATAAAAAATAATTATAGTGGAGGATGATTTTTATAAAAATTTTATTGGATAATGTAATTGAAAAAGTAATATAAGTACTTAGATACTTAGGTGATGAATTTTCTCATTCTTAACATAGGTTCCTTTAGAATAAAGGTTTCAGGATTCATTATTGGAATCAAAAGTATCCCAAAATCATATAAGGATTTAGAAGATAAAAAATGGTATATTATTCAATATAAATTTTCAGAAGTATATTAGATTTTAAGTGGTATATAATACATCCTTTTATTGGTGAAAATGTTGGACATTATCTTGGAAACATAAGTTAAGAGAATGGTAAAGAAGGAATACCATGATAGTTAGTTATTTTGATGAGGTAATTTTTGTGATAATTATGGGTATAACTTAAACACCAAATAAATATCTTTTATAATGTCAAATTTTCATTTTTATTTAATAAAATTTCTACTATGGTAGATTAACTCTATTTATCCTATGTTAACTTGTTTCACTATTTACCAGGGTAATTATTTATTTACCAAAAATATAAGATGACTCCTCTTAACCAATTTTGACATGATGATTCTAAATTTGGAATTAATTTTATTAAATTTTACTTATAAATATAAGAAAATAAACTTTTACATTAACACGTATAATATATAGGTAAATTATTTTTTATAAAAAAAATTGTTTTAAAATATTCACTTTTCTTAATTTAATTTAATAAAAATTACCAATTAAATGAGTTATAATATTTTTATTTATAAATATAATCATTTCATAAGATTTATCATTTAAAAGTATCAATTTAATTTATTTAGATAAAAATGAAACACAATAGAAAAGCATTTCTTTTAAAAAATATCATCTTTAACATTAAATAATTTTATGTATATCATATTAAATCTAATTATTCATACTATAATAATTATTTTTATAAATGAATTGGTATGGAAATATTTAATTTCATTTTATAAATTTATTAAATTATTAAATAATAATATTATACAACACATAAAAATATATTTTAATTATATATTAATTAAATATTATAATTTTATTTCATTCAAGAATTATATTATTATATTTGAATATTTTTAAATCAAAAAAATTACCCATCAAATATATCCAATGTCTATATTTCCATCTCCCATGTTTCCAATCGCCATATATCCAATGACCATATTTCTAATGAACATAAATATGATAGTCAAGTTTTATTCCTATAAATAGACTTACTAAAATAATTAACTCTATTCATTCACTTCTCTCTCAACATTTCTATTTTATTTTTTATTTTTTATATTATTTATATAGATTAAATTATAATGATTATATTAATGGAAAATAATAAGTAAAATTATTTTTCATTCATGTTATTTTTCTAATACTTGTAGTTTTATTCCACTTATAAATTTATTAATGATGTTTCATATTTCATTCTCAAATTGTATTAATATTTACATTAAATTATAATATTTTATCTCAATAAAATGTATCAGAGTTTATTTTAGTTTTTTTATGTGTAAAACAAGTTATCCAATATAGTATTTATTTTAGAGTAAAATACATATTAAAATTATGGATTGTTACTAGCGACATTGAAAAAATCGATGACAATGATGACACATACGACTCCAATGACACCAACTTCCATAAAAGCCTTAATGGACCTAAAGATATCATTTCCATAAATGATATTGATGACATTTTAGAAGCCAATGATATCACTTTTACAAAATCCCTTTAAGTTTTTAATGACACACATGACCTCAACAACCTCAATAACTCTAATGACCAAATGATTCCAATTACATTGAATCCTAATGAAATTGGATATCTTGATGTACTTATGATGTCGAAAACCCCAATCACACTGACAATACCAATGATTCCAAGAAATATAATGAAAAGAAACTATAAAAAATATCTAGACGACATTGATGATGCTAATATCCCCTATGACCTTAACGGCGTGATTATGATGAAAACATTGAAAACATTGATAATGGTGATGTTACAAATGATATCATGTAACCCTTAAAACTCCAATTATGATGTCAACATTGATGAATCTACTGAGGCTAATGACTCTATCAATATGAAATTCCTGACAGCACCAATAACCTAGATGACCTTAATAACCCTAATGATTGTGATGATTCAAGTGACCCTAATGATATTGATAATTCTAATGACTTAGATGACACTAACAACCACAATGAACTAGACCACCATTAAAATATTAATGAATTCAACATTATTTATGAACCTGATTATTTTGAAGATTCTAATGACATTAATAACCCCAAATATGATGAAAACATTGAATATGCTGATGATATATATTACCTAGGTGACCCAGGCACCACCGATGTTGTTGTCACCACCATTGATCTGGATGTCTCTGGTGATGAAAATGAAATTGAAGACATCGATGACCAAATGAAACTGAAAAAACTAACAACCTAGAAGAACATAAATTCCACAACACACAACTGATGTTGATGCCCCAGAATACATTGACTTCATCAATGATGTTGATGAAACTGATGATAATGATACTAAAAATGATACTAATGATCTGAATGACTCGACAATACTAAATATATTAAAGACAGTGACATGACCTATGACCATATTAATAATAAATACATTTAAGATGTTAAGAATCCTAAAAAAATTGATGTTCCCAATTATATCAATGAATTCAAAGACCCCAAAATTAAAATACGTTGGTGACAGTACTCTTACAATGCATACAATAACGATGAAACTAATTACCTCCACAACACCAACATCAATATTTACCCTCACGAACCTGATGACACCAATGAACTAGATAATAGAGATAAATATGATGATGTTGATGACCCTGGTAGCTTCAATGAATCTTATGTAACAAAACATATTGAAAACCCCAATGAGGTAGATGCCTTTGGTGACATAATTGATACTTACAACACTAATGAAATCAAAGACACTAATAACTTTGATGGTGCAAATGGAACAAATGAAAATGAGAAATATGAAAAAATTAATGAAAATAAAAACATTGAAAACATTAATGGTGATAATTATTATGATTACAATGATGATATCAAGGATATCATTGACGCCAATGATGTTAAAAATGTTTATGACCTTAATAGCCCCCGATGACCCTAGTATCATCGACAACCATGGTTACATCAATATTCCCAATGTCGATGATAAATCTGAATACCCTAATGAGGATGATAAAACTATTTGTTTTAATTACTCAAACTACCTTGAGGGCCCCGATGGTTTTTATAAGTCCAATGACTCAAAATAAATTGATGACCCCTATGATGAAAATGCAATCAACTACCATGGAACCCCCGATTACATTGACTAGGACAATAATATCAATGACCCCAATGGACCCTATAACACTGATGACCCCAATGTATCTGGCCACTTGATTCATGCCTGTCATGGGGCATGGGAAAAATATTTAAATTACCTAAGTATAGTATATCAGTTAATGCTATGCAGTCTGTAACGCCATGACCCCAGTTACCCAGATTCAGTGCATTATTTTAATACATTGGCATGATCACAAAGAATCAAGTCTCTAAAGACCGATTAGTTTAGTAGCCTTGGAAACACTAGATACATTTATAAGTCTTACATTACATGATAAAGTGAAAAACTACAACAATATAGTCTCTATAGTCCACACTCATATCCCCTCAAACTTTCCCTACAGGTCAGTCATAAAATACTTCTTCACATCCTGGGAAAAATAAAACATAGAAAGGGGTGAGCACAGATGCTTATTAAGGACAACAATATAGCGGAAACTTTCATAAATAAGTAGAAACATTTAAGGCAATGTATAACTAAAACAAAAGCCTTTTAGACTCGAACTTCAGCATAATATGAAAAAAATAAAATGAAATAATGTCATTTAATTATTCACATGGATATTCTACTAGTAAAATAATCATATGCAATATCAATGACCACTTTTATAATGAAGTAATGCATAATTCTAGACTATCATAACCACATATTCGAGGCCTTGTTCCAAGACTACAAATAAGATTTTGTCAAGGCCTTGTTCCAAGACACTAGTTTGTCTCATGAGACCTACCGATACATTGAGGAGCTATAGTGGGCCTCACCCGTCACTTACTAAGTCTAATTCATTCCTCATATGAATAGGTTTAAACATAACATAAACATTCGTATTAAAACTAGAATACGAAATGTCAATATTTTCTCTATAATCCATGAATGGTATAAAAATAAAACATACACATTAAAACATATTACAAAACCTTAAATACAATACGAAAGTTTTGTATCATAAAAATTCAACTTCAAATAAGCTTAAAACCCATCAAAGGATGTTGACATAGATGAAATAAAAACTATTTGAGAGAAATATTTTTTTTTAATCATTTAAAAGTCACATAATTATAAAAGAAAACATTTACATTGAAAATATTCTTATAATATTATAAGGTAATCTTCGACAATTTTACAACAGTGTAAAATAATCGCACCCTCTGTATAAGTTAAAAAAGAAATTCTTACCTTAATTTTGTTGAAATGGTTAAAAAGGACCTTGTTTAGAAAACGATGGAAAGATTCATTTATAAACATCTTATAAAAAGTCAAACAAGGGTATAAATGACTTTAACCCATATTCTATAAAATTTTAAGAATGTTTTGAAATACATTTTCAATATACATAGATGTGGATGATAAAGAGGTCTCAGTAGATAATTATGTATAAACAACCTCGGATAATGAAGAGATTGTGAAATAAACCCTTACCTTGTACTTTTCCTTGTTAGAGAGTAGGTTATCCTCCTATATAATGGTTAAATAATTTTTATTAAATTATACAACAATAATATACATTAATTTGATATCATATATGATCTTTTATCATTTCTTTGTTAATATAATCTTAGTATTATCGTCGTTTCGGGTGTTAAATGATTTATTTTCGTTTATATGCATTATTATGTAAGTCGTATTTGTTATGGAATGTATATTATTAATATCCATAATGATATAAAGTCTTTAAATATTATTTTTAATTATCTAATGAAAATTAGTCTTGAATGGATACGATGGGGAATGAATCTCATCGCGTTCGTGGAGACGGTAATCTGTACGTACGCACGTATGGTGACATGTCATTCAAAGGATGGATAGAATAGTGAATATGGTTGTACCATATTTATAATAACATCACATTATATAGAATATAATAGATTTATTATTTTATAATGGAAACAACAAAGAAAGATGAAGTGAAAGAAGAAAGGAACTTGAAAGAGGTGATGAAATATTCACCTGTTCTTCGGGTTCTTCCTTTTGATTTGATCAAAAAGGGCTCCTTAGGTTGGATTTCTACTAAATTAAGGCCTATAGGATGAATTGATGGAATTTGAGAGGATATTTGGGCAGGGTTTGGCTGAACCAAAAGTCTTTGAAGGTATGAATTTGAGAGAAGGGGGTTCCATTTTATAAGAGGGGTGAGGGGCACCTTAAGAAAAACTTAAAATATTATTTTATAATAAATTCATATTCGGTTTATAATGGCTCCAAACTAATTAATTTCGAGGATAAGGTGGGGATGGGTCTAAATACACTCAACCAATTGGTTTTAGACAGGTTTTAGTCACTATATTAACCTTATCTTTTATATTTAACTCTTAGTTAATTAGTTTGACATTTACCATGTCTCTTTGTATTTTTATATTATTTGGTTAATAAACTTACCATAAACTACCAAGAGATCCCCAAGTGGTTCATTATTGATATAACTATCATCATATAAGTCCTTTGGCCAAACCTTATATATTTAGGAATATTATATCAATTAATAATATAATATTTGTTTTAAAAACCCTTTTATGTCAACTTTGACACTATTTAATAATTGATTTTTTTTTAAGTCATAAAAACTTTATTAATTCAAAATAAATTTATTTAATAAATCCTAAAATTACATAGTAACCTATGAAATTAGTGTATGGCATCATAAAATTCAAATTATATTTATTTTAACATTTATAATACCATTTATTTGATTCTTTCATTAAAAAGGAAAACACTGCATCATCATTCTGTCATAAATAAATTTAATTATTTAATGTCTAAAAACTATAAATAAAATAGCATTATGTAGGAAATATTTTTATATTTCTAATTAATAATTATAGTCGAAAATATATCTTATATAACAGCTTGTAAAAAAAATTTTACTAAAAGATATATGTTTATGTCATTTTTGCCTTTACTTTAAATTAATTAATATAAAGTGTCATTATCACTCTCAAGTGGCTCCAAGTGGTCCCAAAATCGACCCAAAGATGAACATGGTCAGAAATGTATCATCCAATAGGGTTAGGACACATTTTAGGGAAATTTAATATTATTATAATATTATTTTTTGACCTTATTTACTGGATTTACCCTTTTAACCACGATAAATAAAATATTTACTGAAGTAAATATTCTTAATGCATAGAAATAAAATTTACCTATTTACTCAATTTGGACACCGGATTCCAAATATGGAATCCATTTTTCTAAATTCAAAACACATAAGTGGTAGAAATTAATTTAAAATTAATTTCTATTGTCAAAACAAAAAACGTGTTTTTCAGAAATAATAACTATCAAAAGATTGACACTTGCTTATGTCCAGTTTAAAAGTGAGATTACATCCAATGAACAAAATTGTATTAAATTGTAAAATCATAATATAATTATACTTTAAAACCACTCAATATTATAATTTATCACTATAAATTGTTTTTATTAAAAAAGTTGTTTTTAATTAAAATTTAGTATTTTTCACTATTCATCATAAACTGAATGTTTTCAGAAAAATATAAAAAATAAACCCTAAGATAATTTTGATATTCTGAATTAAAAAATGATGTCTATTTTACCGAATCCAAAACATAGAATTTTCATTTATTAATTTAAAATTAATTTCTGTTGTCAAAACAAAAAGGCGTATTTTTAAGAAATAATATCTATCAAAAGATTGACACTTGTTCATGTCCAATATCAAAGTGAAATTACTTACAATGACCAAAATTGGATTAAATGGTAAAAATATAATCTATTTATACTTCCAAACCATTAAAATTTATAATTTATCACTATAAATTATTTTGATTAAAAAAAGTTGTTTTCAGTTAAAATATAGTTTTTTTCACTATTCACCCAAATATGAAATTTATCAGAAAAGCACCAAATATTTATTGAAACTAAATTATTATGTCCTGATTCTATAGAAGAATTTTATTTTATCAAATATAATATATAAAAGATTCAAATATTGTATTTAAAAAGGGTTCATCATTAAAAGGCAGTAAGAGTTCATTTTTTGAAATAAATACTTCTTTTATCTGAAAAAAATGAATTTGTTCTTACATTATGTCTAAGAAACTCATAATATGGATTATAAAATTATAAGTATTATATATAGTTCAATATTTAGTTAATAATATTCATAACCACTTTTGAACGACTAGTTTGGTAATCTTGTGGTGTGCTCGAACCCGGTATTGCATGTAGTGCAAGTTATTGAATTTATTTGAAGAAATAACATACTATGAAATCTTGGGGTGTTACATTCTTCCCTCCTTCAATAAATTGTGTCCTATAAATTTGAAATTTTTCTTTGAAAATAGAAAATACCTTTGTGGGAAAACCCATATCGGAAATTGGGTTAATAAAATTTAGTCTTAATAAGAGGAAAAGGGGAATGAAAAAGTAACCACCAAATTATGATCTAGATTAAAAGAACATTGGTGGAAATTAGAAACACCTAATTGGAGGGAAAATGTAAATATTTATAGGGAATTATTGAGGTCTTCAATCACAAAAAATTGTAGGATTAAGGGCCTTAAAGCCATCAATCTATGATGATTTAAAATGTCATTGGTTCCAAAAAACATAAGGTATTAAGATAACACATTTTTAGTTTTAATATCCCTTACTGAAAGTTTAAGAATTAAATTCATCATAGAATAAGAGAAGAAAAATATATACTTGACAAGTAGAGTTCCATCCTTTAACTAATTTCTACCACAAACTCATCTTTCACTCTAAAAGATAATAAAACTAAAAAATATTCTATTTATCCTATTCGTATAGGGTTCCAAAAAAAGAATTTATAATTCATCTACCAGACCCTTTAAAAAAACTATATTATTCAATCCAGTACATCACGTGGGTCAGTGGTAGGTGATACACCCTTATTGCCCTTCATTTGCGGGTTCAAGTCTCGCGGCCTTGCCGGACACAACGGGTTGCCACCCAACCTCCAGGTTGTCTTTTTTATGGAAATCCAAAAATAATCTCAAACTAGACTTATCCAAAATACTTATGTCCAAACTCACTGTCCAAAATTTATATGGAATTTAAACACAATGAAGATCCTTTTTCCATTTAATAACATGTGAACACCTTCATCATCTATTATTTTAAAACATTGCAACATCCTGAATTACTATAAAACCTTATTGATTACATTAATGCTCCCTTATTCATTATAGAATACTG
The DNA here is from genome assembly GCA_963277665.1 of Viscum album. Lineage (NCBI taxonomy): Eukaryota > Viridiplantae > Streptophyta > Magnoliopsida > Santalales > Viscaceae > Viscum > Viscum album. The sequence continues at coordinate 406,825,162 of OY728142.1, forward strand.
GATGTACTCCTTCTATCCAAAAATGTTATAAACTAAAACAATGATGGAATATACAAATCATTAATCAGTTTCAAGGTAGTCAAGAATATCCAATATAATTTATCCAAATAAAACATGTATTATTCCAAAATCACTACCTCAATATCAGAACCATATTATGGTTTATCTTTCTCTCAACCATATATTTTTAAAAAATTTAGCCTACTATTGAGTCACTTTTCTTGGTTCCACACAATCTCAAGTCCTTAATGAAATAGTACTACAATACAATCCTTTTATACTCCATAATTATTATAACCAGTACATCATTGATACAACACTCAAATGACATAATTCTTTAATAAAAACATAAGAACTATAATCATTCCTCCTCATCTGTGGTAGTATCATAACTTGATTATTATCCAATAGAATCATTTGGGGCATACTCTAATGATTTGGACATTGGTTCGCGTAGTGTCCCAAATCCTTACAGATGAAGCATTGTACATTTGAAACCTTTTTCTTACCCTTGCAGTCACATACATGGTGTCCTTTTTATCCACAGTAATAACAAACTCTCATTCCCTTCAGGAAAGTCCCAGGGCATTTCTTCCAATAGTTATCACATATGGGAAAATTCATCTTTTCCCTCTTCCCTTTATCCATCTTTCTCCCTTCCATCCTTTTCTTCTCTTGCTTCCCTTCAAAGACATAGGAATCAGAGAATTATTTACTTATCATTTTAACACATGATATTATCTCTTCATATGTTGAGAATACATTGGAGGCAATTTCCCTTCTAAATGATGGCTTAATACCATGAAATATATGATCCTTCTTACTCTTTGGATCATATGTATTTCTGGATTTCACATTCCTTCTACTGGGTTCCATTTCTATACAATGGCATACACTAGGTCAGTTTATAAATTGCAATAAATAATTCCAAACGTGTAAAATACCTAATATAGATTGAACAGTTTATGGATATAATCCATAATCATAAAAATTTATTCTTTTAGGAATTATATACTCATAAACTCTTCATAATTGTTTGTAAAGAAAATGAGAATTATCCTAAAAGTATCCCCTGGAGTGTCATAACCAAGAGTGCAGCAAGGCCCGTTTTCGTGCACCAGTTCCCATTCGAGTCTAGCTCAAAGTTGGGTTTTTGGGTTTTACCCCTAGGTACATCTGTGCTATAGCTTCCTCTACCTACTCGTATCTATACAGGGATGTATTGCTTGAAAAACACACAAAATCTCTACATTACCAAAATTCTAGGAAGTTCTTCGATACTAATCCTCAAAGTCTATCTTAGGGTAATGTTCTCTAATCAGAGTTTATCTAAATCTAGCTTCAAGGTTTATAATAAACTTCCTATGATACCAATTGTAACTCCCCGACCCCAGTTACCTAGAGTCGGTGCATTATTTTAATACATTTTCATGATCACATGGAATCATGTCTTGAAATACCGATTAGTTTAGTAGCCTTGGAAACACTAGATACATTCATAAGTCTTATATTACATGATAAAGTGAAAAACTACAACAACGTAGTCTCCATAGTCCACACTAATATCCCCTCAGACTATCCCTGTAGGTCAGTCATAAAATACTTCTTCACATACTGGGAAGAATAAAACATAGAAAGGGGTGAGCTCAGATGATCAGTAAGGACAACAATATCATGGAAACTTTCATAAATAATCATAAACATGGAAATGTATAACTAAAAAAAAGCCTTTTAAACAAAAACTTCATCATAATATGGAAAAAATAAAATGAAATAATGCCATTTACTTATTCACATGGATAATCTACTAGTCGAATAATCACATGCAATATCAATAACCACTTTCATAATAAAGGAATGCATAATGCCAGACTATCATAACCACATAGTCAAGGCCTTGTGCCAAGACTACAAATAAGATTTTGTCAAGGCCTTGTGACAAGACACTAGTTTTTCTCATGAGACCTATCGATACATCAAGAAGCTATAGAGGGCTCCACCCGTCACTTACTAAGTCTAATGCATTCCTCATATTAACAGGTTTAAACATAACATAAACATTCGTATTAATACTAGCATACGAAATGTAAATACTTTCTCCATAATTGATGAATGGTATAAAAATAAAAAATCCACAGTAAAACATATTAAAAAACCTTCAATATAATATGGAAGTTTTGGATCATAAAAATTCAACTTTAAATAAGCTTAAAATCCATCGAAGGATATTGACATAGATAAAATCGAAACTATTTGAGAGAAATATCTCTTTTTTTTAATCATTTAAAAGTCACATAATTATAAAAGAAAACATTTTCTTTAAAAATATTCTTATAATCTTTTAAGGTAAGCTTTGACGATTTTATAACGGCGGAAATAGCCACACCCACCGTATAAGTTAAAAAGTACATTCTTACCTCAATTTTGTCGAAATAGTTAAAAAGGACCTTGTTGGAAAATGACAGAAATATTCCTTTATAAACATCTTATAAAAAGTCAAAAAAGGGTATAAATGACTTTAACCCATATTCTATAAAATAGTAAGAATGTTTTGAAATAAATTTTTAAGAAACATGGATGTGGATAATAAATAGGTCCCAGTATGTAATTATGTATAAACAACCTTGGATAAAGAATAGATTGTGAAATAAACCCTTACCTTGTAATTTTTCTTGGTCGAGGGTAGGTTAACCTCCTGAATAATGGTGAAATAATTGTTATTAAATTATACATGAATCATATACATTAATATGATATCATATATGATCTTTTATCATTTCTTTGTTAATAATATCTTAGTATTATCGTCGTTTCGGGTGTTAACTGATTTGTTTTCCTTTATATGCTTTGTTACATAAGTCGTATTTGTTATGGAATGTATATTATTCATATCCAGAATTATATCAAGTCTTTAACCATTATTTTTAATGGTCTAATAAAAATTAGTCTTTAATGGATACGATGGAAAATGAATCTCCTCGCGTTGGTGGAGACGGTAATCCGTACGTACGCACATACGGTGAAATGTCATTCAAAGGACGGATAGAATAGTGAATATGGTTGTACCATATTTATAATAACATAAAAGTATATAGAAGATACTAGATTTATTATTTTAGAAAGTAAACAAAAAATAAATAGGAAGTGAAAGAAGAAAGAAACTTAAAAAAGGTGATGAAATATTTACCTCTTCTTCGGGTTCTTCCTTTAGATTTGATCAAAAAGGTCTTCTTAGGTTGGATTTATGACTAAATTAAGTCATTTAGGATGAATTTAGGGAAGTTGAGAAAATATTTAGGCAGGGTTTTTCTAAACCAAAAGGCTTTGAAGGTATAAATTTGAGAGAAGGGGGAGTTCCCTTTTATAAGAGGGGTGAGGGCAACCTTAGGAAAAACTTAAAATATTATATTATAATAAATTTATATTCGGTTTATAATGGATCAAAACTGATTTATTTCGGGGATAAGGTGGGTATGGGTCTAAATACACTCAACTAATTGTTTTTAGATAGCTTTGGGTCACTATATTAACCTTATCTTTTATATTTAACTCTTAGTTAATTAGTTTGACATTTATCATGTCTCTTTGTATTTTTATATTATTTGGTTAATAAACTTACTATAAACTTCCAAGAGAACCCCAAGTGGTTCATTTATGACATAACTATCATCATATAAGTCCTTTTGCCGAACCTTATATTTTTAGGAATATTATATCAATTAATAATATAATATTTGTTTTAAAAACTCTTTTATGTCAATTTTCACACTATTTAATAAGTGATTTTTGTTAAAGTCATAAAAATTTAATTAATTCAAAATAAATTTATTTAATCAATCCTAAAATTCCATAGTAGTCTAAGAAAATTTTGCATGGCATAAAAATATTCAAATTATATTTATTTTAACATTTATAATACCATTTGTTTGATTCTTTCATTAATAAAGAAAACACTCCATCATCATTGTGTCATAAATAAATTTAATTATTAAATGTATAATAATTATATATAAAATTCCATTATATAGGAAATATTTTTAAATTTCTAATTAATATTTATAGTCTAAAATATAACTTATATAACACCTTGTAAAAAAATTTACTAAAAGATATATGTTTATGTCATTTTTTCCTTTACTATAAATTAATTAATATAAAGTGTCATTATCACTCTCAAGTTGCTCCAAGTGGTCCCAAAATAGACCCAAAGATGCACATGGTGGACATGTATCAAACAATAGGTTTAGAACACGTTTTAGTGTAATTTAATATTATTATAATATTATTTTTTAACCTTATTTCCTGGATTTACCTTTTTAACCATGGTAAAATAAAATATTTACTGAAGTAAATATTCCTAATGTCTAAAAATAAAAGTTATATATTTACAAAATTTGGACCTCATTATTCCAAATATGGAATCCATTTATCTAAATTCGAAACATAGACGTGGAAGAAATTAATTTAAAATTAATTCCTGTTGTCAAAATAAAAAACGTGTTTTTAAAAAATAATAACTATCAAAATATTGACATTTGCTTATGTCCAGTTTAAATGGGAAACTACATCCAATGACCAAGATAGTATTAAATGGTAAAACTATAATCTAATTATACTTTAAAACCACTCAATAGTATAATTTATCACTATAAATTATTTTTACTAAAAAAGTATTTTTAAATTAAAATTTAGTATTTTTCACTATTCATCAAAAACTGAATGTTTTCAAAAAAATACCAAAAATTCACCCTAATATAATTTTGATATTAGGAATTTAAAAATGAATTATATTTTAACAAATTAAAAACATAGAAGTTTCATTAATTAATTTAAAATTAATTCCAGTTGTCAAAACCAAAAGGCGTACTTTTAAGAAACAATATCTATCAAAAGATTGACACTTGTTTATGTCCAATCTCAAAGTGAAAGTACTTTCAATGACCAGAATTGGATTAAATGGTAAAAATATAATCTATTTATACTTCAAAACCATTAAAATGTATAATTTATCCCTATCAATTATTTTTATTAAAAAAAGTTGTTTTCATTTAAAATATAGTATTTTTCACTATTCACCCAAATATGAAAGTTATCAAAAAAGCACCAAAAATTTATCAAAACTAAATTATCATGTACCTATTCTAAAGAAGAAGTTTTTTTGTCAAATAGAATATATAAAAGTTTCAAATATTGGATTTAAAAATGGTTCATCATTAAAAGGTGGTAAAAGAAAATTTTTTGAAATAAATACTTCTTTTATCTAAAAAAAGGAATTTGTTCTGACATTATGTATAATCAACTCATAATATGGATTCTAAAATTATAAAAATTATATATAGTTCAATATTCAGTTAATACTATTGATAACCTCTTTTTAATGTAAAGTTTGGTAATCTTGTGGTGCGCTCGAACCCGATGTTCCGTGTAGTGCAAGTTATTAAATTTCTTTGAAGAAATAATGTACTATGAAATCTTGGGGTGTTACACAGTCTGTTAAAGAAAAGTTCACACAAAACAAGGTTGTCACTTTTTTATTAGTTTTCTAAAAACAATTTTTTTTAACTAATTTTCAAAAAGATGAGAAAAATAGGTAGTTTAATTTAATTTATTTTAAAAATTGTGAAAGAATGTGACTGAATCAGGTTTGTCTAGACCTTTGTGTTGTACTACCATTGTTTCCAAATTTTACCCCTTTTTCTTATACAGACTGGTAAGATAGATATTAATTTATTGAGCCCTCTCTACCTCTTGGATAGATGTTTATGATGGGAATATTTTTATCTTAATCTTCTGGTTGGGTCTACACTCCATCTTGTGGGAATATCGTTTTAGTAGATTTTCTTAATTAATTTATAAATCCCTGACTAGGGATTGGTGTTCCCTAATAAACCAATAACCAACATACAATAATACACACATACTTAAGACCATATAACACTCACCACCAAACCCTAATTTTTTACACCATATACAAAAAATATTAGGTAGATAGAGATATGAATCATCAACCAAGGTAATTAAAATTAATAGAATTAAAACCCAATGCAACCCCATTCTGAATTTAAAACCGATTTAATAATTGAAAGTAGGTGAAAAAAGAAGGTGGTGTATTATTAAATTGAATAAAAAAACTCAATCAAATAACATAGGTCCATTCTCCCATTTCTAGATTGATTAATGAAACTAACCCTCCCTGAATGAGGAAGTTTATTTAATGGAGGAGAGGGGAGACATTGCAGATTAAATTAAATAAAAGAAGAAGAAAGTATGGAAATAAATCTGCTGGAGGTAATCATCCACATTTTCCCTCACCAATCAATATCTTCTTTAATACACCCCTAGATTCTTATTCATAGGAATGAAAGAAGATTAAGGATGTCATAAAGGACCATTAATGTGTTCTGGGATATAATGGATTTTCAATAGTTTAAATTTCAGTTCCATAATTTTCCTTTAAACATTTATGCATGGTTGTCCCTTTTTTTACCGAATCATAAAAAATTATAAAGTTTTTGAAAAATAGGTTACACATTTAACCCCAAAATTTATCCTTCATCCTCCATGTGTAGAATAATTTATCACCCAATTACTCATAAATTTTATTCTAGCTAAATGTTTTGAAAATCCTCATCAAATCTTTAGCATCCAATGGGTGCATTAATGAAAGGATTTATACATGAAATTTAAATTTAGAAGGAATATTTGAATTTTATTTAAAATATAAATAGAATCATATCAATTGGAGGTGTATGTCGCATTTTATTCTTTATTTAATTAGATGGGTTCCATTCAATCATCCAAAAAATGTTTCAAATTTATTGATTTTTTGTAACCTCTATATGTTCGAATTAGTTCTGGTTCTAGAAGAGAAATTTGAATCCCACAAATCAAGGAATCATAAAAAAATAATCACTAAAATTGGATAAATATTTTAAAATTTATGCTAAAAATACCAAAGTGAATAAAATCTGTTAAAGTTATATAATTAAAAAAAATCACCTACTAGTCCAAAACAAACCATAAATCCAAAACTGATGAAAATAATCTCAAATTGAAAATTTTAAAGTATTTAGATAATTGAAATAAATAAACAAAATTATTAAAATATTATCTCTATCAATTCTGCCACACTTAATCCATTCTTTTCCTCATTCATATAATCTCAACATTAAAAATTACAGGGCACCAATGTTACTAATATTAAAATACCAAAAGTAATAAAATCAAACAATTTTCAATGTCAAAATTTTTTTTAAAAAATTCACATAAAATATCAATTTAATTTCTCATTTTTCAAAGAAATAATCAACTTAGTAATTTTACTTTCTTCCTTTTAAAAATAGTGTAACTTCTCTTCTCATTAATTTATGTTCTTAAATCAATTGTTATTAAAAATGCCAAATAATTACTTACCTCACTTTTCAATCTTTTATCTCCTCACTCATGATAATATTCAAGTGTAGTTATGAACATATCAAAAATACATGATTCTTATCTATAGTATTTTAAAGGAAATACTTTTTCATTTTTTAATGAAAAAAGGAATATAAATTCATGAGGAATTTTCAATAAAGGTTTAAATAACTCTGAAGGTTAAGGTTAGTAGGATTTGATTCTTTAAAAATTAATTCTCAAGGAATAGGTTTATCTCTTAAGTAAAACACATGATATCAAAAATAAAATTGTAATGAAGTTCCACCTTTCGAAGTAGAAACTCCCACTTCCACCAAACATTCTAATAAAAGGTTGTAAAAAATGAAAGCATAATAAATGATGTGCACCTTATTTATGTTTTCTCTACTTTTATACTTTTTTTATTTCTCAAAGTAAACTTTTTTTTTCTTTTTTTCTTTTTAAAAACTTATGATTATAATGAACCTTATATCCACCACCTAACCAAATATGATAAAACAAATTGGCAATATATTGATGGTGATTTTTTATTCTTCAAAGTCACAACCCATTTCATTTTTTTCATTTTTTTTCTTCCATGAAGGGAAAAAACTAATTACATCGAATAAATGAAAAAAATTTCTTTATTCCCCCAATAGAACCTCCACACTTCTTCTTTAAAATTATTTTCAACCTTTAAACCATGACTCCCTTCACTCCCACACTACAATTTTAAAATATCATGGAAATACTAAGAGGAGGGTAGGAATGGATAAAAATGGATTCAAACATGGATCATTCCTATAATGTTCATTCATGGTATCTATTGGATAAATAAGGATAGATGTAAATTTTGTCTTTTAAGGATAATTCTTTTGTTATAAAATGCCTAAATCATTTTAAATGTGTTTTTCCATAATCAGAGCTTTGATAATTTTAAATGCAAGTTTTAGTCATTGACATGTCCCATGATCACTCAAGAAATATGATCAAGAAAAATTATAAGTAGTTGGTATAGAAATCCTCTTTGGAATAGAAATTATAACATTATACAATAACTTAAGGAATCATTAATAATAACGAATCAATTCATTTGAATTTCAAAAATTCAAAGCATGAAAAGTGATAAATATATTTTATTTACAAGAATAAATTAATTTACTTAAATTATGATTCCTCATTTTAGTATCCATGATTCAATGTAATAATGAAATCCTCTATTTTAATTATTAAATCCTATTATCATTGAAATTATAATCATGGAATCATATAATTCCAAATAAATTCATGTCTCCTCGATAAGTCAAATAAAGTAAAAATTCAATTGTCACCATATAGATTTTTTAAAAGTTCAAGAACATAATTTCAAAAAAAAATATAGGAAATTAAAATGATATTAAATGTAAAATAAAACTCCCTTTATAAATGATGCTTCTATCGGGTGGTGTATGTTTCATCCCTTCAGTTCTGTTCTGCAGCACTTTCATGATATGTGTTCTGTTAACTGTCTCCATTTTTTAATCCTTGCAACATCGTCACTAATAAACCTGAAAAATAATAATAATAACAAATTATAGTTCATGGATATTCAATCATGCTATAATATGAACAAGGGTAAGAGTGGACTAAGAGAAAAAAATGTGGGTTTCCTTCCAAAAGTGATTTTGTTTAATTTCACTGGCTTGAATCAAAAATTAATTTTTTTTAAAAATACTAGAATATAATATTTCTTCCCTTATATTTAATTGATACAATGTCCTCAGTGGATTTAAATTTATTCTATATGTATGTATTTTACAAATAGAATTAATACTTTTAATCACGTGTAATGGAATGATTCAACCTAGTGGGTCTTCATTGGAAATCAGGGTAAAGGAGTGTGATCTCTTCCCCTAGTTCTTGAGTTATTCTCTTATGGACCTTATTTATCCTCTTCCCATTTATAGTTAATGGGGTGTATCCTCTTTCCTTTTCAATATACACATAACCAAAGTGTTATACATGAATAACAATGAAGGGACCTTCCTATATGAAACAAAGTTTACATTGCATTAGTTTACATCTGGATTTTTATAATAGCACTTGATCTCTAGGTTTGAAGGTTATTGGTAGAATCATCTTATAATGGTCCATCCTTGTTCTATAATTACAAATATTATAATTTTTTAAATCTTCAATCCTAATTTACTCTAGCTCCTACAACTGTAATATCCTCTCTTTCCCATCTTCATCGTGGTCTAGATTCATCTCCCTTACCTCCTGATAGGCTTTGTGTTTCAATTCCATTGGAATGTCGAAAATATTTCCATAAATAAATCAATAGGATCTCATACATATGGGTGTATTATAGGTTAATCTATAATCCCATATGGTATTATTGACTATTTTTTCCCATTCCTTCCTATTGGGTTTAAGAGTATTTCCTAGATTGCCTTATATTTCTATATTGGAGACTTATGCTTGGACATTTGTTTGTGGATGGTATGGTGTTGAAGTTATATGATGTACCCAATACTTATTTAGTAATTACATAATTTTCCTATTGAAAAAATGAGTTCATTGTTCACTGATTATTTCTTATGGCAATCCAAACCTATAGAATATGTTATCCCTAACAAAATCACAAAAAAAAGCATCATCATTACTCATGGATTTTTATTCCACTCATTTTGAAACATAATATATAGAAAAAATAATATATGAATTTTCAAATGAAATTTCTAATGGTATCCTAAATTCTATACCCCACACTTCAAAAAATTCGCAAAAAGTAATTGGTTTTTGAAGAATTTCCATTGGTTTTAATATATTTCTACAAAATTGGCATTTTCCACATCTTTTTCAAAAATAACATACATATTTGAAGAAGGTTGTACAATAAATTTTAGATTATAAAATTTTTAGGCTCTCTTATGTGGCCTAAATTGGTATCTATGGTATAATTTATGATATAATTCAAACACTGGTTCAATTTCACTTCCTAGTAAGAATCTTCTTAGGCTTTGATCATTACAAATTTTCCACAGAAATGGGTCTTCCCAAATATAAAATATCGATTCATATTTAATATTATGTTGTTGATGAGTGTTTATATGACATAAAACTTGAGATGTAACCAAATAACTGAAAATTTTGGCATACTATGGTACTTCACTAGTGATGGTGTAGAGTTATTTTTTAGGAAGCTCATCATTAAGTGGGTTCTTGTTTGGAATTTCTTTTTCAGTGGTGTGGGTAGTCAAGTTAGATGATCGACCACCTGATTTTTAGCTCCCTTTTTATCTCTAATTTAAAAATTTAACTATTTTAGGAGTATCATCCATCTCACTAGACTTATCTTAGCATCCTTGTTTTTCATTACATACCTGAGTTCTACATGATCAAAAAAATAGAAACTTTACTGCCAGGAAGATATGATCATAATTTATCTAGTACAAATACAACTACAAGGAACTCAATTTCAATGGTTTTTCAATTGGTTTTTGTGTAATCCAAGTTCTTTGATGCATAGGATATGACTTCAATATTGGTGTCAATTGTTTGTGATAGAGTTTCCAACTGCTTGATTGGATGCATCGTAAAGAAACTCTAAAGGGTACTCCTAGTTGGGTGGTTGCATGCTTGGAGGTGTGATCAACATTTTATTTAATTAATAAAATTATTTCATGAATTTATAATCAAAAATTAAGTTTAACATACTTTAGTAGTAATCCTGGTAGAAGGAGAGAAATCTTACAAAAATCTTTGATAAATCATTTGTAAAATCCTTCATGTCCTAAAATAGATCTAATATGTTTTATACATGTTAGATATGGAAAGGAATTTATAAATTAACCTTTTTATTTATCAACCTCAATCCATTTTTGGTAAATTATATTCCCCAAAACTATTACATTTTCATGAATGAAATGACATTTTTCAAGATTTAATACAATATTATTTTCGATGTAGATTTTCAAAACTTTTTTAAAATTTCCTAAGAAATAATCAAAGGAATTACCGAAAACTGTGAAATCATCAATAAATACATCCAATAAGTCCTCAATACGGTCTAATAATTTAATCATCATACAGAATTGAAATGTACATGGGGTTCTGCATAGCCTGAAAGGCATCATTTTGTATGGGAATGCTCCAAAAGGATAAGTGAAGGTCATTTTATCCAATTCTTCTAGTGTGATCAGTAGCTGGAAGTATCCTAAGAATCCATCTAAAAAATAGTTATGAGTTTTTGCAGCTTAACTTTATAGTATACAATCGATAAATAGAATGGTAAAGTGGTCTTTTTAGGTAACTTGATTTAGATTCATGTAATCTATACACACTCTCTAACTATTTACTTCTCTCATTGGGATTAGATCATTTATTTCATTTTTAACAGTGGTCATGATGGTTTTCTATGGGACTACATGGATTGGGCTAAACCACTAAGAATCTAGGATTGGGTAAATGATGTCAGTTGCTAGAAATTTATCTATATCTTTCTTAACAACATCTATGATAGTGGGATTTAATATTCTCAGATTTTGTCTAACTAGTCGGGAATCACTTTCATAAAATATTCTATGAGAGAATACCTTGGGATTGATTCTGGTTATATGATCTAAAATCTATCCTATGTCATGGAAATTTCTTTTTGAGAAGGTCAATCATAGTTTTCTCTTATGAACGGGATAGGTAATTGGAAATGATTACTAGCAATTTCTCTCCTTCCATTAGGTCAGTATACTTCAAATCACTTAGCAATGGATTAAGTTCCAGACATTTGGGATGTTCAAGGGATGATGTTCATTTTATATTTCCTAATTCTAAAGATGTAATATTTAGTATCACCTCATTTTCTTTTAATAAATCATAAAAAAGATAGATTTTACCTCTTCAACTAAAATGATATCGTGATTTTTAGGTTCTTGGGGATTAGAACATTCAAATGAAAAATTTTCTCCTAATGACAAGAAGTCATGAAGAAAACTTGGATCTTAAATTGGTTCTATACCTTCTTCATGGGAGATTCTATAAAGTGGGTAATTATTGTAAGGATGTTTTATCACATCAATAATGTTGAAGTGTATTATACTATCTCTAAGTTTCATTATGAATGTTCCTTAATGGACATTAATTATAGTCCATAGTGTTTTCAGGAAGGTACTCCCCAGGATAATGGGAGAGTGGCCTAGTGCTCAGTCTTCTTCCATGGTAAGGATGTAAAAGTTTTCTAGCAAGATAAATTCCCCTACTCCCACAAGTACATCTTCTACAACTCCAACTAGGAAAACAGTGGATCTGTTTGATAATTGTACAAACACTCAAGTTGATTACGTTATCTTATATGCAACATTAAAAATTATGAATGAGGAATAACATTTATTGAATCTCCTAGATCACATAGTGAATCAGTAAAATTTAAATACCCAATGGTGTGGAGAATAGATAATATCCCTAGATCATGAAATTTTTGCGATATTAGTGGGGTGATTAGTGTTGAGATGCTTCTTCCTAAGATTATTCTATTATTTACATCCATCTGACTTCTTTTTTTCTATATATCCTTAAAACTATTTGCATACTAAGGGATTTTTTGAATTGGTTCTAGTAGTTGGATATTGATCTCATATTTCTGTAAGGTTTCCTGAATTTCCTATTGAAGTCACTCTTCCTTGACCTTCTTTGACTCAACAAATATAGATAATAATGGTGTTTTAATACCCTTTTTTCACTTTGTTGTTTCTAAAAATGTGTTCATGACCTTTAATTCTTGAAACTAATTCTTTATCCTTCGTTGTTCTCGCCCTCCTTTTTTGCATGGATGGGTTGATATTTATAAGTTTTCTCAGAATCATCATCCTCACTCCGTTCAGGTGGAAAGAGATTATTTACACTGTGTGTTGTAATGAGGCTCATGCTTTCCTAGGGATTTAGAACTATTTGTGTCGAGTGTTTTCCTTAGTTCTTGGGCAGAATTTTTATAAGAATTTATTATTTATTGTCTAAATTTTTCACTACCTTATTTAAATATTCAATGTAAATTTATTTTTGGTTCTTTTGAGAAATTTTTAAGGGTATTTCATATGGTTTCTACCGGTATGATTGTTTATAGGGATTTTAGAATAGAAGAGGGTCCTTGTATTAATGTTGCTCAAATAGAGGTTGATTTTAGTATTAATTCTAAAAAGAAGGTATATCCTAGTTCTTTTGGAATCCATATACTGGTTGGGTCTGGGGTTGATGTGGCTAATTTGACTGTAATTTACTTTTCTGATAGGAATTATCATAACTTTTAGTCCCATTAACTTCTAGAAATTGATCAGTTTAATGATAAGTATAAGGTCACAAACCACATACCTAATTCGGGCCTTGTTGTTACTTCACTTGGTTCATATAATGTTGTATCATCACACTGGTCATTTCCTTAAGTGTTTCTTCATGTAATGGTGAGGAAGAATTATAATTCCCTACCTCATGGATGTATGTGGTTCCTATACCTCTAGTTCCAAATTTTTATTAATTTTTTGTAATATTTTCAATCATAACTATAGCATCCACTGGTGATTTTTTAGTAAAGTATCCTCTATTTAAGCCATCTAGAAATTTTACTTCATTATCAAGAAGTCTTTGATAGAAGAAAATAATGAAATGGTGTCCCTCTATAGGCTGATATCGATGTCTATCACATAGATTCTTAAATAACTCCTAGTACTCATAAAGTGTCACTCTGGTTGATTGAAGAATATCATAGATATCTATTCATATATTCATGATCCTAGATGTGGGAAAAAACCTTTTCATGAAGCATCTTTTCATATATTCCCTGTCTTGGACCTCTCCTAGTTGCAGGCTGTATAACCCTTCCTTTTCCTCTATCTCAAGTGATAAGGGGTACTCCCTCCACTTTACTTATTATTTTGAAACTCCTCAGGTTCTAAAACATAATCACACATTTGAAAATTCTTGAATATTTTTATTTCGTTATTATCCTACAAGATCATGGAATTTAGGTTGAATTTGAATAATGTTAATGCGTAATTCAAAATCATTCTCTAAGGTGGGGATAGCTAGTTGATTTTTTTGGTCAGAAAATTATGGTTAATAGAGATCATGCAGAGTTTGGTTCATATTGGAAAACATTATTGTAGGTTCTAAGTGATCTCTAAAATTTTCACTTGAATCTGTGAGGTGTATTTCCTCAAACATTGTTTGAATGATTTTTCTCAATTGGGATATTTTTCATTCAATTTATGGATCAAATTCAATTAAATGGTTATTTAAACTATGGGTCATTAAAAAATTAATTTTGTGGTGTTTTGAGGCACTTCCTAAAATAAAACGGTTCCTAGATTGATATATTCTCACTATGGGGCATGGAAAAAAATATTTAAATTGCCTAAGTATATTATTTTAGCCCTACTTTGTAGTACCCCCAGTTTCTGGTAAGTAACCCTTGCTTTATGCTTTCTAAGTGCATAAAGTAAATGGGAGATGTTGAGAGGAATTTTGGGAGACTTTTAAAGCGAAAAAGGGTAAGATGTGGGGACACACGGGTTGTGCACGGTTTACCAAACCATTCGGAAGCCATGCAGGTGATGGTATCTTAGAGAGAGGGGAGTGCACGGTGTGTGCATAGTTTGGGAAAACCATGGGACGAGGCCATATGTGGAGGATGGCCAAGGCAGAAGCTAACGCACGGTTAGCGCACGGTTTGTCAAACCATGCGGACAAACTGTGCGGTCACTTAAAGTTAGATCCTAAAATTATGGATCTAACTCGTTTTGCCTTTAAGTGCCTTGTTTAAACCTCATATGATGCCCTAACTCAGGATTACTCTCCCTTGAAGGTTGGAGGAATTCCTCAAGGCGTTCTGGAGGTGATTCGAAGGGTTTTCTTGACGAATCGAAGTTGGATCCTTAAGGTATGTGATCGTTCTTGAGGGTTTCTTAGATCTACTTAGATATACTTCTCCTCTTCTCTCGTTTTCTTAGATATACACCCGTTATGGGAAGATCTAAGGGTGTGGATGCCAAATATGACAATATTTGGTCTTGGTTGTGTTAGGAGGAGAGATCTAAGGAGGATTCTTGGTGTTTTGACCCGGTGTTCTTGAGCGTTCTTCGACCGTTGTTTGGTTTCTCCCAAATTGCTAAGGTAGATGGCTTCACTCTCGATTCCTCTTTCCTATAACTTAAAGGCTTTGTTCAAATTGATTTAACTTCTTGGTTTTGATTGTGAAATTTTGGTGCAAAGCATGTTATAAATCTTCTTTAGTGATGATTTATGGGTTTTGATGGAATTTTGGAAATTGAAAGAATGGTTTGTGAATAGTGATTGGGTTCCTTTATTTTAAAATGTTGATTTTAAAATATGTCTTTTCTGGATTTGGAAAATGGTTGACATGAAAAAGTTCTTCAATAAAAGGGTTGTTTTATTTAAATGGTTTTGGCATGGGTGAAATGGTGTGGTTTTTGGGCATACTTGGTGTGTGTGTGTTCGTATTGCATTTACGGGGCTTGGTTGAAATATTACCTTGTGCTCAGTGCCAAAAGTGTAATGGAACATGGGGAATATTACCTTGTGACGACTTGGTAGATCGACGAGAGACCGCTCATGAGTATGGAACTAAAATAACGATGCATGCAGGGGTGATGATGTGATTATGTGGAATGAAATTTTTTTTCCATGGTGGAAATGTGGTTTTGATTTGGGAACTTGGTTTTGTTTCTTTTCTTGGAAAAGATGGTTTTTGGTTAGAAGAATGGTTTTGTTGGAAAAATGGATTTGATATGAAACATGTAATATTGTGAACGTTTTTGGAACAGTTTTATATAAATTGTTTCGTATAAATGTGCTAACATGTTTTATCCTAGAGGCATGGGTTGGGAAGTCATCAGGGAAAACCTACTGAGTTTCATTTCTCACCCCCTTCTTTGGAATGTTGGTGCTTTTGCAGATGTCGTTTACTGGGATGTTTTCAAGGGAAAGTTGGCACACGTGTTTCGCACTACTTAGTGATTTCTTAAGCTATTGGTAGAGTTGGATCATGGATCTTGTGGAGCCTTGGAGTCTTGTTTGTCTTTGAGTCTTACCGGTTATCTTTCCACTGTTTACCTTGTTTTAGTTTTGGTTTCTGCTATTTCACTTTGGTTGGTTTAAAATGTGATAAATGGATGAACTATCTTGTTTTTAAATCATGCATCATATAGTGGTTCTTGGGAGATGTTTTTTTAGTTTTCTTTGTTTTTGGTTGTTTTCATTCAAATGGCAAATCATCCCCCATGTGTTTTGAAACCCTTCAGCATTTATTGCTAGCCTTTGGCGCCTTGGGGACGTCACTTAAGTTCAAGTAATGACTCATTGATCTCTCAAGCAAATGATAATTAGCGGGTCATTACATAGGTAGTCTCCTCAAGAAGAGTTCACACAAAACAAGTTTTTCACTTTTTATTGGTTTTCAAAAAACAGTTGGTTTTAATTAATTTGAAAAAAGTGAGATCATGAAGCAGTTTTATTTAATTGATTTTTGAAAATTGAGAAAGATGGTGGCTAGAGAGAGTTTGGAAAGACCTTAGTGTCATGTTTTAATTATTTCCAAATTTTACCCCTTTTGTTCTGCTGACTGGTACGAGATTGAATCGTATACTAATTCCTCTCTCCCCCTTTCCCATATATTTATGATGAGAATATTTCTATCAGAAACCTTGGGTTCATCTACCTTCTTTTAGGTGTGTGTAGAATTTTATCAAGTTTTCTTGATTAATTGGGAAATCCCAAACTAGGGATTGTTGTACCCTAATAAACTAATATTCCAAAATATAATCATACATGCATTCTGACAACCATCAAGCACTCACTACCCAACCCTAATCTATTTCACTATATATAGAAAAGAATTATATGGTGGTAGATATGAATCACTGACAAAAGTAATTAAAATTATTATAATAAAAACCTAACACAACTACATAAGGAATTTAAAACTGATTTAAGAATTGAAACCATATGCAAAAAAGAAGAAGAAATTTATTAAATTGAATCAAAAAAAATCAAGATAAGCATATAGGTCTGCCCCCCCCCCCCCCCATTCTTGATTGATCAATGAAACAACCCCAATATAGATGAGGAAATTTAGTTGATGTGGGATAGTGGATAGATCTCATAATAAAGAAAATCAAAGAAGAATAAAGAAGGGAAATAAATCTACAAGAGGTCATTGTCCACAACTTCCCTTAAAAATTGATATCTTCTTCAATACAACCCTATGCTATAATTTATAGGCATTTAAGAGGCTTTGGAGCATCATGAAAGACCATTAATGTGTTATGCGACATAATCGGCCATGAACAGTTGAGATTTCATTTCCATAATTTGACTTCAATATTTTGCACATAGTTTCCACTTATTTTGACTTAATCATAAAAATTTGTCTTCTAGAAAGTTTTTACAGAACCTGATTCATGTTTTACCTAATAATTTTAGTTTCCTATTCCATGTGTAAAATAAGTTACCTTCTAATTACTCAAAAAATTTATTCTATCTGAATGTTTCCAAAATCATCATCCATATTTGAGCATCCAATGGATACATTAATGAGGGGATTTCTCTATGAAATTTAATGGTAAAACATGGTTTCTAATTCGGGTTCAAATCCTAATGTAATTATCTCAATTGGAGGTGTGTGTCCCAATTTATTATTTTTTTACTACGGTGAGGTTCACTCTATCATCCATAAACGTTTTGAAATTTATTGATTTTTTTGGGCCTCTAGATGGTCGAATTAGATGTGGGTCTAGAAGTGAAATTTGACGACAAAAAATCATGGAATACTAAAAATAATAATAACTCAAATTGGTTCAATAATTTAAAATATATGCTCAGAATAAGAAAATGAATAGAATATATTAAAATCACTAAATAAAAAAATATCAATATTAAACCAAAACACACCATAAATCCAAAACTGATGCAGTTAAGATCAAATAGATAAATTTGTAGGGTTAAAATAATTGAAATACAAATAAAAATGTTGAAAATTATATCTTTATCATTTCTTTATAAAAACAATAACATTGACCATGTTGATGGTGGGGATGACCTCAATGAGCTCCATGATTCTAAATATACTGAATTCCCCCATGACACTAATAAAATTGATGACCAAGATAACCCAAAACACATTGAAGACAGCGGTTATGCCAACAATGCCAATAAATTCAGTGAGATAGATAACCCCAATCCTACCATTTACACTAACAACTCTAATGACCCACTTATCGTCGACACCAATTACCATAATGGCCCTGAAGGTATCGATGGTATAAACACCCCCCCCCCCCCCAAACTCTAATGTTGTTGGTAATGTCTATGATACCAACTATGTTGATAATTATGATGCTACTAATGATTTTTATGACCCTAATTTCCTTGAAAACTTCAAATATACTGATGACCCTAATTACCCAGACGTCACTAATGCCACTGATGACTTTGAATACATTGACTACAACAATGACCTGAACAACCATGATGAACTAATGGCCTTGATGACTAGATGACATTGAAAACCCCATTAAAACCCACCCTACTGAAGACCTTAATGATCATGATGACCCCAACAATGTTGGTGATAATTATTAACCCAACGATGCTAATATAACCAACAATTCCCACAACCATAAAGACCCCAATAACACAAAAACCTCAATGAAAAAGATTACACTGATGATATTAAAGACTTGGTGACCAAAATAACCATGAAAAACTATTAACCCAAATAACAATGATGACATCGATGATGCAAATGTTACTAAAATCCTCAAAGAATCTAATGTTACTAATGACGTTCATGGACCTAATGTCAAAAACAATATCTATTACACTAATGACACCAATGCATCTTGTATTCTAGATTATAGCAATTTCCCTGAAGATAATGAAAAATATAAAAAATGACAACTTTGATTACTCTAATGTATTTGATATTGCCTAAGATATCAAACACCCAAACAATGTTGGCTCCTTCAAATATCTAGATAAAAAATTCAAACGTGATAAAATATATGACCCTGATGACTCTCATGGATATAAATATTCCTATAACCTTGACAACACTGATGATTTTATTGAATCCATGGCCCATAATACAATAACAAAACTAACGATGTTTATGATACTAAAAAAATAGAAAATATCAATGACATTTGATGACCATGATAACACATGAAATAGTGATGATTATTTATATGTCGATGACTCATTCGAATGTGATGAAACTAGTGATATTGAAAGCACCAATAACCATAATGATGTTGAGAACCATCAAAACCCTGATGATGATGATGATGAAGATGATGGTGATGAAATTGAGGCATAGACAACCCCAATGAACCTAATAAATCAAACACTCTAGATTAAACTGCTAATATCAATTAAAAATATGATTTCATTGATATGTATAAAAAAATGACACATATGAAACTTCTAACATTAATAAAGAGGGATACCATGAAATCCTTGAAAACTTAGATGACCCAGTGACCTAACAACCCTGATGATGCGGATGATGTTGAAGAAGCTAATGGACCTGATGAGCCTGATGATTTAAATGTCCCTAATGGTGTTAATAAATTGATGAACTCAATGACTAAATGATTCATAAGAATCCAATGAAACCAATAACCCTAAAGGCCTCATTAATGTTTGTGATATTTACCATTCTAATGGACCTAATAATATTTATGATGAAGATGATTATAACCCCAATTTCACTAATGATATTGATGTCCTGATCAACTCTATAACCCTAATGAGGCTGACAACCATAAGGACCCTAATGACGTATACAATTACATTGACCCCAACACCACCACCATTACCAATTCAACCAGTGATCCTAATGACCCCGACTATGTCAATGATGTTGATGGCCCTATAAATTATGATGATTCCAATTAACAAAATGGAACTGACCGTGTTAATGCCACTGATGACCATGACATATCCACCATCACCAAGGATTTTAATAAGGATAATGCATTTGATAACCCTTATGACCCCAAAAACCCCAATAAAGTTGATGACCACATGAACCAACCCCCATAATGACATTAAATGTAATAAATGACCATAAAACCCCCAAAGATGATAAAATTTTAATGACTCTAGCAGTGCCACTACTATAGAAAATCCTAATTCCACCACTAATATCGATGATATTGAGGACCTCAATGACCCTAATGACCTCTATGTAGCATAATACATTGAAGACTCCTGCAAAATATATGAAGTTTATGATGACAATGATGTATATTTCATTTATGATGTTGATTAAACTGATGAAGATAACAACTTCAAATACACCTATGACCACAATGAAGGTGATAAATATGAAAAAAAAAATTAAGAAACAGATGATCTTGATGATGAAAAAGATCCTGAAAATATTAATGTAATTGATGAAATTGATGAAAAGGATGACAATGAAGCCCTCAAAGGCACTAATGAAAGCAATGATAATAATGACATCAAATAAATCAATGAAACTAATGTCACTAATGAAGTTGATGAGAATTATTACACTAGTGAAAATGGTGATACTAATGAATTTGATGTTGTTAGATAAAATAAAAACCCTAATAACTCTGATCACAAGACTACTTGGACACCCGAAATAACTCTAACTACCCAAGAAACATTGAACATCCCAATAATCATATTGATGATGATGACTGCAATGAAATCATTATTCATTAAGAGGGTGTCAAATACATTGATATTTATTAAACCAATTATGCAGAGTACATTGATAACCCTAGTGGACCAATGACCCTGATATCTTTGATGATGGATGACACTGAAAACCTCAAAAATATAAATGGACAAAATAAAACCAAAAAAATTGGATAACCTCAATGAAACTATATATAGAACTAACCTTTACATAACCACAAAATCAAATGATATTGATGACCTGAACAACCTTGAAAATGCTGATGATTTTAACAACATTGATCACCCTAATGACATAAAAATATTTAATGACATTGATGATTTATTTTACACTTCCAACACTATAAAAACCCATGACCATGATGATACTAAAGACCCTAACAAAGATGTTCACTCTGATGACATTGATGAAACTAAATACCCTAGAAATAATAATGATGTATGTGATTTAGACAACCCTGATTATATTAATTCCTTAGATGATTCCAACAAAATTGATGAACCCACCTATTTCAATGACTTTGATTATTCAAAAATCACTAAAAAATCTAGGATATTGATGATATAGAATACACTAATGAAAAAAAATCTAATGAACCAAATGATTCTAATGATTCCAAAAAAGACACTAATAATACTAATTATAGTGATGATTCCAACCACTCTAGTGATGTTGGTGAGCCTAAAAACATGAATGATGTTGAAAACATTAAAACTATTAATTATGGTGATAAATTTGATGAATCTAATAACCCTAAAGATAATGAATATTCTAACATCATCAATGAACCTGAAAACACAAACAATGTAGAGAACGCCTATGATGTTAGTGACACCAAAGAACCCAACCACTCAATGACACTAACAACAAATAAAATATTGAAAACTATATAGGATAAAAAATATTTAGATTTATAAAAACACCAAATTCCCCAATTAAATTGAAAAACCCCAAACCTTAGAATTTTTTATGACACTGATTAAATTAATGATGTTGACAACATCCGTGATACAAATGACCTAGAAATCAATGAAAACACTAGTGGCCCTAATGACCTCAATTAAATTGAAGAATTGATGTCATCGGTGATGTAAAGGATATTTATTATATATATTATGATAATTAAATTGATGAAATAAACACTAATAATTATGTTAATGACTCATACATCAATTATAACGATGAAGAAACTAACTACACTAATGACCCCGATGTCTCTAGTGACACTTACAATTTCACTGACCATGATGACCCTAACACCCCCGGTAACCCTAATAATGTCAAAGACCCTGATGAACATGACTATTTTCAGGATTATAATGATTTTTGTGAGTCCTAAAAACCTCATAATCCTAATTAACCTAATGAAAATGACAACACTGATGACATTGATGAAAAAAATGACTCTCACAACCCCGATAATGAAAATCACACTAATGGAAATGATGATAACAATTCACTATATTATGAAGATGACATTGAATACTCTATCTACTCAATGATGTTTCTATAAATAATGATTCTAACAAACCTAATGATCTTAATGATATTGAAAATACTGATGGAACTAAAGGAACTAACAAAACTAGTGACCTTAATAACCTCATAAACCCTGATGAGCATAAAGATTCTAAAAAACTGGAAAATGTAGATGAAACTAATGACATTAAAGACACTAATAAAACCAATGATGTCAGCAATACTGGTGAAAGCAATGTCATAGTTAAAACCAATGACATGAAAAATGTTGAAAACCTTGATGATACTGATGAACCGATGACACTGATGATTATGATGATATCGAGGCCACCAAGGATGTCATTAAACTTGGTGATCCAATCACCATTGATAATAAAAAAGACCTCAAAGATGATGATGATGATGAATATAAAAAATACTTGATGATTCAAGTAAATAAATGACCTAGATAGAATTGATGATGAAAGAAAACCAAAAACTATTGATGATTAATATATTGGTGATAAAACTCACAACTCTCATGACCATGTTGACATCAGTGCATCCAATGAATTTGGTGATGTTAATGACACTTATGACCCTAATTAAAACTAAGACACTAATGATAACAATGACATTGATGATGATACTGACCTTGTGATCTTAATGATGTAGAAAAAATGAATAAATGATCATGTTAATTTACCCAATGATGTTGAAAACCCTAAAAATACTGAAACCATAGATGATGTTGATGATGATGATGAACCTAATGATATCAATGACACCAATGAACCCCATGGACTTGATAACCCCAATAGAAAAAATAATATAAAATCACCAATGAACTTGAAAACCTTAACATCATTATTAACCTCTATATTATTGATGCCACCAACAACGTTATTGACACAGCCTTCATTGAAAACAATGATAACATAGATGACTTTGATAACTCTAATGACTCTGATGACATTGGAGACCCTAATAATACCAAATATAATGATGATATTGATAACCCTGAAGAAAATAATGGCACGGATAGAAGAGGTGATATCGATAACACTATAACGACCCTAACCCCAGTAGCCCAGATCCAGTGCCTTACTTTATTATCTTGGCATAGATAAAAGATTCAAATCACAAAGGTCAGAATAATTTTTTAGTTTAAGAATATAAATTACATACATGATACCCATATTAAATAGGTAAAAAATAAAACATAACAAAAGAAAAATCCCAACATTCTGGAATCTCATTCCAAGAATTCAATTTAAAATCATAGGGGAAGGAAAAAAATAAGGGTGAGCTCAAATTCTTAGTAAGGGTTAAGTATAATGGAATATTTCATGAATAAATAATCATAATCAATATGGAATAGTAGATAATTGAACATGAATGCCACATAAATATCTAGATAATTCATAATTAATAAAGAAATTAAATAACTCAAACACATGTCATTTAATCAATAAACTGAGAATAAAATGAATCCACAGATAATGTCATGGAAAAAAACACATGGATAATAATAATAATAATAATAATAATAATAATAATAAAAAAATGAATTATAAAAGAGGTAAATGATTAAATATTAGATGTCATGTTTCCCTAGAACATGGAACCTTTACCATCAAGACTGTTCACAAGATGGTTTAAAACATACTCAGTAACAACCCATCTGATTTGGACAACTAATTAGTCTCATGAGACTAATGATGCATCGTGGGTCTTACTTTACACAGTCCACACCCCTTTTAATACTAGTCCAAATAATTCATTATACTTAAAATAAATATATTTAATTCATAAAAAATGTGCCTTATCAAATATCTATATTGAGTAACGGATTTGGATTTATCAATAATTACCATGTTAATCAAATAACATTGAAAATAAACATGGTAAATAAAAATAGTATACTTTTTAGGAAATAATCATATCCATAATAAAATAATATGAATGTTTAAAATAAATTTAATGTAAATTAATGAATTATTACATTAAATTTATTGTTTCAACAGTAATTTAACAATCACAAAATAAAGTGAGATTACATAATAACTTTTACCACTTGTTAATTTTCAAGTCAAATCCCATTAGATGAAATAATTAAAATTGGAACTTAAAATACCATGAAGTATGAATCATGATATCATATGTAAAAGGGTAAGTATATGCACCACATAAAATTAAATTGGTATATAATAAAAAATAAGTCTCAATGGAATGTAAATTGAGAGGAAATCTCTTACCTTATGCTTTCCCTTAGTTGAACGTGATTTAACTTACTCTATAATGGTTTTAAGAGTGTTATTAACTTATTATTGAACTATATTAATATTTATTATATAATATATGATACATTTATAATAACTCTTCACCAATTTGTTAATAGTATTTCTTATTATCATCTTTTTGGGTGTTAATTATCTTTTTTTCTTGTGTGTGTTTTTTATTAAAGATCAGGTTCTTGTAGATAATGAAGTTTTTAATTATATTAAGAGTAATAATAATCAAATAATAATCATATTTATACATAAATTATTCTTTTAAAACCAATCATGAGTGATGGTTATGAAAAACTAAGTATGTTGCGACTATGGAGATGGTTGGTCGTACATACGCTTGAGTGACATTTTCCATTTTTCAATGATCATTATGAAAAGGTGGTAAGTAATATTTTACCTTTTAATAATTATCATAATAAAATTAATACCATATTGTATAATTAAATATTTCATACATGTGTTGTGGTGATTAAAATAGATTCACATCGCTTCGTGAAGGTGGTAGTCCATACATACACAAATGATGTAATTGTCTTTCATTGAGTGAAAAGGTAAGAAAAGACAATGATATACTATATTTCTAGAATTATAAATGTGTCATTAATATCATAATTATGTCATTAATATCACATATAATCATTAAAATTATTATTTATCACCTTATATTTAAATATTTAGTGAAATATAAATAATATTTCTTCGAGAGGTGGTAGTCCATCGTACAAACGAGCGTCGTTATCATATCTCCTACAGAATTGAAGGTAATAAGATATATATAAATATATGATATATTGATTCTAAATATAATAAAATGTTTTAAATATCATATATATAATATATATAAACTATAAATCCATCATTATTCCTAACCTTGTGGAATAACAAACAACATCGGTTCGTAAGGCGGTAGTCCTCTGTACACATGAATGATCATTTTATTACCCATTTGGTGAAAGTGTGTGTGATTTTTGGTCATATAATTAACATAAAAAATATAATTATATGTAATATACTTAGATTATTATATATTTATGGATTAATAAAATTGTAAAGAGGTGGATAAGAAAATAAAATGAAGATGCTTATTGATGAAAATTACATATTCCTCAAGTCTCTTCCTTAGGTATGCTCTAAACCCTTACTATGATGGATTTATGACCAATATACCGATTATAGGATTATTATAGGTAATTTTTTAAGTTATTTTGCTAATTATTGTCTAAACCAAAGTGATTTTAAGGTGTGAAGTGGAGAGGAGAGGGGGAAGCCTTTTATAAGTGTGGTGAGTGGTACACTTGTAATTGTTTTGAAAGAGTAAATTTCACCAACATTGTTTCATGTCACCAAGCCCCAATAATGTTTCATTATCTATAATATAAGGTATAAGGTATAAATATTTACATAAAATGGGTTTTTTACATGTTTTGTTTCATTTTTACACCTTTTTTTATAAGTCTAACCACTAAGTAAACTCGATTTTATCTTTATTATTGTAATTAATTTTCACTGTTTTCACTAATCATTTTGGAAAAAAAATAAGTTGAACTTATTTGAAATAGAAAATTATTATGATTTCAAATATGGAATCCATTTTTTCCAAATTAAAAAAACATAAGTAGCTAAAATTAATTTAAAATTAATCCCATGGATGTGGTGAGAATGCGGGTTTTTAAAGTTTTAATGTTCAAAAGTTTTCAATGTTTTTATATAATAATTAAGTATGAAATTGATTCCAATAAACTAAATTAGATTAATATATTTATAATATAACTATTTTTACTTTAAAACCAATTCAAAATAAAATTTAACATTATAAATTATTTACATGAAAAGCCAATTTTTCATTAAAATCATGTATTTTCCACTATTCCTCAAAAAAATAAAACTTCTTAGAAAAATCTCAAAATTTATCCCTAGTATAATTTGGTTATTATGATTAAAAATATGAATTTTATTTTTTCATATAAATTTTCTAAAATTTAAATATGAAATGGTTTCTATACTTCTGATCGTGTCATTATTTTATGACATGAACTTATGGTTCAAGATTGATTTATAATGATTTCTCACTCTTATGATACATTTCTTCTTAAATGATAAATATTTATTATATGAATCATGTTTATAATACATGATCGGTTGAATATAAATGTTATAATTTATTTTCATAATATAATAACCTTATTATTATCTTATGCTTTCAAATGATCTTCAATTGATATCTACCATATTTTCCCTAACATAACACCTAAAATCACCCTTTTTATGTTTCCATGATAGAGGTTATGAAGTAAGGTTTAATATAGTTTTGTATATGAATAGTACTATATGGGAATATATATATATGGTTGGTGTTGAAGATATTTCAAAAAATAAGATGATTTTTTATATACCCTCCAAATAAACTCAACCATTAAGGTCCTCAAGCCTTTATTTGTAATATATATTGAATATTCATAAAAAAGAAGTAATTTTTACGTATGAAAAGTATGTCCTACTATAATTATGACTCAATGAAATTAGAAACATCAATAAGGTTAGTAACCCATAAAACATTATGCACCCAATGAGGTTAATGAAACCAATTTTGGAAATAACCCTAAATATTCTATTATAACAAAGAAGCATGTTGGTAAAGATGGTGATCCTAACCTGAAAAATTTCAATGACCTCTATGAACATAATGATAACAATAGAATTATTAGCCTCTATGACACCATCATTACTGAGGTTATAAACAACCATGATGATATTAATGACCTGATCATAGTGAAGAAGGCGATGACCCTGATCACCCCTCCCCCCCCCCCTCGCCCAATAACTTGGAAAATAACTACGACACAGAGTGCCCTAAAAAATATAAAAACCTTAATAATGCAGAAGACCAAAATTTTTATATCATGATATTTTAGAAGGAAATATTATGTTTGAGAGTGTATAAGATACAAACTCTGAATTTAAATGAAAAAAATATCATCATAATATTGTTAAAACCTAGCTATTAAATTGGCTCATATGAATAGAAATAAATTATTTTTGAAAAAACTATAAAATTCATACCTAGAATGAATTTATTGGTAAATTATAAGAAAATAATCACATAATTTTTAGAACTGTTATTTTATTCTTAAAAAATAATACATTTTCTTCAAAAATAATTTTTATTTATTTTTATAATTATTTTTTTGAGACATTAGAAAATTTATTTGATATAATAAACCTCATTTTTTAAATAATCATTTCATATAATTTTCCTATGGTAAAATTAAGATAATTTTATGAAAATTTTTGTTTTTCAATGAATTTTAGAAAATACAAATTTTTATTAAAAATTATATTTTTCAAGTATTTACATGGTTAAATTATGTTATATATTAGTTTTTAATATTCAATAATTCAATTTTATTTGAAATATTCCAATTATGGTTTCTAAAATGGATTTTATACATGGATTTACAATAAAAAGATTTCTTATTTAAGAAATGGAACTTTTTCTTAAAAAATGTATTTAATCACGTTTTTATTATTTAAATTTAAATTCAATTATGAAACTTATGAGTTTTTAATTTTGAAAAAAAATATTCCATATTTTTAATCATTTGTACCAAATTTAGTAAATATTTCCATTTTATTTTCAGATAATATGAATAGTAACATTAGTAAATTTTGTTACTATGGTAAAATGTAAATCTTTTAATTAAGGGTATAAATAATAAGATAAGGACTATAAAATGATCCTTACACTTTCCAAAATTTTATTTTATGATTAATTTTCGTCCATAAACATTAAAATTTTGAATATATGGCCTTTTCTTTCCATTTATTGGTGATTATGACATATATAATATTTTTTTAATGAAAAGTTAAAGATATCACACTCATATTTTTAATAAATATAATATTTTAAATATGGGGTTATACAGAGGATATATTAGACTATAAATATTAATTTAAAATATAAAATATATATCCTAATCATGTATATTTATTTTTAATTTTTAATTAAAAAATAATTACCTTAAATGTTTAAACATCGTGTATTGATTAATTATTTTATTAATGGGAATATCAAATAAATGTTATTAAAAATATTAAAATAAATATAATTTCATCTAATTAATGTGATAAAATAATTTTATAGATTACCTTTACAGGTTAGCGATGTTATAAAATGTTTTTTTATAATTATAAGTGTAATATTTATATTATTAAAGTCAAATAAATGAATTGTCCTTAAAACTGACATTATGAATATTTTGTAGTAAATAATATTTTATTAAATGATATAAAATTCATAAAAATATTATGTTCAGATAAATTTTTGGGATAATGTTAAAAATTTCATAAATTATCCAATTTTTTGTCTTATTTAATTTTATATTAACCCTAAAATAGTGCAAATCCATGTTTTCACGATAAAGTATAAAGGGGTTAAATATGGGTTAATACCAAAATATAAGGGCAGAAATATTGTCAAAACATATCTAAATTTTATTTTATGAAATTATTTATACCCATACACATATTACCATCAAAATAACTCACTTTGGGTCCATTTTAATTTAAAAATTAATTTATATTAACTTAATATTTTATGAAATTCTAAGAGTTCCCCCTCACATCTCTTATAAAAGGGATCATCTTCTTCTCATTTATTCACGCATCAAAATCCTTTTGGTTCTGCCAATCCCAACACAAATATTTTCTTATAATTCATCCCCACATTCTATAGTTATTATTTTAGTAATAACACCACCCTTAGTGGTCTTAAGGTGTTGAGAAAAGAATATTTTCATAATAAGAGGATGGTAAAGGACATACATGCCAATCAGACTCTAGGTAATGGATTTCTTAACTCAATTTCCATTCATTGGATTAAGATTCTACTTCATTTATTTTTTCATTCTAATATTATTTATGGAATTAATTTTTATTATCTTATGTTTTATTTCCTCATGTTTTATTTCGATCCATAGTTGATTTATATAATCAATTCATTTTATTAATGAACACTTCAATGATATGATATTTGTAAGGGATTTTTTACATAATTTTATTTATGTGGGACCAATTCTTTATACACTACTTGATTCTTTTGTGTTGTGTATATACTAACCATGAATATATTTAATGAGTATTATACTGAAAATTAGAGGATTTATATATCCATCTAATTTTCTTTCTTTAATAGGACAAACAATACAAATGATACTAAAGATATTAGGGTTTCTTTTAACATATCAATATTATTCAAGACTGTATCCACTGTAGAATATTTTCCTTTCAAGTAAATGTTTTCTAAAAAAGTTTTCAAAAAGTTTTTATTATCCTCCTATGAGTCTTAAAATTCATTTTTACCCATGTTTTATTTTTTTTAAAAATGTTTTGAAAGGAGTATTTTTATCATTTTACAAACAAGGTAATTTATGAATTTTCCAAAAAAATGAAACAATTGTTTTTTTAAAATTACATAGAATAAATAGAATTTTTTTCCCTTAGGATTCATTAATATTTTAAATATTCCTTACAATATCACAAGGTTCATTTTAATAAAAAAAATCTATTTTAATTGAGTGGTTTAAGAAAAGTTTTCAAAATGGAAAGAATATTTTCCACAATGATTATTTCAAGTGATCTTTCAAAAAAATTATATATAAGAAAACATTATTTCATGTTACTTATGTCTTAATGGGAATATGATACAAGGATATGATCCTTATTCTTTCTATGAATGGTTTATTTTTATGATGGCATGATATTTATGAATTCTATTACTTTTAAATGGGTTATTTAATGATAAAATGTTTATGAAACCCATTTCATTTCATGGGTTTTGATATGTTGAATGATTTATGTTAATGTGTCCCACATATGTATTATTATCATTATGGGTGGTACCAATATATCCATCCAATGTAGTGGGTAAAGATTAATATCTCATGGTATAGATGGTACTTGAATATAGAATGAACCTGGTGTAGTAAGTCATGGTTGGCACTACTGGAAAAACGACCTATACCCACAGTTCAAAACCGTGGGTATAACCCCTAAAACCGTGGGTATAGCCTATACCCACGGTTTTGGGAACCGTGGGCTGGAAAGGCATCGGTATAGGGGTCTCATCCTATACCCACGGTTTTGGAGAACTGTGGGTATAGGGGACTCAAATTTTTCACACCGTTGTTCCGGCGTGGCACACAACAGACCCCACGGTTTTCAAACCGTGGGGTATTTAAATTCAAAAAACACGCCCGGGGGGTTTCGAACCCGCACCTCACACTGCACCTCGCGGCCGCGCCCCACCAACGGACCAACCGAGCTGTGATTTTTATTTGTTATATATACATACATCTGCATATATATATATATATTAATATGATCCACGTGGAGTATTTAAATTCAAAAAACGCAGGAAGGGGGATTCGAACCGGTGTCTAAAAATGCGCCTCAAGGCCGAATCTCCCTATGGTACCAACCAAGCTATCATTTTTATTTGATATATATACATTTATCTGCATATATATATTAATATGATCTGTGTTTTTAAAAATGTTAACAACGGAAATTGAACCCGCGACCTACATCACCCGTGGAGAAGGGTTTACCAACCGAGCTAAAGAAATTTTGAAAATGTATATTTATATGTATATAAATATATTAATCTAAACCATGAAAAAATGTCTTTATACCAAAAATTTTTCATTTCCCGCCTAATTTTCTTTCCCCTTCATAATGCGGGAAATCTATACCCATGGTTCTAGAGAACCATGGGTATAGGTCTTCAACAAAAACCGCAATACCTACGATTTTGAAGAACCGTCGGTATAGGTCTTTGGAAAATACCCTATAGCCACAGTTTTCTCCAAAACCGTGGGTATATGTCTCAAAAGAAAACCATACCCACGTTTTTGGAAAACTGTGGGTATAGGTTCACATACTATCCCTATACCCCACATTTTTGGAAAACCGTGGGTATAGACCTACTTTCCAGTAGTGTGGAACGGGGAGTCAAACCGGATCGACAAGACAGGGCTGGAGTAAGGAGTGAAAATAATTCAGTATAAGGATTTGTTCACTATGGTGGTCTTGGGAATGATACTTTAATAATAAGGAAATTATTTTCTATAATAATGTATATAAAAAACTCCATGTCTTATGATAATATTTTTCTCTCATGAATCATGTTATTTGAATTTCTTTATAATTCATGTCTTATGAACTACTAATATTTATTTCCTTATTCAGGGTAATAATTCTTGGTACATAGGTTTTAATTTTCAAATATTTCATTCATATACCATTATGCTCTAATTATTATTATGTAATCTTTGATATCTCCTATGGTTACCCTTAATAAGAATTTTATCTCGACTTTTATTATGTTTCACTTTCCCTAGATTATGAATAAAGGTTTTTAGTATGGTATGTCTAATAAGGGCTCTAGACATAAACAAATTTTAGGAGATGATACAAATTTTATGGTCTAGTTTTTTATTTTTCTAATATATATAAGAGTAAGTCTTAATTATCTAAAACTAAAATCCTAAAAGATCATTTGTTATGTAAGTGATTCAATATTTTATTTTGACATTAAATGTTTTGATGGAAAAAATTGGGTCACTTTTATCTCTATCAAAGCCAAAAAATATAAGGTTTATGTTTCTAGAAAAAAATTCAGAAGTGTGGGTCTCGGACTATTACATGTGGTATCAAATCAAGGTTTATATAACTTTAGAGATTATGATGTTTTCATGATAAGTTACCTTAAGAGTTATATAGACCATCATGGGTTTATAAGTCCATAAGTTCAAAGTCTTATACAACCCTTTTTAGGTTTTAAGTTGGGAAATTTTAAGGTGACTATAGATATTTTTGGAGACATTTATTTTTTAGATAATTATGGGTCATTACATTTTGGGTTACAAAATTAAAGGTATGATATAACCCTTGAGTTTAAAATATTTCTTTATTTTTGGATATCTCAATTTTATTTTTGATGTTTCTTGTGTTTTTGGAACTTTATAAGGATAGTTTTAGAAAAAGGTCTACCAATAGAATGGGTGATAACCTGTCGCATCTAGTAGGTATGCAAGGTTTGAACCCAAAACCTAAAGGATACAAGGGTGTATTTCCTACCAATGGACTGAATGAAGTCTGGTTTAGTATTAAATTTTCTTAAATGATTGAATGGATGGAGAATAAGTTAATTTTGGGGAACATATGTTTTATCGTATAGATAACCATGGGTTAAGAGGTTGATTTTATAGATAAGTGATTAAAGATATTTCAGAAGAAGTTCACTATTTTCGAACACTTATATGATATTATGGGAAATTATTTTAGGAATAAAGTTTGAATTATATTTTGGAAGAAATTAAGATTTTATTGATTTGTGGTGGTCTAGATTATTTATGTAAATGACTATCATATCTTGGATATTATGTTGTTAGAAAAATTAGATTTTTGGTATGAGAATTTAAGAGTGATTGATGTTATCTAGAGATAAATATTATATTTATCTTGGAAGAATATGTAATTTTTTGGGTTTCAATATTTCAAGGAATTTTAAGAATAGTTATTTACTGATTGATCTAAGTTGAAATTTGGGTATTACTGTTGAATTTTATATATTAAAATAGTTTTCTTCATATGAAGGTTTATCATTTTTTGGAAACGAACTCATCTTGTGATAACCATTTCGATTGTGGTTAATGTATAAAGACAATAGTAATATTCTTATCTATTTGTGTAATTAATGATCCATGGAATCTAATTCTAGTGCTTTAGTCTTTGAAAATTAGTACACATCATTTGTATAAAAAGATGAGTTTCTGGTTCAAATTTATTAAAGGATAAAAATATAATTTTCAATTAATTATATTTTCTTATGTTCATACTCTAGGAAGTAAATTAATTCCTCAAATTTTGGAAAATTATTTTTAAATAAAAAAATTTTCCATTTATATTTCTTATTGAGAAATCAATAGGCTTTTAACCCATCATATATTTATGGTTTTTTGATGGTTAAATTTCTCATAAACATGTTCTCTATCACTCTATATCAGTTTTTGGGAGTTATTTTCCCTTCCATGACCATGTTTTTCTATATGGAAACCTAATATATTTTACTCTATATGACCTTCATACTTTCCTTTCTTTTAAAGTTTAAGTTTTACTAACCCTTTTTAAGATCTGGGATATCAACAAAGGTGTTTTGAAAAGTCAAAACTTAGTTTCCAACAATTTGTTCAAATTATGGGGGTAAAATTTATTTAATGGGGGAGACTATAATATCTCATGATTTTATAAGTAGAGACTATGTTCGTTAGTGTTCAAGATATGCAGCACCGAGATTAAACAAAGAAAAAAATATTATTATATGACTATTATAACCTGGCCATTAAATTGGCTAGTATAAATAGAAAAAACTGATTTATAAAATAAATATTAACTTCCTACTAAATATATATTTATTTTTAAATGATTATAAAATAATCATAATATTTTAAGAAAAGTAATTTTATTCTTCAATAAAAATACATTCTCATAAAAAATGACATTTATTTCTTTTTATAATTAATTTTTATAGATTTTATAAAATTAACATGAAAAATTGAACTTCATTTTTGAAATAATCATATCAAAATTTTCCTATGGTGGAATTTTGATATTTTTATAAAATGTTTTCATTTTCATTGAATAGTGAAAAAATGAATTTTATTAAAAAAATATTTTTCAAGTTTTTACAAGGTAAAATTATGTTTCGGGATAGTTTAAAATTTTAATTAGTTTGATTTGATTTAAAATATTCCAAATATGGTTTTCTAATTGGATTTTAAACATGAATTTATTATAAAAATATTTTATTTTTAAAAAATGGAATTTTTATGAAGAAAAAAATGGTTGGGTTTGGCTGGTTTAATTTAATATTAAATTAAGAAACTTATATGTTTTGAATTTTGAAAAATGGATTCCATATTTTTAATCAGTGTTCCAAATTTATTAAATATTTCCCTTTTATTTTGGAATAATATGAATAGTTACTTTAGAAATTTTGTTACCACGACAAAGGATAAATCAGGTAATTAAGGGTAAAAGTAATATGATAAAAACTATAAAATGACACTTACACATTACCAAATTTTATTGGATGTTAATTTTCATCCATAATAAATAAAATCTTCAATATATTTCCTTCTCCATTTATAAGTGATTATGAAATTTATAATATTTTATTTAAAGAATAGTCAAAGATGTCATAATCATGTAATTAATAACAATAACATTTTTAATATTGGTTTATCTAAAAAATATATTCGATTAAAAATATTAATTTTAAGGTAAAATATTTATATTCATTATTTTAATTTAATTTTAATTTTTAGTTAATAAATAATTAGCTTAAATTCTTACGCAACGCTGATTTGGTAATTATTTTATTAATTAACATATAAATAAATGTTATTAAAAATTAAAATAAATATACTTTGAGATAGTGGATGTGATCAATGAATTTTCAAGAGGACATTTAAATTTTATGGATTTAATAAGATGGTTGTTTCTAATTATAAATTTTTTCTTTATATTATTAAAATAAAATAAATCAATAGCCTTTAAAATTGACATTATGAATATTTTCTAGTAAATAATATTTAACTAAATGATATAAAATTCCTAAAAAACATAAATTTATCCAAATTATTTAGATGAGGTTTAAAATTTCATACATCATACATTTATGGGTCTTTTATAATTTTATAGTAACTACATTAACCCTCAAAGAGTACAAATAAATGTTGTCAGAGTAAACGTTAAACGGGTTAAAGATGAGTTAAAACCAAAAGTTATGGGTGTAAATATAGTCAAAACTTGTCTAAATTTTATTGGATGAGGGGTTTTGAATCATCCTCATATTATCTTAAAAATAACTTACATTTTATTTATTTTTAATATAAAATTAATTTATATTAATTTAATATTTTTGGTAAATTCCAAGAATACCCCTATCCTCTCTTATAAAAGGACACCTCTTCTTCTCATTTCTTCACACATCAAAACCATTTTGGTTCATACATGACCTTCAAAAATATTTTTCTAGAATCCCTCCCTAAATTATAGAGGTATTCTTTTAGGAAAAATCATGAATTATTTGTATTAAGGTGTTAAGAAAAGAATATTTTCTAAAGAAGAAAACATAAAGGAAATACATAAAAAACCACACTCAAGGTAGCCGATTTCTTAACTCAGTTTCCATTCATTGGGTTAGGATTCTATTTCATTGATTTTTTCAAGCTAATAAGAAATTAATTTATATTATCTTATATTTTAATACCACTTTTTTATGTGGATTTACAATTGATGCACATAATAAATTCATTTTATTAACACACACATCAATGGTATGATCTTTGTAAGGTATTTTTGTCTCAATTTTATTTTTATGGGTCACTTGAATTATAAATTCCTTTTTTTCTTTTCTGTGGTGTATATACTTACCTTTAATATATTTTATGTGTATTATCCTGAAAATTATAAGATTTACATATCTATTTAATTTTCTTCTTTTATGGGGATTATGATTCACATGATACCAAAGTGGTAACGGTTTATTTCACCATATAAATGTTATTTGAGATTATATTCATTGGGGAATATTTCTCTTCTATTTCCAGGTTTTATAAAAAGTTTTTCAAAAATGTTTTTTCTATTCTCCTATGAATGTTTGAATTCATTCTTGCACATGTTTTATTTTTTCTAAAAATTGTATGAAAGCAATATTTTTATCATTTTATGAAAAAGGTACTTTGTGAATTTCCTGAGAAAAATGCAGAAGAAATATTTTTGAACTTAAATGTCATGATCATATTTTTTCCACTATGATGACTCCTTAATGATTTGAATCTTACTATACAATCTTATAATGTTATTTTCAAATAAAATTTATTCCTTTGTAATTGTGTAGCTTTAAAAATCAAAATATAAAGTATATTTTATTCAATAATTATTTAAAGAAATCTTTCAAAATAATTTTCCATCTAAAACAGCATTCTTTTAATTTATTTATGTTTTACTAATGAGTTTATCCAAGGATATCATTATTATTCTTTCTCTATATGGTTTATGTTTATGATGGAATGATTTTTATGAATTCCATTAATTTTAAATGGTTTTTTCACTGATTAAATGTTTATGAAATCCATTTCCTTTCATGGGTTCTAATATGATGAATGATTTATGTTCTTGTAAAAGAAATATGTATGGTTTCCATTATTTGGTGGGTGGGACCTATGTCACCCTCAATTGATTTGGTTAAAGATTTATATTTCATGATATATATAGGAATGGAATGGGGAATGAATCCAGTTTGGTAATATAGGTCTAGAACGGGGAGTGAAACTGATTCAATAATATAGAGCTGGAACAGGGAGTGAACTCGGTTCATTATAAGGATTTTAGCTCTATGATTGTCTTGGTATTGAGTTGTGACTAATAAGGAAATGATTTTTCTATTCTTATATACATGCCACAAATTCTTTGTCTTACACCAATATTATTCTCTCGGGGCTCATGTTCTTTGATTTCTTTATGATTCATGTCTTATGAACTATAAAGATTTATTCCATCATTCAGGAATATGATCTTTGATACATAGGGTATAATTTTCAAATTTTATTTTCATATACCCTTATGATCATGTTATACTTATGTAATATTTGATATATCATACGGTTTCCCTTACTGAGCATATTATGTCACCCTTTCTTATGTTTCATTTTCCCCATCTTATAATGAAATTTTATAAGCAGGATATGTCTAAGAAATGTGCTAGATATGAAGAAATTTTGGGATATGATATAGATTTTATGGGCCAGTTTATTTTTCTAAGATGTGTAATATTTAATCTTAATTCTCTAAAACTCTAAACCTAAAATATCATTTGTAGTATAATTGATACAATATTTCATTTTTAAGTTTAATTTTTTGATAAAAAATTAGGCCAAATTTATCAGTATCAAATTCAGAAATAAAATTTTTATGATTTTATAACTGAATTTGGAAGTTTTGTTCTCAGACTATTAAAACAATGACCTGATGATATAGATGATATTTAAATCCTCAATTACACTGATGGTAGAGTTTAAATTGATTGTAATAATGACCCTGATAGCTTAGTTTATATTGATTACTTTGAATACATTGATGATGATGACCCTAATAACCTTGAAACCCCATGAGATGCCAAAAATGTCAATAACCTTGATGAGAAAATGAAATCAATGAAATTAAAAATTCTAATAATACCAGCATTGTTTATGAACTTAGTAACACAGATCACACTAACCACCATGATGATTCCAACAAAATGATGTCTTTAATGACATGAATGACCCTGATAAAACCATTATTGACAAAATTATTAGACCCCAACAACTATGAGGAACCCCATCACATAGAGGACAACAAAAACACCGATGATACTAAAATTTTTTATGGAACAATATACATTGATGACCTTTATAAACATAATAAATCATATGACATTGTGTACACGGATGGCCCTAATCATCATAACAAAGTCAACAATGAATATGACCAAGATGACTCAAAACCACTACTAACTGTGAAAACCCCAATGAAAATTATGAAATCAATGATATCTATATTATCTATGATATAGATGACCCCAATAATGATGCTGACATTAAAGAAAAGTATGATACTTCTAACACTAATTATTCATAGGACCCTGAAGACACTAATAAACATGATAACATAATAATAATAACATCATGAATGTTGTTGAAATTGTTAATGACACCAAGGAACTCATTGACTTTACAATACATTATTCAAAATAATTTTCCAATTTAGTTTTCTAATAGAAAATTAAAAATAAAATTTTTGATGTATTTTTTTAATGGAATTTAATGATATATATTTCCCCTGAATATTTTCTATGAAATTTTTCATTGGAATTATCCAATGTAGTTTTTCTAAAAAAATATTTAAGTGAAATTTTATACTATATATTTCCAATAAAAAATTTAGAATAAATTTTCATGGAATGTTTAGAATATAATTTTTTACATAATTTCCCACTTTAATTTTCCAGTGATATTTCCATTTTTATTTTTCAGATTTTTTAGTTGAATTTTACAAGTTTATTTTTCCATAATAATTTCCTCTAGTATTTTTATATTGTATGTTTTATATGGAATTATCACATTTATAAAATTTTAGTATGGTTTTTCTTTATAATTTATTACTGATGTTTTATACTATTATTTTTTAGTGAATTTTTCCAGTGGTAAATTATTCAGAATAAGTGTAACCTTCCTTTGAATGTTTTTATAAGAAATTTATAGTATAAATTTTCTCAAACATAGATGACCCTAATGATTCTAATGGTTATGATGACATGGATAAACCTAATAATTTAAATAAAACTGATGAATTATATGAAATTGACTTTACAAATGACCCAAATGACACCAATGTTGCTAACAACACCCAAGAAATAGATGTCGATGACAACTTAAATGATGATCATAAAGGATATTATGTGAATGAGCTCAAAGATGATGACCAACTCTATTACACTAACAGATTGAATGATTAATATGATTTAAACAATTTTTACAACCCCAATGACTTGATGATGTTAACAATATAGATAAAACTGATACCCCTAATGAAACTGATGATCCAAATAGCCTTAAGAAAAACATTGACACCAATGAAACTGATGGAATCGATTCTTCAAACACACATAATGAATTTGATATAGAGTATAGCATTGAATAATTCGATACTTCTAGTACCACTATTGACTTTGACAATGCCCCTAACTTCAACCATATCAAAGATCATGATGACACTAACATCCCTGATGACACTAATTTTCTAATGAGTACAATTCATCCAATGATTCAAATGGACATGATATGTCATTGAAATAGATTCACTTGGTATCCTTAATTAATTAATGATTACAATGATTATAATTACACTAATGAGCATGATTACACATATAATACTTATGTCTCTAATGGTCCAAATGACCACAACAACCCTGATGATGCCAATGACACTAATGACCTTGAAGGCTTCTACTACCTTGATAACACCAATGACCCAAAAAAAACTAATTAAACTAATGAATCTAATGACACCTATGATCCTAATTAGACTGATGACTCAAATAATGTCATTGATATAGATGAATTTTACAAACCTCATGATATTGAGGAAACCAAACACACCAATAGTACTAACGAACCCAAAAACCTTGATGACCAATATTCTCTTGATGTTGATGTTAATGGTGATGAAACTAAAACACTGATGACCGCAAAACCACTAATAATTTTTATGAAATAGATGATATCAATGATTTTAATGATGTTAATGGAACTAAAGGTTTTGATAAATATGGTGATATAAATGAAACGAACGATGGTGATGACCCGAATTACATTGATGATTATGATGAAACAAACTACCATGATATCTCTGATGACCCTGATGATCTCAAAGACATGATGTCCATGATGACACGGATGACTAGGAGGCCCTACTAAAACTAATGAAACCTATTATTCTGATAATTCAATGACCTTGATGACACTAAAAATTATTATTATCACAACAACAATAATGATCTCAATGATACTGAAGATTTTGATTACCCTGATGAAACTAATCATTCTAATGGTAATAATACCCCTTTTAGCATTAATTCCCTTAATAAACCCGATGATTAAAATGACACTAATGACCCAAACAATGTCGATGACTCCAATATTTCTAACAACCTTGATGACACTTATAACCCCAATGATAGTAATGAATATGATGATACTTATGCTTTTAGTGATCTTGATGAACTTGATGACACTAATAACACCAATAACTGGGATTAAATGCATTAAATGGTCAACATTTATGACCTTGATAATTCTAAAGATATTGAATCCACCAATGACCCCAAAAAAATTTATGACATCAAAACCCTTGATGACCTTAATGGACTCAAGTTATAGATAAAGATTATGATTCCTACATCCTTGATGTTTCTGATGACGTTAAAACCCATATGATCTTAGTAATATAAGTTATATAGATAGTGGTAACATCAATATCAATTTTGATGACCCCAATAGAACCAATGAAACCAATGACACTAACAACATTGGTTACTTGGAAATGAAAATGATGTTGAGGAATCCAGTTCCAAAAATAATAATAACATCAATGATAATATAAACCACCCCTATGACCTTAATTCCTCAAATGATGTTGAGGAACCTAATAATTACAATGATTCTAATGAAACTAATGACACATATGACCCAGATAATACTGATGACAATGATAACCTAGATGTTCACATAATTTTATTGTCATGAATAACCATGAAAACTTCGATTTTGTCAATAAACCTGATGATTCCTAGAGAAATTATGGTCTATATGAATTCAAAATAGTTAATAATACCTAAAAATCTAAAGTACCTGAAGATGTAGATGACCATAATAATTTTAGTGGGCCTAAAAACATTAAAAATGTCAATGAAATTGAGAATGTTAGTGACCTTGATGACCCTGAATATTTTGATGAACATATGAATCTGATAATTTGAGTAACCCTAATTACCTGGATGACCCACTAACACTGATGAAACAACTAACTCTAAAGACATTGACAATCCAAATGAACCCATTGACATTGAAGAGGAAAGTCATTCTGATGACCTGATGACCCAATGATACCTATAACATTGATTACACCAATAATACAAAAGATTTCAATGAAAATGATCACATAATCAGTGATAAAATCATCATTTATATCATAAGGTTTTCAAAGGTCATCGAAATCATCAGTGTGATAAGTTTCATTGTGAGTATTCTATGAAATTAATATCATTTACATCATCAAAATCATCAGTTTCATTAACATCCTTAGTATCATTAGTGTCACTAGGGTATTCCACATCATTGTTATGAGTGGTTTCATCATGGTCTTTAGTGTCAATATTTCATCAGTTTCATCAGGTTTTGAATTTCATCATTGTCATATACATCATTGTAATCATCGATTTCATTTAGTTTTTTTATATTTTTATCATCATTGGGTTCATCTATACCATTAGGTTCATCAAGTATGTTAGGTTTTTTGGTTTTTTTATTCTTTGGTGTTTTTGGTATTTTTGGTATCTTTAGTGTTATTGGGATCATCATAATCATTATAGTCATCATCATTGTTGGTGTATTCATCATTTTAGAGTGGTTGGGGTCATCTGATTCATCAATGTTATTGGGTTTGGTTAGGTCATTGATGTACTATGATTCATTGACATCGTTAGGATCTTTATCTTCACTTCTATTTTTGGGGTCATTAGGGTTCTTAGTGTTGAATTTTTGGAGGGGATGTAAGGTTAATGTTTTTACAACTCAAAATATATAAGAAAAGTACCAAAAGGGCCCAAACTAGTTCTAAAAACCCAATTAATATTTAATTTCTTGAATTTTTGATGTATTATTTTTAAATATTATATGTAATTATTTTTAGATCAAGATTTGTGACAGTGTACGATTATGAGGCCCGGTGTACCCGGAATAAATGTATGAAATAATTAATACTCTAAATAGCGCACAAGAGTATATTTACTAACAAAGCAGAATAAATTTTTAAATGGGTGCCTGGATCAGAAATATAAGGGCACTGTTGTGTTCAGAGCAGTGCCTTTACCCTAGGTAGGTCCTAACATTGATTAGTGCGGGTTGGCTTCAAAAGTTAATTTTTGGAGGTTTTAAAGGAAATAAAATAAATAAATATTTTATTTTATTTTATTTTGATTCCCTTTTTAACCCAATGACCTAATTCCTCTTATTTAAATACATACTTATGGAAATTTTACAGGG
This sequence comes from Viscum album, assembly GCA_963277665.1. Lineage (NCBI taxonomy): Eukaryota > Viridiplantae > Streptophyta > Magnoliopsida > Santalales > Viscaceae > Viscum > Viscum album. The sequence continues at coordinate 406,867,950 of OY728142.1, forward strand.
TTAGCTGCACAACCCAACGAGTTGACAATTTCCATTGGATATTTTTGTAGGAGAACCGTTAGCGGACGATGACAACGCGATTGATCGATGTATCTCTGATTTGACGAACCTCACCAAAAAGTGTGATTGGGTGATCATTGTTCAAATAAATCGAGTTAAAGGTTTTGTTTTCGATTTTTTCTTTCCCCATTCTTTGATTAAACAATGAATGCAGATCAACCTGCAAACAGGTTGATCTATGGATTGTGTGTTCTTGTGGGAGGGTATTAATTTTTATTTCTTCTAGAGTTTTGACCAGGAAAATTGATTTATGATAATTGTTAAAAAAAATTTGGGTCGCCCGGTTTAATTCTTATAATGGTAGAATATCAATTCCTTGATGAATGATGGTCGAGGTTCGTTCCTCTATTTGGTTTATTGGTTTTCTTCCCCCTCTTTTATCGCATTTTTCGTGTTCTTCATGGGGTGATGAACAACAGATCGTTGTAAACCCGTTTTGTAACACAACAATCCCAAACTAGAGATCGAACATCGTGACGACCCATTGGAGGTGTGATAGTAAGGGGGGTGATGAATTAGTTTAGATCAGGAGATATAACTCTTCAACTGTTCTTCGTGTTGGTGGATAGAAATAAGGTTCTGGGCCGATCGAATGCCTAAAACCTCCCAAAATTTCAATGGCATGGTAGGGTGACCTTGGATCATGAGTTTCGTGGTAAACAGATTTCTAGAACGAGTGTCGAGAGATCAAAAAAGGTGAAATGGTGAAGGTTCACATTTCTGGAAATTTATGAAGAACATGATGTGTTCTCCAATGAACACACTGTGTGGGACCGACATGGCAGTGGCTAGGGTTTTCATGCTTCACCCGGTGAAGAACACGACGTGCCTCTTGGAAGACACGGTGTGTGGACCCCAACCAGCAGCAACCAGAGTTCCAGGCAAGAGGAAGCATAGACAGGGCATGTGACCATCATCACACGACGTGTGGGTCCTTATGCGGACATGGTATGTATCTTGGGAGATACACAGACATAGGGTGGAGTACACAGAATGTACTCCACCACACGTCTAGACAAGACTTGATATGCAGACTACACCGTGTACCAGTATCGATTTTGGGACACATGGGTTGACTCCATGAACGGGTACATGGAAAGGGTACATGGAATCCTCCCCATATTGAGGAACATGGAGTGTCACTCTCTTACACTCCGTTTATACCTTAATATACCTGAAAATCCTTGTGACACGGGCTGTTATACATAGGCAGTACCTGGGGTAAGAGGATACAAGGTGTGACCCTTCTGTATGTCATGTAGTTCCCAGTCCATAGCTTTATCCTACTGTCCACCATTTATTATATAGGTTTCATTTGGGTTATTTCCCCTTTGCACGTTCCCCTTAAGGTCAGGTATTGTTTCCATCCACAGTATTATGATACCTTCAGCAGGACTTTTCGAGATAGAGTCAGGTATCCCTCCGAGAGGCATGAAGTGAGATCCTCTATCCATTATTTACCCTAGGTAGAGTCAGTTATTGATGTGACTAATCCTACAGGATGTCGATACTCTACATAGTAGGTGAATCTAGGTGAGTCATGGTATCCGCCAAGGCCCTGGTAGTGATCCTCATCTGTGTATCATGATCTTTTCCACTCAGGAGTGTGTTCCCCCAAATATAATGTATATGTTCTCCCTTCAGATCTATTAGTTCACCTAACCCTCTTTTGGACTTTCCTAACAAATAGTACTTCTTCGATTTGTGTCATCAGAGCTATCAGACTTTTGGAGTGAGTTCTCCCAAATTAGTGCTCTGTGTAATCTTCGAACTAAATCCCTATAATGGGTATGTGGTCATGTGACTTGTCTCTAGACTTAGGGTCTAGATTTCAAGTATATATGGACAGGTTTCTCTTGATATATGTTTAGTAGGCATATATTTTGTAGAGTTAACTGTACCTTTAATTTTTGTATTTATTTTTGGTTTTTGGGGTCCCCTACTGAGTATTGTTAAACTCACCCATACACGGCCTTTGCCCACAAATTTCATGTCTTGTGCATATGAGCAGCCTTTTGACGAAGTCCATGGAGGACCTAGACCAGACCAAGATTTTTGAGTTCCCTACAGGATGAGGTGTTCCTACGGATATGATCAGTACTCCCAAAACCTCTTTTGCTTATAGGTTGGAATTTTTAGTTTATAGAATCTTTCTTTTGGTCGACTTGTATTCTGGTTTAGTTTACTTTTCACACTTTACATCTGTTGTACTCTGTTGGTTAGGTTTAGTTGTATGTATGCATTTTGTTCCTTAGTGGTTTTTACTTTTCATCATTTGTGGATTTGGAGATGAGTGTGTGTGTACAGGTACTTAATAAATGCCTCCGATGTTAATTATATGCCTACTCGATTCTAGTCACCAACCCCTGGCCTATTTCAGGTGGGATTGGGGAGTCATTATGTCCACCCCACTGGGATGGGTCCTGAAAGAGTGGTGTCAAAGGTGTTCGGTTCTACCTTAGGACCAAGAGTCTGGGATATTGGTTTGGTTAAACAATGTTAAGTGTTTTGAGCTCGGATTTCATGCTAGTGACTCTAGTGTTGGTGCGGGAGGCTAACATATCCCTACACTAGGACTCTGATAACCTTCTTTTCAACTCGATACATGAAAACACTAGTTGCAAGAAAATAAAATAATGGTACGTGCATCATATAGGAATGGGTTGTGTTTTCCATATCCTTTTGTGTAAGCTATCCAGATATTCTTGTTTACCATGGTACATCTTTTTTCTTTACATGATGCCTCTACGACACATACCTGCTAGGATTCCGTAGCTCAATCACGTGGATAAAACCCTTAGCAACGGGGCTTCGATACAGGGACCAGTTCTCCAGGAATTACCTCCAAGTGGTGCACTTATTATACCACCACCATTAGATCATCATGTGGTACCTGTAGTGCCGACATATGAGGAGCGTAGGTTGAGTGCACTCCATGAGTCTCAAAGATAGTGACCCCTCAGGTTCTGAGGCAACCCCGACCCTCAGGCGGTTGAGGACTGGCTTGAGTTGGTGACCAGAGTTTTCTATCTGGTGAGGACACCAACAGACCAGATAGTGATCCTACGATCTAGACTTCTTTAGGTTTTGGAGGGACAATGGTGGAGTTTGACCATGCAGACTCACAACGAGGATACTCTTCCATGGATGGATTTTAGGTGACTCTTTAGGGAGGAGATCTCTCCAGTTATGATGAGAGCAGTGCATATCCAGGAGCTTCTTCAGCTCTATCCGGTTGTTTGATGGTGGATGACTATTCATCAAGGTTCACCAACCTCTCTAGGTACTCGATGGATATGGTCAGGGATTATTACTTCAGAGCTCGGACCTTTTAGCAAGGTCTAAGGTGGTACATATGAGCTAGTTTCGTACATCTATGCATTTCAACTTATGTTGGAGTGCTCGAGTGGGACTTGGTTATTGAGATCTTCTTAGAGGAGAAGAGACAACTATTGGAAGTTAACAGGAGGTAGACAGGTGAAGAGACCTCGGTGGCAGGGATCCAACATTAGGCACGGGGATCAGAATGTGGGAGACATCTCAAGAGGACCAAATATAAGGGGTCGATAGTCCATGGCACTTAGGCTAGATCCAGTTATCCTAGGGAGAGGAGATGCTACTCATGAGACAGTAGAGAACATATCTCTAGAGATTTTCCAACCCATTGAGTTGCTGATAGGGAGGTGGTGAATGGACCACCGAGGCAGAGGCAGTGAGTGGATCAAACAAACCCTCCAGGCGGTGGATGTGGAAGAGGATCAGGGAGAGTTATAGGTGGTGGAAAATGATTTGATCTACTACCACCACCACCCCCAGGAGGTTTGCAATAGGATTAGGGGGCTAGAGGATTGGGGGACAACTGCATGAGGTTGAGACGTATGACCCAGGGACTCCAAGAATGATTCAAGGTACGATATATCTCTTTTATTGCTTAGATGTCGTACTCATAGACATAGGTTTCAATCATTCCTTCATCTCCTCATGTCTTGTGTAAAACCTTGAGAATTTGGTAGAGTTATTGACTCGACCCTTATGGTTGGATACACCTATAGTAAGAGACTTAATGATCATGTATCTTTTCAGATAGTGTGATATTTCCCTTGGAGGTAAGAGTTATGACTAGAACCTCTGGGTGGTATCATAGAGGCCTTCTGACGTCATTTTCGATATATATTGGTTATCTTTGGTCCATGCCTGTATTGCCTACTTTAGGTGAAGAGTGTGGTGTGTCCCCAGAGATGGAATGATATTTTCTTTTGTTGGTGAAAATGAAACTCAGGCAACACATAATGGGATCATGCATATGAGGGTACAATCAATCACTCATGAGTTGGCTAGACTTACCCTCAGAGCAGAAGATGTCGTGAGATTTCAGTTACCAGTAGTCTTGGCAGAGTACGAGGATATATTTCCATAAGATGTTCCAATATTACCTCCTCATTGGAAGATTTAATTCTACACTGACTTACACCATGGGATGTAACCAATATCATCACCAGTGTATCATATGGATCCCACAGATCTTCATGAACTGAGGGTGCAGTTTGAGGATTTTCAAAGTAAGGGCTTCGTAAGGCCCAGTGTTTCACCTTGGATGGCCCCAGTTCAGTTTTCCAAGAAGGCAGATGGGAGATTGAGGTTGTACTTAGACTACTGGTGCCTGAATTAGGTGACAGTGAAAAACAAGTATCCACTATCAAGGATCGACAACCTCTTCCATCAGCTGAGAGGGGAGAAATGGTTCTCGAAGGTTGAACTTCAATAAAGTTACCACCAGTTACTAGTACAAGATGAGGATATACCAAAGATGACATTCATAAGAAGCTACATTCACTATGAGTACTTGGTGATTCTTTTTGGCGTGACGAATGCCCCTGTAGTGTTCATGATACTTATGAATCAGATCTTCTAGACGTACTTAGACCGATCCTAGTGGTCTTAATCGATGACAACCTTGTGTACTTTGTGTCAGAGGAGGAGCACACAAGACACCTGTGAATGGTTCTACATATACTCTGAGAGCACCATCTTTATAGTAATCTCTCCAAGTGATAGTTCTAGATACATGAGGTCCACTTTTTTGGACATTTTATCTCAATAGATGGAGTAGAAGTGGACCCAACCAAGGTCAAGGTTTTGTCCACATGGGAGCCTCCCCGAATTGTGAAAAAGGTGTAGAGATTCATTGGGAAGGTAGGATATTAACTGAGATTAATCCATAACTTCTCCCAGATATTAGCACTGATGACAACCTTGAACCAAAATGGGTATCCTTTCATATGGATGGAGAAGTTCCAACATTATTTCCATTATTTGAGGTATAGTTTGATGAGTTAACCGATCTTGATATTTCCAGAAGAGGGTGTTGAGTACGTAGTTCTCTATGATGCATTAGGATCGGGCTTGGATGGGTCCTGATGCAGATATATTGGGTGATTACATATGGTTCGCGCTAGATAAGGCCGCATGAGTAGAACTATGTGACCCTTGATATTGAGTTGGTAGTGGTAGTCTTTGCATTGAAGATGTGGCAACACTACCTAATGGGTGAATGGTTTATCATCTACTGTGACCACAAGAGCCTCAAGTTCATCTTCTCATAGAAGGATTTGACTCTGTCGAAAAGGTGATGGGTAGAGTTCCTCCAGGATTATGACATAAACATTTTTTATAAACCTGGGAAGGGGAACGTTATGATAGATTCTCTCAACAAGATATCGAGTTCGCAGTTACTGAGTGAGGTGTCAGAGAAGTTGGCCTTGCTGTAGTTATCCTTCATGGATGGAGATCATGAAACTTATCTCCAGTTTATGGTTGTCACCCCTCCACTCTTATGATGAGTTAGGGAGGCACAGATAGGGGATGTCGAATGTGAGACTTTATGTGCTTATTTATCCACAATAGGTGCTCATTATGGATAATCGCTAGGTGGGGAGAACATAGTCCTTTTTAGAGATCACATAGTTGTTCCAGTGGCATTTCGTGAGGAGGTTAGGAGGTAGTTTCATACATCCCCCTTGGCGGTACATCCTAGAGTGGAAAAAATGTACCAGGAACTCTGGTGTTAGTTCTGGTGGACAGGCATGAAGAAGTCAGTAGAAAAATTCCTTTCTTAATGCCTTATGTGGCAGTAGGTGATGGCTGAGCACCAAGTTCCAACATGGTTGTCTCACCCCCTGGAAGTTCCAGAGTGGAAGTGGGATGGAATATTTTTGGACTTCATGATAGGCTTACCATGAACATCCAAGGTACACAATTTTATTTGGGTGATTATTAACTGAATCACCAAGTCATACCACTTCCTAGATATTAGAGAGCATAGTTCCGTAGAGAGCTCGGAACACCTCTACATGTAGGATATATTTTGGATTCATGGAATCCCTTTGACGATAGTCTTGGATCAAGACGCGTGCTTCACATCCTGATTGTGCAAGGGATTGCAGGAGGCTTTTGGGACTCGGCTACGCTTGAGCACGATGTTCCATCCCCAAAATGATGGTTAGACAGAGAGGGCCATTAAGGTTCTGAAGGATATTTTGTGGGCCTATATCTTAAACCTTGGGTACAGTTGGGAGGACCACCTACCACTGGTGGAGTTTCCGTAAAATAAAAAAACTGCTACATACAAGACATGACACTATTCGAGGCCTTATATAGATGACCCTTCCGGTCACCACTCTGTTGGACCAACCCCAGATATTCAGCACTCATGGGTCCAGAGTTGGTGCAAGATAAAATTGAGAAGGTGCAGCTCATCCAGGAGCGAAAGAAGATTGCACAAAGATAGCAGAAGTCTTTTTAGGATAGATGGATGAGACCTTTGGAGTTATAGGAGGGACACCATGTCTTTATTTGGGTCTCACCTCGATGAGGGTTGTGAAAATTTGGCTGGGGAGGCAAGATATATCTAAGGTTTATCATCTCTTTCCAGATATTGTGTCATGTTGGAAAGGTGATGTATTTCCTACCTCTACAACCGCAGTTTCACTAGTTATATGATGTATTCAACGTGTCATAGCTGAGGAGGTACGTTCATGAATCATCACACATTATTGACTAGGGAGAGCTGGACATCGAGGATGGAGCGACCTTCGCAGAGTACCCAGTGGAGATCAAGGATCAATATGAGAGGATCCTTTGTGGGTGAGAAATTCTCATAGTGCATGTCCAATGGAAGCATGGGAATTTTCAAGAGAGCACGTGGGAGTGAGAGGCTCAGATTCATGGGCAGTACCCACATATTTTTTAGTATCCCCCTTTTCTTTGCCTTTCTGGGACATAAATCCCTAATGTGTGGAGAATGTAATGTCTCGGATTTTCCATGTATTATTTTTATATATTATATGTAATTATTTCTAGACTAGGCTTTTTGACAGCATGTGATTCTGAGGCCTAGAGACCCCAAAATAAATGTATGAAATAATTTAAACTGTAAATAGCGTACGTGAACTGTTTTCCTAAAAAAGTATAATAAATTTTAAATAGGTTCCCAGATCAAAAATTAAAAGTCATTGTCGTGTTCAGAGTAGTGAATTTACCTTAAGCGGGGCCAAACATCAACCTTCAGGGTGGGCTGAAAAAGTTAGTTTTTAGATGTTTTAAAGGAAATAATATAAATAAATAATTTACTTTATTTTTATTTTATTTTTAATGCAATGACCTAATTCCTCACCTTTAAATACATGCCTATAGAAATTTTATCGGGTTAGCTGCATAACTCTACGAGTTGAAGATTTCCATTGGAGATTTTTGGGGGAGAACTTTTGGCGGACGATGACGGTGTGATCAACCCACAAACAGGATGATCCATGGATGATGCGTTCTTTCAAGATGGTGTTAATTTCAATTTCTTCTGGGGTTTTGATCCGGGAAATTGATTTATGATAATTGTTGAATTTTTTTTGGTTCACCTTGTTTAGACCTTCTAATGGGAGTGGATCAATGCCATGACGAACGATGGTGGTGGTTCATTCCTCCATTTAGTTTATTGGTTTTCTTCCCCCTCTTTGCTTATGTTCTCCATGTTATTCACGACGTGACGAACAACAGATCATTTTGAAACCGTTTTAAAATGAAACGGTCCCAAACCAGATATCGAACATCAAGATGGCCTAGTGAAGGTGTGACATCAATAATGGATGACAAATTAGTTTGGGTCGAGAGAGATCATTTTTCGACTGTTCTTCACTTGGGTGGATCGAAATGTGGTTTTGGGGCCGATCGAATGCTTGAAACCTACCGAAACATCAATGGAATGGCGAGGAAACCTTGGATCTTGAGTTTTATGGAAAAAAAATTGCTGGAATGAGTGTAGGGACATTCATGATGGTTTCATGGCAGAGGTTCACGTTTATGGAAATTTCTAAAGAACATAGTGTGTTCTCTGATGAACACACCATGGGGACCAACATGGTGGTGGCTAGGGTTTGAACTCTACACCCAACGAAGAACACGACATGTCTCTAGGAGGACACGGTGTGTGGAACCCACCTAGTGACGAATAGAGTTCTGGGCGAGAGGGATCATAGAAATGGATTGTGACCATCATCACACGGTGGGTGGGTCCTTACGTGGACTTGGCATGTATTTTGGGAGATACACAGAAATAGGGTGGACTACACCGAATATACACCACCACATCGCTAAACATAGATGGATACGCGGAGTACCCCATGTGTCGTTACACGGTCTGGGACACATGGGCTGAAGCCATGTACGAGAACATTGCCAACATACACGGAGTCCTCCTAGGATTAAGGAACATGGTGTGTCACTCTCTTACACAACATGTATACCTTCACCTACATGGTAAACCTTGCGACATGGTCCATTGTACACGGGTAGTACTTGGGGTCAGAGGACACGACGTTTGACCCCTCTACATGTTGTGTACATCTCAGTACATGTATTTATCTATTAGTACACCATTTCTTGGATAGGTTTCATTTGGGTTAGTTCCCATTTTCTTGTTCCCCATAAGTTCAGGTATCGTTTCTATCCATATGAGTATGATTCCTTCAGTAGGACTTTCTGAGATAGAGTTAGGTATCCCTTCGAGAGGCCAAAAGTGAGATCCTCTATCCATTCTTGACCCTAGGTAGAGTCAGGTATCGATGTGACTAATCCTAAAGGATGTCTATCCTCTACTTATCATGTGAATCTAGGTGAGTCACGGTATTTTCCAAGGCCTTGGTAGTGATCATCATTCGTTTATCATGATCTTTTCCGTTCAGAAGTGTGTTCTCCTAGAATGAGAGTACTTGTTCTCTCTTCAGATCTATCAGTGCACCTATATCTCTCACGGATTTTCCCAATGAAAAGTAATTCTCAAGTGGACATCATCAGAGCTATCAGAATCATGGAGTGAGTTCTATACTATGATTTCTTCATGGAATCTTTAAAATGAATCCCAAGCATGGGTATGCAGTTGTGTTACTTGTCTCTAGACTATGGGTTTGGGTTTTAGGTATATCTGGATGTGTTTCTCTTGAAATATGTTTAGTAGACATATACTATGTAGAGATGACTGGCCTTTTACATTTTAAATTTCCATGTGGGTTTCGATGTCCCCTACGGAGTATTGTTATACTCACCTCTTCATGGGCTTTTCCCGCATGTTTTATGTCTTGTTCAGATGAGAGGCCTTTTGACAGAGTCCAGGGCGGACCAGGACTAGACCAAGCTTTATGAGTTCCCTACATGCTGAGGTGTTCCTATGGCTAGGAGCAGCAATCCCAGTACCTATTTTTATTACAGGTTGGAATTTTTTGTTTGAAGACTCTTTCTTTTGGTGGGCTTATATTCTAGCCCAGTTTTCTTTCCACATGTTACTTTCGTTGTACTCTTTTGGTTGGGTTTAGTCGTATGCATGCATTTTATTCCTTAGTGGTTTTTACTTTTCAGTATTTGTGGGCTTGGAGATGTTTGCATTTGTATAGGTACTTTGGAAATGCCTCCCATGTTAGTGATATTCCTAGTTAATTCTAGTCACCATCCCTAGCCTATTGGATGCAGTCTTGGGGAGTCACGATGCGGGCCCCACTGGGATGGGTCGTGACATAATGTTACACTTATCCAGGATAAAATTCCATATTTTGGATAGAACCATGGTACTATAATTTATATAAAAGGATATATTTTTGTAATTTTAATTATTTAATGTTATTATTGTAGTGGGGGTTAAAAATATTGTTTTTAAATATTATATATTTTAATAGGATGTCATGGTTGAAAATGGAATAATCCTATAATATCACCACATTCATAAATATTTATAAAAACATTGGAATGAATAAAATGATAATTTTGGTTTTCTACATTATATGTCCCTGTATGGTTTCCTATAAAACCTCAATTCATTGAACAAAAATCTTTCAATTAGTGGTGTTTTTATGCTACCACTTCCACATTTGTTCAATATGTTGTGTTTTTCCCATCAACACAACTTTCTTCACATATTAGTTTTTTAATGTTTTTTAACAAAAATATATTCTACTTTCATTGTGCTACTAATATCATGAGATCATCCACTCATAGGTCAGATAAAAAGGCATCATTGGGGTCATTGAAATCATTGATATCATCTAGTTATAGGATCTCCTCATCCTATTTTGGGTCATCACTATTGATGGCATAATAAAGGTTTTCAACATCATCATATTCATTGATTTTATTATCATTGTAATGTTATTTATTATTTAAAAGTCATCAGGTTTGTCGATCTTATTCAGCCTATCTAAATTTTTAGAATCATAAAGTTCATATGATTTTATAAATAATCAATATTTAGAGTTATCAGTATTCCAGGTGAAACTGTTTTCATTACAATAATTTGTTTTATCATGGTTCTTTATGTCATCAATTTTATTAATATCATCATCATGATCTGGGTCATCAGTCTTCTTAGCATAATCCATTTCATTGGGGTTATTGAGATCATTAAGGTCATATGGGGTTTTTTTTAGTGTGGTCATAAAATTCGATTGATTCCTTAATGATATTTATTTTTTAGGTTCACTTGGGTCATGGGGGATATTGGCATCATTGGTATCATCGAGTTATTCTGAATCAACATCATCATCATTGTTAGTGTCATTTGAGTTGTGGTAGTGGTGGATTCATTAGAATCATTGGCTTCTCATGGTTATTGACATCATTTGGGGTAATTAGTGATATGGTATACATCAATATCATTGGGTTCATCGGTGTTTTTATCATCTTTAGCATCTTCAGGTCCCTCGGGGCCATTGATGTTATTGGTTGCATGAGTGGTATCAATAACTCCAAGGATACTAGTGTCATTATCATCAAAATAATCGGGGTAATATGAAAGGGTTATCTATTTCATTGGGGGTATAGATATCATAAGTTCCATGAGTGTCCTCTATTCCATAAAATTCATCACTTCCATTGAAATAATTGGTTCATCAATGTCATCGGGTTCATTATAATCAATGATTATTGGTCATCAATGTCATTAGATAAATCATAAAATTAAATTTTTTATCGTTCTTCATGATCTTTGGTCTCTTAATAAACATTTATCTCATCAATGGAATCATTTTGATTTATATCGTTGATGTTTTTTGGGTTATTGGTGTCATTGGTGTCGTCATGGTCGATGGGTTACTCAGTGCTTCAATAGGAACTGAAATCTTTGTGGTCATCATCTTTATCAGGGTATTTGTAGTTTTCAAGGTTTTAATCATTGATATATTTCTTAGAATCACTGGTTTTATTAGAGTTGTCGACATGATCATGTTTATTATGTTTGTTTGGGATATTAGAGTTGTGGACATTTTGTAGGGTGTTGATGTCATTTAAATCATTAGTGGCATCGACATCATCAATATCATCAGTGTCTTTGGTGGTGTAACTTCCTTATAAGGTGTTACTCTCATCAATATAGTCAAACTCATTTTCTCATATATATGAAAACCATGACATAGATTATATAGATAACCACAATGATTTGATACCATAGAGTACCCTGATGACTCTGATGACATTGATGATCTTGATGGCCCTAAAAATCATAAAAATACTGATGACCCATATAAACCTAATGGCCCTAATGATAATGATGATATCAATTTCATCAAGGATTTTTATGTCTCCATTTCCACTAACGACCCTAGCAATACCATTAGACTCAAGGATGTTGATGATATCAGAAGTATCGATAACACCAATGATAGTGAGGATGTTAATGACTAAAACAACACTGATGACCATAAAGATGATGATGATGAGGGTACATAAAAATTTCATACATAGAATTTAAATCATTTCATATTAATATTCATTATATGTCACAATAAATCACACCCAATAACCTAAAAGTTTATTGTATTTCAATGTTATATAAAAAATATATTTGACAAAATTTTAAACATATCCTATAAATAATCTTCTCACATGATACCATTTTCTACACATAATACATAACACTCTTCTTCATAACCATTGGAATAGAAACATAAGAAAATGTTAACTCATATTCTCAGTAAAGGTTAATATAAGACACATCAATCGAAGACCATAAGTGGGCATAAAAAAAGCATATGGTTATGGGGATATAATTAAATTACATATTAATAACATAATAGAATCATACGTAATAAAAAATAGACCATATAACATAAATTATAATATAATTATTTTAGAAAAACATAATACATAAGTCATAGGAGAGTGAAAACATGAGTCAATAATCATGATCGATGATAATATAACATAGGTACATTTCATCACATAAGAATTTGGATCAATTATAATTATAAAAATCATAAAATATTCCATGTATAATCAAGAATATAATCATAATGGGCTAGGATAAACACCTTCTCATAATATAGTAGGCTTAGGTTAACCACCAATGTACCTTTTTTGGCCTTATGATATCAACTTTTGTACCCTTTAAGCTCATAAGATAAAATAGTTCACATAATTAATTGGATTTAATTAAAAAAATACACCCATAACATAATGAAAAACCATCCATATGTGTCCCATAATGACTTTAAACCATTCATAATTCCTACATATCATAATTAACCCTTTAAAAAGAAATAGGTTTTATAAAAACAACCATAATACATTATAAAAATATTTATAGATAAATAAGGTGTTTGGTGTCATTATAAAATAATCCCAAAAATTTATAAGAAATATTAAAGGATGATAACATATTTGAAAAACACATTTATAAGAGTATTAAAAAAATTTACAGAAAAAATAAGTAATACACTTTATGTTTTAGATATCATCTAAGAAAAATATTTTATTAAACAAAGGGAATAGAAATTTCATTATGAAAACAATAAAAAACAGGGAGGAATATTCATAAATAAAATTGAAAATTATGCGATAAAAATTCATTAGTACAAAAAATGTTTAAAAAAATATTTATTTCACATTTTTAAAAGAATGTCAAACTTTGTGGAAACTGATCATACCAAAAAGGTATGGTTGGGTTCTCTTATAAGAATAACTCTGGGTGAATTATGAACCAAAGGGGTAATAAAATAGTAGGAGGAAATGTAAAAATATTAAAAGAAAAAAAATATTCACGTGGAAGGAAAATATTATCTTCAAAAAAACATGGAAGGAAAAGATTCCAGACTGAAAAGAAAAGGTATGGTTGGGTTCTCTTATAAGAATAAATTTGAGTGAATTATGAACCAAAGGGGTAATAAAATAGTAGTAGGACATGTAAAAATATTAAAAGAAAAAAATAAGAAAATATACGTGGTTCTAGAAAAAAATATCATACAATTCCCATATATGAAAACATACTTATAATAATCTCTAATTCAAAATGTGATTAGAAGTAAAAAAACACTTACCTTTTACTCCCAACTTCCACAAAAGTGTTTTAAAATATTTTATAATAAATTTAAACATATTGATAAATTATTTATGAAACTTATAAATATATTTTACCCTTTATATTATTCAATTTTAATCATTCATTATATATATATTAATTGGTTAATGTTTTTTTTCATCTTTGAATGTTATTATTTTTTTATTTCTTACAGGTTTTTTATTAGAAATGTGGGTTCTAATTTTTTGATACCAAGTTTATAATTCCCATATTATCCAATAAAATTTAATATTTTTTTTTCAATGATTTATTTTGATCAATTTTTACTTGATGTAAGGCATGGTTATTATTTGTGAAAATGGAATTCATAATGAACTTTTTTTGGGTATTTTACCATCAACCATTAGTTACTTTATAATGATAATTTATTTTTATATCATCTTTATAGAACCATATTAATTATATAAATTCCTAATAAATATCATATATTACTAGTATTGTTGTCTTGATAATTATTCTTAGTGAAATGGTGATTTTGGTCTAGTATAATTTATGTAGATGGTTGAACCAACTCACTAAAAACATGTTATATTAATGAATGATTAAAACTTAGATAATAATAGTATAATTTTATACTATAAATAATAATTTTAATAAAAAATAATTATGATGGAGTTTGATGTTTATAAATATTTTATAGTATAAGGTAATTGAAAAATAAATAGAGGTATTTAGATACTTACTTGATGAATTTTATCATTCTTAACTGTAACGGCCCAAGATTTTATAAAAAAATATTCTTTTTAATGTCTTGTGTTAGGAGCTTGCACAAAACGCATCCTTGACTTGCCTTTAATTACACGCAATCGCGACCTTCCTCGATAGCGTGTGTAATACGCAATACCGAGTTTCACTAAACAACGATATGCTATTAAAATATTATTAAAACTAGCCGGTATGAATAGTAATAACCACTTTTTAAAATTCTGTAAATCTTATTTTTCAAAATGAACTTCATTTTTGGATTCGGAGTATCGAATTTAGCCTATGGTGAAATTTTGGTACATTTCGGATAACTTTCATATTCTGATGAATAGTGAAAATTACTAAATTATAATTAAAAAACAACTTTTTTAATCGAAATAATTAATAGTGATAAATTATTAATTGGAGTAGTTTTAAAGTATATTTAGAATATATTTTTACAATTTAATACAATGTTGGTCATTGGATGTAATTGCACATTTAAACCAGACATAAACAAGTGTCAATCTTTTGATAGATATTGTTTCTTAAAAACACGCTATTTGTTTTAACAGCGGGATTTAATTATAAAATTAATTAATGCAACTTCTATGTTATGAATTTGGTAAAATAGACTTCATTTTTGAATTCGGAATATGAAATATAGCTTAGGATGAAATTTTGGAATTTTTCTGAAAACCTTCATTTTTTGATGAATAGTGAAACTACTAAGTGGTAGTTAAAAAACTGAATTTTTCATAAAACTTAATTTTACCGCTTCTGTGAATGGAATTTCAAAAATCCGAGAGACACGGTTGATGTCAGTAAGTAAAATGTGGTTCAATGAGATGAAAATAATTTTTGGTGAATAGTAACTTTTTACTTTTATTTACCACGATTAAAAGTAAATAGGGTAATTAAGGGTAAGAATGATATTAATATTACCCTAACACATGTCCTAATTCTATTGGACAAGTGTATCTCGACCAAAAACAGCCTTAAGTGTAAAATATTATCATTTAGGCCCACTTGGATTAGATTAGGACATTTATTATTATTTAATTCAAAGAAGAGTTAAAAGAGTTAAAATCAAAGTTTATTCACTAAAACATTTTTAATATGGGGTTATACATAAGATAAATTCGACTATAAATATTCATTAGAAAGATAAAACGATTTCCTATATAATGATATTTTATTTATAATTTTTAGACTTTAAATAAATTAATTTATTTATGACACAACGATGATGCCGTATTACCCTTTTAAGGAAATATTAACATAATTGATGTTATAAATACTCAAATGAATGTAATTTGAGACTTTTTATGAATTACTCTAGGTTACTATGATATATTAGTGTTGATTTAATCAACTTGGTTCGAACATATAATTCTGTTATGACTTTCACAAAAATCATATATCAAATAGTGTCAAAATTGACACAAAATAGTTTTTAAATCAAATATTATATTATTAATTGTTATTTTATTCCTAAAAATCTAAGGTTCGGCCAAATGACTTAGATAAGGATATATATATTAATAATAAACAATTTGGGGTTCTTTTGGCATGTTATAGTAAGTGTATTAACCATATAGTGAAAGAAAACAAAAAGACACGGTAAAAGTTAAATTATTTAACTTAGAGTTAAATCTAATTGATAAGGTTACAATAAGAACCTAAACTTGTCTAAATCCTATTGGTTGATAGGATTTCGACCCATCCCCACTTTAGCTTCGAAATAAGACCCTTTGGAACCATTATAAACCGATTTTTACTTTAATATAAAATAATATTTTGAGATATTCCTAAGGTGCCCCTCTCCTCCCTTATAAAAGGGCACCACCTCCCCCTCCTCCTCACACCAATTTGAGCACTCAAGCTCGTCCAACCCCTGCCAAAATCTCTTCTCCACTTTCCTAGAAACATCCTAGAGGTTCTGGTCTTCCTCAAAGACCAATTTTAGTTCCCTAAGAGGAGGTCTCCAAAAGGCGCTTCAAAGAAGAGGTAATTACCGTTACCAATTCTTTCATCTTTATTTCTTCTTCCACTTCTTCTTCTTAGGTTGTTTCATTATGAAGTAATAACATCAGTATCACTCATATACTGATATGTTATTATAAGTATGAAACAACCCTATTTCACCATCTATCTATCCTACGGAAAAAGAAATCACCGCGCGTGCGTACGTACGGAATACCGTCTCCACGCCGTGGTGTAATATATTTTCCACCACCACCTTACATGGATGGGTATAATGGTGTAAAGAATAACTATACATAGTTATTAAAACATCATATTGATTCTGATATATTGTATAATCCACTCCAATTCAATTCAATATTTATGGAAATGATATCATCGCTCATGCGTACGTACGGACTACCGTCTCCACGACGCGATGAGATTCATTCTCCATGTTAACCATTTAAGAATGATTATAAAGTATATATAAGAAATAATAATGAAATATATGACATTATAAAGATACTTGATTTATGTATATATATATATGTATGTCATCTACTTACTTCCATTCAAGACAATAGGGAAAGGAAAACAGCGTTCATGCGTACGTACGGACTACCGTCTCCATGAACGGTGTTTTTCATTTCATTTATCTATCTATTATATATATATATATATACTGAATATATATGATATATAAATCATATTGTATATTCTGGAAGTAAGTAAATCATGATATAAGTAATAATAATGTCAAGAACAACAAGTCAAAACACCTACGATAAAAGAAACGATTTTACCCAAAACGCTTCTTTAATATGGAATTTACAAAAGAACGGGTAATATAATGTCATAAGTGAACCATATATGATATCATAACAATGAATATGATTCTTTAATAAGTCAATGACATTATTTAAACCATTATACAGGAGCTTCGGACACGTACAAAGCAAATCGGACCTAAGGTAAGGGAAAATATCACAATCTCATTTTTATCTGAGATTGTTTATTCGTAAGTATTTACTGGGGTGTATTTTATCATCCAAATCCATGTTTCATCAATATGTAATATTATTTACATCCACCTAAAATTTTTTAAATCCATTTTTACCCTTCGGTGAGTTTTTAGTAATATGTATGAAAGGAATCTTTTGTCGTTTTTCGTACGAGGTACTTTTTGACTTTTCCGACAAAAGTACGAAGAATGTTTTTTTAACTTAAACGGCACGAACGGATTTTATGGTTTTATAAAGCCTTATTTTCATGAAGATTCCTCCAAAAGATATCATGAATATTTTTAATAAAATATCTTTCTTTTAAAATTGCATGATGTTTTGTGAAAAGAAATTGATTTTGAAGAAGAAAGGATATTTTCCTCAAGAATTCATTTCAAATGTTTTATCAAAATTATTTTCCATCTAAGATAATATAGGGTTCTGTTTTTATCCCTATTATTACATTGATTTGATTATGTTTTGAGGGAATTATTTTTATGAAGTCATTTACCTTATATGATTTGTTTTATGATGTCATGATGTTTCAAGAATCCCATTTTTGTTACATGTGTTATGCGATGATGTATGATTTATGATTATGTGGCACACATAAGAAAGGATTCATTATGAGATGGGTGGGACCTATATCTCCCTCCAATGCATTGGGTAAAGATTTTATATCTCATGAGATAGACAGGTCTGGAACGGTAGGTTATACCGGTTCAGTGAAACAGGACTGAAACGAGGGTTACTCGATTCAGAAAGGGACTTTGTCCACTAAGATAGTCTTGGCAATTAGTCTTGACTAACAAGAAATGATTATCTATGATTATGTGTGTATGCCACAAAGTTTCATGTTTTAAGTTATGATTATTGGGATTACTTTTTCACTGCCATGATTTATCCCATGATTATGAAATTATGCTCTCTTTTGCAGGTTAGGATTTCCAAAATGTTATGTTCTTATGAATATGATGTGATTGATATTTATTTTTTTTACCCTTATTGAGAATTTGAGCTCACCCTTTTATGTTTTCTTTTCCCCAGGATATAAAGAAAGGTTTTAGGTAAAAAAAAGGAAGATCTTTATGGGAGATTTTGAAGATATTTCACCACGATTAGAAGATTATAGTCCGAGTTTCCAAAGACACTAAACTATTACGGTCCTTGTGTGTGTGTTTTTGTAATGTACTAAGTATTCCGCAAAAGTAATGTAATGTCAATGTACGTCAAGATACGGGTCTCTACAGTTGGTATCAGAGGAAAGGTTTAGTCAACCTTTGGAAACTAGGATGCGAAAACGTTAGTGAGATCCCTAGAGATATTTCTAAGGTATGTCTAGGGATGTCTCTAAGGTTAAGTATACGTATAGGTTATAGTCCTAGAATTGCTCTAACGATCTTAGAATTTAACCTAAGATGTTAGATATTGAGGGTACTACCCCTTTATTATGTTGTTTTCCCTAGCATGATTTTTGCCTCTCACACTATTCTTTTGGGGTTTTAGACGATGGCTGGAACCCGAAGGAACCGTGTTGATCAATGCAATGGACAATGCAATGATTGTCCCCCTGAGCAAACAAACGATATGGGAGCTGGAATGAAAAATCTTGTAGCCATGCTCACACAACTTTCTCAAGCTATGAATCATGCAGGACTTCCAAACGAGCAAAGGAAGGAGCAACATTCTGTTGAATCCTTCATGAGGCAGCGTCCGCCTTCTTTCAGTGGGTCTACTGATCCATTAGTTGCTGAACAATGGATTAGTACTACTGAAAAGATATTTTCAGTTCTTCAATGTTCTGAACATGATAAAGTCATCTTAGCAGTATATCGTTTGGAAGGTGAAGCTGATCAATGGTGGAATCTTATCAAGAATACGAGGCAAAGAGATGAAATTGATTCCATGGAATGGGACGAGTTCAAGAACTTGTTTTTCAGTAAGTACTTCCCTCGTATACTTCGAACGAAGATGGAGAAGGAGTTTCTTGAACTAAAGCAAAAGGATGATGAATCTGTTGGTATATACGAAGTGAATTTTACAAGACTTGCAAGGTATGCATCTGGCATTATCATCCAACCTCAAAGTAAAGTTGATCGATTTTTCAGTGGCTTAAAACCAAGTCTTCGAAGGGCATTAGCTATAAGAGACTTCAGTAGCTATGAAGAAATTGTGTGTTGTGCTATCAAGGTAGAAATGGAATTTGGTGTTACATATCCATCTCATGGTTTTGACAAGAAACGAAAGATGGAGTTCAAGGAGAAATCTCAGAATAATGGTGAAAAGAATATGAATGTTTCCTTATGCACAAAGTGTGGAAAGAAGCATGGTGGAGATTGTCTTAAAGGGACTAGAAAATGTTTTAAGTGTGGAAAAGAAGGTCATCGAGCAGCTGAGTGTCGAAGTAATGGAAAAAAGGATTCTAATGAAGTGAATAAAGCAAACACTGCAGAGAACGCACAACCAACACTTCAATGCTTCAAGTGCAAGGAGATGGGACATTATGCCAATAAATGCCCTAATCCAAGGGTTAGTGATGATCGACATGAGCAACCGCTTAAGGCAAAGGACAAAGGGAAGTCACATGCGATCACTATTGGCAATGTTGAATATGACAACGATGTGGTGGAATGATTAAGTTTTTATGTAATGGGATTCCAAAATAATGTTGTATCATGGAATATTGGAATATTTATGTATTGGTCTAATGTGGTATTCAAAGTGATTGAGATATTATGCGCATAATGAAGGGAAAACGAGAAAATGAAATGTTTAACAGTATTCATGAGCTCATGATTGATATAAGGACTAAGTGATATCATGGTTTGAGTATATAGAATTTTGAGGATTTTGGTATGTGGAAAGTGTTAACTTTTAACTGCATTCAAGTTTTCACTAAGGTTCAATGGGTATTCAAGAGAGTACAAGATTAAGGCCTTTGAATGTTTGGAATGTGTCCAACAAGATATATCTTATGATATATGGGGATCAACGATGGTATTAAATCTCTGGTAATCGTTTTCACTATGTTATGAGAATGGACTGCAGTATTATGGATAGGACTAAAGATTGGAATGGATTATGTTGGACATAAGTTAGTATTGTTTAAGGATAGAAGTTTTTTCGATATTATTTATGGGATGTTATAGTAATATAGTTTTAGAAAAAGGACAACTTGCAGGACGGGCGACAGCCCATCGCTTCGGACAAGGCTGTGGGAATCGAACCCACAACCGAAGTGCGACTGGCCTTTATCGCCTACCACTGGCCTACAGGAAGTCCCTGTTTAGTAGAAACTAGTTTTATTATATTAAGCAGTATGATATATGAAGTATAAGTCCATTTTAGGAACTATATATGATTAATCTCACTATAGATCGACTTATGTATATAATTTTTGCTAACCTTTTGTTTGAGACAGATGGAATGACCCGTCATTCTATCACATGATCTGCTAACACTTCATGAATAACAAATTCAACTTCATTTATTTAAGAGATGAAGTGGAAATTGTTCTAGGCACGAACAATAGTGAGATTGTACCAAAATAAAGAAAGTATTTATTCCAATTCAAATTTTCAACTTTAGGGAAATGATCTTGAAAACCAAAAATGTTGTCCTAGTGATCTTATACCTGATGAATCGGATGGTACCTTAGATCGTCACAAATTTATGGATTTGTGATTATTGGCTTTTCCATAGCCAAGTTCTCTACCACTCTCCATCAGAACATGATGGTTAGATTTCTCTTCCATATCCATATTTTCACCTATGTGGAAACCCAATGATTAGTTTATTTGGGTAACCGTTACGTTTCATACTTTTGTTTTTAAAGATTGGTTTTGATATTCCTTTTTATGATGTGGGTTTCTATTAAAGAAACTTTCAAATAGTAAACCATTTATAACCCCGACGAATTTCGAGGGCGAAATTCATTTTAAGGGGGGTAGAATGTAACAGCCCAAGATTTTATAAAAAAAATATTCTTTTTAATGTCTTGTGTTAGGAGCTTGCACAACACGCATCCTTGACTTGCCTTGAATTACACGCAATCGCGACCTTCCTCGATAGCGTGTGTAATACGCAATACCGAGTTTCACTAAACAATGATATGCTATTAAAATATTATTAAAACTAGCCGGTATGAATAGTAATAACCACTTTTTAAAATTCTGTAAATCTTATTTTTCAAAATGAACTTCATTTTTGGATTCGGAGTATCGAATTTAGCCTATGGTGAAATTTTGGTACATTTCGGATAACTTTCATATTCTGATGAATAGTGAAAATTACTAAATTATAATTAAAAAACAACTTTTTTAATCGAAATAATTAATAGTGATAAATTATTAATTGGAGTAGTTTTAAAGTATATTTAGAATATATTTTTACAATTTAATACAATGTTGGTCATTGGATGTAATTGCACATTTAAACCAGACATAAACAAGTGTCAATCTTTTGATAGATATTGTTTCTTAAAAACACGCTATTTGTTTTAACAGCGGGATTTAATTATAAAATTAATTAATGCAACTTCTATGTTATGAATTTGGTAAAATAGACTTCATTTTTGAATTCGGAATATGAAATATAGCTTAGGATGAAATTTTGGAATTTTTCTGAAAACCTTCATTTTTTGATGAATAGTGAAACTACTAAGTGGTAGTTAAAAAACTGAATTTTTCATAAAACTTAATTTTACCGCTTCTGTGAATGGAATTTCAAAAATCCAAGAGACACGGTTGATGTCAGTAAGTAAAATGTGGTTCAATGAGATGAAAATAATTTTTGGTGAATAGTAACTTTTTACTTTTATTTACCACGGTTAAAAGTAAATAGGGTAATTAAGGGTAAGAATGATATTAATATTACCCTAACACATGTCCTAATTCTATTGGACAAGTGTATCTCGACCAAAAACAGCCTTAAGTGTAAAATATTATCATTTAGGCCCACTTGGATTAGATTAGGACATTTATTATTATTTAATTCAAAGAAGAGTTAAAAGAGTTAAAATCAAAGTTTATTCACTAAAACATTTTTAATATGGGATTATACATAAGATAAATTCGACTATAAATATTCATTAGAAATCTAAAAAGATTTCCTATATAATGATATTTTATTTATAATTTTTAGACTTTAAATAAATTAATTTATTTATGATACAACGATGATGCAGTAATTACCCTTTTGAGGAAATATTAACATAATTGATGTTATAAATACTCAAATGAATGTAATTTGAGACTTTTTATGAATTCCACTAATTTTCTAGGTTACTATGATATATTATTGTTGATTTAATCAACTTGGTTCGAACATATAATTCTGTTATGACTTTCACAAAAATCATATATCAAATAGTGTCAAAATTGACACAAAATAGTTTTTAAATCAAATATTATATTATTAATTGTTATTTTATTCCTAAAAATCTAAGGTTCGGCCAAATGACTTAGATAAGGATATATATATTAATAATAAACAATTTGGGGTTCGTTTGGCATGTTATAGTAAGTTTATTAACCATATAGTGAAAGAAAACAAAAAGACACGGTAAAAGTTAAATTATTTAACTTAGAGTTAAATCTAATTGATAAGGTTAAAATAAGAACCTAAACTTGTCTAAATCCTATTGGTTGATAGGATTTCGACCCATCCCCACTTTAGCTTCGAAATAAGACCCTTTGGAACCATTATAAACCGATTTTTACTTTAATATAAAATAATATTTTGAGATATTCCTAAGGTGCCCCTCTCCTCCCTTATAAAAGGGCACCTCCTCCCCCTCCTCCTCACAACAATTTGAGCACTCAAGCTCGTCCAACCCCTGCCAAAATCTCTTCTCCACTTCCCTAGCAACATCCTAGAGGTTCAGGTCTTCCTCAAAGACCAATTTTAGTTCCCTAAGAGGAGGTCTCCAAAAGGCGCTTCAAAGAAGAGGTAATTACCGTTACCAATTCTTTCATCTTTATTTCTTCTTCCACTTCTTCTTCTTAGGTTGTTTCATTATGAAGTAATAACATCAGTATCACTCATATACTGATATGTTATTATAAGTATGAAACAACCCTATTTCACCATCTATCTATCCTACGGAAAAAGAAATCACCGCGCGTGCGTACGTACGGAATACCGTCTCCACGCCGTGGTGTAATCTATTTTCCACCACCACCTTACATGGATGGGTATAATGGTGTAAAGAATAACTATACATAGTTATTAAAACATCATATTGATTCTGATATATTGTATAATCCACTCCAATTCAATTCAATATTTATGGAAATGATATCATCGCTCATGCGTACGTACGGACTACCGTCTCCACGACGCGATGAGATTCATTCTCCATGTTAACCATTTAAGAATGATTATAAAGTATATATAATAAATAATAATGAAATATATGACATTATAAAGATACTGGATTTATGTATATATATATGTATGTCATCTACTTACTTCCATTCAAGACAATAGGGAAAGGAAAACAGCGTTCATGCGTACGTACGGACTACCGTCTCCATGAACGGTGTTTTTCATTTCATTTATCTATCTATTATATATATATATATATACTGAATATATATGATATATAAATCATATTGTATATTTTGGAAGTAAGTAAATCATGATATAAGTAATAATAATGTCAAGAACAACAAGTCAAAACACCTACGATAAAAGAAACGATTTTACCCAAAACGCTTCTTTAACATGGAATTTACAAAAGAACGGGTAATATAATGTCATAAGTGAACCATATATGATATCATAACAATGAATATGATTCTGTAATAAGTCAATGACATTATTTAAACCATTATACAGGAGCTTCGGACACGTACAAAGCAAATCGGACCTAAGGTAAGGGAAAATATCACAATCTCATTTTTATCCGAGATTGTTTATTCGTAAGTATTTACTGGGGTGTATTTTATCATCCAAATCCATGTTTCATCAATATGTAATATTATTTACATCCACCTAAAATTGTTTAAATCCATTTTTACCCTTCGGTGAGTTTTTAGTAATATGTATGAAAGGAATCTTTTGTCGTTTTTCGTACGAGGTACTTTTTGACTTTTCCGACAAAAGTACGAAGAATGTTTTTTTTAACTTAAACGGAACGAACGGATTTTATGGTTTTATAAAGCCTTATTTTCATGAAGCTTCCTCCAAAAGATATCATGAATATTTTTAATAAAATATCTTTCTTTTAAAATTGCATGATGTTTTGTGAAAAGAAATTGATTTTGAAGAAGAAAGGATATTTTCCTCAAGAATTCATTTCAAATGTTTTATCAAAATTATTTTCCATCTAAGATAATATAGGGTTCTGTTTTTTTCCCTATTATTACATTGATTTGATTATGTTTTGAGGGAATTATTTTCATGAAGTCATTTACCTTATATGATTTTTTTTATGATGTCATGATGTTTCAAGAATCCCATTTTTGTTACATGTGTTATGCGATGATGTATGATTTATGATTATGTGGCACACATAAGAAAGGATTCATTATGAGATGGGTGGGACCTATATCTCCCTCCAATGCATTGGGTAAAGATTTTATATCTCATGAGATAGACAGGGCTAGAACGGTAGGTTATACCGGTTCAGTGAAACAGGACTGAAACGAGGGTTACTCGATTCAGAAAGGGACTTTGTCCACTAAGATAGTCTTGGCAATTAGTCTTGACTAACAAGAAATGATTCTCTATGATTATGTGTGTATGCCACAAAGTTTCATGTTTTAAGTTATGATTATTGGGATTACTTTTTCACTGCCATGATTTATCCCATGATTATGAAATTATGCTCTCTTTTGCAGGTTATGATTTCCAAAATGTTGTGTTCTTATGAATATGATGTGATTGATATTTATTTTGTTTACCCTTATTGAGAATTTGAGCTCACCCTTTTATGTTTTCTTTTCCCCAGGATATAAAGAAAGGTTTTAGGTAAAAAAAAGGAAGATCTTTATGGGAGATTTTGAAGATATTTCACCACGATTAGAAGATTATAGTCCGAGTTTCCAAAGACACTAAACTATTACGGTCCTTGTGTGTGTGTTTTTGTAATGTACTAAGTATTCCGCAAAAGTAATGTAATGTCAATGTACGTCAAGATACGGGTCTCTACATTAACACAGGTTCCTTTAGAATAAATTTTTTAGGCTTCCTTATTGGAATAAAAAGTATCCCAAAATAATAAAAGGATTTAAGAGATAAAAAATGGTCTATTATTCAAGAAAAAATTTCATAAGTATATTATATTTTGAGTGGTATAGGATATATCCTTTTATTGGTGAAAATGAGGGACATTATCTTACAAGCATAAGTTAAGAGAATGGTAAAGATATAATACCATGATAGTTAGGTGATTTTGATGAGGTAATGCTTGTGATAATTGTGGGTATAACTTAAATACCAAATAAATATGTTTTATAATGTCTAATTTTCATTTTTATTTAATAAAATTTACACTATGTTAGATTACCTCTATTTATCCTTGGTTAACTTGTTTAACTATTTAACAGGGTAATTATTTATTTACCAAAAATATAAGATGACTCCTCTTAACCAATTTTGACATGGTGATTCCAAATTTGGACTTAATTTTATCTAATTTAACTTAAAAATATCAGAAAATAAACTTTTACATTAACATATATAATATATTGGTAAATCTTTTTATCAAAAAAATCTTTTTGAAATATTAAATTTTCTTAATTTAATTTAATATCAATTACTAATTAAATGAGTTTTAATATTTTTATTTATAAATATAAGCATTTCATAAGATTTATCATTTAAAAGTATTAATTTAATTTATTTAGAAAAAAATTAAACACATTAAAAAATCATTTCTTTAAAAAATATCATCTTTAACAATAAATAATTTTAACTATGTCATATTAAATCTAATTGTTCATATATAATAATTTAATTATATAAATGAATTGGTATGGAAATATTTAAGTTAATTTTATAAATTTATTAAATCATTAAATAATAATATTATACAACACATAAAAATATATTTTTATAATATATTAATTAAATATTAAAATTTTATTTCATTCAAGAATTATATTATTATATTTGAATAATTTTAAATCAAAAAACTTACCCATCAAATATATCCAATGAATATACTTCCAACTCCCATGTTTCTAATGGCCATATATCTAATGACCATATTTCCAATGACCATAAATATGATAGTCAAATTTTATTCCTATAAATAGACTTACTAAAATAATTAACTCTATTCATTCACTTCTCTCTCAACATTTCTATATTATTTTTTATTGTCTATATTATTTATATAGTTTCAATCACGGTGATTATATTCATGGAAAACAATAAGTATAATGATTTTTCATTCATGTTATTTTTTTCATACTTGTAGTTTTATTCCTCTTATAATATTCTTAATGATGTTGATATTTCATTCTCAAATTGTATTAATGTTTACATTAAATTATAATATTTTATCACAATAAAATGTATCAGAGTTCAATTTAGTTTTTTTATGTTTAAAACAAGATATCCAATATAGTATTTATTTTAGAGGAAAATACATATTAAAATCATAGAGTGTTACAGGCGTCATTGAAAAAATCGATGACAATTATGACACATATGACTCCAATGACATCAACTTCCAAAAAAACTTAATGGATCTAAATATATCATTTCCATCAATGATATTGATGACATTTAGGAAACCAATGATATCACTTTTACCAAAGCCCTTGAAGTTTTTAATGACACACATGACCCTAACAACCCCAATAACACTGATGACAAAATGATTCCAATTATATTGAATCCTAATGAAATCGAATATCTTGATGAACTGATGATGAACATGAACCTTTTCCCTGTTGGTAAGGACTCCGTAAGTGCATCCAAATGACCACGGATAAAATCCTGGTGGAGGAAGAATTTTCGGGGGTATTGTAGCAGTATTGTAGCAGTACTGTAGCAGGTGCTGTAGCGGGAACTGTGCGGTACTGTAGCAGGTACTGCAGCGGGAACTGTAGCAGACACTGTTTGGCACTGTAGTAGTCAGGAATATTCCCTCATTTGGGCCTTTGGGCCACTGATATAGTCCCTGAGTCCTGTAAGTCCTTTGGGCCACCCAGGCCTTTAGGTCAGTAAGGCCTTTGGGCCACCTTAATGCCTTCGGGCCACCTTAAGTGCAGATGAAAACTAGACAACCTATAAGGAACAAGCTCTACAAGGAGGATGAGAAAGGAGCTTTCACCACAGCAGAAGCTAAATGGATTGCAAGAATGAGAGGGTATGGAACCTTCCATCGGGACAAGAATGTGCATGCACGGTAATGCCTATTTGAACAGCCATGCGAAGGTGGAGAGCTGACTTCATGATGAAGAAGCTGGGGAGGAGTAGTTCCAAGTAGTTTGTCTGGTCTGTATGTATGTTTGAAGCCTACAGGCAATGAATTCCTCTAAATGCCTATGGGCCATGTAATAATTACGCCTACAGGCCTTGTAAGGGTTCCACCTCACCCCTTTAAA
Organism: Viscum album; assembly: GCA_963277665.1. NCBI lineage: Eukaryota > Viridiplantae > Streptophyta > Magnoliopsida > Santalales > Viscaceae > Viscum > Viscum album. Next base: position 406,896,113 of record OY728142.1, read on the forward strand.
GGTGGATTATCAAATTCAATAAATAAAATGAAGGCCTTCGGGCCATTGGAGTGATGAACTGATGATGCTGAAAACCCCAATCACACCGACAATTCCAATGATTCCTATCATTCTAATTAAAAAAACTATAACACCTAGATGACATTGATGATGCTAGTATCCACTCTGACCTTAATGGCATGATGATGATGAAAAAATTGAAAACATTGATAATGTTGATGATCTCAATGATATCATGTAACCTTAAAAACTCCAATGATTATGTGAACATTGATGAATCTACTGAGGAAAATAACCCTATCAATATGAAATTCTTGACAGCACCAACAACCTATAAGAACATAATAACCCTGATGATAGTAATGATGCAAATGACCCTAATGATATTGATAATTCCAATGACTCAGATGACACTAACAACCACAAGGACCTAGACCACCATAAAAATATTGATGAATTCAACATTATTGATGAAACTGATTATTTTGATGATTATAATGACATTAATGACCCCAAATATGCTGAAAACATTGAATATGCTGATGATATATATTACCTTGGTGACCCAGGCATCACCAATGTTTTTTTCACCACCATTGATCTGGATGTCTCTGGTGATGAAAATGAAATTGAAGACCTTGGTGATCAAATTACACTGAAAAAACTAACAACCTAGATGAACATAAAGGCCACAACACACAACTGATATTGATTCCCCAAAATACATTTATTTTATTGATGATGTTTATGGAACCAATGATAATGATACTAAAAATTATACTAATGATCTGAATGACTTTACAATACTAAAAATATTACTGACATTTACATTTCCTATGACTATATCAATAATAAATAAATTGAATATGTTAAGAATCCTAAGAAAACTTATTATCCCAATGATATTTATGAATTCAAAGACTCCAAAATAATAATACCTTGGTGATGGTACTCTTAAAATTCATACAATGTCAATGAAACTTATGACCACCACAACACCATCATCAATAGTTACCCTTGCGAACCCGATGACACCAATGAACTAGATAATAGAGATAAATATGATGATGTTGATGACCCTGATAGCTTCAACGAATCTTATGGAATAAAATATATTGAAAACCCTAATGAGTTTTATTCCTTTGGTGACATAATAGATACTAACTACACTAATGACATCAAAGGCACTAATAACTATGATGGTGCTAATGGAAAAAATGAAAATGAGGAATATGAAAATAATAATGAAACTAAAAACATTGAAAACATTAATGGTGCTAATTATGATTATTACAATGATGATATCAAGGATATAATTGATGCCAATGACGTTAACCATTTTTATGACCTTAACAGCCCCGATGGCCTGAGTAACATCGACAACCATGGTTACAGCAATATTCCCAATGTCGATGATAAATCTGTATACCCTAATGGGGATGATAAAACTAGTATTTTTAATGAGTCGAACTACCTTGAGGACCCCAATGGTTTTTATAGGTCCAATGACTCAAAATAAATTGATGACCCTTATGATGAAAATGCAATCAACTACTATGAAACCCCTGATGACATTGACCAGGACAATAATATCAATGACCCCAATGGACCCTATAACACCAATGTAACCAATGTATCTGACCACTTGATGAATAACTGTCATGGGGCATAGAAAAATGTTTAAATTACCTAAGTATAGTATATCAGTTAACCCTACTTCTAAAGAGGAGTTCACAAAAAACAAGTCTATCACTTTTTTATTAGTTTTTGAAAAACAATTTCTATTAATTAATTTTAAAAAGGTGAGAAAAATAAGTAGTTTGATTTAATTTATTTTAAGCAATTGTGAAATAATGTGACTGAATCAGGTTTGGCTAGACCTTTGTGTCGTACTGCCATTATTTCCAAATTTTACCCCTTTTCCTTCTACAGACTATTAAGAGATATATTAATCTACAGAATTCTCTCTACCCCTTGGTTAGATGTTTATGATGGGAATATTTCTATCTTAAAACTTAGGTTGTTATATACTCCATCTAGTGTGAATTTAATTTCTGTATATTTTCTTGATTAATTGGGAAATCCCTAACTAAGGATTGGTGTTCCCTAATAAACTAATAATCCAACATACAATATTACACACATACTGAAGACCATATAGAAATCGCCACCAAACCCTAATTTTTTCCACCATATACAAAAAAAAAATTAGGTATATGGAGATATGAATCATCATACAAGGTAATTAAAATTAATATAATTAAAACCTAATGCAACCCCCTTCTGAATTTAAAACTGATTTAAGAAATGAAAGAAGGTGCATAAAGAAGAAGGGATATTATTAAATTGAATAAAAAACACAATAAAATAACATAGGTCAAGCCTCCCATTTCTCGATTGATTAATGAAACTACCCCTCTATGAATGAGGAAGTTTATTTGATGTAGGAGAGGGGAGACATCGTAGAGTAAATTAAATAAAATAATAAGAAAGAATAGAAATAAACTTGTTAGAGGTCGTCATCCATAGCAACCCTCACCAATTGATATCTTCTTTAATCCACCCCTAGACTCTTATTCATATGAATGGAAGAATATTAAGGATGTCATAAAGTACCATTAATGTGTTCTAAGATATAATGGATTGTAAACAGTTGAAATTTTAGTTCCATAAATTTCCTTCAAACATTTATGCATGGTTGTCCCTATTTCACCAAATCATAAAAAAAATTTATAAAGTTGTTCCAAAATAGGTTTCACATTTGACCCCAAAATTTTACCATCATCCTTCATGTGTAAAATAATTTATCACCCAATTAATCATTAATTTTATTCTAGATAAATGTTTCTAAAATCCACATCATATTTTTATCATCCAATGGACGCATTAATGAAATGATTTATACATGAAATTTAATTTGAAAAGAAAAATTTGAATTGTATTTCAAATATAGCTAGAATCGTCCCAATTGGAGGTTTATGCTCCATTTTATTCTTTATTTACTTAGATGGGGTCCATTCTATCATTCCGAAAACTTTTCAAATTGATTTATTTTTATAACCTCTAGATGTTTGAATTAGTTCTGGTTCTACAAGAGAAATTTCAATCCCAAAAATCAAATAATCATAAAAAATAATAACTAAAATTGGATCAATATTTTAAAATTTATGCTAAAAATACCAAAGTGAATAAAATCTTCTAAAGTTCAAGAATTAATAAATTTTCACCTTTTAGCCCAAAACACACCATAAATCCAAAATTGATGAAAATAATCTCAAATTGAAAAATTGAAAGGGTTTAAATAATTGAAATACATAAAAAAAATTACTAAAATTTTAACTCTATAAATTATACCACACTTAATTCATTCTTTTACTTATGCATAGAATCTCAAAATTGAAAATCAGAGGGCATCAATGTTACCAATGTTCAAATTCCAAAAGTAATAAAATCAAACAAGAAAGGAGGGAAATAAATCTACAGGAGGTCATTGCCACAACTTCCCTTGAAAATTGATATCTTCTTAAATCCAACCCTATCCTATTATTTATAGGTATGTAAGAGGCTTTGGAGCATCATAAATGGCCATTAATGTGTTATGTGATATAATCGACTGTGAATAGTTGGAATTTCATTTCCAAAATTTGACTTCAATATTTTACACATGGTTTCCCCTTATTTTGACTTAATCATAAAAAATTGTCTTCTAGAAAGTTGTTACAAAATATGATTCACATTTTACGTAATAATTTTAGTTTCCTCTTCCATGTGTATAATAAGTTAACTTCTAATTACTCAAAAAATTTATTCTATCTGAATGTTTCCAAAATCATCATCAACATTTGATCATCTAATATCAAAATTAATGAGGGGATTTATCCATTATATTTAATGGTAAAGATAGTTTCAAATTTGGGTTCAAATCCTAATTTAATTATCTCAATTGGAGGTGTGTGTCTCAATTTATTATTTATTTACTAAGAAGAGGTTCACTCTGTCATCCATAAATTTTTTGAAATTTATTGATTTTTTTGGGCCTCTAGATAGTCGAATTAGATCTGGGTCTAGAATTAAAATTTGAATACCAAAAATCATGGAATACTAAAAAAATAATCACTAAAATTGGATCAATAATTTAAAAGATATTCTCAAAATATGAATTTGAGTAGAATATATTAAAATTACAGAATAACCAAATTATCAAATATTAACCCAAACCACACCATAAATCCAAAACTGATGTAATTAAGCTCAAATAGATAAATTATGAGGGTTTAAATAATTTAAATACATACAAAAAATGATGAAAAATTATCTTTATCACTACTAGATAAAACCAATGACATTGACCATGTTGATGGTGTCGATGACCTCAATGATCTTGATGATGCCAAATATACTGAATTCCCCCATGGAACTAATAAAATTGATGACCAAGATAACCCAAACCACATTAAATACAATGGTTATTCCAATAATACCAATAATTTCAGTGAGATAGATAACCCCAATACTACCATTTACACTGACAACTCTGATGACCCACTTATCATCAACACCAATAACCATAATGGCCCTAAGGTTATCGATGGCATGGACACCCCCCCCCACTCTAATGTTGTTGGTAATGTCTATGATACCAACTATGTTGATATTTATGATGATTTTGATGATTTTGATGACCCTAATTACCTTTAAAACATTGAAGATACTAATGACCCCAATTACCCAGATGTAAATAATGCCACTGATGACTTTAAATACATTGATTACAACAATGAACTGAATAACCATGATGAACCAATGACCCTGAAGACTAGATGATGTTTAAAAATGCAATAAAATCCACCCTACTTAATACCTTAATGATCCTGATGACCCCAACGATGTTGATGATAATTATTAACCCAACTATGCTAATAGAACTAATAGGTCCTACAACCCTAAAGACCCCAATAACACAAAAACCTAAATGACAAAGATTACAATGATGATATTAAAGACTTGGTAACCCAAATAACTATGAAAAACTATAAACCCAAATAACCTCAAAGACATATATGATGAAAATGTTACTCAAATACTCAAATAATTTGATGTTACTAATGACTTTCATGGACCTAATTTCAACAACAACATCAATTACACTAATAACACCAAAGCATTTTGTATTCTCGATTATAAAAATTTCCCTGGTGATAATGAAAAATCTAAAAAATGACAACTTTGATTACTCTAATTTCCTTAATGTTTCCTAATATATCAATCACCCCAACAATGTTGAATCCTTCAAATATCTGGATAAAACATTCATTAATGATAAAATATATGACCCTGATGACTCTCGTGGATATGAATATTCCTATATCCTTGACAACACTGATGATTTTAATGAATCCATGGCCCATAATACACAAACAAAATTAATGATGTTGATGACACTAAAACATAGAAAATTTTGATGACGTTGATGACCATGATAACTGTAAGAACATGGTTCTTAGTTTTGAGGTACATGTTTCTTCTTTTTCTCCCTTCCTTAATAGTTTTTGAGAAAATAAGGAAAATGTGGAAAATCATAAATTTTGTAACTACACGCTGTGTACTTTTCCACACACCGTGTACTTTGGCTGTGTGGGATGAGTACACAGGGTGTGTAGCCTTGTTGGTGACTAAGGGTGTAAAAACTGACTACACGTCGTGTAGTGGTCTTTTACACGTCGTGTAGTCAGTTGGCAGACGAAACAATAAGGAAATGGAAGCAGCCGCTAGTTGGGCAACAGTACACCCCATGTACTCAAGGATACACATCGTTTACTCATGTCGACGGATGAAAAGTTTGGCGGTGCCGCCATAGGAATAGTTAAATGAGAGGAGTACATGTCGTGTAGTCAAAAGTACATGCCATGTAACTTGTTTTTTTCACTTAAAATGGGCAGTAGCCAACCCTGTTCACATGATTGGCTTAGAACCAGATGGGAGCTTGGGAGAGGATGGATGAACCTTTGTGGATCTCCAGATCGAGCATCGGGAATCTGTTTCCACTTTCGTCGATCACGTTGGAACCGCACAGGTAAGCCCTCTCATCTCCTTGCGTAGTTATTTCAAATTCTTACTCAAATTGAAGTTATTTTAGGTTAAATGAGAATTATTTTACATCATATCTATGACTTTCTTGGATGTTTTAGAATTCATTGTTTGGGTATACCATTCTTGGGTGTTTAAGGTAGGTGGCTTGGTGTTTAATTTCCAACTGTTGTGCATTTGTGTGTATTTTTGTGCGACGAACCCACGTTGGGGTGTCGTGTGGTCGAGGTATTGGTTGTTTAAATAACTAGAATTGTATAGGTAATTAAATGTGATAATAAACCGTTGTTTGGGATCACTGCTTGGATCTAGGACCACCCAAGGGGTGTGTTCCTCTGTTTAGCCATTTGGCCAGGATACCCGAGGGAATGCCATGTTTATCTTATGCATTGCTTTTTTCCTTGAGAGGAATTGTAAATAATTGCATGTTTAAATGTTGGTCAGGGCCCGATTACTTTATAGACTAAGGGCGTGGTTACTTGTTTATCCTGAGGTCATTATTGATTATCCTGAGGGTGTAGTTCTATTAGCCTGAGGGAAATGTTTGAGGGCAATATTCCAATTGCCTGAGGGTTTCATTTCAGTTTGGCCTGAGGGAAAGATTATATTTCACCTGAGGGAAATGCCTGAGGGCAAGGTACTGTATAGCCTGAGAGAAAGCCTGAGGGCATGGTTTTATTATATTAGCCTAAGGTAAAGGTTCTAATTAGCCCAATGGATTAGGTCTGAGGAACATTGAATGTTATTAAATTAAACTGGTAAATGAATATTAAAATGTCAATAACTGGTAAAGTTAGTTACTTTTGAGTACTGTTTAGTTTATTGCATTTATTTTTGCGCACCGTTGTTGCATGTTTACACACAGTTGAGCACGGGCCTTTGGTGGGTGCCTATTGATATTATTTCTCACACCCTGTTTAGGTCATGATTTTTGGCCCAAGAAGATTACATTTCTGCAGGTGTGGATAAGTGAAAGGGTCCTTATACAGGTACTTGATTTCTACTGAGGAGTAGGGAAGCATGGGACCGGGCTTAGTCTCGTGATTCTACCGGCTATTTTGTTTTGGTTTTGTTGTACTCTGTATTGTACTATACTATACTGTTTTATAACATGTTCTGGCTATTTTCTTAGAACTTAAGACATGTTGCATCATCATCTATATGACTGTTGGTTATCTTTTACTGCAGTTTTTTATTTTAAATGTGTATGGTTTATTACTTCCATTGTTTTTGTATGATTTCTATTTATTTCTGCTGTGCTACACATTGACAAATGAGGCCATAGTTTCCCCACTATCAAACCTGGGCCCTCGTTGCTAGTCGGCAGCCTCTGGCATTTGGGGAAATGTGCTTGAGGTCACGTGGCAAACCAGGTTTGGGGCACCCATTGAGTGGCACCCGAAACTGGGACTTTACAAAGTGGTATCAGAGCAGTTATTTTTTTTGACTTACTATTTGAGCCTTAGTCAGGGATAGGACGAGAATGGTAGTTTGTAATAAGTTGTACCTGGGCATAGCTAACCGGTGTATGGGGAAAATCCAATTTACCTTGTGCTGCAATTTTTCTCATTTTTCAATTTTACAGTTGAATCGATTTTCACCGAAGGGTGACACACTTGTATTGTACTGTTTATATTTTATTCATGGGTTCTATTTAGTTGCAACCTGATGATATGAGGGTATTCCATCTCATGCATCATTTAGGCACATGTTAGAAATCACATGCCATGCATTGTTTCCATGCCATGTAGGTGAATTATAAATTGCATGTTGTTGTCATAGATGTTGTTCTAGTAAAAGCATGCTGTTGTGATAGCTGTTTTGATTGATACCTTCTGTTTGATAAGGTATTATTGTGTGATCCTATTTATATAATGGATGCCAAAATTTAGTTTTTGGGGAGTATGGGACCTCATTGACCTAAATTTGGAGGATTATTGGTTGTTTATCCAGTTATAACACATATAAGATGCCAAACATTGATTCACGGGGAGTATGGGCCCTCACGGATTGGAATTTGGCACTTTGGTGTTGTTTTTCAGTATTTTCTGGGTTCTGGAGAAGTTTATGAGGCATACATTCTGGAAACCCAGTATACGTGTCGTGTAGTGCCTTAAACACGCCGTGTATATTCTTCTGTTCGGGGAGAAAAGAAGACTTTTGGAGTACACACTGTGTACCTTAAGTACACACCGTGTAGTCTCTTCCCGTGTCACAGACCGTGTGGGTGGGGACACGGGGAAGGGAAATTCTTAGGGGTGAACACTCCATGTACCGGATGTACACACAGTGTAGTGTTGACCCAAAGTCCGCTCATGTAACTAGCAACACAGACGGAGAAGACTTTAGGACATACATGCCGTGTCCAATATAGAACATGCCGTGTAGTCTGACTAGGGATCCGACCATGTAACTAACAACACGGGTTAGTGAAATCCTTTCGTGTATATGCCATGTCCATCTGGAACATGTCGTGTAGTGTGAGCCATGTATTCGGCCGTGTAACTAACAACATGGGTCGGAAAAGCTCATCTAGAACATGTCGTGTACCTGTGGGACATGTTGTGTAGTCTTGTCCGAGGATAGACCATGTGGATGTAGCTGTGTGGCTGGGAAATGGGGTAGTGTACACGCCGTGTGTGGTTGTAACACATTGTGTAGTATCAAGCTGAGTAGTCGGCCATGTCACAAACGACACGGACGGTTGGAAAATTACACCATACATGCCGTGTAGTTTTGTTTAACAGGAGCTGTGTGGATAGGCCGTGTAGAATGACTCGGACAGGGGAAGAGAAGTCAAGTACATGACGTGTAGTCTTGTTGTGCAATTTTAAATTATTTCTTCCACCTGTTCCCCTTTTGGTTCTTTCGTTTTCAGACTGTGATAATCTTGATCTAAGGTGTGTGTTTGACCTTGTAAAGTCATGCCGCCTAGAGGACCACGCGTTGTTCGCTAGGAGAGTGGAAACGATTACACTTAAGAGATGGTAGGTCATGGGATACCAGTGGATCCGAAAGCAAAGCCAGATGCAGCGCCAGCCGTTATACCGGACACAGGTGCGGAGGCACAGTTCTGTGAAGGCTTTATGCGGTTCATGCAGACCTTTCAGGGAGCACCGTCGGCTGCCACATCTATGGCCGAGCTGACTTGTATCTTCCAGCAGAAGCATCCGCCTACGTTCTCAGGGGATGGCAGACCACAGGCTGCAGAGTCTTGGCTGGGGTCGATGTAGACTATTTCTTATCACCTAAAGACTCCCCTAGGGCGGAGGATCAAGCTCGTGACTTATATGCTGTGTGATTCCACCAAGAGGTGGTGGGATGTTACCACTCAGTCAGAGCATCACAAATACATACTGTGGGAAGATTTCTAGACAGCCTTCTATGACTTCTTTTTTCCAGAGATTCTGAGGGAAGATAGAGCTCGAGAGTTCATGAATCTGCAATAGGGCGCTATGTCGGTGATGGACTATTCTGCTCGCTTTACCAAGCTTCAGCATTTTGCACCCATTCTGGTGGGATATGAGATGCCGAGAGTCAGACTCTTTGAGGATGGTCTTCAATATGACATACGATCACTAGTGAATGTTTTTAGGTTGCCTACAGTACATGATATTGTGAACCAGGCACTGATTATAGAGACGAACCTTCGAGAAGCTAGTGGTGCAGACCAGGGCAGTTCGACACCAGTTTCTGGTACTATTTCTACCAAGAAGAGGAAGCGATAGATGAGTTTCTCTCACGGTGGAAGTACTAGCCAGGAAGTTACTTCAGGTGTCCAGGTCATGTGCTACCAGTGTGTTAAGGAGGGGAATAAGAGACCGTAGTGTCCACGAGACCTAGTGGAGTGTCGAGCTTGCGGCAAGATGTATCATCTGTAGTGCTTTTCTAGGGTGTTTACATCAGTGGCCAGTGAGAGGGATTTTGTACAGACTCCGCATACGGGAGTAGGACCAGTGGCTTCTTACCATTTGGTAAACTGGAATACGTCAGGGCGTGCAGGCAGAGATGGTGGTCGTGGCCATGGTATTCAGACACCATGATCTCAGAGGCAGCAGGGCGGGATAGCTCAGGGTAGAAAGGCTGTGTCATAGGGTCGCAGCACTGGGCAGGCATATGCAGTGCAACAGACACAGCAGGATCAGGATCTCGGACCTTCTACAGTCAGAGGTACTATTCTAGTAGCTTCTGTTTTATCTTTGGTACTTTTCGATATGGGTGCTACACATAGCTTCATATTTGTGCCTATTGTGGAGAGCCTTGGGCTCTATGTTTCTTCTTCCTCTACTGTTATGATGTTGGACACTCTGTTGGGATCTAGAACGGCTAGTGTGCATCCGCACAAGGAGTGCCCCCTTGAGGTTGGTGGGTGTCACTTCCTTTGGGACGTCTATGTCTTAGAGATGAAAGCTTATGACGTCATTCTCAGGATGGACTGGTTGGTTCCCCTTCGAGCCTCTGTGGATTGCTATCGTCGCAGGGTAAGTTTCACGTCACCAGAGGGCGGAGAGTTTATATACATGGGTGAATGGGATGTTCAGGTGAGTCAAGCTGGACCAGAGCATCATGGGCGAGGTGGTATCACAGCCCAGATTGCGAGATTGCATCTGGACGACTAGGGGACTTGTCAGAAGTATTTCCCTCCAGTGGTTGATCGTTTCAGGGATGTCTTCCCAGAAAACTTTTCAGGTCTACCACCGGAGCGTGAGGTGGATTTCTCTATGGATATTGTGCCAGGAGCAGCACTGATGTCCATTCCTCCTTATAGTATGGCCACACCTGAGTTGCAGAAGCTCAATAGGTTGTTAGAGGAGTTACAGGAAAAGGTTTTCATCTGACCTAGTACTTATCCTTAGGGTTCTCCAGCCCTTTTTAAGAAGAAGGAGGAAGATACCCTCAGACTCTATGTGGATTATCGGAAGTTGAACCAGTTGACAATTAAGAACTGATATCCCTTGCCAAGGATTGATGATATTTTTGATCAACTTCATGGAGAACAAGTGTTCTCAAAGATTTACTTGAGATTAGGATATCATAAGCTGCGCATTAGACCATCTGATATACCTCTCACAACTTTCAAGAGCAGGTATGGTCTATACGAGTATATGGTTATGCCGTTCAGACTCACAAACACACCTGCAGTTTGCATGGCTCTGATGAATCGTGTGTTTCATCCCCATTTGGATTCTTTTGTGGTAGTATTCGTGGATGATATCTTGGTGTACTCTCACACTCAACATGACCATGCCACCCATCTTGAGAGCATATTGAGTACACTGAGAGAGCATCGGCTATATTCTAAGCTCTCAATGTGCCACTTTTGGATGGACCATATTCACTTCCTGGGTCATATCATCTCAGAGGCAGGATTTGTAGTAGACCCAGAGAAGGTGATAGCAGTATTTTCCTAGGAGCATCCCAAGAACGTGTTTGAGATACGAAGTTTGTTGGGGCTGGCTGGTTACTACATATGCTTCATACAGGGCTCCTCCCGCTTATCAGCACCTTTGACGGGTTTGACTAAGAAGGGTGTGAGGTTATTCTGGTCAGAAGCTTGCGAGACAGCCTTCCAGGAGCTGAAGGGAAAGTTGACATCAGCACCGATCCTGATACTCCCAGAGCTAGGGAAGATCTATACAGTTTACTATGATGCATCAGGGATTGGGATGGGAGCTGTGTTGATGTAGGGTGACCGAGTTGTTGTGTACAGGTCTCGGAAGTTTAGGCCTCATGAGAGGAATTACTTGACGCATGATATCGAGTTGGCTACATATGTTCATGTGTTGCGTTGTTGGAGACATTATCTCTTGGGAGAATATTTTGTGGTGTTCACGGACCACAAAAGTCTCAAGTACATCTTTAATCAGCGTGACTTGAACCTGATACAATGAAGGTGGGTTGAATACCTTCATTCCTTCAATTTTGAGCTTGCCTATACACCTGGTAAAGGTAATACAGTAGCTGATGCACTGATCAGGAAGACTCAGATACAGGCAGTGTAGGAGGCCAGTGGTGAATGGCAGCTGATGGCTTTATTCTCTAAGATGCATTTGGAGGTGCACGACAGTCAGGGGAAGACATATCTTTCGTCTTTATCTGTGACTTCTATCCTCTAGGATAAAGTGAGTATGATACATCTATCTAATTCAGAATGCCTAGTTCTATGGGATTCGGTGGCAAGTGAGGACCCTTCTCATGGTTGGATGATAGGCGATGATGAAGTTTTGAGATTCCATGGATGAGTGTGGGTTTCAGGGGACATACGCGAGGAGATGATGCGGGAGTTTCATGCTTCATCTTGGGCAGTTCATCCCGGAGTTACCAAGATTTATCGTTACTTGAGATGACAGTACTGGTGGCTAGGTATGAAGAGAGAAGTATTTGTTTTTGTTACGATATTTTCCACCTGTCAGTAGGTGAAGGCGGAGCATTAGAGGCCAGCCGGACTGTTACAGCGGTTACCCATCACGGAGTGGAAATTGGATGATGTCGTGATGGACTTCATGAAAGGATTGTCGAGGTCACCTTGAGGCAATGATGTCATGTGGGTTGTTATGGATAGACTCACGAAGGTAGCCCACTTCTTGCCGATCAAGGAGACCTTCGGTGTTGACGAGCTCAGGAAGTTGAATATCTGAGAGGTCGTACGTCTTCATGGGTTCCATCGTTCGATCATTTTAGATAGGGATACCCGTTTTACGTCTCGTTTCTGGCAGAGTTTTCAGAGGGCACTGGGTACACAGGTGATTCTAAGCACAGCTTACCACCCTCAGACTGATGTCCAGTCAGAGCATACGATACAGGTTCTTGAGGACATGTTTCATGCATGAATCCTAGACTTTTGGGGATCTTGGTAGAAGCATATACCCCTAGTCAATTTTTCCTATAATAATAGTTTTCAGAAAACTACTGATATGGAACCTTGCGAGGCTTTATATGGTAGGTCATTCCGATCACCCTTATGCTAGTTAGAGGTAGGTGAGGCAGCTTTACTAGGACCACGTCTTGTATAAGAGACTTATGAGCAGTTCCAGTTGATTCAGAAGTGGATGACTACTGCACAGTCTCATCATAAATCTTATGTTGATCACCGCAGACAACCCATGGAGTTTGTGGTTGGGGATCAGGTTTTCTTACATGTTTCACCAAGGTTGGGACATAGGCGGATCAGAAGACGGGGTAAACTTTCACCGAGGTATGTGGGACCATTTGAGATTCCGGAGAGAGTCGGGCTGGTTGCCTAACAGTTGCAGTTACCATAGAGGTACCGAGCAATGCACGACATTTTCCATGTATCTCATTTGCATCGCTATCATTCAGACTCGTCTCACATCTTTTAGCCCGAGAAGTTTGACCTTAAGGCAGATGCGTACTTTGAGGAGAATCTGATTCATATCGTTGATAGGAGCATGAAGGTTCTCTAAGGCCAGTCAGTTCCTCTCGTACGGGTGCTATGGCAGCATGGCCGAGTGCAGGACGAAACCTGAGAGTGGGAGACCAACGTACATGTTCAGTGGCTGGATTTGTTCATGGATATATCTTCACCACCCTTGGAAGGGAAATTTAGGGACGAATTTCTTTAAGGGGGGAAGTTTGTAAGAACCTGATTCTTAGTTTTGAGGTACGGGTTTCTTTTTTTTCTCCCTTCCTTACGTGTTTTTGAGAAAATAAGGAAAATGAGAAAAATCCTAAATTTTGGAACTACACGTCATGTACTTTTCCACACACCATGTACTTTGGCCGTGTGGGATGAGTACACAGGTTGTGTAGCCTTGTTGGCGACTAAGGGTGTAAAAACCGACTACACGTTGTGTAGTGGTCCTTTACACGTTGTGTAGTCAGTCGGTAGAAGAAACAGTAAGGTTGTGGAAGAAACCACCAGCTGGATGATAGTACACGTCGTGTACTCAAGGATACACGTCGTGTACTCATGTCGACGGATGAACAGTTTGGCGATGCCTCTAGAGGAATAGTTAAATGAGGTGATTACACACCATGTAGTCAAAAGTACAAACCGTGTACTTTGTTTTTTCTTTTAAAATGGGCAGTAGCCAACCCTATTCATAGGATTGGCTTAGAACCGGATGGGATCTAGGGAGAGGACGGACGAACCTTCGTGGATCTCTAGATCGAGCATCAGGAATCTATTTCCGCTTCTGTTGATCACGTTGGAACCGCACGGGTAAGCCCTCTCATCTCCTTGCATAGTTCGTGCCAATTCTACTTCTAATGGAAGTTATTTGAGGTTGAATGAGAATTATTTTACATCAGATCTACGAAATTTTTGGACGTTTCAGAAGTCTTTGTTTGGGTATACCGTTATTGGGTGTTTAAGGTAGGTGGCTTGGTGTTTCATTTCCAACTGTTGTGCGTTTCTGTTTATTTTTGTGCTACGAACCCACTTTGGGGTGTCGTGTGGCTGAGGCCTTGGCTATTTAAATACCTAGAATTGTATAGGTAATTAAATGTGATAATAAAATGTTGTTTGGGATCGCTTCTTAGATCCAAGACCACCCCGGGGGTCTGTTCCTCTGTTTAGCCATTTGTCCAGGATACCCAAGGGTATGCCATGTTTATCTTATGCATTGCTTTTTCCTTGAGAGGAATTGTAAATAATTGCATGTTTAAATGTTGGGCATGGCCTGATTACTTTATAGCCTAAGGGAGTGGTTACTTGTTTAACCTGAGGGCATTGTTTATTAGCCTGAGGGTGTAGTTCTGTTAGCCTGAGGGCAATGCCTGAGGGAAAGATTCCAATTACCTGAGGGTTTAATTTCAGTTTGCCCTGAGGGAAAGATTCTATTTCGCCTAAGGGAAATGCCTGATGGAAAGGTACCGTATATCCTTAGATCATGCCTGAGGGTGTGGTTTTATTATATTAGCCTGAGGGAAAGGTTATAATTAGCCCGAGGGATTAGTTCTGAGGAACATTGAATGATATTAAATTAAACTGCTAAATGAATATTGAAATGGAAATAAATGGTAAAGTTAGTTACTTTTGAGTACTGGTTAGTTTATTGCATTTACTTTTTCACATCATTGTTGCATATTTACAAACAGTTTAGCACGGGACTTTGGTGGGTGCCTACTGATATTATTTCTCACACCCTGTTTGGGTCATGCTTTTCGGCCCAAACAAATTACATTTATGCAGGTGTGCATAAGGGAATGGGTACTTATACAGGTACTTGATTGCTGATGAGGAGTAGGAGAGCATGGGACCGGGATTAGGCTCATGATGCTACTGGTTGTTTTGTTTTGGTTTTTTTGTACTCTATATTGAACTGTACTGTACTGTTTTATAACATGTTCTGGATGTTTTCTTAGAACTTAAGACATGTTGCATCATCATCTATATGATTGTTGGATATCTTTTACTGCAGTTGTTTATTTTAAATGTGTATGGTTTATTTCTTCCACTGTTGTTGTATGCTTTCTATTTATTTCTGATGCGCTACACTTTGGAAAAATGAGGGAATATTTTCCCCACTATCAGACCTGGGACCTCGCTGCTAGTCGCCAGCCTCAGGCATTTGGGGAAATGTGCTTGAGGTCACGTGGCGAACTGGGTTCGAGGCACCCGTTGAGTGGAACCCAGAACTGGGATGTTACAATAAAACATGAAATATTGATGATTCTTTATATTTTGATGACCCATTTGAACTTGATGAAAATAGTGATGTTGAAAGCGCCAATAACCATGATGATGTTGAGAACCATCAAAACCCAGATGATGATGATGGTGGTGGTGGTGGTGATTAAATTTAGTCATAGACATACTTGATGAACCTAACAAATCAAACACTCTATATTGAACTACTAATATCAATGAAAAATATGATTCCATTGATATGTATAACACAAATGACACATATGACCCTTCTAACATTAATAAAGATGAAGACCATGAAAACCTAGAAAACATCAATGACCCAGTGACCTAAATACCCTGATGATGTAGAAGATATTGAAGAAGCTAATGGCCCTGATGAGCTTGATAATTTAAATGTCCCCATTGGTGAAAATAAATTGATGAACTCAATGACTTAATGATTTATAATAATCCAATGAAACCAATAACCCTGAAGTCCTCATTGATGTTTGTGATGTTGACCATTATAATGTACCTAATAATATTGATGATGATGATGATGATAACCCCAATTTCACTAATGATATTGATGTCCTGATCAACTCTACAACCCTGATGAGGCTGACAACCATAAGGACCCTAATGATGTCTACAATTCCATTGACCCTAACTCCACCACCATTACCGATTCAACCAGTCATCCTAATGACCCCGACTATGTCAATGATGTTGATGGCCCTATAAATTATGATAATTCTAATGAACAGAATGGAACTGACAGTTTTAATGATATCGATGACCATGACATCTCCACCATCATCAAGGATTCAAATAAGGATAATGCCTTTGATAACCCTTATGACCCCAAAAACCCCAACAATGTTGATGACCACGTGAACCAACCACCTTAATGAGATTAAATGTAATAAATGAACATAAAACCCCCAATGATGTTAAATTTTTAATGACTCTAGAAGAACCGCTACTATAGAAAACCCTAATGCCACCACCAATATCAATGATATTGAGGACCTCAATGACCCTCATGACCTCTATATACTATAATACATTGACAAATCCTACAAAATATATGAAGTTTATGATTCCAATGATGTATATTGAATTAATTATGTTGACTAAACTGATGAAGCTAACAACTTTAAATACACCTACGACCACAATGAAGGTGATAAATATGAAAAAAAATAAGAAACAGATGATCTTTATGATGACAAAGATCCTAAAATATTAATGTAATTGATGAAATTGATGAAAATGATGACAATGAAGCCCTAAAAGGCACTGATGACACCAATGATAATAATGACATCAAATATATCAATGAAACTAATGTCACTGATTAAGTTGATGAGAATTATGACACTAGTGAAAATGGTGATACTAATGAATTTTATGATGTCGGATAAAATAAAAACCCTAATAACTCTAATCACATGACTACTTGGATACCCGCAATAACTCTAACTACCCCAGCAACACTGAACACCCTTATAACCCTAATGATGATGATGACTTCAATGAAATCATTATTCTTTAATAGGGTGACAAATACATTTATAATTATTACACTAATTATGCCGAGTACATTGATAACCCTAGTGGCTTAATGACTGTGATATCTTTGATGATGGATGACACTAAAAACCTCAACAATATAAATGGACAAAATAAAACAAAAAAATTAATAACCTTGATGAAACTATAGATAGAACTAACCTTTTCATGACCACAAAATCAAATGATACTCATAACCTGAACAACCCTGAAAATGCTGATGATTTTAACAACATTGATGACCCTAATGACATCAAAAAATTTAGTGACATTGGAGCTTTTTTTGACACTTCCAACACTATAAAAACCCCATGACCATGAAGTTACTAAAGACCCTAACAAGGTGGTCACTCTGATGACATCTATGGAACTAAATACCCTAGAAATAATAATGATGTATGTGATGTAGACAACCCTGATTATATTAATTCCTTGGATGATTCCAATTAAACTGATGAACCCACCTACTCTAATGACTTTTATGATTATAAATTCACTAAAAAACTAGTATTTTAATGATAAAGAATACACTAATGAAAAAAATCTAATGAACCAAATGAATCCAATGATTCCAATAAAAGACACTAATAACATTGATTATAGTAATGATTCCAACCACTCTAGTGATGTTAGTGATCCTAAAAACTTTAATGATGTTGAAAACATTAGAACTCTTGATTATGGTGATAAATTTGATGACTATAATGATCCTAAAGACAATGAAACACCAACGACATCAATGAACCTGAAAACACAAACAATGCAGACAATACCTATGATGTTAGTGACACCAAATAAACCAACCACTCAATGACACTAATAATAAATACTATATTAAAAACTCTACAGGATAAAAAATATTGAGATTTATAAAAACACCTAAGTCCACAATTAAATTGAAAAACCCCAAACCCTAGATTTTTTTATGACACCGATGAAATTGATGATGTTGACAACATTAGTGATACCGATTACCTAGAAATAAATGAAAACACTAGTGGCCCTAATGACCTCAATTACATTGAATAATTTATGAACTCAGTGATATAAATGATATTGATTCTATATATTATGATAATTAACTTGATTAAATAAACACTACTAATGATGTCAATGACTCCAACATCATTTATAACAATGAAGAAACTAACAACACTAATGACCCTGATGTCTCTATTGACACTTACAATTTCACTGACCATGATGACCATAACACCCTCGGTAACCCTAATGATGTTAAAGACCCCAATGACCATGATGATTTTGACTATTATAATGATGTTGATGAGGCCCAAAAACCTCATAATCCTAATGACCCTAATGACAATGACAATACTAATGAGATTAATGAAACAAATGACTCTGACAACCCTGAAAATGAAAATCACACTGATGGAAATGATGATACCAATCCACTATATTATGAAGATGACATTGAATACCCTATCCACTCAATGATGTTTCTAGAACTAATGATTCTAACAAACCTAATGATCTTAATGATATTGAAAATACCGATGGAACTAAAGGAACTAACAAAACCAATGACCTTAATAACTTCATCAACCCTGATGAGAATGATGATTCTAAAAAACCCGAAAATGTAGAGGAAACTAAAGACACTAAAGATAATAATAACACTAATGATGTCAGAAATATTGGTGACAACAATGTCATAGATAAAACTAATGACTTTAAAAATGTTGAAAACCTCGATGATACTGATGAACCAATGACATAGATGGTTCTGATGATATCGAGGCCACCAAGGATGTCATTAAACCTAGTGATCCAGTCACAATTGATAATTAAAAAGACCTCAAAGATTATAATGATGAAGAATATAAAAAATACTTGATGATTCAATTACATAAATGACCTAGATAGAACTTATGATAAAATCAATCCAAAAACTATTGATGACCAAGATATCAGTGATGAACCATACAACTCTCATGACCATGATGACATCGGTGCAACCGATAAAGTTGGTTATGTTCATGACACTTATGACCCTAATTAAAACTAAGAAACTAATGATATTAATGACATTGATGATGATATTGACCTCGTGATCTTAATGACGTATAAAAAATTAATAAATGATCATGTTAATTAACCTAATGATGTTGAAAACCCTAAAAACACTAAAAATTTAGATGATGTTGATAATGATGATGACCCTAATGATATCAATGACACAAATGAACCCCATAGACCTAATAACCCCAATGTAAAAAATAATATAAAATCAGCAATGAACTTGTAAACCTAACAACATTATTAACCTCTATATTGTTGACACCCCCAACAACATTGTGGACACTGCCTCCATTGACAACATTGATAACATAGATGACTTGGATAACTCTAATGAATATAATGACATTGAAGACCCTAATAATACCAAATATTATGATTATATTGATAACACGGAAGACAATAAATACACTGATGGAAGATATGAAATTGATAACACTATAACGACCCTGACCCCAGTATCCAATAGCCAATGCCTTACTTTATTACCTTCGCATAGATTCAAGATTAAAATCACAAAGGCCCGAATAATTTTTTAGTTTAATAATCTAAATTAGATACATGATACCCATGATAAATTGGGAAAAAATAAAACATAACAAAAGTTAAATCTCAACATCCATGAATCTCATTCCAAGAATTCAATTTAAAATCTTAGGGAAAGGAAAGAAAAATAAGGGTGAGCTCAAATTCTTAGTAAGGGTTAAGTACAAAGGAATATTTCATGAATCAATAATCATAATCAATATGGAATGGTAGATAATTGAAAATGAATCCCATATAAATATCTACATAATTCATAATCAATAAAGAAATTAAATAACTAAAAAACGTGTCATTTATTCAATAAACTGAGAATAAAATGCATCCATAGATAATGTCATGGAAAAAACACATGGATAATAATAATAATAATAATAATAATAATAATAAATGAATTCTAAAGGAAGTAAATGATTAAATATTAGATGTCACGTTTCCCTAGCACATGGAACCTTTACCATCAAGACCATTCATATGATGGTTTAAAACATACTTGGTAACAACCCATGTGATTGGGACAACTTATTAGTCTCACGAGACTAATGATACATCGGGGGTCTTACTTTACCCTATCCCAACCCCAGGTCATACCAGTACAAATCATTACTTATAAATCAAATAAATATATTTAATTCATAAAAAATTTGCCTTATCAAATATCCATATTGAGTAAAGGATTTTGAATATCAATATTTACCCAATTAATCAAATAACATTGAAATTAAACACGGTATATAAAAATAGTATACATTTTAGGCAATAATCATATCCATCATAAAAGAATAATAATATTTAATATAAATTTAATGTAAATTGATTAATTGTTACATTAAATTTATTGTTTCAAGAGTAATTTAACAATCACAAAACAAAGTGAGATTACATAATAACTTTTACCACTTAGTAATTTTCAACTCAAATCCTATTAGATGAAATAATTAAGATTGGAACTTAAAATACCATGAAGTATGAATCATTATATAACATGTAAAAGTGTAAGTATAAACACCACATAAAATTAAATTGGTACATAATAACAAATAAGTCTTAATGGAATATAAATTGAGAGGAAATCTAAATCTCTTACCTAATGTTTTCCCTTAGGTAAACATAATTTAACCTACTGTATAATGGTTTTAAGAGTGTTATTAACTTATAATAGAACTATATTAATATTTATTATATAATATATGATTCATTTATAATATCTATTCACCAATTTGTTAATATTATTTCATTATTTTCATCTTTATGGGTGTTAATTGGCTTGTTTTCTTGTGTGTGTTTTTTATTAAAGATCTGGTTCTTACAGATAATACAGGTTTTTATTCTCTTAAGAATAATAATAATCAAATAATTATCATATTTATACATCAATTATTATTTTAAAACCAATAATTAGTGATGGTTATGAAAAATTAAGTATGTTACGATCGTGGAGACGGTTGGTTGTAAGTACACATGAGTGACATTTTCCATTTTTCAATAATAATTATGGAAATGTGGTAAGTAATATTTTGCCTTCGAATAATGATAATAATAAAATTAATACCATATTATATAATTGTATATTTCATAAATGAGTTATGGTGATTAAAAAAGAGTCACATCGCTTTGTGAAGGTGGAATTCCATATGTACACGAATGATGTTATTGTCTTTCATTGAGTGAACATGCAAGAAAAGAAAATGATATACTATATTTTCATAATGATAAATGTGTCATTAATATCATAATTATGTCATGAATATCACATATAATCATTAAAATTTGTATTTATCATCTTTCATGTAAAGATTTAGTGAAATATGAATAACATTTCTTCTAGAGGTGGTAGTCCACCAAACGCACGAGCGTCATTATCATATCTCCTACAGAATGGAAGGTAACAAGATATATATACATATATATATATGATATATTGATTCTATATGTATTAAAATGTTTTAAATATCATATATAAAATATATATATATATATAAACTATAGATCCAACATTATTCCTGACCGTGAAATAAGGTAATGGAAAAACAGACATCGATTCATAAGGTGGTAGTCCTCCGTACACAAGAATGATGATTTTGTTACCCATTTGATGAAAGTGTGTGTGGTTTTGGGTCATATAATTAACATAAAGGATATAATTATATGTAATATAATTATATTATTATATATCTATGGTTTAATAAAAATTTAAGGAGGTGGATAAGAAAAATAAAATAAAGATGCTTGTTGATGAACATTAACTATTCCTTAGGTCTCTTCCTTTGGTTTACACTAAAACCTTACTAGGATGGATTTATGACCAATATAAGGATTATAGGGTTATTATAGATAATTTTTAAAGTTATTTTGGTAGGTATTGTCTAAACCAAATTGATTTTATGGTGTGAAGTGGAGAGGAGTGGGGGAAGCCTTTTATAATGGGGTGAGTGTCACACTTGTAATTATTTTGAAAGAGTAAATTCCACCCACATTTAACCAGGCCTCGATAATGTTTAGTTATCTATAATATAAGGTATATGGTCTAAATATTTACATAAAATGGGTTTTGGACGTGTTTTGTGCCATTTTTACACCTTATTTTATAGGTTTAACCACTAAGTAAACTCGTTTTTATCTCAATCATTGTAATTAATTTTCATTGTTTTCACTAATAAATTGGGTAAAAAATTAAGTTGAACTTATTTGAAATAAAAAATTATTGTGATTAAAAAAATTAAATTAATTTATTCCAAATTAAAATAACATAAGTAGCTAAAATTAATTTAATATTAATCCCATAGACGTGGCGAGAAAGCGGGTTTTTAATGTTTTAATGTTCAAAGATTTTCAATGTTTTTATATAATAATTAAGTATGAAATTGATTCTAATGGCCTAAATTAGATTAATATATTTCGAATTTAACTAATTTTTACTTAAAAACTAATTCAAAATAAAATTTAACATTATAAATTATTTACATAAAAGGCCAATTTTCCATTAAAATCCAGTATTTCTCACTATTCCTCAAAAAATAAAAACTTCTCTGAAAAATCTCAAAATTTCCCTATAGTATAATTTAGTTATTATGATTTAAAATATAAATTTTATCTTTTCATATAAATTTTCTAAAATTATAAAAAATTAATTTTAAATTTTGTGCGCCTAACTCAACTATGCTATCTTTTAGAAAAATACAATTTTTCCGAAAATATTTATTTTTAAAAAAGATTATTATTATTATTTATAATCAATAGATAAAAAATAAATGTGTATAAAATATATATTTTCATAAGTTACTTAATCTTATTCATACCTGTCATTACAATGTAATGGTTATGACTATAAAATCAAAGAATAATACTAATAGTATATTATTGTTCGGTAAAACTCGGTCTTGAATGCAACACAAGCTATTGATGAAACATGTTTCTGAATGTAACACAATAAAAATTAGTATTGAATACATTTAAAGTTATATAATAGATTGAATTTATTTAAAATACTAAATATATCATAACGTCTCGGGATGTTATATTCCTTTCTACGCTTGGTGTTGAGTGTAACGTAAACAATTGAATATGAAGTTAAAATTTTAAAATTTTGTGGTGTTACATTCTCCCAACCTTAAATAAATTTCATCCTCATAATTTCAACTTGATCTTGGAAATATGGGGTTTTATAATTGAAAATTTATTTCTTGAAAAAACCATATCATGAGAAGGGTTGGTAAAACATACACTTAATAAGAGAGAATGGGAAGTGAATAATTCATATGGAATAACACATATATAGGTTCCTAAGTAGAATAGTAGTAGTGGAAAGTGAGGATATTGACATGTAGGAAAATCAGAAATAATTATATATATTTATAAATGTAATTTATCACAGTAAAATAAATGATCAATTTAAATTTTAGGTCCTCAAATCCATAATTCAAATAGCTGTGAAAAGGTCATTGATATCATAAAAATGATATTTATAGGATAACATTTTATTTAAAATAATTTTACTAAATTTTAGGAATTATTTTACTATCTAATAATATAATGAAATATACATACTTGATATATTTTTATTTCATAAGAAAAATTTCATCATTTGGTTTTTCTTTGATCAATTTACAATTCATTCCTTATTCCAAGAAATAAATACCCAAAAATGAATTTTTTTATCTTCCTAAAGCACTAATATTTAATTTTAATAGATCTTAAGATCCATAAAATAGTGACAAGAATTTTATTCTATCTCTAAATATTTTAAAAAACTAATATGGTTAACAAAATAATCTCTATACCTAAAAATTAATACTATTGGTTCATCATTAATTTGTATTCATCAGATTGTTTAACTAAAAACAATGACATATTAACCATGACTTCACATAGGTCAACGGTAGGCACAAAACCCTTATCATCCTTCATTCATGGGTTCAATCCCCACCACCTTACCATATGTGATGGGTATTCACTCTGCATGGAGGTTGTCCTATTTACAAACTATATTAATATGATTCTTATAAAGTTATAAAAATATGATGTACATCCTTGAAATAAAAGTAATCATTAAATAACATTTTTACTATGGTTTTCAAAATGATCACTTTTTTCAAATTCTAAAAATAATATTTAACTACTACTATAATGTCATTAATAATCATATAAACCCTAATAGTTATCAATACCCATAAAATTATGTCTATAAAATTTAATTACATTATTACTTAAATAAATTTTCCACTAATGAATATGATATTTGTAAATGTCTCCCAAAATATCCTCAATATTGTGAAATTACAATCATATAAGACCTAAAAGGAGGTGTTAAAGAATTTTAACTTATGATAAATCTTAAAATCATAAACCCATGATTGTATTCCTAACTCTTAAGTTAATGAAGACACATGTGCTTCAAAAATTTTACAAAAATTTTAGATGTTTCATAATTTTTATCACCAAAATACCATTGATAAAAATACTCATACAATTTAATTCTTGAATACCAATACATAAATACTTAATTATTTTTCTTCTAAAATAGTTTATTACATGGTATAGTTTTTACCCTAGGTCATTGATTCTCATTATCTATTCACACCCTTCATAATTTTTTCTAAATAAAAGTGGAATAATCCTAATAATATCCCCCGGGAGTGTTAAACCAGATGTACAGTAAGGCATGTTTACATGTTTCAGGTTGTGCTTGAGTCAATAAAACTATTTCCTTTTTAGAGTTATCACACCTAGGTAAATTTTTTTCATAACCACATCCACTTATATCATCCAGATAGATATAGTTTATAAGGAAAAACCAAATAATCTCTACCTTACCAACACTTTAATATGTTCTTCTATATTATCCTCAATGTCTATAATATGGTTATTTTCCCAAATCTATGTTTTCTTAAATTTAGTTACCAAGGTTTCTACTAAACTTACTATGATACCAACTGTAACAACCCTAGCCCCAGTAGCCCAAAGCTAGTACTTTACTTTATTACATTAGCATAGATAAAAGATTCATATCCCAAAGGATCGAAAAGTTTAGTTTTTTTGGAAAACCAAATTAAATAAATGGTATCCATATTAAATTGGGAAAAGAAAATAAAACATAAAAAAAGTAAAATATCAGCATCTTTGAAACTCATTCCAAGAATTCATCTTCATATCATGGGGAAAGGAAAGCAGAATTAGGGTGAGATTAAATTCATATTATCAATAAGTATAATAGAATATATCATGAATCAATAATAATAATCAAAATGTAAATATAGATAACTGAACACACATTCCATATAAATATCTAGATAAGAAATAATCAATATAGAAAGGTAAATAACTGGAACACATGAAATTTAATAAATTAACTGAGAATGAAATGAATCCATAGATAATTTTATAGAAAAAAAATATCATGGATAATAATAATAACTAAATTATAAATAAATTACATACTTAAATATTGGACACCATGTTTACCAAACACATGGAACCTTTAAATTCAAGACCTTCCATATGATAGTTTAAAACATACTGATTAAAACCCCATCTGATTTGGAAAACTGGTTTATCTCATAAGACAACTAATGCATCTATGGTCTTACTTTAAATAGTCCTTAAGCCATGTTATACCAGTCCAAATCATTCCAAATATATCGAATAAATTGATTTAATTTATAAATAATGCACCTTATCAAATATCTGTATTGAGTAAAGGATAAAAATTTATCAATATTTCACCAGTTAACAAAATTACATTAAAAGTGAACATAGTATGTAAAAATGGTATATGGTTTAAGAAATAATAATATACATCACAAAAAAATATGTATATTTAATATAAATTTAATGTCTATTGAAAAATGTTTACATGAAAGTTATTGTTTCTAGAGAAATTTAACAATCACAAAAAAATGAGATTGCATAATAACTTTTACCACTTTGAAATTTTCAAGTCAAATCCCATTATATGAAATAATTATAATTGGAAATTAAAATACCATGATTTTTTAAACCTGATATTACATGTTAAGGGGTCAGTATATACACCACATAAAATTCAATTAGTTCATAAAAATAAATAAGTCTCAATTGAATGTAAATTGATATGAAATCTCTTACCTCACACTTTACCTTCATAGAACTTCCTTTAACCTTCTATATAATGGTATTAAGACTATTATTAACTTACTAAAAAACATATTAATATTTATGATATCATATATGATCCTTTTATGACATCTCATAACCCATTTGTTAGAACTCTTTCATTAGTGTCATCTTTTCGGGTGTTAATTGCCTTTTTTCTTATGTGTGTTTTTTGTTAAAGATATAGTCATTTAAAATAATATATAGTTTAATCATATAATGAATAATAATAATTAAATAATTATAATATTTTTAAATCAATTATACTTTTAAAAATAATCATGAATTATGGTTATAAAAATTGATTTATTTGTGATCATGGAGACGGTAAGTTGTACAAACATGTGAGTAATGTTTTCCATTTTTCAATCATCATTATGAAAAGGAGGTAAATATTACCTTAAATTTTTCAGAATAATAATAATATCATCAATAACATATTATAAACTTATATATTTCATCCATGTATTACGGTGATGAAAAGAGAGTCACATTGCTTTATGAAGGCAGTAGTCCACACAAACATGAACAACATTATTGTCTTTCATTGAGTAAAGAAATAAGAAAATAAAATGATATATTATCTTTTTAGAATTATAAATGTTTCATTAATATCATAATTATTGAATTTTTAACACATATAATCATTACCATTATTCCTTAACACCTTCCATGTAAAGAGTTAGTCAAAGATGAATCACATTGCTTTGAGAGGTGGTAGTCTATCGTACACACGATCGATGTAATCGTATATCCTACAGAATGGAACTAAACAAGGTATATATATAAATAGGTATATATATGTATATAATTATTCAATATTTATTATTATGTTATATATATCTTATATATTATATATAAACTATAAATCAATTATTTTTCCAAACCTTTAAATGTGGTAATAGAAAAATGAACGGCACCGGTTCGCGAGGCAGTAATATTCGGTACACACAAATGATGATTTGTTTTCAAAAAAACATCTCATTATATATAATTTATTGATTTTATTATATGATAATGTTTTGATAAAAATTTTATGATGTGGATAAGGAAATAAAATGAAGACGCTTATTGAAGAACAATACTTCTTCTTCAGGTATCTTGCTTTTTCTTGTAGTAAACCCTTCCTAGGATGGATTTATGATAAATATAAGGATTATAGGATTAATATATGGATTTTTTTAAGTCATTAGGGAATGTATTTTCTAAACAAAATTGGTTTGAAGGTGTAAAGTTTATATGAGAGGGGTGGCCTTTTAAAAGTGGGGTAAGTGGAACACTTGTAATTTCTTATAAATAGTAAATTCCACCCATGTTTTATTCCTATCACCAGTCCCCAATAATGATAATTTCTCTATAATATAATCTATAAGGTATAAATATCTCCATAAAATTGTTTTTGGACAAGTTTTGTATCATTTCTATAGCTTGTTTTCTAAGTTGAATCATTATGTAAACATGTTTTTCTCATAATCGCTTTAATTAATTTTAACTTCATTCACAAATTATTTGTGTCAAAAATTTAGTATAAATTAATAGAAATAATAAATTATTATGATTATAAATATTTAATACATATTTTTAAATTCAATCCACTAATGTGTAAAAAATTTGTTTAAAATTAATCATGCAGACATACTGAGAAATAGGGTTTTTAAAGTTAAAATGTTCAAAAGTTTACAATGTTTTATATCAAAATTAAGTATGAAATTGATTCCAATAAAATAAATTGGATTAATGGATCAATAATTGAAAAATTTTGAGTTTAAAACTAATTAAAAATATAATTTAACATTATATGTTATTTAAAAGAAAATACAATTTTCAATTAAATTCTAGTATATTTCACTATTCATCAAAAAATAAAACTTCTTAGAAAAATCAAAACAAATCACCAAAAGATAACTTCCATATTAAAATTTAAAAAATGAAAATTATTTTTTATTATTAATTATTTAAAAGTTGTAAAATTTAATTTTAAGTTATGTGTGCCAAGCGCAACTATGTCATCTTTTAGGAAAATACATTTTCAAAAAAATTTCGTTTTATTTTAAATGAATCTTATTATTATTTAAAATAAATAGATAACCAATAAATTTGTGTAAATTATATATTTTCATAATTTATTTAATATTATTCATAATTTCCCTTCCAATTTCTAGGTGATAACTATCATGTTAAATAATTTTATTAATAATATATTTTTGTTTAGTAAAACCCAGACTTACATGTAATGTAAACTATCGAAGAAAATCGTTGTTGTGTGTAACACAATCTATATTAGTATTGTGTGCATTAAAATTTATATAATATATTGAAATTAATTAAAATATTAAATATATCATAAATTCTTGGGATGTTATATACCTTTATACTCTTGGTGTTGCGTGTCACATAAGCAATTGAATATGATGTTTATATTTTAAAATTTATGGTTGTTAGAGACACTTATGATGGTGCAAAAAATAAAATATCAATAATGGAAAAACCCTGAAGAAACAATTTCACTTAAAATATCAATGATCTTGACAATTTTGATATTCTTGATTACCTCTCTAAAACCAAAGAACCTAATGATGTGGATAATGAATATGACATATATGACCCTAGCGACCTAGATAATCCCACCAACCCAGATGAATTTGATTATGTTGAAGAAATTTATTACCCCAATGAAATCATAAAAGTTGATAACATCAATTAAAATAATGAATAATTAACACTGATGATACTAATGATTTTGAAAATTGCAATGAACTTGATTATGTAATGACATTGATAGTCAGAACGATGTTAATGACACGAGTGATGTTGATAATCATAATGGCCATGGCTAGTAGAAATCACTAGTATCACTAATAACCTAATGACATCAATTAATAAAATACATTGATATCACTAATAAAACTAATGAACCTAAATCCCTTAAAAATATAAACATCCCCATCAAACCTAGTAACAATAATAAATCCAATGTCGTTGACAACATTGAACATCCCACAAACTCAATGACCCTAATAAAGTCAATAAATTTGATGATTTCAATGAATCAAATGATGTATCTGATGAAACCATTATTACCCTAATCAAACTATAATAGACTAATATTTTAAAAATAAAATAATATTTTATAATGTATATGACATGCAACATCAAGCCTAAACGAACCATGAAATATTATTATTTAAACCTAGTCGTTATAACCTAGCCATTAGATTAAAGGTTATGAATAATATTAAATTATTTATGAAATTTTTATAAATATACTACTAAATATAATAGTATTGTTAAATTCATAACAAATAAGTAATCAATTTTTAATGAATATAATTTATTCTTCAAAAAATATGTTTTGTTCAAAAATAATTTTTAAATATTTTGGTGAGAAGATGATATAATAAATTTATGGAAATTTTAGAAAATTTATTTTATAAAATTAACTTCATTTTTTGAAATCAAAATTTCAAAATTAACTTAGGATTAAATTTTTATATTTTTCTAAAATGATATATTTTTAAATGAATAGTGAAAATTGCTAATTTTTTAAATGTTTTCATTTCTTTTTACTAAATAAAGTGTTTTAAAAGTCCCATTATATTTTTTATTTGAACTTAAAGTGAAATATAGAAAATTTAATTTATAATAATCTAATTAATTTAATTTTAATCAAAAAAATCATTATTTTCATATAAGTTTATTTGTATGGTTAAAAATGATGTTTTCTACAAACCGTTTTAAGTGCAAAAGGTTAATCCATTTTATACAATTAGAATAACCCATAGTAAAGAAATATTTAAATTAAATGTATATAGTATAAATATATTCATATGAACTGAAATTTATATAAATTTTTTTTCTATTAATAGAGTTAATATAATATTATTTATTCCCTAAAAAATGCATTTTCCAATTTAACTGCTTTTCATCACATTATACGGGTTTAATTTCAAATTAAATTATACCAATTCTAGGAATTTAATTTGATAAAATAGATTCCATATTTTATTCATAATTATTAATATTATTTAATAATTTCTATTTAACTTTTAGTCATAATGAATAGTAAAAATAGTAAAAATTTATTACAACGGTTAAGGTTAAACCAGGTTTTTGCGCATTGAAATAACTATTTTTAAAGTTTATTTTTGAAAAAAATAGGATATTTATTTGATAAATTTTATTTTATATTTATAATCATTGGTTAAAAATTATATAATAAGTCTCTTTTTAATTTTTTTTCTTGAAGGATAAATTACCATGGAAAAATCTTATTACCATGGTGAAAAACTAAAATGGTAAAAGTGAGTAACCATATTGGTAAATGGAATAAAATGTTCAAAAAATAATTTCTTAATGGTGTAGGTGTGGATTGACCTTATATTCCCTCAATTAAATCATTTATCAATTTTTGAGTCACTTTTCTTGAGAGTGGATTCCCATTATTAAATAGTTTTGGGTATTTACAAAAACACCACTGCTTCTCACTTATAAAATGGAACCTCTTCTCCTATTTTATTCACAAATAAAAAGACTATTTTTTCATAAAATCCCTAATAAAATATTTTCCTTACATTCCTTAACACATTCTAGAGGAAATCATTATTATAAAACCCTCATAGGAAGGCTTTTTGTGAAAACATAAAGAGGTTTTCCAAAGAAGTGGTGTCGTTCTTAACCGATTTTTTTATTTTATTTCTACTTCCACCTCCTTAATATAAAATTAAACTATGATTATATAGTAAAATCAGTATCACTCATATACTAGTATTTTATTATGTTTTTGGAATAACCTGTAGGACCCCGGAACACCCTAAGAGTGGAGGGGTGAATCATGGTGTCAACTTTTTCTTTCAAACTGATGGATCTCGTTCCCACGTTTGTAGGACCTTGTTAAAACCAGTTGATAGAAATGTGATGAAATAAAAAAATCACAAGAAAAGAAGCAGAACAGAAATTTTACTTGGTTCACCAATAAGGTCTAGTCCAAGGAGCATACACTGATAGTGTTTTAGTCCTACCAAAATCCACAAATTTTCCCTAGTTGTAGAATAAAAAAGTTCAGACATAGTCACTCTATTCTAGGAACACTACCTTTATATGATTTTACAAATATAACACTACCTCCCCTGGAACACTTAAATAAAATCCCCCTATCTTTCTACCTTAGATGATTTAAAGGTCACTTCGGTAGATTGAAATTTAATTCCTTGTCCCTAAGTTGCGTGAGACTCTTCTTGCATGAGACTCTACTTACATTGTAGTTCGGAATTGATGCACTTGAAAGACTAATCAAACAAACTGAATATTAAAAACCATCAAGTAAAACCACATAATATGTTGTGTTCAACACCAGAACTTGTGTAGAAATTTTTGGATTGTTGGTCAAGATGAATTTAATGCAAATCTTATCTTCCGCGCAACCACGCCACGAGTTTCACTTGGTCTTAAAAGACACAACGAACATACTGTGTGAAACTCTTGAATGTCAAAATAATTTTCATGATAGATGTATCAGATCTTATTTGGAAAAGGTTACTTCAAATTTATGGGGTTCTCATATATTTATATACCTATACAAACCTACACACATGTTTCTTATGCACCTTCCTCCATGCGTGCAAGCATGATTTTGATGTCCTATTTGTAACATAAAATCCTTTCATGAAATTTTATAATTTTTGAACAAATCATGCTTTTACTGTATTTTTATGTGTTGGTGTAAAAACTCCACTTGTACTTAACTCAATTTTTATGTTGTATTTGGTGTATAATATTATTCAAGCCTTCTACTTTGCATGAAAAACATCACATTGCACAAACTGACTTTCATGAAAAAAACAATTCATGTGTGAGATTATTTCCTTTGCTGTATTTTGACGAGATGAACCTAAAATTTATCTTTAATGAAACATTAATATTCACCTTTAAAATTTCATGCAACTTCCTCTTCCAAAAAAAATTACCATTTTTCCAAATTTTGGACCTGAAATTTTTTCAAACACTAGAAAGCAATTCCACCTTCAACACTAAAGTCACATGCACTGTAAAGACACTTATTTCAAAAAAACCTTGATCATTATATTTTGGATGAAAAAAAACAAAAAAAATCTAAATTTATTGTTTTATAAGGCCTTTATTCCAACATAACATACATAAATATCCTCTTCCATCAAATGGTAAATGAAACCACATTTCGTGTGTGCGGAGGACTACAACCGCACGAACTGATGTAATTTTATTTCCATCATCGCCTCTCATAGGTATTTAATATGATGTATTTAATTTATATATTTGATATTCATAAAATATTTATAATTCATAAAAATTAATATAACATATATTTTCTTACCTTTTCATTCGCTGAAAAATTATAATGTTGTTTATGCGTATGTGTAAACTACCACCTCAATGAAGCGATATAATTAATTTTTAATAATTTAATCAAAAAGATAGTATATATAAGTGAATTTAAATTAATAATTTTTTTTATGATATAATTATTATTTTGAATAGTTAAAATAATTATTATCTTTTTCCATCATGGTCATTGAAAAATAGAAAAATTAATTATGTGTATGTTTGGTATATTGTCTTAATGATTGTATTGTAGTTCATTTTTCATAACCATCCTTAATGGTTAATTTTAAAAATATAATTTATATATTAAATTGATAATTATTTGATTATTATTATTATTGAGATGATGGAACATTGAGTACATTTACCATAGTCAACCTATCGAAGTTGTTTTGGACATATGAACTGAATATTATCAAAACATTCGATGTGAACTAAATTAATTAAGTAAATAAATATAACATGGTAATAAATAAAATAAAAGGAATAATAAAATTGAAAATTTTTGTTAAGAAATTTAATAATTAAC
Organism: Viscum album; assembly: GCA_963277665.1. NCBI lineage: Eukaryota > Viridiplantae > Streptophyta > Magnoliopsida > Santalales > Viscaceae > Viscum > Viscum album. The sequence continues at coordinate 406,929,466 of OY728142.1, forward strand.
AAAATTTTATTATTGAGGAAGATAAATTACATACATGACGATTCAAACTCGAGGTAAGGGATTGCATCTCAATTTCTCTTCATTAAGGCATGTTTTAATGATATGTTCCTAATTCATTTTATATTGTTTATATGATACACATTTTAAATAGTATATCATTAATCCTTCATAATTAATGTCAATTTAATTTGAAATTAATTTTAATTCATCTAAGGGGATTTTATTCGAAATTTACCAAAGTGGTAAAGGCTTTATGTTACAATTTCCTTTCCTTTTAAGATTGTTTGTGCTCAAGATTCCCTTAGTGGAAATCATATATAATTATTTTATTGAACCAAATTTCTTTTATTATCCTTTTTCCATTAATTTGTTTTACATTTTTAGTTTCCATTTCCTCCCTTATTGAATAAATAAACATCAATAAATTTGTTTGTAAGTTATATTGATCGGGTATCTTGTTTATGAATTTGAATCATTATATTACATGTTTATATTTTCCTTAAATTATTTTAAAGAGTGTTTTTAAGATTATAAAACGATTTATTTAAGAAATTTTTACCCATTTAATACTTTTTTTACGGAATGGTTTAAAAGGAATCTTTCCATCATTTTCAGAATAAGGAACTTTATGACTATTCTTATAAAAGTATGGATTAAATGTTTTCTTTAAACTTATATAACAAGAATTATATTTCCTACCATCATTACCACTCAATTATTTGAATATTCCTTTACATTTTTCATGGTTTATTAAAGAAATTTTTTCTATAATATTTTGTAAATTTTTTAATTTTAATAAAGTGATTTCAAAGTGAAAAGGGTGTTTTTCTCAAAAAAATATTAAATGTGATATTTTAAATATGTTTTCATCAAAGATGACAAATTTGGATGTTATATAATTATTATAAATTCTATATATATGTATCTTTCATATATTCTTATCTCATTATTCTTTCCTTTGATGGGTTATTATGTCCCTTAAGTTCAATTATCAAATACCTTCTTTATGAAATCCCCTTTGATTATGACATGAGGAAAGATTATGAAACCCATTTATTTTCATGGGTATTTATTATGCACATAGCTTATGATTGATTTAATTTTTAGGCACACATAAGCATATACATGTTATGATTGGTGCATCAAGATAGCATTTCAATGCATTGGGTAATGATTTTATCTCATGATGCATTATCTATGGGGTTAGTGAGTAAACCTAATCCATTATAGGCCTTTTCTCATGATGTGATATTGTCTAAGTAGTTATCCTTGACTCATTTTTCTATTATATAATATGTTTCCACAAAATTTCCTATGTTTTCATGATCTTATGATACATGTTATCTATGTTATGTTTTTATATGATTATTCATGAGCATTATCTTTTATGATATTATGTTATACACTTGACTCACATTTTATGTTTCATTATCATGTTTATTATCTTACCTGGATTTTTAGCTCACCCCTTTATTTTATGTAATCCCCATGTTATAATATTTATTTTTAGGAGTTAAAATGGATTTTGGATCTCATTATAGAGAATAAAATAAGGATTTAATGTTTTAGATTCCTTTTGAAATATTATAAACCTATTCTTCCAATAATATTAGGCCTCACGATATTTGGGTTGTACTTATTGGATATTTATGTTTAAAAATAATGTAATAGTAAGTGTAAAAATCTTATGTCATTATAACTTGTATTCAAGAAACATTTAGTTATTTCTAGGTAATTTGATTAAAAAAAATTTAAAAAACCATGGGGATAATTGTATATATAGGATAACATCCTAAAGTTTCAAAAATGAAACGATTATGTGGTTTTCCTTGAAATATATCTCCATTTAGAAATTATAAATGTATATTCTTTTAGAATAGATATATATAGGGGTAATTATCCCAAAATTAGTTGTTTAAATATCTCTCAACCATCTTTTTGGTACACAGTGAGTGGGACCTTTCTGAACACATGGTTTTATTCTCTGAGGGAAAATTTTTAGGTTAATTAATATTTTCTTTATCAACCATCATGAAGGAATTTAATATATAATTATCATGGATGGCCTAGGTTAAATATATGTTGTTATATATTTAAAATAAGGTTCCATGATTTAGACATACTATAAATTATTTTGATTATTATTTATTATTTTTTCTCACACAATGATTTTTGGTTTTATTCTGTCACTGGAATCAAGAGGAAAAATATTAACACTGAATGTGATAGAAAATGTTGTGATTCTATGAAAACAAATGGGATGATGGCTTAAATGAAAGATATTTTTATTATGCCTAATAAATTATTAGGATACATGATTAACAACCTATACCTTAACCATATCTTGGAATCACAAAAGAAGAGAAGGATGGAGTACACTAAGAGCTCAAGTGGTGGAAACCATGGTGGAAAGAAGGATTAATTTTATTCATGTCTAAAATATAGAAATAGAAACCCGAGAGAATTTCCCAAAGGAATGAGAAATTTTTTTGTAGAAAAAAAGGTTATAAAACATTTAATTTACAAGGAAAAGTAAGGAATTCAATGGAAATAAATAAATTTCATCCTATATATCCATTTATAGTTCATTATCATAAATGTGGGGAACATGGTAATCATCTGATTTAATTCCTTATTTTAAAGGTTAAATCCTAGACCAAGGAATCACCTATGTTTTACCCATCATTTAAGTGAAAGGGTTTAAGTATTTATGTATTGGGATTTAGGAATTATTTTGTATAATTATTTTTACCAATGGTATTTTGGTTATAACAATCATAAAACATCTAATATTATGTTAATTTTGAAGTATATATATCTTTATGTATGATTAACTTAATATTTGAGGTTTTAGTTAAGTATTTATGAGTTTAAGGATGGTCATAAGTTAAAAGTGTTAAACACCCCTTTTATGTTTTAACTGATGGGATTTTAATGTGATTAAAGACATTTTAGGAGATGTTTTATTGGTATATGTTATATGTAACCTTGATGTTCAACATGAAGTACTATTTAATGGAGAATTCTCTTTTTATATGTTTAAAGGTATTTATAACCTTCATGTTTTTTATTATATTGGATGATTAAGGTTATTTTTTACAATGTTCATCATATTTATAGGGATGTTATAATAATTATATTAATATATTTTTAGTAAAAAGGAAAACATGTCACATCCAGTAATATTATTGGGCTTGAACCCACAACTAAAGGGTGATAAGGGTGAAATTCCTACCACTGGCATGAGTGATGTCCTGGTTAGTAAGAAATTTATTTTTTAAAATTATATAATATATAAAAATTAATTTTTTTTAGAATATATGTTTTATCATATATATTATTATGGGATTGAAAATTTATTTGATGATTAACGTTATCTTGGAAGTATATCACTATTTTTGGAGCCTTGTATGATTAACGTAAATAGAACATTATGGGGTTTAATTGAGGAATAAAGTATGAATAATATTTTGGAATCATAAATGATTTTAAGGTGTCTTTAAGCTAATTCATATTATTAACTGAAATGATTAGAATATCTCGTATATTAGATTATTAAGCTATAAATATTTTTAATATGAGAAATTAAGAGTAACTAGTATTGTTTGGAGATAAATTTTAAATTTATATTAGAAGAATATGTGATCAAATAATTCTAATATTTGGGTTTAAATATTAATTTGAAATATTTTGAAGAATTTTAAGGTTAGTTATTTATCAAATGACTTATGTTTAACTTTGGGTGTTATCATTGAGTAATTGGTGATTAATTTTGTATTTCCTGATATGATGATTTATTAATTATTTGAATTATCTTGTTCTAAACAATTTGGTTTTAGTTAATATATAATGAAAGGAGGAATATATTTTTATCCTTTTTAAGATTATTTGATATATTATAAGTCAATTTTAGTACTTCATGGATAAATATTTCAACTTGAATATTCATCGTTTAGAGAAAATTATGATATTATAGTGGAAATTGATTAAAGAATTAAATTACCTTAGTAAGTAAGTATAATTTCCTTATCTTATTAGTATATATTGTAAGTAATTTCTTAAATCTAGGAAAAGATCTTGAAAATAAAATTTCATCCTATTTCATTCATTTTGGATGAATTGATGGTCTTTTTCACACCTCTTTGGTTTACGGTTTTATTATTGTTAACTTTCTCATGATAATTCACTTTATTGTGATCAATAATTTAGGTCACTATACATCATTATATGGGAATTATAATTTTATTCTGTTTCCATATTTTTACTTCCCACCAATGTTCTTCTATTTGGAAACCAAGTTATGTGTCATTACAAATTAACTTTATAATTTCCTTTCTCACTTATCAAGAAAAGGTTTTATTATCCCTTTTTATAATGTGGGGTTTTTGGAAGGGTATTTTTAAATATCAAACATTTTATTACCAAGTTAATGTTCAAATTGAAAGTATTCAATTTATTAAATTGTTAAAATATAACACCCTAATATTTTAAAAATAAAAATATTTCCAATAGCATATACAATATGAAACACTAAGCCGAAAAGAACCATGAAAAAATATTATTTAAGCATGACCATTATAACATGTCCATTAAATAGGATGGTAAGAATATGATTAAATGATTTATGACATGTATATAAAGATAAAACCTAATATAAATTTATTTATAAATTCATAGGATATCATCACTTAATTTTTAATTAAGACATTTTATTCTTCAAAAAATCTGTTTTCTTCAAAAATGATTTTTATTGATTTTTGTGATAAAAGGGTGTAATTAATTTTTGAAACATTTAGAAAATTTATTTTATAAAATTAAATTCATTTTTTAAATCATAATATCAAAATTAACTTAGAATGAAATATTGGTATTTTTCTAAAATGATTGATTTTTCAATTAATAGTTAAAATTCATGATTTTTAAAATATTGTCATTTATTTTCATTAAATAAATTAATTTAAATGTGAAATTATATTTTTTATTTTTTATTAAATTTGAATATGAAAAATTTTATTTAAAATAATCGAATTAATTTCATTTTAATCATCGATTTTCTTGAATTTTTTATATGTTTATTTTTATGTTTAAAATACGATTTTCATGAAATTGTTTTTAACTGCATAAAGTTTATCAATTTTAAATAATTAAAATAACCCTAATTAAAAAAAATATCTGATTTAAATTTAATATTATATATTAATTTATATGAATTAAAATTCATATATTTATTATTTATAGACATAGATGTGATATAAGATCATATATTGCCTGAAAATGCATTTTCTAGAAAAAGTATTCATCGCATCTTACTAGTTTAATTTTAAGCTAAATTACTCCAATTTTGTGAATTTAATTAGATAAAATGGATTAAATATTTTTAATAATAATAAATATTATTATTTAATAATTTCAACTTAATTTTTTTTCATGATTAATGGTAAAAATAGTAAAACTTTAATACCATGGTTAAGGTTAAAAAGGGGGTTTGCATGTTACATGTGCTTGTGTTAAAATTAATTTTTCAGAATAATATAATTTTTATTTGATAAATTTTATTTTATATTTATAATTATTGTTTCCAATTTATATAATAAGTTTAATTTTATTTTTAGTCTTAAAAGATAAATTACCTAGGTAAAAACTAGTTACCATAGGGAAAAAACTAAAATGGTAAAAGTGAGTAAATATAAATGTAAAATAAATAACATATTTAAAACATGTTTATTTATTAATTTTAGATATTTATATAGACCTTATATTTCATTAACTAAATAATTTTTCCATTTTATAGGCACTTTGAAAGAGATTTATTTCCCATTATTAAATAATTTTGGTATTTACAGAAATGTCACTCCTCACTTATAAAAGGGATCTACATCTCCACTTTTATTCACACTTAAAAATATTTATATATAATTAAATACCTACCAAAATGAATTCCATAGTTATCTTAATATTTCCTAGAGGAATTTTTCTATTATAAAATCTTCCTAAGAAGTCTTTTGTAGAAAATATAAAAGGTATTTTGAAGAAGAGGTATTGTTCTTAACCGAGCATTTTGTTTTATTTTTCTTCCACCTCATTAAAATATTATTAAAACATGATGATATAATAACATCATTATCTCCCATATAATTATACTTTTTAATGTTAATGGAATGAGCTATATATATCTCCTCTTCCATAAAATGGGAAATAAAACCATCATTTGTGTGTACGATAGACTACCATTTCGTGAAATGATGTAATTCAGTTTCCAGAATCATCTCTCATGAATGTTTATGATGATGGATTTAATATATATATATATATATTATATTTATTATATATTTATAATATTTTTAAATTAATATATCATATATTTTCATACCTTTCTATTCACTGAAAAATTATAATGTCATTTGTGCATATGTGATAACACCTCCATGAAGCGATGTGATTTTATTTTCATCACCACATCACATGGATGGTATATATAATTGTATTTAAATAAATAATATGGTGTGTGTGATATAATTATAATTTTTTAAATATAAAATGATACTTACATTTTTTCCATTATGATCCTTGAAAAATGAATACGTTACTCATGTGTGTGTATGACATATCGTCTCTATGACTGTGATATAGTTCATTTTTCATTACCATATATCATGGTTGTTTTTAAAATTATAATTTATATATTAAAATTATATTTATTTAATTATTATTATTATTTGTATGATGTAACAATTACTTATTTTACCATATTCAACTTACTGAAGTCATTTTTGACATATAAACTGAATATCATCAAAATGTATGACGTGAACTTAATTGATTATGTAAATAAATATAACATGGTAATAAATAAAATAAAATGAATAATATAATTGAAAGATTTTATTATGAAATTAATTAATTAATATAAGTTTATTCTTCAGTAAGTTGAATTATGTACATGATGAGTCAGACTCGAGGTAAGGGATTGTGTCTCAATTTCCCTTCATTAAGACATATTTTAATGTTATGCACCTAATTCCATTTATATGGTGTATATTATTTCCATTTTACATATTATATCATTAATATTTCATACTATGTTTTATTTTAAGTTGAAGTTTGTTTTACCTCATCCAAGGGGATTTGATTCGAAAGTTGCCAAAGAGGTAAAGGTTTTATGTTACAATCTCTTTTCTTTTCAAGATTATTTATATTCAATATTCTGTTGGGTGAAATAATATACACTTATTTTATTAAACCACATATATTTTATTATAATATATTTATCATTATGTCTTATAATATTAGTTTCCATATCCTCTATTATTGAAAAAAGAAACATTAGTAATGTTGTTTGTAAGTAATACTATTCTCATATCTTCTTTTCGATCTGAAATATTTATATTCCATGCCTCTATTTTTCTTAAAATATTTTAAGTAGTTTTTTTTCATATTATCTAATTATTTATTAAATAAATTTTTACTCATTTCTATAATTTTTTTAAAAAATGGTTCAAAGGGAATCTTTCTATCATTTTCTAAATAAGGTACTTTTTGACTTTTTTTACAAAAGTTTGAAAGGAATGTTTTATTTTAACTTATATGAAATTAATGTAATTTCCCTATATTTTTACTACCCAATGATTTGGATATTCATTTATATATTTCCATGTTTATTTTCAAATAAAACTTTTTCTATAATAATTTTGAAATTTTTCATTTTAAATAAGTGGTTCCAAAGTGAAAATGGTATTTTCCTCAAGAAATATTCTATGTGATATTCTAATGATGGTTTCATCAATGATGAAAACCTTTTATGTTACATATTTCTTTTAAATTATATATATATGTCTTTAAAATATATACTTCTCTCATTCTCTTTTATTTTTATGGGTTAATTCTTTACTTAAGTTCATTTATAAAATTCCTTCTTTATGAAACCTCCTTTTATTATAACATGAGTCAATATTATGTAAATCATTTCTTTCCATGGAAAATTATTTTGTTTATACCTTATGATGTATTCCCTTTTTTTAGAACACATATATACATACATATTATGATTTGTGTGCCCATAATAACCCTCCATTGTATTGGGTAAATCTTTTGTCTCTTGAGATGTTATATACAGGATTAAATAGTAAACTTAATCCATTATGGGACTTTTTCCACCATGTGATCTTTTCTAGGAAGTTATACTGGACTCATGTTTATGTCATGTTATATTTTTCTACCAAATTTCATATGTTTATATGATATTATGATACCATTTTATCTATGTTATACTTCCATATGATTACTTAGGATCCTTCTCTTTTATGATATCATGTTAGAAATTTGAGTCACATGTTATGTTTCCTCATCATGTTAATTCCCATACTTGGATTTTTATCTCACCAATTTCTTTTATGTATTCCCCAAGTTATACTGTTTAGTTTTAAAATATCAAATGGATTTAGGAGATAATTATGGATAATAAAATAAGAATGTCATGTTTTAGTTTCCTTTTGATGTATTATGAGCCTAGTCTCCAAAGACACTAGGCCTCATGATCTTTGGGTTGTAGATATTAGATGTTTATGCTTAAAAATTATGTAATAATATATTTAAGGGCTCGGGTTGTTATAAAAACTAATAACCATGATGAACTCATTGACCTATATAACCCTTAAAAGAACGAATATTCTAATCAAATTGAAAAAATTGATGACTTAAAAAATGTCAGTGAATATGATGACACTAATGAACTTCTAACACTAACATCATAAATAAAACTTAAAAAACCAACCACATTGATGATATTTTTGATGTTAATTTTATCATTTACATCAAGGTAACCCATGAAGTTATTGATATTGATGACCTTGATAACCTTGAAAAGACTAACAATCCCAATGTACTTAATGACCCAAAGACATCAGTGATGTCGATGACGCCAATGATGCTGAAGACCCTACCAACATTGAGTAATTGGACACTAAATCTAGTTTTGATAACCCCAATTATTCTAATAGTGTCAAAAACATTTATGACATTAAAACAAAGAATAAACCAATTCACTAATTATTATACTAGATTTTATGACTTCATCAACTCTAATGATGCTATCAAAACTAATGAATCCAACGATGTTAATTATGCCAAGGATGTTGATGACCCCACTATCCCTAATAGCCACAATAAACCCTAATACCCTTAGGACCCTAAAATCCCTAGAAAAAATTATGATTTTAGGGATGATGGGTATTTTTTTGACACTAAGAACCCTAAATACCCTGATGACCCATATGAATCTGACAACATTAAATACCTCAATGAAAAACATGAACTGGATGACCCTGAAAATATTGATGATGTTGATGTGAAACTCTAAAAATTTGGTGAATTATTTCACCTCAATGCACAACCACTACTGATGTCACCAACTAACCTAATGACTATGAAGACTCTGAATACACTAAAGACGCTAATTTCTCAATGACATCCATGACCTCAATTACCCAAAAGATATTTTTGATGATAATAACTATGAATATGTTGAAAACAATGATCATAATGATAATTATGAAGAACCTAAACAAGATGATGACCCCAACCAGTCGAATGACATTGATGACTCAGATAATACCATGGAAGATGATAAACTAGATGACTATGATGAATAAAAAAAAGTCAAAAACCCAAAAACATAGATGACAAAATGACCCTTATAATGATAATGAAACTTTTGATCCTGAAAATTCCAAGGAATTGGATGTCCTTGAACACCATGAAGACATTAATGACATCAACTTCTTAGATGATGTTAATTTTATTGATGAACTTGATTATAGTTATGAATTATGTGAAACTAATGGACACAAATATTAAAATGTGTCTAATAGATCTAATAATAAATATGAAATTGATGAAACCAGAAACTTAGATGAACCTAATGAGTCTAATAACTCCAACAACACCAATGAAACTTATTGTACTAATGACCAAAATGGTGGTTATGATGACAAAAACTCTTAAAAGAAAAATCACACTGATCATAGAGATAATAATAAAGACCTCAATGATGTTAATAAATCTAAAAACACTAATGAACCCAATAACTTGATGAAACAAATGACACTAAAGACACTAACAACATCAATGACCCCAATAACACAGTTGACCCTAAATACATTGAGTCCACTGAATAACTTGATAACACAATGAAACTGAAGACACCAATGATACCAAAAATTCTTTTGACTTTAATGGAACTGATTACCAAAAGGATTCAAAGATACTAACACCAATAATGATAAAAATATCCTCATTGATATGGATAACATATATGAGGGAGATGAATCCAATGATGGTGATGAACCTAATTTCATCGACCACCCCAGAGACGTAGAAGACCTAGAATAAAATGAAAACATGGGAATACCTTCTGTCACCAATTAATCTAATGATACATATGAATCTAATTATTATTATGATATAGATAATGAAAAGATTAATGATAAACCTGACAACCCAAATTACCCCAAAGATTTTGTGATTTTTAATACACTGGCAATATCAACTACACTAATGACTCTGATGTTTCTGATGACCATGAAGATGATGATACCAAAAATAACTCTGATGACCCTAAAGACACTGGTGACTGATTATTTAAATGTTTTCTCAAGTATTTTAGTATTTTTGGGGTCATTGGTGTCAATAATATCTTTGAAAATGTCAGGTTTCTCAGCATCATCAGTATCATTTTTGTTTTTGAGGTCATAAAAATCATCGAATTCATCAAGGTTTTTGAGCTCATAGGGGTCATTAGAGAATCTACATTATTAGAGTAATCAGGTTCATTAAGGCTATTATCAATGAGGGTGTCTCTAGGGTTGATATTGTAATTAGTGTAATGTTCGTTATTAGGGTGATATCATAGATAACCTAGATGACACTGATGAACTTAGTGACCCAATGAATAGGAAGATACAAATAATGTAAATAACCATGATTAGCCTGAAGGAACAAATGAACCCAACCACCTTAATGACATGAAGACAGTAATGACACTATCAATCCTAATGAACCTGAAAGTAAAAAAACATCAATGAATCTAATGACCCTAAAAAATGTGATGATATTAAAGACTTTTACATTATTAGAGATGATGAAAATACCAACGAGGCTGATGAATTTGATACACCTAATCATGATGATGATGGAAATGAAATTGAAGCCCCTAAACACACCAAATACCCAAACAACAATAATTTTAATGATTACATCACAAATATCAATGACCTCGACACTACACCTTCTAACCATGAAGACCACAAAATTATTTACATCACTGATAACCCCTATGACATCATCAATTTTAATGATGTCAAAAAATAGTTCAATGTTATTGAAACCAATGACACCATCTAAACCTATGATATTGATAATGATGAAAACCCCAATGACATCGGTGATACTAATGACAATGAAAATCCTAATGACATTAATGAATTAAATGAAATATAAAACACTGATGACACTAATGAAACCAATTAAATAAATAACATCAATTACCTTGATAATGTTATCCACTCTGAGGGTATTGATAGCCATAAAGATACAAATGAATCCAAAAACAGTGATGAGCCCAATAATAACAATGAAATTGATGAATTAAATGAGAAAAATGATTTCAATGAAACTAAAAATGTTGAGTTCAAGGGTGACACCGATGATAAATACAATTTTGATGATTCCAATCACACTGATGACATCTATGGCCTAGATTTCATGAAAAACACCATCGATATGAACAAAAAAGATGACACTGATGACACTAATGACTTTAAGACACTAATTATAATAAAAAACCTAACAAAATTGGCACATTTATCAATGTTGATAACACCAAAGATGCTAATGAAATCAATTCCCCCTATGAAATCAAAGATTTTGGAAACACTCATGGTGATGATGAAACTAATGACTCTAATGAAATTGATGAATCTAATGACGGTGATGATCCAAATGATAAATATGACACCAATGAACTATATGATTCTGATCATATCAATGATCCTGATGATACTAAAAACTTCATGACAATGATAACACTAATGATCCTAAAAACTCAATGATGTGGATAACACTAATGATGTTAAAGATGTCAAAGATACTAATGACCCAAATAATAATTTCAATGTTTTTAAACTTACCAACATTGATGAACATGAGGATGAAAATAAAACTAATGATATTAATCACATGGATGGAATGGATGATATTGATGACTCTGAAAAACCATATGACATTGAAAACATCAGTTGTAACATCCCAGGTAAATAAAGAATATGAAATTTTTATATTTATTAATATTTTCAAATTAAATATTAATTTTACTTTAAAGGGGATTCTATTTTTGATGGCGTACCGGACACGCAACAATGGGTTTCTTCGAAATCTCATATTGCACAGAAGGCAGAGTCATACTGAAAAATAATAATATAACATTATTTTAAATAGTAGTTTAACACCTAGTAATTGTATTAGAATAAATGAATAGAACTAAAAAAAATTTATTATACATGTTTTTTAAATGTCCATACATTTATCCAATAAATTTTAGAGGCTTAAAATGTGAATGAATCCAATTTTAAGAAAAAATACTCTAAAATTTTTAAAAGGTAGTTCTACCATCTTCTGACGGAAAAAAATTTTAAAGTATAGTTTTTTTCACTTTTATATGTTCCATTTGAAAAAATAAACTTCTTATTTATAAGTGGGACATAAAAATTTACTTTGGATAAATTTTTTGTACTTTTCTGATAAAGTTTATTTTTTAATGAATAGTGGAAAATACTACATTTTAAGTCAAAACTATCTTTTTGTATGATTTATTTATATGGTTAGATTATCTTTTTAATTGGTTTTAAAGTATAATTAGATTCTTTTTACCATTTAATATAATTTTTTTCATTTGAAATAATTTAATTTTTTAAATATACATAAACACGTGTCAGTCTTTTGATAGTTATTATTTCATAAAAACACGCATTTTGGTTTTGACAACGGGAATTAATTTTAAATTAATTTATGAAAATTATTTGTTTTGAATTTGGAAAAATGGATTACATATTTGAAATCAGGAGGTCCAAATTTTATAAATATGTAACTTTTATTTTTGTACATTATGAATAGTAACTTCAGTAAATATTTTATTTACCATGGTTAAAAGGTAAATCTGGTAAATAAGGGTAAAAAATATTATTATAATAATATTAAATTTCCATAAGAAATGTCCTAAACCTATTTTATGTGATATGTATAACCATTGGCATACTTGCGTTGATTTTAGGACCCCATGGATCCACTTGTGTGTGAAAATGACATTTAATTACGTTTAATTTAATATTAAGGAAAATATAACCTAAACATATATTTTTTAATAAACCAATTTTTATATGGGGTTATATAAGTGATCTATTAAACTATAAATATTCATTGGAAATATAAAAAAAATTCCTACATCATGGGATTTTATTTATAATTTTTATCCATTAAATAAATAAATTTAATTATGACACAATTATGATGCATTGATTTCTTCATTAATAAAGGATTCAAATAAAATATATTATAAATGTTAGAATAAATTTAATTTGGTTATTTAGATGTCATACATGAATTTTTTGGATTATAGTTACATGTTATCTTTGTATTAATGATGTTTTTTCAAAGTAATCAAGTTTCAGATTTTTAAAAAATCATGATATGAATAGTGTAAAAATTGACATAAGTCATATTTTAAAATATAAAATATTTTATTAAATATTATAAAATTCAAAAAACTAATATTAGGGAAAAAAATATAATAAGTTTGAAATTTTATTGATGACTCTTTAATTAGATATTTATCATGTTTGTGTAACTATTTTTATTCTCAAAGTGTTAAATGATTGATAAAACAGTAAGAGTAAGAAAAGGGTTAAATAAAAACGATAAGGATTAAAAATATCCAAAACCTATCCAATTATTATAGGATGATTTTATTTAGACTTGTATTCATCTTATATTATAATGTAATGATTTTTGGACCTTTTGAAACCGAAAATCATTTTATAATAAAATAATACTTTGAAACATTTCTAAAGTGCCCCACCTCCCTCTTATAAAAGGAAACCACATGTAACCCTTAATCACACATCTCAAGCCCACTTGGATCATCCAAAATCTAACCAAATAATCTACCAACATCCCTATCTTCCTCCTAGAAGCCTTACCCAAGGTATAAGGCAATTTCAGAGATCCATTTGGCTCAAATCAAAAGAAGTTACCTGATTTGAGGTAACACCTTCTCTCAAGTTTCTTTCCATTATTTTTCCTTCTCCACTCCCTATGATCTTATTATTATTTGTTTACATAACAAAAAAGTTATTATCAATATACTAGGTTGTTTTTAGGAGAATTATTTTAACTACACTTACACTCACCTTCTTCTAATGGGTATAGAACAAACTGTTTCTGTGGACGGTGAACTATTGCCTCACGAAATAATGATTGTTCAATCTTCTCCTACCACCTCTTATAGTGGAAATTATAATGAAACTGTAATTATATATGATATATATGATATTTATTTTATCTCCATTCTTTTTTAATTCTCATTTAGAACAAACTTTTATGATTTTCATGTCATATAAATATGATAATTTCATTTGAGGAAGTGCAGACTACCGCTCCCTCAAAGTCATATGACTCGTTCATTATATACATGAAACATATAAAAGAGATAATTAATGAAATTATGTAACATATATAACATATATATTATAATTTAATTATAATATACATATGTATCACTTATTTTTCATTCCTTTAAATATGAAAAAGAAATGAAAGTAGCATTCATGTGTATGTATGGCTTACCATCTCCATGAACGGTGCATTTCATTTCTTATATAAAAATTTTATATACTATTATAAATACATATATACTGGATATATATGATATATATGGTATCTAAATCATTAATATCATTCTGTAGATAATATAATTTTGTCCACATGGACAATTGGTAATTATAACATGTTCATTTTTTACTTAAGTTCCAAACATCGACAAAATGTCCGATATGAACTCAAATAATTAACTAATTGTTATAGAAAGGTAATAACTGATATAAAAGGAATAATAAAATTTAAAAAGGATCTTAAGAAAGTTGAAAATAAATTAAATTTAATATTCAGTAAGAAAAAGGTACATACAATACAAGTCATACTTGAGGTAAGGGACTTCGTCTCAATCTCCATTAATTGAGGAATATTTTGATAATATACACATACTTCTTTTACACAGTGCATAATAAACCCCTTTCACTTTTACTTTCATTAAAAGGGAATATTTTATCTATGAAGTGTTTTACTAAATGACAAAAATCAATGTTTCTTTTTAACGTTTGCGGAGACAATGACCTCTCCGTCGTCGTAATCATTATTTGGCTTCCTCTATAAGCCTTGATGTTTTTTAAAGGAGAATAAATCCCTTATTTACTTTTTGGGTGTTTGGGTATTGATAATTTTATTTGAAATGTATTTATTATTTCAATATATTTAAATTATTTATTGTGATTAAAAATGTAATGTTTTAAGTGAAATGTTGGTATTTGTAATATTTTATTTTTTATGATTATATAATGGTACTTGGAAATTTGATGGGTGGTTACGTGATAACCCAATGATGGGTGGTTACGTGATAAACCAAATGATGGGTGGTTTCATGATAAACTAAGGATGGGTGGTTACATTATAACCTCTAATGCATTGGGTATGGAAGTCGGTCATATGGTTATTCCATTTAGTGATACGTGTGGAAGTCGACTGTATGGTTATTCCATTTAGGTATGTTTATGTACCAAGATACCTTTATATTCTATATGTTACTTTCTATGGGTTTTAGGGAAATATTTTGGTTTCAAAACAAGGGTAAGAAATTAGATTTTATTAAGTGAATTGTTTTTGTTGCTTCTTTAAGGTTAAAAGTATTACTTTATGATTAATTATGCATGGTTTACATGTTGTTTTGAAAACTAACAGGTTTCTTTCTTTGTGTATCCCTTACTAATCTTTTTATTCTCATCCCATGTTTTTGAAATGCTTTTCATAGTAATTAAGGTAGAATAGGGTCAAATACAGTATCAAGGAAAAGTCATGCTATTTAAAACATAGAACTAACCATGTTTATTTAATTTTAAGAGTTTTTATTTTATGAAAAAAGTGGATAATGAGTAGAAGTGTCTATATGTAATATTAAAGATGTTTTGTATAAGTTATGACCTAATTCTCTAAATCTCTAAACCTGAAAAGATCTTCAATGATAATTATTAACTTAATTCAAGATTATGTAATGTTAAAGGTTGGGGGCCTTACAGTTTTTATCAAAGGTCGGTTTAGATAACTTTAAGAGTTAGAATTTTTTTAATAGAATATCCATAAATTAATTTATGGTAATATTGAAATTATATAGAATTTGAAGATTACCATGTTGCTTAGTCTAAGATATATGTGTGTTGAGAATAGTTTTTTGTAGAGGAAATAGGGAAGTTGTGATGGGAAAGAATATAGAGTGAAATAACCTTCCAAATCAGCATCCTGATATAGTCAGAATCATAATTGAATAGTTTTTTATAGTGATAGATTAGTTGACTCTGGTGATAAATTGTGGTTGTGTTTATCGATGATATTTTGGAATAATATAAAAGTAAATAGGAATATGAAAGTCATTTTAGGGTTGTCTTTCAAATATTGAAAGAAAATAAAATGTATGGGAAATTCATCATTTTTGAGTTTTGGTTACAAAAAAATCATTATTTGGTCACTTTGTTTCTAAAGATGGAATAACTGTTGATCCTGATAAAACAAAAGTTGTTAAAGAATGTCCATGAACCAAAAATATAACCATGATTCGTATTTTTCTCATTTTAGTAGGTTATTACCAGAGGTTTGTTGAAACTGTTTCATAGTTATCTAGCCCACTGACTAAGTTAACTCAAAAAGGTGTTAAGTTCGTCTAGACAAAATAATGTGATGAATGTTTTTAGAAATTGAAAAGAAGATTGGTGAATGCTCCAGTTTTGGTACTACCTTCCAGAAATGGTGAATTTTTTATCTATAAAGATGCTTCATTGAAAGGACTTGGTTGTGTCCTTATGAATAATGATCAGGTAATTTAAAGTACTTTACGTTAGTTGAAACCTCATGAGTTAAATTACCCTACATGTGATTTGGAATTAGCTACTGTTTTTTTTAAATTTGGAGGCATTATTTATATAGAGTAAAGTGTGAAATATATACTGGTCACAAAAGTTTAAATTATATATTCACTTAGAAAGAATTAAATATGTGATATAGGAGATGTCTATAATTAATCAATGATTATTATTTCACGATCCATTACTACCTAGGAAAGTAAAATAAAGTGGATGACACTTTGAGTCGAAAGATTAATGCTACATTAAACATGCTACATTTGGAATGAGATCCTTTGGTTTTTAATTTGATGAATTTTTGGATTGGAAGTTTTTGGTGCAATGAATTCATCTATTTTATTTTAGGTGGTAGTGAAAACGTATCTACCAGATAGAATAAAGAAAGCGCATAAAGAAGATAGTGAGTTGAAAAAAAAGTTTGAATTGTTTTAGAATGGTAAGTTACCTGAATTGAAAATTGATAAAGACTGTGTTTTGAGGTTTGGAAAGAGGTTATGTGTTCTTTTTGAATCAGTGTTTAAGAGATATTTGTTATGTGAAGCTCATGGTTCTTCGTTTTCAGTTCATCTGGGCAGTACTAAAATGTACATAGATCTTCAAGTGTATTACTGGTGGGATGGAATGAAAAGAGATATTGCTAACTTTACTGTAAAGTGTTTAACTTATCAACAAGTTAATGTAGAATGAAAGTTACCAAAAGGGATGCTTCATCATTTACCAGTTCTATAGTAGAAATGGGAAAATATATCCATGGACTTCATTATGGGATTTCTGAATACATCTCAAAGTAATAATGCAATCTGTGTTATTACTTATTTATTAACAAAATCTTCTCATTTCCTTCATTTTAAATTTACTTTGTCACTAGATCAACTTTCTCGATTGTATGTTAAAGATATAGTCATGTTACATGTATTTACCCTCACAATTGTATCTGATCATGATCCCATGTTCACTTATAGATTTTTGAAAGGCCTTCAAAAGTCAATGGGAACTGAATTAAATTTCAGTACAACTTTTCATCCACAATCATATGGGCAGTGGGAAAAAATTCATAAATTAGAAGATATTTTATGTTCATGTTCAATGGATTACTAGGATTGTTGGAAAAAACATATATATTTGGTTGAGTTTTCGTATAATAACATTTTTCATTCCAATAAACAGATGGCACTATTTGAGGCATTATATGGAAAGTGGTGTTCAAATCCATATTTTTGGGATGAATTAGGTGAAAGGAAGTTGATGGGACTAAAATTGTTATATGAGGTGGCAGAAAAAGTTCACTTGATTCAGAATCACATGAGAACAGCTCAGAGAAAGCAGAAAAGTTATGTCGATAACCTGAGTAAGGATCTTTATTTCGTGGTAGGTGATCATGTCTTTCTCAAAGTTTCTCTATGTAAAAGTGTAATGTGTTTTGATAAAATGGAAAGTTGAGTCTGAGGTTCATTGGACCCTATGAAATCTTGGAGAAAGTTGGATTAGTATCTTACAGAGTGACTTTACCCCCAAGTTTATCCCAGGTACACAATTTTTTTCATGTTTCAATGTTGAGGAAGTATATGTCGAATCCATCTCATGTTTTGAGTCCATAGGTAGTTCAGTTGGAAGAGAATCTCTCTTATGAGGAACAACCAGTCCAGATTCTTAACTGAAGAGAGAAAGTGTTATAGAATAAGGTAATTCATCAGGTAAAGGTTTTGTGGAAATACCATATAGTTAAAGAGGAAACATGGGAATATTAAAAAGTTAGAGGGATAAATACCCATACTTATTTGATAAGTAAATAGAATTTCAAGGACGCAATTTCAAAAAGGGAGAATGATGTAACATCCCTGGTAAATAAAGAATATGACATTTTCATATTTATTAATATTTTTGAATTAAATATTAATTTTACTTTAAATGGGACTCTATATTAAATGGTGTACCCGACACTCAACAATGGGTTTCTCCAAAATCTCATGTTGCACAGAAGGAAGAGTCATACTAAAAAATAATAATATTATATTATTTTAAATTTTAGTTAATGCTTAGCCATTATATTGACGGGAATGAATAGAACTAACTAAAAATGGATTATACCTATTTTTTAAATGTCTTTACATTTATCTAAAAAAATTTAGAGGCTTAAAATGAAAATGAATCCAATTTTAAGCATAAATACTCTAATATTTTTAAAAGGAAGTTTTACCATCTTTTGACGGTGAAACCTTTTTAAATCTAGTTTTTTTTCACTTTTATATGTTACATTTAACAAATTAAACTTCTTATTTATAATAGGGATATAAAAATTTAATTTAAGTAAATTTTTTGTATTTTTCTGATAATGTTCATTTTTTAATGAATAGTGAAAAATACTTCATTTTAAGTCAAAACCATCTTTTCATCTGATTTATTTATATGGTTATATTATCTTTCTAATTAGTTTTAAAGTGTAATTATATTATCTATTTACCATTTAATCTAATGTTGTTCATTTTATGTAACTTCACTTTTTAATTAGACATAAACACATGTCAATCTTTTGATAGTTATTATTTCTTAAAAACACACTTTTTTGTTTTGACAACAGAAATTAATTTTAAATTAATTTCTACAACTTCTGTGTTTTGAATTTGGAAAAATGGATTCCATATTTGGAATCAGGTGTTCCAAATTTTATAAATAGTTAACTTTTATTTTTAGACATTATGAATAGTAACTAGAGTAAATATTTTATTTACCATGGTTAAAGGGTAAATCTGTTAAATAAGGGTAAAAAATAATATTATAATAATATTAAATTACCCTAACACATGTCCTAAACCTATTGGATGAGATATTTCTGACCATGGTAATACTTGGGTCGATTATAGGACCCCATTAAGCCACTTGTGTGTGAAAATGACATTTAATTACTTTTAATTTAATGTTAAGGAAAATATGACCTACACATATATCTTTTACTAAAACAATTTTTATATGAGGTTATATAATTGATTTATTCTACTATAAATTTTTATTGTAAATATAATAATATTTCCTACATCATGGTATTTTATTTATAATTTTTAGATATTAAATAAATAAATTTAATTATGACACAATTATGATGCAGTGATTGATTCATTATTAAAGGATTCAGATAAATGATATTATAAATGTTAAAATAAATTTAATTTGGTTATTTTGATGTTATCTACAAATTTTTTTGATTCTAGTTACATTTTATCTTTTTATTAGTGGAGTTTTTTTTTGAAGTAATCAAGTTGTTTTAGATTTTTAAAAAAGTCATGATATGAATAGTGTCAAAATTGACATAATTCATATTTTAAAATATAAAATATTTTATTACATATTAAAAAATTCCAAAAAAATTAATATTTGTCCAAATTGTTATTAAAAGTTTTATATTTTATTCATGTCTCTTTAATTGGATATTTTTCATGTTTCGGTAACTATTTTTATTCTAAAAGTGTTAAATGATTGATAAAGCGGTAAGAGTAAAAAGGGGGTTAAATAAAAAAGATAAGGATTAAAAAATATCAAAAACATGTCCAATTCTTAAATTATTATTTTATTTTGACTTATATTCATAATATATTTGAATTTAATTATTTTTGGACCTTTTGAAACCGAAAGTCATTTTTTAATATAAAAATACTTTGAAACTTTTCTAAAGTGCCCCTCCTTCTTCTTATAAAAGGACACCACCTCTAACCCTTAATCAAACCTCTAAAGCCCACTTGTCTCATAAAAACTATTCCTAAATAATCTCCCAAAATCCATCTCTTCCTCCTAGAAGTAATCCTCTATGAAGAAGGCAATTCAAGAGAGCCCTTTGGCTCAAATCGAAAGAAGTTACCTGATTTGAGGTAATGCCTTCTCTCAAGTTTCTTTCCATTATTTTTCCTTCTCCACTCCCTATGATCTTCTTATTATTTTTTTAAATATTAAATATAGTGTCCTCAATATACTAGGTTTTTTTATGAGAAGTATTAGAACTACACTTACACACACCTCTGTCTAATGGGCATAGAACATAGTATTTCTGTGGACGGTGAACTACTGCCCCACGAAATGATGATTTTTCAATCTTCTCCTACCACCTCTTATGGTGGCCATTATGATGGAAATGTAATTATATATGATATAAATGATATTTATTTTATCTATATGATTCTTTAATTCTCTTTTATAACATACCTTTAGGCTTTTTAGGTTGTATAAATATGATAATTTCATTTGAGCAAGTGCAGACTACTGCCCCCTCAAAGTGATATGACTCATTCATGATATACATGGAACATATAAAGGATGTAGTTAATGAAATTATGTTCCATATATAACATATATATTATAATTTAATTATAATATACCTATTTATCATTTAGTTATCAATCCCTTAAATATTAAAAATAAATGAAAGTAGTGCTCATGCGTACGTACGGGTTACCGTCTCCATGAATGGTGCATTTCATTTCTTATATAAAAATGTTATAGACTATTCTAAATACATATATTCCAGATATATATGATATATATGATATATAAATAATAAATATCATTATTTAGATAATATTATTTTTTCGACATTGACAATTTGTAATTATAACAAGTTCATTTTTTACTCAAGTTCCGAACATCGAAAAAATGTCTGATATGAACAAAAATATTTAACTAATTTTTATAGAAAGGTAATAAGTGATATAAATTGAATAATAAACTTTAAAAATGTTATTAAGAAATTATAAATTAACTTAAGTATATTATTCAAGAATAATAAGGAACATACGAGACAAGTCAGACTCAAGGTAAGGGAATTTGTCTCAATCTCCTTTCATTGAGGCATATTTTGATAATATATACCTCCTTCTTTTACACAGTGTATAATAAACTCCTTTGAATTTTACTTTCATTCAAAGGGAATATTTTATCAACAAAGAGTTTTACTAAATTACAAAAAAGGAATTTTTATTTTTAACATTTTAGAAAATAATAATCTCTCTGTTGCCATAATCGTTATGTGGCTTCCTCTATAAGCCTTAATGTTTTTTAAAGGAGTAGAAATTCCTTATTTCATTTTTGGGATTTTTTTTTATTTCGTGTGATCACAAATGTAATGTTTTTAGTAAAATGTTTATATTTGAAATATTTTATGTTTTATGCTTATATAATGGTACTTGAACATTTTATGGGTGGTTACGTGATAAAATAATGATGGTTGGTTACGTGATAAGACAAATGATGGGTGGTTCTATGATAAACCAAGGACAGGTGGTTACGTTATATCCTCCAATGCATTGGGTATGTAAGTTGGGTGTATGGCTATTCCATTTAGTGATATGTGTAGAAATTGACCATATGGTTATTCCATTTAAGTATGTTTATATCCCAAGTTGCCTTTATATGTTATATGTTACTTTATATGGGTTTTATAGAAATATTTTGGTTACAAAATAAGGGTAACAAATAACCTTATATTCAGTTAATTGTTTTTTCTACTTTTTTAAGGTGAAGAGTATTACTTTATGATTAAGTATGCATGGTTTACATGTTGTTTTGAAAATTGACAGCTTTCCTTATTTGTGTATCCCTTACTAAGCTTTTTATTCTCATCCCAGGATTTTGAAATTTTTTTCATAGGACTTAAGGTGGAATAGGGTCAAGGATGGGATAAAGTAAAAGTCATGTTGTTTAAAACATGGAACTAACTATGTTTCCTTTCTTTTAAGAGTTTTTATTTTATAAAAAAATGGATACTGAGTAGAAGTTTCTAAATTTAATATTCAATATGTTTTGTATAAGTTATAACCTAATTTTTGAAGTCTCTAAACCTGAAAAGATCCTCAATGTAAATTATTAACTTAATTCAAGATTATGTAATGTTTAAGGTTGGGGCCTTACATTAGTGAGGTTGGTGACCCTGATGAAAGTGATTCCATGAATGTTTTAGATGACATCAATGAAACTGATGGTGCTAATTAATTAGATGAAATTTAAAACCATGATGTCCTCAAAATTATAATAATGATGTTTATGTAATGAAAACATAAATTATCCGAATGAAATTAACTATGATGATGACCTTATCATTGATGAACCTAACAATCCTGATGACACTGAAAATATTTATGGCATGAAAACATATATAACTCAAACAATACAAAATAAATCGATGACTCTAACATCCTCGATGACCTCGATGATGTCTATAAACTCTATGATGATGAAAATACTTGTGATCTTATAAACTCTTAAGAATATAACATCCTTGACAATATTGATGACGTTCAAGTCCCTGATTAGCATGAAGACATTGATAACCCTAATGACATCATTGACCATAATTATGAAAATGATACTAATCATTTTGATGAAGTCAATGATACCAAAAACATTAGCATAATGACCTTTATTTTTCTAATGATCATGAAGAAACTGATAAATCCAATAACCCACAATACACCATAGATGTTGAAGATGTTGATAACCCCTATGACCAAAGAATCCCAATGACACCAAAAATACTAAAAATGATGGCAATTTCATCAAAACCTATGATGTTGACTACCTCAATGAAATTAATGATGTCAATAATGAATACATACCTTACTATAGTAGAATAACTAATGATACTAACTATTGTAATGATCCTTATAACCTAGACGATTCTGATGAAACTAATGCCCCAAACGATATCGGTGACGCTGAATATGCTAGCAATGTTGATGACGTCATTAACCCCAGTGACATTTATATTTTCAGTGAACCCAATGGCCTTGATAACTATAAAAATACTATTGAATTTGATGACCCTAAGAACCTTTAAAACTGTAATGTTTTCTATTACCTCAACATCTTCAATAATCAAAAATATTTAGGATGTTGATGATACAGATGACCCCAATGATATCGATGACCCCTATGACCTTAATGTCTCTAAGAATAAAAAAACACAAATAACCTTGATAACGTTAACTAAACCAATGATGGTAATGAAACTAAAGACCTTGAAGATGGTAAAAAACAATTAAACTAATGATGAAGATGATTCAAACTACTATAATTATGTGAACAATAATAATGATGATAATGACCAAGATGATTATGATGATGTTGGAAACCCGAATAACCCTAATGAAACCATCGATGTTTATGAAACTGAAAATGATTATTACACTAATGAACTTTATGACCTAATTATTTTTATGGTCTAAATTACATTAATGACACTAATAACCCATAAAATGATAAATAAATATTTTAAATTGATGAAACTAATGAACTGGGATACATTGACAACTGCGACGATGTCCATAATTTATATAACCTTGATGATTCCAACAACATTGACGGAATAAATGATGGACTCTTCAATTGAAATTATTCCATTTTACATGATGACATATATTTCACAATTGACATCAATGAAACTAACTACCCCATATTCTACCAATGACCCCAGTGGCCTCAATGTTTTCTTGATATATGTAAATGATAATAACCACTTCAAAAACATTGACAATGATGATAAACATAGAGCACTAACATTTCCATTGATTTTTAAGAAAATAATTATTTCAAGTACCCTAAATTCCTTTTAATAATGATAATTCTAAGGAAGTTGATGTCTCTCATGAAACTAATAGTGACAATGATGTTGATGTCCCCAATTCCCAAATGACCTTAACGACCCCAGTTCTCTGAAAAAGTTAATGATGTTGTTGATATCGATGACATAGATGAACTAAATGATACTGATGATGTTAATATCCCTAGTATCCCTTATAACATATAAAAAATTGATGATCATTATTCCATAATGATACCAAAAAAACTAACAACGCAATGATAATAATGACTCCAAAGGTGCTGACTATATAGACAACCTTGACAATATACTCAACCCCGATGACCAAGTTGACATCCATGAGCAAAAAAACCCTGACAATTTCATTTAATCTAATTAACCTGAAAATCTAACTTTGATGAGGAAACTAATAATCCAAATGATCTTAACATCCATAACAATACTGACAATATTAATAACCTTGATGACCCTATGGTTTTAAATACACTAACTAGTTCGATGAATCAATGACCACAATGAGCCTGACGATATCAAAGTCTCTAGTGGACCCAAGGTTATTAATGAGTTAGATGAATTATATGTGGATAATAGAGAAACAGAAGATACAAATGACCCTAATGTCCCCAAAAATGACATTGACCCTGATGATGTTGATGATGCTGAAAACCATTATGAAATCAAATAAAATGATGAACCTGGTGACACTGATAACATTGATTATGTCAATGATCCTAATATAATATAATTAATTTAAGTACCCATAAATCTTAACAATTTTGATGTTGTAGTTGAACCTAACACCCAAATGGAACAAACAATGTTAATGATGTTAATAACTCTAATGATGTTGAGGACATGGATCCCTAAAAAACAGATGATTTCAATGAAACCAATGACCTCAATGATACCCATGCCACCAAATAACACAAAAATATATATGATACTAATGATACTATTGATATCGGTGACCATATAACAATGATAACTTGACAATTCTGAAGAAACATATTCCCCTGATGCCACTAATAATATTGGAATTCATCACGATGATGACGATATCGATACTTAAATTATCTAATAGACTTAGTGATGATAAATATATCAATGAAACTTTCAACCCAGATGATAAAAAGGACATTAAACACTTAAATCCAAAAATACATTGGTGACCCTAAATACATTAAAAATATTGACAAACTTGATTAACCTAAAAATGACCATGATATAAAAAATATTGATAGACATAAAAATGAAAATAACCCCAACTATATTAATGTAAAATAAAACCTCATCAAACCTAATAATAAAAATAAAACTAATGAGTCTAGAAATAATTAATCCCTTTATTACCATAATAAAACCGAGAACTAGGATGGCCCTGACAATATCACCAATCCCTACTAACCTAACAATATCATCAATGTTGGTGACCCTAATAATTTCCATGATAATAATGACATTGAACACCCTAATAATACCATTAACACTAATGACTTGCTGACATCGATGACCCCAATCACCCCAAAGTATCAGATGATGTTGATGGATCTAAGAACCCTGAAGACACTAATGATATTGATAAACTTAATATATCTTATGAAACTGATGGCCCTAAAGAACCTAAAAACTCCAAAAACTCCTTTATCCATGATGGTGTTCACAATATAGAAAAATAAAATGGTCCCAACAAACCTAATGACCCTAATTACCCTAACAATTCTAATGGAACTGATGAGGGTTACATGCTTAAAAATATAGATGACCCCAATGATATCAACATCATATATAATACTGATTAACCTAAAAATTTTGTTGGATTTTGAAGAACTATTATTTAAATATATTGATGATACAAAATAATTGATAATGTTGAAGACCTTGAAAACCTATACAAAATCAATGATCTCACAACCCCTAAAATCCTGATAGTACTAACGATGTATAAGACCCAAAAAGAAAATCTTGACCCCAAAAATGATGATGGTGGTGATGAAACTAATGATCCCATTAACCCTAATAATGTTTAATACATTAATGACACTGAAAAATCTAAAAATTTCAATGACACTAAAAACCTTGAAAATCCAAATGATCCTAAATACACTAATGATGTCAATGACACCAATAAAAATGAAAATAAAAATTATTTTTATGACACTAATTACCCCAAAATTCATGACAATGACAAAAACATATATTTTTCTAGAAACATCATTGATATAAACGTAATTGATGGTCTAAATGACACTAAAAACAATAAAAATATCGATAAAACTAAAAACCCCCAACAATATCTATGACCCTGGTGACACCAAAGACATTAATAAAGATCTCAAAAATGAACTTGATGACCCTAAAGACCTCGATGAAACTAATTCCACCAGTAATACTGAAAACATTAATGTAGTTGATGGACCAGGTGACACTAATGAGGCAGATGATGTCAATGCCACCCTCAATATCAATGACCCTATTTTCATTGAAAAAAATTCAGCCAATGATGGACTGAATATTGAATGAACTTTAACCAAGATAATATATCATTTCATAGGATTTGATTGGATAAGTATTATTTTTCGAATGGAGTTATGGATTAAAACTTATGGTTTTTTGAAGTTAGGCTACCAAAAATGGATAGAAAGGTAGATTCTAGAACAAAGTATAGAATTTTGTTAAACATTGGCCACAAAACTCAAAATTTTGTGATTGACGATAACCTTCGCACAACAAAAACTTTGATTAATGTAAGTATGTAGATGTGAAAATCTTGAAGCGATAACATTATCATACTATAACTTCTGTTCACGAACCCCCATCATTTCACAAAGCTCATAATCTTCTGTGAAAGCCTCCATATTTCATGAAATTATGTCCCTTTCCTCCCATGAGACTATAAATACCACCTCAAGTTATCATTTAGGGGAGAGGAGGAGACTCTGAATTGTGACATTTTAATGTCAATTTGTGAAACTATAAAGAGTTTAGTGAACTCGAGTAACTCATTTCCCTATGGGTAATATTTCACAAATTCCCTCATGAGAGCCCTTCCAAGTATGGGATAGTGTTTGAGGATGTTTCTCAAAAATTCTATCCTGGAAGAACATTGTTCGCATAATATGGACATGCCTTTCAAACTCCAAATTTCACAAAACTCAAAAGTTTCAAAAAACCATGTTTTTCAAATCCATTTGGATCCATCCTTTCACTACGAATACTTTCATGAATGTTGAGAACCTTCATAAAACCTATATATTTTGAAAAAAATCATACCTCCATACCCAAAGGTTCATTCCATGGGGTCTACACCCCCACCCCACACTCGAGATCAACGTCGGGATATGGTCTCTAGCTTTCAGCCTCATACCTTTTCTTCATTTACTAGACCCTTGGAAAAATGGAGAGTCGCACCACAATATTTTCTTGCTAGGTTGAGGAAACATTAGGTTTCATTTTATACATCTATAACATTCAACCCATATAATACTATGAGTTGAGATACTCTAATGCAATCCCTAAAATACCTTGAATCGACCTACTCCTTTTTGTCCCTTTCACGTGCAATGAATTATGATTCTCCTCTTAGATTATCTGAGTACTTTTAGTCAAAATACTCCTCAAGAAACTCTTAAAAACTCACCATCTGACTCCTATTCTAGGTCAAATCAGAAATGGCCACTTTTTCATAATTCCAACACAATCTATTTTTAGGAATATTTTTCCTAGTAGTCCTCACTATATGCCATTAGACTATAGTATACCATATGAGATGAGAATAAGATGACTCTTATGGTAAACACAAGATGACTTATATATTTAGAATAAGATTCCTCCTGTTATTATCCTAAGATAGCCCCCTTTTTCCACACTATATAACTTTAAACTGTAGTATACCCTATGACATGAGAAGAGGAAGACTTGTGTGGTAAACACCAGATGCCTTATATATCTATCATAATATGCATCGTTTAATTATCTTGATACCACCCCCTTAGTCCCAGATTCGTGATGTTTAAATAAGATGAATCATGTTGTGATCATGAGACCACCCCCTTAGTCCTCACTACATGATGTTAAATTGATGTATATCATATTAGATTAGAATGGGATTCCTCCATTGAAAATCATGATATGCCTTATGTTTCATGATTAATATGCCTCACATAATGATCATGAGATGACAACCAAACAAACCCCATGGGCCTCCTCATTAGGTGTAAGGACAAATCATATTCTTTAACCCACCAGTGGTTTGAAATGCCCTTATGACTAAACATGAGGAAGAAGAACAGGTAGACTTATAGTGCAGAAGAAGATTCTGACCTATAATGAAAGCCTCTCATGTATCCTTTATTCTCCCAAGAATCCCCCATGGGCCTCCTCATCAGGTGTAAGACCTAATCATATTCCTCAACCCCTAGATGTTTGACATACCCTTATGACCTAACATGAGGAATAAAGGATGGGAATATCAATGCATAATCCCCGCACACCACTTCCTTTCACATGAAATTAAATTGTAGCCTTACCCTATGAATTGAACATGGGATTCCCTGCGTGATAATTATAGGATTCCACATGTGAAAGAAAGAGATGCCTCATTTAATTTGCATGAGATGATACCCTATCACCTTGGTAGCCTAACTATGTAATCCCCATTCACTAGGAGGCTCCCAGACATGAGCCCCATTCATACTATCATTGCTTCTAATCATACATAGGCATATCCCATGCACAAGACCCATTAATACCATTACTTATCTATTGAATAACATGGGTGTATTCAATTTGTAATAACCACACTATCTCTCATTTAAGCTCTTTCTATGACCTGAACATCCTTACAGCATGACATTAAAATGCATGGAATGGTCCTATCACACAACTTTAAACTAGGGAATCAAACTATATAGGTTTTGATCCATGTTTCTCAATAGTTTATGTAGTAAACCTAGATTAGTTTCAATACTAAAATCTAGATGCACATAGGATACCTACATGAGTTTCAATCCCAACACCCAAAATATTACCATCATATCCCAAAGTGTGATCATCTCCCCCCATGGAGGTGAACTTTCACTAATCACCACCAAATATCAAGTGTGAAATATTCCCCCTAAGGATAAAATCCACCAAATCCTAAGTGTGAAATTTCCCTCCAAAGGACACACTCCACCAAATCACAAGTGTAAAATATTCCCCCTTGGGGACACACTTAACCACCCCTGAGTGTGAAAGCATCCCCCTGGGGAGACACTCCATCAAATCCCATGTGTGAGAGATTTCCCTTGGGAAAACACTTCACCAAATCCAAATCATGAAATCTTCCCCATTGGGGACAAACATAACCACCCAACCATTTCAAATATATGTCAACCTTGTGACTTGATCTAGAATCCCTACCCCATAAAATAAACATAGGACACCTAAGGTAAAAAGCCTCAAAATACTTATGCCCCTATTGTCAATTACCTCATGGACAACACAAGATTACTTAGGTTACTTTCCTAATATACCCTATATGAGATGCCTTCAACTACAAAAGGGGAAGATTTTATAGGTTCCCAACCTAAACAACATCCATAGATGCCTAGACATGTCTAACATTACCACCTAATCTGACCGAAGGTTTCTTATCTATTAATATAGAATAAGAATAATTAATTGGTATCCACCTTAATATGAGTCTGGGAATGACTTTTATGAACATTACTCAAATCTATGAGGGAGACTCGGACTAGAAAATGACCTCCAAGGATTAATCCATGTAAGGAGGAACTAGCTCCCATTATCTCATTTCGATCAAGGAGCCAACATCCCCAACCATGGTGGAGGAGGTCACCAACCTTTGGAAATTGTAAATTATGTTCAAGAAATATGTGTTGATATGATGATGTAATCCCCAGTGGAAAGCATTGGGAACAAACCCCAACAATTAGAAAAACACTTTTAACCCCAAATACCTAACAATTTAATTTATGTCAATGATTATATAAAACATGTTTATGTAATTGGTTCCAACCACATTCATGATTTCATTGTCACCAAAGTCCCTACAAATAGTTATGGTTTTAAAAACACCAATAAACCTGATAAAACCCACATCACCAATGAAAAATATGACCTTGAAAATATTGATGTCTGAAGATTCCAACAGAATTGAAGACGTCAACAACCCCAAAAATTTTGATGCATTCAATGACCTAAACAGCCATGATTTCCCCAATGAAACTAATAATATCAGGGACACGGATGACCCCAATGACACTAAAAAACACTTTAAACCCCAAAAACCCAACAATTTCATTCATATCAATAATTATATAAAACATGATGATTTAAGTGATTCCAACCACATTGATGATGTCATTTTCACAAATGGACCTACTAATATTTATGGATTTGAAAACACCAATGACAATAACAAAACCCACTTCACCAATGAAAAATATGACCTTGAAAATATTGATGACTTTGAAGATTCCAGCAGCATTGAAGACCTCAAAACCCCCAAAATATTTGATTCATTCAATGTCCTAAACAACCATTATAACCCAAATGATGTTTAAAACAACAATAATTCCATTTACCAGATGAAACTGATGATGTCGATGACCCTGATGATTTCAAATATTCCATAAAACCCTAAAAATACCAATTATTCCAAAAATATTGACATCCCTGATGATCAATACAACCCCAAAAGTCTATAAAGACCTTAAACAAACTAATGACCTGATTATCCTTGATGACCCAATAAATCTAGAGACCATGGAAACATAAAAGACCTCAATGAAAATAAAAAATTACAAATAAGTGGATGATACCCAAGACCCAAAAGACCTAAATAACCATAAAGGCACCAATAACCCAGATGACCCTAAAGAATAGAAAACATTATAGAAATTGATGATACTAATGATAGTGAAGACCATGAAGAACCTGATGACATTGATGGCACTAAAAGTCTAAATATATTGATAACAAAATTGACCCCAACCCAAAAAAAATTGAAAAACTTAATGATTCTGATGAACTTGGAAACACTGAGGATACTGACAAAAGAAAAGATGTCAAAAAAAAGAAGACGCCAACACACATGACCCATAAAATATAGATTATTTTAAAGAACCTAAAGACATAGTGACTTTTATTCCTATAAATAAATAAACAAAACTGACACTATTGATAACCCCTAAGGGATATAAGATGTCAAAGACACTAATGAAATTGAAAACATTGATTCCACTGAGGATGAAGATGTCTCTGAAAACTATAATGAAGCCAATGACACTAATGACATGAAAACATTATTAATGTCAATAATGCCTATAATACTAATATTTTCATAGAACCAAACATATAAAATTATTTTGTTGATAATGAAGACCCTTTGGTGCCACCATCCTTGATGGCTTGATGATGAAAATGTCACCAATTATAAAAATGTCCCTGATACCCTTGACAACACAAATAACACTAAAAACCCAAAAAAATAATGTAAATAATTATGAAATAATTGAAGATATAGTTGATGTCGATGACCCTAATTACACTTAAGAAATATTTTATGTCTATTTTTATAATAAATATGATGTTTCCAACAACCATGAAGACACCAAGGATGCAATCAACTCTAATGACCACAATAATGTTGTCGTTGATGGTGACACCGATTACATTGATGGTACCCACATGTCTAATGACAATGATGACCATAATGACACAAAAAGACAATGAATTTTGTGAATTTAATAATTTTGTATATTTTAATGGCCCTAAATATATAATTTCTTCGAATATTCTAATGAAACTATAAACCTCGAAAACCTAATGACACTAAAAAATTTGATGACCCTGACGACATCGAATACCCTTAATGAATATAAAATTCTAATTAAATCAATAAAAATGATTACCATAATAACCTTTATGAACCAATGATGTTGGTTGTGTGAAAAACATTGATGATCGTAATGACATTAATGACTACAATGAAGTTTATGGCCACAAAAACACCAACTATGTCGATAAGTCCAAATAAATCAATAACACTAATAACCCTAGTGACTTATACAAAATAGGAAATTATAATAACATTAACACCAATAATAACTCCAAATACTCTAAAGAAACCAATAACCTAGATAATCACATTTATTTAAATGAATTAAATGACTCTGATGCCCCAAAAAAACTAAATACACTAGTGGTGATGAGGTATATTACCCCAAAACCCTAAAAACCTAATAACCTCAAAGATGTTTACAGTTCTAACAAACTCATTGACTTGATTATATTGAAAACACTAATAATGAAAATTACATAGATATCATTGATAAAATTGATATCATCATTGATGTTAATGATCATAATTCCACTAGTCATACAAACAATGTTGATTTCATCACCAAAATTAACAACCCCAACAATGAAAATGACCCCAATATCAACTATGATATAAATGATTCTAAGAGTTCCAACATCTTCAATGATTCTCCTAAAGCCGAAAACATCAAATACATTGGTGACCCTAAAAACAGGGATGAATCTGAGAACTCTAATGACACTGAATAGATTGAAAATACTAATGATACCGAAACCTATGATGAAACCAATGAAAATGAAGAAAAAAATGGGACCAATGACCCTAAAATTCTTGATGAATCAATTTAAATTGATGATGTAAATTATTCCAATGAAACTGATGAATCTGATAACACTGATAATCCTAGAAACAACAATTACTCTGATCACACTAAAGGAACCAATAATAATAGTAATACTAATAAATTTGATGACATCAATGAAACCAATGAAACTTGTGAATTTGATGATGTTGATAACCCAAATGGACCCAATGGCACTAATGAATTAAATAATATCTATGAATTTAAATACTCCATAGATACGGATGACCCCAAAAAAGGAAACAATACTGATAGTTTTTATGGTGTTGATATACCCAACCACCCTAAAAATCATGAAAACATTAATGATATTAATGATACTGATGACCCTAAAAATTCTAATAATGTTAATGATAATTTATAAACATATAAACCTAAAAATTTTGATAACATTCATAGAATTTATGTCACTAATTATCCCAATGATGTTAAAAATTTTGATTAACCCAATGACTCAATTAAAATTACAACACTATTAACATCGGATGCACAAATTTGGTAGATGGACTTAACAATGAAAATATCACTGAAAACTCCCAATGAATCAATAACACTAATTAAACTGATTACTTTGATGTAAATTAAACCCTAATGACATTGAATTTGTCATCTAACCCTATGATTTTGAGTATCCCACCCTAATGGAATTAATGAAAGCACTAATGCTAGTGATCCAAAGGATTTAAATGAACTAAAAAATGGTACTAATGATGATACCACAAACAACCTCAATGATAATTATGATGACCCTAATGACACCAAAAACCTTAAAAATACTAATAAATTCAATGAATCTAATCCCCCTGACAACACTGATAATATCAATGATGTTGAAAACCCAAATAAGGTTGGTGCCCCTAATGATAAAAAAACTATAGATCCTATGAATCTAAAAATAATGATAAACACAATTTCCCTAATGATTCTAATGACACAAAATACACCAATGAAGTTGATGATAAAAATGATTCTAATTTCCTCATTGACACTGATGATATGAAAAACACTTATGACCTTGAAACTGCTAAGGAACTTAAAAACACAAATGACATTGAAGACACCAATGACCCTAATAGAATTAGTGACTCCAATAATGGTCATTATAGTGATGATTTATATGTCTCAATCATGGGGGATATAAGTTTTATCTGGTTCATATTTTAGATTTATGTTCCTATAAATTTTAGCATCATCAAGGTCTTTAGGGTCATTAGTATTGGAAAAAATTGTAGGTATTATGTGTCATTGGATTCATCGATGTTGTTAGTGGCATTAGAATCATTAGGGTTATTGGTATTGGTAATAATGTTAGGTAATCAATTTCATTTATGTCATTAGTTTCATAGGGGAATTTAAGGTTTTTAGTGTTGTAAGGTTTGATTGAAGCTTCGAGTTCATTAGAATCATCAAGTTCATTGTGTACATCAGGTTCATTAGTGTTGTTAAAATAATTAAATTTGTTGGTGTATTCAAGGTTATAAGGTTCATCCATGTTTTTAGGGTTATTAGGATTGTCATTGTCATTGGTGTCATCATCTTCATTAGCACCATCAGTATCGAGTACATCATGGTGGTCATTGTAAACATATGTTTTTTAATTTCATAGTTTTTAGTGGTATCCTTGGAATATAAGGGGTCCTCAGAACCATCTGGGTTATCAACATTATCAACGTCGTTGGTGTGGTTGGGGTTTTCATCATTGTTGGTGTCATCATAGTCCTTGGGGTGGCCAGTAGAATTGAGATCATCATTTTCATAAACATATTTAGGGTCATTAGGGATGTTGGGGTTGTTATACTAATTAGAATCATCTCATTTGATTTCATCATTAGCTTCATATCTATCATTGACATCATCAGTTCCGTCATGGTCATCAAGGTCATCAAATTCCTCAGCATCATCAATTTCATCTTCACCATCGGGTTCATTACTGTGATTGATATTTTTCAAAGTAGTTGGAATTATTTTGGGAATCATATTTGTCAGGGACACCAATGTTATCAACACTATTAGTGTATTAAATGTTATTGAATTCATTAGATCATCAGTGTTGTTTGTATCACCAAGGACATTGAATTCATTGATGTCATCAAGGTTTTTGATGTTGTTAACATTTTTAGTGTTTTGGTATCATCAGTGTCATTGAATTCATCATCATCTTCAAGTTCATCACTGAAAATGGGGTTATTAGTTTCATTAGGGATATTAGGGTTATCAATGACATTAGAGACATTGTGGTCATCTTGGTGTTAGGGTTATTAACATATTCCTCATTTCTAGTGTCATGGTGGCATTTGAATTGGTGAAGAAATCATGGTCTTTGAAATCATTGGAATCAATAGGTTCTTCATAATCATTGGATTTATCAGGTTTTTCAGTGTTTTTGGAATCATGAACATCATTGGGATAATTGTATAATTGGAATAATTACCTTCATCAAAATCCTAAATTATCTCTATATTTTCAAAATAATTTGGGTCATCAATTTTCATTTGTATCATCAAAGTAATCTGGGTCACCAGTGTCATATAAATCATTTCCATCATCGAGGTTGTTGGTTTATTATGGTCATCAGTTCATCAAATAATTGAGGTTATTAGTGTCATCAATTCCATCAGTTTAATTGAAATCATCAAGGTCATCATCATCTTAAACATCATCATAGTCATCATGATAATCAAATCCATCTATAATGTCAGTATTGTTATGATCATTCGTGTCATGAGGGTTATCGATATCATTATTATCGTCAAAATAATTGGTATCCCCAAGGTCTCTTGGGTTTTAGGGCCTTTGACATTGTCGGTGGAATTGGTTTCATCATGTTCTTTCTCATTTTCTATATCATCTAGGTCATTATCACTATTCTTGATGTTAACATCATCCATTCCACCAAGTTTATTGGTTTCAATGATAACATCAAAGTTATCATGTATCATAAGTATCATCAGGGTCTTGGGGACATTGATATTGTTGGGGTCATCAGGGTGTGAATGCCCATTGGTGTTTTTAGGGACATCAATGACATATTTATTAGTGGCGTTGTTGATATTTTTGAAATATTCAACATCAATGATATCACTGGTTTCATGGGCATCATAAAGGGTGTTTGAGGAATTAGTTTCCCTAGACTTATAATGTTTTTAAGGTTATTAGGGAAAATTATTTCATCATATTCACTAAAGAAGAGGGGACTTTGGGGTTTTTGGTATTGTCTACACTGTCAGGTTTGTTGGTTTTATCAATTTCATTATGTTCATTAGGTTTTTTTGGTGTCATGCACATCATCAGTTCCATAAGTAACAATGATTAATTAGGTTTCATCAATGTTATTTTCATTATTATGATCAGAATTTTTTATGACATAATTGGATACATTCAGAACATTGGGTTTTTCTATCTCATTAACATCATCATCATCATCGGGTTCATCAATATCACTTAAATTTATAGAGTTGTTGTCATCATCAATTTCTTAGAGGTAATCAATTTCATCAGGGACATCGAGGTAATCAGAATATTTAGGTTCATTGATGTTATCTCTATCATCAAAGTCAATGGAATTATTAATATTATCGAACTCATTAGTGAATACATGTTATTGATATCTTTAGGCACATAAACATTATTAGGTTTGACTGGGTCATCAAAGTAATTTACATATTTTGTTTCATCAGGGTTTCATGCCTTTCTATTTCATTGGTCCCATCGATGATATTAGGATAATTAGAGTTTACCATGTTATTGGTGTTATTGGGGTTATCGGCATCATTGAAGTAATCAATATCATTTGGGTTTTTGGTAATATTAATGCCATCAGGGTTGTCATTAATATCACATTAATCAAAGAAAATGGTTCTATCAAAGGCATTGATGTTGTCTGGGTTATCAATTTCATTTTAATTGTAAACATATTTTAGGTCTCTACCCTATTCTAGGTCATTGATGTAGTCAACATTATTATATTTTTTTCATATCAGTGAAATTAAATTCATCACTATCATCGAGTCCTTGGGTTCATTAATGTCATTAGAATCATGGGTAACATTAATAATACTGAAACTTCCAACTACCTAAAATACATTTGAAAACCATTATGACATTGACGATTCCGATGACCTCGATGACCCTAATGGTATTGGTAACTATGATGACACCAAATACCTTGAGATCAACGATGAGATCGATGATGCTAAAAAACCTGATGATATTGATGAAACTAGTGAAACTAGCTATATTATCAATGTTGATGACCATTATGACATAGAAACCTCTAATAATATTTAATCCCCCAATAAATATGATTACTTTGATGACTATATCAAGAAAATGAAACTAATGACTTTGATGACTCCAATGACCCCAATGACCATGATAATTCCATCAACACCAATTATGTTCATGATGTTTCTATCCATGATTATTCCAACAATATTGATAACCCAAAACCTTGATATACTGAATGAAACCAATGTCATTGATGATATAAACATTCATGATAACCCTCAAGACATCGATGACATCAAAGACTCTCACGTCCTCAATAAAACCAATAACATTGATGTCATTGATGATGCCAATGACCCCAACAGAACTTATGGAACTTTTGAATTTGAATACTCCAATGAAATTGATAGCCTCTTTGAAATTGGTAATTCCAAGAACCCAGATGACCCAATTATATCGATGAAATTAATGAAATGGGAAATGTTGAATAACCTAATGAAACCAATGAAACTGATGAGATCTATGACACACAAAACCCTAATTATCCAATAAACTTAATACCCTAATTACCTTGGAGACCCTAGTGACTTAAAACCCCTAATACCCTAATGACCTTGACCAAACAAATAAAATTGATGACCTAATGATGCATATGGAATCAATAATATCAATGACCCAAATGACCAAAATGACACTAATTACCCTATGATGTTAAAATAATCAACAACATTGAAGACATAAATAACCTTTCATAGTCTCAATTACATTGAAAAATATAGATATACTGAATAAATCAAAACCTATGATGATGCAATGATGTTAAATACACAAATAACATCAATGTCATTGCGTACCCAAAAAACCCAATAATACCAATGAAACTTCACCAAATACGATGAAGATCACAGTGATCCTTATAACCTTAGATAGCCTAATGAAAATAATGACATTGAAGACACATATAACCACGATGGATTCATTGACCAGGAAAACATTGATAACCCCATTAATGAAAATGAATCTAACGATACTAGTGACTATGGTGACACTAACATCCCCCATGACAGTGACGAATCCAACAACAAAAATGGCCCCAGAAATCCAGATGACACATATGATTCCAATAAAAATGATGGAATAGATTTCCTTAAGGAAAATAAAGATATAATTGACCCTAATAACACTGATGAACATAGAAATATTGACATTCTTGATTACACAACAATAGAAATGACCTTGATGATCATAACAACACTGATGATTTTAATGAAACTAAAAACCCTAATTATATAGATTTTTTTTAGGGATCTAATAAACTCAATTACCCAACATCAATGATGAAACCAGCAATGCATATGGCCTTGATGATACTTGTGACCTTGATTTTCCCAAAGACCTTTCTGAAAATAAATTTGTATGTGACCTTGATAGTAGAGATAAAACTAATTAAGTAGATGATATTGATGTACATGGATATGTTAACAATTATAAATATATCAATGACTCCAACAATTTAGACAATTACAATGACATATAAAACTCAATAACTTCAATGACACTAATTGTGTGATGACACGGGCCAACCCAATAATGTTAAAACCACTAATAACCTTAAAAACATTGATGAGGCCAATGACCCTAATGAAACTTATAACACTAATGATACATATAATTATAATAACTCTAAATACCTTTACACCTTGACAATGATGATGTCACTGATGGTACTGATTTACTTGACATTACCATGGACCAAGATGACACTGATGGTACTGAAAACCTAGACACCACCAACATAATTGATAACACCACTAATGCTAGTGATGAGGATGAAACTAACCACCCCAATGATACAAATAGTATTGATATCCCCAATGACCCCAATTACATTAATTATGATGATGACACTTACAACCCAATTGGTGTTGGTAACATTGATGACATAGATGGCCCCAAACACCTTGATAGATTCAAAAACAACAATGACATCAAAAAATACAATGGGTTTTTTTTAAAATGAATTCATAGTAACTGATAATAATGATGATTCCCATAATAATAATGACCCAAATGATTTTTATGGCACCAATAATGTTAATGAAATGATGATTCCCTCAAATCCAATGACTGTGATAGCCTTGGGGACCTAAACAATATTGATGACACTAATTCCTTCAATGATTCCAATGAACATAATGATTCCAACATCACCAACAAACCTATATAACTCAATGAAACTAACAACCCTTAAGACACCAATGATATTAAGGATTTAAATAACTCTAATAATGTTGATAACATTAATGAACCTAATGACACCAAAATATTCCACAATGATGATGATCTAAAGAACCCAAAAATAGAAATGACTCTAATTACATAAAATACAATAATGACACTAGTGATCCTAACTAATTTAATGAATCCAATGATACATATGACATAAAATACCTAGATAACACTAACAATACTTATGAAATAGATGATTATAACAACATTTTTGACCCTTGAAACCCTAATGGAATTTATGATATCAATCAACTTAATAACCCTGATGAATCTAATGATTATGATGAAGTTAATGACACCAATTACCCTAAAAACTATAAAGAATATTACAACACTAATGAACCTAATGTCATAGAAAACATTGATGACCATATTATTCTAAGGACACTAATTAATTCAATGTCATTGATAACCCTGATGACATTGAAAATATGTACAACACCAATAATACTGATGAAATTGGAAACCTATCCAACCCTAAAGATATCACAGAAAATGATAACACCAATAACCTTAATAATTTTTACAACAATTATGGACATAAAGACCCCAATAATTCTTATTATTTCAAAAAAATTCAATACACCAACAAAATCATTGAAACCGATGGTGGTAATGTACCCAAGATATCTAATGACTCCAACGAAATCAATAAAATTAACAGAATAGATGTTACTGACAACCATGAAAGTGTTGAAGATTTGTAAGATATCGATTAAAATAATGAAAATAACATTATCCCTTACACTAATGACTCCACTAACACATATGACATCGACAAACTTTGTGCCCATAAAGAAACTGATAATCGAATATCACCAATGATACAAAATATCATGGTGGAATTGATAACCATGATGATGATGATAAATTTTATAGCCTTGATAACCTAAAACCACAAATAATACTATTGAATTTAACAATATTTATGACAATAATGATCCTTATAACACAGTTTATGTGGATGAAACTGACATCATTAATGACCTCGATGATTCCATTAATCCATGTTGTGTTGATGAATTTTATGACAATGATGAAATCAATGATTCCACCACCATCATAGACACCAATGACCACAACAACCCAAAAAAATTCTAACTCAATAGAACTATCAATTAATTTAGTGATGTTAGGTTTTATCATGCCCAATATCATCTATTTTGTTGAGGATATCGAGGAATCCATATTATAGGAGTCTTCGGTGTAATTGGTTCATCAATTTCATTAACATTTTTGATTTCATCAAGAATATCATGGTCATTATTTTTTTCTATTGATGTAGAATATTAAGGTTTTTTGTAATCATTAATTCAATT
This sequence comes from Viscum album, assembly GCA_963277665.1. Taxonomy (NCBI): domain Eukaryota; kingdom Viridiplantae; phylum Streptophyta; class Magnoliopsida; order Santalales; family Viscaceae; genus Viscum; species Viscum album. The sequence continues at coordinate 406,970,798 of OY728142.1, forward strand.
TGATCATCAATGTTGTTGAGGTCATCAGCATCATCAGTGTAGGATTCATGTTCTATGCCATTGTTTTTATCAGGGTAATTGAGGTCATCAAGGCCATTAGGTTTTATCTTCTTATTTAGTGTTATCAGGGTAATTTATGTTTATGTCATCATTAGTGTCATTAGGGACATCATTTTATTTGGTATCATTTACGTTTTTAGGGTCATTAGAATCATAAAATTCAAAGGTTTCATCAGAGTCATTATTATCATTGGTTCTGTGGGAGTCTTATATGTAGTCATTGTATTTATAATCATTGGTGTAAATAGAATTATTGATCTCATCTATTTAACTATTATTATTGGTGTAATCAGGGTTTTCATATTCATCAAAGTCATCAACATCATCTAGGCTATCAATATCAATAGGATCGTTGGTGTCATCAATGTTGTTGGAATAATTATAAACATTTATATCATCATAGATTCAGATATCATTATAGTTTTCAATGTCTTTGGGGTCGCTGGCATCGTTAGATTCATCTCCCTAATCAAAATCACAAATTTCATCAGGGTCTTGGGTTTCATTAGATTCTTTAGTTCCTTCGAAATAGTCAATGTTATTAATGTTATTGGTATCCCCTGGGCCATTATCCATGTTGGTCTCATTGAGTTCATCGGTTTCATTGGAATCACTAATATTTTTGGGGTCGTCAGTGTCATAGAGGTCATTATGGTCTTTATCATTTGTGGTGGTGTATGTAGAAACCCAAATCTTGACTTACATAGAAATTACATTACTTTTGTGAAATACTTAATACATGACAAAAACAGATGCCCAAAGACCGTATTAGTTTAGTGTCTTTGGAAACTCAGAATGTAATCTTCTAATCCAGGTAAAAGATCTTCAACATCTCCCATAAAGATCTTCTCATTTTGGTTTTCTTACCTAAAACCTTTCTTTATATCCTGGGGAAAAGAAAACATAAAAAGGGTGATCTCAAATTCTCAGTAAGGGTAAACATAGAGAACATAAAACAATCCATAAACATTTGAATGCAAATACTTGAACGTAAAATCTAAACATCAAAATCTTGAGCAAAGACATAAATCTTGGAAGTAAAGAAGGAATATATCATAAAGGAACATCAATCATGATAAACTATCACGGGAATAAAACATGTAATTGTGGAAAACCATTAATCACATGATATGATTTCCATAGTAGCCAAGGAATTGCTTCCAAGACCATCTTAGTGGACAAAGTCCCTTTCTGAATCGAGTTCACTCCTCGTTCCAGTCCTGTATCACTGAACCGGATTAACTTACCATTCCATCCATGTCTATCTATTGATATATAAATCTTTACCCAATTAATTTTATGGAGATATAGGTCCCACCCATCTCATAATGAAATCATTCTTACTTGTACCACAAAATATACATAATTCATTCATCATAACCCAAAGAATAAAATGGGTTTCATAAACATCATCCCATCATCACATAATCCATATAAAACAAATGGATATTATTTCATCATAAGAAAAGTGAAACCATATAAATCATAGATACATTATACTTTAAACATACACATATGAAATAATGTCATCTTATATGGAAATGGGTTTTGATAAAACACTTGAAATGAATTCTTGAGGAAAATATCCTTTCTTTTCAAAATCATTTTCTTTCCACAAAATTCCATGTAATTTTAAAAGAAAAGGACTTTTTTTGAAAATAATCATGAAATCTTACAAAGGAATATTTATGAAAATTAGGCATTATGAAACCGTAAAAATCAGTTCGTGCTGTATAAGTTAAAAAACATTCTTCTCGTATTTTTGCCAGAAAAGTCAAAAAGTACCTCGTATGGTAATCAAAAGAAAGATTCCTCACATAACATGTATTAAAATTAAAAAGTGGGTAAAAAATACTTTAAACATAAATGAAACCATTTTTAGAAAATAGGGACATGGATGATAAATATAACCCCAGTAAATACTTACGAATAAACAATCTCAGATAAAAAGTGGATTGGAAAAGGTATCCCTTACCTTATGTCCAATTTCTTCTGTATGTGTCTGAGACTCCTGTATAGTGGGTTTAAACATATTATTAACTTTTAATAGAATCATAATAATATTTATGATATCATATATGGTTCACTTATGTATTTATATTACCCATTCATTTGTCAATTCCATGTTAAAGCAACGTTTGGGGTAATATTATTTTCATTTGTCGTACGTGTTTGGACTTATTGTTCATGATACTATTATTACTTATATAATTATTTAATTACTTCCAGAATTTAAATCATGATTTATATATTATATATATTAAGTATATATATATAATAGATAGGTGAATGAAATGAAATACACCGTTCATGGAGACGGTGGGTCGTACGTACGCATGAACGATGTTTTTCGTTTCCTTATTGAATTGAATGGAATTAAGTAGATGACATACATATATATATACATAAATCCAGTAGAATTATTATGTCATATATTTCATGATTACTTATTATATATACTTTATAATAATTCTTGAATTGTTAACACGGAAAATGAATCTCATCGCGTCGTGGAGACGGTAATCCGTATATACGCACGAGCGATAATATCATTCCCATATTTATTAAATGGTATTGGAGTGGATGATATAATATAATAGAATCATTATGATGTTATAATAATTATATATAGTTTTTATTTACACCATTATACCCATCCAAGTAAGGTGGTGGTGGAAAAACTTATTACATCATGGCGTGGAGATGGTATTCTGTACGTACGCACGCGCGGTGATTTCATTTTCTGTAGTATGGATAGAATGTGAAATAGGGTTGTTTAATATATATAATAACATATCAGTATATAAGTAATATTGATGTTATTAATTTATAAATAGACAACTAAATAATAGGAAGTAGAAGAAGAAAGAAACTTGAAAGAGTCGGTAGAAGAGGTTACCTCTTCCTCGACGCACCTCCTTTAAACTTCTTATTAGGGCACTAGAGTTGGTCTTTTGAGAAGACCAGAACCTCTATGATGTAACTAGAGATGTTGATAAAAGTAATTTTCATGGGTTTTCTGAGATTCAAGGCCCAAAAGGGTGTGAAGAGAAGAGGGAAGGGGTTCCCTTTTTATAAGGGAGGAGAGGGGCACCTATGGAAAAACTTAAAATATTATTTTATAATAAAGTCATATTCGGTTTATAATAGCTCCAAATTTATTTATTTAGAAGATAAGGTGGGGATGGGTCTAAATCCTCTCAACAAATATATTTTAGACATGATTAGGATACAATTTTAACCTTATCATTTAGATTTAACTCTAAGTTAAATAATTTTACTTTTAACGTTTCTTCTTGTTTTCCTACACTATATGGTTAATAAACTTAATATAAAAAGCCAAAAGAACCCCAAGTTGTTAATTATTAATATATATAACCTTATCTAAGTCATTTTGCCAAACCGTAGATTTTTAGGAATAAAATAACAATTAATAATATAATATTTGTTTTAAAAACTATTTTATGTCAATTTTGACACTATTTGGGAATTGATTATTTTGAAAATCATAACAGCATGATTAGTTCGAAAACATTTTTTAAATTAATAATAACATGTCATATTAACCTATAAAATTAGTGTGATTCATAAAAAGTCTCAAATTACATTTATTTGGGTATTTATAATATCAATTATTTTAATATTTCATTATTTAGGTAATTACTGCATCATTATTTTGTCATAAATAAATTAAATTATTTAATGTCTAAAAATTAAAAATAAAATACCATTAGATAGGAAATCTTTTTATCTTTCTATTGAATATTTATAGTCTAATTTATATTATGTATAACCCCATATTAAATATTTTTTAGTTATTAAACTTTGATTTTACTATTTTAACTCTTCTTTAAATAAAATAATAATAAATGTCCTAATCTAATCCAAGTGGACCTAAAGGGAAATATTTTATTTCTAAGGTTGTTTTTTGGTCGAATTAAACTTATCCAATAGAATTAGGACATGTGTTAGGGTAATAATAACATCATTTTTACCCTTAATTTCCCTATTTACTTTTAACCGTGGTAAACAAAAGTAAAAAGTTACTATTCGCCAAAAATTATTTTTATCTTATTGAACCACATTTTACTCCTTTATATTAACCATTTCTCTCAGATTTTCGAAATTACACTCACAGAAGCGGTAAAATTAAGTTTTATGTAAGTTTGCAAAAAGCTCCTAAGAGGTAGGTAAAAGACGGTGAAAAGTTCAATAAAATTTTTATATATCTAAAATTATTATAAAATGAATCCAATGAATTACATTGAACTTATATAGGTATTATGTGTCAATTTTTACCTAAAATAAATTTACATAAAATAAATAATTATTTAAATAAAAAGTCAGTTTTTAAATAGTAACCCAGTGTTTTCACTATTCATCAAAAATTGAAAGTTTTTAGAAAAATACCAAAAATTCACCCTAGGCTAGTTTTGATATTCCGAATCCAAAAATGAAGTCCATTTTGAAAAATAAAATTTCAAAAAGTGGGTATTACTATTCATAACGGCTAGTTTATATAATATTTTAATAACATGTCATTGTTTAGTGAAACTCGGTATTGCGTACAACACACGCTATCCTAGAAGGTTGTGATTGCATGTAAAGCAAGCCAAGTCAGGGTTGCATGTAGTGAAAGATTCCTTTGTTGTTGTGTATAATAGAATCCAACTGTATTTCATTTATACATTGAATATATATATATATATACACACTCACTGTTGCGTAGAATAACTTCTATCAAACGAACTTGAAATTTTGTATAACACGAGCCAAGAATAGTGTTGCCTATACGGTGTTGCATATAGAACAAGATAATTTTGGTGTCAGGTAAAACACAAGATATAAATGAAATTAAAAAGAATAATTCTCATAAAATCTCGGGTTGTTACATTCTACCCCCCTTAAAATGAATTTCTCCCTTGAAATTCGTCGAGGTTATAAATGGTTTACTACTTGAAAGTTTCTTTCATATAAACCCACATTGTAAAAAGGAATAGCAAAACATAACTTTTAAAAACTAAAGTATGAAATGTAACGGTTACCCAAATTAACTCATCACTGGGTTTCCACATAAGAGAACATAGGTGAAAATATGTATATGGAAGAGAAATCTAACCATCAAGTTCTGATGGAGAGTGGTAGAGAACATGGCTATGAAAAAGGCATCAATCACAAAGCCATAAATTTGTGATGACCTAAGGTGTCATCTGATTTATCGGGTATGAGGGTACTAGACAACGTTTTTAGTTTTCAAGATCATTCCCCTAATGCTGAAGAATTTTTGAATTAAAAGAAACATTTATTTGATTGTGGTAAAATCTCACCATTGTTCATGCCTTGAACAATTTCCACTTCATCTCTTAAAGAAATCAAGTTGAATTTTTCATTCGTGAAGTGTTAGTAGATCATGAGATAAAATTATAGGTCATTCCATTTGTTTCTATCACAAAAAAGTTTAGCACAATTTATTAAATATACATAAGTCCATCTATCTTGAGATTAATCATATATGGTTGCTAAAATGGACTTATACTTGATCTATCATAGCGGTTAATAAAATAAAACTAGTTTCTACTAACTAGGGACTTCCTTTAGGCCAGTGGTATGCAATAAAGTCATGTCATACTTCAGTTGTGGGTTCGATTCCCACAGCCTTGTCCGAAGCGACCGGTTGTCACTCGTTCTATGGGTTGTCCTTTTTCTAAAACTATACTATTATAACATTACAGAAATAATATTGAAAAAAAAGTTCTACCCTTAAATAATACTATCTTATGTCCAACATAATCCATTCCAATCTTTAGGCCTATCCAAAATACATCTGTTCAATCTCATAGTATAAAGAAAATGATTACTAGAGAGGTCATATACCAAGAATGTGAATACTATCATTTATCTCCCATATATCATAAGATATATCTTGTTGGTCATATTCCAAACATGTGAATACCTTAATCATGTATTCTTTTGAAACATGAATTACCATAGAACCTTAGCGAAAACATGAATGCTATCAAAAGTTAACTCATTCCACATACCAAAATCCCAAAATTTCTATATACTCAAACCATGATATCACTTTGTCCTTATATCAGTCATGAGCTCATGAATACTATCAAAATTTCATTTTCTCTTTATCCCTCCATTATGCATATATCATATTCTTTCCAAAAATATCTAAATAACTTTTCATGGTTACCAGTACCATTCAACATATACTTTCAAATACTTTAGGAAAAACAATAGTGTAACAATCCTTAGATGTTTCTTTATTCCATAGTACCAATAAATTACCTATACAACATAACTCTTGATAAACATACAATCATTCCACTACCTTCTTAAACCATTAACCAAGCTTCAACACTTCTTTCATCTCATATATCATTTGTAGTCTCCTCATCATCATCCACATAAATACTACCCATATGACCATGCCGATTCTCTTCATGAGATTTTCCCTTAGGGCATTGGTTTTCATAATGCCCATACATTCCATATTTAAAAATCTAATCATTGTTGATGTCGTAGAAATACCATTATCCTTCTCCATGGTGTTAACTGAACCTTTTCATTTTCACTTACTAGATTTGTTTCCTTTTCCACACCGAAAGAATCTTCTAGTTCCTTTGAAACATTCTCCTTGATGCCTCTTCCCACATGATTTACATGAGAGAAATTGAACTTTCTTTCCTCTATGATCATCATGAAACTCCATCTTTCTCTTATTAGCTGAGTCAGGAAACTTACCAAAGTTGAGGTTATTGATCATATTATGAGATTTCTGATTAGGCATAATAGCGATGTTTGGACTTCGAAATCTCGTTTCATTTGGTTGCTCATGAAGAATATCATTCCATTTCCCATCATATCCTCCATTATTGTCAATCTTCCTGTTTCCAGCCATTTTCTAAAACCCAAAAAGAATAGTGTGAGAGGAAAAAATCATGCTAGGGAAAACAACATAATAAAGGGGGAGTACTGTCAATATCTAAAATCTTAGGTTAAATTCTAAGATTGTTACCGTAATTCTAGGACAATAACCTATACGTATACTTATCCTTAGGGACATCCTTAGACATACCTTAGAAATATCTCAAGGGATTTCACTAAAGTTTTCACATCCTAGTTTCCAAAGGTTAACTAAGCCTTCGCTCTGATACCAACTGTAGATACCCAAAGCATTACATACATGGACATTACATTACTTTTGTGAAATACTTAATACATGACAAAAATAGACGCCTAAAGACCGTATTAGTTTAGTGTATTTGGAAAATCATAACGTAATCTTCTAATCCTGGTAAAAGATATTCAACATATCCCATAAAGATCTTCCCCTTTTGGTTTTCTTACCTAAAACCTTTCTTTATATCCGGGGTAAAAGAAAACATAAAAAGGGTGAGCTCCAATGCTCAGTAAGGGTAAACATAGAGAACATAAAACAATCCATAAACATTTGAATGCAAAAACTTGAACATAAAATCTTGAGCAAAAACATAAATCATGGAAGTATGTAAGGAATATATCATAAAGGAACATAAATCATGATAAAATAGCATGGGAATAAAACATGTAATTGTGGAAAACCATTAAGCACATGATATGATTTCCATAGTAGCCAAGCCATTGCTGCCAAGACCATCTTAGTGGACAAATTCCCTTTCTGAATCGAGTTCACTCTTCATTCCAGCCTTGTATCACTGAACTGAATTAACTTACCGTTCCAGCCATGTCTATCTCATGAGATATAAATCTTTACCCAATGCATTGGAGGGAGATATAGGTCCCACCCATCTTATAATGAAATCATTCTTACTTATGCTATAAAATATACATAAATCATTCATAAAAACCCAAAGAATAAAATGAGTTTCATAAACATCATCCCATCATCACATAATCCATATAAAACAAATGGATATCATTTCATCATAAGAAAAGTGAAACCATGTAAATCATAGAGACATTATACTTGAAACATACACATATGAAATAATGTCATCTTATATGGAAATTGGTTTTGATAAAACACTTGAAATGAATTCTTGAGGAAAATATCCTTTCTTTTCAAAATCATTTTCTTTTCACAAAATGCCATGTAATTTTAAAAGAAAAGGAATTTTGTTGAAAATAATCATGAAATCTTGTAAAGGAAGCTTTATTAAAATTAGGCATTATGAAACCGTAAAAATCAGTTCGTGCCGTATAAATTAAAAAAACATTCTTCTCGTACTTTTGCTAAAAAAGTCAAAAAGTACCTCGTGTGGTAATCAAAAGAAAGATTCCTTACATACCATGTGGTAAAAGTAAAAAATTTGTAAAAAAGACTTTAAAAATACATGAAACCATTTTTAGAAAATTGTTACATGGATGATAAATATAACCCCAGTAAATACTTACGAATAAACAATCTCAGATAAAAACGAGATTGGAAAAGTTATCCCTTACCTTATGTCCAATTTCTTCTGTATGTGTCCGAGACTCCTGTATAGTGGGTTTAAATATATTATTAACTTGTAACAGAATCATAATAATATAAATGATATCATATATGGTTCACTTATGTATTTATATTACCCGTTCAGTTGTCAATTCCATGTTAAAGCAATGTTTGGGGTAATATTCTTTTCATTTGTCGTACGTGTTTGGACTTGTTGTTCATGATAATATTATTACTTATATCATGATTTACTTAATTTAATAATTTAAATAATTATTTATATATCATATATATTTAGTATATATATATATATATATATAATAGATAGGTGAATGAAATGAAATACACCGTTCATGGAGACGGTAGGCCGTATGTACGCATGAACGCTGTTTTTCGTTTCCTTATTGAAATGAATGGAATTAAGTAGATGAGAAACATATATATATACATAAATACAATATAATTATTATGTAGTATATTTCATGATTACTTATTATATATACTTTATAATCATTCTTGAATTGATAACACGGAAAATGAATCTCATCGCGTCATGGAGACGGTAATCCGTACGTACGCACGAGTGATGATATCGTTCCCATATTTATTGAATGGTATTTTAGTGGATGATATAATATAATAGAATCATTATGATGTTATAATAATTATATATAGTCATTATTTACACCATTATACCCATCCAAGTAAGGTGGTGGTGGAAAAACTGATTACACCACGGCGTGGAGACAGTATTTCGTACGTACGCACGCGCAGTGATTTAATTTTCCATAGGATGGATAGAAGGTGAAATAGGGTTATTTAATATTTATAATAACATATCAGTATATAATTAATACTTATTTTATTACTTTATAAAGAAACAACTAAATAATAGGAAGTAGAAGAAGAAAGAAACTTGAAAGAGTCGGTAGAAGAGATTACCTCTTCCTCGACGCACCTCCTTTAAACTTCTTCTTAGGGCACTAGAGTTGTTCTTTTGAGAAGACCAGAACCTCTATTATGTAACTAGAGAGGTTGATAAGAGTAATTTTCAGGGGTTTTCCGAGCTTCAAGTCTCAAAATGGTGTGAAAAGAAGAGGGAAGTGGTTCCCTTTTTATAAGGGAGGAGAGGGGCACCTTTAGAAAAACTTAAAATATTATTTTATAATAAAGTCATATTCAGTTTATAATAGCTTCAAATTGATTTATTTATAATATAAGGTGGGTATGGGTCTAAATCCTCTCAACCAATAGATTTTAGACAAGTTTTGGTTACTATTTTAACCTTATCATTTATATTTAACTCTCAGTTAAATAATTTTACTTTTACTGTGTCTTATTGTTTTCTTACACTATATGGTTAATAAACTTACTATAACTAGCCAAACAAACCCCAAGTTGTTCATTATTAATATATATAACCTTATATACGTCATTTGGACGAACCTTAGATTTTTAGGAATAAAATAAAAATTAATAATATAATATTTGTTTTAAAAATTATTTTATGTCGATTTTGACACTATTTGGTAATTGATTTATTTGAAAATCATGACGGCATGATTAGTTCTAAAAAAGTTAATTAAATCAATACTAACATGTCATATTAACCTATAAAATTAGTTTAATTCATAAAAAGTCTCAAATTACATTTATTTTGGTATTTATAATATCATTTATATTAATATTTCATTATTTAGGTAATTACTGCATCATCATTGTGTAAAAAATAAATTAAATTATTTAATGTCTGAAAATTATAAATAAAATACGATTAGGTAGGAAATATTTTTATATTTCTAATGAATATTTATAGTTGAATTTAGCTTTTTTATAACCCTATATTAAATATGTTTTAGTTATTAAACTTTGATTTTAACTAATTTAACTCTTCTTTAAATAAAATAATAATAAATGTCCTAATCTAATCCAAGTGGACCTAAAGGGTAATATTTTATTCATAAGGTTGTTTTTGGTCGAATTACACTTATCTAATAGAATTAGGACATGTGTTAGGGTAATAATAATATCATTTTTACCCTTAATTACCCTATTTACTTTTAACCGTTATAAATAAAAGTAAAAAGTTTCTATTCCCCAAAAATTATTTTTATCTTATTGAACCACATTTTACTCCTTGATATTAATCGTGTCTCTTGGATTTTTGAAATTCCACTCACAGAAGCAGTTTAATTAAGTTTTATGTTAGTTTGCAAAAGGCTCCTAGGAGGTAGGTAAAAGAGGGTGAAAAGTTCAATAAAATTTTTATATATCTAAAATTATTATAAAATGACTCCAATGAATTACATTGAACTTATATAGGTATTATGTATCAATTTTTACCTAAAATTAATTTAAATAAAATAAATAATTATTTAAATAAAAAGTCGGTTTTTAAATAGTAACACAGTGTTTTCACTATTCATCAAAAATTGAAAGTTTTCAGAAAAATACCAAAAATTCACCCTAGGATAATTTTAATATTCCGAATCCAAAAATGAAGTCCATTTTGAAAAATAAAATTTCAAAAATTGGGTATTACTATTCATAATGGCTAGTTTATATAATATTTTAATAACATATCGTTTTTTAGTGAAACTCGGTATTGCGTACAACACACGCTATCGTGGAAGGTCGCGATTGCGTGTAAAGCAAGCCAAGTCAGGGTTGCATGTAGTGAAAGATTCCTTTGTTGTTCTGTATAATAGAATCCAAATGTATTTCATTTATACATTGAATATATATATATATACACTCAATATTGCGTAGAATAACTTTTACCAAACGAACTTGAAATTTTGTGTAACACGAGCCAAGAATAGTGTTGCGTATACGGTGTTGCGTATAGAACAATCTAATTTTGGTGTCGCGTACAACACAAGACATCAATGAAATTAAAAGAATAATTATTATAAAATCTTGGGTTGTTATAGTGTCATCAAAAAACAATGGTGATAGCCATATGGTGATGGGGTCATATATGCCATTGGTAGCATACGGGTTATTGATTTCATAATCATAGTCAGTATCATCAGCATCTTTGGTTGTATCAAGTTCATCGAGGTAATTAGGTCATTAGGGCCATTGGTGTTATAAGAATTTTACAAATCATCAGTTTCTTTAGGGTGGTTATGTTCAATGAAATAATATTTTTAATTATCATCATTAGTTTCATGAGAATAATTGGATTCATTGGAATCTTTGAGGATGTTTCAATATTATTTATCATCATTGATTTTGATGAACCATCAACAATGACTGTATAAGCGAGATGATCATGGTTTTATATTTCAGCGATGTTAGTAAGTTCATCAATGTCATAGGGGACAATGGTTCCATTGATTCCATCATTGATGTATAGTATATGTCAATAGCATCAGTTTCATTTTTGTTACCATGATGTTCAGCATCGTTGATGGTCTCAACTTCATTAGGGTGAACAATGTCACAACATCATTTGGTCAACAAAGATGTAATGAGAAACTCTAGTGGATCAATTAGAATAATTATTGTTATCTATTTCGTTTATGGTGTTGGGGTAGTCAACATCGTCAACTTCATCGATGTAGGTGGCAGTATCGGCATCATCAATATTGTTGAAATTATCCGTGACATCAGTGTTATTTATAGTGCTGATATAGATGGGGTAATTTTGGTCATCAGGTAATTTTTTTCAGTGTTGTAAGGTTTTGGGGTTTAATGGGAACATTAGTGGTACTAGTGCCACCAAAATCACTAGTGTCTTCGATATCATCAAATCTATTGGTTTTATTGGAATATTAATGGAAATAAATATTATCTGGGTCATTGGAATAATTATATTGGTTTATTTTTTCATCATTTTCATGGACACTAGTGGTGGTGATGATAGAGAAAATGTATTCATTAGTGTTGTTGTGGAAATGGAATCATCAGGGCTTGTGGAACCATTGGGGTCGCTGGTATCTTTTGTGTCATTAGTGGAATCAATATCACCTATGTTTGAAGTAATGTTGGAATCATTAGTAGTATAATTGTTATAAACACCATGCGTATCTATTTTGGCCTTACATATTTTAAATTAAATCTCACCAAGTACACTAAAGTCAACACTATAGCCATGGTGTTTCCCATTTTTGAAAAAAAAAACTCAAAAACCCACTTTTAAGCTTTCAAAAACCTCTAATACGTCTTGGACCCATGTTTCAAACATCACAATGCTCAAAAACATAACTTAATACATGATGGAACTTACATTAACCTTTCTACTAAAAATAATGGTTTTACAATTCTTCCCCTCTAGGGATTTCTTATCCTCGATGAGTATCTTAGGAGTCAAGATATAATAAATATATCCATTACACCTAAAAAATCAAACATCCACTCCCAAGACTCCTCCCAGATCCTTTCATGACTTTATAAGATCCAAAAAAGTGGAACCGTATTCCCCCATAAACCATTTTCACCCCAGTTGGAGTTGGATATGCAGGCTGGTTATTCTTCATATGAAGCATTCAGATCTAACTCAACTTCCTCTCAATCTATAATATGTGCAGGATCAAGAATGTATGTCTGTAGATGAGATATATGGAACACATCATGCATACCTTAATAATTATAATAAATACCCAAATGGTAAGAAACTATCCATATACACATGATGATCTCAAACAGTATAATAAGTCTCTATTCTAGCCTCCCGTGATTCTAAAGACATCAATTCCTTAACCAAGGAGTCACCCATAAGAAAACTTGATCGCCTATAATGAACTCTAATAGTCTCCTCCTATGGTCAGCATATAATATTTTTAAACTATGAGTAGTGACCAATCACTTCTGGATGAATAGAACTCTATATAATGTCTCTTAAACTAGGATTAGTCCCACAATAGATGCCTCGCCTACCTCATTCTAGCATAATAGTGAGTGATAAGGTCAACTATAGAGAGCCTCATAGGGAATCATCTAGATAGAATTTTAGTAACTATTATTACAGGAAAACTCCATAAAGGTTGTATGCTCATCCCAATATTCTCTAAAGTATAAGAAACAATATTGAATCATATCCTTAATAATATGAATTGTTCTCACAAACTTTCCATTTTCTATGGTTTATATATCATACTTCATCTTAGCTGAGCCCCCATAGGCTTCTTCAAGACCTATCGAAATAATGATGTGAAATGTGCATCTCTATTTGATGAAATTATCAAGGTAACTCTATGTATACATACCATATCATGGAAATATATCCTTACCAACACATACAAATAAAGAGTCTTCTGAATTGGAAAGAAATGAGCTACCTTATTCATCTAATCTACTATCACTTATACAGTATCATGAATCCTTGAGTTGGGTAGTAACCCAATCACAAAATTCATTATGACATCATTTCATTTTCACATGGGAATAGTAAGTGGTTGGAGTAAACCACATGGATGTTGATTCTTAGCCTTTACACTTTGGTAGGTAAGATTTTATGAAACAGAACCAGTGATCTCCCACTTTATACCCGGTGATCAAAAAAATATTCTGATGCCATGGTACATCTTCATCAGCCCGAGTTACATTTAACAATGTGAGGAATAGGAGACTATCATAAGATCTTACCTGATAGGAGAAGGAACTAAAACCCTCATATAGACATAAATTAGGTCATCATCATCTAAGAACTAACTTGGTACTAGATAAACTCTCATTAACTTCTCTCTCATCACCGCACACTCAGATTCTAACTCCTAGATGGTCTGTATCAATTCCACTAAAGTTGACATGAAAACCAAATGTTCAAATGTCACTACCCCTCACTCTTCAGTCGTATCCAACCTATAATCAGTAAAAAAACACATTAGATACCATTCTTCCTTTCAAGTACACTATATAAGCTCTAGTTCATTCCTCATATTCTTACTAATAGCATCTGAATCAATATTAACCTTACCTAGTTCATATGCCTTCTCAAAGTCAAATGTATGCATATACTCCTCCCAACACCTCAACCTCATATTCAAGTCTTAATGTGAGAAGATATAGTGGATAATATTACGGTTCATGTTGAAAAAAAACCTCTCTCAAAATATTTAAAACCCTGAAATTCTAATACATAATTAACATTAAATAATTAAATTTATTTTATATCTTGTGGAACATGCAATACTGAACTAAAATTAAATTTGGATATATTTAGATAATATATAAATATTTAAGTATGACCATTAAAAAACTATCTATTGAAATATAAATAATTAATAATGGTAACCTCTTTGTTAAATATATGTTTAAGGAAAATAAATGGTACTTTTAACATGAATGAAATTCAATTAGTTTACCCAAAATAACTAATAAGATCATTTATTGTTTATAAAAGTATTTTTATAAAAAATGTTTTTTATTTGATACACATTTATATTTCCAGAAAAATTTTATTAATGATAAGTTATGTTTAATATTAATAATTGGTTAGCACAAATTTATTTGGTAAATGATATGAAATAGGAATAATAGCAGTCAATATATAGAAATTTTATTTTCCAAATAAAACAGTATTTCAATTATATTTTATTATTTTTTTCAAAAAATAAATTTATAAATTTTTTAATATTAAATTAATAAAAAAATAACTTCTTTTTTGAAAAGGTCGATTTTTAGTAGAGAAATACAGTTTTCTGGAAACTTATAATTTGTATGAATTTAGGTTATATAAGAATGACCTACAAATTTTTAAAACATTTTATGTGATAAAGTATGGATTTTATGAATAAAACTAACCATTTTAAATTATTATTTTAACTTATAAAACCTATGGGAAATATTTTTATAACTAATTAAAATTTTACTTTAATATAAATAGGGTTTTCAGTCTATTCTTCGAAACATGTATTTCTAAAGGGATATTTGGTTTTGTATTTATTTATAAGCCTCGTATACTTTGTTTTTTAATCTAAATTTATATATGTCATTGAAATCAGTATCTAAAATAATTTTATTGTATATATTAATTTAAATCATAAAAAATAAATTTCTCATAAAACTACTTTTACATGATAAACTGTAATTATTTTAAAATTAAATTTTCACACCATTAGAAATTTAATTTGAAAAATTATTTTCAAATATGACATTAGAATTATAAGATTAGGTAAAAAATTCAATATTAATATTTTTTATTAAAATTAATTACTAAGGTTAGAAATTAATTACCAAGGTAAAAGTAAATTAGACTAAATTTTAAAAAGTTAAAACAAAAAATCCATAAATGCTCAAAGATGTATCAAAAAAGAGAGTGTAATTTTTTTAGACCCAAAATCATTTTCCACTCCTATTTTTTCCATTTCTTTCTTTGAAACTTGAATAGTGACCTTACATTATTGAAAATCTATGGGTTTCTCCCAAAACTACCATTTCCTTCACTTACAAAATGGTAACATCATCATTAATTCAAGACATACCTATCATTATACTTTCTTATTAAAACTATGAAATTTTATGCTCCCTAAAACCATATCGTAGGATCATCATCCCATGGTCACTCATAGTTATCCTAATCCCTTAAAATTCAAGGAGACATCCAAGGAAAATTCAAGTCCCTGATGTGATTATTATCAACTACTTATTTTTCTTCTTAATTACATTATTTTAAATTTAATATAAACACACTAATATAATGATATTATTAAAATTTATATACTTTATTGTTACTATATTAAGGTTATTATCATTATTTATTCATATAACCCATTCATTAATAAAAAAAAGTGTTATTTGTGCATTGTGCAGACTACACCTTCCATGATGTAACGTGTTTCATTTTACTTAACTACCTTACAATATTTGATATAAGGATGGGATTAAAGGATAAATATAATATTTATTATATCATTAAGGTTATTTTTTATAATTTTTAAGAACATATTAATGATATTATCAACAAACAATCATTGTTAATTTAATCATTTAAAATAATCATACTAAGCATATAATATTTTATACAAATTGTGTAATTATTTCATTACCAATATTTATTCTTAAAATTAATTAAAATTATCAGTACTGTAGAGGTACTGTAGCAGTGGTGGTATTGTTGATCGGCGGGAATTGTAGCGGCAGTAGGTTACTGTAGCGGTGGCAAGGCACTGTAATGGGTCTCCCTCTTCCCAGTTAAAAGAGGTCTTTGCTTTTCTTTAATAATAGAATGAGGCTTCATCCCCAACCTTTTATAAAAATACTACAACAAAACCACTTCATAATCAATCATTATATCAGGGTATGTTCATGTTTAGGCTAGTTTAAACACAAAATTGTACAATAATATGAATTTATATAATGAATGAATATGAGAAATTATTTAGTGATGTTATATTATAAAAATGTTTATATAATTAATTTTTTAGATTTTATATCAATATTTTATTCATTAATTAAGAAAATGCACTTTGACAGTCAAGAATCACAGAAACATGCTAGTAATCGATTTCATCTTCAAGGATAAAGACTAAAACACTTATGGAAAGAATTTGAAATATCATAAATAATTATAAATAATACCTAAAATTATGTTTAATGATATATTAATTTTTAAATTTTAATGAAGAATGAACATGGACATTGCAATTATGAAACTGGTATAAATGATCAAAACTACAAACACCCAATATGGAAAATCAAAAGAATTCATGTAGATAATGAATATTTGTGAAAGATAAATGAAACTGTATTTTAGTAAGGTTATTAATAAATTTATTAATATATCTATGTTTTTAATGTCGGAGGTTAAATTACATTCATGAAATACAGGATAAGAAGTAAGACTTTTTAACTCAATTTCCTTTCATTGAGATAAGTATTTTATTTATTCACCTAATTTCATTTATGCAGTGTATATACTTCTTATTTTATATATAATATAATTAATTATATTTTAATAATAATATTTAAATTTTAATTATAATATATCCCTTTCAAGGGGTTTTTATTAAAGTGTTACTCAAGCTGTGTGGGTTTTCTTAGTCTTAATTCTAATTCTCTAAGATATAAAAAAATTTGTATACCTTGTTTTCTTCTAATTATTCATTCACTAGTGATGGATAAATTTTCGTTAATATTTTTATTTCATGGTATTTACTATCCAAATCATATTCTCGTATTAAATTAGATATTGATTCGGTTTTTTTCTCATTAGTAGGGATTTCTAATAACTTGGTTTTCATTCATTGAGTTATGATCATTATATTGAACTTATTCATTTATGTTGGATAAATTTTACCATGTGATTTTATTATATATTATTATACCATTAGTTTCTAGGGATATAAATTCCTACTACATAATTCCTCTAAAAAATATTTATCACTTCTTGTGATTTTTTTTGATACCATCCACTTTATTTCTCTCGATGGCTTGTGATCATATTATTCTAATATTGACTTAGCCATATACCCATTTCTATATACGGTATAAAAATCACATTTTATATATTTCATATTAGATTATATTCACTTATAAATATTGTTATTCTATTGAAATGGGAAAATTATTGGCATTTTGTATGTTATTATTCTAATATGGCTGATTATTTTCAAGTTCATTGTGTATTGTTTAACCATCCACCATCTTCATCTAGATGGGTTATGGTCAGGTTGTCACTTTTATTGACATGGGTAAAATTATTGGCAATTTTTATGTTGTTATTTCAATATGTAATATTATTAGAAAGGTTGATTATGTATTTTCTATTAATTAACTCTTATGGTGAATGCATCGGTCTTAAATAAGTGATGGGTGTGGCCTGACATTATATATACAATAGATGCCTTGATGGTTCTAATGAGAAAGAATAGATTGGATTTTTGTGTATATATCTTCCTATAATATGATATTTTATTGGCATAAGGACTTGATAGTAGGATTCCTTGACTACAGTCTTGATAAAAAGTAGGGTATCTTATCACAATGCCTTGAAAGTTGGTTTTTGATGTTTGAGATTAAACATTCTATATGTATGAAATTATTATTATTATTGATATCCATATTTTCATTTTCTTTATTAATACAAAAATATCTTAATTTTAATTTTATTATGGCTTCATGTTGTTTACCTATTTTTTCCATAATATTTATACTATGTTTATGCAATGATTATTTTAGTCATACATTTTCCCTTACTAAGGTTTGATATCACCCATTATGTTTCCATTTCCCTAGGTTATGAAAAAAAGTATTATAAGAGAAATGTTTATAAGGATAACACATATTAAATAATTTTTTAGAGATTTTGAAGACTTATCATGAATTAAGTAGATTTATATATAATGGTAAAATTGTCTATTTGATATCAAGAACATGGGATTTTCCTATTCATGTTGTGTATTAATTCTATAAATATATATACCTGAAAATTTCATTCATATGTAAGAGATTCAATAACCATTATTTATTTTTTAATTATGGATGGTTGTATGTAGGATTTCACAGTTGGTATCAAAGCATGTATGTAAAGTACGTGCCTATGAGAACGGATCTGGGAGCATGGTTATGAGGCACCATAGTTGGTATCAAAGGAAATTTTTAGATAAATTTAGAGATTAGTATTTTTGTTGAGTGTAATTTAATGGTTTATAAGTTAGGTTTCATCATATGTTTAAGTTAAAAGTTATAGATAACCCCTTGGGAAAATTAAGATATTTTTTATTAGGGTAATAATGCCTATTTTATTTGTGGATTGGGATAAGAAAATTTCAATGAAAAATATAGTAATAAATATAATTATTGGATAACATCCTGATGTTTTGGTAATGTAGATATTATGTGGTTTTTCATACAAATACATCCATGTTTGGATATTAGCAAGTGGATGTGACTATGGTATAGATTAACCTAGCGGTAATGACTTAGAAAAGGGTTGGTTGAGCATAGTCCTAAGATTGCACACCTAGGATACACTCCTAGGGGATATACTTTGGTTAATCAAATTCTCCTTATGAACCATTATTAAGGATTTAATAATGATGTTAACTATTTTAGTTAGACAATCTAATAGAAAAATGACCATGGATAACCAATTATTGAATGAGGATAGTTATAGGTTGATCTAAAAGTATAATATGTTAAAAACAAATTTTTCATAAGGGAAATCATATTTATATTGATGTTAACATATTTATATCTAGGATATTATTATAACCATTTTGGTTTTAGCATCTTGTTAAAACAGGATCATGAGGATGAAGTTAAGAAAGGTATATATCTATAAATCACTAAGTCTTATAATTGAATAAGGGAGCATATGTAAAAGGTTTTGAATTTTAGTATGTTCCTATTATGATGTAAAAGGTTAGTTTCCTAGTCTTACCCATGGAAGTGAGGTTGATATCATAAAGGAACTTTTTTCTTTAGACTCTTAGGAATTTTAATTAGTGAAGTGGTATTTATTAATGACATTTTTGTATATTTTAAATATTATTGAGGATTATGTGAAAAATTAGAAGATTGTTCTTTATTAGTTATAGTTTAAAGGTTTAAAAACATATATTAAATGTTACTAATAACCATGAAAATTGATTTTATTACAAGGTTATATTTTTGTGATAACTGTTGGTGGAAAAAAGATTGAGGTATATAAAACTCCTAGGTTTAATACATGCTTGATGTTAAGGTAATAAAGGGTAAATTTACATTGAATGGGTAAGTTAGATTGTAATTGGTAACCATGAGATTGATAATTGAGTCATAATATTTTCAGATAAGTTACTCTCATTTTTTGGATTATGATATATAGTTACAAGGTGTGTGACCTTATGGCCTAGTGGTTAATACAATTTTAGGGTTAAAGATATATTTAATTTTTGCAGGAATATATAATATCATTTTGGATTAATTTCAAGGATATTCACATAGGTTTTGGGAAAGATATGTTATAAAGAGTATATGATCAGGGTATATACATGATTAGGTATTATATTATCAGAATGACTTATATTGTTTAATGAAGGATAAGTTGGATTTTGAGAGAATAGATTTTAATGATTATTTGGTATAGTTCATAGTAATTTGGGGTCTATATTTTATGTATTAAGTTAATAAGTGTGAGAGAAACCAACTCTAAATAACCTAGGTTTAATAAAGAATGATATTTTAGATTGATATAGGTTTAACCAAGTCTGATACAAGTTGATTTATAATAAATATAATTTATAATGATAGTGATATAAAGTGAGACATCTTGAGGTTAAATTTTCCTATGGTTATTTATGATAATTCACTTAAAATGATCATTGTGGTAAATCTTTGGGTTTTATTAATGGATTTAACTAGAAGTAACCATGCGTGTAAAAGACAATGTGAAGCTTACCTCAATGAACAACCCAATATAATGGGTGTTGGAGTGATAAATATTATGATTATATCGAACCACCTATCAAGAAATATGATTAATAATGTGAACATAGTAAAAGTTCCAAATACATGAAAGAAGAGAAAAATTGAGTATCATGAAAGATCAAGTGAAAAAGGACATCATACTCATAAGTTTAAGAGAAAGAGAGAATCTATAAAAATATATTTCTTTAACTGCAAGAGTGTTGTTCATTTTTTCACTCAATGTCCCAATCCAAGGTCCAATATGGGAGATAGTCACCAAAAAACATGGGAATAAGGAAGAGTCTATGTAACTAATACTAATGAATCAGATAGTGAATTTCCACTCTAGAATTTCTAGAGTCATATTTCATGTAAATTGTCACTAACTAATGGATATTGAGTTATAAATAAAAAACCCAGGTAGTATGATTATCATATAAATCATTGTTAGGCCTTGTGGGAAGTTATTACTCATAGATCTAGATCTAAATACCTTAAAAAATTATATGTAAAATTAGTAATGGGTTAGCTTTATTTATAAAGTTCTTATAATGATTTTTCATATAGATAAATATCATTCCACATCCTAAATAAACTCATGATCATCTAGCTATGTATATTTACTTGTGATTTCCATATAGAAATTACTCTGAACTTACAGGTAAAATTAGAAGGATAAAATTTATTTAATGGATGGATAATATAATAGAATGAAATTATAATATATTATTATCATTAAATAAGTCAATTTATTTGATGGAATTCTATACACAAAACACCAAACTTAAACAAATTTGTGATATATTTCAAAAAATATAAATATTTTAGTATGACTGTTAAAAACCTAGTCATTGAATTAGAAGGATTAAATAAGAGTAACCATTTTATGAAATATATGTATAAAAAAATAAAGTCTATTTTTACATGAATTAAATTCAATTAGTTTACTTAAAATTACTAATAAGATTAGTTATTGTTTAGTAAATTATTTTTCTTAAACAACCATATTTATTCAATACAAATTTATATTTCAAGAAAAATATGATTAATTAAAATTTATGTTTGATATTAATAATTGGTTGATACCTATTTAGTTAGTAAATGATATTAAATAATAATAATAACAATTAATATATGAAAATGTGATTTTCTGATTAAAATTGTTTTTCAATTATATTTTAAGATATTATTTAAAAACTATATTTTAAAAATTTTGAATATGAAATTAATAAAAATTAAAATAATATTTTAATTTATCATGTTAAAATTTACTTACTATTATTTTTTTAGATTTTTCTTAAAAGGTCGGGTTTAAGTTAGAAAATATGATTTTCACAAAACTTGTAATTTGTATGACTTAATCGTTATATAAGAATGAACTAGAAATTTATAAACCCATTTAAGTTATAATATATTAATTTTTTGAATAATATTAATTAATTTAAAATATTATTTTAACTTATATAACCTATGGAAAATAATTTTATAACTAATTAAAATTTTACTTTAGTATAAAAACTGTTTTGGGTCAGTTCTTTGAATTGCATATTTTTTAACGGATGTTTGGTTTTTTCTAACTTATAATCCATATATAATTTTTTATTTTATAAAAAATAAATATATTTAATTAAAATTAGTTTGAAAAATAATTTTATCTTATATATGAATTTAAATCCTGAAAAAGTTATATCTCGAAAATATTCTCTTACGTGATTAAGTATAATTATTTTAAAATTAATTTTCACACATTTAGAAATCTTATTTGATATAATTATTTTTCAACTTTTAAATTATATGTATCAAATTAGTTATAAATTTCCATCTTAATCTTTTTCATTGAATTTTATTACTAAGGATAGAAATTAATTACCAAGGTAAAAGTAAATTAGAGTAAAAAGTAAAAAAGCTAAAAAAAATCTATAAAATAGTAAAAGATGTCTAAAAAAGTAGTAGTTTTAATTATTTTATAACCATACATATTTTACTCTTCTATTTATTCCATTTTTTTTCTTTTACACTTGAATAATAATCTTACATTTTTAAAAATGCAAGGGTTACTCCCAAAAATACCTTTTCCTTCACTTATAAACAGGTAATATCTTCTCCACTTCAAGACACACAAATCATTATAATTTCTCCTTACTAATAAGAAATTTTACTCTCACAATAACCCTATCCTGATAAAATAATACCTTTATCACTCATAGTTACCATATACCCTTCACATTCAAGGAGGATTCTAAAAAAATTCAAGTCGATGACGTGAGTATTATCAACTACTGTGATTTATTCTTAATTATATTCTTAAAAATTTATACTATAGACACTTATATAATAATATTATTATCATTTTGATACATTAATGTTACTATATTAAGGTTATTATCATTATTTATTCTTATACCTCATCCATTAAGAAAAAAAATATTGTTCCTGCATTGTGTGGACTATCACCACCACGATGTAACGTGTTTCATTTTTTCTATCCATCTTACAAGGATTCATATAAGGATAGGATTAAAATATAAATATTATTTTTATGATATAATTAAGTTTATAGTGTGTAAATTTTATGATCCAATTAATTAAATTATCAACAAATGATCATTATTAATTTAATCTTTTTAAATAAGCTTACTAAGAGGATGATATTTTATTCAAATTGTGTAACGATTTTATAACCAATATTTATTCTTTTAGTTCTTCAAAATTATGATATATAACTCAAATAAACACTAAATAATATCATTATACTTATTTTATAATTATATTACAACAAAAAAACCTCATAATCATTCATTAAATAAGGGTATGTTCATGTTTGGGTCGATTTAACCACCTATTTGAACAATACTATGATTTTATATAATGAATTACAATGATAAATTTTTTAGTTTTGTAATATGATATAAATGAGTATATAATTATTGTTTTTTTCCTAGATATTTTATATCAATATTTAATTCATTGAATAAGAAAACACACTTTGATCGTCAAGAATCACCAAAATATGCTAGTTGTCGATTTAAAATTCAAGGATAAAAAATAAAACATTGTTATAAGGAATTTGAAACATAATAAATAATTATAAATCATACCTAATAGTATGTTTAATTATTTATTTATTGATAACTTTTAATTAATAATGAATATGTAAACTGTTATTATGAAACTGGTACAAATGACCAAAACTACAAACACCTAATGTGGAAAATTGAAAGAATTCATGTAGAGAATGAATATTTATGAAAAATATAAATGAAAATGGGTATGATTAATTTTATGGATTAATTTATTAATATATATGTGTGTGTTTGTGTGTTTTTTATATAGTAGGTTACATTTTTTCATGAAATTCAAGCCAATATGTAATGGTTTTTGTCTCATTTTCTCTTCATTAAGACAAGTATTGCATTTATTCACCTATTTTCATTTATGTGGTGTATATACTACATTTTTGAGATATAATATCATGAATTATATTTTAATAATTATATTTTAAGTTGAATTATAATCCCTTGAGTTCAATAAGTTTTTATTAAAGTGTTACTCATGTCGTAAGGGTTTTCTTTTTCTCAATTCTAATTCTTTGAGACATAATACATTTTGTGCACCATATTTTATTTGAATGGTGTATTCACTATCGATGGATATATTCTTATCAATATTCTTACTTCATTTTATTTACTATCCAAATAATATTCCCCTATTTAAGTGTATATTGATTCATTTTTCCCCAACAGTAAGTATTTTTTGTAAGTTAACTTTCATTCATTGAGTTGTGATCATTATCTTGAACTTATTTCATTTAAGGTGGGTATATTCTACCCTATGATTTTATTATTTGTTATTATCTTATTGTTTTCTTGGGATATAAATTCCTACCACATAATTTCTTTGAAAAATATTTATTCGTTATTGGGATATGTTCTTTTGAACCCATCCACTTTATTTCTTTGGATGGTTAATGATCATATTTTTCTAGTACTGACTTATTCATATACCCATTATTCTATATGGTGTGAACTTCACATTTTACATAATTTATATTGGATAATTTTCACCTAGAAATAATTTCATTCTATTGACTTTGATAAAAGTATTTGGATTCTCTATGTTTTTATTACAATGTACATTATTATTATCAAGTTGACTATGTATTGTTTAACTATCCACCTTCATCCTCTGGATAGATTATGATCAGGTTATCACTTTTATTGACATAAGGAAAAGTATTGGAATTTTTTATGTTTTTATTTCAATATTTAGAATTATTTTAAAGGTTTATAATGTATTTTTTATTAATTTCCTCTTATTTTCAATACATTGGACTTAAAAAAGTGATGGGTGGGGGATGGAATTACATATATCATCGACGAATCGATAAGTCTCATCAGAAAAAATATGTTTGGTTTTTGTGTATGAATATTCCCATAACAGGATAGTGTCTGGGAAAAATTCATTGACCGTAGGATATCTTGACTACAGTTTCGACGATAAGTAAAGTGTCTTGGCATAGGGACTTGATACCAAGTTATTGATGTCAACAATTATGTATTTCGTTAGTATGATATTGATATTATTTATATCCATATTTTCATTTATTTTCATGGATATATAATTATATTGGTTTCAAGTTGATTATGTATTCATGTAGTTTTCCTATTCCCACCATTCTATTTATGTCAGTTTTATGACATGATTATTACAGTTTTATGTTTTACTTTATTGAGAATTTGATCTCACTCCTATTTATGTTTCCATATCCCCCTATTATGAAAAAAAAGTAGTGCATGTGACATGTTTAGAAGCATAACATGTGTTAAAAAATTGGGAGATGTTTAATAATTTTAATGAATTAAGTAGTTTCATATATAATGGGAAATTATCCATATGATACAGAAAACATGGTATTTATCAGTTTATGTTATGTCATAATTATCTAAATCCCTAAACCTGAAAAGATCCTTTGAATACAATAGATTCAATAATCACAATTAATTTTTTTAATTATATATGGTTATATCTTAGATTTCACAAATAATATCAAAGAAAGTATGTAAAGTGTGTGTCTATGAGCACTAGATCCAAGAGTGAAAGTATGTGGTGCCAAAAAAGTGATATTATCTCCAACACTTCATAGTGTGGACCACAGATTCTAGCTCCAAGTCATGGGTAGGATAACTCTTCTCATGTGGTTGCATTTGTAAATACCCACAAGTTACTACTTTGTCTTCCTATATCATCAAATATCACAATACAACTCCTGAGACATCATAAAATTCTACATATCACGTCCCATGTTCTAGAAAATTCAGCACTATATTTGTTGTCAAACTCCTCATCAACTCAATAAACACTTCCTCACACTGATTTGACTACTCAAAATTCACCCCATTATTAGTCAAAGTTGTCATGGGGGATGCTAAACTTGATAAATCCTAGATTAAATTATAATAGTATCTTACTAATCCAAGTAATATCTTTATCTCTAGTATATTCTGAGGGTGGGTCCAAATCTCCACCTCCACCATCACTAGGTCCACAAAAAATTCATCCTCTAATAATGCATTCCCTAGTAATCACAAAACTTGAATCATAAAGTGACACTTTGACAACTTTTCATAAATTTATTGGTCCCAAATTATACTCAATACTATCTTGATATTCCTAGCATATTTCTTTGAGGTCCATGAAAATAGGAGTATGTCATAAATGAACACCATGAAGAAAAATTCAAGATTTGGTTGAATGAACTTATTCATGAGGTACATGAACATCACTAGAGCATTATCCAAACCAAATAGCATCACCAAAAACTCATATGACCCATACCTTATCCTCAAAACTATTTTTTATATGTCTTCCTCCCTAATATGTAGATGACAGTAACCTAAACATAGGTAAATCATGGAAAACCAATGAGATATGAACAATTGATTGAATAGATCATCAATCCTGGGTAAAGGGTATCTATTCTCCATTATCACCTGGTTCAACTTTTTATATTCCTTACATAGTTGAAGTGTTTCATCCACCTTTTTGGTGAAAAAAACTAGATAACCCTAGGGAGATGTGCCTATCCTGATAAATCACTTCAGATCCAAGTAATCAAGATAAAATTTGAGTTCCCTCAACTTGATCGAAACCATATGATAAGGATGAATATAGATAGGTTGTTCCCCTGAAATGAGTTCTATTTCAGACTTAATCCCTCTATCCATAGGTTGACATAAAAAATTTTCTGAAAAGACATCCTGAGAGAGATTTTAAACTAGAGGGAAGGATTTAGGGTCCAACATTTATCCTTATAAAAGTTTAATCCCAAGACTTATGATACAATATCTCCAATATGACTCAAATATAGGCCCACTCTACCATCTCTTAAGTCTTAGTCATTGGTCATTAAAAACATCTCCCCATTAAGTGAGGTAAAGGATACCCATATTCGATAGTAGTTGATGTGTGCATAAAAGCTCGTAAGCTACTCCATCCCAAAGATCACATAAAATATGATCATATCTAGGATTATGAAATCCCAAAAATTCCCATAGATAGAGATCATTGCAAGACATTATGAACATATCAAAATATGGTTTAATTTAGTCCCTCAGGGTGTGTTGATAGAAAGAATTTTCAAATATATTCTGACTAGTAAGTATAATCCAGATACCACTTAAGCATAGATAAAGGAATAGTAATCACCAATATCAAAAAAGTTAGTAGATATAATATAGGTGATCAAGAGTCTACCTCAATCCATATATATCCCCTTATCACCATCAACTAGTGCTTGATCCACTGTAAAATCTTGGCCTGCCTCAGCTCTATGACATTACCCTTGAGACATCGATATTTAGGGAGTATACATCCTCTAGTGAGGTCATTCACCCCAGCTTACCCTAATCTACTATAACTCTTCTGATATTCCCTCAATAAAAATGTAAACATAAACTACCTTTTTATATTGGTGGCACTCCACATGGGACTTCCTATAGGAATTTATAAGATTCCCTCTTTTCCCACAAATGAATCACCTCCCATAGAGGACACTAAGTAGGTTCTGATCTGACTCATATTCCAACTATTATACTACTCTTAATAATATTTCCTCTTACTAATATCAGAATAGGATACCATATTAGTAAGAGGAATCTCAATTATTGTCTTGATATGGAATAGAAGTAAGATATATACCATTTCCTCTAGTCCCTTCTTGATAGTTAGGGCCTTTTTCAATGCCTCCAGTTATGATGATTGGTCAAATATTTTAACCTATCATTTGATCTTAGGATAGAGACCTATCTTGAACTTCCAAGATTTGTGGGCCACATTTCCATCAAAAAGATGGGTGAAGTGTAGCATCTATATGAAATAAATATAATACATAGAGAAAAATAAAGATCTCTGATAAAAATCTATAAACTCCTGGGTATAGTCCAACTTCATTACATCATAAAAATATTACCATGGAGTATATCCTTAAAGGTAACCCAAATAAAACCCTCTTTTCTTCCAGTCTGATTTATAATAGTCCATCATCTCCTGGAAGTTCTCTAGAATATGAAGGTTACCAACATCACTTTCCCTTCTACAAGAGTCTTAACTAGATCAAAAATACTCTCAATGATTTATATCTAGTACTCTTCATCATGTGGTCCTCCAGTACCCTAAAAGTCTAGTGGATACTAGAGATGGAATTCCCAATCATGATCAGTCAAGGTTTTCAAAACGATTCTTCCATGAACAAGATCGATCCAAAAAAATAGTAGTTAAACTAACTCTATAGCCTAAATCTCCATATATAGTACAAGATCATACCGGGGTATATCCTCTTGTACCATTGGTGGTGGTATAATAATTTCCACCCTAATGAGAGAACCATGTGATGCCACTATTGGTGGTCCCATAAAATGTCTCTATGGTGGATTTTTTGAAATGAAAAAAGAATATTTAAAACATATAAAGTCATTAGTTAAATATATATCCTAATAATTCTATGGGATAACACAATGGTTCACCTAGGAGGATACCTATAACCCATGTTATATCCCTCAAATATCTACTCATTACTAAAACCATGTTCTATGTATATTCACGTTAGTAAAAAATGTATATATATACAAAATAGAACTGTATGGTCAATTCCAGCTAACTAATTCTAACAGATATATCACAACTGTAGGGAATACATATTTATCACTCAAAAATTATCATAGATCAAGTAATTTAATTAGTGAACTACTATGAATCATAAAACATGTAAATATATGAAATGTGATCCTGGTTTCCTACTCATGATTCATGAATGCACCCAAATCCCATTAAACAGAAATAGCACAATATACTCAAGATCAACATGAAACTGAAAAACTATAATTATAATAGAAGTACCAAAAATGGTTACTCAAAGTTCCACTATACGTGTGTTGCTAGGTAAAACATATAACTCCCCTAACTGGGACCCACATAGCCTAACTATTTTGTACCTTTACCCAAACATATTCAAGAAGAATTAAAAATGAAGAAAAACCTTTTATACTACTTTTTAACACCCAGACATAAATCATCGAGTCTGAACCAGAGCTCTACATGTGTGACTCCTTATATGAAAAGGGTTTCTAACAAGTACGTAGGGTCTAAATTCCATCAATAGGGATACCATACCCTTAGTATCATTAAATAAAAATATAAGTAATAACATAGAGGAATAAGTAGGCACTTCTATACCAAATTCTATGTAATGTGTCTCAATTCATATAGAAAAATAACAGAATGACCCCTAAATTGGTAGATCAAAAATAGTGTGAGAAATATATCTAAATAAATAAAACTTTTTAACATCACTCGGGATCCCATCCAGATACTACCTCTGAACACCATGCTCCATCTTTTAATTCCCTATCACTGGGCATTTACTCTTCCTTGATTCCTTGAACATGAATCATGCATATGAATCAAGATTCTTATAGCAGGCCAGGATTATCATACATTAATATTACATATTTTTAGATGAATATTCATTACATTACATAAACACATTCTTAAGGACCATAATAGTTTATTTCCTTTGAAAACATGGAATTAAATATTATTAATTCATGATATATATTCAATATATACTATAATGATATTTCTATTTAGTAATCCTATTTAAAAACATTTCATAATGACCTATAGAAAGGAAACATAAAAAAGGGTGAGCTTGGATGCTTGGTAAGGGTAATCAAGGGAGATTGATAATCATAACATGAGAATAAGGTTATGAGAACATGATCATAACATTTTGAAACCATTCCCTTCATATAAAATATCATAATCTTAAGTCATGGAATAAATATTAGAAGTTTATAAGACATGAATCATAAGGGAATCAAATAACATGATCCTTGAGAGCATAACATTTTCATAAGACATAGAATTGTGGCACATAAATAATTATAGAAAATCATATATCAAGGCTACCCACCAAGACATTCATAACATGTTAGGCTTGGAATAACCGCCTATGTACCTACTTTGGGCTTGCTCTAACCACCGGCGTACCCTATTTTTTGAGTTTGGGATAAACACCCACGTACTTTCCATTTCAGGTTTGGGATAGCCACCTGTGTATGCTCTAAGATCATAAAACATTTATCATTTCCCAGTTCAATGGAAGTATATATTGGTCCAACCCATCACATAATGAAAATCATACACATGTGTGTCACGTGATCATAAAACATTCATCATATCATTAACCATGAAATGAAATGGGTTTCATAAAAATTTAATCTTATTATAAACTATCTAAAAGAGGAAAATTTAATAATTATTTCATCATTTCATTTTAGCATAACCCATGGAAAAAAGAAGTGGGTTTCATAATAATTTTATTATGGCATAACTTTTTCAAGATAAATAGGTTTCACAAACAGTATGTCATAATAAACATAAACCATTTAAAGAAGGAATAATAATGGTATTCTTGTATCATATCCCTAGTAAATCATAAGTAACCTCAAACTATGTCATCTTATATGAAGAATGATTTTGAAATAAAACTCACTTGGAATGTTTCTTGAGGAAAATAAACTTCCTTTTAAAATAACATTTTTGTTAAACTAAAAAATATAAAATAGTTTTGAAATAGTTTTCTTTTAAAATAAACTTGAAAACTTATAAAGGAATCTATAAAAATCATTTAAAATATTTCATGAGGAAAATATCTTTGAAAAATAATTTTTAAAACATAAAAAAAATTGAAAATAATTTTCCTTGAAAACTTATAAATTAATCTTTAAAAATTTGAGGTTATAACAGAGGAAATTTTCATACATGTCATACATGTTAGAACAAATATTCCTTTCACATTTTTAGTAAAATACAAATGGGCATTGTTTTTTGAAAATGAAATAGAGATTAATTTTAAAGAAATTTGTAAAAAAGAAAACATGGGTAAAAAATTATTTAATAAATAATTTTTTTAATGTTAAAAAAAATTAAAAACTTTTAGAAAACATGGTTTTAGAAGAATATGAATTTCTGACAAAAGAGAGAGATAAAGTCAGATTTTCTTAACAAAATTTTCTAAAACATTTTTGTAACACCCGAGACTTTTATGTTATATGAATCATCAATGGAATTTTTTTTTACACAACACTTGCTTGGCTTGCTTTACACGCAATCGCGACCTTCCTCGATAGCTTGCGTCGTACGCAATACCGAGTTTCACTAAACAACAATATGCTATTAAAACAAGCTGTTATGAATAGTAATAACCACTTTTTGAAATTTTATAAATTTTATTTTTCAAAATGGACTTCATTTTTGGATTCGGAATACCGAAATTAGCCTAGGGTGAAATTTTGGTATGTTTCTGAAAACTTTCAATTTTTGATGAATAGTGAAACCACTAAGTGGTAGGTTAAAAAACTGAATTTTGCATAAAACTTAATTTTACCGCTTCTGTGAATGGAATTTCGAAAATCCGAGAGACACGGTTAATATCAAGGACTAAAATGTGGTTCAATGAGATGAAAATAATTTTTTGGTGAATAGTAACTTTTTACTTTTTTTACCGCGGTTAATAGTAAATAGGGTAACTAAGGGTAAATATGATATTACTATTACCCTAAAACATGTCCTAATTCTATTGGATAAGTGTAATTCGACCAAAAACAACCTTAGGAATAAAATATGACCATTTAGGCCCACTTGGGTTAGATTAGGACATTTATTATTAATTTATTTAAAGAAGGGTTAAAATAGTTAAAATCAAAGTTTAATAAGTAAATCATTTTTAATATGGGGTTATACATAAGATAAATTCGACTATAAATATTATTTAGAAATCTAAAAAGATTTCATACATGATGGTATTTTATTTATAATTTTTAGACATTAAATAATTTAATTTATTTATGACACAATTATGATGCAGTAATTATCTTATTTATGAAATATTGACATAATTGATGTTATAAACACCAAAATAAATGTAATTTGAGACTTTTTAATGAATTCCACTAATTTTCTAGGTTACTATAATATATTAGTGTTGATTTAATCAACTTGGTTCGAACATATAATTCTGTTATGACTTTCACAAAAATCATATATCAAATAGTGTCAAAATTGACACAAAATAGTTTTTAAATAAAATATTATATTATTAATTGTTATTT
Organism: Viscum album; assembly: GCA_963277665.1. Classification (NCBI taxonomy): domain Eukaryota; kingdom Viridiplantae; phylum Streptophyta; class Magnoliopsida; order Santalales; family Viscaceae; genus Viscum; species Viscum album. Next base: position 407,003,309 of record OY728142.1, read on the forward strand.
TATTCCTAAAAATCTAAGGTTTGGCCAAATGACTTATATAAGGATATATATATTAATAATAAACAATTTGGGGTTCGTTTGGCATGTTATAGTAAGTGTATTAACCATATAGTGAAAGAAAACAAAAAGACATGGTAAAAGTTAAATTATTTAACTTAGAGTTAAATCTAATTGATAAGGTTAAAATAATACCCTAAACTTGTATAAATCTTATTGGTTGATAGGATTTCGACCCATCCCCACTTTACCTTCGAAATAAGACCCTTTGGAACCATTATAAACCGATTTTGACTTTAATATAAAATAATATTTTGAGATATTCCTAAGGTGCCCCTCTCCTCCCTTATAAAAGGGCACCTCCTCCCCCTCCTCCTCACACCAATTTGAGCACTCAATCTCGGCCAACCCCTGCCATTTTCTCCTCTCCACTTCCCTAGAATAATCCTAGAGGTCCTGGTCTTCTTCAAAGACCAATATTAGTTCCCTAAGTGGAGGATTCAAAGAAGCGTTCTAAAGAAGAGGTAATATCCATTACCGATCTTTTCAATTTCTTTATTCTTCAACTTCTTCTTCTTTAGTTGTTTCATGATAAAGTAATAACATCAGTATTACTTACATACTGATATGTTATTATAAATATGAAACAACCCTAATTCACCTTCTATCCATCCCACGGAAAAATGAAATCACCGCACGTGCGTACGTACGGAATACCGTCTCCACGCCGTGGTGTAATCTATTTTTCCACCATCACTTTACAAGGATGGGTATAATGGTGTAATGAGTAACTATTTATGATTATTATAAATTAATATTGATACTGAATTAATAAATATATACTCTAATACAGTTCCACGATCATAGGAACGATATCATCACTCGTGTGTACGTATGGAATACCGTCTCCACGATGTGATGCGACTCGTTCTACATGATCATCATTACATAGTAATTATATAAATGAAATTAAGGAATAAATATGATATATGTTACACTAATACCATTATGGATATAAGGTATCTATAACCTTAAAAGAAGAATAAGAATGTATTCGGAAAAACACGCATAAGAACAAAAGGCAATAAAGACCCGAGTAACAAGTAACAATGAAATATTACTAACAAGAAGCTAAGAATATGACCATATATGATATAATATCAATATGTATGATTCTGGAATAAGTCAATAACATTTTTTAAACCATTATACAAGAGGTTCGGACACGTACAAGGCAAATCGGACCTAAGGTAAGGGAAAATATCACAATCTCATTTTTATCCGAGATTGTTTATTCGTAAGTATTTACTGGGGTGTATTTTATCATCCACATCCATGTTTCATCAATATGTAATATTATTTCCATACACCTACAATTTTTTAAATCCATTTTTACCCTTCGGTGAGTTTTTAGTAAAGAATAAGAAAGGAATCTTTTGTTGTTTTTCGTACGAGGTACTTTTTGACTTTTCCGACAAAAGTACGAAGAATGTTTTTTTTTAACTTATATGGCATGAATGGATTTTTAAAACATTATTCCCAAGAAGCTTCCTTTACAAGTTTTCAAGTTTATTTTTAATCAACTTCTTTTAGTTTATAATTGTATGACATGTTAAGAAAAGAAAAGTGTTTTTGAAGAAGAAAGGATGTTTTCCTCAAGAATGGAGTTCAAGTGTTTTATCAAAATTATTTTCCATCTAAGATAGTAAAGGGTTCTGTTTTTATCCCTATTATTACATTGATTTGATCATGTTGTGATGGAATTATTTTTATGAATTCCTTTATCTTATATGAATTTATTTATGATGTCATGATATTTCAAGAATCCCATTTTTGTTACATGTGTTATGCGATGATGTATGTTTTATGATTATGTGGCACACATAAGAAAGGATTCATTATAAGATGGGTGGGGCCTATATCTCCCTCCAATGCATTGGGTAAAGATTTTATATCTCATGAGATAGATATGGCTGGAACGGTAGGTTATACCGGTTCAGTGAAACAGGACTGGAACGAGGGTGACTCGGTTCAGAAAGGGACTTTGTCCACTAAGATAGTCTTGACAATGAGTCATGACTAACATGAAATGATTTTCCATGATTATGTGTGCATGCCACAAAGTTTCAAGTTTCATGTTATGATTATGGGGATCTCATTTTCACTTCTATGATTTGTTCCATGATAAGATATTAAGATCTCTTTTGCAGGTTATGATTTCCAAAATGTTATGTTCTTATGAATACGATGTGATTGATATTTCTTTTGTTTACCCTTACTGAGCATTTGAGCTTACCCTTTTATGTTTTCTTTTCCCCAGGATATAAAGAAAGGTTTTAGGTAAAAAAAAGGAAGATCTTTATGGGAGATGTTGAAGATATTTCACCACGATTAGAAGATTTTATTCCGAGTTTCCAAAGACACTAAACTATTACGATCCTTGTGTGTGTGTTTTTTTTATGTACTAAGTATTCCGCAAAAGTAATGTAAAGTCCATGTAAGTCAGGCTTCGGGTCTCTACAGTTGGTATCAGAGGGAGGTTATAGTCAACCTTTAAAAACTAGGATGTGAAAGCCTTAGTAAGAACCCTAAGGATAAGTCTAAGCATAGAACACAATCTTAGTGTTTTAGAAATGGCCATGAATACCCTAGGATAAGACCTTAAGTGTGAAATTTTATCCTTGATTATGTGGTTTTCCTATTATAATTAGTGTTGCTCACACTATTCTTCTTGGTTTTAGTCAATGGCTGGAACCCGAAGGAACCGTGTTAATGCGGAATGCGATGGGCAATGCAATGATTGTCCCCCTGAGCAACCAAACGATATGGGGGCTGGAATGCAAAATCTTGTAGCCATGCTCACACAACTTTCTCAAGCTATGAATCATGCAGGACTTCCAAACGAGCAAAGGAAGGAGCAACATTCTGTTGAATCCTTCATGAGGCAGCGTCCACCTTCTTTCAGCGGGTCTACTGATACATTAGTTGCTGAACAATGGATTAGTACTACTGAAAAGATATTTTCAGTTCTTCAATGTTCTGAACATGATAAAGTCATCCTAGCAGTGTATCATTTGGAAGGATATGCTGATCAATGGTGGAATCTTATTAAGAATACGAGGCAAAGGGATGAAATTGAGTCTATGGAATGGGATGAGTTCAAGAACTTATCTTTCAATAAGTACTTCCCTCGTATTCTCCGAACAAAGATAGAGAAAGAGTTTCTTGAACTGAAGCAAAGGTATGATGAATCTGTTGGTACCTATGAAGAAAATTTTACAAGACTTGCAAGGTACGCTTCTAGTATTATTATCCAACCTGAGAGTAAGATCGATCGATTCTTTAGTGGCTTAAAACCAAGTCTTCGAAGGGCGTTAGCCATAAGGGACTTCAATAGCTACGAGGAAATCGTTCGATGTGCTCTCAAAGTCGAGATGGAGATTGGAGTAACCCATCAGTCATATGGGTTTGATAAGAAGAGGAAGATGGAATTCCAAGGAAAATCTAAAGAGTACACTGAAAAGAAGATGAACTTTCCCTTATGCTCAAAGTGTGGAAAGAAACATGGAGGGAGTTGTCTTAAAGGGACAAGTAAATGTTTTAAATGTGGAAAGGAAGGTCATCGGGCATTTGAATGCCGCGATAATGGGAAGAAGATGTCTAATGATGCAAACAAAGGAAGGGATACACAGAATGAACCTACTACACTTCAATGTTTCAAGTGCAAGGAGATGGGGCATTATGCCAATCAATGCCCAAATCCAAGGGTTGATGATGATGGTCGACGTCAACAAAATCTTAAGGCTAAAGACAAAGGAAAGTCACATGAAATTTCTATCAGCGATGTAGAGTACGATAACGAAGTGGTGAAAGGTACACTTACCATCCACTCTAAAGTAGCAAATGTTTTATTTGATTCTGGATCCACCCACTCTTTTATTTCTGAAAAATTTTCTAAGGGTATCACTATACTACCTCAACAATTAGATGTTGAGTTAGCTGTGACAACACCTAATGGCACAACAGTCGCATCAAAAGTTTATAATTCTTCTCCGATCGAAGTTTGTGGGAAAGTTCTTCCCGCAAATCTTGTGATACTTCCTTTAGTGGAATTTGATGTGATTCTTGGCATGGATTGGCTTTCTCTACATGGAGCTCATATCAATTGCCAAAGAAGGGAAGTCACATTTCATATTCCAGATCAATCTATGATCGTCTATCAATGCAAGGATGAACATAACCTTCCAGTGGAAATTTCTTCCATCTTATGGGTATTGATTCCACTAAATGAAGGTTATTTATCTCAAATGGTTGGTGAGAAACTCATGATTAAGAATATGCCCATTGTACGGGAGTTTGATGATGTATTTCCGGAGGAATTACCAGGTCTTCCACCAAATCGTGAAGTTGAGTTTTCAATAGAACTCGTACCGGGCGCTTTGCCAATTTCAAGGACACCTTATAGAATGGCCCCAATTGAGTTGCAGGAATTGAAGAAGAAACTCCAAGAGAATCTTGATAAGGGATTCATACGCCCTAGTGCGTCACCTTGGGGAGCACCTGTTCTATTTGTTAAGAAGAAAGATGGATCAATGAGACTCTGCATTGATTATCGAGAACTTAACAAGATCACTATCAAGAACAAATATCCTCTCCCACGCATTGATGAATTATTTGACCAACTACGCGGAGCTCAATACTTTTCCAAGATTGATCTCCGTTCAGGGTATCATCAATTAAGGGTCAAAAGGGAGGATATACCAAAGACGGCTTTCTGTACAAGGTATGGACACTATAAATTTATAGTGATTCCATTTGGTCTTACTAATGCCCCGGCTATCTTCATGGATCTAATGAATAGAGTCTTTAGAGACTATCTTGATCAATTTGTGGTAGTCTTTATAGACGATATTCTTGTCTATTCAAAGAGCAAGGAAGAGCATTAAGATCACTTGAGAATTATATTGAAGACCCTGAGAAAGGAGAATCTTTATGCCAAATTTACCAAGTGTGAATTTTGGATTCAAAAAGTTGCATTTTTGGGTCACATAATCTCAAAAGAGAGGATATCTGTGGATCCAGCAAAAACAGAGGTTATCGAAAGATGGTCAAGACCAACAACAGTAACTGAGATCCGAAGTTTTCTTGGTTTGGCTGGATATTATCAACGTTTTGTAAAGGATTTTTCACGATTATCTAATCCACTCACCAAGTTGACCCGAAAAGGAGTTAAGTTTGTCTGGACGGAAGAATGTGAAAAGAATTTCAAGGAGTTGAAAAGAAGGTTATCCACTGCACCTGTGCTCACACTACCTTGTAGTGGAGAAAGGTTTGTGATATATAGTGATGCATCCAAGAAGGGATTGCGGTGTGTTCTTATGCAAAATGATATGGTGATAGCTTATGCCTCACGACAGTTGAAAATCCATGAGCAAAATTACCCAACTCATGATTTGGAATTGGCTGCGGTAATCTTTGCATTAAAGATTTGGAGGCATTACCTTTATGGTGAAAGGTGTGATATTTATACTGATCATAAAAGTTTAAAGTATATTTTCACACAAAAGGAGTTGAATATGTGTCAAAGAAGATGGTTGGAGCTGATTAAGGATTACGACTGCTCAATCCATTACCACCCTGGGAAAGCAAACAAGGTGGCAGATGCATTAAGTCGACAAGACCATGCTAGTTTATCCATGATGAGGATAACAAAGGATCCAATATTTATGGATTTACAAAGGATGGATCTTGGAATTATAATGGAAGTGGAAAAATCTTATCTTTCTCAAATGAATGTTCAACCATCTATACATGTGAAGATTAAAGAGGCACAGAAAGAAGATGTCAAGTTACAAAAGAAGGTGAGAAATGTTCCTGAGTTCAACCTTGATTGTGATGGGATAATAAAGTTCAGGAATCGGGTTTGTGTTCCTCCCATCCCCGAATTAAAGAAGGAGCTGCTGGATGAGGCTCATAGTTCTTCATTCTCTATTCATCCTGGAAGCACGAAGATGTATAGGGACCTGAAAGAGTACTTCTGGTGGGATGGCATGAAAAGAGATGTTGCTGAATATGTCTCTCGATGCTTGGTTTGTCAACAAGTTAAAGCTGAAAGACAAAAGTCTAAGGGGATGTTACAACCATTACCCATACCCGAATGGAAATGGGAAAACATCACTATGGACTTTGTCACAGGACTTCCTAAAACATCCAAAGGCAATAATGCTATTTGGGTCATAGTTGATTGTCTTACAAAGTCTGCACACTTCATTACTATTAGAGAGGATTTCTCTCTAGATCAGCTTGCCAGGATATATGTAAAGGAAGTGGTAAGATTGCATGGAGTACCACTTTCTATTATATCTGATCGGGATCCGAGATTTACCTCGAAGTTCTGGTGAAGTCTTCAGCATACTCTGGATATAGAGTTGAGTTTCAGCACTGCTTATCATCCTCAGACAGACGGTCATTCTGAGAGAACAATTCAAACCCTAGAAGATATGTTGAGAGCTTGCTCTATGGATTTCAAAGGAGGTTGGGATCAACACCTACCTTTGGTGGAATTTTCTTATAATAATAGCTTTCACTCCAGTATTCAGATGGCTCCTTATGAAGCTCTCTATGGAAAGAAATGCCGGACTCCAACTTGCTGGGATGAAGTTGGGGAAAGAAAGCTATTAGGACCTGATCTCGTTGATGAAATGGCAGAAAAGGTCAGATCTATTCAACAACACATAAGAGCAGCTCAGAGTCGACAGAAAAGTTATGCCGACAACCGAAGAAAAGACCTAGACTTTGAAGTGGGCGATAAAGTGTTCTTACGAATATCTCCCTGGAAGAGGGTTATGAGATTTGGAAAGAAGGGGAAGTTGAGCCCTAGATATATCGGTCCTTTCGAAATACTGGATCGTGTTGGAAAGGTAGCTTACCGATTGGTGCTTCCACCTAATCTCTCTCAAGTTCACGATGTGTTCCATGTATCTCTCCTGAGAAAGTACATACCTGATCCTTCACATGTACTCAGCTCAGAAGTTGTACCGCTGGAGCAAGATCTTTCTAATGAAGAACAGCCGATAGAGATTCTGGATCGTAGCGAAAAAGTCATACGAAACAAGACCACTCGCTTGGTGAAAGTTTTATGGAGGAACCACCAACTTGAAGAAGCAACATGGGAGCTTGAGGATATGATGAGGGAGAAGTATCCTCATCTGTTTGTTACAAAGTGACGAATTTCGAGGGCGAAATTCTTTTTAAGGGGGGTAGAATGTAACACCCGAGACTTTTATGTTATATGAATCATCAATGGAATCTTTTTCTACACAACACTTGCTTGGCTTGCTTTACACGCAATCGCGACCTTCCTCGATAGCTTGCGTCGTACGCAATACCGAGTTTCACTAAACAACAATATGCTATTAAAACTAGCCGTTATGAATAGTAATAACCACTTTTTGAAATTTTATAAATTTTATTTTTCAAAATGGACTTCATTTTTGGATTCGGAATACCGAAATTAGCCTAGGGTGAAATTTTGGTATGTTTCTGAAAACTTTCAATTTTTGATGAATAGTGAAACCACTAAGTGGTAGGTTAAAAAACTGAATTTTGCATAAAACTTAATTTTACCGCTTCTGTGAATGGAATTTTGAAAATCCGAGAGACACGGTTAATATCAAGGACTAAAATTTGGTTCAATGAGATGAAAATAATTTTTTGGTGAATAGTAACTTTTTACTTTTTTTACCGCGGTTAATAGTAAATAGGGTAACTAAGGGTAAATATGATATTACTATTACCCTAAAACATGTCCTAATTCTATTGGATAAGTGTAATTCGACCAAAAACAACCTTAGGAATAAAATATGACCATTTAGGCCCACTTGGGTTAGATTAGGACATTTATTATTAATTTATTTAAAGAAGGGTTAAAATAGTTAAAATCAAAGTTTAATAAGTAAATCATTTTTAATATGGGGTTATACATAAGATAAATTCGACTATAAATATTCTTTAGAAATATAAAAAGATTTCATACATGATGGTGTTTTATTTATAATTTTTAGACATTAAATAATTTAATTTATTTATGACACAATTATGATGCAGTAATTATCTTATTTATGAAATATTGACATAATTGATGTTATAAACACCAAAATAAATGTAATTTGAGACTTTTTATGAATTCCACTAATTTTCTAGGTTACTATTATATATTAGTGTTGATTTAATAAACTTGGTTCGAACATATAATTCTGTTATGACTTTCACAAAAATCATATATCAAATAGTGTCAAAATTGACACAAAATAGTTTTTAAATCAAACATTATATTATTAATTGTTATTTTATTCCTAAAAATCTAAGGTTCGGCCAAATGACTTAGATAAGGATATATATATTAATAATAAACAATTTGGGGTTCGTTTGGCATGTTATAGTAAGTGTATTAACAATATAGTGAAAGAAAACAAAAAGACATGGTAAAAGTTAAATTATTTAACTTAGAGTTAAATCTAATTGATAAGGTTAAAATAATACCCTAAACTTGTCTAAATCTTATTGGTTGATAGGATTTCGACCCATCCCCACTTTACCTTCGAAATAAGACCCTTTGGAACCATTATAAACCGATTTTGACTTTAATATAAAATAATATTTTGAGATATTCCTAAGGTGCCCCTCTCCTCCCTTATAAAAGGGCACCTCCTCCCCCTCCTCCTCACACCAATTTGAGCACTCAAGCTCGGCCAACCCCTACCATTTTCTCCTCTCCAATTCCCTAGAATAATCCTGTAGGTCCTGTTCTTCTTCAAAGACCAATATTAGTTCCCTAAGTGGAGGATTCAAAGAAGCGTTCTAAAGAAGAGGTAATATCCATTACCGATCTTTTCAATTTCTTTCTTCTTAAACTTCTTCTTCTTTAGTTGTTTCATGATAAAGTAATAACATCAGTATTACTTACATACTGATATGTTATTATAAATATGAAACAACCCTAATTCACCTTCTATCCATCCCACGGAAAAATGAAATCACCGCGCGTGCGTACGTACGGAATACCGTCTCCACGTCGTGGTGTAATCTATTTTTCCACCATCACTTTACAAGGATGGGTATAATGGTGTAATGAGTAACTATTTATGATTATTATAAAGTAATATTGATACTGAAATAATATATATATACTCCAATACAGTTCCACGATCATAGGAACGATATCATCACTCGGGCGTACGTACGGAATACCGTCTCCACGATGTGATGCGACTCGTTCTAGATGATCATCATTACATAGTAATTATATAAATGAATTGAAGGAATAAATATGATATATGTTACACTAATACCATTCTGGATATAAGGTATCTATAACCTTAAAAGAAGAATGAGAATGTATTCGGCAAAACACGCATAAGAACAAAAGGCAATAAAGACCCGAGTAACAAGTAACAATGAAATATTACTAACAAGAAGCTAAGAATATGACCATATATGATATCATATCAATATGTATGATTCTGGAATAAGTCAATAACATTATTTAAACCGTTATACAGGATCTTCGGACACGTACAAAGCAAATCGGACCTAAGTTAAGGGAAAATATCACAATCTCATTTTTATCCGAGATTGTTTATTCGTAAGTATTTACTGGGGTGTATTTTATCATCCACATCCATGTTTCATCAATATGTAATATTATTTCCATCCACATACAATTTTTTAAATCCATTTTTACCCTTCGATGAGTTTTTAGTAAAGAATAAGAAAGGAATCTTTTGTCGTTTTTCGTACGAGGTACTTTTTGACTTTTCCGACAAAAGTACGAAGAATGTTTTTTTTAACTTATATGGCATGAATGGATTTTTAAAACATTATTCCCAAGAAGCTTCCTTTACAAGTTTTCAAGTTTATTTTTAATCAACTTCTTTTAGTTTATAATTTTATGACATGTTAAGAAAAGAAAAGTGTTTTTGAAGAAGAAAGGATGTTTTCCTCAAGAATGGAGTTCAAGTGTTTTATCAAAATTATTTTCCATCTAAGATAGTAAAGGGTTCTGTTTTTATCCCTATTATTACATTGATTTGATCATGTTGTGATGGAATTATTTTTATGAATTCCTTTATCTTATATGAATTTATTTATGATGTCATGATGTTTCAAGAATCCCATTTTTGTTACATGTGTTATGCGATGATGTATGTTTTATGATTATGTGGCACACATAAGAAAGGATTAATTATAAGATGGGTGGGACCTATATCTCCCTCCAATGCATTGGGTAAAGATTTTATATCTCATGAGATAGACATGGCTGGAATGGTAGGTTATACCGGTTCAGTGAAACCGGACTGGAACGAGGGTGACTCGGTTCAGAAAGGGACTTTGTCCACTAAGATAGTCTTGGCAATGAGTCATGACTAACAAGAAATGATTTTCCATGATTATGTGTGCATGCCACAAAGATTCAAGTTTCATGTTATGATTATGGGGATCTCATTTTCACTTCTATGATTTGTTCCATGATAAGATATTAAGATCTCTTTTACAGGTTATGATTTCCAAAATGTTATGTTCTTATGAATACGATGTGATTGATTTTTCTTTTGTTTACCCTTACTGAGCATTTGAGCTCACCCTTTTATGTTTTCTTTTCCCCAGGATATAAAGAAAGGTTTTAGGTAAAAAAAATGAAGATCTTTATGGGAGATGTTGAAGATATTTCACCACAATTAGAAGATTTTATTCCGAGTTTCCAAAGACACTAAACTATTACGATCCTTGTGTGTGTGTTTTTGTTATGTACTAAGTATTCCGCAAAAGTAATGTAAAGTCCATGTAAGTCAGGCTTCGGGTCTCTACAGTTGGTATCAGAGGGAGGTTATAGTCAACCTTTGGAAACTAGGATGTGAAAGCCTTAGTAAGAACCCTAAGGATAAGTCTAAGCATAGAACACAATCTTAGTGTTTTAGAAATGGCCATGAATACCCTAGGATAAGACCTTAAGTGTGAAATTTTATCCTTGATTATTTGGTTTTCCTATTATAATTAGTGTTGCTCACACTATTCTTCTTGGTTTTAGTCAATGGCTGGAACCCGAAGGAACCGTGTTAATGCGGAATGCGATGGGCAATGCAATGATTGTCCCCCTGAGCAACCAAACGATATGGGGGCTGGAATGCAAAATCTTGTAGCCATGATCACACAACTTTCTCAATCTATGAATCATGCAGGACTTCCAAACGAGCAAAGGAAGTAGCAACATTCTGTTGAATCCTTCATGAGGCAGCGTCCACCTTCTTTCAACGGGTCTACTGATCCATTAGTTGCTGAACAATGGATTAGTACTACTAAAAAGATATTTTCAGTTCTTCATTGTTCTGAACATGATAAAGTCATCCTAGCAGTGTATCATTTGGAAGGAGATGCTGATCAATGGTGGAATCTTATTAAGAATACGAGGCAAAGGGATGAAATTGAGTCTATGGAATGGGATGAGTTCAAGAACTTATTTTTCAATAAGTACTTCCCTCGTATTCTCCGAACAAAGATGGAGAAAGAGTTTCTTGAACTGAAGCAAAGGGATGATGAATCTGTTGGTACCTATGAAGAAAATTTTACAAGACTTGCATGGTACGCTTCTGGTATTATTATCCAACCTGAGAGTAAGATCGATCGATTCTTTAGTGGCTTAAAACCAAGTCTTCGAAGGGCGTTAGCCATAAGGGACTTCAATAGCTACGAGGAAATCGTTCGATGTGCTCTCAAAGTCGAGATGGAGATTGGAGTAACCCATCAGTCACATGGGTTTGATAAGAAGAGGAATATGGAATTCCAAGGAAAATCTAAAGAGCACACTGAAAAGAAGATGAACTTTCCCTTATGCTCAAAGTGTGGAAAGAAACATGGAGGGAGTTGTCTTAAAGGGACAAGTAAATGTTTTAAATGTAGAAAGGAAGGTCATCGGGCATTTGAATTCCGCGATAATGGGAAGAAGATGTCTAATGATGCAAACAAAGGAAGGGATACATAGAATGAACCTACTACACTTCAATGTTTCAAGTGCAAGGAGATGGGGCATTATGCCAATCAATGCCCAAATCCAAGGGTTGATGATGATGGTCGACGTCAACAAAATCTTAAGGCTAAATACAAAGGAAAGTCACATGCAATTTCTATCAGCGATGTGGAGTACGATAACGAAGTGGTGAAAGGTACACTTACCATCCACTCTAAAGTAGCAAATGTTTTATTTGATTCTGGATCCACCCACTCTTTTATTTCTAAAAAATTTTCTAAGGGTATCACCATACTACCTCAACAATTAGATGTTGAGTTAGCTGTGACAACACCTAATGGCACAACAGTCGCATCAAAAGTTTATAATTCTTCTCCGATAGAAGTTTGTGGGAAAGTGCTTCCCGCAAATATTGTGATACTTCCTTTAATGGAATTTGATGTGATTCTTGGCATGGATTTGCTTTCTCTACATGGAGCTCATATCAATTGCCAAAGAAGGGAAGTCACATTTCATATTCCAGATCAATCTACGATCGTCTATCAATGCAAGGATGAACATAACCTTCCAGTGGAAATTTCTTCCATCTTATGGGTATTGATTCCACTAAATGAAGGTTATCTATCTCAAATGGTTGGTGAGAAACTCACGATTAAGAATATGCCCATTGTACGGGAGTTTGATGATGTATTTCCGGAGGAATTACCAGGTCTTCCACCAAATCGTGAAGTTGAGTTTTCAATAGAACTCGTACCGGGCGCTTTTCCAATTTCAAAGACACCTTATAGAATGGCCCCAATTGAGTTGTAGGAATTGAAGAAGCAACTCCAAGAGAATCTTGATAAGGGATTCATACGCCCTAGTGCGTCACCTTGGGGAGCACCTGTTCTATTTGTTAAGAAGAAAGATGGATCAATGAGACTCTGCATTGATTATCGAGAACTTAACAAGATCACTATCAAGAACAAATATCCTCTCCCACGCATTGATGACTTATTTGATCAACTACGTGGAGCTCAATGCTTTTCCAAGATTGATCTTCGTTCAGGGTATCATCAATTAAGGGTCAAAAGGGAGGATATACCAAAGACAGCTTTCCGTACAAGGTATGGACACTATGAATTTATAGTGATGCCATTTGGTCTTACTAATGCCCCTGCTATCTTCATGGATCTAATGAATAGAGTCTTTAGAGACTATCTTGATCAATTTGTGGTAGTCTTTATAGACGATATTCTTGTCTATTCAAAGAGCAAGGAAGAGCATGAAGATCACTTGAGAATTATATTGAAGACCCTGAGAAAGGAGAATCTTTATGCCAAATTTACCAAGTGTGAATTTTGGCTTCAAAAAGTTGCATTTTTGGGTCACATAATCTCAAAAGAGGGGATATCTGTGGATCCAGCAAAAACAGAGGTTATCAAAAGATGGTCAAGACCAACAACAGTAACTGAGATCCGAATTTTTCTTGGTTTGGCTGGATATTATCGACGTTTTGTAAAGAATTTTTCACGATTATCTAATCCACTCACCAAGTTGACCCGGAAAGGAGTTAAGTTTGTCTGGACGGAAGAATGTGAAAAGAATTTCAAGGAGTTGAAAAGAAGGTTATCCAGTGCACCTGTGCTCACACTACCTTGTAGTGGAGAAAGGTTTGTGATATACAGTGATGCATCCAAGAAGGGATTGGGGTGTGTTCTTATGCAAAATGATATGGTGATAGCTTATGCCTCACGACAGTTGAAAATCCATGATCAAAATTACCCAACTCATGATTTGGAGTTGGCTGCGGTAATCTTTGCATTAAAGATTTGGAGGCATTACCTTTATGGTGAAAGGTGTGATATTTATACTGATCATAAAAGTTTAAAGTATATTTTCACACAAAAGGAGTTGAATATGCGTCAAAGAAGATGGTTGGAGCTGATTAAGGATTACGACTGCTCAATCCATTACCACCCTGGGAAAGAAAACAAGGTGGCAGATGCATTAAGTCGACAAGACCATGCTAGTTTATCCATGATGAGGATCACAAAGGATCCAATATTTATGGATTTACAAAGGATGGATCTTGGAATTATAATGGAAGGGGAAAAATATTATCTTTCTCAAATGAATGTTCAACCATCTATACATGTGAAGATTAAAGAGGCACAGAAACAAGATGTCGAGTTACAAAAGAAGGTGAGAAATGTTCCTGAGTTCAACCTTGATTGTGATGGGATAATAAAGTTCAGGAATCGGGTTTGTGTTCCTCCCATCCCCGAATTAAAGAAGGAGCTGCTGGATGAGGCTCATAGTTCTTCATTCTCTATTCATCCTGGAAGCACGAAGATGTATAGGGACCTGAAAGAGTACTTCTGGTGGGATGGCATGAAAAGAGATGTTACTGAATATGTCTCTCGATGCTTGGTTTGTCAACAAGTTAAAGCTGAGAGACAAAAGTCTAAGGGGATGTTACAACCATTACCCATACCCGAATGGAAATGGGAAAACATCACTATGGACTTTGTCACAGGACTTCCTAAAACATCCAAAGGCAATAATGCTATTTGGGTCATAGTTGATCGTCTTACAAAGTCTGCACACTTCATTGCTATTAGAGAGGATTTCTCTCTAGATCAGCTTGCCAGGATATATGTAAAGGAAGTGGTAAGATTGCATGGAGTACCACTTTCTATTATATCTTATCGGGATCCGAGATTTACCTCGAAGTTCTGGAGAAGTCTTCATCATACTCTGGATACAGAGTTGAGTTTCAGCACTGCTTATCATCCTCAGACAGACGGTCATTCTGAGAGAACAATTCAAACCCTAGAAGATATGTTGAGAGCTTGCTCTATAGATTTCAAAGGAGGTTGGGATCAACACCTACCTTTGGTGGAATTTTCTTATAATAATAGCTTTCACTCCAGTATTCAGATGGCTCCTTATGAAGCTCTCTATGGAAAGAAATGCCGGACTCCAACTTGCTGGGATGAAGTTGGGGAAAGAAAGCTATTAGGACCTGATCTCGTTGATGAAATGGCAGAAAAGGTCAGATCTATTCAACAACACATAAGAGCAGCTCAGAGTCGACAGAAAAGTTATGCCGACAACCGAAGAAAAGACCTAGAGTTTGAAGTGGGCGATAAATTGTTCTTACGAATATCTCCCTGGAAGAGGGTTATGAGATTTGGAAAGAAGGGGAAGTTGAGCCCTAGATATATCGGTCCTTTCGAAATACTGGATCTTGTTGGAAAGGTAGCTTACCGATTGGCGCTTCCACCTAATCTCTCTCAAGTTCACGATGTGTTCCATGTATCTCTCCTGAGAAAGTACATACCTGATCCTTCACATGTACTCAGCTCAGAAGTTGTACCGCTGGAGCAAGATCTTTCTTATGAAGAACAGCCGATAGAGATTCTGGATCGTAGCGAAAAAGTCATACAAAACAAGACCACTTGCTTGGTGAAAGTTTTATGGAGGAACCACCAACTTGAAGAAGCTACATGGGAGCTTGAGGATATGATGAGGGAGAAGTATCCTCATCTGTTTGTTACAAAGTGACGAATTTCGAGGGCGAAATTCTTTTTAAGGGGGGTAGAATGTAACACCCGAGACTTTTATGTTATATGAATCATCAATGGAATCTTTTTCTACACAACACTTGCTTGTCTTGCTTTACACGCAATCGCGACCTTCCTCGATAGCTTGCGTCGTACGCAATACCGAGTTTCACTAAACAACAATATGCTATTAAAACTAGCCGTTATGAATAGTAATAACCACTTTTTGAAATTTTATAAATTTTATTTTTCAAAATGGACTTCATTTTTGGATTCGGAATACCGAAATTATCCTAGGGTGAAATTTTGGTATGTTTCTGAAAACTTTCAATTTTTGATGAATAGTGAAACCACTAAGTGGTAGGTTAAAAAACTGAATTTTGCATAAAACTTAATTTTACCGCTTCTGTGAATGGAATTTCGAAAATCCGAGAGACAGGGTTAATATCAAGGACTAAAATTTGGTTCAATGAGATGAAAATAATTTTTTGGTGAATAGTAACTTTTTACTTTTTTTACCGCGGTTAATAGTAAATAGGGTAACTAAGGGTAAATATGATATTACTATTACCCTAACACATGTCCTAATTCTATTGGATAAGTGTAATTCGACCAAAAACAACCTTAGGAATAAAATATGACCATTTAGGCCCACTTGGGTTAGATTAGGACATTTATTATTAATTTATTTAAAGAAGGGTTAAAATAGTTAAAATCAAAGTTTAATAAGTAAATAATTTTTAATATGGGGATATACATAAGATAAATTCGACTATAAATATTCTCTAGAAATATAAAAAGATTTCCTACATGATGGTCTTTTATTTATAATTTTTATACATTAAATAATTTAATTTATTTATGACACAATTATGATGCAGTAATTATCTTATTTATGAAATATTGACATAATTGATGTTATAAACACCAAAATAAATGTAATTTGAGACTTTTTATGAATTCCACTAATTTTCTAGGTTACTATGATATATTAGTGTTGATTTAATCAACTTGGTTCGAACATATAATTCTGTTATGACTTTCACAAAAATCATATATCAAATAGTGTCAAAATTGACACAAAATAGTTTTTAAATCAAACATTATATTATTAATTGTTATTTTATTCCTAAAAATATAAGGTTCGGCCAAAGGACTTATATAAGGATATATATATTAATAATAAACAATTTGGGGTTCTTTTGGCATGTTATAGTAAGTGTATTAACCATATAGTGAAAGAAAACAAAAAGACATGGTAAAAGTTAAATTATTTAACTTAGAGTTAAATCTAATTGATAAGGTTAAAATAATACCCTAAACTTGTCTAAATCTTATTGGTTGATAGTATTTCGACCCATCCCCACTTTACCTTCTAAATAAGACCCTTTGGAACCATTATAAACCGATTTTGACTTTAATATAAAATAATATTTTGAGATATTCCTAAGGTGCCCCTCTCCTCCCTTATAAAAGGGCACCTCCTCCCCCTCCTCCTCACACCAATTTGAGCACTCAAGCTCGGACAACCCCTGCCATTTTCTCCTCTCCACTTCCCTAGAATAATCCTAGAGGTCCTGGTCTTCTTCAAAGACCAATATTAGTTCCCTATGTGGAGGATTCAAAGAAGCGTTCTAAAGAAGAGGTAATATCCATTACCGATCTTTTCAATTTCTTTCTTCTTCAACTTCTTCTTCTTTAGTTGTTTCATGATAAAGTAATAACATCAGTATTACTTACATACTGATATGTTATTATAAATATGAAACAACCCTAATTCACCTTCTATCCATCCCACGGAAAAATGAAATCACCGCGCGTGCGTACGTACGGAATACCGTCTCCACGCCGTGGTGTAATCTATTTTTCCACCATCACTTTACAAGGATGGGTATAATGGTGTAATGAGTAACTATTTATGATTATTATAAAGTAATATTGATACTGAAATAATATATATATACTCCAATACAGTTCCACGATCATAGGAACGATATCATCACTCGTGCGTACGTACGGAATATCGTCTCCACGATGTGATGCGACTCGTTCTACATGATCATCATTACATAGTAATTATATAAATGAATTGAAGGAATAAATATGATATATGTTACACTAATACCATTCTAAATATAAGGTATCTATAACCTTAAAAGAAGAATAAGAATGTATTCGGAAAAACACGCATAAGAACAAAAGGCAATAAAGACCCGAGTAACAAGTAACAATGAAATATTACTAACAAGAAGCTAAGAATATGACCATATATGATATCATATCAATATGTATGATTCTGGAATAAGTCAATAACATTATTTAAACCATTACACAGGAGCTTCGGACACGTACAAAGCAAATCGGACCTATGGTAAGGGAAAATATCACAATCTCATTTTTATCCGAGATTGTTTATTCGTAAGTATTTACTGGGGTGTATTTTATCATCCACATCCATGTTTCATCAATATGTAATATTATTTACATCCACCTACAATTGTTTAAATCCATTTTTACCCTTCGGTGAGTTTTTATTAAAGAATAAGAAAGGAATCTTTTGTCGTTTTTCGTACGAGGTACTTTTTGACATTTCCGACAAAAGTACGAAGAATGTTTTTTTTTAACTTATATGGCATGAATGGATTTTTAAAACATTATTCCCAAGAAGCTTCCTTTACAAGTTTTCAAGTTTATTTTTAATCAACTTCTTTTAGTTTATAATTGTATGACATGTTAAGAAAAGAAAAGTGTTTTTGAAGAAGAAAGGATATTTTCCTCAAGAATGGAGTTCAAGTGTTTTATCAAAATTATTTTCCATCTAAGATAGTAAAGGGTTATGTTTTTATCCCTATTATTACATTGATTTGATCATGTTGTGATGGAATTATTTTTATGAATTCCTTTATCTTATATGAATTTATTTATGATGTCATGATGTTTCAAGAATCCCATTTTTGTTACATGTGTTATGCGATGATGTATGTTTTATGATTATGTGGAACACATAAGAAAGGATTCATTATAAGATGGGTGGGACCTATATCTCCCTCCAATGCATTGGGTAAAGATTTTATATCTCATGAGATATACATGGCTGGAATGGTAGGTTATACCGGTTCAGTGAAACAGGACTGGAACGAGGGTGACTCGGTTCATAAAGGGACTTTGTCCACTGAGATAGTCTTGGCAATGAGTCATGACTAACAAGAAATGATTTTCCATGATTATGTGTGCATGCCACAAAGTTTCAAGTTTCATGTTATGATTATGGGGATCTCATTTTCACTTCTATGATTTGTTCCATGATAAGATATTAAGATCTCTTTTGCAGGTTATGATTTCCAAAATGTTATGTTCTTATGAATACGATGTGATTGATATTTCTTTTGTTTACCCTTACTGATCATTTGAGCTCACCCTTTTATGTTTTCTTTTCCCCAGGATATAAATAAAGGTTTTAGGTAAAAAAAAGGAAGATCTTTATGGGAGATGTTGAAGATCTTTCACCACAATTAGAAGATTTTATTCCGAGTTTCCAAAGACACTAAACTATTACGATCCTTGTGTGTGTGTTTTTGTTATGTACTAAGTATTCCGCAAAAGTAATGTAAAGTCCATGTAAGTCAGGCTTTGGGTCTCTACAATTTTAATTACCAAAGAGTGAAAAAGTATAATATAAATTGAAAATATCATGAATTAATAGAGGATAATAAAATTAATTAGTTTATTTGGATAGGGATAATAATATTTTATCATCATAAACATAATCAGAAATAATCATGATAAACGATGAGATTGTAATATAAAATCTTTACCAATTCGGTACCATTGAAACATAATCCCCATGAAAGATAAATCCGAAAATATATATGTAAATAAAAATAAATTTTAGGATAATGATAATAAAATATAGTCATGGTAAGTATATAAACCACATAAAATATATTGGTGGTGAATATGGAATGTGTCTCACATAAGTAAAAAAGTGAGATGGAAATCCCTTACTGATTTAGTGATGTTTTGAATTATAATCCCAAATAAAGAATAACATAAATTGAAAATTTAAATATCATTAAAATAATTATATTCATGATATAACATTTCAAATTTTCAGTATATACACCACACAAAATAAACCTATGGTGAATTTTTATATTTCTCCAAAGAGAGATAAGAAATCTCTTACTCTAAGTCTTGACTTCCCTCGTAAACATTAAAAGAACTTATATAATTAATATATGTTTATTACAGATATATTAAATAACAATAAATATATATTTATATATATCATACCATATACTCTTTATTTATTACCTTTTATTACCTTTTTATTAAAAATTCCATGTTAAAGTCATATTTTAGGTAATAACTGCTTTGTTTTTCATATACATTTTGATTTTTTATTTTTGGTTTTATTAATTTGATCATAATTTAATAATATATATAATTTTAAACATGATATAATATCATATATATTTATTATATATTTATTTATAGTAATCCATAAAATTTGGTGATAGAAAATGAAATACACTATTCATGGAGACGGTGGGTTGTATGTACGCATGAACGTTGTTTCCATTTTATTTTGGGATTGAAAGAACTAAAGTTAAATTATATATTATCATTATAGAATAATTTTTATTTCATATATATCAAATATTTTTATTAAAACCATCCTTATTATCTTCCATGTATATCATGAATGAATCACGTCACTTCGTGAGGCGGTAGTCTCTCGTACACATGAGCGGTATTATCATATTCCCAAAAAATAAAGAGAATGAAGTTGTGTGTGATATAATAATTCCATAAGTATAATAATATAATAAATATAATATATAAATACTAAATCCATAATTATTTACATCATTGTTAGGTGGTAATGTAAAAAAATGAATGGCACCGGTTCATGAGGTGGTAGTCTGTTGTACACACAAAAGATGATTTCATAACCCGTTTGACGAAAGTGGGGAAGTCTGTAGGTCATTAACTTAACATAAAAACATATTAGTATATTAATTATAATAATTTTATTATACCATAATGTTATAATAATAATTTATAGATTTGGATGAATAGGTAACACAAAAATTCTCATTGATAAACATTGCCTCTTCTTCAGGTATCCTCCTAAGGTTTGCTCAAAAAACCTTACTAGGTTGGATTTATATCCCAAATAAGTGTTTTAAGATGATAGGATGGAATTTGGGAAATTTATTTTTCAGGTATTTTCTGAACCAAAAGGTTTTTAATGTGTTAATAAGTGAAGGGTGGTTGTGGACTTTTATAGGTGCGGTAAAGGAAACCACTTGGAAACTACTAGTAAATTTCCCAAAAAAACTCCAAAATAATAGTCATTCCAAATAAAAAAAGCTTATAGATGATCCTATGTTAAAAAATTTGAAGAATAAGATTAAAATATGGCTATAAATTAGGATTTATGCATGATTTGGGTCATTTTTAACCCTTATATTTTTAGTTTCACCCCTCGGTAAGCCCATTTTTACCTTAACTGTGGTAATTAATTTTTACTATTTTCACTATTCATTTTGGTCAAAAAATTAAGTTTACCTTATTAGATAATATAAATTATTCTTATGAAAAATATTTAATATATTTTTTCAAATTCCATTCATATTATTTAAAAATTTTAATTTAAAACTAATCTCACAAACATAAGGAGAAAGTGGGTTTGCAAAGTGAAAATGTTCAAAAGATTACAAAGTTTTTATGTACAATTTGAATATAAAATTGAATTTAATGACCTAAATTGGATTAATATATATATAATTGAACTAATTTTACATTAAAAATAGTTTAAAATATAATGAAACTTTATAAATAATTTAAACGAAAAGGCGGTTTTCAATTAAAATTCAGTATTTCTCACTATTCATCAAAAAATAAAAATTTTCAGAAAAATTCCAAAAAAAACCAAATAAAATTTTCACAATAAAATTTTAAAATTTATTTTTATTTTATAAAATTATTTTTCTGAAATTCTGAAAAATTAATTTTATTAATTTTCAAAAAAATACATAAAAAAGTGTATTTTTAGAAAATAGTATTTTCAAAACATATGAAGACTCTACCAAAAATTAATTATGTTTTTATCAATATCTTTTATTTATATAAAACCATTATAATTAATATTTAAAAATTAGTTACTTCTATTCATATCACTAGTTTTAATGACTAGGTTATTACAGTCACGTTTAAATAACTTTAATGTATTGTGTTTTTGTAAAAACTCAGTGTTGTGCATAGTGATTGCTAACCCAATGTTTCATATAGAAAAATATTTACTTGTTGTTATGTATAAAAAATTACAAAATAATTTTTTTCGTGTAATTCAAACTAAACTTGATATTGTGTGTAATGAAAATAATAAAATTATTAAATCTATTTGAAAAAAATCAAAAAATCTCGGGGTGTTACAAATCTCGTGCAGGGTGTGAGTATAAACCCATTATGACACCACCAATGTATCACTAAAAAAAGTTAAAAATGAATATATTATAGTGTAATTAATTATATAAATCAAATTAATAAGTAAACATCCATCCACAAAAATGTAGTTTCATTGTGCACTAACAAAGCCACCACCTACCCTGGCCCCACCTACTTTGGAATGATACCAATAAGGATGTTAATGACTATTAACACACATCACAAGACATTCCATAATTTCCAATGTCAGTTTATACCCTATTCATGTTATTCATGTTCTAGGTTATTCCTTTAAGGAACACCACACACCCCACCCTAGTTAACAACAAAATATATGTATCATAGAAAGGAACCAAAATACATATTGATAATAGTTCTCAAGATCCAACACAAAAAAAATAACAAATATTAAGAATGGGTCTTAAGGGCTACTCACACACCCATATGAAACATATACCATGAATGGGTTTTCAAAAATAAATGATCAAATCATGAAAATATATATATAATTACCTATGTGGTATTGATATTCCTACCTCAAGATCATAGATGTAAAAATAATGGTTCCCCAAGAAGATAGTCACCCTAATCAAGCTCACACAAAAGTCCTAAAAACCATCAAAAAAATTAATGAGATTTAAAAAATAGTGATTCTACAGAAGAAAATTAAGGATATAAAGTAAGAGACTCACTAAAGAAGATTCACTAATTAAATCATCAATGAGACATCCTAGAAATCCAACTATCCTTAAAAAGGTTTTTGTTACATAAAATATTCGAATAACCACAGTATACAACACAAATCACTATAGTATTATCCATAAAAACCTCATTCCATGATCATTTAAGAAGGATATAATAATTCCACCATAATAAGAATGAATCGTCAAAGTTCTCCATCGAAACGATCCAAACTAGAAGCACCAACAATGGTATATGTAAGGATACCTTAGATCGACCTAAAAATATGAAATATCAATCCAAATAAGGAATAAAGCAGGGCTTAGATGAAGGTTATAGTTCTAATTTACCTTCTTCTAATAACACTCCCAAATTTTATAATCCCTTAGAGTAGAGGATAATCAATCAGTTTAATTAGAAAAAAATAAAAGATGAAGTAATGAATCATCCCCTCATAATGTTAAAGCATGGTTTAAAGTCCAAAAGACAATTCCTTGATAGATATTCAAGGAAGAAGGTGTTTTTTCTTTCCGTTCAAACTATACATGACCACCACCAAATCCTATAACATTTTCATAGTGTTCTTGAACACTAAATCCTAAAATAACCATCCCTATGACATGTTCCTAGAATCTAAGACATTTTACCTCACTACAGCCTCCAAAATGGGCGTGGAGAGTTCACATAAGAAGTGGTCCACCAAGGTAAATGTAGTGATTCACACCCATGGCTACGCACATGTTAGAAGTTTCCCCCTTTGCCGTTTTACACTAAATATCACAAGGGACACCACAGATAACGTCAAATTTTTGGTATTTCATTTTATAGATTAAAAACATGAAAATTAACTTTTAATCTTCAAAAAAACTCCAAAACATCTCTAACCCAAGTTTCAACCATTACAAGGCTCAAAAACTTTAATTAAGATATGTTAGAACTTAAATTAACATATCCACTAAAAATGAGGGTGTTACAACATCCACAAATGAATGAGGCACCAAAGTACTACTATTATTTTGGATTTTAGAACATCATGAGTATATTTTTATAATCCAACAATCCCAAATATGTGATAATAACTTTATTAGTTCCAATATCTCAATCAAGGAGATACCACATGATTTATGATTCTTATCTTAAATTATTTATTGGTTCTAACCTCAGTCGCATAGAAAGGTATTGAAATTTGAAGAATTCATAGAATGGTAAATATTCCACAAGTAGATACTCCACTATTATGAAATAATAAGAAATAGATTATCCAATGGAAAGGGATATTATGAAGGAAAATAAGTTCAATGTTATATATAATGATAAAGGTCCACAACTAAGGGTGTATCAATCACTATGATTCTGATAATCACAACAACTCTCTTGGAATCAAAGAAAGAAAATATATAAGTAAAAGAAAGAGTTTGTTGCATCCGTGAAATAGGTGGAATTAAATAATGATCCACTAATGAAGAAAAGGTATTCCAAAATGAAACTCATGTATTCCAAGGAATAATCTTTCCAAAGTGGTCCTACAAAAATCAATAAAAAATGAAAATATAAAGATGAAATGGAGAATAAATTTGAAGGTTAGATCCGCTAATGATGAAAATCAATAAGAAACTTATTTGAGTGTTCCCAATTCCACAACTATTGAAAATCCCAAGCTAAATATTGATTAAAATTATCACATCCATAAAGAGAAGTGTGTGAATGTTATCACACAAAGGAGATCCTTTGGGAATAGGTTGAGAAGGAAAAATACTTGAAAATTATGAGGTTGAGAAATGATGTAATTATTTTCCCAAAAGATAAAATAGGTAATGAAAATATTTAATTAGATGGGTCAGTCCATTTTTATCAGACCCATTCCTCTACTTGGGGAAGTTTAAGGTACCACTTCCCCCATTTACTTTATTTTTTATAATCGTTTATATTGATATGTAGAATTAATGGGGGGTATAATCCATGGGGTGATTATAATAGAAAATAACATGTGATTAGATCTAAAAATTAGATTTGATATAGCCACAATTTCAACTATTTTCAAGACTCTTAAAGAAGATAAAATAGGAAACAGAAGGATTCGTAAAAATGAAATTCACATATTTATTTTTATCTAACAAAGTGGATTGGTTTTTAGTATCATTTGATGATTTTTAGGATATCCAAAATTTGTTGAGATATTTGATTTATTCCCAAAATTCTTACCCCCAAATTGAGAAATATTAATTAGTATCAAAGGGTGGGGGCTACCGCGATCTTTAGAGAAAGTGTCGAGGGGGGATTTTTAGTCCCACATAAATGTAGCATGTGCCATATGGATTTGTATCATGGGTCCCATGTCCCTAATACTTGGAAGAAGTGTGTCATAGTATGACTAATGAGTGTCACATCATGATTCCTTTATCCTGAGTCCCACATAAGACATGGAGAAATATTGGTCATGGTATATAATTCACATGAGACCTTATCCCAATCACATGGCCTTTTTAGAATAGGGAGGGTAGTGAGCCCCCTGTTGGGAATTGATTTCTACTGAGGAATAAAATCATGAGATAGTGAGCCAAATAGGATAATATGTTTATGGAGGAGTTGCTTTCGAGGTCCTATCAGATTCATTTTAATTGGTTGGTTTATTGGGGTTATTATCATTATAATACATGTGTATTCATCAAAAAAATCAATTTTATTGGTGATTTCAATTCATAGAGTCCATATACTTCCTTGGTTTCATCTATGTTATCAGTCTCATTATTTTCATCATGGTTATTATATTCATTATAATTGTTTATGTTATTAGGGTCATGAACAACATTAGAGTCTTCAGTTTCATCTATTTCATCAGTGTCGATGGTGGTGGTGACGTAGTCTGGACCATTAGGGTAGTTGGGGTTGTTATATTTTTTAGGGATGTTGGTATTTTCGATGAAATCGGTGTATTAATTATCATTGTGTTCATTATTATAATCTATTTCATTGTCATGTTTAGGGTCTTCACGGTCATTTTGGTTATTAGGATTGTTAATTTAATCAAAAATTTTGATGTTCATTAGTGGAATCAAGGTTCTCATCACATCAGGGGAATCAAGGAGATTAATTCCATCATGGTAGTTGTTGTCTGTAGGGTTATTTTGGTCATTGTGGTCATAAAAATTATCTATTTCATGAGTCAAATGGGTCATTAGTGTTATCAATATCATATTGGATATCATTGTCATTGGTTTTCAAATGGTTATTAACATTGTTGGGGTCATTAAGATTTTCTATTTCATTTACAACATGTGGTCATCAAGGTCATCAAATCCATCATCATCATTGGGATGTCATTAAAATTGGCATCGTTAAGGTCATCGGTGTTATCTATGATATCATTGTTGAGGATATTGGGTTTATCATGGTTATCAAAAAAAATTCAAATTATCAGTGACATCATTGTTTTCATTGTCATTGATTTCATTAATATCAATAGTTTCATCAGCATAATATGGTTCATTTATTTCATCAATGTCATCAAGGTAATCAAAGTCTTTGAGCTCATCAGATCCATCAATGTTGTTGGAGTCATCTATATCATCAATTTCATTAGCATAATCAATGTATTTAAGGTCTTAAATGTTTTTATGGTCATCACTATAATAATTATCATCAATATTATCAATATACTTAGGGTCCTCAATGTCATTATATTCAATTAATTCATCAATTTTGTGTATGTCTTTAATTTATTGGGGTCATTGGGGTCATCGATGTCAACAAGGCATCAAGATTATCAGCATCATTGAGGTCAATGGAATAATTGGTATCATCAACATCATATACATCGTTTATATATTTTGTACTGTTATATTAATCAGGTTTTTCAAGGACATTTTTTCATTGGGTTCATCAAGGTCATTTGGGTCATTAGCATCATTAGTATCATTGGTGTTTTCAATATCTTCAGTGTCATCAGTATTGTTTGGGTTTTCATATTTATAGGAATTTATTTCATCATTAGTTTCATCTAAATCATTGGGTTATTATTAGAATTTACATTGTTGATATCTTTAGTATTTTTAAATTTTTTAGGGTCATCAACATCATTGGTGTCATTGGAGTCATTAATTTTTCCATTTCATCAACATCAGCTGGGTTTTCTAAGTCATTGACATAATTCAAATAATTAGCATCATAAGTTTTATTGGGGATATTAATATCATCAGTTCATTAGGTTTTTTGGAATAATCAAGTCTTTCAAGGACCATGGGTACATTATGGTTATCAGCAACATCAATTCATCATGGTCATTATATTCTTCAGTGTTGTCAGGTTTATCAGGTTCGTCAATGTAATGTGAATCATTGGGGTCGTCTATAGAATTAGAATCATAAGTGACATTAGTATAATTAATTTCATCATTATAATTGGAATCATCGACTTTATTAGATTTTTTGGTTTCATCAGCATCATCAGTGATGATGTGATCATCGATATTTAAAACATCATTAGAATTGGTGATATCATTGGGGTCATCGTAATATTTAAAATAATTAGGTTAATCATGGTTGTTAGGTTTATTGGTGTCCTGGGAGTTTTCATTATCATTATAGTGATCAATGTCAACAATATTTTCAGTGCCCTTGGTGTTTTTGGGGTCATTAGGGGTCATGAGTGTCTTATTGTGATCAAAATCATCTAAATTTTCAATATTATTTTCCTCCTCAGTGTTTTTGATTTCATTAACAGTTTCTATCTTATCAATTTAATCAATTTATCCAAGGATTCCAGGGTCGTTACTCTTTTTGGGGTCTTTGGTGTTGTTATCTTTACTAGGTTCATCAATTTCGGTGAGGTATTTGGTTTTTTTAAGGTCATTGAGGTCATCAGTTTCATAAATATCATAAGTTTGATCTGGTTTTTTGAGTTTTTTACTGTTTTTAAGGTCATAAAGTCTTCAGTTTCATCATTGTTTGTAGATTCATAAATATCATTTGGTTTATCATTGATATGGGGGTATTTGGTGTCTTTGGAAGTGTTTTTATCATAAAAATGGTTAGTTCCATTATGTTATTTGATGTTGTTGAAATTATTTAATCCATTAGGTAATTTAGGGTCATTTACATCATAGACATGACTTGGTTTATTGAGGTCATCGATCTTCTCAAGGCCTTTGGTGACGTTAGGGTGGTCCTCATCATCAATTTTTTAGGGTTTTTGTTTCCTTCAAGATCATCAGGGTGGTCCTCATCATTCATACATTATGTTTGTTGGGTTCATAGAGTCACTTATGGAACATTTCATAGATTTATGTTCTTCCATCATGGTATCAAAGCCTATTTCAAAAATACCAAGGTGGTCTAATCAACATCATAGGGTTCATTAGATTTATCAGTGTTGTCAATGTCATCAATTAATTTGGGGACACTAAGGACTTCAATGCCATCATATTTATAAAATTCATGTACTTAATTTGGGTTTTCATTATAATAGATTTTTTAACATCATCAGGGTTATTAGTGACATAAATATCCTTGATGTCATCATGGTGGTCAATGTTATAAACTTCATCACAATCATTGGCATTATCAGGGTAATATAGGTCACCATTTTCATGAGTATTGTCAACATCATTGATATAATTGGGGTTTTATATATCTATCATATGACTAGGTTCATCATGGCCATTGGTGTCACGACCCGCCCTCGGGGCCCGTGCCGTGACTACCCCAAGCCCGCCTTCTATAGGCCAGGGGCCGGCGACTAGCACCAAGGCATAAATACCAACAAAAGGGGAAGGCATTGCCTTTGAAAAGTAAACAAGCACCATAGA
Organism: Viscum album; assembly: GCA_963277665.1. Taxonomy (NCBI): domain Eukaryota; kingdom Viridiplantae; phylum Streptophyta; class Magnoliopsida; order Santalales; family Viscaceae; genus Viscum; species Viscum album. The sequence goes on from OY728142.1 coordinate 407,031,813, forward strand.
GTAAGCAAGCGGAAAAGTAAACACTAAGTAAAAATTGTACAAGATGTGCTGAAAGTAAAAGGGGCCGGAAATACAAGCCCAACAGTAAAGTACAACTGAAAGGAAAAACAGAAACTGAAAGGGAAAACTGTAGCATCGAGCCGTCCTCTGGAAATCCCACCTAAAGGGTGGGTACAGATAGCCTCCACTGCTCCTCGGGTCCACCTGACCGCTCCGAGTACGTCCCGCCCAGTGGTCCACCTCCAAGTACCATCCTGCTCTGCATGCCTCCACCACGATCAGCGATGTCCGTCGTCTGCAACCAACACAACGTAGTGCGGGCAAAGCCCGTGCAGGGGTGAGTATAAGCTACTCAGTAGGGACCCCGAGACCCCTGAAGGTCTCCCGAAATCCACAAAGGATAATCCACAAAGGAAAGATACAATCATGAAGTAACATCTGGCACGGCTTAGGTATATGCCCATACATATACCTAAGTCATCAATTCCCGTTCGGCTCCAACGTCCGAGCCCAAGCACAACCCAGTCCACACAGGAAAGAAAAACGTATACCCACAGAGGATAGCTCATCACAATCCACAAAGGAGAGTAAACAGTAAATCCACAAAGGATAGCTCAACAAAATCCACAAAGGACAGTAAACAGTGAATCCACACAGGATAGCTCAACACAATCCACAATCCATAAAAATAATTATGGCGCGTCAATCGGACGCCCGGTGTGAGAGTTATTGGCTTTTTCGTCCCAGGGGCCCGGTTGGTTTTTAAGGCAAAACCAACCCGACCGTACTCCACCTGCGTCCAAACCTCGGGCGTAGTATGCCAAAAGATCCGTCTCACTTAGAGGAAAACAACGAAGCTGACGGCACGTCAATCGGACGTCCGTGGCTCAAGATATGAGTGTTTCCGCTCCGAGGGCCCGGTTGGTTTCGTGTACGAACCAACCCGGCCGAACTCAAAGTATTCTGAAACCTTGAGTTCGATATACTGAAACGACCGTCTCGATCCAAGGATCGTGTTGCCGCTGACGGCGAGTCGTTTAGAGGCTCGTATCTCAAGTTACGGGCGTTTGAACGAAGACCGTCCGAAGACGGGGGGTACGGGCCCGGGCCGACCCGGCCCGACCCCCCCCCCCCCCCCGGGGGGGAGTCGGCCGAACCGGGTCGACCCAACCCGGTCCGAACCGGTCTGGTCCGGCCAGGGCGTGGCCCGGCCGGTCGGACCGGCCTGGTCCGGTTCGGCCGAGCGGCCGAACGGCCTGGCGCCGCGGGGCGCTGCCCCCGCGGCCTGGTGGTGCCGCGGCCCCCCGCGTGGGGCCGTGCTGAGTCGGGACGCGGCTTCAGCCGCGTCCGAGGGCACCGGACCCGCGCGACCTCGGGTCCGCGGGTGCCTCCGCCGCCACGGCTTCAGCCGCGGCGGCCTGTCTGGCGGCGCGCCGGGGCACCGCCGCTCCCGGCTGCCGGCGCCGCCGACGAGTTCCGCGGGCCACCGGGATCGTTCCGGTGGTCCGATTCTCTTCCCGTCTACGCCATTGCTCCTCCTGGGAATCGTTCTTCACTGCGGGATCGTCAAACATCTGTTGCGGCACGTTCCATCGTCGCCCGTCAAATCCGCACAAAACGAAGAACGGCGGAGGGACGTCGGGCCGTGTTCGTTTGGCCCGCACCCTCCGCATTAGAGATAAACAAACGGGGGAATTTTGTTCAACACATGAACCGACAATTTTAATAAAATAAAATTGTTCGTTTGAAACCGGTTCTTTAACTTTTTAAAGAAACACTTACGGGAAATAATAAAAAGGGGTAATTCCCATAATAAATCCCTACCTTGTTGGTCGTCGCGCGCGGGCGTTCTTCACGGAAAAGCTCGTCGCGGGAGAGAGGGATCGTCACGTTGTCGCGGGGAGGCATCGCATCGTTGCAGAATCTGGCGTTGAGTCGGAGAGCTCAACGGACCAAGAACAACAGATTTAAATTATAAATAATTAAATCTGTGTTTCGTTTAAAACCAAAAAAAAGAACCTTGAGAGGAAATCCGAAATCACTCACCTCAAACGGTTGGTGATCGGATATCGGAGCGGGGAAGAACGTCTCGGACAGAAGCGTCGTCGATTTCCGGGTTCGTTGTTCTTCGCGTTCTTCGCGTTCTTCGTGTTCTTCGCGAGGGAGAAGAAGATACAAGGCTCCTCTCAAATCTTCTCAACGCGCAAATGACCAGAGGTCGTGCATTGGCCTTATTTTATTATTACGCCAACGAATTTGAAAACTGGTTAAGAAACGACTAATCAATTCATTGAATTAATTCAACGAAAGAAACAGCCCATTTAATTCATGAAATAAACCGCCCAATTAAATGGTCTGTTAAGATTTTAAGAAACACATCAGTTGACTTTCATAAAGACGGGTTTCCGCGGGTGCGTTTCTTAGCGGAAAGAAACGGAGGAGCTCGTGCGGGCCCCACCTCACAAATATCCTACCAAGGGGGTAGGATATTTATGGATAGCATCCTATCTAGTTTAACTCAGTTCAAGACGTCAACAAGTGGCTTCAAGTGGCTTCCAAGTGGCTTAAGTGAAATAAAATAAAGTTGTCGCAAAATTATTTTATTTCTTAAATTTAAGCCCGAAAATTAAAAACCACACCCTAGAAAACGCAACTCCGGAAGAGGCATTTCTAAGCGAATATCGGCGTTGTGATTTCATCAGTGCCCTCAGAATTCGATTCCGGGCACCGGTTCAAAATTTAGAAAAACCCGCTCGTCCGTTCACTGAACGTACCCGATCCAAACTTTGGAAAATAATTCCGGGCACACCGGGCCTCGGAATCAGGTGCCGTCAGAGACTGCACTCTTGTAAAATTCCAAAGAAAATTAAGAGAAAAAAATTCCTTGAAATTTATGGGTCTTTACATTACTCCCACCTCAGGACTTTACGTCCCCGTAAAGATACATCAAAAACTAGGGAACAAAAGTGGGTACTGAGCATGCATCTGAGCCTCCCGCTCCCAAGTGCTCTCCTGGAGGTTCCTGTGTTGCCATCTGATGCGCACAATAGGAATCGATCACCCACATAGGACCCGCTCTTGTTGATCCTCTATCTCCACTGGGACCTCCGCAAAAGTCTCCCCATCATCCACGTCTAGCTCCCCATAGTCAATGATGTGCGTCGGGTCGTGCACGTATCTCCTCAGCTGGGATACGTGGAAGACGTCGTGCACCCGATGCAACTGAGGTGGTAGAGCCAGGAGATAAGCCACCTCGCCAATCCTGCTGATGACCTGTAAAGGCCTGATGAAGCATGGAGACAACTTGCCGCCCCGGCCAAATCTCCGCAAACCACGTCGAGGTGAGACACGCAAGAAGACGTGTTTGCCATCCTCAAACTCTAGTGGCCTCCTCCTCCTGTCAGCATATGACTTCTGCCGGCTATGTGCTGTCCTCATCCGCTTCTGGATGACCTGGACCTTCTTTTTCGTGGCCCGGACCATCTCTGGTCCCATAAGTGCTGACTCCCCAGGGTCTGTCCAACACAAAGGAGATCTGTAAGGCCTGCCGTACAACGCCTCGTAGGGTGCCATCCTGATGGTGGAGTGGTAGCTGTTGTTGTATGCGAACTCCACCAAGGGTAGGTGGTACTCCCAGCTGTGACCAAAGTCGAGGACACATGCACGGAGAATGTCCTCGAGGGTCTGAATGGTCCTCTCCGTCTGACCATCCGTCTGTGGGTGAAAGGCGCTGCTCAAACGTAGCCACGTCCCGAACGCCTCCTGCAACCCCTTCCAAAGTCGGGAAGTAAAGCGAGCGTCCCGATCGGAGACAATAGTCGATGGCACACCGTGAAGCCGTACAACCTCCTAAACATAGAGATTCCCCAAGATCTCCACTGAGCCCTGCTCTCGAATGGGTAAGAAGTGTGCCGACTTGGTGAGTCGGTCAACAATCACCCAAATGGAGTCGTGACCTCTGGAAGTGCGTGGAAGTCCAATCACGAAGTCCATAGATATCCCATCCCACTTCCACTCTAGGACCTCCAAGGGTTGTACCAAGCCTGCTGGTACCTGATGCTCTGCCTTCACCTGCTGGCAGGTGAGGCACCGTGAAACGAACTCTGCCACAACCTTCTTCATGCCCGGCCACCAGTGCTGTCGTCTGAGATCCTGGTACATCTTCGCCACTCCAGGATGTACCGCCAAAGGAGAAGTGTGAAACTCTCTCAGAACCTCCTCTCATAAAGCGACTGGTACCAAGGTACGTCCTCTGAAAAGGACATCGTGCTCTGCTCCAAGGGAGAAACCATCAGGTGCCTGTCCCGAGGATATCTGTGCACGCCGTGTCTCACAGTCAGCGTCCCCACGCTGTGCCTCTCTGACCCGTTGTAGAAGTGGAGGAGAGACTATGAGAGACTGAAGGAAGGTTGCTCCGTCTCTATCCACGAAGGATATATGCAAGGCGGCTAGCTGCTATGTCGCCTCCTCAAGTAGTTGGATGCCCGTCCTCCTGCTGAGGGCATCGGCTACCACGTTCCCCTTCCCAGGAGTATAGACTATCTCAAAGTCATATTCCTGGAGGAACTCGAGCCATCGCCACTGTCTCAGGTTCAGGTCCTTCTGAGAGAAGATGTACCTAAGACACTGGTGGTCAGAAAAGACTGTGAAGCGCTCGCCCATCAGATAGTGTCGCCATGTCTTCAGGGCGAAGACCACTGCTGCCAACTCCAAGTCATGGGTAGCGTAGTTCTGCTCATGAGGCCTCAACTGACGTGATCCGTAAGCAATCACGGCCTTCTCCTGCATCAGGACACACCTGATTCCGGTCCCTGATGCATCGCAGTAGACTACGTATCCAACTCCCTCCTCAGGCAACCTCAAGATAGGTGCGCTGGTCAACCTCTGCCTCAGCTCCTGGAAGCTCTGCTAACATCTGTCTGACCACATGAAGGGTTTCCCCTTCTTCTTCAATGCTGAGAGTGGGGCCGCAACTCTGGAGAAGTCCGGCACAAATCTCCGATAGTATCCGGCTAGGCCCAAGAAACTCCGCACCTCTGTCACGCTCTTGGGTGGCTCCCAAGCTAGCACTGCCTTGATCATCGCGGGATCCACTGCAACTCCCGCCTCAGAAATGACGTGCCCTAAGAAGTGGACCTCAAGTAACCAGAACTGACACTTCGAGAGCTTGCCATAAAGTTGGTGCTCTCAGAGTGTGTCTAGTACAACATGCAAGTGGTAGGCGTGCTCCTCCTCCATGGTCGAGTACACCAAGATGTCATCGATGAAGACTATGACAAATCGATCGAGGTATGGCTGGAAGATCCTTTTCATGAGGCTCATGAACACTGCGGGAGTGTTGGTCATGCTGAAAGGCATAACCAAGAACTCATAGTGGCCATACCGACATCTGAAGGTCGTCTTCTGCACATCCTCATCTCGAACTCTGAGCTGATGATAGCCTGACCTGAGGTCTATCTTCGAGAACCACCGTGCTCCCTTGAGCTGATCGAAGAGGTCATCAATCCTGGGTAGCGGATACTTGTTCCTCACTATCACCTGGTTCAGGCGACGATAATCGACACACAGTCGCAAGCTCCCGTCCTACTTCTTGGCGAACAATATCGGGGAAGCCCAGGGTGAAACACTGGGTCGGATGAACCCCTTGCCCTGCAAGTCCTCCAACTGTACCCGCATCTCTCGAAGCTCAGCGGGGGCCATCCGATATGCTGGAGTGGATATCGGGGCTGTCTCGGGGTACAGGTCAATATAAAAGTCTACCTCTCTGCGAGGAGGTAGTCCTGGAACGTCGTCGGGAAAGACGTCCACGTACTGATCCACCACTGCAGAAAAACTGGGACTCCGCACGTCAACTGCTCCCAGGATGATGCTAGCCAACTGATGAGTGATGGGCTGACCTCTCCTCTGAGTGAGTCCAACCTATGCTGCTAAGGCTCCCTTCTCTCCGGTGAAGGTGAACCTGCTCCCGTCAGTGCGCACACATCGCACCTTACGCCTAATGCAGTCAATTTGAGCATGGACCGTAGACAACCAATCCATTCCCAAGATGACGTCGTAAGGCCTTGACGCCGCTACAAGAAGATCCCAGCTGAAGCTCTCGCCTCCTAGAGTAAGCTCACACTGCCGGCACCAGTGCGTAATCGTCGAGTCTGCTCCCGTAGGAGTCTCTAGCCGTAAGGATCGAGCCAACGGCTCTGTCGGAATCTCTGAGCTCCAAACAAGGGCAGTGGCTATGAAAGAGTGACTCGCTCCTGTGTCTATAAGAACTGCAGCAAGGGTGGAATAGACACAGATCGTACCTCAAATCATCTCTGGCGCGCCGTGGTTGTAGGCCTCCGCTGCCTGGAGCTGAGCCTGTCTCTGCCCTCCAGCTCCCTGTGGTCGGGACGGGCCTCCTGGTGGTGGTGGTGGCAGAGCCTCAAAGCGTCGCCCACCACCTGCTGCTCGGCCAGCTCCTCTGCCTCGTCCGCCTCCTCCCTGTGGACCTCCATGGTCGACCCTCTGCCTCTGCCTGGGTGGTCCCTCCACCATCTGCTGCCCCTCGGTACGACGGGTCGGGCAGTCACGAGCCATGTGGCCCTGCCCGCCGCACTCGTAGCACTGCCTGCCTCTCGGAAGACTGGCTCCGCGCTGAGTGCCCTGCACTGCTGAGCCAGTGTCCCGAGGTCGTCTGCCGGAAGTTCTGGTCCGCCTGGAACCCTGAGTCATCCGTCGGCTACCCGCTGCTGAAGACTCCGCTATCTGCTGCCCTGCGGCAGGTCTTGCTGTGGACTCAGCCAGGAAGCTCTCGATCAGAAGGGCTCGCTCTAGCACTCCTGCCTGGGTCAGGATGCTGAGGGAGATCAGCGATGCCCTGATCTCATGTCTCAATCCCTGCTCGAAGGTCCGGGCCTGGAAGAATGGGTCCCGTACCATGTCTGTCGAGTAGCGAGATAGGTCGGTGAACCTCGCCACGTACTGGGCGACCGTCAAGCTGCCCTGCCGCAGCTGAAGAAGCTCCTGGATGCGCACCGCACGGAGGGTGGCCGGGACGAACTCTGAGCGGAAGAGGCTCTCGAAGTCCGTCCATATGAGGCAGGCCTCATCGTGTACCTGGAGCATCATGTTCCACCATCGCCCTGCTGCTGCGTGCAGTAGGCTCGCCGCGAGGATCACTATGAGGTCTGATGGTGTCCTCACTAGCCTGAAAACTCAGACGACCGCCTCCAGCCAGTCCTCGGCTGCCTGGGGGTCTGACTCCCCACGGAACCTGGGTGGTCGCTGGCGCTGGAACTTGTGCAGAGCTCCGAGGCATCGTGTGTCGTCAGCTGCCAGTGCTGGAAGCATCGGGGGCTCGGCGGGTAAAGGTACCGCCGGTGCCTCTGCTGTCAACGGGCCCTGTACCGAGGCCTCGTCGCTCGGCGGGCTGTCGTCGCGCTCTACTCTAGGAACCCAAGCTGGCTGCTGTCGTCGTGCCATCCTGAAAAGGAAACAAGTGTGCCACGGTCAGAACAGTATACCTGGTGAGCTGACACAAGTGATCACGAAGAAAACTTGAAACACACATGCAATCAATGTTTTTGTGCATTAAGTCGGAAATCAGAAGTCAGGGTCCTGGTGTATGGATACGTCGACCGCCGCACCAACACTGGACTCCCTGGACTGATAACCACACTCAATACGCTAAACACTATTTCTTCACACAAAATAAAGATCAGAGTCTGCGGTAGAACCGACCACCTCTGATACCAATTTGTCACGACCCGCCCTCGGGGCCCGTGCCGTGACTACCCCAAGCCCGTCTTCCATAGGCCAGGGGCTGGCGACTAGCACCAAGGCGTAAATCCCAACAAAAAGGGAAGGCATTGCCTTTGAAAAGTAAACAAGCACCACAGAGTAAGAAAGCAGAAAAGTAAAAACTAATTAAAAACTGTACAAGCTGTGCTGAAAGTAAAAGGGGCCAGAAATACAAGCCCAACAGTAAAGTACAACTGAAAGGAAAAACAGCAACTGAAAGGGAAAACTGTAGCGTCGATCCGTCCTCTGGAAATCCCACCTGAAGGGTGGGTACAGATAGCCTCCACTGCTCCTCGGGTCCACCTGACCGCTCCGAGTATGTCCCGCCCAGTGGTCCACCTCCAGGTACCGTCCTGCTCCGCACGCCTCCACCACGATCAGCGGTGTCCGTCGTCTGCAACCAACACAACATAGTGCGGGCAAAGCCCGTGCAGGGGTGAGTATAAGCTACTCAGTAGGGACCCCGAGACCCCCGAAGGTCTCCCGAAATCCACAAAGGATAATCCACAAAGGAAAGATACAATCACGAAGTAACCTCTGGCACGGCTTAGGTATATGCCCATACATATACCTAAGTCATCAATTCCCATTCGGCTCCAACGTCTGAGCCCAAGCACAACCCAGTCCACACAGGAAAGCAAAACGTATACCCACATAGGATACCTCATCATAATCCACAAAGGAGAGTAAACAGTAAATCCACACAGGATAGCTCATCACAATCCACAAAGGAGAGTAAACAGTAAATCCACACAGGATAGCTCAACACAATCCACAAAGGAGAGTAAACAGTAAATCCACACAGGATAGCTCAACACAATCCACAAAGGAGAGTAACACAAGATTCAGCTCACATAGGTATACTTCTTCGGATGACGATAAAGATGATCACTGATCCATCTAAGTCGTCGGACCCACGAAGGATCGATAGGTAACTAAACCCTGCAATGACCCACACAGGATCGGGCCCACACAGGACCTGTAGGCACTGGCTCACACAGAACCGCTGAGCGCGGACCCACACAGGATCAGACGCACACAAGATCAGGCCCACACAGGACCGGGCCCACACAGGACCTGTAGCACTGATCCACGTAGGATCGCTGAGTGCAGTAGTCGTCGCATTCCACTGAGGATCTCTGCACAGTCATCGCCACAATCCACTGAGGATCTCTGCACGGTCGTCGTCGGAGTCCACGGAGGATCTATGCACAGTCGTCGCTGTCGAAGTAGCAGTCGCAGCCAGCACTAGGGTTCCCGCACACAGCAAGATCGTTCGGGAGGGTCTGCTCCACGAGTCGAGAGGCTGATACATCAACTGACACAAAGTCCGAAGTTGATGTATCCAAAAGTTCCGTATCGTCAACAGGAACTCAACGTCGCAGACGACGCGTCAATCGGACGCCCGGTCTGAGAGTTATTGGCTTTTTCGTCCCAGGGGCCCGGTTGGTTTTTAAGGAAAAACCAACCCGACCGTACTCCACCTGCGTCCAAACCTCGGGCGGAGTATGCCAAAATATCCTTCTCACTTAGAGGAAAACAACGAAGCTGACGGCACATCAATCGGACGTCCGTGGCTCAAGATATGAGCGTTTCTGCTCCGAGGGCCCGGTTGGTTTCGTGTACGAACCAACCCGGCCGAACTCAAAGTATTCTGAAACCTTGAGTGCGATATACCAAAACGACCGTCTCGATCCAAGGATCACGTTTCTGTGGACGGAGAGTCGTTTGGAGGCCCGTAGCTCAAGTTAAGGGTGTTTGAACGAAGACCATCCGAAGACGGGGGGTACGGGCCCGGGCCGACCCGGCCCGACCCCCACCCCCCCGGGGAGTCGGTCGAACCGGGTCGACCCGACCCGGTCCGGTCCGGCCATGGCGCGGCCCGGCCGGTCGGACCGGCCTGGTCCGGTTCAGCCGAGCGGCCAAACGGCCTGGCGCCGCGGGGCGCTGCCCCCGCGGCCTGGTGGTGTCGCGGCCCCCCGCGTGGGGCCGCGCTGAGTCGGGACGCGGCTTCAGCCGCGTCCTAGGGCACTGGACCCGCACGGTCGCGGGTCCACGGGCACCGCCGCTCCCAGCTGCCGGTGAGTTCTGCGGGCCACCGGGATCGTTCCGGTGGTCCGATTCTCTTCCCGTCTGCGCCATTGCTCCTCCCGGGACTCTTTCTTCACTGCGGGATCGTCAAACATCCATTGTGGCACGTTCTGTCATCACCTGTCAATTCCTCACAAAACGAAGAACGGCGGAGGGTCGTCGGGTCGTGTTCGTTTGGCCCGCACCCTCCGCGTTAGAGATAAACAAATGGGGGGATTTTGTTCAACACATGAACCGACAATTTTAATAAAATAAAATTGTTCGTTTGAAACCGGTTCTTTAACTTTTTAAAGAAACACTTACGGGAAATAATAAAAAGGTGTAATTCCCATAATAAATCCCTACCTCGTTGGTCGTCGCGCGCGGGCGTTCTTCGCAGAAAATCTTGTCGCAGAAGAGAGGGATCGTTGCGTCGTCACGGGGAGGCGTCGCGTCGTCGCGGAATCCGGCGTTGAGTCGGCGAGCTCAACGGACCAAGAACAACAGATTTAAATTATAAATAATTAAATATGTGTTTCGTTTAAAACCAAAAAAAAAGAACCTTGAGAGGAAATCTGAAATCACTCACCTCAAACGGTTGGTGATCAGAGATCGGAGCGGTGAAGAACGTCTCGGACGGAAGCGTCGTTGATTTCCGGGTTCGGCGTTCTTCACGTTCTTTGCATTCTTCGCGTTCTTCGCGTTCTTCGTGAGGGAGAAGAAGATACAAGGGTCCTCTCAAATCTTCTCAACATGCAAATAACTAGAGGTCGTGCATTGGCCTTATTTTATTATTACACCAACGAATTTGAAAACTGGTTAAGAAACGACTAATCAATTCGTTGAATTAATTCAACGAAAGAAACAGCCCATTTAATTCACGAAATAAATCGCTCAATTAAATGGTCTATTAAGATTTTAATAAACGCTTCAGTTGACTTTCATAAAGACGGGTTTTCGTGGGTGCGTTTCTTAGAGGAAAGAAACGGCGGAGCTCATGCGGGCCCCACCTCAAAAATATCCTACCAAGGGGGTAGGATATTTCTGGATAGCATCCTATCCGGTTTAACTCAGTTCAAGACGTCAACAAGTGGCTTCAAGTGTCTTCCAAGTGGCTTAAGTGAAATAAAATAAAGTTGTCGCAAAATTATTTTATTTCTTAACTTTAAGCCCAAAAATTAAAAACTACACCTGAGCAAACGCAACTACGGAAGAGGCGTTTCTAAGTGAATACCGGCGCTGCGATTTCATCGGTGCCCTCATAATTCGATTTCGGGCACCAGTTCAAAAGTTAGAAAAACCTGCTCATCCGTTCACTGAACGTACCCGAGCCAAACTTCGGAAAATGATTTCGGGCACACCGGGCCTCGGAATTAGGTTCCGTCAGAGACTGCGCTCTTTTAAAATTCCAAAGAAAATTAAGAGAAAAAAAATTTCCTTGAAATTTACGGGTCTTTACAATTGGTGTTATTGACCTTTTTAGTTTCCTTGGGGTTATCATCAATTTTGGAATCATCAATGTCATCAAGGTTATTAATGTCATTTCCAGCATCAGGGTTGTCAACATCATCAAGTTAATTGGTATCCATGGTGTCCTCAGGGTCTTTAGTGTCATTGGTGATGTCATCAGTGTTAAATTTTTCATATTAATTGGTTATTTTTACATCATCAATGTCATTGGGATCCTCAAATTAATTTTCATCATCTTGGTTTTTAGGGTAACTATGATTGTCAGTGTCATCGTGGTTGTCAGTATCATTGGTATCATCAAGTTCATTAGGTTTATCTAAATTATTGGAATCATTGATCTCATAAATTTCATCTATATCTATAGGTTTTTCTGTGTCATTAGGGTAATTTTTTGAAATGTAAGTGACATTGAGGTTGTTAGTTTCATCAATTTGTTTATCATTTTTGACATCATTAGGGTTATGAGTTATTCAAGTATCATTAGAATCATTGATTATTTAGTTTTTTTAGGGTCATTAGAGTCATTAGTGTTATCAATGGTTCAAAAATTGTTGTTTTAATCAACATAATTGATATCTTTGGTGTATTCAGTGTCATTATGATCATTGGTTCCATTAAGGATATTAGCGTTGTTGATGTCATCTGGGTTTTGGGGGTAATTAATATTGTTAGTGTCATAAATTTCTTTTGAGTCATTGAGATCATCAATGTAATTGGATCTATCAAAATCATCAATTTCATCAATTTCATTCATTTCAAATTAGACCTCAATGATACTTATGACCCCAATGACTGTAAGGACCTCAATGACCTTATAACACTGAAATAGTTAGGTAGTTAAGGTCATTAGGGTAAATGGATTCCTTAGTGTAATTATTGTCATCAATGTAATAATATCATTGGGGTCATCGATATCATCAATTTGTTGGGTTCCTTGGGATCATTGGAATAATTAGTATTGTTAGTTTCATCAGTTCCTTCAATTAATAGGTACCATTAGAGTCATCCTCTTCTTGATTTCATTGAGGGTATAGGTGTCGTTAAAGTTAGAAAATTTATTGGTATTATTAGGTTCATTGATTTCATCAGTTTTATTGTTAGATTTAATTCCACTGACACCATTTCATTCACTGATGTTGTTTGTTTCATTGGAATTGTCAAGGTTACTAAGGTTTCTAGGGTCATCAAGGTTGATGAAGGTAGTGTTGTTAGCATTACCAGTTTTACCAGTTCCATAAAATTAATCAGGGTCATCCATGTATTTAGTTCCGTTATAGTATTAAGTAATGTTGTTTTCATCGATGTTATCAGGGTTGTTAGTGTTGTTAGGGTCATTGAAATCATCTATGTAATCAGTGATGTTGGGTTCATTATCCACATACTTATTGACAACATCATTATGGTCATTCTAATTATTAGTGTTTTCATGTTCACTGATTCCATAAACATCATCATGGATTTTTCATTCATTTTCTTCATCAATTTCAATTGGGTCATCTTTTTCATTGGTGTCACTAGAGTCATTTGTACCATTGGTGTCATCGGTGTCATTGGTGTCATTATAGTCATCAATATCCATAGTTTATTCATTATCATTAGGGTTATTAGTTTCATCATATTCATTGACATTGTTTTGTTCATTGGATTTATTTAGGTCATTGGCATCATTAACATCATTGGTGGTTTCGACTTCATTGGTTTCATCAGGTTCATAGACGTCATTGATGACACTGTGGTCATCAATATCATTACTAAAATTGGGGTTTTCATAATCATCAGTATCTTATGGGTTATTAAGGACATCTATATAGTCACATGAATCATCTTCATTAGGGTCATCACTAACAAAAACATTTATGATTTCATTGGTATTGTTGGGGAAACAATATCCTCGAAGTCTTTAGTGTCCCTGGGGAAGACATGGAACCTAGGACATGAGTGTCAATAGAATCATCAAGTCCTCTTGGACTTTAGCATCTCCAAATTCATTAAGATCTATTATTTATTTATAATCATTATAATCATTGGGTCCATTGGTATTTTCATTGTTTTGGGGGTTATCGGTGCACTAGTGTTTTTAGTGTCATTGGCGTCGGTTCCAAATTCAGTGTTTGGGGGAAAATATGAGTTATTATAATTATTGGAGTCATCATTATAACCATTTTTATTAGTATTTACAAGGTTATAAATTCATTCATAGGTGAAAAAATCTTTGGGTTCATCAATGAAACTGATATTGTAGTGATCATTGGTTACATTGTGGTCTTTAGAATCAATAGCATTGGTGGTAGTGGAAGCTATGGTGGTGTTTTTTGGTTAATTGAATTCATTAGTGAATTAGTGTATTTGGTGTAATTAGGCTCACTATGGTTGAGGGATTAATTAAAGTGTCGGTGGAATTAAAATCAGTGATTCTATAAGATTAATTAGTGTGGTTGGTGTTGGAAACATCATTGATTTAGGTGACAAAATCACTGTCATAGAGATCATCTAGGTAGTCAATCTTGTTAGGATCATGATTTCATTCAAGTTAATTAGCATCATCTGTGTCATTGGGTTATAAATATCACATGTTTCATTGGTGTTATCATTTTCATTAGGTCATTAACAACATCAATGTCATTGGGGTAATCAGTTTCATTGGTGTTATCATGATCATTAGGGTCATTGGCATCAATAGCATCAAGGGAGTCATTAGTGTCTTTAATTTAATCATTATTGTGGACACATTAGGGTATTTAGAATTATCTGGTCCATTAGTGTATCATGGTCATCTATGTCTTCTATTCCATAGAGTTTTTTATCATCTTTGGCATCATTAGGGCCATTAGGTCATCAACGGAAGTGGTGGTATCAACATCGTCAATATCATCAATGTCATCTTGGTCCTTGAAATCATTATCACCATCCAATTTATTGGGTAGACTATGTCATTGGGATTATATGTAGAAATGGGGTAGTTTTTTTCATCAACTCATTAGGGTTTTTAGTTACACATATTTCTATAATAACCTATAATTTTGTAAATAAAATTTCATTTCTGAATGAATATATGTCGCATTTACTAAAGTATTAATTTAAAACTCTTATGGATAACTTCATTATTATTTTGGATCATTATAAAATATTTCCATAATATAAATATTGGACATTATAATCATTAATATTTATGATTGTAGGTAATGTAGTCATTGTAATGTGATCATTAATATTATTATATATTAAGAGTGATGAAAAAGTCTAATTGATGTATAAGGAAGAAATGATGGCCTCAACCAATAGTATCATACCATATGAGGCACATTTTTTAGATCTTATGAGGGAGATGGAGTCACTATAGTTATCCCTTAACCAAGACCAAGATAATATTCATCAATTAAAACTTAGATGGAACCATTTTCATTGGAATTTCAAGATTGTAGAGGTCACCAACCAATCTATGTTCATGGAATCACCCCATAAAATTACTACCATCACATACCTTTCCCTTAGGGAGTATGTCAGTGTAATAAGGGGTTATTTATCTTAACCATATCAATGTAAAGGTGTAAATTTTCATTTTTATAAATAAAACCATGGTTAATTAAATCCCATTTTTATTATTATTTTATTTAGTATAAAATTTACATGAATATAGGATGAATATGATAAATAAATTTTGGATACAAAGAGAAATAAATTAATATTTTTGGAAATTATATGATTTCAATTATAATACACTTTTTGATAAAATTAAATAACTTTAAATAAAATATATTTTCATGTAATAGTCTTGTGAAACACTATTTATTTAAATATAAATGATAATATATTTTTATAATGTCCTAGGTAATTTTTATAAGGTTAAAAAAAATTGGTTGCCATTAATGATGTTTATTTTCAATAAATAAGGTTTTTCATTTAAAATTTAAAATTATAATAATTAGAAAATTATTTGGATAAAATAAATATATTTTTTAAAATCATAATGTTGAAATTATACAATGGTAAATTTTTCATAATTTTCAGATACAATCAAATTTATAGTTAAAAATTAAATACGGTATATATATATAGTAAGTATTATTAAATAATCATAATCTAAAAGAGATTTAATAAATTAAATAAAGGTATTTATCAACCAAAAATAGTCTATTTCATTAAAATAAATTATTTTAATGTGATAATGTTATTTTTCTAAACCTATAATGAATCTTCCAAAACCTAATGAATATTTTTAAGGACATTAAAAACAAGTCCTTATATAAGGGGATCCCTTCCACCTCCAAAATAATATTAATATCAGAGATACCATTATAAAAATAATAAAATTTAAAAAAAAACGTTATCCTTTAAAATACCATGGAAAAAAACTTGGTAAGGATAATGGTGTTGGATTTTTTAATAAATAGATGTCCAAGTTCTAAGTTTGAAAATTAATAAACAATTCTCTATCTTTTTTTATAAATACCCATCTATTATCTCATTATTGTTCACTATAAAACCTTTAATAATTAATTTACTCTCATTTTCAGTCTTTATAACCCTCCCAATGATTTTATATGGTTCTAAGGAGCACCTCCCATATTTTAAGAAGCAACCTTTAAATGTGAGGGATCCTCTTCCTCTCTCCTTTTATTCATGTACTTCCTTTGTAATAAGTCGTTTGATTTTCATTTGATTATATTTCCATGTATTTATAATAATTTTTTTACTTTCCAAATGATTCCCTAATAATGAGATACTACCTTTCTCTCAATTTAATACCTTTAATAATCTTTTATGTACACCTGTTATGCTACTAAAATTATCCCTTGATTTTTCATATCATGCCTTAGTGTTGTGAATACCCAAACCTATTATCATTCAAGGGTATTCACCTATATATAATTATCCTTTATTTATGGTAAAAATACATTTATGAATCCCACATTCCTTAATCATATTATTGAAATGATGATATATGTTCTTATTTTATATGATTGATGTGGCACACATAAATTTAGACATATTAAGGGTACACCCTAATAGTGCTCCAATGCATTGGGTATTGTTTTCATATCATAATATTTCATGTATGTTTCATGTGAAGTCTTTCTAAGAACACTATGTCATAATGTATTGGAATTTAGCCTCAAATTATGCTTATGATGTCATGTTTTATGTTTTTCCAACATTTCTATGATGCCTTGATCTTATGATATCATCATCTCATGTGATGCTTCAATATTTATGTATATGATTATCACATTTTTATATTATCATGATTTTCCTATTGACTCATTACTTTTAATCGTCATATTATTGATTATTCACTTACTATTATTTATTGCTCACTTTTTTTCTTATGTATATCCCTGGGTGATTTTGTATAGTACTAAGAGTTCAAAGGAAACTAGGAGTATGTTATGAATATTTTTAAATAATGTTGTCTTTTTGTCTTATGTATCTAATTTCTCAATGATAATAGACCTATATAATTTTAGGAATGTATTATATATATCTTTATGTTAAAAATAATGAAATAAAATTTATTATAAATATAGGTTGTTATAGTCGGTATCAGAGAAAGTTCTAGTTATTTTTTAGGCATTATAATTGAGAAAACATTATTGAAACCCCTAGGGATAAGTCTAAATATAGAAAAACATACCTAAATTTTGGTAAAGTATATAATATGTGTTTTCTTAGAAATTTAATCACAATATGGATACTGTAAATTGGATGTATCTATATAATATATGCACATAGGGGAAATCTCTTCGAAAAATGCTAGTTGAGAATTGACTCGATCTTTATTCTATGCATGATGAGTGGGATTATGATTGCATGCATAGATATAAATTTATAGGGTATAATCTTTGGAAAATTCATATTATCTTTAAAAACCATTATAAAGGATTTAAATATAATGTTAGGTTATATAACTTAATAGAAAATAGATCATGGATAACCTAGATGAAATCTGAGAAATTTGTTTGATATGGTGTAAATTCAATTTATGAGTTATTAATTCTAAGATAAGTAGTTTTCCTTTTTTTATTACTATGAAATAATGTATCATAATCCCAAAAGTTATTTTATTTAATAGAATGGTATTAAATAGGATGATTCATGATAATAAAATATATGATGGGAAATATGATGATTTGCCTTATGAAATTACTAATATAAAGGGAGAAGGAGTTGAGAAATTCAAAGAAGTTCTAGAAAATATGACTCAAGTTATGATTAATAACATGAATCACATATAATGACCTCTTTATCATAAGAGATAACAATTTGAGGTTGAATCCTTTATTCAAAAAATCTACCTAGTTTTAGTGGATCTTTTGATCCCCTAATAGAGAAATAATGAACTAACTCCATTGAGAAGATATTCAGTGTCTTCAAATTCTCTAAGAGAGATAAATTCATACTATATATCTGTAACATTAAGGGATAAGTTGATCGGTAGTGGAAAATGGTCAAAAATATTAATTCCAATGATGAAATTGAATCAATGAAGTGAAATGGATTCAAGACAAAATTTATTGATAAATATTTTCCTCACACACTTCATTTTAAAATGTTGAGAGAGTTCCTTAGACTCATGAAAATGATGAAAAATAAAGTACGGATTATGAAGATAACTTTATAAGTATTTATTGATAAACATCTATCTTTTTCATGGATAATGAACATAAGGTTGACCGCTTCTTTAGTGTATTAAAGTTGAGTCTTCAAAAATCCTTAGTAATTTAAGACTTCGACAGTTATTAGGAAATTAATCGATGTTCCCTAAAAGTCAAGATGAAATTTGGTGATTCTCAATGGTCCCATGAGATTGGAAACAATAATCAGAGAATATAACTTAAATATAGAGAATAATTGGACAATAATCACGATGGAAGGAAAATCCAACTGCCCATATTCCATAAGTTTTGAAAGAAGGATCGTAGAAACTATCTCAAGGGTACAAGGGTGTGCATAAATTATGGAAATAAGGGGAATAAAGTTAATGAATGCCTAAAAAATATATATAATACCACTAATGATATGGATAAAAATAATGTTCCTCAAAATCTTAAATATATGTTTTAATTTTTCAGCTATAAGAAACATTGACACTCTGCAAACCTTTTCCTGCAACTAAGGGTTTTTATAATAACCAATGACAAAATCCTCTAAATCTAAGGAGGGGAAAGAGTAGAATTATTATTTCACTACTATCAAGTTAGATCCTAGTAATGAATTTTTTATAGATATAGTATATATTTATTTAATAATAGTAAAGATAATATTTCATTCTGGTTCTATGAATTATTTTATATCATTCAAGTTTTGTAGAACTATTCAAACACAACCTCAAATATGGAGGTTGAGTTGTTGGTTAAAATGTAAAATTGGAAAATAATTTCATATTAAGCATATAAATCCTTCCCAGTCAATATTTTTGGGATAAATATCCAATAAAACCTTTCCATACTCCATTTAGTATAATTTGATGCTATATTAGGCATGGATTTTCTACCTTATATAGATCCAACATTAACTGCTAATTTATATGTTAAGTATAGTAAATGTGAGTTTTTGGTGGATAAAGTAACATTATTATGGTGTGTTATCACTAATAAAGGAATTTTAGTGGATCCTTTGAGGAAAGGGGTGATTAAGGAATGGTCCAAACCAATGTCTATAATAGATATCCATAGTTTCATAAAGTTAGATGGGTAATATTTTCAATTTTTAAGAAACTTTTTACAATCATAAAACCCACTGACCAAGTTTACTCATAAGGGATAAAAGTTTTTCTGGAATGATGAATGTAAAAATATATCTAAAGAGCTAAAGAAAAATATGTTCACTACAACTATACTCACACTACCCACAAGTGGGGAAGTATTTGAGATCTATACTTATTTTTACAAGAATTTATTGGGTTTTTTACTCTTATAAAATGGAAAATTGATATCTTATTCCTCTTTAAAATTTAATACCCATGATTATAACTATCAAACACATGATCTGGAGTTGGATATAGTGATCATCACATTAACAATTTAGATAAATTACCTCTATGAGTACAAGTTTGATATATATATATATATGTATCACAATATCCTCATGAGTATATTTACACAAAAAAATATCTCAACATGCGCTAACGAAGGTGGATAGAGATAATAAAAGATTATTATTATTCAATATATTACCATCTTGGGAACATGAATAAAGTGGAAGATGCTCTTAGTGGAAAGAATCACACAACCTTATCGATGATGAGGATTTAGAGGGAAAAATATTCTTATAAATGAAAAGTATGGGCATGGGAATCATAAAAGAAGTAATGTCATTCTACCTTGCTCAAAAAACTACTCAGTTATCCCCTATATGAAGATCGAAGAGGTTTAGATAGATGATGTAATGTTATAAATAAAGGCATAAAATATTCAAGAGTTCAACTTGGATAAAGAAGTAGTTATAAGGTTAATAAGTTGTATATGAGTCCCATTAAAAACTACAAATATAGAGGGATATTTGGGATTAAGCAAAAAACTAATACTTTTCTATTCATCTAAGGAGCACAGAGATATATAGAGATCTAAATCAAAACTTAGGCTGTGATAACATGAAGAAGAATATTAAATAGTTTTAATCTCTATTCTTGGTATTCTAATAAGTTAAGGATGAACAAAAAAATCTAAGGTTATTATACAACCATTACCCTTACCTGTATGTAAATGGAAAACCATCACTTTGGATTTTATCATAGGACCCCCAAGACGTCTAAAGGTCATAATTTTATTTTGGTTGTAGCCAATCTCCTTACTAAGTCAGTGAATTCCATTTCCATCAATAATAATTTCTCTCTTAACCAAATCACCAAAATATATATATAAGATAAGTGTTAAGGATCCATGGAGTAACACTCTACATTTTATCTAATAGAGATTCATGGTTTACCTTGATGTTCTAGAGAAATAATTAGCAAGAATTAGATTCAGAGTTGAGTTTCAATATTGTTTATCACCCTCATATATATTGTAACAACTAGTCCCATCTGATAGAACTTTTAACCCTTACTTAACATGTTCTTCAGGTCTTGGCCTTCTAGGAAGCACCATTTGTCCTATAGACACATGTTGTTCCCTCATAGGTCCCACTAACATTCCCAAATGGATAATAAAACTAATGAATTTCCCCATAGCCTGATGCATGTTCTTTTATTTTTCTTTTTCCTCTATCACACACACCCTAAGAAAAAATATACATTTATTAGGATAATATAAAGAAGAAGGGAGAAAAAACAATTAAAAGATAGGCTTTAAATAGTGTAATTGGATAGATATTGGGCTTCAAAAAGTGTATGTGAAGTGATTCTCCAAGGTAAGCGAGAGGGGGTATTCATACTTGAATAGATGAGTATTTTTAGAATAAAATATTGATAATTTTAAAATTTATGCCAATAAATTGTGAATATTATTAATTAACATGAAATTTTATAGTATATTATTAAATAAATAAGGATTAATTGACTTTTAAACCAGACCAAAATTGAATGGAATTTTTTTAATACATAATTAATGGTAAGGATTCAAAAATAGGTTTTAATTATAATAAGAATATAGGTTTCAAAACATCAAAAATAGGTTTCTAAATTCATAATATTTTTTTAATATCATTTATTTTACTCCTTAAATACATTTTTGGTCAACAAAAAGTTTTTATAAATTTTTAATTTGTTCTTATATCATGATGATATCATAAAAGTTATGGTATTTGTAAAAAACCTATGTTTTTGTTACTATTCAAAAAAAATAAACTTTTTTAGAAAAATCCCAAAAAAATCACCCTAATACAGTTTTAAATTGATGATTCCAAAAATGAAGTCCATTTTCCCAAATTAAAACTCTAGATATAAGATATTTTACTTTTAAATAGTATTATATAATAAATTGAAAACCAATTTATTAATAAAAATATATATCTTTTTTTATGAGTGACTAAATTTATATTTTCTATTATTCCTTAATTATTATATGATTGATAAATAATTATTTATAAATTTCAATAATAATGTGACTTAAAAAAATCTTGTTCTAATTAAGTGAAATTTATTATTTAATTATATATTTTTTAAAACAAATATAATTTGAAAAACATTATACAGTATAGTTAAAATGTTTTTCCAATGACCATTTTAATTTTATATTGACTAAATTACCTAAAAATGATGTATATAATTTTATAATGTTAAATTATATAAATAAAAAATTATTTTTTCAAATAAATATAATAAATAATAAATATCATTATTTCAGAGTAAAATATTATTTTTATTATTTTAAAAGGAAATTTATATTGTATAAAAATATGAAAATAAGTATTTAAACATTAAATGAATTATATTATAAATTATAAATTCATTTTTAATTAATATTTTAGTTTAAAAATAATAATTAATATATTAAAAGATATTTTATAAATCCATTTAAATAAATATTTATTATTAATAAAATTTAATTAAAATTTTGATAAAAAACATGTATTTGATAAAGTAAACTAGTTAGTTTATTAATATATTTACAAATATTTGGTTTATTTCATTAAGAATAATATAAAAAAATTAATTTAAAATTTATATATATAATTTAAAAAATAAAATTAAAAAAAATATTCATTGTAATTTTAAGATGTTATAATAAGAATAATTGGGTTCAATTGTGTCATTTTTATCTTCATAGTCATTGGTGTCATCAATGTTGTTAGCATTATTGAGGTTGCCAGTAACATTAGGGTCAATGATGAAAATGGTAGAAGAACTCTTGAGCTATTAGGTTCAACAGCAATAGAATATATATTTTCATTGTTAATGTCAGTAGTGCTATTGTTGAGTCATCAGTGTCATAAATATCATCATTGTTGCTAAGGATAATGAATCTATTAATGTCAGCAACCCCAATAAATTTGTTCATATTTTTTTTTCATGTGTTTCATTGAAATCATCAATATCTTTAGGGACACTATTTTTATTGTAATTTTTATGGTCATCTGGGTCATTAGCATTATCTACATCATCAGTGGAATTGACATCATCAATGTTGTTAAGTTCTTAAGGGTAGTTCATGCAATCAGCTTTTCTATGGTCATTAATATCATTTGTTCCTCTTTGTGTCATTAGTTTTAGAGATGGAATTTGGGTCATATTTATTTCCAATTTTATCAAAGTCAATGGTCTCTTCAACATCACTAAAATCATCAGTTTTATTAATTTCATTATTATTGTGGTGTGGCCATGTTGGTAGGGTATTCTTGGTCTCAATGTCTTCACTATCATTGGGGTGATTAATGTCCTTGATTTTATTTATGCAATAGGGATCATAGGTGTCATCGGTGTCTTTACGGTGATTAGGGTTATCAGTTTCACCGATGTTGTTAGGGTCATTGATGTTGTGTTAGGTTCACAAACACCTTTCGGTAAACCCACTGAAAGATACTCCACCAGAAATTCATAAGAGGAATAAAAATATCAGGAATAAACCCCATCTTATGAAACTTGGAACATGTAAGACCAGCACACCCAAAACACTACATTGTAATGTAAAACCACTGTATAATGTAGAAAATAACTAAAAGGTTTAACAATCGAAATAAAACAATCCATAATAAAAACATGGATTGTGTGGTTCAATATTTCACCCAAATACACATGGGGATTATTCCTTACTATTAATCAAGGAATAATATTGAAATTTTGAGTGATCTCAATGATTAAATCAGGTTCAATACTTTAGAAAATGATCAAACCCTACTTAAATAGGAGTTCTCTGCTGGTTCTTCTGGTCACCACCGCTATCTAATCATATCATGTCACCATCTAACTTAGCATATTTTTACGATCGAACCATTATCTTCTCAAGGACTCCAACTACATTAACTAACTATATTAGTGTACTATTCCCCATCCAAAGATATTATAGATTTATAATCTAACATATCTTATGGTGATCTGAAATTTTGGGGTTTCATTTTACTACACCTTCCTAGATATCATCTGCATTATATATCTGGTGAACTGAACGTTTATCACTTCTTCTCCATATCTCATCAATTCATCAAAAGTAAAACCATTATATTTTTCAATCCTTGTTGTGAAATTAATTTCTTCTATTAAAAAATTATCACACATTCTAAAATAATTTCACACTTGAGATTCATTTAAAGGATTCCACTATGACTAAGTCCTCCACCAGAATTTAGAGACTTCTTCCTTGAATTTTGTAAGCCAGCTACATGGTTCCTTAATCACTATGAAAAGTCACATAAGTCCAAATAAGGTATAGAAACACCCTATACTTCATTGATGAATACATTCATCAATATTTCCATCATATTATAAATTTAATATATCTTAAAAGTGTCTAACACCCCATATTTAACAGTTTTCAGATAAATTGGTATTTCAACTAAGTGTGCTACATCTATGAATGAAACATCAAATTTGAGGATAAGTGAATCATGCTCATTGAATCACAAAATAATTTCCTAAATTTTAATTACCTTTCAAAATCATCTAACAACCCTTTTAGACATACTAATTTCTTCCATTATCCAATCAACATGATGTACTCTACCTCTATTATCTAGAGTGAAACCATTAGATACTGATTCGTCATCTAACTCTCTATTGTTCTTCCAAAAGTAAACACATCACCAAAGTTTTTCTTATACGTGTCTAAATATCTATTAAATAATGACTCTTAAAATCCTTGAAAATACTCATCTGTTAAGAAGTAAAGTTTTAGGATTTCAAAACCCTTCAAATTATAGATAATCCACACCATATCCTTTAATTTATCTCTTCCAATGCTAAAAACCAGCTAAAAACTCCCATGCTTTTACAATTTTCAAATGAGTATACACCATATATTAAATCTAGATTGTGAAATTTGATGCATATAGAACCTTTTTATGAACTTGACCATAGATTACATTTTTTATGACTTCTTCTTGTTAAGCTTAATGTATCCGACAAGGGGATTGGACATTGTATTTGCCTATAAAATACCAAAGCACTCCAATATCCTATATATGTACTTAGTTTAGGTCAGGTATAGTATAAAATAACTTTGGTCTCATATAATCCTCATCCCTAAAATCCACTTCACTGGACCAAGGTCCTTCTTCTCAAAACTTCTGAGAAATCCATCCTTTTTCTCATCGAGTATTTCCTTCACCGAATCTGAAATTATTATAGCATTGATGTAAATAAATAGGATCAAAAAACACGCATCACTAAACTCCTTTCAGTAATATAAATGATTAAAATTTATTTGTAAAAATATTTACTACTCTAATATATCATTGAACTTCTGGTTCCAACACCTTATTTCTTACTTCAAACTATAAAGTCTATGTTTGAGCTTACACACAAGTCCATGGTTCCATTGATACTTGAAAACAACCTGATAAACCATGAAATTTTCTTCATCTAGGTCTCTATGAACAAATATTATGTTCACAACCAAATTCTCTAGATGAATTCATTCTGATGTAACTAAAATTAACATGCTTCGAACAGTCATGTGCTCTAATATTGGTAAAAAAACATCTAAGAAATTCATACCTTACCTTTTTATAAATCCCTTCATGGATAGATTCAAATTATAGATCCTACTTACTTCCACCACTTTCTTCAATTGATATACCCTTTTTTTAAATAACCTTATTCCCATCAGGTCTCTCTATCATCTCCCATGTTCGGTACATATGGAGGGAATCAATTTTTTCCCTAATAGACAAATCCCACTATTTAGAATCCATAAAACTCCTCACCTACTTTATGATATTTTAATCTTAATCATCTTTTAAAATTAAATAATGTAATGAATTACCTTATCTCTTCACTGGGAATATCTCACGGGTATATCCCCACACTTGTACATGTGGTTGAGCTTGGTACTGCAACTTCTAGAGTATGAAATTTTGATGCATGAGATTTACCATTCCTTGTACTCTCTGGTATAACTACCCTAGGTAGAACCATTAGAAATTAACTCATTTACTTTGGTAACTCCTCTATATTGTTTGGTTATTTTTTTCTTGATTTTCTTGCTTGATTCATTGAAACTTCTACAACTTATGATCTTCTATCTAGATGAACCTCAGATTCTAATGCTACTTTTCTTCCATCAGAATTTCCAACATAGTTTTGTTCCTTCCATAGTATTTATTCATTTAAGATCACATTTTTAATTTTGATTAGTTTCCAAGAATAATTATCCTAGATATGAAATCCAAACTCTTCAACTCCATATCCAACAAAGTAACAATCATGAAAAGTATCCACCTAAATGTCTCATTCTTTGGCATAAATTTGGACATAGGAAAAATAATTTGAGGTGGTTTAATTAAAAATTAATTTAAAACCAATATATCTCTAGATTTTTTCTGATATGATATGATATACTTTGGTTGATCATGTATGATTCACAATACATAGCTTCTACCCAAAACTCCTTAGGGAACCCCATGTGAATTCACATACTAATTTTCTTCTCCATAAAAGTCTTGTTCATCCAATTTTAAAAACTTTTGTGCTTTTTTGTACCTAGTATGATCTTCTCAAAAAAATATAATTCTACTATAAATACCTCTAGAAATATATTCTCCTATAAACTTTACCATTTTCTGACCATAAACACTTCAAATTACTTCTGGTCTCATTTTCCCCCATATACCTTCATATAGATAAATCCACAAACACCTTAGACTTGTTACTTAGAAATTAAACCCATGAACTCCTTTTGGAATCATCGATGAATGTTGAATTTAAGATTGATTTTCCATGATATCACAAAATTGAAAGTCCCTATACATCTATGTGTGTCATATTCAACCTTAGATGCTTTAGCATTTTCCCTACAATTAAGAAAGGCACATTTAGATACTTTCTAATGATAATATTTGTGCACATTATACACTTTGTGCTTATGTTCCTCAACAGTCATCTTTAAAAAAGTATTTTCATCTCGTTCTCACTAAGATAGATAAGGTTATCATTACATAACTTCCCTATAGTAAATTTTATGGCATGAAATGCTCCTTCCATTGAACCTATCCAATATAGTGTCTTGTTCTTCACTCTTATTCTGATGATCATGGATCTGTATGAAATATTTGATGCTCTATCTTGGAATGTTTTATAGAATCCTTCATTATCTAGTTTATAAATAAAATTAAGATTATTTACTTTGCATACCTAACATAATTCAGTTCTAGAGATCTTTTATTCCTTGTCTGGATGAAAACATCAAGTTTCCCCACTACAGTGAGAGCATTTTCATCCTCATAGTGAAACATTCCCATCCTTCTGGTAGTATAATTCATTATACTTTATATCTCAAACATATCATGGAATTAATTTCTATATTCGATCAATTATGACCCCAATGAAGTAGTAGAATTTAAGGTAAGTCTCTCCTTTCTTTCATTATGGGATTCATTGATTTGATTTCCTTAGAATATATTTCGAAGTTCCACCCTCTATTTACTACAAAATTTCTAGAAGATTACTTTACTCTTAAAATTATATAACAGGGGAGCACTATCCACCAATCAACTTCTGATATGACCCCCCCCCCCCCCCCTCTTTTGGAGACTTTTCCGTCCAGTAGTACATCATATTCCCTAACCATTGTATGCATTACTAAAAGATGATTAAATCTAATTTAGATGAATCCCAAAATTCAATATTAGTTAATGAACATATCTAAACTTAATTTCTATATTTATTTAGGAATTACATAAAATATTCACCATCACATCATAAGATTTTAACTGTGGAGAGAGTAACAACATTTCCCAAACTGGGTCTCAAAAGTATATCTTCATTGAATCCAACTAACTTTAAATGATTTTTAATTAATTTATATAATCAACTTAATATTTTCCTTTTAAAATTAATGTGTCAAATAATATATGTAGTAATAAAACTTTGTCTATTTTTTCATCTTCTCATACATGTTAGCTAAGGTTTCTAAGGGTTCAGATGCTTTCATCACTTCATGGATGTTGTACACTACATTAAAAGAAAGTTATATTCACATTAAACTAAGTTATTTATTATCTATACTCTCTCAATATTATACTTTCATATCTTTCAACTTGTCTCCAATAAGATAAATATCATAGTCCTTTTGCATAAAGAAATTCTCTATATATATCTTCTAGAACCCAAAATCCATTTTTCAAACTTCACCACCTAGACCTTACTCTCATTAGATTATATACCTCTATAACTTATGAAATCCCACTGCTTCTAATGAACATAAGATGATAGGTTAGGAACTATAAACCATTATTCTTAGATAAGGAAAATAATATAATGGTTCTTAAAAATTGATATATAAAACAATTTAATTAGGGAATCAACCTTAAAAATAATTCCAAACTTGGGAATTGACACCACTTATCAGGTCAATGACCACATTCTAGAAAACCCACCAAAAGATACCTCACTAAAACATCATGGGAAGAAGAAAAATCTCCAGAAATAACCCTGTATTATAATTGAAACTTGGAAGACATCTGCACCGAGGACACAACACTACAATGAAAAACCATCATATGAGGTATAAAATAACCAACAGATGCAAAAATCAAAAGAAAAAAGTCACAATGACAATAATTTTTATATAGTTTAGTCTTACACCCTAATCTATAGATTAATTATTTTTTACAATTAATCAATAAAGAAAATTAAAAATTGGTTTGATATGAATGATTCAATCAGGTTCAATATGTCATAAATTTATCAAACCCTCCTTAAATAGAAGCTCCTAGATAGTGATTCCAGTCTCCACCTCCATAAAATATTCTTGTGTTGCCATCCACCTCATCCTATTAGAAGATATATTTTTTTCAAGAAATATCAATCAATATTTAATCCACAAGGAATACAATATAATAGCCCCCAAGGTTTTTTATTAAGAAGGATGTTGTTTAAGTTAAAAATTGTAACTTTTGTTTTATGTTTTTGTAAAGGTAAAATAAACTAATTGTTTGATGGTTTTTATGAAAAGATTAAATAGAAAAAATAGATACGATTTTAAATTAAAAAAAAGTGTTTTTTGAAATAAAAATCACAAATAGATTGTATTGAAGTGAAAAAATCAAATTTTAAAACAGTAGTGAACAACAAGTTTCAAGCCATTATACACTCCCTTATTTAATTTCTATAATTATTATCTAATTTAATTCCTCAATGTTCACATAATTACCTTTGAGTGGATGCTTAATTATTTTATAATGTCATAATAAAACCTCAGTATGATTGTTTTTCCTCATATAGAAGTGATTAAACTACTTAAATAACACTAAGTTGTTAAAACTAAATTGGAATTAATATGATAAAAGTAAATACCGCACTTAAGAAATTAAAATAGCGAAATAAAGTATTTATAATTAAAATAGATTAGAATAAAGTGTGCACAAGAAATAAAATAATTAGCTTCCTTCAACAATAAAGTTTCCAGAAAATTACAAAAATAATTATAATGAAACACAAAACTCGTAAGGGAATGATCCTCACATATCTACTACCTAAAAAATATTTGGATTTTATCCACGCATTCCTAAATCAGCTCCCAACTTCTTCTTATTCTCTATCCCTTTGTGCCTACTGAGAACTATAGTAGTTAGGTGTCTATGTGTGAAATGATCCAAACTCTCTCTCTTTTCGGTTGTGGATTGTGGAATCCTTATAATTCCATAATAGAGGGAAAAATATTTTAAAATTGATGATAACCTTCAAGTATCTCTTTGGGAACTAGTTACACATGCAGCATCCTCCATTGATTATCCTCCAGGTTGCAGCAGCAGTTCTTCGTGTATAGAAGATGGTAGTAATAAATACTCATGCACAACGTGCTTTTAATTATCGATTGAATTCTTATATAGATCTTGACTCTTAGTTTTCACTTTAAATAATATCAAATGTCTAATATATGGTTTGTATGAAACCTTACAGCATGAATATTCTCCATCCCGACACTTGAAATTTCATAAAATCAAAATTCATATGTGGGAATCATAGTTTGACCATAATATGTCATTGCATATGACTTCCATTTTATAAGAATTATGAAACCTTATGGAATGAAAGTAATATGGTATAAGGGTTTTAAAAGTATTATAGGACTCACAAAAGTCATATGAAAATAAAAATCATAAGGAACTCGAATTCTAAGGGATCGGGTTTTTAAAGTCTTACAAGTTTGTTGTAAAAGTCATGGAAAGCATAAAAGTCATATGAAATATAATATTTTTTCCAATAAAAAGTCTTATGATATTTTAAAATACTTACATGAATATAAAAATTAATATGAAAAAAATTATTACAAGATCTAAAATACTTAAAAGGACTCTTACAAGTCATGTAATATTAGAGATATCATATAAATTGAAAAAGTACTTAAAGATTCTTCAAAAGTATTGTGAAATCCTAGGAAAAGTAATATGAAACTAGACTTGGGAAAAATTATCCATTTAAATTTCAAAAATTATTTTTTCAAAACTAAAAAATAAAACACAACTCATTCAAATATTCCACAAAAATGATTATAGACACTTAAAAAATAATAATTTTTTCATTTTCACAATAAATACAAGATCACTCCTAAGACCTAAAAATTATATAATTACTTTCAAAATTTAAAAAAAATTGGGATTAAATAATTTAATTTCAAGGGAAAAAAATAAAAAAATTATCTCCATTAATTCCCCTACATTTAAGACTTTGAATCCTAGACAAGTAAGCATCAAAACAATACCAGAGTAAATATAAAACACAAACTACTTAGTGAAGAAAAATCCAACACCAAGGTTCCGAAAATTATTATGTTTCCTCAAAAAAAATTCCAAATCCTCTATTTGGTTCATTCAATCCATTTATACTTCATTTTTCCTTTCATGAACACTAAACACTTATATCACCAAAATTTTCCCTCATCTCACAAATGTATATTTTCAAAAATGACTTACTCATTTAAAAAATGAAATGGTCTCCATATGATTGATAAATTCATAAATATCTACCTAATTTATACGATGAATTGGGTTTATCCTGAGGAATTTTCAAGTTTTTTTAGAAGTTGAGGGATCTTATATTTTAGAGGTTAAAAATATAAGGCAGAATAAGAAGGTTTAAATATTTTTAAGGTAAAAATGCATGGTACCAATTTTCACTCAAGAATGGTATTCTTTTTGATCAACTAGGAAATGAATTATCTCTCAACCCTTAAAAGTTATAAGGATAATTAAAACCATATTCCTTCCATAAAAAAGTATTTATTCACACAATTTCCTTCAATAAATTTAATATTCTATTTATATATTTTAAAAATCTATCCAAAATTGTAATTTTGAAGGAATAGGGATTTATTTTGGTTTCATGCAGGGATTTGAACTTCCCATATTATTTTTAAATGATAAATATTCCTTCCATATTTCTAAAACTTTGATATTTCTTTAATTTTTAGCAGTTTTCACATAGAAACTTCATCTATATTTTTTATTTTTCTAAAATATTATTCAAATAGATTCACTAAAACACAATTTATAAACATAATTTTGAATCTATAAAAAAACTTCTTAACCTTAAATATTTCACCCATAGAATCCCCAATTTATGAAAAAAACCTTAATACAACATCACCCATGCTTGAGTTTATCATGATCAAACATTTCACTTACTAGAGGAGGTTGGAAAGGGATAAATTGATTGTAATTTAGATTCCTAACATGTTTTACATGGTCTTCTAAGGGATCACAAGGGTATAATTAAAATGGAAGGCCTTAATAAAATGTTCTCTTGAAAAAGAGTCTTTTAAAATCAAATAATTTCCTCAATAATCTCAAAATAAAAGCCCTAAACTCTATGGATTTGATATAAAAACATTGAATTATAGTTGGGAAAGGATTTTTTGGATCTCCCAAAAAGTGAGGATATTTTGAAAAATAATAAAAATAGTTTAGGGTCCTAAAAGAAACGCAATAAAAAAATTCAGTAGTGATTTATCGAATGGGTTTAAAAATTCAATGGTTTTTTTATAAATATCCCAAAATTATGAATCTAAAATAAAGTGAATTTTAATATTCATTTAAATTATGTTTTATGGGTCAAATTAGTTCACTCATTAACATGGGTTTCAAGATTTTAAAATATATTCATTTTGAACATAGAAATTTAAAAAACACATAAAAATGGGAGAAAAACAAACAAAATTTTGAGAGAAATTTGAAAATAAGAAAACAAAAAAGAAAAGACATAAAAATTAATATAAAAAATTATGTTCCTATACCTTCACTTAATTTATGAAATCTCCACATTATTAAACAGTTCATATGATAATAATTAGAATCAAATTTTATTATTATGGTAAAAAAAAGTGAAATCTAAGGACACAACATAGTTTTATTAAGTATTAAACTTCAGTTAGTCAACTAATTATTTCCACATTAAAACAATAAGAAATAAATAAACAAAACATTAGAATTTCATTGAAAAAAAAGAAATAAAAAATAAAGAGAATATAGAAAAGAAAGGTTGGTTTGAACCCCCAAGTGGGTGCTATATTTTATACTATCCTCATAGGGACAGTGGTAGTGATTTTATCCCTAGTCTGATAGAGAAAAATGAATATTTCTTAAAAACTACCAAATGTTCTTAGATATATTACTTTTCATCTCACACTACTTTTATAAGTTTACATGTAGATATTACTCCATGTCACCCTCTTTGTAATTGTGGTTCCTATAAAGTAGTAAAGAAGGGAGAAAATTACAAGGACACCATGACAACACATGATCATTAGGATAAATATAAAATTGTTGTTGAAATTTTATTTTTGGATGTAATTTATATTTATATTCATCTTTAAATATTAATTCTTATGTTCAAATAAAATTGGTACTAGTATATTGATGTGAAATGGTGTATAGCACAATTTGTTCTTCTATTTTCTCCTCAAATTCAATGGACTCATCTTCATTATTTTCCAAACCATTCTATTCACAATATGTATTTGTAAAATATATATTTAAATAATATTTTAATAGTTTATTATCAATAAAATGTGAAAAAATTTAATCTAATTTTAAGGATTCTATTGTGTTCCCTTAGGTTATAGGTTTTTTATGAGGGGGAAATTATATGAGTATTTCATTGAGATAAGGTGGTATCTCATGTTTCTCTAAATTTTATTCAAATATGAATGGAAAAAGTGTATCCCCAATTTAGATAAATTTTGTTATAAATATTATAATTTTTTATCTCCAAAATTATGATTCCCAAGTGTAATTTTATTCTCAAAAAATTCCACCCAAAAATTTGCTAAAGAATATTGGTTTCCTACACACACATCAATGGGTAAATCGGTGATAATAACTTTTTGACTATAAAATAGAGAAATAAATTTAAAATTAATCCCTAAACTCATCCTCACATGGTTATTAAATGGAGAAATTATGTAAGACAAGGTTTTACTTTCTTTGATATTATTTTTAAAAAGTTAATTCTTCCAATTACTTTACTAAAGTGGAAAGAATTTACATTTTTTTACTCGGCCCAAATGGCCCAAAGGACTTCATTTTTATTGATTTTTGATAACCCCTCTTTCAAGGGATAAGGGGGAACCCTTACAAGGCCCTTAGTCTCATAGATTACATGGCTCGTAAGCTTTAGGATATTATATGACCTGGAGGTCTTAGAGAATTCAACTAGATTATCTATAAAGAACTTCCCCTCCCCAGCATCAGCATCATGATAGTAGCTCTCCACCTTTGCATGGACATCTTGCTAGGCTTCCCGTGCAAGCACAGGCTGGTCCTGATGGCATATCCATACCCTCTCATTCTGACAAATCCATTTGGCTCTACTCTGGTGAGTGCACCTGATTCAAATCATCTACTGGGGTTGCTCTTTTTTTGTAGTGTGTCTAGGGCAACTGCATGTGTCCCAAAGGCCTTAAGGTGGCCCGAAGGCCTTAAAGGTGGCCCGAAATACCTACTGACCCAAATTCCTAGGTGTCTCAAAATCCTTAAGGACTCCAAGCCCAAACCAATGGCCCAAGGTGAATAGTTCTAGCTGCTACAGTACCGAACAGTACCTACTACAGTAACTACTACAGCCCCTACTATAGTACATGTACAGTGTATAATCTGCTACAGTACCCGCACAGTGTATATTTCTGCTATATTACTGCTATAGTACCCTGGAAATATTCCTCTACCTAGTTTTGAACCTAGGTCTTATGGATGCACTTAAGGATGTCTCACCAACTGGGTTGAGGCTCATGTGCATTTACATTTTTTTACTCATTTATTAATGTGTTAGATTATTTCATTTCATGTATTATTTTAAATAAACTTAAATGAATTATATGATTATTAATGAATAGTAAAAAACATATTAGTAATCATATTATAAATCCATTTTTGACCCAAAAAAATAAAGAAATTTAAGAAACCTCCCCAACAATGGTTCCAATAGAAAGATGATTTTTTTTGAAATATCAATCAATATTTTATCCACAAGGAATTTAGTATAATATCCTAAAAGTTTTTATCTCAAGGATTTTTTTGGATAACTTTAAAACTTTCACTTTTTTTCTATTTTTGTAACGGTGAAATAAACAAGTTATTTGATGGTTTTGATTAAAATATTAAAAATAAACCAAAACAGATGTAATTTTAAATGAAACAAAGTATTTTCGGTATAAAAATAAAAAATTTATTGAAAATAAATGTTAAAATATATTTTAAAATAATATTAGTGGATAGGTTTCAACCCTTTAGTCACACCCTTCTTCCTTTCCAACAAGGATTATCTAATTGAATTTAT
Source organism: Viscum album (assembly GCA_963277665.1). NCBI lineage: Eukaryota > Viridiplantae > Streptophyta > Magnoliopsida > Santalales > Viscaceae > Viscum > Viscum album. Next base: position 407,065,993 of record OY728142.1, read on the forward strand.
CTATGCCCACCCAAAGTATAATTCCCTATAACATAATCAATCCATAATTTCATGATTTATAAATAGGGTTTCACGTTTTTACATTTCTTGAAAATTTTAGGTTTATAGTTTTAGATAATAAGGAAAAACTCTTATATATCAAACCCTTACAATACAAAGTGGACACTTCTACTCAAAGTCCATTTAAAAAAATAGGATTCTTAATTTTAAACTCTTGTTTCATTTAAAAAAACATCTTCATATTTTAATACAAGTCATCATATAGGAATTATTAACCTTTATATAGTTTATACACATCCTTATATTTTGTGAAAAACATTTTAAAACATGGTATAGTAAAAGAAAATCTCAATAAAAGATAAAAATAAATAAATCTCGTTAGTCTAGTGAAAAAAATGAAAAATCATGAATACATATAAATTTTTCTTAATAAAAATTTGAGTGCATAAATAAATATACCCACATGATAAAATAAAATTTTTATTAAATAAAACCTTTGAAATCAAATAAAAATCATAAGAAAACCCATTAATGCATCTCAAGGCATCTGGGAACTCATGAAAATAATTCTTTAAAAAAAAACCTTTCACCTTGAAAAGTTCATAAACATTTCTTACTTCATAAAATCAAAAGATTTTAATAAAACATCTTTTTAATAGAATAATATAGGTATCTTATAGAATCATATTCATAAACATTTTTCACTTGTGTTTAACCCATGTTATAATAACTACATCCCAATTAATTCCATCGGAGTAACCAGCCTGGTTATCTCCCTCATTTTTTGCCTTAAAAAACTAAATCAATACCCAATTCATTGGAGAACTATATCAGGTTCACTCATTATCATGAGCTATATAGATCTTACATATCACCATTTATAATGATCAAAAACCATATCATGAAAAAAAATCAAATATTTTTTTCTTTCATCATAAGACCCTTGAAAAACTCATTTGAATCCATAAGAAAACAAATTTCCATTTTTTAATAAAATAGTGAGAAATAAAACTTTCTTTTCAAAGTAATTTAAAATAAAATATTCTAAAAAATAATGAAAATTTAATTTACTTTATAAAACCATGAATATTTTATAAGTTATATTTATAAAAAAAGAATGTAAATAAGGATGGGAAATTCCACTCATGTCATATATGTTAAAAACATTACTTTTTCACTTTTCTAAAAAGATTCACAAGTGACCATCATGAAAATTTTAAAAATAACTCCTTTTAAAAAAATTATAAAAAAAATAAAATGTTGTTGAAAATTACATTTAAAATCATTTAAAGTATAAATAAAAACATACTTGAATTATTTTAAAGAACATTGACTTGGAAGAAAAATATTTGAAAGGAATACTTTAAAAAATGATTTAAAGAAAAACCCCTTATATATTTTTTTAACCTTTAAAATAAAAGTTAATTAAATAAGAAGAATGAAATGGATTTTTAAACCACTTTATCTTCAATAAATGAATGGTAAAAGAAATCCATAATGTAAGGACCTGAGTTTTTCCTCCTTAAATAAATACTATGTTTGATGGATTTCTCCACAAGAAACATCAAAACCAAAAAAAATATAGACCATTGTAAGTTTTATATATAATTGTAAAGTAAAACCAGTGGTAATTGAATTATGAAATATATATATATATAAGAAAAAAAATAATATAAAATCCACATTAAAAATAAACTTAATTAGTACAACTAAGAAACTAATACAATATTTTTACAAAATTTAGTTTATTTAAAATTATAATATATTTTCATGTAAATAGAGGATTACCACTAGATTAATGAGTAATTTATAAGAAAAATAATATTTAATATATCAAAATTAATTTCCCTATAAGAATAGTTTTTTAATCTATTTTTTATTTTTAATTAAAAGAAAATTATAAATTTTAGGATGTGAAATTGAAAAAATTAGCATCATTTTTTTATTTATCATTTCCATGTTATTTTATGATTAATTTTTTTTATTTTTCTAAAAATTTTATTTTTATGTGAATAGTGAAAAATACTAATTTTACAAATAATGTGGATTTTATGACATTATCGGTAAATAAATATGAATTGAAAATTTATGAAACATTATTATAAGAAAAAATATGTATTTTATAAGTGAATTTATATTTTTAAAAGTGTTGGTTTTAATTTTTAAACCCATATTTTACATTTTAAAACTTTAGATATATTTTTTTCAAAATTATTTTTTTTAATAAATTATATATTTAGTATTTCAAAACTAATTTTTATCACTTTTAAAAATTGAAAAAAAAAACAAAATAGATTTAAAATTTAGAATCATTACTTCCAAATTGTATAATATGGACCATTTTATTTTGCTTTATAAAGGATAAATTACCTTGGGAAAAACTAGTTACTCTGGTGAAAACTAAAATGATAAAAATTAGTAACCTAAGAGGTAAAGGGCATAAGATTTTAAAAAAAATGTTCTAATTAATTGGTCGAGGTGTAGCTAGACATTATCTATTCTAATCTCTATTATTTATAAATGTTTGATTCTCTTTCCTAATTGTATGGTTGTCGCAATCCATGGTCAAATAGAATTATTATTACTACTCCTAATACAACCTAGTTGCTGACTAGGGTCGTATCTCAAGTAGGAGGGTTTGGTATCTTCACTTATCATAACACTTATGTATTTTTATTATTATTATTAAGTATAAAATCAGTAGAGAGATGGATTTTGAATTTTTATTTTTTTAATTAAGAATGAGGGAAGTAGTAAACACACCAAGTCAGGGTGAAAGGGGTTAGATCTGTGGTTGATCACACAGGTTTTTAATTATCTATATTTTTATTATTAAACAATTAAATTAATACTATTCATCAATTTTCCAACTATATCTATTTTTTAGTTTTGAAAAAACCTATAGAAAATCTCCCCTTATACATCTAGTTTCAGCACCTTTGTAGTTAAGAGGCAATGAACACACTCAATTGAGGTATTAACTGTCTCTACACCCACCTCCATTGTATGTTGTTCATACCTCACTCCACATAGTTTCACTAGTATATAGTGTAGACTAGGATAGGAAGAATAATTTTTTTGATAAATTAGAGGGTGCAACAACTCATAGGAAAGAAGAGATGAATAATATATATCTTCCTTTTTCCATTTTATAGTTGTATCAAGGATTAAAATGAGAAATAAAATATTTGATAATTCTCAGTGATTATATAATCTCCCCAAAGAACCTATTCGTTGTGTTAGTTCTCCATGATTATGGAGTCATAGAGATCACCAATTCTATATAGAGGTTCAAGAAAATAAATAGAAATAGGGAAAATAGAATCACAGAATGAGGATAATAATATTAAGTCCTTGAAATATTTTATTGGGAATCATTGTAGAGCCCCGAGATCCTTCTTTAATTGGATTTATGTCATGTGAGCAGATTGAATGGATTTGGTTGGGTATCTTCCCACCTCTTCCTAGATTAGAAATTTCCTCTACATCATAAATTTCTAAAATAGTCATAATTTTTGTATGCTTTTCATATCTAGTAGAAATTAGGTTATTAAGAGCCATTTTTAAGGATTTATTTTAGCACTACACATTCTAGAGACTGGTTTTCTTTAGTTAATCGACTCGGTCTAGATTTAGGTTTTGGTCTCATGAATAATTTTTCAACAATGGATTTCACCTAGAACTGGATCTATGTCGCACTGATCTTGGAGGAAATCCTAAGAAAACCAAAAAAATGATATTCATGGATTGAAATTATCATAGTTGGGTAAAAATTGTTTCAATATTCATTAATTATGAACATCTTAAACTTAATGCGTTTGAACACGAAGCACATTTAGTGGTTGATATTTTCGTATTATTTGGATTGGCCTTGAGCATGGATGGATATTTAGCTATATTACCGGATCAACCCACTTTGAACATAAAAATGAGGGTGAGAATAAATTTGGTTGGTTCTTCATATTTTAACAGTGAATTTATAATATTTTTGTGGAAATTTATTGAGAAATTGGTGTGTGGGAATCTTCTCACATGTAGCTAATGAGTGAGGGTGAAACTATGACCCCACATTCTTCATTCTCATCATCAACCTGAATATAAAATCTTCCTAGAAACAAAATAATTCATAATTGGATATATGAATTCATAACCACATTTTATCTTTATCTCAACCATAAATAGCCTCAGTTGAGCTTGATCATCTTCAGGGGGAAATTGGTCTTGAGTGCGGATTTATTATTTTTCACACAGAATCAATGGAAAATTCAGTGAGGCATTAATCTTAAATACGGATTGGGATTTTGTTTCTTTATCATCAAGATTTAGGGTGCATACTCTCATGGAAACTTAAATTTGGCTTTAATGGAGCTTCAAATTCATCCAGGCGGCTCTTCTCAATTCTTCATCAGTGTGTACTAAAAGCTCAGTTTTTCTTTGGATTTAGTTCTTTTTAGAACCAAGTATTAATGACTTTGGTGATCCCTACCCTAGTTAGATCCTTTGACTTTTAAATTATAAAGTTGGTGGCCCTTCTATTTGGATTCATCTAGAAATAAATCTTGAGGTTTGCTGCGTCCAATCTTAGATAGATTTAAATATCTTCTTTTTGGTTGTAAATAAATAATCATCATATGACTCTCTATCTTCATTAGATAGAAATTGTCCAACCTCTATTAGTTGAACCCCGATTTGATTCCACAATTTATAATTTATATTAAAAAATATTTAAAAGTTTTTGGTGATTATATTGGATGGTTTCAATGGATATGTTGGGGTGTGGTAGTAAGAAATGGTGGAAAAGGAGTGGTAGTTATTGAATTGGCATCGTGGATAGTAGGAGTTCAGTGGAAAAAAGAGTAGGGTATTATTATTAGACTTTTAAATTTTAATAGTAGCATAAATTTTTCATTAATGATGGCGCATTTTTTTATTCTAATAGTTACAAAAGGGAAGACTGACACAATAGTAAGGGAGTGGTATCAAGTTGATAGTAGTAGGGGCACTCTGCTCATGGAAGTAGTCATGTTAGTAGTAAAATAATAAAATCACATGGGAATATGTATGAGAAAATGGAATCACATTTTATGGAAGTATAGGAGATGAAAATAGAACTAACCCTTAGCTTAGTCATAGAGTTTCTCTTTAAAAAAATTCTAGTGTGCTTAATTCACATAAATATTTTTTTAAGTGTGGTATTTTGTCTGAATTAATTTAAAATCAAATAAAAATTTAAATTAAATTAATATTTCCATACAAAATTTAATTCTAGATTTATTTAAAATTAATTTTAAAATAAAATCCAACCCATTAAAATAATATTTTTTTTAAAAAAATAAATTTCCATTGAATAATTTTAAAAACACATTTTTAAATTCTTGATCAAAAATTCACAATTTAAAAAAATATTTAAACCATTGGATATATTTTATAAATTCAAATTGAAAAATTATTTATTTTTTCAATTAATTTTAAAAATATAATAAAACAATTAAAAACCATGATTTTACTCATTTAGAATTTTATGTTCCAGTTTCAATCAAATAATTAAATTTCCAAATTAAAATAAATATTTGTCATCATAATTTCATCCAAATATTAATAAGGCATGGAAAAACAACAATTTGACCCAATTTTTAATTAAATTTTAGATTTTCTAAAAGTCAAAAAAACACCAATTTTCCCATTATTTACTTGAATTTGGGGGTTAATTTCTATGAAACCAGATGAAAAACTTTAAAATTTGGGCTCATATCACTTCACCAAACTTGAAATATTATACTTATAATAAAAATTTTCATTGAATCTCATTTATTAATAAATAAAAACAATGTTATTGTCCGGTCTATATATAATTATGTAGGAAAAGAAAAAGTAAATAGAGATTCATCCATTGTAAAAAATATCATGCTTCTTCTATGATCAAGTCACTACCTCATTTCAATTAAAGAAAAAGTTCCAAGTTTGTGAGATAATTGAATTAAATTTAAGTGGGATAAAAGTTTTAACAAGAATCACTTTCATTTATCCCTATCTCCTAAGTTTCTTAAACCAAATTTTAATTTTCCACTTCGTTGATATAGTTCAAATAAATTTGTTAAAATTTGGTTTCCCCCTTCTTCATATGGGTTCAATATTATCCTCACCTGAGTGAATTCATTTTTTCTAATTAGTCACTTTATTGTTTTTTTTTAAATTATTATTCCCAACTATTTATGTGAAAATAAAAGTACAAAATCACTTATTGGATAGGTATAAATTGTATTTACACACTCACCTGATGCCTAATGTCTCAAAGATTCACTATGGGATCCCAATTTCCCATTTTACCCTTGGTTCAAAGGAATTATATAAATTTCTTTTTAGTTAGATGCTTTGATTTTATTTTTCACATGGGCCAATTTTCCTCATATTAATTTCAAAATTATAGTGACCTCATTTTATAATTTTGATTCCACAAAAATATTTTCACTCACACTCCCATTCTTAGTTTTAAGATTGGATTTTTATTATGGTTGTCTAAAGTTTACTCAACAACCATTTCACTCTCACAATTTTATAACTAATAAATTTCTCAACTATAGAATAAAATTTATCCTATGTAGGGTAGTATTACCCATAATGAATGTCTAAAAAACAAAAAAAAAGGTATACAAAAATCTTTGTATAGTATTCACAAATAGAACTAATTTTTTATTATTTTAAAAATATACACACTAAAACATACTAAAAATAGTTAATATATTTTTATTTATAGATTCTAAAATAGTTCCTAAAAACATTTAAAAACTATATTAAACAGGATTTACAACCCTCCCCCACACTTATCAATGACACAACCATAAATTTTTTTTAGTATGAAATTTATCAATGATTTATACATTAAAGATAAAATAGTGTCAAAACAAATGGACAGGATAGACCCAACCTGGTAATATTTAGAGAAGTTTTGAGGAAATTTCTCCCCTAGTGTGATGTGAGGAAAACCTTGATCTTCCCTCCTTAGTGCTATCCATTAGGTAAAACCTACAGAAACAAACAAAACATTATTAATTTTATTAAAAGTAAGAAAATTAAAAAAAGAAAAATAATGGGTAAAGAATCTGGGATTTTCCCCTCTCAAGAGGGGATGTATTTTAGGATATACATAACTGGATTGTCTTTTGGTCATCCCAAATATTCCAAAGAATGGGGTTTATTTGATTTTAACTACCAAATATAGTTCATTACATATCTATTAATCTAATTTCTTATTATAGGAACCATTTGTTGGATTTATTCATGTCTACCCCTAATTAATATGGTGCATCTAATAAAGTGGGCGTGTCAAGATCAGGTATGGATCCTCCTTATGTTTTTTCACTGGTTTTTTATCCTCTTCATATATTATATTCTCCATTGGGGTTTCTTTAATAGGTTCAAAAATGGTGATTCAATAAATAATTCATATTGAATAAAATCAAAACTAGTCGATTTTAGTTCAAAATTTCTCTCTTCCTATGTTGCAGCATGTTTCTTTGTTTCCTCTTAAGAGAGAGCTAGAAATTATTCTTCTAATGTACCTCCATCAAATTAATATTTTAGGTGATATCAAGGGAGTATTTGATTCACCATAGAGCTTCTCTTACTTTATCATCAACTTCCAGTGTGGCAGTTTGTTTAGCTTCCTAAACTAGCTACCTCAGCTGTTCTTTAAATTGGTCAATATTCCTATCTATTCCATATTTTTTAGCCACTGGAAAGTCTTATTATAGATTGTATCTAATAAGGTTGTTAAATTATTCCTCATCCATATATTATTGATCAACTTGGTTATCCTTTTCTTCTATTTATAGAACCTTTTCTTCTTCTAAGGTAGTTACCTTAAGTTGTTCATCTTTTATAAGGTTAAAAAAATAATGTTGGTTCTGAAATCTGAAAATTAGAGAGATCAATTTATAGAATAGATTTTGAAAAATAAAATGGTCTTAAGGGTTTCTTTACTCCCTAATATGACCTAGGTTTAAACTTAGTTTTCGCAAGAAACATCCTTGTAAGGACATTTGTAATTTTTATTGCATGTGTTTGTTCAATTTTGAACTCAAAGCAGTACGCTCGCATCATTATTCTTTCTCATCCAAAATTTTAATTAGTTGGAATGAATCTATAAAACTAAAACTATGGATATTAATGTATAATTCATATTATATAAACATAGAATGAAATAAATCTAGTTTAGTGGTATCTCCTTCTTTTATCTCATCTTTAAGGTCACTATCCAAGCCCAATTCCACTTTGAAGTTTTCTTGTGTGGATGGGGTTGGTAGTGGTAATTCCAGTTTCTCTTCAAATTTGAGACCCTTAACTTCATCTTCAACATACAAGTCCCACAACAAACTTTATAATCTTTTTATTTCATTCAAAATATAAATTAGATCATTATATTGTTTAGTTTTAGCAAAATTTGAGAAAGAAATTGTTGAAATAAAGTCTCCCTTGATAATTTCAACTTTTAACTTCTATTCTAGGTACACAAGTTCTGGAAAGATGTATTCAATGGTATGCAGTAATGATCATATACTTTTAAAAAAACAGTATCTTCCTCTTTTGTATCTTCTTGATAAAATTTCATGTTCACTAACTCATCTAATTACAAATTATATTCTTATGGTTTCCTTTTCATTATGAGATCTTAGAGGGTAGTGGATATTATATATGACATGTTATTTAATTCCACCAGTATTTATTTATCTTCCTTTAATTTTTGGTCACTTAAAAAGGAGATTTTTATGTAACTTTGGATCTCCTCTAGTGTAATACCAACTTCATTTAGATGGTGTGGATCATATATTGTTGATGGAGGTTCGGTTATTTTAGGTAGTATTTTCCATCGCCTCACCCATTGGTGTATATCAAAGGTCTCTCCTATTGGTGTTACCATTTAAAATTCATCTCTTGGGGTTCTTTTGAGAATTTAAAATGGGGATATGGGTGAAGATCAATTAATGAATGGTCTTAGTGATTTTCATATCCAAGTTAGAGAAAATGATAAAAAATAAAATAGAAAACAAAGAAAAATAGGAAACACTAATTACAGTTGTGTTGAGGTAGTGAAAACTTGGTTGAACCCCCTAATAAAGGTTAGATGTTGATCATGTGGTTTTCATATGCCAAGGTAAAACTAATTTTTTATTACTACACCTAATGAATCCTAGTGGCTAACCAGGGTCATCTCTCAAGGATTATGGCTTGGGAGCTTCACTTATCCAATCAATTTTGTATCTTTTTATTAATTTTGAAAGTATTAGAGAGATGGATTTTGGAATTTTGATTTTATAAATTAAAAATTAGGGAAGCAACAAACACACAAAGTCAGGGTGAAATTAGGTTGTATCCAGGGTTGATCACACAGGTTCTTCATTTTTCATATTATTTCTCATTCAATAATTGAATCAATATTATTAATTAATTGCTCATCTCTGTCTATTTTTCAATTCTAGATACACACAGAATAAATTTCTCCATATACATCTAGTTTCACCTTCTACATAGTGAAGAAGAAATGAACACACTCAATAAAGTTATCCACTATATCCACAACCTGGTTCATTATATGTTATTCATCCCTTAGTCCATATTTTTCCACTGGTATATTGTGTTGAGAGAGAGATAGAGGGATAACTGATTTGATAAATTTAATGGCACAGAATATCATGGGAAAGAGGATATTAATATCATCTATATACCTCTATCCATTTTACCATTACATCAATGATGAATGAGAAATAAAATAAATGAGGATTCGATGTGATTATATATTCTCCCCCAGGGACCTGGATTTTGGTTTGGTTATCCATGATTATAGGGTAATAGAGATCACTGATACTACATAAAGGAAGAAAAAATAAATATAAATAGGTATAAGAGAATCACAATAGGATGAAAAAATCAGAATGAGAATTGAAATTCAAAATTTAGAAGAAAATTATAGAGGATTCCTATGGTATTGAATAGAAAAAAACTAAATGTTTCTATTGGGTGAGTGGAAACAATGTCTATGGTCTTTGCTGCATCTTCTTTGGAATCAATATAGAGCCCCAAACTCCTTCTTCAAATAGAAGTATATGATATTTATAGCTTGGATGGATTCAGTTGGACATCTTACCAACTCTTCCTAGATCATAAATTTTATCGGGATCATATGTCTCTATAAATAATTATAACTTTTTTCATGATTTGTGGATCCAGTGGAAATTAGGTGTAGAATACCCATAGTTGAGGAGTGATTTTAACACCACATGTTCTATAAAGTATACTTATATTGGATTATGGGATTAGTATAGATTCGGGTTTTTTGAATCAAATAGACTTTTTTAATAATCGATTATGCCTAGAAATGGATTTGTGTTGCACTAGTCCTGGAGGTAATGGCATGGAACCCATAAAACTAATCTTCAAGGATTGAAATGGTCATGGTTGGTTGACACTTGTTTAGATCTTCCTTTATTCTTCACATATTGAAATTAATGTATCTGAACTAGAAGTCCAATTCAGGGATGATTTTTTCATGTTATTTGGATCATCCATGAGAATGGATAGATTTTTAGCTATAATACCAGATCAATCTGGTGTTTCCAAGAAAATTTGGGTGTGAAAGAGTTTGTTCGGTGATTCCTGGTTCAAATAGTAACTTTTTAGGCTCATTGTGGAAAATGATTAAGAAATTGGTGCATGGGAGTATTTACACTCATGGCCAATTATTGGGGGTGAAACCATGGCCCCACCTTTTTCATTATCATCATCATCTTGCATAGAAAAATACAACTATAAAAAAAGAAAGAATTCAGAATTTTCTCTATGGACTCACAGCCACAATCCATCTTCAACTCAATAATAAACAACCTTGATTAATATTGATCATATTTTTTGGGAAACTAGTCTTGATAATGGATTCCTTATTTTTTATATATAATTAATAGAGATTTTGGTGATGAATTGAGCTTAAATAGGTATCGGGCTTGGGGGTTCCATTTGATGAGATTAAGGGTGGGTCTTCTCAAGGGGTTGATTTGATTCGGATTAAATGGGGCTCAGAATTCATCCAGATGTATCTTACCACTTCTTTATTAGGGATTACCAGAGTCTTGATTTTTAATTGTATTTTGTTCTATAAATATCCAAGAATTAATGGATTCTATGCACCTCTCCTTGGTCGACTATATCAACTTCAATCTTCAATAGTTGACGACCCTTCAGTTTAGCTTCATATAGAAATCAATCTTGAGGTTTTCTTCTTCTTAGTAGGGTTAGATTCAAACATATTATTCTTTTTTTAGACAAATAATCAGCATCTGACTCACTATCTTCATTTTTTCAAAATATTCCAACCTCTGGTAGGTGAATTCCTGGTCCAAATCCTTAATATAGGATTCAAAATGCTCAGATCTTCAAAGGTTAATGGTGAGTATTATGGATGATATCCATAAATATTTTGGGTTATGGTGTAAATTGATGGTTATATAGGAGAGGTAGTAGTTGATTTAGTAACATTGATGGTAGGAGGGAAGTAGAATAAGAACAAGGGAGTAGAAATAGACTTTTCAATTGTAATTTTAGAAGAACTTTTCCCTAGATAGTTGTATATTTTTTTATGATGGTGGTAACAGAAGGAAGGAACGACATAGTATCTAAAGAGAGATACAAAGTATATGTTAGCAGGAGCACTATTATCATAGAAGTAGGTTTGGAAGTAATAAACCATATTTAGCACATGGTCTAATGAAAGGAACAATAGTAGTACACCCAATTGAATTAGGGGTGATGGTAGTACACCTGACCCTTCACTCAGTTTCGGAGTTTCTCTTTAAAAATTTCCATACAGTGCAATTCACATAAATATTTTTTTTAAGTGTAAGATTTTTCTAAATTAATTTCAAATTTAATAAAAACTTAAACTAATGTAAAATTACCTTGAAAATTTTAATTATAAATTCATTTTAAAATAAAACCCAACCCATTAAAGTCACGTTTTGAAAAAAAAAACAATAAATTTATAATGAATAAATTTAAAAAAACATTATTAAATCCCATATTAAAAATTAAAAAAAAAATAAAATTATTAACATAATTATAAACATGTCATAAATTTAAATTCCAAAATTATTCCTTTTTGAATTAAGTATAAAAAATGAATAAAATAATTAAAATCCATTGATTTATCTATTTAGAGTTTAATGTTCCAATTTGAATGAAACAATTAAATTTCAAAATCAAAATCAACTTTTTCTTCATAATTTCTTCTAATAATTAATATAACATGCAAAATAATGAATTCAGAAAATTTATAGTTAAATTATTGAGATTTAAAGATTGAAAAAAAAATACCCAATATTTACTTGAATTAGGGGTTAATTTATATGAAAATCAAACAAAAATTTTGAAAATTTGGTCTCACATAATTTCCATTATAGTTTCTTCCCATTATTTAAATGTTTTTGGTTTTTACAAAAATACCACTCTTTTTCACTTATAAAAGAGAAAATCATATCCTCACTTCCCCTCACATAAAAAACCCTTAATTTTTTCCTAAAATATACCCAAAACTCTCCAATAAACTTTTATCCAAATTAAGGTTGTTTTGGTCTGCTCAAAATACCATCCCTTAAAGTTTTAATCCCCTTCACCAAGGAGATAACCCAAGTGGTGAATTATATATTTATAATTTTTTCTTACTCTTTTATTTTTCCTTATATGATTTTATTTTTTATCAAATTTATTTTCACCATATTAAAATGATAAAATTTTTATCATTATTATACTAGTGTGTTATTATAATTATAGTAAAATCCTTAAACACTCTCCCCTTTTCCATTAAGAAAAATGAAAACGTGAATCGTGTGTTTTCCAAACTTCCACCCTCACAAGTAAACGTGTTTTTTCCCTTAACTTACAAACATGGAGGGTTTAAATTTATACTTAATGAGTACCTATTATATATAAAATAAATATATATCATTGGTAAATTTATTTTTGGATAATACAAAAAGTAATGATTGTTATAAGGTAATTCATCGATATCTGTAAATAACCCAAAACTAGTTCACCATTATTTTCATCTACATGAAACATGACTAAAACTACCATATAATGGAATTAAAACATTATAATTATTTATAAAAAATAAATTATTGTACCTTTAATGTTTTGTAAATGATGATATTTTGAATAAAAGGATTATTGAAACTGCATTTGAAAAACTAGTTCGAAAAAGCGAAGATTATTAACACCTGATGTTGAAAAGAGATTACTACAATATAATACAAGAATATATTTTTTATTAATGAAGAGTATAAATGGAAATTTATATAAATAAGGTTCTTAAATATTTAACTAATATGATTATCATATCATATAATAGCTTTAATCCCTTATATGGAAATAAATAGTAAAGGTAAGGGGATCAGTAACTCAAACTCATTCCTTTGGGTTCTAAAATTTCGTATTGAACTTAATTTTTCAAGACAATACATTTTGAATGGTGTTATTTATTTTTTTATGGGAGAAAATATTTTTTTAATCTAATTACATTTTCATGAAAGGTTTTCTTTTCATTTTTCTTAAAAATAAGAGACTTTTTAAAAAGAGACTCATGACAATGACTTTTACAATGATGAATACAAAATGTTTTCAAAAATATCTTTTCATAATTTGGTTTTAATTATATTAAAATGATCTATCTCTAATATATTTGTCTTTAATTATTCACCATATATTTCATTTTATTATATTATTGTTTTCAATTATTATATTTTTAGTATCAAATGGTCCAATTCATGATGTCATTTTATACCATATGGAGGATTCATGAAACCTTTTTTAATGGGATATTTGTGAAAAGTGAATGATTTATATTTTAGATGTTTTATGAAACCCAATATTATTTCCACGGTTTATTTATAAAAAAAGTGAATTATTTCAATTTTGATGTTTTCTAAAACCCATTTTTATTTACATGGGTTTTTTATGAAAAGTGAATAAAATTTATTTGTAAGTTTTATAAAACCCATTTTATTTCCATGGGTTTTTTATGATATGAAAATCAATCGATTTTTAAGAGAAATATGTAAGGATGGATGATGGTTGGGGTTATATATCACCCTCTAATTCATTGTTTAAGAGTATATATCTCATGAGATAGATATTTCTGTGTGTGTGTGTTTTTCTTGTAATCATGGGTACTGATGGTGTGGCTCATGAAAGTAATGTTTCCTATACTATTGTATGTTCCATATTTGAAATGTTTTCTACATTATTATCTTATAATCTCATGGTGTGTCTTATAAAAGTAATGTTTGTTCAATAGTTTAAGTATGTTATTCATTATGATCTTATGATCTCTTAATTTATGGTTTATATTAAATGCTTCTAATACATGTTATAACTATTATGATTTCATGTTGTTATTTTATGGATTTAAGTTCTTATTTCATTTAATTAAAATTTTACTTATTTTTTATAGTTATCACTCATTATGTTATGATATTTATCTTATGATCATGTTTTTACTTATTCCTATGAACTCATCATTGATGAAATGTTTATTCACCCCTTACTGAGTGTTTGAGATCACCACTTTATTATGTTTTCATTCTCTATGTAATGAGGATGGGTTATACTGATGATATGTATATAAGATTGTATAGTATGGTGAATTTAAGTATAAATGATCTCAAGTAGTGTAAAATAAGATGATTGTGTAGATACTCTCTAAGGAACTGAACCTATCAATCCTTAGGATACTATTATTTAGAAATGTAATATTTTAAATCATGTAAAGAATGTAAAATAAATAAATTTTTATCCTAGTTCACTGTAGTTGGTATTATAGAAATAGTTTAGTTTTTTTTCAAATTAGAGAATCAATATTGAGAATTAAAGTTAGATAACCATAGTGGAAAACCCTAAAGATGAGTATAAGTATATAATGATATACTGAAATATTATTCAATTTTTTAGTATGTGGTTTTCTGAGTAAATACATCCCTTTTTCATACTATAAGTGGATGTAGGCTTTGGAATAGTTGTGTCTAGGGTTAAGAACCCTTAAGAGGTATTTTTAGGTATTAACTCAACTATGACTTGGTACGTGAAAAATAGGACTAATTATACACCTGTACAGACACTCTTAGGTATTATGATTTGTTTGATATTATTCTATTTAAGATCCATTTTAAAGGATTCATTTACTAGTTACCTTGATGGATTAGTCTAAGAAGTATGAGAAAACTCAACCTAAAGTTTAACCAAGAATGATATAGGTTAAACTAGAATAATTATGTATTAACATGATAGTGTCAAATAATAATAAATTTTAAGGTTGAAATACTTTCATGATATCTTTTCCCATATGATTTTTTTCACTCATGCTAACTTATTTTTGGTCTTAGTAATGGCTGGAACCATAAATAATCATGTTAAAAATGTGTATGAGGGACAATGTGATGGTTTCCCCAATGAGAAACCTAGTGGAATGGGAGATATAGTTCAATACCTTGTATAAATACTCACTAAAAATTATCATGATATAAATAATAATGTGAAACACTTTGATCACATGAAAACACCAAGGAGGCATCATCTTGTTATTGATTCTTTCATACGGTAATTTCCAACCTCTTATAGTATCTCTTCAAATCCAGTTATCACCAGGAAATTGATCAATGTAATGAAAAAGATATTTTTCATTCTTCAATGCTCAATAAATGAGAAGTTTGTTCTATTTTTTACTATTTTTATGTATAGGTTATATGATGGTGGGATATTATTAAGAATACAATGAAGAAAGAATAAGTAGACTCGATGTAATGGGAATATTTTAAGAAGGTGTTATTTGCCAAGTATTTTACTCAAACCTTTACTCAAATATGGAGATAGAATTCTTAGACATGAAACAAAAGAAGGATAAATCTATTGGGATATATGATGAAAACTTCATGAGGCTTTCAAGATATTCCTCTAGTTTTATCTTTGATCAATAAAGTAATCAATTGTTTCTTTAGTGGAATAAATCCTAGACTTTAAAAGGATTTGGCTATAAGAGACTTTAGAAGCTATGAATAAACTTCTCTATGTGTGATGAAGGTGGATATGTAATCTAGGGTATCTTAGTACTCCAAAAAGGAAAATAAGGCAGATGAAATACCAAGGGAAACCCGATAGTAAGTCACATGGGGGGAATAAATTTTAACCCCCTACATGCCGAAACTGTGGGATGAAGTACTCGAGTAATTTCTTTAAAGGATTAGGGAAGTATTTTAAGTTTGTTAAAGTATGACACCATTCCCAAAGATATCTAAGTAAGGCTAAGAGTTTGATTAATATAGTATATAAGAATAAGGTCTCAACAAATGATTTGACTTCACTACAACACTTTAAGTGAAAGGATTTTAAAAACTATGTGAATAAATGCCCCAACCCTTGAGTCAGTGAAGAAAATAGGCCCAATTAGCCTTCCAAACATAGGGAACAATTAAAATAATATTTGATCACTACTAATGAGGTATATCATGATAAAAAATTGATGCAAGTTATACTTACTCTTTATTCTATAACTAAAAGTACATTATTTGATTCCGGTTCATCACATTCTTTCATGTCACATGAGTTTGATAATAATATGGAATCACTACCTCTATAGATGTATATAAAACTATTTTTGAAATCACCTAGTGGCACAATGATCACTTATAAGATATATAAATATTATATGATTGAGATTTATATGAGGATACTTCTTTAAAATCTAATTATTCTACCCTTGGTTGTATTTGGCGTGATTTTTGGGTATTTATTAGCCATCCCAATATCGAGACCATATCAATTTTTAGGAGAAGGAGATCCCATTTTGTATTACATATCATCCTATTATCGAGTATCAATATAAGGATGATCTATCCTTGTAATAAAATTCAATAATATGGGTTATTATACCCAACAATGAGGGAATATAATCTAAAATTATTTGGGAGGAAGTCAACATTGATTACATACCTATTGTAGAAGAATATATTGATGTATTTCCAAATGAACTACTTGGTATTACCCAAGTGCATGAGGTTGAATTCTTGATTAAACTTATTCTTGGATCTATTTATATCTAAATGAGTCTATATATGATGTGTCTCTCTTAATTGAAGGAACTAAATAAGAAGATATAGGAGAATTTGGATATGGTTTTTATCCACCCTAATGTTTCACCATGGCGACCACCAGTGCTATTTGTTAGGAATAAAGATGGATCAATGTTACTTTTCATTGACTATTTTGATCTTAATAATATCAAAATTAATAATAAATATCATTTACCCTAAAATGACTTGTTAGATCAACTTATAGGAGCTTGGTACTTCTAAAATATTGGATTTTTTCTAGATATAATCAGTTAAGGGTAAAGGGGGAGGATATTTCAAAAAAATCATTATTTATAAGGTATAGACTCTATAATTTTATAATAATGCCATTAAAATTGAATAATTCTCCCTCAATATTCATAGATATAATTAATAGATTCTTTATATACTATCTATATCAATCTATGGTTGTCTTTATAGATGATATTATTATATACTAAAAGAGAAAGGAAGAGTGTAAAGATCATTTATAGATTTTGTTGATGAACTTAAGAAAGGAGAATTTTTATAGAAAAATATAAAATGTGTATTATGTATATAAAATGTGTAATTATTGGGTATTTTAATCATTATAAAGGGTATATCATAGATCCTTCATAAAAAGAAGTTATTAAACAATGTTCCATACAAACCATAGTAACTGAGATCAGTAGTTTTCTCAAGTTAGCTAGATATTATCGAATCATTATGAGAAATTTATCATGCTTATCAAATCCCATAACCAAGTTAACATGGAATGGAATTAATTTCCTTTGGAAAGAGGAGTGTGAATAATGTTTTAAGTAATTAAAAGAAGATATTGGTCACAAAACCTGTACTTATATTACACTATTGTGGGTAAGGGTTTGTAATATACAGTGATGCCTCAGATAAGGTCTTGGGATGAATCCTCATGAAAAATGAAAATGTAATTTCTTATTCCTCATGAAAATTAAAAAATCATGAGTAAAATTACCATATGTATTATTTGGAGCAATCAACAGTTATCTTTGAATTAAAATTTTAGAGGAATTATCTCTAGGGTGAGATGTGTGATATTTATAATGATCATAAGATCTTGAAATATATATTAATTTATAAGAAATTTAATATGTTCTAAAAGATATGGCTTCAGTCAATGAAATATTATTATTTATCAATACATTACCACCTGGGAAGGAAGATATGGTGGTTGATTCTCTGAGTAGGAATGACCATGCCACTCTATCCCTTATGAGGATTAAAAAAACCAATACTCATGTATTTGTAGAGGATGAATATTGAAATTTTAATGGGAAGAGATAATTCCTATCATTACAAACTAACTTATCAACCTTACAATCATATAAATATCAAATCCTGAAAAGATTATGTAGATCTAAAAAAAGGGTAGTGAATATTTTTGAGTTTAACTTTGATAAAGATGGAGTTATAAGTTTTAGAACCTGGATATGTGTCCCATAAAAGATGGAATTATAGAAGAAACTTTTGGATTATTCACATAGATTATCCTTCTCTGTGAAAACTAGAAGTATGATGATATATAGAGATATAAAAAACTTCTGGTGGGATAGTATGAAGAGAGATATTGTAGATTACATATCTTGATTCTTGATATTTTAGCAAGTTAAGGATACAAAAAATTATAATGTTATGTTTCAACCATTACCCATACAAGCATGGAAATGGAAAAATATCATAATGGAATTCATCGTAGGACTCCCAAAAATTTCTAAAGTCATAATATTATTTGGGTTGTAGTTGATCGTCAGATTAAGTTAGTTAATTTTATTTCCATCAAAGAATATTTCTCCCTTTACCTACTCACCAAGACATACATAAGGGAAGTGGTGAAGATGCATGGAGTACCACTATCAATTATATCTGGTCGAGATATAAGGTTTAAATCAAGGTATTTGATAATTATATAGAAATACATAGATATGGATATGATTTTTAGAATTTCTTATTATACTTATATAGATAGTCATTATACAAAGTTCATTCAAACTCTAGAGAATATTATGAGATATTTCTCATTAGATTTCTAAGGATGTTAGGATAAACACATTCTACTGGTAGAGTTATCATTTAATAATAGTTTTCATTGTAGAATTCATATGGAACCATATGAGACTCTATATGGGAATATATTTAGGACTCTAACATACTGGTATTATGTTGGAAATTTGAAGATAATAGGTCCTGAACTTATCCAAAAAATAAAAGATAAGGTTCAAATCATTGAATGACATACGAAAGAGGAACAAATTTGATAGAAGATTTATACAGATAATTTTCAATGAGGTATAGAGTTTGAAGTTGGTGAAAAGGTGTTCCTATGTATATCTCCATGGAAGTGGCTTATGAGGTTTGGGAAGAATGGGAAGTTATGCCCTAGAAACATCAGTCCCATTAAGATCCTTGATCACGTTAGGGTCATATCCTATTTCTTATAACTCCATCCACACCTCTCTAAATTGAAAGATGTGTTCCAAATATCACTTTTGAGGAAGTACATACCATATCCATCACATGAACTAAAATTGGAAGCTGTAAAACTAGAACATAACTTTCATATGAAGAACAACTTGTGGAATTATTGGATCGAGGAGACAAGGTTTTGAGAAACAATACCACCCATTTAGTCAAAATTATATGGAAAAATTAAAATTATTAGTATTATATATGGGAAACTAAGGATGTGATGAGATAAAATTACCCTCACTTGTTTTTTTCCATGTAATAAAATTTCAAGGATGAAATTGTTTTTAAGGTGGGAAGAATGTGATGACCAAAGTTTTTCCTCCTTAATTAAAAATTGTGTTCAATGTATTACTCCATAAAAAACACCAAAACCAAAAAAAATATAGACCATTTTAAGGTATCCATATAATTAGAAGATATAAATAGTGGTTATATAATTATACCCAGAAAGCTTAGTCAGAGGCAAGACTCTGACCATTTATTAAAGAAAATAAAATCTATCAAGCAAGTACAACAAAAAGAAAGGACAATTACAGATCATAGTAGTCAGAACCATCACCAGAACCATGATAAAGCACATCCTCTACAGTAGCCG
The DNA here is from genome assembly GCA_963277665.1 of Viscum album. NCBI lineage: Eukaryota > Viridiplantae > Streptophyta > Magnoliopsida > Santalales > Viscaceae > Viscum > Viscum album. The sequence continues at coordinate 407,086,219 of OY728142.1, forward strand.
ATTCCCACTCTGAGCTATCGTGGTGCCTCAAAATCTTGGCGTACTTCCTTCTAAGATTTAACTTTTATAAAGAGAGAAATTCCTTAGAGGATTGCATAGCCCATCCTTCCCTCCCAACTGAAGACCTGGTGTTCATTGGCTTTGGAAGATGAGAATAATCCCTCCTCGGCCTTCTTCGCAGCAGGGCAGTCATCTCTTTCGCAGTCCCTTGTGCCTTCTCTTTCCCACCTTGGACAACATCGTTGTAGGATATCCAGACCATGCCACCTTCATTTTACTTGTCACTGTCAAGACAATATCCCCACTTCCTAGAAATGCACACTTCAAGGTAACCCTCTTCCAAACCCCGTTCTAGATGAGATTGACTATTCTGATCAAGCATGTCGAGACACTGTGAATGACCCACAAGCTCACAGCCAGCATTTGTTCCCATCTTCACATTACCCTCCTCAGAAACAACCTCCTGAGAAGCAGTACCATCATCATTGACATCATCTTACCCTTGTAATGATGCACCATAAACACCTAAGTCTACATCACCTGGGCCCTCTGGAACTTTCTCGTCCAAAAACACAACACCATCTCGGTGCAACACCAAGACATCCATATTCAATCCATCAAACTGGTTACTCAACTCCAGACTAACCACCTGCTTCAAAGACTGCAGCTCGGTTGAGTTCTGCACCTTTACACCACTCCCAAAAGCAGCCTGCTTCCCAGTAGAGGGCACCTTTTCTGCCCCTTCCTCCACATCACCTGCATTGCCAAGAACCACATCCTGCAATATAGCACCCTCTATCTCTGTTGGCATGGCCTCATGAACCGTATTTTCAGCATGATTACAGCTCAACATTTGACCAGGAGTAGGAGAACTTCGGATAAGCACCTCCTGATCACCTCCTGAATCTGCAGCACCTAGGCCCTCTGAAACTTCCCATCCAAAAACAAAACCCCATCTCGGTCCAACTCCAATACATCCAAATCCAAGCCATCAACTCGATTACTCAGCTCCAGACCGGCCATCTTATTCAAAGACTGCAGCCCGGTTGAGTTATGCACCTGCACACCACTCCCAATAGAAGCCTGCTTTCCAGTAGAGGGCACCTTCTCTGCCCCTTCCTTCACAGCACCTGCATTTCCAATAACCACATACTTCAAGACATCACCCTCTATCTCCGTTGTCATGGCCTCATGAACCATAATTTCAGTATGCTTGTAGCTCAACATTCGACCAGCAGTAGGACTCCAGATCACCACCTCCTGATCACCCACTACAATGACCAACTGTTCCTCAGAAAGATCCGGCTGCAAATGGAAAGAATTTCCCTCACCCATAGACCTAGACTCAATTCCAGGATCACTCTTCAGTCTGTCAAACACCTTCATAACTGATGGGTTTAAAGACGCCTACACCATCTTCAGCCCGCATGAAAAGCCTGGCCCAATATCAGGAGGAACCTTCCTTAGCTCCCTCTCAGTATGACCAATAGGTTGAATTCCAACAAAATTTCCTTCAGTGCAAGCAGAGTTCAGTCGATCACTTTTCCTAGAAGCACCTCCAGGACTGCTACATACAATAGATTCCACAGGGCCATCCTTCACACCCACCTGAGTCAACCTCACGTCTTTAGGTCCCCCACATCCATTCCCATTCTTTCCATCCATCTCTTCCAAGTTACCATCCAACCCTCCCCTACGGAAAACATATTCTAAATGTCCAAACCGTCTACACTTCACACATAACTTCATCCATGACTCATAAACAACCTCTTTCATCCACCTAAACTCCTTCTCATCAGTAATCCAAACACAATGCACAGGAGGTCTCACAGCATCGACCTCAACACATATGCGTGGACAAATTGGATGATACACCGACTCAGTCCGTTGATCATAACAAAGAAAGAGGACAATCATGTTGCCAATTTCACACAGAATTGATGGATTTTGAAAAGAAAGAGGCAGACCATGGAGACTTACCCATGTGGCAATCGATGATGGGTCACACCACATATGAAATTCAAATTCCCATCAGAAATAATAGAAGGAAGAATCACCGCACCTTCTAGGATCCCTGGACCAAGAAATAATCATGTCTTCCTCCGATCCAAACCAAACCATAATATTCCTTCGATAAAGTAACCCAACAACCGGCCGCTCATGTAGTTCCTAGGAGTTTGAGATGACCTGAGAAAACGCCTCCACCGAAGGGTGCAGGGGATGAAAACAAGCCACCAGAGTAAACTTGCATAGATCCGCAGCACAATTTAACTCTGTCAGAAGCAGTGATAGCTATGGTGCCTCACGGAATAGTACCATAAATTTTGGAGAGATGGAGATATTAGGAAAGGTAGTATAGGGATCCTCCCTCTCATGGGGAAACAAACGCGAACCTCCCCCCTCCAGTAGGGAGGGGGGAGCAGATCCTGCTGGCATGTATTAGGTCATCGGGAGCAGAGAGGGGGAAGCAGATCCCGCATCCCTTTGGTTATATAATTATAATATATATATATATATATATATAAGAACAAAACAAAAAATAATCACTTTAAATATTGACTCAATTAGTAAAACTAAGAAACTAATAAAACATTTTTATAAAATTTAATTCTTTGCAAGTATAGTATCTTTTCATGTGAATATAGGATTAATACTAGATAAATTAGTAATTTATAGGAAATATAATAGTTAATATACTAAAAGACTCTTTCCTATAAAAACAATTTTCACTATATTTTATTTTTTTAATTAAAAATAAAATTTATAAATTTTAGGATATAGACTTGAAAAAATTAACATTATTTTTCGATCTATCATGGTTATATTATCTTAATATTAATTTTTTTTATTTTTATAAAAACATTAATTTTTAGGAGAATAGTGAAGAATACCATTTTTACAAATAATATGAATTTTATGACATTATTTTTATATAAGTATAAATTTTAAATTTATAAAACCTTTTTCTAAGAAAAAAATATGCATTTTATATGTGACTTTATAATTTTAAAAAAAATTATAAAACCATATTTAAGATTTTAGAAATTAATTTTTATTTTATCAAAAGTGTTATTTTTAATACATTATACATTTTGTATTTTAAAATTAAATTTTATCACTTTTAAAAATTGAATCAAACAAAATGGATTTCAAATTTATAATCCTTAGGTCAAAATTATAAAATATGGACTTTTATTTTTATGCATAAAGGATAAATTTCATAGGTAAAAACAAGTTACCATGGTGAAAACCAAAAAGGTAAAAATGGATGACCTTAGATGTTGTAAAGCCTCATGTTCATACAAGTGTAAAAAAAATCCATATGGAATTTGAGTTTTTGTGATAGTGGGTCTTTTTTTGAGAACCGAGACTCAAAATGAGGTTTTGAGAGTTTGAACATCCTGGAATAATTTTTTTGGACATTTTTTAAACTTTTAGGGATGTGTTGAGGGTTTGTGATGGTGAAGGGGTAGAGCCAAAGTGGATAGGTTACTAAAAATAGTAGTTTCAGGCCATTCATGGAATAAATGGGTTATTAACATCATGAAAGTATTTCAAATGGTTTTGTAGGATAAGAATGTGGGAAAAGGGGTGAGCTGGTGATTTGACCATAAAATTCATGGTGTGACCACGTGGGTCACTCCATGAATCAGGTTGGGTTGGTTTTTTTAAGAAATCAAGGGGTTTAAAAAATAAATACCCCCTTTATTTTTTTTTAGAGGTCCTTCATGCTGTGGGAGGCTGAACCTCCCCCCTTTTCTTCCTTCCTCATTGATATGGGTTAATTATTAGTTGCTCGTCGCATAGAATCAAGGTAGGAACTCCACCCTTCCCACTATTCTTCTTACTTACCTCTTATTGATTTTTGTTCATATTTGTAGTGTTTTGGATAAAAACTTTCACCAAGTCACAGTGAAATCATTATGAATAAAGGTTTTTTCATATGCGGCTCATAGAGGACATTCTAAAAGGCTATAAATAATTCATAATTCATTTTTTAATGAAAGGTATGTAATTTTATTGATTTAGTTTATTTTTATGATGATTTTGGGTAAAAAAAAATCATCGATTCATGTTTATATTTTTTGGATTTTGTGTTTCCTATGATAAGGGGGTGCATCAAGATTAGAATGAACCTATTTTCTCATGAATTTGACATCATTACGATACTCGGTCTGTTTAGTGCCGGTTATTTCATTTTGGGATATTTATTTAAATTAATTAAGTATGTAATTTAATGATTTTTATGGTTGGGGTAGAGACTCATAGAATCACAGGTGGTGGCATGGGGTTGTACTTGGATTGGATGGGCTTTGAAGGCCTTAGAAGAGTTGTCATCCATGGGATTAAATTGGAAAGCTTCATGGATGAGGTAGGTGGTCTTTAAACCTCACCAATAATCTTATAATTTTTTCAAGAGTATGCATGATTTGATCAAGCAAGTTATGTCATTCCATGACCCCAGATTAATTTAAATTTTTAAAATTGTTTTTAACTTAGTTTAATTCTCTTTTAACATGATTTGAACCATATAAAAATAGTAGTTCTATGAGGGATAAACTTAGTTGGGTTTTTACCATGAATAGGATTTGGGTGATCATTGGTTATTTATGTTTAAAGGTTAAATAAAAAGTTATAATTTTAATTGATGGTTATGAAATGGAATTTCGCAGCCATAGATAATTTTTGAATGGGTCGAACCTTTAAATTGGTCCTTTTGAATTGGAAGCATTGAAGAGTAAAATGGATTTGATCCTAGATATGAATATGTTAAATTATGGTGTTTGTTAAATAAAGTGTCATTAAGCATCCTATAAGGAATTTTCCTTTATATATTGTGAATAAAAATACATTTAATCAATCCTTGGTAAAATGATAAGGCTTTTATGAGATAAAAAATGAAATGGCATAATGAAATGGGCTCTAATAATGATGTATCTTGATTTAAAATTCATGTATGGTGAATAAGGATTTGGTTAATTATGATTTTATTGCCTAAATTATTTTTATGGGTAGAATTATTTGGTTTTTATCCCTTGGATTCAGTTTTGGATATGAAATGGGTGGAATTCCTTGAGTGGGTGTGGATTCATTTAGGGGACTCACTCAAAATCAATGTGAGGATGCCTCTTTGGATTCAAGGATTTATAAAGCTAATGAATGAAAGCTAATCAATGTCATGAGCTACCATAGATTCATTATTGATTCATCATTATTAATGCCTTAGGGTATCTCCACATTGGATTCAGGTGATTTATTATTTATTTAATTCTATGGATTAATGTTGTGGAGTCCATTAGGGCACCCTTGTAAATTTCATCAGATGAGCTCCCTAGATTCGTCTTGATTATACAAGATGGAATTCCATGAGTTTAGACGTAGATATAAATCAATATTGATACTTTTAATGTAAATAATTCATGATCCTTTAGATTAATTTTAAATAATTCTATGGTTGTATTCCTTGGATTTTTCTGGATAGTTCTTGGAAGAATTGAGACGGCCTGGCTTTTTATTTCATAAACCTTTCATTAAATGGTACAACATTAAATAATAAATATTATATTTTTAGGTTTAGTGTCTTGGAAATTTGGAATATCATATATTAAAATAAAACATAAGCATTCTTATAATAGACTTGAAATGAATCTTCATAGGTTTATCCTAAGTTACTTTTACTGCATCTCATATCCTAGGTATATACATCAAAGAAAGGGGTGATCATAAAGCCCAGTAAGGGAATAAACAAAGGATATATTTAGCATGTGGCCATGAGGAATATCAATAAGGCCTGATAATATGAAAATAATGAATATAATAATATGAATAACATTAATCATAACATCAAAGTGTGTATATAACAGAAAAATGATACATTCATAAGCATATCACTAAGGTTTATCACCTAGGTGTCACAGATCATAATTACCAAGGTTACTCACCAAGGTATCATAAAACATTTCATCTATAGTGATTACTTATTCACCCAATGTAATAGAGAACTATCAGTTTAAACCATTCATATTTCTTAATTCATTTAATCCACATTTGTCATAATAAATCATTTCATCAATAACCTGAGGAGAATAATTAATGACTTTCATATAAAATCATCAATTACATAAGTGCTTAAGGAAATTAACATTACATTATTTTTAACCCATGAAAATATAATTTGGTTTTAATACATTTAAATACCTGAATAAATATATTATATTTACATCTAGGTGAATTTCCATGGGCAAGGAAGAGTTTTGGGTATTCACAACATGATAATATTTCATGAAAAGATAAAATTTCTTAAAATGGTTTCAACAGCAACACGGTATACAAAATGGATTAGGGAAAAGGCATAATGATAGATAATTCAGGTCTCCCATTGATAAAAACAAAATTTTTAAAGTAATGGTAAGATCAAAATTTCAAGAAAATAAAGAATCTTTTACATTAATAATACACACAAAAAGGTAGTACTTAAATGAAAAATAAGAAGAGGATAATTCCATTACCTTGAATATTTTCTTCTTAAAACTCAAGGATGTAACTTTGAGACCTCTAGGGAACCTTGGAGGGACTATTTGGGAGGTAAAATGACCATTAATTCATGTTTAATGTATTTTTAGTGGATATTGGGGGGGAAGGTGTTATTTATACTTTAGGAGGGGTGGTTTTAAGTGATTAAATAATGATTGTTTTTATTTAAGTCTAACTACTATTCTATGAAATTAATTACAATCATTATAGTTAATAATTAATATTTTCAAGGTCGTTTAAGTTATTTAAATACATCAAACACCTATTTAATTTTGTATTTTTTAGGTATTTTATGCTTTTACCATTTAACTTTAACCCACTAAACTATTTTATTTATATTGTGATAACTTGTTTTTTACCATGATAAATTTTTTATATATAAAAATGAAATTAAACTTATTAATTAATTTTTACTTTCTAATTATGAATATTAAATACATTTTAATTGATTCAATTTATAAAATTGAAAAAAAAACAATTCTAATATGATACATGTACAACTCATAAAAATAGTTTTTTAGAAATGATAAAATCATGGTTTTCAAAAATGCTAAGCATGAGTTTTTAAATGTAAAAAATTATGTAATTTATTTTTAATTAATTAATTTTTTATTAATAATTATTATTAATAAATTTTAAATAATTACCATATCCTAATTATATCATAATAGTTATTTTATTTGGTAAAAAGTGGTATTTTTACTTTTTAACCCAAAAATAAACTTTTTTAGAAAATTACCATAAATTCACACTAAGCTAATTTTTATGTATTTAATAAAAATTTAAAATTTAATTCATCAAAATAATTCTCTAAGTATGATAATTTTAAATTTTAAATAAAAATATTTATTTATTAAAATTTTCAATTTTTTATTAAAATAAACATCTGAGCATTATAAAAAAATATTTAGGACTTTTTAAAACTACATAATCATTTTAAAAAGTATTTTATAAAATTATTTAATGAAAATAAATTTTATTTAAAACTTATAAATTTATCATAAAACATATTTTCTAAGTAATATATTTATTTTCTCCAATAATACAATTTTAGTTTATTTTATAAAATAATCTCATTGGTCACTTAAATGCATCTATGTAACCCTTAATAATAAACACCAATTATCTTATTAACTAATGGCCATAATGTCGATCAACAGTATTAGATGATAAATATAAAGGCATAAAATAATATTTCCATATAAATAAATTTTCATTATTACACTTCATCATTCATATCAATTCTATCAAGGTTCAATGTATTTTCCAAAATGAATATTGTATTATTAACTCTTTTTTCCTCTATTATAGTGATATTCACGAGTATGATGATTCTAGGGGATCGAGGTGACCCAAATTTGTATATCTTAATTTATTTATCCTATATTATTTTACCATTTTAATATTAATTATGATATTGGGTGTTGTTTTAGACTTAATATAATGTTATTCAATAATGAAATAAAGTGTTTCTAGTTTCTAGTATTTGTTTTCTATCCCTTTACTATTCCTAGTTGTACTAGTTCATATCAACACATGATATATAAAATTATTATTAAATTTAAAATAATTTCTATTTGATTATATTTTAAAACATTATAAAAATGTATTGGGAGGTGAGAGTTCATTTAATTAAAGAATAATATTTTTCAGGTTGTTATATTCTTCCCCCTTAAAGAAATTTCATCCCAAAAATTTATGTCCAACCTAAAATACTCCAATATAACATGTACTAAATTTCCTACTATAACCTTTGGATTTGGGAACCGGTTATAAAAGATAACAAGCTCTCCACACTTGACGTAATGCACTATAAGATGTTCTTGCACCATCTTTCCATTATTATCAACATTTAGGGATTGTGGATTTACATCTTCATGATAGTTTTAAGAAATGTGTACATCCTTCCCAAATTTATAGAACATCCCACTTCCTTGAATAAAATTCCATTATTGCATTTTCCTATATTTTTATTACAAGGGATATTGTAGTTTCTTCCCTTAATTTTCATGGTTAGGGACCTTCCAAAATTTATGATCCATCCTTAACTTGTTATCATTCTCCCCATGGGACCACTAGGAATATCCAAACTCCATTTAAACTTTTATATCACATTGCACTATCTCTTTATAACTTCTAAAGTCTTGGATTTACAATTATTTCTGTAGATATAGTATCAACCTTTTAAATAATCTATCTATCTTCTTAGTATAATCGATGACAAAGATGAATCATAATGTACAATCCTTATAAATTTCATCTCATAATTCCCCGCCAATTCATTTTCTCTTTACTTTAACTCAAGGAATTACCTCTCTATTTTAGTCTAGAGGGTATGAGTAAAATACATGATGAAAAATACCTTTTTAATTCTTACCATCCTATGGAATCCACCTCATCCCTTGGCTATGTTTTCTTGATCAATTTCAACCATTGATTATCTTCTCCCTTTAAAAATTAAATAGCCAACATAAATTTATCTTTATTATAACAATTTAGTACAAAAAATATTTTTATATAGTATTGATCCTTTTTTTAGATCAGTGGATTTGTGGTTCCACTAAAAACCGGTGTTCATTGACACATGAAGGATTTAACTACTAATTTTTCCTTCCTGGGTGAATCAAGATGCCCCCACATGGTTTTGGTTGTTTTTTATGACTTTATTTAACTGATTCATAATCATCGTGAATTTTTCAGCTCCAACTCCCTTCATACTTGTAAGGACTTCAAATCTTTATGTTTTGAATCTTTATTTATGAGAGACCTTCTATTTCCTTCCTTTTTTTCTATAGAAGGATAAAACCTAAGTGATAAATTTTTTACTTATTGGGAAACTTATAATAATAACTCTAAATTAAATCTTAATATTAAATTTTTTTAATAACATGCTTCTAAGATTATATACTGATATCTTAATAAAAGGTTTATATTATCTATATATCCTTCATAATGTTTTGTAATAGCATATGATTAACCAAAAAATATCCCCTAGTTGTGCAGTAAGGCTCATTATAATGAACCAAGTGATGATCGAGTCTATCTCAATTTACCCTTTTTAGGGTTATCACCCCTAGGTATAATTTTTTCATAGATACATCCACTTGTTGTATCTAGAAAGAGATATAATCACTTGGAAACTATTTACTTAATACTTCACCAAAATACAAGGATGTTTTCCTATATTTATACTTATACCTTGTATTTTTACTAATGTATTCTAATCATAATTTACACAAATAACTAAACCATATTTGATACCAACTAAGACAACCCCCCCCCCCTTTATTTCATAAACCTTTCATTATATGGTATAGAATTTAATAATATAGAGGATTGTTTTAGGTTTAGTGTCTTATAAATTTGGAACATAATACATGAAAAGTGTACATAAAAATTATTCTAATCCACTTGAAATTATTCTTCATAGGTTCATACTAAGTTATTTTTTTATGTATCTCATATCCTAGGGACATACATCAAAGAAAAGGGTGATCATAAATCCCAATAAGGGAATAAACAAATGAGATATTTTGCATGTGACCAAGAGGCATATGAATAAGGCATGATAATATGAACATGAGGCATATTATAATATAAATAACATTAATCATAACTTTGAAATTTTTCTACAACAAAAAAATGATACATTCGTAATAATATCACCAAGGTTTATCACAAGGGTGTCATAAATCCTAATTACCAAGGTTATTCACCAAGGTATCATAAAACATGTCATCTCTAGAGATTAATTATTTACCTAATGAATAGGATCACTCTCAAGGAATACCCTTCATATGTCTTAATTCATGTGAACCATATTGATCATAATAAATTATTTCATCTATAAGATTAGGAGAATAATGAATAGGTTTTATATAAAATCATCGAGTACATAAGTGATTGAGGGCTTAAACATTATATCATTTTTAAACCATGAAAAGGAAATATGGGTTTTATAAGTGTAAATAACCAAATAAATATATTATATTTACATATATTTTAATTCTCATGGGTAATTAAGAGGTTTAGGTAATCACAATATGAAAATATTTCATGAAAATAGAACATTTCAGGAAATGATCTCAGCAACAAGTGGGTATACAACATGGATTAAGGAAAAGGCATCATAAGAGAGAATAGAGGTATCCCATTGATAAAAAAATTTAAAGTAATGCTAAGATCAAAATTTTATGAAAATAAAGAATCTTTTACATTAATAAGACTCTCAAAATGGATGTGCTTGAATAAAGAGGAAGAAGATGAAAATTCCCTTACCACGAAGATTTTCTTCCTAAAATTTGAGGATGGAACCATCATACCTTGAGGTCACCTTAGAGGGACTATTTGGGAGGTAAAATGACTTGTAATTATTAATTAATTTTTTTATTAGATATTGGTGGGAAGGGGTGTTTATACTTGAGTAGGGTGGTTTAAGTGACTAAATAATTATTATTTTTTATTTTAGGCTAACCATTATTTGGTGGAATTAATTACAATGATTTTTGTTGACAATTAATGTTTCAAATTATGGTTAAGGTCATAAATTAAATAAATCTCCCATTTAATTTTTTATTCATTATTTATTTTATGAATTTACCATTTAAATTCAACCCACTACATTATTTTACTTATATAGTAGTGACTCCTTTTTTACAACAGTGAGTTTTTTATATCTAAATACTGAATTAACATTATTAATTAATTTGGAACTAATAATTTAAAATATTTTATTTATTTATTTTATTCAATTTATTAATGTGATAAAAAATAATTCTAATATGATATGTGTATAACTCATAAAAATAGTTTTTTAAGAAAATATAAAATCATGGTTTTCAAAAATGCTAAGCATCTATTTATAAATGTAAAACATTATATAATATGTTGTTCCCTAAATAATTTTTTATTAATAATTATGATTAATAAATTTTAAATCATGATCATATCCTAATTATATCATAAGATTTATTGTAATTCATAAAAAATAGTATTTTCACTTTTTAACCCAAAATCAACTTTTTTAGAAATCTACCATAAATTTACCGTAATATAATTTCAATGTATATAATCCAAAAATGAAATTTATTTCATAATTAATTATATAATTATGATAATTTTATATTTAAAATAAAAAACCTTATTTATTAAAAAAATCGATTTTATAGAAAAATAAACATTTTGGTCGTCATAAAAAATATTTAGGACTTTGTTAAAATATATTATCATTTTAAAAAGTGTTTATTTCATGAAAATATATTTTATAAAAAACCAATAAATTTATCATAAAACATATTGTTAAAGGAATATATTTATTGTCTCTAATAATTCAATTTTAGTTGTATTATAAAATAATCTCAATAATCACTTAAATACATCTACATAACCAACAATAATAATGACCAATTGTTTTATTGACTAATGTTCATAATTTCAATCAACCATATTAGCTAAAAAAGATAAATGCAGACAATCATATATCCCTATAAATACATCATCATCCTTACACTTTACCATTCACTTTAATTCTATCAAGGTTCAATATCATTTCCAAAATGAATATTATATTACTAACTATATATTCATCTATTATAGTGAAATTTATGGGTGTGATGATTCAAGGGGATTGAGGTGACCCAAATTTTTATATTAGACATTATTTATCCTTTATTTTCTTTCATGTTGTAATATTTTTTATGATATTAGGTGTTTTTAGACTTAATTTAACGTTCTTAAATAATGAAAAAAAAATATTGGTTTTTATTATAGGTTTTTTATCCCTTTAATGTTCCTAGTTGTACTAGTTTATATCAGCACATGATTTATAAAATTCTTATGAAATTTAAAAGTGTTTTTATTTTCTTCTATTGTAAAATGTAATAAAAATTTATTGAAATTAAAGAGTTCCATTATTTAAAGAAGAATATTTTTTGGCCTATTATAATAATGATATGAATGTTTTCTATAGATTTTGTATGACTTGGTTATATGGGAATGCCCAATAAATCCCCCATAGATTCCCATGTCCATTTTTAATTGTGGTTTCCTTTGTGGTATACCTTGTAACTAAATGTTCCATATTGTATACCATGGATAGAGTTACACTAGAACTGGTTGAAGTGGTTTGGTCTAACCTTGGGTGTCACCTCAGAGACCAGGATAAGATGCAATGTTTTTATTTATTTAGTTATGTGGTAATCTGTTATTTATAGATCTACTTCATGAACTTGTTTTATGAATTGACTATTTTAGGAATGTTATTGGTTGCGAAAAAATAATTTTTATGCCAAACTACTTGGACCTCCATGGAACTTGGGTACCTGAGAATAAGACTACATGTTTTAGATTATAGGTTTAAGGCAAGGTCCCATTTCTTGATGTTTTTCTTGGTAGGCTAGGAGTAGAGCATGGTTGATGGAACTAAGCAGGACTCGGGACTAGTTTGGGATGATTTATTAGTTTCAATTTATTTTTGGAAATTTATTTTTTTGTATATGGTCTACCAGGGGATATATTGGCTTTGTATGGCATACCCACTATTTTTATAGTAGGTTATGTTGTACTTATTTATTGGTACTTTCCCTGTCTTATCTACGATGTTTATCAGGCCCAATTTTTATGATTTCCATTATTCCACTATTATTGTGAATATAAAAAGAGGTTATATTATCCCAAATATATTCTTGAGACCCTTACATATAGTTGTAAAACTCAGAAATATAGGAAGTCGCGCTTGAGGTCATTAGGTGCACTGGTCCAGGGCACCGGTTTAGTGGTATTCGGATTAGGGCATTATAGAGGTAAAGGCCCAAACAAGTTAAAAACGAATTCTTATTGAGTATTGGAATTGTATCTCGAAATTATATATTCTAATATAAATTATTTATCAGTTTTGGATTCACTTTCCTTAATAGTAGCTTCCCATTATTGAAATTATTTTTGGTAAATGTCACTCCTTTTTACTTATAAAAGGGGAAATCATCTCCTCATTTACCCTCACACAAAAACCCGTGAATTTAAGCCATAAATATACACAACCCTCTACTTCACACTTCTATACACCTAAATGTGGTTCTATTATTCCCAGAATACCATCCCTCAAAGGTTTAATCCTCATTCCCAAAGTAGATAAACAAAGTAGTGAGGTGTAGATTTATAACCATTTCTTTCTCTTTTCCTTTTCCTTATATTCATTTCTTATTTAGTAGATTTATCTCCAAATTATTAAAATTAAGAAAATTTTATCATTATTATACTATTATTTTTTTATAATGATGGTACAAGTATTAACCACCCACCCCTTTTTATTAAGAAAAACGAAAATGTGAATCGTGTGTTGTGCGGACTACCGCCTCCACAAATAAACATGTTTAATTTTCCTTCACTTCCAATCATGGATGGTTTTAGATTATATTTTATGATTATATATGACATATATAAGTAATATATATATCATTAATGTGGTTATTTTTGTATAACATAAAAATTAACGATCTTATAAGGTGATCCGTCAATGTTGGTAAATAACCCAAAACCAGTTCATTGCCATTTTCATCTTCATGAAATGTAACTAAAACTTCTATGTAATTGAATTATAAAATTATAATTATTTATAAAAAATAAATTCCATTAACTTTAATGGTTTTTAAATGATGATATTTGGGGGGGAAATAAATATCAACACCATTTTTATGAACTTAGTTCACAATAATCAAGATAATTAACTCCTGATGTTGAAAAGAGATTTAAAAATATAATACATGAATATAATTGTTATTAATAAAGAGTAAAAATGGAAATTTATATGAATAATGTTTTTAAATAGGTAATGAATATGTTTATCTTTATGATACATGAGTTTAAAGTGGTTCTATGGAAATCAAGGGTAAAGGTAAGGGACTTGGTAACTCAAACTCCTTTGAGTTATAAAATTTCTTATTGAACTTTATTTTCCAAAGGATTCCCATTTTTAATGATATTATTTTCCTTTTTGGGGAAAATATATTTTAATTTTCATGAAATATTTTCTTTTTATATTTCTTAAAAATAAATGAGACTTTTTGAAAAGAGACTCATAAATATGATGTTTATAATGATGAATATAAATTTTTTTCAAATTTCATATTTTGGTTTTTATAATATTAAAATAATATATCTATAATTCATTTATGTTTCTTGTTTTATCCTATATTTTATTTTATTATGTCATTATTTTTGGGGATTAAGTTTTTGATATCAAATGATTTAATTCATGATATTATTTTATACCTTTTAGATGTTTTATAAAAACATTTTTCATGGGTTCTTTATGAAAAGTGAATGATTTACATTTTTATGTTTTATGAAACCCATTTATATTTGCATGGATTATTTATGAAAAGTGAATGATTTCATTTAAAAGTTTTATGAAACCCACTTTATTTCCATGGGTTATTTATGATTTGAAAAGTAGATATTTTTTAGTGGAACACGTAAGTATAGATGAATGATGGGTGGATTTCTATATCACACTATAATACATTGGTTAAGTGTTTATATTTCATTAGACATATATTTTTTAGTATATTTAAGTTTTTCATATTCATGGGCACTAATGGTCTATCTCATGAAAGTAATGTTCCATGTATAAATGTATGTTCCATATTTAAAATATGTTCTATATTATTATATTTTTTTCTCATAGTGTGGCTCATGAAAGTAATATTTCCATATGATAATATGTGTTCCATATTTAAAGGATTTTATTCATTATGATCTTATTTTATCAATATTCAAGGTTTATGTTAAATTATTCTAATCCATGCTATAGCTATTGTGTTTCATGTTGATATTTTATGTATTTATGTTATTATGACATGTACTTTGAATATTACTTATGTTTTATGGTTATCACTCATGATGTTATGGTATTTATATTATCCACAAGTTTTTACTTATTCCTATGAACTAATCCTTTATGAAATTTTTATTCACCCCTTACTGAGCATTTCAGCTCACCACTTCCTTGTATTTTTATTCCCCAACTTATGATGATGAATCTTACTAAAGATATGTTTATAATATGGTCTAGTATAGTGCCTTTATTTTACATCCTTTGCATGATTTAAAACATTAAATTTCATAAATAATGATATACCAAGGACTTATAGGTACATATACCGCATAAAAGAAGACATTTTCTGAAAATGGAATAAATATCAATGAAAGGAGATTGAGATGAGAAATCCCCTTAACTTAAATATTATCTATAATCATGTGTTCTTTAGCTCATAAATAACAAATTTATGTTATTTATTTACTTTATTAATAAAAAATTAATGTTTTTCCATTATAATTATTCCTTTTAATTCATTTATTACCATATTTTATTTATTTACTTAATCTAGTAAGTTTATATCGGGTGTTTTGAAGACATTCAATTCATAACCTCCAAACTAGCTTTAGTGGGTTGGATGTGGTCAAAGGTATTATGGTTAAATTACCTAAAAATATTATAATTATTATAATTATTATATTTATACATTAAATAAACTTTTAAAACTAACCATGTAAGGTATTAATGAAGAATGAATCATATCATTTCATAGAGATGATAGTTCGTATGTATGCAAGAATGATGTTTTTATTTTTATACTAAGTAGAAATTAAATAAAGTAGATAATGTTTTAATTTTATATAATCATAAATACGTTATAAATTTTATATTTATTCATTTTATTTATCCTTATGATCAGCCTTTTGAAGTTAAAATTAAAAATTAATCACATCGCTTCGTGGAGGTGGTATTCCACATGTATGCACAATTGACGTTGTCAATTTCCAAAAAATAGAAAGGGTAACATGGTAAGTAATATATTATCTTTATAAAAACATAATTATTTTATAAATATCATATATATTAATTTGATTCATCATTTTAAATATCCATATAATATGGTGACGAAAAAAGAAACGCATCGCTTCGTGGAGGTGGTAGTCTACACGTACGTACGAGTGGTGTTTTCATTGCCCATAGGATAAAAAAGGATATAAAACAGGGTTGTACCATAATAATAATTGTATTTTATTATATTTAATATACTTATTTTATTATTTAAACATGGTTAAATAATATTTGAAGTAGTTTTAATAATAAATTAACATGAAACACTTGATTATGAGTTATACCTCTTCTTTGGAAAACATCCTTTGACCTGAATCTTAAGCCTTATAGGTTTGGTTTTTTAGTGGTACTAGGGACTCCAATATATAGGTATGAATTTTATAGAGAAATTTATATAGGTATTGTCTAATATATAGTTCTAAAAAGGTTTTTGAAATAGGGGAGAGGGGGTTCCCTTTTATAAGTGAGGGGAGACGCACACTTGTAATATTTCAAAGTTTTAAAATAATATAAAGTATTGATAATAGAATAGTTGATACAAAAATATAAAATTTAAAATATAATGTGATAAGGTTTTAAATCCAATAATAAAATAAAATTAAATATTAAATATTATAGCCTTATCACAAATTATTTACCTTAATTAACCTGATTGACCCCTTAGCATGGTGACACATTTTTACCATGGTTACTATTCATAATGACCAAAAATGAAATTGTTCTCATTAATAAATTTAAAAATCCTTATTCCAAATATATAATCCATTTTTAAATATTAAATTTCTATAATTGGTATAAATTTCTTTTAATATATGTGCACAAAATTCAATGAAAATCACTTTTTAGAAAATTGTGTTTTTAAGAAAAAAATGAACTATGTAATTATTTACATTATTTTTAATAAAGTTTGTATTATTATACTTAAAAAATAAATCCATGATATAATGGGACTTTTAATTTACTTCATCTCAAGAAAAAATGATTGTTTTGTAAAAATCAACATTTTTCATTATCCACTCAAAAATAAATATTTTCATAAAAAACCCAAAAACTCATCAAATTATATTATTGAATGATGATTACAAAAAATATGTACATTTTTTCAAATAAAATTTATAAAATTTGAAACAAATATATATAATATTCATGCACAAAATGAAATAAAAACCATTTTGAGGAAAATGTATTTTTGAAGTATATAATGAATTTATACACATTCCTTATCTAGTATCAACAATTTGATGAATTTCAATATATTAATTCATATGTTTAAATGTCATGTATTTTCTTAATAATATTTTTAATTTTATTTATTTATTATGATAAAATACACAGCACCATAAAAACATTTTTTTGAAAAAAAATCTTATTTTAATCAAACCAAATCATTTATTTTTAGAAAAAAACATTGATGTTATATCCAATGAATACATATTACCAATGGTCATATTGGTCCAACAAATATCTATGTCTAACTATCATACGATTCCAATGGCTATATAATCCCAATGGATATATAAGCCCAATGGTTATATTAGCCCAACAAACATCTTACCTTCTTATATAAAATCACGTAAATATCCAAAATAATTACTTCTCTATCTCATCATGAAAATAGTAGTTATACTTATTATACCTTTATCCGTAGTTGTGATCAAGATTATGATCTTCATGGTGGACCATGGGGATAAATATTATATGCTCACGGTATTTTTATATATTTTTTCGTTTATTCGAGTTTTATTTTTCATAATGTTTATTATTATAGTAGCCTCATTATGTATTAATTTTATCTATAATTGTAATATTTTATCCCAAAATAACATATCACGTTTTATTTTAGTTTGATGTTTCATGAAACCTAAGCTATCAAAAAAGTTTTATTTAAAGAAATATGCAATCTAAAATCTTTGGGTATTACACAAAGATCTCTGAGTGAGCATCAAATTCTACTTGAATGTCATACCAAGACATCATTATAATTATTTTATACTTATATAAGTTATTAAACTACCTAAAGACCTCCAATATGTTAAATCTGATTGAAATCACTATGCTCAAAGTTAAGATCTCACCAAAGAAATTTAAATAGTAAAATCAATTATTTTACTTACAAGAATGTAAAACCATCCAAAATAGTTTATAAGAAATATTATTCAAAAAATAAAACAACAAAATTCATTCAATAAAACTATTTCCAAAATAAAATAAAAAATATTATTCTTAGTGCTACCATTGGGGGACAAATGATTAAGGTTGGAATGACTTTAAGTCTCTAAGGCAAAGACCTACCATTTCTCCCAAGACCCATGTGGTGATTCCAAGTTACTTCTCTTGGGGTTCTCTACATGAGTCCAAGTCACTTCACCCAGGGTCATCTACATGCACTCGATAACCAACTTGAGAAAGTAAACACTATTATCTTGAAAATTATCACAAAATGTGAACCCTATCACAAAAAAAAGAGCTTATATTAATGTTTAAAAGATAAATTTATAAATAACAGAATTTATATTTTATAAAAATGATTTAATATCTGACTTCACCGTGAACAAAAAATATCTTAGGGTGATTTTTTTATATTTTTTAAAAATAATTGGGTTTTTTGTAAATAGAAAAAAAAATACTAATTTTACTAATACAGTCTCTATTATGGCATTATCTTAACACAAGAATGTATTAAAATTTTATAAAATATTTTTTATATAAAATATATATATATATAATAAGTAATATAAATCATTTAAAAGTACTATGTTGTGTTTATAAAACCCATAATTAGTGTTTTTGAAACTTAAGTAATATTTTTCACTGAAAACTATTTATATTCACTTATATAAAAAATCAGTTTTTCATCACATTTATAAATTAAATATATCAAAATGGATTTAATATTGTATATAAATTTGATCATATTATGTAAAAAGTTAAAATTTATTTTTGGCCATAAAAGTGTGGTTACTAATACTAAGGTTAATGACCATGATAATTGTAAAACTGCCATTTTTCAAGATTTTTTTTATTAATATTACATAATATTTATCTAGTAAAATAAATTAATACCTTCTAAAAAATAACTTTAATATAATTTTTAAACAATATATAAATATATAATCACTCATTCAATTGGTAATCAATACTAAATAAAATGTATAACACATAATATTAAAAATGATAGTTTTCTTCAAAATAGTTTTCGTATATATTAAATGTTTTAATTTTAAAATTAATTTTATCTTATTAAGAAATTTAATTGGATTAAATAAATGTTAAATTTAGGTTCAAAACACCCAAATTTGGTAAGAATTTTTATCTTTTATTTTTAGTAAAATATAAATTACAAAGTTAAAAACAAGTTAACAAGGTAAAAAAAAGGTAAAAGTAAAATTATAAGAATAAATGACTTGAAAAAAGTTTAAAACATGTGTTAAAATGAGATGTAGAGGATTAATAAACCATATATCACCCAAAAAGTCACTATTTATCACTTTTGGAACCATTAACCATTGAATAGTTTCATTTCATTATTAAAAAATAATGGGTATTCAAAAAATGACATTTTATTCACTTATAAAAGGATACACTTCCACCCCTTCATGTCACACCCATTACTTATAATTTTTTCCTAAAAATATACAATTTTTATCCCCATATAAATCACTCTCAAATTAATAAGCATTTGGTCTCAATTATTTAGCTTATTCCCTTCATTTACAAGGGGGATTTTAAGATAATGTTCTTGGTCCCAAAGAGCTTGGAGTGCATTCGACTAAGTAGAGAAACAAGGTTAGGGTTTCTTGTCTCAAATTTTCACCCCTTGAGAAATACTTTTATTATAAACCATTATTTTTTTGGAATTTTTTATCTAATTATTGTTTAATATTTTTTATCATTGTCCTCTTATTATTCATGGTATTTAATGTTTCATTTGAAATAATATCCTTAAAGGGGTTTTAATTCAAAAATTTCTAAGTTTTTTATAGTTTTTCCATCTCAATTTTTATTCATTGAGGTATGATTTTTATACACCGCTTGTTTTCTTTATATAGAGTGTAAATTTACAAGGATTTCCTTTTATCATATTCCACATGAATTTCAAGGGATTTATGAGTTTATAACATTATCCCTCCATCAAATACTAATACACAGGAGTTACTAAAATCATTATAAAACTCAAAATTTTCTATAGTTTAATCCTAAAGTTTTAGTAAGGTTAAATTGTGTGTAGTTTCCTAGCTATTACAATCCTATCTAGATGCTAGAAATTGGATGCAGCCTTGGAACATTGTAAGAACCTGAATTTTCTTTTCAGGTATGGATCTTGTTTTCTTGTTGCTTTTGAGGAAAAAGGGAATAAGGAAAGTTTTATGAGTACACACTGTGTACTTCCTTGTACATGCCATGTACTCTGGCACTGATTCTAGGCCGTGTATGGTCATTTCACAGCCACGTACATGACTGTATGATGATGTGGTAGAGCCGCTTAAGGCAGGGAACGGAAAAGACATATGCATTCCATGTATACTTAGGGAACACGCTGTGTATTTTTATTTTTATTTGATAAATTGTACAGGGGTCACATCTCATTCACAGAAAACACTTATTCTAATGCCATCTCATCTAGGAGAGATATAAGATCACAATTCTTCCATGATCTTCAGATCGACCATCCGTTCTCTAAATCAATCGTCTTCGATTGCGTTGGAATCGCCACAGCGAGTTATTCCTTCTTCTAGAGCCTCATCCATTGATTTATACTCTTTCATGAGATATTCTTGGTTGAGACTTTTATATGTTTTTATAGATATAAAATGTTCCAGGTCGAATCAAAGGTTGGGAATCAACTATATTGATCGTACAACGTCGAGGTAGGTGGTTTGTGCCTTTCCATAGATTGTATTGAGTTATATGTGAAAAAAGTTCCCAATACCCTAGTTTAGGGTATTGCATGTTTAGGGAATTTAACCCTTTAATGCTTGTTATGATTTGATTGCTTGAGTTAGGGATCTTGTTTGAGAATAGGGTTTATATACCTTTTTATGGATGTGTTTTCCCATGTTTGAACTGATATTGGCTGTTGGGCCTAGTTTTTCCAGTTAGGCTGCTTTGTTTTCCATTCCTAGTACTGTTAGGATGGAGTGATATTATCTAACTTGCTTGTGCCATACTTTGTAGTTGTTTATCCAAGTAGTATATTATTATTTACTTTGGCTGTAGGATATTTTTTGTGTACGATTGACTTACACAGGGCTGTGGGAACCTGGTGTAGTTAGACCATAGGGGAAATGGATGTTGAGGTCTTTCCCAGAGTGTATTTTATACTTCCACATTATGATACCACAAGGGGGGTGGACTTGAGTGCTCCCTAATAGTGTCTATAGCTCCATGTTGTGAGACCATAGGGGGAATTGGACATTGAGTACTTCCCCAGAGTGCATGTAGTTTACCGTTACGGGACCATAGGGAGAATTGATGGTGAGTGCTTCCTCAAGGAGTCTTTGTTAAGCTGAACCAAAGGGGTTAGAATATGATAACTTCCTAGAGGGTTTCTTGATATTTTTTGGTGGTTTATTTAATAAATTTAAATGAATGTAGTTGAAATTTTTGGATTTTTTACTTTTGAGTACTTCCTTGTTTATTACTTCATTTTTCATATTGTCTGCCATATATATTCACTGGCAGTTAGGAACAGATCTTTTGGTGGTTTCCTACTGGGATTCATCTCATGCCCTATTTGGGTCATGATTTTGGGCCCAAATAGATTATATTGTTTCAGGTATAGATAAGGGAAAGTTCCCTTCTACTTCAGGTACTTGACTGTTGTGGAGCTAGAGAGCATAGTACCAAGCTATGGATTGCGATGTTGTTGGAGTTTTTTTTTCTTTGTACTTTGGTTTATTAATATATTTTCATCATTTTTACTTGTTTGGATACTTTCCTAGAAATATGTGATATGCATCATTTATATATATGTGCTTCATTTTTTTATCTAATTTCAGTCTTCTGCTACTGTTATCTGTTTATTTCTATTGTGTTACTCTACTAATGAGGGAATAGTTCCCCACTATCACACTCAAGGCCCTCACTGCTAGTCAGTAGCCTCTGGTATTCAGGGAAATGCGCTTGAGGCCATGTGACCAACCGGGTACGGGGCACCTCTTGGCGGCACCCAAAACTGGGATGTTAAAAAGTGGTATTAAAGGATTATTTTCTTCTTTAACTTACTGTTTGGAGCCTATAGATAGGGATAGGAAGTAATGGGAAGTTGGAAATAATTTTTTCCTAGGAGTATCTAACAAGTGTATAGGTAAAATCCAATATGCCTTGAATATTGTAATTTTTTGGTTTTTCAATTATTACAATTCATTTGATTTCACCATTGGGTGATTCACATATTTTTTGATATTATTGTTGAAATTATTGAGGTTCTATTTCTATTACAACCTAATGAAATAAGGGTATTCCATATCATGCATCATGTAGACACTTGTTATAGATCACATTTCATTCATTTTTGTTATGCCATTTAGGGTGAATTATCAATTACATGTTGTTGTGATAGATGTTGTGATAGATATTCATGTTATTTTGATAGATGCCTTGATAAAATACCTTCTATTTGATAGGGTATTGGATTGTGTAAGTTTCATTTGAATGAGAGCCAAACTTTTGTCCCTGAGGTGTTATGGGCCCTCATGGATCAGAATTTGGTGGATCATGTGATTGATTACACTATTATTCCTTGTGAAGTACATGTATAATATTCCAAGCATTGATTAACAGGAAATATGGGCCCTCACAGATCTATTTTGGCACTTTAATGTTCGTTTCAGTGTTTTTATGGGGTTTCTGGGTAGTTTTTGAGGCTTACAGCCCAGAAAAAACCCAGAATACATGGTTTGTATTCATGAATACACGCCATGTATCCTTCTATTTGGGAGGGAAAAACTTTTCTTAAGTACACACCATGAACTATGTATACACACCATGTAATCCTTGACTATGTGACTGACTGTGTGGGAAGAGACATAGGGTTATGAAATATTTGGTGACACACATTGTGTACTTTGAGTACACGCCGTATTATAAGAGCTGTGTATCCACCTATGTGACCAATGACACAGATGGATGAATATCGGGAAGTACACATTATGTCAATCTTGAAAACACCATGTGGAGTTGACTATGTAACCGGTTGTGTGAATAACGATACGGGTCGGTTAAATCCTTCTAGTAAATGTTGTTTCTGGCATAAACATGTTGTGTAGATTCAACTGTGTCTCTGACCATGTGACTAACGACACGGGTGGTTGAAACCTAAGCGGTAAATGTTGTGTCTAGTACAAATACATTGTGTGGTTTTTTTCTAGGATAACTATTTGGTTTAGTTGTGTAGGGGAACTTGGGTAGGGGGGAAAAGATTCAAGTATATGTCGTGTCCTTGGTAAGAACACGTCATGTGTTGGGGTGTTACACGACCAGTTTTGGTAGATGTACACATCCATGTAAAGACTTAAGGGAACATGACTGTAGTGGTCACACACGCCAT
This sequence comes from Viscum album, assembly GCA_963277665.1. Lineage (NCBI taxonomy): Eukaryota > Viridiplantae > Streptophyta > Magnoliopsida > Santalales > Viscaceae > Viscum > Viscum album. The sequence goes on from OY728142.1 coordinate 407,110,185, forward strand.
GTATCTATGTTTTATAAAACTTGATTGTTTTCTTCTCTTGTTCCTTTCCTGAACTTCTAATTTTTAGTTCCTGATGATCTTGAACGGATGTGTGTGCTTGACCTTGCAAATTCATTCCATTGATACATCCTCCGGTTGTACACTAGATTTAGGGCAACGATCAGACACCGGACATGGTAGATTAGGGACTACCAACAGATCCTCCTGTTGTTCCTGTATTGGCACCAGCCATCATTCTGAATGCAGGTGATGATGCATAGTTCTGAGAAGGCTTCATGTGGTTTATGTATAACTTTAGGAGAGTGTCTTAACCTATCCCGTCAATGGAATATTTGACGTAGGTTTTTCAGCAGTATCATCCTCCCACCTTCTCAGGGGATGGAGGACCTCAGACTAAATAGTCGTGGTTAGAAGCCATGTTGTCTATATTCCAGCAACTAGAGGTGCCTCCAGAGAGGAGGGTGAAGCTTGCTATGTATATGCTCTGGGATTCTGCCAAGAGATAGTGGGATGTGATTTCACAGGAGGGACGCTAGCAGGTTATGGCATGGGATGAGGTCCAGTGTACCTTCTATGACTACTTCTACCTAAATACATTTAGGGCCGACCAAGCCTATGAGTTTATGAGTTTTGAGAAGGGTACTCTTTCAGTCATGGAGTATTATTCTCACTTCATAGAGCTGAAGTGCTTCACATCCATTCCAGGGGTGATGAGTTATTATTAGCAAGGAATTTTGAGGATGGTCTCAGGCATGACATCCGATCTCAGGTGAAAATATTCAGGTTGACTTCCATCACTTCTATAGTCAACAAAGCGCTGATCACAGAGCGAAACCTGAGGGATTATGGGGCTGTGAGCCAGGGTGAATCAGTATCTAGAGTTATTACCCCTCTGAATGACATCAGGAAGCACCGCAGGGTGTCTACACATGGAGATCTGAGTAGGTGGAATACTTTCCCTAGTGTCCAGGTGGTTTGCTACCAGTGTGGTAAGAGCAGTCATAAGAGGCCACATTTCCTGAGAGACCCATTTGAGTGCCGATCTTGCGGTTTTATGGGTCATATTCAGTTTTTTGTTAGTTTTTTTCACTAGAAGATGGTGATAGAGGTTCTTCTATGACTCCTCATTCAGGAGCAGGACCACCAATTTCTCATCAGTCTATGAAATGGAGTTTTTCCACCCATTCAGGCTGAGGTGGAGGCCATGGCCATGGTAGCCAGTCACCAATCTTTCACCGACAACAGGGTGGATCTACTCAGGGTGGTCAGACAGGATCGCAGGGTCTTAGTACAGTTCATACTTTTACAGTGGAGTGGTTTCAGAAGGAGTAGGATCCCAAACCCTCTACAGTTAGAGGTACGATACTAGTTGCCTCAATTTTAGCTTCAGCACTTTTTGATATAGGGGATTCCCATAGTTTTAAATCCGTTGCTATTGTGGAGATCCTTGGGATCTGTATCTTTAATTCTGCTGATATCTTGACACCAGACACTCTGTTGGGGACTAGAATGGCTAGTGTACATTAGTGTAAGGAGTGCCCTCTTGAGGTTGGTGGGTGTCACTTCTTATGGGACCTCTATGTATTAGAGATTAAAGGCTATGATTTCATTCTCAGAATGGACTGGTTAGTTCCCTAATAGGCTTTTGTTGACTACTACCATCGTAGGGTGAGTTTCACATCACCAAAGGGTGGTTTGTTTCTACACAAGGGAGAATGGGATGCCCAGGCAAGTAAAATAGGACCCGAGCATCATGGGTTGGGAGGAGTTACAACCCAAATTTCTAGTCTATATCTAGATGATGAGGACTTCATAAATGGACTTTCTTCCAGTGGTGTATTTTTTTAGGTATGTCTTTCCAGAGGACTTTTCAGAGTTTCCTCTGGAGCGAGAGGTATACTTTTATATTGATCTTGTACCAAGAGTGGCACCGGTGTTCATTCCTCCTTATAGGATGGCTACACCAGAGTTATAGGACCTCAAGAAGCAGTTGTAGTAGTTGCAGCCGAAGCGTTTCATCTGACCCAGTACTTGTCCTTGGGGTTTGCCTGTCTTGTTTGCAAAGAAGGAAAGTAGTACCCTCATCCTTTTTGTGGATTATCAGAAGCTAAACCAGTTGATGGTTCATAACCAATATCCCCTACCAAGGATTGATGCACTCTTTTATCAGATTCGAGGATCCAGGGTGTTCTTGAAGATCTACTTGAGATTCTTTTATCATTAGTTGCACGTTAGACCATCTGATATACCTCTTATAGCCTTTCATAGCAGGTATGGTCTATACGAGTATGTGGTTATATCGTTCGGTCTCACGAACGCGCCTATAATTTTTAGGGCACTGATGAACCATGTGTTCCATCCACACATATATTCTTTCATGGTAGTCTTAATGGACGATATCTTGGTGTACTCTCACACTTGACACGACCATGCTACCCATATTGAGATCGTATTGAGTACAATTAGAGATCATTATTTATATGCTAAGCTCTCAAAATTCCACTTTTGGATGGACCAAATTCAGTTCTTGGGTCATGTTATCTCAGAGACAGGAGTATCAGTGGACCCATAGAAAGTGAGAGCACTAGTTTTCTAGGATAATCCAAAGAAATTATTTGAGGTACGTAGTTTTGTAGGATGATATGGTTACTACAGAGGTTTTATACAGGACCTTTCATGCTTAGAAGCACCACTTACGGGCCTGAATAAGAAGGTTGTGAAGTACCTATGGTCAGATTCTTGGGAGTCATCCTTTTAGGAACTGAAAGAGAGGTTGAATTTAGCACTAATACTAGTTTTTTCAGATATGGGAAAGAGTTGTACAGTTTACTATGATGCATTAGGTATCGGGATAGGAGTAGTGCTTATACAGAGGGAAGAGGTCATTGCATACGGGTCTTGGCAGTTGAGGTCACATGAGAAGAATTACCTGATGCACGATCTTAAGTTGGATGCAGTTGTTCATGCTTTACGTTGTTGGAGAAATTATCTATTGGGAGATAATTTTTTAGTATACACTGACCACAAAAGTCTCAATTATATATTCACTCAGCATGATCTTAATTTGAGACTGTGAAGGCGGGTTGAGTACCTCTAGTCCTTTGACTTTGAGCTTGCTTATATGCTTGGGAAAGGCAATGCAGTGACTGATGTGTTGAGAAGAAGGACTTAGATACAGGTAGTTCAAGAGGCCAGAAGTGAGTGGTAGCTTATGGATCTATTCTCTGATATGTATTTGGATGTGCACAACAGACAGGGATATACATTTCTTTCTTCTATAGATATTACCTCTACTCTTCTTGAGCGAGTTTGAATGAGGCATCTATCATATGCTGAAGTCCTAGTCCTCCATGAGAGTGTGTTAAGAGAGGACCCTATACCTGGATGGACCACAGGTGAGGATGATATATTCCACTTCCATGGACGTGTATGGGTGTCAGAAGACATATGTGAGGAGCTGATGTGGGATTTTCATTCTTTAGTTTGGGAAGTTCATCCCGGTGTCACTAAGATGTATAGAGATCTACACTGTCAGTATTAGTGGCCAGGTTTGAAGAGATATTTTTTTGGTTTTGTGATGAGGTGTTCCACCTATCAGTAGGTGAACATGGAGCATCAGCGACCAGCAAGGATTTTGCAGCAGTTACCCATTTTCGAGTGAAAGTGGAATGATGTCGTGATGGACTTCTTGAAGGGCTTACCGAGATCGCCTCGAGGGAATGATGCAGTTTGGGTTGTCATTGATAGACTCACAAAGGTTTCACACTTCTTTCTGATCAAGTATACCTTCAGTGTTGATGATATGGTAAGGTTGTACATCTGAGAGATTGTACGTTTACCTGGGGTTCTGCACTCCATCGTTTCATACAGGGATGCTCAGTTTACTTCTGAGATCTGACAAGGACTACAGAGGGCTTTGGTTACACTGGTACTTTTGAGTACAGCTTACCATCCCCATACAGATGGCCAGTCTGAGCATACAATTCAAGTGCTAGAGGACATGATTCGATCATGAATCCTAGATTTTTTAGGTTCTTGAGAGAAGCAAATATCTATGGTAGAGTTTTCCTACAATAATAGTTTTCAGGAAACTATTCAGATGTCACCTTATGAGGATTTGTACAGTAGGACATGATGATCACCCCTATGTTGGTTGGAGGCCGGAGAGCTAGCTATGTTGGGACCTCATATTTTCCAGGAGACCACGAAGCAGATAGAGTTGATTCGGAAGAGGATGGCTACTGCACAGTCACGACATAAGTCTTATGTTGATCGACGGAGATGACCTCTGGAGTTCGAGGTCATAGATCAGTTTTTTCTACATGTCACACTCAGGTTGGGACACATGATAATAATTAGATAGGGTAATATTTCTCTGAGATACATCGGGCCATTTGAGGTTTTGGATAGATTCAGTCTGGTTGCCTATCGGTTGTAGTTACCTCAGAGGTATCGGGCTATGCATGAGGTTTTCCATGTTTCTCAATTGCGACGTTACTTCTCAGACCCATATCATGTCTTTCAACCTAAGGAGGTTGACTTGGAGGTGGATGCCTCATTCGAGGAGCATCCTATTCGGATTATTGATCACAATGCAAAGATTATTTTTGGCTAGTCTGTTCCTATAGTAAGGGTGCTATGGCAGCATAGGATGAGACTTGGGAGAGGGAGGCTGATGTGCGATTGTAGTGTCCAGAATTGTTCAAGGTTTCTTCTTCACCTCCTTCATATGGAAATTCAGGGATGAATTTTCTTTAAGGGGGGAAGTTTGTATGAATCCAAATCTTATTTCTAGGTATGTATCTTTTTTTATTATTTAGTTTGAGGTAAAAGGGAAGAAGAAAAGTTTTAGGAGTACAAGTCATGTACTTCCTTTTACACATTGTGTAATCTAGCACCAAGTCCTAGCCGTGTCTGGTTGTGTCACAACTGTGTACACGACTATGTGACGACGTGGTAGGTCTACTTAAGGTGGGGACTGGAAAATACATATACACGCTTTGTATTCTTAGGTAAAATCCCATGTATTTTTATTTTTATTTGATAAATTGGACTAGGGTCACGTCTCGTTCACAAAAAACACTTCTTCTAATGTCGTCTCGTCCAGGATAGACTGAATGTCATGATTCTTCTCTGAGCCCCCGATCGACCATCCTTTCTCTGAATCAACTATTGTTGATTTTGTTGGAATAGCCACAGGGAGTTCTTCCTTCTTCTAGAGCCTCATCCCTTGATTTCTCCTCTTTTGTGAGATATTCTTGGTTGAACGTTTTAGACATTTTTATAGATCTACATCGTTCTAGGTCAAATCAATGGTTGTGATTCAACTATATCAATCTTACAATGTCGAGGTAGTTGGTTTGTGTCTTTCCGTAGATTTTCATGAGTTATATGTTCAAAAAGTGCCCAATGCCCTAGTTTAGGGTATTACATGTTTAGGTAATTTAACCCTTTAATGCCTTATATGCCTTGATTGCTTAATTTAGGGATCTTGTTTGAGAATAGGGTTTATTTACCTTACTATGGATGTGTTTTCCCATGTTTGAACTAATATTCGTAGTTGGTCCTAGTTTTTCCCTTTAGGCTGCTTTGTTTTCCATTCCTAGTGCTGTTAGGATGGAGTGATATTATCTGAATTGCTTTTGTCATGATTTGTAGCTGTTTATCCAAGTAGTATATTGTGATTTACTTTTACTTTTGGATATCATTTGTGCATGATTGACTTATACAAGTCTGTGGAAACCTAGTGTAGTTAGACCATAGGGGAAATGGACACTGAGGGTTTTCTTATAGTGTCTGTTATATTTTCACATTGTGATAACATAGGGGGGATGGACGTGAGTGCTCCCTCAAAGTGTCTTTAGCTCCACATTGCAAGAACATAGGGGGAATTGGATGTTGAGTGCTTCCCCAGAGTGTCTGTAGTTTACTGTTATGAGACCACAGGGGGAATTAATGGTGAGTGATTCCTCAGAGAGTCTTTGTTAAGCTCAAACAGAGGGGTTATAATTTGAGAAATTCCCATAGGGTTGATTAAGATTGTTTGGTTTTTTATTTAATAAATGTAAATGAATGTAATAAAAACTATAGGATTGTTTAATTTTCAGTAATTCCTTGTTTATTACTTCATTTTTCATATTTCCTGCCATATATATTCACTGAAAGTTAGGCACAGATCTTTGGGTGGTAGATTACTGGGATTCATCTCACACCCTATTTGGGTCATGCTTTTGGGTCCAAACAGATTATATTGTTATTGGTATAGATAAGGGAAACTTCCCTTCTACATCAGGTACTTGACTGTTGTGGATATAGAGAGAATGGGACCAAGTTGTGGCTTGCAATACTGCTGGAGTTTATTTGATTTCTTTATACTTTGGTTTAGTACTATATTTTTTTCATTGTGACTTGTTAGGCTATTTTCCTAGATATATGTGACATGCATCATATATATATATATATGTGCTCCAATTGTTTATCTACTTTCAGTCTTTCACTACTTTTATCTAATTATTTTCGGTGTGTTACTCTGCTAATGAGGGAATTGTTTCCCCACTATCACACCCAAGGACCTCACTGCTAGTCGATAGCCTCTGGCATTTGGGGAAATGTGTTTCAGTCCATGTGACCAGTCAGGTACGGGGCACCTTTGGGTGGCACCCGGAACTGGGACGTTACAAACAAATTCACTTAGGGGTAAACACCCTAAAAAAGGTTGGTTGAGTATAAATTCAATATTTATTCGATACATGATGAGTGGGCCTAAGAATACACACTTGGATAGACACTATTGGGGGATATTATTTGGATAATATAAATACTCTTACAAACCATAATGAAGGATTTTCTTACCATTTTTATGGTCTCCTACCATTGAAAAGTATAACTATCTTCTATATAAAACCCAACACTTTGTAAATACCCTTATCCACTATTTTACCTTTATTTTTTTGATAAAGTTACTTTCCATTGCATAGTTAATTTTCCTATGGTTGAATATTACCCTAGTGAACCATGCACTACTCCATTTAAGAGGGAAATGTTGATGATATATATATCTACTATTTATATATGGATTACTATCGATTACTCAGCCATAATTATGGATGAGGTTACTTATGGAATATCAAGATATGTATTATTTAACCATACACATTTTTTATCGAGATAGGTTATGTCCATTTTATCCATTTTATTAACATGGTGGAAAGTATTTACATTATGTATATTTTTATTCCAATTTTTATGTTTTTTAAGGCATGCTTATTCTTCATATCTTTCCTATAGTGAGTGCATTGGACTTAAAGTAGTGACAGATAGGGCCCAAAATTATATATCCACTTGATTCATCAGTTTATCTCTTGATAAAAAGGGTTTAAGTATTTGGTGTATGTTTTCCCAATGCAAGTATGATGTCTTGGTTGTGACCTTCATGATAATAAAAATGTCTTGGTTGAGGTCTTGATAGAAAATATCATGATGTTAAATATTATTCATTTTATCACCATGAATTTATTTATTGTTATCCATGTGATTATTTTTATTATTATACTATCCATGGATATTTTTCATGATTAAGATATTCATTATACTTAATTTTCATCGATTATTCACTCTAACATAATGTGTATGTCTTATATGATAGATTTAGTTGTATTTATACCCTTACTGAGTGTTTGAGCTCAATATTATTATGTTTTTATTTTCCCAGGACACCAAGTAGTGAACTGTGAAAAAATTAAAGGATTCTCTAAAAGGGATAAGAAAGTTTCAATAAGTTTTTATAGTGTATTTTTATTTTATAATGTAATATAGAAATCATGTATGTATCTAATATCCAAAGATTGCTAAACTGGTCAATCCTTTAGGATGTGGATCCTTTTATTTCATATCAATTTAATAAAGTAACCACCAAATCTAGGTTACTAGAGTCAGGGTGTTACATTTGGTATTAAAGGAAGTTTAGTAGGCACCTTGAGAAATTTATTTTAAAATAACATAGTTATCACAAGAATTATAATATAACCCATATTATTCCCAATAACTTTTACTTGTATAAGGATTTATTTATAGATTAACATTCAAAATTTTATAAGTTAATTAATAATATAAAAATTTTAGATATGGAACCTAACCGGAGGAAGGGAAATCATATTAACCCTCATAATTAATGTAGGTATTTCCCTTTGGAGAAATCAACATGGATGGTGTTGGAACTGAGTTGATTATGGTCATATTAGGGAAATTTACATAGGTTATAAATAATAACCTTTCCCATATGGAGAAACCTGATAATCCACAACATGGTGTAACAATATTGGATCACTTAATGCAATAATAACCTCCACCATTAAATAGAACAACTGATCCATTAGTATTTTGAAAATGGATGAAGTCCCTAGAGAAAATATTTCTCATTTTGGGAAGTAACTAAAGGGAGAAAGTTATCAAGTTTGTTTATCATCTAATGGAAGATATTGATCTATAGTGGTCATTGATTCAAAATACTAAGTAATAGGAGATAGAAATCATGAAATGGAATATTTTCAAGGTGATATTCTTTAATAAATACTTCCCTTAAGATAAATGAGCTGATATGGAAAGGAAATTTATTAATTTGAAGTAAAAGGAAGTAGAGAGTGTTGATGAGTATGAGTCCAATTTTACAAGATTTTCTAATAATTCTACACACTATGTACATAAATAAAAAATTAATACTATCCATTTCTTTTATGGGATTAAATCGATCATTCTAAGTGCACTAGTCTGGCAAAAAAAATTATCATATGATGATATAGTAATAAGTTCCATCAAGATAGAAAAATAATTCTATAGGTCTTACATTTTCAAATTAAATCAATATAAAAAGATGAAAGTTGAGAACCATAGAAAAATAAATGTTGAAATAAATAAGAATAGAAATATTATACATCCAACAGGTGATAATTATGGAAATAAATGTCATGGTACTTTCTTAAAGGGAATAGGAGTCTGTTGCAAGTGTGGAGATAAGGGATATATAGATCATGAATTCAAGGGAAAAAGGAATATAATAATATCGAGTGCCTTGACTGTAAAGAGATGGGGAATTAATCAGACCAATTCCCCAAGCATCAATGGAATCTACCTCAAAAGAATCCTAGGAATAAGGATATTCTTATGAAATTATTAAAGTTAAAGTCAAAGTTATTAAAGATGTTATAGCAATTCCATTGTTTTTAAACTCAAGGTTAAATAATTATTTATTTGATTATGGATATTCATGAACTTTTATATCCTACTTATCTTCTGAGAGTATTAAAACATTAATTAACACCCTGAGAATGAGTTTTCAATCAATAAACCCAATAGATATATTATTAAAATGAGGGTATGTCATTCAATCCCCATTAGGATGCATAGAAACACCCAACCTGAAAACTTTATTATCATACTTATGGTTGACATTGAAAGAATCCTAGGTAAGGATTGGATTTTGAAGTATAATGAAAAAATTTATTACTAATAGAAAGATATTATTTATAGATACCCTATCCTTTTACACATATTATTATAGAATTTTAATCATAATTAACTCTTAAATACAAATCAATAATCATAAATTATAGTGTCTTTGGAAGACTGGGTATATAATTAGAAAGTATGAAATGAAAATAAAGTTATCTTTTATTTAATATTTATAAATATCCCTTAAATTTATTTAATCACTTAAGTGTTTATAGGATAACCATGAGAATAAATAAACAAAAGGGATGAGCTAAAATCCTAGTAAGAGAATAAACATAGGAATAAAGCATAGCACATGAGTTAGAAGTTATAAAATGATAAAATAAAAAAGGAATAGAAGATGAATAAAAATATAGAATCATAACATATAGAAAATAGAATCATGTGATCATGGAAACATAGTAATGTGGAAGCAATATATAATTTTACATAAACAAGATTCAAGGCTAACTCTCAAGACTATATCACATGGTGGACAAATTCTCATAATGGATTAGGTTTACTCCCTAATCCCATACATGATGTCTCATGAGACTAAAAATTACTCAATGAACTTCAGCACTATCTAGGTGAACCCATAATAACATTTCCATGCATATTTTCACCACATTAAGAATCAAACATAAGGGATAAACATAAGGGTTTCTCATAGAAGGAAATAGGTATCATAATCATGTCATAAGGCATAACCAATGGGTGTATCATAATGGTTTCTATGAAAGAATGAATTTAAATCATTAATGTGCAATAATAATTTAAAATAGGAATATATCATGAAAAATGGTGTCTATTTTAATTGAAAAAAAGTAAAAAGAGTATTTAAGAAACTTTATAAATGATCCACTTTAGTACGGTTTAAGGGAAAATTTTAAAGTGACTTTAAAGAAGAAAAAGGCATAATTATTTTATATAAAAACAAAAATGATCTAAGATAGTTTTTTCATGATAAAATTAGTGATTTTAGAAAAATATTGGTGGATTAAAATAGATTATGGTGTGTACTTGAAAATGGTTAAGAAATTGGGAAGTTCCCTTTAATCGGGCTTTCTTATCAATAGGAATTGAAAAGGGAACCTTTTAAAATATCTATTTTCCCATAAAATAAGGATGAATTGATTCGGATACATAATTTTTGAACATATATATATATAATTTAATATTTAAATAAGAATAATAAATAAATACACTGGTTTAAAGAGTGATAAAGTGTAACCTAAAGGAAAAATGAAGGTTTGAAGAGATCCCTTACCTTATATATGAATGTGATCTGTAATTGCACTTAATAACCTAGATAATAAAATTAGATCCATTAATTAATTAATTAATAATCTATTATACATATATTTTATTTATTATAATTGTATTAAGTTCATTTATGGCCATTTAGATCAGCTATAATTTTTAATTTTGTCATTTTGGGAATGTTTGTCTCATGATTTTATTATCGGTTCCCTTGAGTTTAATTATGGGAATTATTTTCAAATGGAATAAAAAATACAGAAGTAAAATTATATTATATTTATTAACCTACATAATTTTAAATGGTCACATATATAATTTTTATTTTTTGTATGAGTATGATTCATTAGATAGAATGCTAATGATAAACGTCTAGTTTATTTTGGTGGTTCTTCGATCATCACGAACTAGTTTGTTTTATTATTTTATACTATGAATATATATATTAGTCATAGAATATGAAATAATATATAATATGAATATTTAAATATTATTTAACCATAATAATGGTTTTATTACCAGGTTTGAATCCAGTAATGGGAAATGAAAACTTATCGTCCATGAAAGTGGTGAATAGACACCTCACGGATGATGTTTTCATTTTTTAAATAAAAGAAGAAGGGAAGATATTTGATGATGGATATCCCATTAACACAATAACATTATAGTATATATATGATATTTTAGTTATAATGTAACTTTTTAAAGTGGACGAAAGGATGAGGTAGAAGAAAGAAATAATTTAAAAGAGAAAGGTGGAGGATTTTACCTCTTGAATATTGTCACCTTGAGAACCTCCTTAAGGAACTTGGGTTTGGTCTTTTGTTGAGACCATAAGATATTAGGTTTGGATAATAGTCTTGGTATGTTAATTTGTAATAATTTATACAATATACAAGGCATATAAGGTGTGATAAGAAGAGATGGTGAGGGGTGGTATTTATAGGGGAGGAGAGGGGTGTTTTTTTATTATTTTATTCCTTAGTTTATTATTTTGGATCAAGACTATAAATAGTGTTAATTATTATCACTAAATAAATTAAATAATGATGGATATTTCGAGATAATGGTGCTTATATCATCCATAAATCAACCATGACTCAAAAATTCATGTATTTGGCTAATATCATAAATTACCATATTTCACTATTCACTAAAATTTCAACTATTTTAGAAAAAAAATTAACAATAACCATTTTTTATGTGTATATTTTAAAAATGGACTCCATTTTATGAAAATAATTTTCAAAATATTATAAATTTAATTTTTATTTAAAAACAACATTTATTCAAAAAAATACCAATTTTATTATTATAACTGATTTTATGACACTTTAAAAAATTAATTAAAGTATCAAAGAATTATCTTGTAATTATAATAAAAAAATATTAATTTATGAATCTATTTTATGGAAAAAAAATATTTTAAATCATTATATTATTTATAAAATTTTAAATAAACATTTACTTTTTATAAAAATACCAGCCCTTAATTTATCATTTCTAAAATATTTATTTACTAATTCTATGATATAAATTTATAATATTTTCAATTATAATATTCCTAAATTTTATTTATAATTCCATAGGTAAGGTTGTTATTTTAACATCCAGATTACAATTCCTAATGGTTGCATTACTATTCCAACAGCCATGTTACTATTCCAATGGTCATATTTCTAATAGTCATAAGGGTTTACTACTTCCAATAAATATGTCTTATTTCATTCATCATTCGCTTATATTTTATCCCAAGTTTATATATAATTTAATCTTTAGAATTAATATTTTATTATTAACATTATTTTTTATTTCTAAAGCTTTGTTCGTGAGTGTGATCATTCTGGTGGATCGAGAAGATCTAAAATTTCCTATTCTTATTATATTATTTTCTATTTATTGTCTTGCTGTAATATTTTGCATTCTTATTGGTTTGTTTGGTGACTAATGTATCATTATTCATTTATGAGGATAATATTTTATTGGTTTATCTATGTAATTTTTGTGATTTATATGACATAATTATAAAAAGGGGATTTTCATTGATAAAATTCTGGTTTGTAACATTCTTCCCCGTAATGAAATTTCTCCATTGAAATTTTATTTTACATACTAAGGTGAAAATAGGTGTAGGTACTTTTTCCTTTATCGCTTCTTCTAGTTCCCATGTTTCCTATTCATATTTATAGTTCTTCTATAGTACTTTGACTAAGTGAGTAGCCTTTTTATGTAGAACTTTATCTATGCGGTCTAAGATCTTCATCAGCTACTCCTCATAAGAGAGATCATTTTAAAGTTGTACCCCATATATATTCAGTATATGTGAGAGATATGATATGTACTTAAATAATAGAGATACATGGAATACATCATGGACTAGAGACATGGTTAGTGTAATTACTAGCTGATAGGTCACAGCTCCAACATGATCAAGAATCTCTAAGGGGTCGATGTACCTAGGACTTATATTTCCTTTCTTCGAAAATATCATGACTCTCTTCCATAGAGATACTTGGAGGAATAATTTTTCACTATCCTCAAACTCCAAATTCCATCTATGATTATCTATATAGATCTATTTTTTGACTTTGGTCTATGTTGATGTGCTATTGAATCACCAATTCTACCATTTCTTCATCCATTTCAGGCCCCACCATCTTACGTTCATCAACTTCATCTCAGCATGTTTATGTTCTAAATATTTTCCCATAAAGTGATTTATATGGGTCCATTAGTATGCTTGATTGGAAACTATTATTTCAAGAGAACTTTTCTAGAGGAAGATGATGATCCTATCCTCCTTTGAAGTTTATAGAAAATTCTCTAAACATGTCTAAATAGTCCACTCAGATTGGCCATCAGTTTGAGGACGGTAAGTTGTACTGAAGTTCAACTCAGTATTTAGATCATTTTAGACACTTTTCCATAACATGGGGTTAAATCTCAAATCATTATCAGATATAATCGATAATGGTACTCTATGTGGCATCACTACTTCTCTTATGTATATCTGTACAAGTTGGTCAAATGATAAGTCCTCTCGAATTGTGATAAAGTGACATGTCTTTGTAATATGATCCACAACAACCCATATATAATTATTTCTTATATATGTCTTCGGAAGTCTGGTGAAAAATTTCATGGTGATTCTTTCCCATTTCCATGTTGGTATGGAAATGTTTGCATCACCCATTATACTTTTTTTGTTCAACCTTAACTTTATTACATACCAGGAACTTTCATGTATATTCAGTGATCTCTTTTGTCATATTGACCCACCAATAATTCTCTTGGAGATATAGATACATCTTTATGATCCCTATGATAATCAGGAATGTTTATCTAAGTTCATCATTTAAAATCTCTTTCTTTATCTAAGGATTCTATGGTACACACATTCATCACCTGAATCATACAACTCCTTCTTCATCAATTTTTAACTCTAAGAATTTCTCTTTTCTAATATCTTCCACCTTCTTCTGAATTTCCACATAATTTCTTTGACCATACTTTATTTTCTTCATGAGTAATGGTTGAGTAATAATTTGAGATAGTATTTATTATGTTCCTTACATAATGATTCCCATGTTCATCCTTTGCAAATATGAGAAGATTGGATCCTTCTCAATTACCATTATTGATAATGATGTAGGATCTATTCTACTAAAATCATCCACCACATTATTTTCTTTACCAGGATGGTTTTGGATTGAGTTTTCATAATCCTTGATAAGATATAAACATATTCATTGGTACAAATTAAGCTCATTTTGTGTGAATATATATTTGAGTCTCTTATGATCAGTATAAATCTCACACTTCTCCCCATAGATATAATGCCTCCATATTTTCAATGTAAATATCATAGTCACCAACTCCAGAACAAGCGTGGGATAGTTTTTCTCATGAAATTTTAACTACATTAGGGCTTAGGCTATCACTTTATCATTTTTCATCGTTAAAAATCCTAATCCCTTCTTTGAAGCATTGATGTATACCACAAATAGTTTACCACCTGTCGGTATTGTAAGTATTGGTGTAGTGATAAGCCTCTTTTTCAACTCTTTAAAGAAGTCTTAACATTAACTAGTCCAAACAAATTTTACTCCCTCCCAAGTCATCATGGTTAGTGGGTTTTAAAATCATGATAATTTCTTCACAAATCATTGGTAATACCCAGCAAGATCAAGAAAACTATGAATCTCCATTATAGATGTTGTTTTGGGCTACACTTTGATTGCCTTTGTCTTAGAAGGGTCCAAATATATTCTTTGTTGGTGATAACATGCCCCAAGAATGATACTTCCTCTATCTATAACTCACATTTACTATACTTTTCATAGAGTTTCTTCCTTTTAAAAGTCTATCCTAAAATAATCCTCATGTTCTTCCTTTCTCTTAAAGTATATTAGAATATCATTGATAAAGACTACCACAAATTTGTTGAGATAATCTCTAAAAGCTATATTCATTAAGTCCATGAATATTTTTGGAGAATTCATGAGTTAAAATGGAATTACTATGAACTCATAGTGTACATACCTTGTTTGAAAGGCATACTTGGGAATATCTTCCTTCTTTACCTTAATTAGTGATATCCTGATTGAACATCCACCTTAGAGAAATACTTAGCCACACATAGATAATAAAGTAATTCATTTATCAATGGTAGGGGATAATTTTTATTTATCGTGATTTTTTTTATATCGTGATAATAAATAAAGAGTTTCATTGATCCATCCTTTTTCTTGATGAAGAGGACTATTTCACCCCATGGTTAAGCACTCGGGCATATAAAACCCTTATCCAAATTCTCTTATAATTGTTTATTTGGTTCCTATAACTTAATGGTGGTCATTCTATAAGGTGTATTTGATATAAAAAGAGATCCATATATAAGATCAAGTGAGAACTCAACCTCTCAGTCAGGATAAAAACCATACAATTCTTTAGGTAACACATTAGTGTAGTCCCTCACAAAGATCATGTATTCGATCATGATCCTCTCCTTTGTATCAATTATCTGAGCTATATATTCTTACACATAAGGTAATAATATCCATAGTTGATATAATGGTTCTAAAAAATATTTTTCATCCTCCTTACACTTGTAGAAAATTGGACAATGACTCAGGATTTAAAGATTGATCTCCCTTTCCAAATAGTTGATTTTGGATTTCTATAAAGATATCTAATCCATGACCAATATAGCATAAAACTCCACAAAAATAATTAAGACTATATTTTCTAGATGTTTCGGTTCATAAAAATTAACCAGAAATGATTTATATAATTTGTATTTAATAATTTTCCCATTTTTTATTCTCATAAATAACTAAACCTTCATATTTTGAGGTGGTGTTTGAATAGCTCTACTAAAATTTTAATATATGAATGAATTTATAGATCCATAATCAAAACGTATGTTCACTATTCTTAAATTAATAACAAGAATACCTGTCACCACATCATTGTCAGGAACCACCTTAGTAGTAGTTATATCATATTCCCTTACTTCCAACCTTGGAGTTTGTTGTTCATTACCTCTGACAACCCCTGGCTTAGAGAATTGGCTTGCATAATTCCCATGTTCCTTGTATTAGAAACATTGAACTATAGGATGAGTGTTGATTTAAACCTTTCTTTTTTCTTCCAAATTAATGAGATTATTTAAATCCCTTTGGAAATAATTATCATGATTCCCCTCTCTTATACATTTGAAGCATCTCTTGGTTTCATTTAGATTATTCCCATGATTCTTCTTCCCACACTTTTGTCACGTGGTGTGTTGGGTTTTCTTCCCATCATGGGATTTATCTTTTAATCCTCCCATATTAAACTCCATTTTCCAATTTTTATCTCTAGGCCCATGGGACCACTGAGAGTCTATGATCTCCATTTCAACCTCAAGGGAATAATGAAAAATATTCTCGAAGATTTCAGAGTCTAAAAACACCAAGTATTTTTATAGACTTGGCTTTAGTACACTAAAGAAGTGATCCACTTTTCTTTCAATGTTAATGATAAAGCCAAAGGCATATCATGAAAGTCTTGTGAAGTTTTATTTGTATTCTCTGATAGAACCATCCTCCTTTTTCTTCAGTCTTAGGAACTCCACATCTATCTTAAGATAGAGATTTTAGGGAAAATACTTATTGAAAAATATTTTCTTGAATCCTTACCAATCCATGGAATCAATTTCCTCTTTATACTTTGTTTTTTTTTTTGATCTGTTTCCACCACCAATCATCTTCCCCATCAAAACGATAAATTATCAGCATGACTTTATATTATTTTATGCATTGAAGGACATAGAATATCTTCTCAATGGAGTTAATCCATTATTTTGTGATATGGGGATCATAAGATCTACTAAATGTAGGAGAAAATTTTCACATAAATGATTCAACCACAACTTTTTCTTTCTTAGGATAAGTATGGTGTTCCAAATGATTCAAGTTATTAGTAATAACTTGAGCTAATTTTTTTAATACTTTCAAGATTTTTTAAGATCCCATTCCCAAAAAAAATGGTGTCTCATTAGGGAAATCATTTCATTTCCTATCACATTGATTGTTTGAACAGGTTCCCCTATTTTCATCCATTAACTAAGAAAAAGTAAGTATAATTAGGGAGGCTTGAATACTTGGATATAAGCATATAAAAGGAAACTTTGAACATATAAGGATAAACTTATAAATGAGAAGTATACCCTAAATTTTGATTCCCTAACTAGGTTATCCATGGTGATATAATTATCCCTAGGGTTCTTATTAAAGTTTTCTAGTACTAATCTACAAAAAAAAATAGACCATGATATGAAAGAAACTATAGTGACCCTATCCTTTTAAAAATATGTTTACATGATTTAAGCATAATTAACCATCAAATACAAACCAAGGATCATAAATTCTAGTGTCTTTAGAATACTAGGTATATATAATCAAAAATAATGAAACCAAAATAAAATAATATTTTATTTAATATACATAAAGATATACTAACATCCTTTGAGATCTTAAATTCATATAGGATAACTTTGGGAATACATAGAAAAATGGGATGAGCTAAAAGCCCAGTAAGGTAAAAAAACATATGTATAAAGCATAGAATATAAGTTATAAGAAATAGTATGATAACATAAAATGGAATGGAACATGAATAAACATATAGAATAATAACATATATAACATGGAATCAAGTGATCATGGAAACATAGGAATGTGGAAGAAATATACAACATGAAATAAACATGAGTCAAGGCTAACTTCCAAGACTATATCACATGGTGGAAAAAGTAACATAATGGATTAAGTATACTCCCTAATCCCATACATGATGTCTCATGAGACTAAAAACTACAAAATTAATTGGATCACTATATGGGAATACCCATCATAACATTTTGAGGCATATGTTCACCACATGAAGAATCAAACATAAGGGGTAAACATAAGGGTTACCCATGGAAATAAATGGGTGTCATAATCATGTCATAAGGCATAACCAATGGTTGTATCATAATGGTGTATATTAAACAATGGATTCAAATTATTCATATAAATTAATAAGGTAAATTTTAATAGTTCATGAAAAATTATGTCCAACTAAATTTAAACCATGTAAAATAGTGTTTGAGAAACTTTATAAATGATCCACTTTAGTGCGGTTTAAGATAAAATATTAAAGAGACTTTAAAGTAAAAAAAGGCATAATATTTTTTTATAAAACCATAAATGAACTAAGATAGTTATTTTTCATGATAAAATGAGCGATTTTAGAAAAATATTGGTTTATTAAAAATATTGTGAAGTGTACTTGAAAATGGGTAAGAAATTGGGAAGTCCCCTTTAATTGGGTTTTCTTATCTGGAGGAATTGAAAAGGGGGGATTTTAAAATATGTATTTCCCCATAAAAGAAGGATTAATTGATATGGATGCATAATTTTGGAAAATATACACATAATTTATAAGTTTTAAATAATAATAATGAAGAAATACATTGGTGTAAAGAGAGATAAAGCATAACCTAAAAGAAAAAAATTGAGGTACAGAGAGATCTCTTACTTCATGTTTGAATGTGTTCTGCACTTGAAATTAATATCATGGATAATAAAATTAGATTTATAAATTAATTAATTAAAAACATATTATAAATATATTTGTTTTATTTTAATTTTTCTAAGTTCATTTATGGTCATTTTGATGAGTTGTAATGTTTAATTTTATCATTCTCGGAGTATTCGTTTCATGATTTTATGATTGGTTCCCTTGAGTTTAATTATGGGAGTTATCGGAAAATGGAAGATAGGCTCCATAATTGGAATTATATTATATTTATGCACCTCCTAGATTTTAAATTTTTTCATATATCATTTTTATTTCTGGTATGAGGATGATTCTTTAGATGGAATGTTAATAATAAATGTTTAGTTTATTTTGTCGGTTTTTCGATCATCGCGAACTAGTTTGTTTTATTATTTAATATTATCTATATATATATATTACTCAAAGAACATGAAATGAGATATAATATATAAATTTAAATATTATTTAACCATAATTATATTTTTATGACCATCCTTGAATTTGGTAACGGAAAATGGGAACTGGTCATCCACGAAGGCGGTGGATCGATATACCACGGATGATGAAATCATTTTTAAAATAAAAGGAGAAGAGAAAAGATTTGATGATAAAAATTAAATTAACATAATAAAATTATAGTATATATATATGATATTGTAGTTATAATGTAACTTTGTATATTTTAGGAAATGATGAGTTAGAGTAAAGAAAGAATTTAAAAGATAAAGGTGGAGGATTTTACCTCTTGAATATTGTCTCCTTGAAAACCTCCTTAAGGCACTTGAGTTTGGTATTTTATTGAAACAAGAAAATCCTGAAAATTTATAAGATCCTTGGGAAGTTAATTGGGTATTATTTAGATAATCTAAAAGGATTATAAGGTGTGAACAGAATAGGCAGTGAGGGGTGGTATTTATAGGGGAGGAGAGGGTGTTTTTTTATTATTTTATTCATTAGTTTTTTATTTTGTATCAATAATATCAATATTATTCATTATTATAAATAAATAAATTATATATTAAAGTTGGGTTTGGGATAATTTTTCTTACATCATCCATACAAAAACCATTTCTAAAAAAGTCTTGTATTTATATTATACTGTAAATTACCGTATTTCACTATTCACCAAAATTTCAACTATTTTAGAAAATTCAGAAATATTCAGCACAACCATTTTTTTATGTTTAGATTTCAAAAATGGACTCTATTTTATGAAAATAATTTTATAGATATGATATATTTAATCTTTAATTAAAATCATCATTTATTCAAAAATGTTGATTTTTATATTATAACTGATTTTATGAAACTTTGAAAATTTTATTAAAGTCTCATAAAATTATCTTATAATTATAAGAGAAAAATATTAATTTATTAATATATTTTATGAAATATATTTTCTTTTAAATCATTATATTAATTATAAAATTGTAAATAAATATTTACTTTTTATAAAAATATCGACACTTAATTTATAATTTCTAAAACATTTATTCACTAATTCCATGATATAAATATATCATATTTTTATATATAAGGTTCCTTAATTTTATTTATAATTTTTTGAGGTTATTATTCTAACATCCAAATTACTAATCCTAATGGTCACATTACTATTCAAATGGTTAGGTTACTATTCCAATAGTCAGATTTCTAACAGTCATACGGGTTTAATACTTCCTATAAATACTTTTTATTCCATTAATCATTCACTTTTATTTTATCCAAAGGTTATATATAATTTCATAATTAAAATGAATATTTTATTATTAACATTGTGTTTTATTTCTATAACTTTGTTCGTGAGTGTGATCATTTTGGTGGATCGAGTAGATCCACATTTTTCTATTATTATTATATTATTATCTATTTATTGTCCTGTTATAATATTTGTAATTATTATTATTATTTTCTAACTAATGTATCATTATTCATTTACGAGGATAATAATTTTTTTGGATTCTCTATGTGATGTTTTTTATTTATATAACATAATTATAAGAAGAAAATTTCCATTGATAAAATTATGGGTCATTACATTATGATTCGTGAAGGGGGAGTAGATTTCATTATATTTAGAGTTGAGGCCTCATTGTATAATTCATACCTAGATAATCCTCTATTATCCCACCTTAATGAAATCCTTGGAGAAGAAAATAAAATGAAACATACGGTTGGAAATAATAACTTAAGAATGGTGGATATACCTATTGTGCATGAATACAATGATGTTTTTCTAAAAGAATTGCCTTGAAATACTCCTAAGTGAGATGTAGTGTATTCTATTGAACTCAACCTAAATTAAAAACCTATATCTAAGTCTCCCTATATAATGGACTCATTATAATTAATGTAATAAAAGAAACAACTCCAGGATTTGTGTGAGAAGTGATTCATCCATCTTTATTTTTATTAATAATAAGGATGGGTCTATAAAGTTATGCGTCGATTATATGGAGGTAAATTCTATTACTATTAAGAATAATTATTTTCTCCCATGTATTAATGACTTATTTGATCAACTCTATAGAGTTTAATATTTTTCAAATATCAATATTCTCTATGGTTGTCACCAATTGTGGGCGAATATGGATGATATGCTAAAGACTACACTCCTTAATAGTTATGGACATTATGAGTTAATTGTAATTACATTTGGACTGACTAATTCACCTTTTGTATTTATGGATACGATGAATATATTTTTCAAGGATTATATTAAGGATTACATAGTGGTATTCATTGATGATATATTGATATACTCTGAAAGATATGGGGAGTATGAGAATCATTTTTGTATCATTCTTCAGACTCTCAGAGAAAAGGAATTGTATAATAAATTCATAAGTTTGAATTTTGGCTCTATGATAGTTCTTTTATTGTCCATATTTTCTATAAGTATGGAATATGTGTTTATCCTTAAAATACAAAGGCTATCAAGGAATGGCTCACACAGAAGAATATAACTCAGATACATAGTTTCCTTATCTTAAAAGGTTACTATTAATAATTTGTTTAGAATTTTGGTCAATTAGTTAACCTGTTAACCAACTTAAAAGGAGCTCAACATGATATAAAAGAGATGGAAAGAACTACTAAAGGACTATGAGTTCTTGATACACTACCACCTTAAGAAATAAAACTAAGTGTTTAATGAATTAAGTAAGAAAGATCATGGATTTCTTACCAAGATGAGGATAGACATGGATCCTATATTCATAATGTTAGTAAATTTGGTTATGGGAATCATTAAGGAAGTGAAAACATCACTAATTTTCTAAATAATTTCAAAAAAAATATTTACTAGATAAGATTAAGAAATTCCAACATGGATATGAGGGTTTTTAAAAAGGAATTAAATCCATGAATGATGGGAGACTAATAGACTTTTCTTGTGAATATGGTCTGTTAAAGTTTATAAAGTTACTATGTGTTTCATTTATACCTCAGCTAAAAAGGGAAATTGATAGATGAATTATGTAGCTCAAATTTATCTATACATCATGTTACTATAATGATGTCCATGGATCTAAGAGATAATTTCTCATGGAATGGTATGAAGTAGGAAATTACAGTCTATGTTTCTAGATGCTTGGTATTCTATTAGGTAAAGGCTAAAAAACAACATCCTAAAGGAGTCATAAAACCTCTATATACACTAATTTGGAAGTATAACAATGTTATAATGGACATATTCACTAGACTTATGAATACTTATAAATGAATAATGTTATATGGATCATTGTGCATTGTCTTACCAAGTCTTCACATTTAAGAAGGGTGTCATTGTACATCGTCTTACCCCTCGAACTTCTTGCACGACTCTATATCAATGATATAGTAAGACTTCAAAGTGAACCACTGTTAATTTTATATTATTGTGACCCTTAGTTCACGTCAAAATTTTGAAATATCCTTTAGGATGATAGAAACACCAAGATGCATTTGAGCACCACCTATCACCTTGGGATCAATATATACATTTGGTAGAATTTTAATATAATAATTTCTTCCATTATAGTATCAAGATGGAACCAAATGAAGCATTATAACAAAAGGGATTTCATAATCTAACTTTATAGGATGGGGTTAGAGAGATTAAGATAATAGGCTTGGAACTAGTTGATGGTACAATAGTAAAATTAAAAACTACTTAGAATCATATTAAGACAACTCAAAGTAGATAGAAGAGCAATGTAGATAATTGGAGAAAGGATATAGAATTTCAAGAAGGGGATCATAACTTCTTGAAGGTATCTCCATGGAAGGGAGTTATAAGGTTTAAGAAAACGGGGAAACTAAATACTAGGTATACCGAACCTTTTGAAATTTTGTAAAGAATTGTAGTTGTGTCCTATCGTCTAGCTATACCACACAACCTCTCTAAAGTGCATAGTGTTTTCTATGTTTATTTATTGAGGAAGTACATCTTGTAAATGACACATGTAACCACCACTGAGGGAATAGATTTGTAACTTGACTTGTCTTATATTAAAGAGACTTTCTAAATTATTAACATTGGAGAAAAAGTGTTGTGAAAATGGAAAACTCGACTGGTGAAAGTACTTTGGAGAAACCACATGTTAGGGGAGGCAATGTGAGAATCAGAAGAGGAAATGATGAAGAATTACCCACATTTTTTATGATATTATGTATATAAAATTTCAATGATGAAATTATTTAAGGGTGATACAATTTAATACCTGAGAACCAACTGGATAAGGTAAATAGTATGTCCTAAAAATTATCACACAATGCGTACTCCATCAAAAAAAGAATGAGCCTTTATTAATCTTTATAAGATAAATTTCAAAAACCTAGAATTTATATTTTATAAAAAAATGATTTCATTTTTTAATTCACCATGAAAAAATTAACTTAGGGTGAATTTTCAAGAATTTTCTAAAATAATTGGTTTTTAGGTGAATAGTGAAAAAATAATGATTTTTCTAATATCATAGATCTTATGAAATCATATTAATATAAGAATGACTTAAATATTTATGAAATTTTATTTATATAAAAGATATATATTTAATAAGTAATATAAATCATTTAAAATTTCTATGTTGAGTTTATAAAACTCATCTTTAAAATTTTCGAAACTTAAGTAATATTTTCCCTAAAAACTATTCATTTATTCACTTATATCAATAATGTGTTTTCATCACTTTCAGAAATTAAATATATAAAAATAGGTTTCATATTTTATATCAACATGATCAGATTACGTAATTAGGCCAATTTCATTTTTGGGTATAAAATTTTAATTACTAAGATTAAAGTTAATGATCATGATAAAGAAAAAACTATCATTTTCAAAAAAAAATTATTAATATTGTGCAATTTTTATCTAATTGATGCATGTGGAAAT
The DNA here is from genome assembly GCA_963277665.1 of Viscum album. Classification (NCBI taxonomy): domain Eukaryota; kingdom Viridiplantae; phylum Streptophyta; class Magnoliopsida; order Santalales; family Viscaceae; genus Viscum; species Viscum album. The sequence continues at coordinate 407,134,393 of OY728142.1, forward strand.
TATTAACATTTTAATAAATTTCTAACTCAATCTCAATTAATTAATTTTATTTTATTTAGTTTTTTTAGTATATTTTTTGTAGTTTTGAAGTATTCTAGGTTATTTTAGTTAGTTGTATATTAATAATATTTATTAATATTATTTTTTTATATTTTAATAATTGAAATTATTTATTATTATTAGTAGTAGTATATAATAATTTATCATATATTATTTAATAATATATATTATTATTATATTTAGTATTATTACTATTATCACTATTATTATTATTATCATTAAATTATATTAAAAATTATTAGTAGTATTTTTATTATATTTTTTTATGTGTATAGTTTTAAGTTTATCAAGTTATAATTATATTTTATGTATTATTATTAGTATATCTAATATTAATGTTTCAATTATCACATTTTTATAATTTGAATTATTTTGAAACCTTTTTTAGGTAGTGTGATGAGGGGATAGATCTCAGGATTTCCTTATTCATCACATATTGTTCAATGCCTCGGGTGAGGACCCTCATCTTCTATTTGATAAAACCTAGATAGAATTTTGGTCACCCTTGCTCGCCTTTATCCATCATCTTTCTGTGAATTTCTTATGTGCAATGATCTTCTCCATGAAAACTAAGATCGATAAGCAAGGAGGACACATCACACATCAGTTCTGGGTTGGTGCATAGTTGTTGGTGGTTTGCGGGTTGCACATGATGTTGAAGCACACAGACGGTTCACTTTTCTTTCATAGATCGATGATATATGTGTTACCTTGAAGGTCTAGAGTGCAGAAAAATATTATTATCATTCTGATAATGTGAATATATTTTTCATGAATAGCCATTTTATTATCATGTGTATTTTTTCATTTATAATGTCACAGAAATTTTTCTCCATGTATGGATGCTAACTAGGTAGAAAAATGATGCATGGGTCATGTGGAAATTTTATTTTGTGATTAATTTTTCAATTTAATTTATTTTTAGATCAATTTTTATCTTCTTAATTATATTTTCATTGAAATTAATTTCAAAAATTAAAACTTTTCATTTTAATTCTTATTCTTTTCAATGATATTGATAAGGTTAATTTTTTTGATCAATTATGGTGAAAATAAACAGCACAACCTTATGATAAATGGGTTGTGTCATTTTTCTAAATGGTTTAGTACAAAAATGCATCACTTGATTTATTTATAAAACTGTATAACATGACTTTAAATAAATTAGAAGATAAATATTAGTATTTAAAAAACATTTATATTTTTTTCAGAACCTTCAGTAATTGATCTAGATAAATATGTGATCATGGAAAAAATATTGTTCATCCCTGCATAATAGTTTGATTACACTACTACACATAAGGCCTTTACTAGCTCTATAATAGGTATTTTTAGTGAAAAAAATGCTAACAATTGGAGAACCCTTAAAATCCATATTCCTTTATCAGTACTTTTCCTAACTTTGATAAATAATCCATTTATCATATATTTTTTTAGCACTAATAAATGATCCCTTTATTAGTGATTTTTATAGTTTTGATAAAGGGGTAAACTTCTATAGTATGTTGTTAAAATTACATCACACTGAATCAATAAAAACAAGAAGAAAATATGGAATTCAATTGAAATAAAATTTACAACATAAATATAAAAAACACTATATTATAGATATTTAGAACATTGGTTTGTAAAATTACATGAGTAAGTACAATTTATCACAGACATTCAAAAATATCAATGTTCCTTTATCTTTAACCCTCAACCCTCAGTCATGCTATTAGTTATCGAAAAGTCCACCCCAAATCAAGAAAAAGAACACACCTGTATGAGAAAACAATTCTTATTTTAGTAATACTGTAAATTAATTAATTAAACACAAAGTGTCAATTTTAAACTAAAAACATATACTTTAGTCATACCAGGAACACTGTGTATTGTATTGAGTTGTGGTTGATTCTTACACATCACACAATTTATTTTTGTTCTTAAAAGTAGGTTTATTGAATTTTCTCACATATATGGTGATAAAAAACTTTCTATGGATGTGATCCAATTCAAGATCTCTTGATTTTTGAGAAAAATACTTCAATTATCACAGTTTTTCTTATTCATATTCAAGCATTATCTTTGTGAAAATTAATAAAATAAGTATTAGATAAAAATGATAAGGAAATTAATTAATTGATATCATATAAAATGATGAGAAAAAAATATGAACTTATTATGCTTAGTTTTTCCTATGTGATGCATGTTTTAAACTAAAATGGCACTTATATATTGAAAACACACACTTCGAGTCATACCAACCATAATGTGTGTCATATTGACATGTGATCAATTTATACACATCATAAATGAATTATGGATCATTTTCTAGATTCTTGAAAATAATATGATCTTGTTTTCTCAGTTTTTTCTTTTTATGTGCATCTTAAAATAAAATAACACATTTATATCGAAAACACACACTTTGATTAATATTGGCCACATAGTGTGTTGAATTGATGTGCAGTCGATTCTTACACATTGTAAATGAATTATATATCATTTTCTTAAAGTTTGAAAACAATCTGATCTTGTCTGCTTAGCTTTGGCTATTTGATGTGTGTTTTAAACTAAAATATCACTTTTGTATTGAAATCATGCACTTTGAGTCATTTCAACCGCATCATGTGTTGGATTGATGTGAGTTCAATTCTTACATGTCAAAAATGAATTATGGATCATTTTCCAAAATTTTGAAAAAAATTAGCTTGTTTTCTTGGTTTTGGTGATGTGACACGTGTTTTAAACTAAAATGGAACCTTTGTATTAAAAACATGCACTATGGGTCATAGAGACCACATCAGGTTTTGGACTAAACTAAGGTCAATACCTGAAAATTACAAATGAATTATTGATCATTTTTCTAAATTTTGAAAACAATATGAGCTCTTTTTCTCATTTTTTGTCTATTTGATGCGTTTTTTAAACTAAAATAACACCTTTGTATTGAAAAACACACTTAGAGTCATATCAAACAAATCAATTGTCAGATTAAAATTTTGTTGATTTCTATACGTCAATAATTAATTATGGATCATTTTATTAAAGTTTGAAAACAATATGATCTCATTTACAAAGTTTTGTCTATGTGGTGCGTTTTAAATTAAAATGACACGCCGAGTCATACTAATCACATTTTGTGTCAGATTGGCATGTAGTCAATTCCTACATGTGAAAAATGAATTATAGATCATTTTCATAAATTTTGAAAATAATACAAGATCATTTGATTAGTTTTGGTGATGTGACATGCATTTTAAACTAAAATGAAACTTTTACATTGAAAACATGCACTTTGATTCATACCGATCAAATCAGGTATCGGATTGACATGCATTGATTCCTACACATCAAAAATGAATTATTAATCATTTTCCTAAAATTTGAAAATAATTCAAACATGTTTTCTTAGTTTTGGTTATGTGACACATATTTTAAATTAAAATGACACTTTTATATTAAAAACTCGTACTTTGAGTCATACCAACAAAATATTGTGTCAGATTGGTGTGTGGTCAATTCCTACAACTGAAAAATTAATTATAAATCATTTTAATAAATTTATAAAACTAAATAAGATCATTTTATTGGTTTTTTTCTATGTGATGCACGTTTTAAACTAAAATGACACTTCTATATTGAAAACATATTCTTAGATTCATACCAACCACATATGGTGTTGGATTGATGTGTAGTCAATTATTAAACCTCACAAATGAATTATGGATCATTATCCTAAAGTTTGAAAACAATCCAAGCTTGTTTTTTTTAGTTTTGGTTATTTGATGTGTGTTTTAAACTAAAATGGCCATTTTTTATTGAAAACATGCACTTCAAGTCATATCAATCACATCGTATGTCGTATTGATATGCAATCATTCCTACATGTCAAAAATAAATTATGAATCATTTTACTAAATTATTAAATCAATATTAGCTCATTTTCTTGGTTTTAACTATTTAAAATTCCTTTTAAACTTAAATAGAAAAAGTTATTAAAAACACACATTTTGATTCATTCTGGCCACATCGATTATCATATTGACATGTTGTCAATTTCTACACATCATAAATGAATTATGAATCACTGTCCTAAAGTTTGAAAAAAAATCCAAACTCATTTTCTTATTTTTCTCTATGTGATGCATTTTAAACTAAAATGACACTTATATTGAAAACATGTAATTTGATTCATACCAACCACATCAAGTTTCAAATTGGTATGTGATCAATTACTACATGTGAAAAGTGAATTATAGATTGTTTTACTAAATTTTGAAAATAATCTAAGCTTGTTTTCTTGGTTTTGTCAATATGACACGTGTTTTAAACTAAAATGGCACTTTATATTTAAAACATGTACCCAGAGTCATACTAACCATATCAGGTGTTAGATTGATATGTGGTCAATTCTTACATGTCAAAAACGAATTATGAATCATTATCCTCTTGTTTTAAAACAATCTAAGATCGTTTTCTCAATTTTGGATATGTGGTACATGTTTTAAATTAAAATGGAACTTTTGTATTGAAAACATGTACTTCGAGTCATACTGAACACATCATGTGTCAGATTGATGTGTGGTCAATTCCTACATGTCAAAAATTACATATGGATTTCTTTCTTAAAGTATCAAAACAATATAATTTTTTTATTGGTTTTGATCATGTGACATGTATTTTTAAATAATGTGTAAATTTAACAAAATAAGTATCACATAAAAATGATAATAAAATTAACTAAAAAAGTGGATAAAATGATGATAAAATTAACTAAATATATAGTATGAAGTCACATGTTTATGATTTTTATATACATTTTGACTCCATGTATTCTTCTCATTCATTTCTAAACAAATCAATTTCCTCCATTAAACTTCTCCTTAAGAAACCGATCCAAAATAACATATAATCATTACGATACTAATGATTCACATCCCAAGTGTATATCTAAGGTCATAACCCTAACTAGATCATAAGTATAACAGTTAATCTCCTAAATTTTGTACCGGAAATTATTCTGACACTATGTATTATGTCCACTCATCTCTAAACAAATTTACTTATTATTTTGAGTATGTAGATTATTAGAAATATTTTTATTGCGAATAAAATATATAAAAAAAATTAAATATTTTTAATGAAATTGTAATTACCTTTTGAAATTTCTTATTTAGGGATGGTAGTCTTTTGATGGTATATGATATCTTTCATAAATTTTCAAACATAATATCCACAATTGTTGTTGTTATCTTGCTTCATACACTACAGAAACATTGACCATGATGAGTAAGTTGTTTTAAAATATGTTTTGGTAGTTAAATTTTTCAATATATACCTTAATCTATTTCCATTTGAATAAATCCATAGGCTTCTTATATTTAGTCATCGACCTCATACCATGATTTAGCCAATATTTATATATCACCCTATCATAAAAAATTCTTTTTAAAACATAAACTGAAACATATAATTTTAACTTTTTCTATAAAATATTGGTTATAGTGCATTAAAAAATCACAATATACATCATTCTTAGTTGGTTTGATAGAAATGCATGCATTGGATCCAAAAAAAATAAACATTTGGGGTATTAAAATTGATTGTGATTAAAATTTGGTGCTTCTTAAAAAATAAATAAAATAAGTAATGAAAATATATATATATATATATATATTATGATTATATTACAGAGTTTTACCCCTACATTATAGGAATTAAAAAGATACTTTCATCTTTTATTTTATTCCCAAATTCATTACTTAGATCATCTTTTTTCTTATCAATTTCTTCCAACCCCAAAGAAATTTCTTCCATAGAAATGATACAAGGATTAACGAATCAAAATCATGATTTGTAGGGTTTTACCTTTATACAGTAATAATATAAATTCATATAGAAAAAATGAATAGTTATTAACTTTAATGAACATATTATATTATTTTTTATCCAAATGGATTATGAGAATTTACCTCATGTATATATTCACAACTGATACCCCCATCCATTCAACCTTGAGAATCACATTTATAATCTCGAGACCAACTAAATCTGTAGTGACATTTCCAAATGTTTATTATTCATATTTAATGTAGGACACATCTCTATCTATCAATGTGATGCATACATGAACTTTTAATTTTAATCTATGATGTAGTGGAACTGGAAGGCAGAAGGTACTCCCGAAAGGTCCTTTTGTTTTCTTGGTCAATTCAGTGGATTTTCTTGATATGGCCTTATGTTTCCACATCATTTATCCTTCTTTAATAACATACCTCACTTAAGACCTTTTTTCATCAGCAGTTATAGGTTTTTCATTTGAAAAAATAATTATGGTCATACCACATGTATCTTTATAAGATTATACATCCATTCTACGAAAGTTCCAATAGCATCAATGATTGTTGTAATATTTGTACCATCAAGTGGAATAGGAAACTTGGTGCTCAAATCTTGAGATACTTCAATCTCTACTCTCATATGACATTTTGGTAGTTATTTGTTTTGTATCATGTCTCCTAGAATATTATACAGCGTACCCCTCACAACAAGGTGGTTTGTGGGTGTTGATAGATACAAATCACATATAAATTCACCCTATAAAATTTTAGTAATATAATATTATCGAAATTTGTTCGATTCAAATTTAGGAGAAAGAGTATTCAAAAAATTTATTACCATAGGTAAGGTATGCAGTTGATGAGAATGACCAGCCTCAATGCTAGTGGGGTCATTTTTCTCTTCATGTGTTGATATTTGTTCCACTACCAGTTCACTTTGATCCTTTCACATTTATTGGTCTTATGAAATATACTGAATAATAATATCTTGTAAATAATATATTAGTTCCAACATTAATTTCATTATCTGATATGTATCTTATTGCTGATTTTTATTCTTGAAATATGTTTTATTTAACACCCCAAAACCTACACCTCTAATGATACCATATTGTTCTGACCGCTTCAAAGCTACTGAAAGTAGTTTTTCTTTAGGTACGATCACTTCTGATTCTTGTGCCTAAATTGTATAAAAAACATATGAACATGAATATATATTTTTATGTAATATTATTATAAATGTTAATGAATTTTTATTATGTCATACTTACACATGTTTCCCATATTTCTTTTGTATTTTCATAAACTAGTTTACACGATTTATTTATGTGGGCCTCCTTCCATAGCACATGATGTGATATGTAAGTGGTTTGGATTATTATTCATCAATATGCATAGAGAAAAGGAACATATATTATTTCATATCAAATAAAACTTTTATTTTAGATTTAAAATACATAATATTTTCTTCTCTAGTGATTTGTTCCCCATCCTTGATTTTTGATAAGTGTACATTAGTTTTGATTCATGTTGTTTATTTTAAACACTCCTTTATTGTTTCATAAATTAAAAAAATCAAATTGGATAAAATAAATAATATTAGAATAATATATTATCAACTATAATTCACCTAAAATGATTTCTTATTGTAAATATTGATGAAATCATTCCATGTTTTCTTCTTTATAATGTGTTTATACATAAATGGTGGGTGGGGATTTAGTTTCCCTTCAGTATCCCTAAGATGAAGCATGGTAATAAGTGTCTGGAAGCCTCTATGAGATTTTTTGTGTTCATTAAGACATATTTCTTATATAAATCATATAAAATAAATCAAATCTTTAGAGGATAATGAAAATTAAATCAATATTTTATTATATAATTTTTTGGTAAAATATAGAAAGTATATCATAACATTACCTTAATATATTACCAAAGGGTTTCCTTTATTATAGGCTGGACATGGTACCATGAATCTATATCAATCATCACATTCATTCTCACTATGACCACAACATGACTAATGAACATTGACTTCTTGGGGACAATAGTTTTCTTGCATTGATTCCATCCAACCTCAAAGTTTATACCCTTTCTTCTTACCATGATAATTTTAGTTAACATGGTGATGCTAATTTGTTATTGTTTTTTTTTTCAACATGTTCTTAATCCCCTAATAATTTTGAATTTTCAGAATCAACTATCTATTCTTCCTTAATATTTGTAACATAATCATGTCCAGAAGTCATTTATAAATGAGTAATCAAACATTTAATTTATATTACATTAATATAGTATAGAACACATAATATTATGAAAAAAATCATAGTATATTAAAAAATAATTTAACCTACTCACTGAACTCTATTTATTTTATTTAAAGTTTAAAGGGATTTGGATCATCTATCAAGAATCCAAAATAAACTCTTTTTGGTCCTCTCTAACATACAAGACATTTTCTATATTGGGACTATCATGAAATGTTTGTGATCTCCCAAGGAAAGGGTTATCTTTGATTGAATTTTCATATGAACCTACAATTGTTTTAGTCTCAAGAAGGAAAATTTACCAATTCTTGTTTTTTTGGATTTGAAATGTAAAATATTTTCACTTATTTTGATTTTATTATGAACAGATCATCCTTTTACCCTTCCATACTAAAATTCACCTTCATAAATCCCTTTTCATCAACTTTCACTACACTATTGTTTTAAACCCATTTGCAATGGAAAATCGATACTTTAAATGTTGTATAATCTAACTTTTATATATTTTTTATGATTCCTAAATATAAGATATTCACATAAATTATATTTCTATCCTTAGAACCATATATGTGCATTGCTTATACCACAAGCGTAACTCCACTGTTTTGCATCATGTCGTAGTCATCATGTTATTTTTTATAGAATGTATAACAATTAATTAAAAAACCATTATAATATATAACATTTATATTTGGTTCCATAGATAGCCATTGAAGTTGTTTAGAAATTTAATTTGGATTTTTAGATAACTCCTTATAAATATGATCTCTGAACCGTCCAATAAATTGTTGCTTATGTGTATTTGATATTCATCCACTATTGGAAAATGGGTTTATACCCACGAACCTATACCAAGGGTTTATAAAACTTATTGGGATAGATGTGTTATCTATATGGTTTTAATGAAACTATAGGTATACCCTACCTCAAATCTAATTCTGTCAGGCTCATCCCTGCATGACCCTCCCCTAAAAACTCTCCTCTCCCCCGCAAACCCTCATCTCCCATGCAATCATTCTCCCTTGATTATCCATCATGCTCATCCCCAGTATAAAACTTCTCCTCTACCCCACCAAACCTCTTCTCCTCTAATTCCTCTATCATTCATCATGCTCATCCCACTAAAAGCTGAAACCCTACCTCGATGCTTGACTACCTTTCGATTCTTCTGTTCCATCTTCTTCATCCATCCTCCCCATTAATACTCAAATCCTTTTTTGTTTTATGGTGTGATCGTCATGGTTTATAGTTGGATCAGCAAGGTTTGGTCTCCAATTCCTTTTTCCCTGTTTCCTTATGGGTTTCTCCTTCCCTATTGTGGTTTCTTCGAACCCTAGTTCAAGGGTTTGACATGATTTTTTTGTTTTCATTGGTGTTTAGGGTTTATGGAAGTATCTTATTGGTTGTTTTTCCATCCACTATTAGACGGGATGCATTCCAGATCATGTTTCAATGGTTTGTATAGATGTATGCACTATGCCTTGACTGAACTCCCTATCACCCAAAGATCTCTTAATTCTTCTCCTTTGTGTTAAAAGCTTTATCATTCCATGGAGATAGATTGGATCTCATTCAAACATCAGATGATTTGGCATAACCCATGGATACCTCTAAATTTGGGATGTATTTTAGCTACAATTTTAGTTATCTTTATCAAACCCATATGATGGAGTTTAAGATGATATAGTGGATTCTTCAATAAAGGTTACATGTTTTATATGATTTCTTCATTTTAGTTTCTTATGCATTTTTCATATTTCTAGCATGGTAGATAATCCACATGGAATTTTATATGCTTATACAGGATCTAATAATTTTTATTATAATTATTTAAACCTCAACAGTGGTATCATATCCATACCATGAATTTTATTTATGAATACTTTCATGAGATGAAGAAGAAAACAAAAATAGAACATTATTTTCATTTGTATGGAAAGTACAATTTACCTTTATGTATTTTTTTCTCTACCTAATGGCAATTAGTTTTACCTAGACATTGAATGGTCTAGAAAAGTGACATCTTTAATTACTATTATGTAATGTAGTCTATATAAGGATAACCCAATATTATCCTTACACAGAACAATCCGTATAAGGATCATTCTATTTTAACTTTTTTTAATGGTTCTACATAAATATAAATGAAATTACGCTTATGTAGAATGTTTTTCATAAAGATAAATGAAATTACCCTTAATAAAAATGGTTTTGTGTAAAATTAACTTTTATATTACTTTTACATAATTAATATACATAACGGTATGTTTTGTGATATCATTACATGGCTAGGTCATGTAAAAGTAAGCACTATGTTACCTTTGCATAGTTGGGATATGTAAGGGTGGAAAGATTAACCCTTGTGTAGGTAACCCCTATTGCATAAGGGTAACAGAAAAACTTAAAAATCTATATTTTGTTAAGTTTACCTATAATTTATAATTTTTTTATAAAGTAGAATAAAAGGTATTTTAAGGATATTTATTAATTAATAAAATTTTAATTAATTAATTAATTATAAAGGGATTAAAATTATCTAAAAAAATTTTTTGAAACATTGACCATTAAAAATTCCTTAAATATTAAATTTTAATATTTAATATAACTTTTGGTAAATTATATGGAATGCTCTATGGATTATAATTAAAAGGGATTGTTTAATAATCATAAAATTTAAATTTATAAAGTGTTTATAAATTAAATAATCCAGGTTGAAATATAATATTTTTTATATATTAATTAATAAATTTTTCATCATAAATTATTTTGAATTTTTCAAAATTAATAAGTCCATATTTGAAATGATAAGTATATGATATTTAGATTATATAAAATATCTACATAATATGAGTTGAATTATAATTTTTTTATGATTCATGGTAATATCATATATTTTCAAAATTTTCATATAATAAAGAATATAAAAAAGTTTATATTAAAGTGTATATAAGTGTTTATATTAATAGTTATGGACTATCCATAATATTTTCTAATTTATAAAAAGGTTTATAGTTAGATTTTATTTATAAATTTTTCATAAATGGTTATACCATGTTTAAATATTTGAATTTTTCATTTATTTAAAATAATATTCCCTACTTTATCTATAGTTATAAATTTTTAAATTATGATTTTTTATGCTTTAGTCTAATTATTAAATTGCTTCGAGGAGGTATAGCCTTTCATTGCATCCTAGGAAAGAAAATGAATTTAGATTTTCATTTATATTGACATTATTTTATAATTAAAGTTATGAAATTGAATTTTGTTGTAGAATATATTTTATGGATATTAGGGTTTATATTTGTGATGAATTTTATTCTCTCTTGAGTAAATTCTTCCTAGGTAGAGGACCTGGCCATTTATTTTTCTAAATGTGATAGCTAATAAATCATATCATGTAATTTTTTTAATACTTCATTGATTTATTATTTATCCCATATACTGAAATGTATTGGAATAAATGGGCATGTACTTCATATATTATCTATCCCATATACTATTGTATCTCACTAAAATTTATAGGAATATACCCAAATTTGTGCTTCTACCCAAGTACTTGATCTTATAAATACATATTTCAAATTCAAAACCCAATGTACCAAAATGAATGATTTTTTGGTTTCTCTTAATATATTGTTTTTTCCATTATAATTTTCTTAGAAATGAAATTTTTATACACTTTATATGTTTTGAAATACATTTTCCTTATTACATGATTAAAAAATAATTTCTTATCATACTTTTCATCTGAATTCCATGTAGCCTACTATTTCATGTTATTATTTTTGGATGTTTTAGTATCTTTAAGTTAATTTTTTCAATAGGATTTTTTGTTGGTGGGATTTTTTCAATAATCCTCTTAATAATTTTTTGAAGTTAGGGACACCATATTGTTGGGTCTATTTTTTCCCCTGATAATAAAATACTTAAAGGAATAGTGTTTTCTTTAGTATGTGTTTTCTTTATGATGGATTGACTTATGTGATATTTGTGGTTTACTATCCACTATTCATTTCATTTTTGATCACTTTAATTTAAAGTATATACTCACCAATTTTTTAAGTATTTAATTCCACATCCATTAAATAGGTCCAATTTTCCTCTTGGCCTAAACCAATCCATTTAATTTTTCCTAATCATTATTTTTTGGATTTTCTATTGATTTTAAAGAAACTTCATTCCTTTTTATTTTTATGTAGACTCACAAATTTCTATCAAAAAATTTGGTCCCATCCCAAAATCATTTTTTTGGAAAAACTGAAAATTCACCATGGGTTTTGATTATGTTTTGTTCTATTTAAATTCTTTACCTTTTTTAAATTTAGGGGTTTGGGTGTTTTGATTTTTCTATATTTTTCTAGAGTATTTTGGACCTCGTTGTGGTGTTTCGGGTTTCCGTTGTCAAAGGCGACTTGCACATGTATGCATAGGTAGTAATATGCATATATAAGTTCCCCCACATGTATATATATTCACTCATGGCGGTATTAATATATATATATATATATATATATATATATTGGTTCTAGGTGTGATTATGTATATACATGAAAAATTAATACATGTGTAAGGTAAAGGGGTATATGCATGTATAATCATATATGTAATGATCCCCTTGTACATATTTGGACATGAAAATATGTAAATGTGGGATAAATACCCAAATATATATGAGAAAGTGTATATGTGTGCAAGCAGTAAATGGAAGATTTGAGTTTCCATCTTCATAAGCAGAGTTCCTTGAGTTTGAGGTAGGTTACCTTATGCATTGGCCTTTAAATTTAAATAATCATTGATTGTTTATATTTCACACCATGTTTTTGTACTAAATAATGATATCAATTTATTATAATAATTTTTTGATATGAAATGAAGTGTTTACTGAATTGAATCAATTAGAATCAACCAAACCTAATTCAAATAAAAAACCAAATTAAATGAAACCAATATGAAATCATTCAAATACAGTTGAATGAAATATGACATAATATAAGTAGGAAAACCCAAAATAATTTGAATTGTATTAACCTATAAAGAGTAAAACTAATTATTCCTAAATGAATATACAATAAATTAAATGAGCCTATACTGAACAAATAAATTAAAACTAACTATATCTAAAACAAATCATATCATGTTATACCAAAGAAAATCATACATAATCATTATAATCTAGTTAGACCTATCCTGACCTACATCAATTAGGATTTCATCAAACATAACAAACTAAGATGAACCACAGGAAACCAAACCAAATAAAATTATTAAGAGTAAACCCAAAATGAGTTGAACTAAATAAAGTGGCACCTTACAAACCCAAAATGGATAGAATAAAACCAAATAAAAAATAGAATGAAACATTTTAAAAAAAACATTCCCAAACTAACAAAACCTTATAGGTATAAATTTAAATTTGATCTACCAAAATAGATCTAAAATGATCAAAATCAATAAAATAAAATTCAAATAGAAAAAAATGAATAAAACTAAATTGGACCATTTCAAACAAATCTAACTTGAACTAATTTGATATTACAAATAATGAATCAAATTATACCAAATATAATGAATTCAAAACTATATGATCACAACCTATATGAACTAAACTAAACTAAACCGAATTGATATGAATCAAATGTAATCAAAATGAATTGATTAGAACCCAAATGAATGAAATTTTTCATACTAATATAAAGAAACAAGACAAACTAAATCTAATAAAAATTTACCAAACAAACTTGTATCAAACAAAACCAAACTAAGATGAAACTTGAGCCAAAATTATTATATATCATTAATAAGAAGATTAATTGTTAATTAATAAGAATTTACTATTTGATAGTATCATTTTGAAACTGGGATTTATTTCCCCCTTTCTTGTAGAAACAAGATTTGACCCATGGGGCGTTGTAGTTCTTATATATCGGGCGGTGACTTGTATAGTCACAAAAGACAGGTAAGTTGTATTTTAGTTTTTATTTTATTTTATTTATCACATCGGCCAATTAGGCCTTTTACCTCTTTCTATCAATAGAGAGTAGTTATATTCTGGGAAGGGTTCCAGAATGGCACTGAAGGTGTCTACGTGGTTTTCTTTATAGGGGAGGGAGATAGGGGTAGTGAATAGATTAATTAGTGTGTTTCATTTTTGTCTACCTTTATACCATTTTTCATCTATTTATTTTCTTTTCCTTCGATGTGGACATTCGATATACATATGGGTCATGCAGAAATTTTATTTATTTTCCACTGCTATTTTAATTAATTGTTTATCAGTGAAATTTTTTCCAAGTGGTGATTCCTTGATGCTCGAACACTTTTACTAGCCCATAGGAATAGCCCATCCACCTTACTCCATCCCAGTCATTCATATATTATAGTATAACTAGGTTATTAATATATCTGAACCATGGGAGGGCCTAGGAAACATGGAATAAATGGGGAGGGATTGGGAACATCTTTATAATTCTGTTGGGAATAACCATAAAATAATGATGATTTTAGAACATCTTTAAGGTATAAAAGATAAACACTCAGAAAGTGAGAATATATTATAGAGATTAGTCAAAAACAACCAATGAACAAATCAAGGAAAATCAATTAAATTTCATAAGGATGGATATAGGAATTGACCAACTCTCCCAAAACACCCAAACTTGTATAAACATTTTCAAAGATCTAGTGGTGCTACTTGAAAGAATAAATAGTGAAAGGGAGAACAAATTAATTCCATTACGAGATAAAATCCACCCAATTTATTATGGCATGGTCATAACTTTAAAAAATGGCAAGAACCTGAAGTATTATTTATTTTGATCTACTTAAAATAATTATAAATTTAATGTTAAAATATCTTCTTTTGGTTTTGGTGACCTTAATTGCCAATATTATTTGGAAAATTTTCATTGTTTTTTGCGTTTATGTCTTATAAAATATTCGAATGATCCATAAAATATGAAAATTAATAAGTTGAGATCAACCCTGATAGGTTCTTTTGATACACCAAGAACCAATAATTTTAGCTCTATCTTCAGTGGATTTTGGATCAAGGGATCCATATCGAAAAAAAAAACCCTAAAAATATGTTACATTAGTACACATCCATATTCCATCTCCATCTCTTCACTACCATATACATTTTTATTTTCCACTGATTCATCAATTAGCTCCATAATCCCTTTCACTTATTTAACTTGTGTCTCTAGTATTCCATAACCTTCTTCAGTAGAGTTAATGATATTAAAATATTTAGGTTCATCTCCTTATTTCACTACCTTCAAAAAATAAAATTGGACTTGATCCTCTATAACTTATAAAATCAATCATCCTTGATTAACATTAATGATATCTTTACCCATGGTTAATAAAGGGTAACCAAGAATTATTAGGACCTATCCCTCTTTATCTATCTCTAAGATGAGAAAATCAATAGGGAATATGAACTTATTGAACTTTACTAAAACATATTCTAAATACCAATAAAGTACTTCGAAAATTGTTCTATGAGCTGGACAGAAACTCTAGTAAGATTAAGATTTATTATCTTGATCTTCTGGAACAACTTTGGAAGTATCAAGTTGACACTAGCCTTTAGATCATAAAGGGACTCCCTAAAATTACATTAACCAATAGTATATAGAATGAGAAAGCTTAACAGATCTAGAAGCTTTAGTGGGAGTTTAAAATGAAAAATACTTGAACATTATTTATTTAAGGAAATCACACCCAATTCTTCCAATTTATGTTAGTTCAAGAGGATTTCCTTGAGGAACTTGACAAACACTGACTTTTGGAAAATTTCATCGGTGAATGTGATTTTAATGTGAAGCAATTTGAATATATCCAAGAACTTTTTATACTACACCTTCATCTCTTCTTGAAATATCCTTATTAGAAATAGGATATATAGCTAGCATTCATGCACTTTTTTCATCTACAGTGTCTGTCTCATTAGATTTTTTTATCCATTACTTTGTATTTCATTGCCTCTACAATTGGTTCATTGATGAGTTCTTTGATTGGATCCTTATCCTTATTATTTCCTTATTCCTTATTCTTAACCTAACCAACTTCCATTGCATTATGGGTTCCCATTTACCTTATCTCTCATACACTTATCAATCTAATATCCTTTTCTTGCTCCCTTAGAACCTTGTTATTACTTTATATCACACTAAGTTGTCTCTTAGTCATTTTTTAGGATTGCAATCCCAATTGATGCTTGATGTTTCAAAGTGAGCCTTAGTGATTTACCAAGTAATCTAAATTATTTTAAACAGTGCTATCTACTTGATAGAGACAATGGTTATTCTACTTAATATAATTCAACACCAATTATTTGAAATATGGATGTACTTATTGGGATTACAGATGAAATTGTTATTGTAATTGCAACATAAACTATTATCTCAAATCATGAATTTTATATACAATGGGACTCATTGCTTCATTCCCTTGGTGATGTCCCAAAAAAATTCAATATGAATGGTGTTTTTAAAATTTCCCTATCTCTAACCATGATTTTGAGACATCAACCTCACTTGTTACCCAAACTGATTTTAGAAATATAATTATAGCTAGTTTTAACCAATAAAACTCACCTCACCCATAAGGTTCTCTTTTTTCCATCTTAAAAATATTATAAGATGTGGACCTCCAAAAATGTAGTATGATAGAACTTTTTTTGGACAAGGAGGTTTCCTTAATGGTGAATTTCTATAAAAATCTCTATATTCTATGACATTTCTTCCATTTTGGAAACCAACTTCATCATCTCATCTAATTGATGAAATCATCAATTAGGTGGTCCTATTTCTCATTGATATTGAGATAATTTATCAAAAATATCATCTAATATAGCTTAATATTTAGTTTTTCTTTCCTCATAAGTGCTTCTCCAGCTACTAAGTCAACCACTACCCATGATTTTTTTTGAAAACCAATGTATAAGGTATGCATATGCATACAAAGTGATACTCTATGGTGTAGAAATATCTAAAAAAAGTATTTCAGGTGACCCTTTTCCTCATAGGTATACTCTCTATATTTTTTATAAATTTTTTGAATATCCCCTCTTAGCTTTTATGTCTTCACTGATGAGAAGTTATTCTCTAAGATTATCTATGCAAGATCATGCCAGGTAATGAAAAAACCTTATACTGGTGGATTTAAAGATTCATTAGGTCGCATCATAAATGATAAGAAGAAGTACTATAGTCATATCACGTCATCATTCACCCCATTTCTTTTGAATTTATCATAAATCTCAAAAAAATTAGAGAGGTGTTTGTGAGGGTAATCATTTTTCATCCCTTCAAACTATCTGATGTTTTGGATCATTTGTAATATTTATAGCTTCAACATAATTTTTTTTATTAGATGAGTTTCCTCATTATACTTGGGAGTAGCTATATTTATGTATGAATGTTCATGATCCATCAATTTCATCTCACGTAGTGATTATAAAGGATCCCTAAAAAATTATTTACATCTCTTCTAATGTGGAATAGGGTACTTGGATTTCCATTTCTGTTCAACACTTTTGAAAAATAAAATAGTTATTAATCTCTAATTAAAATTAAAATGGTTTAGTGCACTCCAAATTCCTTGAATGATTGTGTGGGTTATGGTTAATATTTCTTTAACCTGTAATTAAAAAAAATAGAAACACTCATGTGTCTCAAAGAGAACAAAAATTGAGATTCTGGAAGGGCCTACTCTATGGTTTGTTTGTTTTTTTGTTTAAAAGTTTTGAAAGAGTGGTTTTAGCTCTTCCAGTGTGGTTTTTTTGTTTAATGGTTCTAGAAGAGTGGCATAGTTTTTGTAAGGTCCTTCTTTTCTTGCTGGGTAGAAGTGGATATACCAATTATTTTCTAAATCATTGTTATAATAATATTTTGAACAACAATACTTACAATTTTTGAGTCATTGGTATGAATTTATACCAATGGTTTATATATAATTGTTGGTATACAGTTCTACTGAGCATAAATACCTACAATTTTAGAGTCGTTGGTATACATTTATACCAACGGTTTACATGAAAATGTTGGAATAAAATTCTTCTCAATAGAACACTATGTTTATGGTTATAAAACCGTAGGCATATATATATATACCAATAGTTCACTTGTAACTGTTGGAATAGAGTAACTCAACACATCCTGTACAAATAGTTTACTAAAAACCATTGGTATAGGTCTATCCAAACATCCCACATACCAACAGTTTCTGAAACCATTGGGATAGGCTATCCCAATGTTTTGAATGGATATCCTAATAGTTTCAAACCTTTAGGATGGGTTAGATTTTTAGTAGTGATCCTTCAACCCTTGATGGATTCAAATGTCTAAAATAAATTTTGGGGGATTCAACATATGGATTAACATCATTATTATTACATAAAATTCAAAGGTGAGATTACTCCCACTCTGTGATGGTAATTGTAATAGCATCTCTTCCAAAAATAACTTCTCCCATAAGGAATCTATTATGATGAGACCTTGGAGGACCAATTTTATTAAAATCTAATAGGTAATCGGTATATAATTCAATATATTCTTCAAAAATATATCATTCTTCAATACAACCTTTTGTATGACGTTTATTATTGATATAACCTTTAAAAATATTTATATATCATTCAATGGGGTACATCCATATGTAATAGATAGGACCATATGAATGAACCTCTCTAACCAAGTGAACCATCAGGTGGACTATTATATCAAAGAATTATAGTGGGAAGAACATCTCTAATTCACATAATATGACTGAAACCTCCTTATTCATTATTAGAAACTTCATTGGGTTTATAAATTTACTACATACGCCTCTGAAAAATAAAGGGATTCTAGTTAATGTATGTCGTACATTTTTAGGAATAATGTAATGTAAAGTGATGGGAATCAAATATTGCATCAAAAATTGGCATTCATGTGATTTTAGTCCCTATAAATTCAAATTAGTCATTGACAGAACATTCTTGATATTTTATGAATACCCCTCTGTAAGTTTTACACCATTAATAAAAATAAAAAATTGTAATTTTTCTTATCTAGAGAGAGTGTAAGCTTTTGGCGGAAGAAAATTTTTCCTTTTACCCTTCACTGGTGTCAACTCTTCCTTTATCCCCATTTCAATCATGTCCAATATAGTCTGTATTCCATATTTTGTTTTTCTAGGAATATTTAGTAACATGGAAATAACACAATCAAATACATTTCTTTCTATATGCATGACATCAAGAAAATATTTGACGAACAAACAATTCTAGTATAGTAATTCAAAGAAAATTGATCTCTTTTTTCAATGTGATTTCATAAGGTTTCTCGAAAATGGTTTACCGAAAATAGTGTCAATATCTTTTAATTCATCGAATAGTTGATCACCCATTAGTGGAGATGTATTTTTACCTTGTTTGGTATTCCCATTGAATATTGTCATCCAGGGTTGGAATTTATGTTGTTTAGGTAAAAATTTCTGATTTCTTAAAAACACTGTCTTTGGGAATGTTTTGACTAAACTGATTGTGTGCATTATTCACAAATGGGACACCCCAAAATTCCTTTAATTATATAGCCTAAAAATTTTCAATATGTAGGAAAGTCATTTATCATCCCATATAACATGGTCCTCAATGTGAATTCTTCACTTCTATGGGCATCATACATTGTAACACTTGTATCCTAAATCAATTTCAGATCTCCGATCAATGAATCCAAATAGACTCCAATATTATTACCGAGTTTTTTTTTGTCTAGATATAAGCAAAGACAACATAATTTATTTTCACTTCATGCATAACCATGGTGGAAAGTTATAATTTACCAACATAACTCTCCATGTATTGTGAGTACTACTCTATACACCAAAAGGATTTATTCTATCTTTAAATAATTCAAGATAGAAGTTTCTCATCTCATTTCCAAATTCAAGATGCTCATAATAAATTTTCTTCCACTAAGGTGAGTCTTCTAGGTGACATAGTTTCTCATCTTTAATTATTATATCTTCATTCCATTTCAACTGTCTTGTGGTTTCCTAATATCCATATAGTCGTCTAAACCATGGAATGATAGGAAAGTACCATACATCTTTCAAAGGACTTGGTTCATATTTCTTGTATCAATTTTCACCACAATTAGATAATGTTATGAGTGATTCATGGTCCATGAAAAACAATATGCAATCATTTGGACAAGCATGTATTTTTTAGATATCATTATCATTGAACATGATAGTTTTTTATTGTCACGTGTTCGATAAGAAATTTCATTTTCTTCTGGTATTATATCATTTAGGAGACCAAGTAGTTCTATGAAGCTAGTGTCACTCCATCCACTTTCAGTTTTCAAATTATATAAATTCAATACAGTTGAAAATATTATGTATTTAGAAAAATTAGCATACAATGGCCTCTTATCACAACTATTTAACTTCTCAAACAACTTTGGAAAAATCAAGAAGGTCATCTTCAATTGTCATTTTCATTTCTTCCATACGATCTCTAGCATCATTTACATCAGTATGCATATCAAATTATTTATAAACTATAATATCATCCTAATCAGTGTGCACATTTATTTTTCCCCATTTTTAGTCCAACATTTATAGCTCTGATCTATTCTGTAACAAATCAAATGTTCTCCCAACTCTTTCGGACTAATTTTTCATGAATAACAACAAAATAAACATGGAAAAGGGATTTGATAAGGGTTATATGCATGATCTATTATAAACTTGATGAACTCTTTAACTCCATATTCAAACTCTTTAGTTATACGATTAGTGTGCATCCATTTTTTGATTATTATCCATCCTATTAGGTTCATAAAATATTATTTTTGTACAAAATAAATAAATAAATACACATAAGATATTCATAATTAAAGGATAAATTTATAGATAATTCTAATAATGGTAGCCTAACATTTGAATATCATCGGTGATGATTCCTGACAAGTTATCATTTTTCAAAAGGGTGACATGAAAAGAAACAACTTGGGGTAAACATGTGGTTGTTAGCCCAGGTTCTCGATTTGATATTATGTGGGACAAAAAGGTGATAATTCTATGATTATTTCTATAACCTTTCTAGGTGGAAGTCTAACAAGAGGGAGGTGTTGATGTTTATTCATTTCTTCACTCGGTACATGGTATGCTAGGTGGTGTTTCATTGGTACTCTAAGTGGAGTTTAAAGGAGCGGGAAAGTTCAAGTGACTGCCACCTGTCAGTGGCCAAATGTCACATATGATTATTTCAAAGATCCAGAAAAAGCAGTGAGCAATTGAAAACATACTAGATATTTGACCACCAAGAAGTATGGATCTACCCTTGATCATTTTTTCCTTTAATTATGAAATTTTACCAATGATAAGTAGACACTTCAAGCATAAATTTTTCCTATCTCATTTATTTCTATTTACCATTTTCTATTACACTATACATCATAAATCAAGGGCTTTAAAATCATTATTTCATGTACAATAATAAAATATCTTATTAATAGTGTTAATAAAATGGATTTCTAACTCAATTTATTAACTTATAGACATATATTAATCTAATAATGACTAATAAATATGTTTGAAAAGAAATTATTTATTGTTGGATGGAAAATTCCCTTTTAAATTATCGCTCTTGATTTACATTTAATTGTGACATGGATTTCTAAATTTGTGTAAAAATATCTTTCCTTGGAACATAAAAGGTTGTGTAATCACTAGATTTTGACATAGGGTCAAGGACCTTAGAATTTCATGGAATGAATATATTAATCTATTATTGATGATAAAATTGAAGTTGTATTCCATGTTACTCTCTTATTATTTATATTATTCTAGAAAATCTATTATAGGGATACCAACAAATATATTTTTACTATAACCCACTAATGAACCCATATTTCAAATATATTAGAGTTATCAATCTTAGGTATATTTCACATATCCTACAATATCCAAAACCTCTATTCAGTTTCCTTAAAAACACCATAGATACTTTCTATTAATAAACATTCCAAAAAAATAGTTATCATGGATTTTACATCATTGAGATCCAAAACATTATGATCCCACCTCTAATAGATAGTGCAAGATGCTATATAAATTTACTATTCCTAAAACTCTATCTTATATAGTTTATTAATTCCATATCCCTGGATATACCCAATCCCAATATAGAGATATTAATACACTTATGTTCACCTCAATTTATATCAAAGGATTAAAAATATATTAAGGAATTTATTGAATCCTTCAGGTTTTTATGACTTCCAACCAACATAAACTAACTAATATATAATTTTACTATAATTTTGGGATAGAATATTTGTATATTATAAATATTGAAACATGAAATAAAAAAAGATCAATGAATGGGTGTCCTATTATATCAATATATAAAATTAAGAAACCAAATTTTATATGAAATTCATGATAGCCTTATCGACACCATCTGAAATTATCAATTTATATATAAACACATAATTAGTTACAAGGTTGCATAAAAAATACATAACAAAAATTAAATAAAATCATTTCCTTAATCCAAACATGCAACCTACTACTAAATCCACCATCATAATGATACATATCACTATAATCAATCCCCCACATCTAGTAGTCAAAACCTTCACAGGTATACCCAAAATAGTATACTCATTATTAAAAACATTCCAACCACATTCATGGTTAGGGTAGATTATAATAAACTTTATAAAATTATTCCACTATCTTCTAATTATGTATGTGTCTGAGATAAATGTGTCTTAAATTAGAAATTTTTATTAGTTACACTCAAACCATTCCTAATGATGTGCAATAGATCAAAATAATATTATTATTATGTACATGGATTAATCAAAATAAGTAATGTTATAAATAAGAATATGGTACTTATACATACCCACACACCTTAAACCATGACTATATTTTTCCTTGTCCACCCATCATATTTAAGGTAGCCAGATAATAAAATGAATCTGAAATATAATTTTCTCATCATCTATATTAACCAAGGAAAACTCACAACACCTTCAATCCTAGGAGTCTTATTCTAATACAAAAATAAATAAAACACTCTAAAGCACCTTGAAACCTCCCTAAGAATTGACAGGTCTATTATATAACTATTTACTATATTGTAAGGTGAAAACAAGTTGAATTAAAAAAATGATTTTGTTTCCTCACAAATGGGAAAACTCCACACCCTTTCAACTCTATCTGAACATGATGTAAACCTTGTAGTATAACATCAGAAATTTGATACCTCAAACCCTATATATTAACATGATCATATACTAAATACCTAAAATAAAACACATACTAATACCCTATGAGAAACCCATTTTATAGGTCTCTAAAATCATATATAAGCTTAATCAAAACCATGTGTTTAAATTTAAAATAGCATATTCTTATTTTTAACTATAAAAAATTTTAATTCAGTGTTTATTTTCACAAAAAATGATCATTTACCCATTTAATAAAATAATCCCTTTAGAAATAAATTTTATAAAATCCTTGACTTTTCATATACATTTTCAAAAAAAATCATTAAATCAACAACAAAACCATTTCATATAAATCACTATAGAATAATAAAATTTAATTACCAACATATTTTTTTAATTTCAAAACCCCAAAAATCCATTCTTCCTTTTAAAATATTTTAAAATTCAATAGTAAAAAACTATATTGAGTTTTGAATCTAAATAACCCAATTCTATAATTTTATAAAAGTATAAAATATACCTTAAAATAATATATATAAAAATAAAACACCCCAAAAAAATTAAAAAAAACATTCATTATTTTAATTGAAATCATACTAATTCTCATTAATGTTTTTGAATAACCGAATAATGAACACATCATTGAAATGAAAATTACAACTTTCATTATGTGATGATAAATTTATTATAATTAGACAATTTCAATTTAATTCATGAGTCTATAATATCTAAATAATTAAAATAAGTTCAATTAAAATAGTAATTAAATAAATGGGATTTCAATTTATCACACATTTATCCCAAATCCTTAAGAAGAGTAATGGATATACACTTCAATCACATATATAAATCTATTTACTTATACTTTTTATATCATAATAATTATAGGAAATAAAACTTATAAAAAACCTTAAATTGTGTAATAATAATTTTTAGAATATTATATATTAAATGGTAAAATCTTGAAGTCAAAACCTAATGTGAAATGGTAAAATATTAAAGCTAGTATCACACTAGAATGGATTATAAAACAATTCATTCAACAAAAATTTGAGATAGTGATGGTGTTGGGGTGGTCAAGAAGGGGGGGGTGGAAGTCTTGCTATGTTGGTCGGTTGAGGGAGTGTAAGATGGGGAAACAGTGGTTGTCGTGGGGTTTCTTCGTGATGGTGGGTGGTCAGCTTGGGCTGAAGACAATGAGGGAGAGGTGGTTGATAAAAAATAATAAATAAGAAACATAAAAAAATAACGTTCTTTGGAAAAGGTATATATGAGAGAGGTGATCGACAACACTGATAAATGAGAGAGTGATAAATAATAACATATCATAGGTTTGAGAGAGTTAATTCATCCGGGAGAAGGTCAAGGGGAAGTGGTGGAAAATCTGAACTTCCATGTGATCTTGAAAGGCATAGGGGAAATTGGTTCGGTCTGGGTTCTATTTAAAAGATCAAGAAGAGTTTTGTCAATGCTTTCAAAATATCACTAATAAAGAGGAGTTTTATTAGCGCTAAAATAATAAACACTAATAAAATACCTCTTTATCCATGATTTTTTAGAGCTGATAAAGACTTATATAATTAATTTTAATAATATAATTAATATAATTTAAAAAAATTATATGTATATAATTATAAATAAATAAATAAATATAAATGTATATAATTGTTAAAATTTATTAAAATAATTGTAAATATGTATTTATAAATAAAATTATAGATATATATAATTATAATTATAAATATAAATAACCATGTTATCCAATATCCTTTGCTCATGGGGCGTTAGTCGAGTGGTGCCTGCTGGTTGTACCCCTCACTCTCCGTGGGAACTGGTGCAGGCTCGAGTCCCACTAGACTCAAACACCGTGCATATTATGCATAGGGTGATTCAAATCCATTTCCTAGATAGGGAATGTGTGACGCACTCTGAGCTTGATCTGGGGGCCCCTCTGGGAGTCGAGTATTACCCATCCACACGTTTTTAGCCCATAGGGTGTTAGTCGAGTGGTACCCGTTAGTTGTACCCCTCACTCTCTGTGGGACCTGAGGCAGGTTCGAATCCCTACAAACATAGACACAATACGTATTATGAATAGGGAGATTCAAAGTCATTGTCTAGATGGGGAACGTGTGGCGCACTCCGGACTTAGTCGGGGCCCCCATTTGGGTGTTGAGTGTTACCCATACACACATTTTGGTGTGTGTGTGTTTGAATGTAATTGTACCCCCAAGCACATAATATAATATAATATAAGTTACTAAATGAAATATTAAAATGGGTATTAAAATTTGAATAAATTACATAAATATTAGGTGTGTATGTTTCTATATAAGATTTCATTAATTGCGTAAATGTGTGTGTGTGTGTGTAATTAATGTATATATATACATATACAAGTTTGATATATATTAACATGAACAATGACATTATATAATATGAAATTTCTATTAATGAAATAAATACGAAGAAGAATGAATAAATTTAAAAAATGAATAATTGTTATTAATTATATGGATAATTTAAATAAAATAAAAATGAATATTTATATATGTTAAAATGAAAATGAATGCATATTAATTTTATAAATTATAATCATATTAAAAACATTAAATGTTAATGAACAAACATGTATAAATAAATATTAGAAAATTGATAAAATTACAAAAATATTGAATAATAAAAAATTGAAAATGAATAAATTTAGAAAAGATTAAATATATTAATGAATAATTATGTATAAATACATTAAAAATGAATAAATTACAAAAATATTAAATGAATAAATATTTAAAATATATAAATTTTTAAAAAAAAAAGTAAGCACACACTTAACATGATCAAAGAATAAATTATATTAAATGAATGCATATTGAAAATGAGTGAAATTTAATTATAAATATGTATAATTAAATAATTAATATACTGTTTATAATTAATAAAAATGAATAAATTTATTAAATGCTTCATATACTAATTAAATAATTAATATACTATTTATTACTGTATATATTAAATTTATTCTTTTTTTAATAATTTTATTCATTTTTATTAATTATAAATAGTATATTAATTATTTAATTATATATATATAATTAATATACTACTTATTACTATATATATATATATTAAATTTATTAAATTTAATTACAAAAAATATGAGGGTTGGCCCGGTCTAGCCTGTGAACCTGCGTGAATATATGTTTAAATAAAAAAGAATATATATTAATTATATAAATTACAACTATATTAAAAACATTAAAAGTTAAAAAAATATTAAAAATTTTATTAGTGAAGTGTTTATTAATAAAAATTTATAAATTTAATATATATATATATATATATAATGATAAATAGTATATTAATTTTTAATTAGTATATTAAGTATTTAATAAATGTATTAATTTTTATTAATTATAAATAGTGTGTTAGTTATTTAATTCTATATATAATATTTTTGAATTTATTAATATTCAATTAAATAATTAATACACTATTTATTAATGTGAGTTAATATATATTAATATATATATATATATATATTAATATATATCAATATTTAATATATATATATATATAAATATATTTTTATATATCAATATATATTTATATATATGGAATAAGAATTTAATTATAAAAAACAAATAAATATAAATAAATATTAAAAACGAATAAATTTTAAAAAAATATTAAACAAATAAAAACTAAAATAAACAAATTTAATATATATATATATATATACATAATATTCATATATATCAATATATATTTCTATATATGAAATAGGAATTTAATTATAAAAAAATGAGTAACTCATTTAGCCCTTAACTTGAAGGGTCAACCATTTAGGCAGCCCAGCAAGGAAGGCCTACTAAGTGACTAGACTATGACAAGAAGAGAGTGGGTCGAGGCCCACAGGGGGGGGTCGTGCGTATAGGCATGGTCCAATTTAGGTGTGTGGGGAGTGTATTCGGGAGCCCATCCCGACAGCAGGCTTCTGTTGTGCTGATGTATCAGAATCATATAAAAAGAAATACCCAAACATCCACAAGTTCAATGTGGAACTCACCAGCGCAAAAGTTTTAGTTTTATCACTACTTTAACTAGCACTGCCAAAGACAACCTTTATTGTTGCTAGAAAAGTATCTAATAAAGGGTACCCTTTATTGGTGCTACAAAAAAATGTTGATAAAGGTGTTATTTCATCAGAGATTTTTTTTAGCGTTGAATAAACCCAAATCTATAATAGTGTTACAACGTCAGCATCCTAAACATGCTCGTTGATTTAGAGTTCATCATCATTGTTTTAATTACATTTTTTTGGTATTTTCAGTTTTATTTATCTCTAGTTTATAAAAATATTATAAAAATATCCTATGTTGTCTGCCTACCTGAATAGAGACAATTTTAGTGAACTACACCATGTGCTCTACGTGGTTAGACCTTGCTCGCTACTTCTATAGTAACCAATAGGTGAAAATAATTTTAAAATTGGACGCGTCACAACACGCGCACCACTAATAAAATAAATTAATTTTTCTCAAAAACAACTTTAGTATAATGTTGAAAAAAATATATAAATTTATTATCAATCATTCAATTGGTAATCAATACTAAATAAGATTAATAACACTTAATAGTAAAAACACCATTTTTCTACAAAACATTTTTCCAATATATTAAATGTTTTAATTTAAAAATTAATTTTCTATTATTTAGAAATAGAATTTGATTAAATAAATATTAAATTTAGTTTCAAAACACCCAAATTTGGTGAGAATTTATGTCATATATTTTTATTAAAACATAAATTACATAGTTCAAAACTAGTTACCAAGGTAAAAACAAAAAAAAAGTAAAAATCTAAGAATAAATGGCTTGAAACATGTTTAAAACTTGTGTTAAAATGAGATATAGAGGATTTATGAACCTTATATCACCCCACACTCCATTATTTCTCACTTTTGGAACTATTGAACCTTTAATAGTGTCATTAAATTATTGAAAAATAATATGTGTTCACAAAAGTGCCATTTTCTTCACATATAAAAGTAGATGCTTCCACCCCTTCACGCCACACTCATTCCATCAAATTTATTTTTGAAACTCAACCATTTTTATTCTCCTATAAACATATCTCAAGTTCATAAGCCTCTAGTCTCAATTATTTTTCCTAATCCATTCATTCCCAAGAATACTTTCAAGGGAAAGTTCAAGGTGTCAAAGTGAGTATTACTTAATCCCTATCTTTTTCTTTTTCTTTTTTCCCTTCCAAACCTATCATAATCATAGTTATATAATGAACTCAGTGTCATTAGTATACTAAATTGTTATTATATTAATGTAATATCTATTATTTATTCCTTTCTATCCACTTAGAAAAATAAAATAACATATATTGTGCATTATGTAGCCTACCGCCTCAAAGGAGTAATGTTTTTTTCTCTTTTTACCTTGATTTTAATTATCTATCCAAAACACCTAAAAATATAATTCAAAACATTAAGATAATCAAAATAATATCATTATTATTATTTTATAATCATATTATGTCAAAATGAATAATTTCTTAACTATAATCACCCATCGAATTATGGTATGTTCATGTTTGGGCCGGTTTAACCACCTACATTAACAATGTTATAAAAATATATCATTGAATAATTTGAGAATTTAAATAATAATATTGTTATGAGTTAATAATAAAATCATGATTGCTTTATGGTTCTGTAAATTTTATATTAATTATTTAATTTATTATTAAAATATTATCTTTAATTGCTAAAATTACTAAAATAAATCGACATTGATTCCATTTTCACACAACATAACTAGAACACTAATAGAATGAGATATGATCCCTATAAATCAGTTTGATTTATCTATAATAATATATTAAATGATCTATTAATTATGAACCTTGGGAGAATAATGAATAACAACACTTCTATTACAAAACCAGTTCAAAACAATCAAGAGTACTCACACTCGATATTGAAAATAGATAATAACTAACTAATATACATATAGATAATAATCATAAATGATGTTTATAAATGTTTATAGATATGAATAAGGTTTTTAAATATAATAGTATGATATCTATTTTTTTATACATGATTTTAGAGTGCATTCCACTATGTTGGGAAACAAGGTGAGAGTTTCATGTCTCAAATTTTCACCCTTTGAGACATATTTCTTATTATATACCATTTTTTTGTAATGGTTTATCTACTGACCCTTTAATATTTTTTATCATTATCCTCTCATTATTCATGGTATTTAATGTTTCATTTGAAATCATATCCTCCAATGGGTTTTGACTCAAAAAATTATAAGGTTGTAAGGGTTTTTGCATCTCAATTTTTATTCATTAAGTTGTAATTTGTACTCACCACTTGTTTCATTTATGTGGTGTATACATTTCCATGGATGTCCTTTTATCATATTTGGTATGGATTTCAATGGATTTATGAGTTTATGACATTATCCCTCCCTCATATCCTATTGACTCAAGATTCACCAAAATCATTATAAAACACAAACTTTTTTGTAGCGACATCCTAAATTTTTGATAAAGTAAAAGTGTGTAGTTTCCTAGTTATTACATCTCTATATGGATACTAACAAGTAGATGTAGTTGTGTCAAAAATTAACCTAGGTTTAATTACCCTGAAAAAGGCTAGTTGAGTATCAAATCAATTTTCACTCGGTACATGATGACTGGGCCTAAGCCTGTGCATATAGCTAGACACTCCCAAGAGATAAGATTTGGATAATATGCACTCTCTCACAAACCATAATGAAGGATTTTCCTACCATTTCTATGGTATCATACTATTTCAAACCATTTTTATCTTCTATTGATAACCCAGCACTTTGTAAGTACCCTTCGTCGCTACCTTATATTTATTTCTTTGATAAGGGAACTTTTATTACATCATGAATGTTCCCATCGTCATATATTCCCCTAGTGAGCCACATTATTCCATTAAAAAGGTAAATGTTGATAATTCATATATCTATTAATTCTATACAGATAACTATTGATTACTTATCCATGATTATGGATGAGGTTCCTTAGGGAATATCAAGATATGTATTGTCTAACCATCCATCTTCTTTCTCTAAATGAGTTGTGATCATTTTATCCCTTTTATTAACATGGGAAAAAGTATTAATATTCTTTATGTTGTTATTCCAATATGAATTTTTATGATGGCGTGTTGATTATTTATATCTTTCATTGGTGACTACATTGGACTTAAAGTAGTGATGGGTGGGGATCAAAATTATAGTCCCTTGATGCATCAGTTGGTCTCATGAAGAAAAATCTTTGGGTATTTGGTGTATGTCCACCCAATGTAACCTTGAAGATAAGAATAATGTCTTGGATAAGGCCTTGATGGTAAATATCAGGATGTCCTACATTTTTTATTTCATCAACATGAACTCAATTACTATTATTCATGTGATTATCTTCATTACTATGTTGGGAATATGTTGTCACACTCTCCCAGTGTTTTGATCCCTCTCCCTAGTGTTTCCTTTTGAAACCCTTGCAACGGCGTAGAATCTCCCTCATCCACAATCGATGCTTGACCACCACTTGGTTGAGATCCACTGAAGAAGTCTTAGAGACGGTTTCAGATTCTGGATCCTCCAATAGAGCCTCCTCCTATTCCTAGTCACTGGTTTGATCTCGCCGTCATCACGCACAACCTATCACTTATTTATTGTGTGTTCAGCCCCATTTATCCAAATCTTCAGACCTCATGGTGTATCAACATGGAATTAGAATTGATCTAGGTGTTCCAATGGATCTATTTCATGGTGTGGAACATGGTTCCAGAGTCTCATTTTTCTGATGACGTCGACGATGGGAGTTGTGGGGTCTATCATTAGTTGGTTTTGTTGATGCCAAGGGATGAAATCTAGTGGTTGTCATCAAGAGGTCGACACTCATCATTAGTCCTAGGACCTCAGGTCATCCCCTACTCATTGAGAACATAGCCTTTAAAATTTAGTGATACCCTTGGGTTTCCTTGGATTCTGATGTCATTCATGGTCTTCCAACGCTCCTTTGTCTTCAGATTTCACAAGTTAAGTAGAAGGATGGTGAAACCAGGCTCCAGATCACCACCTTTGGCTGAAAACACGATATTTTTTCTATTTGGGGGGGTGAGAAAGAGGTATAGGTGTGTAGACACCTATCATTCAGTGATACCCTTTGGTTTCCTTGGATTCTAATGTCATTCATGGTCTTCCAACGCTCCTTTGTCTTCAAATTTCACAAGTTAAGTAGGAGGATGGTGAAACCAGGCTCCAGATCACCACCTTTGGCTAAAAACACAAGATTTTTTCTCTTTTGGGGGGGTGAGAAAGAGGTATAGGTGTGTAGACACCTATCATCCAGTCATTTTCCTCTATTTTGGGGTATATGGGTTCCCTTCCATGTGGTTCTTGTATTGTGAGACTAGGTTGATTATGTGGAACGTAGGGTTGGCGGTGTTGTGGGGTTCCACGTAAGTGCCATTAGGTGGGTGGATTGAAAGAGAGATAGGTCTGTTAGAACCTATCATCAAGCTTTCCTCCCTACTTCTTTGCAGAATATAGGGGTTCCCTATCACGCTCCATCAGTCCAACATGATGTAATACATTGATAGGAGGTTTGCATAAATAATGCCTAGTAGCATGTGTGTAATGACTCTAAAAGGGGGTGGTGTGTCTTTTGATTAGTGGAGAATCATGGTGCAGGCTTGTGGTGGCTCTCGACTACAGGTTGGTGGTGCATGTGGATAGGGATGATAGTAGGGGTGATTCTGATGATGTTGTTCTTGGGGTGGTAAGGGCATCACAGGTTCTTTGAAGCCTCCGGCAGTGGGCTTTTAGGCCATTGATATTTTATTTTTGTGGGTCATTGATCCTTTGGACCATGTAAGGGCCTCCAGGCCATGTATTTCATAGGCCTATGTGCCTCTGGGCCTATGATCCACGTAATAGGTTTTCATTCAACCCAATTAAAGAAGGGTATTTATTTTCTTAATAAATAGGGGATAGACCCCAACTTGTTTAAAAAATCATTACTATGTAACCGTGGATATTTTTCATGCTTAATATAATAATTATTATTAGATTTGGTGTCCTGTGACCAATTTTTTGTACTGTGATTACATGTATATTTGAATATTAATTCATTCATTTATGTGATCGTGGTCTTGCATACATAAAATAAATAATGCATATATAGAAATAAATAAAGTAAATGGCCCGATCATGAGCTTATCTAATGGTTGATTTAATGAGCAGACGTTAAATCAACCTATGACCTAGGGGAATAACTCCATTTTTTTCATGATATGAGTTACAGTATTCTACTTGTATATTTGTGTATCACTGAGTTTTCATCATCATGGTTCCATATTGAACAACCTCCACATGCCTTGGGATGATCCATTAATTACAAGTATCTATTACTCATGCGCGGGTGAGGATAAAAAAAGGATTGGATAAAGAGGATTATATAAATATCATTGGATATGCAGGTCCTGCATAATAATGGAGGGAGGGATGACCCATAGTCCATCATTTAATTTAATATTAAATAATTGAAAACCCATGAAATAAATTAATTTAAATTAATTCCAACACATACATAGGCATTGGTCAAGGTTATGATCAGTCATACATGCAACGAATACGAAAAAGTAACCAGCTAGCATTCATTTCTTTATTCGTTATTTATTATTAAGATAAACATGATTTCATTAAATAAATAAATAGTTGATTAATTAATTAAATCCCTTTCATCATAATGATCATTACATCTTAATTGAAGATACCCATCATTTATGACATTCGTGGAAAATAAATGGCAGAACCAATAATGACATATTAATTACAATAAATTAATTGATCATTTAATATTCTTTTAAACCATTATTAAATTGTAAAACACACATTGGTGTTTCAATCAATAAAATAAGGTTTTAATGCTATAAATTTCAATTTAATGTAATTTTTAATTTTGTCCTTTAATAGGAGACTACACTGTGTGTACAGTCCAACTACACGACTCGTACCTTGATTGTCATGTATATGAGTCATGCGCATGGGGCTTTGGCATGTTAACTCGTCCAGACTACACTAGGTGTATATGCCAGCTACACACCATGTATCCACTTGTTGTGTGACAAGTTGGCCCGGTCAACACACAATGTTCAATAAATGCACTACATGTAATTAACTGCTCGGAACATCTAGATACAATGTGTATGGGTACACGGCGTATACTCCAGCTACACATCGTGTAACCCAGTTTTACTAACCAAAGATTTGAAACATTCTAATGGAATCTCTAGTAATTCTTCATCTATTCTTAAACCTTTAAGAAAATGAAACATTGAATGAATATGATTAATATTTCGAAGCATGTTAATTCAAATTGGATTAAAAATAGATAATAAGATATAAAAATTCAACCATGATTGCATATGAATAAATAATAAAATAAATAATTATAAATTTAAATGTTACCACTTTGATACCACTTGATGGTTTTGGGTGAAAAAGAAGCATGTGGTGTTGGGTGATATATTAAAATTTCTTTTAATAATCATTACCCGAAACCATGAGTGAGGATCTTGGATGTGAAATTTATAAATAATTTATTTAATATCTCAAGAAATAAATACCTGGACTTAGCGACTTTATTCATTGATGATTATTGATCATTCAAAAATACCCTTTCAGATTTTCTTCATTGTGATGTGAGGATCCAAGGATAGAATCCCTTAAGTGGTGATCCACACGTGCTCCAATGATCTTCGAGCAACGCCACTCAATCACCAGGTGCTAGCATGAAGAATCGAATATCTTTCATTATTTTTTCTCGATCTCTCATTATTATGTCTTGAAGAAATCTCTCTTGCGCTACTCAATCTTGAGAGGGAGAGAAAAGGAAGAGTTTTGTGAGAATTTTTTGTGCGCAAAAATTCTCTATTCTCATTTTTTGGATGTAATATACAATAGACATAACCATCTATTTATAGAGTTAGGTTTTAGGTTAAAATACTATTTAATTACATTTCAACCATTAAATAACATTTAAAACCTTTAATAAACTCCATGATACATAATATTAATATCATTATTATTATTTTGTATTGCACACCAACTTGCTCAATAACAAATATTATGTAATGGACTTGTTAATTAATATTTATCACATGAATCTTGGTCCATTCAAACTCCCCTAGAATTCATTGAACCGAATAAATATTTTATTCATAAAAATATATTTTATTCACAGTCTAACAAATGAATATTTATTAAAATATTTAATAAATAAAATAAATATTTTATATATATTTACATAATCAAATAATTGATTTATTAATAAACAAATAATTATTTATTACCTTATTAATATTATAGATAATTAAAACTTGAATAGAATTATTTCTTGATCTTGAGAATAATATTTATTTCAATAATTAAATTCAAATAGAATTTAATTTAGATCAATGAAAACACTTAGTGTGAGACCCTCTATGATTCTTTCTCATTGGCATTAGGTGGGTTTGCCTAAAATCCAAGATTATTGTCTAGCAACAGGTCAAGGAACCCAAGAGAAAGAACTTGATTCTATAATAATGACAACCACATACGAATGTTCAGTGTGTAATATAATCCCTTTATCATGATATCTCATAAAGCAGGTTTCACATCCATGTCACCAACCTATATGCTCGATATGTCTTTCTTTGACTATCCGAAATAAACACGTCATTTGTGAGATCTTGACCTTTTCGGGATATGACATGGGCTTGATTTTGGATACTATTTTTCATTGTGTTGAGTACTTTTCATTTGGGTTTTACCTTGGGGTTCATTTCGGTGAAAATTGAGAAAAATTGAAGAAAAAGGGACGGTACGCGGTTAGGGAAAATTGTGCGCCATGACCTAGCAAACCATGCAACCCTAGATAGTGGTGTTTTGTATGGTTGAAGTATGGTTTTTCAAACTATTTGCCCTATTATGAGTAACTGTACACCCCTATAAAAGAGGCGCATGGTTTAGACGCAAGGTTAGGGGAAACCATGCACCCCTACCTAGCAAAAAATGTGTAGGAATTTAATTAACTTGAAAATTAGTTTTAATTATTCACAAACCCCCATTTTAACACCAATTTAACCCCCATAAAACCCTAGGTCCTCTTTCAGGATTTTAGATCTCTCCAAATGAATTTAAATCCTTTCTGACTTTTGTTATTTTTTATTCGAAGTCCATATCAAAGATCTACACCCCTCCTGGTAAGAAGATTTCATCCTTCTTGGTTTCCTATTCCTTCTTCCCTCTTATTATATTCAAGAAAGGGATTATTCCTCCTATTGTGTTAAGATATAAATATAGTTTTTTGGATCTAGATCTAGGATTGTAGATATATATATCTATATTTAAGAGATCTTGATTTTTTTAATTTTGATTTAGGGTTTTAGATTTAGATCTTGTTCTACATCGTTGTGCTGCTCAAATTTTGGGGACTTCCATTGGAAAGCGTTCTTCGTCAAACTTGAGGTAGGTGGTCTATAATTCAAATCTCAAAGTATTAATTTCAATTATGTGTATGTAATTTTATAATTTCTATTAGATGTCTAGCAATTTCACTCTTGATCAAATTAATTAATTTGGTGAATTAATTAATTAAGGGAGATGTTCAAATTGGGGATATTTGTAATGGCCCGGACCCCCCTGGCCATTACTTTACCAAAAACACGGCTCCACCATGATGGTGGCACCGTGACGGTGTCACTGGTCACGGTGGAACCGTGACGGTGGCACCGTGACGGTGGCACCCTGACAGTGGCACCGTGACGGTGGCACTGTGAGGGTGACACCGTGACAGGGGCACCATTCCCTCGCTGAGCCTTTCGTTTCTTTTTCCAGTCCCGCTCCCGCAACATCTTTTTTTTACATAAATTAATTCTTTTACCACTTTTTAAATCCATTTAAAGCCCAGGATTAACTCCTAAAAATCCCGAGAAATATCCCCAATGGGGGATATTAAATAACTCCTTAATATCATCGTTTGTAACTGCCCAACCACGTGGGAAACCACGATCCGACTTTCTAGGCGTTCAAAATTATCATATCCCATAACAACGGGATCTTATCTATATATCGCACGGGAAGTCCTTTTTCCTCTTCTTCCCTTGGCTGGCTTCGTTCTTCCCCCTGGTGCGCCTGGAGTCCTTCCTGTGGCGTGTGGTGCGCCTCTACTAGATCCTTCTGCACGTCTTGGAGTCCACGGATTTCCTCCCCTGCAAGCTGTGCATCCCCTATTCCTAGCGTGTGGAGAAGAAATTCGATCTTTGATCAATCAGGTAGGGATTTTTCCTTCGTCTCTCCTTTCTGTGTATCATGTGGGGTGGGTACTCTACTGTTTTTGTGGGTTGGAGGAAACCAAACCTTAACAAAGATAATAAACGGACTGTTAATGGATGATGGGGTGCGTTCGACGTTCTTCTGTATTCTTTTATGTTGCTATATGTTGTGAACTGTATAGGTTTACACCAACTGAAAATCATGGTCGTTGGTGGTCCTTCTCTGTGCACTAATAAACTCTTGTCTCATGTGATTATTAAATGGTTGTGACATGGAAATGTGTTAATCACGTAAACTCGGTGGATTAAATGAGTGCCCAGTAAACATAAAACCTTGTGTGATCACCCCGGTTAACCAACAGAAAGAGGAAAAAAATAAAGGATGTGCTTGAACCTGGAGGTTTCCTTCTTTGTTTTGGTAGTAGGTGTGTTGTTCTGTTTGATTACTTATGGGGTGATGTGGGTGAGGATGGGATCCTCTGTTGTGGCATGGTCGTTGGTTGTGAATCTGGAATTGTGTGGTTGCTCTGCTAGTGACACGAATTGGGGTGGAATCCTCTTCAGTTGTGAAATCTTTTGGTTCATGGTTCTGGGGGTGAGGGGATGTATCTTGAAGCCTTCTTTGATTCCAATACTTGGAGGGATCTCACTTTGATGTGAATTTATAATAGAACTGGGTGTGAATGTTTAAATTTTTGTTGGTTGTCTTTCCCCTTGGCTTGTGTTTACGCCTGTTAGTTGCCCAGTAGTGCAGAATTTAATTAAATGGGATCACTTGAACATGAAAACAAGAATGGGTTAATTGGGAAACTGGTTCTGGGAATGAGTTGTGACTCGGCTGTGAGCAGTGTGCTTTCTATGAATAGTGTCTAGGCTTTCGTGCCTAGATTGGCCTTGGAAACCCTAGGTTGGGATGAGTGCTTGTTGCTTAAATATATATGATTGTAGTTCTTGTGTTTCTTATTCGCGCCCCACCCATGTTGAGCACTTAGTGCCAAACACCCCCATTTTATGGGGGAGGGTGTTTTTCCCAACACTCCTATGAGTGGCTGGTTATTAACTCCTTTTCTGCTCCCTTTCCCGAATAGCCCAAGACTCTTCGGGCAGGCTATGATGGCCTGAAGTCTATTATTAGCCCAAGCATCTTCGGGAAGGGTAGTTGTGGAGTTTGGCTCAGGTGTCTGCGGGAAGGTTGTTTTCCCAAGTATCTTCGGGATGAGGCTCAGGTGTTTTCAGGCATGGAAATGGTTATTCTGGCCTAGGAGTTCGCGGGTGTGGTTACATGTAGTTGTTGTGGCCCAGGTGTCTGCGGGCAGGATAGCGGTTGTGGCCTAGGTGTCTGCGTGCGGGATAGTGGTTGTGGCCCAGGTGTGTGCGGGCGGGTGTGGCAGTGGGACTGCGGTAAGAATGGCGGGATTGGTTCGATGCGTAGGATGTCTTCAATAACTAGTGGGAAAGTGGCGCGGGGTACCCAAACATTGATGTG
Source organism: Viscum album (assembly GCA_963277665.1). NCBI lineage: Eukaryota > Viridiplantae > Streptophyta > Magnoliopsida > Santalales > Viscaceae > Viscum > Viscum album. Next base: position 407,172,655 of record OY728142.1, read on the forward strand.
TTATTACTATACATTACTTGACTTGCATTATTTGGGGAGTGTGACTTGGTGAGGTTTGGGTGGATTAGTTTTCCTTGCTAGGTGTTTTGATTGTCTCCTTTCTCACAGGGCATTAGAATGCCTCCCACTTGTGCATGAGAGTCTTTGTTTTTCCCTACTGGGTATACTTGTATACTCACCCTACGTATATAAAACTACTTTCAGGTTTCTAGGAGGACTTCGGGGATCGTGCAGGGTCGTACTAGCTCGGGCGTTAGGACCGTTGCAATTATTGTTTTTCTTGATTTTGGTGCTTTACCTTTGTAGACACCTTGGACTTTCTGGCTTTTACTTTTACAGCATGCATATGGGAGTGGTTTTCTTTGTCTTTAATCTTACTTCCAGTTTTTGCATTGTTGGGTTTCATCATCTTATCTCTCGATCCTATTAAAATAAAAGGGTAATGCCTTCCTTTTGTGTGAGATTTTATACCCTTGGTGTTGGTCGCCACTCCGAGACCTATTTAAGGCAGGTTTTGGGGGTCATTATCTCTCCTTCAACTTAAAGAAGGAAGGGCTTGGCAATCTGTTGTCCCTTCCCTCCTTTTGGTGAAAGCGGGTCGTGACAGAATGGTATCAGAGGTGGTGGTTGAGAGATAGGATGGAGTCTGGAGTTAGGCACAGTGAGGATTGCATGGTATGGTAGGGAAACAGTTTTGGGTGATCTTGGTGCGTGAAATAGGCCAGGGAAGACCGGCTAGGACACGGGATTTTAGGGCCCCCCGTGATCCGATGCAAGGACTCTGGACCTACCGAACGACCAAGTAAGGCTACACTGATTGTAGGGTAGAGACCCTAAGAAAGGTACATGCATCATAATGACTTGTGTTCTCGTGTTTCTGGGGTGTTTTGGGGATTTAAAATGAATGAGAAGTCTAAGAAAAATTTAAGAACAATATTCTGCACTACTTGGGCTTAAGCATTCCTTGCTTACCTTGCAGTTATGGAACCTGGGAGACAACCACGAGTGGTGTGGGTGATCGAGGCTCAGGAGGTTGACGTGGCCGATTGGCAGAGGACGGACTGGGAGGAGGAGGATGGTCAGTGGAAGAAGACGCTTTGGGCCTTTCAGCGACAGACCCTCGGGAAGTATGAGGGCAGCATCTCAGACGTGGAGACAAAGAGCTGGCTAGAGGAGCTGGTGATATCCTTCAGCTTGATTTGGGCTCTGACGGAGTACTGGGTTCCTCTGGCCGTGAGCCAGATGTGGGGAGCAGTGCGTCAGTGGTGGACACTTTATCTTGGAGAGAAGAGAGAGGTTGAGGTTACGTGGGCAGACTTCGAGAAGGAGTGCCTGGTGGAATTCCTCTCTTCCACCATGAAGGCCAAGAAGAGGCAGGAGCTACTCTCCCTCCAGTAGGGGAGTATTTCAGTGAGGGAGTTGGGGATCAAGTTCAAGGATCTCCTACGCTTCGCTCCGGACCTCTTTCCAGATGAGGAGTCTCAGGCGAGATGATTAGAGGAGGCACTCTGACCTTCTCTCAAGTATGTTGTTACTCCCTTCACATTACCGACGTACTTAGAGGTACAGAAGAAGGCTGAAGTGGTGGAGAGGATGCATGTGCTGGGAGGAGTATCACGAGAGGGGATCCAGTTGGGTTCGTTGAAGGGGAAGGTCGTCAGCAGCAGGCCTCCAGCATCAGGACCCTCTAGGTTCCGACCAGCAGGGAGCAGGCCTCAGCAGTTCCAATTCTGATCCCTTGGCCCTCGCCCTTTCCTTTAGGGCCCCGGGCCGAGATGATTAATCTGTGGAAGCCATGGGCACCTTCGGAATCAGTGCCCGGACAGAGGGCAGTATGGCAGCGGTGGGCAGGTTCAGCACCCACCTCAGCAGCAGCAGTTTCCAGCCAGGCCCTTCCAGCAGCAGCAGTAGAGTCAGCGAGCTCCCGCTCCTCCGAGGGCATACGTTGCAGGAGGAGTCCGACCTCAGGGCGCTCCTCAGGGACCTCGACCAGGGCGTGGTTGGGGAGGTGGCCGAAAGCCGAGAGGCAGAGGAGCTGGGCGTGGGAAGTTGCACGCCGTGGAGGCAGCAGTTCCAGCAAGACTGGAGGTCGTTCGAGGTACGATCAGCTTGTTTAGTACCCTTGTGTATGCCTTGTTTGATACAGGAGCTTCGCACTTTTTTGTTTCACCTAGTCTGGCTCATGCTCTGGGTTTAGACGCTGAGAGACTTTCAGTGCCCCTGGTGTTGAGCACACCAGTCGGAGGTCAGACCGACTTGTTTTACATTTGCCGAGGGTGTAGACTGATGATAGGGCCACATCAGTCAGTCAGGGATCTTCTGTTGTTGCAGATACAGCCATACGATGTCATCCTAGGCATTGACTGGCTGTTCTCTATATGTGCCGTCATTGACTGCTTCCGAGGAAGGGTCGTGTTTTCAGACTTGGGCGGCCGACGTGTGAATTTCGTCGGCGAGTGGGGTTGCCAGAAAGGTAGCAGGTAAGAGGAACCCCTCCTCTCCTTGTTAGCTGAGCTATCTGTGGACTCAGTGGATGCAGAGATGGTGGAAGTTCCAGGGGTCATCAGTGAGTTTATGGACGTCTTCCCTAAGGAGGTGACGACTCTACCCCCTTAATGTGATATCGAGTTTGGGATAGACTTGCAGCCTGGTGCTTGTCTGATGTTGATGGCCCCCTATCGGATGGCACCTTCTGAGCTACGGGAGTAGTGGATTCAGATTGACGATCTGATGAAGAAAGGTTTCATTCGACCGAGTGCGTCACCATGGGGTGCTCCAGTCTTGTTCGCGAAGAAGGAAGATTGTGGTCTCAGGCTGTGCATAGACTACAGGAGGCTGAATCAGGTGACAGTCAAGAATCGCTACCCTCTTCCGATGATAGACGACATCTTTGACCAGTTGAAGGGGGCAGGTTGGTTCTCTAAGATCGATCTGCGGTCTGGATATCACCAGTTGAGGGTGAAGGAAGGTGACATCTCGAAGACGGCCTTCAGGTGAAGATATGGGCACTTTGAGTTCGTGGTTATGCCATTCGGCATTACGAACGCTCCAGTTGTGTTCATGGGACTCATGAACTCCGTCTTCCGGGAATACCTGGATCAGTTCGTAGTCATGTTTATTGATGATATCCTGATCTACTCAAGATCAGAGGAGGATCACGTCGAGCACCTGAGAACAGTTTTAGAAGTCCTCACAGCTCTATGGGAAGTTCTCCAAGTGCAAGTTCTGGACGTGAGAGGTGCAGTTCCTTGGGCACGTGGTGTCCGAACAGGGGATAGCAGTGGACCCGTCGAAGGTTGAGGCGGTTGTTTCTTGGGCATCACCCAAGAACGTGGTGGAGGTTCGTAGTTTCCTCAGGCTGGCAGGTTACTACCGGAGGTTCGTACCCAACTTCTCTCGAGTTGCGGCACCTTTGATGGCTTTGACCAAGAAGGACCGGGTTTTTGTGTGGAGTGGGCAGTGCGAGGAAACCTTCAGCTATCTGAAGAAAAAGTTGGTTAGTGCCCCCGTGCTAAGATTGCCGGAAGAAGGGGCAGCATATAAGATGTTCTGTGATGCTTCAGGACAAGGCCTCGGGTGTGTGTTGATGCAACGGCAAGGGGTGATATTTTATGGGTCTAGAAAGTTACATCCTCATGAGCGTAATTATTCCACCCATGATCTGGAGCTTGCGGCGGTTGTGTTCGTACTAAAGCTGTGGCGGAATTACCTCATCGGGGAATGCTTTGTGGTCTTCACAGATCACAAAATCTTGAAGTATATCTTCTCCCAGCGGGACCTGAACTTACGACAGTGAAGGTGGATGGAGTTCCTTCAGGACTACGACTTCGAGATTTCCTACACTTCAGGAAGAGGTAATGTAGTGGCCGATTCCTTGAGAAGAAAGTCGCAGAAGGATGCGGTTCGGGAATCGGCAGATGCTTGGAAGGCGATGGAGGAGTTGGTTGTCCTGCACTTGGATGTGAAGATGGATAGTGGTAGAGGTTTCCTGTATCAGATGACAGTATAGTCTTCTCTATTACATCAGGTGGAGGAGTCCCAGTGGGGAGACTTAGAGAATGAATTGATGCGTGACCGAATTGCCCAAGGCGATGCTCCGGAAGGGTGGAAGGAGGATGGTCAAAATCAGATGCTTTTCCGAGGGAAGTTGTTTGTTCTAGAGGCGATGTGCGAGAGGATTCTTGGTGAGATCCACAAATCACCCCTAGCGGTGCACCCAGGAGTTTCCAAGGTGTACCAGGGTCTGAGGAGTCAGTTTTTGTGGCATGGGGTGAAGCGGGCGGTGGTAGAGTTTGTGGCCAAGTGCCTGGTGTGTCAGCAGGTGAAGGCTGAACACCGTGTTCCAGGCGGTTTGTTGCACCCTTAGACATCCTCGAGTGGAAGTGGGATGACATCTTGATGGATTTCATCATAGGGCTACCCAAAGTTCAAGGAGGCTGCGACACTATCTGGGTAGTGGTGGACAGGTTGACAAAATCGGCTCTCTTTCTGGCGATCAAGGAGGCGGGTGCAGTGGATGCCTTAGCACAGAGGTATGTGGATGAGGTGGTGCGGTTACATGGAGTTCCGAGGTCCATAGTCTCGGATAGGGATGCACGGTTTACCTCACAAGTCTGGAGGGGATTGCAGCATGCTTTCGGCACCCAGCTACGTCTTAGCACTGTCTTCCACCCCCAGACAGATGGACAGACAGAGCGCACCATCCAGACCTTGGAGGATATGCTACGACCATGCGTCCTGGACTTTGGGGGATCGTGGGTGCAGCACTTGCCTCTGGTAGAGTTCACCTACAATTATAGCTATCACTCTACCATTGGCATGGCTCCGTTAGAAGCCTTGTACGGAAGACTGTGTCGCTCACCCGTGTGCTGGATAGAGTTCGGGGAGGCAGGTGTTCTTGGCCCGGAGGTGGTGCGGAGCACGATGGAGAAGGTCTAGCTTATACATGAGAGGATGAAGGCAGCTCAGGACCGGCAGAAGTCGTATGCCGATGATAGAAGGAGGCCCTTGGAGTTCGAGGTCGGGGACCACGTGTTTTTTAAGATCTCCCCTCGGCATGGGCAGCGGAGGTTCGGAAGGGGGAGTAAGCTCTCTCCCAGGTTCGTCAGACCTTTCGAGGTGTTGCAGCGGGTCGGCAAGGTGGTTTATCAGCTGGAGTTTCCACCACAGCTACAAAGGGTGCATGACGTCTTCCATGTGTCCCAGCTCCGACGGTATCTGCACGACGATTCACACGTCCTCGACTGGGGAGACCTTGATATAGAGGACGATGCAACATTCATAGAGCGACCAGTGATGATCAAGGATCGTGAGGAGAATGTGCTTCGTGGATGAATCATTCCTTTGGTTCACGTGTTGTGGAGGCATGGTGGGCTTGAGGAAAGTACCTGGGAAAGGGAAGCACTGATGCGTGCCCAGTATCCAGAGTTGTTCTGAGTTTTGTTTTGTTTGTTGTACTTGGTTGATGGAACCCCTTTACCTTGTTAACTATGGAATGTGTGGCTTCCTTTTATGTGGATGTGTGTGAAGTGTCCTGAAATGTGGGGAAGGGAGGATATGATCCCTAGTTGAGACGCATTAAAGAGGATGCACTTAAACCCGTGCGGGCGAGTCAGTGCCGCCCAAAGCGGATAGTATCTTAACATGGAGGAAGGGAAACCCCTCACCCATGTTAAGTCAAAAGTCCTCTTTTGGCTTTTACATCATGTTTTGGAAATCACAAATATATTCTATGTCATGTTTTGGAAATCTCAAATGTATTCTATCATATGTTTGTAAATAACAAATTGTCTTTTATCATGTTTATCGTATCGTACGATGTTGATCGTACTGACCAAAACGTATCGTACTGACTCTGTCAAACGTATCGTACTGACTCTGTCAAACGTATCGTACTGACTCTGTCAATCGTATCGTACTAACTTTGCTATTCAGATGATCATTATTTGTTTTGGTACTTTGTCAAAAACTCTCTGCATATGAATCGTACTCATGTTTTACATTTCTATATATCTCTTATCCTAACGAAACGATGTCGTTGAGTTAGTTATATACTAATCAAAACGATGTCGTGCTTTCTGTTTCAATATGACCGTTGGAGGCAATATGACCGTTGGAACCCGAGGCCTATAAATAGGAGGTCATTTGAAGCTGAGAAAATACTGATGAATGAAGAGACTCTGTGAACTACGAAGATTCTAGAGAGAGACGCTGTGACTTCTCTCATCAGCCTTGTGCGTCCGATCATTGTATCGAGGGCTTTCAAGTAATTGAAAGACAGAGGTGCCGATTACCTGCAAAATCGAGGGCAGACAGACGAGCCGATCATCGTATCGAGGGCTGCCGGGGATAGGCAGACAGACGAGCCGATCATCGTATCGAGGGCTGCCGGGGATAGGCAGACAGACAAGCCGATCATCGTATCGAGGGCTCACCAAGGTGTTGGTGAGACAGACCTTTTATCCTAGGTGAAAGGATAACCCTTCTCTTTGGGTTAAAAGAATTGTATTACTTTTACATTTCCGCTGTTGTATTAGAAAGGAATTGTATTGTTTCCTTTCTTCCTTACATATTCAATTGTAATTGTTTCAATTACAATCATTCTATTACATATTGTTTTGATTGGTTCTATACGCTTTAAGGTAGAATCATTCATATCTGTATTACTCTGATTATTGTGTTCATCTTGAATACAATTGTTTTGCATTACATTAGTATTACAATACATCATACCTTTTACATTCAATACAATTGTGGGTGTTTGTATTAGTATTAGTTTAAGTTCATTTAAACTAATCTCTTTGTTACTAAAACTCAAAAGTTTTTAAACCTACAATTCACCCCCCCTCTTGTATTGTTCCATCTAATAGACTTTTATATCAACTATTCGATCCAACAACCCACATGACCGGACATTTTGAATCTTTGTTTTTCATGGTTTCATGGGGGAGGGGAGCGGTATGTTTGTGATTGCTCAGGAGATATGTGAGGAAGGGGCGTTCCTTGGTAACAAAGAGGTCTACCCCTGAGAGGTATCTTTCGAGGTGGTTGTTTGGACCCCTCTCCTTTCTTCGGGTCTGGTTTTAATTATCGAGGGTGAGAATAGTTTGAGAGGTATCTGATGTAATGGCTCAGACCCCCCTGGCCATTACTTTACCAAAAACACGGCTCCGCCATGACAGTGGCACCGTGATGGTGGCACTGGTCACGGTGGCACCGTGAGGGTGACACCGTGACGGTGGCACCGTGCCCTCGTCGAGCCTTTCATTTCTTTTTCCAGTCCCGCTCCCGCAACATCTTTTTTTTTACGTAAATTAATTCTTTTACCCCTTTTTAAAGCCATTTAAAGCCCAGGATTGACTCCTGAAAATCCCGAGAAATATCCCCAATGGGGGATATTAAATAACTCCTTAATATCATCGTGTGTAACTGCCCAACCACGTGGGAAACCACGATCTGACTTTCCAGGCGTTCAAAATTCCCATATCCCGTAACAATAGGATATTATCTATATATCGCACGGGAAGTCCTTTTTCCTCTTCTTCCTTTGGCCGGCTTTGTTCTTCCCCCTGGTGCGCCTGGAGTCCTTCTTCCTATGGCTTGTGGTGCGCCTCTACTGGAGCCTTCTGCACGTCTTGGAGTCCACGAATTTCCTCCCCTGCAAGCTGCGTATCCCATGTTCCTGGTGCGTGGAGAAGAACTTCGATCTTTGATCAATCAGGTAGGGATTTTTCCTTCATCTCTCTTTTTTGTGTATCATATGGGGCGGGTACTCTACTGTTTCTGTGGGATGGACGAAACCAAACCTTAACAAAGATAATAAATGGACTGTTAATGGATGATGGGGTGCGTTCGACGTTATGTTGTATTCTTTTATGTCGCTATATGTTGTGAACTGTATGGGTTTACGCCTACTGAAAATCATGGTCATTGGTGGGCTTCTCTGTGCACTAATAAACTCTTGTCTCTTGTGATGATTAAATGGCTGCGACATGGAAATTTGTTAATCACGTAAACTCGGTGGATTAAATGAGTGCCCAGTAAACATAAAACCTTGTGTGATCACCCCGGTTAACCAACAGAAAGAGGAAACAAATAAAGGATGTGCTTGAACCTGGAGGTTTCCTGCTTCGTTTTGGTAGTAGGTGTGTTGTTCTGTTTGATTGCTTATGGGGTGATGTGGGTGAGGATGGTATCCTCTGTTGTGGCATGGTCGCTGGTTTTGAATCTGGAACTGTGTGGTTGCTCTGCTGGTGACACGAATTGGGGTGGAATCCTCTTCTGTTGTGAAATCTTTTGGTTCATGGTTCTGGGGGGGTGAGAGGTTGTATCTTGAAGCCTGCTTTGGTTACAATACTTGGAGAGATCTCACTTTGATGTGAATTTACAAGAAAACTGGGTGTGAATGTTTAAATTTTTGTTGGCTATCTTTCCCCTTGGCTTGTGTTTACGCCTGTTAGTTGCCCAGTAGTGCAGAATTTACTTAAATGGGATCACTTGAACATGAAAACAAGAATGGGTTAATTGGGAAACTGGTTCTGGGAATGAGTTGTGACTCGGCTGTGAGCAGTGTGCTTCCTATGAATAGTGTCTAGGCTGTTTGTGCCTGGATTGGCTTTGGAAACCCTAGGTTGGGATGAGTGCTTGTTGTTTAAATATATATGATTGTAGTTCTTGTGTTTCTTATTCGCGCCCCACCCATGTTGAGCACTTAATGCCAAACACCCCCATTTCATGGGAGAGAGTGTTTTTTCCAACACTCCTATGAGTGGCTGGTTATTAGCTCATTTTCTGCTCCCTTTCCCGAATAGCCCAAGACTCTTCGAGCATGCTGTGATAGCCTGAAGTCCATTATTAGCCCAAGCATCTTCGGGCAGGGTAGTTATGGTGGTTGGCCCAGGTGTCTGCAGGCAGATTGTTTTCTCAAGTATCTTCGAGATGAGGCCCAGGTGTTTTCGGGCGTGGCAATGGTTGTTCTGGCCTAGGAGTTCGCAGGCGTGGTTACGTGTGGTTGTTGTGACCCAGGTGTTTGTGGGCGGGATGGCGGTTGTGGCCCAGGTGTCTGCGGGCGGGATAGTGGTTGTGGCCCTGGTGTCTGCGGGCGGGTGTGGTAGTGGGACTGCGGTAATAATGGCGGGATTTGTTCGATGCGTAGGATGTCTTCAATAACCAGTGGGAAGGTGGCTCGGGGTACCCAAACATCGATGTGCTATTACTATACATTACTTGACTTGCGTTATTTGAGGAGTGTGCCTTGGTGAGGTTTGGGTGGATTAGTTTTCCTTGCTAGGTGTTTTGGTTGTCTCTTTTCTCACAGGGCATTAGAATGACTCCCACTTGTGCACGAGTCTTTGGTTTTCCCTACTGGGTATACTTGTATACTCACCCTACGTATATAAAACTACTTTCAGGTTTACAGGAGGACTTCGGGGATCGTGCAGGGCCGTACTAGCTCAGGCGTTGGGACCGTTGCAGTTGTTGTTTTTCTTGCTTTTGGTACTTTACCTTTGTAGACACCTTGTACTTTCTGGGTTTTACTTCTGCAGCATGCATATGGGAGTGGTTTTCTTTGTATTTACTCTTACTTCCAGTTTTGGCGTTGTTGGGTTTCATCATCTTATCTCCTGATCCTATTAAAATAAAAGGGTAATGCCTTCCTTTTGTGTGAGATTTTATACCCTTGGTACTGGTCGCCACTCCGGGACCTATTGAAGGCGAGTTTCGGGTGTCATTATCTCTCCTTCAACTTAAAGAAGGAAGGGATTGACAATCTGTTGTCTCTTCCCTCCTTTTGGTGAAGGTGGGTCGTGACAATATTGGGATTATAGATTATGAATAATTAATTGTTGAATTAATTATGAGGGAATTGGGATTGTTGAATTAGATAATTAATTTTTAAATTAATTGTAAAATATTGAATTGGGATATGGGGATATTGAGTTGAGTGAGTCAGAATAATTAATTGAGGAATTAATTATGGGGTTATTGAAATGATTGAGTTGGAATAATTAATTGATGGATTAATTAATGGAAGTAATGTGATTATTTAATTTTTGAATTAAATAATAGGATTAATTAATGAATGAATTAATTAATGGAATAAATGTTATTAATTAACTGTTGAATTAAATAATGGGATTAATGAGATTAATTAATTGTGGATTTAATTAATGTGAGTGATGTGATTATTTAATTGTTGAATTAAATAATATGGTTAATTAATTGATGAATTAATTTATGAAATTAATGTGATTATTTAGTTTAATTAAATAATGGGACTAATGGGATTAATTAATTAATAAACTAATTAATAAAAGTAAAGTAATTATTGAATTATTGAATTAAATAATGGGATCAATGGGATTAATTAATTGATGAATTAATTAATGTGTGTAATGTGATTAATTAATTATGAATTAATTAATAGGTATTGTTGTATTAATACAGTTTAATGATTTAGATTAATTAATTGGTGAATTAATTAATAGGGATTGTTGTGTTAATGAAATTGAATTATGTAAATTAATTAATTAGAGAATTAATCAATGAGGACTATTGTGTTTATGAAATTTCATGAGTTAGATTAATTAATTGGTGAATTAATTAATGAGGATTATTGTGTTAATTCAATTAAATGAGTTAGACTGATTAATTGGCGAATTAATTAATGGGGATTTTTTTTAATGCAATTGGATGAGTTAGATTAATTAATTGATGAATTAATTTGTGCGGATTGTTGTGTTAATTAAATTGAATGGGTTAGATTAATTAATTGATGAATAAATTAATGGGATCAATGTGATTAATTAATTAGGAAATTAATTAAGGGTGTTTATGTGATAAAGTAATTGTTGAATTAGTAATGAAATTGGTGTGATTAGTTAATTGTTGAATTGACTAATAGAATTAAAGTAATTAATTAATTATTGAATTAATTAATGTATTTGACATGATTAATTAATTGGGGAATTAATTGAGGGTATTTATGTGATAAACTAATTATTGAATTAGTAATGAAATTGGTGTGATTAGTTGATTATTGAATTGACTAATAGAATTGAATTAATTAATGTATTTGATGTGATTAATTAATTTTCAAATAAAATAATGTTACTGATGTGTTTAGTTAATTATTTAATTAACTAATAGAATTAAACTAATTAATTAATGTATTTGATGTGATTAATTAATTATTGAATTAATTAATTTTATTAATGTGCTTAGTTAATTATTTAATTAACTAGAGGAATTAAAGTGATTAATTAATTGTTGAATTAATTAATGTATTTGATGTTATTAATTAATTATTGAATTAATTAATATTATTGATGTGATTAGTTAATTTTTTAATTAACTAGAGAAATTGATGTGATTAAATAATTATTGAATTAATTAATGTTATTAATGTGATTAGTTAATTATTGAGTTAACTAATAGAAATGTTGTGTTTAACTAATTGTTGAATTAGTAATGGGAATTATGTGGATAATTAATTGTTGAATTACTTATGTTTTGATTAATGGTAACATGGTCATTCAATTGTGAAGTTATGAATGGGAACATAGTAATTCTAATGTGTAAAGTATGAATGGTAACATGGGCATTCAAGTGTGAAATAAATAATGGTAACATGGTCATTCTAATGTGTAAAGTATGAATGGTAACATGGGCATTCAAGTGTGAAATAAATAATGGTAACATGGGCATTCAAGTGTGAAATAAATAATGGTAACATGGTCATTCTAATGTGTGTTAAGAATGGTAATATGGTCATTCTAATGTGTGTTAATAATGGGAACATGGTCATTTTAATATGTTAAGTATGAATGGTGACATGGGCATTCAAGTGTGAATTAAAGAATGAGAACATGGTCATTCTATTCTGTGTAGTATGAATGGCATCATGGGCATTCAAGCATGAATTAATAAATGGTAACAAAGTCACTCTGAGATATAACCTCACTTGGGAATACATTGGGATCCGACATGAGCTAAAGTAGGTATTGAGGTATGATATCACCTGGGAACACTTCAGGCTCTAGCATGATCTGAAGCAGGTATTAAGATATGATATTACCTCGAAACACTTCAGGCTCCAACATGATCTGAAACAAGTGTTGAGGTACGGGTGTCCTCAGGAACCCAGGAGTTAATGTGGTTAAGTAAAGAATAAATTATAATGTTATAATTATTTACTTATGCATTAGAATTATTTATTTATACAATTGCATACATTTTTATTGACTGGATTTATTTTATACATTGTTGGTGGTGGTCTATTGAGTTGTACTCACACCCTACTCGGGCAGCCTGATCAGTACCATAATAGACTTTATTGTTGTAGGATATGTTAAGGACAACGACCCTAGGTTAAATGGCTGATTTGGGGATAGATCTTGGATGAGGGAATCATATGTGGTCCGAGACTCACATGGGAGTCATCAGTGTCTTTATTTTTAGTTTTCATTTTGGACATATAACTCTCCATACTTTACATACATTGATATTACTTCAAAGTTGAATAATATTCATTACAAAATATAACAAATTCATAAAAGGACTGTATAGTTATAGTGTCTTTAGAAACTGGGAAACATAAACAACTGGTTCATAATACATCTTCGTTGTCTCCCGCTCATTTAATCATAACTAGACCCATTTTTAACATATCTTACTTAATACCCTTCTTCATGACCTGGGAAAAAGAAACATATGAAAGGGTGAGTTTAGATACTCAGTAAAGGTAAACAAGGTAAATATCAATCATATCATAAACATAACACATAAGAACAGAACATTTAAAAATATTATCATGTATATGAAAGATTGTGATATCATTCCATGGGATAAATCCTAAAAGTTCATAAGAATCAATGAAAATAATCCCAAAAGTCGTAAAATAATACATGAAGTTTTGTGGAATACACATAAACATAGAAAATCATTTTTATATTAGTAAAGGCTCATTTCTAGGACCATCATAGTGGACAAAGTTCATTACTGAATCGAGTTCACTCCTTTTTCTAGCCCTGTAATACTGAATTGAGATCATTTCTCATTTCATCCATGTTTATATCATGAGATATAAATATTTACTCAATTCATTAGAGGGAGATATGTATCACCCGTCTCATAATGAAATCATTCTTACGTGTTCCATAAAAACATAAATCATTCATCATAGTATAACCCGAGGAATAAAATGGGTTTCTTAAACATCATTCCATCATAATCCATATAAAACAAATGGATTTCATAAATAGAATTCCATAATAAAAAAATAAAACCATAGTAATAATAGGGATATAAGCATAACCCTATTAAATAATGTCATTTTAGATGGAAAATAATTTTGATAAAACACTTGAAATTAATTTTTGAGGAAAATAGTCTTTCTTCTTTAAAAACGTTTTCTTTTCTCAAAATGCCACACAATTTTAGAAGAAGAAAATTTAATTGAAAATAAACTTGAAATATTTTAAAATAATATTCATGGAAATAATGCGTTATGAAAGCGTAAAAATCCATTTATGCCATATAATTTAAAAAAACATTATCCTCGTACTTTTACAAAAAAAGTCAAAAAGTACCTCGTATCGAATAATGACAAAAGATTCATTTCACGCTGTTTAATAAAAATTCATCACTGGGTAAATTTTACTTTAAAATTTTAGATGAATAAAAATAATATTACATATTTAGGAAACATAGATGTGGATGATAAATATACCCCGGTAAATACTTACGTATAAACAATCTTGGGTAAAAATAAGATTTAGAAATTGTCTCTTACCTTGGATCTGATATCCATCGTATGTATCCAAACCTCCTGTATAATTATTTAAATAATGTAATTGAATTATTCCAGAATCATATTCATTTTTACGATATCATATATGATCATATTTTCATCTGTTTTTAGTAACATTTCATTATTACTCATTATTCGATATTAACTACTTTATGTTCTTATGCTTTGTCGGATAAGTCAGTGTTCCACTTCTTAGGTTATAATTATATCATTTACATAATTATATTAGTATAATATATATCATATTTATTCATTCCATTCATTTATATAATCATGGTTTAATGAATATTGTGTAGAATGAATCACATCGCGTCGTAGAGACGGTAGGTCGTACGTATGCATGAGCGACGATATCATTCTCATAATTGTTGAATGGTATTTAAGTGGATGGTTTGTAATATTTAAGCATCAATATCATGTTATAATAATCATATATAGTTATTATTTCCATCATTATACTCATCTAAGTAAGGTGGTGGTGAAAAACATATTACACCACGACATAGAGACAGTAAGTCGTACGTACGCACGCGTTATGATTTCGTTTTTCATAGGATGGATAGAAGGTGAAATATGGTTTTTTTTCATAATTATAATAACATCTCAGTATATAAGTGATACTGGAGTTATTGCTTTATAATGAAACAACTCATTAATAGTAAGTAGAAGAAGAAAGAAGATTGAAAGAATCGGTAGATGAGATTACCTCTTCTTCAACATGCTTCCTCTAAATCTCCTCTTAGAGTACTAGATTTAGTCTTTGAAGAATACCATAACCTATAGAATATAACTAGGGAAGTTTATCAGGAAAAAGGGTAGGGTATGGATGAGCTTGAGGGCTCAAATTTAAGTGAAGAGGTGAGGAAGGAGGCGTCATTTTATAATTGAGATGAAGGGCACTTTTGGGATCTCCAAAAATATTAATTTGTAATAAAATCAAAACCCATCTAAAAACCTCAAAAATGACACAAACTATAATATGTGATTAGATACAGTTTTAATATCAACCAATAAATTTTTTACAAATTTTTATGTCAATTTAAACATTATCATTTTAATTAACACTTAGTAATTCTATTTAATTTAAATTAAGATAACAAATATTTCAATATTAAAAGGGTGCAATATTTACTTATTTGATGTCAAATAGACTATAAATAAATAAATTAGAACATTTTAGACCATATAATTATTATTATATATTTTTAAAAATGTTTACTTATTTTTAAATAATTAAATAAAACATTATTTTGATAAACAACCAATAGTGTCAATTTTGACACTATTCTATTCATTGATTTTTAAAAATATTAAGATAACAAGTTAACTTCAAACCACATATTTTATTATATTCTTAAGAGTCCAAGGTAATCTATAAAATTAATTACACATATTAATTATCCTAAATTATATTTATTTTATCATTGTTAATAACATTTATTTGTTATCTCCATTAATAAAATAATCACTACATCAATTTTGTGTAATTATTTAATATACATATTTGTTGAATAAAAATTTAAAAAAAAAGATATATAATGAAGATAAATATACTATCTTTCAAAATAATACTTTTAGTCGAGTATATATTCAGTAAAATTCTATATTAAAAATGTTATATTAATTAAAACATGAATGTGACAAGTTTATTATCACTTTAAATAAAATAATATGTGTCACAATCCCTTCTATAAGGATCAAAATGGTCACTAACTCGACCCTTGGATGGTTATGGTCGAGATATACTCTACCAACAATGTTTAGTCATGTTTTTGGGTCTTTTGATGGTTATTAATAATTTAATAAAAATTGTTTTATTGATTTCTCATCAATTAATTAATTTTTACATCATCAAAGTATAAGTCTTTAAGGTAATTATGTATTTTCTAAAAATTAAAAATAAATTATCATGATAAATAAAAACATTTTATATTTCAAATGAGTATTTATAATCGAATTTATCTTCTATATAACCTTATATAAAAAATGATATAGTTATTAAAATTTGAGTAAGACATAATTTTTCTTTAAATAAAATAAATTAAATGTCCTAATTTCATCCAAGTGGATTCCAAATGATACCATTACAACACAAGGGTGATTTAGGTAGAAAAACACTCATCCAATAATATTAGGACAAGTGTTAGGGTAATTTTATAATATTATTCTTACCCTTAATTACCTGATTTACCCTTTTACCGTAAAAATAAAAATTACTAAAGTTACTATTCATAATGCCCAAAAATAAAATAAAGCTATTTACATAATTTGGACCTACTGATTCCAAATATGGAATCTATTTTTCAAAATTCAAATCACAGAAGTTTCAGTAATTTATTTAAAATTAATCAAGTTGACTGAAAGAGAATCAGTTTTAAAAGTTAAAACATTGTAAAAGATTGAAATGTTATTGCATCTGAATTCAATGTAAAATTAATGTCAATGAACCGCATTATGTTAATTAATAAAAATATATTCTATTTATACTTTAAAACAATTAAATAATATAATTTGACCATATAAATTATTTTGATGAAAAAAGTTGTTTTCAATTAAAATTTAATGTATTTCTACTATTCATCAAAACTTGAAAGTTATTAGAAAAATATCAAAAATTTATCCAAAGTAAATTTTTATATCCCGCTTTCAAATAAAATGTTTATGTTATCATAGAAAAATTATTAATGTGTCAAAATCATTATTTAAAAAGGGTTCTCCATTAAAAGTCATAAAATTATCCTTTTGAAAAATATAAGTTTTTATACATCAAATAGGGTTTATTCATACCCTATGACTAAAATATCCATTAGATGAATATAAAAAATATTTTATTAAGTATATAACATATTTATCTCATTAATTTCATTCCTAATAGTAATTCACTCAATTTATTAATACAAAAATACAAATATCTAATTAATTTATATTTTTCATAAATATTTACAGCCAATGAATTCACAATAAATTTTCATAAGTTAGTAATAATTATTCCCACTAACCTAAATGTTAGGCTATAAGGGTAATTTTATATAAAGGGTTTCTCACAGTTCATCTAAACTCATGATTGTGTGCAATGAAAGTTATTGAAGAATTAAAATTATTTAAAGAAAATATTTCATAAAAACGTCTGGGTGTTACATTCTACACCCCTTAAACTAAATTTCTCCCTCAAAATTAATCATTTAGAAACAAACATATGAAGATACATCCCCCTCATCATATCCTCAACTTCTCACATAGCTTCCTCAAATTGGTGGTTCTTCCATAAAACTTTAACCAAGCGAGTGGTCTTGTTTCGTATAACTTTTTCACTACGATCCAGAATCTCTATTGGTTGTTCTTCATAAGAAAGATCTTGGTCCAGCAGTGTGACTTCTAAAATTAGTACATGTGAAGGATCATGTGTACTTTCTCAGAAGAGATACATGGAAAACATCATGAACTTGAGAGATATTCGGTGGAAACACCAATCGGTAAGCTACCTTCCTAACACGATCTAGAATTTCAAAAGGACCAATATACCTAGGGTTCATCTTACCCTTCTCTCTAAATCTCATTGCTATTTTCTAGGGAGATATTCTTAGAAACACCTTGTCACCCACTTCAAACTCTAGGTCTTTTCATCAGTGGTCAGCATAACTTTTTTGTCGACTCTGAGCTACTCCTATTTGTTGTTGAATATATCTGACCTTCTTGGTCATTTTGTCAATAAGGTCAGGCCCTAATAGATTTATTTCCCCAACTTCATCCCATCAAGTTGGATTTCTAAATTTATTTCCATATAGGTCTTCATAAGGAGCCATATTAATACTAGAGTGAAAGTTGTTGTAAGAAAATTCCACCAAGGGAACCCTCAGGTTTCATATTAATACTAGAGTGAAAGTTGTTGAATTTCTAAACTTATTTCCATATAGGTCTTCATAAGGATCCATATTAATACTAGAGTGAAAGTTGTTGTAAGAAAATTTCACCAAAGGTAGGTGTTGACCTAACCACCTTTGAAATCCATAGAGCAAGCTCTCAACATATCTTCTAGAGTTTGAATTTTCCTCTGAGACTGACCATATATCTGATTATGATAAGCAGTGATAAAACATAACTCTATATCCAGATCCTGCTGAAGACTTCTCCAGAACTTAGAGGTAAACTTCAGATCCCAATCAGATATAATGGAAAGTGGTACTCTATGCAATCTTACTACTTTTAAATATATCCTAGAAAGATAACCAATAGAGAAATCCTCTCTAATAGTAATGAAGTGTGTTGACTTCATAAGTTCAACTATAACCCATATAGCAGTATGGCCTTTATATGTTTTAGGTAGTCTGATGACAAAGTTCATAGTGATGTTTTCCCATTTCTATTCTGGTATAGTAATGGTTGTAACATCCCCTTAGAATTTTGTCTCTCGACCTTAACTTGGTGACAAACCAAGAACCAAGAGACATATTCAGCAACATCTTTTTCATGTCATCCCACCATAAATACCCTTTTAAGTCTATATATCTTTGTGCTTCTATAATGAATAGATAATGAGGAACTATGAGCCTCATCCAATGGATCCTTCTTTAATTCTGGTATAGGAGGAATACAAATTTGGTTCATGGACCTTATTATTCCATCACAATCAAGGTTTAATTCAGAAACATTTCTCAACTTATTTTGTAGTTCTACATCTTTCTTCTATGACTCCTTAATCTTCACTTATATAGATGGTTGAATATTCATTTGAGAAAGACAAGATTTCTCCACTTTAAAATTTCAAGATCCATCCTTTGAAAATCCATAAATATTAGATATTTTGTGATCCTCATCATGGATAGGCTAGCATAGTCCTTTCAACTCAAAGCATTTGCCACCTTGTTTTCTTTCCTATAGTGGTAATATATTGAGTAGTCATAATCTTTAATCAACTCCAACCATCTTCTTTGGCGCATATTCAACTCCTTTTGTGTGAAAATATACTTTAAACTTTTATGATCAGTATAAATATCACACCTTTCACCATAAAGATAATTCTTCCATGTCATTAATGTAAAGATTATCGCAGCTAACTCCAAATCATGAGTTGGGTAATTTTGCTCATGGATTTTCAATTTTTTTAGGCATAAGCTATCACCATATCATTTTTCATGAGAACAAATCTCAGCCCCTTCTTGGATGCATCACTATAGATCAATAACCTTTCTCCATTACAAGGAAGTGTGAGCAAAAGTGCACTGGATAACCTTATTTTTAGCTCTTTTAAGTTCTCTTCACATTCCTACATCCACACAAACCCAACTCCTTTACAAGTCAACTTAGTGAGTGGATTAGATAATCATGAAAAATCTTTCATAAAACATCGATAATATCTAGCCAAACCAAGAAAACTTCAGATCTCAGTTACCGTTGTTGGTCTCTTCCAACATTCAATAACTTCTATTTTTTCTAGATCTACAAATATCTCTTCTCTTAAGATTATGTGACCCAAAAATAAAACTTTCTGAATCCAAAATTCACACTTGGTAAATTTTTCATAAAGCTTCTCCATTTTCAGGGTCTTCAGTACAATTCTCAATTGATCTTAATGTTCTTCTTTATTCTTTGAATAGACAAGAATATCATCTATAAAGACTACCACAAACTGATCAATATAGTCTCAAAATACTCTATTCATTAGATCCATTAAGATAGTGGGGGCATTAGTAAGACCAAAATGCGTCACAGTAAATTCATAGTGTTCATACCTTGTACAGAATGTCGTCTTTGGTATATCTTCCTTGAACCTTAATTAATGATATCCTAAACAAAGATCGATATTGGAAAAGTATTGAGCTCTGCGTAGTTGGTCGAATAAGTCATCAATGCGGGGAAGAGGATATTTGTTCTTAATAGTGATCTTGTTAAGTTATCGATAATAAATGTAGAGTCTCATTGATCCATATTTCTTCTTAACAAATAGAATAGGTTCACCCCAAGGTGATGCACTAAGGCATATGAATACATTGTCAAGATTATCTTGGAGTTACTTATTCAATTCTTGCATGTCACGAACCAACTCGGGTCAACCCTGAATTGGTCACCTGATCCGATCCATGGCAAGGTCCGAGAGGCATTCCCGATCCTCCTAGGTTGGCGACAAGTGACAAGGGAATCATTGGAGTGAAAAATGGAATAGTTTCTCCCAATATAAAATAAACAAGGAAATTGCCTCAATGAGAACGCCAAACTAAATTAAAATGATCGCAACACTTTACACAATTTACATTTACAGTTAAAGATACAACAAACCAAAACCAGAAAAACAAACTGAACCTAACCCCAAATAGCACCTCCATGTGACCCCGAGGGTCACTCTCCAACCAAACACCAACCATCACCCGAAGTGACTGAACTAAGCTGAACTTGCAGCAGAAACTAAAAACAAGAAAAACATTATAAGCATGAGTATTAAAACTCAGTAAGTAGGCCCGAATTATTCTATTCCAAATGAATATCCTTTAAATAACGATAAAATTGATTTCAAGTTTGAAATACAATCTATAAACATAGGGTTTTCCATAATTTACATTTCAAAATAAACAAATCACAACCCATTTCCCTCCCATTTTAAAGCAAGGTTCATTGCAGAGATAAGCTAAGTTTATGGGAAAGAAGGTTAAAAAGGGAACCAAGTAAGAAACATTCATTTTTAATTACAAAGTGAAGTAAGGATAAAAACTTTTTAATAAAAACACGCATTCAAAATTTATGAAGGAAACTCCAAAACCAAGAGCAAGGGAAACAATCTCACAGCAAGGGCAATGGCTAACAAGTCTAGTGTCGGATCATCACAAGAATACCTATGAACTCAGAGGAAGACCAGAACATACTATACATGTGACTCATCCTGAAGGCATGCCCTACTTGATGACATCATAATGCTCTAATTCCTGACCATCACCCTACCTGGCCGGGTCGAGGGGCTCAATCACATAGCAATAATAACAAAACACCCCCTACTATGGGCCAATAGCCGGTGCATAATCTAAACGAGTGCAAAAAACATTCATAGAAATTTTCTTTGATATTCTAGGTTCCCATGTATATTTCATAAGGGGTGTGACATAAAATTCAAACCAGTCATATACATGCTATATACATATCACCCAACCATCACCACCCCGACCACCTCAAGGTCAGTCCCCTACCTTAAAAAAAATACCATATGAGGGAAGTCTCATACCGAGGACTCTCTCAACTCATGATCAACCAACCAGGAAAGAGACCCAACTCAAGAGGGGTTTTCCAAATGACTAATTCAAAGTGTCAAATGGTCCTTACAACATTTTTACAAAACCATACTTTTATAAGCACACACGCAAATCACTTTAGTTAATCCAAATTACCATTCAAGTTTAAAACATTTTTTCGAATTCCAAAAGGGGGCATATACCACTAAGAACTTAATATAAAAACCCATTTAAATACTTAAATCACCACTTTGAACTTCATAGACGATTTTATAAAAACCAAACCATGCTATAATAAATCATTAATCATTTTAAAGATCCAACCATGACATTTAGAGAAAAACACTTGGTGTGCGCAACTTGAGAAAAATGCAGCACACGTTAAAATACAGTTTTAGAATCATGCGCACCTCAAAACATTTATAAAACATGATTCGAACTATTCATATTATTTAATAAACCATTTAAAAAATTTATAAAGTAATTTTAAAGAGTAACCCATGGTTTTACACACACAAAACCCATTCAAAACCCTATTTTATGATCAAACGCACACCCACAACATACCAAAACAGAATAAGCACCCCTTATATAGTTGAATAAACCAATTGCACAATTCATGAAAAGTTATTTAATAGTACAAGATTAGTTTTCATAAAAAAACTCACGATATTTCACATAAACATGCTAATAAATATCAAATGCAAACAAAATTCTTTTTAAAAACAAATTTCACACCAAACCAATTAATCAAAAAACATGTCAAATCAATTAAATAAGTAAAACTATTAGCCAGACACTGATTATCAACAAAACCACCTAATTTCTCCCAAAACAATAATTCTAAAAACTAAAAATAATTGATTAATATTCAATGAATGTGAAATATGTAATCAATAAAAGTATTTCTAAATTTAAGTGGTAAATACAAGGGGATCCTACCTCAGTCGATGAATAATACCTGAAAATCAGTGTGAAACACCGATCACACCTCAAACGATAGGGAGCTGAAACCGACCTAACGCAATAAGATTGAACGTCAAATTTTAGGAATCGACCCTAAAAATAAAACCTAGAACCTATGGTTTTTTCAAAAAAAAACCCTACCAATAGAACCCTAAACCAAAAAAGGGGGGAAGAATACTGAAATGGAGCTGCCGGTGGGACGTGCGGTCGAAGGAAGACGCGCCAGTGAGGTTGCCGCCGAAGGAGGGGCTGGTCGGAGGGGGCGTGCCAGCTAGGGGGGGAGTGTGGTTGTGTGGTGTGCGCCGAAACAGGAGGTGTCAGGGGTCACGAGACATGGTCGGCCAGAGGCAAGTAGGGGAGGGTAGAGATGAGGTCGGCATGTGCTGGGGTGCTGCGCACAATGTGTGGGTTTCAACCAGGGGGTGCACCACGGACAAGGGAGGTGCCTGAAAAGAAGGTCGCCAGAGATATCATCAGAAGGGTTTCACTGGAGGAAGGAGGAACTACAAGGGGGTTGCACGCTACAGTAAGGGGGGAGAGTTGTTGCATGTGGGAGGAAGGGGTTGGGGGAGGGTTGCTCACCAAGGAAAACCCTAAGCAAAATTTAAAAAAAAAACCCACTAATAATACTAATAAATGTTTTAACACATAATAATAATATCTATAATAATAATAATTATAACAATTTTAAATCATAATAATAATATCAACAAAATGGTGAAAATAATAATCTTCAAATCATTTATTAATTATATTAATATTAATAATTTTAATAATGATGATGATGATAATAATTTTAATAATAGAAAAAACAAGAACAAGTTTAATAATATTATTATTATTATTATTCGCAATAATAATATTATTATTATTATTTTCAATAATAATAATAATATCATTACAGTTAAAACATTTGCTTTGTTTTATTTTAAGTGACAGGAAACTACGCGGTTACACCGTGCGGCTCATAAAAATTTATTCTATTTATTTGAATACAGCAACTACGTGGCCTACGTACGGGTACTCGGGTTGATCGCACGGTCTCCAGACTGTGCACTGCCCATACAACCAATGTCGTCAAGCCCAAAATACTTATCTTTCAATAAAAATTCAAAATTTTAAACAAGGACTTCCCCCAAACCCCAATCCGAGCTGGAACCAAGGAAAAAGTCAAACCTAGGTGTAATAACTTTCCCCACCATAATGCTTTCCACCCCCAAAAGGCCAATACAAGGGCAAACCCGCAAAATAGAGACTAATACCCCTTTAAAGTTCAAGGAGATTCCTAAATAATGATAATAAAGATATCACGAAAACACCACCGAGCGAAAGGATAACAAGAACTCAGGAGACCAAGACGAACTCCCTGTTAAGTGCTACTTACCCCCAAAAGCTTAAACACCCCCAATTGATCAGTCCAAAAGATATTGGACTTTCACAATGACCAAACCAGCCTTAGAACATAAATATCTTAAACATTTTCAAATGGAACTTGTACCAAAAACAAAACTGAGATATTGACACGGGGAGGTCCGAACGGAATCCCCACCATAAGAGACAGGTCAAAACTAAATTCAATGAGACCCGCAATGGGTCTCCCCACCATAAGAACTGACGAGATTAATCGAACATGAAGACTTTTCATGCAGACCAAAAACCCCCACCATAGGGGAGGGGAGGGAGGGACCCAACTAGCAAAACACCAAAATTATAGCTGAAAATACCAACAACCCCACATCCTTAAAAGAACACAACCCAAGTCGCACTCGATTCACATAAATAGGCCACATTAGGACCCTTTAATAAAGACCTATACCCTGAGGCTTAATTGTCTCCCTTTCCCATGCCAAGAATAGGATTCTGACCAAATCCCTCTCACACTGTTGGGGTTCTCTTGACTACACGTCATCTTCACTCTGGGACCTATGGATGGAGCTTCGATGTTTGAAGCATCTCCTTCCATGCAACCAAGCTTTCAAAACCCCCAAACAGAAATGACAGATCAAAATTTCACTAAACACACTTCTATTGAAATAAAAGTTTCAAAGAGTTCGACAACAACCATTCTTACAACTGAAGAAAAATAAACACAACAAAATGCTACCATACAGGACTAATACATTCAAAGAACATTGCAGAAAGAGGACCCCAAACAAAACTCACACATCACCCTACTCCTGTGAACAGGATGGTGTGACCTTCAAAGAGTTGGGTTTGGCTTCATGGTACTTCTTGGAAACACCTCAACAGAACTGTTGTAGGTGACCCAAGCATCCACATGTATGGAAGGTTCATGAAGCACTTGGGAATGATGGCTTCTTGTGACCCTACTTACCACACTGATGACAGATCACGGCATTGGTCTCTAAAGAGGTTGACTGGAGGGCTGAAGACCTCTTAATTCCCTAACCAGCACCACTAACATTAGGTCGATTCTCATTCTTCTTATCGGCATCCTCTACACCGCTTCCAAAGACCATAAAAGGATTCATCATCCCAAGTCCTCTTGCTAACTCAGCTTCGGCATGTGTTAAGTCCACTAGGTTAGATACCCTGAGAGGGGGGTGAATCAGAGTATGACATATTAAAACAACTTCTCCTATTGATCCGTTTTGTTGTTAATCAAAACTCTCTTCTCTCTCTTTCTTGTAGCAAAGTATAAACAGAAACTAAATCATGCACAAGACACAGTGATTTTTACTTGGTTCACCCTCATTGGGCTACGTCCAAGGAGCATACACCGGCAATGTGTCGATGTACCAAATCCACTAAAAGTGCACTGTTGTTTACAAAGTCCGAAGTGGACTCACTGTCCCACCTAGTTGACAACCACTCACAATATGAAAGTTCACTGCTCTCTCAACTGAAGTATGCTCACTACTTCTTCAGAAGATTCACTCACAGTTTAAAGACTTGTAGGTCCCTTTCATTATCACAAATGAATGCATCTTCCTCTGTATGTAGATGCTCTATTGAAGTTTCACTTTCATCCACTGATGAATACAACTTTACCACAGATGTATCGGGAAATCATCCAACTTTCGCACATCCCTAAAATAACTAACGCGCTTCTCTATGCTTGCCACATTTCTCTATGCTTTAGCACGCTTCTCGAAACCTAGCGCACAAGTGTCACCAAACCACATGCATGACACCCCATTCTTCAACTCTGAACTTGGGAAACTCATACCCTTTTATGCTCAAACCAATATTGGTGCGCAACTATCAACCGGTGCACAACTTATGAGTATCTTTATACTTGCGCGACCGAACCACCACTTGCGCGACCGAACCACCTGCACGTCTGGAGCTTTAATTTTTTCTAAGTGTTGAACTCTGTGTAAAATGAGGAAGGGTAGCCCTCTATTTATAGGCATTTTGGGTACCCTAAGTGTCGGCGCGCAAGTCTCCTCTCGGCGCACAAGTCCAGCCGCCCTAGCCGTTGTCACCCTATCACTTGCACGCCCAAACCAAAACTTGGGCGCCCCTCTTTCCTTTGCCATATTTTGATGTTCTGATCTTGAAAAACATATGACGCGTAAGTTTTCAAGCCTCCAAGACACTTACGTGCAAGTCCCTTCGACAAAAACATTTTTCTTCATTCATCGATTTTGAGGCCCAAAAATTTGGCACACTGGAAAACGACGACACCTTGTATCTGCTCTTTTAGTACCACCTCCAGATCGTCCATTCCTTTATCGAGGTTCTTCAATCAATCATGGATTGTTGACAACACACCTTGAACTCGACAACTCACCATGTAAACCCTCTTTGTCAACAAATTTGTACATCGTGATCTGCTTTGTCAACAAACACAACACGGAGGCACACTTTGTCAACAAACACAATTACCTCAAAAATGCTTCAATGATACCTTGAGGGGTTTTTTCCCAACAACATGAAAGGCTTGTCTCAGTACATCAAAGAAGGTGGTTAGGTTGAGTTCTGTCATCTTCAACGGCATTTCAAGTCAGAGCCCAAACTTAAAATTTCAAGCCTTCTCGGGATCCTTTGCAACATACCATGGGTCATACGGAACTAGGTCCAAGAAATGAAGATATAATTCTAATATTGATCGGTCACCCTATTGAATACCACACAACTCCATCCTCTTTCTCAGCTTTTTAATCTTAGAGAAATACTATTGGATGAACAATGACTTAATGAAATCCCAGGTAAGATCTTCCTAAGACTTGTTTCAAGACACGGTCTTCCACCATTTTTAGGTCGGGCCTTCGAGCATGAAGGTTGAAAATTTTACCTTCAATGACTCAGGTAGCATAAGGAAACTGAAGTCTCTTTCAATCTTCCACATCCAATCCTCCACTTCGAGAGGATCCACTTTACCGTAAAAGAAATAAGGGTTCAACTTCTAGAATTCCAGAACATAGACTATAGTTTAATCAACTAGAAGGTTTTCCAAATATGCACCACCTAAAGCTGCACCTTGAGGATCCATCAAATCTTCATGGGGGAAGACACTAAGAACAAGGAAGCAAGGAGCTTGATTAAAACAAAGACATTACCATTTTAAATTCAACTTTTCACAATTCAAAACAAGACCCTTTTAAACCATTTTCCAGAATTAGCGAAAACCCAAAACGGTTCACAAGTGGAAAACTAGCGTCAATGGGTGACTCGGTCATATGGTTGGTGGCCATATTCTAGTCACGCCACCATCACAGAGGGCATTTCAGGGTAATTTCCCTAGCTTCACATGTCTTTCTAGGTTCTACGAGCTCACAAAGGCCACTACCCAACTCCCTTTTCATTTCCCAACACGAATAAATCCAGAAGAACCAAAGACATCAATCACCCAGACATCCCATGGTAACTCAAGGTTCGGAACGAGCAAGGGTTCATGAAGTCCTCATTCCTACACCCAAATCCTGATAATCATACCCCTTCTACCATGACAACCCCAAATAGTAATGGGTTCTCTAAAAGCAAGGTCCGCTTAGAGACAACCTGGTCTGATACCATTTTGTCAAGAACCAAACCAGGTCAACCTTGAACGGGTCACCCGAGCTGATCCGTGGCAAGGCCCGAGAGGCATTCTCAATCCTCCCAGGCTGGCAATAAGCATCATGGGCATCATTGGAGTGAAAAAGGGAATGGTTTCTACCAATATAAAATTAACAAGACAACCACATCAATGAGAACACCAACCAAACTCGAAATGATTTCAACACTTTACACAGTTTACATTTATGATTAAAGAAACAACAAACCAAAACCAAAAAAAACAAACTAAACCTCACCCCAAATAGCACCTCTGTGTGATCCCAAGGGTCACTCTCCAACCAAACACCAACCATCACCTGGAGCTACTAAACCAAACTGACCCTCCAGCAGAAACTAAATCCAAGAAAATCACTATAGGCATGAGTATTAAAACTCTATAGGTAGGCCCAAATTATTTTATTCCCAATGCATATCCTTTAAATAAAGAAAAAATTGATTTCAGGTTTCAAATAAAATCTATAAACATGGGATTTTCCATAATTTACATTTCAAAATAAAAAAATCACAACCCATTGCCCTCCCATTTTAAAGTAAGGTTCATTATGAAGAAAATCTAAGTTTATGGGAAAGAAGGTTAAAAAGGGAACCAAGTAAGAAACATTCATTTTTCATTAAAAAGTGAAATAGTTAAAACCTTTTTAATAAAAATACATATTCAAAATTTACCAAGGAAACTCCAAAACCAAGAGCAAGGGAAAC
The DNA here is from genome assembly GCA_963277665.1 of Viscum album. Lineage (NCBI taxonomy): Eukaryota > Viridiplantae > Streptophyta > Magnoliopsida > Santalales > Viscaceae > Viscum > Viscum album. Next base: position 407,200,369 of record OY728142.1, read on the forward strand.
AGTCTCACAACGAGGGTAATGGCTAACAAGTCTAGTGTCATATTATCATGGGAATATCAAGGAACTCAGAGGAAGACCAAAACATACTATACATGTGACTTATCTTGAAGGTATTCCCTACACAATGACATCATAATGCCTTAATACCCGACTGTCGCCCAACATGGCCTAGTCAAGAGGCTCAATCCCACGGCAATAATAACAAAACAACCCCTATTATGGGCCACTAACTAGTGCGTAATATAAACTAGTGCAGCAAACGATCTTAGAAATACTCTTTGCTATGATATGTTCGCATGTATATTTCACAAGGGAGTGTGTCATACAATTCAAACAACAAGTCGCATACATGTTATATATACATCACCCAACCAGCACCACCCCAACCACCTCAAGGTTAGTCCCTTTCCTTAAAATAATTACCATACGAGGGAAGTCTCATACTCCCAACTCAGGATCAACCAAGCAGGAGACCCAACTCAAGAGGTGTTTTCCAAATGAATTATACAAGTGCTAAACATGACTTATGACATTTTTACAAAACCATGCTTTTATAAACAAGCACACATGCAAATCACTTTATTCAATCTAATTTACCATTCAAGTCTAAAACATTTTTTAGAATTCCAAAAAGAGGCATATACTGCTAAGTACTTATTGTGCAAAACCCATTTAAAGACTTTAATCACCACTTTGAACTTCACAAATGTGTTTATAAAAACCAACCCATGCTATAATAAATCACTAATCATTTTAAAGAGCCAACTGGGTCATTTAGAGAAAAACACTTATTGTACGCAACTTGAAAAAAATGCAACACACGTTAAAATACACTTTTAGAATCATGCGCACCTCAAAACATTTCCAAAACATGATTCGCACTGTATATTTTATTTAATAAACCATTTAAAAATTTTATAAAGTAATTTTAAAGAGTAACCCACATCTTTACACACACAAAACCCATTCAAAAACCTCTTTTATGATCAAACGCACACCCACAACATACTAGAACAGAATACACACCACTTATATAGTTGAATAAACCAATTGCACAATTCATAAAAAGCTATTAAACAGCACAAGATTGGTTTTCATAAAAAACGCACCATATTTCACATAAACATGCTACTAAATATCAAACACAAACAAAATTATTTTTAAAAACTAATTTCACACCAACCCAATTAGTCACAAAACATGCCAAATAAATTAAATAGGTAAAACAATCAGCCGGACACTAATTATCTACAAACCACCTAATTTCTCCCAAAACAATAATTCTAAAAACCAAAAATAATTGATTAATATTCAATGAACGTGAAATATGCAATAAATCAAATTATTTCTAAATTTAAAGGGGAAATTCAAGGGGATCCTACCTCAACTAATGAAGAACACCCAAAAATCGGTGCTAAACACGGATCGCACCTCAAACGCGCCTGCGGGGAGCTGAAACCGACCTAACGCAATAAGATTGAACCTCAAATTTTAGTAATTGACCCTAAAAATCAAACTTAGAACCTAGGGTTTTTCCAAACAAAAACCCTACCAATAGAACCCTAAATCAAAGAAGGGGGAAAAAGAATACTGGAAGCGGGTTGCTGGTGGGATGTGCGGCCGGAGGAAGACGCGCCTGTGAGGTCGCGGTCGAAGGAGGGGCTGGTCGAAGGGGGTGCGCCTGCTGGGGGGGAGTGCGGCTGTGCGGTGCACACCGGAACAGGAATCTTCGGGGGTCGCGGGTTGTGGTAGACGAGAGGCGAGCAGGGGAGGGTGGAGATGAGGTCAGCGTGCTGGGGTTCTGCTCACAAGGTGTGGTTCGCAACCATGGGGTGCACTGCAGACAAGGGAGGTTCCCGGAAAGAAGGTCGTCCGAGTTGTCGTCGACTGGAAGGGTTTCGCTGGAGGAGGGAGGACTTGCAAGGGGGTCGTGCGCTATATTAAGGGGGGAGAGTAGCTACGCATAAAATAAAAATAAAATTAGAACCCCACTAATAATACTAATAAATGTTTTAACACGTGATAATAATAGCTATAATAATAATTATTATTATAACAATTTTAAATCATAATAATAATTTCAACAAAATGGTGAAAATAATAATCTTCAAATCATTTATTAATGATATTAATATTAACAATTTTCATAATAATGATGATGATGATAATTTTAATAATAGCAAAAACAAGAACAAGTTTGATAATAATAATATTATTATTCGCAATAATAAAAATATTATCATTACAATTAAAACATTCAATTCTTTTTATTTTAAGTGTCGGACAACTAAGCAGTTACCTCGTGCAGCTCATAAAAATTTATTCTATTTATTTGAATATCGCAACCTCACGGCTCGCATACGGGTACCCGGGTTGACCGCACTGTCTCAAGACTACGCACTTCTTGTGTGCCCGGTTTCGTCAAGCCCAAAATACTTATCTTTCAATAAAAATTAAAAACATTAAACAATAAATTCCCTTGAACCCCGACCCAAGCCAGAACCAAGGTGAAAATCAAACCCAGGTGTGACACTGCAACTCAATTGAGGTCAATTTATATGGTGTCTTTGAAATAGGAATATCACCTGGTATGAGTTTTATTGAAAACTCAAATTCATGATTTGGCGGAAGACCTGGTAATTATTCAAGAAAGACATCATCAAACTCCCCTACAATGGGTGTACTCTTAATTTTGATTTTCTCCCTAACCATTTGAGATAGATAACCTTCATTTATAGGGATCAAGACCCTTAAGATGGAATAAATTTCCACTGGAATGTCACATTCATCCTTGCATCGATATATGATCATATATTGATCTGGAATATGAAATGTGACTTCCCTTCCTTGGAAATTTATATGAGATCCATATAGAGAAAGCTAACTCATGCCAAGAATCACATCAGATTCCACTATAAGAAGGATCACAAAATTTTCATGAAGTACTTCCCCCCAAACTTTAACTTGAGAAGAATTATAGACTTTTGATGCGACCATTATGCCATTAGGAGTTGTCATAGCTAACTCAACATCTAGTTATTGAGTACTATGATGATACCCTTAGAAAAATCTTTATAAATAAAAGAGTGGGTGGATCCATGATCAAATAAAAAATTGCTACTTTAGAGTGTATGGTAAGTGTACCTTTCACCGCTTCATTATTATACTCCACATCGTTGATACTGATCGCATATGACATGCCTTTTTCTTTGGCCTTAAGAGTTTGATGACGTCAATCATCATCAATAACACATGGATTAGGGCATTGATTGGAAAAATTCCTCATTTCCTTACACTAGTAGCATTGAAGTGTAAGAGGTGCATTCTATGTAGCCTTTTCTTTATTCAGATCATTAGTCATCTTTTTTTCATCACTTTGGCATTCAACAGCCTAATGACATTCTCTTCCACACTTCAAAACATTTTCTAGTCCCTTTAATACAATTTCCTCTATATTTCTTTCCACACTTTGAGAATAAGGGAAAAATCATCTTCTTTCCACAGTAGTCTTTAGATTTTCCCTTGAATTCCATCTTTCTATTTTTATCTAACCCATTCGACTGATGGTTTACTCCAATATCCACCTCAACCTTGAGATCACATAAAACGATTTCCTGATAGCTATTAAAGTCCCTTATGGATAATTCCATTCAGATACTTGGTTTTAATCCACTAAAGAATCGATCAATTTTACTCTCAGGTTGGATAATAATTCTAGAAGCATACCTTGCAAGTCTTGTAAAACTTGCCTCGTAGGTACCAATATATTCATCATCCTTTTTCTTAAGTTCAAGGAACTCCTCCATCTTTGTTCAAAGAATATGAGGAAATTACTTATTGAAAAATAAGTTCTTGAACTCATCCCATTCCATGGATTCATTTTCATCTCTTTGCCTCATATTCTTGATAAGGTTCCACCATTGATTAGCTTCACCTTCCAAACAATAGACTTCTAAAATGAATTTATCATGTTCTAAACATTGGAGAACTGAAAATATCTTTTCAGTGGTACTAATTCATTGTTCAGACACTAATGGATTAGAAGACCTGCTGAAAGAAGGTGGATGTTTCCCCATGAAGGACTCAGTAGAATGTTGTTCCCTCCTTTTCTTGTTTGGAAGTCCTACATGATTCATAGCTTGAGAAATTTGTGTGAGAATAGCTACATGATTTTTCATTCCATCTCCCATAACTTTTGGTTGCTCAGGAGGACAATCATTTCATTTCCAGTTGCATTCAGCATTAACGTGGTTCCTTCGGGTTCCATCCATTGAATAAAACCAAGAAGCATAGTATGAGCAACACTAATAATAATGTAAAAACTGCATAATCAAGAATAAAATTTAAATTTTGGACAGTTTAGGTTTTATCCTAGGTTATTCATGATCATTTCTAAAACACTAGGATTGGAACCTATACTTCGACATATCCTTAGGGTTCTTACTAAGGTTTTCTCATTCTAGTTTCCAAAGGTTAACTATATCTTTCCTCTGATACGAACTGTAATGGCCCATACTTTACATACACAGATATTACTTCAAAGTTGAATAATATTAATTAAAAAATATAACAAAGCCACAAAAGGACCGTATATGTATAGTGTCTTTAGAAACTGGGAAACATAAACAACTGGTTAATAAGAAATCTTCATTATCTCCCACTCATTTTATCATAACTAGACCTCTTTTTTATATATCTTACTTAATACCCTTCTTCATAACCTAGGGAAAAGAAACATATGAAAGTGTGAGCTCAGATTCTCAGTAAGGGTAAACAAGTGAAATATCAATCATATCATAAACAAAAGACATAAGAACATAACATTTGAAAATCTTATCCTGTATATGAAATATCATGATATCATGCCATGAGATAAATCATAAAAGTTCATAAGAATCAATGAACATAATCCCAAAAGTCATAACATAAGACATAAAGTTTTGTGGTATACACATAAGCATATAAATCATTTCATATTAGTCAATTCTCTTTTCCAACACCATCATAGTGGAAAAATTCCATTACTAAACCGATTTCACTCCTCGTTCCAACCCTGTAATACTGAACATAGATCATTTCCAATTCCAACCATTTTTATCTCATGAGATATAAATATTTACCCAATCCATTGGAGGGAGATATAGGTCTCACCCATCTCATAATTAAATCATTATTACATGTTCCACATAAATACAAATCATTCATCATAGTATAACCCAAGGAATAAAATGGTTTTCTTGAACATCATTCCATCATAATACATATAAAACAAATGGATTTCATAAATATCATTCCATAGTAAACACAATAAAACCATAGTAATAATAGGGATAAAAACATAACCCTATTAAATAAGGTCATATTAGATGGAAAATAATTTTGATAAAATGCTTGAAATTAATTCTTGAGGAAAATAGTCTTTCTTCTTTAAAAACGTTTTCTTTTCTCAAAATTCCAGGTTATTTTAAAAGAAAATAATTTAATTGAAAATAAAATTGAAATCGTCTAAAATAATCTTCATGTAAATAAGGTGTTATAAAAGCATAAAAATATTTCCATGTCGTATAAGTTAATAAAACATTATCCTCGTACTTTTTTTTGAAAAAGTCAAAAAGTACCTCGTATCAAATAACGACAAAAGATTCATTTCATACCGTTTAATAAAAATTCACCAATGGGTAAAATTAACTTTAAAAAATTATATAATAATAGAAATAATATTACATATTTAGGAAACATGGATATGGATGATAAATATACCCTAGTAAATACTTACGTATAAACAATCTTGGATAAAAATGAGATTGCGAAATTATCTCTTATCTTAGATCTGATATCCTTCGTATGTATCTAAACCTCCTGTATAATTATTTAAATAATTTAATTGACTTATTCAAGAATCATAGTAATTTTTATGATATCATATATGATCATATTATCATCTGTTTTTTAGTAACATTTCATTATTACTCGTTATTCAGATATTAACTGTTTTATGTTCTTATGCATGTTTTGTCGGATAAGTTCATGTTACACTTTTTAGGTTATAGCTATATCATTTATAGAATGATAATAGTATAATATATATCATATTTATTCATTCCATTCATTCCATTCATTTATATAATCATGTTTTAATAAGGATCATGAATAATGAATCACATCGCATCGTGGAGACAATAGGTCGTACATACGCACGAGCGACGATATCATTCCCATTATTGTTGAATGGTATTGAAGTGGATGGTTTATTGTAATGGCCTAAACCCTCCTGGTCCATTAATTTGTCAATTTATGGTGTTGGGGTTCCCTAGACCCATCAGTGAGTCGTGAGGGCGGCGATGTCGGTGGTAGGGTGTCACCGTGGTGTCACCCATCGGTGTGTCCCCAATCAGTCTCACCGATTGGTGTGTCCTTGATTGGTGAGTCACCAATCAGTGTGTCCCAACCAGTGAGTCACCGATCAGTGTGTCCCCAATCGGTGAGTCACCAATCAGTTATTCACCGATCGGTGTGTCTCCGATCCATGAGTCATTGATCAGTGTGTCTCTGATTCGTGAGTCACAGATCGGTGTGTCACCGATCGGTGCCATGGGGTTGTCAGGGTTTCCTTATCTTTCCCTAGTTTTTCCATAACACCACTTTTAAATATTTTTTAACTTTTTGAAGTGGTTCAAGTTCGTTTTTAAATCCCATAAATGATATCTAAAATCCCCCAAGAACCGGGCAACCCTTGACTTACCAAAACATGTGGCTTTTTCCTTAGTGTCATGTCACCCTTTTTCCTGTACTTTTCAGCTCCGCCCCTATTATGTGGTTTTTCCGTTTAATAGAAACCCTTTAACTCACAATTGTTATCACCACATCTCTGAGGAGAATTATTAAATAACATTTAATTCCATCGTGTGTAACCACCCAATCATGTGGAGAAACCACAATCTGCCTTTAAAGGAGTTCAATATTTCATATCCCATAACTCAAGGATCTCACCTTTTATCGCACAAAGTTTCTTTCTTCTTCTGGGATAGTCTCTTTTTCTTTAATTGGTGCATCTCTACCCGAGGCTAGTGGTGCACCTATGCTGGAGCTTTTCTACTCACTCTTGGAGTCCTCGGAGTTCCTCCCCTACAAGTCGCGCATCCCCAATTCTTGGCATGTGGAGAAAAACTTCTATCGTTGATCATCCAAGTAGGGTTTTTTCTTCATCTCTATTTATTGTGTATCATGTGGGGTGGGTATGATAGTGTTTCTATGGGGATAGATGAAACCAAACCTTAACAAATATAATAAATGGTTTTTAAATAATGAAGGGGTGTGTTTGATGATGCTTATATAATCTTTTACCTTTGCTTATATGTTGTGAATTGTATGGGCTTATTTCCACTGAAAATCATGGTTGTTGGTATTCCTTCCTTATGCACTAATGATACTCTATTTTTCTGGTTAATCCTGTGATTGAATGGATGTAACATGGAAAATGGTTAATCACATAAACTCAGTTGACTAAATGGACACCCAATGAATAATAATCCTTGTGTGGTCACCCCGATTAACCAAATAGAAAGACGAAACTAAAGGAATGGTGTATTTAAATCTGAAAAATCCCTTACTCTATTCTGGTGATATGTGTGGTTGTTATGCTTGATGCTTGTGAGGTGACATGAATGGGGATGAGATCCCCTATTGTGCAGTTGTTAGTTTGTGGATTTGGGGCCGTGTGGGGCCGTATGTTGGGGCTTGGTTTGGTTCTAGTACTTTGATTGATCTCACATATCCCTTTTGTTGTTGTGACTTTACAAGAGAACCAGGTGTGAATGCTTAATTTGTTTCTTGGCTATTTTTCCTTCCTTGGATTGTGGCTATGCCTGTTAGTTTCCCGGTAGTGAAGAATTATTTAAAATGGAACCACTTTAATGTGATAACAATAATGGGTTAAAAGGGGTATTGTTTTCCAGGAATGAGTTGTGCTCTGGTCGTGGTTTTTGTTCTTTTATATGAATGAATAATAACGAGGGTGTTTGTGTATGGGCTGGTTTTGAAACCCTTAGGTTGGGATGAGTTCTTGTTTATCTATATGTATAAATTTAGTTCTATGTTTCTTATTCTCACCCCACTCAAGTTGAGAACTTCATGTCGAACACCCCCATTTCATGGGGGAGGGTGTTTTTTCCAACATCCTATTGGGTGCCTGGATATTATCTCCTTTATGCTCCCTTTCCCGAGTAGCCCAAGACTCTTCGGGTAGGCTGTAACGACCTAAGGTCCATTATAGCCTAATATTCTTCAGGCAAGGTGTGTTGTGGTGGTCAGCCCAGGTGTGTGTGGGCAGGTTGTTTCCCAAGTGTCTTCGGGATGAGGCTTAGTTGTCTTCGGGCATGGCAGTAGTTGTTTAGGCCCAGGTGTCTTCGGGCATGGCGGTAGTTTTTCTGGACCATGTGCATACAGGCGTGGTTACACGTGGTTGTGGTTCCCCAGGTGTTTTTGGTCGTAGTTGTGGTTGTGGTGGCCCAAAAGGTTGTTGTTGTGGAAGCAGTGGGACTACAGTGAGAATAGTGGGAGAGGTCTGACTCATAGGATGTTTTCAATAACTAGTGGGAAAGTGGTGCGGGGTACCCAAACATCAATGTGTTATTACTATTACTTTACTTGACTTGCGTTATTTGGGGAGTGTGATGTGGTAAGGTTTTGGTGGATGGTTTTCTTACAAGGTGCTTTGGTTATCTCCTTTTCTCACGGGGCATAAGAATGCCTCCCCACTTTTGCATGAGAGATTTTGATCTTCCCTACTGAGTATACCTGTATACTCACCCTATGTATATAAAACTATTTTCAGGTTTCCAGGAGGACTTTGGGGACCGTGCGAGACCATATTATCTCAGATGCTGGTACTGTTAGTGTTGTTGCTTTTCTTTTATTTTGGTACTTACGTTTGGAGTTTTCTTATACTTATAGAACTTTATATTGAAACATGTATATGGGGATGAATTGTTTCTGGATTTACTTTTATTTATAGTTTTGGTGTTATTTGGGATTTACTATCTTATCTCTCAATCCTACTAAATAAAAAGGGTAATGCCTTCTATATTATGTGTGATTCTATACCCTTGGTGTTATTCGCCACTTTGGGGCCTATTGAAGGTAGGAATCGAGGGTCATTATCTCTCCTTCAACTTGAGGAAGGAAGGGTCTAGCAGTATGTTGTCCCTTGTCTCATCTCGGGGAATGTGGGTCGTGACATAATGGTATCAAAGGGACTGATGGTTGAGAGATAGGATGAAGCTCAGGGTTACAGTGAGGATTGCATGGGATGGTAGGGAAATAGTGTTAGAAAATCTTGGTGTGTGAAATAGGCCAGGGAAGACCGTCTAGGAAACTGGATTTTAGGGCCCCCCATGATCCGATGCAATGACTATGGACCTACCAAACGACCAAGTGAGGCTACACTGATTGCAGGGTAGAGACCCTAATAAAGGTACATACATCATAATAACTTGTGTTCTTGTGTGTTCTGGGTGTTATGGGAATTTAAATAAATAACAAGTTTAAGAAAAATTTAAAAGAAATATTCTACACTACTCGGGCCTAGGCATTCCTTGTTTACCTTGCAGCTATGACACCCAGACAACGACCATGAGTAGTACGGGAAATCTAGGCCTAGGAGGATGATCTGGATGATTAGTGGAGGACTGATCGAGAGGAGTAGCATGACCAGTGGTAGAATATTCTTCATGCCTTTCAGTGGCGGACCCTCGGGAAGTACGAGGGCAGCATCTCAGACATGGAGACTAAAATCTAGCTTGAGGAGTTGGTGATATCTTTTATCTTGATCCAGGCTCCAGCTGAGTACCGAGTTCTGTTGGCAGTCAGTCAGATGAGAGGATCAGTGTGTCAGTGATGGACGCTCTACCTTGGAGAGAGGATGTAGATTGAGATTTTATGGGTTGACTTTGAGAAGGAGTTCCGAGTGGAATTCCTTTCTTCTACGTTGAAGGCTGAGAAGAGGTAGGAGCTACTCTCCCTTCAGTAGAGGAGTATGTCAGTGAGGGAGTTGGGGATCAAGTTCAAGGACCTCCTTTATTTTCCCCTGGACCATTTTCTGAATGAGGAGTCTCGGAAGAGACATTTAGAGGAGGCACTCTGACCATCTCTTCAATATGATGTTACTCCCTTCGCCCTACCGACGTACTTGGAGGTCCAGAAGAAGGCTGAAGTGGTGGAGAGGATGCACACGATGGGAGGTGTTCCGTGTGAGGGGAGCCAGTTGGGCTCATCAAATGGGAAGTCATTCAGCAGTAGGCCTCCAGCGTTAGGGACTTCTAGGTTTCTACCAGTGGGGAGTAGGCCCCAACAGTTCCAGTTTTGATCTCCCGGTCCTCACCCTTTCCTTGTGGGCCTAGGACCGAGGTGCTTCATCTGTGGTAGCTGTGGGAACCTTCGAAATCAGTACCCAGACTAAGTGTAATATAGTGGGGGTGGGAAGGTTCAGTGCCCACCTCAGCAGCATCAGTTTTCAGCTAGGACCTTTCAGCGGCAGCAGTAGGGACAACGAGCTCCCACTTCTCCGAGAGCAGATATTGCAGGAGGAGGCTGACCTCAGGGCACTCCTTAAGGACCTCAACAAGGGCATGGTCAGGGAGGTGGCTAATAGCCGAGGGGAAAAGGAGCTGTGTGTGGGCAGTTTCATGCCGCAGAGGTAGTAGTTCCAGCAGGGCCGGAATTCATTCAAGGTACGATCAACTTGTTTAGCACTCTTGCATGTGCCTTGTTTGATTCAGGAGCTTCACACTCCTTTTTTACACCCAGTCAAGATCATGCCTTGGGCCTAGATGTAGAGAGACTCTCCATGCCCCTGGTGATGAGTACGCTAGTTGGGGGTCATACCAACCTATTTGATATTTTTCAAGGATGCAGACTAATGTTGGGGCCGCATCAGCCTAGTGGGAATCTCCTTCTGCTGTAAATGCAGCCATACGATGTCATCCTAGGCATCGACTGACTGTTTTCTACACACACAGTTATCAAATGCTTCTGTAGAATATTCTTTTTCTCCAATGAGGATGGCCAGTGTGTGGCTTTAGTTGGTGAATGAATTTGTCAGGTGGGGAGACAGCATGTAGAGCCTCTTCTTTCTAAGTTGGCAGAGCTTTCAGCAGAATTAGTGGATGCTGAGATGATGGATGTTCTAGTAGTTTTTATAGACTTCCTGGCTGTTTTTCCTAAGGAGGTTGTGACTCTACCCCCTCGACGTGATGTTGAGTTCGGGATAGACTTACAACCCGATGCCCATCCGATTTTGATGGATCCTTATTGAATGGTTCCTTCTAAGTTACGGGAGTTGCGGATTCAGATTGACGATCTGATGAAGAAGGGTTTTGTCTGATCCAGCGTGTCACCATGGGGTGCTCCGGTCTTGTTCACAAAGAAGGAAGATGGTGGTATCAGGATGTGCATAGACTACCAGAGACTAAATCTGGTAATGGTCAAGAACCGTTACCCTCTCCCAAGGATAGACGATCTCTTTGACCAGCTGAGGGGAGCAGGTTGGTTCTCTAAGATTGATCTGTGGTCTGGGTATCACCAGTTAAGGGTGGAAGATAGTGATATCGCGAAGACTATATTTAGGTGCAGGTATGGGAACTTTGAGTTTGTAGTCATGTCGTTAAATGTTAAAAACACACCTGTTGTGTTCACAGGGTTCGTGAACTCTATTTTCCATGAGTTTCTGGACCAGTTCATCTTTGTGTTCATCAATGACATATTGATCTACTCGAGATCAGAGAAGGAACTTACTAAGCACCTCAAGATGGTCTTAGAGATTCTTTGACATCACCAGATCTATGGGAAGTTGTCTAAGTGCAAGTTCTTGACATGAGGAGTACATTTTCTTAGACACGTGGTATCTTAGCAAGGGGTAGCGGTTGATACATCAAAGTTTGAAACAGTTGTTTCTTGGGAAGCACCCAAGAATGTGATAGAGGTTCATAGTTTCCTGGGTCTGGTAGGATATTATAGGAGGTTTTTTCCTGACGTATATCAAGTTATAGCTCCTTTTACATCTTTGACTAGAAAGGACCAGACCTGCATGTGGAGTGAGCAGTGTTGGGCAGCTTTCAACTATCTGAAGAAAAGGTTGGTCAGTGATCCAATGCTTAGGTTTCTATAGTAAGGGGTGTTGTTTGAGGTGTTTTGTGATGCTTATGGACTTTTCCTAGGGTGTGTGATGATGCAGTAGTGGGGGTGATCTTTTATGGGTCTAGGAAGTTATGTCTCCATGAACGTAACTATGCCACCCATGACCTAGAGCTCACAGTGGTTGTGTTCTCACTGAAGTTGCGGCAACACTACCTTATCGGGGAGCGCTTTGTGGTCTTCATGGATCACAAGATATTAAGGTATATCTTCTCTCAACGAGACCTGAACTTGCGATAGCGGAGGTGGATGGAGTTTCTTTAGGACTACAACTTCGATATTTCCTACACCTTAGGAAGGGGGAACGTGGTGGCCGGTGCCTTGAGTAGAAAGTTGTAGAAGGATGTGGTCTGAGAATCGGTAGATGCTTGGAAAGTAATGGAGGAGTTGACTTCCCTAAAACTAGATGCAAGGGTGGAGTATGGTAGAGGATATATGTTTCAAATGATAGTATAGTCATCCCTGTTTCAGCAGGTGGAGTAATCTCAGTGGGGGGGCGTAGAGGCTGAAGTGATGCATGAACATGTTAGCCAAGGCAATGCTTCAGAAGGATGGTCATAAGATGGACAGAATCAGATGTTGTTTCATGGTAAGTTGTTTATCCCAGAGATGATGCATGAGGTAGTTCTCCATGAGTTGCATAACTCACTTGTAGTGGTACACCCAGAAGTTTCCAATATGTACCAAGGCCTGAGGGAATAGTTTTGGTGGCTCGGAGTGAAACGGGCAGAGGCGGAGTTTGTGGAAAGGTTCCTGGTGTGTCAGCAAGTGAAGGTTGAACACTGCATCCCAGGAGGTTTATTGCAGCCTTTAGATGTACCCAAGTGGAAGTGGGATGACATCTCAATGGATTTAGTCACAGGACTACCCAGGGTTCAAGGGGGCTGCGATGCTATCTGGGTAGTGGTAGCTCAACTGACGAAATCAGCTCAATTCCCAACGATCAAGGAGTCGAGTGCGGTGGATGATTTAGCATGGAGATAAATGGATGAGGTGGTGCAGTTTCATGGAGTTCCGAGTCCCATAGTCTTAGATAGGGATAAATGGTTTACCTCATGATTATGGAGGGTATTGCAACATTCTTTTGTCACCCAGCTATGCTTTAGCACTGATTTCCACCCCTAGATAGATGGGCAGATAGAGCGGACCATCCAGATGTTGGTGGATATTCTACGATCATGTGTTTTGGAATTTGGGGGATTGTGGGTACGACACTTGCCTCTGGTAGAGTTTTCCTACAACAATACTTATCACTCTAACATTGGCATGACTTTGTTTGAATCCTTGTACAAGAGACTGTATTGCTCACTCGTGTGCTGGATAGAGGTTGGGGAAGCAGGTGTTCTTGGATTAAAGGTGGTGTAAAGCACCATAGAGAAATTTCAACTCATACAAGAGAGGATGAAGGTGGCTCAGGACTGGAAGAAGTCATATTCTGATCATAGGAAGGGACCCTTGGAGTTCGAGGTTGGGGAACACATGTTCTTGAAGGTCTCCCCTCGATGTGGGAAGCGAAGGTTCGACAAGGGGAGAAAGCTATCTCCTACGTTCATCGAGCCTTTCTAAGTGTTGGGGTGAGTCGGTGAGGTGTCATATCAGCTGGCGTTGCCACCTCAGTTGGAAAGGATCCACAACGTTTTCCACATCTCCCAGCTTCATCGATATCTACATGATGATTCCCATGTCACTGACTAGGGAGAGTTAGATATAGGGTACAATTCTATGTTCATGGAGATACTAGTGAGGATCAAAGATCGAAAGGAGAAAGTGCTTTGGGGATGAACCATCCCTTTGGTTCATGTGTTTTGGAGGTACAGTGACCTTAAGGAGAGTACTTGGGAGCGAGAAGCTCAGATTCGCGCCCAGTACCCAGAGCTGTTTTGAGTTTTGTTCTGTTTTGTTTTTGTGACTTGTTTGTGATGTAGTTCTTGGACTTGTTAACTATGAAATGTGATTTTTCCCTTTTCTATGAATGTGTATGAAGAGTCCTTACTATGGGGAGTGTAGTACCTGATCCCTAATTAAGACACATTAGGGTGGATGTGATTAAACTCATATAAGCGAGTTAGTGCTGCCCAAAGCAGATAGTATCTTGACATGGAGGAAGGGACCCCTAATCCATATGACTAGACGGTGTGGACTTCGTATGTTGTGTACTTGAGGGAGAAGAGTTCCTAGATGTCGAGGAGGTTTACTCCGGAGAGGTATCTTTGAGGTGGTTGTTTGGACCCCTCTCTTTTCTTTGGGTCTAGTTTTGATTCTTGAGGGAGAGAATAGTTTGAGAGGTATCTGATGTAATGTCGCAGACCCTCCTGGTCCATTACTTTGTCAATTTCTAGTGTTGGGGCGCCCTGGACCTATCAGTGAGTTGTGAGGGTGGTGATGTCGGTGGTAGGGTGTCATTGTGGTGTCACCGATCGGTCTCATCGATCGGTGTGTCCCCAGTCGGCGAGTCACCGATCGGTGTGTCCTCGATTGGTGATTCACCGATCGGTGTGTCCCTGATCAGGGAGTCACTGATCGGTGTGTCTCTGATAGGTGAGTCACCGATCGGTTTTACTGATTGGCGCCGCACCCAATCGGTGCCACAAGGTTATCGGGGTTTCCTTCTCCTTCCCCAGTTTTCCTGTAACACCAATTTTAAGTCTTTTTAACCTTTTAAAGTGGTTCAAGGACGTTTTTAAATCCCATAAATGATATCTAAAATCCCCCAAGAACCGGATGACCCTTGACTTACCAAAATGTGCGGATTTTTCCTCAGTGTCACCCTTTTTCCTGTACTTTTTAGCTTCACCCCTTTTACGTAGTTTTTTCCTTTAAAGGAAACCCTTTAACTCACAGCCATTATCGCTACCTATTTAAAGAGAATTATTAAATAATAGTTAATTCCATTGTGTGTAACCACCCAACCATGTGGAGAAACTACGGTTTTCTTTTAAAGGCGTTCAAGATTTCATATCCTGTAACTATAGCATCTCACCTATTATCGCACAGAGTTTATTTATTCTTCTAGGCTAGTCTCTTTTCCTTTCCTTCGTGCATTTGGAGTCTCTCTACCCGAGGATAGTGGTGCGCCCATGCTAGAGATTTATTTCTCACTCTTGGAGTCCTCGTAGTTCCTCCCCTACAAGTCGCACATCCCTAAATCTTGGTGTGTGAAGAAAAACTTCGATTGTTGATCATACAAGTAGGTTTTTTCCTTTTTCTCTCTTTATTTCATATCATGAGGGGTGGGTATGATAATTTTTCTATAGGGATGGATGAAACCAAACCTTAACAAAGATAATAAATGGTTTTTAAATAATGAAGGGATGTGTTTGATGATGCTTCTGTACTCTTTTAACTTTTCTTATATGTTGTGAATTTTATGGGATGATGTCCACTCAAAAATTGTGGTCGTTGGTGGTACTTCCTTGTGTACTAATGATCCTATGTTTTTCTGGTTAATCCTGTGATTGAATGGCTATAACATGGAAACTGGTTAATCATGTAAACTCGGTCAATTAAATGGACACCCAATGAATAAGAATTTTTGTGTGGTCACCCCGGTTAACCAAATAGAAAGATGAAACTAAAGGAATGGTGTGTTTAAATCTGAAAACTCCCTTGATCTGTTCTGGTGATATGTGTGGTTGTTCTACTTGATGCTTGTGAGGTGACATGGATGGATATGGGATCTTCTATTGTGCAGTTGTTAGTTTGTGTATTTGGGGCCATGTGGGGCCATATATTGGGGCTTGTTTTGGTTCCATTACTTCGATTGATCTCACATATCCCTTTTGTTGTTGTGAATTTACAAGAGAACTGGGTGTGAATGCTTAATTTGTTACTTGGATATTTTTCCTTCCTTGTCTTATGGCTATGACTGTTAGTTTCTCGGTAGTAAAGAATTATTTAAAATGTAACCACTTGAATGTGATAACAATAATGGGTTAAAATTGGTATTGTTTTCTATGAATGATTTGTGCTCTAGTTGTGGTTATTGTGCTTTTGTATGAATGAATAATAATGAGGGTGTTTGTGTATGGGCTGGTTTTGGAACCCTTAGGTTGGGATGAGTGCTTGTTTACCTATATGTATAAATTTAGTTCTATGTTTCTTATTCTCACCCCACCCTAGTTGAGCACTTCGTGTCGAACACCCCCATTTCATGGGGGAGGTTTTTTTTCAACATCATATTGGGTGGCTGGATATTAGCTCATGTCTACTCCATTTCCTGAGTAGCCCAAGAATCTTTGGGTAGAATGTGATAGCCTGAGGTCCATTATAACCCAAGATTCTTCAGTAATAGTGTGTTGTGGTGGTTTTCCTAGATTTTTGTGGGTAGGTTGTTTCCCAAGTGTCTTAGGGATGAGGCTGAGATGTCTTCGAGCGTGGAAGTAGTTGTTTGGACCCAGATGTCTTCGGGCGTGGTGGTAGTTGTTCTGGACCAGGTGTCTGCAGGCATGGTTATGTGTGGTTTTGGTTTCCCACGTGTTTGCGGGCTTAGATGTGGTTGTGGTGGCCCAAAAGGTTGTTGTTGGGGTGGTAGTGGGACTGCAGTGAGATTGGTGGGAGAGGTTTGACACGTAGGATGTCTTCAATAACCAATGCTAAAGTGGTGCAGGGTACCCAAACATCGATGTGTTATTAATATTACTTTACTCGACTTGAGTTATTTGGGGAGTGTGCCTTGGTAAGGTTTGGGTGGATAGTTTCCTTACTAGGTTCTTTGGTTATCTTCTTTTCTCATAGGGCATAAGAATGCCTCCCCACTTGTGCATGAGAGCTTTTGGTCTTCCCTACTGAGTATACCTATATACTCACCCTATGTATATAAAACTATTTCCAAGTTTCTAGGAGGACTTTGGGACCGTGTGAAACTGTATTATCTCGGACGATGGGACCGTTAGTGTTGCTGATTTTCTTTTCTTTTGGTACTTCCCTTTAGAGTTTTCTTGTACTTGTGCACTTTATATTGGAACATGCATATTGGAATGGATTGTTTCTGGATTTACTTTTACTTCTAGTTTTGGTGTTGTTTAGGATTTAGTATCTTATCTCCCAATCCTACTAAATAAAAGGGTAATTTCTTTCATATTATTTGTGATTCTATAACCTTGGTGCTAGTCACCACTCCGAGTCCTATTGAAGGCGGGACTCAGGGGTCATTATCTCTCCTTCAACTTAAGGAAAGAAGGGTCTGGTAGTTTGTTGTCCCTTCTATCATCTCGGGGAAGGCGGGTCGTGACATGTATAATATTTAAGAATTAATATCATGTTATAATAATAATATATATTTATTATTTTCATCATTATACCCATCCAAGTAAGGTGGTGGTGATAAACATATTACACCACGGTGTGGAGATGGTAAGCCATACGTATGCACACATAGTGATTTCATTTTTTATAAAATGGATGGAAGGTGGAATATGGTTGTTTAATAATTATAATAAAATCTAAATATATAAGTGATACTTTAGTTATTACTTTATAATGAAACGACTCATGAATAATAAGTAGAAGAAGAAAGAAGTTTGAAAGAATCAGTAGAGGATATTATCTCTTCTTTGACGTGCTTCCTCTAAATATCCTCTTAGAGCACTAGAGTTGGTCTTTGAAGAAGAAAAGAAACTATATAATGTAACTAGGGAAGTTTATAAGATAAAATTGTAGGGTATGTCTGAGATTTAAGGCTCAAATTGAAGTGAAGAGGTCAGGGGGTAGGTGCCATTTTATAATTTAGGTGAGGGGCACTTTTGGGATGTCCAAAAATATTAATTTATAATAAAATAAAACCCCATACAAAAACCTCCAAAATGACCCAAATTAAAATATTATATTATATAAGGTTATAATATCAATAAATAAAATTTTGAAAAGTGTTTATGTCAATTTAAACATTATCATTTTAACTAACACTTAGTTATTTAATTTAATTTTAATTAAGATAAAAAAAATTTCAATATTTAAAGGGTGAAATATTTACTTATTTTCTATCAAATAGACCATAAATAAATACCTTATGTAAGGTATCAGATTTTCTTAAAGGATTATTTTGTTTATGTTTTGATTTTTCATCTTCCGTTTGTCTAGATAAGTGTTTCCCCATGTTTAGTTGAAGTCTCAGGGGGTATTCTGGGGGTTCAGGGCATGAAAGAGGAAGAAAAAGGAATTTCTGGGCATGTTTCATGGTTTTCACATGATTAGTGAAAACCATACAAATAATCTCGGGTAACCATGCAGCCATGGACAGAATTTTATGCATGTTTGGCGCACTGTTAAGAAAACTGTGTAGAATTCCCAAAAAACCATGTGAAGGGGGTGATTTTCAGGCATTAACTTTTGCACGGTTTGCGCACGGTTTGGAAAACCGTGTGGGTAAACCGTGCGACCCAGAAAAGTTGAAAAAATTTACAAAAATTCGACTCCATATTTTTAAAACCTAACTAGGGATTTTCCTCCATTCTTCCCCTCTCAACCCTAGTGACTAACAAAGACCTCCAAGATCTCCCAAGGACTAGTATCCCTCATTTCTTAGTCATTTGGAGTGCCGTCAGTTGTGGATCAAAGGTCTGGGTAAGGCTAATCCCACTCTTTCTTCTCTTTTTGGTTTAGGGATTTCACCTCCCCCTTCTCTTTATACAAATCTCTAAAACCTTTTTTTTCTGGAGAGATTTAGTTTGAGGCTTCAAGGGGTGTTCGAATCCGGATCCAAGTCAATGATTAAGAGTGTGTTCATTAACAGATTCAAGGTAGGTGGTCTACACGTTATATCCCATAGTTTTTATGTATATTTTTTCATATGATTAGGTGTTCTTTCTACCTCTTATTGTGCTCTAGATGCCTTTGGTTGAATTTGGGTAGAATGGTCGTCTAAATAATGGTTTAAAACCCTCATGATCCCCTCGATTTAATAATGGTTTAAGGGGTTGTTTGGCATGACTTAGTAAATGGGTTAATCAAGTTAAATGGGTTTGTGTCAAATGGTATATGATTTATGTTTAAATGCCAAATAGAACTAGTACATCTGAACTTATGAGCATGTTAAATTGGAAATGACTTGGGAATTGAGAACATGTAAAGTGTTTCATGAGGTAATTGATAAATATGGAATGAGTTAATACATGATAAATGTACTTGAAATGATAAATGGGATAAATGGGTTAAAGTATGGCCATTTATGAATATTGAATAAGGCATGGGGGTTGTTGAAAAAAATTAAAGGGTTAAGTCATGAGAATGAGAATTTGGCGAAATGGCTATGAATTGTAATCAGTAAATGTGTTAATGGGTTATGGAATAGTATTAATCCCCATGTTTTTTGTTATGCTTTGTGATTGGTGATTTTCAATGGCATTGGTTATGTTATGTTGTGTTATGATATGGTTGTGGTGATTGATAAATAAGTATGTGCACATGTCTTGGTAGAGTGGGGTATTTACTTGAGGTTCTACATCCACGGGTTGAGTTAGATTGAGGCTCTAAACTCCACCCCAAAATGCACGAGTTAGGGAAGGGGATGGAGGCTCTATTCCCCTAACAGTTTCTTTCCACCTAGACTTAGGCTTGGAGGTGAGAATAATGTGTTGATGTGATATGTGTATCCCTAGTGAGATAAGGACTTTATTTATTTTCCCTATGCATTGTGATTGATTACCATATACCCTTTTATAGATGATAATTATTCATAACCCCTGGAACATGTGATCAAAATGAATTAAGTAATTAAGTTGGTATAAGAATGGGAATTGGGATAAATGTTATTCATGAATGAAATGAACTTTGTTAACTTATAGAACATGAACTGTCCCTTATTTACTTACCATTTATTTTTTACTTGTATGCACTATCTATTAGACTAGATATTTTGTAGACACTGTTGGTGGTGGCCTACTGAGTATTGTACTCACACCCTGCTCGGTCTGTCGTTGGGTACCCGAGCATATCTCTTGGTTTCAGGTCATGAAAAGGGTAGAGGACCTACACTAGGATATTGATTTGGGCTCGCGATGTACATAGAGAAGTACCTGGATTTGGATTCGGGACTCATTTAGTAATTTGGCCTTTGTTTTATTTTGGGTTTTATTCACTTTGCACTACTAGTATGGAATGGCATGGTTGTATTTGATTTGTGGTTTGTAACCCATTTGGGAAACATTTGATTATGCATGTTTATTTGTTGTTCATATTGTTTTTGCTATTTATATGGTGTTATGCTGTGGATTACTCTAGTAAATAGGGTATAGTCTCCCCACGTGACTTATTATACCCTCGCCACTAGTCAGTAACCTCTGGCGTATGGGGAGGCGTGCTTGAGGTTATGTGACGACCCAACTCGGAGCACCAATTTAGTGGCTTCCGGGTCAGGTACATTACAAAGTGGTATCAGAGGAGTTATTTTATCTTTCTTACTATTTGGGAATGGTAGACAGAATATTAGGATGTGTCGGGCCTTGGTAATGAGCTCGTTCTTGGGAGTATCTAACCCATGTACAAGGGAAAACCTAAGTCACCCTAGGTGGGAATTGTTGTTCTTGATGTGTGTTGTTACTGTTGAATGATATTTCATCGTTGGGTGATGCACATGTTGCGTGATTTGACTAATTTATGATATTTTGCTCATGGTTGTAATGGAATGAGTATAGTGACCCAAGCCTTTTACATATAACATTTCATGATTTTAAACATAATTCATCATCAGAGTACAAGCCAAGGATTGTTAAGTCTAGTGTCTTGGAAGACTAGGTACATATAACCCAAAACATGGGGCTAAAAAAACACTTCTTTATTTAATCTCCATAATGAGCTCCTAAATTCCTTTGAGCCCTTACATCTGCATAGGGTACCCTGGGGAACACATGAACAAAGGGATGAGCTAAAAAGCACAGTAAGGGAATGAACATAAGGATACATTTCAAGCACATGAGTTAGGAGGCATGACATAATGATATCTAAAGCATGAAACTTATAAAATCATTTAATATAAGCATGAGATCATATAAATATGGAATCATATAAATGTGGTAGAATCATAAAGAATTTCTTTAGTACGGGTCAAGGCTAACCGCCAATCCCGTTTCCCATTTCAGTACGGGTCAAGGCTAACCGCCAATCCCATTTCACATCGCATCTCATGAGACTTAACCTGACCCAATGCATTGGAGCACTATCTGGGCACACCCATATCAACATATTCATGAATATTCTTGCTACATAAATATTCTTACCACATATACAATCATACATAATCAACCATACACAAACATAAGGGTACCCATGAAAAGAATTGGGTACCACAATCATGACATCAATCATAACCAATGGGCGCATCATGAAATTGGACATGTAAGGAAAGAATTAGAAAATACATGGATGTTAATAGGGTAAAATAGGCATATATTATGGTAATTGGTGTCAAACATAAGTGACAACATATGATAAATGTCTTTTAGAAACATTGGGTAAAATCGCTAAAATTAATTCAAGCATTTATCATTAATGTCTTATGTCATGGTTCTCTTTCACTCCAATTTAACAAAATGAATTTTGTAACCATGAAACCTTCTGGATTCTCACAAATGCTATATAACATAAATTTTGGATGACCAATTTCATCTTAATTTTTATCTGAACCTAAATACAAGTGAACTGGTCATTAAAACCAAGGAAACAAACGGACCTGAACCATGAAATTGAACCTTATAATCAATCAAAATGGGTATAAATGAACTTAAAAAGGATATAATAAATATTTTAAAAGTATATAAGGTTCTATACCTAATGATTAATAAATCTAATTTTACCATTCAGGTCATTAATATCAAGTGGAGAACACCAACGGACTTAAGATAAGGGATCCTCCCCTTTTTACTCTTAATCAAGATTGTTCTCTATGATATGCCTTTTGTGTAATACCAAGTGATGGGGTACATTTATACACTTTCACCATAATTCCCTAATGTTTTATAAGTGATGAGAAACCCCTTATCTCTCTCATCAATCCCTCTTAATTATACACGATACCATGCCAATAAACCATGATGGATTTTACCCGAACTTCCTTTATTCATTCGGGTTGCTCTATATTTCTTTTGACCAAAATTACGTTGTCTTTTATTTTATATAAAACTTAAAAATTATTTTTATATGATCCAAAATCATGTTTCAAGATCCACCTATCACTCTCTTTTGTGGTTATACATTCCTATAAGTGAATCTCTCTTCGATATTTCCCAATAAGTACACTTATTTTAAAGGAACTCCCCAAACTTTTACCCAATTTCCAGTGCACTCTATCTTCAGTTTTAAGACACCATTATCTTTGTAAATTCTGTATTTTTATTATGAAAACCTTCTTGGTTTAATTCTGGTTTTATATAAAATAATGTCTTCTCTACTATTTTAAAAAGCTCTAAAGTATTTTCTTTAAAACCGCACAAAAATGTTTTAATGCCAATGTTTCTAAAATACATTTCTCATATGTTGTCACTTATGTTTGACACCACTTACCATAATATATTCCTATTTTACCCTATTAACATCCATGTATTTTCTAATTCTTTCCTTACATGTCCAATTTCATGATGCGCCCATTGGTTATGATTGATGTCATGATTGTGGTACCCAATTCTTTTCATGGGTACCCTTATGTTTGTGTATGGTTGATTATGTATGATTGTATATGTGGTAAGAATATTTATGTAGCAAGAATATTCATGAATATGTTGATATGGGTGTGCCCAGATAGCGCTCCAATGCATTGGGTCAGGTTAAGTCTCATGAGATGCGATGTGAAATGGGATTGGCGGTTAGCCTTGACCCGTACTGAAATGGGAAACGGGATTGGCGGTTAGCCTTGACCCATACTAAAGAAATGCTTTATGATTATACCACATTTATATGATTCCAAATTTATATGATCTCATGCTTATATTAAATGATTTTATAAGTTTCATGCTTTAGATATCATTATGTCATGCCTCCTAACTCATGTGCTTGAAATGTATCCTTATGTTCATTCCCTTACTGTGCTTTTTAGCTCATCCCTTTGTTCATGTATTCCCTAGGGTACCCTATGCAGATGTAAGGGCTCAAAGGAATTTATGAGCTCATTATGGAGATTAAATAAAGAAGTGTTTTTTTAGCCCCATGTTTTGTGTTATATGTACCTAGTCTTCCAAGACACTAGACTTAAAGATCCTTGGCTTGTACTCTGATGATGAATTATGTTTAAAATCATGAAATGTTATATGTAAAAGGCTCGGGTCACTATACTCATGCCATTACAACCATGAGCAAAATATCATAAATTAGTCAAATCACGCAACATGTGCATCACCCAACGATGAAATATCATTCAACCGTAACAACACACATCAAGAACAACAATTCCCACCTAGGGTGACTTGGGTTTTCCCTTGTACATGGGTTAGATACTCTCAAGAACGAGCTCATTAATGATAAATGCTTGAATTAATTTTAGCGATTTTACCCAATTTTTATAAAATAAATTTCTCATATGTTGTCACTTATGTTTGACACCACTTACCATAATATATGCATATTTTACCCTATTAACATCCATGTATTTTCTAATTCTTTCCTTACATGTCCAATTTCATGATGCGCCCATTGGTTATGATTGATGTCATGATTGTGGTACCCAATTCTTTTCATGGGTACCCTTATGTTTGTGTATGGTTGATTATGTATGATTGTATATGTGGTAAGAATATTTATGTAGCAAGAATATTCATGAATATGTTGATATGGGTGTGCCCAGATAGCGCTCCAATGCATTGGGTCAGGTTAAGTCTCATGAGATGTGATGTGAAATGGGATTGGCGGTTAGCCTTGACCCGTACTGAAATGGGAAATGGGATTGGCGGTTAGCCTTGACCCGTACTAAAGAAATTCTTTATGATTCTACCATATTTATATGATTCTAAATTTATATGATCTCATGCTTATATTAAATGATTTTATAAGTTTCATGCTTTAGATATCATTATGTCATGCCTCCTAACTCATGTGCTTGAAATGTATCCTTATGTTCATTCCCTTACTGTGCTTTTTAGCTCATCCCTTTGTTCATGTGTTCCCCAGGGTACCCTATGCAGATGTAAGGGCTCAAAGGAATTTAGGAGCTCATTATGGAGATTAAATAAAGAAGTGTTTTTTTAGCCCCATGTTTTGTGTTATATGTACCTAGTCTTCCAAGACACTAGACTTAATGATCCTTGGCTTGTACTCTGATGATGAATTATGTTTAAAATCATGAAATGTTATATGTAAAAGGCTCAGGTCACTATACTCATGCCATTACAACCATGAGAAAAATATCATAAATTAGTCAAATCACGCAACATGTGCATCACCCAACGATGAAATATCATTCAACCGTAACAACACACATCAAGAACAATAATTCCCACCTAGGGTGACTTGGGTTTTCCCTTGTACATGGGTTAGATACTCCCAAGAACGAGCTCATTACCAAGGCCCAACACATCCTAATATTCTGTCTACCATTCCCCTCTTTTAGATTCCTCTTAAGGACTTTGATTTTGGCATTTTGGTAAGACCATCAGGTCTTGGACGTGGGTAAGGATCTTGGGAGGATACTTGGGCAGAATTTGGGCTAGGCATAAGGCTTGAGAGGTGTGTGGGAAAGAGGTAAGGAGAGGGGGTATTTATAGTGAGGGAGGGGAGGTTTTTGCCATTATTTTAAGTATTAGTTTATTATTTAAGGACAAGACTATGAATAATTTGTTGAAAGTGGGTGCCCTAGACCCAACTTGTTTTTTTACTTTGATTACTATTACATGTATTCAGTTTGTTTTTATACACGTGTTTATCTTTCCATGATAGTGTAGATACTTCTGCATCCACTTTGTTTATGGCAATATCCTTAGATTACCTATCGCATAAAATGGTTATAGCAGGTCCCAGGCTATAATGAGAACCCTGAGATTCCATGACAGTAATCTTAAATTAACGTCCTATGATCCAGTTACATCATTCTGAAAGGACACAGATGATGTATGACCATCAGGTGCTGGGGTCTCATAAGCATTGAGACTTATTCTCATGAAGTTCGCACTTGATGATCTCTTGATATTGAGATCATGAGGACAGACCCGCTTAATAGGAACACCACATGTTTATGGTGTCATTGGTCGTTCCTATCTACGGACATGTATAATGGTCTCCTGACTTAAGATCATTATCAATGAATGTCATTTAATTATTTACATTTGATATAAGGCGAAAACCATGGCGACAAAGTCATGGTGAGGTAGTTTTTATTATAGCATCCCGTCTTTTTATAACATAACTTTCATTCCATTACACGGAACTGAGGATCTTTAAGGTTTAGTGTCTTGGAAACAAGGAACATAAAACATGAAACAAAAAAAACATTCTTCTTAAACACTTGAAAGGATTATCCTCATGTTCACCCTAGGCTCATTACTGCATCTCATAACCTGGGGACATACATCAAAAGAAAGGGTGAGCAGAAGGCCCAGCAAGGGAAACAAGTGAAACATTTTACATATGAACTTGAGATACATCAATAAAGTCATGAAAAGAACTTTAAGGCATGAAAATGAAATCATGAGGCATATCATAATAAAAATAAAACTTTTTCATAACTTGAAGATGTGGCTGAAACATTTAATATTGACAATCGTTTCGTTTCACCAAGGTCCATCCCCAAGGTGTCGTTAAAAATTACCAAGGTTATTCACCAAGGCGTCGTTAAAAATTACCAAGGTTATTCACCAAGGTGTCGTTAAAAATGGTCATCTCTAGAGATTAAGTCTTTACCCAATGCATTGGAGCGCTATCAGGGCGCACCCTTAAATTTTCCTTTATTATCATGTGAGCCACATATATCATCATCAAAAATTTCATAAAGAACCCATATAGCACAAAATAAATGGGTTTCATTTCGTAATCATAATGTTTTAAAAACTGCTTTAAAGACATGATCTTTACGTCACTTTAAAACCCACAGAAAAGGAAGGTGGGTCTCATGTATGTAAATACCATAATTTAAAATAGAACATTTTGGTATATATGTGAATACCTCTTTAGAAGAAAGAGCTTTGAGTATTCACTTAATAATATAAAAGAACTTTAGAAAAAAAGAGAGACATTTTGAGACGGAAATTCTGCAGCATAACGGCTATGTTACGAGGTTTTAGAAGACATTAAAAAGAGAGGGAAAATGGGTCAAACATTCATAAATGACCCATAAAACAGTAGATGGAAAGAATAAGAAGGATACATGATCATGGTAATGAAATTTCAAGGACATACCATTTGAAATGAAAAACATGGAAGGAAGACAAAAATTAGATTTCTCTTATGAAAGTTCGGCAGCCTAACAGCGTTACTTAAACTTCAAACAAAATGATTTGAAAAGACCAAATAGGGTCTCTCATCATGTGAAAATAAGAGTTCAGTATGATAGATATAGAGATAATGCCCCAACATAATTAAAAAGGAACTTGAAAGACTTGACATGAAAGTAGAACTTTGAAAAGAATGAGAAGGGTGAAAGAATCCCCTAAAAAATTCGGCAGCCTAACGACGCCACTTAAAACTTCAAAATACCGAATTGAAGAGATCAAATGGGGTCTCTCATCATATGAACATAAGAGTCCAGTATGATAGATATAGAGATCATACCCCAACATAACAAAAAATAACTTGAAAGAATTGACATGAAAGTAGAACTTCAAAACGAGAAGGGTGAAGAACCACTTAAAAATTCGGCAGCCTAACGGCGCCACTTAAAACATCAAAATACTGAATTGAAGAGATCAAATGGGTCTCTCATCATATGATCATAAAAGATCAGTATGATAAATATAGAGATCATACCCCAACATAACAAAAAGGAACTTTAAATACTTTACATGAAAATAGATCTTGAAAAATGAGAAGGGAGAAAGAATCTGTTACAAAAATTTCGGCAGCCTAACGGCGCCACTTAAAACTTCATAAAAAGAAATAATGAGGGCAAGAGGGGGACTCTCATTATATGAACATGAAAAGGGCAGTAAGAGGAGTATATAATAACATCCTTTAACATAAGAACATGGAGCATAAAAGAAATTACATAAATGAGATTTCTTGAAAAGAAAGAGAAAGATCGGATCCCTTACCTTAAAACGTAACTCTTAAAACTCAAATGTTGGGACCTTGAGGGCTTGGGGGAACCTTGGGAGGACTCCTTGGGAGGTAAGGAGACCATAACTTCGTTGGGGGAGAGTGGGGAGTCGAATGGATGAGAGGATGGCTTGGTATTTATAGGGAAAGTGAGGGGACAATGCATTAATGGCCAAGGGACACCTCATTAGTGGTTTTGGAAAAACCATGGGCTTGCCCATGGTATTTGCCCATGGTATTGGGCACTTGGGACACCTCATACCTTATCTTACTATTCATAATTCGAACATATTGATTACATACTTAATACATCATTTAATGATGTCATTAAACACTCGTAACTTAAAAACTGTATTTTCACTATTCATCAAAAATTCAACTTTCTCAGAATAATCCCAAAATTTCACCTTAACCAAATATCAATGCTCTGATTTCAAAAATGAAATCCATTTTATAAAAATAATTTTCTAAATATTTTTAATTAAATTTTTAATTAAAAACACTATTCATCGAAAATTTATTTTTTTCAGAAAAATCCCCAAAAATTACCTTAACATAATATCGATGCTCTGAGTTCAAAAATGAAGTCCATTTTATAAAAATAATTTTCTAAATATTTTTAATTAAAATTTTAATTAAAAAACACTATTCATCCGAAAAAACTAATACTTGAATAATAATTTATGAAACCGTTATTTAACCATTTTATTGAATCACATTACTTAATCAAAGTGCCTAGCTTATTTTAATACTTTCTTTAAGTGATATTACTAATCCATTTGGACACATTATTAATCCTAATCATAAAATCACTATTCATAATTTACTATTCATCAAAAATAAAGTTGATCTTATTAGGCTCTAAATTTCGTACTGAACATAATTGTAGAAGACCATTTTTTGAAAATCATTACACATTTTAAATTATTTAGGGTTTACATAAACATATTTAAAATATCTTTTTTCTAAAATTCATCAAAAATATGCATACTATATTTATCCGGTCATTTGAAAATTCATAAAATAAATCGAAATTTTTATTTAAAACAAAGGATTACACAAGACAGTTACGGTCTCCTTACATAGCCCCTTATCACACCAGCATAGGACCTAAGTGTAAGGTGTGCTAAGGTGAGATAATCCGAGGGAGGCTCGGCCAACATCGCACGAGTAGTAATTTCTATCAGTTTGAACTTCTCGCGAAGGCGATCCCGTTCTAGCTTTATACGATGAAGTTTAGCTTGGGTTTGGTCCAGAGCAAATCCCAGTGGTGCTACCTCCTTCCCAAGTTCTGTTAGATGGGCTTCAATTGGTCCAAGACTATTGGGTGAGGCCATCGAATCTTCTTTCTACATTAATTAACCAAGATTGCTTGTATTTAGAGACAATAGTCAAAACGTTTAGTTTCCAGCGGTCATATTTACCAATGGTCAAATAACAATCAAAACCCAACAGTCTCATTTTAATTATACTCATGTTATCAAATGAAACATTTTTGTTGAGTATAAAAATAAAATAAAATAACACATAAAATTAGGAAACAATATTTATTTAAAATTTCGGGTCGTTACAATCTTCCCCCCTTAATAAATTGCGTCCTCGCAATTTTTAAAATTGGGTTTTGAAATTTCATTGAAAGTCCCACATCGGAAAAGAATTCAGTAAAACTATTACTTTAAAAGAAAGAAAGGGAAGTACAAAGGTCACCTGAGTTAACCCACACTAGGATTCCATGTAGGAAAACATGGACATGGAGGAGAAAACAAAGGGTCAAGTTCTGAGGGAGAGTGATAGAAAACATGATTAGGAGAAAGTTAACCATAAGAAAATCCCAAACTTAGGATGTGTGTAAATGGTCTTCGATTACCTAGTAGGAAACGTAAACCAACAATGTTTTTGTTTTACGTTCCTTTTCATAATTTTGAGGAATTAATTTACTACATAGAACAAAAACATAAGAAAATATACCTACCTTCAAGTAGAGTTTCATCCTTTAAAAAGTCCCTACCAACACTAATCTTTTCTCCAAATGATGAGAATTCAAAAACACTTGGTCTCATAA
Source organism: Viscum album (assembly GCA_963277665.1). Classification (NCBI taxonomy): domain Eukaryota; kingdom Viridiplantae; phylum Streptophyta; class Magnoliopsida; order Santalales; family Viscaceae; genus Viscum; species Viscum album. Next base: position 407,229,785 of record OY728142.1, read on the forward strand.
AAGCACAAGAATCATCTTCTAGAGAATCATATAATCTACAAAAGATTAACTATATATTTCTTCTATCTTTAAACATTATCCCAAAAACAGAAAGGTTAAGGTAAAACAACTCTTCAAAAAGAAAGAATCCCATAGGAATGGAGACTACTTTTAAATCTTCAAAGTTCCATGGTACTACCCAAAGTTCATCATAGACCATTCCATAAATAACGGTCCTTAAAATTCCTCAAAATAAACCAAACTAAGATTAAAACCCAAATACAAGAAGGATTTGATAACATAGTCTTCCAAAACAACTTCATTGTTCATCTCCAGACAACATCAACCACTCCTAACATCTTATAACAAAAGTAGCTAACCTAAACATATTTTACCCAAGATAGGTTAATCATTCCCATAAGTAACCTAAATTACTATAAGTCCACCTTAAATTCATCAATTCTTCAAAATATAAGTCAACCTTACTCCTCAATGAAAATACTATAGTAATCTATTTACCTCGATCATATAGGGTCCCCAAAATAGTAAACGTCTTCCAAAATAATAATCATCTTTTAATCCCCTAATCATCTCTGTCATATTAATATGGAAATTGTCGCATTTCCTATCACATTGGTTGTTGGGACACGTTATTCCATTTCCCACCATTAACTAAGAAGAGAAAGTATAATTAGAGGCTTAAATACTTAACCAATAATCATGAAAAGGAACTTAAAGCATATAAGGATAACTTGTAGAAGAAAAGTATACCCTAACTTGTGATCCCCTAGGTTCCCATCTAGGTTATCCATGATCATATATTCTTATGTGAATCTTTATTTTATTTTATCTTTGTTCCTTTAACAATGGTTCATACCAAGCTTATGAATTTACCAAAGCATATCCCCCGGGAGTGTCGTAACCAAGAGTGCAGCAAGGCCCGTTGTCGTGTACTAGTTCCCGTTCGAGTCTAGCTCAAAGCGGTGTTTTCAGGTTTTACCCCTATGTACATCTGTTCCAGAGCCACCTCTACTTGCTCGTATCCAGACAGGGATGTATTTGCTTGGCAACCCCTTACTCAATACTCACCAAAATACCAGGAAGATTTCCTATATTTAAAATTTGCTATAGGGTTCTTCCTAGAGTTTTCATATCCTAATTTCCACAAATAACTAAACCATCCTTTGATACCAACTATAGCATCCCATATTTTTATAACATTACTTTCATTCCATTACACGGAACTGAGGATCTTTAAGGTTTAGTGTCTTGGAAACAAGGAACATAAAACATGAAACAAAAAAAACATTCTTCTTAAACACTTGAAAGGCTTCTCCTCATGTTCACCCTAGGCTCATTACTGCATCTCATAACCTGAGGACATACATCAAAAGAAAGGGTGAGAAGAAGGCCCAGTAAGGGAAACAAGTGAAACATTTTACATATGAACTTGAGATACATCAATAAAGTCATGAAAAGAACTTTAAGGCATGGAAATGAAATCATGAGGCATATCATAATAAAAATAAAACTTTTTCATAACTTGAAGATGTGGCTGCAACATTTAATATTGAAAATCGTTTCGTTTCACCAAGGTCCATCCCCAAGGTGTCGTTAAAAATTACCAAGGTTATTCACCAAGGCGTCGTTAAAAATTACCAAGGTTATTCACCAAGGCGTCGTTAAAAATGGTCATCTCTAGAGATTAAGTCTTTACCCAATGCATTGGAGCGCTATCAGGGCACACACTTAAATTTGCCTTTATTATCATGTGAGCCACATATATCATCATCAAACATTTCATAAAGAACCCATATAGCACAAAATAAATGGGTTTCATTTCGTAATCATAACGTTTTAAAAACTGCTTTAAAGACATGATCTTTACGTCACTTTAAAACCCACAGAAAAGGAAGGTGGGTCTCAAGTATGTAAATCCCATAATTTAAAATAGAACATTTTGGTATATATGTGAATACCCCTTTAGAAGAAAGAGCTTTGAGTATTCACTTAATAATATAAAAGAACTTTAGAAAAAGAGAGAGCCATTTTGAGACGGAAATTCTGCAGCATAACGACTATGTTACATGGTTTTAGAAGACATTAAAAAGAGAGGGAAAATGGGTCAAACATTCATAAATGACCCATAAAATAGTAGATGGATAGAATAAGAATGATACATGATCATGGTAATGAAATTTCAAGGACATACCATTTGAAATGAAAAACATGGAAGGAAGACAAAAATTAGATTTCTCTTATGAAAGTTCGGCAGCCTAACGACGTTACTTAAACTTCAAACAAAATGATTTAAAAAGATCAAATAGGGTCTCTCATCATGTGAACATAAGAGTTTAGTATGATATATATAGAGATAATTCCCCAAAATAATTAAAAAGGAACTTTAAATACTTGACATGAAAGTAGAACTTTGAAAAGATTGAGAAGGGTGAAAGAATCCCCTAAAAAATTCGGCAGCCTAACGGCGCCACTTAAAACTTCAAAATACTGAATTGAAGAGATCAAATGGGGTATATCATCATATGAACATAAGATTCCAGTATGATAGATATAGATATCATACCACAACATAACAAAAAGGAACTTGAAAGAATTGACATGAAAGTAGAACTTCAAAATGAGAAGGGTGAAGAACCACTTAAAAATTCGGCAGCCTAACGGCGCCACTTAAAACATCAAAATACTGAATTGAAGAGATCAAATGGGGTCTCTCATCATATGATCATAAAAGATCAGTATGATAAATATATATATCATACCCCAACATAACAAAAAGGAACTTGAAATACTTTACATGAAAATAGATCTTGAAAAATGAGAAGGGAGAAAGAATCTGTTACAAAAATTTCGGCAGCCTAACGGCGCCACTTAAAACTTCATAAAACGAAATAATGAGGGAAAAAGGGGGCCTCTCATTATATGAACATGAAAAGGGAAGTAATAGGAGTATATAATAACATCCTTTAACATAAGAACATGGAGCATAAAAGAAATTACATAAATGAGATTTCTTGAAAAGAAAGAGAAAGATCGGATCCCTTACCTTAAAACGTAACTCTTAAAACTCAAAGGTTGGGACCTTGAGGGCTTGGGGGCACCTTGGGAGGACTCCTTGGGAGGTAAGGAGACCAGAACTTCATTGGGGGAGAGTGGGGAGTCTAATGGATGAGAGGATGGCTTGGTATTTATAGGGAAAGTGAGGGGATAAGGCATTAATGGCCAAGGGACACCTCATTAGTGGTTTTGGCAAAACCATGGGCTTGCCCATGGTATTTTCCCATGGTATTGGCCACTTGGGACAGATCATACCTTATCTTACTATTCATAAGTCTACCATATTGATTACATACTTAATACATCATTTAATGATGTCATTAAACACCCGTAACTTAAAAACTGTATTTTCACTATTCATCGAAAATTCAACTTTCTCAGAATAATCCCAAAATTTCACCTTAACCAAATATCAATGCTCTGATTTCAAAAATGAAATCCATTTTATAAAAATAATTTTCTAAATATTTTTAATTAAATTTTTAATTAAAAACACTATTCATTGAAAATTTATTTTTTTTCAGAAAAATCCCCAAAAATTACCTTAACATAATATCGATGCTCTGAGTTCAAAAATGAAGTCCATTTTATAAAAATAATTTTCTAAATATTTTTAATTAAAATTTTAATTAAAAAACACTATTCATTCTAAAAAACTAATACTTGAATAATAATTTATGAAACCGTTATTTAACCATTTTATTGAATCACATTACTTAATCAAAGTGCCTAGCTTATTTTAATACTTTTTTAAGTGAGATTACTAATCCATTTGGACACATTATTAATCCTAATCATAAAATCACTATTCATAATTTACTATTCATTAAAAATCAAGTTGATCTTATTAGGCTCTAAATTTCGTACTGAACATAATTGTAGAAGACCATTTTTTGAAAATCATTACACATTTTTAATTATTTAGGGTTTACATAAAAATATTTAAAATATACTTTTTCTAAAATTCATCAAAAATATGCATACTATATTTATCCGGTCATTTGAAAATTCATAAAAGAAATCGAAATTTTTATTTAAAACAAAGGATTACACAAGACAGTTACAGTCTCCTTACATAGCCCCTTATCACACCAGCATAGGACCTAAGTGTAAGGTGTGCTAAGGTGAGAGAATCCGAGGGAGGCTCGACCAACATCGCACGAGTAGTAATTTCTATCAGTTTTAACTTCTCGCGAAGGCGATCCCGTTCTAGCTTTATACGATGAAGTTCGGCTTGGGTTTGGTCCAGAGCAAAGCCCAGTGGTGCTACCTCCTTCCCAAGTTCTGTTAGATGGGCTTCGATCGGTCCAAGACTACTGGGTGAGGCCATCGAATCTTCTTTCTACATTATTTAACCAAGATTGCTTGTATTTAGAGACAATAGTCAAAAAATTTAGTTTCCAGCGGTCATATTTACCAATGGCCAAATAACAGTCAAAACCCAACAGTCTCATTTTAATTATACTCATGTTATCAAATGAAACATTTTTGTTGAGTATAAAAATAAAATAAAATAACACATAAAATTAGGAAACAATATTTATTTAAAATTTTGGGTCGTTACATGTATTTTGTACGTCATTAATGGCATGACATTGATTGAATGATCGAGAAAGGATTTTTCGCTTCCGAGTTCAGGAAGAGATATCTTGGGCCTGGTTGATTAGGATGGTTGCGCCTTCAATAAATCTATGGCCATGGTATTCGAAGGTAAGACATTCTGGACAAATCAACAAACAAAATAAATCAAATAAATAATTATGACACTAGTATGCATTATGCACTACTGGAAATACACTATTTCCCAACGGTTCTGAACCGTTGGGAAAGCCCCTGAAACCGTTGGGAAAGGTTTTCCCAACGGTTCTGATAACCGTTGGGAAGTAAGCCGTTGGGAAAAGTTTTCCCAACGGTTTACTGGAAACCGTTGCAATAGGCCCATAGAAGTTACCCTGCCCCAACGGTTTGGGTGAACCGTTGGGATAGTTTTTCCCAACGGTTCTCCCAAACCGTTGGGAAAACCAAATACCATGGAACATTTTCCCAACGGTTTCAAACCATTGGGAATTGGTGAAGTCTTTCCCAACGGTTGTAAACCGTTGGGAAAAGACATGCTAAAAACTTCTATGCCAACGGTTTGAAACCGTTGGCATACCCTATGCTGCAAATTGCAGCACCCTGCAATTTGCACAGCCCCTGTCCCCTGTCCATCACCACCAGTCATCAGGCCTCATTTTCACCTCATTTTCACCTCATTTTCACCTCATTTTCGATCCAACTATTGTACCAGTAATAAAATAAAACATACATATTCAATTACGAACAAATTCATACACATTTAACATATAATGGATCCTGAAACTATACAAATCCATAATTAAATTACAATTCATAAACATACATAATTCATATAGAATTCAATTTAAAATTTAGATGACAATTATATGTGGAATCTGAAATTCAATTCATAATATGATCGGTTTTTTCTATACCATATATTTTTACCTCAAATGATGTCCATTTTAAACAAAATACATACACCTGAAGTAATACCGGCCACACCGCACCTCAGATTGAGGCGGGTTTAACTCGTACACGTCACATTTGACTCATGGATCGTTGTGCTAAAGTATCGACAGAATCCTAATGCGTTTGGTCGGTTTTCCGTATGCCAGTTGATGTTTTTCACTTAAAATGGCGTCCTTTTGAAACAAAAGACGGACACTATGAGTGGTGCCGACCACACCGCGTCTCCAATTGAGGCGGGGTTGATTCGTACACGTCACATATGACTCATGGATCGTTCTCCTAAAGTTTAAATGGAAACCGAATGCGTTTGGTCGGTTTTCCGTATGTACTTAAAATGTTGTCCATTTTAAACAAAAGAGTGACACTTAGACTCATCCCGACCACACCGTGACTCAGATTCATCCCGGGTTGGCTCGTACATGTCACATATGACCCATGGATCATTGTGATAAATTATCAAAAGATTCCGAATGCGTTTGGTCGGTTTTGCGTATGCCAGTTGTTCTTTTCATTTATAATCATGTCCATTTTAAACAAAAGAGACATAGTTAGAGCGGTGTCGGCCACACCACATCTCAGATTAAGACGGGGTTGACTTGTACACGTCACATATGACCCATGGATCGTTGTGCTAAAGTATCGATAGAATCCGAATGCGTTTGGTCGGTCTTCCGTATGTCAGTTGATGTTTTTCACTTAAAATGACGTCCTTTTGAAACAAAAGACGGACACTTTGAGTGGTGTCAGCCGCACCGCATGTCGGATTGAGGCGGGATGATTCGTACACGTCACATAGGACCCATGGATCGTTCTCCTAAAGTTACAATGGAAACCGAATGCGTTTGGTCGGTTTTCCGTATGTACTTAAAATGGTGTACATTTTAAACAAAAGAGAGCCATTTAGACTGATCCCGGTCACACCGCGACTCGGATTGACCCGGGTTGGCTCGTACACGTCACATATGACCCATGGATCGTTGTGATAAATTATCAAAAGATTCTGAATGCGTTTGGTCAGTTTTGCGTATGCCAGTTGTTCTTTTCACTTATAATCCTGTCCATTTTAAACAAAACAGACACAGTTAGAGCGGTGTCGGCCACACCGCGGCTCGGATTGAGGCGGGGATGATTCGTACACGTCACATATGACTCATGGATCGTTCTCCTAAAGTTTCAATGGAAACCGAATGCGTTTGGTCGGTTTTCCGTATGTACTTAAAATGGTGTCCATTATAAACAAAAGAGAGCCACTTAGACTGATCTCGGCCACACCGCGACTCGGATTGAACCCGGGTTGCCTCGTACAGGTCACATATGACCCATGGATTGTTGTGATAAATGATCAAAAGATTCGGAATGCGTTTGGTCGGTTTTGCGTATGCCAGTTGTTCTTTTTCACTTATAATCATGCCCATTTTAAACAGAAGAGACATAGTTAGAGCGGTGTCGGCCACACCGCGTCTCGGATTGAGACGGGGATGATTGGTACACGTCACATATGACCCATGGATTGTTCTCCTAAAGTTTCAATGGAAACCGAATGCGTTTGGTCGGTTTTGCGTATGCCAGTTCTTTTCACTTATAATCCTACCCATTTTAAACAAAACAGACACAGTTAGAGCAGTGTTGACCACACCGCGCCTCGGATTGTGGCGGGGATGATTCGTACACCTCACATATGACCTATGAATCGTTCTCCTAAAGTTTCAATGGAAACCGAATGCGTTTGGTCGGTTTTCCGTATGTACTTAAAATGATGTCCATTTTAAAAAAAAAGAGAGCCACTTAGACTGATCCCGGCCACACCGCGACTCGGATTGAGCCCGAGTGGGCTCGTACATGTCACATATGACTGATGGATCGTTGTGATAAATTATCAACAGATTCAGAATGCGTTTGGTCGGTTTTGCGTTTGGTCGGTTTTGTGTATCCTGTCCATTTTAAACAAAAGATAGACAGTTAGAACGGTGTCGGTCACACCGCACCTCGGATTGAGGCAGGATTGACTCTTACACGTCACATACGACCCATGGATCCTTGTGCTAAAGTGTCGACACAGTCCGAATGCCTTTGGTCGGTTTTTCGTATGTCACTTGATGATTTTCACTTAAAATGACGTCTTTTTGAAACAAAAGACCGACACTTTTTGAGTGGTGTCGGCCACACCGCGTCTCCGATTGTGGCGGGGTTGATTCGTACACGTCACATATGACCCATGGATCGTTCTCCTAAAGTTTCAACGGAAACCGAATCCGTTTGGTCGTTTTTCCGTATGTACTAAAAATGGTGTTCATTTTAAACAAAAGAGAGCCACTTAAACTTATCCCGGCCACACCGCGACTCAGATTCATCCCGGGTTGGCTCGTACACATCACATATGACCCATGGATTGTTGGGATAAATTATCAACAGATTCGGAATGCGTTTGGTCGGTTTTCCGTAAGCCAGTTGATGCTTTTCACTTAAAATGACGTCCTTTTGAAACAAAAGACGGACACTTTGAGTGGTGTCGGCCACACCGCGTCTCCGGATTGAGCTGAAACCACCGTGAAACATTCTAATTATTATTCGTGACGTGTACGCGCAGACGGCATGTCAATCGGACATGCGGTTTGCCCGGTACGGATCAATATTCATGTTTTAAGTGATGCGAGTGCTTCGAAACGCGCGTGAGGGGGTCCAAACGGGCCGAACGATGTCGGAATGGCCTGAAATCAGACGATAAATACGGGTGAGTGATTTATGAAGTGGTCGAGCAGACGGCACGTCAATCGGACGTGCCGTGTGCCCGCGGTGACCGACAACGCAGTTATGGTGTCATAAACGGCCAAAACGGGCGTCCAACGGTCAAATTCATAGCGGACGACCACGGATTCACCCGAAACCACCGTGAAACATTCTAATTATTATTCGTGACGTGTACGCGCAGACGGCACGTCAATCGGACGTGTGGTTTGCGCGGTACGGCTCAATATTAGTGTTTTAAATGATGCGCGCGCTTCGTAAACGCGCGTGAGGGGGGTCCAAACGGGCCGAACGATGTCGGAATGGCCTGAAATCAGACGAAAAATACGGGTGAGTTATTTATGAAGTGGTCGAGCAGACGGCACGTCAATCGGACTTGTCGTGTGCCCGCGGTGACCGAGAACGCAGTTATGGTGTCATAAGCGGCCAGAACGGGCGTCCAACTGTCAAATTCATAGCGTACGACCTCGGATTGAGCTGAAACCACCGTGAAACATTCTAATTATTATTCGTGACGTGTACGCGCAGACGGCATGTCAATCGGACGTGCGGTTTGCGCGGTACGGCTCAATATTCGTGTTTTAAGTGATGCGCGCGCTTCGTAAACGCACGTGAGGGGGGTCCAAACGGGCCGAACGACGTCGGAATGGCCTAAAATCAGACGACAAATACGGGTGAGTGATTTCTGAAGTGGTCGAGCAGACGGCACGTCAATCGGACTTGTCGTGTGCCCGCGGTGACCGACAACGCAGTTATGGTGTCATAAACGGCCAGAACGGGCGTCCAACGGTCAAATTCATAGCGGACGGCCTCGTATTGAGCTGAAACCATCGTGGAACATTCTAATTATTATTCGTGACGTCTACGCGCAGACGGCACGTCAATCAGACGTGCGGTTTGCGCGGTACGGCTCAATATTCGTGTTTTAAGTGATGCCCGCGCTTCGTAAACGCGCGTGAGGGGGGTCCAAACGGGCCGAACGATGTCGGAATGTCCTGAAATCAGACGACAAATACGGGTGACTGATTTCTGAAGTGGTCGAGCAGACGGAACGTCAATCGGACGTGTCGTGTGCCCGCGGTGACCGACAACGCAGTTATGGTGTCATAAACGGCCAGAACGGGCGTCCAACGGTCAAATTCATAGCGGACGGCCTCGGATTGAGCTTAAACCATCGTGGAACATTCTAATTATTATTCGTGATGTGTACGCGCAGACAGCACGTCAATCGGACGTGCGGTTTGCGCGGTACGGCTCAATATTCGCGTTTTAAGTGATGCGCGCGCTTCGTAAACGCGCGTGAGGGGGGTCCAAACGGGCCGAACGATGTCGGAATGGCCTGAAATCAGACGACAAATACGGGTGACTGATTTCTGAAGTGGTCGAGCAGACGGCACGTCAATCGGACGTGCCGTGTGCCCGCGGTGACCGACAACGCAGTTCTGGTGTCATAAACGGCCAGAACGGGCGTCCAACGGTCAAATTCATAGCGGACGACCTCAGATTGAGCTGAAACCACCGTGGAACATTCTAATTATTATTCGTGACGTGTACGCGTAGACGGCACATCAATCGGACATGCGGTTTGCGCGGTACGGCTCAATATTAGTGTTTTAAATGATGCGCGCGCTTCGTAAACGCGGGTGAGGGGGGTCCAAACGGGCCGAACGATGTCGGAATGGCCTGAAATCAGACGACAAATATGGGTGAGTTATTTATGAAGTGGTCGAGCAGACGGTACGTCAATCGGACTTGTCGTGTGCCCGCGGTGACCGAGAACGCAGTTATGGTGTCATAAACGGCCAGAACGGGCGTCCAACGGTCAAATTCACAGCGTACGACCTCGGATTGAGCTGAAACCACCGTGAAACATTCTAATTATTATTCGTGACGTGTACGCGCAGACGGCACGTCAATCGGACGTGCGGTCTGCGCGGTACGGCTCAATATTAGTGTTTTAAGTGATGCGCGCGCTTCGTAAACGCGCGTGAGGGGGGTCCAAACGGGCCGAACGATGTCGGAATGGCCTAAAATCAGACGAAAAATACGGGTGAGTGATTTCTGAAGTGGTCGAGCAGACGACACGTCAATCGGACTTGTCGTGTGCCCGCGGTGACCGACAACGCAGTTATGGTGTCATAAACGGCCAGAACGGGCGTCCAACGGTCAAATTCATAGCGGACGGCCTCGGATTGAGCTGAAACCACCGTGGAACATTCTAATTATTATTCGTGACGTGTACGCGCAGACGACACGTCAATCGGACGTGCGGTTTGCGCGGTACGGCTCAATATTCGTGTTTTAAGTGATACGCGCCCTTCGTAAACGCGCGTGAGGGGGTCCAAACGGGCCGAACGATGTCGGAATGGCCTGAAATCAGACGAAAAATACGGGTGAGTGATTTATGAAGTGGTCGAGCAGACGACACGTCAATCGGACGTGCCGTGTGCCCGCGGTGACCGACAACGCAGTTATGGTGTCATAAACGGCCAAAACGGGCGTCCAACGGTCAAATTCATAGCGGACGACCACAGATTCACCCGAAACCACCGTGAAACATTCTAATTATTATTCATGACGTGTACGCGCAGACGGCACGTCAATCGGACGTGCGGTTTGCGCGGTACGGCTCAATATTAGTGTTTTAAATGATGCGCGCGCTTCGTAAACGCGCGTGAGGGGGGTCAGAACGGGCCGAACGATGTCAGAATGGCCTAAAATCAGACGACAAATACGGGTGAGTTATTTATGAAGTGGTCGAGCAGACGGCACATCAATCGGACTTGTCGTGTGCCCGCGGTGACCGACAACGCAGTTATGGTGTCATAAACGGCCAGAACGGGCGTCCAACGGTCAAATTCATAGCGGACGGCCTCGGATTGAGCTGAAACCACCGTGGAACATTCTAATTATTATTCGTGACGTGTACGCGCAGACGGCACGTCAATCGGACGTGCGGTTTGCGCGGTACGGCTCAATATTCGTGTTTTAAGTGATGCGCGCGCTTCGTAAACGCGCGTGAGGGGGTCCAAACGGGCCGAACGATGTCGGAATGGCCTGAAATCAGACGACAAATACGGGTGAGTGATTTATGAAGTGGTCGAGCAGACGGCACGTCAATCGGACGTGCCGTGTGCCCGCGGTGACCGACAACGCAGTTATGGTGTCATAAACGGCCAAAACGGGCGTCCAACGGTCAAATTCATAGCGGACGACCACGGATTCACCCAAAACCACCGTGAAACATTCTAATTATTATTCGTGACGTGTACGCACAGACGGCACGTCAATCGGACGTGCGGTTTGCGCGGTACGGCTCAATATTATTGTTTTAAATGATGCGCGCGCTTCGTAAACGCGCGTGAGGGGGGTCCAAACGGGCCGAACGATGTCGGAATGGCCTGAAATCAGACGAAAAATACGGGTGAGTTATTTATGAAGTGGTCGAGCAGACGGCACGTCAATCGGACTTGTCGTGTGCCCGCGGTGACCGAGAACGCAGTTATGGTGTCATAAACGGCCAGAACGGGCGTCCAACGGTCAAATTCATAGCGTACGACCTCGGATTGAGCTGAAACCACCGTGAAACATTCTAATTTTTATTCGTGACGTGTACGCGCAGACGGCACGTCAATCGGACGTGCGGTCTGCGCGGTACGGCTCAATATTAGTGTTTTAAGTGATGCGCGCGCTTCGTAAACGCGCGTGAGGGGGGTCCAAACGGGCCGAACGATGTCGGAATGGCCTAAAATCAGACGACAAATACGGGTGAGTGATTTCTGAAGTGGTCGAGCAGACGGCACGTCAATCGGACTTGTCGTGTGCCCGCGGTGACCGACAACGCAGTTATGGTGTCATAAACGGCCAGAACGGGCGTCCAACGGTCAAATTCATAGCGGACGGCCTCGGATTGAGCTGAAACCACCGTGGAACATTCTAATTATTATTCGTGACGTGTACGCGCAGACGGCACGTCAATCGGACGTGCGGTTTGCGCGGTACGGCTCAATATTCGTGTTTTAAGTGATGCGCGCGCTTTGTAAACGCGCGTGAGGGGGTCCAAACGGGCCGAACGATGTCGGAATGGCCTGAAATCAGACGACAAATACGGGTGAGTGATTTATGAAGTGGTCGAGCAGACGGCACGTCAATCGGACGTGCCGTGTGCCCGCGGTGACCGACAACGCAGTTATGGTGTCATAAACGGCCAAAACGGGCGTCCAACGGTCAAATTCATAGCGGACGACCACGAATTCACCCGAAACCACCGTGAAACATTCTAATTATTATTCGTGACGTGTACGCGCAGACAGCACGTCAATCGGACGTGCGGTTTGCGCGGTACGGCTCAATATTAGTGTTTTAAATGATGTGCGTGCTTCGTAAACGCGCGTGAGGGGGATCCAAACGGGCCGAACGATGTCGGAATGGCCTGAAATCAGACGACAAATACGGGTAAGTTATTTATGAAGTGGTCGAGCAGACGGCACGTCAATCGGACTTGTCGTGTGCCCGCGGTGACCGACAATGCAGTTATGGTGTCATAAACGGCCAGAACGGGCGTCCAACGGTCAAATTCATAGCGGACGGCCTCGGATTGAGTTGAAACCACCGTGGAACATTCTAATTATTATTCGTGACGTGTACGCGCAGACGGAACGTCAATCGGACGTGCGGTTTGCGCGGTACGGCTCAATATTCGTGTTTTAAGTGATGCGCGCGCTTCGTAAACGCGCGTGAGGGGGTCCAAACGGGCCGAACGATGTCGGAATGGCCTGAAATCAGACTAAAAATACGGGTGAGTAATTTATGAAGTGGTCGAGCAGACGGCACGTCAATCGGACGTGCCGTGTGCCCGCGGTGACCGACAACGCAGTTATGGTGTCATAAACGGCCAAAACGGGCGTCCAACGGACAAATTCATAGCGGACGACCACGGATTCACCCGAAACCACCGTGAAACATTCTAATTATTATTCGTGACGTGTACGCGCAGACGGCACGTCAATCGGACGTGCGGTTTGCGCGGTACGGCTCAATATTAGTGTTTTAAATGATGCGCGCGCTTCGTAAACGCGTGTGAGGGGGGTCCAAACGGGCCGAACGATGTCGGAATGGCCTGAAATCAGACGAAAAATACGGGTGAGTTATTTATGAAGTGGTCGAGCAGACGGCACGTCAATCGGACGTGCCGTGTGCCCGCGGTGACCGACAACGCAGTTCTGGTGTCATAAACGGCCAGAACGGGCGTCCAACGGTCAAATTCATAGCGGACGACTTCAGATTGAGCTGAAACCACCGTGGAACATTATAATTATTATTCGTGACGTGTACGCACAGACGGTACGTCAATCGGACGTGCGGTTTGCGCGGTACGGCTCAATATTAGTGTTTTAAATGATGCGCGCGCTTCGTAAACGCGCGTGAGGGGGGTCCAAACGGGCCGAACGATGTCGGAATGGCCTGAAATCAGACGACAAATACGGGTGAGTTATTTATGAAGTGGTCGAGCAGACGGCACGTCAATCGGACTTGTCGTGTGCCCGCGGTGACCGAGAACGCAGTTATGGTGTCATAAACGGCCAGAACGGGCGTCCAACGGTCAAATTCATAGAGGACGACCACGGATTCACCCGAAACCACCGTGAAACATTCTAATTATTATTCGTGACGTGTACGCGCAGACGGCACGTCAATCGGACGTGCGGTTTGCGCGGTACGGCTCAATATTAGTGTTTTAAATGATGCGTGCGCTTCGTAAACGCGCGTGAGGGGGGTCCAAACGGGCCGAACGATGTCGGAATGGCCTGAAATCAGACGACAAATACGGGTGAGTTATTTATGAAGTGGTCGAGCAGACGACACGTCAATCGGACTTGTCGTGTGCCCGCGGTGACCGAGAACGCAGTTATGGTGTCATAAACGGCCAGAACGGGCGTCCAACGGTCAAATTCATAGCGTACGACCTCGGATTGAGCTGAAACCACCGTGAAACATTCTAATTATTATTCGTGACGTGTACGCGCAGACGTCACGTCAATCGGACGTGCGGTCTGCGCGGTACGACTCAATATTAGTGTTTTAAGTGATGTGCGCGCTTCGTAAACGCGCGTGAGGGGGGTCCAAACGGGCCGAACGATGTCGGAATGGCCTGAAATCAGACGAAAAATACGGGTGAGTGATTTCTGAAGTGGTCGAGCAGACGGCACGTCAATCGGACTTGTCGTGTGCCCGCGGTGACCGACAACGCAGTTATGGTGTCATAAACGGCCAGAACGGGCGTCCAACGGTCAAATTCATAGCGGACGGCCTCAGATTGAGCTGAAACCACCGTGGAACATTCTAATTATTATTCGTGACGTGTACGCGCAGACGGCACGTCAATCGGACGTGCGGTTTGCGCGGTACGACTCAATATTCGTGTTTTAAGTGATGTGCGCGCTTCGTAAACGCGCGTGAGGGGGTCCAAACGGGCCGAACGATGTCGGAATGGCCTGAAATCAGACGACAAATACGGGTGAGTGATTTATGAAGTGGTCGAGCAGACGGCACGTCAATCGAACGTGCCGTGTGCCCGCGGTGACCGACAACGCAGTTATGGTGTCATAAACGGCCAAAACGGGCGTCCAACGGTCAAATTCATAGCGGACGACCACGGATTCACCCGAAACCACCGTTAAACATTCTAATTATTATTCGTGACGTGTACGCGCAGACGGCACGTCAATCGGACGTGCGGTTTGCGCGGTACGGCTCAATATTAGTGTTTTAAATGATGCGCGCGCTTCGTAAACGCGCGTGAGGGGGGTCCAAACGGGCCGAACGATGTCGGAATGGCCTGAAATCAGACGACAAATACGGGTGAGTTATTTATGAAGTGGTCGAGTAGACGGCACGTCAATCGGATGTGCCGTGTGCCCGCGGTGACCGACAACGCAGTTCTGGTGTCATAAACGGCCAGAACGGGCGTCCAACGGTCAAATTCATAGCGGACGACCTCGGATTGAGCTGAAACCACTGTGGAACATTCTAATTATTATTCGTGACGTGTACGCATAGACGGAACGTCAATCGGACGTGCGGTTTGCGCGGTACGGCTCAATATTAGTGTTTTAAATGATGCGCGCGCTTCGTAAACGCGCGTGAGGGGGGTCCAAACGGGCCGAACGATGTCGGAATGGCCTGAAATCAGACGACAAATACGGGTGAGTTATTTATGAAGTGGTCGAGCAGACGGCACGTCAATCGGACTTGTCGTGTGCCCGCGGTGACCGAGAACGCAGTTATGGTGTCATAAACGGCCAGAACGGGCGTCCAACGGTCAAATTCATAGCGGACGACCACAGATTCACCCGAAACCACCGTGAAACATTCTAATTATTATTCGTGATGTGTACGCGCAGACGGCACGTCAATCAGACATGCGGTTTGCGCGGTACGGCTCAATATTAGTGTTTTAAATGATGCGCGCGCTTCGTAAACGCGCGTGAGGGGGGTCCAAACGGGCCGAACGATGTCGGAATGGCCTGAAATCAGACGACAAATACGGGTGAGTTATTTATGAAGTGGTCGAGCAGACGGCACGTCAATCGGACTTGTCGTGTGCCCGCGGTGACCGAGAACGCAGTTATGGTGTCATAAACGGCCAGAACGGGCGTCCAACGGTCAAATTCATAGCGTACGACCTCGGATTGAGCTGAAACCACCGTGAAACATTCTAATTATTATTCGTGACGTGTACGCGCAGACGGCACGTCAATCGGACGTGCGGTCTGCGCGGTACGGCTCAATATTAGTGTTTTAAGTGATGCGCGCGCTTCGTAAACGCGCGTGAGGGGGGTCCAAACGGGCCGAACGATGTCGGAATGGCCTGAAATCAGACGAAAAATACGGGTGAGTGATTTCTGAAGTGGTCGAGCAGACGGCACGTCAATCGGACTTGTCGTGTGCCCGCGGTGACCGACAACGCAGTTATGGTGTCATAAACGGCCAGAACGGGCGTCCAACGGTCAAATTCATAGCGGATGGCCTCGGATTGAGCTGAAACCACCGTGGAACATTCTAATTATTATTCGTGACGTGTACGCGTAGACGACACGTCAATTGGACGTGCGGTTTGCGCGGTACGGCTCAATATTCGTGTTTTAAGTGATGCGCGCGCTTCGTAAACGCGCGTGAGGGGGGTCCAAACGGGCCGAACGATGTCAGAATGGCCTGAAATCAGACGACAAATACGGGTGAGTTATTTATGAAGTGTTCGAGCAGACGGCACGTCAATCGGACTTGTCGTGTGCCCGCAGTGACCGAGAACGCAGTTATGGTGTCATAAACGGCCAGAACGGGCGTCCAACGGTCAAATTCATAGCGTACGACCTCGGATTGAGCTGAACCCACCGTGAAACATTCTAATTATTATTCGTGACGTGTACGCGCAGACGGCACGTCAATCGGACGTGCGGTCTGCGCGGTACGGCTCAATATTAGTGTTTTAAGTGATGCGCGCGCTTCGTAAACGCGCGTGAGGGGGGTCCAAACGGGCCGAACGATGTCGGAAGGGCCTGAAATCAGACGAAAAATACGGGTGAGTGATTTCTTAAGTGGTCGAGCAGACGGCACGTCAATCGGACTTGTCGTGTGCCCGCGGTGACCGACAACGCAGTTATGGTGTCATAAACGGCCAGAACGGGCGTCCAACGGTCAAATTCATAGCGGACGGCCTCGGATTGAGCTGAAACCACCGTGGAACATTATAATTATTATTCGTGACGTGTACGCGTAGACGGCACGTCAATCGGACGTGCGGTTTGCGTGGTACGGCTCAATATTCGTGTTTTAAGTGATGCGCGCGCTTCGTAAACGCGCGTGAGGGGGGTACAAACGGGCCGAACGATGCCAGTTGATGTTTTTCACTTAAAATGATGTCCTTTTGAAACAAAAGACATACAATTTGAGTTGTTCCGACCACACCGCACCTCGGATTGAGGCGGGGATGACTCGTACACGTCACATATGACCCATGGATCGTTGTCCTAAAGCATCAACACATTTCGAATGCGTTTGGTCAGTTTTTCGTATGTCACTTTTTGTTTTCACTTAAAATCTTATGGAAATTCATATAGAATATTTTTATATCATATTTAGTATGGATTAGATTTTAGTTGATCGTGCTATGAAACATTTCAGAGCTAATGAAATTAAGGAAGGTGGAGGGGATGTCCGGGGGGCTGTCCGGGGGGGCTGTCCGGTGGGTGTCCGGGGGGCTGTCCGGGGACCAAGGAGGAGGGTGGGGGGGCTGTGCGGGGTCTGTCCGGGGGGTTTTGGGGGGTTGTTCAGGGGGTTGTCCGGGGTTGTTCAGGGGGCTGTCCGGGGGTTGTTCAGGGGGTTGTTCAGGGGGTTGTCCGTGGGTGTTCAGGGGGCTGTCCGGGGAGTGTTTGGGGGGTTGTCCGGGGTCCAAGGGGGGGTGGGGGGGTTGTCCGGGGTCCAGGGGGGGGGGGTGGGTGGGGGGTTGTCCGGGGGGCTGTCCGGGGGGCTATCCGGGGTCCAGGGTGGAGGGTTGGGGGCTGTACGGGGGGCTGTCCAGGGGGCTGTCCGCGGGGGCTGTCCGGGGGGGCTGTCCGGTGGGTGTCCGGGGGGCTGTCCGGGGACCAAGGATGAGGGTGGGGGGGCTGTGCGGGGTCTGTCCGAAGGGTGTTTGAGGGTTCTTCAGGGGGTTGTCCGGGGTTGTTTAGGGGGCTGTCCGGTGGTTGTTCAGGGGGTTGTCCGGGGTTGTTCAGGGGGTTGTCCGGTGGGTGTCCGGGGTGTTGTCCGGGGACCAAGGATGAGGGTGGGGGGGCTGTGCGGGGTATGTCCGGAGGGGCTGTCCGGGGTCCAGGGTGGAGGGTTGGGGGCTGTACGGGGGGCTGTCCAGGGGGCTGTCCGCGGGGCTGTCCGGGGGGGTGTTTGGTGGGTGTTCGGGGTCCAAGGGGGAGGGGGGGTTGTCCAGGGTCCAAGAATGAGGGGGGTTGTCCAGGGAGTTCTCAAACACACAACCACTAAAAGACAACAACATCCATAAAAACAGACAATATATAAAAATAACTCAATTCCAATACTATACTACGAGTCTAGATAAAACCAACAACTAGAATAGATTAAACATCAAATCTCAAGTCAAAAATGTAACGGATCAATATGTCCCACATCAGCATCACCATCTCCATCATCATCATCATCATCGCCCTCGTCATCGTCCTCCTCATCGTCATCACCCTCCACAATGCCTTCCTCCTCGCCTTCGCCCTCCTCCTCGCCCTCCTCATCTCCCTCCTCTTCCGCATCAGACTGCTCGCCATCATCATCTTCAAGCTCGACATCGGCCTGACCACCACTGGAACTGCCACCTGGTGCACCATATATAGAATTTATCGACGACATGTATTCATCAATCGCTGGGCTGGCCTCTGCTGGAAGTGTTGGACGTAGAACTTCAATAAATTTCATAAATGCACTGTTTGCCCTTGCAGACTGTTCTGCCGTCTCTGTGGCCCTTTTCTCAGCCTGTTCTGCCTGTGCCCTAACTTGCTGCAGCTCGGTGGCACTACAACTCGTACCTGAGGCAGGCCAATACCTCGTCGGGGCTATACTAGGTCGGCAGCGTACTCTGCCAGAATGATCATCTCCCAACACCTGATGTAAGTGATCAGATGGCCCAAAATTGTCTGCTTCTTGGGCATCGAGGGCCTCTAAAGCATCCTGTTACAAATATAAATATATTGTTAAGTTACGAAATAGATATTAAAATATAAAATCAACAGATTAAAACTTACAATCTGCTGCTGAGTCGCTTCGTTGACAGCACGTCCATCCTTTTTTCGTCTACTCGAGCAAAACAGTTTTGCTCGAGGCACACGTCCTTCAATATTTTGTACTTGCCTCTACAATGACATTGAAAACAAAATTTATATAAAGACTTCAGCAAATAATTAAATAATTGAGGAAACAAAAGAAAATGTAAGTCGTAAAGAAAACTTATAAACAATTGTCATACCTGCTGCCTCTCATGATCCGGCATCGTCGTGCGTCCTAGTGTATGGAGGTATTTTTTTGCATCAATGTTTTTTTTATTTTTTCCAGATGATTCCTAAATAAAATTCGATAATGCAAAGGATAATATTAATGCAAAACTTGAAAGTTATTATTTAAATACCTCAAATGTAATTCATACCTTAAACTGGGTACTCGTCCAATGAGTAATCATCTGACGATACTGCTCTATAGGACAATCATCCACGACTGGTACCGCCTCTAACTCAGTGCCAACTCTAGCACGCCAGCCAATATACAGCTCATGCTTGTAGGCTCTCCAAAGCTCACCTAAATCCTTTAGACGTTCCATTCGTGCACCCTCACCATCAGGAAAATTAAATCGAAGCTGAAATGAAAATATTAATTTATATAAATACAAAAAAAATTCATGGCATTAAATACAACAGATTTTTTTACCCATATCTCTGCCCAAGCTCTATCTTTGACCTCATGTGGCAAATGTCTCCACGACAGCGGGCTGACGGGAATGATGTCGGAGTATTTGGCAAGCGTCGCCATAAAACTCCGACATTGCTGCCCTGTTTTCTCAACCATCTGATTGTCTTCATTATATTCCACCATAACCTGTGTGCGACGGTTCCACACCGAACGCATGCGTGTACGGCCCCGCCCCCGCCTCCTTTCAGTAGATGTATCTGTCATGAAAGAAAAACAAATATTTTATCAAAACATGTTATAATGAAAATAAATATTGCTATAAAA
Organism: Viscum album; assembly: GCA_963277665.1. Classification (NCBI taxonomy): domain Eukaryota; kingdom Viridiplantae; phylum Streptophyta; class Magnoliopsida; order Santalales; family Viscaceae; genus Viscum; species Viscum album. The sequence continues at coordinate 407,249,900 of OY728142.1, forward strand.
ATTTGATAGGGTTTTATAAATATACCTGTGCTAGTCTGATCAATGAGTGGCGCCGGATCCACAGAACCTGATGGAACACCCTCTGGTGGAACAGGAGTCGAAGACGATGGAATATAAAAGCTCGGAGAGACAGAAGTAGAAGGAAAAGAAGATGGAACAACTGTATGACCTGATGCTGACTGGGGAGTGGGAATCATCATGGGATGTGAAAATGATGGGGCAGAAGATGCAGAAGGTAGCGAAAACATGGGAGGTCTAAATATCCCGTGTGTCCCTAACGACACACCGGGATCAGAATGTGGGAAGGCTGAAATGTCAGTGGGAGGGGCAGGGTCTAGTCGGGCACGCACAGCTCTATGTCCACCTCTGGTACGAACCCTCCTCGTACCACCGGCCTGAGTACTAGGACCAGTACTAGGCTCCTCGTCGAATAACTGTCGACGTAATGGTGGATCCTACAAAAAAGTTTACAAAAAAAATTAATCACATGACATTATATATTCTGTAAATATATATATATATATTTGAAATAAAGTACTCACTGTAGGCACTAATGGTGGAATGCCCATCTCCTCCATCCGACGATTGTTCTCCGCCATTTTTTTTCTTCGTCTCTCTTCAATTGGCTTCATTTCCTGCATTGGAAAACAAATATGTAATTAATTAGAAAAAGAAAATTAATGTGTAAACCAAAAAACTAAATATATGAGAGAATGAGGGGATTCATTGGTAATTTAGCTATCAATTGTTTTAGAAGAGCTTGAATGAATTTAATAAAACATACAAGTTGTAATGTTCACCAAGTTAGAAATATTGTTTGATTTGGTTTGAATACAGTTCAATTCCAAATTAGAAAATGCAATTCAAATAAAACAGCAACCAATAAACATTGAAAATTCACATAACGGTCAAGTCAGCTAAAACATATTTGTGATCAATACTAAATAAATATGAATATTACCAACCTTAACAACCCAACTCGAGGTAAACCAAAAGAATTGAGAACATGGATGAATGATTCTATATATTTCCAACCACAACTTCAGGTTCACAATCAACTCTGACAATTGAGCTATTGGAGTCATCAAAAGAAATAAATGGATTGGTTCCAATGGCAATAGGGACAGTGTCAATTCCATCATCAGCATCATCAAAAATATGTCTTGGAATTACTTCAACTACGACACCAAATTCAGGTTGAAGTTGATCTTTGACATAAAAAACTTGTTTAGCCATTGATGCCAACACATATGGTTCTTCGGTTGCAAGAGTGCGGGTCATATTAATTACTCGAAATCCACAATCATCAATAAATGTGCCATGTCTCGTCATCGAATCAAACCAATGGCATTTCATCATTGTGACTCGTCCATGAGAGTAATAATCCAATATTATTATTTTCTCAACGACTCCATAATAACCCACATTTTCAAGTCGCGGTCTACTATCTGATGCGCTGGCATAACAATCTGTTGTGGCAGTAACCATAATACCATAATGTTGTGTTCTCTTGTTTTTGGCTCGTTCAGTGACAATAAATCTGTACCCATTGATAACAATTGATTTACAGTCACGAACCACGGTATTAGGACCAAAAGCCAAAGCTCTTATTTCCTCAGAGACAGAGTCAGCAGACAAACTCAATACCTGCAATATAAATGACAGTTAAACTTAAGTAAATATTGAAATAATTAATTTAAACTGTAATATTTTTACCTTCAATTTTAACCAAGCAGAAAACTCTTTGCTATGCAAAGTCTCTCTCCTTCTCAAAGATAAAGAACGATGCTTCCTATTTATCATTGTTTTATGTTCCCTGTAGATAAAAAAATATGAATAGTTTAACAGATATATATGTAAGATATACATATTCAATTTTGTTACCTGATATAGTCATCGAACAAATCACAGTTGAACAAAACTGTGCGATGTGCCATCTCCCGCTCTTCATGGCTTAATGTCTTCAATGTATATGATCTAGGAATTCCTCCTGTTTGAGGAAGTGATGGAAAACTGGGTTCAATTTGCTCATATTGTTCTTCTTCATTTCTCATTGGTCTGTTCATTCTTGTAGTAAGATCAGACAAATACATTGAACAGAAATCCATACATTCTTGAGCTAAGTAACCGTTCACGATAGAACCTTCGGGATGATTCTTGTTTCGAACATAAGACTTTAATGTGAACATATTTCTTTCAGTTGGATACATCCAACGAAAAGAAACAGGTCCTCCGAGAAGTATTTCAGTTGGAATATGGACAGTCAGATGCAGCATGCATGTGAAAAATGATGGGGGAAATATTTTCTCCAACTCACACAAAATTAATGGGGCATCTGTCAACATTTTTTGCAAGAAAGACTTGGACAACTTCTTAGCACAAAGATCTCTAAACAAATGGCACAACCGAATAACACCCACCCTTACATTATTGGACAAAAGATGACGGATTGCTATTGGAAGCAACTCATGCAGTAGAACGTGATAATCATGAGTCTTCAAAGATTTTAGCTTCAACTCTCTTCTGTTGACCCGTTTAGATATGTTGCTTGAATAGCCATCAGGAACTCTAATAGTCTCTAATACTTCCAAAAATTGTTTTTTTTCAGTAGGTGTCATCACATAAGAAGCACATGGAAGTTGCCATTTATTTTCACTGATACGCACAGGATGCAATTCTGGTCTGATGCCCCAATCCACCAAGTCACGTCGAGATCGTAAATCATCTTTTGTCTTCCCCTTGACATTTAGAAGAACTGAAAGCAACATTTCACATATATTCTTTTCAATATGCATTACGTCTAAGCAATGACGTAGCAAATTGGTTGACCAATAAGGCAAATCAAAAAAGATACTCATCTTCCTCCAATTGTAACAGGTTTCTGTGGAAACATTCTTTCTCTTTCCAGATTTCATTTGACCCTTCCCGAACGAAAAACTGAAATCTTTCAATTCATTAAGCACATCGGTTCCAGACATACGCTGAGGTGGATCATCGGTCTCTATAGTATTATCAAATCTTCGACGATTCATTCTATATGGATGATCCTTTGGCAAAAATCGTCGATGTCCCATAAAACTGAAACTACAACGATGTTTCAGTCTTCTGGATCGTGTATTCTTCATACAAACTGGACATGACAGTTTCCCCTTCGTGCTCCATCCAGACATCATTGCATAAGCCGGAAAATCATTGATTGTCCACATAAGCGCAGCGCGCATCTGAAATATGTCTTTCGAACATGCATCGTATGTGCGCACACCCACATCCCAAAGAAGCTTCAACTCTTTTATTAAAGGTTGCATGTATACATCAATATCAATGCCAGGATCAGAAGGACCAGATATGAGTATACTCATGAAATTGAAAGGTTTTTTCATACACAACCATGGGGGAAGATTATAAATGTGTATAAAAACTGGCCATGTACTGTGCGAAGTAAGCATCTGCCCAAATGGATTAAAACCGTCGCATGAAAGACCCAGCCTCACATTACGCACGTCAGCTGCAAAATCAGGATGTCGAGCATCAAATCTCTTCCATGCAAATCCATCTGCAGGATGAACCAACTCATCATCAGTCTTCTTTCTCTCGGTATCATGCCATCTCATTTTTATTGATATGTCATCAGACATAAAAAGATTCTGGAGTCTGGGGATCAATGGAAAGTGCCACATTACTTTCTGTGGAACGCGGGATGGTGTTCCATCAGATTTTGACTTCCAGCGGGATGTGCCACATTTTATACAATCATTTCGTTCAGCGGTTTCCTCCCAGAATAAACTGCAATCTTTCGGGCAAGCATGAATTTTGTTTCTTGAAAATCCAAGTTCCTCAACTAACTTCCATGCCATATAGTGTTTTGAGGGAATATCTGCATCATCTGGAAGCAAATCCTTCAAGAGGGTAAGAATGTAATCGATTGCTGTATTAGAAATCCCATACATAGTTTTCCCATGAAATAATCGGATTAAAAATTCCAGCTTTTTCATTTTATCGCATTGCCGATATACTGGAGTCGTGGCAGCATCATTCAATTTTTTTCACCCTATCAATATCATCATTTTCACTAGATGCATCAGCTGTCCTCATATCGAAGTCTTCTTGAGTCGAAATCCTTTCTTTTTCATGATGACGAATAAACGAAAACCGATCATCTAACAAATTCTCCATTCCAGTCTTTTCATTTCGATCATCACCAATTTGAGATTTCGTTTTCTCCCCATTGTGATACCACAGAAAGTAGTTTGCTTGAAACCCATTTTTGGTTATGTGGTAGCTGACTTCTTCACGGCTCAACCAAGGTCTACCAACACAATTGGAACATGGGCAGTGTATGCGACCACTATCTGAAGCATTGTGAAATGCAAAATCTATAAAGCTCTCCAAATTGTTTTGAAAATCATCTGAGATCCGATCGGTTTCATACATCCAACTTCTGTCCATTCTGTAAAAAGAATTTATATAAGTCATTTTGTCATAAACAATTCAATAGGCATTAACTATAATAGAATATACATTTAAGTAAACGATAAAGGAAGAAAATAATCAAGGTATCAACTACACATGTCAAAAAAACATACAAATGTGTTATTGAAAAAATGTAAAACCAACAAGAACTTAATGTGTTATATCACATAACAGCATGACTCATCCCATAACCATATTAGTAGGGTATCATGAACATGAATAACATCAACCTTGTGCCATCCTCTTACCCTACATGACCCCAACCACATGCCACATCTTATTATAGCCTTATCACATCACACCTCACCGAAAAACACTAGGGAAATCATAGTACATCTCACCTGAAGACACATGGACAATCACATCGCATCTTGCCTAAAAACACATGGTCAATCACTTTTGAAGGAAGAGTAGGGAAGACATGGTAGCTATCCAAACATATAACCACCATCCTAGATATTAGAAAAAATACCCATAACTCAAAACCTCTGATCGTTGGTAAGTTTATCCAACTCTGGTTGGGAATGTGTAGAAATAACATAAAAATACATGATATATAGATAGCACAAAATACTCAACCTATGGGTTCACATTAACTACATAATCACACACTTCACTACTACCATAAAACACATAAACCACACCACCACCACACAAGACGCATATCATTGGAATATAATTCTACATTCAATAAGTCTATCTATGGAATTATCATAAGAATCCATGTATCAATTGGAATATAATTCTACATTCAATAAGTCTATCTATGGAATTATCATAAGAATCCATGTATCAATTGGAATATAATTCTACATTCAATAAGTCTATCTATGGAATCCCTCCCTTGGATCCATGTATCACCCATGGCTTAATCAATATTCAAAGAAATGAGTCTATCCGTGGAATTCCACTGTGAATCCATTTATCACATAAAGCGTATAAGTTAATAGAAACAAGATTATATACCTGGCATCCTAATAGAATCCATGTATCACTATTTACTATTAATCATTTAATGAATTCCATTTCATTTAAACAATTCATTAAACATACCAAGGTCAAAAACTAAGGTATTTAATACAACTCACCTCAAAATGGCGACTCAGTCAAATAATTACCTGAAAAGAATGAAGCTTCATTTACTCATGTTGTAATGACAAGATAATGAGATTCCCTTGCTTAATCAATCAATTCCATATCATGGTCTCAACATAACTCATAATGGCTAGCAATTCAATGAAAATTCAAGCACTCACATGGTAATTTTTAATAGAACACTCCTAACAAGACTATAAAGATATCACATGCATTAGTTATAATATATCTAACATGGTAACATAAAATATAAGATAAATTCAATCCAATTTCATAGATTCATAGCATAGTCTCTACTTTACTCACATTGGCAAGGCAATACAATTAAAACATGTGTTAAAAAATAATTGGCATTCATGTGTTAAAAGGGGAATGCAAACCATAAAATACCCTTAATTAATTTAATTTACAATTCAATTCAGAAATAGAACAATCAATTCGATTTATATAACCTTTCACAAATGACATCCCATGTTCAAGGGGTAAAATCCAAAAAGAATTTTCAAGAAAACTCACCCTTAGGCTGGTCCGGCCGGCAGTAGCACCAAAATCACCTAAACTGATGGGAAAAATGAAAATAGGTTTAAATACTATCCAAACATTTGAATACATTTTCAGTTAAGAAGAAGAATAACCTGAATAAGAGCTGGAAAATTGAAGGCCGGCAGTACCTCCAAAATCGCCTAAATCGGCTGCTGCTCCCGTTTTAGGGTTGTGTATCGCGAATGGGGGAGAGAACAGGCGGCTGGGAATTTGGGGAGGACCTTTGCCAACGGTTCTTAAAAACTGTTGGCATATGTATATCTATCCCAACGGTTCTACAGAACCGTTGGGAAAAACCTGCAAAAACCTCATCTATGCCAACGGTTCTCATGAACCGTTGGTAAAAAACCATCTATCCCAACGGTTCTCATGAACCGTTGGGAAAAAGCTCCCTGGAAACCTCTATGCCAACGGTTCTAATGAACCGTTGGTAAAAACCTCCTTCCCCAACGGTTTCATAGAACCATTGGTATCTAACCGTGGGGAAAGGCCAGCATTCCAGTAGTGATGCTTTATTGAGATATCGATGATGAAGAGATTATATTACACGGACCGTGTTTGTAGGAAGGCAGTTGTTGCTTTGACTTTGCTTTATCTCTATAGGGGCCTCGATGGGTTGTTAGACCCTACTCTATGTAACACCCCAGGTTTTTCTAAGATAAATAGAAATCCATGGAACTTTGTTTTAAAAAGATATTTTTAAATATCCTTTAAAACATAACTTTTCTACTTCTATATTCTGAATTTCAAGAAACCGTCATCTATAATTGTGTTCAATATGTTATTTAGAGTATGATGAAATAAACTTGTTTTTTGGTGAATAGTATCATACCTTTATGAATAGTAATATGAATAGTAATATGACCTCATTAATAGTAAATAATAATATTATTTTATTTTCCCAAGGCAATAAGATAATGGGATCTTAATTAATTTTCCAATGTCACATAAAACTAATTGCACTTCAATATTGTTATTTTTCGAATTAACTGTGACCTTATTTAGAAATTAAATTAATAATATTTAGAAAATTATTTTTGAAAAATGGAGTTCATTTTTGAATTCTACACGTCGAAAAATGGTTGGGGTAAATTTTTGGTATTTTTTTAAAACTCTTGAATTTTCGGTGAATAGTGAAATACGATAAAATACCGTATAATCAATTTATCAGTAAAAATGCACTATTTATTACATAATAAGTGATGCAAGGCCACTTTCTTAGAACTCACATGATATTATCACTATTTAGGGCCACTTTATTTGATATTATTCATAGTATTGATAAAAATATTATAATAATGATTAAAATAATCTAAAATACCTCCCCTCCTTCACTATAAATACCACCCTCACTCCCCTCTTCCTCCCACACCTCTCAAGCCTTGAGAATTGTCTAATTTTTCCCAAATTTCCTCCCCAATCTTCTTCCCCACGTCCTAGAGCTTCTGGTCTCACCAAAATACCAAAATCAAATCCCTTAAGAAGGATCTCAAGGAGAAGAGATCAAGAGGTAAACAACCTCTTTTATTTTCTCTCTTTTCTTTCATTTTATGTTATTCTCTTCCATTCCCTTTGTATTTTATTGGGATATTTCATTAAATATTCCCCCTTAATGTCCATATTTTGTATGAATGATGAGATATTCTATTCCTCTCATCAATCTTGTTTTTATGAAATTTTAAGAGACGTCGTTAGGCTGCCAAATTTTCGTGAAAAATTTCTCAAGATTTTCTTTTATTTCATGATTCTTTTTTCTTCTTTCCTCACTCCCTCTTTTCCAAGAGGCATGAAATCTCCAGAATAATGTATATTCATTATGTTCTCATGTTTATGGAAAATTCCTCATCAATATTCTTCTCCTATTCCACTTATTTAAAGAATCAAAAAACATTGTCCATTTGTGTCGAATTACCGACATCGTGGACGATGTATTTTCAATTTCCATTAATTCTTTCAAGTATGGTCATGAAACAATTTATATGGTTGAACCAGGTTATAATATATTTTTTATTACTCATATATGGTTCTGGAATTATTTTTTACTCATGGTTCTAATTTAAAAGACAAAATGACGTTGTTATTATCAAAGAACCACTAAAATGATCTAAACGAACATCATTAATGTTTTAACTTATAAGTCATTCTCATATAAAGAATAAAAGTGATAGATGGTATAAATTATGGTATAGGAAATATGTAAATACTACTCTATTCCAATTCTAGAGTTTCACTTCCAATCAACAAGAACGATTCATCATGAACCGATCGTGAAAATCACAAAACAACCCACCCAAAATAATGCAAGGAACAAAATACTAACAACTAAGGGGTGAAATGAGGTTATTAAATGAACATATAAGATGTTATAAACATGAAAATGTTTCTGTAAAATACTAATAACACTCTTTTAACCATTATACAGGAGTTTTAAATAAGTTTTAAGTAAGAAAAGCCTAAGGTAAGGGAATTCTTAACCCGATTTCCATTCTTTGGGTTAACCTTCTACTTTATTATTTATGTGCTATTTAAATTGTTTGTGTGATGGGTTATATTTATATTATGTTTTGTTATGTGTATTTATAGATTATATACATATTCCATCCACTCTATTAAGTCTCACTTCAAGTATATGATGTTTATAAGGGACTTTTCTTCTAAAATCCTCTTTTAAAATTCTGTTTTACAAGATTCAAAAGCAATGTTTTTATGCTATTATTTATGTTGTATGATTATTTTTGGGTTATTGGGAATTTTTTATGATGAATGGTGGGACCTATATTTCCCTCCAATGCATTGGGTATGAGTAAGTTGGAGGTCGGCCGTATGGTTACTCCACGTGTAACTGCGATGGTTACACAAAGTAAGGTAGCCGTGAGGGTTACAAATTTTAAGGTAGCCAAGATGGTTACAAGATTATGTAAGTAATGCCCCAAGATACCTCTATGATTATATTTATGTTTGTGTGGATCTTGTGTAAATTTCATGTTACACGAAGTAAGTATTTATGGGTGAAAGCATGTCTTTTGAAAATGTTTTCATACATTATGAGTATTCATGGACTAATGTGATTTTTCCTTCTTTTTCATACCTTACTGAGCTTTTGTGATCATCCCAAGTTTTTAAATGATTTTTCACAGGTTAATGAATGAGTAATACAAGGAAGGAAGACATGTTAAATGTTGAAGAATTGTCAAGGATTCTTGTTTTAAGTTTTAATGTTTTATATTTTGAGAAAAATGGAAACTGTTTTTATGGTATCCACTATGTAACAATGTGTAATGTTATTAATGTATTGTGTCTTAATTCTCTAAATCTATAATCTTGAAAAGATACTCAATTTAAAAGGAAATGTTTTCTTGATTAAATTCAAGATTATGTGTGTAATAAGGCGGGTATTTATAGTTGGTATCAAAGGATGGTTTAGATAACTTTAGGGGTTAGGGTGATGCTAATAGAATACCATAAATGATTTTCACTCTATATTTAATTTGTTATATCATTTAAAGATAACCATATTGCTTCATCTAAGAAATTTTTGTTTAGAATGGTTGTTCGCAGAAGGAACAGGGATGCTGAAGAGGAGAGGTACCGACAGAATGACATCCTTCCTGATCTACAGCCCGGAATGGTAGGGATTGGAACTAAGCAGTTTGTGACAGTAATGGCTCAACTAATGCAGGAAATAAATGGTGGTGGAATCCATGCAAGAGAACCAATAGAGGTACCACAACAGAACATGACAGTGGTGGAACATTTTATGAGACAACATCCTCCTGCATTCAATGGATCTTCTGACGCAGTGGCAGCTGAAGGATGGATCAAAGCCCTTGAAAAGATATTTGATGTTATGGGATGTTCAGACAATCAAAAGGTAAGTCTTTACATTTATCATTTTGAAGGGGAAACTGATCAGTGGTGGTCAATGGTAAGGAATATCAGGGGTAGAGAGGATTTTGATGCCTTGGAGTGGGATGAATTTAAAAGTCTTTTTCTTGAAAAATATTTTCCTAAGGTGGTGCGACTTAGAATGGAGAAGAAATTACTTGAATTAAAATAGAAGGAGGAAGATTCAGTGACTGTGTATGAAGCAAACTTCACACGACTGGCGAGGTATGCTCCAAATATTATTCGGGATCTCGATAGCAAAATCAACCGCTTTTACTCAGGATTGAAGCCAAGGTATCGAAGGGCGTTGGCCTCCCATGAATTCAAAAGTTATGAGAAACTTGTCCGATGTGCTGAGAGGGTATAGATGGAGTTTGTTGATGATCACATCCATTTTGGAAACAAAGAGAAGAAGAGGTCCAATTGGAAAGAAATGGGTAAGAATCAACCAAAGAAATCTGAGGGTAAGAAAATACAATTTCCAGTTTGTGAAAAGTGTGGCGAGAAGCACCCTGGGGAATGTCTTAGCAAAACTGGGAAGTGTTTTAAATGTGGTAAGTTTGGACATATGGCCCAAGATTGCAATGAAAATGATCAAAAGACTAATCCTGATAAGAAAACTGTAAAGTGTTTTAAATGTGATGAGATGGGTCACTATGCAAATGTCTGCCCAAAGAGAGATCCGAATGATGCAAAGAAGCCAGAATACAAGTAGAAAGGTGTAGTGAGATCCTTTGCGACTACATCAGCAGACGTCAGATCATCCAATGAAGTTGTATTAGGTACTTTGTTTGTTCACTCAGATTTTGCTAAAGTTTTGTTTGATACGGGGTCTACATATTCCTTCATCTCTGAGAAATTTTCTGGTAAATTGGAAATATCACCTCAACAAATGAGACCTGAACTTGTTGTTAAAACACCAGGGGGAAATGTTATAGCAAAGAGGAATTAGAAAAATCTTTCTATTGTGGTATGTGGGAAGACTTTACCTGTAAACCTTTTTGTTTTACCCCTAGTCAAGTTTGATGTTATTCTGGGGATGGACTGGCTTTCTGATTATCATGCTAAGATTGAATGTAGAGCTAAAGAAGTTGTTTTTCAGAAATAGTTTCAGTTTGTATACAAGAATGAACCCATACAATTGATGACATATCAGGAAGATGAGAAATTATTAAAAGATGGAAATGAAAGTTATCTTGATCATATTGTTGAAAACAAGGGAACTATTCAAATTAATGATGTGTCAGTGGTAAATGGGTACCTTGATGTTTTTCCTGAGGAGTTACCCAGTGTCATACCTGATCGAGAAGTCGAATTCACAATTGACTTAGTTCCTGATGCTAATCCAATTTCAAAACCCCCATATCATATGGCTCCAATAGAACTTCTTGAATTGAAAAATCAGTTACAGGATTTGCTTGTCAAAGGATTTATTCGTCCTAGCACTTCACCATGGGGAGCCCCTGTTTTGTTTGTTAAAAAGAAAGATGGTTCCATGAGACTTTGTATTGATTATAGATCTTTGAATAACATCACTGTTAAAAACAAGTATCCTTTGCCTCATATTGATGACTTGTTTGATCAGCTCCAGGGAGCTTAGTACTTTTCCAAAATTGACTTGAGATCCGAATACCATCAGCTGAAGGTGAAGGAGGATGACATCCTGAAAACAACCTTTCGTACTAGATATGGGCATTATGAATTTGTTGTTATGCCGTTTGGGTTAACTAATGCACCTGTTGTATTCATGAATCTTATGAATAGAGTATTTCATGAGTTCTTGGATAAGTTTGTAGTTGTATTTATTGAAGACATTCTGGTTTTTTCTAAAAATAAAGAGGATCATGAAAAACATCTAAGGGTTGTTTTACAAACTTTAAAAGAAAAGAAACTATATGGAAAATTCAGCAAATGTGATTTTTGGTTGCAACAGATTTCTTTTCTTGGGAACATTGTAAATAAGGATGGAATAACAGTTGATCCTACCAAAACAAAAGTAGTTGATAAATGGCCAAGACCCACAAATGTTACGGAGATTCGTAGTTTTCTGGGCTTAGCAAGTTATTACCAACGGTTTGTTAAGAACTTTGCACAGTTATCTAGCACGATAACTAAGTTAACACGGAAAGGGGTTAAATTTGTTTGGACAGAGGAATGTGGTGTTTGTTTTCAGGAACTAAAGAAGAGATTGTTGAATGCTCTAGTTTTGGCCTTACCTTCCCGTAATGGTGAGTTTGTCATCTACAGTGATGCTTCTTTGAAGGGACTTGGTTGTGTTTTAATGCAGAATGATCAGGTAATTGCCTATGCTTCGAGACAACTTAAACCTCATGAGCTAAATTATCTCACACATGATTTGGAATTGGTAGCTGTGGTTTTTGCTTTGAAAATATGGAGGCATCATCTATACGGAACCAAATGCCAAATATATACTGACCATAAAAGTCTTAAGTATATATTCACTCAGAAGGAATTAAACATGAGGTAGAGAAGATGGCTAGAACTGATAAAGTATTATGACTGCACGATCAATTACCATCCTGGAAAAGCAAACAAAGTAGTGGATGCCTTAAGTCGGAAAAATCATGCATCATTAACCATGCTACGTTTGGAACATGATCCCTTGATTAATGATTTGATGAATTTTGGCTTAGAAGTTGTTGGTGCAGGGAATATATCTATTTTGTTTCAGGTTTCAGTACACTCTTCGTTGTCAAAAAGAATTATGACAGCGCAGAGGGAAGACCGTGAGCTACAGAAAAAGGTAGAATTGGTTAAAATGGGTAAGTTTCCAGAATTTAATCTTGATAAAGATTGTGTTTTAAGATTTGGAAAAAGGTTGTGTGTGCCTTGTGATTCCCAGCTGAAGAAATAATTGTTGTGTGAAGCTCATAGTTCTCCATTTTCTGTTCATCCTAGAAGTACTAAGATGTATAGAGACCTTCGAGAGTATTATTGGTGGAATGGGATGAAAAGAAATATTGCTGATTTTACAATGAAATGTTTGACATGTCAGCAGGTTAAAACAGAGCGGCAGTTACCGAAGGGGATGCTTCAGCCTTTTCCCGTGCCAGAGTGGAAATGGGAGAATATATCCATGGATTTTGTGGTGGGACTACCAAAGACTTCTCAAGGTAACAATACAATTTGGGTTATTGTTGATCGGCTAAAAAAGTCTACACATTTTATTTCAATTCGAGATACAATGACTTTGGATCAGCTTTCTCGATTGTACCTCAAGGATATTGTCATATTACATGTAGTTTCTCTTTCCATTGTGTCTGACCGAGATCCCAGGTCCACTTATAACTTTTGGAAGGGACTTCAGAAGTCATTGGGCACAGAGTTGAATTTCAGTACAGCTTTTCATCCTCAATCAGATGGGTAGTCAGAACAAACGATTCAGACTTTGGAGGATATGCTTCGATCTTGTTCAATGTAATATCAAGGAAGTTGGGATCATCATCTTTCTTTAGTTGAGTTTTCTTATAATAATAGTTTTCATTCCAGTATTCAGATGGCACCTTTTGAGGCCTTGTATGGGAAGCGGTGTCGGACTCCTGCGTTTTGGGATGAAGTCGGTGAAAGAAAGTTGACGGGGCCAAAATTAGTTGAAGAAGTGGCTGAGAAAGTGAGGATGATCTAGCAACACATGAGGACAGCTCAGAGCAGGCAGAAAAGTTATGCAGATAATAGAAGGAAAGACTTCTCTTTCGAGGTAGGTGACCATGTTTTCCTTAAAGTCTCTCCTTGGAAAAGTGTGATGCGTTTCGGTAAAAAAGGAAAGCTAAGTCCACGGTTCATTGGTCCTTTTGAAATCTTGGAGAAAGTTGGAACAGTTGCATACCGCGTAGCTTTTCCTCTGAGCTTATTTCAGGTACACAATGTTTTTCATGTTTTGATGTTGAGAAAGTATGTGCCAGATTCATCACATGTCTTGAACCCAGAAGCAGTTCAGCTAGAAGAAAACCTTTCTTATGAAAAGAAACCAGTTCAGATTCTTAATCGAAGGGAACAGGTATTGCGGAACAAGGTAATCCACCAGGTAAAGGTTTTGTGGAGAAACCACATGGTTGAAGAAGCAACATGGGAGTCTGAAAATTCTATGAGGGAAAAATACCCTCAGTTGTTTAAAAAGTAAATAAAATTGTGAGGACGCAATTTTCAAGAAGGTGGGGATAATGTAACACCCCAAGTTTTTCTAAGATAAATAGAAATGCATGGAACTTTGTTTTAAAAATATATTTTTAAATAGCCTTTAAAACATAACTTTTCTACTTCTATATTCTAAATTTCAAGAAACCGTCATCTATAATTGTGTTCAGTATGTTATTTAGAGTCTGATGAAACAAACTTGTTTTTTTGGTGAATAGTAACATACCCTTATGAATAGTAATATGAATAGTAATATGACCTCATGAATAGTAAATAATAATATTATTTTATTTTCCCAAGGCAATAAGATAATGGGATCTTAATTAATTTTCCAATGTCACATAAAACTAATTGCACTTCAATATTGTTATTTTTCGAATTAACTGTGACCTTATTTAGAAATTAAATTAATAATATTTAAAAAATTATTTTTGAAAAATGGATTTCATTTTTGAATTCTACACGTCGAAAAATGTTTGGGGTAAATTTTTGGTATTTTTCTGAAACTCTTGAATTTTCGGTGAATAGTGAAATATGATAAAATACCGTATAATCAATTTATCAGTAAAAATGCACTATTTATGACATCATAAGTGATGCAAGGCCACTTTCTTTGAACTCACATGATATTATCACTATTTAGGGCCACTTTATTTGAGATTATTCATATTCTTGATAAAAATATTATAATAATGATTAAAATAATCTAAAATACCTCCCCTCCTCCACTATAAATACCACCCTCACTCCCCTATTCCTCCCACACCTCTCAAGCCTTGATCATTGTCTAATTTCTGCCAAATTCCCTCCCCAATCTTCTTCCCCACCTCCTAGAGCTACTGGTATCACCAAAAGACCAAAATCAAAGCCCTTAAGAAGGATCTCAAGGAGAAGAGATCAAGTGGTAAACAACCTCTTTTATTTTCTCTCTTTTCTTTCATTTTATGTTATTCTCTTCCATTCCCTTTGTCTTTTGTTGGTATATTTCATTAAATATTCCCCCTTACTGTCCATATTTTGTATGAATGATGATATATTACATTCCTCTCATCAATCTTGTTTTTATGAAATTTTAAGAGACGCCGTTAGGCTGCCGAATTTTCGTGAGAAATTTCTCAAGATTTTCTTTTATTTCATGATTCCTTTTTCTTCTTTCCTCACTCCCTCTTATACAATAGGAATGAAATCTCCAGAATAATGTATATTCATTATGTTCTCATGTTTATGGAAAATTCCTCATCATTATTCTTCTCCTCTTCCACTTATTTAAAGAATCAAAAAACATTGTTCATTTGTGTCGAATTACCGACATCGTGGACGATGTATTTTCAATTTCCATTAATTCTTTCAAGTATGGTCATGAAACCATTTATATGGTTGAACCAGGTTATAATATATGTTTTATGACTCATATATGGTTCTGGAATTCTTTTGTACTCATGGTTCTAATTTAAAAGACAAAATGACGTTGTTATTATCAAAGAACCACTAAAATGATCTAAACGAACATCATTAATGTTTTAACTTATAAGTCATTCTCATATAAATAATAAAAGTGATAAATGGTATAAATTATGGTACTGGAAATATGTAAATACTACTCCATTCCAATTATGGAGTTTCACTTCCAATCAACAAGAACTATTCATCATGAACCGATCGTGAAAATCACAAAAGAACTCACCCAAAATAATGCAAGGAACAAAATACTAACAACTAAGGGGTGAGATGAGGTTATTAAATGACCATATAAGATGTTATAAACAAAAAAATGTTTCTGTAAAATACTAATAACACTCTTTTAACCATTATACAGGAGTTCTAAACAAGTTTGAAGTAAGTCAAGCCTAAGGTAAGGGAATTCTTAACCCGATTTCCATTCTTTGGGTTAACCTTCTACTTTATTATTTATGTGCTATTTAAATTGTTTGTGTGATGGGTTCTGTTTATATTATGTTTAATTATGTGTATTTATAGAGTATATACATATTCCATCCACTCTATTAAGTCTCACTTCAATTATATGATGTTTATAAGGGACTTTTCTTCTAAAATCCTCTTTTAAAATTCTGTTTTACAAGATTCAAAAGCAATGTTTTTATGCTATTATTTATGTTGTATGATTATGTTTGGGTTATTGTTCATTGTTTATGATGAAGGTTGGGACCTATATTTCCCTCCAATGCATTGGGTATGAGTAAGTTGGAGGTCGACCCTATGGTTACTCCACATGTAACTGCGATGGTTACACAAAGTAAGGTAGCCGTGAGGGTTACAAATTTTAAGGTAGCCAAGATGGTTACAAGATTATGTAAGTAATGCCCCAAGATACCTCTATGATTATATTTATGTTTGTGTGGATCTTGTTTAAATCTCATGTTACACGAAGTAAGTATTTATGGGTGAAAGCATGTCTTTTGAAAATGCTTTCATACGTTATGGGTATTCATGGACTAATGTGATTTTTCCTTCTTTTTCATACCTTACTGAGCTTTTGTGCTCATCCCAAGTTTTTAAATGATTTTTCACAGGTTAATGGATGAGTAATACAAGGAAGGAAGACATGTTAAATGTTGAAGAATTGTCAAGGAGTCTTGTTTTAAGTTTTAATGTTTTATATTTTGAGAAAAATGGAAACCGTTTTTATGGTATCCACTATGTAACAATGTGTAATGTTATTAATGTATTATGTCCTAATTCTCTAAAGCTATAAACTTGAAAAGATCCTCAATTTAAAAGGAAATGTTTTCTTGATTAAATTCAAGATTATGTATGTAATAAGGTCGGGTCCTTATACTCTAGGTCGGTGATATTATTCACTACTATTGAGATAAGGGCCTAGAGGGTCACACACAATAGCGCCTTGAGAATCTGCCCTATTTTGGGAATAGGAATTTAGAACTTGGTAGGCCCCGCCAAAGTGTCCAAGCACTATCCAAGTTCTATGGATCACCAAATAATAAATAAATTCATTAATTATTCGAGTTTAGAATAATTTGTTGAATTTATTTATAACATGTATTTACAAGTTATATAGTAAATACAAGTATTAATATTATTCGAATGGATTTAAATATCCTAGGTTCGTTTAATATTAGTAGGAGGAATGATTCGAGTTAAAGACTCAAATTTATCACGTAATATATTTATATATTATAGGTAAGTGATAAATTGTAAATATTATTAATGGCATAATTTTATTTGCCATAAATAATTATTTATATCACTTATATAGCAGGCATATATTACACGGGGGTCGGGAACCTACACCGCGTGTTTTAAACACTCCTTATATAAGTGAGAGAGAGGCTCTCCCATGATCACTATTCATGTGTCAATATTGAGAGATTCTCTCTCCTCCTGGAATCTAGAGAGAAAGTCTCTCAAGAAAAGAGGGATCTTCAAGATCATCCATCTTGGATTGAAGCTCCTCCCTTTGCGGTGATCATCGTTGTGCTGAAGTGAGCGTCAAAGATCCGTGCTAGCACCCGGATCTTGACGAACGGCGTGCAAGCAGATTCGTGAGGCATGTGTGGATGATCTAGAGGGCTTCGACATCAGAGTCTTCGACCAACGATCACCGGCGTCCTGCAGCATATTTGCACACGTCAATTCTGAATAAGGTAAATATTCAGTTTAATTTTTGTGCTCCTTATGAGCCTTGCGAGATATTCGGACCAAGCTGGGACAAGTTCACCAGAGTTGACAGTGTTATGTCACTCCGGTGAAGTAGAAAATTTTAAAATCTCGGCCAACCGGCTTCCGCTGCGCAGTCCCAGTACCCAATAGTGGTATCAGAGCGATCGTAAGGTTTTTCTGAGTCAACAAAATTAAAATGCATTAAATTTAATTACGGGGTGTTAAAACGGTTCATTCGGATTCGACCGCGCGTTGTTTCGTTTTTGAATGATCAAGTAACGATTATTTGAAATTTTTAAACGGATCGACGTCGCAAGTTTTTTTGTTCATTTGATGTTAATCTCAATTTTATTGAGATAATATTAAATTTTATATTTTATTATTATAAAATATAATATAATATTTTATTATAAAATATTATTTTAAAGACTTGGGTTAAGGCAAGTCTACTTTTATTTTAATTTAAAATAAAAAAAAGGGGAAGAAAAGACCCCAAAATTGGGTCTTCTCCCTTTATTTAAAAAAAAGGGGGCTGGAATTTTTTGTCTAAAGGACAAATAAATAAATAAAAGAATAGGAGGAAGACCCCCTTTGGGGTCTCCTCTCACTTGGCGCGCACGGGGGGTGAAAACCCTAGCCGCCTGGGTTTGTCACCCCCTCCGTTGAACCTCCTCCGCGCCAAGCCCCTCCGGCCAGACGCCGCGGCCCGCGCCGGCCTCCCCTTGCACCGACCTCCTCTGGACCGGCTCCATCCAGCCACGCCGACCCCGCGACGGCCTCCTCTTCTATGCCGGACACGGCCCGCGCCGGCCTCCCCTCCCCCGGACCTCCTCCCGCTGGACCAACCTACTGTGCTGCCTCGGACCCCGCCCTCGCCCCGGCCTCCTCCAGACCGGCTCTGTCCGGCCACCCCGACCCCACGCCGGCCTCCTCCTCCATGCCAGATGCGGTCCGCGCTAGACTGGCTCCTGCCGGCCGCCGCCAGCCGCGCTAGCCTCCCCTCTTCCGGACCGCCTCCTGCTGGCCGCCCTTAGCTCACCGGACGGGTCACGCCGTGCCGTCTAGGCCCGTTCTGGACTGGATAGTCACCTCATCGGCTCGCCGGAGCTGCGGGATGTCGGCCATGTGGTTGGCTGGCCTCTTTCCCAGCCTCCTTCCACTCCCCTCGGACCACGCCAGAAGATGAATCCGCCTCAGGAGTCGTTGGACACCGCGGTCACGCCGCGGTCACGCCACGGTCAAGCCTTAGTTCCAGGACGACATCCCGCGGCGATACGCAGTCTTTCCGGATTCCTCTCTGGTTAGAGGTAACCCTGAATTAAATTAGTTTTAATTAATTTAGTTTTTTAAATTAAATTAATTGGAATTAATTTAGGTGTTTAAATTATTTTAATCCAAAATATTAATTTAATTTAAGTTTAGAATTAAATTAATGGTTTAATTTATTTTTTGGAATTAAAATTAAATTAAACAAATGGAACCGATAAAAATAAATTATTTGAATTTAATCAAATTAATTTAATTTATTAGAACACCCTCGAATTATTTAAATTTATTGCAATTTAATTTTATTGTGCATTTACCCCGACTGAGCTTGAGCAAGTGACCGACCTATGTATGTCTGGCATTTATTTATTTATTTAATTATTTATTCACTGTGTGCGATGATTGTAATATTTAATTAGATAAATCACGGTCTGTGAATCGTCTTTTAATTCAAATATGTATAAGGGTCTGCGCGTCCATTTCACTAGTTGTATTTTATACCCCAGATCCCCTCGCCTGCGTGCGAGTATATTTGTAATTATACGGTGATGATCCAAGAGGCAGACCCCGCCATGTTGAGGTGGTAGTCTAGGCAGGAGTTGGGTGCTTTGAACTGGGGCCAGCAGTGACACGGGTCATGTATTGACTCAGGTATGGATGCCCCTAGGTGATGATTGATCAGTTATCGATTGATCATTATAGAATGCTCAAGAACAGTTGGAATGCATGATTTACTTTATGCATGGTTTATTATTTTATGCGTCTGCATGATTATTGCATGATCACATAGGATAGTAAACAAGATAAAACGCATAATGTTGTGATGAATAATATTCTATTGAATGTTCAGTTGTGAGCGCGACAACCCAATTTGAACATAATAAATAGAAAAGGATTATATTCATCAATTAATATTAAAAAATCCCTCAAAGATATATTAAGTCTAAATGCCTTCCATTTCTCACATCTAAACAAAACCAGTTGTTTGGGTGCTCATCAGCCTCAGTTGAGAGTGCCTCTTACTACCGGGGTGTTTCCATGAGAGAAATGGGTCGACTTAACTAAAGTGAGTAGTCAAGGATTATCCTTATATAACTTTCTATCACTTTAGAGGCAAAAGGTTGAGGGAATCAAGTTCAAATTCCAAAAGCTGGGACTTTAATCAACAACATAAGGAACCACAAGAATAAGTGGTTGGCCAACATAGAGCCTACCTTGAAACCCTCCAAGTAGTGTCGTAGCCCTAGCTTGTAGACTACGAGGGAGGTTTTGAGGATCCTTGCCACTAGAATTCTCAAGCGACAGATTATTCCGAATCTAATAGTGAGGGCTATTAAGGTTTATTAAAATAGTGAGAGACATTAAATGATATAATAATTTATTAATCATAAAATGTCAAAAGCTAATCAAGACAAAGTACTAACTGCTAAATGTTTATCTGATATAGATTCAAAATGGAAATCACCAACACCACAAGTACTTTATCACTACGATCGATCTTGGATAAAGAAAATATCCTGATCGGAAATAACTTCCAGGAGTGGTACAGGCGCTTGCGCATAGTACTATGCCAAGAAAGGAAGTTATATGTGCTGGAATCCTCAATTCCTACTGAGCCTCCTCAGGGAGCAAGCAAGATGGAAAAAGATAAATGGAGAAAGCATGTAGATGATGCGCTTGATGTACAATGCATCATGTTGTCATCCATGTCCAGCCAATTTCAAAACAATGCATGAGGAAGAGGACGCCTAGAAGATGCTTTCACAACTCCAAGAACTATATGAGGAGAGGGATAGGAAATAAAGGTATGAGATCTCAAGTGCAGTTTATAAGTGCAGGCTAGAATAAGGGAACCAAGACGGTCCTCACGTACTCAAGATGATTGGGTATATTGAGAGGCTTGAAGCCCTTGGGTTCAAACTGAACCAAGAACTAGCAGTGGATCTCATTCTTGCCTCTTTACCATCAAGCTTCTCGACTTTCATTGTAAATTTTAATATGAATGATATGACAAAGTCACTCTTGGATCTTTTAGCTTTAGTTCTCCAAGATGATAAGGACATGAAAAACACCAATTCAACTGTCCTTATGGTGAACAAGAGAAACAAGGGCAAGGTAAAGGGGTCTAAGGCCAAGTCAAGGCCAAAGACACCAATTCATCGTTCTGCAAAGAAGCCAAAGATTTAGAGTCAAAGTAATGAGCAGGAAGCTGTCTGCTTTGGATTTGGAAAGAAAGGCCACTGGAAGAAGAATTGCAGAGTTGGGAAGAATAAGCAAGCTGATGCTTCTACTTCAGGTATTTTTTTCATTGAATGCAATCTATCTTTATCTACAAGTTGGGTATTGGATATGGCATGTGGTTCACACATTTGTATTCATATACAGGAACCAATTAGGTTCAAGAATATTGAAAAAGGTCAAGTGGATCTTCGAGCTACAAATGGTGCAAGTTTGGAGGCCTTGGTAGTGGGAGACTATCACTTGACTTTACCAACTGGTTTGGTTCTTGTTTTAAACAATTGCTATTATGTATCATCTGTTACCAGGAACATTATCTCTGTGTCAAGTTTAGACACTATGGGTTTTTATTTCAAGTTTGGAAATAAAATTTGTCTCTTTTATAGGGATAACATATGTTATGGTATGGAACATCTTAACAATGGTTTATATATGCTAGAACTAGAAAACTCAGTAATGGAAATCAATGACAAAAATAGCCAACATGACTCAAATAATACCCACCTATGGCACTTCAGGCTTGGTCATGTAAACAAGAAGCGATTATGAAGATTACATCAAGAAGGGTATCTAGACTCGATATAGTTAGAACCCTTAGATGTATGTCAATATTGTTTACAAAGAAAAATGACCAAATCACCTTTCTTAGGAAAGGGAGAAAGAGCCAATGCAGTGCTGGAATTAATACATACCGATGTATGTGGTCCATTTCCAGTAGAGGCAAGGGGTGGTTTTCTATACTTCATTACTTTTACTGATGATTTTAGTAGGTATGGATATATCTACTTAATGTGGTATAAGTATGATTCCTTTCATTTCTTTAAGGAATACCAAAATGAAGTAGAAAACCAACTTGTTAAGAAGATAAAAGCATTTCGCTCAGACCGAGGCAGAGAATATCTTAACCAAGATTTCATTGATCACTTGAAGGAGTGTGGGATAGTATCCCAACTCAATCCTCCTTATACACCACAATGGAATGGTGTTAGTGAAAGGAGAAATAGGACCTTTCTTGACATGGTCAGATCTATGATGAGTCATACAACTCTTCCATTATCCTTTTGGGTATATGCCTTGCAGACAGCAGCATATACCCTTAACCGAGTACCAACTAAAGATGCAGATGGGATTCCATATCAGTTATGGTATAGAAAGAAACCCAATCTGACACACATGCATGTGTGGGGGTGCGAGGCATTTTTCAAGACTTTACCAAGTGAAAAATTTACATCCAGAAGCACTAAGTGCATCTTTATAGGTTATCCTAAGGAAACTAGAGGATACTACCTATATAACCCTTTAGATAGAAAAGTAATTGTAGAAAGATACTCTACATTTCTAGAAAGGGATCACATTTCTACTGAAAATAGTGGGAGCAAGATTGACTTCGATGAAGTTAATTCTCCAGATGCATAAGAGTTGGTAGAGGAACAATCTCTACAAGAGCAAGTGGAAGAAGAAATTGTTCCTGAGACATAGATACTGCATAGGTCTACGCGAGAGGTTAGAGAACCAGAGTGTTATGATTTTCTTGTCACCGAGTCGGATGACACAATAGTCCTTGAGGATAATGAACCTCTAACCTACAAGGAAGCAGTAGAAGGTAAAGAAGCTACTAAATGGAAAGAAGCCATGAATTCTGAGATGGAGTCCATGTACCAAAATCAAGTTTGGATTTTGGTAGACCCTCCAGCTGATGTAAATCCCATTGGATGCAAATAGGTATTCAAGAAGAAGCTGGACATGGATGGTAAAGTTAATACCTTTAAATCAAGACTATTTACAATGGGTTTCAGACAACGTCAAGGCATTGACTATGATGAAACCTTCTCACCAGTGGAAATGCTTAAATCCATCAGAACATTGCTTGCAATAGCAGCCTTTCATGATTATGAAATTTGGAAAATGGATGTCAAAACTGCTTTTCTAAATGGGAAGTTGGTTGAAGGAATCTATATGACTCAACCCGAAGGGTTTGTTAAGTCAAAGAATGCCAATAAAGTATGCAAGTTGTAGAGATCCGTTTATGGATTGAAGCAGGCATCAAGATCATGGAATGTTCGCTTTGATGAGGCCATAATAGATTTTGGTTTTGTCAAAAATGAAAACGAGCCTTGTGTATATAAAAAGGTTGAAGGGAATGCTATTGTTTTCCTAGTTTTATATGTTGATGACATATTAATCATGGGAAACGAGGTGCAAGTCTTACAGTCAGTTAAGACTTGGTTAAATGAATGCTTCTCCATGAAATAATTAGGTGAAGCAGCCTACATTCTAGGGATCAAGATCTATAGAGATAGATCTCAAAGGATGCTTGGCCTAAGTCAAAGTACATATATTGACAAGGTACTCAAAAGTTACAATACGGAACAATACAAGAGAGGATTGTTACCTATGTCACATGGTGTAAATCTCTCTAAGAAAATGTGTCCACAAAAATAGGAGGAGATTGACAGAATGAGTAGAGTCCCTTATGCTTCGGCAGTGGGTTATATCATGTATGTCATGCTATGTACTAGGTTTCATGTTGCATTTTCTTTAAGCATGGTGGGTAGATATCAAGCCAATCCAGGAGAGCTTCACTAGACAGCTGTTAAAACTATCCTAAAGTAATTATGGTGTACTAAGGATATGTTCCTGGTGTATGGAGGAGATGAGGAACTAGTTGTGAGGGGATACACTGATGCTAGTTTCCAGAAAGATCATGATGATATGAAATCATAGTCAGGCTACATCTTTTGCCTGAATAGTGGTGCAGTGAGCTGGAGAAGCTCAAAGCAAGCTATGGTTGCTGATTCTACAGCAGATTCTGAATATATTGCAGCTTCCAATGAAGCAAAGGAAGCAGTCTGGATACGTATCTTTATCTCATACATTGGTGTTGTACCTAGTAGTGCAGACCCTGTTCCAATGTATTGTGATAATACTGCTACAGTGGTGCTTGCCAAGGAGCCCAGGTCTCACTAGAGGACAAAGCATATTCTTTGGAAGTTTCATCTCTTGAGGGATTTTACTCAAAGAGGTGAAGTGACAGTTAGCAGAGTATCCATAGAGGACAACGTGGCAGATCCCCTGACTAAAGCCATTTCTCATCAGAAGCATGATTCACATGTGAGAGCTAGCGGATTGAAACCTATTAGCAGTTGGATCTAGTGCAAGTGGGAGTGTTGAAAGTGTGTGCCCTATACCCAACTTTTTTTGTACTTTTATTACTGTTACATGTATTCAGTTTGTTTTTATAAATGTGTTTATCTTTATATGATAGTGTAGATACTTATGCATCTACTTTGTTTATGGCAATGTCCTTAGATTACATGTTGCATCAAATGGTTATAGCAGGTCCCAGGCTATAATGAGAACCCTGAGATGCCATGATAGTAATCTTAAAGTAATGTCCTATGGTCCGGTTACATCATTCTGAAAGGACATAGATGATATGTGACCATCAGGTGTTGGGGGCTCATAAGCATTGAGACTTCTTCTCATGAAGTTCGAACTTGATGATCTCTAGATATTGAGATCATGAGGACAGACCTGCTTAATAGGAACACCACATGTTTCTGGTGTCATTGGTCATTCCTATCTACGGACATGTGTAATGGTCTCCTAACTTGAGATAATTATCAATGAATTTCATTTAATTACGTACATTTGATATAATTCAAAAACCATGGCGACAAAGTCATGGTGAGGTAGTTTGTATCAGGTACGTCATTAATGGCATGACATTGATTGAATGATCGAGAAAGGATTTGTCGCTTTTGAGTTTAGGAAGAGATATCTCAGGCCTGGTTGATTAGGATGGTTGCACCTTCAATAAATCCATGGTCATGGTAGTCGAATGTAAGACATTCTAGAAAAATCAACAAACAAAATAAAGAAAATAAAGAATGATGACACTAGTATGCATTCTGCTTTATTGAGATATCAATGATGAAGAGATTATATTACACGGACCGTGTTCGTAAGATGGCAGTCGTTTCTTTGACTTTTCCTTATCTCTGTAGGGGCCTCGATGGGTTGCTAGACCCCGCTCTAGGTCGGTGATATTATTCAATGCTATTGAGATAAGGGCCTAGAGGGTCACACACAATAGCACCTTGAGAATCTACCCTATTCTGGGAATATGAATTTAGAACTTGGAGGGCCCCGCCAAAGGGTCCGAGCACTATCCAAGTTCTATGGATCACCAAAGAATAAATAAATTCATTAATTATTCGAGTTTAGAATAATTCGTTGAATTTATTTATAACATTTATTTACAAGTTATATAGTAAATACAAGTATTAATATTATTCGAATGGATTTAAATATCCTAGGTTCGTTTAATATTAGCAGGAGGAATGAGTCGAGTTAAAGACTCAAATTTATCACGTAATATATTTATATATTACAGGTAAGTGATAAATTGTAAATATTATTTATGGCATAATTTTATTTACATAAATAATTATTTATACCACTTATATAGAGGGTGTCTATTACACGAGGGCCGGGAACCTACACCACGTGTTTTAAACACTCCCTATATAAGTGAGAGAGAGGCTCTCCCATGATCACTATTCATGTGTCAATATTGAGAGCTTCTCTCTCCTCCTGGAATCTAGAGAGAGAGTCTCTCAAGAAAAGAGGGATCTTCAAGATCATCCATCTCGGATTGAAGCTCCTACCTTTGCAGTGATCGTCGCTGTGCTGAAGTGAGCATCGAAGATCCACTCTAGCACCCGGATCTTGACAAACGGCACACGAGCAGAGTCATGAGGCGTGTGTGGACGATCTAGAGGGCTTCGACATCGGAGTCTTCGAGCAACGATCGCCAGCGTCCTACGACAGATTTTCACACGTCAATTCTAAACAAGGTAAATGTTCAGTTTAATTTTTGTGCTCCTTATGAACCTTGCGAGATCCTCGGATCAAGCCAAGACAAGATCACCGAAGTTGACAGGGTTATGTCACTCTGGTGAAGCAGAAAATTTTAAAATCCCGGCCCACCAGCTTCCGCTGCACAGTCTCAGTACCCAACATAATTGAGCATTATCATCAAATATACTAAAATAATCAAGGATGATTCGAGATTATCATCTTACATCAGCCATACATCACCTATGATGTAGTATTTAGCATTTATTGTAATTTATCGTATTTTACTATTCATAAAAAATTCAAGTATTTCAGAAAATCCCAAAAATTCACCCTAACCATTTTCCAATGTGTAGAATCCAAAAATGAAGTCCATTTTTCAAAATTAATTTTCTAAATATTATTATTTTAATATTTAATTAAAATAACAATTTAGTATGAAAACCAGTTTTAAAACATTCATTAACTTATTCTAAAATACAGGTATATTGTACTTCAAACATGAATATTATTTTTATACTATCATAGGTTATGTTACCATTCATTAGGGTATATCACTATTCATAAGGGTATGATACTATTCATAAGGGTAGGTTACTATTCACTAAAAATTAAGGTTTCCTTATCGGACTCCAAATAACTTACTGATTACAACTATGTATGCCGAATTTTCGAAATTCCAAACACAGAAGTGTAAAACTTATGTTTAGAGGTCACTTAGCACTTAGTAGTTCATTATGTTGAGTTTTCATGTGATTTTATGACATAATTATGAAAAGGGAATTTTCATTGAAAAACATTGGGTCGTTACATTCTTCCCCCCTTATGAAATTTCGCCCTCGAAATTTTCACTTCCCACATTAGAACAGATGAGGGTAACTTTGCCTCATTGCCTCCTCAGGTTCCCATGTTGCTTCTTCAAACTTTTGGTTTCTCCATAACACTTTGACCAGGTGCATTGTCTTATTTCGTAGAACTTTGTCTCTATGATCTAAGATCTTTACTTGTTGTTCCTCATAAGAAAGATCATTCTCCAATGGTACCACCTCTGGATTGAGTACATGTGAGGGGTCTGGTATGTAATTTCTCAAGAGGGATACATGGAATACATTGTATACTTGAGATAGGTTAGGTGGGAGTGCTAGTCAGTTGGACACCGCTCTAATGAATTCAAGGATCTCAAAGGGGCCAATGTACCTTGGGCTTAGCTTTACTTTCTTCCCATATTGCATGAATCTCTTCCATGGTGATATTCGAAGGAAGACTTTATCCCCAAAGTCGAACTCCAAGTCCCTTCGACGGTTTTCAGCATAGATCTTTTGCTGACTCTGAGCAGCTTTGATGTTTTTATGGATGACTTGGACCTTCTCTGTCATCTCTTGTACAAGATTGGGTCTAATTAGCTTTCTTTCTCCAACTTCATCCCAACAAGTTGGAGTTCTACATCACTTTCCATATAGAGCTTAATAAAGATCCATCTAAATACTCGAGTGGAAGATATTATTGTTTGAGAACTCAACCAATGGGATATGTTGATCCCATCCACCTTTGAATTCTAGAGAGTAGGCTCTCAGCATATCTTCAAGTGTCTGAATAGTCCTTTCAGATTGGCCATCAGTTTGGGGGTGATAGGCCGTGCTGAAATTTTATTTAGTACCCAAAGCATGTTGAAGACTCTTCCATAATTTAGATGAGAACCTTGGATCATGATCAGAGACAATTGAGAGTGGAATGCCATGCAGTCTTACCACATCCTTCACATACATTTTTGAAAGTTGTTCAAGTGATAGGTCTTCTCGAATAACAATAAAATGGGCGATCTTGTTGAGTCGGTCAACCACAACCCATATCGCATTATTTCCCTTCGAAGTCTTCGGGAGAACCGTGAAAAAGTCCATTGTGACATTCTCCCATTTCCACATGGGTATAGGCAATGGTTTCATCATCCCTTTGGACTTTTGTCGCTCTGCTTTAACTTGCTGACATACCAAGCACCTTGATATATATTCTGCAATCTCCTTATTCATGTTTTACCACCAAAAATGTTCATAGATATCACGATACATCTTGGTACTTCCAGGATGGATAGAGAATGTTAAGCTTTGTGCATTGTCCAATAGCTATTTCTTTATCTCAGGTGATGAAGGCACACAAAGCCGCGTTCCAAACCAAATCACACCATCATCGTTGTAATGGAAATCTTTCAGCTTCCCTTCCTTTACTACATTGACCTTATTTTGTAACTCCACATCATCCCTTTGTACTTTTTTAATCTTCTCTTGGATGGATGGTTGTGAAATCATTTGGGCAAGGTAGGATGTATCCCCTGCCCTTACGATTTCTAAATCCATCCTTTGCATATCCAAGAATATAGGGTCTTTCTTAATCTGTAACATGGATAGAGTAGCAGGTTCTTTTCTTTTTAGAGCATCAGCTACCTTGTTCGCCTTTCCAAGATGGGAGTGAATAGAGCAATCATAATCCTTGATTAGCTCTAACCATCTCCTTTGACTCATGTTGAGCTCCTTTTGTGTGAATATATACTTTAGGCTCTTGTGGTAGGTGTATATATCACACTTCTCACCATAAAGGTAGTGCTGCCAGATTTTCAAGGCAAAAATCACGGTCGCCAGCTCTAGATCATGTGTTGGGTAGTTCTTCTCATGGATCTTTAACTGCCGTGAGGCATATGCTATCACTTTATCATTTTTCATGAGTACACAACCCAAGACTTTATTTGAAGCATCGTTGTATATCATAAAACTTTATCCACTTTTTGGTAATGTGAGTACAGGTGCAGTGATCAGCCTTCTCTTTAGCTCCTTGAAGCTTACTTTACATTCTTCAGTCCAGACAAACTTTACCCCCTTCCATTTCAATTTGGTCATCGGGTTTGACAATCTTGAAAATTTCTTTACGAATCTTTGATAATACCCTGCTAGACCCAAAAAGCTACGGATCTCTATTACAGAAGTTGGCCTCGACCACTCTTCAATTGCCTTTGTCTTGGAAGGGTCCACAGATATCCCTTTGCTAGTGATAACATGCCCCAGGAATGATACTTCTTCCATCCAGAACTCACATTTACTGTACTTTGCATACAACTTCTATTTTTTCAAAGTATTTAACACAGTTTTTAAATGCTCCTCATGTTCCTCCTTTCTCTTGGATTATATCAAAATATCATCAATAAAGACTACCACAAATATGTCAAGGTAATCTCTAAAGACTCTATTCATTAAATCCATGAAAATTACTGGAGCATTATTGAGTCCAAAGGGCATCACTATGAACTCATAGTGTCAATACCTTGTATGAAAGGCAGTCTTGGGTATATCTTCCTTCCTCACCTTTAGTTAGTGATATCCTGACCGAAGGTCCACCTTAGAGAAATAACTGGCCCCATGAAGCTAATCGAACAAGTCGTCTATCCGTGGAAGGGGATACTTGTTCTTTATTGTGATTTTATTGAGCTCACGATAATCAATGCAAAGGCGCATTGATCCATCCTTCTTCTTGACTAAGAGGACTGGATCACCCCACAGTGAAGCACTCGGGCATATAAAACCTTTCTCCATATTATCTTGTAACTGCTTCTTCAGCTCTTCCAGCTCTACAGTGTCCATTCTATAAGGTGTCTTTGATATAGGCAGAGATCCAGGGATAAGTTCAATAAAGAACTCAACCTCTCAGTCCGGAGGAAGACCAGACAACTCTTCAGGGAATAGATTAGTGTAATCCCTCACGATGGGAATGTATTCAAGCATGATTCTCTCCTTTGTCTCAATCATTTTAGCTAGATATACTTGCTTATAAGGCAACAATATCCACACTTGAGACGAAGATTCTAAAGGAGACTCATGTTCTTCCTTACATTTGTAAAGAATCAGAGGATGCTTCGGGATGTGAAAAGTGATTTCCCTTTCTTGACAGTTGATGTTGTCTTTGTACAAAGATAGCCAATCCATGCCCAAGATTGCGTCAAACTCCACTAACAGAAGTATGATGAGATTTTCTGGGAGGTTCAGTCCACAAACATTAACTGGGGAGGAGTTATAAACCATGGATGCAGTGATCGCCCCATTTTCTATTTTCACAGATAAATTTTCCTCCAAATTTTGAGGTGGTGTTTGAATAGTTCTACTAAACTTGCAAGATATGAAAGAATGCGTAGAACCAGAATCAAATAGTACATCTGCTATTCTTGAATGAATAACTAGTGTACTTGTCACCACATCATTGTCCAGCTCCACCTTAGTAGTAGTGATATCATAAGCCCTTCCTTGTTGCCTTGGAGGTTGTTGTTGATTGCCTCTGACAACCCTCGGCTTAGGGAAATTGTTCGCATAATTCCCAAGCTCCTTGCAGTTGAAACACTGCACTGCAGGCTGAGTGTTGTTCTGAACCTTCCTTTCTTCTTCAACATTAGCGGGATTTTTCATATCCCTTCGGCAATTATTTGCCATATGACCAAACTTTCCAAATTTTAATCAATTCTTGGTTCCCTTGAGACAGTCACCAGGATGCTTCTTTCCATCATAGGATTTGTTTGATGAACCACCCATGTTGTTCTCCATTTTCCGCTTCTTATCACTAGTCCCATGAGACCACTGAGAGTCTCCAATCTCTATTTCCACCTTGAGGGCACAATGGACAATATCCTCATAACTTTCAAAGTCTCAAATTTCCAACACTTTTTGTAGACTCGGTTTTAGTCCACTAAAGAAGAGATCCACCTTGCTTTCAGTGTTCATGACAAAGCCAGAGGCATACCTTGCAAGCCTTGTAAAGTTTGCTTCATATGCCCCGATGGACTAATCTTCCTTCTGCCTGAGTCCGAGGAACTCTCTTTCCATCTTGAGACAAAGGGTTTGAGGAAAATATTTGTTGAAAAACATCCTCTTGAATTCCTCCCAATCCATGGAATTAATTTCCTATTGGGACTTTGTATTCTTGATCAATGTCCACCACTGATCAGCTTCCCCATCAAAACGATAGACCGCTAGTACAACCTTCTCTTCTTCTAAGCACTGCAGAACAGAGAATATATTTTCAATGGAGTTAATCCATTGCTCTATGAGGAGGGGATCAGGAGACCCACTAAACATGGGAGGCCTTTTTTGCATGAAGGATTCTGTGTCAACTTGCTCTTTCCTTGGAGGAGGATGGAGTTCTGCCTGATTCAAGTTATTATTCATAACTCGAGCCAGCTGAGCAAGTACTGTCATGAAGTTTTGAGCACCCGCTCCCATCATATTAGGCACATCATTAGGGAAATCTTCACATTTCCTATCACATTGGTTGTTGGAACATGTTCTTCTATTTCCCACCATTAACTAAAAAAAGAACGTATAATTAGAGGTCTTGAATACTTAGCTATTGATCATAAAAAGAAACTTTTAACATAAAAGTATGAACTTATAAAGAAGAAATATATCCTAACTTGTGATTCCTTAGGTTTATATCTAGGTTATCCTCAATCTATTTCTTAACTTATATTTTTATGGGCTTCTTTTGGTCCCTTAATAACGGTTTGTACTAAGCTTGTGAATCTACCAAAGCATATCCCCCGGGAGTGTCATAACCAAGAGTGCAGCAAGGCCCGTTATCGTGCACCAGTTCCCATTCGAGTATAGCTCAAAGTGGTGTTTTCAGGTTTTACCCCTAGATACATCTGTGCCAGATCCGCCTCTAACTGCTCATATCCAGACAGAGATGTATTTTCTTGATAAATCACTTAATCAATACTCACCAAAATTTAGGACTGTTTTCTTATACTTAGTCTCATCCTTAAGGTTCTAACTAAGGTTATATATTCCTAATCTCCAAAAATAACTAGACTATCCTCCGATACCAACTATAGCGACCCGATCCTTTTACATATAACATTTCATGATTTTAAACATAATTCATCATCAGAGTACAAGCCAAGGATCGTTAAGTCTAGTGTCTTGGAATACTAGGTACATATAACACAAAACACGGGGATAAAAAACAATTCTTTATTTAATCTCCATAATGATCTCATAACTTCCTTTGATCCCTTACATCTGCATAGGGTACCCTGGGGAACACATGAACAAAGGGATGAGCTAAAAATCCCAGTAAGGAAATGAACATAAGGATACATTTCAAGCACATGAGTAAGGAGGCATGACATAATGATATCCAAAGAATGAAACTTATAAAATAATTTAATATAAGCATGGGATCATATAAACATGGAATCATATAAATGTGGTAGAATCATAAATCATTTCTTTAGTATGGGTCAAGGCTAACCGCCAATCCTGTTTCCCATTTCAGTACGGGTCAAGGTTAACCGCCAATCCCATTTCACATCGCATCTCATGTGACTGAACCTTACCCAATGCATTGGAGAGATATATGGGCACACCCATCTCAACATATTCATGAATATTCTTGCCACATAAATACTCTTACCACATATACAATCGTACATAATCAACCATACACAAACATAAGGGTACCCATGAAAAGAATTGGGTACCACAATCATGACATCAATCATAACCAATGGGAACATCATGAAATTGGTAATGTAAGGAAAGAATTAGAAAATGCATGGACGTTCATAGTGTAAAATAGTCATATATCATGGTAAGTTGTGTCAAACATAAGTGACAACATATGAGAAATGTATTTTAGAAACATTGGCATTAAAAAAAAATTGTGCGGTTTTAAAGAAAATACTTTAGATCTTTTTAAAATAGTAGAGAAGACATTCTTTTATATAAAATCAGAATTTAACCAAGAAGGTTTTCATAATAAAAATACAGAATTTAAAAAGATAATGGTGTCTTAAAACTGAAGATAGAGTGCACTGGAAATTGGGTAAAAGTTCGGGAAGTTCCTTTAAAACAAGTGTACTTATTGGGAAGTATCGAAGAGAGATTCACTTATAGGCATGTATAACCACAAAAGGGAGTAAGAGGTGGATCTTGGAACATGAGTTTGGATCATATAAACAGAATTTTGAAATTCTATATAAAAGAAAAGGCAACATAATTCTGGTCAAAAGAAATATAGAGCAACCCGAAGGAATAAAGGAAGTTCGGGTAGAATCCATCATGGTTTATTGGCATGGTATCGTGTATAATTAAGAGGGATTTATGAGATAGATAAGGGGTTTATCATAAATTATAAAACATTAGGGCAGTATGGGTAATATGTATAAATATACCCCATCACTTGGTATTACACAAAAAGGCATAGCATAGAGAACAATCTTGATTAAGAGTAAAAAGGGGAGGATCCCTTACCTTAAGTCTGTTAGTGTTCTCCACTTGATATTAATGACCTGAATAGTCAAATTAGGTTTATTAATCAATAGGTAAATAACCTTATATACATGTAAAATATTTATTATATCCTTTTTAAGTTCATTTATACCCATTTTGATTGATTATAAGGTTCAATTTCATGGTTCGGGTCCGTTTGTTTCCTTGGTTTTAATGATCAGTTCACTTGTATTTAGGTTCGGATAAAAAGTAGGATGAAAGTGGTCATCCAGAATTGATGTTATATATAATTGGTGAGAATCCAGAAGGTTACATGGTTACAAAATTTATTTTGTTAAATTGGAGTGAAAGAGAACCATGACATAAGACATTAATGATAAACGCTTGAATTAATTTTAGCGATTTTACCCATAATTAACTTGTTTTGTATTATTATTTGATATCATGAGTGTATAAGGATTCCAGAACCATAAATAGGATATATAAAATATATAATAATGTGGTTCAACCATAACATAAATGGTTTCATGACCAGAAACAAATATGATAAAAGAAATTGAAAACACATTATCCACGATGTCGATCACGGACGATGTTTTAATTTTAGAATGCGAGGGAGAGGAGAAGTAGCATGATGCTTGAATTTTTTCCATAAACATGATTAAAATCCATAATATATGAGATTATTGATCTCTCATTCCTTTTGGGTAAGTGAAGGGGAAGAGGGTATAAGAAAAGAAGGAAATTGAAAACAAAACACTTGAAAATGAAAGGGGATCCTTACCCTTTGATCTCCACTCTTTGAGATTCCTCTTAAGGCCTTTGATTTTGGCATTTTGGTAAGACCAGCAGGTATTGGACGTGGGAAAGGATATTGGAAGGATACTTGGTCAGAATTTGGGCTAGTAACAAGGCTTGAGAGGTGTGTGGGAAAGAGGTAAGGAGAGGAGGTATTTATAGTGGGGGAGGGGAGGTTTTTCCCATTATTTTAAGTATTACTTTATTATTTAAGGCCAAGACTATGAATAATTAATAATTATCATCAAATATACTAAAATAATCAACGATGATTTGAGATTATCATCTTACATCATCCATACATCACCTATGATTCAGTATTTAGCATTTATTGTAATTTATCATATTTTACTATTCATCAAAAATTCAAGTATTTCAGAAAAATCCCAAAAATTTACCCTAACCATTTTTCAACGTGTAGAATCCAAAAATGAAGTCCATTTTTCAAAAATAATTTTCTAAATATTATTATTTTAATATTTAATTAAAATAACAATTTAGTATGAAAACCAATTTTAAAACATTCATTAACTTATTCTAAAAAACAGGTATATTGTACTTCAAACATGAATATTATTTTTATACTATCATAGGTGATGTTACTATTCATTCGGCTATATCACTATTCATAAGGGTATGTTACTATTCATTAGGGTAGGTTACTATTCACCAAAAATTAAGTTTTCCTTATCGGACTCCAAATAACTTACTGATTACAACCGTGTATGCCGGATTTTTGAAATTCCAAACACAGAAGTGTCAAACTTATTTTTAGAGGTCACTTAGCACTTAGTAGTTCATTATGTTGTTTTTTCATGTGATTTTATGACATACTTATGAGAAGGGAATTTTCATTGAAAAACATTGGGTCATTACAATGAGGTTGTGCATTCATGCATCATTTTAGGAACCTAAGGATATAGGTGTCATGCATCATTATATGCACACACATGGGATGGGTGTTCGAGGCATAGAGAGTAGAATTCATTTTACTTTCCTTGATAAATATGAAGAAAATGATTCCTAATAATGGTAATGCAATGGGTGAATGAAAAGAATGCAAATGAATAGTTAAGGAATAACGTGTATGAATAAATGTTATAAATGAGTTAACATTATGGTTTGTGATAAATTATGAAGGTTGATTTGGTGTCTAAAAGGAAAAAGTATTGCATAATGATGGTAAAAATTGTTAATGGATTTTGTCTAATTAAAGGTGTAAATGAGTTAAAATGGTGATTGTAAAAAAGTTATGAAATGATAAATGTTCCTAAGAGGAAAGGATCATGTTGTAAAAGAAGAATTTGTTTGAAGATGTATTGATTAAAGACTTTTGATTAAATAAATTAGTTACTCCATGTTGACCATGACCCACAATAGGTATGGTAGAGGGTAGTGTTCTAAGTTTGATGATGATCGTTGGGGTAGAGTACGAAGAATGGTTTGCTTAAGTTTGATAGCGTAATATCTTTTCCATCTATGGTTAAATCCTATTGGTCATTCTTCAAAGCATTGAGTAAATTATAAGTTTAAAAATGGGAATGATTGAGTTGAAAATTTGGTATCCTTTATGTTTTCGTTTTGACCCTTGTATGTGTGAGTTGGGCAGTGAGAGTGCCCTAGTTTGAGACCTTGGATTTGGATTGTGAGGCCTTACTGGTTATGATATGGCCTAGGAAGTGTGTTTAGGTAACCCTTGGTGGGGTTGTGGCCATTGGGTTGTGAGTAATTGTTTAGTAATGTGAGTGATGAAACTCTCTTGGTTTGTAACTGTATGGAGTGCATGATAGACCTTAAGGATAGTGCCTGGGTTTTAGTGGACTTGTGAGTAGAGACCTGGTGAGTTGCGTTTTGAATCCCAGAAAGGATGTTTTGCTCATAGTACTGATGAATGTTCATACCTTTGGTACGGAACCTAGAGTGAATGGTCGCTTGGTGCATTATGCACAGTATGCATTGGAATGGGGGTGGTAGTGCCATCTTTGAGCTTTTATTCATTTGTATCTTGACATGTATAGTTTGGAGGGAGGGCCAATGAATTTTTATGGTTGTGACTCCAGTCTAAGGATTTCATATCATTTAACCTTCAGGGAAGACTATGAGAGAGTTCGGACATGGTTTCTAGTGATTTTGGATGTGTGTCACCCATGTAGATGTTTTGGACCTTGATAGTGGGACTCAGAGCATTCCATGGTGCAGGATTGGCCTTGAGAGCTAAGTGGGAAGGTTGGTGGCTAGTGGCGCCACTCTATTTGTGTTTACGCATTGATAGTCTCATGAAATCAAGGGTGAACTCGCGGAAGGTTATCCCAATGGTGCAAGTACCTTGGAATATGAAGCATGGGAGATGCTTTAGTGGTGGTTTCAATGCATACTAAGTACCCCAAGTTTTAGTGAATGGTATTGTTGTGCCTGGTTCTTTCATAAGTTAACCTGAGTGATTGTGATATGAGGTAATGATTGTTTCGAAGGGTTGTATCATATGAATTCCTGACTCACCTATTTGTGTGAGAATTAATGGAGGTGTGGAAGTTGTTTTCGAGTAGAAAAGACAAATGTGGCGGAAGTGTGGTTATATTCTTTCGCTCGATAGCGACACCTGTGGTAAGGGTGTTCACATGGTTAAACTTGTTATTATTAACGGTTTGGTTTTTGGGTGAGATGTATAGGCTACCTCAGGGATGATGAGGATGACTAACTAAGATACATGGTTAGGTAAGTAAGTAGACGATGGGCTATATGCAAGTTAAGGTTGTTTTGTGAGTGACTGATGGTTTGGATGGTGTGGTGGATTGTGTGCTTCGTTTTTTGGCTATCGGATACACGTCAGAAGAACTTGGGCAGTGTGGTGGAAGTAGTGTCGCATGAAATGTTGGTTTACAACAGCTTGGTGGTTTGGTCATAGAGCGATGGTTAAAATTGGTTAGAAATTATTCCAGAGTGGTGGTGGTTAAGTTTTGATGAGATGTGTTTGGCAGGGAGGCCTGAAATACTTGGTAGGTTGTAGTGTCCCATAGTTTGAAATCAAAAAAGGATAATTTAGTGGTGGTGTTCTTCAAAAACTTCTTAGCATAGCTTAGCTAGTGATGAGCATGCCCAACATCTTGACATTGTCCCAGGTATGTTGAGAAGCTCTGGCTCACACCAAGAGACATAGAGGTTTTTGGTTGGATGAGGGGCATTATGAAGTTTACACTCATGGAAATGGTATATTTTGAGCCAAATGGTGGAATTTACACCCTCGATGGCTTGGGGTGAGGTCCTTGGGATGGACCAAATGATGACAAATTCCATGGGTTCCATTCATGAAATCCAAGAACAGGCACTAGGTGATGTTCATTTTCTTGTTTTGGAAAAAATATAGATAGAGATGTCTATGTTTTTGGGGTTCGGCTTGTGATTTAGTATAGTAAATGGTGTTTGGAACTCCTCTTGAGATTAGTGGTAAGAAAAATCCTAAGTCGGGGAGTGATAAGTCAGTCATGGATGTGGAGAAGAGAACATTGAGTTGATGTAGTGGCACTGGGGTGCCAATGAGGAACCTGTGAGGTGCATGTCAGGTTCCTTGAAGAGGAATGTGGGCCTTGGATGCGGTGTCTAATGAGTCAAGTGTTGTCTTGAGCTTAGGGTGGTTTCAAGTGAAGCTTGTGATGTTTGTGCTGAGTTGTAGGAGGGTGTGGTTGGATATGAGAACAAGTTGTGGCAAGATAAGTTGGGGTCCTATAACTCCAACGAATATTGGGGTTAGAATTAGGTAATTTTCCTTTTGTGGTTTTGGAATGTCGTTAAGTTGAGTGAAACTTGGACACGTAGTGTGGTGTCATTCCAAGGGTGAGGCCTAATGACGGTCTGGAGGGCGGTAATGTCGTGATAATGGAATTATTCCAGAATTTAGGGAACGACCTCAGTGGGTGTGTGAGATGTTAATGATAGGATTCATGTCAATAAGCACCTTGGGAAGGTGAAAAGAGGGTATCATACCATCAATGGAGATTGGGTGCTTTGGGTAAAGCTAGTCAGGGGAGGTTCGACGTGAAATGGTAAACTTGAATGGGTGTGGTGAGATTGAACCACCTTCAGGTTGATGTTGTGGTGGCATTACCTTCTTGGAAATTAAGTGAACCTAAGTGAGGTCCATTTTATCTTATCCCTCGAGTGGATAGGGTAGGAATGTAACTTTAAATGGTTTTGAAAGTGTGGCTGGATTCCAATGCATGGTAATGCTTCTATGGATGTTGGGGCGTTGTTAGTTAGAGCATGACAGGTGACGTGGAAGTCGTTTTGAGGTTCAATTGTTCTATCATCGAAAGTGGAGGTTCCAAGTAGCTAAAGAGGGTGGAGAGAACTATACTGGATAGATGGTTGGTTGATGGTGTGACCAGAGTTTTGGGTTGGAATGACTCGAGTAGTCATTGTTCGAGTGAGTTATCCCTGATAGAGAGATTTGGCACGGGTTTAGTTGGTCAAGCACCCAAGAGTCTTGGGTTGCGTATTGGATGTACAGTTGTGGAGTGAATCATCAGGAAATGTGGTTGGAAGGATTGTGAGTTTTCCTTAGGGTGATATCAGGTTTGGTCACTATTAGAGTTTGGAAATAGAGGAAAATCACGCCAAATGATTTGGGTCATGAGTTGTGCAGAGGATCAGATTGATGGAGTGCCGATTGGTTTTCCCCATGATGATGTAATGATGTGTGCAAAGTTTCCATGTGTATTGAGTTAGGAACTATTATCTAAGTTTTCTCTGTGAAGTTCTAGTGGTTGGGTATGGTTTAAGTTGATGCATCCTTGAGGAGTTTTCGGTTCATGCTGCGGTGGTGGTGAGGAAGTCTTGAGGGGAAAGCATGTTCCCTTGATCTGTGTTCGGTGGGGTTGTGATTTTCAACTAGAAACTTGGAAGATGGAAATGGATAGACAGACATAGTGGAATGATCTCTAGTGACAGAAGCTTAGTGATTCTTAGATAAGTGGCTCAAGGACAAGCCGTTATAAGGTGGAGAGTTTGTAAGGTCCCAGATTTTTTTAGGGATGATTTTGTTTAAGTTTTGGTTTGGCATCTTCTGTTTGGCTAGATAAGTGTTCCCCATTTTTAGGTGAAGGCTCAGGGGGTGTTCTGGGGGTTCGGGGCATGAAAGAGAAAGAAAAGGGAATTTCTGGGCATGTTGCGCGGTTAGCGTACGGTTGGCACACGGTTAAGAAAATAATGCGGAATTAACAAAAAACCATGTTAAGGGGGTGATTTTTGGGAAGTAGCTTCCACATGGATTGCACATGGTTTGGAAAACCGTACAGGTAAACCGTGCGACCTAGAAAATTTGGAAAAATTTACAAAATTTCCACTCTGGGTTTTTAAACCCCAACTTGGGATTTTTCTCCATTCTTCCCCTCTCAACCCTAGTGATGAACCAAGACCTCCAAGAGATCCCAAGTATCAATCTCCCTCATTTCTTGGTCATTTAGAGTTCCATCGGTTATGGATCGAAGGTCCAGGTAAGGCTAATCCCACTCTTTCTTCTCTTTTTGGTTTAGGGGTTACACCTCTCCCTTCACTTTATCCAAAGCTCTAAAACCTTTATTTTTTGGAGATATTTAGGTTAAGGCTTCAAGGGGTGTTTGAATCCGGATCCAAGGCCATTATTAAGAGTGAATTCATCAAAGGATTCATGGTAGGTTGTCTACATGTTATATCCCATAGTTTTTATGTAGAGTTGTGCATATGAGTAGGTGTTCTTGCTACATCTTGTTGTGTTCTAGATGACTTTGGGAGAATTTGGGTAGAATGATCATCTAAATAATGATTTAAAACCCTCATGATCCCTATGGGATGCGTCGAGGATGATTTGGCCAATTTGGGGTCACCCATGGGGTGTGATGACCTTTCTGAACCTAGAAATTATTAAGGTCATATGTGGAATTGATGCGTAAGAACATAGAGACCATGTTGAACATGTTAGTATGGTTAGTTGGATTGAATATGGTGTTGGAACCAAGGTTATTATTTGCTAGAAAAGGAGCATGGTTTGTGTTTGTTGTCAATCCTCTAATGGATGATCAGGGATATTGCAAGGAAATGGATCTTACAGGTCAAGCAGTATGTAGCTTTGAGGGTGATATCATTTCCCAGTGTTTTCCAAATTTTGGGGGTCCAAAATTTAGAGAATGGAAATCATTGAGAAAAGTGGTTCTTCTTGAATGCCTTATGAAAATATGGCAAAGGAAGTATTTTCGCGAAGATATGCCTCATGAAGTGGATTTCACAGAGACTGGAAGATTTGAGGCGGTGTGCTCTGTGATTACGAAAGTTTGAAATTTGAGCTTCACGAAAAGTATTATTTTTTAATAAACTTTTTATTTATATAGCAAAGGCATGGATTTCATAAATATTGGCATGTGAATTTCAAAGAAATGAAGCATCAAGATTTGATATGGTGTTTCTTTGCGATTATGATGAGCAGCATGAACAGTGAAGGGAAGAAGCATTGTAGTGGTGATTTGCGGCTATGCGAAGGATTTTGATAGAGAGCTTCATGGTTACGATGAGCTCTGTGAACCAGAAATTTCAACGGAGCTTCGCGTGCTGGAGGAAGCGTCGTGAAGATTTTTTGACTAATCCATATTTTGCACCTGAAGAAGCGAAGCTCCACGATCGACCATGCCTATAAATAAGAGGCCACCCCTCTTCATTATGGATGAATTTTGAGAGATAAAATCCATGTTTTTTGTGACTTCGTGAAGCAAGGGGTGCTCCACAAAGCAGGTTGTCATAAAGGAGCTTGTGCTTCGTAAAGAGACTTTCAAAATCTTGAATAAGGTTTTTCTCTTAAGGCATTTGAGGTTCATGAAGATAGGGGGTTCCACGTTGGCTCAGTGAGCTTCACAAAGGGTTGTGCACCGCAAGGTAGTGAGCTTCATGAGGTTGGTTGCTCTATGAGGTAGTGAGCTTCGCAAAGGGTTGTGTACCGCGAGGTAGTGAGATTCATGAAGGGTTGATCTTTGTGAAGGGACTTTGCAAAGGGTTGTTTTTGAGTATCAGTGCAGAGTGATCAGGGATTCCGATGAGCATCTACTCAGGTCCTTGTTGCAAGCAGTGTCTCATGCTGGATAGAGACAAAGACTCCAATTCCAATCTTTTGAAGCAACCTTCAAGTCGATAAACTGAGTTATACTTATCTCACAGTAGTGAGCTATAGGGAGTTTACAGAATTGTTCTGAGGGAAGTGGCGAGTCATCCCTGAACTTTTTTAAAGGTAGTGTGTTTGGAACAGAGTAACTGTGACCGAACTATTGTACTCCATAACTAGTGAAGATTAGTGTATTTAGGTACGACGAACACACTGTCGGTGTATGATCCTTGGACGTAGCCCTTTGCGGTGAACTAAGTAAGAGTATTGTGTCATCTCCCTACTTTATTTTGTCTGAAATATTTTATAGGTTCCTACCAACATGGGAACAAGATCCACAAATTTAAGAAGAAAAAGCTGACAACCTGATTCACCCCTCCCCTCTCAGGGTGTTCTGGGGTCTTTCATATAAAATTTCCATGTTTTTCCTTAGTTTAACAATGGATTAAGGGGTTGTTTGGCATGACTTAGTAAATGGGTTAATCAGGTTAAATGGGATTATGTCAAATGGTATATGATTTATGTTGAAATTCCAAATATGACTAGTACATATAAAATTATGAGCATGTTCAATTGAAAATGACTTGGGAATTGAGAACATGTAAAGTGTTTCATGAGGGAATTAATAAATATGGAATGATTTAATACATGAGAAATATACTTGAAATGGTAAATGGTCTAAATGGGTTAAAGTATGGCCATTGATGAATATTGACTAAGGCATAGGGGTAGTTGAACAAACTTAAAGGGTTAAGTCACAATAATGAGAATTTGGATAAACGACTATGAATTGTAATTGGTAAATGTGCCAATGGGTTATGGCATAGTATTAATCCCCATGTTATTTGTTATGCTTTGTGATTGATGATTTCCAATGGTATTGGTTATGTTATGTTGTGTTATGGTATGGTTGTGGTGATTGATAAATAATCATGTGAACATGGCTTGGTAGAGTGGGGTATTGACTTGAGGTTCTACACCCACGGTTCGAGTTAGACTGAGGCTCTAAACTCCACCCCAAAATGTATGGGTTAGGGAAGGTGACATAGGCTCTATTCCCCTAACTATTGCATTCCACCCAGACCGAGGCTTCGAGGTGAGGATAATGTGTTGATGTGAAATGTGTATCCCTAGTGAGATAGGGACTTGATTAATTTTCCCTATGGATTGTGATTGATTTCCTTATACCCTTTTGTAGATGATGATTATGCTTAACCCCTGGAACATGTGATCAAAATGAATTAAGTAATGAAGTTGGTATAAGAATGCGAATTAGGATAAATGATATTCATAAATGAAATGAACTTTGTTAACTTATGGCACCTGAAATCTCTCTTGTTTAATTAACATTTATTTTGTACTTTCATGAACTATCTATTAGACTAGATATTTTGCAGACACCATTGGTGGTGGCCAACTGAGTATTGTACTTACACCCTGCTCAGGCCGCCATTGGGTACCCGAGAATATATCTTGGTTGCAGATCAGGACAAGGGAAGAATCCCTATGCTAGGATGTTGAGTTGGGATCGGTATGTACATGGAGAAGGAATCATAATTGGAGTTGGGACCCATTTGGGAATTTGTCCTTTGATTTATTTTGGGGTTTATTCACTTTTCACTACTAGTATGGCATGACATGGTTGTATTTGATTTTTGGTTTGTACCCTGTTTGGGAAACATTTGATTATGCATGTTTATTTGTTGTTCATGTTGTTTTCACTATTTATATGGTGTTCTTTTGTGGCTTATTCTGGTAAATATAGTATAGTCTCCCCACGTGACTTATTAGACTCTCACTGCTAGTCAGAAACCATTGGCGTATGGGGAGGCGCACTTGAGGTCATGTGATGACCCAGCTTGGAGCACCGATTTAGTGGGCTCTGGGTCAGGGATGTTACACCTTAGAAAATTTTATACCATATAATAATTATTATATGTTTTTAAAAATGTTTAATTATTTTTAAATAATTAAATAAAATATTATTTTGATAAACAACCAATAGTGTCAATTTTGACACTATTCAATTCATTTATTTTTAAAAATATTAAGATAACAAGTTAAATTCAAACCAACAATTTTATTATATTACTAAGAGGTCAATGTCATCTATAAAATTCATTATATATATATTAATTATCCAAAATGATATTAATTTTAACATTTTTAATAACATTTATCTGTTATCTCCCTTAACAAAATAATTACTACATCAATTTTGTGTAATTATTTAATATACTTATTTCTTAAATAAAAAATAAAAATAAAATACTATGATGAATATAAATATACTAGATTTTATAATAATACTTTTAATTGAATATATATTCTATAAAATATTATATTAAAAATGTTATATTAATTAAAACATGAATGTGACAAGTTTATCATCACATTAAATAAAATAATACAAGTGTCACAATCCCTTCTATAAGGCTCAAAATGGTCACTAACTCAACCCATGGCTGTTTATGGTCGATACATACACAAATAATAAGATTTAGTCAAGTTTTTGGGTATTTTATGGTTATTAATAATTTAATAAAAATTGTTTTATTGATTTTTCATCAATCAATTAATTTTTACACCATCAAAGTATAAGTCTTTAAAGTAATTATGTATTTTATAAAAATTAAAAATAAATTACCATGATAAATAAAAACATTTTATCTTTAAAATTATTATTTATAATTGAATTTATCTTCTGTATAAACTTATATAAAAATGATATGGTTATTAAAATTTGAGTAAGACATATTTAATTTTTCTTTAAATAAAATAAATTAAATGTCCTAATCTCATCCAAGCGGATTATAAAGGATACCATTTTAACCTAATGATGATTTAGGTAGAAACACACTCATCCAATGATATTAGGACAAGTGTTAGGGTAATTTTATAATATTATTCTTACATGCCTGATTTACCCTTTTACCATAAAAATAAAAAATACCGAAGTTATTATTCATAATGCCCAAAAATAAAATAAAGATATTTACATAATATGGAACTAATGATTCCAAATATGGAATACATTTTAAAAATTAAAATCATAGAATTTTCATTAATTAATTTAAAATTAATCTCATTGTCAGAAAGAGAGAATGAGTTTTAAAAGTTAAAACATTGTAAAATATTGAAATGTTTTTACATCTGAATTCAATGTAAAATTAATGAAAATGACCTAAATTATATTAAATGATAAAAATATATTATATTTATACTTTAAAACCATTAAATAATATAATTTAACCATATAAAATATTTTGATGAATTTTTTTTCAATTAAAATTTAGTGTATTTTTACTATTCATCAAAAAACATGAAAATTATCAGAAACATATAAAAAATTATACAAAGTAAATTTTTTATATCCCACTTCCAAATAACATGTTTATGTTTTTATATAAAAATTATTATTATGTCAAAATCATAATTTAAAAAGGGTTCACTATTAAAAGGTGTAAAATTACCCTTTTGAAAAATATAGGTTTTTATACATCAAATAGGGTTTATTCATACCCTATGATGAAAATATCCATTGTATGAATATCAAAAATATTTTATTAAGTATATAACATATATATATCATTAATTTTATTACTAATAGTAATTCACTTGATTTATTAATACAAAAATAGAAATGTATAATTGATTTATATTT
Source organism: Viscum album (assembly GCA_963277665.1). NCBI lineage: Eukaryota > Viridiplantae > Streptophyta > Magnoliopsida > Santalales > Viscaceae > Viscum > Viscum album. The sequence goes on from OY728142.1 coordinate 407,294,895, forward strand.
TTCATAAATAATTGCAGCCAATGAATTCACAATACATTTTCATAAGTTATTTTTACTTGTTCCTACTAACCTAATGGCTAGGATATAAGGATAATTTTATACAAAGGGTATCTTGCGGTTTTTTTAAACTCATGATTGTGTGCAATATAAGATATTGAAGAATTAAAATTATTTAAAGAAAATATTTCATAAAAACATCTGAGTGTTACAAGACACATGACACTTACATTAGCATGGAATGTTTTGTTCTTTAGTTGGATATTATATTTCCTCCTTTTATTATCTTGAGATATTGGTATTGTTTATGGTTATATATTCTTTCTCTATTGTTTATTTATTTCCACTAGTGTATTATTCTGATAAAAGAGGGTATAGTCTCTCCATTATCGAATTATTAGGATATCAATGGTAGTTGGAGGCCTCTAGCATACGGGGAGGCATTCTTGAGGTCACATAGCAAATCAGATTAGGGAATCAGTGTGTGGAACCCGGTTCAGGATGTTAAAAAGTGGTATTAAAGACTAGTTTTCTTTTATTTTTCTTTTGTCTTACTATTTGGGAAAGATAGAAATGAGACTAGGAAGAGTCGGGCCTTGGTTATGAGCTCGTTTATGAGAGTAGCTAACCCATGTATGGGAGAGAACCCAAGTACCTAGGGTGGGATTTTTTTATTGTTGTTTAATGTTATAATTGAATATTATTTCACCTTGTGTGATGAACTGGTTTTGTGTTGTGATTATTGATGTTGAAATTATTTGATATTTGACTCGTGGAATAGTATGGAATGAGAAATGAGTTGTGTGAATCATTCTAGGCACTGAGGGTTATTATGACATGAATCATTTTAGGCATGCATGAAAAAACGGGTTATGGGTAAGTTGTTGAACATGAACTATTTTTCCTTTATTTTGAAATTTAAATGAAAATGGTGCCTAACATGAAATTGAGAAATATTGTGAAATGATTAAATATGAGAATAAATGGGTGTCTAAATGAGAAACTAGAATAATGAGAATGTGTTTACCCTTGTTAACTCGAGCCTGGGTATAGGATAGTTAAGGGTAGTAATAATGCCTCAGTTTTGAATGCATGTTGAGGGGTTGGTAAAACACTGTTTGTGGCTTATTGTGTTTCCCTCTTACATAAATGTGTTAATATTGTGAATTGAGAATCTTATGTGTTGTTTATTTGGACCTTGATGTGGGTGGTATGGGTAATGATAATTCCCTAGTTTGAGAAATTTGGTGTAGGTTGTGTGAGGGACCGGCTAGTTTTGGATCATATGGTGAGATGTTGGTGGGAAGGTAAGCCCAAGACTTTCGACATATTAAGGTGTTTCCATAGTGGAAGGTAACATAAGTGATGGATGATTTGTGGTGGTGTTCATCAATGACTTATTAGTGTACTTTTAATTAGTGGAAATCATGTCCCTACCTTAACATCGTCCCAAGTACGCTGAGAAAGATTTGGATTTACATATAGCTACCTGAATGTGTTTTGGTTGGATATGAGGCTCTTTGGAAGTTGTGCTTATGAGTTGGTATATATGTAGAGATAGATGGTGTGAGGTACACCATCTATAGTTTACAAATGAGGTTCTCAAGATGGACTGGAGGTCGATTAATACCTTGATGGATGATTTTCTTGAAAAAGTGGTGTTAACGAAGCTCCAAAGGTGGGGAGTGATGTGTCAGATGTAGGTGTGTTGAGAAAGACCATGGGTTGTAAGTGGTGGCATTAGAATTCCAATGAGGAACCTTTAAGGTGAATGTTTAAATTCCTCAGGGAAATGTCAGGTGGTCCTTAGAGGTGGTGGATGTACGTCCTTTCTAGATGTTTTTATAGAAAGGATAAGAATCAATTTTGGATGGTATTCTGGCAGTTGTGAGGAACAGTGAGTTTGAAAACATGTCGGGTATGTTGTGAAATTTAAGATTGTGACCGATGTATCCTTTGATGAGCATATGATATGTGTGTTGGATCATAGTGAAAAAGTGTTGTGGGGAAATATCGTGCTAATAGTTCATATATTGTGGAAACATGGATGGGTTCAGGAGGAAACTTGGGGGAGAGAAGTGGATAAGAGGTTAAAGTGGCCTAATCTTTTTGACTCGGAATCTTATAGATGCTTGGGAGTGTAGATCGAGGATGTGATGTTATAAGGTGGTTGATTGTGATATCCCAACCTTTTCTAGAAATGGATTGGGCTTGATTTCTTGTACTCTTTTTCCTAGTGTTGATTACTCTTCATTTGGGATTTACCTTGGGGTGTGTTTGGGTGAAAATTGAGAAAAAATGAAGAAAAAGGGACAGTGCACGGTTGGCACATGGTTTGAGAAAACCGTGTGCCCCATCCCAGCAAACCATGCAACCCTTGGTAGTGGGGGTTTTCATGTTTGGTGCACAGTTTTTCAAAATATACACCCTCTTATAAGAAACTATGCACCCATATAAAAGAGACGCAAGGTTTAGGCGCACGGTTAAGGGAAATTGTGTACCCCTAGCCTTCAAACTGTGTGAGGTAATTTAATTAACTCTAAAATTAGTTTTAATTATTCCTAAACTCCCATTTTAACTTTAATTTGACCCCCATTTGACCATAGGCCCTCTTTCATGATTTGGGAGCTCTCTGAATGAATTCTAAGCCTTCATGCTTTGCGATTCGAAGCTTGGATCAAAGATCTGCATCCCTCCCGGTAAGAGGATTTCATCCAGATTGGTTTCCCATTCCTTCTTCGCTCTTATCCTATATAAGAAAGAGGGGTTTTACACCTATATTTTTAAGATATAAATATAGTTTTGTGGGTCTAGATATAGGATTGTAGATCTAGATCCATTATTGTATTTCTAGATCTAGGTTTAAGATATCCTGATTTGTTTAATCTTGATTTAGGGTTTTAGATTTAGATCTCATTCTACATCGTTGTGCTACTCAAAAATTTGAGATTTCTGTTGGAAAGTGTTCTTCGTCAAACTTGAGGTAGGTGGTATGCAATTCAAATATCAAAGTCTTAATTGAAATTATATGTATGTAATTGTAGAATTTCTATTAGATGTTTATAAATTGCATTCTTGATCGAATTAATTAATTTGGTGAATCAATTAATTAAGGGAGATGTTCAAATTGGGGATATTGGGATTATAGATTATGAATAATTAATTGTTGAATTAATTATGAATGAATTGGAATTATTGAATTAGATAATTAATTTTTAAAATAATTATGAAATATTGAATGGGGATTTGGGGATATTGAGTTGAGTGAGTTGGAATAATTAATTTAGGAATTAATTATGGGGTTATTGAAATGATTAAGTTGGAATAATGAATCAATGAATTAATTAATAGAAGTAATGTGATTATTTAATTGTTTAATTAAATAATTGGATTAATTAATTGATGAATTAATTAATGAAATAAATGTGATTATTTAATTTTTGAATTAAATAATTTGATTAATGATATTAACTAATTGTGTGTTTAATTAATGTGATTAATGTGATTATTTAATTTTCGAATTAAATAATAGGATTAATTAATTGATGAATTAATTGACGGAAGTAATGTGATTATTTAATTTTTGAATTAAATAATGGTATTAATGGGATTAATTAATTGATAAATTAATTAATAGAAGTAAAGTGATTATAGAATTGTTGAATTAAATAATGGGATTGATGGGATTAATTAATTTATGAATTAATTAATGTGAGTAATGTGATTAGTTAATTTTCAATTAATTAATGCGGATTGATGTGTTAATACAATTTAATGAAATAGATTAATTAATTAGTGAATTAATTAATGGGGATTGTTGTGTTAATGAAATTGAATGACATGGATTAATTAATTGGAGAATTAATCAATGGGGATTATTGTGTTTATGCAATTTAATGAGTTATAATAATTAATTGGAGAATTAATTAATGGGTATTGTTGTGTTAATGAAATTGAATGAGTTAGATCAATTAATTGGTGAATTAATTAATGGTTTTTGGTGTGTTAATGCAATTGAATTAGTTAGATTAGTTTATTGATGAATTAATTAATGGGGATTGTTGTGTTTATGAAATTGAATGGGTTAGATTAATTAATTGATGAATTAATTAATGGGATTGACATGATTAATTAATTTGGTAATTAATTAAGGGGGTTTATGTGATAAACTAATTATTGGATTATTAATGAAATTGGTGTGATTAGTTAATTGTTTAATTGAGTAATATAATTGAAGTAATTAATTAATTATTTAATTAATTGATGTATTTGGTGTGATTAATTTATTGGGGAATTAATTAAAATGATTTATGTAATGAACTAATTTTTGAATTAGTAATGAAATTGGTGTGATTAGTTAATTGTTTAATTGAATAAAAAAATTGAAGTAATTAATTAATTTTTGAATTAATTAATGTATTTGATGTGATTAATTAATTGTCTAATTAATTAATGTTACTGATGTGTTTAGTTAATTGTTGAATTGAAAAATATAATTGAAGTAATTAATCGATTATTGAATTAATTAATGTATTTTATGTGATTAATTAATTATGGAATTAATTAATGTTATAGATTTTTTTAGTTAATTCTTTAATCAACTAGAGGAATTGAAGTGATTAATTTATTACTGAATTAATTGATGTATTTTATGTGATTAATTAAATGTTGAATTAATTAATATTATTGATGTGATTAATTAATTTTTTAATTAATTAATGTTATTAATGTGATTAGTTAGTTGTTGACTTAACTAATAGAAATATTGTGTTTAACTAATTGTTGAATTGGTAATGGAAATTGTGTGGATAATTACTTGGTGAATTAATTATGTGTTGATGAATGGTAACATGGTCATTTAATTGTGAAGTTGTGAATAATAACATGGTCATTCTAATGTGTAAAGTATGAATGGTAACATAGTCATTCTAATGTATGTTAAGAATAGTAACATGGTCACTATAATGTGTTTTAATAATGATAACATGGTCATTCTAATGTGTAAAGTATGAATGGTAACATGGGCATTCAAGTATGAATTAAAGAATGAGAATATAGTCATTCTATTGCATGTAGTGTGAATGGTAACATGAGCATTCAAGTATGAATTAAAGAATAGTAACAAATGCACTCCTAGATATGACCTCATTTGGGAATACTTTGGGATCCAGCATGAGCTGAAGCACGTATTGAGATATGATATTACCTGGGAATACTTCGGGCTCTAGCATGATCCAAAGTATGTATTAAGATATGATATTACATGGGAACACTTTGGACTACGATATGAACTGAAGAAGGTGTTGAGGTATGAGTGTCCTTGAGAACCCAGGAGTATAGAAACCCTATCCTTTTACATATATCATTACATTATTTTAGGAATATTTAATCATTATATTACAATTCAAGGATCGTAAATTCTAATGTCTTAAAATATTAGGTACATAATTAAACATCATAAAAACAACATTTATTTAATCTTCATATTGAGATCTTAACTTCCATTGTGCTCAAACATCTTTATAGGATAACATGGGGATAACATGAACAAAGGGGTGAGCAAGAAGTCCTAGAAAGGGAATAATCATAAGAATAAATCTTAGCACATGGGTTAGAAGGAATGACATAATGATATAAAAAAGGCATGGAACATGATTGAATATATGGAATCATAACATATAAAAAATGGGATAATATAAATATGGAATCATAGTAATGTGACAGAAACATAAAACATGACTTTAGAAGGAGTCAAGGCTTGTTGCACATAGAGGAGCACAAGTCAAGGCTAACTGCCAAGACCATTGCACATGGAGCATGAGTCAAGACTAACCATCAAGACCATTGCACATAACATCTCATGATACTAAACTTTACCTATTCATTGGAGTGCTATCTGGGAACACCCATATTAACATGTTCATGAATATTTTTTCCACATAATGAATCATACATAATCAACCATACATAAACATAAGGGTATCCATGGAAAGAAATCAGTATCATAATCATGTCATAAAGAATAATAAATGTATGTATCATACAAGTGTCCATGAAAGAAAGGAATTAAAACATACATGAACATTAATAAGGGAAAATATGAATATATCATGGTAAGTTATTTCAAACACAGGTGACAACATGTAAGAATAGTATTTAAGAAATTTTAGCATTAAAACCTTTTAGTGTGGTTTTAAGGAAAATACTAAAAAGAATTTAAAATATAAAAAGGAACAGTATTTTATATAAAACCAGAAGTTAACCAAGAATATTTTTATAATATAAAGACTGATTTTATAAAAACAATTTTGGCTTAAAATAGATGATAGAGTTCATTTGAAATTGGGTAAGAATTCAGGAAGTTCCCTTAAAATAGGTTTGCTTATCGGGAAGAATTGAGAAGGGAACCACTTAAAAATTTGTATATCCCTAAAAAATAATGATGAATGGATCTTAATACATGATTTTGAAAAATTTACACAACATTTATAATATGTACATAAAAATAAAGGATAACTTCATTTGGGTAAAAAGAAATATAGAGCAACCCGAAAGAATAATGGAGGTTCGGGTAGAATCCCTTACCTTAAGTATGAAGGTGTTCTTCCCTTGATCTTAATGTCCTGGATAATCAAATTAGATTCATTAATTAATAATTAAAAAACCTATTATAAATTTAGTTGATTTATTATAATCTTATAAAGTTCATTCATGGCTTTTCTGATGGGTTAATAGGTTCAATTTCATTGTTTGGGAGCGTTTGTTTCCTTGGTTTTCATGATCAGTTTACTTATAAACATGTACGGATAATCATGTAAGATGAAGATGGTTTTACGTAATTTAAGTTATATTTTATTATAGAACATCTATAAGATTAAATGTTTATAAAATTCATTTGGTTATTTTGAGTGAGGATGAATCATTATATAAAACTTTAATGATAACTGTTTGGGTTAATTTGCGGTTTTTTATCACAACGAACTCATTTTATTTTATAAATTAGTACCATTTGTACAAGATGATTCCAGAACATTAAATAGGATATATTACATACATAATAATCTGGTTCAACCATAAAAATGGTTTCATGACCAGAATTGAATATGGTAATAGAAATTGAAAACCCGTCATCCTTGAATGTGATAAATTAACACATCTCGGATGGTGTTTCCATTTATAGTATAAAATGAGGGGGAAGGAGAGATAATGATGAATTTTTCCATTATCATAACAAAATTATAGTACATGTAAGTTAATGGAGTTATCACACCATTTTAATGAGGATATGTGAGGATAGAAAATAATACAAAGGAACTTGAAAAGAAATTTAAAGAAAATGGAAGAGGGTTTTACCTCTTGATTCCATCCTCTTGAGAGCCTGCTTAAGGGATTGGTTTTTGGTATTTTGTTAAGAAAAAAAGCTCATGGGCATGGTATAAGGTATTAGGGATATATTTTAGCAGAACTTGGGCAAGCCACAAGTCTTGAGAGTTTTGAGGATAAAAGGTGGTGAGGGGTTGTTTTTATAGTGGATGAGAGGGGAGTTTTCTCAATATTTAATTCATTAGTTTATCATTTTCCTTGAGACAAGCAATAGTTATGATTCTTATGACTAAAAATAGTAATAAGTGCATTTGAGTTCTAACCAATGGAAATTTACATCATCCATCACTCAATCATGATGTAAAAATTCATTTATATAGCATATTTCGTAAATTATCGAATTTTACTATTTACAAAAAATTCAAGTATTTCTGAAAAATTCAAAAAATTTACCCTAACTATTTTTCAACTTGAATAATCCAAAAATTAAATCCATTTTATGAAAATAATTTTCTAAATATGATAAATTTAATTTTTAATTAAAATCATAATTTACTTGAAAAATACAAATTCTAAAATTAAAACTGTTTTTTAAAACACTTTGAAAATTTAATTAAGGTCTCATAAAATTATATTATAATCATAAGACATCAAAATATTATTTTATGAATACATTTTATGAAAATACATTTTCATTTAAATTGTTAAATTATTCATAAAATTGTAATTAAATATTTATGACTTAACAAAAATACCAACACTATCATATTGTCAGTTATAAGATGGATAAATTTTATTTATACTTTCATTGGTAAGGTTACTATTCACTTGGCTGATTTACTATTCATAAGGGTCATATTACTATTCATAAGGGTAACATTACTATTCATAAGGGTAAGTTACTATTCACCAAAAATTAAGTTTGTCCTATCAGACTCCAAACATCTTACTAATCGCAACTGTGAATGTCAAATTTTTGAAATTCAAATCATAGAAGTAGAAAAATTATGTTTAAAGTTCACATGGTATTTAGTAGTTCATAAAATCATGATGTGTAATTGTGTTTTAATTTTATGTGATCATACTATATGAAATGATTATAAGAAGGAAATTTCCATTGATTAAACTTTGGGTCGTTACATTCTTCCCCCTTTATGAAATTTTGACCTTGAAATTTCGTTTTACATTCTAAGATGAAAACAGGTGTGGGTACTTTTCCTTCATCACTTCCTACAGTTATCATGTTTCCTTTTCGTGTTTATGGTTTTTAAGAACCCGGTTTTTGCTGTGAAAGACTTTGGAATATTCTTGATGATATTCCGGAGTAGTGCCTTCGGACGGCGTGCGATTCCGAGCCCTGGAGTGGCCGGAATTAAATTTTCAGTGCATTCACACTGGAAATGATAAATAAATGGATAACTCCGAAACGGAGTTCCGGATCAGAGATCCGAGTGTACGGATGGGTCCGGAATGGGGTGTTTACCCTAGGAGCGACATAAAACTTGTCGGCGCGGGATGTTTGGACCCCTCGCCCGCTCCAGGAACATTAAACGGATGAATAAATTAATTAATTTATTCGTTTAATGGCGAAACGCTAGTATCTCTTAAACGGTGGCTTGGATTGGAAAACAGAGGGCACTGTTGAGTTAGGAGCGTTCCGTTTACCCTAGGAGGGGTATAAGTTTCGCGGGCGCGGGCCGTCTGTGAAAAATGGCCCGAGGGGCGTTTTCGTAATTTGGCGGCCTCGGGCACTAAGTTTAATAACTTTTGAACGGGGTCTCGGAATAAAATTACGAGACCTCCGTTTCGCTCAGAGCGTGGTTCTTAGCCTAGGGGAGGCTAAATTCCGACCCCATCGGAAGTTCGGGTTCGGGGCTGTCGGGCGGGGGTTTAAGTGTTTTGTTTTTAAACACTTCTCCCCCCCCCTCTTAGTTGTTCTCCCTAGCGTGGCAGCCCCTCCTCTCCCTCATTCACCTCTGGCGAGACGAGCTCCGGTGAGACGCTCCGGCGAGGCCGCTCCGGAAAGGCGGCGGTTAGGCGGTGAAGCTCCGGGCAACGCCCACGAGGTAGGGTTATGTATTTGAGTTTTAATTTCTGAACCCCCCTTTGAACCCCGATTTTAGCGTCGATTTGATGATTAATCTTCGAACAAAGCCCGTATATGCATAGTTTGTTTTCTGTTCTTCCCATTGCCTCTTTCGGATCAAAAATCCGAGTTCGTACATGGTCGCAAACACCCACCGAAGTTTGCGGGTTTTGGGATTTTGCGGTGGCAGTGTGGTGGTCCGGAGAGCTCCGGGGCGGCGCGGCTTCGGTTCCAGACGGCGGCGCGGCGAGCAGGCAGCGGCGCGGCGCTTCGGTCGGGCGAGCGGCGAGCGGAGGATCCGGCTCCGAGTGGCGCAGGCGGCGGCGCCGCAACGGGCCGCTGCGGATGAGGGGCGGCGGCGCCCTGCTTCGGTCGGAGAAGACCCCCGAGGTCAGCGCCTCGGGGGTGCGGAGGAGACAGGGACCCGCGGTTCGCGGGTCCTGCGCGGCGCGACAAAGACCGGCCACAGGCCGGTCTGTTGGAGAAAACTGGACCCCAGCAAGGGGGGTCCGGTGCTGCTGGACGGGCCGCGGCCGGGCCGCGGGTCGGCTGTGGGTGGTCCGGCCGGACCGGGCCGGTCCGGCCCAAGGGGGGGTCCCACCCTTCTATCTTCCGACGTCCGTAGCTTTCGCTACGGACGTCCGTTTTGCGCGCCGTCTGCGGTGGCGCAGGCCTGGCATCGAGGCAAAGCTTTTGAGATGGTTTCGGAAATTTTTAATTCCCGAAACGAGGGGCGTCGGTGGTGCGACACGTACGTCGAGGGGTTAGTCGTTTCTTCGGCGTTTCTTGTTTTGGACAGCACGGATGCATGCGACGTCCGCTTTGAGTGTCGTCAGTTGCGTTGGGACCCTGGCGTAGGGGCAAAAGTTTCCAGAGCGGTTTCGGGCATTGGAACTGGATTTGAGGCGTGGGCCCCACGACCCGTCTTTTGAGCTGCGTGCAGCTTTTAGCAGCTTTTTCCTCGGACGTCCGTTCGGGGCGTGCGAGCAGTCGATGTTGGGTGTTTTTCCGAGGGCATCGCGTTGGCGCAGTCTGACCGCTGTAATTCGGCACGAGGGTACAAGCCCCGCGAGGGCCGTTCGGGAGTTGACGGTGATTTCCAGCTTTATCACCGGGCTACCGTTTTGGACAACTGAGTAGTCCATTTGGTGTACTTTTTCGAGAGGATCGCAACGGTGCGATCCGTTCGTTGGGTTTCGGGACCGGGATGCGGGTCTCATGTGGCATCGCTCGTGTGCGGTGCGTCGGAACGCATCTTTTTCTCCGGATACCCATTCTACTCAAGCGAGTAGTGCTTTCGACGTGTTTTTCCGAGAGCATCGCGATGGTGCAGTCCGCCCGACCTTTTGCGGGGACGTGGTGTGGGACCCACCCAACCTGGCTACGGTGAATAGTACCTTTTTCACCGAGTGTTCATTTTAGGCGATTGAGTACTCAATCCCGTGTGTTTTCCCGAGGGGTCACAGTGGCGTGATCCGTTGGTTCAGTTTCGAGATCATGGGGTGGGCCCCACACGGGTTTGGTCACGGTGAATAGTACCTTTTCCACCTGTTGACCGTTTCGAGCGAGTAAGTAGTCTATCTCGCATGTTTTTCTGCGAGGATTACAATGGTGTAATCCGTTCAGGCGAGCAGAGCCTCTTGCGCGATCTTATTAAATGTGGAAGCATGGAAGGTGCTCCTGTAGTGGTTTGCCCTACCTTGTTTGTAGCGGGCCCTTGGCGTGTGATCGCGCACTCTTGGGAGAGTGATGTAATAGGTCCACGAGACGTGGTTGTCCGTGCCTGGGCCTTTGAGGTGGAAGGTTGGAGTTGTTACGTCACGCCTTCGCGTTGACGTTGGGTGCCGTGTGCACGATAGCCTATGGGCTGGAACGAGGTATACTCTGGGAGTATACGAGAGCGCTTGGAGGTACGTGTGGTTTGTACCTGAGATGTTCGGGTGCTTGGTTGGGGTTTGACTTGGGGCCACATGTTGTGTGGTCCCCAAGTGCGTGCTGTGTTCTGCTTCGCGTACTTGGACCTCTTGCGGCGTGGAGGGTCCCTATGTGTGTTTGTTTGACCAGCAGGGTGGAGCTCTTCCCCTGGCTCTGTGTTCGTTTGTTCACCAGCAGGGTTGAGTGGTCTCCCCCTGGTTTTGTTCTCGATGGTTTGGCCAGTAGCGGTGCTAGTGACACCCAGTGCTGGGGCAGACGCTGCACCTCTTTTGGGAGAGCTGTTCTGGAGTTGGGTGGTTGCGCGACACCCACTCCGTGTTCGGTCGGCCAGTGTTGTACCCTCCTGTAGAGATGGCAGAGCGGTTCTGAGTTTTACCCTCCAGCGGGGCTGGGCAGTGGGTTACCCATCGACTTCCTCGGGCTTACCCTCCAGCATGGCTGGGCAATGGGTTGCTCACTGACTTCTAAGGTCTACCCTCCAGCAGAGACTGGGCAGTGGGTCACCCGACGCTATTAGGGTCTACCCTCCAGCAGAGACTGGGCAGTGGGTCACCCGATGACCTCTTGGGGTCTACCCTCCAGCAGGGCTGGGCAGTGGGTCACCCATCGTCTAGTTCCAGGTCTACCTTCCAGCAAGGCTGGGCAGTGGGTCGCTTGTCGACTTATTACAGGTCTACCCTCCAGCGAGGCTGGGCAGTGGGTCGCCTGATGATGTATTAAGGTCTACCCTCTAGCGGGGCTGGGAAGTGGGTCGCCGGATGATGTCTTATGGTTTACCCTCCAGTAGGGCTGGGCAGTGGGTCACCTGATATTTGGTTATGAATTACCCTCCAGCGGGGCTGGGTAGTGGGACACCTATTGGCATTCCAGACTCAGTCCTCTCGACTAGGCTAGTCTGTGGCTTACCTCCGTGATTACCGGAGCGGGACCCTTGGTTGTACGGGTCGGTGATGGAACGACTTTGGCTTTGAGAAGACCTCTCGACTGCAGGGCAGTGACGAGGTGTAGTTTTACTTTCCTATAACTCTCAAGTACGAGGGGCACTTTCCCCACCGAGACGCGTTCTTGCTACGCGATCTAAAACCATGCGGGCGAGTCAGTGCCGCCCAAAGCGGATAGTATCAAGGTGCGGTGACTGAGCCCCTTGGCTTGTGGTTTAGGGCAGACGTGCGGGATGCTGGGCATCGATGATGGGGTTGTGTCTGGGACTGTTGGCTACTTGTTTTCTTGGGCTGAGCTACGGGACGGAGATCCCTTTACGAGCTTGTTCGGGCTTCTTGGCAGAGCATATATATGTATATACCTCGTACTAGTACCCACTCCTTGGGTTTTGGATGCTCTCCTTCCAGGAGAGGCGAAGACGCGCGAGGTATGCCACGTGCTTTCCGTGTCTAGCTTCTCGTGGTTGGACGAGTCTACTCTCCTCCTATAGGTATCAAAGACTCGACGGGAAGTTCGTCTTCTCACCGTTTCCAGCTCCTTGTGTCTGGACGAGTCTATCTTCTTTCTCTTGTTGGGTTGAGCTGGACTCTTACTGCACCCTCGGTTGGACTCCTTTACTTTCCCTGTTCGCTCTACTGCTCACCCTTTGGTACCTCCTTTTGTTGCTCCCTCAAGCCTTAGGGGTATCCTACTGAGTATTTTTATACTCACCCCTACTTGGGCTTTGCCCGCACTTGGTGTGCCCTTGCAGACGACAGACAGGTGGAGCGTAGGAGCGTAGGAGCTTGGACCGCGTGCAGTGGTCGTGGCCGGGTTCCAGGTGGGAGACCCGTCAGTTGTTTCCTTTTTTTTACCTGTTGCCGGGTTGTGGCACTTTTTGGTTGGGCGCGTGTTTTGCCCATTTTCTTTTCAGTTTGTACTTTGTACTTGTAGAGGTCGATGCACTCTGTGGTTTTTATATATCAGTTGTTCTTTTTTTCTCTGCTTTTTCTTTCTTTACTCTGCACTTTTGCATTGAGTGTGCTGCGTGTGGGTGTGTACAGATACCTAGGCAAAGGCCTCCCCGAGTTGTTGTGCCTTCGGCGCTAGTCGCCAGCCCCTGGCCTATGGAGGCGGGCTTGGGGTAGTTGCGGCTCGAGCCCAGGTAGGGTCGGGTCGTGACAAAGTGGTATCAGAGGTGGTTCGTTCCTTGGGACGTTGTGCGGACATCCCTAAAAGAGGAATTGGTTGGGATTTAGGGCAAAAGTGTTAACGTGTCTCGAGAGCGGCTCTCAGGCCAGGGAGTCCAGTGATGGTGCGGCGGCCGACGTATCCATTCACCAGGACCTTGATAACCCGCTTATCGACTCGGCATGCTGAGACACTTGTTGCAGGGAAATTTGTTTGTGTATCACGTAGGACTGAGTCTTTGACTGTCCTTCTTGAGTCAGCTCCCCATCGTTGTGTTATTGGTATATACATATATGCTCATCTGACCGCGACACTCCTTGATAATATTCAGGATGTCTCCGCAAAGACAGCCAGCCAAGATATCAGCTTTGGTTCGTGACGACGACCCTGTGAGCTACGATGCCTTAGTCCAGGACCCATCATGCGAGCCCTTTTCTTCAGGTGGGCCGGTAGTAGTACCCCCACCTGTTGAGCAGCAGACAGTTTCAACAGAGCAGGCTGAACTTGAGCGCAGGTTGAGCACGCTCCATGAGTTCCAGCGGCAGAGACCGCTGAGGTTCAGTGGTGAGCCAGACCCTCAGGCAGCAGAGGTTTGGCTCGAGGAAGGGGTTCGCCTTTTCAGGCTTGTGCAGACGCCAACAGATCAGAGAGTGGCTTTGGCAGCCACCCTTTTTCGTGGAGCAGCTCGGTGTTGGTGGAGTCTGGTGACCCAGTTTCTAGACGAGTCGTCGCTTTCGTTGGACGACTTTCAGTTGTTGCTCCGTGAGGAGTTTTGCCCCTCCTGCTTGCGCTCCGTTCGGATTCAGGAGCTCCTGCAGTTTCAGCAGGGAGGGATGACGGTGGCCGAGTACGCGGCTAGTTTTGCAGACCGTGCACGCTTTTACCCGGACTTGGTCCATGATGACAACTTCCGAGCGCAGAAGTTTGAGCAGGGTCTCCGCCGAGAGATTCGTGTTGTCATAGTACCCTTGGTCATTTCCACATATTCTGGGGTGCTAGAGCAGGCGCTGGTGACAGAGGGCTTCCTGTCATGTTTTGCGGTTGGTAGTGGCAGTGGGCGCGACGGAGCCGGGACGTCTGCTGTAGCTAGCAGGCGCCGGAGGATAGGACCTCGATGCAGGTGGCCTTCCCACTGCCGGTTTCGGAGACATGGTCGTATACCACTGTGGCGAAAAGGCACAGGGCCTCAGCCGAGGATGCCCTTCCGTGAGTGGATCTCGGGCCGTGGTCGTATACCACAGTGGCACTGGAGGGAACCAGGGCAGCCCCGAGAGCGTCGGTGCTATGCTTGTGATGGGCGAGGTCACTTGGCACGAGACTGCCCGACTCGAGTTGCTGAGAGTTTCGGGCAGGCAGCAGGCGCACCACCACGGCAGAGGCAGCGCCGTGATCGGATTAGTGACCAGAGAGGTGGTGCTAGCAGAGGAGCGGGAGGAGCTGGTAGTGGGGGACGACGTTACGAGATCTCCCCATCACCACTAGGCGGTCCACGTCAGGCTCCGGGAGCTGACGGTTGGGACCACGGACAGCCGCGAGCTTTGGATGTCAACGATCCAGCAGAGCATGGGATGGTGAGAGGTACCCCTTGCGACTCTTATACTTTTTGCATTAGAATTGTTGGGCTCTGCGTGTGAAAGGATTTTCTCCCTGCTTCTTATTTGAGGTATTACCAGGGTGACGCAGGGCGTTGGGTGTAACCCTGTGTTGGTAAGGAAAAAGGCGTGAGACCTTTTTCCTTTAGTCGATGGTGTTGACTCTTTCGCCTTTTGAGCGTGTAAGAGATATCGACTGTGGAATCTTGCGTGACCAGATATCCTTGGGTGCTTCACCATATGGATATTCTGAAGGAGGTAATCACCGGGCCTTGTTTCAGGTGCGGGCGGTGATTCCAGTCGAGGCATGCGATGTAGAGGTTGGACCGGGGAGGTGAGCTACCCCCGAGGGCCTTCGGGCCGTTTGAAACCGTGCAAAGGGATGGCGAGGTACCCTACAGCCTTGCCCTAACCCCAAAGTCTGGAGTGGGTGCACGACGTCGGCAAGGGCCGACCTAGCGTGAACAGATCGATCCTTTGGTTTGTGTGTGGTGGCACAGAGCTGTGTGTGGGTTCTTCTGGGTATGGGAAAGCCAGGTGTGGGCTTAGTACCCTGTGTTGCTCCCTAGTTTTGCTTTTCGAGGACAAAAAGCTTGAAGGAGGGAATGATGTAAGAACCCGGTTTTTGCTGTGAAAGACTTTGGAATATTCTTTATGATATTCCGGAGTAGCTCCTTCGGACGGCATGCGATTCCGAGCCCCGGAGTGGCCGGAATTAAATTTTCAGTGCGTTCACACTGGAAATGATAAATAAATGGGATAACTCCTAAACGGAGTTCCGGATCAGAGATCCGAGTGTACGGATGGGTCCGGAATGGGGTGTTTACCCTAGGAGCGACATAAAACTTGTCGGCGCGGGATGTTTGGACCCCTCGCCCGCTCCCGGAACGTTAAACGGATAAATAAATTAATTAATTTATTCGTTTAATGGCGAAACGCTAGTATCTATTAAACGGTGGCTCGGATTGGAAAACTGAGGGCACCGTTGAGTTCGGAGCGTGCCGTTTACCCTAGTAGGGGTATAAGTTTCGCGAGCCCGGCCGTCTGTGAAAAATGGCCCGAGGGGCGTTTTCGTAATTTGGCGGCCTCGGGCGCTAAGTTTAATAACTTTTGAACGGGGTCTCAGAATAAAATTCTGAGACCGCCGTTGCTCTCAGAGCGTGGTTCTTAGCCTAGGGGAGGCTAAATCCCGACCCCGTCGGGAGTTCGGGTTCGAGGCTGTCGAGCGGGGGTTTAAGTGTTTTGTTTTTAAACACTTCTCCCCCCCCCACCTCTTGGTTGTTCTCCCTAGCGTGGCAGCCCCTCCTCTCCCTCCTTCACCTCCAGCGAGACGAGCTCCGGCGAGACGCTCCGGCGAGGCCGCTCCGGCAAGGCGGCGGTTAGGCGGCGAAGCTCCGGGCAACGCCCACGAGGTAGGGTTATGTATTTGAGTTTTAATTCTCGAACCCCCCTTTGAACCCCGATTTTAGCGTCGATTTGATGATTAATCTTTGAACAAAGCCCGTATATGCGTAGTTCGTTTTCTGTTCTTCCCATCGCCTCTTTCGGATCAAAAATCGGAGTTCGGACATGGTCGCAAACACCCGCCGAAGTTTGCGGGTTTTGGGATTTTGCGGCGGCAGCGTGGTGGTCCGGAGAGCTCTGGGGCGGCGCGGCTTCGGTTCCAAACGGCGGCGCGGTGAGCAGGCGGTGGCGCCGCAACGGGCCGCTGTGGATGAGGGGCGGCGGCGCCCTGCTTCGGTCGGAGAAGACCCCTGAGGTCAGCACCTCGGGGGTGCGGAGGAGACAGGGACCCGCGGTTCGTGGGTCCTGCGCGGCGCGACAAAGACCGGCCACAGGCCGGTCTGTTGGAGAAAACCGGACCCCAGCAAGGGGGGTCCGGTGCTGCTGGACGGGCCGCGGCCGGGCCGCGGGCCGGTCCGGCCCAAGGGGGGGGTCCCCCCCTTCTATCTTCCGACGTCCGTAGCTTTCGCTACGAATGTCTGTTTCGCGCGCCATCTGCGGCGGCGCGAGCCTGGCATCGAAGCGAAGCTTTTGATATAGTTTCGGGAATTTTTAATTCTCGAAACGAGGGGCGTCGGTGGCGCGACACGTACGTCGAGGGGTTAGTCGTTTCTTCGGCGTTTTGTGTTTTGGACGGCGCAGACACATGCGACGTCCGCTTTGAGTGCCGTCAGTTGCGTTGGGACCCTGGCACGGGGGCGAAAGTTTCCAGGGCAGTTTCGGGCGTTGGAACTGGATTTGAGGCGTGGGCCCCACGACCCATCTTTTGAGCTGCGTGCAGCTTTTACCGGCTTTTTCCTCGGACGTCCGTTCGGGGCGTGCGAGCAGTCGATGTTGGGTGTTTTTCCGAGGGCATCGCGTTGGCGCAGTCTGGCCGCTGTAATTCGGCACGAGGGTGCGGGCCCCGCGAGGGCCGTTCGGGAGTTGACAGTGATTTCCAGCTTTATCACCGGGCGACCGTTTTGGACAAGTGAGTAGTCCATTTCGTGTACTTTTTCGAGAGGATCGCAATGGTGCGATCCGTTCGTTGGGTTTCGGGACCGGGATGTGGGTCCCACGTGGCATCACTCGTGTGCGGTGCGCCGGAACGCATCTTTTTTTCCGGATACCCGTTCTACTCAAGCGAGTAGTGCTTTCAACGTGTTTTTTCGAGAGCATCGCGATGGCGCAGTCCGCCCGACCTTTTGCGAGGACGTGGTGTGGGACCCACCCGACCTGGCTACGGTGAATAGTACCTTTTTCACCAGGTGTTCATTTTGGGCGATTGAGTACTCAATCCCGTGTGTTTTCCTGAGGGGATCGCAGTGGCGTGATCTGTTGGTTCAGTTTCGGGATCTTGGGGTGGGCCCCACACGGGTTTGGTCATGGTGAATAGTACCTTTTCCACCTGTTGACCGTTTCGGGCGAGTAAGTAGTCTATCTCGCGTGTTTTTCCGTGAGGATTACAACGGTGTAATCTTTTCAGGCGAGCGGAGCCTCTTGCGCGATCTTATTAAATGTGGAAGCATGGAAGGTGCTCCAGTAGTGGTTCGCCCTACCTTGTTTGTAGCGGGCCCTTGGCGTGTGATCACGCACTCTTGGGAGAGTGATGTAATAGGTCCACGAGACGTGGTTGGCCGTGCTTGGGCCTTTGAGGTGTCAGGTTGGAGTTGTTACGTCACGCCTTCGCATTGACGTTGGGTGACGTGTGCACGATAGCCTATGGGCTGGAACGAGGTATACTCTGGGAGTATACGAGAGCGCTTGGAGGTACGTGTGGTTTGTACCTGAGATGTTCGGGCGCTTGGTTGGGGTTTGACTTGGGGCCACACGTCGTGTGGGCCCCAAGTGCGTGTTGTGTTCTGCTTTGCGTACTTGGACCTCTCGCGACGTGGAGGGTCCCTCTGTGTGTTTGTTTGACCAGCAGGGTGGAGCTCTTCCCCTGGCTCTGTGTTCGTTTGTTGACCAGCAGGGTTGAGTGGTCTCCCCCTGGTTTCGTTCTCGATGGTTTGGCCGGTAGCGGTGCTAGTGACACCCAGTGCTGGGGCAGACGTTTCACCTCTTTTGGGAGAGCTATTCTGGAGTTGGGTGGTTGCGCGACACCCACTCCATGTTCGGTCGGCCAGTGTTGTACCCTCCTATAGAGATGGCAGAGCGGTTCTGAGTTTTACCCTCCAGCGGGGCTGGGCAGTGGGTTACTCATCGACTTCCTCGGGCTTACCCTCCAGCAGGGCTGGGCAGTGGGTTGCTCATTGACTTCTAGGGTCTACCCTCCAGCAGAGACTGGGCAGTGGGTCACCCGATGCTATTAGGGTCTACACTCCAGCAGAGACTGGGCAGTGGGTCACCCGACGACCTCTTGGGGTCTACCCTCTAACAGGGCTGGGTAGTGGGTCACCCGTCGTCTAGTTCCAGGTCTACCCTCCAGCAAGGCTGGGCAGTGGGTCGCATGTCGACTTATTCCGGGTCTACCCTCCAGCGGGGTTGGGCAGTGGGTCGCCAGATGATGTCTTATGGTTTACCCTCCAGTAGGGCTGGGGAGTGGGTCACCTGATATTTGGTTATGAATTACCCTCCAGCGGGGCTGGGCAGTGGGACACGTGTTAGCATTCCAGACTCAGTCCTCTCGACTAGGCTAGTATGTGGCTTACCTCCGTGATTACCGGAGCGGGACCCTTGGTTGTACGGGTCGGTGATGGAACGGCTTTGGCTTTGAGAAGACCTCTCGACTGCAGGGAAGTGATGAGGTGTAGTTTGACTTTCCTAGAACTCTCAAGTACGAGGGGCGCTTTCCCCACCGAGACGCGTTCTTGCGACGCGATCTAAAACCGTGCGGGCGAGTCAGTGCCGCCCAAAGCGGATAGTATCAAGGTGCGGTGACTGAGCCCCTTGGCTTGTGGTTCAGGGCAGACGTGCGGGATTCTGGGCATCGATGATGGGGTTATGTCTGGGACTGTTATCTACTTGTTTTCTTGGGATGAGATACGGGACGGAGATCCCCTTACGAGCTTGTTCGGGCTTCTTGGCAGAGCATATATATGTATATACCTCGTACGAGTACCCACTCCTTGGGTTTTGGATGCTCTCCTTCCATGAGAGGCGAAGACGCGCTGGGTATGCCACGTGCTTTCTGTGTCTAGCTTCTCGTGGTCGGACGAGTCTACTCTCCTGCTATAGGTAGCGAAGACTCGACGGGAAGTTCATCTTCTCACCGTTTCTAGCTCCTTGTGTCTGGACGAGTCTATCTTCTTTCTCTTGTTGGGTTGAGCTGGACTCTTACTGCACCCTCAGTTGGACTCCTTTACTTTCCCTGTTCGCTCTACTGCTCACCCTTCGTTACCTCCTTTTGTTGCTCCCTCGAGCCTTCGGGGTATCCTACTGAGTATTTTTATACTCACCCCTGCTTGGGCTTTGCCCGCACTTGGTGTGCCCTTACAGACGACAGACAGGTGGAGCGTGGATTCGGTGGAGCGTAGGAGCGTAGGAGCTTGGGAGCTTGGACCACGTGCGGTGGTCGTGGCTGGGTTCCAGGTGGGAGACCCGTCAGCTGTTTCCTTTTTGTTTACCTGTTGCCGGGTTGTGGCACTTTTTGGTTGGGCGCGTGTTTTGCCCATTTTCTTTTCAGTTTGTACTTTGTACTTGTAGAGGTCGATGAACTCTGTGGTTTTTATATAGCAGTTGTTCTTTTTTTCTCTGCCTGTTCTTTCTTTACTCTGCACTTTTGCATTGAGTGTGCTGCATGTGGGTGTGTACAGATACCTAGGCAAAGGCCTCCCCGAGTTGTTGTTCCTCCAGCGCTGGTCGCCAACCCCTGGCCTATGGAGGCGGGCTTGGGGTAGTTGCGGCTCGAGCCCGGGTGGGGTCGGGTCGTGACATGGTTCCACCATAGTACTTTGACAAGGTGAGTAGTCTTGTTATGTAGAACTTTATCTCTACGATCCAAGATCTTCATTGGCCACTCCTCGTAAGAAAGATCATTTTCCAACTGTACCACCTATAAAGACAGTACATGTGAAGGATCTGATATGTACTTCCTTAAGAGGGATACATGGAAGACATTGTGTACTTTAGAAATTGTAGGTGGAAGTACTGGTCTATAGTCCAAAGCTCCGACTCGATCAAGAATCTCGAAGGGGCCGATGTACTTGGGACTTAACTTTCCTTTCTTCCCAAATCTCATGACCTTCTTCTATAGATATATGCAGACACTACTAGAAATCCAGTCTTTCCCAACGGTTCTAAACCATTGGGAAAGGTTGCAGAACCGTTGGTATAAGTTATACCAACGGTTCAGAAAACCGTGGGGAAGTAAGCCGTTGGGAAAGGCTTTTCCCAATGGTTTACACAGAACCGTTGGGATATCTGAGAAAAAATCAGCCTTTCCCAACGGTTCTGCCAAACCGTTGGGAAATCAACCTAAAATTTTCTTTCCCAACGGTTTACAAATCGTTGGGAAAGGTTTTTCCCAACGGTTCACAGAACCGTTGGTAAAAACAACAATTATATGGGTATTCCCAACGGTTTAAAACCGTTGGGATAGGCTGTTTTTACCAACGGTTTTCAAACCGTTGGCATAGGCTTTGCTGTGCAAATTGCACAACAGCCTGCAATTTGCACAGCAGGTCTCGTTTTTTGGGCATTCACCCTCGGTTTCAATTCAATTTTCAATCCAATTATGCCATCGTTTTCAATTCATTTTTCAATCCAATTATTGTACCTGTAACACATATAATGCATACATATAGAGAACAAACCAACACATACAAATAATGAAAACCAACCAACCAACACATATAATGCATCCTGAAAATATACTCATCCATAATTAAATTAGAATTCATAACATAATTATAAACATACATAATTCATTTAGAATTCATTTTAAAATTTAGATGACAATCATATGTGGAATCCAGAATTCAATTCATAATTTGATTGGTTTTTCATATACCATATATTTTTAATAGAAATGATATCCATTTTAAACAAAATACATACATCTGGAATGATACCGGTCACACCGTGCCTCGGATTGAGGCGAGGTTAACTCGTACACGTCACAAATGAATCATTGATCGTTGTCCTAAAGTATCAACATATTCCGAAATCGTTTGGTCGGTTTTGCGTATGTCAGTTGTTGTTTTCACTTAAAATGAAGTGTTTTTTAAATAAAAGAGAGACACTTTGAATGGTGTCGGCCACACCGAGTCTTGTATTGAGGTGGGGTTAACTCGTACACATCACAAATGACCCATGGATTGTTTTACTAAAATATAAACACAATCAGAATGCGTTTGGTTGGTTTTCCGTATGAATTTAAAATGTAGTCCATTTTAAAGAAAAGAGATACACTTAGAGTGGTCTCGGCCAAACCGCGACTCAGATTGAGGCGTGGTTGACTTGTACACGTAACATATGACCCATGAATCGTTGTCCGAAATTTTCAACAGATTCCAAATGCGTTTGGTCAGTTTTTCATATGTCAGTTGTTTATTTCACTTATAATCTTGTCCATTTTAAACAAAAGAGACACAGTCAGAGTGGTACCGGCCACACCACGTCTCGGATTTAGACGGGGTTGACTCTTACACGTCTCAAATGACCCATGGATCATTTTCCTAACGTATCGACACAATCCGAATATGTTTGGTCGGTTTTCCGTATGCCAGTTAATGTTTTTCACTTAAAATGACGTCCTTTTAAAACAAAAGACGGAAACTATGAGTGGTGCCGACCACACCATGTCTCCAATTGAGGCAGGGTTGATTCGTACACGTCACATATGACCCATGGATCGTTCTCCAAAAGTTTAAATGGAAACTGAATGCGTTTGTTTGGTTTTCCGTATGTACTTAAAATGTTGTCCATTTTAAACAAAAGAGTGACACTTAGACTAATCCTGACCACACCGCGACTCAGATTCATCCCGGGTTGGCTCGTACATGTCACATATGACCCATGGATCATTGTGATAAATTATCAAAATATTACGAATGTGTTTGGTCGGTTTTGCGTATGTCAGTTGTTCTTTTCATTTATAATCATGTCCATTTTAAACAAAAGAGACAGAGTTAGAGCGGTGTCGGCCACACCGCGTCTCGGATTAAGACGGGGTTGACTTGTACACGTCACATATGACTCATGGATCGTTGTGCTAAATTATCGATAGAATCCGAATGTGTTTGGTCGTTCTTCCGTATGTCAGTTGATGCCTTTCACTTAAAATGACGTCTTTTTGAAACAAAAGACGGACACTTTGAGTGGTTTCAGACGCACCGCATGTCGGATTGAAGCGGGGATGATTCGTACACGTCACATATGACCCATGGATCATTCTCCTAAAGTTTCAACGGAAACCGAATCCGTTTGGTCGTTTTTCCGTATGTACTTAAAATGGTGTCCATTTTAAACAAAAGAGAGTCACTTAGACTTATCCTGGCCACACCGTGACTCAGATTCATCCCGGGTTGGCTCGTACACGTCACATATGACCCATGGATTGTTGGGATAAATTATCAACAGATTTGGAATGCATTTGGTCGGTTTTCCGTATGTCAGTTGATGTTTTTCACCTAAAATGACGTCCTTTTGAAACAAAAGACGGACACTTTGAGTGGTGCTGGCCACACCACGTCTCCGGATTGAGCTGAAACCACCGTGCAACATTCTAATTATTATTTTTGACGTGTACGCGTAGACGGAACGTCAATCGGATGTGCGGTTTGCGCGGTACAACTCAATATTCGTGTTTTAAGTGATGCGCGCGCTTCGTAAACGCGCGTGAGGGGGGTCCAAACGGGCCGAACGAAGTCTGAATGGCCTGAAATCAGACGACAAATACGGGAGAGTGATTTATGAAGTGGTCGAGCAGACGGCACGTCAATCGGACGTGCCGTGTGCCCGCGGTGACCGACAACGGAGTTCTGGTGTCAGAAACGGCCAAAACGGGCGTCCAACGGTCAAATTCATAGCGGACGACCTCAGATTGAGCTGAAACCACCGTGCAACATTCTAATTATTATTCGTGATGTGTATGCGCAGACAGCACGTCAATCGGACATGCGGTTTGCGTGGTACGGCTCAATATTCGTATTTTAAGTGATGCACGCGCTTCGTAAACGCGCGTGAGGGGGGTCCAAACGGGCCGAATGAAGTCGGAATGTCCTGAAATTAGACGACAAATACGGGTGAGTGATTTCTGAAGTGTTCGAGCAGACGGCACGTCAATCGGACATGCCGTGTGCCTGCGGTGACCGACAACGCAGTCCTGATGTCATAAACGGCCAAAACGGACGTCCAACTGTCAAATTCATAGCGGACGACCTCAGATTGAGCTGAAACCACCGTTCCACATTCTAATTATTATTCGTGATGTGTACGCGCAGACGACACGTCAATCGGACGTGAGGTTTGCGCGGTACGGCTCAATATTCGTATTTTAAGTGATGCACGTGCTTCCTAAACGCACGTGAGGGGGGTCCAAGGGGGAGGGGGGGTTGTCCAGGGTCCAAGAATGAGGGGGGTTGTCCAGGGAGTTCACAAACACACAACCACTAAAAGACAACAACATCCATAAAAACAGACAATATATAAAAATAACTCAACTCCAATACTATACTACGAGTCTAGATAAAACCAACAACTAGAATAGATTAAACATCAAATCTCAAGTCAAAAATGTAACGGATCAATATGTCCCACATCAGCATCACCATCACCATCATCATCATCATCATCGCCCTCGTCATCGTCCTCCTCATCGTCCGCACCCTCCACAGCGCCTTCCTCCTCGCCTTCGCCCTCCTCCTCGCCCTCCTCATCTCCCTCCTCTTCCGCATCAGACTGCTCGCCATCATCATCTTCAAGCTGGACATCGGCCTGACCACCACTGGAACTGCCACCTCGTGCACCATATATAGAATTTATCGACGACATGTATTCATCAATCGCTGGGCTGGCCTCTGCTGGAAGTGTTGGACGTAGAACTTCAATAAATTTCATAAATGCACTGTTTGCCCTAGCAGACTGTTCTGCCGTCTCTATGGCCCTTTTCTCAGCCTGTTCTTCCTGTGCCCTAACTTGCTGCAGCTCGGTGGCACTACAACTCGTACCTGAGGCAGGCCAATACCTCGTCGGGGCTATCCTAGGTCGGCAGCGTACTCTGCCAGAATGATCCTCTCCCAACACCTGATGTAAGTGATCAGATGGCCCAAAATTGTCTGCTTCTTGGGCATCGAGGGCCTCTAAAGCATCCTGTTACAAATATAAATATATTCTTAAGTTACGAAATAGATATTAAAATATAAAATCAACAGATTAAAACTTAAAATCTGTTGTTGAGTCGCTTCGTTGACAGCACTTCCATCCTTTTTTCGTCTACTCGAGCAAAACAATTTTGCTCGAGGCACACGTCCTTCAATATTTTGTACTTTCCTCTACAATGACATTGAAAACAAAAGTTATATAAAGACTTCAGCAAATAATTAAATAATTGAGGAAACAAAAGAAAATGTAAGTCGCAAAGAAAACTTATAAACAATTGTCATACCTGCTGCCTCTCATGATCCGACATCGTTGTGCGTCCTAGTGTATGGAGGTATTTTTTTGCATCAATGTTTTTTTTATTTTTTCCAGATGATTCCTAAATAAAATTCGATAATGAAAAGGATAATATTAATGCAAAACTTGAAAGTTATTATTTAAATACCTCAAATGTAATTCATACCTTAAACTGGGTACTCATCCAATGAGTAATCATCTGACGATACTGCTCTATAGGACAATCATCCACGACTGGTACCGCCTCTAACTCAGTGCCAACTCTAGTACGCCATCCAATATACAGCTCATGCTTGTAGGCTCTCCAAAGCTCGCCTAAATCCTTTAGACGTTCCAGTCGTGCTCCCTCACCATCAGGAAAATTAAATCGAAGCTGAAATGAAAATATTAATTTATATAAATACAAAAAAAATTCATGGCATTAAATACAACAGATTTTTTTACCCATATCTCTGCCCAAGCTCTATCTTTGACCTCATGTGGCAAATGTCTCCATGACAGCGGGCTGACGGGAATGATGTCGGAGTATTTGGCAAGCGTCGCCATAAAACTCCGACATTGCTGCCCTGTTTTCTCAACCATCTGATTGTCTTCATTATATTCCACCATAACCTGTGTGCGACGGTTCCACACCGAACGCATGCGTGTACGGCCCCGCCCCCGCCTCCTGTCAGTAGATGTATCTGTCATGAAATAAAAACAAATATTTTATCAAAACATGTTATAATGAAAATAAATATTGCTATAAAAATTTGTTAGGGTTTTATAAATATACCTGCGCTAGTCTGATCAATGAGTGGCGCCGGATCCACAGAACCTGATGGAACACCCTCTGGTGGAACAGGAGTCGAAGACGATGGAATATAAAAGCTCGGAGAGACAGAAGTAGAAGGAAAAGAAGATGGAACAACTGTATGACCTGATGCTGACTAGGGAGTGGGAATCATCATGGGATGTGAAAATGATGGGGCAGAAGATGCAGAAGGTAGTGAAAACATGGGAGGTCTAAATATCCCGTGTGTCCCTAACGACACACCGGGATCAGAATGTGGGAAGGCTGAAATGTCAGTGGGAGGGGCAGGGTCTAGTCGGGCACGCGCAGCTCTACGTCCACCTCTGGTACGAACCCTCCTCGTACCACCGGCCTGAGTACTAGGACCAGTACTAGGCTCCTCGTCGAATAAATGTCGAAGTAATGGTGGATCCTACAAAAAAGTTTACAAAAAAAATTAATCACATGATATTATATATTCTGTAAATATATATATATATTTGAAATAAAGTACTCACTGTAGGCACTAATGGTGGAATGCCCATCTCCTCCATCCGACGATTGTTCTCCGCCATTTTTTTTCTTCGTCTCTCTTCAATTGGCTTCATTTCCTGCATTGGAAAACAAAT
This sequence comes from Viscum album, assembly GCA_963277665.1. NCBI lineage: Eukaryota > Viridiplantae > Streptophyta > Magnoliopsida > Santalales > Viscaceae > Viscum > Viscum album. The sequence continues at coordinate 407,321,382 of OY728142.1, forward strand.
ATGTAATTAATTAGAAAAAGAAAATTAATGTGTAAACCAAAAAACTAAATATATGAGGGAATGAGGGGATTCATTGGTAATTTAGCTTTCAATTGTTTTAGAAGATCTTGAATGAATTTAATAAAACATACAAGTTGTAATGTTCACCAAGTTAGAAATATTGTTTGATTTGGTTTGAATACAGTTCAATTCCAAATTAGAAAATGCAATTCAAATAAAATAGCAACCAATAAACATTGAAAATTCACATAACGGTCAAGTCAGCTAAAACATATTTGTGATCAATACTAAATAAATATGAATATTACCAACCTTAACAACCCAACTCGAGGTAAACCAAAAGAATTGAGAACATGGATGAATGATTCTATATATTTCCAACCACAACTTCAGGTTCACAATCAACTCTGACAATTGAGCTATTGGAGTCATCAAAAGAAATAAATGGATTGGTTCCAATGGCAATAGGGACAGTGTCAATTCCATCATCATCATCATCAAAAATATGTCTTGGAATTACTTCAACTATGACACCAAATTCAGGTTGAAGTTGATCTTTGACATAAAAAACTTGTTTAGCCATTGATGCCAACACATATGGTTCTTCGGTTGCAAGAGTGCGGGTCATATTAATTACTCGAAATCCACAATCATCAATAAATGTGCCATGTCTCGTCATCGAATCAAACCAATGGAATTTCATCATTGTGACTCGTCCATGAGAGTAATAATCCAATATTATTATTTTCTCAACGACTCCATAATAACCCACATTTTCAAGTCGCGGTCTACTATCTGATGCACTGGCATAACAATCTGTTGTGGCAGTAACCATAATACCATCATGTTGTGTTCTCATGTTTTTGGCTCGTTCAGTGACAATAAATCTGTACCCATTGATAACAATTGATTTACAGTCACGAACCACGGTATTAGGACCAAAAGCCAAAGCTCTTATTTCCTCAGAGACAGAGTCAGCAGACAAACTCAATACCTGCAATAAAAATGACAGTTAAACTTAAGTAAATTTTGAAATAATTAATTTAAACAGTAATATTTTTACCTTCAATTTTAACCAAGCAGAAAACTCTTTTCTATGCAAAGTCTCTCTTCTTCTCAAAGATAAAGAACGATGCTTCCTATTTATCATTGTTTTATGTTCCCTGTAGATAAAAAAATATGAATAGTTTAACAGATATATATGTAAGATATACATATTCAATTTTGTTACCTGATATAGTCATCGAACAAATCACAGTTGAACAAAACTGTGCGATGTGCCATCTCCCGCTCTTCATGGCTTAATGTCTTCAATGTATATGATCCAGGAATTCCTCCTGTTTGAGGAAGTGATGGAAAACTGGGTTCAATTTTCTCATATTGTTCTTCTTCATTTCTCATTGGTCTGTTCATTCTTGTAGTAAGATCAGACAAATACATTGAACAGAAATCCATACATTCTTGAGCTAAGTAACCGTTCACGATAGAACCTTCGGGATGATTCTTGTTTCGAACATAAGACTTTAATGTGAACATATTTCTTTCAGTTGGATACATCCAACGAAAATAAACAGGTCCTTCGAGAAGTATTTCAGTTGGAATATGGATAGTCAGATGCAGCATGCATGTGAAAAATGATGGGGGAAATATTTTCTCCAACTCACACAAAATTAATGGGGCACCTGTCAACATTTTTTGCAAGAAAGACTTGGACAACTTCTTAGCACAAAGATCTCTAAACAAATGTCACAACCGAATAACACCCACCCTTACATTATTGGACAAAAGATGACGGATTTCTATTGGAAGCAACTCATGCAGTAGAACGTGATAATCATGAGTCTTCAAAGATTTTAGCTTCAACTCTCTTCTGTTGACCCGTTTAGATATGTTGCTTGAATAGCCATCAGGAACTCTAATAGTCTCTAATACTTCCAAAAATTGTTTTTTTTCAGTAGGTGTCATCACATAAGAAGCACATGGAAGTTGCCATTTATTTTCACTGATACGCACAGGATGCAATTCTGGTCTGATGCCCCAATCCACCAAGTCACGTCGAGATCGTAAATCATCTTTTGTCTTCCCCTTGACATTTAGAAGAACTGAAAGCAACATTTCACATATATTCTTTTCAATATGCATTACGTCTAAGCAATGACGTAGCAAATTGGTTGACCAATAAGGCAAATCAAAAAAGATACTCCTCTTCCTCCAATTGTAACAGGTTTCTGTGGAAACATTCTTTCTCTTTCCAGATTTCATTTGACCCTTCCCGAACGAAAAACTGAAATCTTTCAATTCATTAAGCACATCAGTTCCAGACATACGCTGAGGTGGATCATCGGTCTCTATAGTATTATCAAATCTTCGACGATTCATTCTATATGGATGATCCTTTGGCAAAAATCGTCGATGTCCCATAAAACTGAAACTACAATGATGTTTCAGTCTTCTAGATCGTGTATTCTTCATACAAACTGGACATGACAGTTTTCCCTTCGTGCTCCATCCAAACATCATTGCATAAGCCGGAAAATCATTGATCGTCCACATAAGCGTAGCACGCATCTGAAATGTGTCTTTCGAACATGCATCGTATGTGCGCACACCCACATCCCAAAGAAGTTTCAACTCTTTTATTAAAGGTTGCATGTATACATCAATATCAATGTCGGGATCAGAAGGACCAGATATGAGTATACTCATGAAAGTGAAAGATTTTTTCATGCACAACCATGGGGGGAGATTATAAATGTGTATAAAAACTGACCATGTGCTGTGCGAAGTAAGCATCTGTCCAAACGGATTAAAACCGTCGCATGAAAGACCCAGCCTCACATTACGCATGTCAGCTGCAAAATCAGGATGTCGAGCATCAAATCTCTACCATGCAAATCCATCTGCAGGATGAACCAACTCATCATTAGTCTTCTTTCTCTCGGTATCATGCCATCTCATTTTTATTGATATGTCATCAGACATAAAAAGATTCTGGAGTCTGGGGATCAATGGAAAGTGCCACATTACTTTCTGTGGAACGCGGGATGGTGTTCCATCAGATTTTGACTTCCAGTGGGATGTGCCACATTTTATACATTCATTTCGTTCAGCGGTTTCTTCCTAGAATAAACTGCAATCTTTCGGGCAAGCATGAATTTTGTTTCTGGAAAATCCAAGTTCTTCAACTAACTTCCATGCCATATAGTGGTTTGAGGGAATATCTGCATCATCTGGAAGTAAATCCTTCAAGAGGGTAAGAATGTAATCGATTGCTGTATTAGAAATCCCATACATAGTTTTTCCATGAAACAATCGGATTAAAAATTACAGCTTTTTCATTTTATCGCATTGTCGATATACTGGAGTCGTGGCAGCATCATTCAATTTTTTCACCCTATCAATATCATCATTTTCACTAGATGCATCAGTTGTCCTCATATCGACGTCTTCTTGAGTCGAAATCCTTTCTTTTTCATGATGACGAATAAACGGAAACCGATCATCTAACAAATTCTCCATTCCAGTCCTTTCATTTAGATCATCACCAATTTGAGATTTCATTTTCTCCCCATTGTGATACCACACAAAGTAGTTTGCTTGAAAACCATTTTTGGTTATGTGGTAGTTGACTTCTTCACGACTCAACCAAGGTCTACCAACACAATTGGAACATGGGCAGTGTATGCGACCACTATCTGAAGCATTGTGAAATGAAAAATCTATAAAGCTCTCCAAATTGTATTGAAAATCGCTTGAGATACGATCGGTTTCATACATCCAACTTCTGTCCATTCTGTAAAAAAATTCATATAAGTCATTTTGTCATAAACAATTCAATAGGATTGAACTTTAATAGAAAATACATTTAAGTAAACGATAAAGGAAGAAAATAATCATGGTATCAACTAGACATGTGAAAAAAACATACTAATGTGTTATTGAAAAAATGTAAAACCAACAAGAACTTAATGTGTTATCACATCAGAGCATGCCTCATCCCATAACCATATTAGTAGGGTACCCTCGTGGACAGCCCCGCCCACCCCCGTGGACAACCCACCCACCCCCGTGGACACCCCCTACCCCCTAGACAGCCCAACCACCCCCGTGGACAGCCCACCCACCCCCCTCGACACCCCTTCTCTCTATGGACAGCCCCCACCCCCTTGGATAGCACGCCCACAACCCTGGACACCCCTACCCCCTGTGGTCAGTGTTGTACCCCTCTCTCTTGGATTTTAATGATCACAATCACTCTCATCGTGTTCTAACTTGTTTTCAAGTTTTTTTGATGATAGGAAAAAGGTTGCCAAAGAGTTGGCCCAAGAAGACTGGAAAAGGACTCTCTGAGTCCACCGGCCAACCGGTGGATTTCCACCGGTCAGCCGGTACCTGACCACCGGCCAGCCGGTGGAACCAGACAGTAGGCCTTGCCCACTGCCAGGTGCCACCGGCCAACCGGTGTCTGAATCACCGGCCAGCCGGTGGAACCCAGACAGAAAGCTCTGCCTTCTGTCTGGAGCACCAGCCAGCCGGTGGCCAAGCACCGGTCAGTCGGTAAGCCCAGTCAAACTAGCCCTTGGGCTTTGACCAGACTTGCCCACTTGACCCCCAACGGCTCCGAAAGCCCTCCAACGGCCATATTGAAGTATTTGGAGATATTTCTCCTATAAATAGACGAGGATGGATGCCGGGAACAAACCCCCGATACATTGGAATGATATTTTGATCCCTTGAAGCTCTAACGACAAATCTCTAAGGCTACTTGTGATCCATTTCCATCCTTGAAGCTTGGGCTGCCTCTACATCAACTACTCTCACACTCTTGGTGCTCAAGGCTTCCTCTAGTTTGTTATAATTTATTTATTTCAATTTTTTATTTCTTCATTGGGTTTGTATTAAAACAAACCATCCTTTTCTTCCTCACTTTCATTTTGGGTTTCTTGCTACAACCTATGGACAGCCCCCCACCCCCTTGGATAGCCCGCCCACCCCCCTAGACACCCCTACCCCCCGTGGCCAGCCCACCCACCCCCCCTGGACAGCCCGCCCACCCCTCCTTGACAGCCCGCCCATCCCTCCTTGACAGCCTGGCCACCCCCGTGGACAGCCCGTCCACCCTTGTGGACAACCCGCCCACCCCCGTACACCCCTGGACACCTCGTACCCCCCTGGATAGCCCCGCCCACCCTCCCAAACAGCCCACACCCCCCTCCCCTGCAACCCCACCACCACCACCTAGACATACCACCCCCCTGGACACCCCACACACCCCTCCCCCACCAGGACACCCCACCCAGACCCCCAGGACAGCCCACACCCCCTAGACAGCACCGCCCACCCCGTAGACAGCCTTTCCCACCCCCGTGGACACCCCCGCCCACCCCCGTGGACAACCCACCCACCCCCGTGGACACCCCCTACCCCCACAATCCATTATCCAAAACATATCAAATTGGTTTGAACACAATGCATAATTCCCACAATCCATTATCCAAAACATGTAAACGTCCCAGCTCTGATTTACATGTTTTGAACACTCTCCTTCCAAACATAGAATACAAAAACATTAAAGAAGTCTTCACAAACACAAACAATATCCTATTTAGATATTAATTTCAATAATCAATTAAACCACCAACACCTGGAAAAAATCTATTCATTAAAACAACTACAACAATATGGTTGAGATCAAATTTTACCTATTCGTATGGGGTGTACCTCTTGGGATGGGGGGTGCTGGTGTTCGGATTCGTGAGAGTGAATAGATTAGGGCTCTGTGCGAATGGGGAGAGGAGATCTCGATCTGCAATTTGGGGGAAACCTTTGCCAACGGTTTATAAAAACCGTTGGCAAAGGCACACATTTCCCAACGGTTCACTGGAACCGTTGGGAAATGGTTGGGTTCACTGAGTTTTCCCAACGGTTCCACTGAACCGTTGGGAAATGTGTGATTTTAGCACCCTTTCCCAACGGTTCCAGTGAACCGTTGGCAAAGGCTCACTATACCAATGGTTTAATAAAATCGTTGGCATACTGCCGTTGGGAAAACACTAAATTCCAGTAGTGAGAGGAATACCATGTCTCCAACTTTAAACTCAAGGTCTCATCGATGATTGTCTACATAGCTATTTTTTTAGATTTGGGCTACCTTGATGTGTTGCTGAATGGTTTTCACCTTCTCCACCATTTCTTCGACCATTTCAGGTCCTAGTAGCTTACGATCACTGACTTCATCCCAGTACACCAGTGTTCTACACCTTTTCCCATAAAGGGATTCATATGGTGTCATTTGGATGTTGTAGTGGAAACTATTATTATAGGAGAATTAGAACAGTTGAAGATGTTGGTCTCATCCTCCTTTGAATCCCATAGAACATGTTCTCAACATTTCTTCCAGTGTCTAAATAGTTCGCTCAGATTTTCCATCAGTTTTAGGATGATAGGTCGTACTAAAGTTCAGTTCATTGCTTAGAGCATGTTTGAGACTTTTCTAAAACTTAGAGGTGAATCTCATATCTCTATTAGATACAATAGATATTAGTAATCCATATAGTTTTACCACATATTTGATATATATCTGTGCATGTTGATCTAATGAGAAGTCCTCTTGAATTGAGATAAAGTGAGCTACCTTTGTAAGATGATCCACAATGACCCATTTAGTATTGTTTTCTCTGGATGTCCTTGGAAGTCTAGTGACAAAGTCCATGTTGATGTTATCCCACTTCCATGTTGGTATGGGTAGTGATTGCATCATCCCCTTATACTTTTTCCTTTCATCCTTCACTTGCTGAAAGAATAGGCACTTTGATGTATACTCAGCAATCTCCTTTTTCATATTGTCTCGCCAATAATTCTCTCAGAGATCTCAATACATCTTTGTGCTCCCTGGGTGAAAAGATAAGGTTGTGTTATGTGTGAAATTTAGAATATCCTTATTTATATTTGGATTGGATGGTACACATAATTGTGACCTGAATATTATGACTCCATCCTTATCAATCTTGAACTTGGAGGATTTCTCATTTTTGATAGCTTCTACCCTTTTCTGAATGTCTACATCATTTATTTGAGCATCCTTTATTTTATCCATGAGGGATGGTTGAGAAATCATTTGAGAAAGGATTGATGATGTTCCTCCCATGATGATTCTCATGTCCATCCTCTACAAATCTAATAAGATTGGATCCTTTTCAATTCTCGTCATTGATAAAGACACATGATCCTTTCTACTTAGAGCATCTGCCACCTTATTTTCCTTACCAAGATGGCAGTGAATTGAGCAGTCATAATCCTTGATGAGCTCTAACCATCTTCCCTGGTTCATATTAATCTCTTTATGTGTGAATATATATTTTAGACTCTTGTGATCGGTATATATCTCACACTTCTCCCCATAGAGATAATGTCACCAGATTTTCAACACAAATATCATAGTCGCCAACTCTATATCATGCATGGGATAGTTTTGCTCAGGGATTTTCAGCTACCTTGAGGCATAGGCTATCACTTTATCATTTTGCATCACCACACCTCCTAATACCTTCTTTGGAGCATCACTATACACCATAAATATTTCTCCACTTATCAGAAGTGTGAGTACTGGCATAGTGATACACCTTGTTTGAGCTCCTTAAAGCTTTCCTCACATTCTTGAGTCTAGACGAACTTCACTCCCTTCCATGTCAGCTTGGTCATTAGGTTTGAAAATCATGAGAAGTTCTTCATAAATCTTAGATAATACTCAGTTGGACCTAGAAAGTTACGGATCTCCATTATAGATATTGGTATGGGCCACTCTTTGATTGCCTTTGTTTTAGAAGGGTCCACAGATATTCCTTTTCTAGTGATAACATTCCCTAAGAATGATACTTCCTCTATCTAGAACTCAGATTTACTATACTTTGCATAAAGTTTCTCCCTTACCAAAGTAATTATCACAGTATTCAAATGCTCCTCATGTTCCTCCTTGCTCTTGGAGTATATCCGAATATCATCGATAAGGACTACCACAAATTTGTTAAGGTAATATCTAAAGACTTTATTCATTAAATCCATGAACATTTTCAGAGCATTAGTGAGTCTGAAGGGCATCACTATGAACTCATAGTGTCCATACCTCATTCAAAAGGCAGTCTTTGGAATATCTTCCTTTCTCACCTTTAATTGGTGATATCCTGACTGAAGGTCCACCTTAGAGAAATAACTGGATCCACATAGTTGATCAAATAAGTCATTTATCCGAGGTAGGGGATACTTGTTCTTTATCATGATTTTATTGAGATCACAATTATCATTGTAGATATGCATTGATTCTTACTTCTTCTTAACAAAGAGGACTGGTGCACCCTATGGTCAAGCACTCAGGCCTATAAAACCCTTCTCTAGATTCTCTTGTAACTGCTTCTTTTTCTCTTCCAGCTCTACAGTGGTCATTCTATAAGGTGTCTTTGATATAAGTAGGGATCCATAAATAAGTTCAATTGAGAACTCAACCTCTCAATTAGGAGGAATACAAGAAAATTCTTCAGAGAATACATCATTCTAATCCCTCACGATGGGCATATATTTGAGAAATATCATCTCCTTTGTCTTGATCATTTGAGCAATATATGCTTGCTCAAAATGCAATAATATCCACACTTTAGATGATGATTTTGAAGGATATTCATCTACCTCCTTACACTTGTACAGGATTAAAGGATACTTTGGGATGTGAAGATTGATCTCCCTTTCCCAACAGTTAATGTTGGATTTGTATAAAGATAGTCAATTCATGCCCAAAATATCATCGAACTCCAATAGAGGAAGTATGACAAGATTTTTTGGGAGGTTCAGTTCACAAAAATTTACCAGGGAGGAGTTATAAACCTTGTATGTAATAATTTCCCCACTTACTATACTCATAGATAACTTAACCTCTAAATTTTGAGGCAATTTTTTAATTGTTATACTAAACTTGTAAGATATGAAAGAATGTGTTGAACCAAAATCAAATAGTTTGTTCTCTATTCTTGAATGAATAACTAGCGTACCTATCACCACATCATTGTCTGGATCCACCTAAAGAGTAGTGATAGCATAATCCCTTCCTTGTTGACTTGGAGTTTGTTGTTGATTACCTCCAAAAACCCTTGGCTTAGGGAAATTGTCGACAGAATTCCCATGTTCCTTGCAGTTGTAACACTGCACTACATGCTAAGTGTTGATCCGAGCCTTCCTTTCTTCTTCCACGTTAGTGGAATTATTCATATCTCTCTTACATTTCTTAGCCATATGTCTCATTATTCCACATTTGAAGCAATTCCTAGTTCCTTTAGATAGTTCTCAGGATACTTCTTCCCACAATTTTGACACTTGGGGTGTTCGATCTTCTTTCCATCATGGGATTTATTTTCTGAAAAACCCATATTAGACTCCATTTTCCTATTTTTTTCACTAGGCCCATGAGACCATTGAGAGTCTCCAATATCCATTTCAAACTTTAGGGCACAGTGGATAATCTTTTCATAACTATCAAAGTCACTAATCACCAATACTTTTTATAGGCTCGACTTTAGTCCTCTAAATAAGTGATCCACCTTGATTTTTTTTCATGAAAAATTCAGAAGTGTATCTCGCAAGCCATGTAAAGTTTTCTTTATACACCATGATAGACTCATCTTCCTTCTACTTAAGTCCGAGGAACTCTCTTTCTATCTTGAGATGGAGGGTTCAGAGAAAATATTTATTGAAAAACATTTTTCTTGAATTCCTCCCAATCCATGGAATCAATTTCCTCCTAAGAATTCATATTCTTGATCTGTGTCCACCACTGATCAGCTTCCCCATCAAAACGATAGACCGCCAACATGACTTTCTCTTCTCCTGAGCACTATAGGACAGATAATATCTTTTCAATGGAGTTAATACACTATTCTACAAGGAGGGAATCAGAAGATACACTAAACATGGGAGGCCTTTTTCGCATGAAGGATTTGAATACAACTTGCTCTTTCCTTGGAGTAGGATGGCGTTCCACATGATTCAAGTTATTACTCATAACTTAAACCAGTTGAGCAAGTACTGTCATGAACTTTTGAGCACTCGTTCCCATCATATTTGGCATATCATTAGGGAAATATTCACATTCTTTATCACAGTGATTATTGACACATGTTCTAATATTTCCCGCCATTAACTAAGAAAAGAAAGTGCAATTAGGGGGATTGAATACTTAGCTAATAAGCATAAAATGAAACTTTGAACATAAAAGGATAAACTTATAAAGGATAAGTATATCCTAACTTATGATTCCCTTGGTTTAAATCTAGTTTATCTTTGATCTGTTTCTTAAATTATATTCTTATGGGCTCTTTTTTTTGTTCCCTTAATAATGGTTCATAATGAGCTTATGAATTTACCAAAGCATACCCCCCTGGAGTGTCAAACCAGGTGTCTAGTAAGTCCTGTTTTCATTTACCAGGTTACCCCGAGTCAAGCCTGAAACACCTTGTCGGAGATGTTACTCCTATGTATATTTGTGCCAGAACCATGTCCACTTGTAGTATCCAGACATGGATGTATTTTCTTGGTAAACCACTTACTCTATACTTACCAAAATTTAGGAATGTTTTCTTATACTTAATTTTATCCATAAGGTTCTTACTAAAGTTTTCTATTCCTAGTCTCCAAAAATAATGAGATCTCACTCTGATACCAACTATAGTAACCATATCCTTTTATACATATCATTATATGATTTTAGGAATATTTAATCATCATATTACAAGCCAAGGATTGTAAAGTCTGGCGTCTTGGAAGATTAGGTACATAATTAAACATCATAAAAACAACTTTTATTTAATCTCCACATTGAGATCCTAACTTTCATTGTGCTCAAACATCTTCATATGATAACATGGGGATAACATGAACAAAGGGATGATCTAGAAGGCCCAATAAGGGAATAATCATAAGAATAAATCTTAGCACATGGGTTAGAAGGCATGACGTAATGATATAAAAAGGCACATAACATGATTGAACATATGGAATCATAATATATAAAACATAGGATCATATGAACATTGAATCACAGTAATGTGGAAGTAACATAAAACGTGACTTTAGTATGAGTCAAGGCTCATTGCAAATAGAGGATCATGAGTTAAGGCTAACTACCAAGACCGTTGCACATGGAGCACAAGTCAAGTCTAACTGCCAAGATTGTTGCACATAACATCTCATGAGACTAAGCCTTACCCAATACATTAGAGAGATATTTAGGTGCACCCATATTAACATGTTCATGAATATGTTTTCTACATAATGAATCATACATAATCAATCATACATAAACATAAGGGTACCCATGAAAATAAATGGGTATCATAATCATATCATGAAGTATAATAAATGGGTGTATCATACAAGTGTCCATAAAATAAAGGAATTAAAACATACATAGACATTCATAAGTGAAAATAGGCATATATCATGGTAAGTGATGTCAAAAATAAGTGACAATATGTAATAAGAGTATTTAAGAAATTTTATCATTAAAACCTTTTAGTGTGGCTTTAATGAAAATACTAAAGAGCATTTAAAATAGAAAAGGGAATAATATTTTATATAAAACCAGAAGTGAACCAATAAGTTTTTCATAATAAAAATACCAATTTTATAAAAACAATGGTGGATTGAAATATATGATAGAGTTCACTTGAAATTGGATAAGAATTCGGGAAATTCCCTTAAAATGGGTTTGCTTATCAGGAAGAATTGAGAAGGGAACCACTTAAATATATATATATATCCCCGAAAGATAATGATGATTGGATCTTGATACATGATTTTGGAATATTTACATAGCATTTAAAATATGTACATAAAAATAAAGGATAGCTTTATTTGTGTAAAAAAGAAAGATAGAGCAACCTAAAGGAATAATGGAGGTTCGGGTAGAATCTCTTGCCTTAATTCCAAATGTGTTCTTCCCTTGATCATAATGTCATGAATAATAAAATTAGATTCATTAATTAATAATTTGATAACCTCTTCTATATTTAATTGATTTAGTATAACCTTATCAAGTTCATTCATAGCCTTTTTGATGGGTTAAGAGGTTCAATTTCATTGTTTGGGAGCGTTCGTTTCCTTGGTTTTCATGATCGGTTTACTTATATATATGTATAGATAATCATGTAAGATGAGAATGGTTGTCAATAATTGAAGTTATATGTTATTAGAGAACATACATAAGATTAAATGGTTATAAAATTTATTTATTTATTTGGAGCGATGATGAATCATTATATAAACTTTAATGATAACTGTTTGGGTTAATTGACGATTTTTTATCACAATGAACTCATTTTATTTTATAAATTAATACCATTTATACAAGATGATTCCAGAACATTACATAGGATATATTACATACATAATAATCTGTTTCAACCATATGGTTTCATGACCAGAATTGAAGACGGTAATAGAAATTTAAAACTCGTCGTCCTTGAATGTGATAAATTAACACATCTCAAATGGTATTTCCATTCCTAGTATAAAAGGAGGGGAAAAGAGAGATGGTGATGAATTATTCAATTATAATAACATCATTCCAGTATATGTAAGGTACTGGAGTTATCACACCATTTGGATGAGGAGATGTGAGGATAGAAAAGAATATAAAAGAACTTAAAAAGAAATTGAAAGAAAACAGAAGAGGGTTTTACCTCTTGATTACTTCCTCTTAAGAGCCTCCTTAAGGGGTTGGTTTTTGGTCCTTTGTTAAGACCAAAAGCTCTTGGACGTGGGATAAGGTATCAGGGAGAGATTTGTTCAGAACTTTGGGCAAGGAACAATTCTTGAGAGGTGTGAGGATAATAGGTGGTGAGGGGTGTTTTCTCAATATTTAATTCATTAGTTTATCATTTTTCTAAAGAAAAGCAATAGTTCCAATTCTTGTGACCAAAAACAGTAATAAGTGCACGTGAGTTCAAACCAATGTCCATTTACATCATCCATGACCCAAGCATGATGCATAAATTCATTCATTTAGCATATTTCATAAATTATCAAATTTTACTATTCCCAAAAAATTCAAGTATTTCTGAAAAATACAAAAAAAATCACTAACCATTTTTCAATGTGAAGAATCAAAAAATGAACTTCATTTTATGAAAATAATTTTCTAAATATGATAAATTTAATTTTTAATTAAAATCATAATTTACTTGAAAAATACAAATTCTAAAATTAAAAATGATTTTTTAACACTTTGAAAAATTAAAAATTAAATTATAATCATAAGACATCAAAATATTATTTTATGAATACATTTTATTAAAATAAATTTTCATTTAAATTATTAAAATTATAAAATTGTAGTTAAATATTTATGAATTACCAAAAATATCAACACTATCATATTGTCTCTTATAATATGGATAAATTTTATTTATACTTTCATTGGAAAGTTTACTATTCACTTGGTTGATTTACTATTCATAAGGTTTATATTACTATTCATAAGGGTAACATTACTATTCATTAAAGTAAGTTACTATTCACCAAAAATTAAGTTTGTCCTATCGGACTCCAAACATCTTATAGATCGCAACCGTGTATGCCAGATTTTTGAAATTAAAATCACAAAAGTGGAAAAATTATGTTTAAAGGTCACATAGTATTTAGTAGTTCATTTAAGCATGATGTGGCATTGTGTTGTGATTTTATGTGATTATACTATATGACATAATTCTAAGATGAGAATTTCCATTGATTAAACTTTGGGTCGTTATAGGGAGTTAATGTGGTTAAGTAAAGAATAAATGACAATGTGATAACTGTTTACTTATTCATTGTACTTATTTATTTATAAAAATGCATACACTGTTATTGATTAGATTTGTTTTAAACATCATTGGTGGTGGCCTGCTGAGTTTTACTCACACCCTACTCGGGCTACTTGATCGGTACTTGAATAGACTTTATTGTTGTAGGACAGGCTAAGGGAAAAGGCCCTAGGTTAGATAGATAATTTGGGGACGAATATTGGATGAGGGAACGAGATGTGGTTCGGGGCCCACTTGGGATTCATCATTGTCTTTATTTTTAGTTTTCATTTTAGACACATGATGCTTATAATAGCATGGCATGTTTTCTGCTTTAGTTGGATATTGTATTTCCTTCTTTGATTGTCTTGAGATATTGTTATTGTTTATGGTTATATATTCTTTCTTTATTGTTTATTTATTTATGTTGGTGCATTACTATGATAAAATAGGGTATACTCTCCCCATGATCGACTTATCAGACCCTCACTTCTAGTTGGCAGTCTTTGGCGTACGGGGAGGCATGCCTGAGGTCACATAGCGAACTGGCTCGGAACACCGGTGTGTGTCACCCATGTTGGGACATTACATTATTACACCATGGTCATAGAATTTAATGTGATGGTTTTATTCCAATCAAAGGGTCGAGATATCAGATTTCATAAAGATGGAAACCACAAATCATTCCTCAACTTATCCATTAATGACATGTTACTCATGACACACTCAACATATCTAACTTCACCAAGAACTATTATTGTCATGGTTTACAAAATACATATAAGTATGCGAGTTGTAGCATGAATTAATAATAATCTTTCAGATAAAGCTTGGAGAGGGTGCCTCAGCTGGGCCTCATGTAGTCAAGTTCATTAGCTACATTGAGTGCCTAGAGGTTCTAGGGTTTAAACTCCCTGAAGAACTGGGCACTGATCTCATTCTGGCATCACTCCCTCAAAAGTTCACCATCTTTGTTGTGAATTTTAATATGAACAACATTGAGAAATCTTTGTCAGATCTTCTTACTCTCCTTTTCCAAGTAGATAAGGATACAAAGCACAAAATGTCTTATGTCCTTATAGTGAACAAACAGAAAGGGAAAGCGAAGAGTTTTAAGACTAAAGATTCTTTGCGCCCTTCAAAGAACATAAATATAAAGGGGAAAGGAAGAGAACAATATGTTGTTTGTTTCACATGTGGCAAGAAAGGTCACTTGAAGAAAAACTGCACCCAACCAAAGAAGAAAGGGGAAGCTTCAGGTGCATTTTTTATCAAGTACAATTTATTTGTTTCTACAAATTGGGTATTAGATACAACTTTTAGTTCTCACATATGTATTCAAATACAGGAACCAAGAAGATTTAGAAATATTTACCGAGGAGATATAGATCTACGAGCATCCAACAGAGCTAAACATGTTGTTGTAGTTATCGAGGACTACCACCTCATGTTGCCGACTAAAATGATCTTGGTTTTGAAAGGTTATTATTATGTATCATCTGTTACTAAAAACATTATTTATGTATCCAGACTTGATATGGATGGATTTATTTTCAAATTTGGGAATAAATGTTACTAATTTTATAAAGATAGCATTTGTTATGGTAAGACGTGTTTAAATGGTAGTATTTATGTGTTAGATTACAAGAACCAAGTAATGGAAATTGATAATGAAGTTACTTCACATGACTCATACCACACCCAACTTTGGCATCACCGGCTAGGTCATGTAAACGAAAAGTGATTGAATAAATTGTGTCAAGATGGATATTTATATTCTTCTGAACTAAAACCACTTGGTTTAGGTCATGCATGTTTACAAGAGAAAATGACCAAAACCCCATTTAGTGGGAAAGGTGAAAGGGCTAAAGAGATTCTTGAATTAGTTCATACCGATGTGTGTGGACCATTTCCTATTGAAGCAAGGGGTGAGTACTCATACTTCATAAATTTTCCTGATGATTATAAAGGTTATGAATATGTCTACTTAATGAGGTATAAGTCAGATTCTTTTGATAAATTCAAGTAATACAAGAATGAATTTGAGAACCATCTTGGTAAGAATATTAAGAAACTCTACTCAGACCATAATGGAGAATATATTAATCAAGACTTCATTGGTTAAATATAGGAGTTTGGGATATTATCTCAAATCACTCCTCCTTATATGCCTTAGTGGAATGTTGTAAGAAAAAGGAGGAACCACGCCTTGTTGGACATGGTGAGATCAATGATGATTCATGTGATTCTTCCATTATGTTTTTGGGGATACACATTGCAAATAGCAGCATACGTACTAAACCGAGTGCCAACTAAAGAAACAGATGGTATTCCATACCAATTATGGAATGGAAAGAAACCTATGTTGTCTTACTTACATGTGTTGGGTTGAGAAGTATTTGTTAAGGACTCTTCGGGTAACAAGCTTCCACCTCGAGGCACAAAGTGTGTCTTTGTAGTATATCCCCAAGAAACAAAGGGATACTGCCTATATAATCCTTCAAACAAAAAGGTTGTGGTTGAAAGATGTCCCACATTTCTTGAGGAGGATCTTATCTCTAAAAGAGATAGTGGTATCGATATAGACTTCGATGAAGTTCAAGCTCAAGATACTAATAGTTGGCACAAGAACAAATTTCAAAGAACCTCATGGAAGAAGAAATAGTTCCATAGACACAATTACTACGTAGGAGTACTATAGAGGTTAGAGAACCAGAATGGTATGGTTTTCTAGTCACCGAGGATGGTGACTCATTATTAGTTGATAATAATGAGTCTATAACCTACAAGAAAGTAGTAAGTGGCACAGATGTTTCCAAGTTGCAAGAGGATATGAATTCTAAAACGGATTCCATGTATCAAAACCAAGTCTGGATTTTGGTAGACCCTCCAGTAGATGTAAAGTACGTTGGTTGAAAATGGGTATTCAAGAAGAAACTAGACATGGAAGGACAAGTCGGTACCTATAAGGCATGACTAGTAGAAAAAGAGTTTAAACAACGTCAAGACATTGACTAAGAAGAAATATTTTTACCATTTGTCATGTTGAAATCCATCATAATTCTACTCGTCATTTCATCTTTCCATGATTATGATATTTGAAAAATAGATGTCAAAATAGCCTTCCTTAATGTGAACCTTCAGGAAGATGTCTATATAACACAACCTAAAGGGTTTGCGACTCCAAATGATTCCAACAAGGTATAAAAGTTCAACGACCCATTTATGGATTAAAGCAAGCATCTAGGTCATGGAACATTCATTTTGATGAGTTCATAATGGAATTTGGTTTCATAAAGAACGAATGTGAGTCATGTGTCTATAAATGGTTTAGTGGGAGTGCAGTTGTTTTCTTAATAGTATATTTTGATGACATATTACTCATTGGAAACAAAATATCAGTCTTGTAGTTTGTTAAGGCGTGGTTGAATTAATTCTTCTCTATGAAGGACTTGGGTGAGGCAACATATGTTCTTGGGATCAAGATAAATCGTGATAGATCCAACAGGTTTCTCGGCCTAATTCAAAGTACATACATTGAAAAGATACTGATGAGATTTAGTATGGAACAATCCAAGAGGGGATTGTTGACAGCATTATATGGCATTCATCTTTCTAGGAAAATGTGTCCTCAGACACATGAGGAAAGAAACAGAATGGTAAGGAATCCATATGAATCAGCAATTGGGTCAATCATGTATGTTATTCTATGTACTAGGATAGATATCGTTTGTGCATTAAGTGTGTTAGGAAGACATCAAGCTGATCCAGGTAACCGCCATTGGATGACAGTCAAGATTGTCCTTAAGTATTTGAGGCGTACTAACGATATGTTACTGGTTTATAGAGGAGATGGGGAACTAGTCATCACAGGATATGCAGATGCTAGTTTCCAAGCTGATCAAGATGACATGAAGTCACAAACGGGATACATCTTCACTTTGATTGGATGCGCAATTTCGTCCAAGAGATTGACGTGATACTTAGCAGTAAATATCTTATCACACTCTATTGCGATGATACTACAGCAGTGAATCTTTCAAAAGAGTCAAGGTCACATCAACGGACGAATCACATACTTCAGAAGTAACATCTCTTGCGGTATTTTTCTTAGAGAGTTGAAGTTGTAGTGAGCAGTATTTCCATGGAAGACAACATGACAGACCCCTTGACTAATGTCTTAACTCAGCAGAAACATGACTATCATGTGAGGTCTAGCAAAATGAAGGTCAAACACAAATGAATCTAGTCTAAGTGGGATTTTGTTGGAGTTGGTGTCATATGACCAATTGTTTGTACTTTGATTACATGTATATTCGATGTATTGAATATTAATAAAACTACTTATTACATACTATTCATTGTTCTACATGACTATAATGTAATAATATCCTAGAGTATATGTCATATTGATAAGGTTATTGCAGTTTCCTGCTATGACGAGAACCTTGATGTGCTATGATGATATTCTTAAATAATGTTTTACGGTCAGATAACGTACTATAATGGGTGTTAGGTCCACTAGGTCAAATATCCTGAGAGGGGTGAATCGGGGTATGAAAAATTAAAACTACTGCCCCTTTTGGATCTTGTTTCGTCATTAAACAAAACACACTTCTTTCTTTCTCCCGTAGCAATATATGAACAGAAATGAAATCATGCACAGGGCACAACAATTTTACTTGGTTCACCCTCACTGAGCTACGTCCAAGGAGCATACAACGGTGATGTGCCGATGTACCAAATCCACTAAAGCTCACTGCCAATTACAAGATTTGGGCTAGATCTTCTATGTCCAGGCTCACTGCCTTTACAAGGTTTATGGTCTTCTCACTACATTCCCAAGGGTCACTCCTTATGTGTCTTCCTCTAGATCACTACCGGTAGGAAGGATCACTGTCTTCCTTTTCCTTTCCTCACTGCTCTTGGAAGGGATCCACTCACAGTTTATGGACTTGTAGGTCTATTCATTTTCATGAAAGCATGCATCTTCAACTATAGGTAGATGCTCTTTTGAAGTCTCTTTTTCACCTGTAGATGAAATCCACTTTTCTGCATACTGTTAGTTAGCGAAAGTTACTTTCGCAAACTGTTTTAGTGCATTTGAATACTTTCTCAAGCCCTTTGCGAACTGCCTTGCTCTTCTGCAAACTACGTAGCGCATATGGTTCGCGGACCACCTCTTCAGCGAACTACCTCTGCTTCCATCACCGCGTACTGCCTCCGCATACTGTTTCCACATACTGCATTTGCTTACCACTTCTGCTTCTGCGGAATTCCTTCTTATGCGGACTACTTCTTCTGTGGACCACCTTCTTCCTTTGCGAACTTCAATTCTCTGCAAACACCCATTTATGGAATCACTTTCGCGAACTGCTTCACCCTTCATGGACTTGTTTCCCGCGAACCACTTCGGACTTAGCCAAATTCCCGGAGCAAAGATGTTCTCTAATGAAAATTGCTCTCTCTAAATGAGGGGATTAGCTCTCTTTATATAGAAAAATAGATCTGCAAAATCCTCTAATCTGAGATTACCCAAATTTTCAATGTGGTACAGCCTTCACCGTATGTCGCTTCTCCTACAAACCATTATTCCCTACGTGGTCCGTATACTGTCTTTCTTCCTCCGCGGCGACCCAAATCACCGTCTCGTTTTCACCAATGATGCCCTTCGCGGCTTCTCAAATCAACACCTCGTTTCCACGAATGACAATCCATCCTGTCATGACCCGTCCCCCGGGGCCCGTGCTGTGACTACCCCAAGCCCGCCTTCCATAGGCCAGGGGCTGACGACTAGCACCGGAAAGGCATATCCCTAAAACCGGGAAGGCATTGTCTTTTTAACCTGTAAACTCACAAAAACCAAGCACAAAGCAAGATACAAGCACAAAGTAAACTATATAGTAAACAGGGTGTGTACAGTAAGTAAAGGGGGCTGGAATACAAGCTCAACTAGAAAGTACAAGTAAAACTGAAAACAGCTCCTGTGAACACCCGCCAAGGATCCTACCTAAAGGATAGGTACAGCTCTCGAACGGTCGTCTCTGAAGATCGTCTCGTCTAATGTCCTCCTCTGAGTAGCCTCCAATCCTGTTACCCTCGGCCTCGATCAATGTTGTTTGTCGTCTGCACAAGACACAACAAGATGTGGGCATAGTCCGTGCAGGGGTGAATATAACAATACTCAGTAGGGACCCTTAGACCCCCGATGGTCTCTCAAAATCCACAAAGGATAAACCACAAAGCAAGACCCCTATCTGAAAGAACGAAGCAATAGTCATCTACACTACTTAGGTATATGCTCATACATATACCTAAGTTATCAATACATATACTTATCTCACACGTGAGGGAAGAATACAACAAAGGTAATACCACGATGGTAAAAGTACCACACAGGTAACACCACGAAGATAGAAGTACCACACAGGTAACACCACGAAGGTAAGTACCACACAGGTAACACCACGAAGGTAAGTACCGTAAAGGTATCGCCACATAGAAGATTACCACGAAGATATCACCACAAAGAAGTGTACCACAAAGGTAAAGACTCATCTCACACCAGGTATAACTTAAGTACGGAAGTATAGATGGTTAGCTGTATCGCTAGATCATCTTGCTTCGTCGAGAAGCTCTGTTGTTGACCCACACAGGATCGTAGATGACTCACATAGGATCTGAGGATGACCCACACATGATCTGAAGATGTTGATCCACATAGGATGTGAAGATGACCCACACAGGATCTGAAGATGACTCACACAGGATCTGAAGATGACCCACACAATATCTATAGATTTTTCAAATACAGCCAGCCATAGGGTTCCCGCACTAAGCGTGCTTGATTCCGAGAGGATCTGCTCCTCAAGCCATAGGTTGATACTTCAACTGTCACGAAATCCCACAAAGAAGTATCTCAAAGGACTGTCACGTCATAAGGGTCCTAACGCAATAGACGACGCGTGAATCGGACGCCCAGTCTGTAAGTTATTAGCATTTCCGTTCCGAGGGCCCGATTGGATTTGGATTCGATCCAACCTGGACGTACTCCAACTTTATCCAAAACTCAAGTGGAGTATATAAAAAGGATTGTCTTGATCCAAGGAATCTAGTGTCGCAGACGATTCATCAAACAGACGCCTGATTCTCAAGATATGGCCAAAAAGGCGTATTTGGGTCCAGTTGGGCCCGGGTCCGGTCCAACCCGGTCGGACCGACCCGGCCCGCAAAGGGGTCGGCCCGGCCCGCTCGGCTGGGAGCGGTCCGCCGTGGCGGGGTTCTCCCTAGCCGCTACCTGGGGGGAGGCGCCCTTCGGAATTCTGAACGGTCCAATGGACCATTCGGCTTGGCCAACCCGGCGGCGCCATGTGGCGCCGCCTGCAGGCATGCAGGACCCACCAGAGCGGTCCCACTCGGCGTGACACAACAAGCCGGAAACCGGGTTGGCTCCCCTTCCAGTGGCGCGGCAGCGCCGCTGTCCTCCCGCGACCGTCCGATTGTCGGCCGCCCTAGTGTGCCGCCGCGGCTCAGCAACCGCAGCCTCCTCCTCAGCCGGCGACGCGGATGCGCGCCGCCCCGGTTCCACACAGCTGGTCGGGGTACCGACCGCCCCTTCCACCGCCGCGACCTACGGGCCACGACCTCCCTTACTATCGGTGGTGCGGTCGCCTGCCGCCCGGGTTCCACACGGCCGGCCGGTTGCCGGCCGCCACCTTCCTCTACCGCAGCCGGCGGGCCGCGGCCTCCTTCGGCGACACAGTTGCGTCGCCGTCGTCCTCACGATCAGCCGGTGTGTCGGTCGCCGCCCATACCCTACCGGCATCGGTCGCCGGCATCGTGGTCGAGTTCCGCTCAACCGTCGATACGCCCACGAAGAACACGTCAACAAAGAGGGAGCAGAGAAATCGGGCCGTGTTTGTTTGGCTCACACCCACCGCGTTAGATCGATATAAGGTGGTTCATAGATTGGAAGCAATGAATTACCACGAAGAACGAATTGAACAAAATTCCCTACCTCGTTCGTTCGTTGGAGATGGCATGAGGAAGATGATGAAGACGTCGACGTTCGTCACTCCCACAACATGCTCTCATTCCGAGGTCGAGCGTCGTCCTCGTCGGAGGTTCGTTCTTCGTTGGATGATGTTTCTTCAAAGGCTCTCCCAAGCCATCTCCTTTACCAACGATTCCTCCACCACCAGAGGTGAGGAGCCAACTTAATTAAGTTCAAGTTCATTACTTGTTCAATTAATGTTGGCTCATTAATTGGGGAGGTTCCAAGAGTTACAAAGGTTTTAAGGTTGGGTGGTCCCCACCACCAAAATTCAAATGAGAGGTTTCAAATAAATAAAATAAAAGTTGTTTGTTTTATTTTATTATATTTTTTTAACTCTCCCATGAAAAACTGAAAATCCAACTTCCACCCTTGACCTACTGCGGTCGAGGTGA
This sequence comes from Viscum album, assembly GCA_963277665.1. NCBI lineage: Eukaryota > Viridiplantae > Streptophyta > Magnoliopsida > Santalales > Viscaceae > Viscum > Viscum album. The sequence continues at coordinate 407,343,653 of OY728142.1, forward strand.
AGATTCTCTTAAGCGAATATCGACGCTGCGAGTTCAATGGTGTCCTCAGATTTCAATTCCGAGCACTGGTTCAAAAGTTAGAAAATGCCGCTCATGCGTTTACTGAACGTACCCGAAAAAAGTTCAGAATTTCATTCCGGGCACACCGGGCCTCGGAATCATGCGCCGTTAATTTTCACAGACTCGTAATAATTCCATATATTTAAAAAAAATACATGGAAAAATTAGGGTCTTTACATTATCTCTACCTCAGGGATTTGTGTCCCCGAAAGGCACAACAGAAACTAGGGAAACAAGTGGGGGTATTGAGCACAAATCTGAGCCTCCCGCTCTCATGTGCTCTCCTGAAGGTTGTCGTGCTACCAACATACGCACACCAGAGGTATCGATCTCCCACGAAGGACTCTCTCCTGTCAATCCTCAATCTCCACTGGAACATCCGAAAACGTCACCCCATCGTCGATGTCCAGCTCGCCCCAGTCAATTATGTGTGAAGGATCATGTACGTATCTCCTCAGATGGGATACGTGGAAAACGTCGTGTACCCGGTAGTGGGTACTTGTTCTTCACGGTCACCTGGTTCAGGCGCCGATAGTCCACACAGAGTCTCAAACTCCCATCTTCCTTATTGGTGAACAAAATCGGGGCTGCCCAAGGAGAAACACTGGGCCTAATGAACCCCTTGCTCTGCAGGTCCTCTAGTTGTACTTGTAGCTCTCGAAGCTCGGCGGGAGCCATCAGATATGCTGGTGTAGATATTGGTGTTGTCCCGGGGTACAAGTCGATATAAAAGTCCACCTCTCTACGAGGAGGTAGACCTGTAACATCACCAGGGAAAACATCAGCGTACTGGTCCACCACTACAGGATAGCTCAGACTCTCAACATCAACCGCTCCAAGGGTAAGGCTAGCCAACTGATGTGTGATCGGCTGAACCCTCCTCCGAGTAAGTCCATCATGTGCTGCAAAGGTTCTCTTCTCGCTGGTGAAGGAAAACCTGGTCTCATGCTCACGGACACACCGCACTTTGCGCCTAATACAGTCGATCTGAGCATGGACTGTAGATAACCAATCCATACCCAGGATGACTTCATAAGGCCTCGACGCCGCTACTAGAAGATCACAACTGAAACTCTCACCTCCTAGAGTAAGCTCACACTGTCGGTACCAGTTTGTAATCGTCGAATCCTCTCCCATAGGAGTCTCTATCCATAAGGATCGATCCAACGGCTTCACCAGAATCTCTGAAATCCGAACGAGGGTCGTGATAATAAAAGAGTGACTGGAACCTGTGTCTATAAGTACTGCAGCTAAGGTAGAGTAGACACATATCGTAACTCGAATCATTTTCGGAGTGTCGTGGTCGTAGGTCTCAGCAGCCTGGAGTTGAGCTCGTCCCTGTCCACTTGCTCCCTGTGGTCGGGGTGGACCACCTAGAGGTGGTGGCGGTGGAACCTCGAATCGCCACCCACCGCCTGTTGCACGACCAGCTCCTCTGTCACATCTGTCTGCTGCCTGCGGACCTCCTCGATCGAATCTTCACCTCTTCCCAAGCGGTCCTTCGACCATATGCTGGTTGTCAGTACGGTGGGTTGGGCAGTCATGAGCCATGTGACCCTGCCTATTGCACGAGTAACATTACCTGCTCCTTGCCTGTCCTGCTCTGTCTTGAGAGCCCCACACAACCGACCATGTATCCTGCGGTCATCCACCTGTAGGTCTGGTCCTCTTGGACCTCTGTGTCATCTGTCTATTGCCAGCTGCAGATGACTTTGCTATGTGACGTACGGTGGTGGGTCTCGCTGTCGGTGACTTCTCAGCAAGAAATCTCTCCACTAAGAGTGGTCGCTCTAACACCTCATCCTGTATCAGGATGCTGAGAGAAATCATCGAAGCTCTAATCTCCCGTCAGAGCCCTTGCTCGAAGGTCCGAGTCCTGAAAAAAGGGTCTCGCACCATGTCAGTGGAGTAGCGCGAGAGGTCGGTGGACCTCACTGAATACTGAGCCACAGTCATGTTGCCCTACTGTAAGTGGAGAAGCTCCTGTATGCGCACAGAGCGTAAGATTGCTGGGACAAACTATGCCCTGAAAAGGCTCTCGAAGTCAGCCCAGATGAGAGTGACCTCGTCATGAACTTGAAGCATCAAGCTCCACCATCTGCCCACTGCTGCCTGAAGAAGACTGGCGACAAGGATCACCATGAGATTAGCTGGTGTCCCTACCAGTCGAAAAACTCTAACCACGGCCTCCAGCCAGTCCTCAACCGCCTGTGGATTCGTCTCTCCCCGGAACCTCGGTGGCCTCTGGTGCTGAAACTCGTGCAACGCGCTCAAGCGGCACACACCCTCTGCTATTGGAGTTGGTGGCATCGGTTTCCCAACGAGTAATGGTGCTACTGGTACACCACCTGATGGTAGAACTGTTGAAAGGGGACCCTGCACCGAAGCCTCATCGCTCAGTGGGCTGTCATCGCGTACTCTACCTGGAACTCTGGCTGGCTGTCTTCGTGGAGGCATCTTGGAAAGAAACAGGTGCGCCACGATCAATAAGTTATACCTGATGAGCTGACTCAAAGAGATCACAAAGAAAACTTTTCAAAAACACACACGCAATCAGTGTTTTCATGCAGTGAGTCGGAAATCAGTAGTCAGGGTCCTGGTGTATGAATACATCAGCCGCCGCACCATCATTGGATTCCCCAAACTGATAACCACACTCACAACACTTAACACTATTGTCGATTAAAAGATCAGAGTCCAAGTTCTTCGATAGAACTGACTCCTCTGATACCAATTTGTCACGACCCGTCCCCTGGGGCCCGTGTCGTGACTACCCCAAGCCCGCCTTCCATAGGCCAAGGGCTGGCGACTAACACCGGAAAGGTATATCCCTAAAATCAGGAAGACATTGCCTTTTTAACCTGTAAACTCACACAAACCAAGCACACAACAAGATACAAGCACAAAGTAAACTATATAGTAAACAGGGTGTGTACAGTAAGTAAAGAGGGTCGGAATACAAGCCCAACTGGAAAGTACAAGTAAAACTGAAAACAGCTCCTGTGAACACCCACCAAGGATCATACCTGAAGGGTAGGTACAACTCTCGAACGGTCGTCTCTACAGATCGTCTCGTCTAATTCCCTCCTCTGAGTAGCCTCCAATTCTGGTACCCTCGGCCTCGATCAATGTTGTTCGTCGTCTGCACAAGACACAGCAAGGTGTGGGCGTAGCCCGTGCAGGAGTGAGTATAACAATACTCAGTAGGGACCCCGGGACCCCCGATGGTCTCAAAATCCACAAAGGATAAATCACAAAGCAAGACCCCTATCTTAAAGCACGAAGCAATAGTCATCAACGCTACTTAGGTATATGCCCATACATATACCTAAGTTATCAATACATATACTTATCTCACACATGAGGGAAGAATACCACAAAGGTAACACTATGAAGGTAAAAGTACAACACAGGTAACACCACGAAGTTGAAGTACCACACAGGTAACACCATGGAGGTAAGTACTGCACAGGTAACACCACGAAGGTAAGTACCACAAAGGTATCGCCACACAGAAGATTACCACGAAGGTATCACCACACAAAAGTGTAGATTCTTCAAGTACAGCCAGCCACAGGGTTCTCGCACTAAGCGCGCTTGATTCTGGGAGGATCCGCTCCTCAAGTCATCGGTCAATACTTCAACTGTCATGAAGTCTCACTAATAAGTATCTCAAAGGACCGTCGCATCATAAGGGTCCTAACACAACAGACGGCGCGTCAATCGAACACTCGGTCTGTAAGTTATTAGCATTTCCGTTCTGAGAGCCCGATTGGATTCGGATTCGATCCAACCCGGTTGTACTCCAACTTTATCCAAAACACAAGTGGAGTATACCAAAAGGACCATCTCAATCAAAGGAATCCAGTGCCACAGAAGATTCGTCAAACAGACGCTCGGTTTTCAAGATATGGCCAAAAAGACGTATCTGGGTCCAGTTGGGCCCGGGTCCGGTCCGACCCGACCTAGGCCGACCCGACCTGGTTCGGGCCGACCTGGCCCGCAAAGGGGTTGGCCCGTTGGTCGCAGCCCGCTCGGCTGGGTGCGGTCCTCTGTGGCGGGGCCCGCCCTAGCCGCTACCCGGGGGGAGGCGCCCCCTAGAATTCTGAACGGTCCAGTGGACCCTTCGGCTTGGCAAACCCGGGGGCGCCACCTACTGGCATGCAGGACCCTCCGGAGCGGTCCCGCTCGGCGTGATGCGACCGACCGAAAACTCGGCCGGCTCCCCTTCCAGCGCCGCGACGGCGTCGCTGTCCTCCCGTGGCTGGCCGGTTGCCGGCCGCCCTGGTGTGCCGCCGCGGCTCAGCAGTCGCGGCCTCCTCCTCAGCCGGTGGCGCGGATGCACATCGCCCCAGTTCCACGCAACCGGTCGGGGTGTCGGCCGCCACCTTCCACCACCACGGCCGACGGGCCACGACCTCCCTCACTACCAGCGACGCGGTCACGCGCCACCCCGGTTCCACGCGGTCGGCCGGTTGCCTGCCGCCACCTCCCTCCGCCGCAGCCGACGGGTCACTGCAACCTTCGGTGGTGCGGTTGCGTCGCTGTCGTTATCGCGGCCGGCCGGTGTGTCGGCCATCGCCCATACCCTGCCGGCGTCGTGGTCGGGTTCCGCTCAACCGTCGATCTGCCCGCGAAGAACACATCAACAAAGAGGGAGCAGAGGGATCGGGGTCGTGTTTGTTTGGCTCGCATCCACCGCGTTAGATCGATAGCAGGTGGTTCGTAGATTGGAAGCAATGAATTACCACGAAAAACGAATTAAACAAAATTTCCTGCCTCGTTCGTTCATTGGATATGGCGTGAGGAAGATGATGAAGACGTCGACGTTCGTTGCTCCCACAACACGCTCTCGTTTCGAGCTCGAGCGTCGTCCTCATCAGAGGTTCGTTCTTCGTTGGAGGAGGTTCTTCATTGGAGGATGTTTCTTCAAAGGCTCTCCCAAGTTCTCTCTTTTGCCAACGATTCCTCCACCACCAGAGGTGAGGAGCCAACTTAATTAAGTTTAAGTTAATTACTTGTTCAATTAATGTTGGCTCATTGATTGGGGAGGTTCCAAGAGTTACAAAGGTTTCAAGGTCGGGCGGTCCCCACCACCAAAATTCAAATGAGAGGTTTCAAATAAATAAAATAAAAGTTTGTTTTATTTTATTATATTTTTTTGACTCTCCCACAAAAAACCGAAAATCCAACTTTCACCCTCGACCTACTGCGGTCGAGGTGAAGACTCTCTTAAGCGAATATCGGCGATGCGAGTTCAATGGTGTCCTCATATTTCAATTCTGAGCACCGATTCAAAAGTTAGAAAATGTCGTTCACGCGTTTACTGAACGTACCTGAAAAAAAGTTCAGAATTTCATTTTGGGCACACCGGGCCTCGAAATCACACGCCGTTAATTTTCACAGACTCGTAATAATTCCATATATTTTTAAAAAAAATTACATGGAAAAATATGGGTCTTTACACATCCCGTGTACTGCAAGCCTTCTGCATACTGTATGCCTTCGTCATGAACTGTTTGCTCCTCGCGAACAGTTCCTGTACGCGGTCTATGTCTCGTGCTTCGTGGTTCTCTTCCTTTGTCGATTTCCTTCAACATTTTGCATGCCACCATTAACGGTCTGCGAAATGTCCTTCGCGGTTCGTGTACTATTCACTCATACACAGAAATCTTTCTTTTCCAAAAAACAAACTACCAATTTTAAGGCCCAAAAATTTGGCAAACACTGAAAAACTACACCACCTTAAACATCTGCTTCGGCAAACACCAACCACACTCATTCGCGGTCATCTAGCTTTTTCAACAAACACAATCACACTCAAAACATACCGAGAGGACACCTTGAAGAATTTTTACCCAACAATGGGACACATAATACATAGATTTTCAGGTGCGAGTACTCGTAAGCAAATGAGACTTCTTCTCATGAAGTTCACACTTGATAATCTCCAAGACAGAAGATTATGAGAACAGACCTGCCATTAGAAATTTTGCATGTTTTGGTGTCATTGGATATTCCTATCTACAAGCATGTGTGATAGTTCTTAGACTTTAATATTATTATTGATGCATGTTACAACTCACGTACTTATATGTATTTCGTAAACCATGACGATAACAGTTCATGACGAAGTTGGACACGTTGGGTGCGTCATGAATAACATGTCATTAATGGATAAGTTAAGGAATGATTTGTCTCTTCCATCTTTTATGGAATCTGATATCTCAACCCTTTGATTGGAATAGAACCGTCACATTAAATTTCATGGTCACGGTGTAATGACGTATTTATTTCAAGTAGTAAAAAAATACATATCAAGCATATATATTAGTGACACAGATGTGCAATCTGTTTGATGAGATATTATGACAAAGAAATTATATTACACGATGAGTGTTCGTATGTAGTTGTCGTCATTACGATAATCTTAGAATTTAGGCACGCCCGCCTAATGCCAATGAGAAAGAATACTAGAGGGTCACACACCAGGTGTTTCTGTTGATCTTGATTAAATTCTATTTAAATTTAATTATTGGAATAAATAATATTCTCAAGATCGATGAATAATTGTATTTAAGTTTTATTGATCACTAATATTCACAAGGTAATAAATAATTATTTTTTATTAATAAATAATTTATTTGATTACATGAATATATATAAAATAATTATTCGTTGGATTATGAATAAAATATTTATTTTATTTATTGAATATTTTAATATATATTTATTCACTAGATTGTGAATAAAATATTTATTTATGAATACAATATTTATTTGGTTGTTCAATAAATGCTAGATTATTTACATAATATTAATTAATTAACAAGAGTTTTATATAATATTTTTTATTGTGCAAGTTGGCGCGCGCCACAAAACAATAATAATGATATTATTAATATGTGACATGGTGTTTATTAAAGGTTTTAAATGTTATTTAATGGTCAACATGCAATTAAATAATATTTTAACCTAAACTTTAACTCTATAAATAAATGGTTATGTCTATTGTATATTGCATCCAAAAATTGAGAATAAAAAATTGTCACGCACAACGAATTCTCTCTCAATGCCTCTTTCTCTCCCTCTCAAGAATGATAAGCGCAAGAGATATTTTTTTCAAAACCAAAGAATGAGCGATCAAAAACAAACAACACAAGACCTTCGATTCACCCACTACTACAAATCTGAGCTATAGCCACGGACCTATAGCCACGGTTTTATAGGTCTGTGGCTATATCTTTTATACTGCCACGGTTAATTATTTCATCTGTGGCTATATCCAGCAGCCCCATTTTTTTTTCCAAACCCATCGGGCTCCTTCTCCTCCCCCTCGCGATTCCTCCTCCTCACTGCGCCCTCCCCCTCCCCGACGCCTCCACGCCAACGCCTCCTCCGCGCCGCGCCCTCCTCGCCGCGCCCTCCTCCCCGACGCCTCCTCACCGACGCCTCCTCCGCGCCGCGCCCTCCTCGCCGCGCCCTCCTCTCCATGGTGTCAGTGAGCATTACTCGGTTATGGAACTGAAGAATATGGATGAGGGTGGTCCCAAGAATCCCTTCGTTTTCTCATTTTCAACAAGCGGCAATGTATCGGAATAGGTTTAAGGGAGTGAGGCCACATTCATGAAGAGTTCTACAAAAGTGGGAGGTATTGTGATGGATAACCATTTTGATCTTTTGTCATATGATGAACTAGTCCAGAATTTTGAACAATACCTGGTCAGAACCGTTGGAGAGGAGCAGGTCCCTGAAAATTGGTCATGTGATGAATGTTCTTTCCACTTTTTAGGTGATTTAGAGGACGAGGTTCAGGATTAAATGTATCCATGTATGAGAAGAGTAAGATAGGGAGGGTCAACTAGAAAGATAAAAGGGATTACTCATATTTTTCTCTACCAATGGGGACTAGGTCTATGAATATGTCAAAGGACAAATAGAAGGAATGTAACCCACCTCTCCAAGGTGGTCTTTTAGTAGTGGGATATTCCTGATAATCCTTTCAAAATTCTTGTGAAATCATAAGATGATGAACCAATTAAAGATACCCTTTCCTTTACTTTGAAAAATTATAAAATTGAGGATTTTTGTTTTGATAAGAGGTTGGAGGAGGTTGAATAAATCACTTCTAACTTAGAAACACTCCTAGGATCACCGTTTTTTCTTTAAAAAGAGCAAGATGACAAAATTAATGAAGTTTTTTATTTAATTGAACAAGCTTTTCTTTTATATTATTGTGATTTTTTTGTGTATGATTTTGATTTCTCTTCTCCCTATGTATGTTGTGTAGATTCAAGTGAACTTCATGATTTACTAGAGGTACATGAGAAGGTTATTAATACACCTGATGAGAAACTTTTGAAACTCAAAAAAATCTAATTGTAATTCAAAGTTTGGGAGTGGTCGAAGAGCAAGAGGATATTTTGAAGTTGCGCACTAATGAAAAAGTGGATATTGATACATATGTGGTTTTTAATAATGAATTTATATAGGATATTGAATCGGATGAAAAATCACATCCAAGAATTGAATTTTTACTATTTATGCACATCACTCCTCAAGTTGAAGAAGAGGGAATATACCCCCTTTCCCCCCCTTTCCACTACTCCTAGGAAGTTATAATTTCAAAGTGGTGAAATTAAAAGTATATGAAAATGGGGTTTTAAAAAACTATTTGAGTTGATTACTATAGCTAGAAAGAAGATTTTATGCTAGTTCTTAAGTAAGAAGACACATCCTCCATCTAATTGGGGTTGAATCAATGATTTTTCAACTGTGAGCAATCTAAATATAGAACCCCTTGGGGGATAAACCCAAGATTATCTTGTTACTTTTTTTAGTTTTTTTATTTGACCTTCTTTAATAAAGTTTTTTTGATTGAGGTCTTTTTTTTGTAGGAAGTTAGGTGGGTCACTTCACATGGCAGCCCATTTTGGGTAACTTCTTTCACTCTAAGAAAATTTTCAGGTTGTTTCCTTCCACCCTTAAATTTTTAAGAGTTTAAATTCTTATTATATACTTCAAATTAAGTGTGAGGTAAGGGTACACAATTTTTTTCTAATCCTAAATTTTATAATTCTAAATCATTGTTTAAACATTCCTTTTTATTGATTTTTATTAAAAAAAATTATGTTATTCACATAGAATAAGTGAATGTACGTTATAATTTCTATTTTTTTAGTACTTTGGTGAGCATAATTTCACATCCTATTGAAGTATAGATTCAACGATTTTTATAGATCTAGAGAAGTTATATTTCATAGTAACTTTGAACCAATCTACCTTAGTTTTTACTCTAGTTTTGTTTTGTTTTGAACTTTAAATTTCATAAATTAATGTATATGTTTACACTTATAGGAGATGAAATTTTGGAAACCAAATGTATTTATTCAACAAGAAAAGAAGGGAAATTTTTTCCAATGATCTCAAATGAATAGAACATCTACACCATGGGAGTAATAGTTTAAATTCTGTGATTTTTCTACTTAAACTTGAAAATTCACTTCTTTTTTTTAGTTGAAATAAATGGTTGGAAGTTGCCTTTTAATAAATTTTGTATGTTGAAATCATCTTGTTAAATCTGTTGGTTGTTGCTTCCTTTTTTACTACTTTTTTGTATTGAAATTCTGGTGTGTATGCTTATTTTAATGTTTTACTAAAAATCATTTTTGAACTTCAAATGTTAACATGCATCTACATTAAAATCCATGAATATGTGTTGAAGTTGTTAATATAGTAACTAGTGGGTATCATTCATGCATTTTGTGTGATTGTTTGAACTCTATGTTCTTCATTTCTTTTGTTTTTAATATATTAGTTATATGCTTTGTTTGTAATTAGATAAAAAAATTCTTTATTGTTACAAATTGATGCATATATCTAATTAATCATTTCTACCATAGGAGGAGGTGGTTGGTGTTGGTTCAAATGCGGGCACGTTGGCATGCAACCGACAAGCAAGGGGGAACATCCATTCTTGGTAATGGGCATCTATGTGAACTTCACTTCTCAGTTATTGGTTTTGATTAGAGTGATATTAACATATTATTTTGTTCCCATGTAGTTTTACAAACATAAAATAAAAATTTAATCATAGTTTTATGGTTCCAATTCTAAAATCTTTTTTATGAGCTGAATTCTACGGTACTCAATTGTTGTGCTCGATATGATTGTATCACCTTCTTTCTTCCATAAACCTTTTACAGTTTGATGAAGATAGGGTGCAACTGGTGATGAAATTTTTGAAGCTCTAATTTCTAATAGTTGAACTTTTCAAAACAAAACATTTTCCTCTCAAGTAAGCTTTGATTTGTGGTTCTTGCATCTACTATTTTTGCAGGATACATGTTTGTATTCAAGCACACAAACACAAATATATTTCTTATCAATTATTTATTCTCTACATAATTACTTCTGATTTATTTTGATCTTTTTTTCTTTATTTCTTGTAGGTAAAATATAGGCTTAGGGTGAAAAAGAAATATGCACCCAAAGTACTCTTAAGGCACCATTTTGTATGATGGTAACATTTTGGTAAGTTCATTTATTTCTTTTTACCATACTACATGTATGTTGAGAGGGGTCTTTGATTTGTGGTTCTTGCATCATATATTTTGGTCTTTTGTTATATTTGTTGAAAATAGTCATTTTATGTCTTGAAGTGTTTTTGATAATATCTTCGAGATGTATTGAAGTATGATAGGGGGCTGGGTGGAGGGGGGCAGGGGGCAGGGTGGAGGGGTGGAGGGGTGGAGGGGTGGAGGGGGGGCAGGGTGGAGGGGGGTAGGGGGCAGGGGGCAGGGGGCAGGGGCAGGGGGGGTGGAGGGGGGCAGGGGGCAGGGGGGTGCAGGGGGGGGTGCAGGGGGTGTTGTGCAGGCTAAGGGGTTGGGTGGAGGGGGGCAGGGGGCAGGGGGTAGGGTGCAGGATGGAGGGGGGGAGGGGGGAGGGGGCAGGGGGCATGGGCAGTTTCTCCATACCATTACTCCAATTATTTTTCTTGTTCTTTAATTTTGGGTCACTACCCATGCCTTTATCATACATGTATTTAGCTTTTGGATATTCATCTTCATTTACCATATTGGAGGTGATGATAACCTTCTAACTGATTGAAATTTCCTCGTCATCATCATACCATAATACACGGCTTAAGTGTGTAAATTTATCCATATACTATCCAGGATAAGATTGTGACTCTATGGAGGCCTTATTCTTAGTAATCATTGCAGCAGGTACTTTCGTGAAACCCCATACTGATCATTATTTTTAGTAGGTAAGGGATTCTGCTGCAACTTATTTTGATGATCTTTGGGTGTACTCATATTCAGCGAACCTGGTGAGGTTTCCTTCGTGGATTGTTCCTAGATAGCTATGTATGAAACATGCATGAGGGGTCCCTCAGAATGTGTCATCATCAATTAATGATAGGTAGGAACCTGCAAGAATTTTTTCCCATTTTTCACCACTTGAGAACCATGAGATGCAATCAGGTTAGGTAAAGCATCCTAAAAGCAACACCTCTATGTAGGCATGCCATCAAATGTTGCCTCATTTGAAGTACTCTCTTCAAGACCAGCTACATTTGTATAGAGGTCCACATTGACTTTCTGCCTATTTTTCCCATTCGTGAGTATTTACATTAGGTTTTCCTACAAAGTTGCAAATACCTACAGTCCCTTGGATCTGTACAAAACATCAGGGAAAGGTGCCCCCAAAATACATGCCCCTCGAACTGGATGTTCTATCCAATGTTTATCTCTCTATCAGGAAGGGGTACATTGTCCTCATTCAAGGATTTTCCCGGGGGTGGGCCCTCTAGAGTAAATACAACACACTGAGAATAATCCATGTTTTTTTCATTAGAAGGACCATCCTAAGGTGATGTTGAAGTGATTAAGTCTGTAGTTTTCCCAGTATCCTTCTACACTGATATAACCCCTATCTTATCCACATTATAAGGGACAGTAGTGTATTTTCTCTCCAAGTCATAGATTGGAATATTCTTACCGTTCCAACTTTCATAGTTAGAGACATCATTCCCCTTCATATTGTAAAAAGAACACTCCTTGTCCCTATTACATTCTGGAGAATGATGGAAAAAACATATAATTCATGTAGAACTGTGGTTTCCTTTCGTATTGGATCAGAAAGTCTATACATTCATCTAGTTAGTTAAGACTACTTCTTCTAGAATCATTATATACATGTCCACATTCACATGGGTTATCACATAGTGTCCAAACCTTGGGTTATCGGTATGTATATCCAACCAAATTGAGTTCCCCACGACTGAGAAAATTTCCCAAAAATTGTGTGAGTACCAATAGAGCTATCCAGGCAGGGGGAGGGGTGTCCGGCAGGGGGAGGGGTGTTCGGCAGGGGGGAGGGGTGTCCGGCAGGGGGGATAGGCTGTCCAGGCAGGGGGAGGGGTGTCCAGCAGGGGGAGGGGTGTCCAGCAGGGGGAGGGGATGTCCAGCAGGGGGGAGGGTTGTCCAACAGGGGGGAGGGGTGTCCGGCAGGGGGGGAGGGGTGTCCGGCAGGGGGGGAGGGCTGTCCGGCAGGGGGAGGGGTGTCCCGCAGGGGGAGGGGTGTCCAGCAGGGGGAGGGGTGTCCAGCTGGGGGGAGGGGTGTCCAGGCAGGGGGAGGGGTTGTCCAGCAGGGGGGAGGGGTGTCCAGGCAGGGGGAGGGGCTGTCCAGTAGGGGGAGGGGTGTCCGGCAGGGGGGAGGGGTGTCCGACAGGGGGGAGGGGTGTCCGGCAGGGGGGCGGGGCTGTCCAGCAGGGTGGGGAGGGCTGTCCAGCAGGGGGGAGGGGGCAAGGGTGTCCAGCAGGGGGAGGGGTGTCCAACAGGGGGAGGGGTTGTCCAGCCAGGGGGGAGGGGTGTCCAGGATCTGGGGGGGGACTGGCAGGGGTGTCCAGGGTCTGGGGGGGGACTGGCAGGGGTGTCCGGGGCTTGGGTTCTTTATATTTTTGTTGTGTGTTGGATTTCATTGAGGTGGATTCGAGTCGTCGTTGACGAAGGCTTACATGTGTATGCATAGGTAGGCATATGCATATATAAGTTCCCCCTTTATATATATTCACTCATGGCAGTATGAATATATATATTGGGGCTAAGTGTGCTTATATATAGATATGAAAAATGCATACGCGTGTAAGTATAAAGGGGTACATTCAAGTACAAACATATATCTAAGGCCCCCCTTGTGCATATTTGGCCATGCAAATATGTACATAGGGGCTAGGTGTCCTTACATATATGTTAAGTTGCATATGCGTGCAAGCGGAAAAAAGGAAGATTCGAGTTGTCGTCGTCAAAAGCAAACGTGCCTTGAGGTTGAGGTAGGGTCCCTCTCCTAGCCCATTTAATTCGAGAATGTTTTAAATTGCATTTAGTTGCCTTCTTAATTTTTCATGTTTATATTAAATTGCAATTCTTGAATAAGTGTTAGTTCAGATAATTGTTTCGTTTGATAAATAAGTCCTGGTTTTGTAATAAAACCCCTCCAACGGAGGTGCGCATCGTACTTGACCCTTTTTATATCCCTGTAGGGGGTTTCCCTCTTTTTATTAAAACAATTGTTTGAACCAAGACAATCTTTAAGTGTCGTTAGACTTTTAAGATGGGTCCCATGTTGTGTGACCATGTCACATGGCATGTGATATTTAAATCCAACCAAAAGCCCAGTTCCACAGCCCAGGGGTCCCACAGTACCAGTAATGTCAGATTACATGTTATGTAACCTGTGATTTTCCTGATCCCATGGGGTATTCCTCTAGGTATTCCTACACATTTCTAGATCTCCAAACCTCACCAAATTAGGTATATCAGGGGTCATCCAATCCTCTAGTCATCACATATTAGCATTCATTTCTTTAAATCTTTTGAGAAAACATCCTCTCATGTCATCCATATCATCCTATTTGAAACTAAGTGGAAGATGTTGCCCCGCGGATGTCGCTGGACCGGGCCAACACGTTGTGGTCACGCCGCGGTCACACCGCGGTCACGCCGCGGTCACGCCGTGATTTGGCCCTGCTCCAGGACGACACCCTGCGGCGGTTACTCCTCCAGGACGACATCCTGCGGCGGTCATGCCGCGGTCACGCCGTGATTTGGCCCTGCTCCAGGACGACACCCTGCGGCGGTTACTCCTCCGGGACGACACCCTGCGGCGGTTACTCCTCCTTAGAGAAACATTGAATGGTTAGCTCTATAATTTTTCGTATTTCCTCATTCCTAAACTATATCTCCTCTCAGCGCTGCCTCTCATCCATCTTTCCACAAAACGTGCATAGCAGGTGGTACAAAGGCTCAATTCAACTGAAAACATTGGTTTGGAATTGTCTGGCATATTTTATTGTACATGTATCACATAATATTTGTTCGGTAATTCTTCTTTTTCCTCATCCTCTTCACATGTTGTCCGAACCAGATCATCCTCATCCTCTGCACATGTCGTCTGAACCGGATCAACCTGTTGTGATGGAAATTCAATGTCTGCTTTTGGCTGTTTTAGATGAAATTCCTTCCATAATTCCCTCATCTCATGTAGCACTCATTGGAGGAGGATGATCACTGCCAAGTTGAGTTTTAAAGGCTGCACACAATCTGTTTGATGCAATTCCAAAGAGGCTGTTCTATTCTGAGGGCCTATTTCATGCTGGAGTTCCCACATTTCCCCCACAAGCTGGCAAAGGGAGGTCTGTTTGGGCCTATGCAAACAGGGCTTGTTTGTTATGGACAAAGATGCAACTGGAGACCTGGTTTGCTTGAAGAGTTTCCATGAAGGGTCTTCACTGTAGAGGAGACTAGCTCTGGTCTGTATTTGGTAGTTGCTTCCATGATGGTTCCCACAACCGTTTGACTGAATTTCACACCAAACCAAGCCCTGCTAGTGACTATTTTTCGATGCACTATAAAAATCCCATGGCCAACCCACCAAAATCAAACCAGCTATTCCAGGGCCATTTCCACTCTCACTAAAAAATCCAAACTCAAGCCCTACTATAATTCCAAGCTCCCACTTCAATTTAGCCACTATGAACTCCTTCCCAGTCCCCCACCATTTTTCAATCCACCTAGGCAACCCATCCACAACTTGACCACCAATCAGGCCTACCCACCTCTCAACTTCTAAGCCACCAACCCCACATTTTCCACCAGGCATCCCACTTTAAAACCATTCCAAACCTCACCCAATTCTAACCAATTAAACCAGACCCCTTAACATTTGAAGCTCTCATCTAAATTCCTGTTCCAACTCACTTATTTTAGACCCAATCAGCCCTGCCACTTCAGAAAAACAAGAGCAGCCTACTTAAAATCCAGTCCAACTTAGTTTCCTTCATGCTTGCCCCCATGAGTCCACAGCCTCACCTCAACCAAATTATTAACCACCTGGACACCTAGAAGCCACAAGAGGATGAGAGAAGGTTTATAGATTTTTTTTGTAATATTTTATTCCATTGGAAGAGAATTTGTTGGATGCTGCCACTTGTAATGAGGTACTTAATTTCCTCCCCCTCTTTCTTCCATTAAATATTAGACAGATCCTATGTAAAAAAATCATTCTCCACCTCCGGGGAAGGAACTCTCAGCTACCGTTCTTTTGTTCTTCTTCCTGCTGATGAATAAAATTCCCCAAGTATATTGGGAAAATTTTATTCATTTTTCTTCATTTACCTCTTCTTACTTACTGCTGATTTCAACAGCCGGATTCGGTCTTTTAGCAATAGCCCATGACATCTATCTGTTGTCTAGGGGGTCCAGTGGGGGGGTCCAGTGGGGGGGGGGGGGTCTGTCCTGGGGTGTCCAGGGTCTGGGGGGGCTGTCCTGGGGGGTCTGTCCATGGGGTGTCTAGGGGGTCCAGTGGGGGGGTCTGTCCTGGGGTGTCCAGGGTCTGGAGGGGGGGTCTGTCCTGGGGGGTCTGGGTTTGGGGGGGTAGGTTCTGGGGGTGTCCATGGTCTGGGAGGCTGTCCAGGTTCTGGGGGGGGTCTGTCCTGGGGTGTCCAGGGTCTGGGGGGGGTCTGTCCTGGGGTGGGGTCTGTCCTGGGGTGTCCAGGGTCAGGGGGGCAGGGGGCAGGGGGCAGGGGGCAGGGGGCAGGGGGCAGGGGGCAGGGGGCAGGGGTGTCCAGCAGGGGGAGGGGGTGTCCAGCAGGGGGAGGGGTTGTCCAGGCAGGGGGGAGGGGTGTCCAGCATGGGGGAGGGGTGTCCAGGGGGGTGGTCCAGGGGTGTCCAGGGGTGGTGGTCCAGGGGGAGGGGTGTCCAGGGGTGGTGGTCCAGGGGGAGGGGTGTCCAGCAGTGGTGTCTATTGCCGGTATTCTTTTTTGGACTTCAACAGATTATGCAGTGGGGGGGAGGGGGACCTGGGTACAAGGAGTAGTGAGGGGGCTGGGTGCAGGGGGGTGGGGGCTGGATATAGGGCTGGGTGCAGGGGGGGATGGGGGGGCTGGGGGCCGGGGTGCAGGGGGGCAGTGGGGGGGGAGGGGGACCTAGGTGCAAGGGGTAGTGAGGGGGCTGGGTGTAGGGGGTGGGGGGCTGGATATAGGGCTGGGTGCAGGGGGGATGGGGGGTGGGGGGGGCCTGGGTGCAGGGGGCAGTGGGGGTGCGGGTGGGGGTGGATAGTGGGGGTGCAGTGGGGGGGAGGGGGACCTGGGTGCAAGGGGTAATGAGGGGGCTGGGTGTAGGGGGTGGGGGCTGGATATGGGGCTGGGTGCGGGGGGGTGGGGGGGGGGGGGGGGCTGGGTGCAG
Source organism: Viscum album (assembly GCA_963277665.1). Lineage (NCBI taxonomy): Eukaryota > Viridiplantae > Streptophyta > Magnoliopsida > Santalales > Viscaceae > Viscum > Viscum album. Next base: position 407,360,461 of record OY728142.1, read on the forward strand.
GGGGTGGGGGGGGCTGGGTGCAGGTGGTATTGGGGGTGCAGGGGGGGTGTCAAGGGGAGTGTCCAGGGGTGTCAAGGGGGGGGGGTCTAAGGGGTTCTATCCAGAGGGGAGAGTGGTGGTGTGTAAAGGGGTGGGGGATGTGCTAGGGGGGGTCTGTCCAAGGGGGAAGGGAGGAGCTATAAGGGGTCTGTCCAGTGAGGGGGTGTGCAGGTGGGGGGGCAGGTTCTGGGGGGGGGTCTGTGTTTGGGGGGGCAGGTTCTGGGGGGTCCATGGTCTGGGGAGGTGTCTAGGTTCTGGGGGGGCAGGTTCTGGGGGGGGCAGGTTCTGGGGGGGCAGGGTCTGGGGGTGGGGGGCAGACTGGCAGGGGTGTCCAGGGTCTGGGGGGGGGGTCTGTCCTAGGGTGGGTTCCAGGGGGGTGTCCAGGGGTGTCCTGGGGTGGGTTCCAGGGGGGTGTCCAGGGGGTGTCCCGAGGTTTAGGGGGTGTCCAAGGGGTGTGTGCAGGTGGGGGGTGTCCCGAGGTTTAGACTAACTTACATATCATTCTTAAATTTTAGTTCTATATCATGTAGTATAATTATGAGTTCATATTTCCTCATGAATTGAATATTT